>OW971894.1:2500-4802500 GCA_943193645.1 Acentria ephemerella
CCTAACCTAACCTAACCTAACCTAACCTAACCTAACCTAACCTAACCTAACCTAACCTAACCTAACCTAACCTAACCTAACCTAACCTAACCTAACCTAACCTAACCTAACCTAACCTAACCTAACCTAACCTAACCTAACCTAACCTAACCTAACCTAACCTAACCTAACCTAACCTAACCTAACCTAACCTAACCTAACCTAACCTAACCTAACCTAACCTAACCTAACCTAACCTAACCTAACCTAACCTAACCTAACCTAACCTAACCTAACCTAACCTAACCTAACCTAACCTAACCTAACCTAACCTAACCTAACCTAACCTAACCTAACCTAACCTAACCTAACCTAACCTAACCTAACCTAACCTAACCTAACCTAACCTAACCTAACCTAACCTAACCTAACCTAACCTAACCTAACCTAACCTAACCTAACCTAACCTAACCTAACCTAACCTAACCTAACCTAACCTAACCTAACCTAACCTAACCTAACCTAACCTAACCTAACCTAACCTAACCTAACCTAACCTAACCTAACCTAACCTAACCTAACCTAACCTAACCTAACCTAACCTAACCTAACCTAACCTAACCTAACCTAACCTAACCTAACCTAACCTAACCTAACCTAACCTAACCTAACCTAACCTAACCTAACCTAACCTAACCTAACCTAACCTAACCTAACCTAACCTAACCTAACCTAACCTAACCTAACCTAACCTAACCTAACCTAACCTAACCTAACCTAACCTAACCTAACCTAACCTAACCTAACCTAACCTAACCTAACCTAACCTAACCTAACCTAACCTAACCTAACCTAACCTAACCTAACCTAACCTAACCTAACCTAACCTAACCTAACCTAACCTAACCTAACCTAACCTAACCTAACCTAACCTAACCTAACCTAACCTAACCTAACCTAACCTAACCTAACCTAACCTAACCTAACCTAACCTAACCTAACCTAACCTAACCTAACCTAACCTAACCTAACCTAACCTAACCTAACCTAACCTAACCTAACCTAACCTAACCTAACCTAACCTAACCTAACCTAACCTAACCTAACCTAACCTAACCTAACCTAACCTAACCTAACCTAACCTAACCTAACCTAACCTAACCTAACCTAACCTAACCTAACCTAACCTAACCTAACCTAACCTAACCTAACCTAACCTAACCTAACCTAACCTAACCTAACCTAACCTAACCTAACCTAACCTAACCTAACCTAACCTAACCTAACCTAACCTAACCTAACCTAACCTAACCTAACCTAACCTAACCTAACCTAACCTAACCTAACCTAACCTAACCTAACCTAACCTAACCTAACCTAACCTAACCTAACCTAACCTAACCTAACCTAACCTAACCTAACCTAACCTAACCTAACCTAACCTAACCTAACCTAACCTAACCTAACCTAACCTAACCTAACCTAACCTAACCTAACCTAACCTAACCTAACCTAACCTAACCTAACCTAACCTAACCTAACCTAACCTAACCTAACCTAACCTAACCTAACCTAACCTAACCTAACCTAACCTAACCTAACCTAACCTAACCTAACCTAACCTAACCTAACCTAACCTAACCTAACCTAACCTAACCTAACCTAACCTAACCTAACCTAACCTAACCTAACCTAACCTAACCTAACCTAACCTAACCTAACCTAACCTAACCTAACCTAACCTAACCTAACCTAACCTAACCTAACCTAACCTAACCTAACCTAACCTAACCTAACCTAACCTAACCTAACCTAACCTAACCTAACCTAACCTAACCTAACCTAACCTAACCTAACCTAACCTAACCTAACCTAACCTAACCTAACCTAACCTAACCTAACCTAACCTAACCTAACCTAACCTAACCTAACCTAACCTAACCTAACCTAACCTAACCTAACCTAACCTAACCTAACCTAACCTAACCTAACCTAACCTAACCTAACCTAACCTAACCTAACCTAACCTAACCTAACCTAACCTAACCTAACCTAACCTAACCTAACCTAACCTAACCTAACCTAACCTAACCTAACCTAACCTAACCTAACCTAACCTAACCTAACCTAACCTAACCTAACCTAACCTAACCTAACCTAACCTAACCTAACCTAACCTAACCTAACCTAACCTAACCTAACCTAACCTAACCTAACCTAACCTAACCTAACCTAACCTAACCTAACCTAACCTAACCTAACCTAACCTAACCTAACCTAACCTAACCTAACCTAACCTAACCTAACCTAACCTAACCTAACCTAACCTAACCTAACCTAACCTAACCTAACCTAACCTAACCTAACCTAACCTAACCTAACCTAACCTAACCTAACCTAACCTAACCTAACCTAACCTAACCTAACCTAACCTAACCTAACCTAACCTAACCTAACCTAACCTAACCTAACCTAACCTAACCTAACCTAACCTAACCTAACCTAACCTAACCTAACCTAACCTAACCTAACCTAACCTAACCTAACCTAACCTAACCTAACCTAACCTAACCTAACCTAACCTAACCTAACCTAACCTAACCTAACCTAACCTAACCTAACCTAACCTAACCTAACCTAACCTAACCTAACCTAACCTAACCTAACCTAACCTAACCTAACCTAACCTAACCTAACCTAACCTAACCTAACCTAACCTAACCTAACCTAACCTAACCTAACCTAACCTAACCTAACCTAACCTAACCTAACCTAACCTAACCTAACCTAACCTAACCTAACCTAACCTAACCTAACCTAACCTAACCTAACCTAACCTAACCTAACCTAACCTAACCTAACCTAACCTAACCTAACCTAACCTAACCTAACCTAACCTAACCTAACCTAACCTAACCTAACCTAACCTAACCTAACCTAACCTAACCTAACCTAACCTAACCTAACCTAACCTAACCTAACCTAACCTAACCTAACCTAACCTAACCTAACCTAACCTAACCTAACCTAACCTAACCTAACCTAACCTAACCTAACCTAACCTAACCTAACCTAACCTAACCTAACCTAACCTAACCTAACCTAACCTAACCTAACCTAACCTAACCTAACCTAACCTAACCTAACCTAACCTAACCTAACCTAACCTAACCTAACCTAACCTAACCTAACCTAACCTAACCTAACCTAACCTAACCTAACCTAACCTAACCTAACCTAACCTAACCTAACCTAACCTAACCTAACCTAACCTAACCTAACCTAACCTAACCTAACCTAACCTAACCTAACCTAACCTAACCTAACCTAACCTAACCTAACCTAACCTAACCTAACCTAACCTAACCTAACCTAACCTAACCTAACCTAACCTAACCTAACCTAACCTAACCTAACCTAACCTAACCTAACCTAACCTAACCTAACCTAACCTAACCTAACCTAACCTAACCTAACCTAACCTAACCTAACCTAACCTAACCTAACCTAACCTAACCTAACCTAACCTAACCTAACCTAACCTAACCTAACCTAACCTAACCTAACCTAACCTAACCTAACCTAACCTAACCTAACCTAACCTAACCTAACCTAACCTAACCTAACCTAACCTAACCTAACCTAACCTAACCTAACCTAACCTAACCTAACCTAACCTAACCTAACCTAACCTAACCTAACCTAACCTAACCTAACCTAACCTAACCTAACCTAACCTAACCTAACCTAACCTAACCTAACCTAACCTAACCTAACCTAACCTAACCTAACCTAACCTAACCTAACCTAACCTAACCTAACCTAACCTAACCTAACCTAACCTAACCTAACCTAACCTAACCTAACCTAACCTAACCTAACCTAACCTAACCTAACCTAACCTAACCTAACCTAACCTAACCTAACCTAACCTAACCTAACCTAACCTAACCTAACCTAACCTAACCTAACCTAACCTAACCTAACCTAACCTAACCTAACCTAACCTAACCTAACCTAACCTAACCTAACCTAACCTAACCTAACCTAACCTAACCTAACCTAACCTAACCTAACCTAACCTAACCTAACCTAACCTAACCTAACCTAACCTAACCTAACCTAACCTAACCTAACCTAACCTAACCTAACCTAACCTAACCTAACCTAACCTAACCTAACCTAACCTAACCTAACCTAACCTAACCTAACCTAACCTAACCTAACCTAACCTAACCTAACCTAACCTAACCTAACCTAACCTAACCTAACCTAACCTAACCTAACCTAACCTAACCTAACCTAACCTAACCTAACCTAACCTAACCTAACCTAACCTAACCTAACCTAACCTAACCTAACCTAACCTAACCTAACCTAACCTAACCTAACCTAACCTAACCTAACCTAACCTAACCTAACCTAACCTAACCTAACCTAACCTAACCTAACCTAACCTAACCTAACCTAACCTAACCTAACCTAACCTAACCTAACCTAACCTAACCTAACCTAACCTAACCTAACCTAACCTAACCTAACCTAACCTAACCTAACCTAACCTAACCTAACCTAACCTAACCTAACCTAACCTAACCTAACCTAACCTAACCTAACCTAACCTAACCTAACCTAACCTAACCTAACCTAACCTAACCTAACCTAACCTAACCTAACCTAACCTAACCTAACCTAACCTAACCTAACCTAACCTAACCTAACCTAACCTAACCTAACCTAACCTAACCTAACCTAACCTAACCTAACCTAACCTAACCTAACCTAACCTAACCTAACCTAACCTAACCTAACCTAACCTAACCTAACCTAACCTAACCTAACCTAACCTAACCTAACCTAACCTAACCTAACCTAACCTAACCTAACCTAACCTAACCTAACCTAACCTAACCTAACCTAACCTAACCTAACCTAACCTAACCTAACCTAACCTAACCTAACCTAACCTAACCTAACCTAACCTAACCTAACCTAACCTAACCTAACCTAACCTAACCTAACCTAACCTAACCTAACCTAACCTAACCTAACCTAACCTTTTTTTTTTTTTTTTTTTTTTTTTGCGTCGGAAAATCCTTTATGGATACCCACACAGCGATTGGGGCCGCCGTGTGGGTTATGTGGGAGTCACTGGTGTAGAGAGCCAGCATACCCACTAAAAACCGACGTGTTCCTCTAGGTCACGGCTTCGACGCACGGCAGGGTACTTATCGCAATCGCTGCCATGCGCCGAAGACGGTGCGACCAACGCCCGCGTCCGGGCCCACCGGGGATAGGGAACTGCGCAGAACAAGACGCAGTTCCCCCACGCAGGGGCGTTTGGCGCAAGTGACGGAGCCCCACTCCGTCACCCGCCGCCCCCACTATGGCGGTTGAAGCTGGCCATGAAGCCTCCTTCGCCGGCCCAGCCTCCTTTGGCGGATCGGGTCCGCGAGGGGGTCCTCCTCACGGGCCCGTTCCGCTGCCTCCTTCTGCGACATCACCTCGTCGCAGAAGGTGGCCACCGCCTCCCAGTACTCCTCTCTCGCGACCATCGCCTTTGCGACGGCCGGGAGGGAGAGGTCTCCTCCAATGGCCGCGACCAGCGCACGACGCTGTGCCGCCCACGCCGGGCAAGCCTCCAGCGTGTGTTGCGCCGTGTCGCTGTCGCAGCCGCACTCGTGGCAGCGGGCACTGGTTTCCCTGTGAGCCGTGTTGTGCAGGTATCTGCCGAAACAACCATGTCCGGTCAGAACCTGCACAACACGGAAGGTCAACACCCCGTGCCGTCGCCTCACCCACTCCCGGAACACCGGGCGGATGGCCTCCACGGTCCTGAGACCAGCCTTGGGCGCAATGAGGCGCGCAACCCACTCCCTCTCCAGGGTTCGTTGCGCCCTCCTCCTCCAGCGCAGCACCAGCTCCGGCATTATGCGCCGGTGCCCCATCTCTGCGCGAAGAGTTGCTCCGCGCTCATACACCTCCGCTAGGACTCTGGCGTCGAGATCCCAGGGAGGTGTGTTTGCCAACAGGCACGCAGCCTCAAAGGACACCGTGCGGTAGCCCCGGATCACCCTGACGGCCATGACTCTCTGCGCTCTCCGCAGCAGAGTCTTGTTCGGGGCCGAAAGGGCGTCCACCCACACTGGCGCACCATAGAGCGCCATAGAGCGTACCACCGCTGTAAAGAGGCGGCGGCACGTGTCACCCGGGCCCGCCACGTTGGGCAGGAGCCTGCTCAGGGCAGAAGTCGTGGCCATGAGCTTGGGGGTCAGTTCCCGGAAGTGGTTGTAAAATTTCCACCCCGGGTCCAAAACGAGCCCCAAGTACTTCAAAGTAGGGCCAATAGGGACCCTAACGCCGTTGAGATCGAGAGTAGCTCCCGAAGGTGGACCCTTCCGAGGCCCATGAAAAAGAAGGGCCTCGGTTTTATTGAGGGCCACCTGCAGTCCGAGCCTCTCGATCCGATGGACAACCTGGATCGTCCCGACCCTGCCCAGTATTGCGACTTCCGCAAACGACGACCCTCTCGCTGTTACGAGGGTGTCGTCCGCGTAACAAAACGTGCGGACCCCTGGTAATAGGGCACCCCGCAACACCCAATCGTATCCGATGTTCCACAGGAGGGGGCCAAGAACCGACCCCTGTGGAACACCGCATGTCATGTGTCGCTCGAGAACTCTGCCATCTCGGTCCTGGCAGGACACAGTACGATTCCCTAGGTAATCTGCGACTATGAGCTGCAGATACCTAGGGAGCCCGTGAAATTTAAGGGCTTCAGCGATGCACCCAAACGGCAGGGTGTTGAAAGCGTTGGCGATGTCAAGAGACACCGCCAATAGCACCCCGCCGCGGGAGACTGCCTCGTTAGAGAGGGCCTTCACACGCGTGATCGCGTCAATGGTCGAACGACCCTCTCTGAACCCATACTGGCAATCAGCCAAATCTGGACCTACCGTGGTCAAGTGGCTGATAATACGGCCCGCAATGATCCTCTCCAGCAGCTTACCGGCTTCGTCCAAAAGAACAATGGGCCGGTAAGCTGATGGCGAGTCCGCAGATCTGCCCACCTTTTGCAAGAGAACAAGACGCCCTCTCTTCCAGATCTGCGGAAATTTCCCACGCTCAAGACACGCGTCAAAAAGGTTACGCATGCGTGACTCCATTTCGATGAGAGACAAAGCCAATACGCGGCCGTGTATCCCATCGGGACCTGGGGCGGTCTTCTTTGACCGGAGCCGGGTTATAGCGGCATCGTACTCGGCGTCTGATACAACGGGCGCCGGACTGTCGTCGGAAGTCTGGGCCCCACGGGGGACCATAGACGGTGCGAGATGTTCATCGCGAGACGGGAACAGAGCTTCTACAACCTCATGTAGGAGATGAGGCTCGAGGGTTTCCGCAACCGGGGGACCCTGGCCGCGCAGTTTATCACGCGCTGCACGGTAGGGTCGACCCCACGGATTTCTGTCGAGCGTCTCCAGCATCTGTTCCCGTGCCTCCGTTTTCGCCTTGAAAATGGCTACCCGCATGGTCCTCCGCGCCTCAGTGTAGAGGCTGTGTAAATACTCCTCCCAGACTTCGTCCCGTAACCCGTTGCGAGTACGATGCCGGTATCTGGCCAGCTCTCGTCTCTTGGCAACACAGGTTGCCCGGAGTGCGGCAATCTCCGCCGACCACCAGTAGACGGCCCCCTTGCGAGGCTGGCAGCGAACACGTGGCATGGCTGAGTCGCTCACGCGATGTAAAGAGTCGCGTAAACGCTCAGCCTCTGCATCGACGTCGAGGGACGTGGTGGTAGTTGGTGCGCACCAGTCCTCGACCAACACCGCTTCCTCAAGACGCTCTCTGTCAAGCTTGGAGAGCGCCCACTTGGGGAAGGGAGTCGACGACGGAGTATTAGTCGAGCGAACAGAGTCGCTGCCAACGAACAAATCAAAGGCGATGTACTGGTGGTCGCTCAATGTTTCAACCTCTTGCAGGACCTGCCAGCCAGTGACGTGCGCGGCGAGAGCGGGGGTAGCGAACGTTAAGTCCACTATTGACCCCCCCCGCTGTCGCACGCAGGTATTGGCTGAGCCCTGGTTTAACAGAATGAGGCCGAACATGGCCATCCAAGCCTCCACTGCTGTCCCCCTACGATCTGTAGCTGGAGAACCCCAAGCCGTTGATTTGGCGTTGAAGTCCCCCAGTACCAGAATGTGCGACGTAGAACTACGCCGCACAGCTACGCCCAGCTCGCCGAGGAACAACTCGAATTCCGCCAATGTCCTGTTGGGGGAGAAATAGACACCAATAATGGTGATTTCTCCCCATTTGGCAGAGACGAAGCCATGCCCTCTCTGGTGGACTGAGAGGGGGGGCGAAGAATTAAGTGCCGACCTTATGACGACCACCGAGTTGTCCATGTCCGCGGCCCAGTTAGGGCAGGGCGGGACGAAGTACGGCTCGGCAGCCACCGCAATTCTAGATGACCACTCTCTCATGGTCTGCAACAGGAGATCCTGTGCACCAGAGGAGTGGTTCAAATTCGCCTGAAGACAGCTAGTGACTGGGCGTAGGGCCATCAACAATTGGAGCGGTGTCCATGGGCTGCGGCAACGGTACCGCAGCCTTTTGAGCGGCCGGGATCTTGGCGGCCGTGGTCTTCATCCGTTTTGGGGAGGCGTTTGGGGCTTTGCAGCTCCGGCCCCCCAAAATGTGTCCTGCAGGCCTCTTGGTGGCAGCACAGACGACGCAATGCGGCTCTGCAGAACATTTCGCTGCCTTGTGCCCTGGTGTTCCGCAGCGGAAGCAGTGATCGCTGCGGTCCACCCCAGTGCACTGCTGTCGAGCATGCCCTCGCTCCAGACAGCGGAAACACTTCATGGGGCGTTGCTCCACCGCGCGGACCCGCGCCGAGCTCCACCCCACCAGAAGGCGACCAGCCTCCAAGATCGTCTTCGCCGCGCCGACAGGGCACGACACCCACGCAGTCCCCATACCACTGGGGCCACGGCGGATCTCCCCCACCTTAACTTGGTGGTGCGCACAGTTACCCTTCTCGGCAACAGCTGCGACTACCTCTTCCTGTTCGACTGAGTCGTCCAGGCCCAGGACAGAGAACTCCATGCACTTTGTGGGCCTGGAGACTCGGACATCCTCATTCTCAAACAAGGCCCTAAGCTGTTGAGCGAGAGCATCAGCTTTAGGGCCTTGTTCTTCACCGGAGACCTGCAGGATCTTGCCCCCGGTGACCGCCGTCGCAATTCTTAGGGGCGGAATGCCCAGCTCCTCTATCTTAATGGCGGAACGCGCCTTCCTAATCGCCTCCGCGTACGAGAGGCCATTCCTCTCCGCCTCCGGACCAAGAGTTATGATAACTGCGGCCGTGCGGGGGACTCTAACCTTCGACTTCTTTGGTTTTGCCTTTCCTTGGGCCTGAGTAGAGGGCTTGGGGTCGGGCTTAGGCTTAGAGGTCGGCGCCTTCTTCTTACCCCGTTTCACAACCGTGGTCCAGCCGGCCTCTTCAGATGTCGAGGCAGCCGGGACGGCAGTGGACGGGGTTGGCACAGCTGGCATGGCCTTCGGAGCAGGGGCCGTTTTCTTGCCCTTACCCTTTCCCTTGCCTTTCGCCCTGAGTCGGGACGTCTGGCTGGGAATGATCGTCATTGTCCCGCACTTTGAAGTAATGGCGGGCGTGTCCTTCTTTGCGGTTGCTACGGGTGCAGCCCGTGACGATTGGGGCTGGGTTTGGGCAACGACTCTCCTCGTATCCGCGGCCAACGGTGGCCGCGGTCTGTCGGCAGTTTTCAAGCCGTCTATGCGAGCGTTGATCATGTTGGTGGCCGTCGACATGGCCGCCCTGATCTTTTCGTCGACCACCGTTGACACCGCCTGGAGAATTTGGGTTCCATCCAGGGGTGTTGCCGCTGCTGCAGGAATTGGGCGCGTACGTTCTGCGCGCAAGTCCTCTAATTGCTTGCGTAGCTCGTCCATGTCAGCTCTGAGGCGCTGATTCTCCCGCTCTAATTTGGTGACCTCGTCAGAAACAGTACACCGTAAAAGAGACTGCATACACTCTTTGATTGAGTGCGCAGACGTCTTGAGGGCTTTTTGGTAGGTGCCCTTTAGCTGGCTAGATTTTGTGGCCACTTCCAGTATGGTCTGCAGCTCAGTCTGCACCGACTTGTAAATAGCCGTCGCACTTGGCTCCTCATCAAGTGACATTACGTCAGAAAGCGATGCGGAGCGCGAGATTGCAGGAGAAGAGCGCGTTCGCCTTTGCGCCAGCTCCTCCGCAAAATCTTTTTCCGCCTCAAGCCGCAGGGACTCCCGCAGCTGGGCGTTATACTCCCTCTTCGCTTGAGCTAGACCAGCGTACTCGCCAGTCTTGATAGGTCGGCCTCGACCGCGGCCTGCGCCAGATGCAGTAGACTTTTTGGGCGCAGCCGCCAGCTCCGTGCTTGAAGCACTGTCCGAATCGGACCCAACCTCTCGCTCTCTCTTGCGTCCCACCTGGGACCCAACCGTGCTAATCGAGACACAAGAGCCGAAATTAGATCTGATATCGGCCTCTTGGTCTGACACCTCACTCTCCGCGCCACTCAGCTGAGTATTGGGCGCCTTCTCAACCATCCTCTTGCTCCTTAGGGAGCGACCAGAGCTCAACTCTTCTACACTAAAACTTAGACTAAAAGGGGTTTTGGGTTTTTTACTATGACTTGCCATGTGATTCCCACGAGTAGGAGGGATATATGTGGACCATCTGGGCGGTGCCCTCTGCACCCAGACTACTCTAATACACCCGAGGGGTCGAGCGGTCCCCCGGGGTTGGCGCTAGCTGGTGGACTTACCCAGCCCACCACCTTATAAATAAGGCGACCCGTCGCCACGTTCCCCAACGACAGGCCTTTGGGGTTTTTTATAGACGTTGTCTCGTCTTGGGCCGGCCGGTTAAGGCAAGCCCCCTGCTCCCTACGCCGTCCGCGAGACATGACCACGACAACGACGAGGGTTTACAGGTTGTCCGGCGATGGCCGAAGCCTGTCCGACTACCACGACACCGCAGCAGCCGAACTCGCCGCACCGCGGGCCTTGAAGGCCCGCCATACCACGCCACCCGAAGGCGGCCACTGAGCCGACCAATGAAGGTAAGCTCCGTCGGGACCGGCCAGTTAAGGCAAGCCCCAGAGACGACGTGATGGGGTGTGGAAGCACCCCACGTCAAAGAACGAAGAACGTTCAAAAAGGCGCAAGAGCGCCGCGAGCGAAAACGCTCCCACCACAATCCGACAAAACGGACCGCGGCCAACTAGGCCGCCATCCACCGAGCCGAAGCTCCACCGGCCCCCACAAGGAGGGCCCCACCAGGGTGATTTTTTATAGAGGTTTTCTTCCTCGCAGCCCGACGCTCAGTGCGCCGAGCCCCCGACCCCCACAAAAGCGTGAGGGCTTACGGGTTTGTGTGGCTGTGCAATGCCCGCCCTTAAAAAGACCAGGCAGCCACACTTCCAGTATTGTCCGCGCCGGCCGCAGCCGGTACCCCCCATATCTGGAGGGCGTTCCCCTATCCGCAACCCGGGGGACGCGTCCGATGGCAGACTGGAAACCGCACACGGAAACCTAACCTAACCTAACCTTTTTTTTTTTTTTTTTTTTTTTGCGGGGAAAAAATGCATTTACGCATGCCCTGCACCCCAGGGAAAAGAGAGGTGCAGGGGTATGTGGGACTACTCGACCAAAGATGGGCTAGGTCGAGACTACCCACTAAAACAACCCCGGTGTTCCTTCCTCTTCGCTATGCAGTTGGCTTGCAGTTGCCCTTGTACCATTTGCTGCATGCGAGACGCCCGACTGGGCTCTTCACTGGCACACTTCTGTGCGTGCGTGTGACAACGCTCCGCGGTGCTGCACGGAACACCCAGCAGCACCGCTACCATCTCTGCGAGCCATAAGTCCGGGTAAAACTTTCCCTATATTTTACCCGGGGCTCCCTCACGGGGCCAGCGCGCCGGCAAAAGCCCTGCGCCGCCGACCAATCCTCCTTCTCCTCTCCGGGCCCGCCGCCGGATCCAGTTCGCGGGCCCTCTCTTCCTCCTCTTTGGCGCCCATCACCTTCTCGCAAAATGCGTGAAAGGCCTTCCACGCCTCCTCCCTGCCAACGATCTCCCGAACAACTCCTGGCAGCTGGAGCGCCAAAACATCACCAATCGTGACTGACAGCGCTGCCCTCTCCTCGCTCCATCTTGGACACACCAGCATGGTATGATCAACCGTGTCCTCCTCCGCGCCACACTGGTGACAGTTCGGGTTGCTCTCTCTCCTCGCGACGTTGCAAAGGTATCTCCCGAAGCAACCATGCCCCGAGAGAACCTGCGTTACGCGGTAGGAGAGCGCACCCCACCTTCTCCCTATCCATTCATCCAGAACTGGGTGGATAGCCGCAACAGTGCGGTGCCCTGCGCTTGGACTCTCAAGTCTTTCTCGCCACTTTTCAATTGCGACTTCCCGTGCATCGACTCGCCAGCTCTCTATCTCTTCCGGAGGCGGAATGCATCCCCTGGCCACTCTCTCTTCCGCTGTCCGGTGGTATACCTCTGCCAACACATGCGCGTCTAGGTCCCACGGCAGAGACCCAGCTAACACACACGCCGCCTCATGGGATACTGTACGGTACGCCCGTGCTATTCTCACCGCCATAACCCTTTGCGGCCGTCGCAACAGGGCTATGTTTTGGGAGTTCAATGCACTTGCCCATATGGGCGCACCGTACAGTGCCGCAGACCTAACTGCTCCCGCAAACAACCTGCGACACGCCGAACTTGGGCCCCCTAGATTGGGCATCAGACGGCACAGCGCCAAAGTCACCCTCCTCAACTTCGGAGCGAGTTGCTCAAAGTGGCTTTTGAAGTTCCATCGGCTGTCGAGGACCAATCCCAGATACTTCATGGTCGACCCGACACCGATGGAGACACCGCACACCATAAGCTCGGCTCCAGCCGGTGGCTTTCGACGAGGCCCGTGAAAACATAGGGCTTCCGACTTTTCTAGAGCGACCCTAAGCCCCAGACGCCGTATCCTACCCACGACCTGCGCAACTCCAGCGGTGGCCAGAATTTTAGCCTCCCTGAAAGATCTTCCCTTCGCCGTCACAAGAGTGTCGTCTGCGTAACAAAACACGTTAACTCCACTTAGCAAGGCTCCACGAATCGCCCAATCATACCCGATATTCCACAGGAGCGGGCCTAACACCGACCCCTGTGGAACACCAGATGCAACCACTTTCTCCCCCCATCCATCCGCTTTGGGGAAAACCACCTTACGTCCAGACAGGTAGTGCATCACAATCCTGCGCAGATATGCTGGAAATCGGTGATGCCGCATGGCCTCTTCAATACAGGCGTGTGGAAGAGAGTTGAAGGCATTAGCGATATCAAGTGATACCGCCAACACTACCCCATCCCTCTCCACCTCTCCCTCCACGAGTGCTCGCACCTGCGATACCGCGTCAATAGTTGACCTGCCCTGACGAAAGCCATATTGGTTTTGGCTCAGGTTCGGTCCTGTCTCCTCCATGTGGTCTAAGAGGCGGGCCGCTATAACACGCTCGAAGAGCTTGGCCGCCTCATTCAGCAGCACAATAGGCCGGTAGGATGATGGTGAATCTACCGGCCGTCCGTCCTTCTTCAGTAGTACCAGCTTCCCGATTTTCCAGTCTTCCGGGAAGCGTCCTGCCCTAAGGCACGATGTTAACAGGTCACGGAAGCGAGCATCAAGACCGTTTCTAAGCGCCAGCACCCACGCCCGTCCCGGCACACCGTCGGGACCCGGGGCCTTGTTCTTCTTCTGTAAACGAAGAACTGCCGCACCGAGCTCCCCTTCAGTAACTGCCGGGACCTCCGATATGTCCCTCACTTCCGCTGGACCGAGGTACATTTGAGGCGGTTGAAAATCGCTGTTTCTGGCAGGAAACAGGGCCTCCATCACAGCATGTAGAACTGCGGGATCCAGATTCGACGTCAACGGCGGTGTCCATGGGCGGAGCTTACTCATCACTAGCTTGTAGGGTCGACCCCATGGATCGCTTTGGAGAGTATCCAAGAGCTCCTCCCATGCCCTATCTTTTGCCTCCGCAATTGCAGTCCGCAGTGTCTTCTTGGCGTCCTGGTAAATAGAGTAGAGACGCTGTTCCTGAGACACATCAGATGTTCCTCTCCTGAAGCTCCTTCGACGGCATCTTGTGTACTGGCGCCTCGCCTTCACACACCTTTCCCGAAGTTGGGCGAGTTCGGCTGACCACCAGTACACCTGACGCCGTGGAGGCAGCGACCTAACCCTCGGCATTGCGACATCACATATGTGGGACATTGAATCCTTGAACCAGTCGACCTCCTGTTCAATGATTGGGTTAGCCGACCTTGGCGACCAACCTTCCACTAGTGCAGCCAGAATGAGTGCTTCTCGGTCCATTTTCTTCAGCGCCCATCTGGGCCCAAGATTTGAGGCAGAGCGACGGGCGACTACGTTGCTTCTCTGTACGCGGGGGGTGAGATCAAACCGGATATATCGGTGGTCTGATAAGGTCTCTTCCCCCTCCAGAACATTCCATCTTTGGATCCTGCTGGCCAGGGTAGTGCTGGCGAAAGTAACATCTATAATAGAACCGCCTAGCATTCTAATGCAGGTGTTAACCGTTCCCTGGTTGATAACAGCAAGATTGTTTGCCACTAGCCACTCCTCCATTAGGACCCCTCTGGCATCCGACGCAGCAGAGCCCCATGCTACCGATTTAGCATTTAGGTCCCCTGCCAAGATAATTTCGTGGGGCCTAGACCACCTAAGGACCTCGTCTAGTTCGCTAAGGTACCCTTGAAATTCAGCGAAGGAGCGGTTTGGCGAGAAATAAACGCTAATGACCACTACTTCTCCACAAAGCGCTGCAACATAACCGTGGCCTCTCAGAAATTTGCGAACCGACGGAGCCCCCAATCTGACATTTGTTACAATTGCTGCCACTCCATCTAAATCCCCTAGCCAATCGTCCCTATCCGGTATCATGTATGGCTCGGAGATTAACAACACTTGCATTAATCGCTGGGCCGAACTCTGCAGTAGAAGATCTTGAGCCCTGGCACAGTGATTAATGTTCGCCTGTAGGAAATTGATAAGTGCCATACTATTCTGCTGGCGTCATATCTACCTCCTCGGTGCCGTTCGGAGGGCCTGAAGTTTTTGTCTGGGAATTTGAATCAGACGTATTCTTCATCCGTCTCGTCATCTTATGTTTGGGCGCCGAACAGGAAGGACCTCCCAAACGATGATTTGCTGGCTTGCCAGCCTCTGAGCACAGAGTGCAGTAAAAATCCGCATGACACTCCGCTGCGCGGTGACCTAGTTGCCCACAGCGGTAGCATTGTTGCCCTCTTTCGACACATGACCTGCACCTGACCTGGACATGGCCGGTCTCCAGACACCTGAAGCAGCGCATATCACGGGGCGGTAGTAGTTTCACCCGCGCTGAAGACCAGCCGACTAGCAACTTCCCCTCTGCAACTTTCTTGGCCGCTGTCACTGGGCAGCTGACCCACACCGCTCCCATACTATAGGCCGTCCTTCTTATAGTTCCTACTCTGACCTGATCAGCCGGACAGCCACCAAATTTGGCGACAGCTTCCTGGACTTCTGAGGACTTCACAGAATCGTCCAGACTAGAAACCATCAGCTCCAAGCACTTTACCGGTCTTGTAACCCTCACTTCTTCCTCTTTGAATAACCGCTTCAGCTCCTCTGCGAGTTTATTCGCTCCACTCTCTTTGTCCTCCGCAGAAACCTCTATGATTGTGGCACCTGTTATGGCCCTCCGGAATCTGGTCGACTCAATGCCTAACTGGGTCAGGTCTATTTTACTTCTTGCCACCTCAATAATTGAGCCATACTCTACCCCTCTATCTTCCGCTCCCTGGGCAATGGTCAGCACCACGGCAGCGGTTTTTGGAGGTCTTGCGCGAGGCTTAGGCTTTGCCTTTGGCTTTGCCTGCGCACGTTTGGGCGCCTGCTCCGAATCATTCGCCTTCTTTTGTCCTCTCTTCCCCTTCTTCACCACTGTGGTCCATTCCGACTCCGTGGCTGCTGTTGGTTCTGCCGCCAATATCGGAGAACGACCGTCCTTAGAAGTCGACGCTTCTTTATCACCTCGTTTGACCCTGACGGGGTTGCGTCTGGTTCCCGAACCGCTAACTGTCGGTTGGTTTTCCACGGTCTTCTCAATAGCTTTAGCACCGGAGGTGCTAGGAACTAGCACGAGGCCGGATGGACCTGCAGTCCCTTCCCCTTTCTCATTTCCAGCTGTAGTAGTGGATTGGGTCTTCTTCCCCTTTCCTTTTCCCTTTCCTTTAGTGGATTTTGGCGCCTCCTGGGCCTTTGGAGGAACAACATCCATTTCCATGTCTTGCGAGACAGCCTTCTCCTTCATTTCGTGCGCTAATGGTGGGCGCAGTTTTGGGGCAGGGTTAAGCCGAGACTCCAGCCCCTCAATCCTGGCGTTTAACCTTTCGCACATGCGACCCGAAATTCGCAGCTCCATTTCCTCCAGTTTTTGGGAGAGAATATCCAAATCAAACGCCACGGGCGGCATAGAACCACCTGGCGTAGTGCTTGCCTTATCCTGAGAGCACTTTTTCTCCAACGCCGAAAGCCTGTTGCGCAGCTCATTGACCTCGGATTGTAGGCGGTCGTTTTGCTGCTGCAGTCTCTTGTTCTCCTCGTCTATGCTATGGCGAGCCAGATCCTTGGTGTTATTGGCTATGACCTTGGCTGCATCTTTTAACGCTTTAACATACGTGCCTTTGAGTTGGGACGATGTTGTAGCAACCTTCTCTATAATCTTGACGCTATCCAGAACTCTGGCGGTCATACGTGTAGCCGTTGCAGCTTCGTCCTCGCTACCTGACTGTCCTGAAGCCTCTGACAGCGTGACACCCGAATGATCCATCTCATTAGACCTAGCCCTTGTCTTTCGAGCCTCCGTTATCTCGTCCATCAGCTCTCGCTCGGCTCTGATCATCATCTCCTCACGCTGCGCCTTAACGTAGTCGGCTTTGGCCTTAGCAAGCCCAGCGTATTCCCCGGTTGTTTTGGGGCGGCCTCTTCCTCTACTAGAACTGGAGGCTTTAACCTTCGGTGTCTGTGATGTCTGACCACCAAGTTCTTCGTCCTCATCATCAATTCTCCGCTTTCTCCACAATCGACCCGGAGTGTCCTCCTTTGAGGATACGCTGACCAGCGTATTGACGGATGAATCCGACAAATCCTCCTCCGAGCGTACTCTCTCCAATCTTACTACTAACTCCTTCCTTACATCCAACTCCTTACCAACGTCTTTTGTTTTTAAATTATTTTTCTTGAACAAAACCATATGATTCCCACGAGTGTGGGGGAAATAAAACGTCCACCCCGGCAGTGCCCCCTGTACCGGGGTAACCCTAATACACCTGAGGGTCGGGCGGTACTCAGGGTTGGCGCTCGCTGGTGGACTTGCCCAGCCCACCACCTTAAAAATAAGGCGACCCGTCGCCGCGTTGCCCAACGACAGGTCTTTGGGGTTTTTTATTGTGGTTGTCTCCACTCAGGGCCGGCCAATTAAGGCAAGCCCCCCTGGTCCACGCGGGGTAACAGGTTGCCCGACGGGGAGCCGAAGCCCACCCAGCGACTGCAAAACCACAGCCGCCAGACCCGCCGCGCACGCGGACCTTGAAGGTCCGCCATACCACGCCACCCGAAGGTGGCCGCTGAGCCGGCCGGTTAAGGCAAGCTCCATCGCGGACAGCCAGTTAAGGCAAGCCGCCAAAATAGTGAGAGCAGTGAATGCTCACACACGCAATGATTCTGTGCAAAAGGCGCAGAAAACCACCTCAAAACCATAACAAAATGGCAAAAACACCACAACAGACCGCGGGCCTTGAAGGCCCGCCATACCCCGACCCGAAGGTCCGCTGCCCCAACTGGGGCCACCAAAGGGTAATTTTTTAGAGAGGTTTTCTTCCTCGCGACCCAGCGCTAAGTGCAATGCGCCGAGTCCCCGACCCCCACGAAAACGTGCAGGGCTACGGGTTTGTGTGGCCGTGCAATGCCCGCCCTTAAAAAGACCAGGCAGCCACACGGTGTCAGAGTATTAGCCAAATACGTAGCAATGTCCTGAAAAGGACATGACCACGTAAGTGCCCGGGGTACACCAGCCAATCACATTGTGAGACCCACCGTTCGCGCCAGATGCAATAGCATCGAACGCGACTGGCGATCCCTCCAATGCAACCGACATGCGAGGAGGTTCTCTGACCTAGTACCCCTTCTCTGACCTAGTACCCCAACCTAACCTAACCTTTTTTTTTTTTTTTTTTTTTTTTTTTTTTTTTTTTTTTTTTTTTTTTTTTTTTTTTTTTTTTTTAACGACGGAAAATGCGTTACGCATACCCCGGCACTTTTGGGAAGCACCGGGGTTATGTGGGACTCCTCCCCCAGAGTGGGGGCCCTACCCACTAAAAACCGTCGCTTCCCCAGACAGGAGGCTGCATACGAGGACGGACGCGGGGAGCTCATCGCAGACGTCCGCATCCGCCCCGCAGCACGGCCGAGATCGGCCTCCGCCACTCCCCGGAGGGATGGAGTACTCACCCGCAGGCTTTCCTCCCCATCTTTGGAGACGTTGGATACGGCAGGGTTCCCACCCCTGCCGCCGTCCCCCGCGAACCTTGCAGGTCCGCTAGCCACGACCCACCCACGAGGGAGGGTCCGCTGGTCCTGAAAAGGACCGTTTGGGTGTGGCCGGCGGAGAAAACTCCACCGCCACGGGCTAAGGTGCTGCTGTTGCGGGGACACAAGGGGCTTCAGCCCGCCCGGCGCCAACAACACCGTCGCCGAAGACGGCCGCCTGAAGCGACCCGCAGCCTTGAAGGCCGCCCATCCTACGTCCCACCGGACAACTTCCCGCCGCAGACAAAACGCCGCACACCCGTCTGGGCCGCGACTTACTGTGACGCCGGAATGAGGTTAGCCTTACGGGCTGGAAGACACCCCCCGCAGAGGTTGGCGAAGCCTCCGCGGCAACCAGCCCTGCGTTCCCAAAGACCGGGTCGGGTTGCACGGACACCACCACGTGTGCCCACGGCACGGACTACGGCGCGGGCTCTACCAAGCCCCAAACTACGACCCGAAGGTCCGCTGGCCTTGCCACAGGCGCGAAGAAGATTACGCATACGCGGGGCCAAAACATACCCCGCGCATAGCCGCAACTCCTCCGCCCTGCCTAATGTGTACCGTGCATGAGCCAAGCCCAACGAAACACTTGACCCATAGCCACGGTACCCACCAGACAACCTGTGACAATTCCGCCCAACACTGGCCGCTGAACGGCCCGCCACCTTGAAGGCGGCCAAATCCACCGATCAAAAAGATCCGCCGGCCCTAAAAAGAGCCTTCGTCAAAAGGCGACGAAGCGCCACGAGCGAAAATCCGCTCCCCACTCGTCCACCGTAGAAGGCGGACCGCGGGCCTTGAAGGCCCGCCAACCCACGAGCCGAAGCTCCGCTGCCCCCCGAGGGGGGCCACCACTGGGTGATTTTTTAGAGAGGTTTTCTTCCTCGCGACCCAGCGCTAAGTGCAATGCGCCGAGTCCCCGACCCCCACGAAAACGTGCAGGGCTACGGGTTTGTGTGGCCGTGCAATGCCCGCCCTTAAAAAGACCAGGCAGCCACACGGTGTCAGAGTATTAGCCAAATACGTAGCAATGTCCTGAAAAGGACATGACCACGTAAGTGCCCGGGGTACACCAGCCAATCACATTGTGAGACCCACCGTTCGCGCCAGATGCAATAGCATCGAACGCGACTGGCGATCCCCCCAATGCAACCGACATGCGAGGAGGTTCTCTGACCTAGTACCCCAACCTAACCTAACCTAACCTAACCTTTTTTTTTTTTTTTTTTTTTTTAACGACGGAAAATGCGTTACGCATACCCCGGCACTTTTGGGAAGCACCGGGGTTATGTGGGACTCCTCCCCCAGAGTGGGGGCCCTACCCACTAAAAACCGTCGCTTCCCCAGACAGGAGGCTGCATACGAGGACGGACGCGGGGAGCTCATCGCAGACGTCCGCATCCGCCCCGCAGCACGGCCGAGATCGGCCTCCACCACTCCCCGGAGGGATGGAGTACTCGCCCGCAGGCTTTCCTCCCCATCTCTGGGGACGTTAGATACGGCAGGGTTCCCACCCCTACCGCCGTCCCCCGCGAACCTTGAAGGCCCGCAAGCCACGACCCACCCAAGAGGGAGGGTCCGCTGGTCCTGAAAAGGACCGTTTGGGTGTGGCCGGTGGAGAAAACTCCACCGCCACGGGCTAAGGTGCTGCTGTTGCGGGGACACAAGGGGCTTCAGCCCGCCCGGCGCCAACAACACCGTCGCCGAAGACGGCCGCCTGAAGCGACCCGCAGCCTTGAAGACCGCCCATCCTACGTCCCGCCGGACATCTTCCCGCCGCAGACAAAACGCCGCACACCCGTCTGGGCCGCGACTTACTGTGACACCGGAATGAGGTTAGCCTTACGGGCTGGAGGTCCGCACCCCGCAGAGGTTAACCACGCCTCCGCAGGCCACCAGCCCTGCGTTCCCAAAGACCGGGTCGGGTTGCACGGACACCACCACGTGTGCCCACGGCACGGACTGCGACGCGGGCTCCACCAAGCCCCAACCTACGACCCGAAGGTCCGCTACCCCTTGACCCGGGTTGTGACTAGGGCCGTGCATACGCGAGGCCAGAGCATACCCCGCGCATAACCACAACCCCTCCACCCTGGTCGGCCTGTATCGTGCATACATCGAGCCGGCAACATACTCGACGCATTCCGACACGGTACCCACCAACCAGGCCCGGGACAAGTGAGCCCATCACCGGCCGCTGAACGGCCCGCCACCTTGAAGGCAGCCAAATCCACCGATCAAAAAGATCCGCCGGCCCTAAGAAGAGCCTTCGTCAAAAGGCGACGAGGCGCCATGAGCTTTCGCTCCCCACTCGTCCACCGTAGAAGGCGGACCGCGGGCCTTGAAGGCCCGCCAACCCACGAGCCGAAGCTCCGCTGCCCCCCGAGGGGGGGCCACCACTGGGTAATTTTTTAGAGAGGTTTTCTTCCTCGCGACCCAGCGCTAAGTGCAATGCGCCGAGCCCCCGACCCCCACGAAAACGTGCAGGGCTACGGGTTTGTGTGGCCGTGCAATGCCCGCCCTTAAAAAAGACCAGACAGCCACACGGTGTCAGAGTATTAGCCAAATACGTAGCAATGTCCTGAAAAGGACATGACCACGTAAGTGCCCGGGGTACACCAGCCAATCACATTGTGAGACCCACCGTTCGCGCCAGATGCAATAGCATCGAACGCGACTGGCGATCCCCCCAATGCAACCGACACGCGAGGAGGTTCTCTGACCTAGTACCCCAACCTTTTTTTTTTTTTTTTTTTTTTTTTTTTTTTTTTTTTTTTTTTTTTTTTTTTTTTTTTTAACGACGGAAAATGCGTTACGCATACCCCGGCACTTTTGGGAAGCACCGGGGTTATGTGGGACTCCTCCCCCAGAGTGGGGGCCCTACCCACTAAAAACCGTCGCTTCCCCAGACAGGAGGCTGCATACGAGGACGGACACGGGGAGCTCATCGCAGACGTCCGCATCCGCCCCGCAGCACGGCCGAAATCGGCCTCCACCACTCCCCGGAGGGATGGAGTACTCGCCCGCAGGCTTTCCTCCCCATCTCTGGGGACGTTAGATACGGCAGGGTTCCCACCCCTACCGCCGTCCCCCGCGAACCTTGAAGGCCCGCAAGCCACGACCCACCCAAGAGGGAGGGTCCGCTGGTCCTGAAAAGGACCGTTTTGGTGTGGCCGGCGGAGAAAACTCCACCGCCACGGGCTAAGGTGCTGCTGTTGCGGGGACACAAGGGGCTTCAGCCCGCCCGGCGCCAACAACACCGTCGCCGAAGACGGCCGCCTGAAGCGACCCGCAGCCTTGAAGGCCGCCCATCCCACGTCCCACCGGACAACTTCCCGCCGCAGACAAAACGCCGCACACCCGTCTGGGCCGCGACTTACTGTGACGCCGGAATGAGGTTAGACTTACGGGCTGGAAGACACCCCCCGCAGAGGTTGACGAAGCCTCCGCGGCAACCAGCCCTGCGTTCCCAAAGACCGGGTCGGGTTGCACGGACACCACCACGTGTGCCCACGGCACGGACTACGGCGCGGGCTCTACCAAGCCCCAAACTACGACCCAAAGGTCCGCTGGCCTTGCCACAGGCGCGAAGAAGATTACGCATACGCGGGGCCAAAACATACCCCGCGCATAGCCGCAACTCCTCCGCCCTGCCTAATGTGTACCGTGCATGAGCTAAGCCCAACGAAACACTTGACCCATAGCCACGGTACCCACCAGACAACCTGTGACAATTCCGCCCAACACTGGCCGCTGAACGGCCCGCCACCTTGAAGGCAGCCAAATCCACCGATCAAAAAGATCCGCCGGCCCTAAGAAGAGCCTTCGTCAAAAGGCGACGAAGCGCCACGAGCGAAAATCCGCTCCCCACTCGTCCACCGTAGAAGGCGGACCGCGGGCCTTGAAGGCCCGCCAACCCACGAGCCGAAGCTCCGCTGCCCCCCGAGGGGGGCCACCACTGGGTAATTTTTTAGAGAGGTTTTCTTCCTCGCGACCCAGCGCTAAGTGCAATGCGCCGAGCCCCCGACCCTCACGAAAACGTAAGGGCTACGGGTTTGTGTGGCCGTGCAATGCCCGCCCTTAAAAAGACCAGGCAGCCACACGGTGTCAGAGTATTAGCCAAATACGTAGCAATGTCCTGAAAAGGACATGACCACGTAAGTGCCCAGGGTACACCGGCCAATCACATTGTGAGACCCACCGTTCGCGCCAGATGCAATAGCATCGAACGCGACTGGCGATCCCCCCAATGCAACCGACACGCGAGGAGGTTCTCTGACCTAGTACCCCACCTAGTACCCCAACCTTTTTTTTTTTTTTTTTTTTTTTTTTTTTTTTTTTTTTTTTTTTTTTTTTTTTTTTTTTTTTTTTGCGTCGGAAAATCCTTTATGGATACCCACACAGCGATTGGGGCCGCCGTGTGGGTTATGTGGGAGTCACTGGTGTAGAGAGCCAGCATACCCACTAAAAAACCGACGTGTTCCTCGAGGTCACGGCTTCGACGCACGGCAGGGTACTTATCGCAATCGCTGCCATGCGCCGAAGGCGGTGCGACCAATGCCCGCAACCGGGCCCACCGGGGATAGGGAACTACGCAGAACAGGACGTAGTTCCCCCACGCAGGGGCGTTAGGCGCAGGTGACGAAGCCCCACTCCGTCACCCGCCGCCCCCACTATGGCGGTTGAAGCTGGCCATGAAGCCTCCTTCGCCGGCCCAGCCTCCTTTGGCGAATCGGGTCCGCGAGGGGGTCTTCCTCACGGGCCCGTTCCGCTGCCTCCTTCTGCGACATCACCTCGTCGCAGAAGGTGGCCACCGCCTCCCAGTACTCCTCTCTCGCGACCATCGCCTTTGCGACGGCCGGGAGGGAGAGGTCTCCTCCAATGGCCGCGACCAGCGCACGACGCTGTGCCGCCCACGCCGGGCAAGCCTCCAGCGTGTGTTGCGCCGTGTCGCTGTCGCAGCCGCACTCGTGGCAGCGGGCACTGGTTTCCCTGTGAGCCGTGTTGTGCAGGTATCTGCCGAAACAACCATGTCCGGTCAGAACCTGCACAACACGGAAGGTCAACACCCCGTGCCGTCGCCTCACCCACTCCCGGAACACCGGGCGGATGGCCTCCACGGTCCTGAGACCAGCCTTGGGCGCACTGAGGCGCGCAACCCACTCCCTCTCCAGGGTTCGTTGCGCCCTCCTCCTCCAGCGCAGCACCAGCTCCGGCATTATGCGCCGGTGCCCCATCTCTGCGCGAAGAGTTGCTCCGCGCTCATACACCTCCGCTAGGACTCTGGCGTCGAGATCCCAGGGAGGTGTGTTTGCCAACAGGCACGCAGCCTCAAAGGACACCGTGCGGTAGCCCCGGATCACCCTGACGGCCATGACTCTCTGCGCTCTTCGCAGCAGAGTCTTGTTCGGGGCCGAAAGGGCGTCCACCCACACTGGCGCACCATAGAGCGCCATAGAGCGTACCACCGCTGTAAAGAGGCGGCGGCACGTGTCACCCGGGCCCGCCACGTTGGGCAGGAGCCTGCTCAGGGCAGAAGTCGTGGCCATGAGCTTGGGGGTCAGTTCCCGGAAGTGGTTGTAAAATTTCCACCCCGGGTCCAAAACGAGCCCCAAGTACTTCAAAGTAGGGCCAATAGGGACCCTAACGCCGTTGAGATCGAGAGTAGCTCCCGAAGGTGGACCCTTCCGAGGCCCATGAAAAAGAAGGGCCTCGGTTTTATTGAGGGCCACCTGCAGTCCGAGCCTCTCGATCCGATGGACAACCTGGATCGTCCCGACCCTACCTAGTACCCCAACCTAACCTAACCTAACCTAACCTAACCTAACCTAACCTAACCTAACCTAACCTAACCTAACCTAACCTAACCTTTTTTTTTTTTTTTTTTTTTTTTTTTTTTTTTTTTTTTTTTTTTTTTTTTTTTTTTTTTTTGGCGCAGGGGAATGCATTGACGCATTTCCCTCCCGGTTCGGGGAAACCGGGAAGGGGTATGTGGGACTCCCGGGCAACGGTGCCCGTCCTACCCACTAAACCCCTGCGTTGTTCCGACACACTGCAATTGGCGCTGCCATGGGGTACTTATCGCATTCACCACAGCAGCGTCGCAGCGAGCCTTTGGCAGGCTCTTCCACGAGGTGGGATGGGATACTCTCGAAACAAGAGGAGTATCCCTCGTCGCAGAGACCGTGCAATGCAGGTACCGTTCCCCTTGAGTACCCGCTGGCCCCTACTCGGCGATGGTAGACTGGCATAGGAGAAAACTCCCGACCAGCCCGCCCGCCGGGACGGGAGACTTCAGGGTGTAAAAAGCCCCGAAGTAACCCGCCCCGACGGCCCCCCCCATCATCGTCCTAATAAGGACGGTGTTGGGCGGGGCCTCGCCTCCCGCGATCCATCGGTGACAGGGGGGGCGGCAGAGGACGGCCTATGGCCGCCGCCGCCACCCCTGCCAGCGAGGGATCTGCCTCGCGTGCGTCGCTTCAGTTGCTGTAAGCAACTTTTACTGCCCACCATGTGGTCAGCCGGTAAACCGGCCTCGGCACATGGGGGGCAGTGAAGCGGCGCCGAGCACTCGACGGCCTTGTGGCCCGACTGGCCGCAGCGGAAGCACGCTCCACTGCGGTCAGTTGCCGACGGGCACTGCGGCTTGGTGTGCCCCACACCCAAGCAGCGGTAGCACATCATGGGTCGTTGCTCCAGCACGACAACGCGCACGGAGCACCAACCCACGATGAGCTGGCCGTCTTTGCTGATGAGCTTCGCCGCAGCCGCAGGACACGTGACCCTTACGGATCCCGAGCCCCACCGGCCGCGGCGAATCTCACCAGCGCGGACCCGGTCCAGGGGACACTGTCCGGCGCGAGCGACCGCCGCCCGAACCTCGTCCACCTGAACGGAGTCGTCCAGCCCGGTCACGCGCAGATCGGCGCACTTGACCGGGACGGACACCCTGACGTCGTCGCCGAGCACCCCACGGAGGCGCTCGGCGAGGAGGTCGGCCCTGGCCGCACTATCCGGGCCCAAAACCTTCAGAAGGCGGGCCCCCGCCATCGTGTGCCGCATCCGGATGGTTGGGCGGTCCGGGTCGTCCTTCGTGGCATCTCTCGCCCGGGTCAGCGCGTCCACGTAGGTCACGCCGCGCTCTACGGCCTCAGGCGAGAGAGCCAGGGAGACGGCAGCGAGACTTGGCACCCGAAGTTGGGCACGCTTGCGTCGCTTCCTCTTCTTCTTCGTCTTGTTGCTTCCAGACGGGCGCGGCTGCGGCTGCGGTGCAGGGGCTTGCACCTGCCGCTGCGCGGGAGTCTTTGCGGCTTGCGCATACGATTTCTGCGCCCGACGGGGGGCAGGCTG
The DNA here is from genome assembly GCA_943193645.1 of Acentria ephemerella. Lineage (NCBI taxonomy): Eukaryota > Metazoa > Arthropoda > Insecta > Lepidoptera > Crambidae > Acentria > Acentria ephemerella. The sequence goes on from OW971894.1 coordinate 28,562, forward strand.
GGGCGGCTTAGGCGCTGGTGGTGTGACGGCCGGGTTTCCGGGCTTGGCGGGCTTGACCTTGGCCCTTCTTCTCTTCTTGCCGACGAGGGTGAAGCCGTCTTGCTCCATCACTACCTCGTCGACAACGCCAGGTGGTTCCACCGCTAGAGGCGGGTGGGTGGCGGCCTGCTCTCTGCCGAGACGCGCGTCCAACACGCGCCCAAAAAGACGCATGAGGCGCGCGTCCTCGACGTCACGGTCAAGGTCTGGACCGGGTCTTCCTCCGTGCAGCTCTGTGGTAGCGTCCGGGGTGGAAACACAAACTGCAGGAAGCTCTTCCATTTCCACGGGTGCTTCTGGTTCAGGCGTAGGCATAGGCGGGGGCGCTGGTGCAGGCATGAGGGCAGCCTCCAGCCGCCGCTGCAGCCCCTGGCACTCCTCACGCAGCCCATTGCATTCACCGCGCAAGGCATCCAACTGCGCACGCATCAGGTCCATCTCGCTGGTTATCTTACCATTCTCCGCCTGCAACCGCTTCACCTCCGACGTGGCGGTCCGCTCGTACATGGCGTCCATGGTGTCTTCAATGCGGCTGGCCGCCGCCTTCAGGTCACGTACCCAGGTCCCCTTAAGGTTTTTGGACCTGACCGCTATTCTTCCTATCAACGCCAGGTCGTCCATCATCCGGCATTTGAGCAACCCCAGCGGTGGGTCCGACGGCCGCTCTCCCGGCGCCGGCATGCGACAGCGCGCCCAAGAGTCGCTAGCATTTCGCGACAGTCTTCCGATTTCCTCTTCCGAATCAAGCGTGGCCAAAAAGCCGCCTCCCAACGAGGCCTCACGCTCCTCCGATGACCTACGTCGGACCGTCACCTGGCACGGAGACCGCACCGCGGCTTGGTCCAGCGGGGCCGATGATGCCGACGGGGTTGATGGGGGTGTTGCCACAGCAAGCCGCGCGAGCTCGCGACGCGACACTCTCCTCAGCACCACCTTTGCTTCTGGAAGCCCTTCCCTGACACTGGGTGGGTCCGCAGGGAGCCTCTTCCTGCTACCGCTTCTAAGCAGGCGCTCACCATCCTCCCGAAGTCCTGACGTGTCGGAAAGCGTGTCGTCACTGTCCAACGCGCCCGACATAGCACTGTCACTCCTCAGTTCCTCCATCGCTAACTCCGACCCACAGCCTACGCTGCTGTCTCGACTTCTCACTCCCTTCTCCGACTCCTCCTCAACAACACGGAGACGCTGTGAAGCGCCCCCGACGCGGTGATTGCCCCCCCCAGAAACGGTGGGGCTGCCCGAGCCAGAAGGCTCGGGGAGGGATTCTCCGACCGCGGGGCGGCCGGTACCCTCCTGGGGTAGTATGTATTTGTCACTCGCGTTACTCATATTGTTTTTCCTTACTCCCAAACCAACGTCAAAATAAAACAAAATAAAAAAAAAAAAAAAAAAAAAAAAAAAAAAAAAAAAATAAAAAAAAAAAAAAAAATAAAAAAAAAAAAAAAAAAACAAAAAAAAAAAAAAAAAAAAAAAAAAACTGAATAGAATGAAGAAAAGAAGAATAAGAAATAAATAAAACAAAACAAAAACAGAAAAGAAAACCAAAAGATAGAGAAATAAAAAGGAAAATAAAAGGTCCAGGGCTCGGGACCGGGCTCCCCCCGGCCACTCAGCCTATCGCCGCCCTGGGAAACTTAGGCTTAGGTCGGTGGCGGCAAAAGCCGTTGGCTGACCGAAGTCTGACCACCGAGAGTGTAATTTTTTATTGAGGTTTTCTTCCTCGCAGCCCAGCGCTCAATGCGCCGAGCCCCCGACCCGTGAGGGCAACGGGCTAGTGTGACCGTGCAATGCCCGCCCTGACAGAACAGAGCGAGCAGCCACACTCTCCGCGGCCTTGAAGGCCGCCAACCCACGACCCGAAGGTCCACTGCCCCGACTGGGGCCACCAAAGGGTAATTTTTTAGAGAGGTTTTCTTCCTCGCGACCCAGCGCTAAGTGCAATGCGCCGAGCCCCCGACCCTCACGAAAACGTAAGGGCTACGGGATTGTGTGGCCGTGCAATGCCCGCCCTTAAAAAAAGACCAGGCAGCCACACTTCCAGTATTGTCCGCGCCGGCCGCAGCCGGTACCCCCCATATCTGGAGGGCGTTCCCCTATCCGCAACCCGGGGGACGCGTCCGATGGCAGACTGGAAACCGCACACGGAAACCTAACCTAACCTAACCTAACCTAACCTAACCTAACCTAACCTAACCTAACCTAACCTAACCTTTTTTTTTTTTTTTTTTTTTTTGACGCAGGGGAATGCATTGACGCATTTCCTTCCCGATTCGGGGAAACCGGGAAGGGGTATGTGGGACTCCCGGGCAACGGTGCCCGTCCTACCCACTAAACCCCTGCGTGTTTCGACACGCCGCAATTGGCGCTGCCATGGGGTGCTCATCGCATTCGCCACAGCAGCGTCGCAGCGAGCCCTTGGCGGGCTCTTCCACGAGGTGGTATGGGATACTCTCAAAACATGGGGAGTATCCCTCATCGCAGAGGCCGTGCAATGCAGGTACTGATCCCCATCAGCACCCGCTGGCCTCTACTTGGCGGAGGCGGACGTTAGTCCGCCCGCCGAGACGGACCGCTCCGAGGTTGTAAAGACCTCTGAGCGGACCGCCCCGACGGCACCCCACCTCGTCCCAAAAGGGTCGAGGCAGGGCGCTTCGCCTCCCGTGACCTGTCAGCGGCAGGGGCAAGTGGGGGCGGCCTAGGGCCGTCGCCACCCCCCCCACCACCAAGAGGTCTACCTCGCGTGCCGCGCCTCAGCTGCTGTAAGCAGCTTTTACTGCCCGCCATGTGGTTGGCCGGTAAACCGGCGTCGCCACACGGCGCACAGTGAGGCGCAGCCGAGCACTCGGCGGCCTTGTGGCCCGGTCGACCGCAGCGAAGACAAACGTCGCTGCGGTCGACTGCCGACGGGCACAGCTGCTTGGTGTGCCCCACACCAAGACAGCGGTGGCACATCATTGGGCGGTTTTCTGCCACGGAAACGCGGACAGTGCTCCACCCAACGGAAAGCCGGCCGCCCTTGCCGATATCCCTCGCCGCAGCCGCGGGGCAGGTGACCCTTACGGATCCCGAGCCCCACCGGCCGCGGCGAATGATGCCGACACGGACCATGTCACCAGGGACACATCCGGCACGAGCGATCGCCCCCCGGATGTCGTCCCCGGTGATTGTGTCATCCAGACCGGTCAAACGGAGCTCCCCCGTCTTGACCGGTCTGGTGACGACGGCGTCTTCGCCGATCACCTCCTGGAGGCGAGCGGCGAAGACGTCAGCCTTCTCCACACGATCTTGGCCCGCGATCGTGAGGACACGGGCACCCGTCTTCGTGGGCTTTATGCGGAGCTCCGGTACGTCGGAGTCTCCCGCGGTAGCTGCTCTCGCCCGAGTCAAGACGGACAGGTAGGTTTCCCCACGCCGCTCAGCCTCGGGCGAGAGCACCACCGCTATAGCCGCAGTGGTTGGCACCCGGATCCGGGCGCCCGCCTTCTTCTTCCTCCTCCGCCTGTTCTTCCTCTTGCCACCATTAGCTCCAGGCGGAGGCTGCGCTGGGGCTTGCGCTGGCCGGGTTGCATTGCGCGTGGCGCTGGCGTATGTGGTCTCGGATCGCGCGGGTGCAGAACTCGGCGCGGTCGCCATCGGTGTAGGGGCAGAGGGGGGCTTCTTCCTGGCCCGCTTCCTTCTGACGAGCGTGAAGCCGTCATGCTCCATGCCGTCACCTGCCGTCGCCTGTTCCATAGGAGCGGTTGGGGCATGCTCCGTTGTCGCCTGCTGGGTGGGGGGAGCGGCGGTGGTAGTGGCTCTCGCCGCCCTGTCCACCTCCGCTCGCGCTTCCAGGAAGCGCTCCACAACCCGTAGTATCCGCGCGTCCTCCTCGTCGCGCGTCTCGCCTCTGGCTGGCTCCGGCCTCTCCCGTAGGTCTACTGGCGGGAGATCCTCTTCCGTCGCGGCGTTCGCAGCGGCCCTGCCGCCGCACGCGCACTCGTTACTGGGCTCGGGAACAGCGGCCACCGCGGCGGTCAGCTGGTCGACCCTCTGCTCCAGCACCTTGCACTCCGAGCGGAGCGCGTCAATTTGCGCGCTCTGGAGTGACAGGTCGCTTCGCAGGCGGCTGTTCTCGGCCTGCAACCTCTTCACCTCCGAGGACGCCGACCGCTCGTGCAGCGCCACCACGGTGTCTTCTAGGCGGTCTGCGCTCTCCCTCAGGGCACGGACGAATGTGCCCTTCAGGTTCTTGGAGCGCATAGCCACTCGCGTGACCACCGCGATGTCGTCTAGGGCCCGGGCCTTTAGAAGGCTTAGGGCGGGGTCGTCGGGGCGCTCTCCCGGCGGGGGCATGCGGCAGCGCTCCCAGCTCCTCTGTGCAGCCTCCACGAGTCTCTCGATCTCCTCGTCGCTGCACAGGTTCGCGCCCAGCCAGCCGCCGCTGGCCGCCGCCTCCCTGTCTTCTGTGGATCGCCGAGGGTTATGTACCCTCTGTGGCACAGGCGACCCACTCGGCGTCCTCGGCTCCGAAACCACATGCTGGCGCCGTCCTCTCCGTGCCGATGGCACCTTCGGTCCGAAAGACCCCTCTGAAGGGCAGGGTTGTTTGACCCTCCTCTTGCGGCTTCCACTGCGGAGCACACGCCCCTCCTGCGCTCCATCCTCACTTGCGCTGGCCGAGATGGTTAGGGAGTCGTCGCTGTCCAGCGAATTGCACGACGCTCCCCCGAAGAACCTTCCTTCGAAATCTCCGTCCCGGGAACCTCCGGCTTCCGCCCACGTCCCAGGACCACTATCCTCATCGGTGCCGCTATGCCGGCTCCTAATGTCGTCGATGTTGTAACGGAGACGCACAGATTGCGCGCCCCCGAAGCGAGTAGTGCCCCCCCCAGATACGTTGGGGCTGTCCGCCGAAGCGGAGAGGGATTCCCCGGCCGCGTGGCGACCGGGACCCTCCTGGAGATCCGTATTTCTATTCGCTTTTTCCATTTTTGAAACATTCTCCCAACTTCATCAAACAAAACAACAAACAAAACTAAAAAGATCGAAGAAAACAAGAAGAAGATATAAATAAACAAAAGAAAAACAGAAAAGAGAAACAAAAAGATAGACAAAATAAAAAGGAAATAAAAAGGTTCCGGGGCTTGGGACCGGGCTCCCCCCGGCCACTCAGCCTATCGCCACCCCGGGGAACTTAGGCTTAGGTCGGTGGCGGCAAAAGCCGTTGGCTGACCGAAGTCTGACCACCGAAAAGCATCCGTCCACTCTGCAAACTCTCTTCCGAAGAGGAGAGTGCAAGAGCGGACTGGGTAATTTTTTATTGAGGTTTTCTTCCTCGCAGCCCAGCGCTCAGTGTGCCGGGCCCCCGACCCGTGAGGGCAACGGGCTAGTGTGACCGTGCAATGCCCGCCCTGATAGAACAGAGCGAGCAGTCACACTCTCCGCGACCTTGAAGGCCGCCATACCACGACCCGAAGGTCCGCTGCCCCCCAAGGGGGGCCACCAAAGGGTAATTTTTTAGAGAGGTTTTCTTCCTCGCGACCCAGCGCTAAGTGCAATGCGCCGAGCCCCCGACCCCCACGAAAACGTGCAGGGCTACGGGTTTGTGTGGCCGTGCAATGCCCGCCCTTAAAAAGACCAGGCAGCCACACGGTGTCAGAGTATTAGCCAAATACGTAGCAATGTCCTGAAAAGGACATGACCACGTAAGTGCCCGGGGTACACCAGCCAATCACATTGTGAGACCCACCGTTCGCGCCAGATGCAATAGCATCGAACGCGACTGGCGATCCCCCCAATGCAACCGACATGCGAGGAGGTTCTCTGACCTAGTACCCCAACCTAACCTAACCTAACCTAACCTAACCTAACCTAACCTAACCTAACCTAACCTTTTTTTTTTTTTTTTTTTTTTTTTTTTTTTTTTTGTCGCAGGGGAATGCATTGACGCATTTCCTTCCCGATCTGGGGAAACCGGGAAGGGGTATGTGGGACTCCCGGGCAACGGTGCCCGTCCTACCCACTAAACCCCTGCGTGTTTCGACACGCTGCAATTGGCGCTGCCATGGGGTGCTCATCGCATTCGCCACAGCAGCGTCGCAGCGAGCCCTTGGCGGGCTCTTCCGCGAGGTGGTATGGGATACTCTCAAAACAAGGGGAGTATCCCTCATCGCAGAGGCCGTGCAATGCAGGTACTGATCCCCATCAGTACCCGCTGACCTCTACTTGGCGGAGGCGGACGTTAGTCCGCCCGCCGAGACGGTCCGCTCCGAGGTTGTAAAGACCCCTGAGCGGACCGCCCCGACGGCGCCCCGCCTCGTCCCAAAAGGGTCGAGGCAGGGCGCTTCGCCTCCCGTGACCTGTCAGCAGCAGGGGCAGGTGGGGGCGGCCTAGGGCCGTCGCCACCCCCCCCACCACCAAGAGGTCTACCTCGCGTGCCGCGCCTCAGCTGCTGTAAGCAGCTTTTACTGCCCGCCATGTGGTTGGCCGGTAAACCGGCGTCACCACACGGCGCACAGTGAGGCGCAGCCGAGCACTCGGCGGCCTTGTGGCCCGGTCGACCGCAGCGAAGACAAACGTCGCTGCGGTCGACTGCCGACGGGCACAGCTGCTTGGTGTGCCCCACACCAAGACAGCGGTGGCACATCATTGGGCGGCTTTCTGCCACGGAAACGCGGACAGTGCTCCACCCAACGGAAAGCCGGCCGCCCTTGCCGATATCCCTCGCCGCAGCCGCGGGGCAGGTGACCCTTACGGATCCCGAGCCCCACCGGCCGCGGCGAATGATACCGACACGGACCATATCACCAGGGACACATCCGGCACGAGCGATCGCCCCCCGGATGTCGTCCCCGGTGATTGTGTCATCCAGACCGGTCAAACGGAGCTCCCCCGTCTTGACCGGTCTTGTGACCACGGCATCTTCGCCGATCACCTCCTGGAGGCGAGCGGCGAAGATGTCGGCCTTCTCCACACGATCCTGGCCCGCGATCGTGAGGACACGGGCACCCGTCTTCGTCGGCTTGATGCGGAGCTCCGGTATGTCGGAGTCTCCCGCGGTGGCTGCTCTCGCCCGGGTCAGGACGGACAAGTAGGTTTCCCCACGCCGCTCCGCCTCGGGCGAGAGCACCACCGCTATGGCCGCAGTGGTCGGCACCCGGATCCGGGCGCCCGCCTTCTTCTTCCTTCTCCGCCTCTTTTTCTTTCTGCCGCCACTTGCTCCAGGCGGAGGCTGCGCTGGGGCTTGCGCCGGCCGCGCTTCATTGCGCGTGGCGCTGGCGTAGGTAGTCGCGGATCGCGCGGGTGCAGAACTCGGCGCGGTCGTCATCGGTGTAGGGGCAGAGGGGGGCTTCTTCCTGGCCCGCTTCCTCCTGACGAGCGTGAAGCCGTCGTGCTCCATGCCGTCACCTGCCGTCGCCTGTTCTATAGGAGCGGTTGGGGCATGCTCCGTTGTCGCCTGCTGGGTGGGAGGAGCGGCGGTGGTAGTGGCTCTCGCCGCCCTGTCCACCTCCGCTCGCGCTTCCAAGTAGCGCTCGACTACCCGTAGTATACGGGCGTCCTCGGCGTCACGCTCATCTTGGCCGGCTGCGTCCAGTCTCTCCCTGACGTTGACGGCCGGGAGATCCGAGTCTTCTTCACCAGCGACAGCCGCGGCCCTGCCGCCACACGCGCACTCCTTGCTGGGCTCCGGTATGGTGGTCACCGTGGCGGTCAGCTGGTCCACTTTCTGCTCCAGCACTTTGCATTCTGAGCGCAGCGCATCTATCTGCGCGCGCTGGAGAGACATGTCACTCTTGAGGCGGCTGTTTTCTGCCTGCAGTCTCTTTACTTCGGATGACGCTGACCGCTCATGCAGCGCCACCACGGTGTCCTCGAGGCGGTCTGCGCTCTCTCTCAGGGCACGGACGAATGTGCCCTTAAGGTTCTTTGAGCGCATGGCCACTCTCGTGACCACCGCAATGTCGTCGAGGGCCCGTGCCTTCAGTAGGCTCAGGGCGGGGTCGTCGGGGCGCTCGCCCGGCGGGGGCATACGGCAGCGCTCCCAGCTCCTCTGTGCAGCCTGCATGAGCCTCTCTATCTCATCATCACTGCAGAGGTTCACGCCCAGCCAACCACCGCTGGCCGCCGCCTCCCGATCTTCTATTGACCGCCGAGGATTGTGAATCCTCTGCGGTATCGGCGACTCACTAGGTGTTCTGGGTTCCGAAACCCTGTGCTGGCGCCGTCCTCTGTGTGCCGTTGGCACTTTCGGCCCGAAGGACCCCTCTGATGTGCTGGGCTTCTTCACCGTCCTCTTCCTGCTTCCACTGCGAAGCACACGCCCTTCCTGTGCTCCGTCTTCACTAGCACTGGCGGAGATGGTCAAGGAGTCGTCGCTGTCTAACGAGTTGCACGACGCTCCTCCGAAGAACCTTTCTTCTATTACTTCGTCCCGGGAACCTCCGGCTTCCGCCCACGTCCCAGGACCACTATCCTCATCGGTGCCGCTGTTCGAACCGCGGCTCCTATTCTTCTCCATGTCAAAGCGGAGACGCACAGATTGCGCGCCTCCGAAGCGAGTAGTGCCCCCCCCAGATACGTTGGGGCTGTCCGCCGAAGCGGAGAGGGATTCCCCGGCCGCGTGGCAACCGGGACCCTCCTGGAGATTCGTGTTTCTAATCGCTTTGTCCATTTTTGTTGTTAACTACACCTAATTCTTCGTCACAAAACAAAACAAAATAAAATAAACAAAAGTGTGAAGAAAAGAAGAAGAAAATAAATAAAATAACAAAAACCAAAAGATAGGAAAGAAAAATAAAATAGAACAAAATAAAAAGGAAAAGAGTCCGGAGCTTGGGACCGGGCACCCCCCGGCCACTCAGCCTATCACCACTCCGGCAAGCTTAGGCTTAGGTCGGTGGCGGCAAAAGCCGTTGGCTGACCGAAGTCTGACCACCGAATATCCGTCCACTCTGCAATCCCTCCTCCGAAGAGGAGAGTGCAAGAGTGGCGGACTGGGTAATTTTTTATTGAGGTTTTCTTCCTCGCAGCCCAACGCTCAGTGCGCCAGGCCCCCGACCCGTGAGGGCAACGGGCTAGTGTGACCGTGCAATGCCCGCCCTGACAGAACAGAGCGAGCAGCCACACTCTCCGCGGCCTAGAAGGCCGCCATACCACGACCCGAAGGTCCGCTGCCCCCCAAGGGGGGGGCCACCAAAGGGTAATTTTTTAGAGAGGTTTTCTTCCTCGCGACCCAGCGCTAAGTGCAATGCGCCGGGCCCCCGACCCCCACGAAAACGTGCAGGGCTACGGGTTTGTGTGGCCGTGCAATGCCCGCCCTTAAAAGACCAGGCAGCCACACGGTGTCAGAGTATTAGCCAAATACGTAGCAATGTCCTGAAAAGGACATGACCACGTAAGTGCCCAGGGTACACCAGCCAATCACATTGTGAGACCCACCGTTCGCGCCAGATGCAATAGCATCGAACGCGACTGGCGATCCCCCTAATGCAACCGACATGCGAGGAGGTTCTCTGACCTAGTACCCCAACCTAACCTAACCTAACCTAACCTTTTTTTTTTTTTTTTTTTTTTTTTTTTTTTTTTTTTGCGCAGGGGAATGCATTGACGCATTTCCGTCCCGGTTCGGGGAAACCGGGAAGGGGTATGTGGGACTCCCGGGCAACGGTGCCCGTCCTACCCACTAAACCCCTGCGTGTTTCGACACGCCGCAATTGGCGCTGCCATGGGGTGCTCATCGCATTCGCCACAGCAGCGTCGCAGCGAGCCCTTGGCGGGCTCTTCCACGAGGTGGTATGGGATACTCACGAAACATGGGGAGTATCCCTCATCGCAGAGGCCGTGCAATGCAGGTACTGATCCCCATCAGCACCCGCTGGCCTCTACTTGGCGGAGGCGGACGTTAGTCCGCCCGCCGAGACGGTCCGCTCCGAGGTTGTAAAGACCTCTGAGCGGACCGCCCCGACGGCACCCCACCTCGTCCCAAAAGGGTCGAGGCAGGGCGCTTCGCCTCCCGTGACCTGTCAGCGGCAGGGGCAAGTGGGGGCGGCCTAGGGCCGTCGCCACCCCCCCCACCACCAAGAGGTCTACCTCGCGTGCCGCGCCTCAGCTGCTGTAAGCAGCTTTTACTGCCCGCCATGTGGTTGGCCGGTAAACCGGCGTCGCCACACGGCGCACAGTGAGGCGCAGCCGAGCACTCGGCGGCCTTGTGGCCCGGTCGACCGCAGCGAAGACAAACGTCACTGCGGTCGACTGCCGACGGGCACAGCTGCTTGGTGTGCCCCACACCAAGACAGCGGTGGCACATCATTGGGCGGCTTTCTGCCACGGAGACGCGGACAGTGCTCCACCCAACGGAAAGCCGGCCGCCCTTGCCGATATCCCTCGCCGCAGCCGCAGGGCAGGTGACCCTTACGGATCCCGAGCCCCACCGGCCGCGGCGAATGATACCGACGCGGACCATATCACCAGGGACACATCCGGCACGAGCGATCGCCCCCCGGATGTCGTCCCCGGTGATTGTGTCATCCAGACCGGTCAAACGGAGCTCCCCCGTCTTGACCGGTCTAGTGACGACGGCGTCTTCGCCGATCACCTCCTGGAGGCGAGCGGCGAAGACGTCAGCCTTCTCCACACGATCTGGGCCCGCGATCGTGAGGACGCGCGCCCCTGCCATCGACGGCTTAATGCGGAGCTCCGGTATGTCGGAGTCTCCCGCGGTGGCTGCTCTCGCCCGGGTCAGGACGGACAAGTAGGTTTCCCCACGCCGCTCCGCCTCGGGCGAGAGCACCACCGCTATGGCCGCAGTGGTCGGCACCCGGATCCGGGCACCCGCCTTCCTCTTCCGCCTCCGCCTCTTCTTCTTCCTTCCGCCTACAGCCCCAGGGGAAGGCTGCGCTAAGGCTTGCGCCGGCCGCGTTGTATCGCGTGTGGCGCTGGCGTAGGTTCTCACCTGCGCGGATCGCGCGGGTGCTGCACTCGGCGCGGTCGTCATCGGTGTAGGGGCAGAGGGGGGCTTCTTCCTGGCCCGCTTTCTTCTGACAAGCGTGAAGCCGTCATGCTCCATGCCGTCACCTGCCGTCGCCTGTTCCATAGGAGCGGTTGGGGCATGCTCCGTTGTCGCCTGCTGGGTGGGGGGAGCGGCGGTGGTAGTGGCTCTCGCCGCCCTGTCCACCTCCGCTCGCGCTTCCAGGAAGCGCTCCACGACCCGTAGTATCCGCGCGTCCTCCTCGTCGCGCGTCTCGCCTCTGGTTGGCTCCGGCCTCTCCCGTAGGTCCACTGGCGGGAGATCCTCCTCGGCGTTCGCTGCGGCCCTGCCGCCGCACGCGCACTCGTTGCTAGGCTCGGGAACAGCGGCCACCGCGGCGGTCAGCTGGTCGACCCTCTGCTCCAGCACCTTGCACTCCGAGCGGAGCGCGTCAATCTGCGCGCTCTGGAGTGACAAGTCGCTTCGCAGGCGGCTGTTCTCGGCCTGCAACCTCTTCACCTCGGAGGAGGCCGACCGCTCGTGCAGCGCCACCACGGTGTCCTCTAGGCGGTCTGCGCTCTCCCTCAGGGCACGAACGAATGTGCCCTTCAGGTTCTTGGAGCGCATAGCCACTCTCGTGACCACCGCGATGTCGTCCAAGGCCCGTGCCTTCAGCAGGCTCAGGGCGGGGTCGTCGGGGCGTTCGCCCGGCGGGGGCATACGGCAGCGCTCCCAGCTTCGACGAGCCGACTCCATGAGCCTCTCTATCTCGTCGTCGCTACAGAGGTTCACGCCAAGCCAGCCGCCGCTGGCTGCCGCCTCCCTGTCCTCTACCGACCGCCGAGGGTTGTGGATCCTCTGCGGTACCGGCGACTCACTCGGCGTTCTTGGCTCCGAGGCCCTAAGCTGGCGCCGTCCTCTGTTCGCCGTGGGCACTTTCGGTCGCGATGACTCCTCCGACGGGCCGGGCCTCTTGGCCGTCCTCTTCCGGCTCCCGCTGCGAAGCACGCGCCCTTCTCCGTCCTCGCTGGCACTGGCAGAAACGGTCAACGAGTCATCGCTGTCGAGCGAGTTGCACGAAGCGCCTCCGTAGTGCCTGAATTCCGAAACTCCGTCCCGGGAACCTCCGGCTTCCGCCCACGTCCCAGGACCACTATCCTCATCGGTGCCGCTGTTCGGTCCACGGCTCCTGATCCTCTCCACGTCATAACGGAGACGCACAGACTGTGCGCCCCCGGAGCGAGTAGTGCCCCCCCCAGATACGATGGGGCTGTCCGCCGAAGCGGAGAGGGATTCCCCGGCCGCGTGGCAACCGGGACCCTCCTGGAGATTAGTATTCCTGCTCGCTTGATCCATGATTTTTCCAAAGCTCCCAACAAATCGTCATAAAAGAAAAACAAAATAAAACTAAAAAGAGACAAGAAAGAAGAATAAGCAAAAATAAACCAAAACAAAACAGAAAAGAGAAACGAAAAGATAGACAAAATAAAAAGGAAATAAAAAAGGTTCCGGGGCTTGGGACCGGGCTCCCCCCGGCCACTCAGCCTATCGCCACCCCGGGGAACTTAGGCTTAGGTCGGTGGCGGCAAAAGCCGTTGGCTGACCGAAGTCTGACCACCGAAAAAGCATCCGTCCACTCTGCAACTCTCTTCCGAAGAGGAGAGTGCAAGAGTAGCGGACTGGGTAATTTTTTATTGAGGTTTTCTTCCTCGCAGCCCAGCACTCAGTGCGCCGGGCCCCCGACCCGTGAGGGCAACGGGATAGTGTGACCGTGCAATGCCCGCCCTGACAGAACAGAGCGAGCAGCCACACTCTCCGCGACCTTGAAGGCCGCCATACCACGACCCGAAGGTCCACTGCCCCTCAAGGGGGCCACCAAAGGGTAATTTTTTAGAGAGGTTTTCTTCCTCGCGACCCAGCGCCAAGTGCAATGCGCCGAGCCCCCGACCCCCACGAAAACGTGCAGGGCTACGGGTTTGTGTGGCCGTGCAATGCCCGCCCTTAAAAAGACCAGGCAGCCACACGGTGTCAGAGTATTAGCCAAATACGTAGCAATGTCCTGAAAAGGACATGACCACGTAAGTGCCCGGGGTACACCAGCCAATCACATTGTGAGACCCACCGTTCGCGCCAGATGCAATAGCATCGAACGCGACTGGCGATCCCCCCAATGCAACCGACATGCGAGGAGGTTCTCTGACCTAGTACCCCAACCTAACCTAACCTAACCTAACCTAACCTAACCTAACCTAACCTAACCTAACCTAACCTAACCTAACCTAACCTAACCTAACCTTTTTTTTTTTTTTTTTTTGTCGCAGGGGAATGCATTGACGCATTTCCTTCCCGATTCGGGGAAACCGGGAAGGGGTATGTGGGACTCCCGGGCAACGGTGCCCGTCCTACCCACTAAACCCCTGCGTGTTTCGACACGCTGCAATTGGCGCTGCCATGGGGTGCTCATCGCATTCGCCACAGCAGCGTCGCAGCGAGCCCTTGGCGGGCTCTTCCACGAGGTGGTATGGGATACTCTCAAAACATGGGGAGTATCCCTCATCGCAGAGGCCGTGCAATGCAGGTACTGATCCCCATCAGCACCCGCTGGCCTCTACTTGGCGGAGGCGGACGTTAGTCCGCCCGCCGAGACGGTCCGCTCCGAGGTTGTAAAGACCTCTGAGCGGACCGCCCCGACGGCACCCCACCTCGTCCCAAAAGGGTCGAGGCAGGGCGCTTCGCCTCCCGTGACCTGTCAGCGGCAGGGGCAAGTGGGGGCGGCCTAGGGCCGTCGCCACCCCCCCCACCACCAAGAGGTCTACCTCGCGTGCCGCGCCTCAGCTGCTGTAAGCAGCTTTTACTGCCCGCCATGTGGTTGGCCGGTAAACCGGCGTCGCCACACGGCGCACAGTGAGGCGCAGCCGAGCACTCGGCGGCCTTGTGGCCCGGTCGACCGCAGCGAAGACAAACGTCGCTGCGGTCGACTGCCGACGGGCACAGCTGCTTGGTGTGCCCCACACCAAGACAGCGGTGGCACATCATTGGGCGGCTTTCTGCCACGGAAACGCGGACAGTGCTCCACCCAACGGAAAGCCGGCCGCCCTTGCCGATATCCCTCGCCGCAGCCGCGGGGCAGGTGACCCTTACGGATCCCGAGCCCCACCGGCCGCGGCGAATGATGCCGACACGGACCATGTCACCAGGGACACATCCGGCACGAGCGATCGCCCCCCGGATGTCGTCCCCGGTGATTGTGTCATCCAGACCGGTCAAACGGAGCTCCCCCGTCTTGACCGGTCTGGTGACGACGGCGTCTTCGCCGATCACCTCCTGGAGGCGAGCGGCGAAGACGTCAGCCTTCTCCACACGATCCTGGCCCGCGATCGTGAGGACACGGGCACCCGTCTTCGTGGGCTTTATGCGGAGCTCCGGTACGTCGGAGTCTCCCGCGGTAGCTGCTCTCGCCCGAGTCAAGACGGACAGGTAGGTTTCCCCACGCCGCTCAGCCTCGGGCGAGAGCACCACCGCTATAGCCGCAGTGGTTGGCACCCGGATCCGGGCGCCCGCCTTCTTCTTCCTCCTCCGCCTGTTCTTCCTCTTGCCGCCATTAGCTCCAGGCGGAGGCTGCGCTGGGGCTTGCGCTGGCCGGGTTGCATTGCGCGTGGCGCTGGCGTATGTGGTCTCGGATCGCGCGGGTGCAGAACTCGGCGCGGTCGTCATCGGTGTAGGGGCAGAGGGGGGCTTCTTCCTGGCCCGCTTCCTAACCTAACCTAACCTAACCTAACCTAACCTAACCTAACCTAACCTAACCTAACCTAACCTAACCTAACCTAACCTAACCTAACCTAACCTAACCTAACCTAACCTAACCTAACCTAACCTAACCTAACCTAACCTAACAGCTAACCTTAATCAACAGAACTCTTTCTCCCTTCATATCATCGATTCGCGAACCTTAACAGCGCGATTCGGAATTGAACAGTGCCATCTATGATAAAGTAGTGGAACTTTTGACGATAGCTGATTGACATTTCTATTGGACATTGTATACGTGTACACGTTATAATATTAATATAGGCACGCAATTGTGTGTAATGTTGAAACTCCTTTTACGATCGTACTTCGAACATTAACGAACCAACAGCTTCTTGCATAAAGAGTTTAGAGCTTGGTCAAACGGACTCAAAAAAAAAAAAAAAAAAAAAAAAAAAAAAAAAAAAAAAAGTATAAAGGACAATACCGGTATTTTACGTGTGAATACTAAATTATTATTACGTATGAGGCTTGGCAATTTAATTGTTATGGCAAACTTGAGACGGAGGATTTGGATATGTGGTGTAAGAAGATTAGTTAAGAGATAAGTTGTCTAATATGTAAAACATTTACTGCTAAACCAGCTAATTCGTCTAATGTGCCTTTGCCTTTAAGCAGAGTTAATGCAAACGCTGTTGTGTTTCAAACCACGGGCATTGATTTAGCAGGACCAATGTTTCTGAAATCTGGTGACAAAGTATATACATAATTATATTTACATGCACAGTATTTAAACCCGTTCATTAAGAGCTAGTTGAAGCACTAAGTACGGAGGCTTTTTAATGGTTTTAAGGCGTTTCGTTGCATGAAGGGGACGCATGCACACCATATACACAGATAATGGTTCTAATTTTATTGGGGCGAATAATCTTTCGAAGGTCGGAGATGTGGTGCTCTTAGACACGGGAACTAAAGATCGTTATGGCCTCTAGACGTATCAAGCTGATAGAAGCAGTAGATGGCTGGCCTCGAGTGGCAGAGATAAAGATACGAGATGGGGGGAGTACTTGTTAGACCCGAGCAGAAGGTATGCCCCCTAGAGGTGGAGCAGTGACTTTCCTTTTTCAGTTCAGAAGATGTTGAAACTCCTTTTTTTTTTTTTTTTTTTTTTTGTAATTCTCTTCACACAACGAGGCGGACGACACGACGCCGACCCAACCGACCCCACTGACCGAATGTAACAACATTAATTCATTAAAGTATTTCTCCCTTTATATCATTGGTATACAAAGTGGTATCAGAATTGAACAGTGCCATCTGTGATAAAGCAGGGGCAATCTTATTTATTTTAATTTAATTTGTTATAGACACGTTGGGTAGTTCTCGATATTGGCCATTGATGGCTCAGGCTCGAAATGAGTCAGTTCTACGTGGCACTGTTAAGAATTATACGTTTTATAATATATGTCGGCGCAACCCCACGACAATCTGAGACAACAATAATTTTAAGACTATATTAATTGCTATTGTTTGATAAATATTGTCTTTAGGATAAAATAACATCAATTTATTTCAGAAATTTACTGTTCTTGGTGAATTTAATTATAAATTGATGAAAAGTCTTTATATTCTTAGTATTGACTTTCAAAATTGACAACGGTAAAAACAAAAGGAATTTCATTATTAATGTTTTTGAAATCATTATTGTCGCGTCTCCGGGACGCGTTGAAGGTTTCCTTTTTAGAAATAACTTTTTTAAAACGTAAAAAAAAAAAAAAAAAAAAAAAAAAAAAAAAAAAAAAAAAAAAAAAAAATAAAAAAAAAAAAAAAAAAAAAAAAAAAAAAATATATATATATATTTAAAAAAAAAAAAAAAAAAAAAAAAAAAAAAAAAAAAAAAAAAAATAAAAAAAAAAAAAAAAAAAAAAATATATATATATATATTTAAAAAAAAAAAAAAAAAAAAAAAAAAAAAAAAAAAAAAAAAAAAAAAAAAAAATCAAATTATATGAAATTTTTATATTTATTCCGAGCTAAAGATGTATGTGGTCTAGCGTTATCTATTAATCAATTCCGGCCGCTTTCTCTCAACTTCTCATCAGTTGTTAGCAGTAGACGACGTAGTCCGAATCGCTGGTTCTGTCTGGCGGTAAAAAGTTATATTGAACAAATGCACTTCCAATCCCACCATAGACATAGCATCACTTTATTGCGAGTTTACCACAGTATGTGAAGCCTGACCGACCTTTGCCCTCGACATTTTACGCACCTTCGTATCATACGATATCCACTTTTTATCATTAATTAAGAATCTCTTCATCTCTTCTTCATCCATTTTATCCGTGACAGTTCGACCAGAGCGTCCTAGTACATACTATACTACATACTATGTGCGAAAAGATTTTTTCCCCGACCAAATGTTTAAACTTATGTTGATCATCGTAATTCTCTGTATTAATTAATCCCGATGTACATCCTGTTAAGTTTTTCTATGTCGTCCCTGTCGTTCCTGTTTCTGGCCAAAGCAAAAGTACATGATACATAGTGTCCATCCGTATCGTGCTTTCTGTGTATGGAAATGTATCGTATCATACATTTCCATACACAGAAAGCACTATCGGATATACTTAGTATTTTTAGTAGTGATAAAAAAAAAAAAAAAAAAAAAAAAAAAATATATATATATATATGAAATTTTAATATTTATTCCGATCAAATTCTAGCTTGGATCCAGGAAGCGAAGGAGGTTACTCGGGCGAAGCCGGCGGGCGCACCAATGGCACAGCCGCGTGCTGACACGAACGACGAGATGCCAATCTGAAACGAGATAATGTTACAATTATATTACTTTTTTTTTATTTATGAAAGAGTAATTAATGTTGCATAAACAAGAAATGTCGGTATCGCATTGAATTAAAAAAAAAAAAAAAAAAAAAAAAAAAATTTATCCTTATCTATCTGAAACTTGGATAACCCTTACACGATTACCCTTCGAACGTATTTTGTTTAAGTTAATAGCAACATTAGGTACTTATAACAGGAAACCGCTCACTGCCTGGGACCCTGTCGTGTAACATCTTATCTGTCGCGGTAACCAACGGCGACACGTCACAATAGTAAACAGTTAAGCGGCAATGGAAATATGGAGTACGTCAAAATGATAGCGATACATTAAGAGTTAGATAATTGTAACATCATTATTATGAAATGTATACTCGTGTTTTACAAATAAATGTTATCTTATCTTATCTAATCTTTAATTTATTCATAGAGCTCCAAGACAGATAACTATGCCGAGCATTCGCCTGAGGAAGCACCGGCATCTGACGCATTCCCTCAAACAACTCTTACAACTGTGACGTGTCGCTCATAGAGCTCATGGATAAAGGGTCTTAATTGTAGGAGCGTGGGGCTATTACTGTGCCTTATGGCGCCACACTGCCGCCTCTCAGTGTTTACACGGGCCATGTGAACCCCATACCATCTTCCATGCTAAACATATCACAGACATGCAGTGACTCCGCTATCGTTGGAATCGAGCGTGGATAGAAGTGAGCGGACAACAGTCAGACCAGAGTGCGGGAGGTGCCGCTGCCGATGGCCAGCGGCCCGCCGGAGTCTCCGGGGCAGATGCTGTCGTTATTGTTGCCGCGCGCGCACAGCGTCGACGAGATCACCACCAGAGACCCGAACGTAGACTGGCACACGGCATTCGTGATCACTTGCAGGTTCGCCTGCCGCTTCTGTTGATTCGTCGTGATGGGGTTATCTGGAAGGCATTATTTAATTAGTTCCTGCAACATACGAAGAAGTCAGATGCCTACTACAACAATGAGTAATTTACTTTTCCAGATTATCTGTGAGTAGCGACCTTTAGGTACACTTTTATTATAATCTAAAACAAAATTGTCAACAAGTCAAACATAATTAAAGTTTTAATCTAATTTGATAAAAAAAAAAAAAAAAAAAAAAAAAATTGTTTACCATTTAATCAGTCGAACGAGAAGATTAAAAAAATATGATTGATAGTCTGATTTATATGGATAACGTATATATATTATATTGTATCAATAGATATCAATAGATATGCGGGCACTCACTGTCCCCGTAGGAGCCGAAGCCGGCGGCGACGGCCCACTGGCCGGCGTACGCGTTGCTGCCCGTCGCCAGGCTGATGCGGTTCACCACGTCTGCAGTCACACGACAATTACTATTACAAATACTGCTGGGAGCCCCAGCTGGTGGCGGGGTCATCGTCAATGCTTTATAACTTGAGGTCCTCGCTTTGACCCTGGCCTACATTATTGTTTCTTTGTTGAACAATATTAATGAGAATCATTATTATATAAGGAATAATAATTAAAAAAAAAAAAAAAAAAAAAATCATACTATTTTGGTATATATATATATATAAAAAAAAAAAATATATATATATATTTTAAATTGTAGAGACATTTGGACGAAAGTACCTTTGAAGTCTTCTTAAATTTTGAATCTTTATCGCATGAGTATAGGTAGCCTTTGAAGTTGGACTTAGTAGTATATTAGTTATACTATTAATAGATTGATTAAATGTTGATGAATCTAATTTGAATAAATCGGTACTTACTATTGTACGTGGCCCAGGGGTGGGTGATGACGGCGACGTCGTTGGCGAGCGTGCTGGTGATGTAGGAGCCGTGGACGACGACGGAGGAGGTGGTGAGCCGCTGGCCGCCCGAGAACAGGCGCTCGGAGCCCAGCACGACGACCATGCTGCGCGCGTTGAGCCGCCCGTCGAACCAGCAGTGCGCCGCCGTCACCGACCGCGTGTTCGTCAGCAGCGAGGCGCCGCACACCGACGTGCGACCGTCCGCCAACGTCACCACCAGCCCAGCCTGACACACACACACACACACACACACGTCAGCGACCTCAGCTCTCAGTGCTCCAATTGATGCGCGGCCGTGTGTACTCACTCCACACACACCAGGGAAACATGCCCAAAAACTGAACATTGAACCCTTCAGATAACCTCTCATGCCACCGTCCGACTCGTGCCTTATTTAAGGCTCATACTCGTTCGTACCAACATCGCATTGTTCACACGTCGCGTAATCTTGATCAAGATCGACGGAGACATACGAAAGCTGTATATTATGTTCTATTACAGAACCAATAATTTAGAGAAACATAGCGGTCGCTTCACATTAACAAGAAAACATTATTAAATTAAAATAAGTTTTCCATAAACAGTAGTTCCATAAATAATACTTCTCACAAAGACTTGCATTAATCGTAAAATTGATATTAATTGCGGTGCCCTTACAGAATGATGGTCGACTTTTATTTATTAGAAAATATTGAATAAATCATATTAACAATAAAACATTCTGACTTTGACTTTGACTGGAAACAGTTAGATAGTTGGAGTTGATTGTGCATTGCATCGAGTTATTGATGCAACACAAGCTAAGCTGTGTCGTCGATGTGAAGCGACACGCGAGGACGTGTGCTTACATACTGTCACGGGTCAAAATAAACAGATAGAGACCAGATGCGGGTGTGCGCCGGCGGCGGCGTTGGTCCCGCCGGTGATGCGGCCGCCGTCGAAGTCTTGCGCGGCCTCCGCCCGCCGGATGCGCGCGGCCGCCTCCACGCCCCACGCCTCGTGGTAGTGCAGCATGATGCCGTCGTGGGCCGCCCCCGCCGCCCCCGCCGCCGCCACGACCACATACAGCAATAGTTGGACACGCATGTTTACATACTGCCCGACCAGCCGCCGACTCACACTTTTATACTCGTTTCATTCAAATTTAATGTTCTCTATCTTGTCGTACGTAAGATTACAAATGCAGCTTAATACCTAATTAAAAGATTAACTAAAATACATGTATAATGATAAAGGTGAGCGCACCTCTTATCATATCATAATATCACCTTCATCAATCACCTTGCACTCGCCCGTCAGATATATTCTATAAACACGATAGGTAATTGCGACGCTTCAATGTTTTGTACTTTACGTGCGTGCGTTCATTTTATAGATTGTTCAGTTTAATACTCGCCTTATAACAGTTTTATTATAAATATATCACAATCAAATAACATTCATGATATTATAGACATTTGGAACATAACGTCTTCTGCAAATATAATAGTACTCACATAAGTTTGTCTCAACATAATACAACATAACACAATAACGTTGTTGCTGGCACACGTGTACCTGCCCTCAGGCAGCAGGGAGGGGTTACAACGTTGTCACAGATATAGAGCTACTTCACTATAATGACGTTGAAATGAAACTTCTTGTAAATACCTCTCTATCGACCATTTCATGCAGATAGGAGATATGGTCCTAAAACAGAACAAATGATTACAATGTTTTATGAAAGACTGTCATGATGGATCGGATCCGAATCGGATGACGTCACGATGAGGATTCAAATGTTGATGTATTGTTGGGACAGTACTGTACGCACGGACCACGGACATGGCGCGCGTACAGCGACACTGTTCCTACTTCAAAACAATTTATATCAAAATATTTCTTTTAATATTAAATATCTACGTTTGGAAGTATTCTTTCTGTCAGTGCAATATTACTACAATATAGTAGCTTATATAATTGATTTCAATCACGAATGAAACAATAATAGTACGTGTGTATATATATTTTTTAATTTAACGTTTGTTCATTGAACGCTTCTGTACGAGCTGCCGCTGTACACACCTTACATTGATAATAAATGATTTGGTGACAATAATGTATTCATTGATACTTGCTATTTAGGTAACTGATACAGTATTATGATATGTGTACACCGCGGCGGTCGAATGTGTACTAAGCTGTTGATATTGAAATTATTATACAGTAGAGTACAAATGCAGATTATACAATATTACATTGTGCGGTTTTGTTTCGACTGTGTTTGAATTGTTTCTGATTAATATGCTCTTATTTTAATATGTTTAACTGATAGCGCGCCGAGAGATTACTGGTAGTGGCACCTAGAGCAGTTACTTTATATGTATAGGGGGAAAAAAAAAAAAAAAAAAAAAAAACTATATTAAATTTATTAAAACGATTTATTTTTCTTAACAGAAATATAATATGTAGATAACTAATTTATAATTACTTGCAATTGCAAATTCAATTTTTTAATATTCAGCGTTCTTGGATTTTATCGTGGAAGATTAATTAATAAACGTCTTGTTCGACCTTGATGAATAAGATGACCTTAACATTCCACGACCTTGACCATGTAGCCATTGTCCTTGACCTCTATTAATTCAAACGCTGAACCTCGGCGGCGCGAGCTGCCGTCCGGAAACGACCCGAGCTCGCGGCCGTCTCCCGGCTCCCGGCTCCCGGCTCTATCACTCATTGCTTGCATTGAGATATACAATGATTAGTGATCCATGTACTCTAGCTGTGGATCACTAATCATTATATTTACTACAAGAGGACAAGGAGCTTGTAACGAAATTATTTCATTTAATTCGCGCCTCCTTAATGAGCCAAGTAAATGTCTTAACTGAGAAGTTTCATTTTTTAATTCGTATTTCATTTATTCATTCATATTCATTCATAAACCTGAATATAATACAAAGTTGTTGGTTATTTAAACAAGTACAGCCATGATTCGCCTTATTGACCTATTACACCACAGAGTTATGACATAGGGCTTGATATTGTGGGCACGGAAATGTCAGCAGATATTCAAGATATTTTTATTTTACAAAAAAGGGCTATACGTGCCATTTACGGACTCAAGCCACGTGAGTCACTCACGGATTTATACACAAAAGTTAATATTTTGACTGTAGTTTTTCAATATATATAATATCTCGTACGTTTATAAATATTGACACACCTTTCAAAACGTAGTTATCTCGATAACTTAAATACTAGACATAGAAATAAACTTGTTCCAAACTGTAGACTTCATACAACCAGTCACTGATTCAACTTGTGTCAACAATGTATACACATTTATAACCAAGTCCCGCCAAATATAACTGTACTGTCTATACGCACGTTTAAAGATTATATAACAAACAAAATTTACTGAAAAAAGGCTACTATTATATATTTCAAGAATATTTATGTGATAAGTACGCGTGGACTATTTAAAAATGCAATTTAAATAAACTTAAGCTGTTGATACATACCGATGTATAAAATATCGCACTGCACCATTAGTATTACAAACAAATAAATATGTTTGTAATACTAATAGATAATGACATAGGTCAATTTGTTACTTAACTTTAGAATAATTCGTTTGTTACTTTAAGATTTATCAACTTACTACTTTATCGACTTTTAAAACAATTTGCAAATGCTAGTTTAACAACCACTATAAGTTATCACTATTAATATTGTCATAGTACCTTCAATTGTATTTATTTATTTTTCTCATACATATTCCCTGTTACGACGATTTAAAAGAACTCACTTATTGAGTCTATTTAAATAAAGATATTTAGACTTTGACTTTGATATAAACTTAATTTTATACGTAATACTAATAATAATTTGATGTGATTTATACAATATTACTTTACATTGCATTTCTAATTCATAATTGATGTATATTAATTTATTTTGTGCGTGGTACGGTTGATGAATGCTGGAAGAGAGAGTTCGGAGGCTCACCAAGATATCGTGATTATTAAAAAAAAAAGGAATTGACTATGGAATATATGTAGCTGATATTACTTCCATTTTTTCTTCAGATTATAGTTCATACTGTAATGGCCGTATGTAGGTAATTTAGTTGGTAAATAATAAATAAGGTTACTATTAATTGTATTTTGATTATTTTATATATAACCGCAATTATTAGGTTGTAGAGAGAGACTGACTATCGTTGGTCCTGGTAAAATGTTGCTAAAACTCACCAAGATTACCAGAGTTCAGTACGCGCCGCGACGTGACCCTTATACGCTCAACTTATTACAGTTTTGGTTCTTATTTAATTATATTATAAATTTATCATACCTTGGCTCACATATTTACTGTATTCGTAATTGGAGGAGTGTATTGAGTTAATTCAATTATTACTTACCTTTATTAATATATTCATTTAAGACCTCACTAAAACGAGGTTAAGGTTTTAAAGAAAAAGGATATTTGTAGGTTTTGAAGGATAGCGGCGAGAGCTTCAGCGGCGCGGCAGACGCGGCGGCACCGCGACGACGGCGGGGGGCGGCGCGGCGCGGCGGGGGCCGGGGGCGGGGGCGCCAGTCTCATACGCGACGGCTCGGTGGGCGCACGTCGCTCGCTTCTCGCCCCAATCACTCGACACGCGAGCTTTCCGCGATCGGAAACGACGATAATGTTCTCCGTGGAAGCTTTCAAGTGAAAACTTACGCACCGATTGCAGTGTTCGAGTCATTGTCTTCGGGCTTATTGCCTGAGTTTTTATTCGTTATATTAGAACTGTGAATTATAAATTGTATGCACGTGATAATAACAAATACGAGTGCCGTGAGAGCGTGTGTCCGTGGCGTGTGCGCGATGCGGCCGCTGCGGCGGGCGGCGGGGCGCGCGTGCGGCGGCTGAGCCCCATGGGGCGCTGCGGGGCGCGAGCGCTCCTCGCGGCCGCGCTGTTGGCGGTCGCCGCGGCGCAGTGCCGGCCCCCCGGGGGGCCCGCCGGGGGGCCGGCCGGGGGACCCGCCGGGGGGCCGTGCGCGTGCGCAGACGACGGTGCGCGCATGGACTGCCGCGGCCGGGGCCTGCGCCGACTGCCGCCGCTACATGACAACCTGCTATCACTGTAAGTTGGACGTGGTAACCTCCAGCTCTTCTTGCCCCACCAGTTCCCAACACGACAAAATGCCCTGTCTGTTTGATATTCTTAACATTGCTAGAGTGTTGGAGTCAAACGTGATAGCTGGTGGTCTATTTATTTTCAATTATAAACCAACAAAGTCGGCTATATTTCCCCGTATAATAGGTGTAAGTAATGTGAACCCGTTCGTGTTCATCCATGAACACATCAAAGTCCCTTAATGTCAGATGTTATTTGCCAACTTTCAATATAAAATGCAATGAAAATAACAGTAAAGAAATCTTGTTCTACCATCTAACTGTAATATGTTTACTAAGTGACTGAACAAATGGCTGACAACCTCTAACACCTTAGCTATAGAGGATCTGCTCTCTAAAACAATCAAAAATTACATTGTATCACAGTATGTGTTACCAACAATAACAAAAATTAACGGTAACAGATTAATCATTATAGAAATGAACATTGATATAAACAAGAATTACTAGATTTGAACCTGACGTGTAACGTACACGTTACTTATAACAAATAAATATAATTATAATATGAGCACTCGACTAATGTTTTGGCCGCGTACATTCATCGCAATAAATTCTATAACGGATGATCCAAACATGCGCCAGCGCGTTGATGTCTTTTTGTCTCTATATATAATATATATTTTACTTTTTGTTGTATAATTATACTATATATTGACATGGACGAGATGTTAATGTAATGTACTTTGTACAAATTAACAATGTAACAAGTAGTTATCCCAAAATATATTTATCTTTTGATAGAAACACTACGACAACTGTCGTTGTTTCGATGGAACGAATATCATTATAATCGTTCTATACTTTGAAAATAAAAAATCTACCGAAACCGTCTCACTGTTAACCAAAGGAGTCCTAAAGGAACCTCTAGTACGACGATGACATGAAGATTAATCGGCATTGAAAAGTTTTGCAGATATTGGAAAATTATAAAACTTGAATATAGTATCGATAGTTACCTTATCGAAGGAAGCGTAGTGTCGATAGCACACGAGACGAGGCTTTGCTCGATACAACGTTTCTCCAGTGTTCTAGGAAGAGGACACTAGACCTTACACCGTACTGTTAAGATATACTGTAATGTTTGGCAGCCAACTACGACACGTAACTTTTCTGTGCCAGATGGGGTTTCTAAACAAAATTGGAAATTCATCCAAAGACAGGCAATCTGGGGTTTCTCCAGCCCTCTGTTATTTGAATCTTACTTACAGAGTCTTACTTCTTCAAAACGACTCATGAACGATAAAACGAGTGAGTCCGGTCAAACAATTTGAAAAGTAAGTAATAGATGCTGAAACATGTGCGGTTGGTCCGCTTTAGTGCGCGCCGCTCACAGCACGATGTCGTCCTCCTTGCCCGAATCACTAAATCAATTAGGGGAAAACACTGGCTTCATTACTATGATATATAGTTTGAGAGGATTTGTGAGGTGTCTGGGCAGATTAATTTAATGGTGCGGCTACAAACTACTGCACACCTCCCGCTGTTGGGACCTTTTTATTAGAATATTTCGTGCTTATTAATGGGCAGCAATATATTTCAATTAAGATAATTAAAGACAGTAGAAGCGTACAAAATAAAATACAGAACGATGATTGTAAGCGGCGGCAGGTGTGCCTTTGTTGATTACATCAAACACCATAACATAACATGAAACTACAACAAATCATAATAACACAATAGATAGAAGTAAACAGAGATGTATCAGGACTTGAATAATAACCTACAAACGATATAAAATATCAAAGTCAAAGTCAAAATATCTTTATTTAAATAGACTTAATTACTGAGTTCTTTTAAATCGTCATAACAGGGAATATGTATGAGAAAAATAAATAAATACAATTGAAGGTACTATGACAATATTAATAGTGATAACTTATAGTGGTTGTTAAACTAGCATTTGAAAATCGTCCCAGTTTGAAAATTCAATAAAGTATTAAGTTAATTATTCTAAAAGTAACACTAATATGCATTAATCTTCGACCAATTAGTAGCTGCAGACAAGAAGCGGCCCAGAAACCCCAGCCAACATTTACAAATTAACCTATGTCATCATGTATTAGTATTACAAACATAATTTTTGTTTTACTGTTTTGACTAAACTAACATCTAATAAAATTATTTTCGTCATTCTCAAATTATCAGAAAACACGTTTCGTGGAAATTGAAAGGAGTTTCGCATTTTGGACATTTGCGTCGAGGACGAGCTTAGTGCAAGAATTTAACTCTTTAGTAAATTATGTAGGCATTTCGGAGCAGAAAGACGCACGAGGTATTGGCCACCTGATCATCTTCTTCTATAAAATAGCCATTCACATTAATTTTAAAAGATCTATCAGTTACTTTACTATTACCAGTTTACTGATTTATAATTTTCCATGTCGCTCTTATTTTAATGTCATTATTCGTTCGTTGTTTCATTACTAAGAAAATTAAATACTTTTTTAAACATCTTATAGTATTTTCTGACATAATTGATATAAAGAAGATCATTAGAAATGTATTTGTCATAATATAAATCATATAGTTTCCTTCTGCTAATAATATAAATACGCGAGTTGCCCAGCCACTATACTTTTTTGTGTTTACTGAAATAGTTTTTGATTGAAATTATTGTTGAATACAATTTTTATATAATTAAATATATCCGCGTGTACTCCACTGACCAAGAGAGTTAGTTTTTAATTAGAAGAAGAAGATAGTTTACAACTGTTGTTGTTGTAAAATGAATACAATAAAAAAAAATAACAATTATGTTAGCCTTCTCTTAAGTAGAGCTAAGAGCTATAAATGTTAAGAGTCCCTGTACCTTAAATATTTGTGTTAATTTTATGTGTTGTTTATATGTATATATGTTCTGTTTCCCAAATATAAATAAATAAAACCCAAAAACCAGAAAATCTAAATTTATTCAATTTGGGAAGATTGAAGGCTGTATCAGTGTGGAGTGCATCCGGCCTCGTGCCGCCTCGTGCCGCCTCGTGCCGCTATGACGACGCACGGGGCTTTAAGCTGACCAATTAGTCGCATCAATTTAGTTCACTTCATCGATCGGGCGCTCTTTCATATCGAATTAGTGCATCCCAAGCGATCACAGGAAGCAAGCAATCCGATTACGATACGCTGCAACTAGATCGACCCTTTAATTCATTTCACCGTATAGTTCCTTGAATGGTGGCGGCACGCTCCCGGGGACCCCGCCTCCCGTCGCATTCCCGGCCACGTTTATCAGGATAACGTAAATGAATAAAGTAGAAAAACATACAAAACTTAAAAGATGTAGAACAGAACGGAGTTCCCTGTCCAAGGTGTCCAAGGTGTCGACCGAGGAGGTACTTGGACTCTATAAAAGATGCTCACAGTAAAGTAATAGTCTGATACTGTTACTTACGTCAAGCAAAAATATAAATATAACAGTATCACCGCTAAAATGTATTCCACTCATACGAAATCAAGATGTAATAAAAGTTACTTTTTAAAATTATTGTTTAATATCTGTAAATATTACTTACATTACGCAAAATGAAATTAATTTTACCAAAATACTGTTGCATTTAAAACATTAAGTTGTAATAATAACAGTGACATAAATTACTCGTACCTTCACTTCAATAGTGCTCGATAAGACGGGTGTGTTACCGATGAAGCGCCGCCATTGAACACTGCCAACTACCAATACAATGAGATGTAACCAACGGACTATATTGCGATGAGATTAAAATATTGTATAGACAACAGTCAATATCATAATTATAGTTCATCGCATTAAAATGTTTCGGTTGGTCCGATACACTGGCCGGAAGTGTCTCTCGTTAAATGGTAAGCTACGTTTGTATTAACTGTCATATTAAAATAATACTTCTGTAACTTTACGTGAATAACTGTGCTGTTTGTACGAGTACATCTAAATACAATGAACGTTATAAACAATAACAATAACAATTGTCATGGCAGTTATTAAGTATTTGTTGTCGCACCAAAATATTTTTGTGGACGTTGACGACGACGTCATCGAAATATCAACTTGTACCCATCATTATTAAAATACTACAACGTACGATAACACAGTATCTGTCTACTTTAAGTAAGTAACGTTGTATGCATGTCAATGTCGCGTGATTCAACACTGAAGTGCTTTAGTTTTATACAACAATAATTAAATAATCGTCGTCGTTGACCGTCCACAATCTATGTACGTCACACGGCCGGGCACAGGCCTTCTTACATGGTAGACAGTATGGACCATGACACCACCACGCTGGGTGGGTAGAAGCGGTGACTGTTACAACATATGCCAGAGTGTTAACGTCACTCCCGAAGCACGGAGGAGCTGGAGATATCAAATTTTATTGACCCATCCAGGGACCGACCATGGGGAAAGTCGCTTACTCCTTAAATACACTGAGGAATTATATTTATCAAAAAGTGATATTTTTCCCAAAAATGTCCTATTTTATTCAGATAAGAGATATTTAGTGTTACGAATACATTTGTTACCGCCTTATAGCTCGTTAACCAAGTGACCGGGCGGCGCGCGCTCACGTTTGTGGCGGCGGCACGGCCAGCTCCACCACAACCTCGATAGATCAAAGTCAAAGTCAAAATATCTTTATTTAGATAGACTCAATTACTGAGTTCTTTTAATTCGTCGTAACAGGGAATATGTATGAGAAAAATAAATAAATAAAGGTACTAAATAAAAATAATTGAAGGTACAATGACAATATTAATAGTGATAACTTATAGTGGTTGTTAAACTGGCATTAGCAAATTGTTTTAAAAGTCGATAAAGTAGTAAGTTGATAAATCTTAAACTAACAAACGAATTATTCTAAAATTAAGTAACAAATTAACCTATGTCATTATCTATTAGTATTACAAACATATTTATTTGTTTGTAATACTAATGGTGCAGTGCGATATTTTATACATCGTTATGTATCCTTGAAGTTATGAGATAACTACGTTTTGAAAGGTGTGTCGATATTTATGAACTTACAAGATATTATCATATATCATCAGTTCCAATTGTTTGAGTCAGTATGTCTAATAAGAACAAAGTACGTAAGTCCTTTGTCCATACCACAAAGTGGCGGCGTTGTTTACACGAACGATGATAACATTTGAGATGAGGACGGTTGTGGTGTTGCCAGTTGCGAGCCCGAATCTGTGTTGAATCAACCAAAGGCATATTTACTCTACTATATTAGTTTTATCTCCGTTTAGGGAACATATACCTACAAATATCAGATGTATAAATCGGGTGTTCGATCTCACGATAGCCGTCGTCGCGTCTCAGCCGTCCTACTATTAGTAATGAGTTAATTCACTCAGTAACCGATGCCGGGCAATAGAGTACAGAGCATTTGAACACAACAGGTAAGATCAGATATTGAAATCATGAAACAATTTTAAACCATCTGCTTCATACATTCAAGTAAATCAAACCTACTGTTATAACAATTAGTCTATCTGTCTCTGTCCGTCTCTAGTCTATGGAATCAGAATACATTTTCACTTAGTTGAAAGTGTATTTCTGATAGTTCTGGTGAGATTTAATAAATGGAAATTAAAAGTGTTTAAAGTTCAAATTATTAATTATAAACATTTTCGTAGATTTATGGCCTTGAATAGGATGACAAACAACATATTTACATTTAAATGATAAAAGCCATCTGGAGTTGATATCATGATGTATATGTAATGTGCAAACATCGGTTTACACAGAGACGAAGGTATTGTTGGACAACGATAGACACAGACAATAGATCACGTGCGTCTTGTCTTGTCACGGCGCTTGTCGCCGGCTCGTTTGTTGACACACGCTCCACGCGTCCTCATGATCGGAGCGACGCGATCAGTCTGGGCCGGGGGCATCCCTATCGCGTGATGACCACTTAGATTATCTCACCACTCATAAAATAATTACCGACCATAAAACTACTACTATTTAGACAACGAAGCATACTGCTATAATCGACCATATTCAGGTACTAAGTTACCTGGAAGAGATCGCTTTTAGCGATAAGGTCGCCCTTTGTACAAAATTAGTTAAATGTTTTTTTTTGTGTATTTCTCTTCTTGAATTGGCTGATGTACAATAAAGATATATTCTATTCTATTCAAAGATAGATTTGTTTGTTTGTTAGCAAGATAAGTATAATGTGTATATAACTCTCTCGCATCCACAAATATCTTGGAAATCAACAGGGCCTTGATCTGACCACAGGCCCAGCCCTGCCCCGGCCCTCGTGCTCACATCACCTAATCAGTACCTGGTATTTTCCTTTTGCAACAGTTGTGCACCGATGGCGTCCACTAATATTGGCCAAACAAGTCCAACAACTAACAACCCATTTACACTAACCAGTTGATTCAAGAGATTGGCTAATGCTATAAATCACTTATACTAATGCGTTGTTGTTTGTATTTGACTATCAAAGAGATATCAATACTAAAAGTGATATTGGAATGTCAATGTCAGTGCACATCTTGTGATGGTTCAGCCTTGATCAGCTTACTGTTAGCTTGTTAGTACTCCGTCTGTTCGGGCTCGAACCGTTTGCGTTTGAGGGTAGAAGATAGGTTTATATATTGTTCAGAGCTTGCATATTAATTATAGGAAGAAAACTTATCATTATCGGGAAGGACTAACGAACTGGATATACTAAAATATTTTAGAGTAAAATGCACATGGTGCCGATTGCCGAGATACGGCGGTGTGCAGTTTGCATGCTCATCCCATTCACGGCGCGTGTCGAGGCCGCGGGTGGTGGGGGGCGCGGGGGGGGGGGGGGGGGGGGGGGTGCCGGTGCATTCACAGAGAGGTTGGCGGCGCGCCAGCAGCCGGCAGCCGGCAGCTGGACACCACAACACCAACACCGTCCGAGTTCACACAACTCTTTACTAACACGCTGTACTGTAATGATACAATGTAAAGAAAGTTTTTATTAGGATTTAAAACTTCCTGAGTTTATTCACAGAGGCTTCCACAGAGAAAATGTTGGCAATCATTCTGAACTTGGTAAGATTTGTAATAAGCGATTGCAGTTGAGCGAGACGTTTGTAGCGGCTCGCGATAATGATAAAAGTAGTTTCTTTTTTAATTTGATTAGCAATCTGTTAAACTATTAGGTAAA
The DNA here is from genome assembly GCA_943193645.1 of Acentria ephemerella. NCBI lineage: Eukaryota > Metazoa > Arthropoda > Insecta > Lepidoptera > Crambidae > Acentria > Acentria ephemerella. Next base: position 60,255 of record OW971894.1, read on the forward strand.
TTAACGGATTAGCTATAAGAATTGTTATTGACTCGTTAAATGAAAATGAAAAAGATCAAAGAACAGTGTATTTACAAATCAAATGTAAATTGCAATCTTACTTCTGATCGATTATTCTTACACTTATTATGTTGTCGAATCTCCGTCAAGCTATTTTACTGTACGCAATCGGTTAACTGGCTGCAGCTTAAGTCGACTTAGCTTATAATGAATAGCTAATTCAAGCAGCGCCGAGGACCCAGTGAAAAGTGAATGAATTAATGGTAGTTGGCCGCGGCCGATGACCCGCGACCCCCCACCCTGAGCCCGCCTCCTGAGCCCTTACCCCTGCCACCCCCGGCTTTGCTGAGATTTATACCTCCAATGATGTATTAACCGTAGCCTCTTTATAGTGACGAGATAGTAAATAACAACAACGGTAGATGGAAGTGTTCGCTAAAAGGGAATTGAAAATATCCATCAATTATGCGCTACCAATTGTTGTGTCCCGCTCGCCGGCGCCGGGGTTCAATGTTGTCTGGCCTAGGTCTACTCACAAATATAAAACGACGCTATTTTGAGCTCCAGCGTGCTTCACAGACGGAAGGAACGCTAAGGTATTGTTCCTAGTGGTTCCTGCAACAGCTTTCACCGTCCCACTCGTTGGACCAGGAGGTGGTGTTATGGGCTCCACATAACTCCTCGTGTGTTGCTCCTATGCTGGTGTTGGTATTCTTTTGCCTCATAGCTGCTATAACTGCTTCAAAATTATAAAAGTAAAAGGTTTTCATTATATAGTGGTAGATATGGCGGGCGCCCAGCGCCGCCTGTATTGATATTGAAAGGAAGATAGTCTCGAAACATTGGGTTCAGCGGGATGTTGATCCATGATCTGTCAGTACGGTGTCATGTAAATTATATGCTGCGACGCGAATAATACATAAAAACTGTAGCCTTAGACAACTTGAACATGGCACCGACTGTACACGCTAGCGTGACCAGTGAGTTTGATCCTGCGTCAGACGTTTCTATAAGACAAGGGTTTCTTGTCGTAGAGCTCTTACGTATCCCTATATATGTTTACGAAGCTATCATTCGGGCATCTAGTTTCCTAGGACCCATTTCACGGTACAGAGGAGAATATATTCACAAAGGCTATTAATTTCCTTCACGCAAAACTGTCAATCATTCGTAAGGGATATCGCGATCGGGCCAATATTAAATCCGCTCAGTGAATGAGGTGCGTGTTGAGTGACGAGCGTGGGCGGGGGCGGTGTCGTCGACCCGCGATGATGGATGGCTGTAATAACGAGCGCGGAGGGTCGCCGCTCGTTATCGCCGACACCGGATGACGACGCCGACGTCGACGCCGGCCGCCCTGCGACGACGGCGAACGGCCGCCATCACTTGGTGACGTTAAGACGTCACGCGTGAACCTGTCGGCGGCTCAAACCTACCATTTATATTAATTGTTACTTCTGATATGGGCTGAAATAATTTACATCGCTTTTATTGTCGAACTCGATAGCGGGAGTGTGACCAGTTTATTTAGTAACTAAATATTTATTATTTAAGGAAAACGAGTAAGTTAACCTACAGGTAAAAAAATATGACTCGAAGTGCAATGGAATGATAATGGAGCTGTTCATTATCATCAGAACCTTGCACTGTGTATGCGGAATGCTTGCCTTTGATAGACGCGAATACAATCATTGTGAGGATAACATCCAGTCTATCACAGACATGCACAGCATCACGTCGTCGCTCAGGAATGGACTCTACGATGGTCTACATACACGACTCCTAATTGTTCTTATACAAATAACTCCAACAAAGATAAAGATAACAAAATTACTGACTGATGTACGGGCTATGAACCTGATTCCTCTGTTCCTCTGTTCACACAATATTCAAGGTCTGTGACTATTCCACCATATTATTATTTTTAAATTAAGATAAAAGTTGGTCAATATCGATGTCATTCTAAATATATGAACAAACCTATAATAACCTATATCGTTTGCAGAATATCATCAAAACGACAACCAAAGCCAACTGTTTTTGCAAGTCTTGGAAGTTCAACGGATTAAGTAGTTATTGGAGTTGATCTACCGTCTGAGTGCCGGTGCCGGTGGCCCCTGGGGCTCGGGGCTGGACGTCTGCGGTCGCGGTCAGCTAACGTTTAAAAACCCAATATTGTGTCTGCTCGCAACCCCTTAATGGTCGTCGCGGGTCGTCTAGGGCCGGCACGCGACGCCGGCGCTGACGATGTCGTTTTGTACAATGCTTTCTTACGTCCGAAGGGCTATATCTTATTACATTAAATAAAAGTATTAATTTAACAGTGACACATATGTAAGTGCACTCACGTTAACTGTATCATAAATACATTATAACAACATGTCTTTTTAAATTAATTTTTTGAAACAATTGATCCAGTTTTCAATTTTATAATTATTTGGTGGACAAAGATGGGATTATCTCCGGTTTGTTCTATATTCAACTGATGTACCTTATTGTCCCAACAGCCACACACTCCGATGGAACTAGTTTTTGGTAATATACGTACCTCCTGCCACTTGTTAACCTTTTATATTTATGACAAGTAAAGTGACTTACCAGTTAAACTGATTCACGTAGCACGACTACTGTTATTTTATAATAAATGATAAGTTTATATGATAATGTAACATTGTGAACGTGTTCGTATTGTTGCAGCGACGTGTCCAACAACAACATCAGCACGTTGCCGCGCGACGCGCTGCACCCGGCGGCCGCGCTCCGCGACCTGTGAGTACGACACACACACACACACACACGTCTGTCAGAGTGTGTGAGGGTTTGCTTGTATTAAAACTTCATTCTATTAATAGCACTCTACCCAACGATCGCGGCGATATCTTTTTGTATGCTCATGCAATCAACTTCTGACGTAACAGTACAGTATGACTGTACAGTTTTAAATCATCTGCATATAGTAGGCTTTAGCGAAGGTAACGACTGATAGCAGGTCCTTTACCATAATTTAAAAATAAAAGAGGACCAAGTATTGATCCCTGTATGACACTAGAACACTTTCGATAAGGCCGAGATTCGTATGACCCAAGCCTGTGGCTGTCGTATACTTACTTATAAAACAAAATACTAATAAATTAATGATCATAAATTTCTAACACACTTGTCCTGCTGCTTACCATGAGCCGGCGTCCAGTCATTTGATGTGCTTTTTATATATAAAAAACAGCTTTTAATATTTTTCGGTGGTCAGATCCAAATATTAAGAGTTGACTTCGTAGCACATGTTTAAAGCGAAAATGAATTCAATTCAAGAAATACACTGAAAAATTTTGGAACAAACGAACCGACCTCATTAGAATGGTGAGTATGCATTTGGATCTCTTACCAATGGCATAGATAATTTTATGTTTGGTCACTTAACCCTTGTAAAGTATATGATGAACAGATCTCATACCAAGCAGCAGCCTGATGTGCTCATTGGAGCCACTCACGGCCTGTCACTGTCAGTCACGTCTCACTTCACAATCACAGCCAGCAGCCGCGTACATATCAGTGGATGACGCTCTCCGTTAATTTAAACAGAACACAACATTACCATTGTTGTGTTATTGGATAACAAAAAAAATACGTTAATAAAAGTGCTTTTAAATCTGAATTAACATTTCGAACCACGCGCTGTGATTACAATGGCTTAATAAAGTCAAAAGGATAATTTCGACAGGCGCCTATTTATATTCCATTTGTATAAATAAGTGAGGCAAATTAGCAAGTGATCTGTCGCCGTGCGCGCCGTGTGCCGACTCCCTAATCACTATTGTTTTGTTTATATTTCGCAACTAACCGATACTGTATGTACTGTCGTGACCTCAATGCAGATCAATGAGAATAATCATAGCGAAAAGGAGTGGGGGGGGTGAGGGAGGGGGACGCACAATGCAAATGTGTATAACTCCGATTCGAGCCGCGACTGCGACCGCGGCCATTGTAAAATGCCCCGGAGCAGGTTATCCCTCGCCGACCACTAATTCTTATTGAGCAATGCACATAAACCATAACGGCTCGTCGTCGGTAACAGTTGCCAATATGACATAGTGTAGGATGTAACTAATCACGATAAATAAATACGTTTAGATTTAGAAATCGAATTCAAAAATTGCTTTTTGCTTATCAATTATTATTCTCTCTCAGACGACCGCACGTATTTGAATCTAGTTTTAACATTTTATAAGTTGTATTAATCAATTTCCAATGCCACTTTAGAACTGCTTAGTCTCTACCTTACACCGTATTATAATAATAACACATAATGTGACAAGCAATAAACGAATATGAATTGAAATCAATTACCAGTTCTGTGCAAAAATTGACATTCAAAGAAAATCGTCCGGTACTTTTTGAGGGAGATATGACGAACGTAAAGCTTTCTTCTGAAACTAACAGGATTTAAAAATAGTTATAAATATATCCTTCGCCCGTCGCCTCGACCGCGCAAGGCCCCGGGCGTTCCGCCGGTAACTTTGACAACACTCGATGACACTCACCCATCAAGGCTGCCCGCGGGCCCCGGCCAACCTTGCCGACTACACGTTTTCACAAAATTTCACAAGAGATTATTAATCATATTGTCAAATTACTTATGTAATTATACAAGTAACGCCAGCGTGATTTATAGAACAAGTAAACTTAACATGCGACGTGTTTGTTCTAACCAATTAATATATTTTCCTAAGACCGGCAACATTCCAATCTGCCGCGACCACGCTCCCGCCACAAACATTTTTAAAACATTACTCTGTGCTAGCGGAATGTTTTTTGGGTAAATGACATCCATTTGTAATGAAACCCAAACTGACTATATGTAATCAAAATATACTTAGGTCTGATGTGTACGCATCTAGAATATTAGGAGACCTTTTTACAGGAGTGTGCGTTCAATTTGTGCGAATGTAACAAACATCTTTGTTATGTTATATCTATTGCTTTCCTAGAGATATTTGCACAAAAAATATGTTCAGTAAAAGTATTTACCGTGTCCGCCCTACTTCCCCGTAGACGTTCATGTCGCACGGAGCCTACTCGCTTGTTGGAGGAATATTTGTTTATGATATTGGTTTTTTCCTTTTTCTTACTAAGATTCGTGAGGAAGGTTCTCGGAGAACGTGGAATAAAGATTATGGAAAAAAGCATTGTGTAGGCTTAGTAAGCACTCGGACGTTACAAGTAGAAACGCTCGTAGCTGTCCAATCTTATGCTTGTCTAAAAAATACCACTAAATTTGCGCACAACTATTTAGGTGACGTAGGTGTCTCGTGATTTTTTACTTAAACAAAATAATGAGTGTCTCATAATGTTTATTTGTACAGGAACCTGTCGTCCAACCGGCTGGAGTCGGTGTCGAGCGGCGCGCTGAGCGGCGCGGCGCTGTCTCGGCTGTGGCTCGACCGCTGCGGGCTGCGGCGGCTGCCGGCGCACGCGCTGCGGGACCTGCGCCGGCTGCACTACCTGTCAGTGTACTTATTGTATTGGCTGTAGGGCCACATCATTCATTGGCTCAAAGTACCCCGACTGATTGCAACTCTTATATGTGTAAATTAAAATAAGCTTATTTCTGACAAAATCGCAAATTAATATTGTCTTCTAATCATCACAAAAGTAGACTGAGTAACAGACCTTAAGCCAGAGATGTGTACGTCACAGTTGATATGTTCCGTACAACGTACGACCGTGCTCAGCGTGCGCTACTCGCTCACCGCGGCGGCACCGTCACCGTCACGTATCACAACGTGACGGTTCGTGCCCTCGTGCTACTTCATTAATAAGGTACCATCGACACAGTTTGTTCATTATGTCGTGTTGAGCCCAAACAAAAAGTTTTTACACATAGAAGAAAACTTTTCATTCGAATATACATCCACGTGCCACGCGCGTGGCCCGCTGATACTATCCCTGCTGATCAGCCGTCGCCGGTACCACCCCTCCCGCCGGGAAGGCTATAGATTCTCTCATACATTATTCATGTAGTTGACGCAAGGACATAGTTTTTCCGCACAATCCACGATATTAGAGCCGCCACTAAATCACTGCTATCTCCACTCCTCTGTCGTAAAAATATAATGATATAATAATTTCTTGAGAATTGTTTCATAATCTGACAGCTATTTGTATATAGTTTTGTTAGAAGTCATAACAAATGAGTATGTATGTATTTTATTAAAAGCCACAATAGCAAATTACAAAATAGATTCAGAACCTACTTTGTAACTTTGATCAACTAGACAACGAGAAATTCATCTTGTTAATGCTGAATAATACTCCTACTTAAAATACTTTTAGTTTTCGTAGTGACTTACCTACTTTAACTTTTCTTTATTGCCTTTATCTTTTTTCCTACCTGCTCTCCTTCCCCTGAATGTCACCCTCGTCCTTGATTAACTATAAAGCCTGGAGGTCCAGCCAGCTGTTACAATACAAGGCCGACAGCGGCCGCCGCCCTCCTGCATGTTGTTAACTGCTGCCTGCAGATGATGTTAGTTAGTTAGTTGGCTAAGTGGGGTGAGAACGTCGGCCCCAGGAGAGGTGAGGGGAGGTGACTCCTCGAACAAGCCGGTAATGATTGTTGAATGGGCATCGGCTCATTAACGCAGCTAAAGTTTATCGCAGGCCATTTGTCAATTGTATATCCTTCCCATGTCAAAGAAAGGATTGGAACTTCTGCTTATCTTTGAAGTGTAGTGTAGACTTAGACAGGGGTCATTGATCCATCATCATCAACAGCTTATATATATATGACACACTGCTGGCACAGAGCTTCCTCCATGGGAGAATCACACGAGGAGTTTGGGATATAACTAGGGTTACCATGCGTACTACAATATATATATATAGTATTGTACTATATTCTGTTGAGTGTGAAAGTGAACTTTTGATTTTTATTAATTTAAACATCGACTATAACAAAGTATATGAGGTATATGTTATACAAAAATTGCGAGAAATATATTTTTATTGAGAATAAAAAAGTTTAAATAAGTGAGAATAAATATCTTTGTCTATAAAAATACTATATTTTTTATAGTTTAATTTTAATTCAACTACATTTCACTGAAGAAATGTTGACAACCCTAGCAACAACACTACCACACTGGCCCAATCCGTGCTTGTGAAAACGACCCATCCAGAGACCAACATTTGTTATTAATTAGAGGCAAGGACATACCGAGTTGTTTGACGGCGACCTTGTATAGGTACTACTGACGTGTGTTCAAGTACACTGGACACCGAAGCACAAACACCAACATGTCAAGACACTTAGATAGAACAACAAAGTGAACGCTAAGTACAAACAAATGTTAACTTATTTTCCACAAAAGCACGAATCGTGTTGTTAATAAAAGCTATTCCGGAGTCCCCAAATTGATGGCATTGTCTGAACGAAAGATACACAGGTTTGTGGATTCTGTAAATAAATCTCATCCCCTTGTATTAGCGAAATAATAATAAATAACTTCGGTACATTTACTAAAAGAATGGTAAACAGAAAACGCCATATTTCCATGTCGCGCGCGCCGGCCGGCGGTAAACAACGTGTGGGGATGATTCACGTCACGCTACATCGTGCCCGGAACTAACTGAGGCCGTGCCGTGATGTTTACATCGAGTGTGCGCCTCTGGGTGCACGTTGTTTACGCTATGCTGTTATGTACATCTTGTGCTGTCAATCGGGTGACAATATGTGAACTTGGATCCGGGTCTCGGCCGGACCACGGTGAAGTGTGAATCGTCCATTGTTCTGTGGTCAATCAGTGAAACCGGCGACGAGACGAGAGAAAACATCCGCCTCGTTTTTCACGTGATATTTTGCAGATTGACTGGTCTTAGGTTATTAATTCATTTCCTTATATAACTACTTCATTGAAAGAGCATTATTAAATTCCAACAATTTTTAAAGGTACAACTTTTCTCGTAATTCTATTTTTTTTTCATTTTTGCGCAGGATTCCATAAATCTATCAAAGGATGGATAAATTATGTCATATTTCGACATGTTTAATGGTGAATTACTTAGGCAGAACCCGGTCACTCCCGCGAAGGACAACAAAGTTACCGAAAAGTTTTAACGAGTATTCTTAGTGCCGTTTCAATCAGGCACTGAGTGGATAAAAGGATTCCTCTTCGACAAAAAAGAGCAAATGTAGTCAAAATTAAACGCCTCGCAAGTAACACCATCCGTCAATTGATGTTGAAATCCAGAATTAATGTATGTTTTAGGGACAATTCGCACTTAACTAATCTAATCAGTGTACAGAGCAGGCAGGTAGATCACGCGGTGCAAGAGGGAGAGAGTGAGGGGGACATCTGAGCGCGCTCAGAATTAATAAATCCGCCCGGTGTGACACGGTCCTTAGCCATCTGTTCTTTATTCTCACCGCGCGAGTTAAGTAATATAGCTTTGAGGAAAACTATTGGAACAAATGAAAACTTTACATTTCTCTGAATCCTTGACACGAATTAACTTCACAAATGCTCCATTAAGCGACACAACAGAACAAATGTTATATTTACTTAATAAAGAGCGGTTCATAGCTTTCGTTCAGTTTTGTTTTTATTCTCGGTTCTGTTTTTCCCGCCGTTTTCGGAGCGTAGTTAAGTAGGGACAAACTCACCTCAGTACATTTAACTGTTTATAAAGTAACCAATACAATTATCAACTCATTGTGTATATATTATAATTCATACAATTATTATTACTACCAATGAAATTTATAGAGTTCCAGGTTAGTTTTTTTTTGATAATGTTGTATATACCTACCAAGACATATTTTATCCTTACACACTTGCATAAATTTATCTAGTATTTACATTGATTTTAATATTAAATAAAAAATACATAAATCGCAACATACGGAATTATTAACGTTAGTAGCTCGATATAAATTATTATTATTTAAATTCATCAGCACATAAATAAAATAGATCTTATAAAAAAACAATTATAGATAACTGCGTTCCCCAGACACCAATTATTTTCATAACATAGCCACAAACTATACCAAGGAAAATAAGATGAGATAAAAATAATATTAATATTAACTTAAGAAATAAACATGAAATAAACATGAATTCCTTTAACTTAGTCTAAATGTCTGACCTTATTAAGAATCTCCATTCTCTATCAGCAAGTTCAATTGGTAACCGACGGCGATTTGGTCAAAGGAACCTTAATTTCAATAAGTTTAGCAGAACAATCGCGTCGCGTGTCTGCGCGTAGGGCGAGGGTGTGAGGTGGAGGGGTATGCCGGGCGGGGAGACGTCATCCGAGTGCATCGAGTGTCTCTAGGCTGCTGCTGGTATCGATCGGCCGCTCCGATACCGCCAGAGTCAGCTGATCGTCCCCGCTGCCCACAACAAACATTAACTCTCAAGGTCAAACCATTCAGCGGGGCTAGAAAGGGAGGAAATCATTGCACAATTTGTAACCATACATAATGCAAGCAAGGTGCGATGCCTCAGCTATTGTGGGGATGGTCAATAATACTATTATATTAATATATTCCATATATGAGACATCAGATTCCCTAATTATCAACTTTATTATTTCGACGAGGGCTCCTGCTTAAAGTAAAAAACACAATTCTCTCGGCGATCAATCGACAGATCTTGATGTCGTCATGATGCATCTGAAGTTGGACTTGTTAGAGTGCAACATAGCCATTTTCTTGTTAAATATATTACAAATAAACTGTTATTTCACGCAATACAGTGATATGGATAATGAGGTACTGGTTTAATTATACAGTAATCAAACACGTATGACTCAAACATCATACGTAGCTACCGTGTCACGTTCTTTAGATAACACTTGACTGAAAGTTGCCATAATAGATGGTAATAAGATTACTACAAGAGCTACGAGAGCATGTGCCTGAGTGACTGCAACGACCCACCACCCTGTGTCGGCGGGACTGACAGCGGAGTCGCTCCGGCCGCATTGACTTCCCCGTCACGCGAGTCGTGAGTGACGTCGGACGTGACATAATATATATAATATTACACTCAGGAACCATTTGAATATTATAATATTGGTATCTGTAAGATTTTATCACAATTATTATAATAAATTAATCTTAACGAATCCTTCAGGCAAGAGGACTTAATAAATTCCTCTTGACTGTAAAGCACGCGGAATATTGTACAGATGCGACACCTGGCACCTGGAACGGCTCCGAATCACTGCGGCTCGGAGATGTTGCCTAACACATAGTTGTGGTGCGTGCTGCGTTATTAATTGCTCGACATAGTCGCGCCGCCCGACGCCCGGCGCCCGACACACACCGCCTACTAAACGATTCTCAGCGCTAGCTGCACATGACACGTTGATTATAATGCATTTTAACAGCTCTCCATTCGGCAGAAATCACAATTTGCTGTATACTTTACTCATTATAAAATGGATTTTCAATGGCTTTACTTAGTTTAAAAAGTACCTTATGCAATTCTAAAACAATTAACTTTAGCAATTGTTTTTTTAGTTATAAATTTTATTTATTTGTTTACTTTTATATCTTAAACTATTAAGCGGTCATTGGCAAGTATAATTTATGTTGTCATTCCAATTATGGCCTTATAATCGAACGCATGCAATAGAAGCGCCAACAATGTCGCTTGCATTGAGCGGAGCGCGCGGTCCATGCGAGCGACGCGCGCCAAGCTTTCGCACGCCACTTGCGAAATATTCGCGGCCGCGGCGCTCGTCACTCGCATGCGTTTCGTCGCCGGTCGCGTGACCCGAAGCTCTACTACGTCGAGGTCACACGCATCCGTGCGGTGTCACACTCTTGCTATTCCGCCCATAAACGAGTTACGCCGCCCGCCGACTTCTGTCTGAATACCTCATTGCCCAAGTGTTTGGTTCGTATTCAAATTTCGACTCACGTACGTAGCCTGGGCGATGAAGCGCAGAAGCTTTTGACTTGACATTACGAACGCTAATATTATATTACGTTGTATGCTTAACTAAACGAACACCTGATTTGAATAAAAGCTATTGGATATAAAGCTCGAATCAAGTCCTGACTTTTGAGATCATTTAATTGAAAGTAATTATTTTAATTGTAGGTGAGCGGGACGATACAAGACTAAGTATTCATGAGTTTTATCTGTGAGTAATCCTACTTTGTTTGATTCAGGTTCGTACGTTCATTACGTACTTACAATTAGAATTTTATTATACTACTACAGTTATGACCGTTGCAAAATGCTGTCTGTCGGCCAGGTCGGCGCAGGACAACGAGCTGTGGACGGTGGACGAGGGCGCGCTGTCGGGCGTGCGCGCGCTGCGCTCGCTGCGGCTGGCGCGCAACCAGCTGAGGGTCGTGCCCGCGCGCGCACTGGCCGCGCTCCACCACCTGCAGGCACTGTCAGTACACACACACACACACACGAGCTCCACCACCTGCAGGCACTGTCAGTACACACACACACACACACACACGAGCTCCACCACCTGCAGGCACTGTCAGTACACACACACACACACACGAGCTCCACCACCTGCAGGCACTGTCAGTACACACACACACACACACGAGCTCCACCACCTGCAGGCACTGTCAGTACACACACACACACACACGAGCTCCACCACCTGCAGGCACTGTCAGTACACACACACACACACACACGAGCTCCACCACCTGCAGGCACTGTCAGTACACACACACACACACACACACGAGCTCCACCACCTGCAGGCACTGTCAGTACACACACACACACACACACGAGCTCCACCACCTGCAGGCACTGTCAGTACACACACACACACACACACACGAGCTCCACCACCTGCAGGCACTGTCAGTACACACACACACACACACACACACGAGCTCCACCACCTGCAGGCACTGTCAGTACACACACACGAGCTCCACCACCTGCAGGCACTGTCAGTACACACACACGAGCTCCACCACCTGCAGGCACTGTCAGTACACACACACGAGCTCCACCACCTGCAGGCACTGTCAGTACACACACACGAGCTCCACCACCTGCAGGCACTGTCAGTACACACACACACACACACACGAGCTCCACCACCTGCAGGCACTGTCAGTACACACACACACACACACACGAGCTCCACCACCTGCAGGCACTGTCAGTACACACACACATACACACGATCCCACATAATATATACTCCTCTCGCGCACACACATAAACTCCTCTCTTCATATCACTTCAGAGAATATATCTTACAGTTACAGTCTGAACAGATTAAACATCTATACTTGTATGAAATCTTTGATGTATGATTTTTCTCAAACATTAAACACCGAACATAAAACTCGTACATTACTCACAGTGAACTGAACTTGACATTTATATTGCCACAAAGTGTCTGCAAGTTTCATACCACACCACATAAATAGTGACTAAGTACCTATCCAAGTTTCCGCGCCATTACCGCGAGTCGTTCAAATATTCCACTCTGTAACAGCAGCCAACTAATCTATAGAGATTAGTCAACAGTCAATAGTGACTGTCTCATATTGGAAGCTTTCGCTTGAAAAATGATGAAATTCAAAGCCCATCGACCGGTCGTCCCGTGGCCGCAGTGACAGCGAGCTAATACGCTCTGTACAAATAAGCAATGACAGAGCACAGAGAGTGGAGGTCGAATATTTGCGTGGTCTGCTCGTGATCGATCGCCGGCGCGCGCGGCCCTGACGCAACGCTAGCCGCCCGCGCCGCCTAAGGGCATGTCACACTCACAGGGACAATGTATTCGGAAACATCTCATTGTATTTGTCATGAATAGAATATTTAACTAATTTTGTACAAGAAGCGACCTTATTGCTACAAGCGATAAATTATATAGTCACTATCAAATCAATCATTCTGACAGACAAATTTTCCTTTAACATGTTACTCATTTTGTTATTGAATTAGGTATTTAAGATTTGTGAAGCTGGGGTACTTTAAGTTGGTGATCTTTAGTAAAAGCTGAAGGTTGCGTGTTGCTTGCACTCCAAAGTGTCAGAGACAGCAAGCAGCGGCCGCCCTAAACCGCTGCAGTATAACTGACTGGACTATTTAATTCAAGCAGTTACTCACCAAACAACCCAATCATGATCCCTGAAGGCCCACATCGTGTTATTACCGTGTAATCGTGTTCAACACATTCAATTACGTAAACCATCGATACCTTTCAAAGTTCAATGCTGTGTCACAAAGTGTCGTCATCTGCGATCAATTCTACTGTTCATTACACTAGCAACTTGAGGTCAGTAATGGAGAGGGACACTTGTGGCACTTTTATTGTTTCATCACTAGTTTAGTTTACGAAGGATACTTCAAACGTAATATTCAAAAGATACAAAATTATAATAGGCACTAATAACAAATAGTGATAGGTGTGGTAGTCGTCTAGCAGCGAGCAGCCTTCGTCATCTAATCCAAGACAGAAAGAACCTGTTTCCTTGCTACAATTTGTGAAGTGAAGTGATTATGTAGGTAACATATTAAATATAACAGATTATTTTGTGAGCGACAGCGGCTACAACCGATACATACATACAAGGTTATAAGGTTATAGATGATTTTTAAAGTATTCTGATCCGCTATTTTCTGTACTGACCGCTTAGTCGTGATTAAGTAGGTACATAAAACTATAGGGTAAAGTTAGAGAACGTAATAAAGCAATATCAGCGAGCTCCGTTGTTCCCTTGGGATCACAACGTAAACACGTGTATTTGGCTTTATTATTGGAGTCGCTACTCCTATTTCGTGTACAGGGGACGGGATACGTCGTGTGAGCTCATGTTGACCGAAAACAGTAAAAGGTTTTATTTTTTGTCCGCTACGGATTTCTCGCGATATTTATCAGCGTGTAATCACTAAGACGGATCAAAGCAAAAAAATGTTTTATCTCAAGAAACGAGGCCGGCCCTGGAGCTGTAGCTCTAGCTACACTAATTAAAATACTTCAACATAAAATCCGGTTGATTAAATATCAAATACTTGCCAAGTTCTCTATTATAAGAAACTAGAGCACTGGAATAAGAATAAAACTAAATATGATATGGGATCCAAAGCTTTCTTGTCTCGTCGTGATTAGTATTAATGATCAGGCTCATCGCGCTTCGTATTAACGCTTCGTAGTAACAATTTCCTTTCCTAATTCTACCGGCGACATTCAGCGGGAGACCACTTCGCTACAATCAGGTTAATGATCGCGAGACTCAATGATTCGGGAACGTTTTTAGCAATTAGTATCTATTATGTCTAATATTATGATAAGTAGTTAATTCAGAAATTAATAGATCTAATCGTGATATTTTATACATTTGAAATGGGCTTGTCCAATATCGATCCACTAAATGGTAACGAGTAAAAAGCTATTAGATGCAGAAATCAATTAGGGCTCAAGTGAAGAGGTAAGCGCGCGCGCAGGAAGCCGAATGGGAGCGTGGTTATTTCCACCTCCTTTGATGTGAACACTGCACCCGCTACAGAATATATTATCTATTATTTACGTGGGCTGTTACTGTTATTTACGCCACATTTCTGGCGATGCGTGTGTCACGAACGGAGCGCCACTAATAAACCCATTCCGGGTCATAACGGCGGACGGCGCCGCGTCTTCGAGGAAAATGCGTCGAACAAACAATATGCGTGATAACATCTGTTCTCGCTGAAGCGGCTTCCTCTCTTTGTGTGGCAACTACCTACTTATTTTGTCGGAAATAGTCCCTTCATCATTGTTATTGTATGGTGCGTACGGTCAACGTGTTGTATCACTTCTACTTACTTCCAGAGACGAGTCATTGATCTGATGTTTACTTGGGGGACTAACTCAAATAGTATTCGCATTATAAATAATTTCAACTAAACTTTTAAATTTTATAATATTATATTATATTACTATGTGTGCGGAGAATGCTTGATAAGAATGATTTTAAAAGTTAAACTGATTTACACTATTTAATTGATAAAGTATTTCCTTGGTATTCTAATTTAAAAAAAATCTATAATGTCAGGTAGTTAGTTCTCTACTTGAAGACAATTAGGTATAAGTATTGAATTTATGTTTTTATGGAATAATCTACTTCGGGGTGGAGTTCAGTCTCTCACAAATGTATTATATTTATCCAACACCAACAGATTTTATAAATTCCAGCCACTAGAGTAGAGATTAGCGCATTCAACCAAACAAACAAACTAAATGATTGACGATTTAAAAGAACTTAGTAAATGAGTCTATAAAGATATTTTCATTTCGACTTTGAACTTATCATATTAGTATATATATTATACAATCTTTTCAAATTTTCTCAGCTAATAAAAATTCTGGTGAAATATTTCAAAAACATCTTAAAAGTTGACTTATCTCTCATAAAATTAAATTATTTATAGATTAATAGTGTCTTAATTGTATTGTGAGAGACTGATGAGGAGTGTGTCTCCAGGGAGCTGTCCGGGAACCTGATAAGCGAGCTGACCGCCTCGAGCCTGCCCGCGCTGCCGGCGCTGCACACTCTGTGAGTACACGACATGCTCTTCACCAACGAGAAATTACACATTTTTATAAATTAGCCTAAACGAATTCGTATTCTCAAGAGATCGGCCATAACGGGGCCGAAATGCACTTATAGACTACAGATGATCTCAAATAAATAGGTCGGAAGCAAGGACACATGCTTCTCGTGTCGTCAATGTTATTACACTTCCTCCATTTTGGGGTTTGACTAGGTTTGACTAGGTTTGACTAGGTTTGACAAGGTTTGACAAGATTTGACAAGGTTTGACAATGTTTGACAAGGTTTGACAAGGTTTGACAAGGTTTGACAAGATTTGACAAGGTTTGACAAGGTTTGACTAGGTGGGCAACGAACGAGAGGTGTCCGGGAACACCGTCATCTAACAGATGCGGACATCGAGACACGTTCCTATTATATGTTTGGAATTAATTCGTTAAATCAGTATCTACGCTAGGTCATTGCGTTGTTATGAATTAGAATACGTACCGTATAGTGATTGATTCGACCTGCAATAGATAAATAGATTAATCTTTTATTTAACAAACTTTGAACACACACTTTAAACAAACTTACAAGAAAATAAAATTCTAATATCTTTATAATATATCTAATAACAGAACAAATAAAATAAATACAAAATAATTAATATGAAAATAATAATAATATTTTTTTTATTAAATATTAACATTTTTATATTAATAATTATTGCAGCCGGCAAAGAAGTACAAAACTTTAATAAAATACAAATTCAACTGACATTACTGTCTGTACATTAACTAGTTGAATTACACATTCGACTAGTTTATGTATAGTTCATTCTAGATCGCGCATTTCAATAACTCGTATCAAGTACTTCGACGCACTAACTGCGCGAGAGTCACAGTCGAGTGCAAGCGCGGACGTGGCAAGCGTCACGTGTCGACGTCACGCCTCGAGCCTCGAGCCTCGTGCTAGCAAATACAATTGAGCTCACGCGTTCTGGGACAGCAACAGTAGTGTTCCTTACAATATTATGTTTTGTGTTAAAGACAACAATGATAAAATATTGAACTATGCAGGGAACTATGCTATGAAGGAGTCGAGAACATGTGCAAATAATTGAAGTTTTATCAGTCGGTATCCACCACAGTGCTTATGCATACAAATACTTATTGGTCAGGACCATAAACCAGGAGCTGTCTGAACAAGAAAATCTCTTTTTGATAATAAGATTGATCCTATAATTCTTAACGCTCTGTCTGGGGCATATGAACTACCTAAGACTGATTATGGGCATCGCGTATTCTACGTATACCTAGCAATCTAGGCGAAATACTTCTTAAAAAACAGCTAAGATCAACCACCGACATCAAGCCACGCAACAACAACAAAAACAAATGAACGCCCGATTGTACCGTATGTAAAGGTAACTGAGATGATTTACTACAAATCATAAATAATCCAATTATATGTGTAGAAGTATGTAGTGTACCTGACGTTTTGGTAGTTAACATTACGATCCTTGTAGCACGCGAATAAGATACCACTGGTGCGTGTCACGTGCATACATATTGCGTGGAACAGAGATATAGATCAGAGAAAATGATAAAAGGTTGTCGCGACCGGCGGCGACATGACATGCGCCTTACGAGACTAAGCGAAGGCGAACCAGTGCTCGTTCACGGTTCACGAGCGAGCCAGCTGCCGTGGCACCAACTGTTGCGATGGGTCACGGAGGGAGACTGCATGCTCGCGGTGATACCCACTGCACAATAACAACATTCTGGTTATTTCCCGTTTGGCCAGGACACGGACAATGCGTACGTTTCCTTCCTACATGCAGGCCGTTTTCTGTTTATTCTATACTTGACGATGAGGAAAGTATTCATCGTTATTATGAATGTCAGCCAAGAACACGTTGGCTAAAGCTGTAACTTAGCTTTCCTCTTGACTCGCTCACCCCTGAAGGTCATCTACTTGGACATTCTTGAGCCGATAGTTCATTAAGGTGTTTGGTGAGCGGCGGAGATAGCCAAGTGTCGAACATGATTTATATTAAGCCCCTTACCGCCGGGAGCTACGGTCGCTTCGGACAAACAGTGAATCAAAGTAAAAAGACAATTCCAACGTAAATCAAGTCACTAACAAACAAAACCGCGCGCTAATGACTGAGGAACAAGTAAACGGACAGTAATTAATTGTTGCTTCATTTAATGTCGCTTGCCAAAAGTCTCAATCAAATTTAATGAAAGATGCGCATGAACCCGTCTGTCAGTCAGCTGTCTATTGAGATACAATGTGAACAAATATATTTTCTTAACCTAGATATTTTGCATCGGGAAATGAGATCGCATATCATGCCATAACATCCTAGTTATGAATGACAAGTAGTTCCCTTTGAGATTGGCGGGCAGTATCAAATATATAACCGGAAAATAGACAAGTTTACTTAAGACTAGAGCACTTATACACAAACAGAGAACACACCACTCGACGGATCTAGTGTAAACATTGGTTACTGAGACGAACCCGGCGCCTGACTGTACTCTGCCAGCCCCAGTCCCCAAAAAACACATTGACTCTTAGAAATATAGATGAATATAATGTCTTATAATGTATAGTTTCGTATAAAAGAAAATAGAATTTATACTAATATTGGTATCCAGCTAAAGAGGGCAAGCAACGTTAGTTGAGCTATCCATTCATCCAGATCACACAGAAAAGAATAAGTCAATTTTAGTTATATCCACTCGTTATTTACATAACGCGTGGATATAAATAATAAATAACTTCACATTTCCCAATACGTTACACCGGGCGCAAATATCGCGTTGATTTATGAACTTGGTGTGATGAATAGCCGGCAGTGATCCGCGGCTGTAGCGGGGCGACGCCGATAGGCGGACGAGCGAGTGCGACGCCCGGCTTATTTCCAAATTATTAGCTTCTAATCCCGGAGGAGGCGCTCCAATTCTAGTTCCTGTCGAATGTTATTTATCGGTGTTATGTCGGACAAACTTCTGAGTCCCAAACTCGCTGAATAAGCGACAATCGCATATTATTGCTATACAAAAGTAATAAATCGACCTTAATAAAATGTCCTAAGTTTGTACATGGAAATGGGCTAAGTTACGTTACTTTTGTAACCTTTCAATGATTCAACACAATTTAACTTTAATTGTCTCGAGGTTCCCAGGAGTTCATGACTGCATTTTGAAGTTACAAAATTGGAAACAAATAAGTAAATTTAACGTTCACATTATTATTATTACCTAATTAAACAACTACCAATAAATAAACTATACTAATATAGAATAAAAAAAGTTTATCTGATACAATGAAAATACGTTCACATTTTAAACATACATACGACAGAGACTGCCACGACGCTGGTATACAGCGGATGCCTTGATGGCTCTGCGTACACATTTTAAATTAATATTAAAATAATATACCATTTATAAAATAAAAAAGGTATAAACTTTAAAAATAAAACAGGTACGCAAGAGACCACTGATGTGATTATCTATATAATAATATAAATTTGTTCTTGTCATAAAATTCTCTTAACGGCTCAGTAGTTTAATTGTTAGAGCAATAATGAACGGGTGTTGATGTCAATCCCACCCACAGGTCATATTGTCTTTTTTCATTAAAGTCTTTTTAAGAAATAACTTTTAATACGTATTTGAAAATAAATATATATATTCCACTATTGATTCATGTTGTATGACTCAACATTATATCCAATATTGCTAGCGAGCGTTTGTAAAGATCGAAGAAAACGATAGCATCTATTTAAACTGTGCACTTTGATTCGTTTATGTTTGTGTGGTAGATAAAAGCAATCGGGGCGAATGAAACCTCACCCCACAGCCGTCGACTGTTGAACAAAGCCCTCAACACAGCGGCCAAATGCCGCTCGGATACATTATCACATCGTAAAGTTTAATAATCCACACAATTAGAAGCAGGCATGAACTAAACAACGCATCTGTCGATTGCCAATGTAAACCTTCCAAACCGAAATATGTGAGTGTTCAACGTAAACAATACGAGGGAAACCAGCCGAGAGGGAGAGCCTATTTAACAGGAGTATAAGTAATTTTCGTGGGAGCTCAGCTCAACGAGTTTTCCATAAAGCGGCCGCGACGCTTGGAGCATTCATATTTGCATAATTGTGTGTCGGCTGCTCACGCCACGGCTCCGCGCGACATTAGCGACGTGCGAGCGTACAGCGGAGCGGGGCCGGAGCGGGGCCGGAGCGGGGCCGGAGCGGAGCCGACCTGAGCGCGGGTGGGGTCGACGACCGCCGCCGTCCCGCCCGCCCTGCGGCGAGACTATCTCCAGAAACAGACTGACTAGAAAAGAAAATTAAATTTATAGTCGTTATTCATTACGACTTCTCCGATAAACATTGTGACAGTTTTAGCGGCCATTGAGAGATTTTATTGGCTCCGTAACGTCCCCGGGCGGGGAGCGGGGCGGCGCGCGTATCTGCCGCTCTTTGATTCATTATTATGCACTATTTCTCTTTTGTTTTTCATCTTATCTGGTCTAGTTTACACTAACGTGAGAACAAATACGACGGCTGAAAATCAAGAATTAATTTTAAAACAGTTACATCATAACTGTACATAAAGTAACTGCGGCACCCACATCATTAACCACAACAGTATTTAAATTGGAATAGGTCGCCAGTGGCAGCCATCACCCGTCAATGTGCATTGGTATAACCGAAAATAAAATAATTCTACTCTTAAGTGGATATGACGTCAGTAATGACCGTATGTCTTGCGACCGTGTCATTATAATGGAGGGAACTCTCCCAACGCAAATACATAATGTATACGATCCCGGCGATCGGTGCCGACGCGCGCGCCTTGATTTATGGTCCGCGCTCCCCCCGGAGCCGATGGCCGCCAAACGGCAAATCATGCATAATCAGTACTTACAGAAATTGTTTCTGGCGGAATGTTCAGATAATACTCATAAAAGAAGATATTTATAAGAAGTCCACCCACACTTGTGCGGAGCATTGCGGCCGCCATTGCACAGCTGTTGCGTGTGCACCCAACTGTTCTTTAATAAGTAAAACCATATAAAACTGAACCAAAAGGAAATAGAATATTACAGTTCACACGTTACCAACTTAACAAGTAAGCAACTTTACTAAGTTATAACTTACACATGAGTGCCCACCGTCTATTACCTACGCCGTATTCACTTAGCGCAATCAACAACTAGTACTCGCGAGACCTACTTGGAGATAATAATATATTACTTATTTAATAAATATGATACAGCTATACTCCTCGTGCAGCGCCGCACCCTGGTCCACATTTACTGGTTCAACAATACGTTATATCTTAGAAAAGCCAAGAGTCCTATGAGTGACATTGAAAATTTCCTTTTTCGTTAGAGATTAGCCGACCACGAAACCACTACCAGGGTATGCTGACAAGATCCATTAGTGAACCGCCACTTCCACCGGATAACTCGTTTAGTGCATTAAATGGTCCTTCAAAGGTTCCAAAACGCGAGAAGGTTCCAACAATACCCCAAAAGGCACAGGCTGAGCCTCGTCCACAGTAGACTTGTGCGCCTCATTAGAAAACCAGGACTAAGGCTTTGTTATTTTCGTTGGTGGAGGCAGCGAGGGTGTATGATAGATGATAACATTACAGTATTTAGTACTTAGTACGTGTGAGTTGAGAACAAATAAATTAATATTAACGACCTTAACTTGAAAATAGAAAAAAACAAACACGTATTACGTAATATTAAGATGATTAATTTATAATTGATAATTAACTCATTTTATACTTTGAAGGCCTATTTTGATGGAGCCATTCACATGCGGTTTGATCATGTCATGTGATACGGTTCGACGCGAGCCTGGAGCGCCTGGAGCGCCCTCGTCAAAGGCACACAGCGACAACCCACTAACTGCTTTCTCGCGTTATACGTGTCACGACACGGTCAAAGTGACCTTTAGCAAAGCTAGCTAACTTTAACTAAGAAATATTTATTAATTATTTATTTAACAATGTATGTACACACAAAGATAATCAAAAGGGACTCAACAGAAAAACAGGAAACTGTAAAACATATGGGAAAAGTGACAACAAAAGGTAGAGAGAGGGGCGTGCGCGGGTACCAATACTAATATAATTAAAAGATAAAGTTATAAAACAACAAAAAATGTTTTTACTTGTAAATACTTGGTTAAGGATTTAAATCATTTTTATAATATTACCGAAAAATGGTTATAGTGAGTCAACCTTAAATGATAGACAAATGCCGCTGACTTGTTGATTAGAACTGTGAAAGGACAAATCCAACAAACAGCCCAACAATCCTTTAATCCCTTTAACAATCCCGACATACATGATATTTTGACCGTTTACGCAGCGCACGCAATGAAAGCTTTGAAAACAAACCCCGTTTTTGCATCACTGTTAATTGATGCTTAGCTCCTATTGTATTAGTCATAGCGTGATGCACAAAATAATACTAAAATAATTTTTCAATTAGAATCAGTATTTCCTGAGATAAGCGCGTTCAACCAACTGTTCAACTTCATCATATTAGTATGTACAGAAACATCTATAAGACGATCGACTCACGATTTATTTCACCCCGCTCGAGTCCCTGTCGCCAGATTACCGAGTGTTGGATCGTTCGTACGTCTCATTTACGGTCATTGGATCACCGAGACGCCCTCCCCGCTGTTTTACGAGACGGCTTCCATTTACGCGCCCGTCAAGTGGTTTTCTATGGTCAATACATATACATCAAGACAATAACATTGTTATGCCAGTAACAGAGACGCATCTGTCGGGAGCCGCAACAGTCACTGCACATACAACCACTTAAGAATGTTGAACAACTGTCTGCAGATGATCCATTTCCTATTTTAAAATATATTTGTAGACATGGTCAATAAGCGACTTTTCAATGTTTAACTTGAACTTCTAGATGTTATGAATGGATGACCTCTTAACTAACTACTTAGATTATTAAATGCCAAAATAGTTAAAATAGTAGGAGCGTGTAAATTACTTTAAATTGAATTGTTCACAATAATGATAATTATTCGTCGTAAGAACATCTAAATTATGAACATAAATTCCGCCCGCAGCCCGCCTTTAGTGTCTGGCACCTATCTACCTCATAAGTTCCACATTAGTCGCGTCCTCTGTGTTAGTATACCAGCCGAGTCACATACACACATCGAGTTACATATAATATTTATAGGATTTTAGTTCTTTTATTGCAATTTACGCAGTTTTATTTGGTTTCACTAAACGGCACTCACTATATGGTCGTCAGGAGCCAATGACCGCGGCATACATACCAGCGTCACTTTGTTCTTTAATAACTTATACAACAAGAAAGCTTCTGATTTAAAGTTATCTACTCTCCTTCAGTTGTATTTTACATATTTATCCAATAGATGCAGAGCCTAAAAGAATGGTACAATTTTTAATAGCTTCAACCCTTTTAATTAACACCGTTCTTTTTATAGTTTTGTTATCTAATAATCGTAACTACTTTAAAAAATAAATGAATGTTTGAAATAATTCATATAATTTATATCTTTGTTCGCATTAATATTACTTTACTTATTACAATGTTTATTTGGCAAACTAACTAAACAGATATTACTTTGAGCCCTCACTCAAACTGGTCTCATTTCATCAAAGTAAGACATCAAATACTGCATTCAGTTCTCTCGCCCAGGAATATAATGGAATCTATTTTAATTTCTTTAGAAACAATTTTATTATAGAAATAAACTTTGTAACTCAGATTTTATATATTTTTAGACATTTAAGTAATAAAATATTAATTATTACAAAACATAATTCTGGTGACGGCCACCCTTATCACCGATTACTAAATAACACTATTAACTACTAAATATAAACAACAAATCAAACCGTTCACTGTGACACGAGATATTTATACATTAGACTTGGTACTGACAAACTAACAAATGATCTCCTTACCAAGTTAAAAATGTATCGAGTCGTGTCACTTTCGTGTTAGCAATCACGACTGTGGAGGTATCCCCCGCTGATTGCGGCCCCCACCCCCCACTCATAGTCTTTGGTGCGACAGGCTGATCACATACAATTATAAAGTTAAGAGATTACCAATTGCTGTTCACCATCGAAGGTCATAATAACATAATATAACTGACGTTTCACAACCATCCGCTTAACATATATTGTATAACTATATATATAACATACATTATGAGTGGTACTGTCTACCTGCGCCGATCATCGTGTTCAATTGTATGTTAAATATTTGTCAATTAAATAAATAATAAAAGTGTGTCTCTACCAACTCTGCACACACTGAAGTTGTGTGTGTGAGCTGTCAAACTGTCAAACTGCAAACTGTGAAATTGTATCGCGGTGATATTTTATGGTTCTGCGTTTAGATCTGTTTACTCTCAACAATTCAGGTAACACTGTACATACAAATCTAATAACAATGAACGTCTACGAATGAATGAAGTACAGTACACAAAACGGTCGTATTAATACTATATCTAGTGGTTTTGTTAACCTTACTTGGTTTGTCAGTTATTTTTTTACAAAAAAAATTGTTTTTGCAGGAATGTTTTTTAAGTGTTATTTTCTTAATTTAATAATTTTTAAGTACTTTATAAGTATATATTAATAAGTACGGTTGACTTCAGAAGTAGACACATTGAGACCTAAAATATCTTGGAGCTGTAAGCACTTCACGCAACCTGTTATATTTGCTGCAGAGATCTACGTCGGAACCGCATCACTCACATCGACGAGCAGGCCTTCGCCAACACACCCAATATAAGAATACTGTGAGTATTGAAATTTCTTAAATCATATAATATATATAACATCATATAAGCTGTCTGTGATCGCGCTCTGAGCTTACAATCTATTCATAAATCTTTAAACCTTTGTAGAATAAATGGATACATTGCGTCCCGCTCGCTTACGTTACAGTAATAACGTGACCCGGTGCTCGTACACGTATCCCTACCACATCCATCAACTCTGACTCTATCCGTGCAGTACTTGTATGCATCATAAAGTCACTATTCCGGTGTTCACCCTTCTGTACATATCACCTTTCATGTTTACAATAAGTCTTTATTATTTTGCTCTTCTTTTATCGATTTAATCCACGAGTGATTGATGGGCGGTTACTGTAATGGAAACAATTATTTTTATAAATGTACGGAAATATACATAATACGTATATGACTGACGTAGGGTTAAATATAATAACTATAATATTTCTCAAACTCACACCTATCATCTAGCCCAAAGTAATCATTAAGAGATTGTGTTATGGATACTAGATAACGGAGAAATATGTATATAAATATCAGGAATATACTAAATAAACATACAAATATCCATGACACGTGAACAAATATTTGTACTCATAAATACATGCGCCCAACCCTCGAGCTCTGGCTGAGTAGACAGGGTACTGACCACTCGACCAGACGGCCACCAAAGTTTTTAATACGAAAGTAAAACACCTTTCGTTAGGGTTACTGCCGGATAAGTCGATCGTGTCCCGAGGGACGGTCATGAGAACACCTCGATAAACGTAATAGTACTAAAATACAAAACACAGAGCTACCATTAAGTTTAAATTGATTTTAAACATTTCATGATAAAGGATTGTGGTTTCATAATAACGTCACGTATGTATCTATTTTTTATATACAATACATACTACTATATATATATTTGTTCGTTATCTATGAACCATAACACAAGCTCTTAATGATGTTAATAATAGTTGTGACTGTGGAAAATATTATATATTTATATTATATATTTCGTATATTCATAGATGTTTCAAATCCTAAGACGCATAGAGTTGAAGTGATAATAATAGTCGTGTGTATCCTGCGTGTCGGTAGATCAACTTATTCGGAGAAGGTTGTGAACCATCATGAACATATAGAACAGGACCCCGATTACGTAACTTTAGCCGAAATGGCAGTTGACTTCATCTGAAATTTGTTATATTATTAGCCTTGTCAATGCAATGTACCCATTTAAAATAAAATAAACGTTTATTTATTTCCAAAAGCATGTTTTACAATCATGATAGAAGCCTCCTTTTAAGACCGCTCTTTACATTCAATACTTAAACAATCAACAGTACTTTTGTTATTGTAATCTTATATAGTAAATATGTTTAATATTAACATTAATTAATAGTTATTATATAGTTCATAGAAAGTATATAAACCCAGCTTATCTGTGACTTCGCCGCTGTGCAATAGAGTTGTCCAGTTAAGGGGAGTTAGTGGCGGGCAGTAAACGGCAGTCCCCGTAAATTGGTTAGTATCGCGGTTAACGCGCGGGGAACAGGTTAACCATACGGCAAAGAGCACGTGACACGCGCGGCGACGGCGGCGACGGCGAAGGTCGAACGAAACTATGATGAAGGTGTATTGTGCTCACAGGTTACTGACAAACACTACATATTACTGGGCACGGAATATACATACCTACTAAAATATTCAAACGAATTAATTAATTTTATTTACAGTTTAGTAATTAAACGTTCATTTATCCAAAACATAAGTGTGAAATAAATAGATTTGAAAAAACAGATTTTAATATATGAATTAATCAGTGGATTGAACCAAGGGAACTCTAACCCGCTAGTCAGGCCGTAGTCAGTATGAGTATGTATACGGCAAGCGATCCGAGCGAGCAGAGCACGAGCCATTTAAACGGTTACCAAGATCAGTGGCGGCGAGACATTAGTCATCCAACACTCCCCGCTCCGCCCAGTGTCACTAGAGAGCGTCACTTATCTTCAACTACGCACAATAAACGCGTTTTCTTCAATACCTAATGGAGGCCAATTAAATAAATCTCCGGCAGTCATCTTAACTTTCTTTATTATTTGAAATTTTCACTCCGTTAGAAAGTAAACAGCTTCCGAAGATACTATAGTACTGTGGATCGGTAAATGTATCTGGCAATAGCCGTTATAACACTGTATTTATGAGTGGATAATTTTCAAAGTGTTATTGCAAAACTCAAACTGCCAATGATGAGTATTAAGTGACATAACAAGGTAATAATATCGGTTTGAGGGGCGACAGGGGCGCGGGCGGGCGGCGCGGGGGCGGCGGCGGTGACGACTGTGACGAGCCAATTAATGGGTTATGGGTTGCTGCGTGATTTATCCTAATGTGCCGAGAACTCTGGGAGGAGAGTGGTGAGGGGAAGGTTGCTGTGTTGACGGCTATGAACGACGTCGGTTAATCTTGTCAGGCGCACGCTCGTCCACTCGCCGAAGGACTCCTAAATGGCTCGCACTAAAATGGACAAACGCTTTAAGTACCGGCTCATAATGAAATCGTTTATCCCATCATAAGCCTCTATCGGTCAGTGTCGCGTAAGGCTTCTGTAGGGATTTCGACGATTTCCTTGCACTATTCTTAGTACAATAATCTTTTGCTACTGCAATGATATTTTTATGCGGCAATATGTTTGGGATAACAAGGTGACCAGGCAATGAATACTTCTGATACTTGCGTCAATTAAATGATAACTTTACGCGAGTGCAAATAAGGTCTTGATATCGCTCGTCAATATTGGTTATGAATAGTATGTGGGTGTAGAGACGAACATCAGATTATATATATAATGAAAATGGGTCAGCATTACAGGTATTGATTATAGTAAGCGTAAGCCAGAGCCTAGATTTATTCGAGATCACCCGTCCTAAATAAACATTTACTGCGGTTTACTATAGTACACAGAATTATAGAAATGTCAAATATAGTAATAATAGGTTGGGGAAAAAGTTTCTTCGCTTTTTATATAAAAATTCAAGACATTTTATATTTTTTTAAGTTAATTTACATTTAACATATGCGCCACTTTGTTCGTAGGCTTTCTGCCAACTTTATAGGTAGACTTGATCCGATTGCTGTAGAAATTTTAGGACTTCTGATCAAAAAAACCTAACAAGTAGTTTTGGCAGTGGTCTCTTGATCGTTAACCTGACACTGCCAAAAGAATTCTGAAGAGACAGAGAAAAAAAACAGGTGGAAATCTGAAGGTGCAAGGTCAAGGCTATATGGCGAGTGCATTAACCCCTCCCAACCAAACTCTTAATTTTTGCTACGTGGCTAAAATGTATGTGCTCTAGCGTTATCGTGATGATAGCTTTTTTATTAGTCAATTCCGGCCGCCTCCTCTCAACTTCATACTTTGATCTTAACAGTTGTTAGCCGCAGAGGTCCGAATCAATAGTTCTACCCGGCGGTAAAAGTTCATAATGAACAATGCCCTTCCAATCCCACCATAGACATAGCATCACTTTATTTCGAGTTAACCCAGGTTTTGTCACAGTATGTGAAGCCTGACAGACCTTTGACAACGACCATTTTCGCACGTTCTTGTCATACACTCCATCACAGTTGTCAATATCTTCAAAAACGGTTTTTTCAAATGGGTCAAAACTGTTTTATGATCAATTCTCAGTTCTTCAGCTATCAACTTTGTGCTACTCTTACTGACAAATAAAATTTTAAAATATATCTAATTTCTTCTTTCGATTCGCTTATTTTGACAGAAACAAAACAAATAAAAAATATTGGGAAACAAAATTTTCCTAATTTGATACAAATAGTACAGCAAAAGATATATTATTACAAGTTTATACATACTATATGCGAAAAGACTTTTTCCCCGACCTCATACATACATATTTTTAAAGTTATACTACTACTAGTGACTTAGAATAAGAATTTGGGTCAATTCGTCTAAGAATGGCAAATATTGTTTTAATGATTGACATGTGTCTGGTCGCAGGCGGCTGGATGACAACCTGCTGACGGAGGTGCCGCCGGCCGTGCAGCTGCTGCCGCTGCTCGAGGACCTGTGAGTATACTTGTGCTGTTTTATTAACATTTGTATCTTCATTATTGTGATAGATGATTTTGCAGTAATGTGTTATCGTCAATTTATATTTTGTTGTCTCTTAACTGTACATCAAAAAGCATGTGATTGCTTTTGCAGTCACCAATAGGTTAAATTATTATTTCTCGCCATTTGGCGGCAGTGACCATATCGAGACATTGACAATAGTAAAGCCCGCCCTTCTTACCAAGACCTAAGGTCACCCCTGGACTGGAGTCCAAAGGGAGAGCTCTACCCTACAATATCTACATCTCTACACCTCGACCTTCGACCTGAGCCTGCGACTCTTACACGACTTCTGTCCTGATAAGTGATCTGGTTTCAGTTTAACGCACTCGGAATAATTTTAGCATTTGTAACTAAGTGCTGGAATAGAAATTTTATGTAAAAGCTGTGATTGTCGAACTTGTGACATGAAACACTTTCGTCGGGTAAATAAAATATTAACCTTAGTGCTTTATAATCTCAATACGTTGGATCTATAATATATTATTAAGTCGTGACGTCGTCGTATGATACTAACTTTACACCAGTGATTGCATATGTTTTGCCAAAAGCGTCAAAATTAAATATCAATTCCAACATTTTTGGTAGAAAACCTAGAAAAGACTATTTCTCACCATTGAAATATTTTAAGTGGACGTTTGTTCACCTTCCTTCTTGTATTGAAGTTAATTTCCTCAATGGTGTGGTCAAATTATTAATTTGAGCACGCAGTAGCTCGCTGCAGTGTATGATTGAGAGTGGTGCAGTGAGCGAGTGTTGTTCCGCGCTCAGGTCAGCGGGCAACAACCGCGTGGAGGTGGTGTCTGCGGGCGCGCTGTCTGGTCGCGCGCGGCTGTCGCGGCTCGACCTGCGCGACAACCCGCTGCACCGGCTGCACGCGCGCGCGCTCGACCATCTGCCGCACCTCACCACGCTGTACGTACTACACGCGAACCGCCCCAAGTCCTGGACATCCGCTAACAACATGTCGATACAACATACACATTCATGTTAACATATCTTTATGACAATGATTTATTCCACGGCGTCACCTAACATTGAGGTCCATAGTTTATTAGCCGATTTCATCATCAAACTCTCATCAGCAGCCACCACTACACAAACAACTAGTTACTACTTATACGAGAATCGAATCGATCGTACCGAAAGTTGCTTTGAAGAAGTCATAATCGGAACTAAAGTGCTCAAACAAACCACTCAAGTAAACTAGCGTCTCGATTAATATTCGATCAGC
This sequence comes from Acentria ephemerella, assembly GCA_943193645.1. Classification (NCBI taxonomy): domain Eukaryota; kingdom Metazoa; phylum Arthropoda; class Insecta; order Lepidoptera; family Crambidae; genus Acentria; species Acentria ephemerella. The sequence continues at coordinate 89,992 of OW971894.1, forward strand.
GCGTGTCGTCTGCATGTTTCGGTCCATTCGAGAGCGGCCGCGGGCACACAGTCGACACTTGTCCCAATTAATCTACTTGATTTACATCAAGCGATTTCTGCCCACAACTCGACACAGCCTCAACACGGGTCGGCTGTTCTTGATACTTTCAAAAAATGACATATTTGTACTAGTTTTCTTGTCATCAGTAGCCTATAAAAACCGTTAGGTATTTGAATTTGTATCCAAATTTATTAGTTTTATGTATTAAATTTTATGTTGCTTATTCATTATTTTATTTTATTATTATTTCTTTAAAGAAACATATACATCGACACTGAGGTCTTCAACACGGAATATCCATACTTGGTTAAACCAGTACATGAGAAGTCACGTGACATGATGACAGCATGCATTAATGCTCGTTAGTCGTTTAAAATCTATCTACTAATGGGTTTTGCTAAGAGCCGTTGAATTTGACATATTTCACATGAAACAAAAAAAATCACATGATTATCAATATCCTACACCTTGTAAGCAAAAAACTATCCATTGACATATTAAAGTTTTGAGACAAACGAGTACGAGCTTTCATCGAGAAACTGAACTTAAGATTTATAGATACTTGAGTCGGTCACTGGGCGGAGAGTGCACTGCGCGTTAACAAACATAATATCCATCTTTGGTTTATATTGTAATCGGTAGACACAATGGCGGACGTTACACACACTAAAATATTAAATAAAATAGTCATCTACCGAAATATTTATTACTTGTGTTGATCACTAAAAGAGGTTCCATAGCAACTATCCAAACCCGTAAAATTAATTAATGTTGACAAAAAATAATTTAACTTTAGAAATTAATGGACATTATCGTAGAAAAATAAGATAAAACAAAAAAGAAGCAAAGCTTGGAATAACAAATGGACGTCATTGATAAATTGTGTCACGAAATTAATATTAAATGTAAGCTTAAGCAATATTTTCATCTCTTGTGTAATATGTTTTGCATATGTCTATATCCAGATATAAGGGCAACTGTGAGCCTTTCAGAACCGCGCTGTAGTCGGAACACCGGGGTTCTTTTAGTGGGAGTTCTCTTCATAGATTTTTTTTAATGTTACCGTTTATGAACACTTTTTGAAGGTTTGTTAATGTAATAATATAATTAAAACTTTCATGATGTTATTACGATATAAAATGCAATAATACGAGTTCCTTCGATTGATGACACCGTGGCATTTACAGAAATGGGAGCCCACAGTATCGAAACATATCACCCGCGATACATCAGTTAGTAGGACAGCCGCCGCTGACGACGGATTATTTAATCAGAGAGCAAACTTTATTATCGAGTTAACGCGCTTAAATCACAGCTTGTTCGAGTCAGTGCTGTCTGCAATTAAAGGTTTATTTACTTGTGATAGGAAACTACACAAAGAACAATATGTTTCCCTTGAGGTTTGAACAGTTTAAGAAAAATCACTAAAGTTTTTGGATCTAAATCTAAGGATCACGATCGGTCTCATTACTCTCAATACGTCCAATAGGACACATTAAGACACCGAATTAATCTAGCTAGACCACTATGGACCACAAAAAATGCTTTATTATCGCTACCAATATTAGAGGGAAAAATTGAACCGCGACAATTTGATTATAATCGTTGAGATACATTTCTGGTGGATGAACCATCGGAGCATAATTAAACTCTTCTCTGAGGTATATACCAGGTAGATAATAAATATGGTAAAAATCTATTACATATGGACTATACTTACATATCATAGTTACATATTTAAATAAAATCTCTATGCATATGACATAATGTAAATATATTTTCTTTCCCTGATGCTAGTAAATTCTCATTACCAACGCCGCGGGCTCACCTTGAGACGTTAGACAAGTTTGAAATTAAAATGAATCCTTTAGTTATATGACACGTACTTATAAAAAGTGTATCAGAACCGGTACCAAGGAGGTTGATAAACTACGCGTGTCCGTGGCCGCAGCCGGCGCGACCTCAGCGGGCAACACTCACTATTAGATTGCAAAATTCAATGATCTTCTAACTGCGGTGTGGGCTCACAACACTGACGTGATACATTCGTACTACTTTTTAAACTTATTGTTAGTCTAAAGTAAAAAGGTTTGCATAAATAACTAAATTCACAACTTACTTACTATTCTAAAAATATATACCTTTTATAGAAAATCGAAAGAGGAATAAAATTTCTTATTCAAGCAAAAGATGGCATCCTAAGTGTTAACTTGAGATTATAATTGATGGATTAATAATATCTACAGTTAATTACGTCTGTATGAATGTTGTGCATGAATTACGTATGAGTCTCCAGAGACTTGGATTTATTTTGGATCGATGATGTGTCGCCATGAATGAAGGCGCCATTTGTTAACGAGAGCTCTACCGTTCACGCTCATGTGGACAATTAGTTATGTTTGCAGTGATGTGTCAAAGATCTAATCTTGGCACTCATGTTACGTTGATATCTAATTGTCCGTCAGTAATTCATATTTATTAAAGCGGACAAAAAACACAAACTTTAAGTTTTGATTAATATTAGAACGATTTTATATTTGACTTTCTTTAAGTTAACTAGAAGAGTAAAATGTACAAAGGATACATATGACTGAATGAATAATGAAGACATATGAGTACAGTCCATATATACTCATTAGAAATATTAAACGTATCGGTTTGCGGTATCCGGCCTAGTCCGTAAGCCCGCCCGTGACACCGGCCGGCGACCGGACAGGGCGGGCCACGGGCGGGCGGCGGTCACGGCGCTCGGGTGACTGCGCCCGCCCGCAGTCCTGCCTGTACGGTAAATGGCTCCAATTTATATTCGGTTTTTGTGCGTGTTACCAATTTAATAAACACCGGCGTAAAAAGGTCACGCGAAGTTTTATTTAAAAAATAAGGAAATTGTTTACATTCAAGTAATTGTTTCTAATTAACCGAAGCCGTTGGATGTGTTCGGTGAAGGTGTCACTTGTTTGTAGTCAAAATCAAATTAATAATGCATCCAGAAATATATTTCTATGGTTAATTGTGTTGTTTAGTATTAATTACTGTAGTACATTGTTTTATTAATTTATGACTACCCTGACACTCGGGGAAGGTCCTCTAGTGGCGGCCACATACCGGGAGACGCAGTGTTGCTAGGCCTCCCACGAGGTGGACTGATGATCTGATAAAAATTCATAGTTATATTCACTTATAAATGAGTGACACCTATGACGGTATCAAGAAGGTAACTGTATCGTTTCTGACAACTTCTGCAACCCTAATAGGAGTGACGAATTGGTAATGGGTTTAATGAACTTTTACCAATAGCTCTGCAAGCGTATACCGGCGACAGTATCGTACATCACACATAAGACCACTGACGCTCACTCGTTCAAGCTACACTCAGAAGAAATTTTCGTGTAAAATTCACAAAAAACAAATTGAACTGAGACTTTTTAATACAAAAATAACTCCGAGATTGCGTATCAATCGCGGCATCGCGCGTAACTCATTAAGACGCGGCGCGAGTGAGTCACGCCGCTCGCAAGTAGGTCATCTACTGAGACCCCGAGACATTGACGGCATACTGTACTGTTTCCGGGCCGAACCGGACGCGACATGTTGCAAATGGCTATGCCGGGGTAAATGGCTACTTGACTAGTAATGGCCCGATAACGGCTGTAACATTGACTCGAGATGAGATAACTCATTCGCCGTCATAAACCGGGTCTGGAATGAGATCGCTCTGTCGGTACATCGGACGTGAGCTCGCTCGCAGACTGTTCTTGAAGATAGAACAGATGACGTTATTGACATAAATTTAAAAGCAATATTTCTTAATATTTGCTCAACGAAAAATATTATAATTTTTTTATAATATTACTAGTTCTACTCACTACTACTTAGAGCTTTATTCCACTTACTTAAGAGCAACAAAACAAAAACTACTCAACGAATAACTTATCAATAGCACATTGCGCCACGAACAAGGCAAGTATCATAGTCGAACTGTAACTGGCATGCATAGGATCTGTACATAGCTCGGGGCTACATCTTTAACTGTTAAATAAGTGAGCGCAGGCACTCTGATTACATTATGTACCATTCAAGATATCGTAGCCTGTAGCCGCTAGTGTTGTAACTTGTGAGTCTTGACCTAGTGTTGCGACGACATTAAATTGAAACATCGGCTGTATTAGTTAATAGGAAGTTTTTAAAGTGTTAATTCCATCCTAATTATTTAATAATTTTACAAAATCTCTACCTCTCTGTAAAATGAACGTCACGTTTACATCATTTCCCTACTTTGTTTCCTTTGAATAACAATGAGTTATGACAACACGAATCTCTTATTACCTCAGTAACTGACAACAAACTAACAATTTTCTTGGAGCTCTCCATCTCTCGGGAGCGGACGATACAATTATCGTTAACCATTTTCCTTCTTAAATATAAATTATTCTCTAAACATATAAATATAATAACTCAGTGTTCGCCTTTTCCTTGCTTAAACAATATATCAAAGTAAAGTTACCAGCAATTAAATCGCTTGTAAATATTTATTATGGTTGTCACGGCTACGTGCATAACTAAACACAAATTCATAAAAGCTTAGAAATCCATTCGTTACAATTCACGGACAAATTTATTTCTTTGCGAATATTTATTTTAAGACCTCAACAAGATTAATTGTCTTCAGAGGTTTAATTAAGCGGGAGCCGAGTAGGGTCACTCTACTATCAGACGGGAATTTAACGGATGCTGTGTGCGGAGAGTCTTTAATTCCACGACAAGTTCTTGACGTCTCAGCGTGATGAAAAACCAATATCGTCTTATGAAGAGATTTATAAGCAATAACTTTTAATACTTTTAAATTCACTTTATAAAAATCTTAATGTCATACTTTATTATAACCTTAATATATTTTTATTACAATCTTTATCTTTTTTAAGATACATAAATAAAATTGAATTCGACTTCTGTGTACTAGAGATCTCATCCAGTCAACTCATTCAACTTTTAATTGTAATAAATATTATATTAAATTAAAAATGGACACCGCCACGCCTGCACTGTATTGTGGCCCGAGCTTCTCGTGTGTTTCTCCGATTATGTCAGGTACAGGCTCAACAATATGCTGTCAACAAAATTCGAGAGCCAAATTGATTACAGGCATCCATGTCACTTAAACTAACTACGACGACGAAGTAACTCAACTACCTATCCAATGAAATAGATGTTGTGATAAAAAAGGGGTATTCAAGTAACTAACAGCAATTAATTACTTTTTAAATGGTAACCCTAGTGCCGCCGTCCGCCGTCCGCCGCCCGCCATTCGCCGCGCAAATAATTTTCCGGCCGTAATCTCATCTCCTCAGCTAAGAGACAAACTTACCCGTTTGACCCAAAATAAATAACAACATCCCCCAGCGTACGGTGATTGGTGGCGCGCGGCGGCGGCGGCGGCGGCGACCTCGTGGACCACATTAATAGTTTCACTTTTAACAACGCACTCAGTATTTAATCTGGATTAAGAGGAGGAAAATAATTATCCAAAGTAGAGGATTCTCTCTGTCTTTACAAGTTAATTCCTAAGTACCGACCTAGGTTCAGACCTTTATTAGTACACTTATTACTTACATAATTAATTATACTGTGACAATTACTCAACACGGAAAACCTTATTGAAAGAACACAAAGGCAAGCCTTTTATTTAAGATCTTCTTGATAAGACAAACGTGTACTCATCACTTCACAAATTAGTTATAATGTTCCAATTATCATATTCACAGCCATGATTAAAATCAGCTGATAAAAATACCTTTATAATTCTAATTAGATGAATATAACTTCCGAACACCCTTCTCTGAAGTGTATTACTAAGTACTTCGAAACTTATAGCGGATATATCTTTGCGCTTAACCGCAATAAATCTCGTTCCCGGATCATTACTTTACTATCTATTTAGTTCACCGCTAAGTTCGTTATTTTATTAGAAATCTCTGCGACTATAATAAATTAATATTCTGTTAGTGTCTGGCCACGATCATGTCCAATGCCGATCTAATTGTACTATCAATATTTTTTGTGATTAGTTATTGACCATAATCGTAGTCGTTGACTATATACACTCGTAGCACCAGGGTTCCCAACCATTCTGCTGGTAACCAAACTTTACCTGTTCTATCAAATAGTTATAAAAAGTTCTGTTACAACGAGTTCTGTTACAGCTAGTGTTTGCGTGAACAAGAAGCTACAAGAACTAAGTTTTTAAAATATCAAACAAAGAATATACTATTTATTCTTGTAAAATATTGATTATGTTATTTCTCTGATCTTTATACATATACTTTATTGTAAACCCTACACAACACATAGGTAGGGTACTACACACTACCATTAGTTACTTCCCCTACTATCATAATACTTTGACGGCAAGCAAATTGGTCGTCTAGTTATTACGACAAAAAGTGAATCTGCTGACATTTATAACCGACCTTTTGTTAAAGAATATAATTTTGGTCAGGATACTGTCGGAGGCGCGCGGTATGAGCTCGCTGCCGTCGCTGAACGGCTCGCTGCGGCTGCGCACGCTGCGGGCCGACCGCGCGCGCCTGCGCTCGCTGCCCGCCGACCTCTGCCGACACGCGCCGCAACTGCGCACGCTGTTAGTCTCCATACACTACACTACACTACACTACACTACATTATACTATGGCTTAAAGGACTTGCATCCGGACCAGCAAAGTATCAACAAAAATAACTCTTCACTGTACTAAACAATGAACCAGTAGCTGCGGCCACGCTCGCACCTACCGCTCAGTGTTCACATACTGAACTACACAATTGCCACCCTACTATATAAACTGTGTTACACTTTTTATGGTCATTATCTCTCCCATCGAAGGCGCGAGGTGCAGGTTCGACTTTTGAGAAATGCTTTCGTTATCTTGCTCTGCCCTAGTGCCTATATTCATGAGTAAACTGTGCCCTCCCAATAACGCCGAAAAATGTTAAAGATGTTTGCTGACAGCTGAGTCCACTGACACCAGTGTCCATTTAATAAAGATATAAGAAGGCTATTAAATGTCTATGATATCCTAGACTTGTATACGAACCTATAAAAGTCTCTTTATTTAAATGGACTCAATTACTAACTTAGGTAAATAGCTTTAGAGAAGCAGCGAAACAAGAAACTCCTCAGCTTTTAAATATTAGTAATTACATTTACAGATCAGCCTTTGCGTTTTAATATTCTCAATATTACATTACATTTTTATTTTTGATGAATCGTCAAAGAGCAATAACAGTTGTTCTCACATATAACGATCGTCGTACACTACCGTTACTTATCAATTATGTTCCCTTTTTTTACTTGGCTGATGTAAAATAAACATATATTATATTGTAAATATAATTAGATCAAATCAATCATATTATTCGCCCAAGTGTTACCCAATACATTATTATATTTGTAATATTTTATTAGTAATTATATTTTATTGTAATTAACTGAATTGATTTCTAATATTTCTGATATTCTAATAGTTCATTCATTCATAATGTATGACGATACTAATGGGATTTCGGCAGTTGGTCGCTCCATCCACAGTAATATTACGTACTTGGAAACATTCTCGGCCACAAATGACGGCTGTTAACTATGTTAAAGGAAAGAAATAAAGAAATAACAACAAATGATTTGTGTTTGTGAACAACAACAGTGCCCTCAACTATATCGTATTATCATTATTTAATAATATTTCATAGAGCTTGCTTCGGCCCGAATTTGTTGATGCTACATGATAGTAGCGTCAGCAAGCAGACGTTAGTGATCCGTGCGACATGTATGGGTTATAACTCAAGGACTTGCTCGTAAAAGATAGCCACGGTCGACATTCAATTGGCTCGATGTCGCCGCCCGACCGTCCGAACTGATACCCGATGCTAAATCTCATCCCAATATCAACAATTGCTCGAATGATTTGTACTGAAAAATATATTTACCTAGCTATTACGTTACGTTACAAATATTAACAAACATTTTGTTATTCAACCGTAAGGTACTCAGTAATTGCGTTCAGTTTCGTATTTATTTGATTCGTTGCCAACACTAGCAACAATTAACACCAATTCTCATTATTTCACAAATAATTTGTGTTTCACGTAAACATCATTGCTTTGATCCCTTGTCCCTGCAACGTTATGACCCAAGCATTATCTCCTCGTTTCGCTTGAAATCAGTGACGGGTTCGGTTACCTTATTTGAGTCATAGTACTAAACAACTATATAGTTTAAGGGACCTATAAAGAGCTTTCGAAGCCTAAGGGACCTGTTGGCGGCAGCGGCACCATAACAAGATACCTAGAACTTAAGTACTTGTATCACATTTATTTAAAGGCAAATATTTTTTCCAATTTTTATACAGTGATGTCAAGTCGAACCTCCTGGACCGCATCCCAGACCTGCAGGAGTGTTCTGAACTGCGAGTGCTGTGAGTAGTTCATGTTGATCAGATGATCAACATGATGATCATCATTATAGATATAATCAATATATTCGGTTCTATTTGTTTTCTGAGATCTCTCGTTTAGGCTCAATTTGTATATGAAATACTAGCTTCCGCCCGCGGCTAAGGTCTCATTCTGTTTATATAGTCTAACTTTCCCTGATGAATTGTCTATCTAACACTAAAAGAATGTTTCGACCCCTACAACCACAAAATATGTGTACTCCCAAACTCAGGAAGTTTCACAATGTGGTAGCCGTTGACTGTGTTATGTTGTGGCAGCGACCTGTCGGACAACGTGGTGCGGTCGCTGGAGGGCGGCGCGCTGCGCGGCCTGCGGCGGCTGCACGACCTCCTGCTGCCGCGCAACCGCCTGCGCCGCCTGCCCGCCGCCGCCTTCACTGACACCCCCGCCCTGCAAGTCCTGTACGTACACACACATAAATACAGCTTCCTACCGTCGCCTTCACTGACACCCCCGCCCTGCAAGTCCTGTACGTACACACACATAAATACAGCTTCCTACCGTCGCCTTCACTGACACCCCCGCCCTGCAAATCCTGTACGTACACACACTGTAGCACCGTCTGCTCGCCGAAGCTTTGACCGACACAATCGTCCTGCAAGTCCTATATCTAATTGACTGTTTGCACTTGGGTTAACATAAACACCCGATTATGTATGATATTGTTATTTATTACGGCCACGAACGGAACGAAACGATTAACTACTTATCATTTAACGTAACTTTTATTGATGGATATTGTTAACGTCGAGACGGTCCGTTATTGCTAATCAAACAATCCATTCACACACTCCATTACTGCTCAAGTATGTCATAAACAGAGCAACTGATAGAATGCCGACAGAGCACCCCCCCCCCCCCCCTCTCGCGCCGCAACTCGCCTTCTGAATAATAATTCTCCCTAAATCGGAAACACCATATACATGGTGTTCGATTCCGATTAACATTTAGTAAGTTTATTCACGGGAATTTGTATATGTTAATTTGCTAAATGTTTCATTGTCCTGCAACACTAAATCACATTAAGGTAAATTGGTATATTTGTTATCCTGATAGTCAACGGCTACAAAATGTATCCAAGCCCTAATACAATGTAAATTATCCGCGACTTAATAAAACGTTTGTTCAATAAAATATTACAAAATGGCCTTTCGAATTCTCTCCGTTACTGTATTATTGGAGAATACTTGGCGGCCTCTTAGGGCGAGCTCGTTAGGGCGCGACTTGTACGGCATTAGAATACCGAAAAAGCAATAGGTGGCTATCCATACAATAAAAGTGTACCAGTGTGGATCCAGGGTCGTATTTCGTAGCCAATACTTTGACTGATTTTACGATTTATTAAATTAATATTAACTCAAGAGGAAACGTTAGGACATTTATTCCATACAAACTTAGTCCCCGGTTTTCTCCCTGGATAATGCCACTAGACCAAAAGTTCCATGGCCACTATTGCTATGTTTTTTATTTTAACTAATTTTTTAAATTCATTAAAATAAATACCTTATGTAGAACTATGGTTACTTAGTGTATGTCAAGACCATGTTCATTGTCAAGACACGCACAGCTACTGCAGAGCTTAAACGCATGTTATCGTTGTTGCTACAATACACCACGTTGGTCACATATATTAATGATACTGGTTTTTTAAATATGAACTCGCGCATATTGTTACGTAATTAATATCGTTATCAACCTGAGTACTTTTTAACCATAACTTATTTTATTTTATATTATTTATTTTAAGGGTGTTCTTGGTAATAAGATTGCTTTTTGATTGTGGTAACTTTAATTAATTGAAATACGTGTTCACTTTAAACTGGTTTATTTGCTACTCATTTCTAAATTAAATAATCTGCATTAATATAGGTGCATACACACACATACGTATTCTTATATCTGTTATTACACATACACAGAATTATATCTAACATACCGCCCACCAAAGGGACTATAAGGGCCTTTAACATATATTTGAAACTTATACATTTATCTCATAGTACTAAATTATACAATATATATTATTTTTCTATGTCTACTGGTAAATAACATAACTTATTAAATGATCTTTGGACAATACTATCACCACTTTTTACGCTGTATACTCATGTGATATCATATGCGCCCGTATGCTTTCCCGTTCTTGCATTTTTGACAGATATTCGAGTTGCCATCTTCACCAAAAGTCCTTTAATAATTTTTGTCAGTGCTGTCATCGTGACAAGTGAGTGAAGGAAAGGTTTGAAAAGTCTGGTGTTGGGACAGTAATAGGTGATTTTTAGAATCAAGTATGATTGGATATTTACCATCTTCATCTAAGTCAGAGTGACGGAGTCTGCCGCCCACCCTGAGAATACCATCATTATCCAGGTAAGGTTTTAGTTTATTTAATTTGCTTGTTTTCTTAATTTGGTTTTTTTATTTTCAGGTGCTGTATATCATCCTTAAAGCTTTCGCTCTGAACTAATTTAATACAAGTTTTTAGTGCATCATCTATTTCACTAGTGGTGGTAGGTTTTATCTGGCTCTTGGTCATCATTACGCCACAGTATTCTTTGCAGGTCTCTGTCCTTCTCAGCAACCAGGATTTGTAGATACATTTTTTGAATGTCGGCGACGAAGCAAATCTTTTTCAGGCGCCATCTCATAATAAGACTTCTCATCATAACATAACGATATATTATAAGTACTTTTCTGAGATGCGTTAAAGACTGTACGTATCTTGCTTGTTTCCCTTTCTTCTTTGATAATAGTGTGATGAGGTAGGTATACAGATGGATAAGAAATTTCTGACTTGGATACTTCTTCCATGAAACTTGTTTCGTATTCGTTCGTGACTGCGACATAATCTTTCTTAAGCTTAGAGTTTTTCTTGAATTTTTGTTCTAATTGATGTAGTCTTTTTAAAGCTACTGTTCTCGTATCTCCTTGTGTTGATAAAAGCAGTTTAGTATTTATAGGTAACGCCACAATATATCGTCCTTCGTTGTTTCTTGTAGTCGTAGTCTCGTAGATTTCCTCGCACTTATGTTCTTCTGCTGTAGGTATTTGTTTCTCGTATGGATCTTGTTCCCACATTCTTTTGAGCATGTTGTCAAGGTCAAGGTTATGGTGCATGACAATGATTTCATTTCTTGTTACATCGTTCTCAACGTTGCCAAAAAGAATCCAGCCCAGTGTCGTATTTTGCGCACATGGTGTACCCGGTGGGCCCTTGATAACTTCACTCTTCATAATTTGGGCACAGACATCAACACCTAATAACAGGTCCACTTTAGCTGGTTGGTTGAAGCTTGGATCAGCCAAAGCAAGTCCTTTTAGGTGTGGCCAAGTGCAACTGTATATACTTTGAGATGGTAATTGAGTAGTGAGATGTGTCGACATAATGTAAGTTTTTATTTCCAGGTTGAAACTTGCGTCATGTCTTGATAGTATTTCTATTGTAGTAGCATGTTTGACATTTGTTTTGGTGGAACCAACTCCAGTGATCGTACCATTTACCGGTGTTCTCTTCACTCGTAGCAGTTGTGCCGCTCTTTCGCTGATAAATGTGGCTTGGGACCCATGGTCTACCAAAGCCCGGAGCACTGTCATTTGTCCCGATTCGTGGTGTCGTACTGGTACTAGGGCTGTAGCTAGTAATGCAGTGGATACATTGGCTGCGACATGCGAAGAAAGTATAACAGTGGACTCATCTTGCTGTATAGGAATTAAGTTATTTTCCACCTCATTGTAATTTACTTGAATCTTGTCTGGTTGGTTTGATGACGTCATTGGTGCAGATTGGTGGGTTAGCGTGTGATGACGTTTGTGACATATACGACAAGACATCCTTAATCGACATAGCCTAGCCGAGTGTCCTGGTGCCAGACAATTAAAACATAGGTTATGTTGTTTGATATACTCACACTTTTCTTCTGGGCTTTGTTTAATAAATTCTTCACAATGATACAATGAATGATTTTTGCTACACTTCACGCAACATCTTGGCTTTTCCGAAGGTGAAGTGTCCGTAGTTGATAAGTGAACAGCGTATTCTCTTCCTCTAGGTGTAGGTCTTTCTGTTGACGGGGTTGTAACAAGCTCAAGTGTTCGAAACTGTGAATGCAAAAACTTACTTAGTGCTTCCCATTTAGGTAACCCTTCTGCGTTATCCTTATATGCAACTGTTTCCCAATCACGATGAGTTTCTGAGTCTAATTTCTGAACTACTAGAAATATTATGAGCGGGTCCCAGGAGTCTGTTGATAACCCAAGGCTCTTAAGGGCGTTTAGACACTCTGTAGTTGTATCTAATAATGACTTGATGTTATTTGCAGACTGCATTGTTATTTTCCTTTGCGTAAATAATCTTTTAAAAATAGAATTAATAATAATTCGTTTATTACCGAAACGCTCCTTAAGCATACACCATGCCTCGTCATAGTTAGCTTCCGTTACTTGTACGTGCTTTAAGAGTAACAAGGCTTCTCCCGTAAGGCTACTTTTTAAATAATGCAATTTCTGTACTTTACTTAGTGATATGTTGTCGTGCACAAGTGATACAAAAAGATCTTGAAATGTAGGCCACTCATCGTAAATACCGGAAAAATTTGGAAGTTGAATCCTTGGTAACTTGACTTGCAGTTCCCTGCAAGAGCCGTAATTGAAGTTGCTATTTTCCGATTTTCCTTGTGTAGGTATATGAATCGACAATAATAAATCATCTAGGTTGGCCAGTAAACAAATGTACAATTCTTCTTGGGCAAAATAATCTTCATTAACAAAATATGAAATGTTTTTTCTGTTTGCTTTTGGAATACATTTCACTAATTCGTCGTGTGCATTTTTGAAAGTAGACCAATGATCTTGAACTAATTTTATCCGCGCTTCGATATATCCTTTTGTCAAACGTTGTTTTGGACATTTCTTCAAATTCTCATCAGTTTTCCGTAACAATGAAGCAGTATCTTCCAATACACTCAATATTTGTTCTGGTGTCATGTTTTAATAAGCCTTTAAATCGGTTATTAATAACTTCGCTTTTTTTCCGTCTTCAAAATATAATATTTGTTATTATTATTTGCGTGAATAACTTCGAGGCACTTCGGTCATTGACCTATAATTTATTGATTTTTCCTATTCTATTTTCAAAAATTGCATTCTTTTTGACGCGGCGCTCGTCAACGCTGACCTTGAGATGTCATCCCTTTTGTATTATTACTCGGTGCTAAACGTCGTAAGTCGTATGTCTATCCGGCTCGATGTCGACCAAATGTTCTTGGTAATAAGATTGCTTTTTGATTGTGGTAACTTTAATTAATTGAAATACGTGTTCACTTTAAACTGGTTTATTTGCTACTCATTTCTAAATTAAATAATCTGCATTAATATAGGTGCATACACACACATACGTATTCTTATATCTGTTATTACACATACACAGAATTATATCTAACAAAGGGCAATCAACAAAAACACATACTGACAAAAAATATTTAACTGTAGCGTAGATATTAAATTAAGTATAGTTTTTAATTACAGACAGCCACGGCATGCGATGTGGACTAACAGTTATAGTTATAATATCTTAATCTAATATTACAATTATACGATAAGTCTTCAAAGAGACCCTCATGAATTATGTTGTCTTACCAGAAGCATAGAACTGTTGCATTTCGGGGTAGTTTTCGCTATCAGGCCACAAGTGTTGGAATAACATGCTTCCTCATTAGGCTACTTAAAGATAGATAATTTATTTGTTAAACACAACATAGTAAACAAGGAAGATAAAGCATGATTAATATGTATGTTCTAAAACTATGCAAAGCACTGGTATTCTGTTACACACAGCCAAACCAAACGGTTTTGCCAAAGTAAATAGAAAAAAAATCAAAACATACATACATATACAGGAAGAAATTACGTCTATTATTACGTGATTCATTATTATATTATAGCACATAGCACGACAAACCTCAAAAACTGGGAATTAACCACAAAACCAAAACTGATTGTGATCAATTTGAACAACCCATTTGAAAATGGCCGACTACACAAAAAAGCTCGATATTACGCTACGCGGGGCATAAATCTGACCAGAGACCTGAGAGCTTTTTTGTCTGTATTGAAACTGTGTGTATTCCTGGTTAAATGGTAAGTCCGTAATTATTTTCATTCCTGGTTGTTCAAGATATTAAGTAGCGATCGAGGCACAAGCTAAGCTGTAAGTTTGTTAGCGGCGCGGTAACCATCCTCTTAATTAGACATGCAAAGGGCGAACGATTGAACCAAGTGGTTCACTTAATTGGAAAAACTTTATGAATATCGCAAGACGAGGAGGAGGGAGGACAGGGGGTGGGGGAAAGAACGTAAAGAACGTAGTACACTTAGGTAGCAGGTAGGATTGGATTATATACTTTAATAAGAGACTTGTAGTAGTACGTAGATATGTTAAGCAATTTTGATCATATTTGCTATTGTTTATCGTTGCGTACTTGCGTTTGAAATAGTTCTTATATCACTTACTTTTTCTGATGCATGTCCGTTCTGCATGCGTTGGTTAATATTAAATTATTTTTCCCGCAGGAATCTAGAAGACAATCAAATCGAGCACGTAGATATGGAAGCGTTCATGCCGATATCGAAACTGGAAGATCTGTAAGTCGTCTCAATACTTTAACTAATTATACTAAATATAACTCTTATAATACGAGTCTATATTTCGAAGGATAATTAAAAATAAATATATACTTACCAATACCAATAAAAGCAACAAAAGATATGTATGCTTTCAACTCCACTGAGCTAAAATATAGATGCGTATCACGTAAACGTTTTGGTTCAATCTACCATTATTGGTTGAGATTTATGAGCGTAGTTTTGCTGCGTTGGGAGTTTTGATTATATTGGGTGGAGGTAAGAGACAGGTAGATGGCTATCTCGAACTGTAACTGTTCAAATCTCTGTATCAAAACTACCAAAAGGATTTAGATGTTATAACTTAGAAGAACAATATATCTTCATAGTTGCATTACAAGTACCCGCTAGAGATCTGTAAAAACTCGATGGTTTATCACTTTAATTGTCAAGATGGCATAAAGTCAAAAAATACAAATTATTACCGGAGAAAGTTTTTTAGTATAACTGTCTGTCTCTATGCCGTCTTGTACTCGTAACACAACTCTTAAGATATATTTTTCTTGAATATAATAACTTTAATTTTCAAAATCCTTTTGAGCTCACAGCATCTACGGGGCCGAGATAATATTCTGGTGAATTGCTTCAACAGGATCCAAAAGTCCCCGAGACCGTGACCGGGCACTAGACAAGCCCCACACACGCCCGTTGCTTAACCAGCACGAGGAAGTCTATAAATGGATATATCTTCTGAAAAAAAGGCTCATAACACCAAGTCACAAAAGCAAATAGTTCCAAAAAGTACAAATCTCATAATATTTAAGTTCTCAAACATTTGACTTGCAAAATATTCAAATTTTTGCATGATTATAAATATGATGATAGTGTCAAGATAAAATAATGTAAGTTTGCGTGGCGTGTTGCTAGGAACGTGGGCAACAACGTGTTCCCGTGGCTGCCGGCCAGCGGGCTGCAGCACCTGCTGCACCTGAAGGCGCACAACAACCACAACCTGCGCCACTTCCACCCGCCCGAGCTCTTCCCCAGGATACAGGTTGAAATGCTATTCTTTGACTCAAACATTAAGGCACTCCATAAATCTTGTAATTAGAAAATTCAATAAATGTTTGTAAGTAATTGGTTTGTTAAGATGTGTTCGATCGGTAGTGTTCACTCTGCGGGTGTATCGATACAAGTAATATACAAACAATAATCCACTAATAGTGTGCACAGAATGATTAAAATTTAAAACAAGAATACATCATTTAATTGTTACATACAGATTAACAAACATATATAAAAAGATAGGCTAGTTACGAAAAGAGGTCCCACGACATAACTTATACCAAGGGAAATATGCGCTAAAACTATCTACGTTCTTGCCAGTCTGCACCGCTTCATTTTCCTAAAGTTCTGAATAAATGAAACTGTTGGAACATCGTGAATATAATCATGTCCACGGTTGAGGTTTAATGATTCATCATTGACCAGATTTAATGATTGATCAGCGACCAAGAGCATGAATGGTTCTACGGAGCACTTTATGCAAACAAAGAAGATTGTGTGTGATGTAAACATCGCCTCTTAACCATATTATATATTGCTATATAGAAAGAGGACAAACAGAATAACAATATTCATTTTTCCTTTTGGTAAAAGAGATGTCGCAACCTGTATTCACTTTCACACCACTTCGAAACAACTTCAAGATCATTTTGAAGAGCTATAATCTCCTTGTCCACAACGTCGTCAGTCGTCGTATTACTTGGTATATTTGGTTTAGACGCTGGTGCTGTCGTACGCATACCACTGCTGCGAGTTTCTGCCGCTGATGGAGGGAACCACGCAGGGAAGCACGGGCGGGGGAATGGAAGGGAGCGCGGAGGGTCTCAGCGACCTCGTGCTGCTGCCGCCGCGAGCGTTGGATGCCGCCGCCTGGGCCAACCTCACCGACATCTGGCCGCATTTACGTAACTAGCCCCACATTACGCTTTAGTATACATTAAGAGTCACATTCATTGATTGCTGTACCTATTTTCTATTAAACATATAGTTAATAACTGGATATGATATTAGTAGTGAACGCGTCCGGCGCGGGCGCAGCGCTGGCGGCGTGGGGTGACGCTGCCGATGAGGATATGATAGAGAACGCGGAGGGGGCGGCGAGCGCGCGGTATGAGCGGCCGCGACGAGTGCACTGCCTGCCACTGCCAGGTACGTCGGGTGCACTTTAAGGTTTAAGACTTGCAATATCAATGCTCGCACTGATGAAACGATTAGTAACGCGAGGCGTGGCCGCAGGGCCGTTCCTGCCGTGTGTGGACCTGTTCGACTGGTGGACGCTGCGCTGCGGCGTGTGGGCGGTGTTCCTGCTGGCGCTGCTGGGCAACGGGACCGTCGTGTTCGTGCTGCTGTGCAGCCGCAGCCGCCTCGACGTGCCGCGCTTCCTCGTCACCAACTTGGCCGCCGCTGACTTCTTCATGGGCGTCTACTTAGGTAACAGGTTTTGTATATCTCTAACTGTGTTGGAAGAGCTACGCAACGAGAATACGTCCTGCTTGTTTGCAGTAAAAATCCTGATCAACAGTAACATTCATTCAATGAAAATACTCAATTCTTTTTTAGTGAACTCGTAAGAGATTTATTCAATGTGATAGAAATGTAACTGATGTCATACATACTCGCGCGCGCCGCGCAGGGTTCCTGGCGGTGGTGGACGCGGGCACGCTGGGCGAGTTCCGCGCGCACGCCATCGCCTGGCAGATGTCGGGCGCGTGCCGGCTGGCGGGCTTCCTGGGCGTGCTGTCGTCGGAGCTGTCGGTGTTCACGCTGGCCGTCATCACGCTGGAGCGGAACTACGCCATCACGCACGCCATGCACCTCAACAAGCGGCTGTCGCTGCGGCACGCGGCCGTGGTCATGGCGGCCGGCTGGGCCTTCTCGCTGGCCGCGGCGGCGCTGCCGCTGCTGGGCGTCTCGGACTACCGCAAGTTTGCGGTGTGTCTGCCCTTCGAGACCGCGTCGCCGCTGGACCTGGGCTACGTGGTGGCGCTGTTGGTGGTCAATGGCGCCGCCTTCCTGGTGCTGCTCGGCTGCTACCTCAAAATGTACTGTGCCATCCGTGGCTCGCAGGCTTGGAACTCGAACGACTCACGCATCGCCAAACGCATGGCGCTGCTCGTGTTCACCGACTTCCTGTGCTGGTCGCCGATAGCGTTCTTCGCGCTCACGGCCGCTTTCGGCGCGCGGCTCGTGTCGCTCGAGGAGGCCAAGGTGTTCACCGTGTTCGTGCTGCCGCTCAACTCCTGCTGCAACCCCTTCCTGTACGCGATCCTCACGAAGCAGTTCAAGAAGGATTGTGCGCTCGTGTGCAAGGCCATCGAGGAGTCGCGCGTCACGCGCGGCATCGGCCGCTGCCGCCACTCGTCTAACTTCAGCAACCGGCAGACGCCCGCCAACACCAACAGCCTCGCCGAGCGCTCCGAGCGCGGTCAGCACGGCGCCACCTGCGCCTGCCGCCGCCTGCTGCCGCCGGCCGAGGCGCCGGCCCCCCCGGTCGCGGCGCCCGCGCCCCCCGCACCTGGCGCCGTCTCCGCCCCCGCGGCCACGCCCGCCCCCGCGCCCGCCCTGCTGCGCTGGCTGCGCGCTTGCGGGCGGCGCGCTCAGCCCCCGGCGGCGCCGTCTGGGCGGGCGGGCGCGGCGCCGGCGCGGCGCGCTGGCTCGGTGTCGTCGTCGGTGGAGTTCTCGTCGTCTCGCTCTGACTCGTGGCGCGCGTGCGGGCGAGCGCCGCCGCCGCGCCGCGCCGCGTCGTGGCTGGTGGCGCGCAAGACGTCGCAGGACTCCAACCTGTCGTCGTCGCGCAACGACTCGTCGGGCTCCAACGCCACGGCGTCGACGGGCACGTGGCGCACGTCGCGCTCGGGCGGCAGCGCGGGCGGCGGCCGGCCGCGCCTGACGCGGCAGCCGGCCGTGAGCGCGGACGAGCCGCCGCTGTCGCCGGGCGCGCTGCAGGCGCGACACCTGCAGACCATCCCGTCGGCGGCGGAGCCCGACCAGGCGCCGGACGAGCCGGACGCGCGCTGATGTGCAGCCTCAGTGTCTTACGGAGAGTACGGAGTACGGAGTACGGAGCCGTCCAGAGAGGAGCGCGCCGCGGCGGCGGGACGCGGGCCACTCACGGTGAGCGACCCGACATTTTGTACGGTTCTAGATGTTATGGGAGATCGTGGCCGCGGTCGTTTCAATGAAACCAGTTTGATGAAATAAATATTTATTTATAAAATTCTAGTACGTTGTCGTGATCGGCGCGGCGCCGTACTGTGTACGGTGTCAGCGCCCGCGGCCGGAGCGAAACTATAAATTGTTAAAACATCTAGATTTTCTATGAAGTAGTCTATTAAAATAATAGAAATTTAAAAGTACAACGGTGTGTCGCGACGGAGGCGCGCCCCCGGCCCACCTTCCGTTTACTCAGAAAAACTCCATTGAATGCTCAATTGTATTTTAGAGTGTAGAATTGCCAAATTATTAAATAAGTATTTGTATCGATGGACCGTGAACGGGTCCAGACTCATTTTGAATCAAAATGATAATTCCGGTGAGCTTTTATATAAATTTTTTGTACTGATCCATTTACAAATTATACTGTAAATACTTATTTAATTTATCTACACTTTCCGTCTATGCATACTATTTCATACAATTACCGATAACTCAATAAGTGTGGTGGTGGAAAGATGGCGTCCTCAAGTGTCAATAGAGTTAGAACGTATACAAAATTTAACTAATTAAGACTTAAATGTAAGTACAATGTAGACAGGAGGGCCGGCGGGAGGCACGCGACTAACAAATACTGTTGTTCCATTACATGTCAGATATATTGTTCGTTATACTTATATTACATTTTATAATCAGCCGTAAGTTAATGTTAAGAGTTAGATGTATATAGCAGTGTCTATTTATTAAGCGTCGGTACGGCGCGTGGTTGACAGTGATATTTATTTAACTTATTGTACAACGCAAGAATAAAGTCAATGAGAAGCTTCCGTTGTTTCATTCAACAAATACTATTAGGGATATTATAGCCAACAATACTCACAGTCAGGAGCACTTGTCAAACTTCTGGACGAGTTCAGTAACACAAGCTTTTGCTATTACAAAATAATTATCAAGAGCACAACTTAGTAATAAAGGTAATAATTACTATTAATTAATAATATTATATAATAATTACTATACAAATAACTATACTATAAGTACCATATTAATTACTATGAATTAATTGACTCGTTCATTTATTTTAAAATTAAAACAAGATCACACGTTAAGTCATTTCAATAGTTTGTGTTTCCTCGTGGTTTATATCTCTTCTTATTTGTCCTTATAAGTCTATATTTTTATGATACGATCGATAGGGTCCATCATAATTCAAAAGTAATGATGGACCTTATAAAAAATAGGCACATTATTTTCAACCTTTGGCGGGTTGGATTCCGGAATTGAATATTAATAAATAATTCATTCAGCGCAGATATTTTTACTTCTGAAAACAAAGAAATGTTTCCGTCAATTAAAATTTGCTTACCTAAATACTGAGGTTACTTCCCTTCCGAGTAGGGTTACCATATCTCAGGATTTTTCCAGATATTTCGGTAAAGTTTTTTAAATCAAATTTGAAGGTTGCCCTGATTTCTCTGGAGTCCTATCATCAGTGTCAGACTCGGTGACAATTGGACCATCATAATCGGTGATGATACATACAAAAATATACATAAGACATCCTCCTTCTTTTTGAAGTCGTTTGAAATCGACATTTAGTTTATGACCTAAAATGTACGAGCATATTCAGCATTATCATTATAATTGTAAGAATTATTTGTCAAATAACCTAATTGCGTTAGCATGCGCATCACTTTTATTATTTTTGTATCTTTAATAAACCAGTTTATCAGCAGCTCTCTAACGGGCCAGTTTTATCCAGCCCTCCTCAGAGTAACCCTAATAGCAAGCCTAATTATTTCAACCTGCAGAGTCACACCCCCACATAAAATGTGTTTGTGCAACCCGTAGCAGTACAGGTCGCGCTCGCTATTTTTAAATCTATCTAAATATGTATTGGCGTATGTAAATATTGAAAGTGAAAATTATCATATAACGTTTATTTTATAGATGCTGTATACAATGATGGTATTGTTGTGTGACACTTAAATTAAAATGATACAGTACTTACAACACATTTTTATAAAACGTCTAACAGTGTTTGAGGCCGGAGACCAACCAACAGTAAAGTGACTTCTGTCATAATTTAATTTTGTTTCTTCAATCTTAATGTGCAATTGAATCGTTACGATTCAACTGTATGATTGGTCAACTGCCAGGTATAATTAAATAGGTATTACTTCCCCACAAGCATCAAAATAAAAAGAAAATAACAATAATCATATACGTGGGGATCAAATCAATAATTAATTAAATTAATTATCTTATACTTAACCAAGTTTATCACGAACAGTTTCTGTTTAAATAATAATATTGTCGAATCGTTCATCATGTGTATATAGCTGCGCCACAATCAATAAAGTACACTACAATATATAATTACTGTGCCTAGCTTTTAGTTTTTAAGTAGACACCAAAAACCGTGGCCCGGCCACCTCCAGGCCGAATACATGTGGCATTAACTATTTAGTAACGTCGTTGTAAAGTAATTTTTGACTTAATCTATATTTGTAAAACACTAACTTTAACAACTTTCGTAGTTTTGCCGCAGTTGTTCCTACCAACCTACCACAATAAATAGTAATCTGTAAATAAATTGAAATATCACCATAATAGTCACCTGAACTATCCAAGTCCACAATAAGTTATCAAAAGCACTTGCGATATGTAAACGGTACCTGTGCCCAACGATCGCAGACTACACCGCGCAGAGTAGACATTATGCCTTAACATTTTAAAAAGGGAGCCTATATCATCGGTAAGTTAGTTGTAAGTTGAAGTCGCTTCGATAGGCCATAGACTTAGCCGTGTGCGGTCAAGTGTCGCCGGCGGGCTGCTGGGCGGCGGCGGGTGAGGCGGGCTCCTCGGTGAGGCGTCGCGCGCGCGGCCGCAGCCGGCGCCACTCGTGCTCCGGCAGCAGCAGGTCCAGGCGCCGGCGCCGCTCCTCCGGACGCTCGCTGTCAGCGGTCGCGGTCGCCTCGTCATTCTCCTCGTCCACTTCCTACAAATTATATTTCGACTGTGTATTCAATCAAATTGACAATTTCCTGGTGATAAATAATTTTTCGATGTCAAAAAAGCTAGTATAGAAGAGTGACCGACCGAGAGCAATATCAGCTCTCTGTCAGCGGCTTGGAAATCTAAACTCAATCTCTCTCTGAACCACAAAAATATAAGGATTTCCTTCTCAGCCATTTTGAATGCGGAAAACAAATACTAATTCATTTAAACTGCTTGACAAATAATTGTTATTGTAACGCATTATTTCCAAAAGAATTATGTTTTAATAGATATTCAAATACAAGAATGGTTTAGTCCAAGATGCTAACGTCATACAGATGTCCAAGTCACTTACATATGACGTCATTGATACCGGATTATTTTGAGGTAAAAAAAGTAAGACCAGCGACCTTCACTTAAAGTGCATACACAATAATCTATACTAGCTAAGTACCTACTTATGTACTAAAACACCTCAATGTAGTACTATACAAAAATATTAAGACGTGAGGCTGAGCGTCGTGTTACCATGGCTCAAATAAGTGCCATTCATGTATACAGACTCCTTTTAAATTAAATAAGAGGAAATGTTTTGAAAATTGTTTAAGATTTTAAAGCAAACAGGTGTAACAACAAGTTCAACTACAAACGTACAGACAGACAGGAGGAAAAATGTTACCGTTTAATTATAACACTACAGTAATTTGACAGGAAATTTTGACATTTCTGAGCAGGACCCGCTTTTCTAGGCCAAGTCGGTAGGTTTGGTTAGCCTTATCTTAGTTTATATAAGTTTAAGCTGAAAGTTCATAATTTTATTTGCTGTGTGTCACAACCGCGGAGATCCCATGTCTCCGTGATTAATTGATTGGTCTCTCTGTTCGTACTGGATAATAAGGTTCAAATTTAATTCCAGTTGGGAAGAGTGAGCCTCTGTCAAGTGACATAATAGGTTGGGGAAAAAGTATTTGAACATTCACATTTTTTTGTCAAAGTTAATTTACTTTTAATTACCTTATATATGTGCCATTTTGTTCGTATACTTTCTGCCATCTTGTAGGTAGAAAACGACATGAACTTGTGGCTATAGAAATTTTGGGACTTCTGATCAAAAAAATGCAACAAGTAGTTTTAACAGTCCTCTCTTGATGTTAATCAGATACTGCCTAAGTGTGGAAATCAGAAGGTGCAAGGTCAGGCCTATACGGCGGATGCATTGATAGGAGTGCGGCTGGAGTTTGGAAATATAAGGATATTTCCATATTAAAAGTGCATATGGCTTCAGAAAAGAAAGAATACTACTGTGAGATAATTTTATGTTTCGTACTTTAGTGTCCAGTTATCATTTTGTTAACGCAAGCAAATATATTTTTTGATTGTAACTCTGCGAAAACTGTTTAAGGTTGTTGTTTTTACTTAAATAGTTTTAAATGCCTTTTTTCTTTCTTATGCCTTACCTTATTACTGAAAAATCTAAATACGTATACTGCCTTATACGTATTTAGATTTTTCAATAAAATGAATCCAATAATTGTTTTATTTTTCCACTGAACTGTTCTGATCAGGTTTGGTAATCAGGCTTATTCTCGTGATTTTTAATTTTTCCATTTGGTTACTCTACTTAAGGGGAACATTGGCATAGTAAATGGGCTTTGGTTTAAATAGTTTGTATTATTATTGTTTGTTAATTGTCAAAGCTAACCTTAATCTCAGCGAAGGTGACGGGCACGGTGCGGCGACGCGCTCGCTGGCCCGGCGTGCGCGCGCGCCGCCCTCGGCTCAGCGCCGACGCTGCCGCCGGGTACACCGCCTCCATCGAGGATAACCACTATATTCTTCACAAACATTAACATTTGTTATCACACGAATGAAAACCAGAGTTGTATAGTTTTGTTTGTTTTGCAAGACGAGTAAAAACTATAAATAAATAGGTTAACGTTATACATTTAAAAGAACAAATAGTAATTATTAGTTACTAATATACTAAAACATTAATTACGTTTTATACCTATCTGTAAATTATGAATACTTGTAATTACAAAATCACTACAATATTATTCACTTATCTACCATAAATTTAAATTCGCAATACTTTGCATTATCTTTATCATACTTATGAGTATACCACATTTCCCTCAACATTCTCCTACTATTTTGAAAGGCCATTTGTAATCCATAATTTACTAACTCAAATCGTTATAATTGGTCACACTATACTGCTTTACCGACTTTTTGAACTCGTTTAAACACTAAATTTGTATTCGTTATCTTGTGTCGGTCAAAATGTAGTTATTCTCCACCTACCCACAATTCTATGAAACTACAAATAAGTTGATTCCTCAAAATGGCAAAATTTATATAAACAAATAAAGTTTCGTCTTCGTTTGAGGCACTACGTTTATAAACTTGGCAAGTAGTTTATACACAAGTGAAATACTGATTCCTGCCTGCAAAATATTATACAACATCGTGAGGAGATAAAACACAATGCAAAATACATGTTCGAGACTTATTCTATATATTAAAGATGAAAACAGGTTCAAGGTCGGTAAATCACAACACCAACACGTATTGCTGAACGAGCACGAGATCACGCGAGATACTGGTACTTATCAATAGTAACACAAATTAAAAAATTAAGTGAGATCGCTAACCTGGTAGATTGTTGCACTGAGTCGAGCGACCGCTGTTGCTGGTGGCTAGTTGCAGACAGGTCGAGGCTCCAGCCTTCTCCAGAGCAAGTAGTGGACACCTCGATCGGTCAAAAAGCAAGTACGAACACTGCTGGTACGTTGAACGTGCTACATTAGCGACGAATGTGCGAACTCTGCTGCATGCGCTGGTATTTTTTCCCGAGAAATCTGTATGTTTTCAATGTTTTGGTGTGTGACCGCAATCCGGTGGCGAGCTGCCAACCGCGCCGTCCGCCTCCGCCCCCGCCCCCGTCCCGCGACGCTCCGCTGATAAACAATCAAGCCGCAAGCATAATGATTAACATCGATTCGTTTCGAAAACCAATTTAGTTAATTTTGATTGAAATTGATCAAAATTTAGTTTTAATTTATAATAATAAATATAGCGTAATTACTAAGATTTTACATTTTTGCTTGTAATTGAGCCGGATCAATCGAACATGTAAGGTGACACACACAACAATAACACTATTCAACCATTAATTTTGAATAGACTTTACTCGTCACAAGAACATAACTTGTTATGTACCTAATGTTATAATGACGCTAACAATGCAAATTAATAAATTGCATTGCCTTCGTCCCGACTCGAACCCGTATATTTTCGAGTTGGCTGTAGCTGTAGGTATTGGCCCCTTGGTATCCAACAAATACCATATCATCATTTTATGTCCATTCTTTTTACTTAAAAAAGGCTTTAGGATACCAATGTAACGTATCCCTTTGTCTTTTGATGAAACAAATTAAACATATCTATTTGGCCCTGATTCCGTTATGCATAGACTAAAGTTTTGTATTCAAGTAAATTCTAATTCAAGGAGGAACAGGATAGAATGACTTTAAGAACATCAAATTACTTGCCAGATGGACGATCCATACACTTTTGACTTAATTTAATCGGCATATTTTATGACGCACGTATAAATAAGGCAAATATAGTCAGTAATTTGTTTTTGTGGTCGGATTATTATGAATGAGTAGTACTAACCTTAAATTTGATTTAGTCCGTGCACAGCAAAATAAGGGCCTATTTTGTCAGGAATAATAAATAGAAATTAAATGTAGTATCATGAATAAAAAGATATTACAACTAAATGATATCAGAATGAGAATAAAAAACATATTCAAATGGTGCTGGAAGATGTATTCCTATATTGCATGATAAAGCGATCCTTTTCAACATGAAACCATCATTATTACAAGAAAAAGTACACTTGACAGTATATACTGGTACAATGTTCAGTTTTATCATAATCGCTTACATTGCATTCCATTTTCAATTTTTTTTTCGTAATTCTTTAGCACGGATCCTTCTATTAGTTGCCCAAAACTCCATGGGGCAAAGGGATACGTTACACCTACACGAAAAAACTGCATAAGAAATGGCTAAAAGGATTTCAATTTCCTTTGCTATCCCTTTCATAACAAAGAAAAAAAACAATGTCATGTCTTTAGATAGTCTGTGCATGTCATGTCATTTAACCAAATACTTAAACTGGAGTTCGAATTATTGTCTAATTTTTTCTATAAAATAATTATCAAAAAGCATTATGAGTTATATGCTTGGACATTTACATAATGGCTGGCAGGTAGATCAAGCTATATTGTCGGAGGAAGATAGAGTTGTTGTTAGTATAAAATTTCTTAATTAAAATGAATTTCTTTTTAAGAATTATATTTTTTAACACTACATTTTACACACGCTGAATATTCGTCGAATAATGGTAGTCAGGGTCGTCAGTTATTGGTAGTAAACAAACAAGAATAACTATAATTGTTTCAGGTAATCAGATTTGGGCACGATTGGGACCCCACTTGCATGAAGATGGACGAAGTACTCTATAGTATTGCTGAGAAAGTTAAGAATTTTGCAGTTATTTACCTAGTGGATATCACTGAAGTGCCAGATTTCAACAAAATGTAAACATACATTTTATTATTATCTTAGGATAGAATTAATTCAGATTCAATAAATAATTCTAATATTATTTGTTAAATTACAGGTATGAATTGTATGATCCATGCACAGTGATGTTCTTTTTTCGGAACAAACACATAATGATTGATCTAGGTACAGGCAATAACAACAAGATTAATTGGCCCCTTGAGGACAAGCAGGAGATGATCGACATCATCGAGACAGTGTATCGTGGTGCTCGCAAGGGAAGAGGTCTTGTAGTTTCACCCAAGGACTACTCCACCAAGTACAGATACTGAACCAAGCAATTTGAAATAATATTTTTGACACTGCTCCTACTGAGTAGCTGCTGTATTATACAACAGTTGAGGAATATGCTCCCATAGTTGAGAGGATTGAGTAACATTGTTTCAAGTGTCCCTTTGGCAATTGACAATATGTGACTGTTACAATCTAGAAACTTGGAATTGACTTATGTAAATATAATAACTATTAAGTACATTTTTGTTTTATTGATCCTGATGGGAACTATGTCACTAAGTATACATTTATTTTTAGACCATAAATTACAGAACAAGTAGCAAAATGAGAACACGTTCTACTTCTTCTTCTTTTAAAATGGCAATGTGCTACCTTCTATGATAACAATTCTGCCAAGCAGTTTTGACCAAACATGTATAGGAAAGTATCACTTTGCTTTGGTTTAGTATAGGTTAATCTGTTGTGATAAATTGAGTTAATAGTTTAATTTAATCAGACGAGTATCTGGAAAGGACAAACATAGAATATTAAACAGGAAAAACAAAGAAAAAAATAGTAATTATTAGAAGAGAGTACATTCATTTCAAGTTGTGTATTATTATAATAATTTAGCAATGATAACATAAATTTATAGGGAGTGGAATTTTATATTTAACATGGTATTGTATAAACATATAAATTAAAATTAGTATTATGTCTAATATACTCAAAGAAAATATTGGTTCAAGGTACCATCTGCCAATCGACATTCACAAAGGAAATTATTGGTTTTAAGTATTTGAATGAGTTTTGACTGAAAGCACTCTTTTGTGCACTTATAATAAAAGTGTCAGGTTCACACAAGTGAGGAAATAAGACAAGTAATATGCTCAGAAATGTAAGTTTATTCAGTCTTCGTGAGACGACCGAGCGAGTGACGCCGGAGCGTCGCGACTAGATTGTGCCCGAGCGATGGGCGATGCGCGTCTACTCGTCCTTGGGCGTGTCGGGCGGCCCGGGGGCAGCGGGTGCTGCGGGCGCCTCGGGCTCCGGGCGCCAATGCAGCGCGTCGGGCGCCCAGATGGCGGCGAGCGAGCGGAAGGGGTCGTAGGCGCGGGGCGCGGGCGCGGCGGGCGCCCCGAAGCCGGGCGGCGGGCGCACCGGGAGCCCGCCCCACGCCCACGCGCCGCCCGCCCACACCGACCCGTATGAGTTCAGGGAGCTCGAGTCTTCTGCTGCAGTCACCACAGGAACATGTTATTACGTTAGAAATAGGCAAAAACGCACGCGGAATGTCCTTTCACGTCTACGAAATATATTATGCAATCGGTAGCGTGTTGGGTTTATGTTGAAAGTGCTATCTTGCGTCAGTCAGACACATATATACTGACCCTAAATTAAATTGTAATCAAATCACTTCCAGTTGATATATTCCTACATGTTGGAAGTTAACACGTCTGACCCCTATTCATAAAGTGGTGATGCAAATACGGTCTCAAATTATTTTTTATTAAAGTCGTCAAATTTTATTTTAATAGTTCTTTTGTTGTTAATAATTTTTATGCTTAAATTCAAGATACTACAGTTGTGCTTGTTGGAGGTTGTAATAAATGTAATGTGAAAACATTGTTTCATGTATTTAATCTCCATTCAGAAGATATACGAAGTTTGTACTTGAATGGACATTTCCAACAGGGCCTAATAGAGATTTCCAACAATGCTAGTTTTAATATTTTACGTGGATCCGTAGCGTCGTAAAATTAAACACTGGCTATCAATAATGGCTGGCTAGGAATAATTACACAAGACATGGCTGTATGGGGTTCAGAATCCCTTTGCCTTGTAATAGGGAGAATATAACAAAAAAGTGTTATCTAAATTGACGTTTCTAAAATTCCTTCATATCACTTGTCATTGAATTCGTAGAAACGATATACGAATAAATTAAATTCCATATTTGGTGTACAACTCCCGGTCAAAGCTATAACGAATTAAATCAGGTGTTATAAGAAAGTGCAACAAGAGTTTCTCTTCTTAAATTACTAATCACTGGTATGGTGAAGCTTTTTAATTTTACAATATCGCCACACTTTTTACATGCATACGTTGGATGTTTCGGTTTGTTAGGATATATACCAAACAAAAGTTTGTATGTTTTTATGGAGTTAATTATATCTCGTAAAGGTCGTTCCGTTATTAGTTGAAATAGAGAGTGATTTTCAAAGTATCTGACCGTATTCTCCGAGGTAGTCGTGCGAGTTGTCGCGCTCCGGGCCCGGCGAGCTGCGCCACTCGTAGCCCGCCGGCCGCGGCCCGTTGAAGTAGAACAGGGAGTGGTCCCCGCCCGCCCCCGCCCCCGGCCCCGCCCCCGCCCCCGGCATAGGCACCGGGCTCGCCTCCGCACGCCGCCGCACGTCCGACCCTATGGGCGGCAGCGGCGCGCCCGGACCGGCGCCCGACCCCGCTGCCGCGCCGGCCGCCGCGCCCGCCGCCACCACGGACGACCACGACGCGCCCCAGCGCACCGCGGCGGGCGCGCGCGCCTCCAGCGCCGCCGCCGGCCGCGGGGCGGGCGAGCCGCCGCGCTCCGTGGCCGCCCGCCGTCGTGCGCCCGCCCGCCTCAGCGAGCGCGCCTGGGGCGGGCGCGCGCGACTCTCGGCATCATTGGTTCGACGTTCGGTGCGGCGTGCGCCATCTCCGGGCTCCCGGCGCGGCCGCTCGCGCCCCGGCTCGGTGTCGCGGGGAGCAGCCTCGTCCGGCGGCCGGGGGCACGCGTCCGGCGGCGGCACTTCGCAGGTGGGTGGATCGTGCTCGTCCGGATCGCTGTCGTCGCGGCCTTCGAGCTCGTCGCCCGGGGAAGAATCGGAGCCCACGGAAGAGTCACCGGAGCGGCCTGCGTCATCCGAAACGCCACTGGAGCCGGGTGCGACGTCGTCGTTGTCCGGTCCCGGCGAGGAGTCGTCGTCGTCGTGCACGGAGGGTGGCGCGCTCGTCGCCAGGTCCAGGGAAAGCGCGAGGTCCAAGTCGGGGTCGCGGCGCAGCACGCGCGCTCGCCAGCGTTCGAAGGCGCGGCGCTCGGCCAGCGGAGAGCGCGCGTCGGCGGCGGGCGGGGGCGGGCGGCGCGCGGGGCGGCGGCGGCGCGGCGGCGCGGGGGGCGGGGCGGCCACGGCGCGCAGGTCGAGGGGTGCGCGCGCCGCGGGGGCGGGCGCGGGCGCGGGAGCGACGGGCGGGCGGGCGGCGCGAGCGCGGCGCAACGCTCGCTCGGCGTCGAGCGCGGCGGCGGCGAGCACGAGCGCGAGCGCGACCACGGCCAGCAGCGAGCCGGCGGCGCGCAGCGGCGGCTCGAAGGGCGGGCGCGGCGCGGCGCGGGCGCAGGCGCGCAGCAGGGCGGGCGGCGCGTGCGCGGCGAGCCGGAAGGTAGCGCTGGCGCCGTGCGCGCGCACCGTGAGCGGCGCGGCGGCGCGGGCCAGCGTGCCGTCGGCCGTGAAGGCCAGCGCCAGCGGACGGCTCTCGTTGGGCGCCAGCGTGAGCGGCGCGCAGGGCGCCAGACGGAAGCCCCGAGCGGCGCAGGGCGCGCCGGCCAGCCGCCAGTCGCGCAGGGTGACGGGCACGGCGCCCGTGTTGCGCACGGCCAGCGGCCAGGGCGCGGGCGCGGCGCCCTGCGAGCACGCGCTCACCTCGAGCACGATGGGCGCGCTGGCGCCGGCACGCCGCCCGCCCACCTCGAAGCTCGGATGGGCGCCGCGACCCCAGAGTGGCACAGCTTCCAGTATAGTCAAGTTATTCCTACACGAAAAATTGGATCTTTTAAAAAGGTTCTCGTGTGGAAGACTAGAAGATACCATATTGTAACATTCTATATGTATGAGTTAAGATGCTACATCAGAATAAATGAAAATATTGATTTTACCGATATACTTTAACTGTCACACATTAATATATAATGATATGTATGCGAGTCGCGAGTTGTTGGCGAACGACTGACGGCCCGCGCTCCGGTTTCGATGCATTGGTGGAAAAGTGCTGCATCGACAATGTGCGGTGTTTTGTACATATTCCGGGCGCGAGATGAGATGACTGATGTGTGAATGAATAATTAGGTTAGATATACTTTCGTTCATGTATGAGCTACTGCCACATCATAAATGATTAAATTATAATTTGGTGACAATAATGTATTAATGTATTCATTGATACTTGTTATTTAGGTAACTGATACAGTAATATGATATGTGTACACCGCGGCGGTCGAATGTGTACTAAGCTGTTGATATTGAAATTATACAAAATTATATGGTACAAGCCAAATATAGTTCACTTTGAGTTTGGTATGAAACAGAATGAACTCGAACTGAATAAAATGAAAAAAAAAGATTACATAAATCCCAGAAGTAATATTACAACTGATGTGCATCTTTATCAATTATATCAAATCACTTAAATTTATAAATATTTTAAAAACTTTGATTGATGGAATTGAGTGTTTACATTGTAATACTTTTTACTAATCAACTATTTCTCGGCTACTCGATATGAATTTGTATATGTTGTTATGACGTGGTCGCTCGGCAGGTATCTTGGGTACAAACATACCTGAGGTAGAGATATGCGGCGAGCGCCTCAGCGGTGGCGGGCGTGAACATCACCGTCAGCTCCACCGACGAGCCCGGTGACAGCAGCAGGGAGAACTCCTTGCCTCCGGAGTCACCGTTGTCACCGACGTCACTGGCGTCCACCACGGAGCCGGCCACGACGCGCCACTCGCTCAGGCGGAAGGCCTCCGCAGACCACACGCAGGACTCCGATTCGCAAAACGCTTTTAATGCTTCAGTTCTGGTAAGAGAATAGACTTATTAATTGAAGACTTATTAATTGAATTTAAAAAAAAACTATTTTTATTTTCATTTCTTTCGCTAAGGATTTCGTGAATAGATTAAAGGTTGATTGAATGTTGGACATAGAAATAAGAATAACAATATTAATCTGTTCAATATCGTGTATTGATTACTGATACACTATGGTGAATGGTAGTGTTATAGAAAATGTTTTCAACAATATTGTCGTACGTCCGGCACGTGTGGGTGGTGGTGACACTGACCTGGCGGGGTGCAGGTACGGTAGATGCGGCGGGTGGGGGGCGGGCGGGCGCGGCGCGTGCACGAGCGCGTGCAGCAGCAGGGCGCCGTGCGCGGGGTTGTGCACCACCAGGGGCGCCGGCGCCGCGCCGCCCGCCGCCGCCAGCGCGCCCGCCGCGCCGCCCGCCCCCGCCTCCGCCTCCGCCAGCCGCGGCCACTGCAGCTCCACGCTGCCGCTCACGGGGATCTGTACCACCTGGCCGCACACACATTCACTTCCGATAAAGATGCATAAAAACCGCATAATAGTGCAACCGCGAGAACGAGACACTGAACTAGATAATATTCCGCGTCAACAGTCACCTCAGTAGTTTGCAGATAGAGCGATATGTTGAGATGACGGTGCGGCAGCGCGTGGAACATGTCGCGGCGCTCCCGCAGCAGCTGCAGGTCGTCGAGCAGGTCGCGCTCGCCGGCGCGCCGGCCCGCCAGCGTGCTCGCGCGCGGGTGGCCGCCCGTGTAGCACGCGGGCGCACAGGCGCGCTCCGCCCGGTAGTGCACGGAGCCCACGCGCGCGCGCCCCGCCGACACCCAGCCCTCGCCCGCCCGCCTGCGCACGCGCACCACCCTTACTATTACCGCTGCTCACGTCATTCCCCGATCTTAATATAATTTTATATTTTGTATAAAGTGTGTTGAAATCGATAGATGTCTGGGGTCTGCGGGCGCACCGGTGTGTTTGAGTTTTTTTACAGACTAATGCTGTTGCCGCTGTCTCTTAGTTTCCAGGGAGCTCGAGTCATGAGGGAGCGATCGACCTGAAGGTGTCTCTAAAGGCTCGGACCTTGAAGGCGAGTCGTGTCGTGGGGGGGAGAAGCGCCCAGGTACGTACCTGTACCTGGTATAGCGCGACGAGTGTAACCCGGGTCTTCGCACCCTTGTACGAGGAGTGCGGTGTATTGGAATGTGTTTGTGTGTGTGCGCGGTATACGTACTGGAAGTGTACGGCGGGGTCAGCGGGCGCGCCGGGCGGGGGGTCCAGGCGCAGCGCCCGCATGCCCACGGCCATCGTCGACTCCACCACCACCGCCGCCGACCAGCCGGCGTACTGCGCACACGCAACACACTGTTCATTGTTCCTTCGTAATTCATTTCAAAAAACGAAAAATAACCAGAAATTTAAAATAAAGTCTAAAGAACAATATACAGAAACGACGACAGTTAATAAAAAATCTCTAAAATAACTTTAGACACCGCCATACGTTTAATATTTTATAACAAAACAAAGGAGATGTAATCGGTGTCGTCGCAGTCGAGTGAGATAAAACTCTGATTGAAATAAATTACGTGTGTATTTTGAATGACATTGTATTATTCATATTGTATTTCGATAATGAACAGTAGAAATAGTTTTGATCGATCATGTCATCTTGTTCCCGAGTAGCTCTTGAAAATCTGGCAACCGTTCACGAAGTGACCGTACGGATCGATTATGTACGGTGCCTAAATAGAGGAGCCCTGGTACTGACCGGCGCGACGGGCGCGGCGGGCGCGACGGGCGCCAGGAGCGCCTGCACGCGGCCCTTGTGCACGGTGAGCGTGAGGCGCGTGCGCAGCTCCCCGTGCTGCGTGGCCACGGTCACGCTGCCCTCCAGCGGGCCCTCCCGCGCCGGCGCCACCACCGTCAGCCAGGCCTGCGCCCACGTGCCCGGCTCCACGCAGCGCTAAGGGGAACCCATTATTGTTACATATTCTCACCAAAATGAATATAGGCCAATGAGGTCGCACTCACGCAGGGATGGTCGGCGGAGTCGGAGCCGGAGGCGGAGGCGGAGGCGCAGGCAGGCAGCGTGAGCGAGGCGGCGGGCGGGCGCGCGTGCAGCCGCCGGGCGCACAGCACGCGCACGCCGCGGTTGTGCAGGCGCACGCCCAGCCGCCGCGTCGACGACGCGCCCACGGCGCCCAGCCGCAGCGTGCCCTCCGCGCTGCCCGGCCACTCCCACTCCTGCACACGCATCACGCACTAACACGGGGTGGACGGCCGAGGCGCGACCGCACGTGGTCCGTCAATGCAATGAACAGTATCTTATGTTATCTTAAATAGGAGGCCAAAGAGAGCCAAGTGAGTACCGCGTCGAGCAGGCCGGTGTGCACGGTGACGGGCAGCGTGTAGTCGGTGAGGTTGGTGCGCACGCGCAGCAGCGAGCGCAGACGCGGCGGGCGCGGCGTGCGCGCGCGCAGCCTGAGGCGGGCCACGGCCGCGCGCCGCCCCGGATGCACCACCAGCGGCGCCGCTGACCACCACTGCACACATGCACACACAGACATCACCGATTACATATTTCATTTATATATAACAAACATTCTTTTTACGATCAATCAAATGTAGCAATAAGTTTCATTTTACAAATAATTTATAACAGCCCCCAGGCAAAATGAAACAGTCGTTAACTCAGTTGAATGGATAGAATAATAATTTTCTTTAACTAACGAACTGTTCATAAACACATTTATAGAACGGGTCCAAAGTACACCAGTGAGTGGTGCATACTCACAGTAAAGTAGTCCAGCAGGCCAGGGCCCGGCTCCAGCTGGTGCACTAGGACGGGCACGGGCAGGTCGTTGCGCGCGTACACCACTCGCTCCTGCATAGCCTCCTCGCCGGCCGCCGTCACTATGCTGGATGCAACAATGGACTTAAAACCCAACTCTGCATAACAACATAACCACTTAGCAGAAGGTTTCACTACTAGCTACATTATACTATGAACGCTACGAACAAAATGGGACGGCCAGCACTAATTAAACTCTATTAAAGTAACAGTAATTTTATTATGAAAATGATAATATTTTCAAAATTTTAAGTAAATATCCAAATTTTTTAATCATGTTTGACTTTGTATCAAAATTGTGGCCAACCATACGGGAGGTCAATGATCTAAAGTTATGTTTCATGTGCATGACGTCATAATTAGCTGACAACAAAATTCAATTCCCATTTTGAGCACATAGTCAGAGTCTAACAGTGTTACCGTCGATGGCGGAACCAGAGCTGATTCGTTTCCATTTGATACTTTAAAAAATGTATACGTATTAGATTTGAAAGATACTTTTATAAAATCTTGGCCTCGCCATTATTACATAACAATAGCGAGACCAACTTTTTATTTAGTGAATGCTATTCGCTGCAATAAATGATTTATACGAATCTATATAAAGGTTATATAAATACTGACAAATAGCTCCATAATATGTACCTAAGTAAACATACCAAACTGACGACACAGGCCGACCATGTCGAGACGAAATTGGAAATTAAAATTCGTAGTACACCACACCACACCGGGGTATATGTAACCTATATACCGAAGTAATACTGAGAGGGTCTATTCATTCGTTATGTTAACGAACAATGTCCTTTGTGAGACATTTTATTTTATTTTGTAACAGCAACAGAATACAGACTACACTTGAACAACACATATTTCAAAAAAATATAAATTTATATAAACACTCCCCTTATTTTATTTTATATACATTTTCAAGTTTATTTTTTTCAACTCCAAACAAAAAAAGAATCCCAGGATTATTGTGCATGGCATTACAACTGCGCGGGGGCAAACTGGAAGGGTTCCGACTTTTTACTATCACTTATTTTGAATGATCGTCTGTGTAGTGTTTAAGTACACTATTTAAATTATTTCATTCCATTTGGCCTAGGGACATTTTATGTAGAATAATAGGGTATATGACAGCTAAAACTTTCAAAAATTAAAGGAGTCAGTAATAAAAAAATCCAGAGAATTTAGTTTATATGTATATAAATAAAAGGAATACAATATGTCAAAGCTTTTTTGATATAGAGCACTTCATATTGCACAAAACTTTACTCGTGGTCAACGTCCGTTGTATTTGATAGTATATATAAGTATATATAGTATATAAGTATATAAATCATAGATGGCAGCGGATAACTTTGAAGCAATGAGAAGCAGTCACGGGCATTATGAGGCAGTCTCACTCGAGGTCCGGCGGCAGCAGCGCCAGCGTGCCGGGCAGCAGGCGCACGCTGTAGGGCACGGCGGCCGCGCCCCACACCAGCCAGCCGGCGCACCAGGCGCCCCCGTCCCCGTCCCCGTCCCCATCCCCGCCCCCGGCGTCCCCGGCGCCCCCGCCCCCGCCGCCCCACGACGACCACAGCCGCGCGTCTGTACACACCGCGCACAATGTACCTACCGTCGGTACACCACAGCGAATACTCTTTCGAGGCAAATACTAATAGTAGGTGTCAATTCAAGGTGTCAATTCAATAAATTTGGTTGAAAAAGATTATTGCTTTAATTTGATCAAGCATGTGATTTTATTATATTAAATCTTTTTTACATACCTAGTAAAAGTTATACAGCTTCAGAAAATGTAAGAAAATATTACCAAAGTGTTATAAAAGTACTATTTTTTGAGCCAATGTATTATAAAAGAGGCATTCAAATGAGTAATGTATCGGCGCGTGACTCACAGTCCAGCGTCAGTGTCATGGCGCGCACGGGCTCCTGGTGCGGCGCCAGGCGCGGCCGCAGCACCGTCAGCGACGCGCCCGCCGCCCCCGCCCCCGCCCCCGCCCCCGCCGGCCCAGACACCCCCGCTCCTGCCGGACACAGGACACATGACAATCACGACCGGAGTCGGCCACCACATGAATCCGCTCGTTTCGATTAATCTCGCTTACGTTTCGGCCTGAAGTCCTTAGAGAGTTGAGTACAGACATATGTGATCAATTCACATATCAATACTCAGCTCTCTGCGGACACAGTACTGATACAGATTGAGGCAACGAGTTGCCGAAACTTTGTCTTCATTGATATATGTGAATCGGCTTCAACTTTATTGTGAAATGAAGGTTTTAAAAAAATGTCATATACGGTGGTTATTAATTTAAAGATATGTTGAAAGAAACCACATACACACTTAAACTAGATTCCACACAGAGAAACGTTCTATAATACGGGCCAAAGTATCGGTTTTGAATGCAATCGATGAAATAATTGTCAAAGATACCAAGTCCGTTATTAAACAGGAATGTGGCTGTAATATAATGGTGTACTGACCGGCGCCGTTGACGTGCCGCTGGTGCGGCGGGGGCGGCGGGGGCGGCGGCGCGGGCTCGACGACGCCGGCGCAGCGCGCGCCCCACAGCACGGCGTCCACGGCCGCCGGCGTCGCGCCGCTGTTGCCCGCCGATACGTCCCACTGCAACACGCGACATGCAACACACGCTCGTCAGTACACGGACTGTGCCCGTTCCCGCCCCACCCCCGCCACGCCCACCGCTAGCGACGTACCGTGTCGGGCGGGTCCCCGGAGCCTCGCAGGCGCAGGCGCAGCTGGGGCGGCAGCAAGTACGGCCCGGCCGGCGCCGCCACCGCTTCCACGGCTACTACCAAGCCACCACCAGATCCACCCACCATGTCTCCCTTTATTCTATGCAAGAAAAACAATATCGATTGGTTTCACTAAATCTTTCGTGTATTACCAAAAACAGAAACTGAAATATTATTTACGAATAAAGAAGCAAACGAACAGAAGATTCCTTTGGAAATGTGATAGATCAGTTTTGGACTTATTTATTATTGAAAAGAACTAATTTGTAATGTAATCAGCAAATATAGAGCTAGTTTGTGTTATATATTAGATAGGTATGCAGACTGACCGCACGTAGGCGGCGCGCGGGCGGGCGGGCGGCGCCGGCAGCCGCAGAGTGAGCCTGACGAGCGCGCGCGCCTGACGCGGCGGCACGCGCCACGCGTCGCGCGCCGCCGCCGCGCCGCCCTCCGGCAGCTGCAGCGACACCCAGCCGCCCGACGAGTACACCTCGCTCACCTGCACCGACACACAGCACCACGTTACCTCACCGCACACACGGCGACACGACCACCCACTCCGATAGTCCCACCACATATAATCATCGTTTTAAGCATCTAGCAGAATTGGTAAAGACGTATCGATCGTTAGTCAAATCGGTGCATGCTTATTTTATTGTATTACTTTTAAAAGTCAAACTCACCAATACATACGTCATAGAATACTAAGTTTCAGTAAAAACTTTAATATGTCCAAACTTTAATAAGAAAAATGTATTAACAAATTACACGTAAAACGTTATTAGTGCTAGAGTAAAGAGGGTAACCTGCACGGGCTGGTCGGTGGGGTTGTAGAGCGTGAGCAGCGGCTCGAGCGTGGCGTTGGCGGGCACCCGCAGCCCCACCAGCGGCCACACGCCCCACTCGCTGGCCACGCCCTCGGCCGACACCTGCGCACAACACACCGCACAGACATCACCACGAGGCTCCGGCCTCTCGGCGACAACTCGAATAGCTATCTACTACAATAGCTTCATTATAATATGATGTGCCATTTACCAACTTCGCAAGAATTTATGATTACTAAGGCGACAAATAAATAAACAAGTTAATTTTTTATTGCAACATGTGTCTTCAACCAGAGACGCTTTAAAACGGGAAATATATGTCTGCAAAATGTCACTGCAATAGCCGAGCAAAGATAATACATTTTCAATGCGGCACATAGACAAGAAACAGCTTTCGTCTAGCCAAGGAAAGTCCATTGTAACCACATGTAGCAGTAAATGTTTTAGTAAATAATTACGCGCTCCTTACCAGGCTAGATGTAAACATTTTCATGTCTAATTTTGTCATGATTAATGTGGAAGCGGTTACCAAATTTTATTTATCGTGCTACATTTACCCCAAAACATTAATAGATAAAGTGAGTCAGAAATCAAAAACGTGTGTGTGTGTGTGTGTTAAAGAGAGAGTGTGTCTCTTTGCCGACCGATAACGCATTAAAATATTAACATGTTTACAATTTTAAAAGTTAAATCTAATCCTGATAGTATGTATAGTGTAGGTAGCATACTAACCAAATATTTGTGTACCCCTAGCGAGGTGTGCAGATAGAGGTTGGCGGAGACGGGTCCCTCGCGGCGGCCCAGATACACCACGCTGAAGGTCGTGTTGCCCTGCGGCGGCAACGTCTGCAACACGCGCCGCCGGCCGACACCATTACCATGACGCTTGTTATTGTAACACATCAATGAGCATGACATCGTATCTACTTTTCACACTTTAAACCGTAAATCGCCTGCATATTTTTCATCTCATATAATAGCTGAAAATTTTAATAATATTTTCGTTACTCTAACAATTTCCATGTTGAAGTTCCAATATCACCATTACTCTTCATGAAAATGTTCATTAAAAAACATTCAGAATATTATTTAGAGAAAACCACTGTACTTATAGATTATAGATAAAAATAGAATACATTCATAGATACTATAGTACGAACGTCGAATATCGAATCGATATTTTGAAGTTTGACTTTTTTCGAATATGAAATTTTATTTAAAAATTCCCAATGAATAATAATCGAAATATAATAAATACAAAATCCAAATAGACATTAGCCCGAGTATCAAACAGTTTGTAAAACTGCATGAGCGAATCATGCATGCATCCATTAGTATTGCTCTCATCCAGCACAGCGGGTGGTGCAGTCCTTCCGCCCTTGCGTAACAAAAACAAAACCAAACCTCGTGCGGGCGAAAGCTGCCACCGTCCGCGACTCCCGCTTTTAAATTGCATTTTAGTTTAGAGCGGACAAGTACCACGGCAGTACGAGTCGGGTTTCAGCATAATTTTTATAACGGTTCAATTTTGTTTTTACCTATTTTTGATACATCAGTCAATTCTTGAGTTGAATAATGAATTTTGGGAAATTTGAATTCGGAATAACGGGCCAATACCACAACGAATTAGTAATTATTCGTACTCATTAAAATCGTAAAATTAAAAAACCGTATAAAATTGGAAACGGGGAAAATAAAAATCGTGTTTTAAATATTCCGGTTTTTGTATATATATTGTATATCTAAATTTCTATATATCTTCGTAATCTTTGTATAACTAAATTCGTTTCTTAAGAATTATAATATTCCGGTTTTTGTAAATCGGAACATTCGAATTTAAATATTCCGGTTTTTGTATATATATTGTATATCTAAATTTCTATATATCTTCGTAATCTTTGTATAACTAAATTCGTTTCTTAAGAATTATAATATTCCGGTTTTTGTAAATCGGAACATTCGAATTTAAATATTCCGGTTTTTGTATATATATTGTATATCTAAATTTCTATATATCTTCGTAATCTTTGTATAACTAAATTCGTTTCTTAAGAATTATAATATTCCGGTTTTTGTAAATCGGAACATTCGAATTCGTAATTGAATATTTAGGATTTTTTTGGTGTTCCCGTTTATTTTATGTACAGTATTTAAATTGATCAGTACAGGTTGGAAGGAATTTCTTTTAGAAATAAATCATGTGTCAACAATAACTAATAAAATAAATCCAATTAATTTAAAACTCATTTCATCTGGACTTTATCAAGGACTGGACCGAGGTGTATAAAGTTGAAAAACATTTGTATAAACCGTTATCAACACAAATAATAAAGTAGCAGGCACAATTCTAATATGCAGATTTTCTAAATAACACCAAAGTCGTTGTTTTATAAGATTAGTTTGTAGCATCCCTTGGTAGTAATCCTGCGAGCGCTAAAGCTCGTTTATGGGAGGCGTTGCGTTAGGAGCAGGAGTATGTCCCCCGAGCGGTTCACGAGATTTATTACAGGAAAAGCAATGGTGTTACAAGCATCGCAGAGAGAGTCGAGACAATTATTCGCAGATCCACCCCTAGTTGTTTATTATTACTATTTATATTAATAAATAATTAAACGGGAGACTTATGATTATCCAAACAGAATGTTTTGAATTTTTCACACACAGGTAAACGTATATTAATAAAAGATAGATTAAGTACAGTTTAAGGATAAATATTTAAAACAAAATACAACAGTGTCGTTAAAATTATCGACATGAATCATAAAACAATGTATGCTGTACGGATACTCGCTTTAGAGAAATGAGAAGATAATGTACATTTAGTACATTCACACTTCCCGCCTTAATATTAAAAAAATTGCAACAAAAAGTTTTAACAGACTAAGTATTAATGTTTACAGTTTAATTTTGATTAATGCAACGATGAGCCTGATTATGAAGTACTAAATTTAATTTAAGTACATTGCATCTCATTTTGTCATAATGAAAACAAAAAGGACAGCTAACATGTCTCGTGACATAAGGAAAGTCATAAATTATCGACCTTAATAACGTCCTGTCTGCCTATATGCCTTATAGAATTGTGTATGGTTCCTTAAAAAAATTAATTAAGATTTATATAGAAGATAACAAGACAGTTTTTATTCTTGCTATCCTTTGCCTAAGAAATAATGAGAGCGGAATATACTGAACTTAAATTTAATTTTAAAACAATGCCGTCAGAATTACTGCTTCTGGACCAGCAATGGATATGCAATTTTCTCAGTGGTTATCACTTCAACTGCCAAAATTGAATTAAACATATAGCAAATACAGGTTCAGTATTGTAAGTTTACATAAAATTAACTAGTTTCGATGTATATGTATGTCGCCAGCTGTCACGCCCTATGAACACGACACCAGTGCTTCTGTTGTGAAGTACTTAACACAACTTTTTGTATATACATTCCTCAGCTAAACGCAACTAAGATAGAAACGTCTAGACACATTTGAAACTTACACTAGGGTTACAGTGGAGTTACACAGTACTTATGTACATTGAAAATACAGTAATTTTTAAACAATAATAATACAAAAATGTCAAATAACTGCTTATTATATAAATACAAATCGTTATATCAATATTATAGAATATATCATAATGGAAATTATATTAAACAATTTCAATTAGTTGAAATAATCTCTTAAATATGCGTCAACTGTATAGTAAGATCATCAACATTACTTTTTAAATTGATTATCAGTCGTAGTGTCATTGAGCAGAGCAGGTCGGGGAGGGAAAAATATGTACTGTTTCTAAATCCAACTAACCTTATAATAATATTAATATTTGCTTATTAACTACTACATGGATATATAAAGCTAGCAAAAAATACGATTAAGATATACAAAGTGCTCTCTTCTCCCCGCAGACTCGCAAAGGGAAATAACTTGAGAAACACGGTGAGTACGTGAATGAAATTATATACATATACAAATATAAAACAATAACAAGAAGATGGATAGTACTCTAGAATTGCTGCGGACAGAATTGAGTTTCTTGTGAAAACTGGAATAAATTCAAAAGATGCAATTAATATCTTTCTACTTGTGATTATTCCAGATAAAATCTATTTCTTACATAAAATATCTATTAAATTTATTAATATACACAAGGATGTGCGGTGCGATGCGGCGGCGCGGCGGAGGGAGGCGGAGGGAGGCGAGGAAGCGGCCCGTACGCTGCGACGCAGGAAAAGTTCGAGCTTGACTACTAGCACAAGTCACGTCAAAATGCGAGCTTTTCCCGCGCCTCTGCGCCGACCTAACGGACCTCACGACGTTTACGATCTTCGTCCTGAACACTTGCAATTGGTCTTCCAATACTTTAATACCATTTGAAATATAACACAAGTTCTTAGACTACTTACGTGCAGTTTCTACCGCTTACATAATCTAATAGTAATCACATTGTAAATAACATTGCTTATACAATTAAATTAAAACTAGTATCATAATAATATAATCATCATCATCGACATATTTTGCACGAGAACGAGTGTACAATAATATAAAGCAAAATTATTATATTCATCTGTGATATGATTTAGTCACAATAAAAATTATACCTATTTTGCAAAAATAGTATACGATGCAAGTTACCTAAGTGTGATCTGAAGATAATGAATGAGGCTATGAGATATAAACAGATAGCGGGAGATAATTAATGGAAAATAATAAATTATACAAATATTGAAGGTCAAAGGTTTTAGTATGAGGCTGGCCAAATGGAGCTTAGAGCTTTATAATTTACAATACGTATGTTACTCAAATAGTGGTGTGTATACTGTTTTATACATATATGCTGCGTTAGAAGACAATCACAGTGAGGTTATAATCATCTAGCAGTGGATAACACAGTCAAAAATAAGGAGTTTATTAGCCCACAGTTTTAACTGCACATTACAGTGTTCGCGACGACGGACTCCATCAACAATATTTACCATCAGAGGTTATTTTATAACTATAGAAGTATAGGTAGGATTCAGCCATTAGTTTTGTTTGCTTATTGCAGCCATGTATAATAAATTACATGGCAATGTAACATCAAGACTCCTTGATGCTACTCAATGAAGCAGAAGACAAAATGACCCGTGCCTACGTTGTCAACTCGCTCCGAGTGACATAACAGGGGCGCTATTAACCTTTTTGTTGCTATCTA
This sequence comes from Acentria ephemerella, assembly GCA_943193645.1. Classification (NCBI taxonomy): domain Eukaryota; kingdom Metazoa; phylum Arthropoda; class Insecta; order Lepidoptera; family Crambidae; genus Acentria; species Acentria ephemerella. The sequence continues at coordinate 133,706 of OW971894.1, forward strand.
CACTATTGTGCATTAATATATTACATATCCTCGTACATCCCCGTACGGTAAATACAAAATCATTAAATATTGGAAGCTGGCGAAATGTATTCTTTTCTGAATGACGAGGAAAATATATCTTTGAACCAACCCACCTAATATGTAGCAAGCAGTGTTTAATATAAAAAAAGGCTTTCGTAATTTTGTACAATTATGTGATAAAAAATGTACTACTACAATAATTACATTACAAGTTTTTACATTCATAGTTTTATCAATTCATAAACAATTGTCAATGACGTGTAAAGGGAGGGACAAATCCTGCTGACTCGCTTGCCTGTTTTTCTCAGATCGAGACCTCCAGGTTTAGAAACAGAGCTTAGCTTAGATTGAGGTTCAATGAGTGTATTTGTACCAAAGTTAAACAAAATGTTTTGACTTTGAATCTTGTGAAGTTTCGCAAAAATTAATCATTTGACATCTTAAGAAAATATAAATATTCCGTCAATTTCAGTTGTCATGAAATGTTTAGGGTGAAAATTGAGATAACACTGACCCTTATACATGAAAAAGGGCAAGTTTTCAGCCAAGTCTGACTTTAGTTCGCGTTTTGTAATTGTCCGGTTATTTGAAAAGTAGTCTACAAAGTCATTAAAACGGTACATATTACCTAAATATTAAATGGCGTTTGTGTTAGGTTAATTGAAAACTAAACATAATCACAGTAAAAACACCAGAACACAGTCACAGCTAACCTGATAATAACACAATTTAACGAGCGAGTCAAGTTCAAAAAGTGTCCGTACCGCTGGAGTAATGAGAACTTGTTACATACACATGCTTTACAAAATTAATAATGATAGCGTAATTTGTTCTATGTTAACCGGAAAAATATCTCATAAGTAAATGAGAGAAAAAGGAAAAATAAATAAGCTGGGTTGGAGCTGTGGCACAAGAAACCGTCTCGACTTTTGTTAATATCATTATGTAATGATGGCATTAAATATTTTTTATGAGATGAAGAATTTCATGGTAAGTATAAATTAGTAGCTACTATACTGCAACGAGGACGAGCTCACCCTGATACTGTCAATCAATACACCGTATTTTTGTCAGTTAAATAATACTATAACATTGGGAAATGGTCCGTCAGTCCCGTCAGCGGCATTATAGTGTAATCTTACTAATACAAACAAATACTTAAGGAAAAATATATAAACTACCAATTCTTTCGGTTTTTTGTGTCGTTTTTCGATGGTATTTTAACAAGGGTGGTAAGCAAACGTGCGGCCGCCCAAGTCTGATGGTCCGCGATAGCCGTATACCTACTAACACCAGGCACGCTAGTAACACCAGGGGTATCTACCCACCTATTCCCAACACGTCACCCGTCATCCTGTAAAATAGAGGTACATATATTCTGGTCTCTATACTAGGCTACTATAATAGTAAATGTTACTACAATAGTAAACGTGACATCTGTAGACAAAATCATGTTCTGACGGTCTTTGATCATCTCCATCTTTTGAGTATCTGCTGTCTCTTTCGTTCACCACGGAGCTACGACATCTGCTTTTTTACAGTAATGGTGACAACCACCCACACGGGTTTCTTGATGCACGCTTGACACCCTAGCAAATTAAAGAGTAAGCGATTGTATAAGTCTTCCTGCTTCCAAGAAAACACTTCTTCTAGAAGATACGGCAAACTGAATACAACCAATTAGTGTTATTTGGTTGAAATTTTTTGTAAAGGTCCTACCTCTATCAGCCTCTCAAAATTAGAATCGAAAATACGCTGAGGGTAATTATAATATAGTTAGGACGTCTAACTGATAGTCAAATCCATAAAATCAAATAAAATCCATAAAATTAAACCAACCCAAACTAAAATGTACTACAGACTTCAGAGTGTAATAAATATAAACGTTGTTGGACTCCAGCACCTTCCCCATAATACACTCCAGTAGTCATTACTGTCAGTACAGTGGAGTGTATTGTAACCAACGCAATTAGGCTGACATAAATGCATACTCGCGATGACAATTAGTCACCCCAACGATTACGAGCACAGATTACGGCGGCCTGGATCAGTACTCTACAATAAGTGTTAATTTATGTGTGCAATTACATACTTTAACTGTGGATCTTCAGGCACTCCCGTTAAATTTCTTTCAATTTCTATAATTAGTGCCTATTTTCAAGCCCAAAAATCTGAGAAATATCCTTCTACGTAGAAGCATTTTATTAGGATATTAACAGCTAGCGCCTAGATTGCTGTTATTTATTTATGTACCGATCTCGCCTCTATATAAATTGAAAAAGGTACGTAGAGATTTGTACGGGTCATCGATTATTTTTTAAACTTCAAACAATACGAAATAAATATTTGAAGTAATCAGAACTCACCTCCGATTATCCATATTGATTATTTCCTTTAGACGTCTTAACTCGTAATCAGATCTAATCGCAGACCAGCAAGTAATAATATCAAAAGAGTTTGCATCGATAATTGTGTAACTATGAAAGGAGAGTCTGAGGACACGCAGCGCCCTCCGCAGACCACATCCCGTCGATAACAAGATAGCCATGACCACTGGCCACACCTACCACTATTTAACATGAAATGATAATTGATAACGCACTTTGTTACAAAGGACCGTATTGTTCACGCACAAACAATGATAAATGCCGCTAACAAACTATTTTTCCAATTGTGTTTATATCGCACTTCTTACTATATTTTATCAAAGTACTAAGCTCTTTAGTTAATACTGCAAGTTTCGAGAGCTTGCACTGGCATTTCACTGGCATTTGGTCACTAAATTGCATATTCAGTTTCGACGGTTCAATACTGGCTGCACTCGGCGGCGCATGGCCTTATTTACCGAGCGCGCGCATTTGCAGCCGGAGTACATTCCAATGCATAGAAAACTTATATAGTTCCGATGAGAATCTTTGCACCGGAGAGAATAGATATACGAGTTTTTCTACTTCACTCAAATTAAAAACTGACAATATTTCACTAAACAGTTTTTATTTTGTTCAGCAAGGTTTTATTTTGTTTATTTTAGAACACTTTTTCCATCTTGAAATATAAATAAGGGTCTACAGCTACACATACTTAGGCCACTTGTTGAAGATGTCTACGGGTATGTATCTGTATAAGTAAGTGTAATAACAGCGGTATGACACTTTATGCAACAAGCTAACTGGATCGTTGGATTGGAAGTTTTATGAATTGAAATAAAGGTTGGGTATCCCGTAGCCATAGTAGACACGTCAATACTGAAAGAGCTCAACATAAAACGCTTGTTTTATGTATCCCCCAGAAGCCTACATACATAGAGTACTCTAGGATTTTGTTAAATTTGTCAAAACAATGAAGACTACCACAATAAGCCTTAAGCGGCGAAAGGGCTGCTGTTATTAGGGAGTGATCTTCTGCGGTCGCACAACAAAAGTTGCGGCTAATCCCCACAAACGAGCTTTAGGTCTGGATCCAGGGACATAAGACCAGTAAGCTACTGATTAGAGGACGAACAGTCCCGTTACAGTTCCTATTGAGTTGTGCTGTGCTGTATATGACGTAATCTTCTTTTATCAATCGATGTTCGTTAGTCTCGCTAAAACTCAAGAACGACTTGACCAATTTAATTAATTTTTATTGTGTTTTCTCCAGTTTGATGTCCTGTCTTGATCAATTTTAATAACTAGGAAAATCTTAAAGATTTGTTGTATATAAATCCTTAGGTTAATACCTAAAACTAAACATTAAAACTGTCATTTCTCATATCACTACTTTAGGTTTATAGATTGCGTTAATGGTATTTTGTAGTTGATAAGTTCACCACATTAACTAGTATAACATATTTTTTCATTTAAAAAAATTTTAAATGTTAAAAAGGACTTTAGATAGGTAATGAAGAATTAAAAATATTTCTTTTTATCAATGTATCGATCACGAGAGCCTCTTAAACATAGACGGGGATTTGCCCCCGTTTTATTTGTAAAGAGATGAGATAATGACGAAAAATCAAAAGATTTTTGAAACCCTGGTTCTTAATGTAACTGGAACGAGAAAAAGAGAAAAGAGAACGCGAGTAGACACTCTAAAAATCATGGAACCCCCCACATTCAAATCATTAAGTGAGATGTAGCACAACGGTCGAACGCTGCTCATGTATGGCACTACGCTATGCTGCAACTGTAACTTACCTTAGATTCAAAGAAGGAGGCGTGGAAGTCGCCCGTGGTGCCGGCGACGGAGGCGAGGTGCACGGTGGTGTTGGCGAGGTTGGTGAGCGTGACTGTAAGTCGATGCGCGACGGCCAGCGGCACGCGCCCGAAGCGCAGCGCACGCGGTCGCAGCTGCAGCGCCTCCACCGGACCTCCCGCACCTCCGCTCGTCTCCGCACCGCCCCATTCCTGACACATAACAAGCACAGCTACCTTTTAATATCTTCTCTTCTTTACTAGTTCACCGACAAAAGAATGTATCAGCCTATATAGGTTCCATTGCTGGCAGAAGCCTTCCTACACAGGAGAAACACATGACGAGATTGGGTCATTACCCCACCACGCTGGCCCAATGAGGCTAGTTGTGTCAAAGCGGTTGCCGTAACAACCTGGACTAACTGTTTAAACGCCTTCTGATGCACGGAGGAGTTACGGATAACAAATTTGATGGAACGATCCAGAGACCAACCATTGCGAATATTGCTTTGTTTTCGGTATCGAAAGCAAAGCGTTTGAACGACTACGCCAACGAGCTCATCCACTATTCCATAGTACCCCCAAATTCAATAAATGAAATGTTAGCCAAGAGGAGCAACCAGACCAGTGGTGTACACACTAGATGGTCTAATGACGTTAACGGCTGACAGGAAGTCACTAGTTGAGGCTTTTACCTAGCAGTGGGTTGATGTGGGCTGCGAATGATGATGACAATTTTGGTTTAGTGTTTTAGTGTAACATTACATACATTGATGAAAATGATATATCATTAACTTCTGATCTATTACTATTGCCATTGGAGTTAAATAAAAACTAAATTTATGATAATCATGCCTAAAAGCTATAATGTTTTATGTTTTGATAGTATCTTGATTAAATTAAGACTTTTAGCAACACCCGCAGGAATAAGACTTATCACTATAAGACTATGTTTCCTGTGTATAATAACATCTCGTTTTTTTTAACTGGAGTTAGACTTAATGACATTAAAACTTTAGGCCTCATCTAACTAAGCCTTTTCAGAAATACAATCAACCAAAATTTATATTTAATTGTATTAATGTTCCCATCTGCTTTTCATATTTCGGCTGTGAAGCAATTAACTGTGTTTTTGTGTGAAAGCAAAGGGAACCAGGTTCCAAAATGTCAAGATATAATTGGGGTTTGAAGACACCAGATATAGATGGACTGGTGATTGCTTTACATTATATTACTCAAAAACCATACCCTAATTATAAAAGAATAAAATTAAAGTAAACTATGTTTCCATATTAAGAGTATAAACATTTCATATTTGAGTTTCTTCGGAGGAGGAATTTTTGGACATCTATGGCGATAATCCGGACGATTATTTTTCTAGCCTTGTTACTGTGCATTGAATTAGAGGGAGATGAATGAGAGAGAGAATAATTTTTTTATACATTGCTATCAGCATTTTTAATACCTTAGGATCAAAACTTTTCAGCCGCCCCTCATAGGCTTCTTCCAACTTTTTCATTGATTCTTAGCTGCTGCGATTCTAGTCCAGTGATTCCACCATTACTTTTAAGTCATCCTCCCATGTTCACATTGGGCACCCTCTGTTTCTGACACCATCTCAAAGGTACCATAAAGTAGCCTGTTTGTCCCATTATTCTATGATGCATCGCAGTATGTGGCTTAAGTTATGAAGGTATGGATAGAGAAACACATAAAGAGGAGGTGGAGGCCTTCACCCTATCAGGGAGCCATCTTTGAAATATTTAATAATTTAAATGACCATAAAACTAATCACATTCAATCATAATCTAAACACATATTCTTATATATAAAAATGAATTGATGTTCATAAGTCTCACTAAAACTCAAGAATGGCTTGACTATTATTTAAATAATTTTTATTGTTACTAACTGACATGCTTAACATTAAAACAGTCATTTCTCAAATTGCTACTTTGGTTTCTTTTAATAGATGGTATTGGCGGCAATTTGTAGGTGATTCAAAGTTCACCAGGTCAACTAGTTTATATATAAATCTAACCACAATTTACTATTATTTACACTATTGGATAAATATAAATCAAGATTTTCATACTTGAATGGTTTGTACAAATATTCATACCGTAGTTAATACTAGTTGACTCAGCAAATGTTGTGTCCGCTACAACCTTCTGCAAACATTCCATCTATTAAAAATTATCTTATGAAACAATGAAAGAAATGACAGGTATGTATACACATCGGTTACATGATTCTCCATACTAAACAACATATTTATGTTATAGCTTTTTTTCTTATTTATTAAACAAAACAAAAAATAAATATTCAAAGTGGAAAAGCTGTTTTTGAGTTTTAGCTAACTAACTACTAACAAACACCAATAAATTTTTATGAATATTAATGGAATATAGATTTTGAAGAAATATAATATTATTAACATAATTTATTATTTAAATAAATTAACAATAAACTTCATCTATTCACAACCTAGGCATAGTAGAAGTTGAAGATAGTAATAACCAGTTGGCATGGTAGTCTGGGTCACTAACACCTCCTTTCCTATTTCATCCTGATGCAGTGTGCTGAGTTTTGGAGTGAAGGGAAGGCAGCCAGTGTAAAACAGTGAATAATAGGTATTAAAATGTATCATCTCCACTAACTCAACACATGGAGCCAGATGAAGTATTTTTTAATTATCTGGTATCTTTAGGCAATGGTTACTAACAAAGAAATATTTAATTACCTGAAATGTTATTCCTTCCAAGAGAGAATCATGAACTGTAGTTACATCTGTAAAACAATAGTGATTATTTTACATCACAATAATAATATTAATTATAATTATGTACTACTATACATATATAGTTTTTTCAGGTATAAAACTCCTATTTGAATGATAATATATTTTCATTTAGTACTTAATAGGGTAGTCAGTATTGAGTAATTAGTTAATTGTTTTTAAATACCCTCCTATAAATAGTTTACCTATTAACTCATGGCTAATCGATTGGGTATTAACATATATAAATATCTCAGAAACAATACTATTCTTAGACTTTAAAATACCCTAAATATTATTAAAATCATATAATTTAACAAGATAATCCTAATTACCTACTTAGTCTTCATTGAGACGAAAATACCATGTGCATAATAACACGCACGGTGAATGAAAATCAACCAACAAGTACTCTTTGGCGGCGGGCAGTCTAAAATAACATCGGGCAGGCAGTCGCGCTGCAGCAAAACATGCCAAATTATAATTGCTATTGTATTTTAGAATAAATGTACCTCTACTACATTGTTCATATAAAAGAAAATACCTATGCCATTTCTAGTCTACTTTAGTAAGCAGTCAAACTGCAAATCGATTTTACCATGGCTCTTTCCCTGGGCTGTCAATTTGGTGTTGAGAGCTATATCTAATAAAGTCAAAACAAATATATAACACCACACTGTTTTCCTATACATTTTGAGTAATTGTACGTAATCATACACGGTTTAATCACATTTCTCAAACGCAATTCCATTAATTCATCAAAATAGCACTTTTTACTCAGAAGACTTGCGGTCATGCGTTCAAAACGTATGTAAGTAACTACCATAGACTACAGAAAGTATGATGTTTTGACAAATCAAAATAAAAAATATGAACTATTTCTGAACTAAAAAACGGTTTACAAAGGTTGTAAAAAATACAATAATTAAAAAGATTGAGTAATTTATATTACCTCTTAAATTTATCGATAAAAACTTTAGTTTTGTTAAAACAAAATTATCAATAATCATTCATTATTTCAATTATCGCTTTTTTTTTCTTCTTCGCTGGCGACACATGAATTTAATGTAATTTTTATAATTTATTTTGTTTATTGACATTTCGTCTCAAACTGAAATAGAAAGGGGTTTGCTAAACTGTAGTCGAAACTCATTCAAACAAAAATAGTGATGGAAGTTTTTGTTTACTTACTATTTTTGTATTCTTTTAAACTAAAATATCTTTTATAGTTACAGTGTCGCTATTAAAATTAGTAAAATAATATATAATTTTTCTCATTATACCCATTATCCTATTTTTACGACCATGGACGGCAGTGGTAGGTTAACATTTGTAAACAAACATTTACAATTTAAAACACCCAGCTTTGTTTTTCATAGTAAATTTCAGAAGATACGTACACTCTACGTATAATTTTTGAGGATATCAATTGCTGTTCAAATTAAGTTTTAGCCGTAAGTTTTGTGTCGCAGTTGGTTTGATCAACCTTATGGTCCTTAGTTCGATAAAGTCAACACTCGTGAGAATAAAACCTCGTCGCTGGCACTGCACCGCTCGCCACTATGGGGCACTGCCACTGCTGGTGGCGAGGGATGCAGTGGGTATTATATGAAATAAACAATCTGTCTACAGAAATAAATAATATTATTAAAAACCAATTTTTACATGACCTTAATTAGGATTACTTTGGATTGGATTTGGATTATTTGGTTTAATTTGGATTTACAAAAATCATATTCAGAATAATCGCTTAAGTCGTAATATTGTCAAAAAATTTGGTTTAGGTGACAATGAGCCACATGACAACATCAATGAAAACATTCGTGTAATGGACCTTGAGGCAGGAAATGATGTGACAAATGAAACAGATGACTATGTGAATGATACGGCAGACGAAGAAGAAGAATTATTTGATATATCCATCCCGGCTGCACATTCAGTGAGTTTTTATTTAAACAAAACTACCATATTTATCCTACAAAGGTGTTTTATTGTTGATTAACAAATGTAAAAATTAAATAATATTCAATCAATCTTTAATTCTTCTTCAATAAAAAGGGCTTTTAAAAACCTCAAGTTGACAAAGACTTTCCACTAGTTTAACCATCTATTAATCATTCTTTTCTCAAGACAAATAGCCTTCGTAAAAGCATTCATAATTTATTTCTAATTTTTCTATCTTTAGTTTTGCTTGTCTATAGATTCTCTGTTGGTTATTTCATCAACTCTTGAGTTTTTCATATTTGTTTCTAACTACATCCCTAAAGAATTGGTTGCAATTTTGTTTCAGGTGTCCTTACTAGATTTTCTTCTATTTGTAATTGTAATAAAATGTTACTTTTCTTGTTTATCTTGTGTATCATATTTTCTGGACTTGTCATGCGTCATGATAAAAGTATTGTGATTGTAGTATATGGGCCCGGAAATGGCGGCTGTGAGTGGGCGGCTTGTACTGGAGCCGGGGTGGCGCGGTAAGGTGGCGGTGGCAGCGCACCTGAGCACAGTGTTCCCCGGAGAGACCGTGCCGCTGCTGCTGCCACGGACGCCGCGCCTGACGCACGTGCTCGACCGCATCCGGCGCGAGCGGCTCTTCGGCCTGCTGTGCCCTGAGTAGGTGTAGCCACTTGTACTTCTGGGAATGATTGCATAATACATTTTTTGTAAAAAATTATCTGAGGCAAAATAAATTTAGAAATTAAAATGTAAAATTTAAAGGTTGGGTTATGTGTTCGCAGCGAAACTGGATTCCGGCTATCAGGCTACGGCGTAGTTTGCGAAGTCCTGGAGGCGGGGACGGGGGCGGGTGGCGCTGAGCAAACGGGCTTTAAGGCGCGCGCCGCCTACCGCTGCAGGGTCGTCGACACCACGGCCTGCGCCGTCGCCATCCACCTGTACGCCAGGTGAGGTCAGCCATATAGTAAAATTCAATGGTTACTGACTGATATAAGATTATTTTCTACCTTTTCTTTACTAATTCAAAAACCTCTAATGTGATCATAGAATAAGTAAGGTCTGTATATCCCCGCAGCATGCAGCTGGAGGAAGTGGTGGTCCTGCCGGAGGTATGCCCGCTGCCACCGCTGCGACACGCCGGGCTCGCCTCGCTCGATGCATACCGCCCGTATGTTACTGTCCTTATATAGTTTACATACTATTATTATATTAACGACGTGTCAAGGGAAAGAAAACCTTATCGAGTGTTTTATTTGTTCTTCTCAGATCAAGACTTCGCGGTTGATCGTTGATAGGTTGTATTAAATGGACGTTCAATAAGTGTACTTCAACGTTAAATATTAATGTATAGTTGCGTATATGACGGTCGTCAGGCTGGACGTGCGGCTGCAGCGGCTGGAGGCGGCGGTGTCTCCGTGGTCGGTGTTCCTGTACCAGATGTTCGACTACAAGCGCATCCGCCTCGAGTTCTGCGACTTCTTCAAGAAGCTGGGACTCTGTGAGTCACAACACTTTCAAAGCACGCTTCAATTATACTTCTTTTAAAATTTAATCTTATCACGTAATCACTTTGAAAACCTCTGCTATATACTCATACGTCGTGATATTTCACTTAAGACAGTCCTGTCAAAACAACATATTGAGACATATTATTATAAATTAGTAGTTTTAGTAAAATTTAACGGAATAGTTTTTTTGCGAAATCTAATACGTGCCTCGATCTAGCAGCGTGTAATAAGAATGCCCCGTTTGTACGGCAGTCAACCTGCCGGAGGAGCCGGTGTCGTTGTCGTTCTGGGTGTCGTCCAACCTGGCGCTGGCTGCCCGTGACCAGGCGGCGCTCCTGGAGACTGACTGTGCGCTGCACCGGTTGCACATGGCGCTGAGGCTGCTGACCCTGGTAGGTCACAGGACCTGCTCTAGGTCACGGCGTATAATTAACGTACATTGCTGCGTTTAAAAATACATTTGTGGACGAGTGTGTAACCTGTGTCTGTCCTGGCAGAACACGATCCTGTGCTGTGGGTCGTGCCGCTCGGAGGTGGCCCGCCGCGACCACATCTTCGCCATGTCCAGCGAGGGCGTCCACTCCAACTACACCAACCTGGGTGAGCACGCACACCACACCACACCAGAGTCCATACACATGCCCCAACTACTCAGGAACTCCAACAACATTAGATATAGACTATAATAAAAAATCTATAAACAATTAAGGACACCAACGAAGTAGGGAAATCTTAACTACCATGAAGTTTCATTAAACTTTAAAGAATGGAATGATCCCTTTTAACTTTCGTAATTTATTATTCTATTTGGGAATTAGGTCGGGGGAAAAGTCTTTTCGCATATAGTATGTATAAACTTTTGATAAAATATCTTTGGATACATCCAAAGATATTTTATCAAAGTTTTTTCACTATTTGTATCTGGCTGGTTTTCGTGACATTTCAAAAAAAGAATTCTTTATTGAGACGTAATGAAACCGAACCGTTTTTGAAAAGATTGATACCTGGTGCTGAAAGGTGGATCACGTATGACAAGAACTTGCGAAAAATTTCATGGTCAAAGGTTGGTCACGCTTCACAGAGAGAGAGTTTGGCTGGGAGGTGTTAACGTATCTGCCATATAGCGCTGACCTTGCACCTTCAGATTTCAACTTCAACAAGGTCTCTTCAGAATTCTTTAGGCAGTGTCAGATTAACATCAAGAGAGGACTACTGCAACTATTTGTTGCGTTTTTTTGATCAAAATTCCCAAAATTTCTTCAACAACGGGATTATGTCTCTACCTATAAGATGGCAGAAAGTCTACGAAAAAAATGGCACATTTATACTGTAATTAAATTTAAATTTATTTAAATTCACAAAAAATATCTTGAATTTGCATATAAAATGTGAAGAAACTTTTCCCCCAAGCTATTATTATCAACAATTTAATTTTCTATTTTCACAAATTCATTACAAGATTTTTTTCTAGCAGAGAAAGTGAAATATTAACACCAGAAAATACAAAATTAAATGCTAAATATTAATAATTTCTATTCTTATGAATGACCTTTCGGTTTGTACCATAAGATAAGGATATTTTTTTCACATTTGACCGGTCCGATTCCTGGCTCAGCAAGTGATTTTTCATAAATCTTTTAATGCAGATTTAATTAATTTTTGAAAATAAAAGAACGTTTCCTATCAGTAAAATTTGCCATCATAAATATTAAGGGTACTTTTTCTCCGAGCACGGTTGTTTTTCCATCCGGTATACCGGACCGAACCGACCGGTATAACGACCGAAATTAACTTATAACTTAACACTAAAATATAATATATAACAGAGAGCCAATTAAAAGTCTCTACAACTAGGAATTGTAAAGGTTTAAAGAAAGTTATAGAATATGAGGGTGACAAATAATGAATAAATGCAAAAAATAATGTTTATGGATATGATACATTTAAATTTTTGGTTTAATAAAAGTTATTCCATACGATTTTAATTTCATTACCCTAGCGCAAAAACTAGACATAACTGTATTTTGAAAGATGCTCTTAAATTTGACGGAATTTACATTTGAAAACCTGTAAGTTGAGTTGTCAAATACAAAATAAGCTAACATTTGTGTGTCGTAGGCGGGTACATGCACGACGTGGTGACCGTCTCGGAGGCTCAGAACACGTCCCTGGAGGGCGCGCCTTCCGCCGAATACTCCTGGTTCCCAGGGTACACATGGACCATCACGTTGTGCGCCGCCTGCGCCGCGCATCTCGGCTGGAGGTACGTACATACACGTCCTAGCCTCCCCCTCAACCGGAAGTACATACATAGACGTCCTGGCTTCCCCGTCCAGTTAAATAATGTGATGTTCTGTGTGATGGCAGGTTCGACGCACTGAAGCGCAACTTGTGGCCGCAGCAGTTCTACGGTCTGTGCCGCACCAGCGTGCAGCCGTGCCCCGCCGACCGCGCCAACACTTAACTACCACGACACCACAACGACATCACCACGACACCACAACGACATCACCACGACACCACAACGACATCACCACGACACCACAACGACATCACCACGACACCACAACGACATCACCACGACACCACAACGACAACTCGACATTGAGCTGGAGTCCGTTACCCATCATCCAGGTTACCTCGTCTATTCATCGAACTCCATCTAATAGTATCGAAATAAAAGCTTCAAGCTTAACTAAAGGGCAATGTAAAGCCACTTCATTTCTAGGGCCTTCATAATTCATGAAGAATGACATCATTTTATATTAATATTCGTTCTAGTCTCTCTGTGTGAGAATGGAAAAACAATGTACACTTTGCTAGAATACAATTAGTATGTATTTTGAATTAGATCAGGGTTTTAGTACCCCTATTAAAATGTAACTATAATATGGATTGTCAGATTGTTCTAGTAACTAGTTCCACTGACTAATGCGAGTTATTGACAAAAGCCACATCGTCTATTTCCGACGCTTTTAATTTGGTAGTAAATAAACTACGACTTACCAGTTACAAGAAATGACGATGTTATTATAAACTACAAATTAATAAAAACCTTAGACAGTGGAACAATGTAATACTTCAAATAATAATTGATAATATTTTTTAATTATGATTGTAATTAGAACTGAACAACTACCAATTCCAGTAACAAAGCTTTTATAATCTAAGCATACATAAGGTATTGCCAGGTAGACACAGATGTCAGGAATTTAAAGAAAATATATGAATGTCACCGTTTGGACCACCTGTAAATAAATTTATTAAAAAATCTTGTAAAAACAGTATAATAACGAACGCCTTGCTTCGTAATATTTAAATACGTGTCGAGTAGATTCATAAAACAGACAGAGGACAGGGTCGGATAGTACGTACGTACATAAATTTTTTAGTTTATTTTTAATATTTTTTTCTTGTGTAAATATTATCAGATGTTACTTAGATAATCGTCTATTGTTGTGTTATTCATAATGCGTGGAATATTTTAATATAAGTTTGAATTATGTACATATTATGTTTTAGTATTAACAAATGATACCACAGGGCAACCGATCAATGTAAAGGACAAACACTTCAATATTTATAAATTCTGTAATTCATTTTATAATTAATGTTTAAGAAATTCATTTGAAATTGAATAAAAATAACTGTAGGTATAACAGAAGCATTACAATAATGTACAATGTGAAGCAAGTCACAAAGGACCTATATTTTAAAATCAGCAGATAGACAACCCTATGAATACTCGTATCAATGTCAATAGAGTATTTAGTGTATGCGTAGTGCGTAAGGTCAGTGTCTTCGATGCAGGAGGTAGCGGTTCGAACCCCGCCACGTAGCAATGTGTTCTTTAATTTTTAATTAATTTGTACGTTTGTTCGTCGCTTGGTGATGGAAATCAACTTGGCCAGCGTGGTAGACTAAACAGTAATCGCTCTAATTTGTGTTGACGTATATGACCGTATATGTTGATGATTTAGTCTTATGTGAACAAATTTGATTGCTAAAATTATATTAATTTAACTGTCTAAATAATGTGCCGAAGTCAATGTATAACCCCAGGAACACAATGTATTAAATCACGTACTTAGTTATACATTTTCATCGTTTTCCATCTTTTTTTATTACATATTTGTTAACACAAGTCAGTAAGTTCTCCTTACTTAGGATACGGTCCATTTCAAGCCTATTGTAGCAAGGGTTTGAAATTTCTATTTGTGCCAATTTCATAAGCGTTTTACGCGTCATTTCGAAAGAAGATAGTGGTACTGCATATTGCTGACGCGTGTTTTGTAATACTAACTTTTAAACTATCCCGTTTCGTAATACAAAAATAATAAAGACGGGACGTAAAGCGTACTGTAGGTAATTACATACCTTTTAATTACCTGACTTTTCAAAGGTATGTAATGTATATATAAAGGTATGTACCTATTGTGCGCTTTGAACTCTGTTTTTAACATTGTGTTTTATTTTTATTTGCACGGTGCTGTACGTAATTTACTTAGTTGTACGTAAAATTATATTAGTTATCAAAGATATTGTGAGACGATCTTCTAAATTTTATAATTCTCTAGTTACGTATTATCTGAATGCGGGGGGAACGACCCGTCCTCGAAGAAGTGAGGCGGGTCCGCACCCTGGCGCAGAGGGAGGCTCTGCGCCAATGGGACGAGGCACTTACCACTCCAACTGCCGGTCACCGGACGATCGCAGCGATCCGTCCGGTGTTGGAGGAGTGGGTTGGGCGCCGGCAGGGCAGCCTCACATACCGCATGGTACAGGTACTGACTGGACATGGTTGCTTCGGTCACTACCTGTACCGTATCGCCCGTCGGGAGGAGACGCCGCGGTGTCATCACTGCGACTCTCCCGACGACACAGCCGAACATACTGTCATTGAATGCCCGGCTTGGCAAACCGAGCGCCGCGAACTATGTGCGGCGCTCGGCAGTGGTTATATCTCGCTGCCAACCATGGTAAGGTCTATGGTTGGCAGTGGGAGGGTATGGGTGGCTGTCACCTCCTTCTGCGAGACTATTCTCTCGCAGAAGGAGGCAGCGGAGAGAGAACGGGAGGACGATCCTTTAGCCGCTCCTCTCCGGCGTAGACGGGTGGGCACGAGAAGACGGGCTGTGGTCGCCCGTCTTTCTACGCCCTAAGTGTGGCCGCGTGCGTGGGTGGCTCCCACGCATGCATTGCACAGGCCGCCACGTCTGGGATTGCCCAAGTAGCTCTGGGTAATCTTCATTAGCGCGAAGCCCGGCCATAAGGCGGGGCTGCCTGGGGATGACCTGGTGAATTGCGTCGGCAGAACCCGGGTCACCCCCCGATGGGCAATGGAGTTACCGGGGAGTTTTAGTGGGTATTCTCAGTGCCGGCCTTGAGGCACTGGGTGAGCCCCACACACGCCCGCCGCTTAGCCAGTGGCGGGTAGGTCCGTAAAGGGATTCCTCCTCGAAAAAAAAAAAAAAAAAAAAAAAAAAGTTACGTATTATCTGAAGATGTATTAGTCGGCCCTTAATTTGACAAAAATTGTAAAACTGTATAGAATTGTTTTTTAGCAACTCTAGTCTAGTATGAAAACAGAAATAAATAAGAAGTGATATTGTTATAAATTATTTTACTTTTTCATCTTTTTCCATTAGCATACCAGCATGTCTTGTTAATATTATTGACGATGTGGTTGGTGGGCACATCGCTGATTAAGTTAGTATGCGATCTTACTAATTACAGAAGTAGTTTTGACTTTAATTATCTGTTAGACATTATTTTACATAAAAAACCTACAACACACAACAAACCTACATAACAAACCTACTTTAAATAATTACATTATATAAACTGAATCATCTTTCAAAAGATGTTCTTTCTGTTATTAATACAATACTATTATTATTTATGTAAAATAATGTCTAACAGATAATCATATAGTTAAATGTAATGTATTACAATAATATATAACACTATGTTATTCAAAATTATATATTTACAGTAAATTATGCTAAGACTAGTCTACACAGAATCTATATCACTTTTCTTAGTTACTAAGTAGTGTAGTTTAATTTCAGGTAAGTCTATGCTCAGGATGTTGGCGGGTAGGGTTGCGAGTGCTCCGGCGCAGGTGCGGCTGCCGTCGTATTTGGTTCAGTTTGTGCTGCATCAGATTTCAAATGCTTTTTACCTAGAACATATAGATTATAATATATATCAATAAAAGTAATTATCAGATTATTCATCAATATTTAATTATCATTGAATAAAGCATATTTTAGGCTTTCTATATCTTTATTAAATAATAAATTATTCTAATTTAGTGTATTTATATTCGGCGCCAAAATAAAGATAATAGGGCCCGCCGTCCCTGTGAACTTCACCAACAAAAAAATTCTCGTTTTCACACAAAATTCAATTTCACAACCAAATTTGTGTTTCAGCAAAGCACATTTGTCACTAAAACTGTGTAGGATTTTTTTTGAAGTTTAAGTGAAACTCGCACACACAGATCATAAATCCCGAGAAAAAATGCCACTATGAGTGCAGCCTGTGCCTTGTTGTTGAGAATATTGACACGTCAAAGGCCGTGACTATGAAACCTGGAGGTATGTTAGGGCTGGCGGCGACAGGCAGAGGCAGGCGCAGGCGCAGGTCCCGGCCGAGGATGGTGCGCAGCGTGGAGCGCGGCAGGCGCAGCAGGCGGGCGCGCGCGCGCACCGACAGCGACGGCGCCGCGCGCACCGACGACCACACCTCCTCTACGCGGCTCAGCCTGCAGACAATATCATCATATCAAAGCACATTTTACGCTACTCCCCACCCAACCAATAATCATAATGATGTCTATAAAATAAAAAGTCCTCTTATGTATAATTATTTGTTTAAAGACAAGTAGTGTAGAAGCCGATATGGGTGTCAATATCACACCATTGTGGAAAAATAAAAAAATAAAAAAGTGTTTCACTGAAGTTGGCTGGATATGTTATCTGGGATGATTTTGCCCAGATTTTTGCTACTGTTGGTTATTGCTTTAGTTTTTGTTGTAACCATATTCAGGCCAACTTGCTTGATGTGTGTATCCAGGTCTGTTAGCATTTCCTGAGAGAAGCTTGTGAACAAAATAATGACATCAATAATCTATATTTTAAGGTATATAATTTCCATTCATATTGCCTGAAAACATCCTCAAAACTTCATTATACAATGTTCAAATTACCTATATCCATTATTTTTGATTGTGGAACAATGCAAATATTTTACAATGAAAGAATAATAATTTTAACATGTATTATATTAATGAAAACTATACCGGTTGACAGGCCTCCCAGGGCGTGGGGCATCGCAAACGTTGCCAGTGGAGAACAGCTTGCGTTCCCAAGCGAGAAGGGTGTTTTTAGATGGTGGTTCACGGGCAAATCTTTCTCGAAAATCACGCTTAATCTGTAATATGCATGCATATTATTACTCAAATATTAGTTAAAAATACAGGTATTATCTTAATGTTAAACATACTTGACTAATACCCGTATCAGTCCTCTTTCTCTCGTGCACCCAAACAGCAGCTACCAACCTTTCTTCTATACTAAAATTAGATGTGTCTACCGAAGATTTCTTTACATTTTTACTATTTAATATTTGCTTTTGTTCAGGACTTTTATTTAAACTGTTTTGTGAAACACACGATACATTTTGTGAGTTAAGATTAAGATCATAGTGATTTACTATAGTAAGAGCATTGTCCTCTTGACTTTGATTTTCAGTAATAACTGGATGATTTACAGAGCACTGCTGGTACACGTGATGGTGATATGTTGGCTGAATTGAATACTGATACATTTTTACAAAAAATAATTTATAAAATTCACCATTACACCACTATAAACTTTTGGATTATTTGTTTACAATTTGAAAATACGAATGTGGTTGACAGAATTTAACTTTTTTTTGTTGTTTAATTCTTGTATTATACGGAAAGCAAAGAGAACTAAAGCCCATACAGCCATATCTTTTGTGATAATTTACGGTTTCGGGATACCGGTAATTTTGGCAACTAATGCCTCACCATTTTGTTAATGAAAATGGAATGCAATGTTATCGATTACGATGCAGTGATACGAATGAAATGAAATGTTATGTTAACGACGATAACATAACAAATAAAAATAGTATCTAAATGAGAATAAAATATAACGATAATGTTATAAAATGATTTAAACCTAAATCAATGAAAATGAAACATAAAAAATCGAGTTATGTATTTATTGCACGACGTAAAGTAACGACCTTTTTACCATGAACTTCACCATTTTCACGATACACAATATAAGAAATAAAATATACAGTATCCAACCGAACTCACTATCATGAGCCAAAAACCACTTCACACTGAAAGTTTGAAACATGATTAGGGCTACCAAACATCAATGTAAGTTAAATATTCACCTAAATTATATTTTTGAACGCTTTTATTTGGTTATAAATGATTTAGATTTTATTCTAGTTTATTAGAGATAGAAAATACTTTTCAAACAGTTGTCTCTAGTAATGATTATTGAGCATTCAATATCCTAGTTTTATAGCCCTGCAAAAGGAAATTTCGTTTCTTGGTACTTTTTTAATAAACTAAAAATTTTGATAAAAAGTTGCCCTCAAAATTATCATATTTTACTAAGATTTGAAAATAAATATACACGCCAAATAACACATTTTAATAAGTTTTGTTGTATAGTTATTTGTATTTTTATATTTTTTCTCAGTTTTAAAAAGATACGCTCACGAAGTTGACCGAGAGTTTCATTCTCAACAAGTCAAGTAGCTTATGTGACCTGTCTTACCAAGTGTTTGTTTCCATAATGTCTATTGACTGTACTCACCATATAATTTGGCTTGGTAACTTAGTTAAAGTTAATAATATCGAGCATCAAGTCGTCAAATCTATATGATGCACCTTTCCCATCTTATTGATATAAAAACAGTCCCTTTCCAGACCCTATCAAAAATTTATTTTTCAGGGTTAACACAAATAAAACCAATAAAATTTACTTATTTTATAGTAATTGTGTTTATCTTACACTTTTTAATAATAATATTCTATTTTTATAATAAATAGGAAATGTCTTATCACAGTAAATAACATTAATATTACAAGAACCTTTAACTATCACCTACTTCTTAATAATAAAATCGGGAAATTTTCAGTCACCAAGTAATCATCTTCAAAAATAACAGCTATGTTCAGTTCAAATTCTGCAAGAAAGCAATATTTATATTCTATTAGTATTTATTTTGTCGAATGCATGAATCATTTCAATAATAAAAACGTACATAAGGCCATAAAAATGGCGGCAATCCTTAAATTTTGCGCCAACATCTTGTTCTGCATATTACGCATCAATATATACTTTTGATTTAGCCTAAAACTGTTTACAATGATATAATTTTTTTAATTCAACTAAAATACATCGTTTATATAATTTTGCTCCGTTATCAAGGTCCACGCAGCTAGCGTTATTACAGAGGTACCCCTCCTTCACTTCTTATGGACCATTATAGGTCTCATTCTGTGATCTCGAGATTTATTGACTAAACAATTGTTATATAAAGGTTTTATGGTTTATGTTAACAATGTTATTTTTTAATGAAAAAGCAATAAATAATATTTTAGGAACTTCATCACAAACTCATGCGTCCAGTCATGAAAGACGGACATTTATATATCTTTATCGTAATTTGTAAATAAATTTCATACATGCTAATTTATTATTTTCTCGATTCAAAATGAGATCAAATTATGTTTTACAGTTCTAATTATTTTTGCGATTGTTGTTGATAGTCAGTTCTAAGAAAGGGTATGTCTGTTCGCATATAGTGGTGGGTAGTGGTGGGTACCTATCTTGAAGTTGGCGGCGGCCGTGGTGGGGCAGGTGAAGAGCCTGGGCAGCATCATGTGCAGCGGCAGGTCGGCGGCGCGCCGCACGTCGCCGCAGCCGACCTGGATGTTCTGCACCTCCGTCGCTGCGGGCACCGGCGACTTGGCTCAGCGCTCTACTCGACGGACCACCGAACAACTGCCTCCGTCTGCAGCGCCATGACTGCACTGCGCGTTTCGTTGGCAGTTTCGTTGCAGTCATGCCAACTGCTTTCATACAGCAATGGGGCTGTTCGAGTCAGTTGAAAGGCAGTCCATCTGCTTAGAGCCGACAACGTTATGGCTAAGGCTGGGAATATACGTCAGATTTTGTTTCCGATTGTCTGAGCATACTGCCTGATCGTATTTACTCGATACGTGTCGTATTCTTCAGTCAGACTTTTTCTGAACTCACTCGTTCCCGGACTAACGTACTGATCGCTTACATAACGAGCAAAAAGAAAAGACGGACAACGAATAAACAGATTTGCTCATGTTGAAGCGAAAGAAGAAAAAACATCGCTATGGATCCACCCAATCAGTTTTACAACTTGCATATTTTTATTCAATAAATTACCTAGATATTTTCATTGTAATCCAAGTATCTTCCAATATACACAAGACTTCTCATGCCAAATCTTTAATTCGTCTATTGTCGACATTCTACATTGCTCGAGTCCTACAGGCAAATACGTTTTCCTACGGCTTCAATAAGCCGTTTAATGTCATAAATTTCGGCCATTGTCCGAAACACAATTCAACTGGCAAATAGGGACTCCATTTTGTCTCTGTGGTACAAGTAAGCAGACCGTGCCGTAAGGCACTCGGACTGGCCATAAAGTCGTAAACGCTGTGTGTTTTCGACACTGAAGTCCGTTCCGACTATCGTATCCTAAATGTATTGAGTGTTTTAACAAACTAAGGCCACGAGCACCTTCCGGTAGCCGGATAAGATAGTCATTAGACTATCGGATGATATTAGACAATCGGAAAGAAAAACCTAACGTATATTCCTCGTAGTAAATGCAAACGCACCGAGCGCGGTTTGTTTGTATGCGGTCAAAACCTATGCATCAGGACATGCACACAATAACAAAACTCAAGAGGGCAAGCCTATAAAGCTGAGACGTATACCATTGTTTTTATTTCCAATTATTTGGCCTGGTAACTAAGATCTTAAAGCCATATCTTCATGAATGTAGTTTTTATCTTTATTTATGTCTCCAGGATACTAGTGCAATGAAGCCCGTTGCCCCATGGAGTTTTTCGCGACCAATGATAGGCCCTGCTAATTAGTTAATGACTTACGAGAAAATTTAAGATAAAATGATACGAAAATAGAATGTTATGATAATGATTACGATGATATGATAAGTAAATGAGAATGAAATCATAAAATGTTGTTAAATAAATGAAATTACCCTACAATTGAATGAATGGAAATGAAACACTGAAAAATCTCACTAATCAATGCTGAATAATATATTCCATATATTGCCATAAAACTACACCAATTTCATGACAAAAAGAACACTACAACATAATATACGAAATAAAATATTCAGCACCAAACCGCCCCCCGCCATTACGTGCCAAAAGCTCATTACCCTTAGTGATGCGTATAACACTATGCGCACAGCTTACAGCTTGTACAGCTTATTACAGTCCACTAATAGTTTTATTTCATGGTAGTTAGTTCCCCCCATAGCTCAACATAAGGAACTACGCCATCACCCTTGTAGTTATGTTAAGACACAGATGTAACCGCTCACCGTCCCTGGAGTAGCCGTCGACGCAGCCGCACGTCTCGACTCGCACCAGCTGTAACTCGATAGACTTGATGCCCACAGAGCACTCGTCCACTCGGATCTACACCACAAAATATTATATAACCCAAAGTAAGTATCATTAAAAGCTTGTTATAGATTACTATCCCTATCATAGTAACAGAACCATATTTGATATCTTTATATTACTAAATGATGAATGATGAGGGCCATTAAAGGCTTCAAGCCCCGAGCAGATGCCCACATCCTCATCTATACGTCTTTCACTTAACCGTGAGTCGAATTCACTTTTGATCAACTGAATTTTGAACTCGCTCAGACTCCAAACTACGAAACCCACAGATTAGAAATTCAACATCGTGACAGACAAAGTACAAAAGAATTCAAAGAGGTTATCTACTACTATAGTATCAAATACCATCATTATTTATCTGTCTGGCCGAGAACTTTTCAATCCATCCACCATCGTATATTAACTAATTCATAACTTAACGCCACTCTTCGTTTTTATTTTATTGGCACATCTAATTAATTATCATTAATTTCAATGTTAAATTTAGCATCAACTAGCGACATTAAGTGAACTTTGTTATATTATATATCGTAGAAAACGCCGTGAGTTAAACATTTAAGTCGTTTTTTAACTTTTCCATGCCAATTTTGTAATGTAAATATAAATAAATAAATAATATTTCTAAATAAATAAATTGAAATTATACATATATGAATGAAAAAATAATCGTGTTTATCACATGTGCCTTACCAGGACTCAGACCACGCACCCCTGGTGGAGAAGCCTGTGTATTACCCAATATGCGAACAAATTAAAATTTCAAGCACCTATTAGTTTCTTATGAATCAAAAATTCATGTTGATTTTTTAATTAATATATCGGCGAATATATAACCTTCATACCTTGCCAGTAAGCGGCTTGTCCAGGGGGCAGACGGTGGAGTCGATCTCTGCATAGATCTGGAAGTGCGGCATGAGCGTGCGGCCAGCGCCGGCGGGGGCGCCCGACGCGCGCACGCTGGCCGGCGTGATCTCGCACCGGACTGGCTTCACAGGGGCCGGCTCTTGCTGCTTACCATACGAACAACCAGGTTGCACATCCAGGTTCAAACAAACTTACACTGAACGAATTATTACTATTAAAAATAATACTTTTTCTACTTCTTTTCTTATTTGCATAATGGGTCTGATTCCGAAGCCACTCTGAGCAGCAACCTTTTATATAGATATTTAAAATAGCAAAAATAAAAACTTTCAAAATATTATCTTACAGGCCAATTATGAAGATGCTTCATCAAAACTTCATTGTACGATGGATAAAAATTGAGAACATTTATAAATATACAATTATCTGACATCTCTGCTTTTTCTGCCACACAGAACAAAAATAATATGAACTAAAATTTAAAGTGTGTACTATGGAATCAGATACATTGTGAATAGATTATTTGAAAATCTTATCTTAAACTGTGTATATTTTCTTACCGGTCTGTGCTGTACAAAAAACTGGCAGCTGGCATTCAGAGATTTATTCAAAAAGGATCTCTTCATACTACACTTAAGGGTGTACATGATGTTGACAAACACTCCATGATAAGTCTCCAACAAGCCAGGGTACCCTGGGGAGACTGCTTGCCGAGCCCGTAGTGGGATTTCAAATGGAATCTCTATTATACCCATAGGAATCTTCCCAGGTGGGGCTAATTCAACAGTGGTGCTGACAAGGTTGATTGGCTGAGGAGTGATATGAAATTATTTTAAAAAGAAACATTTAATTAAAGCTCATTTTGTAATGAAGTACATATATTAGAGCCCTTCTAGTATATGTACTTCATTATAAAATGAGTGTGTGATGTGTGACTCAATACTGTGCCACTATTGCGGTAGTAACTGCAGGGCCTTACAAGAAACTATTAATTTAAATTTCACTGCAATAGGCATATAACATTGTTTATGAGATGTAATTGATTATTAAGTATTTTTTTTATATAAAATATGATGATATAAAATTAATGAATAATAACTTTATTATTGTGTTGTTATTGTATGAACTGCATAAATGTCTACATCCCTGTAATATTCAACAGGGTTCATGAAGCTGCATTTCTATAACACCAAATAAATGTTTTTATGCTGGAACTGGAAGTAAAATTAAAATTCTAGTGTAATGTCATTAAACATTATTGTAATTGATAGTATATTACATCCTAAAAAATATTGAATAACAATATTTTTTTTGAGGCACCAGTCCACTACAAAAACAATTGTATTTGTAATTCATAGGTTGACCAATAAGAATTAAAAAAAAACAGTTTAAAGATGGGGATAAAATTCTCAAGACATACCTTAATGCTATTGGAGAAAGCCTCAAAGATGCCAACATTTTTGGTGCTGAGCTGCAAGTTGACAGAGCCCTCCATCAGTAACGTGAGACCTTCATGCCGCACATCGCTTTCCAGGCACTCCACCACCACAACACCAGCAATTGTCTCCTGTAAACAAAGCAAATATTACTGATGAAATCATAGAGTAGTGTAGTAATATATAGTTCATTAAGCATGTACAAACTGATTTAACATATTTTTTATGCTTTATGACGTTTTCTTACAGTACCTTATACATAAAATCTGAAGTAAGCCATTTAATAAGCCTAAGTAAGTTATCTTCAGTAGCCAAAAAATACGAGTAACTAACGAAAAATAACTTACTCCCTCATGATATACTTTGCTGGCTCTTTTGAGATTTATTGTAAGTATTATTGCAGACATATTTATTTTTTGTTTATGAATATTAAATTCAATTTGTTTATAACTTAATTGGAAAGACTAGTAAACTAACACAAATAAAAAACAAGACAGAAGAACAAAGCACAGATAGCATATAAGCACCACAGATTAGAGAGTATATAAGCACTACGTTTTTACAAAGTGTTTGTATCAAAAATTACAAACCACAGATTAGAAAGAGTATGTTAAAATAGGCAACCTAGAGACATAGTTGTATGGGCTGTAGTTTCCTTTGTCTTCTATGTATAGGGAGAGTTCAAGAAAATAGTGGAAGTTTTTGGCGCGTAATGACGTGGGGTTCAGTGCTGTATATTTTATTTTGTAAATTGTGAATATAAAATACAACATTCAACGTTAATTTCGTTACCAGTTTCATTTCCATTCATTCATTTATAGGGTAAGTTCATTAGGGACCTACCATTAGTCGCCAAAAACTTATTCGGGCAAAGAGATACATTACATAGGGTTCCCGGAGCCAGAAAACAAGAAATTATAACATAATAATTTGCTGTATGGGCTTTAGTTTCCTTTGCTTTCCCTAGAATTGGGAGAATAAGACAAACAAAAACAACAACAAAAACCAATGGTTCGTCTGTCAGTCAATTGCACTTGTTCTCTATTTAGTTTGTGGCAGAATTATGGTCAGTTGAAAAAAGACGTTTGTTCGGGTAGATTTGTTACTGTCAGGCTTGGCGAAAAATTACGTTATTTATTTATTTGTTACGTTTATAAATATTTAATCGTATGTTTTTGATAAAATAGTGTTGTGTTGTTTATTTTCTGTTCATTCTGTTTAAGTTACGTTTTCCTATTTGCCGCGGTGATAATTTGAACAGGTGATGCCGACGAATACACCCCGAATGGATCGATATCGGTGACTTAAGAGTCTCAATAGTTTTTACCAGCCTACGGGGGTTCTTGAAGATGGAGAAGTCAGCTCGACCACGTACAGCACTCAATGAGTGCGTAAAAGTGGTCGTGAGATGCCGGCCCCTCTCAGAAAAGGAAATAAATGAGGGATATGATGAGGTAGGTTTTAATCCCAACATTGTTTCTGTGGGGTAATAAGGTTGCGCAGACTTGGTGCGTAGACTTTAGAGAAGTTGATGTATAATGTACTGCCATGGTTATTAAATATAGAAAGCACAAACACAAGACTTCCTTGGTCCAGAGTTTAATTAATTAAAATTAACATTTTAGTTATGTTTATTTACTTAAAAATATAGATAGTTGAATTAAATGTATCTTATAATATCATAGCATTGCCGCAGGTACACACAGGTCCAAAGTCAAGTTAATGGAGTTTGTAGAAATTAGCTCATTAATACTTATTACAAATGTTAAAGAATGCAGAATTACTATCTGTACATAGAACTTATCCAAAATCACTGCTGAAGTGTTTGGTGTTATTGACTACTGCTGTATATAGTAGTATATAAAATAGTATGTGGACTTAAGTTTTTAGGAAATATATTTATTTAGTATTTAGAATGACATAGTAACAAGAAATAAATTTTAATTTACTTATATAATAATTATAATATAAAGCCTCCTAAAAGAGAGCAAGAAACTACCCATAAGAAAATTATAAAATTGTACATACCTATTACCAATTAATAGGTATGTAAAAAGATTGTATATAATAAATTGAGCATAATTAAATGCTAGTGATATAGATATATATAGCTAGTAATATGATTACTTAAATATCATAAATAATAACATAATCATCAATGACTTGTGAACAAATATTCATTCTAAAATAAATATCTGTCCCTATCAAGACCACTCCACCAAGCAGTCAAAAATATTCATAACAATTAATTCTATAGAAGATGTTTATGTAAAGGAGTAGCTTTTAGCCTTCAACCCAACTGATAATATGATGACAATAAGACTAATAATAATAATTTAAGTATATCACAAGTAAGCACAATCATTATACACTCTGTAAGTGTAATATCCTAAAGGGTAAGTCTAATATTCAAAAATATAATTTTGTAGTGGTAATAAATACATACATTTTAATCATCAATAATATCAATCATGAATTGGTGATTGTTTGTCTCCCTAAAAACTAAAACGGCTGGACTTTTTGAATAAATTTTATGGGTTTAATTCAGGGGTAGTTAATAATAAAAATAGCTGGAAAAATTGTAAAGAAAAGGTGAATAATATATAACTGAAAATTAGTTATTTAGTAAAGAAAATCATCTAATTGATATTTGTCATTTATTTTATTGCTACTTCGGGTTTCTTTTAATAGTTGGCGTTAAGGGTAGTTTGTCAGTGCAACAAAGTTCACAGGTCAAGTAATAAAAAATAAATTTCTTAATCTTATCCTCTGTTATTCTTCAGATGTTTTTGGTAATTGTGCAGAAAACATAACATATGACGAAAATTAAAAAGAAAATGAAATAAGTATATAGCGCAAAATAATTGCCAACATATTCTTCAGGATAATTGGTAAAAACAACCTAAATTTTTTTAATTATGGATTGCGTGTTGCTACTTCATTAGTGCGCTGCGTTACCGCCCGATCAGCGTAAACAATATTAGCGGTTAAATAATTCAAAGTAATTAAAGTTCTTTAAATAAATAAGAGGACGCGCGCTGCAGTTGTAAGTAGGTGAGGAGTAATGTCCATACATGGCGGCGCCATATTTAGGCATAGATCATCGAACATGGAGTGTGCCCTTCGCGTGCGCAACACATACGAGTAAATACTCGACTCGTTTTTAGTCTCATTTGCTAACTATAAACCCATTTTCAAAGACATACAAGTTTCATAAAAATATAAACTTCTGTAAGACAGGTTTTTATTGACTTAAGCACTGAAAGACAAAATTAATTACATTAATTAGTATATATAATAACTTGATATATATATCTAACTCTAGATTCTGCTTATTTATATTTTACTATTAAATACGGCGCTATAGCAAAGATGGACAAATTACATATATTACAATGAAATATCCAAATTAGGAAACAATGGCTACACTCGTAACCTAAGGTCTTAAGCTTGTTTAAATGGCAGGTATCATGGAAATAATCATCAAATTAAGGACATATTTTTTTGTTGCACAGAGTTTTTATGTTAGCGAAACCTTATTGTCGAGCAAAAGTTTCAGTAAAAAGAAACTGCACAATTTTATAATTGCGGTTTCAGAATAGTTTTCAGACGGAAATCGACCTTGAATACACGCATTTCTGAAGCAGTATCTAATTATAATTAAATGGGTATAGAATGTACACCGAGGTTTTCTTTTACAATATACTCAAAACAGGGAAACGTCTTATCAATTAAGCAAATCAGTGGTGTAGGGGTTGGTTGCAATAAACCCTGGAGGTCGGCGACGACACGGGGGTGTCGGCATTGATAAAACATCGTCGCGTGGTGCTCCGACCGCGGACACAAACGTCAACGCTGCGCAGCGCGGCCGATGGCGGTGACCTAGTGCGAGCTTCATCAGCGGCCTCGAGAGACAGACAGCATTATATGTACAGCAGTTACACGATAAAACACTAAAACATTTTGTTTAAACTTCACTACGTAATTTGCATAATATCGCCTACTGAGGCGCAGGCTAACGTACAATTCACGCAACGGCATAAACTATGATTTGCGTGATAGTGACGCTTTGTTTGCTATGAAAACAATATTCTGATAGAAATACAAAATGAAATTTAAAGCATTGGCACGAGATCAAACTTCCCATTCTTTAGAGATAAAAATGGAACTGCGGCAAAATTATGTAGATAAATCTATCAAATCATATCACATTCTCTGGTACTATAAACATCTGTTGCAATGTTTAGGTGGTGAGGCTTCCGTTATGTATGAGTCAGTGTGGAGTTTTATAACATTTACTTGTTGGTCTATTCTCATCGTATTGTGTTCTCTAGGTGTCAAAGAAGCGGACTGAACAGAAATGGTACGAGCGACTATCGACAAAAACGATAGTGGACAATAAAAAGTTTGACGCCCTCGTGCAGGTCTGGACGTTGGTTCTATCTCTGTTTAACAATGCGGCGCAAATTGGTTAAACGGTGCACTAACACGACTGATATCATAAGACATTTTAGGAGACGCTTAAAAATTTTGTAACATAGCCACGTTGTGAAGTCAACGGCAAAAGTGGCCACTCTTAACAGTTAAAGGTCCTTACTCCTATAGGATTAAGGGTTGAGCTGATATAAGCTAAGAATCTTTACACTACTTTCTACTCAAATTGGCTGTAAAGTCTGTATCATGGTGTGGTCAAAGTTCCAATGCTTTGCAGTAACCTAATAATTAGCATATATTTGCGGTGGTGGTCCAGCTAATGGTTGATAGCACAGGTGGAGTTGAGATAGTCAGTTGTCGTGTCATCCTTAACCTTAATATATAATTTTAGATTGCTGAGTTGTAATACTAATACACCTGTAATTGGTCGTTAAGGTTAAATAATGCAAATGCTGACGGGGATTATTGTACTTGGTATATTTGTGATCAAATCATTAATCATATTTTTCATATTAAAGAACCTGATGGAAAATGGCAATTGTCAAAAATTCATAAAATATCCAGAAATCACATATTGCAGTTGTACCTGCATACCTAGACGATCCTGGAGGCGGAATACTACCTAGTTTATGAACTTTATATTGATATTGAAGTACTTAATACTACCGTAATTATTAGTTTCCTATATATCCGTATAAGTGTTTCAATAAAAAACTGGTTTTGGTAACAATTGTCCATTACCTTCAACTTCAGGATCGTATATAGTAAAAAAACGAATTTTTGTCACAATATCATACTTTACCAGAGGGTGAAGATTTGAATCGGATTCCGAAATTTCATACTCTGTTACTATTTCGATGTTGATTCTCATCATTTGAAGTTGATTATCACGTTGGGTTATGGGGAGTACAGGAACAATATATAGTCTTATACGTTATATTTTAAAGCATGATGAAAGGGAGATCGAGAAAATACAATTGATGTGTAAGTTTGTGACTTAAATGCAGCTTGGTGAGATACATGTGTGTGTATGTGTGCAGGCGGTGAAGGTGTGGCCGGAGCGCGGCGCTGTGCAGGTGTACAACCCCAAAGGCCAGGACAAGCTGTTCACGTATGACGCCGCATACGACTGCACCGCCACCACTCAGACCATCTATGATGAAATGGTGAGTATTCTCCATATTGTACCTATTATTTTAGGCTCATCTACTCTTGAAGTAGGCTGTTGCACGGAAGATGGAAGCCGTAACTCTAGTATTGTCATTGTAATATTGTGATGAGTAAGGTTGCCATTGTAATCGTATTTATAGTATTTTATTGTGCTAGTAACGACAAAACTGTCCTTTCTAGCCGAGCTGAACATAAAAAAATTGTAACAGAGGAGTTCTTAAGTAAATAAGCTAATTATTCAACAATAATTTATCTAAAGATAAGCTTTTTATGCAATAAGAACAAAAAAATCATAGAACACTACAAGAATACAGTGCTATATTTCTTTTTACCAAACACGGAACTACTAGGTTACTTAAGATGCAAGACTGCTGAGGTGATTAGAAAAATAAATGAATATTATCGTGTGTCGTGATAAAGATAAAATGCAAGTAAAGCTTACTAATATAAAGAAACTACCCGTGTTTAATTCGAGGAAGTATAATTGAATGAGATTGACGTGTCGCGCATGCGTTAACTATGCAATATTTGATTAACTTAAAAACAGTATACATACACGACTTATCAAAACTGTAAAAAAGCCCTGCTCCCGGAATCCCGGAATGGTTGTTTGTCACCCAACCGACATATTAATGTCTCAAATAATATGCTAACACAGTAAACACGCTAGTATGCAGTTTCGCGCATCTGCAAGCTATGAACTACTCGTATTTGCGTGTTGCCGTGTGGGCTATGCTTATGACGTGGATCATCATTTTGTTCATTGCTCATGCACCGTGAGGTAGGAACATTAATTTTAGCGTGTTCGTTTTGTATGTACGTACGTAGTCGGTAGCGGCCGAAGCCGTGCCCACTCTTCTGAATCATTTTGCAAAATAGACATCCAGCTTCTTCGTATAATATTGTCATCGACAGTCAGACCGCAATATTAAAAACTCTAGCTTGTATCGTTCCTGCAGTTCGTAAATCTTGGAGCGAAACTCCAATAAGAAGAATTAAAATGAGATTAATCGGATAAGGCGAATTAATCCCAATATAATGATTACTTGCACAGTCTATTCTACACAGAGTCAAATAAGCTTTCCAAGTAGAGGACACACTAATGAGTAAGTAATTACATGCCATTGTGGAGCCACAAACCGACCGCGCATCCTCATCAGCTGCACCTTGACATGGCCCCAAGGTCTTCATATTTGACAAAACAAGCTGACGCGTGTGGGCTTCAGGCAAAAACCTCGCTCGTGACATTACCAAATTATTTTTTGGGAGTAGGTATATGTGTCATCTGTAATTTCCTTAAATGCCTTTGTTACATAATTGTTATGTAGGTAATCTTTGTTGCATAATTGTAATAATAATACAATACCATGTGCGTAGAAAATTACTTTGGTCGAGGCTTCTTCTGACACAGGAACATTATACAATTTAAAGAAAAAGTCAACCTTTCTATTACTTTTAAAGAAAAAATTTGTTATTAGTATTATTATTACTAAATTTAGGTCTCGAAACCTATATTCTAATTATGCTTAACGTTGTTGTGACAGTGACACGGTGACAAGTTGCGTATGACTTGGTGGAACTGACTAAACTCATAAATGTTAATACAAGTAGTTTGAACTAACGTTTGATTTCGTATTTAAGGTTGTATTTCGAAGAATACAATGAAGAACAGAACGTTATGAAAATCATAGTTTGTTTTATGTTCATAGATTAAATAAGAATACGTGATAATAACAATCCATTCAGTGACGCATTCTGAATGTGCAACAGATGTTTATTTTACTGTGGCGCTATAAGAAAACATGCCTGTTTTAAAATATTTGCTTTACTATTGTATGAAACTACTGCCTTTGTTCATCGAGAATTATTGATAACGGGCGTGCAGTTCATTTTCTAGTTGAACGGTAGCAGAACACAGCCAAAGCTACGACGGTGCGTCACTTTATTACAGTGTGGATTATCTCACAAGAAACACGTTTCAGGTGTTTCTTGTGTGATGATATTGTTATATTAATTTGTATATTACTAAATGCAGGATAGTGATGTCACATCAGCCTGCGCCGAGGTTATGTGCAAATATGATAGACGTTTATATTAATCAAAATAAACACTTACGACTTAATATGGAGATTATTGTAAAAAATTTATCTGTAAAGTAAGAAGATTACCTTGTGCTATTTTATTAATAATAAATAGATCATGTACAAGGTGTTCATTGTAGTGTTGTATGATCCAGTTGAATTTTATCGTGAATCTAGAGTTGACCCCTTAGATCACCGTTTAAACTGTAATCATATAATTTAATATAAATTTCTCGTAATCATAATAATAATATTTAATAATTGCTTTAGAAGTTAAAATGAATGATTATGTCGGTAATTATTTAAGAAAAGGACTAGCATACGGTTCGTGTTATGGTAAGCAGTCGTCATACAATGAACAACATGAATTCCAGTGGAAAATAAGACTATTTCCCAGCCTGTCTTATATCAATAAAATTGAAGGCGGCTTGGACAGCCACATCTGAGCTGAATTATTTTCCTTGTTAGAATTTATCAAATTACAGCAAAAATGGTAATCTGTTGGAGCAACGTCCGGGGAGTACGGCGGATGTCGCAGACTTTCCATAGCAGCTCCTCTAGTTTAGCGGCCGTCTGTTGTGCAGTATGTGGTCAAACGTCCACACACTGTCCTGAAGCAGCAGTGGTCTAGAGCGAATGACCAGTCTCGGTTACTTAGCACCTAGCTCTTCGTGCTATGCTTCCAAAAGATATCTAGCGTAGTCTTCTGGCTAGATCAAAAACTTTAAGTGAACTACACCGCCACCAGTCCACCAAACAATTCACAAGTAACGTTTTCTGAGTCAGTGTTCGTTTGAGGCAAGATTTGACTGGTCCTTAAGGGCTCAACAATTGCGACGAGTACTTCAGATTATCGTACAGGATCCACTTTTGAACAAAGTCAACGTTGGAACCAAAAAGTACCGTGTCTTTTGCGACACCAGCGCCATACACATCGTTAATCCTTTATTCAACCCGTAAATATAGAGTTATATTACATGTTTTCAATAAAATGCCCAAATTAAGCATCGATAAGAGCTTGTGTTATGGATACTAAATAACCGAGAAATATAGATAGTAATATGAATCTAGATATCAGAAATATACTAAATAAGCATTCAAACATCTATGGTGTATGAGGTTATGTCATACTGGCCACACTGCCAATTTTATATGTAATGACTGAGTACAATTTGTTTACATTTCCTCATGAAAGAGTGTCTTGAGTGACGTGACTTGTCTTGGAAAGTTTGGAACAGCAAGTATATTTTTATTCCTGGTGTAAAGCTATAAGAGTTATATATCTTCGGGGACAGTGCAAATCCGCGTAACTAGCATTGGTTAATTTCACGTATCTGACGAAATGTAGCCAATTGATCAAATTAGCATAAAAACTACTAAAATAAGAAACGTTTCAAGTTCTAACGTTCCCCTGAGAATAGATTTAGTGCCAATATGCGGACTTCATCGATTTGCACTATCCCCGACGATGTGAAACTTATTCTATATTGCTATATCTAGATCTATATATCCTAACTGTAATCTGAGATTGAGATAAAACTTCAAAACTAAGCAATGGTAAAGGGTTTCATAAAACGTTAAATGTCGGCATAAAATAATCTATTGTAATTTGAGTTGCGATAAGATAATGTGTAAAGAAAGAAACATTGGATGAATTTATAATATATCGTATTTTAAGATTCGATACTGCTACTAATGAAATATGTGTTTTAAGTTACAAGTGTAGGTAAATCCATACTAGGGTAATATATATAGCTAGGTATATTCGATTCACGTCAGGTTGTGTTATGATTTGGTTCAGGCGTCGACACAATATCTTGATACTTGGTTATAATGATCTCACATTTTCTAAATTACTCGTCACCCTTTCAAGTGATCACTTTTACTAGGTTCATCACTCTTATTGAAAAAGCAATAACTATCATGAGAATATGTAAAATTGAGGCTTAAAACTTTTATTAGAATTAATGTTATTATTTGCATGAATAATAAATAACCGCTGTTTTTAATATCTACAAATACTTAATCTAAAACATGTCGCCCTCAGGTACGGCCTCTCGTGGCGTCCGTGCTGGACGGCTTCAACGGCTGCGTGTTCGCGTACGGGCAGACGGGCACTGGCAAGACCCACACGATGGAGGGCACCGCCGACCATGAGGGCATCATCCCGCGCGCCTTCCGCCACATCTGGGCCCACATCGAGAACAGCGCCTCGCCTGACGTCACTCACCTCGTCTCCTGCTCCTACGTCGAACTCTATCTTGAAGATGTCAGAGATCTCCTATCGAAGGAGTGCAAGAAGCTCACAATTAGAGGGCAGGTGAGCAAATTGTGTTAACGCTAAGACTGTATTTTAAAGATTCGTTTGACGTAACTGACGTTTCTTTTTCATGTGCCAAGTTCAAAAGTTTGAGGCATTTCTAATTATTGTGTACACTTTTGGTGTAGTTTATGCTGTATGTTTTGCTTTATGGTTCATTCATGTGTTTCATCTCTTTATTTATGTAACTTTCATAAATTGGACAATAATCTATGTAAGCTAATAGGGTACGTAGACGGCCATATAGATAGAGTAACTAAGCATGACATAGAAATACTGTAGACTGATAAAAAATTTGAAGCCCAATCAACCTGTCTTTTTAGGTTGACAACTAAACACTACGGCCTCGAGCAACTTTGCTGATTATGCTACGATTTACGACACAAAAACTAACAGTTTGTCGTTAGCTCGAGATAACTCTGGCATTGATTTTCCATGAACAATCAATATTGATGCAACATGTTTCCCATTAAAATTGTCCGACAAACATAACACACGCGCTGGAACGATAAAACGTTGTGTTTATTTGTTAACATGACATCATGTCAGTTTTCTTAAGTAATAACCACTTTTATTGACGAGTGTTTGTGTAAAACAGTTTTTGCTACAATTTGTCCTCTTGTATAAATTATATGAATCTATATACTTCCATTTTATTTCAATAGCACCTAAGGTACGGCTACGAACCCTTGAAGCTAGCTATTACGTAAAAACAAAACAGTTTCAGTTTACCTTCAATAAATGCATAAAGATTACAATTTTAGCAATTGATATAAAAAAGGAAGCTAGAAAAGTAACGTAATGTTGGCATAAAATAATTATAGCTGATAATGATACTATTTAAAATATTATCGGTAAATTGCCGACCTTCAAAAGATTTGGTTCCGATAGTCGCAGAGAAAGTTGATTGCACATCCAAGTTGAGTGATATAAAATCTATAAAATTGTGATAAAACCACCATAGAAATTTAAAAACGTAATCATCCAGTATGATGTGGTGATTGATTCGAAAAATCAATATCATAAATATTTATTCAGTGACAATGGGATAACGAAACTATTACAATGGCGGACAACTCCATTTCAGTATAAACTATACTTGTACTATGAAAATCTGCTCTTCCTCAATGCATTAATAAAATCTTTTGGGACATTAACTAGTCTATATCTTTACATATATGTGTTTTATTAAAAGGATAACTATGTACGTGAATGCAGCTTCCCAGAGTGAAAGATCGTCAAAGCCCTAAGTTAGGATTTCTCCTAAAGCGTCTAAATAATGTTTTGTTATTTCGAATGGGTTTAGACTTTCATTAATAAACATATAAATAGTTCTTTCTTTTATGTTATTAAATGTATACACTAAAAGATTCTTTGTTAGCAGATTCTCTGAGAGTTGTTGTTCTTTTGTCAATTAACTTTTCAATACAGTTTACTTGAATTGTACCTACTTTACGAATGTCAAATTAGCGTTTCTCGCTATCTCCTTTCTTGGTCACTTCATCGATCCACCAATAACTCCATAACCATTAAATATCGATACGTAA
Organism: Acentria ephemerella; assembly: GCA_943193645.1. Classification (NCBI taxonomy): domain Eukaryota; kingdom Metazoa; phylum Arthropoda; class Insecta; order Lepidoptera; family Crambidae; genus Acentria; species Acentria ephemerella. The sequence goes on from OW971894.1 coordinate 169,755, forward strand.
CAGGTAATGTGATATAATACTAATTCGTACGTGACTTCATTTTTCTAGTAATGTCACATTTATACAAAAAACTAAGACTTGGACGTATTTTGGCTGGTTACCAATTTTTTTTTCTTTATATCATACAATGGCATAAAAGATGTTTAGTTTTAGTTTAAAAGCATGAAGATAATGTGTTTTTTTTCTAATTCCGTCCAAATGCTTAATGGAGTCAAAGGGTTTACTATTGTCTAGTATATGGGTACTTATCTATATAGAAAACCTTTACATAATAAGCTATCGTTTATCTTTAATCAATACTTTTACTATTATAATTATAAAAAGTTAATATTATCGACAGGCACCGTGGTTGACCGTAATGTCCGTAACAATAGTCATGGACAGGGCTGAACATTCACAGCTTTTTATTAATGAGTATTCCATCGATCGGAGCGGAGTGAAGGTTGCCCGGCTCAGTCTTGACCTTCACGTCGCCTCCTAGATGTAGACTGTACGCTTAATAAGGATGATTAACTAGCCATATGTCACCAAGAGCTTTTGTGAGAAAATGCAGTCCTTGCGACTGTTATGTTAAAATTAATGCGTTATTTGAAACGTGTCGATCATCGTCAAAGTGATCTATTTTAACATTCGGGTTACTAATTTAGCTTTTCTATTTCAAAATATTAATGAAATACACATGTAACATTCATTATTTCTTACATAAGTATTGACTGTCTCATGTTTCCAATAAACATCAATTTGTTAAATTCAATTCAAATGAATCCAATCACTAAATCGCATTGAATAATAATTACTTCGCTTGTATATAGTCAACTACCATAACATATGTAACTAGAAGAAAATCAACACATTTGAGATATTGTGCACCTATATCTAGTGATATAGGTGGCTTTCTTTAAATTTGACACCATTGACAGTAATCTGATGGTAACCGCGTGCGCGACGTAGTCCTTTTGGTTATATTACCACCAGAGTTTATTCCACTCTGAAACTGTCAATTGACTGATGTAAAAATCTTCAATTATTAATAATACTAAACAGCTCGGCAAATTATTTTGGAGCGGTCTCCGTGTGTAAACGATGCGTGTGGTGAAAATGAAAGCAGAGTAATTTGGGTATGATTAATTAACTTGTAGCTCTTTGTTTAATTGTATTATGTATGAGCCGAGCGGCTTGAAGAGGTATTCTTGCTCATCAGCTGCTGTCAGCAGTCAACAACAACTTATGTAATGTTGACAGTTTGGCATAACTATTTGGAAGTTTTGTGTCTATTTGTCCTTATTCGCCATGACTATTCGTGTTTTTTATTCTGGTCGAAGATAGGATTACACTACTACTAGACCTCCTTTGAGGTGATGCTACATATAGATTGAATATATTTATGCTGTAAGAGAAATATTTTCACCTACTATGCTTTAAGTAATGGAACCTCAATACGAGAACACTACTGACCCTTTTTGCTTCATTAAGGCATGTAATTAAGTAGAGGAGGTAATTACTGCTAATTTCAAAGTGTCCTATGTTTATCTTCTTTTTAAATTGATTAAATCCATTAATATAAATGTATATCAGTTGTAAACTCGTTTAATGTTTCAATTTCTATGAACCCTGACCTTTAGTCGGTCCTTATGTATGACTCACATAATGTACTCGTAGTAACTACCGCCGTTTTATAATTACGACGGACAAAAGGTGAATCTTTATTAGTTTATTATGTTCATAAAGTTTGTATTTGTGTTAAACATTGGCTATCATTGTCATATTCATTAAATAACTATTTAACGTGCAACTTTTATAATTTATCTGACACTTTTAAGAGATAAATTTTTAGATTTAAATTTATATTACACATTTTTGGTACAATTAGTGTCACCTTATAATAAAAAACTTCGCGACAGTCGTAACATAAAGCGGTGTTCTCTGTAAGTACTTACATATGATCGGCCACGTGCCTTTATGGTGGACATGTTCTATTTATTTATTTATTGCGAAACCTCAGCAATATCTAATTTGCAGCAACCTTGTATAAAAGTGGTCTGATGCGTCCGAAAATTGGCGGAATGTACGTATTTCTGCGATTGTGAAAACGTTAATGTACGTAATGACCATCGTGAAGCGTTACGCAAACCACTCGGCTTTGTTTGAACACTGCTTCAACGAGGTGTTATGCCCTGACTGGGTATTCGGTTGACATCGCAGAATGAAAAGCTAAAAGATGTGGAGCATTTCTGGTACTTAGATATTTGCACTTGTCACAAAATATCACTACAGCTTCAGATATTACTCACATAAATGATCAGCTTGTTAAGATCCAGGTGCTAATTGGTCTTACTAGCTGAATTATACTTTAAAAAGTTACACGTAATTAATTTTGTTTTCATTTCATAAACACAGCGCATATGATATTAAAAATATATTCTCAGTTATATAGAAAGGAACATTGGACATTATGTTGTTGAGACCTGAGAATATGTATGCGGCAACTTATTGTGTTTAATCTGTGTTGCCTTGCCTGTACCTACATATGTTTACATATCTCAAAGACCGTGAAATAAAAGATCTTTAGTTAAGATATGAGGAAACATTGAGAAAGGTTGAAATTCACTTGCATAAAACTTTTCAAAATCCAGGGTTATTGCAAACTGTCAATGTTAAGTCAAAGGTCCACAACTAGTGCATTTAACAAGGTTGTCAATTAGCGACGTTAAAAAACTGCTAATAATTTGCATTAATAATTTTAGACGTTGTGAAAAAGTTTTTATCTTAGATAAATCGTTCTGGATACTCATCATCAGTACTTTCGGCAAAATACTTTTGTCTTAAAGACGTTTATAGATTATTTGTAAGTTTCAATATTCGCTTTCGATATTGGCATGTGCTAGATATTGCAGACTAAATGAACGAGTCGATGGGCAGTTCCATTTGTTTTGAGAAAGATAAGAACATCATCACGAGTCCTTCTTGCTTAGGAGCTGAACGGTTTTTACATTCCGGAGATGACGTCGGTGGTGTGCAAGTCCGCGGCGGAGATGGTGCGCGTGATGCGCGCGGGCAACAGGATCCGCGCCGCCGGACGCACCGACATGAACGAGCACTCCTCGCGCAGCCACGCCGTCTTCCTCGTCACCGTCGAGACGGCGCACCGGACCACCAATAGGATACGGTCAGAATATATAACAACATCATTTTTATACTCATTTTAAAACAAAATAATTCAACACTTCCACCGCTTTGTGTGTAGTTTGGAGAAAAGATTTTGCGCGGGCGCAGGAAACTTTTTTCAGGCAGCAGGAAGGTTTTCCACTGAAACCTACTTGCAAATTCATTAAGCTACTAAGTCACGATTGCTTTTAATGAGAAACCTTTTTATGCAATAGACTTTTAAATGCTATTTTTATTGAGCTTATTTTTTTTAATGAAAGCGTTGTAAGCTTATAAAAATGATTTCGAAATTATTGCCGACAGTAATTTTACAAAGTTATATTGTTTACACAAAAAATTAATAATAATAAATTATACTTTAAAACATACTCATGTTAATAAAATACTTTTTAGTCTTTGCTTTAGTTTATTGTGGTTTATATTAAATAGGTCAATGTCGGAAATCTATTAATTGTAAATATTGATGGAACGGTTGAAGAATGAGTTCATATAAATTAATCATTGTGTACGTAAACATTACTTTGGTAGAAACCATCTCTTATGTTTTTTCAAAAATTACGAACGCAAAAATTTGTTGAAAAGCAACCAATTAAAATTAGTAGCATCTCCGCATTTTATGATCAATATCGTGATTGGTTAACGTGCACCCAAATTATGAATTAGCAGTAAGATACTCAGCCGATGTTTGTTGAATGACTTCAGCACGGCTTCATTGTTGCTTCAGGAAAATTACGACTTCCCAATTTACTATAAACGGTTTTGGACTTTTGCCAAATAAGAGTATCAAGGTCCTTTGTACTGTAGTTGGTGTATCTTGTACTTTTACCATAGAATGGTACGCTTCGCAACTTGTTCATTCAACAATTTTCATTCAAATGCGATCTTAGCTTACTTGCAGTGAACTTACTACTAAATAATTGTAGTAGAAATCAGTTCTGGAAGTTGACGAGTTTAAAGATCATGTTCAGACGTTAAAACCTTGAAAGTTTGAAATCAGATATTAAATTAATAATCATCATAAAGAGCGTCAGCGTATATAGCGTCATTAATAAATTGAATTTGTCATACGTGTTAAGCTAATGTACTTAACACGAGCGCGTAGGAGGCCTGGATTGTACCAATTGGAGGGTGATGTAGCCCATTACGTGGCCTGCCTTCACCCGTGCTCTGCCGTCCACACACAAGACTCTTTAAGTACAATTATTGTGCAAATTTGGTTTTCTAGTGTGACACTTTGATCATGTCTTCTTGGTGTGAAGAATGGTTGTGGCGACAAGGATACTTAGACAGGTATTAATTATTTACGGATTGGACACGTGTGACAGCACATTTCATCGTTGGTTGAATAACTACAAATGATAATTGTACTAAAATCGAAGAGCTATTTGAAACAAATTGCTTTATATTGTAATGATGTGGGTAGTTCTTCTACAAAACCTTAGGGAGTTTATTCTACTAGAAGGAACCGTAAAAGTCTGTCATTTTAATCTGAATTCATTACTATTTTTGACTATTTTTAATAGTGATCAAAACGGAATTAATATGAGGGAAAGACTACTAAGGCCTATCCCTAGACAGGTTTAATAATCAAAGCCCAAATTGTCTAAAACAATGCTTGTTTATCTGTAACAACAGTAACAAATCAAAACAACCTTAGATATGGTTTCCTCAAATTGACGTTTACGTGTTTTTCACAATAATCCATAAATACATATTTTAATACTTGTTACATTACTTATAGTGTTATAAATAGTATTACCTGGTATCAGCTGATCATTGGATTAAATGATTAGGACAAATGCGTCGTATAAAAGACGTTTGATCACACAAACGAGCGTGAAATATTCTCGTTACTAATGAATAGGCGAGGGCGATACTCACTACTGTACCTATGATTGGTGACGGAGACAAACAATGCATTGTGGGATTTGTAGGAGTGCAGCGTATTCAAAGCGAGAAGGCCTATGAATAGTTCGGTAGACATGATTTATATAATTGCTGTGAAGCCTAATGAATTGATATATGCGGGGGCGTCAGCACCAGTCAGGAATAGAATTAATTTATTGATTTTGTTCATAGATATACTACTGATAATGCATATTAGGTACACACAAGACAATACGATACATGTTGTATAAAGTATAAGAGAATTTGAATTACTAATTATGAGTGATTATTTTTTTTAAATTTTGAAATAAACAAAGATTTTAAGTAAGAAATTTCTAAAGTTAACATGTTTTGGAAACTTTGATATTTAAACAAAGGTATTCAATGGAAAATATTACTGTTTATGTTTGATAAACACATTTAATGATTACATATATTGCAAATCATATCCATTGATATATCTGGACACTCTCTTGATAAGTAAAAGAATATCATTGCTCCTATTTATAGTATAGGAACACTTTAATTTTTTTTTATTCTGTTTTCTTTTTTATTTGCAAAATTTCAAATAATCTATGCAAAGTTGTGTCAGATATTCCAAACGTGGATATTGTTTGTTGTTATCAGTGATTCGCCATTATCAGTTCTCCGAGTACTTCACTTGTTCACGAGTAAAGTCGCTTGGCTAAATCAGGTGGAAATATCAATTTAAATTACCTGATTTTAAATTGATATTATTCGATGTTTATGATAAACAAATGTCATATAGACTGTATACTTATAGGAATAGATTAACATCAGAGCTACTAGTTAAAGATTGACTAATTGGTTTGATGGTGCAGGCTGAACTGCATTATGAGAACAAATTTTTAAACCATATCCTTATGTTCTACGATTGTTATATGCTAAGGAGACTTATCGCTCTGTTTCATTTCCGTGACATACTTTAGTTTTCATTGACTTTTTATTTTACATCTGCTTGCACAACGTTGTTAATTGCAAAGTTACGTAATGACACGCAAAAAGGGTGAGAGTCGCGAGCAGCGGACTTTTTTGTCTGACCAATGCTGTTGGCCGCGGGTGGCCTTTACAGCGTTACCGGGTTTAAAGGAGGCGACAACTTTGGAGAGTACTCAAATCTTAGGGGTGATTCTCCTCTGCAAGATTTCTATTCAGCAAGGATCACCTGCAGGGGTGCAGGTGATCCTGCATTCAAACTTGAGGGTGGTGAAACAGGGGATCTTTGGGCGCCGCTAGGCTTGGATATCATATTGACATGAGGGGTAACGCATTTTGAAGCTATTAAGAGAAAAGAATATAATTTATTGTATATACTGTGGTAATAAAATTACTGATTATGATAATAAATAAATAAACCGAAATAATAATTATTTTAAATTAGTTGCAAATACGAATTATTATGCATCAAACAATTCTGAAAAGCTGTAAGTTAGCTTTAAAAAGTAGTATTTAATAACAATTATTTTTAATACATTAACTATATTTATAGCTTAAGAGTGGGTACTGGAACATAGTACAAAGAATGAGTTGATCTTATGTGATCCCGACAGTCCTAAATAAAATACGTTATTATATCGATGCGCACGCGCAGCCCGTAGTCATTGCTGCGCTCCTGATTATTGTATTACCCGCTTTGTTGTTCTGAACCATGAGCATCTGTGTCATGTTTTTGTCGATCAACGCTATCACGATCGATCTGTTCCGAAATAAATACTACATAAACGCTAACCACGTCTTTACTAATTTCGCGCTTATGTTGTAAGTAAACTTAGATTAAAAATTCAAAATATTTTTGCCACAAGTAGGCCTCAGAAATAGGTTAAAACTTTAGTAGTATGTAACAACAAGAAATGAGTTTATTGTAGGGTGACGACTATTACTGTTACTTAACACTTGGTATGACATGAGTAAAGGATTCATCTTGTCTTAGGCCGACCGTACCTACCATGTTTTTAACGTTTACCATTGTATACTTACTTGGTAACGAGTAAGACAATGAATATTCTGATTGTAATTTAAAAAAATATTTTTAAAAAATAACAGATTTTATTTTACTCTGATCTTTTAATATTACATCATTGTCTCTTTGTATGTCTTCATTGCCAAAGCCAGAAGTATTCGTCTAAGCACTCCCTCATGGCTCGAGCGCCCTGGAGAATCTAAGAGACAGCGGGACACCTCCCCCGGAGGTGATGCCTGTCGATTAGAACTCGTCCAGAGGCGAATCGCCCCTTAAGGCTTGAGTACTCTCCAAGGTTCTTGCCTCCTTAAAACCCCGGTAACGCTGTAAAGGCCATCTACGGCCAACAGTATTAGTCAGTCCCAAAAAAATCGTCTAAGCAGTAGTAGGGTTTAATTTTGACGATTTATATCGTAGTACTTATAAATCGAGTATATTTATATAAAAGAGTTTCTAATTTTGAATGTCAATCGGCAGTTTTATTTATTTTGCAGAAATTATTTATTTTATCACACATAGATCAGATGAATCAATGGTTGTCCATAACTCTTGATGTATATAATATGTAGTCAAACATTTTTACTATTATTCTAACTTGATGTCTTAAAGCCATAAATTTAATCGAATATCTGTTAAATTTAAAACACTCGCCTTCCAACAACGTCCAATGCAGACAATTCAAATGTAACTTACGTCTCCGTTTGATGGAGTATATCAGCAATATTGTATTAAGATTGGTTGCACGAATTCGTTTTGTCGGTTCTAATGAGAAATATTATAGTATTATGAAGCGGGCTTCTGTTAACATTCATAGTGATATTATGTAGAAAGCAATGTAATAACGTTATATAACTAAATTTAATTCTAATTCATTTATAACGAATAAGATAAGCATACAAAACTTTTTGCCGTATTTCGTATTGTATGCCTTACACTTGGTTGAGATTTACTGAAAATATTGTTTACCTGTGAAGTGAAGTAGTTATCTATATAATTTTAGACTACAGAGGACTTAGACTAAATGAATTTCAGTAATTGCAATCGACTAATATGTATGGGATTTGATATAAGGTCTCGTATACCTGATGAGCGTAATTTAGTAGGGATTTGATATCCCATATATTTCCAATAAAGAGGTCTGATTGCGATTATCGAAATGCACTTTGTATAAACCATCAGATTTCAGTACTAGATACAATCTATTTTCTATTGCGTGTGAGCACCGCGGGCGACGCTAGTGAGCGGAAAACGGATAAAAGTTTAAATTACTGTTTTTAATAAAATATAAGTAAATTTTAGTTTATCATAATTAAATGAAACCATCTTTATTGAAATGTAAGTGAATTAGCTTATCTGCTTGTGACAGATAACCATTTCTCTAGGGTACATTCACCTGCGTTACGCGTTTTACCAAACAATTAGTGTTATCTGATGCGGAAGTCGCGGAACTGCACACCTTATCAGTCATAAACTTAGTCACGGCCCAGTCATATTGACAACAACTGCGGATGAGGCGCATCACTGCTGCAATTATGATTCCTCTCATCTCATTAATCAATGAGTCATTAGGATAATCCAAAAAATCTACTCCTTTTGAGATCGTTCCGAAATTAATATTGAAGACAACACAAGCAAAATTGTTGAAGAACTTATCATTTCCCCCTCTCCATTTCATTTTAACTGTGAATTTTACAGTTATTTATGGCATAAAATTTTTAGAAGTTTTATATTAATTACAAATTTTTACATATTTTTTTTAAATAAATATTTATCAGTTTAATAAATCCATTTAAACATATATCCTCCTCCACCACAATGATTGTTATGTCTGGTTCACCATCACATATATACTATAATACATTGAAAATAGGACGTTACTTAAACCCATTGCGTAGGTTTAAATCGAAGACGACGGCGACCACGTTTAAATCGGTTAAACGTTTCGACAAAAGTTTCCATATCCTCCGCTACATTTTAATTAATTCAAAAAATTTGGGGGTCTCAGTAGTCGATACTGATCATATGTCAAAAGTTATAAAATCGAAATCACAAAATTATCCACAGTAAAATGCAATAATTGGTATAATTATTATGGAATCAATGAGCTAGGTAAATACGCGTGGTATTTTCCGTTTACACGATAAGGCGTTCATCAAAGCCCCGCCCCTATCTCTGCGCCTGCGTCGCGCCCCATTCCCTATGCCCGCGTCGCTCCAAGCTAAGTGGTTTCCAATACTTTACAATAGAGACGCTGCTGTTATTAAATGGTATCATTTGATAGCTAATGACAAACATGATCCAGACGGTTCCATTTAATTGAAATGTACACTAGGGGAGTTTTGTAAAATGGTGTTTGTCTATGTTTTCATCTGGCGGTCACTGCCGACCATTGCTACTTAAGATAAGGTTATTACAATATCTCGCCTTCTAACGCACAAATGGATTTGCAATATAGTTACAATTTAAGGTCACGGGTTTTGAACTGGCCCTCATCCCCAAGGTGACGTGAAACGTTGTAATAAGATAAGCGCTCTATAAATGATAATAAGATTAAAATAACCTTAAAGCCCCATCTAGCAAACATTTACTTATAAAACTGAAACCATATATGCTAGTAATCAATCACGTTACCTACTCAAGCACAAATATGGCATATTTCGTAAGCGGCCTGTGAGTAACGTAGCGTAGAATCTCGTGTGGGCCGCCGAACTATTCGCACCTGTCAATGAATCCGTCTTCCTACATACCGCCTCACCGGGCGCCCGCCAGGACCGCACTCAGCAAATGCAGAGAGCAGTACCTTATTAACTTTATGTATGGACTTCTTAAAATTTAATTTGTAAATTGTAGTTTGTACATTTACAGCTAAAACACGCCCGACATAACTGACTTGCTGGGTTTGAATAATATATCTAAGGATTATTTTTTTATGATAAGGTGTTAAATATGTTAAAATATATAGTTCATATGTATAATGTTTCAAAATTCAATACATTGCATCGTGATGAGCAAAAATCGAGCCTTACCACTTTCTGTTTATCACCGTGTCATATCATTCAAATCCAATAGCCGCCAGCGTCGTTGTCCAAAGAGTCCGAAACACATCGTTAGCAACAGCATCCACAGATAGATTATTGAAACCCAGCTTTCGAGTTTATTTCTGTAACATTTGAGTTTAACATTCTAGTATCATGATAGTTCAATTGTAATGTTGCCTTATTTTTAATGTTAATCCACCGCTGATCATTGTACTTTTATTTTATTTATTTGGCCAACAATAACAGTAACATCTTAATATTATCATAGCTGTATTCTAGATTGCAATCCTATTATCATGTTATGCAATATGTAATATTGGATGCAAATATTCACTGTAACTGCGACAATGTCTCAATTATCTCTTCTTAATAAATTGAAATGAAAGAGATGCGAATAACTTAAATTTAATTTAGTCCGTATACAACGGAATTGCGGTTGAAATAAAATTGAAATTAAAAAAAAACAAAATTCTTAACACATGTTTTATATTAAATTTGAACACTAAACTCTGATTGAGTTTTGTGGTGATTGTAACAAACTACAACTAATTTTGCATGATACGTTACAAAAACTAACTGCAACCAGTCCTTAATCCGCCCCTGTGAAGGCTGCAGCGCGTGGGCCACCCACCCGCATTAGCATGTCGCGCCTAAATAAGTGCTAATGAATAACAAGAAGCCCAATACTTCCTTAACCTTACAGATTACTTTTAACTACCATACTCATTGTGTATTCTAGTTTAGAATTTTTTTAAATCAAGTTTTTGTTGCCTTAGGCTCTTTAGATATATTGATACATCGTCGGATTGCAGTTGAAATGCAGTTTGTCTGACTCCAATCCGACTCAAATTGCAGAATCAGGTTTTTAAAATAAAAATTGAAGATTATCGACAAACATTATTAAAAGAAAATAACTCAATCATAATATAGATATATCTTCGTCCATCCGCTGACTTTAGTTTTCGATTGAATGTTTACATTGTTACTAGCCGGCAGCTATTTTTTCAAGCTCATCCAAATATTTTCATAAAGAACGTTTATTTAGTAGCTGCATTCGTTATCGCTATTTTGTTAGTGTTATGGAGATTAAGATACTTATTTAAATGTTGAAAATTATAAAAAACTAAATGCTTTGCTTTGAAAGATATATTGAGTGAATGTAACATATCTCAAAACACGCACACGAATGCTGATATGGATCTATTGAACAATGAAAATTAAAACTAATTTTTCAAATCCTTATTTTAAGATTTACAGTTCCAATAGACATAGCTTCGACGTGCTATTCAAATATAAGAGAAAATCACCTCTGTAGCATTAACTCACAAAGATACAGTGGTGATTCTTTCTACTCTACTCACTTACCTTGGCTTATGATATGCAATTAATCATTACCCTAGGCGAATGGTAATTATTAGTTCAATACGTAATATATTCTATAAATGGTTGATGTACAATTGAGTACAATGGTCCCACTGTCTTATTGTTGTCCCAAGAAAGCTGATACGTCCGTGTTACTTTTAAAGGGTCTAGCGTGTGTCAACGTACGATAATTAATATTTTTTTATTAAAATCCGTTTAAAGGGATATAATAATATATTTTTTCAATTATCAAGCGTAACTACAACTACGATCAAAGTGATGTTCTTTTAATGAAATCTGTGCCAAAAATAATAATAACATAGGTACAGATGAATCAATGACGCTGACTGACTTTTCCAATGTTACTACTAATACATTTATATCGAAATTGTTACTTCTTAATAAAATTTGAATAGGTATAAATGTGATAGGCAATAAATGAAAGTTAGAAATATAATATCTTTAGTTAATAATCTTTGTCGCGATATTTATTTTATCAAATCGACGTTTGTATTATTTTTAAGGAAAAATATGATAAATAGATAAACATATATTTATTGTTTGATATGTGTTCCTATAGTACTCCCACTCAATATTTAAAAAAATTAAATCTTCAAGTATTAGACTCGCGGAGTTTTCTTGTCGAAAATGTCTCTTAGGATAGTGACGTCATTGTTGTAGCAAACATTGGCGATGTATTAAGATGTGACAAACGCATAAAGCTTCATTATTTTACAGTATCGGTCTAACGATGCATTGATATTTTAAGTATTATTCATATAATACTATCGTGTATATTGAAATGTTGTAAGGAAACGTTATTAAAATTAGCAACACTATGAGAAAAGTATTGTAGGTATATTTTTTCTTACAGATAGTAAAATACAATATTCAGTACCATTGGATAATAAGTTTTTTTTATAGTATAAGCTGCATGAAGCTTTTGTTATTATGCAAGAAACATACTGAAATTACTTATCCAATTGAAAGTACTGTTGTATGTTTAAAAATCAGTAGCAAAATAAAATTAATAGAAGTCAGACGATTGTTTACTTCAAAGAAAAACCTCAAGCAAATATCAACCTTAATACATAGAATAGACAGGTTATTAAAATTGAAACCCAGCATTATTGATATCCCTAGTATGTTATAGGGTTTAAGGAATCTAAATTCGTTATGGATGGTACGTAAGTGTTTGGATAACACGCGCACTTAAAATGAAATATCCATCAGCTAGTACAATAGTTTTTGATTTCAATATAGACGAAAAAACCTATTAATTTTAATAGTTCTGAAGGCTCATAATTTAAAATTATAACTTATAGACAGTGTAGTGTGTGAAAATATTAAGAGAGAGTAAGTAGGAAACGGTCAATAGAGTGCTCGTCGCGACTTATAGCACGTCACGTCGCGCGCCGGAAACAGGGCTGGGACTGGGAGCTGGGAGGGCTCCACGACACGCTCTTAATTGACTTGTACGTACAGTTGTCAACTAATACGAGATACGTCGAGTGTACACTCGATAGACAAATATGTATGCTCCCGTGTTAATAAGGCGGTATGGTATCTACCCACATATTGATTCTAATATTACAGAATAGAAACATAAATTCATATGTAATTATACAAAAGTCCTAGAGAAGCGGATTAGAGGTCGTCTTATTTGATAGCTACATTTTCTTATTAAAGTATTCAGCGATACAGCCTTCAAATATGCATACCTCCAAATTAACGTGAAGTTATAGTTAAAATTTATCAGTCGTTATTTTGTAATATCAGTGTAGGCAAGCTGAATCTGGTGGACCTGGCCGGCAGCGAGCGACAGCGGAAGACCGGAGCGTCCGCCGACCGGCTGAGGGAGGCCTCGCGCATCAACCAGGCGCTCTCCTCTCTCGGGAACGTCATCTCCGCGCTCGCAGAGAACAGCCCGCACGTGCCCTACAGGTAACACTCCTTCAGCATTGGCACTCAAGTAGTTATTAGATATTCAAGTGGAATGTGTGAACATTAATAGATATTACAGCCCAGATTGCGTCGCTTTGTAGCGCCTTCTTTATCAGCTGTACCATGGAGAATGCTCTAAAGCAGGGACTCCCAAACAATTTTGAAAAAGGATATCCCTTTTCCCCACACCCCATAGCGACCACTTCGGGAATCCCTGCCTAGACTAGTCTTTTGATCTTAATGGAATTCTAAGTCCCATTACCACCCTACCCCTTCGTACTCAAGAGCACGCGTTCCGGTCTAATAATCTAATGCAATTAACTGGCTTTATCTCAACAACATACACAAATAAATGAAGTAACTCGTTTATTTGCCGTATATCCAACACTTGGAATTATTTACACGCAGAACTTGTTTTTCCCTACTGTCTGAAATGGGTTTAAATTTAAATAGAATAAGCTAATAAATAAATATCCTCTTTTTATTGTTAAGTCATAAATTGAAGCGATTGTATTGGTTCCAGAGACTCGAAGCTGACGCGCATCCTGCAGGACTCGCTGGGCGGCAACAGCAAGACCATCATGATCGCCAACATCGGGCCCGCCTCCTACAACTACGACGAGACCATCACCACGCTGCGGTACGCGCACAGGGCGAAAGGTACTTACCTCATATCTTACATATCAAATAATTAACCAGTAATTTGACAACCATGTTTTAAGCAAAATACTGATATTGGGCCATGACCTTTTACATAATGTCATGGCGCCTTGAGACGGATGCAATTTTTCCTCTAAAATACATACAGTTGAGACCTTAATGAATAACATGATATAAGTATTTGTTTGTATTTGTTTTGATAAAGTCTATTTCAAACCTGTAAAAATAAGTAAAATCATGTTGCTAATATAAAACAATGAAATCATTGATAGGTACAGGATCCAGTTAGTCAACATAAAATCAATATCTAAGTAAAATAGTTAATTGGAAGTCATATCGTCTTGTTAAATTTTAATAGCAATAAAGAACAAGCCAGTTCGCAACGAAGACCCGAAAGACGCCAAGCTACGCGAGTACCAGGCTGAGATCGAGCGGTTACGAGCGCTCATAGAACAGCGGCGCAGGCGGCCGCCCAGGCCGCGACCCAGCGCCGGCTCTACGCTGGCCACGGACAATGGTAAGTTACGAGCGCTCATAGAACAGCGGCGCAGGCGGCCGCCCAGGCCGCGACCCAGCGCCGGCTCTACGCTGGCCACGGACAATGGTAAGTTACGAGCGCTCATAGAACAGCGGCGCAGGCGGCCGCCCAGGCCGCGACCCAGCGCCGGCTCTACGCTGGCCACGGACAATGGTAAGTTACGAGCGCTCATAGAACAGCGGCGCAGGCGGCCGCCCAGGCCGCGACCCAGCGCCGGCTCTACGCTGGCCACGGACAATGGTAAGTTACGAGCGCTCATAGAACAGCGGCGCAGGCGGCCGCCCAGGCCGCGACCCAGCGCCGGCTCTACGCTGGCCACGGACAATGGTAAGTTACGAGCGCTCATAGAACAGCGGCGCAGGCGGCCGCCCAGGCCGCGACCCAGCGCCGGCTCTACGCTGGCCACGGACAATGGTAAGTTACGAGCGCTCATAGAACAGCGGCGCAGGCGGCCGCCCAGGCCGCGACCCAGCGCCGGCTCTACGCTGGCCACGGACAATGGTAAGTTACGAGCGCTCATAGAACAGCGGCGCAGGCGGCCGCCCAGGCCGCGACCCAGCGCCGGCTCTACGCTGGCCACGGACAATGGTAACTCATACTTTATGCGAATACAGATTACATCAATACTGTACGAAAAAGAAGGAGACCTTAAAAGTTCTTTTATGTTTACTTCAGCGGTATTACTCGCGCGTTGCAAAGTAAAAATGTTTCATACACTTTTGAAGAACTCCATGCTGCATGAGGGAAAATAAATCTTGCTTTGTGTAATTAAAAGTCAGAAATTTTTTCCGAATGCTAAGTGCTAGCAAACGAAGATTCTGACAGCGTTGTTCATAGCCGTATAAAATAAATAATTTATTATTTACTCCAGAAGCCGAAGAAGAACCAGACAACATAGAAAGTGAACATCTACTAGCAGAATCTACAATAGAACAAGAAAAATGCAAGACTGAAGAGTTAGAACACCAGATCAGATCTTTAGAAGACCGTCTAGTGCAGGGCGGTGGTGGTAAAGACCTCTTGAACAACCTAAACGAGAGTCAGATCATACTAGAGCAGAGGAATATGGAGATAGCGGAGAGGAAAAAGAGGGAGGTGGAAATGCAGCAGAAGATAGACCTCGAGGAGGAGACCACGGCGATAGTGACGAATACTTTCACGACGCTACAGCAGGAGGTCGATCACAAGACGCTGAGGTAAATGAACTAATTTTCTTTTTAAAATCAAGACTACATGATTGCTGAAAATACTTCGACAAATATTAAATTCAATGTTCAGCTGGTAGCTGGAACACATACTTCAGTTTCGTTCAATAAGCAAGTAAAATTCAATGAATGGCATCTTCATGAACTATGTGACAATGACCTTTGTTTTTGACATATGTCGATTCGACGTTTACGCTTAGTGCTCGTGCTTTCAACGTGAGCACTGGGAGAATCGTCGATGACGTCACCGTAGTTCGTGGGAGTAGAATAATCATAGTGTCTTCTCTTCAATAGAAATGATTTGGAATCGTCAGTCTCATCGTAGTGTAGAGAGGAAAGAAAATAAATGTAACCGTGTGTAACATCGCCAGATTGAAGAAGTGCCTGTCGAAGTACGCGTGCGTGCGCGAGGAGACGTCGGAGCAGCGCGAGGCGCACGACGCGGAGCGCCGCGACCTGGAGGGGCTGCAGGCCGCGCTGGTGGCCGGGCTCCGGCGGCGCCTGCTGCTGGCCGACAGCTTCGTGCCCGCGCCCGCGCGACTCGCGGCCGCGGCCGCAGCGGCAGCCGCGCGCCGCCGCCGCCACGACGACGACGACGACGACGACCGCGACGACGACCGCGACCACGACCACGACCACGACCGCGACCACGCCGCGCACAGGTACACCTATGTCCTACATACATAAATATTAGGTCAGGGAAAAAGTCTTTTCGCGTATAGTATGGCTGTATTGTTTGTATGTGGCTTGTGGAGTTTTTGGCACGTAATAGCGGGGTCGGTTGGGTGCTGTATATTTTAATTTATATATTGTGCTGTAGTGTTATTTTTATCATGAAATTGATGTAGTTTTATGATAAAAAAGGATCGTTAAATCGTGCAATATATGGAATCCATCATTCAGCATTGGTTAGTGACTTACATGGGATTTTTCAGTGTTTCATTTCTATTCATAAATTTGTAGGGTATATTCATTTGTTTAACAACATTTTATGATTTCATTTTCATTTACTTATCGTTTCATCGTAATCATTATCATAACATTGCATTTTCGTATTATCATAATCGCTTACATTGCATTCCATTTTCAAAAATTTTCTCGTAATTCATTAACTAAATAGCGGCGCTTACCATTACACCAGTATCCTGGTGCCATGAATAAGGATAAAACTACATTAATGAAGATATGGCTTAATGATCTTAGTTACCAGGCCAAATAATTGAAAAAAAAATGTAGCTGAATTTCATGACATTAAGTTGACATTTCAAAAAAACAATCAAATTAGGAAAATTTTATTTCCCACTTTTATTCATTTGTTATTCTTTTTGTCCAAATGAGCAAATCGAATGAAGAAATTAGATACATATTAAAATTTTATTAAAAAAAATGAAAAAGCTCGATATTAGGTTGCCACATGAATTCAGTGAAAGAAACCTAATAAACCGTGTAGTCATTTGCGATACTTTATTGAGACGTAATGAAACAGAACCGTTTTAAAGAGATTAATAACTGGTGATGAAAAGTGGATCACGTATGACAAAAATGTGCAAAAAAGGTCGTGGTCAAAAGTCTGTCAGACTTCACAGACTGTGGCGAAACCTGGGTTAACTTGCAATAAGATGATGTGTCTATGGTGGGATTGGAAGGGCATTGTTCATTATGAACTTTTACTATACTAACTTACTTTTTACGGTAGAACTATCGATTCGGATCTCTACTGTTAACAACTGATGAGATTTAAGCATGAAGTTGAGAGAAAGCGGCCGGAATTTATAAATAAAAAGGATGTGGTCTTTCATTATGATAACGCTAGACCACATACATCTGTAGCCACTCAGCAAAAATTAAGATAGCTTGGATGGGAGGTGTTAATGCATACGCCATATAGACTTGACCTTGCCTTTGACCTTTTTAAATTAACTTAATTACTAATTCTTAAATTTTCATATAAGATGCGAAGAAACTTTTTCCCCAACTTATTATGTGCTCAGTACAGAGATAAGCTGTTTAAACTTATTGTCGAATAATGTTAAGGCAGCGTGTAACTGTAGTGTAATGTGTATTGTGTGTTGTGTATTATGTGTTGTGTACTGTGCAGCGCGGCGGCCCCGCTGCGGCGGCGGGTGTCGTGCCGCGGCGCGCCCGCCCGCGACCTGCTGGCCCTGGCGCCGCTGCCGCTGCCGCCCACCACCAGGCACTACCGCCCGCCGGCCTCCGTCTCTGCGTCGGCCGCCCAACACCAGGTCAGCCCCATCTCCTGGACAGGCCGCCACCACAAATACGCTTACTTAAAAAGAAATTACAACAGGTATTTTATCCTCCGACAGATCCCTGAACCGGTAGTGAAGAAGGAGCCTGAAACGGTGGTGGCTCCCCGCAAGGCCACAGGCCGGGCGCGGCCCCCCTCCGCCCACCACCGCCTGGGCACGGCCGGCGTGCGGTAGGCCGCCGTCCCCGGGCCTCCGCCCCCAGCCTCCGCCGCTGCCTGAGAACCTTCGACCTCGATATGTGATCAATACTCCGTTTCATTGAACAGATGTAATCTCAAGACTTCTAAGAAAAGCCCCAGAAGAACCCCTCCGTAGTGCCCGAGTGATCGAAGCTAAAACAGCGAAATAGTGTTTCGCGAAGATGATTTGTGTATCGAATAGTGATAATATGATTTAATACAGACAGCAGTATTTCGATCGAAGAAAAGTCGCTCCGCCACAGTACATTTTGTTATACAAAATGGCATTCACTGTGCACGGCACGTTCGACCGAGTCACCTCGACCTGGAATGGTACCGCGCATGTCCTGACGTCCGCGAGGTGCGCCCGCGCATTACCTGCCGTAAAGTTAGCATTACATTTGCTACAGATGTCGAGGGTAGAAATTGTGATTTATTTAAAGAATATTCGAAATTTTTGCAGAAGTATTCCTATTAATTGTATATGTATTAGCTTAATGATTATAATAATGCGATATTTTTATACAATAAGAGCTCTGTGGTGTTCGACCACGAGCCTGCGACTGTTTGTACATACTATCTATATCTTGGCGCCAGGCACGTCGTTGGCACCGATATTTCTTTGTCACAAACTTCAATTAACTCGACAAGTAAATAATATGTAATAATGATCTCATTTCTATTATTTCCAGTAGGAGCATGGCAGTAGCGCTTTTGTATAGTAGTTTGAATGTCAGCTGTCCACGAGCCACAACGGAATATGTTTTCCATTCTGAATCATGTCTTGACCCTTGACACTAGTTCAATTTTCTTATTAAGTTTTATATACGGAGCAGTGGTTCAAAGTGGACACAGCTATCGTGTACCCGACAGCGCGGTCTTGGCCCCGAGTGGTGCTTCATCATGCCAAATGTTTTATATCAGAATTTTAGTTGTTTAGTCAATTTAGGTTGTCATTTGTTTTGTAGAATTTTATTTTACCTTCGTTATATTTTTTAAATTTTATTTTGCGCTTCAATAGTCCAGTTCGTATTGGAGCAAGTGATATTAGGTTGTAATTTAAAGTATTTATGTGTAATAATAGCGACCGCAACATCTCTCTATTGTGTTGGTAGCGTTCTCGAGAAGATGTGATCCTTGTAGTGTATGTTACCAAAGATGGAAACTGTTCATTCCATGGGAGCTTAGCCCACAAGAGTTGATATTAATGTGATCATGTTCCTTTAATAAAAATTTCATTAGCGCATTGTATTATTTCTAGACACGGTTTCTAGTCAATGATTCTTGTAAACAAATATTGTAAATAATTATTGTAGTTAAAGGTATAATAGTAATAGTGTAGGTAAGTTGCTAAATTCGCACAATACTATTTGAATACCAGTCATTGGATGTGGATTCTTTATCATAATTATTTATTTCCTTGAAGTGTCGAGTAGCATGTGCTACTGTACGCTCACTTAATGCCAAAAACATTAAATCATGGGATACTTGTTACCAATTATTTTTGTTGTTTAACTGCCATGTTACTTATAATGTGAAAGCTTATATGATTTTATTAAAAGTATTCTATGTATACTATGAATTATATAAGTACTGTTTTAAATTATTTGAAATGGAAAGATGAAATCATGTGATATATTTAAAGCGCTAGTCAGCTGTGCCGCATACAAGCTTGTACTCACTAATAAAATATTTCAAATTTTCACGTTTTAGTTTTATTTAATATTAACCTCTATATCTCCAAATTATAATAATATAAATAAATATTTCTTACACTCACACTATCTTGCCCAAATTAAGCATCATTAAGAGCTTGTGTCATGGATACTAGATAACGGAGTTATTATAGATATAAATATCAGAAATATACTAAATAAACATACAAACAATTCATGAACAAATATTCGTACTCACCATATAAATATCATCCTCTACTAATTTCGAATCACGATTCGAACTAGGGAACTCTGACTCAGTAGACAGGAGTTCTGACCAGTCGACAAGACGGCTGTCCAAATATTATTACGGGGAAATGACAATATTTTTAGTGAAGAATACAACATAACATTAAACATAAATTTTTGGACACCTTGATCTGCCTTTTGTTAAAATGTATTCATGTGGTAATATTAAAGCATGGATGAAATGCAGTATACACCGCTCCCTGACCCGGCTAAGACACGGGGCGTGCGCACAAATGTTTTATAAAGTAGGAAAAAGAAACTATATGCCTATTATTACATAGGGATTTATTGTAAGGTTAAAAATGTTTATATTGGATAAATAATTTGTTCAAAATATACGTTCAGAGAGATTGAACTGACATAATACAATGGCTAAAAACATAAATATTATGATTGGTTCCAGATTTATTACAGACAAAACACAAAGCTAAAATAATTTATCAAGACACGAATCTTATAAATATCCAATGAAAGGTGTTTGATCAATAAGAGTTAAGATTTTTAACATACCAATTTTATTACAATAGTCTCTAAAATAAAATCAAAAACTTAAATTGGTACGTATTGTTTAAACTATGCGCAAATTAAAAATGTACAACCTCCTCTTCGTTGGTTATGGTCAAACAGCAAACGTGCACTATGGCAGAGTGTCGCCAGTTAGCCTACTCGGAATAAATAGACTATCATTCGTATTCATTGTACCTCTTATGATTAATATCTTCTGTAAGCTGTGATGTCAACCTGTAACAGATACATAAAATATATGAATAATCAAATACAAAGTACAGTGAGTATTTGCAGTTACATGGCTGCATAGCACAGTTCAGGATCAGTTGTTCCGTCAATAGTACTTGTGATACTAAGTAGTATCAGAAATAGAATTATTGGAACTATTTATTGCTCTAAAACCCATATCGCGTGTCAGATTTGGAAATTGTTAATACGTGTATTTTAAGTTTTTTTTTAAGCCTACTAATTGTAATAAGTAGGGTCAAAAACAAACTAAAATACTAATTTTAGTAAAATACTAAATACTAATTTTAGTTGGAAAAATTAGTGATGAAAATGCAACAGGCATATTTGTTTTTCCGTATTGGGCAGGACAACCACACCCTTTCTATTAATCAATTCCGGCCGCTCAACTTCATGCTTTAATCTCATCAGTTAGTGGCAGTAGAGATCCAAATCGTTAACCCAGGTTTTGCCACAGACTGTGAATCCTGACCGAACTATGACCACGACTTTTTGCGCACGTTCTTGTCATACATGATTTACTTTTCATCACCAGTTATCTATCACACAGATAGAACAATTTTAGAACACTATAAGTTAACCTAGTAGTGTTGTAAAATTAAATCTGTGTGAAATAGACTTATTTTATTATCTTAACATCAGCGCGATTCCCGTAGTAATAATGATGATGATATTCATGTAAAAAAATTACATGAATATCAATAACGGCTTCCCTTTGCATACTCTTTCAAATTGAATTGATTCTTATAACTTTAAAACAAGAAATAAAAATAAACTTGCTGTTCTAAACTCAAGACAGGTCACTCTTTCATGGGGAAATGTATACACATTTATATGAAACTCCCACCTAAGGTAACTCTTCCTTTACACTAATTTAAAGTCTGTTTAATGAAAACAGCTACTAAAAGGTTCAGGAATATTTTGATGATAAGAATGAGTGGACCAAGTAATTTTTTTACTGACAAATTCATTTTTAATTGAGTGACATAAGCAGTATTAATTTTTTTCAATCATTGTACTTTTTTAAATTTCTATAATTAGAAATGTTAAAAACCACAATATTTTCATCTATTTTTACCTACATAGTTTTATTGACTGATATTAACATTTTTTAAACTATTCTCAACTACATGTTTTGGACAAATCCTGCAGGGTTTCTTGCCTGTTGTTCTCAGGACAAGACCTCCCAATAGTTTTCCAAACATATGGCTTAGATTGACATTCAAAATATGTGTGTGTGTAATAGAGTAGAGCAAAGTCATACTTTTACTTTGACTAAGTATGAAGATATTGAAAAGTATGAAGCCAAAGTATTTAAAGTCATATATCAGTATCTAATATTTAATTTATTACTAATTCTATTTGGATCTAGTATATTTTGTTGATTGACAACTATAGAAATTGGGCTACAGATATAATAATTTAGTTCCTCACACCAACCACAACATACACCAAATAGCAACTTACCTCTTTGATATT
The DNA here is from genome assembly GCA_943193645.1 of Acentria ephemerella. Classification (NCBI taxonomy): domain Eukaryota; kingdom Metazoa; phylum Arthropoda; class Insecta; order Lepidoptera; family Crambidae; genus Acentria; species Acentria ephemerella. The sequence goes on from OW971894.1 coordinate 192,180, forward strand.
CCCCATCATAATAGCAATATCTTCTGTTGTAGGCTCATCCAATAAATCACTTCTGTTTTCACTTTTACCATTCTCATTTGAGCTCACAACACTTGCTTATTTACAATGTTTCAAGCTGTTCACTTTCTTCTCATTAACACTTTTGTCCTTATAAGGCTCCATATCACTCTTATTATTACTATTTAGGTACAATTTTGTCAAAATTCTTCTTTCAATTCCACATCGCTACTGTTATCGTCCACAGGTAATGGTTCAGGTTTAACATCTCCTATAGGATCAACATCTGGTACTAACAAAATTTCTTTTTCATATTTAACCTCTGGTGGCGTTTTGTCTAATTTTGCAAATGTAGGTGAATGGTGAACAGGAAATAATGTGGGTCGAGGTATGTTATTCTCTGCTATTGTAATACATTTCAACTGTTTTTGTGTCACTTCATTCTTACTCTTTGGACTAGGATCCTTTTTGCAAGTTTCGTGATTTGTATCAATATGCAAAGGAGTATCTAATGTTTTATTTTTCACATTATTCTTTTCCTCCTTTTCTTTTTTTTTATTGCTAGATTGTGCAGCAGCAATGGCAGGGTTATTAACCATTTCATTCAAAGCTGCCGGTGATTTAACTCTAATAAGGCATTCTTTGTGCTTCTCTGAAACTGTTATGACCGAATTATTTGATATATTTTCATTTTTGATACTCAGTACTGGGTTAATGGTAATGCTGCCAATGTTATTGGGGGGAACATACAAATCTTCTTTTTTGTCTTCCTTATTTCGTTCTTCGGATTTCACTCCAATCAGATCTTTGCTTAGGCTGAAGGTGTTGACGATGATGCCGAAGGATGGATATTCGTCTTTGTCCTCTATTTCTGGTTTACCTTTGTTGGTTGTTGTGGTAATGGGTTCTGTGAATGGTGCTGGCTGGGAGCAGTCAAGCCGTTTCCGCTTCATGTCCGTTGTGATTTTCAGTTCTATACTGAGACTGCAAAAATAAATAATACTAATAAAATATATAAAGTACAGCCAACTGTAAATCTTTGACAATGCAAAAAACGATTACCTGAATTAGGGATATTTTAATTAGAGTTAATAATTAATTATTACATGTTGACAACTATGAACATTGTATCATGCCATCTGTTAGAAGTATCCTAAGTAGCGGTAAAAGCGATGATATTTTTACTTAGTAAGTACATCTTGGAGGTATTCCAGGACAGCGATCAGAAGGATTAGGGAAGCACAAAAGATCCCATTGGGTCGACGTGCTCCGGGAGTAAATAATCCTGGCCCTACATCGTGATAAGATAAGATAATTATATTTTTGAATAGTACGTCAGTTAGATGATTTTCCATACTTAATTACCAATTTCAAATTATTATTTTTATATAAATATACGGTAATCGCTCGTCACAATCATAGTTAGTCACATACATAAAGTCAATACTACCATCATATACTATCCACAAAATATAAACTGATGGGTACTTACTCAGCTTGCCGTAACAGTGTGGGCATTCTAACAAAGCCTGCCGGGAACAGGGGTAGGGCCCTTCGTACTAACAAAGTAGCCGCTCCATCAGGGTCGGGCGCTAACCGTCGTAGCCGAGCTAACAACGCCCTGGACCGCAGGCACCAAGGGAAGCGCCGCTTGGGCATTCGCTTCTCTATGTGAGGGCCGCCTTCAGCAGCTGCCGCTATTTTAATTTTTTTCCTATAATTTAGAAATATCATTGTTTTATTTAGATCTGCCTGGATTAAGTTTAAACTATTCGATTCTAACGTGATTTTTTGTGATTATTTTTAACGCTTCACATCATACACTACTTCTCTTGAGAGAAATCATACATTAGTTTCAAACAATCTCCATATTTAAAAATTATTATTTATTCAAATTACATAAAACATTTTCCACTTTTTCAAATTCAAATATATAATTCGAAAATATGGCGAAACTGTAAATCGACATCATCTTGACTATTCTGAACCTATTGAAATAAAAGATACAGCATATTTTTACTAATTTGGAATTGGCAGCGAAAAAAAGTTTTATTACACTATGTAGATCCAAATTTTAAGTATAATACTATTGTATACTTTATAATAAAAATGTTACAAAACACGTCAAACCTTAAATTTATATGGTTAGTAACAAAATCAGTCAGTCGAAACAATTTTAATTTAATTATCAGTTATATAAAAAAAATTACCTCTCCTCGCGAACTCTTTCGCATTCAGCGTTGTAATTTCCGATCATGGCAGGTTTCCTATCTTCTATAAGTGCTTTTAGCCTGCAAGAAATGTTGCCAAATGATCCTCCTCAACCGAATAGTTCTTCATCTGCTTATTATGATATTGTTGAATCATAGTTTATCCTTTACTTATTTGATCTTGTATAATTTAACTATAAATACTACTTTAGACATAAAAAGTAAATGTTTTAACAATCATTAGCTTCGTTTCGTCTCCATGGTTGGTCCTGGATGCAAACCATAATTTTAATATCAAGCTCCTTCATGGGCATGTTAACGCTGTCGATACCAGTGTAGTGTTACATTCCTAGGCAATAATGTATTTCAAAGCCTATATGTATAGGCTGTAGATGTTTATTGTTCACTGATGAGAGAATGATAGTCACGAAATATGAAGAAAAATCGTTAATACCTTTGTAAAGTTTCAACTATTTTATCTTCTCGCTCATCATCAGTGAGTCTGCTATAGTCCATGTCTTCTTCCATTTCTAGTATCTTGTGTTTGTTGTTAGTGACTGTAGAGTTGGCAGTGGTTGATTGAGCAACATTGGTTGGTGGCACTTCTGTAATATTTAATAAAAATAAATAAGATCTAAGTAACTAATCCAAAATAAATAAGCACAAACAATTGAAAATTTTAATTTAGACGCTATATCTGCTAAATATAATAGCATTTATTTGTGTCTAAATATAATTAAACAATATTTTTATTTGAGAATATCTTGACTAGTAGGCTTATCGTTATTTGTTAAAGTTGGTTCAAGACAAACTGCTTCTCTTTCATCCATTTATACTGATAATATACATTAATGGGAATAATTGAAACTAACTGACATTCACAGAATTTACACAAAAATAATATAGCAGGAGTTTCTTATCATCTTTCATATTCTGTTTCTTATCAGTATTCTTATCAAAAACAAAGTAAATAATATATATAGATCAATTATATAAATAAAATACATAAAAGTTGGCAAAACTAGAAAATCTGTATATTTTCAACTCGCAAATTCATGTATACATTATAAAACAAAATAATTAACCTTTCCATTGTATTATAATATTCGTCAAATTCACTTCAAACTAATGTAATGTCAAAATAAGGCTAGGCAATCAGATCGTTTGCCAGGTTTGCTAATGTTTTAAATGTAATGTAGTATTTTCGACCAAGATGTATACGTACTAGCGTTAGCCGGCCGCGGCCGAGCATGTGCCCGAGCATGTGTGCGAGCATGCGCCCGCGCCCTGCGCCGAGCGTCCGCCGAGCGCGCGCTCGCAGACACAGCGCGCTGACGGTCCAGCCTGACGAGTCAGAACACACCACCAAGTTATACGCAAGCCGTAAACGTGGCACTCCTGAGGATTGCGAGGATTGTGCACTTGACAGAAAAATGACACTCGTGGTTTAGCTTACGTTATGTCGCTGACAGCGGACAGACTGGCAAACTAACTAACCAATTGGCTGAAACATCCCCGCGCCGCGTCCCGCCAACCATCGGGAAGGCCAAGCTTATGAAAGTTTATCTATAGTAATCTGTGGCCTGCAGGCAGTAACATGTTGCACCTCCTCTGGGTGCACTGTGTGCTTCCCTAGGTAAATGCAGCATGCAGCAGAGAATGTGCATTACGGCTTCGTCTGACTCATCTGGTTTCATACCCAATTGAAACAAGTTTTTGTTTACTTTGCAATGCTCTTTAAGGATTCTTGTCATTACGTAGGTTTTGTGTCTTTAGAGTACTATTACCTCAGTAGTAAACTTACTGTTGAATCCTTTTACTAGGGCTTTCGAATATTTTTGTCAATTTATAATTGAAAGTGCAAATGAAAATTGTGTAATTTCATGACAAATAGGATGTCTACATCATGCAATACATGAAATACTTAATCCAGAATCAGTTCGGTAACTTTCAGTGACATTTTCATTCATTTAGCATTGTAACAGGAACATTTGGGTCAGTGCCTACTGACCACTCCTAATTCTTCAATTACTTGCAATATGTTTGAAGACAGTTTTAAACCAATCTTTGTTTCTACATCTCTAATTGTTAGAAAATATAGCCATATTACAAATGAAGTAAATTAATAATAGTCACTTATAGTAAACTATATTGTATTATATTGTAATACAGAAAAGCAATAAAAATATAATTTATTAGAAAACAATACCAATGTCGAGCTATATTAATAGTTGTTTTCCAATAAATTATATATCAAACTAACACTTTTGTTAAAATCATATGATTAACAAATAGATGCAGTATCTAACTGTCATTTCTCCTATAGCCTTTTCGGATAACTTTAAATTGAAGAAAAACATAGTCTTTAATATTGTAGGAGATACAAAGTTCACCAGGTCGTACTAGTATAATATTTACCTGGAACTTTCTGAAGTTACTGCATATTCTGAATTGAGAACTTGGTTGGACGTTAGGGAATCTGACTGAGATGATCTCGAATCAGCACTCTCTGCATCGCTGTGACCATTGTCTGTAATTATTATAAAAATATAATTATTTGAGTCTAGTATATTAAATTATAATATAAAAAATACAGTATTTTTTTATGAGAATACAGTTCAGTTTTAGACCAAGTTGTAAAAATTCAAGTTAATTGTTCTTTATAAATCATAATAATACCATCAGATGTTTGTTTTCCAGATGTTGCAGTTGAAAAATCAGTGCTCCGAACATTTTTTGCCTTGTTCGTGTCAATCTTTTTGTTTTCCTGGAACAATAATTTATATTAATAAGTAAAATAATGTGTAACACATTTTATTACTTTATTTAAGAATAGGACAGATGACAAGTCAAAATAGATTTAATGAATAATAAAGACCATTGTCAAAATTTTCTATATTTTAGAGAGTTGTGTGCAATTTTCAACTTTATGGAAAAAGATAGTTGTATGGGTAATAATTATATATAATCTATAACTATAATATTGTTAGAAATATATCTTTCAAAAGTAGATGGAGGCTTAGTTAACCACCTATTTTTTCTTGTTGTAAAATATGATACTTCCTATATGATATCCTGCCCCATAGTATTCCGCATCCTACTAAGTTTAACTACAGACAGGCACTAGTTTTTACCCCTTCTGTGTTAGTTAAGTCAGAATTTATTAAGTTAAATAGAATAAAACTTTAATATTACTTTTTTTATTTCTTTAATTGTTACAGCAACAAGGAGGTGATGGATTATTAAGAAGCTATTTTGAACATCTCAACACAAAATATTTATATTAAGAATTAGCTACCACTTAAATCTCGTTGTCACTCCCATGACTAACTTGACATTGAATTCGTAACGACAAAGCCATTAAAACAAGAATAAGAACTTTGAAACTAACTTAAGTCTCTTCGCGTTAAGACAAAATAGATACCCAAAACAGTAACTAGTAACTCGGTGTCAGTGTCAGTGCAACTTACAGGCGATTGAGGCGATTTTAAACCATTAGTTTTCTTTTGTTCTCTTATTATTTTATAAACGGTACGTTCAGAAACACCGCATGCACTAGCCGTTTTCATAACTATACTCTCCACAGTCATGTTTTGATCACCACACTGTTTGAAATACTTAAAAACATTATAAATCACTCGTCTTTCGCCGCTATGAATTATTGATCCACTTTTATTTTTACGAATAGGTGAGGTATCCATTATTAATATTGCCAAATGATGGATCCTTACTGTCTAAGGAGTTTATTTCAACCAACTTCAACTCACAGACTACATAGAATATGGCTTCAACCAGTCAATTAGAACATGGCGCGGCGTTTTAATGATACTTACTATAAGTACGTACGGTCGCGTTAAGAATTCAGTGAGTCATCAGTGCAACTGTAGAGTAAAGGTGTATTTATCGTGGTGTTCATAATATAAAAATATACTAAAACTGCCATAAAGTAATTAATTTATAATGAATTTAAATGTGTAATAATTTGTCACTGGTATTTTATAGTTAATTAGTATTTTAATAATACTTTTTATAATTAAAAGGATTTTCTTTGGCAAGTTCCATTACGTCATGTGACTTTAGTAGACACCACTGAGCATATAAACACTACGTTCTGAAGGCACTAAATATATTGCATAATAAAATAATTTCTTTATGTTAGTCATATTTAAAGTAAAGTTATTGCAGCAACATAATTTTTAATTTGATCTTCTCCCCCTATACTTTCATATTTCCAAGTTCCCGAAAGTCTGTTATGAGTTATGTGCTCAAGACTTCTGAAGATTAGTTTGCAATGACACGGAGCTAGACAGAGAATTTCAACTTGTAGCAGCTTCATCTATTAAAAAAAAATCATATTGTAGGGCAAGTTCAGCGGTTTTTTCAATCATTCTTTTTTCAAATAACTATTGAAAACCCTTTGCTATGTTTTCAGTCTGTTATTTTCTGTTTGCTCCAAGCGGTCGTTGGGATTTTCTCCAGTTAAACAGAATTAAAAGGAGCATTTTCCATGACATGCATGATGACAAGAAATGCATGATTTAAGCTTAGGCGTTATGTTTTTGAACCACTCAAAGAAAATGTCGCCGTCGATCTCTTCGTGGTAATCTTAAGTTTATTTTGATTTAAAAATTAGTTAAAGATTAGTAGACCTCCTCCCACAAATCTCTTCTAGCTGCCAACGTGCAAAACAACCTGTTGCCTGTTCCTGTAGGAACTCTTGGACTGGTAGATAAGCGGGCTTCAAATGTATGTTCTTTGTTTTTTATGTGTGTATCTAACCACGCCTTTGTTTTAACATGTCCTGCGTCTATCCAGGTTTTGTCGAGAACATGTACGATTTTACTTGCATTTCTGTCCTGTGCCACCATCACACATGTCTTCTCTTTCCACCAATAATGTTCTAGTGTCCTGTTTATAAAATTCAAAACCTAGCACATGTAGTATTTTATGAAGTGTAGTGCGATTAAACGTTGAAATATCTTCATCAGCTTCACAATGTTGGGTTGTCGTTCTTTAAATATATTGAATGTACTTTTCTCCTAACAGTACATTGAAAGACGGGCTGTTAAGATGAACTGTGAACACTATACGGTATGATGTTTATGTAATACATCATTTAGCGTTAAATAGTTCTCTCAGACACGCCGTACGCAGTAGTTGTTTCTTATACTATAATGCCCTAAGTCTTCTTTAAATCACACTGTTTAGAGTACCTAAAAATGTGTAGTAAATTACCTTTTTCTCCGCTGTGAATCACTTTTATTCTTATGCATAGGTAAGGAATTCATATTTTTTATTTAATCCAGTTACACAATGGCTTTGTTTCGAAAGTATGCGATAAACTGGTCACTGTGAACTTGATTTTCTAATTAGGAAATATTGTTGAGGGGGAGAGACTGGCAGACAACTATGACTCGCTGCATTCTTAACGCAAACAGACTTTCGGGGAGCCGCTTTAATGATGGGAGGATAAAAACTACAAGCCTGACTGAAATAGAAAAAATTATATTGATTGGACGAGGCCTCGTACAAAAGTAACACGTCAACATTCAACAGCCTGTATCCTTCCCACAACCTTCCTACATGGGAGAAACATGATTTTGGGCCAAAGTATCGCCACGCTAGTCGATAATAGGTCGAATATACGGCGCAAGAGGTCGTCGTAACAACGTTAACGGACTCCTGAAGCGCGGAACACAGAAAGGAAGCATAAAATATGCAGGCTTACTTATCTGAATTCCTGAAATTGTATATTTTTTATTACCTTTACTTGATATTGTAATGCTAACAAAGAATGTAATTTATTACACGATACCAACCAATGAGGTTGGTATCGTGTAATAAATTACATGTTGTTGGGACGTGGCCTTTGACTATTTTCGGTCTTTCTTTATCGATCATAAGTTGGGAGTTGGGACTCAAAGGAATCATGTTGGTTTAACGCAATCGTCCAACAGATTTTACTATAGGGTTAGAAAATAACATAAAAATAATAATAACTTAAATATGTCATGCGGTGCCTATTAATAACTTTAATTACAAATTAGATAAATTATTTATTATTTTAAGTTTTTTACGTTACGTTGATATACGAATGATGATACGAATGAAATAATACGATAATATAAAAAGAATGAACTAAACCTCCAAATAAATGGTAATGAAACACTAAAAAATATCTCATAAGTCGCTAATCATTGCTTAATTATGAATTCCATATATTGCACTATGATTGATAATTTACTTAAAGACAATATAGAAAAATAAAATATACAGCACAAAACCTTGCCATTACGCGCCAAAAACCTTTTTTTTAAGTAAAGTGCTTCCGAACACAGGAAAGTAAGCCCATACAGCCGTGTCTTATATTATTATTTTTCTTTATTTCTAGCTCCGAAATACTAATGTGACATATCCTATTGTCTCATTGAGATTTTGACGACTAATGATAGGTACCGCCACTTTATCAATGAATTCAGAGAAAAAAATAATCCAATGTTAATGTTAACGATGAAATTAGAATGAAAAAATTCAGTAATGTTGATAAAATTAAACAAACCTCCAAATTATTTAATTAAAATGGAACTCTGAAATCTCATGAAAGTCACCAATTGATGCTGAATTATATAATTTCATAAGTAGCGCGATGTAACGATAGAAACTCCTTTCTTTTATTATCAAAGTTAATAAGCTCATTAGTCAAATACCTCAGAGGGCTTAGAGAAATTGTATTTCCATTTCCAACCTCAATCGAACCGCTAGATGTAAATATGTTTGTCATGAAATTTGTGTAGTTTTATGCCAAAAAGGATCGTTATATCTTGCAATATATGTAATACATCTTCTTCTTCTTTTGTTAATATGGCAACGTCAGACTGTGCGACATTACTGCCAATATCAAGTGTCAGGGAACACTAATCGGTTTGATGTTTATGTAATATATCATTCAGCGTTGATTAGTGACACTTGACAATTTTTAATTTTGATTCAGCCCGGTATCCATAAATAAAGTAAGATAGGGTTGTATGGGCTTCAGTTCCTTTTGCCTTCCCATTAATAGGGAGAACTTTAACATTTATAGTGATGTATATTCTGATATTATTATTATTATTGGCTTTTTTTTACAAAAATGAAAATTTTTAGACTTTCAGCTAAAATGTTCAGAGGGCCTAATGCATAAGATACATTTCGATAATCGCAATCGGAGCTCTAAATGAAAGATTCATCGGACTAGACTATTACTCTGCAAAGCTAAGCGAGGAATTATGTCAAATCTCATATATTTTTATATTTAGCAATTTGATTGCAATTTTCAAAGTGTATCTTGTACAGACCCTCTAGAAGGACGATACGGGTGCTTAGTATTTGATATTTTTAGCTGTGCTCACACTCACCTTCTATTCACTAACATGTGGTAGAGCAGATAAAAGCTGTTTTAAAATTATATTTTTTTATAATGAATATTATGTGTTTGTTTGGTGGTAATGTAAATTTGTAGAATATGCAAATAATAAAGACATATAATAATAGTAATAGGTTTTTATTGAATATTTATATGAATTAGTACTATAAATCAAACAGCGTACAATAAAATTAGAAGCTGTGACAAAAATTTTGATAAAGGTTAATAAAGAATATAATTTAAAATATTTTAAATTAATATTTAAATATGTTTATTTTATTAAAAATCCGAAATAAAATACATATTTAATTATTTCAAAAGTCGATATTATTTTCAGTCATTGGTCAGTGGTTTACGTCTTATCGATTAATCGTATATGCATCACTATAAGTGTAACCGTCGTTCATTTCAAAATTTCGTTGGCTTTGTTTCGGTTACAAAATGTAATATTCGTAAATCTTTATTAATTCATAATTAAAATGTCAGGAAAATTGAAGGATTATCAAGTCTTAGACGTTTTGTGTTGTGGCACGATATATAAAGTGAGACACAAGGTCACCAACAATTTATTTGCTTGGAAAGCTTGTAATTGCACCGCGTACTCCAATACTCAAATACAAAACGTAGTTAAAGAAGTGAAAACAATTAGTAAAGTGATTTCCAACACGCTACTACGTTACTACGACACCATTCTGCACGAGCCGTCCAAGACATTGTACTTTGTCCTTGAACACAACTCGTGGCGCAGTGTACAGGAATTGCTCGAGGTTTGCAAGGCCACTGACAAGTTTTTCGCGGAAAATTTCATATGGTATTTAATGGTAGAGCTAGCCCACGTTTGTAAGGCTGTTGAGAATGTACACTTGACTGTTATTCAGAAATATATAAATTTGGAGTCGATATTCGTCAATGAAGGGGGTGAGCTACGTATTAATTGTTTTGATCTGGTACCGGCTCCGGGGCAGGATTTGATGTCTCAGGTTGGGCATGTGTTACAATTGATCTGCTACCGATCTAGTGAAAATGATCCCAAAATAAAGGAGTACCACTACACTGACGACCTGTGTGACGTTCTAGCGTTATTGACGGACGACAAGAATGCCAACTTACGTCCAGATGTTATTTTGTATCATCCTACTGTTTTGGCAAATTTGGAGACATATTCCAAACCCAGAAAATTAGCTGATGTTCTTGTGAGTGCAAAATACACACATTTGACTTCAGAAGCTAATAAATGTGATTCTGAGAAAGCTGTTGAACTGGGAAGAGTAGTTGAACCAGCTCCAAGAAAATGTTTATTTGTGGACAGTCCAATATATTGCAATATAAGTCCAAAATCAAAATTAAACAATGAACTTGAAGAAGTTAAGTCAGCTAGAGATTCTTTGTCCCCTACCTTGGCTGCTCTGGCTTTGGAGCTGCCTGGTTTTGTGCCTAGAAGCAGGAAGCCTTATAGTGATGCACTAATGGAATTAACTGAGCCTCAACAGGTGTCAGAGGCAACTCTAAGCCAGCAGTGGATGTCTCGCTTGATTGCATTAAGACAAAGAGAGGAGTCACTCAACAAGCGGGAAAGGGAGCTTATTGCAAAAGAGATAACTAACAGTCCTGCTGCTAAGATAATTCCCTTGAATGATAACATAGAAAAGGTCTGCCCTGGTAATAGCAATGGTATCACACTGCCTCCAGTTATAACTCAAGCTGGGAATGAAAGAAGTGAATGGGTGTCACGACGGCGGCAGCGACACTCGGCCTCCATGCGCCCGCGACCTCGCCGCAAGAGTTACGCGTATGAAGACCTTGATAGCTCCTTATCTGCCGATGCTGGGGATGGTAGCATCATAGTAACTTCAACAAAGTTTACTAAAGAAAATATGCCTCGACGGACCATCTTTCCAGAAGTTGGTACTAAAAAAGTCCACTTTACATCATCAAATCCTTTCTCAGAGAGTGATGATAGTGTTACACTGACATATTATGAACTGGAAAGTGTAGACAGAGAAGGATATCAAGTTCCATGCCACGAAGAGAAAGTGAGAAAAGATATTGCAAAGTTTAAGTACCTCAACTTAGAGAAAGGAACTTCAGAGAAGAGAGTGGCTAGAAACTGGGTCCATTCATCACCATCAAAGCAGGCGAAATACACCAAGGACATATTCAGTGATATCACTAACACTAGTGACATAAAGAAAACTCCATCGAAAACAAGTTTATTGTCTAAAAGTTCCAATTGTTCAAAGATGTCTGTATTGTCTTTGAAAAGTCAATGGAGTATGGAGTCCAGTATCAGCAAGGTGAGTGATGATGTGGTTTCTGGTAGGACTCGCTCCAGCATTAGGCAGTCTTTGGCCCAGACACCTGTGGCTCCCCCTGATTTGAAAAAATCTAAGAGGAAGTCATTGCTTCCTTTTAAAACACCTTTTAAATTTAAGTCTTCTACTAAAGTCTAAATGTGCAATCTACTTTTAATATTTTTTTGGATACTAAATATACATGAAAAGTGATGTCATAATCATGAACAAACATTACCATAACAAAATTTTCCCAGTTACTAACTTTTAAGTAAGAAAGGTCAGACTGTATACTAAAATGATATTGTAATTTAGAAATTGAGCTCTACAGAGAAGTGATAGTAAAAAATATATATAAAAACCTGTCTTATGATATGATAATAATTAATTGGTTGTGGTTTGTTTTAATTAGAATATAATTAATCATTAATTTTGAAAGCTTCACAGTTTTAACCATCTGAGGACTGCCATATCAGACACCAATCAATTTTTCAGTCTTGATATATATGCCATGCAGTTCTCAATGAGTTAAGTAATCTTTGAATGTTCTAATTAAAGTATTGTATGGATTTAGTTTAATTTTTTGTTTTCCAGTAAATATTTAGAACTATACAATAAAAATTTGTATCTATATTTCTCTATGATTTAGTAATCTATTAATGTGATCTATAAATCAAGCTTTTAATGATGCTTAATTTGGGCTAGATAATAGATTCTTATTATTATATGGGATTTATAACATGTCTGTGATTAAGTTGATCGATAATTACTATCAATATTGAAATCAGGTGTATATTAGTTTTTATAATCTGTACATACGATAGACGGACATCAACCCACCCTAACCCTAGTTTGTAGATAAATCAATATATTATTATGGATGGACATTAAATTCATTGATAAATATAAAAATGTTCATAAAATTATCTTTTTTTATACAGATATAAGTATATACCGAAATAAGTTTAATTTTTTTAATACTACTTATAAATTTACATTTCTGTAAAATAGTTTGTAAGCCTTATTTAGTCTTTGACTGTCTTCCACAGAATTTTAATAGTATTTTATTATAGATTTACATGTAATTATGTTGTGTGATGTAATTAAAGGTTAAATATGCCTATGTGTCTACATTTGATGCCATATTAGATAGTGAATGTTGCACAATCTCTTTATAGAAGTCAGAAAATCAAAATAAATATAATTTACTTTAAAACTTTGTTTAATTTCAAATCACGTCACATTATCACTTCCTCTCATCATAAAAAAAATCAATTATATCATCATGATCAACACTTTTTCTTCTTGAGAGCCTTGTCAGCACCGTCCACATATTTCTTGGGCAAGCCATATTTCTCTATGAGTAGTTTGGCTATGAAGTGAGTCTGGAATAGAATAGAATACATCATTTTTTTACAATAATTACTTACTATTGATATAATATATAATTAATTACTATAAAATTGTCTATTTGCCATTGATTTACACATTATTTGTGGTGTATATATAGATTTAAGTTTCATAAGAGCCCTTTTCGGATTAGGAAAAAAATGTAATGTGAGAGTTACCTGGTCACCTTGCAGCATGAGCTGGTCGTGGCGGGCGCCCGGGCTGCGCGTGACGCCGCACGAGGCTGCCACGCCCTGCTGGCATATGTGGCTCAGGGCAAGCAGGTTGAACCCAAACTGCTCCAGGTTTGACACTAAGGTCACCTATATTACAAACATTTATTTATTCTCAAATTTGGTTATTTCACGACACTTAATTCGAAGAGTGATTTAACCTTAATAATTAATAGATATTAGAGTGTTTTTGTAGAGTAATTTTTAAATTACTTGGGGCTGTATATTTTATTTTGTATATTGTGTTGTAACATATTTTTTATGTGAAAATGTAGTTTCATGCCAGAACGAATGGTGGAATGGTGATTTTCGCGGGATATTTGTATATCAGTGGTCAATAAGATAGAAAATAAACATCTTCCTAACCGTTCCAGCTCTTTTTATAATGTACTGCACTAATCCTGGGGTTTCATAACGTATCTATTTGTATTTTTTGTATGATCTACAATCAAAAATTTCCTATATAGACTATATATTTTGGGAACGCCTGACTTTAGCAGGAATCCAGAATTAGGTTTAGAATTAATCCTCGGATACCTTCTTGTTTCCGGAGCGCGTGACCACCTGCATGGTGACCGGCTCCAGCTTGGTCTTGGCGAGCGTGGCGCTGCCGTCCACGAACCTCATCTCTGTGGCGGCCGTCAGCCGGCCCTGGGTGCCGCTCATCAACGCGTCCCATTTCACCACCTCCTGGTGAAGGTGTCACGACAATACATGTTACATCCAATTATAAAAAAAAACAATTAAAAATATTGAGAGTCCTTGGAAATGGATTTAAAATCTTTGTTGACAATCAATGTGGAAAATTGTTTGGAAAAATCTTAACTATCTATATATATAAAACCAAAGAGCCCATCACTTTAATAATAGTTTTTAATTTAGACGTGAAGTTCATAAATAGACATAAAGATGAAAGTCGAGGGTGCAGCGGGACCTGTTCGCGGAGTCTCAGTATGTCGGCGAGCGTAGCGTCGAGCACGACGTCGGTGCCGCCTGTGCCGCCGGGGGCGAAGGCCCGCAGGCTGCGCGCGCGCACGTACTCCGTGACGGCCGCGCGGACCTCGCCCGCCGTCACCGCGGTGCCTTTTCTGCTCGTACCAACAAATCAATCTATGTAGCGGTTTATCTCATATTAATAACTATGTCAACATCTGAAACATGACAACTTTTACGGTATCTTCGTTCAGACTTAATCGGTTTTTCAGACACCTAGGTGTCTGAAAAACCTGAAACCTGGGTTTCGGTTTTGTTTACTACTCTGTGATTTTTTTATGGAAAGATCAAACAAATGACTCCATTCCACCTGATGGTAAGCAGAAGTGGAACCCAAATAAAAATGTGGGTAGTGTGAGTGAAACTATGCACTGAACTATTATAAATAAATAAACATCTAAGATTCTTAGAGAAACATTCGTACTCATCATTAAAATATCGATCAGCCGGCCATCTATTATGGTCAATAAAGAAGCTGCTGGTACAAAATACGCCAGAGATAAAAATTTTACAGTGAACTTATATGATACTAGAGTCCCCACCTCTGTCCGGGAAAGAGTTGTTGCACGGCGGCGGTGATGCAGAACATCTCCCTCACTACGGGCGGCACATAGTCCGCGGCCGCGGTCCGGACGCGGTCCGGTGCCGGAGCCGTGGCGGAGGCCGGGGCCGGGGCCGGGGCTACGTGCGCTCGTACGGCCGCGTGCGCCGCGCTGACGGCCACCACGGCCGAGACGCCCTTCTCTACCTCGCGGACTTCTAGCAGACCTTCCTTCAACATACGCCACGTTATTATTCCACCCAAAGTTATACCTCACGATAGTTTAAATTAAATAATGGAAGTTTCCATTTTTATTCATTGATTAAAAAGTTAAACACGGAAATATCAAACAATTATTAAATATACCAAATAAATTCTTTCCTTTAGACCGACACGATTATACGTATGTCAAGTCTTATATAATTTATACATAGACGAGGACTAGTACTACAAAAAACACCTACAAATATTGTATTGTTCCTACGAGTAGCAAATTGTCTATGTATACAAATGTGATACAAATAAATGAAGTTCTTCCATTCTACAATTAAAACAAACTACAAGAGCTGCGTCTGTTATTTGCAAGTAAGTACCTGTAAATTATAAATACAGCTCGTGAACTGTCGCGCGAATACTGATTTGTTGTGCGCGTAGAACTCGGATGAGTCAGGGACGTTCCGCGCTAAAATACGTTAAATCAAATAATACATTTTACTCATCTATTTATGACTGACTTTCAATTTTTTTTCAGTTATTTATTAGTTTCATACATATTTTAATTATGGAGGAAAGGAAAAGGAAATGAGGGACGGAAAAGGCGCCGGTTACCTAGGTTGGAAATAGATGCTACATATAAGGTATAAATAAAATAGTACCTAATAGGCTTTAAATATTTGAAATGTAAATTTCATTGGAAAAATTATATTCTTTTTATTCTCAACGGGGTAGCTCTTGGCCTTAAGCTCACCAGATGTTAACATAAAGTCTAAGATGGAATCCAGCTACACCCAGATTCCATAAACACAAAGGATCTGGCTTTCTCACCTCCAACTGCCGGAACATACCAATGCTGTTAACATTATCGTTATGACTTAAGTACGACTTAGAATTAAAATCTTATAAAATTTGAAATTGCTGTGAATTTATTAAATCTATATGAAAAAGAGGAAGCGTTCTAATTTTTACGTAACTACACATATTAAAACAACGGTCAAATGATTTTCCTTGATACTATACCGTTCATAACAAAGTATAATATATATTTTAATATTTTGATTCAGGAAAACATAAAGAAAACATGAGTGAATCAGAACCCGTTACCGGCAACTGTTCACAGACATGACGTATGATTAGCTTAAAAAATATTCGTTCAGCCGTTTACTAGTCAGCAAACGTTGGTCATCTAAACCTGTGAGCCTTTTAATAAATCTGACATATTGATACCTGTCTGATTTGAGAACAAGTGAACACACATCGCTGGTTTGGTACATTATGAAACTTATTATAAAAAAAACTTATGAAAATTTTGTTAATTTGTCTGGTTTCACAATTTTCAAAATTTTGAACATCATTCACGATTTGCAATCACAAATGATTCATCGAGTTCAAGAAGAATATAGAGCACGATTGTGTAAATCTGGTATTACAATAAATTACTGAACGATAATTATAAATACTGGGACATTACCTTTTGCATCGCTTCTAGGAATTTGCTCACTTTCTTGTAGCTAGACTTTTTGACATCCAAAGTCTTATCTGGTGGACAGAGGGGCATCAGGTGATTCCTGGAACAAGCAGCATATATCAATATTTTGTAAAATCTCACTACATCAGTGAATTTTTAAAGTAACAAGGTAATCACGAAGTATTTCTCACTTGTACAGGAGGTTTGTCTTGAGTGGTAGCTCGAGCCGCTTCCCCTCGAGCTTGAGGAAGCTCAGCAGGCACCAGCGCAGCAGACCATCCATGTCCGAGGGGATGCCGTCTTCTTCCACCTGGGACGTGTCTGCAATTAACGTGGACATGTTCTGGATTTTATTTCACTTATCGGGTTTGAGTGTGTGAAATATTATTTTTTATTATAATTTTTGGTTTAGAAAAATATTAGGGAAATGAACAAATAATCACACACTTGTGTAATGTGTGAGGGATGGAGATCACGTCTTTACACTAACTCCTAAAAAATAAACATCCACTTCTAATTTAAATCAATTCATGCATGAACATCACAAAAATCAGCTATGTACATCCCACAGCTGGGCACAGGGCCCAGCAGTGATGATTAGGATGAACAAATTGCGGGAAACACATGAGGTGTTTGATCCATAACATTAAGAAGCTCAACCAGAATAAATCGGAAACCAGAGCGTATGGGCATAAAGGCAATTTTCAATTGCACATTCCGCTGATGGCGGCCTTCTTTAATAAAATTAAAGACTTTTACAATTATCTACATAAAAGTATGAAGTTACAAACCTGTGAGAAGAGTATCGTCAAGAGTAGGCTCTGTATCAATTATATTGTCTGCTGGCGTCTCGGAAATGAGCTTAGGCTCGTTGATGGGCGGGGCGGGGGCGGCGGCATGGGCGGGAGCGGGGGCTGGAGCGATCGGAAACATTCGCGGTCCGAGACTAGGCCATTCTTCTTTTATTGGTTGCACACTTAGCTAAAAAATACAAAAAAAGAGACTATTTAAGAAATGAAAAAGTGGAAACTATTATAAAAATATACAAATAAAATAGTGGCAGGAACATCTAGAGACACTCAAAGTGTCTAATACAGGGCTACTGTGGCAAATGCACTGAAGAGCTGGTAAAACTCAGCAGGAGCCACACAGCAGGGTGCACTGATTGGAACTTTGACAGACACTTATTTAATATGACATTAAGTGATTCTGAGGTGAATGCCCCGCCTAGGTAACTATGAACCCCTAATCCCAAAATGAAGCCTTCATCTGGGGATACACCGAATCGAACCAAAGAAAATTTAATACCTACCTCGAAACTGAGAAACTTCTATGTTAATGGACAGTGCTTAGATCAAGGAATTACTTTAACCCATTGGTGGCAAGTCACAATAGATCTTTTCGGTTACAGCGATGAAACAGTCTGAACTAGCCCTAAACATTAATTATGTTTGAGGCTATTGAGTCCTTTTAGATTTATAATAATACGAATAAATTATATTAAGCTCTTATAATTACTATAACTTATTGAAATGGCACCAACAAGAACACATGAAAACCAATCTTTCAGTATTTGTTGACAAACTACAACAAAAACCATAAAGTGAAAAAGTATTAACTAATTTATGTTACCTTAAAAATAAAATATGTTACCTGGTTTAAATCAATTGCAAGTTCTGTCACATCTTCATTGGGGTAAGAGGCAGGACCCAGCTTGGGTCGTTCTATCCTATTAAATTTGGCTTCTTTGCACAGCTGGTCTCCATACACTTGGATTGTTTCTAAACACACACCACTGAAATAAATATTGGTCAAAATGTTTACTAATTTGATCATCTACAGCCTATGTATGTCCGACAGCTGGAAGAGACATGCAAGGAGTTTGAGAGATAACAAAACAATACTACGGCCGATTGTGTCTTGATAAGCCTAATTGGGTATAGCTGCACATAGATTATTACTTCACTCAAACTCGTGCTTGGTTCATAGAAACTAGCTTTGCATGTGTGGCAGATAACTATGATTTGAGCAAAGTAAAAATTGAAAAGTGTCAAATATTTATCTTTTTGCAGTATAGCACCATCATAGGACATATATTTGATGATTATGAATTAATTAAACAAAATAGGCTATCTGAAATTGATTTTCAAAATTGATGTATTTACTTGAAACTGAGGTGGATTTTTTCCAGTGATACAAATTTATAAATTCACAATTTATAAAACCATGTGTACAACTTGCACGAATGAATAATAAGAGTCCTCCCATGAGGTGGTCATAGTTCTTCTGAGTACACTAAAGTCCCTTTAAAAGTATAAGAAAAAATTATAATGTGATGTTTTAAAATTAAATTAAAAATTGATTTGTTAATAAAAGCTAATCAGTTGTCAAATTGAATATAATTTGTAATGAATGAAGCCAACGTCATATTAACAGCAAGTTGTGAGATCTGTCCAGTTGTAGACTCCTTTCAAATGCAAAGAAACATAATGGAATTTCATACTCACGCAACTAAATGAACCATCTCTGGACTGGAGAGAGTAGCACGGCCAACTATAGCGACAGCTTGGTTGTTCAAGGTGCAAGCAGCAACAGGAGCCCCTGGACTAAACTGATCCCAGCCACCCCCTCCTGCCCCCCGCACTATTCCTGGCAAATATAATGGGGCACCTCCTAATACCTGGAATATCACACATTGGTATGATTTAACAAAACCTTTACAACATTATTATTTATTAAGCATATTTAATTATTAATTTAATTGGCATGGGCCATATCAATGATACAAAAAACCATATAAAAAACTGTCATACATGCGTATAAAGTTTGCACTTAAGAAATGACATTGTCATATAAGAGGTTGGTTGGTGCGCGCCCAAAAGTTAGCAACTGTTTAAGGCATTTACTTTAATGGGGAATCCTGCTATAACTGATGTACAATGACAAACCACAGAGAACAATATTACCCTTCATTTGGGCCCCAAACTAATTTTGTTACAGGGCCCCTCCAAAGCACACTACACCACTGCTTTGTAGAATATTAAAAACTTCAACCTTAGCACTATCCCCATTAACACAATAGATAAAGTAATTATTATAATTATCACCTTTGGTAGCACCGGTGTCTGTATTATTAGCACAGGTACCAAGTTCGGGGCTTTCCATAGTGCGCATATCGTCGGCACAAGGCCTTTCTCATCCTCTATCACCATAGGAAGACCATCTACCACATACACGCCGACAATTTCGCCCGAGTGTAAGACTAACTTCATACAGCTGCTATTCGATTTAACTGGAACTAATTCCTTCACATTCTCCTCAGTAGCGCCCGAGAACTCTTCGAGCATACGACGCACGAGGATTTTCCTTTAAATAAATAACATGTTTGTCAAATATTTCTTTTCGATATAGAAAATGTACAATAGTTAAGTAAGCATACTTCTC
Source organism: Acentria ephemerella (assembly GCA_943193645.1). Lineage (NCBI taxonomy): Eukaryota > Metazoa > Arthropoda > Insecta > Lepidoptera > Crambidae > Acentria > Acentria ephemerella. Next base: position 212,364 of record OW971894.1, read on the forward strand.
GGAATTCTTCAACGTATTGTTAGATTTTAATTTATAACTTTTGGAAAACATTGTAGTTGTTATTTTGTTAACTATTTGAGCTAAACTGATTTTTTTACGTGTTAAAAATTAATTTTCACGCCATTCTCTACACGGCTTTCTGGTATTCAAGATCCCATTCAAGACAGCTGTCACCCATCATAAATGTCAAAAAGAGAACAGCTGTCTATCAGTCCTCTATTGGGCAAGCAGTGGTGGCTTATATTATTCAGTCAATACTAATTGATTATTTTTCTTATTTCAATGTATATTGGGATATTTAAGTCAAATTAAGCGATGAAAGCTTATATAATATTACTTGAGGTTGATAACCAAAATACAATACACATGTTATGACATAACTCTCTCGTTAACATAGACTCTCAATGTTTGTTTATAACACCACGTCCAACTAGAACTCAGGGAAATCTTCCTCAAATGATGTCGTGGAGTTCTACGAATAGCCATTTCTTGGTGAGTCATTGTACATGGTCAGTATTAAAGTTGTATTTATGAAATGCGTGTGGTTTTGTTTGGTAGTCTGTGGACAGAACAGCTGGGAAAAAAGTCGGGGGAGTTTTTGGCGCGTAATGGCGGGGGGCGGTTTGGTGCTGTGTGTTTTATTTCATATATTGTGTTGTAGTGTTGTTTTTGTCATAAAATTGGTGTAGTTTTATGGCAAAAAGGATCGTTAAGTCATGCAATATATGGAATACATCATTCAGCGTTGATTAGTGCCTTACGTGAGATTCATTCAATTGTAGGGTAAGTTCATTTATTTAAAAACATATGATTTTATTCTCATTTACTTATCATTTCGTCGTAATAATTATCATAACATTCCATTTTCAAATATTTTCTCGTAAGTCATTAATAAAATAGCGGGGCCTACCATTAGTCGCCACAAACTCCATGGGGTAAAGGGCTACATTGCACCAGTATCCTAGAGCCATAAATAATGATAAAAACTACATTAATGAAGATATGGCTTAAAGGTCTTAGTTACCAGGCCAAATAATTGAAAACGGAAAAAAGTCGGGAATGGCGCGAAAAAAATCGGTGAGAAAAGTTTTGCTCGTTCATGAAGTGTGCTCTGTCTGATATGTAGAACTGTGGCCAGATAGTGTGCTAAGTGATCTCTCACAGATATCTCCGAGTGTCGTAGTGAATGCACTACGCCGATGGCATGGCATACGTTGTTGGACCACGGAGTTGTGATGTTGCGACAACTGTGACGGCTGTTCGACCGTCTAGTTGGTAGGTGAGAGATCAGTTGCGAGGCATGGACAGACTGTAGGGGTGGTTGGAGGTCTGTGGGATGTTAGACTCCTTAGTGGTTTTAGAACGGCAGCTGTCTCGGGCCCACGAACGGAAGGAACAGATGTAATGCTACCTGAGTCTTTCCTGTCAGACTGAGATCTTCTTGCCTTCCGTGCAGAGATTAAGACGGGCTGTTAAAGCCGGTTCCATCTGATATGGCTCTTAAGGCATATGGGTCAGGCTATATATATTCATGAACAGCATATATCATATATTACTAATAGACTCCTTTAGTTGTAATCCAGTATGTTCTTAGGTCGTTGTAAATAGTTATGATGTGTCATTCATTTTCATGGAGCTATGACTTACGGCGTTAGCGCGAATAATAGCGAAAAGGAACATCTATGTAAATTTTTTTTCGCCTTGAAACAGAATTACTGTCACTTATTGTGTAGTAATAGTAACGTTGCTCGAGGTGAATGTGCAGGCGTTGTACTTATTTAGACTTGACCAACTATGCGTGTACATTTTATTTAGGTAACTTAAATAATATATAACTTCGTCTTTATGATTTGAAAACAACATAAATATATCATACTTTTACAAGAACACAAGAAGAATCACTAGAATTCTTGCCATTGATATGAACCAAAAAGGGTTCTCACATATTATTAATTATCTTATTATGATAATTATTATTATTTTTAAATTATAATAATACTAAAATAATTGCGAACTCTTTTACGAAATACGTTTAAAATAAAAATACTCATAAAGTAATAAGACATGATAACAATCAGCATAGTGCGATCTTCGTAGATATATCATAGATTTAGATGGCGATGGCCGTCATAATAAATGACGCCTGCCATAGACGCGCGTTGATGCCTACCCTCAAGTAAGAATTAAGAGAAAGCGTTATGTGAGATATAGTTTTGTTATTCAGACAGCAGTAATCATTCCAATCTGAAATCTTAACGTAAGAATACAATACTAATAAAGTTCTATTTATTACATTGTGAAACGCTTTGCTGGCAAATTTTTCGCCGACAAAGTCAAAGTCCAATCAACAAAAATATCAGACAATATATTCGTACTCCGCTTGATCGTAAAAACCTAGTAACGCCATTGTATTATTTCAAGTTGTATTTGATGAATGGACTTCGAATTTGTCTGCGAAGCGTTTCATAACGTTAGGTGTATTAGGTAGCGAATTCAATTATTGTGATAAGTAAAATTCTCGCCTAATCACCATTTCAGTTCAGTTAATGTGGTTGGCTGACTGACATAATAAGGTCATAATAAATACATGAATTCATAGTACATAACGTTAAGCTTGAGAGGGATGGGTTGGGTTGGCGGTGCCTTGCGCGGAGGTCGGTCATGCACGGATCTCGTGACCAATATTGGCAATATATCTACTAATGTTGGTTCCATGAAAAAGAAAATCAGTGGAGAGGCAGGAAATACGTATTAAAATACGATTACAAAACACGATCATGATTAGGAAATTGATTAGGAAATATAAAATAATAAATATAAACATTAATAAATATAGATAGATAGAATGTCTCAACTGATATTATAACAATTTTTTAGATGATAAAATGATGTCTTAAATATTATTTTTAAATAACTGTTTAGTCCCAAATAAATGTCTATCTTTTAGAATTTGGTATTTATAGACGAGGAGGACGTGTTAGAATAGAGTTGCCTCCATACTGAGTGGCACGTAGAGGTATATGTATAGCACTAAAATTTTCAAAATACAAATAATGAACAAAATCCGTACTGTAATTTTTATTATAGAAGCTAAGTACATATTTATTATATTTTTATTCTCAACACTATAGAACCTACTTAGATATTGGAAAATTTAAACAAAAATTGAGTAACGATGATCTTTGCGTGTTCTACAATCATTTTACTTGTATATGAAATATTGCATATGAATTATTATAACTACCCAGCATGAAATACAAATTTCGTCGTTAAACTTTGTGATGTGCCGGGTAGTTGACTAGGTACAACTGCACTAGTAAATTTTACTGGCTTCAAACAATACAAATATTATTCTATGTTTCCGTAGCTAAAATGTTTCGGTAATTGTTAAGCAAAAATTAAATTGACAGCCATTAAAATTAGCACCTAACGTGGAGTTAAAAATGTAATGTAATTCTCTTCGGGCTATTGAATTTACGCTCTTGAGTGTAGAAGAATAGATAGAAATATATTTCGATTTAATCAGAAATATTCACCTATAAATGTGAACAGTATTGAACTAATATGTTATCACTGTGGGTGTTACAACGATATTAACAATTTAAATTTATATATCGCAGTTTATTCTTGTCAAGGCGATATAATCATAATTATAATTTGCAATATCGTGAATAAATGCATGTAGTAAACAATTATCTTTTTGTAAAATATCAAGTGTTTAAGTAAACACTGCCCCACGCCGCCCCCGCACGGAAGCGCTGCTGCCTAGGCGGACATCAGACATGATCCAACAGATTTAATATAATAATGCGGATAAAAGGCAGACACAACAATAAGCTGTTTCTAATAATCACGTGTCTGATTTCCGGAGGAAACTGAATTAGCTTCCCATTAGGGAACGCAGGAACACTCGTATCCTTTGTCTCCTTTTCAATTTTCTGTTCAATCCATCCTATCCTAATTTTATTTTATTTTATATAAAGCACAGCAAATGACTCGACACCACTCGATGATAAGCAGTAGAGGAGTCCATATGTGAAGATAGCTAGTGAAGCATGCGACTTACTGTCCTAGCTACCCTCACCTTGCCAGCCTTAATTGTTTTCGTGAACGTTTCTCCTTCTCCAAGTCCCATGATGGTCCCTGCCGACAACGTCTACGCACCCTTCTTTATATCCCACCCCATAAAACCAAATTTTATTCCTACTCCTTCAAGGTTCATGTAGTGAGATAGTGGAACTCAGTACCCTCCTTCATTCGTGATTCGCAAACATTGGTCCAGTTTAGGACACGAGTAAAATCACTGTCATAACTGCAATATTACAGTTTTTAATAAAGTTCTCCTAAAAGTTATGTTGACTCCTCCTACTGATTATCATCAGGTGGAATCTAATCATTTGCTGTTCCTTTTAAAAGAATAATTAGAAATTTCTCAACACTTTTTCGTAATCGGGCAGGTTGCTGCCGTTTGTTTTGCCATTTGCTAATAGCTGTAAATTCTTATATGAATACATGTCTTGCAGATACCATTATTATTTTTACTAATTGTCACTCTAGTCATAAAATACATCGAAAACTGAATTAAATATTCTCTGGATTCTATTATCAGTAGCCACGTTTACTGATGTAAATCAGTTCTAGCTTTACCTTTTGCTAGACAAATGCAGGTCGTTCGCGGGTCATTTAGGGGCTGGAGTCAACAAACTCGGGAATCGGGAACAGTGTCAAGAGGCTGCGCCACAGACCCAGCGCTGACGGCGATCTCTGGACGCCTTTTCTATTAAGTTTTAGTGATGTCCACTGTGCTTGCGATACTAGATTTTTACAGGAATCTTAGGCATCTTTTCGGTTCTTACTAGTTATGCATCTATTTCTGTATTTCATTTTGATATAACTACTCTCAAACTATTATTTGATTCGAAAACTAGTTTTTATGGTCAGACCGGCTACAGACCCAAAGTATGGACGATTTTCCCCAGTTTTCAGCAATAATCCATTATATTCGCCAATATGTTTCCATTTGAAAACGAAGTCAACGAACCGTTGTATGTCATGTTTGATTTGAAATCGTCTGTTATGTTTCCACGTGATTGAACGGTCAGTGCTCTTTAGTTAAGACTATAACTTTGGTGTAAAATACCGATCTGGCTCATCATATAAAAGATATCAAGGCAATTTTTATTTTGTTTAAAGCAATCATACTGTTCGTACGAACAATAATACCAGGATATTTTCACACAATTTTAATGTTGTACAAAGTAAGTAGCAAAAGATAATTGAAAGAATTCAAATAATGTGAGAGAAATGAAGAAAAAACAAAAGCTATCTTGACTATATTGTGTTTTCTTGTTAAAGCCCACGCCGCCGCTGCTTGACAATCCAAGGAGGTGGCATGCGCCATCCGCTACGAGGCCTCATAGGTATAGAAGCCTCGTAGGTTTGCGCGTGATCACATTCAATTATTCCTTGCTCTCTTTTAGGGGTTATGTCTTAGCTATTAAACTAAATAAGAACTTATATATGTGCTCAGCTACGAAAACCAAGCATCTTCTGCCAGGAATGAGTTAATCAAAATTGGTTGTCTTCAGTTTTTCGATTCTTTTATCTCAAACTCTTCTTGTTTCTCCCTTCATTACCATTCCCACCCCTGCTAAGGCTAAATATAAGTTTATGATACATCATAGTTTGAACCCCTAGTTTACCCTAGTTTTAAGCATATTAATACGTAAAAAAAAGTTTCTAATATATAACGATGCTATATGCTGCATTTTCATAGGATTTGACAGTTGGTTACGGCACATCACTAGCTTTGGGGTCGGCTCCTTCTCGCTAAGAGGGTTCGCCGCGTTGAGGGAGACAGCATGTTTGAAATGAGATGAGATGACGTGATGACACGTATGCGGTATTTCTAATACTAGAGTTATCCTCTTACAAATGAGGTATAATATAAAATGAATGGTATTTTCAATAAGTCCTTTACAATCTTCCTAGTCAACCAGTTGTATTCTATCTGATAGCTGTACTAATATTATAAAGAGGTAAAGTTCTCTGGAATTGTGAGGTTGGAATTGAAAAATTCTTTTCGTCAGTAATGTCAGTAATGCTTTAATTTACACCACGTTCAGTTGTTAGTAAGTAGTTACCAACATAATTTTAATTTTCTTGTTATAATTATGTCAATGGTTTAACCGATTAAAAACTGGAAAAGTGCGAGTCGTACTCGCCCACCGAGGTTTTTTATGGTTACTTACTAACGGACGGACAGATTATTAATAAATACAATTACTTGTTTTAGGGTGCATATTGCTTATGAAATTATCTATATACATTTCTTATACTTTAATATAAAAAATGTATAATACTTAATATATTTTTACATTATCTAGTATACATTACATAAGTTCTTAATGATACCTACTATTAAAGGCTGGTTAGATAATAGATGTGAGTGCACAAAATCTAGAATATAATAATCATTACATAATATATTGTTATATTATTATTTCTACGTTGTTTAGATAGTACTTGTTTTCCTATTAAGTCTATAACACAAACTCTCAATGCTTAATTAAGTTTGAATTTCTTTGTAATTAAACTTATGTAAGTACAAGCAAAATAAGCGTCATTCGTATCTAGTCTGTCTTTAATTTGGTCCGAATGCACTTACGAGGCAATTGTGAAAACCTAAACAGAGATAAAAGTAAGTTATACCGAGTTGTTACATTAAATTAGCACCAGCCTATTGTTGTCTGGCGTGTATGAAAAAAATCGTTAACAAATGAAAAAGCCAAGGGTGTGTATTGTGACGTCACGGGCACCTCAGGATATCCGGTGGCGGGCGCTCCCCGTCTGGTGCTATACAGTTAGCCACGAGACCACGTGTTGACGTATTTGCAATGAAACCTTAAAAACTAAAATTGTAAAAGAAATGAAAATTTTTGGGATAGTTTTAAGTATGTATTACTAAATATAAGGTATAATGTTTCTTATTTTCGATTTTGCGCTTCAGTACCAACTATTTATACTTTACTTACAGTAGACCGTATAATTCATTCATTTGTAGTTTGCTGCGACAGCTATACTGTTACAGAATGCGTTGAATTACTGAATAAACACAGAATGTATATAAATTTTGTAGTAAAGGAATTTTGCGGACATTCAACAGCTTACTGTTATTTCGTCACTGTCGCATCAATGTTTTGAGAACAAACATGATTTTTATTTATGCATATTATTTTTTTGTACTTAGCATGTGCACAGATACCGAAATAAATTTTAAAATCCTCCCTCGAAGATATCGAGTAACAAATAATGCGCTATAAATAATACTTAAGTACAAAATGAAATTCAGTAAAATATGTCCAAGTCCCTCGGCTCACGGCACATGACCGACCACACCTGTTGCCGGTAATCCCATTACCCACTTGGGTGTGCGCTGTTCGGGTGCGGGCTTTGTGCGCTCCACGTCAACACTCCATAGCCGACACTTCAAAACCTACACTCAACTCTGCTCTTAGTTATTACCTTCCAGAGACAATTTTTTATCTAATAAAACAGATGGGATCGTTTGGAAACGTTTGAGTTATTAGTAATCTGCGAAAATGTTAAAGTCTTATCTAAGCTCATAGACGTTCCAGTAGACATGAGATGGTTTCACTTATAAAAAGGTTCTCAGAAATTCCAGTTTGCAGTAGCTATAAGAAAAGAGAAATATTTTTTGTTAAAACAAATTAGTGTACGAACACTAATTTGCCAACAAACAAATTGAAACCTAAACTAAAATCTATTTCCACAAACAACGACTACTCCTCAAAGACACGTTCCCTCAAGGGTTGTGCCATTGGTAAAAAGATAAAATATAGTGATTAGAAAACTGATATGGTAAATAAGTAAGAACATAAAATTCTATTAAACGACAAAAAAATGTCTAAATTTTAAAATATAAATACAGAAAGAAATACGTAGATACGTTTTAAGATTGATATATACGTATTATATATGTGAACAGCAACTGTTACCATAAGAGCACTCAAAAACTTTGACAATATTCGGGGTAAAAATTCCAAGCTACTGGTTCAGTGTTCTAAAAAAAATATAAATTAAAATAAATGGAGTCCTAAAAGCCCACACGCATATTATGGCTATCGCTCTCCACATCAATCGGAATGTTGCCGATCTGCATGGAGGCTCTTTTCCTGCACTTGCAAGGCTATAAATAAGATGCATCTGCGTGGAATGTAAGAGTAGATATTATAAATCTGGCGCGGTGGCCGCAGGGCGCGCCGCCCTCGCCCGCTCGGGATGGTGCGACAAAGCTAAGCCGCGCCGCCGCCATTTATAATTCTATTGTGCGACGTGCTTGTAATATTTTGTGACTTATACTTCATTAAGCTTTACCTTTGCATGCATATGCACGAAGACATGAAGATGTGTGATGGACGAAGGTTGCAAATAGGAAAAAAAGGGAATAGTCATATAAGTTTAAATAGTTAAATAAGGGGTTTTAAATCTTGAAACTTAATTCTCATCAAAATTAGTTCGCCAATCTAAGAATTATGTAAGAATTTTTAATTACTCTTAGTTTATGACTAACTTTTCCATCAATGAGTGATAATCGGATATTTTGTAGAATAGAAAGAATCGTATCCAGGAACACTGGCTGTTGAACTTGTTTTTATTATTCAGTTGACACCTAAGAATATGATCTTGCTTTAGGAACATATTTTCATAAGTAAATTAGAGTTACACTTTGATATTGTAATTGTAAAAGACGTTGCGAAATCTCTGGCTTAGACAGTATTAACACTCTGGTCTGGTATGGTATGGCTACTCTGTCTGTAAACCCTCAATAGTCCTCGTTTGTTTTGGCACGGCTTCCGCTCCCACGGCGCGTACGTCACAATGGTGGATCTAAATCATGCGCATGCTCATTGTCGTCGCAGCTGCTGAGCGATCATGTTTGTGATAATGACCATAATAACTGATGGTTACATGTATATTACGTGTAGTAGACTATGTAATTGCTGTGATGTGACCGGTGATAGGTAAAATAAGTGTTAGGTTAGAGCCAGTTTCTTCAAATTTCACGGAGCTAGCTAGTTAGATTACAAAACGCTGCTGAAAACACAAAACGTGGCTGAACGCTACCATCAGCCTGTTTTGATAATATTGTTATTACGGACGACGCTGGCCAATAACAATTGGCTTTGACTGAAACTGGCAGACTTGAGGGTCGGATTAATTATTCTGTTAAAATACAGATTTTAAAGACCTGACGAGTCTTTTCTTGCTCAATTGTGTTAGTGGCATAATTTATGAATACTTATCTTAATTTTTTAATACCGTCGGTGAACAAAATTCAAGTGATAAGTCTATTTACTTATTACATTTTAAGGAGATATACTTAATATAATAATCTTTGACACAATTGTTTTATTTTTTATAAAATTTTACCTATTTTGCGTTATCTTCTTTAATAAATGTAGTAATCGACCCCGTTTGTTTCTTTTTCTTATCAGCACTGAATAAATTGCTGGTCTTTTATTAATGATGGACTTAATTATTAAAGGAACCGCCTCCTCCGAGATCCGTAAATAGTAAACACCCTGACTATTCATTTTGTTAAGGTATGGAATATGTGATAGAGAAGTATTTTGGCTTTTAGAAGCATACAAGGGTTATGACAATGTAAACATTACCTCTGATATTTTCGGTCAAGGAACGCCTGTACCCAGCAATAGGACTTCTATACAGGTGATGAAAAATAATACAGGGTTACACTATACAGTAAATACTTCAAACCAATTGTAGTATTTATAACTTTCGTATTTAAAGTTTTCTTATAATTTATACAAAGAAATTAATTCTGACAATAATATATTTAAGTCGCAACTTGCCAGTTCGTTTGTGCAACCCTACCGCGGTGCATTCAGCAGCCCGCAGCGGCCGGCTCGAACGAACAAACCGGCGAGCCATATCGCACGCGTCCCTCGCTGAGCGCGCACGCATGTAACTTATGGGAGCTTTGTACGGCACGCGTGAGTCTTCGTTTCGTACTTGTGACGACTATTGTTAAATCAGTTTTTAAACTAATTAGTGAGTGAGAGTTAGTGTTAAACATTGGAACTGCAGTTTTGTGAGCTCTTAACCATTTATTATTTCGGTGAGTGTTTACTTTTTTTATATTAATTGGACGGTAGTCGAGAGTTACTTGTGTTGTTATTTCAAACTTTGTTGACAAATTACTGTCAGTTTTGCCATGCTTTAACTCGTATTATGTCACTACCTAAGACTCGATATTGGCAGAATTCGATAAGCTATAATATTAAAGAAAAAAGTAATTAAGGCCTTATGCTACGCTACTGGGTGTCGTTCGGGAGCTTCTTACGTTTTTATGTGACTTTTGGCTGTCTGAGAGGCGTATAAATCGTGAGCCTGCCTGCCTGATCCTAAGTGGTTACCGTATTTCAGGCAACGCAAGAGATGCGTTAATTCTCTGTAAAATCAAATGACGACTGATGTGATATGTGACCATACCTCTTGCTACGAACTGGACATTTTGTAAATTAGACTTAATACACCTTAACGTTCCCATCGTAATATAAAGCTGTCTCAGTGAGTTCTTATTTCCTTACTCCTTCCCTTAGTAAAGAGAATACAACAAAATATTGACACTTTATATAGTCCACTAACCGGTACTTAGTTACTAGTTTTCAGATAAATACAAAATGACATTTTAATATGTAGCTATGATATCATAAACTGTATAAATCGGATTAGTTCCCCGATTCAAAACTTGCATTAGGTGAACTGTTCCCGCGGTAATAAGTTGGAACGGCTTCAGTTGCTAAAGAGCTATTGGGCTCTGCATAGGCAGTAAGTAGTTAATTTGTCTCCTTGGTACATACATATTATAATATACATACATATTTATCTATACTACATAACAATAAACCCGGAAACCAAAAATGGATATTAAAAAGCAAAAATTTATGAAATGAAAAGTAGGAAAGTACATCTATTCACTTGATACGAGCTTCACTTTCTATTGTTTCTTGAATTACGATCGATCGAAACTATCTCGCAGCAACCCAAAAAATTACTATAATTTAAGTTCGATAACTGAACCCTTAAATTGCGAGTCTGATATTAGTTTTTTTAAAAGATGTGTAGGTTACGGCTAAGCGCTACTAATTTAGAATAGAATATATCTATATTCTACATCAGCCAATATAAAAAACTGCCCAACTAGTTACTACTAGTTTACATAAAAGTATATATATTATCGCTTAACTGTTAATTAATTTCTTGAGAAATTCCGTTCTCTGTGTCCAAAGAATTTCATCAAATTCAGATTAATTTATTTAAGAACAACTTATTAAAATATGAAAAGTATTATCAATACGGTACTTACTTTAACAATGATTCCCTGACTAATAAGTGAAGCTGTAGATTCTAACTTAGGTAGGTAAAATTATGACATTAGGTTCTCATCTGTGTTAAAACTTTTAAGCTTATTACTAATCGCTTTTAATTATCTTACCCTTATTGACGTGATACTCACGGGTATATATAATTCCTTTGACAATCGTTCAATAGTTTTCAATATTTTAATGAAATCTATATACGTATTTAACCTTTTATAGGTATAAAAGGTAATTTACTAAAAGAATAAATATTTTTTTAATTTCATTAGGAACATACTAACCTGAATATACTAATCGTCAAAAGAAAACAATAGGTCATTGATAACGGTAATCTGAGTGCGACCTTATCAGTTTTTTAATGTTTGTTTGTTTGGCTCAGGCAAAGGAATGCAGGTGTTTTTGTGTTTATTGCAAGTTATCAAAGACGCCTCAAATTAGTAAGCAAATTCATTTGTGGAACGATTTAGTGAACGGTGAGTGTTTTGTAATGAATCTTTTATTGCCGTTAGCACATTACTTAAGTGGTATTTTTGCTATATTAATTTATTTTCATGGTTTTAGTGGGTAACGGAATCAAAGTCAAAGTCAAAAATAACTTTATTTAAATAGACTTATTTACTAAGCTCTTTTAAATCGTCACAACAGGGAATATGTATAAGAAAATAAATAAATATAATTATAAAGGCAATACTCATAATTTTACTGGGTATCAACCGGGCATTTACTAATTGTCCCAGTTATAGTATTTCAATATGTACTAAATAAATTGTTAGTTTTAATTTTAAAATAATACTTATTTTAAAATTAAAAATAACACTAGTATGCATATTCCCAATCAACCCTACTACCGCTTCGACGAATTAGTAGCTGCAGAGAAGAAGCGGCGCAAGAAACTCTCAGCCTTTAGTATTTATAATGACATTTACAAATCAATTATGTCATTATGTATTAGTATTATAAACATATACATGTTTTGTTTTACAGTGCATTAAAAAATATATTTTTAAATATTGCAAAATATAATAAATAAGTGCAGAGAAGCAAATTATAGTGGCCACAAATTCTTATCTTTAAAATAATCTTCTACCTTGTAATACCCCTTTTTCATCAAACAACTTTTAATAGTTGACTTAAATTTATGCAGAGGCAATTCAATAAAACTTTGTGGTATCATATTGTACATTTTTATACTTATTTCTATAAAACAATTACCGGTCTTATGCAGTCTGTGGCTTGGAAAGGCGAGCTTATGCTTATTTCTGGTGTTGAAGCTATGGCAGTCTGAATTTCTAAGAAAAGAATATTTGTAATCATAAAATAAAAACTGAAAATTATTGACATTGATTTGACAATTTATTCTTACTATTTGGTACCTACCATTGCAGAATGATACATTTGATTAAACAGACGACACGATAAAAACAAGTGATTAATATCGAGAATATTAATTAGTTTGAAACATTAAAAGAATGATTCACATCACTATATTTTTAAATTGACATCTGGTGTATGGGCTCACAGAGATGCCTGAAAATCAATGTTTTCTTTGCCTTGTTTTTAAGCCCTTACTACAGACAAAATTTTCGTGCTAAGAACAATCTATGACGTACTTATGAATATAATAAGACGTTCAATTTAGCAACTTTTTTAAATATTATATAATAATAATATATTTTGATTAATAATCTTTTTCTACTCAACTTCTATTTTTTTATACATTCCCTCCTTTCCTCCTTCTTATAATATGGGTTCCTTTAAAAGAGGCGTGAAAAAGCACTTTTTGGGCCGGCAAGGTGAGGGTGGCTAGTGCAGTTTGTCGCATGCTTCACTAGCAGCTGCACTGCTTATCATCAGGTGGTGTCGAGCCATTTGCTGTGCTTTATATAAAAAAACACTCATGTCAGTATTGTAATGTCGACTGTACTCTAATTACTAGAATTGGTTCTATTGGCATCTTTAGTATACGCTGATTCTGCAGCGGCAGAGGTACCGCAGGCGGCTTTAATACCTTCGGGTATTTAGGCAAAGTCCTTTGATTGCACCGCCTGCATTTACTTATTAACAATTTCAAATGTAAGTTTTAAGGGCCGCAGAAAAATTTTCGCTCTAACTAATTTTATATAAATAAACTAAAAAACATTCCCACCTGCACCACCTTCGGAGGTAGAAGTACCATCTGTGTAAGCCAAGTTATTAAATTTGAATTTAAAAGTAAAATAATTGGCACCAAATTTCACCATAATCTTTCGTGTTATTCTTTGATGAATGAAAGTTAAAGGATCAATTTAGTATGAACTACGGCTAAATAATTAATGTACTAAAATAGTTATAAAAATAGATTTTAAAAAAATTAGTAAATGAGTCTATTTAAATAAAGTTATTTTTGACTTTTGACTTTTTTTGAGTTATTAACGGGTTTTATAACATGTACCTTATAAAACCTCTTAATCACCTCTTAATCTATATGTAAATAGTTATTAACGGGATTTATACAAATGACCATGAAAGTTTAATACAATATGTTACTAAAGTAAAGCCTATACTTACTAGATAGTATCAATATGTATCCATATTATTAAAACAATACAATATTATTTCCTACTTAATCGTAGAGAGATTGTCGAGTGACCTCTACATCCCTATGTACCGGCCTATCAATCGGCCTCGCAGTTTTTGTTCACAAATCGCTTTTGTGTACTGAGATATTCTGTAAACTCCTAATACTTGCTGCCAGCCTGGTAATTGTGAAAAAAACAACACAAAAAATTCTTCCTGTTTCATTGACAAAGTTTTATTTAGTTTTAATTGCTTGTCATGTCGCAAATAATTAGAAGATGATGTTATGGTTTTTTAATGACTACCTATTACAATGACAACCAAACAAACCTATTTGCGAATCAATAATTACAAGTATTGTAGAAACGATAATACGGAATCGATTTGAATTTGCTGGTTGCCATGACATCGTAGACAATTCTCATAGCAATGTGCAAATTATGAAAAGCCAATTTTTCTTTTAAGGTATGAGACGTCAATAATAAATGTACTTACTTACGAAGACTGCAATTTCTTCGATCTGTATAATCAATATTATTATCGCTCGAGTGATCAATGACAGACCAAATATGAAAAATTGTATTTAACTGTCAAGTTACGGTCACAAATAATCGCTACCGATACGGCGATTTAATTAAACTAATTTTGTGCAAGTTTAACAGAGAGCTGGCTGGTCTGGCCCGCAGCCCGACCTCATCGATCACGGTGAACAAACTGGTTTGGGAGGCTTATCCAATTGATAACTTGTATTGATTTTGATTTAATATTGAATAAGTTTAAGTACTTCAAAGTTAGTAATGTGTTTAAGATTCATTAATGAAGTAATTCACATCAACGTCGTCACCCTTGGTCATGCGCATAAGCACTAAGATTTTCCTCCGAATGGTAAGAAGATTCCTTTGATGATTTTAATTTTCATCATATTTTTATATTATAGTATTTATATAATCAATCGAAACCAATTATAAACAAAATATTATTTTCATAGATAATAAATTTAACAATTTAAGAATTGTGAAGCAAAAGTATATATTTCGTTATACAGTAACACATTTAAAATGATCTGTTGTCGACAGAAAATGTTATGAAACAAATGATACGGAAGCGAAATCAAAAAGGAAGGTTCGTAAAATACGTAACCAATTAATTAAAATACTTATGAATCAATTAAGTAACAATATTAATTAACTTAGCAAAATATACATTCTTTACATAACGTGTATAATCGTAAACAATTTAAAAAAAAATGAATCAGTTTGGCTATGTTAGCTGATTATACAATTACTTTAATTTCATCGGATGTCTGTAGGAGGATTGCATTGTAAAGTCCTGGAGAACGAAAACGAGAGCTTCTAGTAGTGAGAATAGGGTCTCCCTAAATACAAATCAGTTATCTAACAATGATTACTACCTAAGTAAACTCCAGCTATATATTTCATTCAACTTCAAGGTTTAATATCGCGTACCTCGCTGCAAGACTGATAGAAGTAAATAAGTAATGTCGCTGTTACTGTAAGACAAAATGATCTGTTCTTACGAACCGTGTCATCTACTTTTATTCAAATTAACATACATGTTTTTTATTTAATTAAAATAGTTGAGATGGTCCCTAAGAAAAGATCTTTGTATGACTTATAGTACTGACCGATCTCAATGTGACACATGGTATGTAGCATTAAGATTCTGCTTAACAAATTAATAATCTATTAGAAGTATTTTTATGCATAAATCTCGATAAAGTAATGAGATATATGTAATAAAGGATACCATTTAAAAAACTCGTAACGATTCAATTCAACTATACAAAGAACAGCAAAATTAAATCTCTTGATTAGGATGTGTGCGGGATTGATTGAATACACATATTTTAAACCAACTCCGTCTTAATGATCTGAGTCTGATAATCAATTTTAAAAATCTGTATTAAATGCCTAATACTGGCATATTGAGTGCCTTTCTCGTAAACAATGTACGCCTTGAAAATATATAAATATTTTGTTTGAATTAATCGATTCAAATCGAAAGAACGTTACAAAACGCTGTGTATTTTTACAAAACCTGTACAAGGCATTGTTATTACAGGGTACCTAAGTGTTTTAAACGGATCAGCTAATTGGACTTTTAAAAATGAACCTAGTCAGATATTAAGGTTTGACTAGATTTAACTGTGGTATAGCCTTAATATGCTAGGTATTATTATTAATTGCTTATTGCGGATGTAAGCCTCACACATCAGCGAATAGATTAACAACATACGCGAGGACACAGGAGCTACATCATTTTAACGTACGGTTAGCAAAAGCGTATAATTTTGGTTATAATCACCGATGACAAGTGAGAATTCTCTGGTTTTTATGTCAGATCTTCTTAACAATATCCCAAAGAATAGCAGATTAAAAAAATGTAAAAATAAACGAATTTAATCTTAGGATCAACAACGGATGCTGATCATTTAAAATGTGAGACTAATATAAAAGTATAATATAGTGATTACCTAATATAATTATATTAGGTAAAGTATAAATTAAAATAAATTACATTGTATAGTTATACAATAAAATTTTGCTTTAGGAAAGATAAGAATCCCCGACCCATCAATCAAACTCCAAGATATGCAGCCTGTCCGCGGTAAATCTCTATTTTGATTATAATTTTTTATTATGCTATCTGTACGTAGGTTACGTTGTGGCCGCCCCCGCCCTTACACATGAATGGACCAGTTTTTTTGAACCTCAGACCAGTTCTGATATCACGCTGCCTTTTCTGTGGACACCTGTCTTCTGAGGATGTACACAGGTTTTTGGTAGCTATTATTAGCTATTTGTATTTACTGCGATTTATAGCGATCTTAGGGTTTTGGGATAAGCTGGATTTCACCAACACTAAAACAGGTGATTATTGTTTAATCGTGGGGTTTTGACAGTTACTGTATGGAATTAATGTCAAAAACTGACGGTTAACTTTTAATCTCTTGTTTTAATATATTGGAACTATCACGTGATCTAACAGTTTTATATATTAATATATATAAAATTGTTTAGTTTTATAATTTAATAAACGAAGTGTGAACAAAGGTTCCATATATATATAAATCACTAACAGTGCAAGTGGTGTGACTGGAGGACTTTCCTGACGAGAACTTTCAATGAGTAGGGAACTTAGCTGTATCTAAGATAAATAATTGCTAAGTTATACGATTTTCACCATCGTTGGACACAAGTTATCTCCGTATCATGTCACATCATCATAGGAACATGTGACTTGATGTGACATTGGACGTTCCATAAAACTGACCTCCAATGCGTGAGAACGAGTACAGTTTATGTTGTGATGACCAGTAATAACTATCTTACTTATGTCTTTTTTTAAATGATTGATAATTTGTATTTGTGGGCGCAGAAGATCATCACTGTATGCACATTTGTATTTGTGATATTTCGTTATACTGTTTGTATAAGGAAATATTTTATTACATTCTTTACGTAATGAATAAAACGTTTACAATATCTCATAAAGGTGAACCGTTCCAGGCAGGCGTAGCTCTATATAGTTTAGCGTATTGTAATGGATCGTGCCAGGCATATAAGCGTCTTTTTTATACGTGTAACATATACGTATAAAATTGGTATCGATAAAGTAATAAAATACTACGAGAAAAGTTTATTCGCGAGTATGTATCAACTTATTCTTGTTCCGTTGTGACCTCCTGTAAACGGGTTCAACTATTTCAAAAGGTGTCAGTAGATTCGTATTCTTTCCCAGAGGCGTAGTAAGTTACAATTATCTAATTTGTGGCAGAGAGTGCCTGATTAAGAGTCCTGGCCGCTCTTTTTCGTCAGAGAGCTTTGAGAACTGCCCAGCTGTGATAGGGGCCACAATTGCGTTATGTCTGACTCCTACTTTGCAGTTTACCGACTAAAACTGACGGTGTTCTCCTCGCTGTATTGTATACGGCCACGCGGGAAACTTTGTAGTAGTCCGTATGAACCGTACACAGCAGGCACTGAACGGCCCTGCATCGGGTAGGTAATATCCCGAGAATACATTGGGATATCCCCTACAGCGCCGGGGGAAAGCCCTAGCTAATAATTGTAGTTTAATATTTTACTTATTTAATAGAGAGCGGGCCTTAAGCCTCTACCCTGATTATCCTGTGGGTAAATCAGGCCTTGAGTTTCATAGGCTGATGAGTTAAAGAAATGTTTAGTATGTCGGTTTGTTTCAATTAATTACTTTTAAGTTTAGAAATCATGCGCAGTTTTTATGGATGTATTTACAGACTAATACAACGCGTGTAATGTTATTAGTTGTAAATTACTGTTAATGTGTAGGATCGTCTGTTAACCTATTGTATGAATGTTTGTTCACTCACATTTCAAACTCAGCACATTACTGAGCTCGGTTAGTTAAAGGTGAGCCTCATCGTGCTCCAGTTAAATTAGTCACTTTCGCTTTGTATCTGCCAGTTAATCTTTCGTCACTTGCCACACAGCCAGCGGTTTTCAACTTTGCGCAGGCTAGTAGAACGTTCAAAAATAATTGTGAACATAATAAGTATTACTATTATGAATAAGTATAAATGCACAAAAGGGGGCCATAATTCAGTCTGGTTAAACTTTAAAAAAAATTGATAATTTGGATAGAAATATGACGGAATAGATTAATAATGTCGGGAAAGGTATATTGTAATAATGGTAATATTGTAGAGTAGTGTTTCAACTTTTTTTTTTTCAATTCAATTCAATTCTTTATTTTGCGTTCCATAGTTACATAATATGAATCTTAAAACTATTAATGACACTATACACCCTGTCGGGCACAACAAAATTTTAGGTTATACAGGAGAAAGGTAGATTACAAGGTAGGTTTAAGTTAAGTGTTTAGATTTGTATAATGGTCCAATTCAAATATATGCATTCAAAATGTTAATTATCTAGGGATTGTTTGGAATTGTAAGTCAGTGTGTTTTTAAATGTAAGAAATAGATTTTATAGAATTTTAGACCGTACTTTCATCGCTTGTTCAAATCTTTTATAATATATTATGGCACCCTTTTGTGCTAATACGTAAAGTAACGTAATCGTTACAAATCAAACTAAACAAAGAATCCATCATCTTTCTACACTCAGGTGTGTGGTGTAGCAATGAAAAGTTTGAGTAGTGCTGTCGTGTAGAATGGCGGAGATCACTAGAGCATGTCTTACCACTCTAGCTCATCTATAGTCCATGGCACACGCTTTTACTCTATCAGTTCAGTTGTTAGCCCAATATGAATACTGTAGGTAGACGAGAATAGCTTAGACAGCTCTTTAAAAATAACATATCTTTGGGTATTAAGGATATTTGTACGTACTTAGGTACAGTCGGCCAAGAAAGTTGTTTACCAAGTTTGTATTAGTTTTCTCGGTCATAAAATAATAGTAAGGTTTACAATGTTGTTTCATCAAACGAGGTACATAATCAACTCAACTTATTGACAATATTATTAATTTGCACAAAAAATATTAAAGTTCCTACGTAGTAAAGATCGTCAGTCGGCCTACAAGCGTAATTAATTTATAGTTTTGTCGCATTTTCTTATCTTCTTGGTGTATATATTTATTTTATTTATATTAATTGAAAAAAACTCAAGATTGATTTTTAAAGTTATTTAGCTTTGGGGGTCTTAGGTATCTGTTTATTTTGGAAATGGGGTCTCTTTCTCAAAGTAGTTTGGAAATCAGGTGTAGGAGCTACGATTCCACAGACTGACCGACAGACACGCCATTTTGAGCCGGGGGTTTAAAATATAATGCTTTATTTAAAATTGTTTTTTTTTTTCAAATAATTTCTTACTTACCCTAGTAGGCTTATTTTTGTCTCAGCATTCGTTTTGCATGTAGCGCACGTCGCACGCGCAGGAAATCGTTATAAAACTTTGGTTCCGCGCATTCAGCTCACATCCGATGACGGCTCGATCTTTTAGTTTTTGTTTTACAATGCAGTTGACATTATTATAGCGGCATACTTAATTCAATGTAAAAAGTTGTCCCATTAAAAATTATTTCTTTTTAAGCCTAAAAATTATTTCGTTTTCTAGTGTTTTTGGAACTATTTACCACCAACTCCTAAAAATTATTTTACATTGGATAGCTTCTTAAATTGAATTATTTTTGTCTTTTTAGTGTTTTGAAGTCAGTTATTAGTTTTGTTTCAAACTTTTTGCATAATTTTAAATGTCTGTCAATGATAGATCTCCGTCAGATTGTCGACTTGCCTGTCTGTTTGTAGTTTGTTAAAAATACTCTAATAGCTTTATAATGAAACACGTGCCTATAAAATTTGAAGATTAGATCCTGACTTGTTGGCAGTGGGACCACGTCAGGCTTATACTTTAGTATAGTCTTGAAAATCAGTTCACTATTTACAGAGAAATCGCGTTAGATACAAACAAAAAAAACACAGACAAATTGAGAACCTCTTCTTTTTTGGAGTCGGATGAAAAAAGATTTATTTAAAAAGTTACTTTCTTACCAAAGTGCGAGTTATTCGCTGGCTGAAGAGTTTCTTCGCTTAATTGAAAAGTAAAGCTATCAATACGTTTCTTAACTATTATCAGTTCTTTATGATTTGTTGCTCACTACACCCCTGTCACCAGGCATCACAGACACAAACATCTTAGTAGGGCAATGCCCTGTCACCGCTATCAGCTGCGTGGGAATAACCATAATGAATTAAACCAGACGTCACTTGTATGTTGTTGAGACGAGCTATTTCTTTATATTTAAAGTTGATAGCTGGTTAATTTAAGTTATTAACTATGTGGCCAGAATCGTGTTATATTTATATGTCCAGGACTGGATCTAGGACCTTAACCTTTTCGTCTCCGTTTACATTATAAACATTAATAACTAGTAAACACAATTGATTATTTATTTATTATTAAGGAACCTTTGGTTATGAAGGCTGATCACTCGATACCACCGAGTACGTATATCCATTACATAAAACTATTTAGATAGTCACAATAACATTTTTGGTATACGACTGTAATCAGTGTATAAAATAAAAAATAAGTTAATTTTTCTTCAGATTGGCCCGAGATAAATGTCCAGTAAATTGCTCATCACTAGCACTCAGAGTAAAAGTCGTAAGTTCTGAGAATCATTCAAGGAAGACTCGCGGTCTGTCGAAATAGGTCATATTATAACATACGTCACAATGACTTAAGCATTACAAAATGATCCTTATTACTAATCAACTACAGCATATTAATATAGCACTTTAAAAACCTCACAACAATATGGTTGTTTATCTGTGGTGGTTTGTATGCGAGCAGTTAGAGTTGTGTGCCGTAATAGGATTTAGGTGTCGGAAGCAGCCAGCGCGAGTCGCCAGCTATTATTGAATAAACAATGTTCCTCGTGGTGTAACTGTGTGCCTGTGTGTGTTCATGGTTGCAGTTAATTTAGTCATTAAAATAATTATAATCACATGTATTTGTGAGCGTTTAAATCAAGGCATTATATAAAAATTGCAAGTCATAGCGTAATTTTTAACACGTATATATTCGGTAGATATTTACAATTTTGTTAGAAAGATTATTTTTCTCCTACCTATCGACATTGCAATGCAAGAAGTGTAGTCACATTGAACCAACATCTAAGTATTTTCTATCTTACGCGGATACATGCGTATAACCTCTGTGGTCTAGTCGCTGAGACCACATACTTTAGATCTCGAGGAAATTTTGTTCTTTTAGATAGCCAGTTCTCTAAGGTTGAGGGTCATATGAGATGAAGGCCAATAGCTACCCCGTTAAAAATATTCAATTCATGGTGCGGGTGCGTATTCTATCTGAATCTAGTCGATCCGCATTATTTTTTAGGACTCCGAAAGATTTACGCGTAATTTTAAACTATGTGCCAACGCAGACACTAGGATCTTCTCTCTTCATTTTAGTAGATAAATCTCAGAGTAGAGGTTAATATAGCAAGTGTATCCTCTGTTACAGTAATATCAAGTAGTATCAAGTTTATGTCAGAAAATTTCAAACATACAGATGGCCCTGTATGTTTGAATTTTTCCAAAAAACCAAGGTTTTTAAATCAGTATCGTATTTACTGAATTAGGTCATTTCCTATTTTGGTTTAGTCGACAAATAAGAGGTTTTTGTGTTCTGACCACGTATAGACTTTATCGCACATAAAATATTCAACAAAGGAGATGCGAGCTCTTCGTGTGAGTCCACATGGCTGACCCATTTTCGTTATGACAATAGATTCCTAAAATAGCTTACAATGTTGTCTCCTTGAATGGTCATAAAAAAAAAATTCATGATCATCACTTAACACAATGGTTCCATCATGCTTTGCACAGGAGTGTATTTACGCATAAATAAACCACTAAATTCCATACAAATTTTCTCAAATTAATCTATTTTATGTAGAAATTGTATTAGTTCTATAGAAATGGTAATTGCTCTAACCGCCGCTCTCCAGCGTAGACGCGAGAGCGCAAGATGGCGCCTTTCTTCTTGTGCCCTAAGTGAGGCCGCCTATTTGAACTGGCCACCGCGTCTGAAACTGCCCAAGTACCATATATATATATATAGGGAACCACCATCCAAGACTGGCCACAAAGCTGAGTCTGGCAAATGGTTTCAACAGAACCTAGGTCAGTGCAGTGGAGTTACTGAGAAGTATTCCTGGTGTCGTGATCAGCAGCGTGCCCTTCTCATGCCCATCGCTCAGCCAGTGTGTAGATCTATAAACGGATTTCATTGTCGAAAAAACTTTGTATGATTTTAGGAGCTTGAAACTACTTCCTAGTAGCATTAACTGATTGAGATGCGTTTATGTATAAAGACAAAAAGGTTGGCAAACGTTTATTCTTGAGTTGAGTGTAGTAAGTACGGAATAATTGAATTTCTGGAACAAGTTTATTTAATTTAGAAATTTCTTGCTTTGGTTTTATGTTTGTTATCTGCTCCTTTCACTGTACCTAGCGCTGATGTTGTGTGACTTTAACAGAGATATAAAGAAGCTGTTCACTATTTTTTATGATAGACACCAGTTTTAGTACTGTGGATGAAGGGCCGCAAGCACGACCTCTAGGTTAGAGGTTATCTCACGTCTGTTGCACAGATTAGATCGTATATGAAACGGGAACAATTATAGTAAGTAAATGGATTTTTTTATCTGTTTTTTGTAGTGTGAAAGTCGGTTACCGATTCTTTATTTACGTTACTTTTGTACATTTTACTTAGTGAGAAAATCAAAAGTACTAAATTAAACTGTAATATAGTTACTAAGTAACAATGACATTAATACTTGGTAAATCATTAAATGCCTATACTACCCGTACGACCCCAACCCCTACTTGTTTAAACGTTTTTTTTACTTTTTTTTTATTCAAACTTTTGAGCGAGAAATAGTTGAACAAACTTAATTTACAAACAATGATTGGTATTACTTAACAAATGTGGAAGGTCATACCATACATACCGACCATGTTACTTTTGATGGGCTTTAAGACAATACAATGGATGAGTAACAAACGCTCATCATCCATAAGAAATATTAATAATATTAGGAGAAATTTAGAAGCAATTAGAGTTGTCTACTACGGAAAGCAAACAGAATTGTAGGACTTAGGCATAGAACTTTGATCTCTAGTCATTCACACAGGATTATTACTACGACGACAAAACAACTTGTGTCGTCGATAAATTATGTGCACAAATATAACATTTTACTTGAATTCTTAAACGATAAATCAAAAATTTCTCATTTCCCTCCACCAGTAGTTCCAACGCGATCAACTAAACTAACTCTTCAGTTTTATCATATATTTATTACATTTTTCTTATAATACTTTCGCTTTCTAGTATAGTATAGTATTTTTAGTAACCAAATGTCGGCAAATAACTTTAACGAGGTGCTTGCTTTTACAGCTTTAGTCTGCGCAAGACATCCCGAGCTCTAGCGATCGTAAAACGGGGATTTAAATAGCGATATCTCTAGCTCTAAATAAAAGGGAATATAAAAGAGGGTCTAGACTGACACCGTCCGCTGGATGTTGGTGCTCCCTTGTGCGAGTAGTTGGTATAATATTTTTTTTACCACTGTATTTACGTATCATAGTGTATAACTCGGAGCAGGAGCGGAACGGGCATGGAGTTTGGGATATTTGTAGCCATCTTTTTAACACAACAAATGATGCAAGCAAGATAGCTAATGCAGCATGGACATACTGCCCTAGCAACAACGACTTTGCCGGTAAAAGATGCCTTTAACTCCTCTTTGGAAGAAACCCACGATGTATAAAGGAAGGAATGCGTGAGCCAGTAAGCAATTCCACGCTCTGGTTGTACCACGAATTCTATCTATCTTGAAATTCAGGGAACACAGAGTGAACACTACTCCCTTTGAGAAAAGCTTAATATGTCCGAATATAAAATTGGGCTATATTTTTTAAATGTTGCAAATATGACATAATATTATTGCGAAATCACACAAACCTGACTATAATATTAATAAGCATTTACGCCACAGATAATTCCAAGTTGTTATAATAATTTGTGTTCGGACGTCTATCATCAATCAGCTTGGTTTCATTAAGTAAGTTTGATAATGTCTTCTTCTGCGCCCACGCCTCCTACTCGCCAATCTATTGTGTCCAACTACAATGAAAAACTGTACTTACCAAAACATCAAGTTGAGCAATCCTTATTGTTCTTAACATAAAGATCAAAGTGTTTTTATTTATCAGCAACTGTTACATGGTTTTCACGCTGATCACTATTTTGTGGTGTGATTAATAGGAACTAGTGTATCTAATTCGTGGGTACTTTCGTAATGTAACGCAATCCTTTGAGCGTTTATGGAGCCCTGGTAGAAAGCAACTGTCGTTGCGAAATGTTCCGATTAAATAAAAGTAGCAGTTGCTAATTCAAGCCGCACACATAATTAGTTAGACGTGCTTGTTTATAAATAAGCTCAAATAGATTCACTAAGTCACTTTGAAGTAGCCGTTTGCTTAACAGCCATTTGTATAATTTAAGTTTTGCACTAAAGTAGTTAAACAAAGCAACTTGATTTGGTTTCTGGAAGGGTTAACCAAAATTTGTAATCTCAAGTTCCTCCGAGATTTAAGGCACGATAAGTCGCTGGTTGCGGTTGCTTCGACAACCACTTTAACCCACCAACCCCCATTGGGCCAGGGTTGGTGCTCTGGCCCAAACTCCTTGAGTGTTTCTCTCATGAAGAAAGACCTGTGCGAGACCAGTCATGCTTTGTTGATGATGGTGACATACATTTGGAGTTATAATCGTTATTTGGCGACATCCAATAATTTTAGTACACCTAAATCTGTTTTGTCAATAACATTAAGATATTATTTAATGATATACATACGTCTTATATAAATCTAATAGAATGTTATAAAAAATCCAAAATGGAGTCTTTAACGTTGCTTTGCTGGGAAGTGATCTGTCTGTCTTTGAGTGTTTTGTCTCTGTTCCGAACAAAAAACGTATATTTTTGTTACTAAGTGTTTGCCGGAATGTATATTCATTGTACTATTAATTTCTTTGTATTATTTATCCGTTATATTATCAAGTCATATTATTTTTTCAGATTAATTATTAGTACATACAGTATTGTTACTAATCAAAAATCAATTTTGTAAAGTTCAAAATGTCAAAAGCAAATCCCTAACATTCCGATTTACAAAAAGAATACTTTCCAATCTGTCTGCAATTCCACCTTACTCCTAATTATACATGCGCATTCCATTCCATAAATTAATGAGACAGACGACAACGTTATAAACTACTAACAACCAACGCCAAGTGTCCATCTCGCGTGTGATATATGACCATATTTGTTATTTTCCTTTGCGATATTCTACATGTCTGTTATGTTCTTCAGATACGTTTCAAGAAATAAAATGATTTTATTCAAAATTAGAATTAGTTACTGGAGCGGAAGTAATGTTATTTATTGATGATGTTTATGTTGCTTTAACTAATACTAATAATGTTGAAATCACAGAAAACGCTTTCTTACTCGGTTTGACTGTTCACATGTAACTACTAAGTGGTATCACACTTAGGTTTGAGAATAAGTTACCACTTAACTGCAGACTTTCTCACGATGTGTTTTTATTTTTCCAGAGTCGCTGCAGTAGCGCCGGGCAGTTCCCACACCTGACTGAGGTGAGTGTGTGTCATGTTGATAAACACTTGAAATAAGACAGGGCTGGACTAAGGAGGACTATTTATTTAAGACACGATCACTAGGGCGACGGAAATATTTGTATGAGCTATTTGCCTGATAATATAACTTTAAGCTTGGCGTTAATTTTGTGAGATAATAAGTTATAACGACTATTAAGAAATCGTAATCAATTACTTGGTGTGCGCACACGCATACACGCTTATAATATATGCATCCTTCATTCAAAGTCTATATACTATTGTAGTAATCAGAGATAATTGCTTTTCTTTCGACAAAATTATTCCATAATTGAAGGTTTTTTTTGAGAATGCTTTTTGTATTAACTTAGCCTACCTACTTACAAAAGGAATTCATTAAGTATTTGACACAAATTAACCATCTTGATAATTACAAAAATCATTAATTTACACCATATAACGCAATTGATGCAGCGATGAGTAATGGTTGGAATTTATTCGTTATGCTTAGTTTATATTGTTGTATACTTAATAATGACGAGTAATCAGAGAAAATACATAATACATATTGCGACGAATTGATAACCTCCTCTTTTTGTAGTGGATTAAAAAGTAAGTTCAAAGCTATAAAGTAAATAACTGAGAACATGTCATATGAGACCGCAATGATTGCATGATGCAAGTTCTAATGCAATAGGCAGTTTATTGTTCGACCTACGAAGTAACTCGACACTTGTTCAAAGTTTTATGACTTCCTTCAATTATAAAAGAAATATTTAGTTGTATATCTCGAAAATAATTTTGTTGTCCTCAGTAAGGGTCTGTTTCCCATTAGATCACTTCACTCGGACCCACTTTTTATTGTACCAAGAATTATTATTGAACACTACTGGAGTTAATGTCAATGTTGACGGCGGACACTTAAACCGATTGCGAAGTTTACAGTCAAATAATTAGTTTTAATTCAATAATATAATACGTACATAATGTTAACTTATGGCTTCATATATTGTATATACTTGTCGTCTAAGAGAAAGTATAAAAGTGCTATCAAATGTTATACATATCATATTATTTAAATCTTACCATGGTTATACAACTCGTATATAGTGTTGGGTAACCGTCATTTGATAACCATTGACATTCAATTCTCACGTCTTTCATATAAAAGGTATCAAGCCGAGATCTATCCATGGTAACATAGTCATATAAATACTACGGTGATATGAAGAAATCGAAATTGCACAATTTATTTTAATATTTACCATACATTTCATTTTAAAGATCGAAGTATTTGTATGGAGACATTTGGTATACACATGTAGGTGTGAGCTTGATAGGGTATGCACCAAACACTTGGGTATCGCGTAATTTCAATTCTCAAATGATAATAATAAATAATCGCGTAAATTCTTCATTATTGTTTAATGACGTACTAAAGTCTTCTATGAAATTTTGAAAAAAAAACTGTATTTGGCATTCATATTTTTTATTATAGACACGACGTACGAATCAGTCCTATCCTTATGATCATGCTCGGCTCATGTTTCATCGTTTACCTAACTTACTCCCTTGTGTTAAAGGTCACATTTGTATCGTTAAGAGGTATACTTGATGGGGTGGCGTACTTTTACCAAACTCGGTGTCACGCGCACTGGTCGGACGAGTGCGCTCAAAAAGCTGCGCGCCCGCAACCGGTCCCCCTGGCGTTATGCACTGCTACGTTCTGCATTTAAATTGCAATAGCTTCTCTATTCCTATTATGTACAGAGCTGAAAATTCTCAAGCAGATCGTAAGGACGATTATCCTTTATGCAACTTTAATTGATATTTATGTTGGAAGTGCTAAGTTTATCATGCAATAATCCCGTGTTCGCTATATTTTTATATGTATCTATAATTAATACTATAAAACTATCATCACAAAGTTCAAAATACTTAGATTAATTGGATAGCCATGTATTAATTCACGGAAAGTCCTTGTTAGTGGCTTATTCCGTTAAACTCCAAAAAATATTTCACTCGTACTATTTTAAATAAATATTTAAGTTAAACATTTTGGGTTCGAAGCGGAAGCAAAGTATGGACGGTAAAATTTGAAAACAATGGGTTAAGAGTCTAAGAGTCAAGTGGAATAACCCGTCAGAGAACTAGTGATAATGTTTTTGGCCATTTCTTGATGCACAGCAGAGATCAAATGATCAAGATTACTAAAGTAACTGGTTATATTCCACTTTTTGTCGGAACATCTCAGAGAATTTACATTACGTGTTTTCATGTCATTTAGGAAAAATCATCTAATATTTTTGTAAATTTCTAGTTGCATAACTACTTTCGAGTGAAACGAGTTATTTTTATTAGTATACGAATACAGATAAGACATAACAACTAGGTTTTTTTCTCAAAATAATGATGAAGGTTTTTATATAAATATTAATAATTATTATAATGTAAATAACTTCAAACTGTCTTTTGCTAGTGTGTGTGTGCATAGCGTGTGTCTGTCTGTAGAACATTTTTTGCACGTATTTTTCCGAGGTAATATAAATGACAAGAATGTCATTGATTTGGGGCTGGTCATTCTTTTCAGTCATTAATAACTGGGCCCTATAAGATCTATTGTGACTTGCCACAAACTAGTTATAGTGTATAACTGTCATAGAAAAATATCTAAACTTCATAAAATTCAATTATAATTTTTTGTTTGTTTAATAACAATTATTTCATAATTTTGTTTTATTTCTAATAATATTAATGAGCGTTCGTTGCTCGCGAGTAGAGTGGTGCTTGCGAAGAGTTTGTCGGTATTTTTGTTTGAAACACTTCCTCTGCGGAAACGAACCGTAAACGAGGGAAGGGCTTAGAAATAGATCACTCTGAGCTCATTGAGGTCGGCTTAGTTCACGCAGCTTTTAGTGGAGAATAAACGTATAGTATACGACTTGCAGTGGTTACTGTAATTTAACACTTTTACTATTGCATCAACTTTTACTTAAGCGAATTGAATGGCTTAAATAATTTCTATAAAGACAATTAGAACGACCAAACATAAATTAATTATCATATTCGAAGTCGGTGAAAAAATCAGATAAGGAAGAATGCCTAAAACTAATGACAATGTAATCATGGTATAATGTTGAGATTTAACTGAGTTAACAACCAATCGTTACTGAGGAACTTTGGAGACGAACGATTTAGCGAAATGTGAAATGTTATTTCGCTGTTAAAATTTTATTTATATTTACATTGAACAATCGAGAGGTAAACGAAAAAGAGTTTTTGAAACATGTACGATCACGAAACTCATATTATTTTTAATGGACTTCAAAATGATATTATCAACGATTATTGGATTTTATTTTGTTTGAAAAGGTATACCACCCAAGTGGTCCCATTGTCACCAAGACACGATCTAGTGATGGCGTCCTAGGGAAATCGAAGGAAACCCTTAAATACAATAGGCATGTCTAACGTGTTTCATGATTTTTCTGAACCTATACTGAGCTGATGATGGAAGTATCCTTGAGTTTTAGGAGTTAAGAGTTAGTTTGTGAAATATAAAATGCACGTATTGATCATAAGATGTTTTAAGGGCTGGTGGTGGAATGTAACCAAATATTCGTTGGGGTTTAGGGCCAACAACAGCTTACCAACGTGAGTTAAGTTTGTCGTGAGTTAAAGCAGAACGGCAACACCTCTGAGATGTGGCCAATGGTGTAATGACACGGGGCGCGGATACTGAGACATGTCGAGTTGTCTCTTTCTTGTATACAGTATTCTACATATATTACATACATATATTTGATATGAATTATTTAACTAATATAATTAAATATCTGTAAAATTTACAAAATATTATTTTTCTGTTGAATTTACAAGTGAAATTAAACAACTTCGGCTTTATTTGTGCTCTTCATCTCGGTACCCATTTTAAAGAAGTACAACAGTATTTTGTTAATTATTTATTGTTGTTTTCTTATGTGTTTCTCCCATTTAAGAACGCTCGTGCCCAGCAGTGGGGTATCTATACGATGTATACAAGGTGACTGGCGGCACGCTGTGACGCTGTGTATAGTTGGGTACGAATTTCTAACATGCGGAACTATGACGAGGGCATTTTCAAAAAGAATGTTCGAATTGTTTAAATATAATGTCAATCAGCTTCTAGATTATGTTATTAGTTATTTTTCAAACAAAGATATCGTTATCAGATCAAGAGGGAAGTGAGTGTCGAGTACGCCCGCGCCCGCATCCTGCGACACGGTGCCCTCAGGACTGAGGGGATGCATATATATAATGGTTGTTCTAATTGATGCGGTCGATAGGGGCTACGTAATGGTTGGTGGTATGTTCATGACCTCTGAGAATTTTTACTTTAGCTTTACATAATTTGATTGACACAGGACATTTTAAATTTTATGAATTTCAAAAAATAATTAGTAAGTTAACTAATCATTTTATTAGTAACTATAATCTGTTAAAATTAACAGTTGATAGGATACTCAAACCAATTATTGTTCTATTTAATAAGCGATAATGCTGATGCAGACTTATTTACAAACGAGAGAGTATTTCTAAATTAAATATACAACTAAACATGTCTCAAAGTTGCAAATGAAGTCTAGCGTGTGTAATAATTAATAGCTAACGTTGGCATGTTATAGTTTTATAACAGAATGTAATTAGAGTGTATTCGGCATTATGCATTACTCATTCATATAAGTATCTAGTTATAACAACGCAATTAAATAATTATATAAATAACGCGAGTGTCCATCATGTGTGTTTGTCCTTGGAGGACCAACACAACGGACTATACATATTGGAGGTGAGCTGTACAAATTAAGTTTCGAGTAAGAACGAGGTGATCGTATCCCAGACAGCATCCGGAGTCATATAACCAGAGGCAGTTGGACCAATTTCAACATCATATCGCTGCAACAACGCTTTAATGTTACCGCTGTTTTCTTCTTTGTAGCATTTTTAGTTGGATGTTTTATAATTTATCGACGATGCCACAGAAGCTGGGTTCCGAGGAGATGCGAACGATTGCGATTCGTAAGCTTGCTGGAATTCAGAATCCGGTATAAGAAAGTGGGTAATATAATGAGTTTTCCTATTTGATTAAGTTTGTTTCTTCTCTCCTTAAAAGTGCTCGAATAAGTTCAAAATAAAATGAACATAACAATACTTTAATAATTAATTCTATTCAGTGATTTTAATAGATTTTTTTTTGTTATGAATTAAAGTAGGCCAGTTTCCTTTAATTTATAATGGCAATATTCCTCTTAACTATTTATATATTACAACGTTACAATTTACGTTTCAATATTACTGACGACATGTTCTGCAGTTATATAGCCTCCACTCAGGTCGTGTCGCGCCAGACCGCGGGGCGACGAACGTGGGATAGCATCTGTCACGACAGGGGGCCGACGCCGCGTCATCTCGTTTAAGGCTTTTATTTTTGCTTTATGGAACCAATATTACTTTTTTACGAGGTTTGATTAAAATTAAGCTTAGGTTATACATTGCGGTATTTTATTGATTTAAAACAAAGGCATTTGTATTTCTATTAATAAATAATTTGAGATTCGGCTCAACTATCATAGTTGACTTAAAATAAGCTAAAACGCAATAATAACCGATTTAAAAATATTAAATATACCCAATATAACATATTAATCAGAATACAATGAGTCGTATGTGTATTGACGTAACAACATTGTCCCCGCTCCATACATCATTCTGAACAAAGGCCGAATTATTAATTTCCAGTAATCCATAACTGAAAAGTGCTGTTTATTCAGCTCTTGTGTGCCCAGCTGACATTGAATGTCGTGTGTGAAACACTGAAACAAGTTCTTTCGCTGTGACCTTTAAGGCTTTTGTATACGATGGACGCTAGGCCAATACCTGGGTCACTTGACATATCTCGTTACAGTTCACCTAACACAAAGTTCACTCGACTTCATGCACGGTACTAAGATATACTGGGACATTTGACGAAACTATTTATGCACGCTACACTAATAAATACACTAGTATCTTTGCAGAGAACAAAAATACACTGGAACATTAAACGTATATTTATGCGCACCGTATATAACGTATATTTATTTTATTTATCAATACACTGACTTATTATCAGACTATGTTGTTTATAACTAAACCATGGGGGTAGTTTGATGTCTTGAATTACCTAACTACTTACATATACTGGCAGTTCAAAACAATATCTGTTACCGATCTAGTGTGGAAGGGCCCTTATATCTGTATTTATGCTATGGTGACGTTTAAAAACCTTCAATTTGTTTGTATGTCAAGTGCGTAGAAGTTACGCTCATTACGATCAAATTTTTTCGATAGGTAGTTCATTAATTATTGTTTAATGAGTTCTTATATTAATTTAAAAACATTATTTGTATGGCTAATTTTGTACAAGGATTTTGTTGATATTCCGGTTTTGAAATAAATCCGACGAAATTTGGTAAACTAAGTTAATTACTAATCTAATTTATAGAAAATATAAATTTTATTCTGAGTGTTTCTAATCTTGATTCATAAACTAGAACAGAAACAAAAAGGATAAATAAATCAAATCTTTTTAAAATTAAGCAGTCTTAGAAACTCGACGCTTTTAATCCACCTTTATAAATAGACGGATATGAAAAATCACCATAACAGTTCTCACATCATCAAAGCGAGCTCCGACATTAAAGGTAGGAATAAATAGCACTGGGAGTCGACCACAATCGGTAATATCAACAGTTGGATCGACTTACTAAAGTTAACTCTACTATTACAGGGGAATTTTGCTGGGTTTCAATATTCTATCAACTGATAGTTTATTGTAACTTAGACACCCAGCATTGATACCTTTTTATTCCTTTTTTTTACAAGAGGTTTTATTCATTAAAAAAGGGGTATAGTGGACTGGTATATTCCACTCGCTGGAAGACATCAAAACCAAAAGCGTTTTTAATTCGTCAAAGTTTAACCCTTCCACTGGTTAGAGAATGTCGCAAATATTACGGTTTTTCTATTTAAATATAATGTAAATTGTTTCTTGTTCTGAAATGGATACCAAAATATTTTTCACTTCTTTATTTCCCAGACTCACCACCATGGCTGCTGTAGTATTTAGCTAAGTAGGCACTTAATTATAATTGATTATTAAATCACATTCCTCAGTTGTACCAGGAATTATTGGACCTTTGGATAAAAATAAGCAACAAAAAGGATCCTTACAGATCTATAAATGAATAATCTATGTTTATCCTTTAATATAATCAAAGATTACCGTCTATTGTGAGCCCGTGAGCTATGTGCTAGCTATTTATAAAAAAGTTTTATTTCGGGAACAGCAGGATGCGAGCTGGCGCACTGCGGTACGAAACCCTTACTACGTATAGCTGATACGGCTTATACGGATATTATTTTTGTACGATCCATCCCACCTTCATAAATAAACGCGCAAAATTTAAACTTGTTGCAAACAACTACAACTACACTGTGGAGTGTAGTAGTCTTTAGTTAAATTAATTCTGTGATTACGTCCCACTGATGGGCATAGACATTCCTAACTTCTGCATCAGAAGTATAGGGTCAATGTGGTGACATACACACCCGATGGTGTGCCTATAGAAATGGGAACTATGTCTTAAAGTTCTTTTCAAGCACGGAAAAGATTGAGATATTAAATTTTGATTGATCTTTTAGGGACCAGCCATGACAAAAGAGTGCGCAAAGCCATAGTAATGCGGATATCGTTATGCACGGCCGGTTGTGGTTTTGTGTTAGTTAATATTTGCTATTTCCTTTTCACATTGAGAGAAAGTATTGCACCGAATTAACAGGTACATAGCGAGTGAGTGATCTCGTGGTAGAGGTTCGATACTGCATTTACGCACGTCTAGACAGACCAGCCGAGGCTCGTTCATATTTAACTGGAATTTAATTTATTTAATTTCGTTGCGACATTTATGTTCGTCTATACGAGGAAGAGCTACAACTTAAATAATATTACCAGTCAAACTACCATAGGGATACGCTCATTCGTCAAGACTTATTACATTATTTTGACAATCAAAATTGACGAGTAACTATTATAGTTGCCTATGAACGCTGAGTTATTATAATATCACAATGGCGATGTAGTTATGCCACAAAAAAGTCAATCCTAACCAAGGGCTGTTTAGGATCAAGAATATTGTGATTGAAAACAATGCCTAAATGGAATGGAATCTCATTTTTGCTACTTTTGCAAACTATTCTCAAAATTCTTAATATTCAAACATCTTAAAACACAAAATTCCTAAGCAAGAGTTCCAGTTCGGCTCGTAAAGCTAACAGACAGCTTCCAGTAGGGGTCCCTATTAATAGCTGAGCCTATTTATGGAACCTCCCCTCCAGGACACTGGGGCGGGCCAGGAATCTCATCTCAACCTTGACAGTTACATTCTAATGTTATTTCTGGTGCATCTGTGATTGTGTGAATTCTCGGTGCCGAATAAAATGGTCGTCTCATTGGGGTTGACAAGGTTGATATGGATATAAAAAGGTTAATACAGTCAGCCGAGTTTGTTTATTAAAAACACGGCATCTTGTATTCTAATAGATGAATGAAGGACGGATGAACTGTCTTACAGAAGCTTTAGTCTTTATGTAACGTATACATATACATTGTCATTATATATTGTTAGCCTGAATACGTCTACTGGACACAGATCTTTCTACATAGGAAAAACCCATGAGGATTTCGGGCCAAAGCGCCATTACGCTGGTCCAAGGTGGGTTGGTGCATGAAAGCGGCTACCATAACAATCAAGACTAAAGCCTTAACATGCCTTCCGAACCACACTGGAACTGGACATATCAAAGGGAAAATTGGAAAATTGCTTGGTTTTCATTATCAAACCGGTGCGCTCGAATCATTTTGGAGGCCTGAGGACTGTTGAAAAGTGGCTGCGTATCTGCAGATGCAGCACAAGGTGGACCGATAATATACCAAAGATAGCTGGAAAGAAAGGAATGGACTGATATTAGTCTCTCGGTTGTGATAATGAATTTTTAATGCTATATTGTACAAATTATATTAACTATAATAGGATGATGATTGATGAACTACCTTCGAGCATGCTACACGAGTATCTCGTGTGCTCGTGATTGAGTGGGACTGATCCCACGAACGGACATATATTTAAGTTGACAACATACCAAGTGGTTTTAAATTTTGAGGTTGATAATGATTTACGTGTGTTTAAGAAAGATATTTTATGTCAGAAAATATCAGCAGACGGTCCTTCTTTCCAATTTTTTTTACGTTAAAATAAAATCTATAAAAACAGCAATAGTGAAAAAAATTAACACAGGTGTGTTAATTATGCTCTTAAAAAACAGAGCTATGTACTTTTTAACATTTTAACATCCGTGTCTTGTTCACAGACAATAAGTTACAATTATTATATCAGACAGTCATTGTTATACGCTTCTAACAACACATTAGCGTATATTGATTACTCTGAGCAATTCATTCGTCTGCCGGGATCGGGAGCTTGCGCTTTGAGGGGTCATTTGTCCTATTTCCTCTGTAGAGAAGGGGGTAGGAGAGAGAGAGAAAAATGCGTGCTACAGATGCTGTGTATGATGAAATCGAAAGGGAACCAAATTGAGAGCTTTTATTTTTATTGTTAAAGCAACTCACTTTCAATATATGACGTAAATTTCTATGAAGGCACGTATTTGACTTATGGCGATTTACATTAACTTAACACTTTACCTATGCTGTTATACTATTTTATTATTAATATTAATTTTAATTAATAAAACTAGTTAATGGGAACTGGCTATTATAACTAAGTAAATAGATAGTTGTGTACTAAACTTAGTTTTAAAATTATGTTAATAAATGACCTATTCGAAACAGAATATTAACAATTATAATCAAATACAATCTTTAAATAAGGACTTATATAAATTAAGTTAAAAAGGGACCACGATATATTCGTTTCCATCTGCTATGTTAATAGTACCTTCTTTATTGAATTCTCGTTTATTAAGGAAACGTAACCACTTGCAATTCACGCAATAGTAAACTTGACCTTCCTGACTCCTTTCTACATAACCCCAGCGACATTCCCAGTGACGGCTCACAGCGGGTCGTCCGTGTATCGTCCCGTAGTGTCGGAGCAGCGGCCGCGCTCGCCGCTCGGCTCGGACTTGGCGAGCGTTCGGCGCACGTGACAGTGGAAAAGGTGTGGACGCACCTTTATGTTAATTAGTGATGTGCCAGTACAAAATTAGGTAGTCAGCTGTTTCTAGATTTTTGGTATGTGATGATTGTTAAAGTATTTAAACATACTGAGGGTTAATTAACGAACCTGGCGGCTTTTTTGAAATGCCAATTATATATGTATGAATGTACAATACGTGCAGCTACTTATGTACGAGGAGCTCGTGGACGCAATGGTTCGTTAGCTGTGATTTCGATAACTGTTTAGGGAAGGTGCTGGGCTAACTTAGTTTATTGTACAGGTACGTAGAGGGTAACGTGATACGATAAGTGTATCCCGGGTCTCACTTGGTAGGCACAATACTGATGGAACTAGGATAGCACTTATGGGCACAGAAACCGGGACAACGAGGGCAACGTGGCGCACACCGCGGGTATCTATGTCAGTTAGTCAAGCGGCGGGAAGTAACTGGTAGATTGGTGGGATTAACGTAATGTAAATGAGCGGGTCAGGTAGCTAGGCAGATATAGGTAGGCAATATCATGCGTCCAATGAGACTTTCCTAAACAATAACGAAGCATCTTTTGTCCAAATGTTTCTGGATGAGTCGATCAAAAATTGTTAAACCGAGCTCCTACCTGCTTCGGAACGCTCGATAGATCGTTGGTCCCCAGTTGTTACTGATAACGCTGTCACCAACCAACTCCTCATGTGTTTTCCCTACGTAGGAAGCCCTGCGCCCAGTAGTAGACGTTGGACGTTTATAGGCAGTTGATGATGATGTTATGTTAGTAAAATTATATCTACGACAAATAATGCTTTGGAAATAGCAGTAGCCATGAGAAATGAATAATGTTGCAAATATTTACTAAAAGATTTTCTTCCGATAAGAACCGTTATCGCTGGGCGAGTTGTGTCCACAAGGTACAATCACTACCACGTTAACTGCGACAAAGGTAGTTCTTTTATTTGTGGTTGAAAGTTGATAACACTGTGATATTGCACCAATGTATGTTATGACATAAGTATGACGCATGCTGATAACAGTTTGATTGCAGAATTAAGTCTCTAGATTTACTTTACCTGACATTCTTTTTATATTTTAGGAGTAAAGAATTGAACCATTAAGTGACTGAGCGAAGAACTTATATATTTTTCTTTTATATTAGCTTACCCGACATTATGCATTTAATATGCGATTATGAAATAAAATAATTTTAAAAAGAAAAATGGCACCAGGAAAGTTGATAGTAACAGTACCAAATGACTTCATAATTGCATCTAAGCTATACGGACGTTAGTACGCTGTAAACTAAGACGTATTCTAGATATACATAATAGCCAAGCAATTTATTCTTGCTTCAATGAAAATATAAGATTTGTAGCCAAAACATTGTCATAAATTCAACAGTTTTTGAGTTTGACACAGCGTTATACCAGTAACTTTTAAAAAAACATTCTTGAGCTTGACAACAGTCTTATCTTTATTAAATATTAATAAGTTAAAAATTGCAAATAAATCAAAAGTTGCGTTAATCAAAACCAACGTCTCTTATTTATCAATGAACCCGTGAAATTAAATTTTAATAACCGCGTGTAAAGTGACCCCTCAGGGTTATGTTTTCATTTCGATCACGTTCATAATAAAACCCTTTATTTCGACCACTAGGGGAACAGGGACAGGTTTTACGCAGAACAAAAGAATTGATTGATTCAAAGTTTTAGGAATTGAATAGTGCGCGTTATTGTGAAATGGCCATGATTACGATAAAATTAGAAGCTTGGATTACAGATTACGTGAGAAAATATACTTTAATTCAATTGACAGTATAATGAGTATATAACTTTCTATCAGTAGGTATGGAAAAAATTAGCTTTTTTTTAGTGACTAATGCTGTTGGCCGCAGATGGCCTTAACAGCGTTACCGGGGTTTTAAGAGGCGAGAACCTTGGACAGTCCTCAAGCATTAAGGGGTGATTCGCCTCCGGAGGGGCTCTAATCGACAGGCATCACCTCCAGGGGAGATATCCCGCTGTCTCAGTCTCCAGGGCGCTCGAGTGATGACAGAGACAAACCTGAGGGTGCCTCTAAAGGCTAAAAAGATTCGCAAACATAGTTTATATATCTAGTTGTAAAGATGTATATTGTTATAATTTAAATCAATGTTTGCAAGTACTATTATTTACATAAACACAATACGTCGTTGCCTTGAAAAGGAACTAAAGTGTTGATCTACTACTGTGGCTCTCTGTACATACATATTGCCAGATTTCTTTAATACGTTATGTTCAATTAACTTCTGATCTATTTAATACCGAATAATTTATTGTAGTTCCGCAATTTTACAAAAATAAAAAGAGGAGCATGTAAATATAAGAAAAGAGAGAGGTACTGTTTGTTATTTTTCGACTTTATATAGATATAGCCAAGGCAAAAATATTATTATTATTCTTAATAAAATGACGCAAACTGAGCGTCGTCTATTTGCTTTCATCTTATCCATATGTTTCTTTCGTTGTGTTGACACTATCATATTCTTGTTGCAACACTATATTTACTTATAATTTTAAAAGGACTAGGTGGATTTTCATCACAATAATTATAAACTTTTAAAAGCTGATAAAAGTTAAACCAAGCCCTTATAGGTATTGTCCAGACCGCCGACCTTACATTCCTCTTCCGCCCTTAATTTTACACGGAATAGAGAAATACTTTATCAACATTAAATGATGTCGTCAAGTGCCTTATTGGGAGTCTGTTTAATAAAATATACATTATAATAAATGCGTTTGGGCGAACAATGCGGCTCGAAGGTTTATAGGCCAAGTGGCATTCACCATTCGGTGGCTGAGAACGTCGGTTGCCTCCTCTTTCAGTTATCACCTCGTTAAATCTTCATCTTTCAATGGTAACAGTTTCATGAAGACTTGAAAGTGACTGGCAGCTATAACACACCTGTTGCATTCTTTATTTACTTCCAAATAAATTGGTTAAGCTAACTATTTCTTAAATTGTTTTAAAATTAATTCATAGAACAACACTTATCATGGCGCCTGCAACAGTGCCGAAATATCGAGAACTCAAAGATAAAAAAATGGTATAAAGCACATTAATATATGACAATTGCAGGTTTATTGTACATTTATTAATAATTTCTGTAAGGATGGGTTTTCGATGAACTAAAACATTCTGTTTACCTTAAGAGAAATCCACGTGACGAATAACATTAAGGTTTACTTAGCGAAAAGTGGCAAACAATGTTATACAGTGATCTTTATCATAGCCAATAACTTTGAGGTTATATTCTATGAATAAAATAATACAAAAAGGCCAAGAAACATTTGTAATAAAATGCATGGTTACCAAGATAACATCAATCCTAAATACAATATTGTAAAGTTGGCACCAATGCACGTCGTAGTCTTAATTTTACACTTTCATTGATAAGATGGAGTTGTCCTTCTTTACCGACGTTGCCTTATTTCACGTAAACGTGCATTACACAGAAAAAAGGATTTATAACTACTTATTTTGTATGAATAATTAACTTAGGATTGAAAAAAAATTATTTGCCATTCGAGGGTTTGAGAATTTTTTGGGGAAATTAAAAAAAAACAGGTTGTACAATGATTTAATATGCTTTAAATTCAATATTGATGATTAAATCGAAACAAATCATACTAAATATATCTTTACTCTCAGAGGTCAGACACTCAAACTATCGTGATTAATATCGATTGGAATTGCTCGGTAGCCGATTGAATGTCGATTATTGTCCGATTCAATCGATTCTGCTTGCATAATCTTTAATTAACCTTAATCCGGTGGTGTCGCGTGGGTGGGTAATAATATTTTTATAACAATTACACGTAATTTTTATTGTCTTGCGTTAGCAGTGACGTTACGAAATATTAATGTTTTAACAGTTTGTCTTATGTTAACATTGATTCTGTTAATTTACCAACCATCGTGTAATATTTTTAGTTATGAAATAATATTTTTGAATATTCAAAAAGTGATAATTAAAGATCGTTCCCAAGGGTCGAAGTAAATTGAAAATTTATTAAGTTTTCAAATAGGTTAGTATTTTGGATGAATAGGATAACAATAGAGATGATTGTTAAAGTAACTTGGCTATGGGGGTCTGAGGTATTGTTTTATTTTTGAAAAGGGGAATCACTGCTATAAGCAATGTTAAGTTTACTTCGAAATGATTAAAATACCGATTAGTATCGGAATATAGGAATAAGTTTGGTGATCAGAAAAATTGTGTTCTGTCCCTGTTCTATCAAGACTAGTTTTGTTTGTAAACTTTATAATAAAAGTAAATAAAAGTTACTTATTAGGTTATTTTTCTCGTAATCATAACACGGTAGAGCGTGAAATGTAAAAGCATTCCGTACGATCTAGGGAGGAAAGTATGCCTACTCACTGTTAATAATTTTGGACAATTCAGGACAAAAATATTATGAGAGTCAGCCATGCGGTATATATTTGCGTAATACTGGTAAAAGGTCCACGGTCTGATGGCTAATTTAAATTGTTCCGTGTTCATTGATGGATAGTTTGACTGGATGTTGATGAATATTTGTGATTGATACTTTTATTTCAATATAACGAAGGAAAATTAGATCTGTACGTGTTTTCTAATATTAAAATACGATTTTATTGAATAAGGGTTGATCTACATCAGGCAGTTCCGTATCGTATTTTTCTGTTTCCACGGGCATGGCAGCCTCGCGGGCCCGATAGCACAAACGCTCCCTACTTAATATTTATTGTATATTAAGTACACACAATTGGACCCTATAATATTTAAAATAATTTA
This sequence comes from Acentria ephemerella, assembly GCA_943193645.1. Taxonomy (NCBI): domain Eukaryota; kingdom Metazoa; phylum Arthropoda; class Insecta; order Lepidoptera; family Crambidae; genus Acentria; species Acentria ephemerella. The sequence goes on from OW971894.1 coordinate 253,588, forward strand.
AAATTGTTTGATGTTAATATACGATTGTCAATTTACAATGATACAAAAGTAAGAAAAATACATTCAAAAATAAAAATAGAAATTGTTTATGGTTATAACAAAGACAAATCAATACATAAAATAATTACAGGCATTATGTTATTTTATTTTTAAATGACGTCAGTTAAGTTAAATACGTATGTGAATTTATTATTCAATAAGATAAGATACTAATTAAATTTAATTGAAATAATAAAAAGAAACAAAACACTTCAACTTCATAAAATAAATTTACAAAATTTATTGAACACTAACACTTATTACACGATGACAGTTAAAAGTTCAATAAATAAATATACTGAATTTGGAAGAGAGACCATTTTATCAACTTATTATTTATTTTTCTTGCTCTTGATATTTATGCTCTCTTTCTTGGTCTAACAAATGACTCAAAAAATTAATCTGAGAGACGGAAAAATGCGATTTCGTGCTGGCTGATATAGTTCAATACTTTCATACTCTTACAACTAAAGTACTGCACGTTTATACTTTATAATAATGTCTACCATTGACTGATCTCTGTAAAATATGTCTAGCTAATCCATTAATGTGTTTGAAATGTAGAATAGAAGTGAGAACCTAAATTTGCAGCACATTGGACTTAAAAAAATTAAACAAACGAACCTTGGCAACCACTTTCCATTCCATCACTAAAATTATATTTTACTTAGTCTAGTCTTAGATATAGATCACGTGACGTGTAGTATCTAGATAGTTAATCGTGTTAGTTGATAGCTTGCTAGTAACTATTGACCCAGTCCAGTAATTGCATTAACATGGAACGTTAGCTAAGCAAATTTATTTCAATAACCATCGGTAATTGTGACAGTAATCCATTTTTTTCTATTTAACGCGTACAGCTAATGAACGAGAAAAAATCTGTTTAGTCCGTGAAGTGGAACTCAATAATGGATTACTAAATCATGTACAGATTAGCCTTGTCTTGTGGAATTGATTTGAGGCTTGTACTCGATTGTGTAAATTCTAAAGGTAGTTTCAACTTTTTATCGAGCGTGGCAAAACACCAATGATACCACCGCTATGTATCAATCACCATTGCGGTGGTATCATTGGCATGCGGTGGCAGAGAGAAAACAAGCTAGAAGTCGGACATCAAAGTTGTCTGTATAAGCACACAGTTGATCTATCTTCTAAGAAAGAAAAAGTTTAAAAAGAAGAAATTTTATGAAGTAATACTAACATGTATTATATAATCAAACCTAGACAAAAACACGTATACAGGGCTGCCCGGGTTCAAAATGAACATTTTTAATGTGAGAAAATTTTAAAAGTTTTGATATTAGCGCGTTGATTTTTAGTTCATAAAAAGCCGCAATAAAGTGCTTTATTTTGATACCCTACACTTTATTATTTTTAATATGGTGAACCGAAAAATCGATCCCCTTATTAAAGGGAAGATTTTAAGTTTTTTAGAACTTATTTGGTCATTTAGAGCCATTAAGGACTATTTTAAAAATCAAAAAATCAACGTATGGCTTGGATATATATCCAACATCAAAAATCAACAACAAAATGTCACCGCCCGCCCACCCGCAATAAGAAAATATGGTCCTAATGGTTCGCTGGATAAGAAGAAATTGGACCGTCTCAAGAAAATGGCCTTAAACTCTAATCCGCCGACGCAAATCTTCATGGCAAAGGAGTTAGGCTATTCCAGGCAGTGCGTGCAACGCAATTTGAAAAAATTAGAACTACGGCTCATCAAGAAACCGAAAGTTCATCATCTTTCGGAGGACGCAATCTAAAAATGGCGTCGGCGGTCGTGGCCTCGGTACATGAGGCTTAGGGGTAACAGGTGGCGAAACATCGTCACCACAGATGAGGCATGGTTTTACCTCAATTATAATGATAGTAAGACCAGTGTCCAATATCTAAGTCATGAACAATCGAGGTCCGAAGCTGACACATTTGCCACGAAATCTCACCCTAAAGGTGTGATGGTTTGGGCTGGATTGCCATCCATAGGTCCAACATCGGCTATATTTGTCGAGCCGGGTGCCAAAATTAATTCCGAGTATTATATTTAGAATATACTCAAACCGTTTTTCGCCCAAGATTGGCCTCGCTTATTCCCGGACAACGACGGCATCTTTCACCAGGACTCTACCCCGTCCCATGCCTCAAAAAAGACCACCGACTTTCTAAGATCAAGTGGAATCACATTCACCGAGCCTACAGAATGGATTCCAAACAGTCCTGACTGCGCCCTGTGCGACTACTTCCTGTGGGGCTATCTTAAACACAATTTATCTCGTCACAAAATCACCACTCTTCTTGTTTTAAAAAGAGCCATTTGCGAAGAACTTAGAAAAGTGCCACAGGATGTTATTGACAAGGCACTAAAGGCTTGGCCGAAGCGTTGTCGAAAAGTGTACATGGCTAGGGGTAAACAAACCGAAAAACATCGATAAATAATGTATTTGTTTAAATTTTATTAAGAATCAAAAGTGTTCACTTTGAACCTGGGCAGCCCTGTAGATGTCCTCAAGGACTCTGAGTCAAGTACAGCTTTTGCAACACTAAATGTCGCAGAAGGGCTGTCATTATGACAGAGCCTTAGTGTAACGTGCAGTACGGATTTAAAAAAATATCAATATACATAGCACATACACACAAACTATGGTTGTATAGATTCTATTCCTTTGCCTTCTTCTTTTCTTATTATAAGGAGGAAACTCCAATGAATGAACTCTTCTGAAGTTTATTATTTATTTGATCAGTTTTTTAACCAAAGTTTGCGCGTTTTGTCAAACCAGTTACTACCATGTTACTATTACGTTATAATCTTACGTTCAAAAAAGAGTTTTTACTACCTATTATTAGTTAATTATAAATAAATGTTGGAACTTCCTAAATAGGGACTGGTTTAAAACTGAATCTGTCTCATCTTTGTATATAAAGGCATATAAAGATATAAAAGTTATGTCTGTACTAATGTTAGTCTCTTATCGTCTTTATTTACTGATAGTTTTGATTACAAAAACAAAACAATGCAATTTATTCGGAAGCTGAGTTCCACACGGAAGCGCAATACTTTCTACCGAACGCAATGCGCACGCGCCGGACGAATGCCGGTCAATTAGCGGCAGAGCGCGGCGCAGCTTGGGCGCAGCTGTGGCGCGAATTAACGTAATAACTGTGCATTAGCCGTGCTCATTGTATTGTGGACTTATTAGCATAACATTAAACATGTTATTGATATAGAAAAAGTACCGCATCTTATACAATGTTTCTTCTAAAAGATGCATCACGCGAGGAGCAAACGGCTATTCCGATATGCCTACGTACCTGCAAAAACCGTCTAATGGGAGCGTATTCATGGTGCTTCTACCTTCTACTGTACACATCTTGTTAATAAAGGCACTGCCGGAAACTTTGAGATAATTAAAATTTACTTGTGCCTGGATTGTGTGTGTTCAATGTTTTAAGGAACCAAAAATTGCATATATTGAGAATACTAATCAGTTTTAAATGATATGTTTTTTTTTGGCTTGCCTACGCATGTACTAAGATTATCTCCGGGAAAGATTTTATTGATAACAATCTATTTAAGTATTACGAAAACGTTGGAGAAACAAAGCATCAAGCTACCTTGATCTTGATTTCATTGCAACATTTTTTATCACAGTTTGCAGATTACCTAGCAGACTATCTACTCAGCTATAATTTTGTCTTGGGTTGTTATGCGAACAAAATGTAATTGAACGCAACGCACATCTCTATTGCTCTGTGGGCGAACGGCGCGTGCGCAGCGATATTTCGCTAATACAGTAGGACCTTGAGATGCTGTAAGTAATGTTGATATTTAAACATTATTCGCTTTCACTCGTTAGAATAGTAATAAATTTTAAAGTTAAAAAGGTAAATGAAGTTTATTAACCGGAATATTTTATATAAATTTTAAAAATCAATATTATATCATTAATGAAAATTTAACGTTACCAAAAGCAATTAGCAAGGTTAGATGTGATTATTTTTCTCATATAATGTGGACATAAATAAACTATTCTCATCGCTATTGTAGAGCAAAGCAAGGATTTTTTGATGTTTTTTGTTAACGGTATAGCCCTTGGCCTCACGTAATGGTAAGTAGAGATAAGGCCGAATATGCTGGATGGAACATGGATATAAATGCGAACTACATTGGGATTCCTCAACTACAGAGGAACGGGCTATCTCACCTCCAACTACCACAACATAATTACGTTGTTGGCATTATAGTTATAGCGGTAAATTTATGTAAGATAGCCGGACTTAGAATATGCCCTACCACCAACCAAACTGGAAAATTTCTGCCTCCACTGGGAATTGAACCCCGGACCTCCAGAACTAACGGAGGTAGTCTCAGCTACGAGATCATAGGCGGTTGGTATGTGAGTTCTTAACTCCATTCTTCGGCCACATAAGAAGGTCAAATTTGCTACACTGCTGACAAAATCTAATTTTATTTAACTATTTATTCCTACAGTATTTACCTTCGAAATAAATATTATTAAATACTTTTCGTAGCTAATTCAATGCCATTAAAGTATCCACTTCATCTTCAAGGTTTTAAGTACCTAGGTGCACTGCACCGAGCACCCACCTATCAATGGGCGGTTTTGAAATGTTTGGATAACATACCGTCAAGTGAATACATACCTTCAAGTTTAGATCATTTAAATAAATATTGCTTTATAAATCTAATCGATTGGATACTAGTAGAAAATTTTAATATGTTGTCAGTGGTTTATATATATATAGATACCTAATCCATTTATTATATAATAGACTTACACTCACTGTTATTATCCAACTTGCCCAATAGATAACGAAACAAATGTAATATTATTGAAATTTATATATTAGAATATTGGAATTATAAAATAATGACAGACTTAGAACAAATGTTTATATTTATCTCATAATAATCTGCCCAGGTAGGGACTTGAAGCAACGGTCGGTTGCTACCCACTAGGGTAGCTACCACTGTAATGTTAACAACATTGCTGTGTTCCGGCAGTTGGAGCTAAGATAGCCAGTTCCTTGTCGACGTTATCTTCACTTACCATGAAGTGTGTTATGAAGGCCAAGTGTCAAGAGCTACCACGTTATCAATTTTTTAATATTCATGGCGACCACAAAAGACCAAAAAATAACATGCTGTTTAATTAATTTTTAGTAATGAAACATATTTATCCTTGTCATGTACGCAAAGCATGACTGTGATGTATGTGACACACATGGTGATAGGAGAGCTTAATATAAATGACACATTTAAATTTATCCAAGAAAAACAACAAAATGAATGGAATATGTGAGACAAGTCGTCGGCGAGCACAATACAAAAGTGATAACGATGTTTTAGCGCGGCAACTTGTCTAACTATATAATTGTATGAATAACAATTATTGTAACAATAACCGAGAGAAATTAGTCATCTACAGATCAAGCTGGCCAACCCTGACCAAGTGCATGTTGGTCGACTTCACACACTATCTAAGAATGTCTTCACAGGTGTGAGCAGGTTACCTCAACGTGTTTACTCTTACCTTCACACATTGGTACGTAACGGGGTTGACCTGGAAGTCAAAAAGATTACGCACGCCACCGACGCTGGGAGAAATTAGTGAGTCTGATTAATGTATTAGTAATGTTACTTTTTACTCACATGGAATGGGAGATTTTTTTAACATTTTAAGCCGTCGATGTGAGCTATACCCGGATTCCTCGATCACGGAGGGACACTGGCTATCTTAACTAGAACTGCTGGAACACAACAACGGGGCTAACATTATAGTTATGACGGCAGACTTAGGTGCGATGATGGGAGCTTAGTAGGCGATCTTTGAAAATGCCCTATCACCAACTAAACCGAGCAGATAATTTCTGCTTCCACCGGGAATTCATCGCTGGTCATATAGCACTAGAGCACAGTAGTACATAAAATAAGGGTGAATGACACGCTAGCGTCTGCCAAACCTAGTGGTGATGTTTCATGTTACCGTTTCACCCTGGTCAAGACCACAACCTCTTGACAGCACATTAACTCAGTATTATAACAGCAATATCACGTGGAGTGAGATTACATTAAAATGAGGAAAATCTTAATTAGTATGAGGATGTTATTGCTGTTAAAAGTGGCAGCAATGGTTTGTTTTCACTCTCGTTGTGGGTGCAGCGCGTCAGGCAGCGCCCGCGCCTCCGTCGCCGTCACCCGCCACGGTCAAGGCGATAGAAGGCGGTTCGCATTGACTCACGTCACGGACTCCCTGTACGATAACTACTTGAAAATAAAATGTACTTAAAAAGTCGGCTGTTAACTATGATACTTAGGTTCTTTGTATTGTTTTCTGTGTATTCCCAACCACCAGTTCAAAATATATTGCGTCTGATATATCATCAAATGATCAGATTATCACAACAGTGAATTAGCTGATTAAGTATATAGTTTTTAAGCTTCAACTTATAGGTAAGGAAATATATAACCAAGTGATTATTTAAGTAATAAGTATTTGTTTCATATAAACACAGCAGGTTTAAGTCCAGGTTAATCCCATTTATTTACAAATTTTATTGAGATAAAATGGTTGATGCTTAAATAGAAAATGATTTTTCTTGATTTTTCAAATCTACTGTTAATGTTAAAGTGTACATAAGAAAAATAAAAATATAGTTTGATTAATAATAAATAATTTTTACTACGTAAATTGTATACCTATTGAGTATATATTATAGTGTATAATAATATAACTGTATACAGTTACAGTACCTAAAGTAAAAATAATGGAATTAATTCTCATTATAATTGTCAAAGTTTCGAAACATAATGAAATGAAGATTTTCAACAATTTCGACAATTCAGCAAAAAATGTGAATTATTAAGAATCTAGTTTTACAAGTATTTTTTAAAGAGAAGGTATAATGGAAACTCGGTCCCTGTGTTTATTTACAAGTTCAACTCTGACGCGAGCGCCTACATTCACGTTTCTAATCGTGCGGTTAATTTATTACTTATTTATCAATGTTATGTCAATGACACGTGTTATTTCGTAACAACGAATGATCTTAAATATTTAACCGCTTTAGTTATATAATATATTAAATATTAATAAATCTTTATAACAGTGAATATTTTTTTTAAATTAAGATTTATTTATTAAGACCGTATTCCAAATAAAAATGATCTCCATATTTATCCTTTTACGATAATGGTCAGAATTGATAAATATATTTCTATTAACGCTAATGATTGAATGTATTTTTTATCATTGATTTATAAAAATTATTAATATCCATGTTTCCTATTCCACTGCAAAGCGTGGTCATGATATTTAAGTTGTTTTTTTAATTAAATTTAAAATAATAATTTTATGATAATTGTTAAGTATTTGGCAAATTGTGTATGGACGGTGAGGGGACGGATCATTTCCTATAGCAAATATTTAAAATAATGAAAGTTTATTAGAGAAATATTTGTTTTTAGAGAAATTCTCGTGTAGTTTGTACGTGACCTATGATTGTGAATCAACGTTTAGAATACGGAACTGATCAATAGCAGGAATCGATAGTGGGATATCGATATATCACGTATCGAGTTGCAGAGGATTGATATCGGTGAAAATGACGATTGTCGAGAAAGCGAGATTTACATCGCGGTCACTGCCCGCGGCGGGTAATGGTGTGCAAATGACGCAAAAGAGCAGATGTACATAAAAACTATTTAAATATTGATGCGGTCTGCTACCGGTGTGCTGCCGACATCGAGCGGACAGTCTGTGCCACTTATCAACATAATAGGCTTCACTTTAGTGCCCTTTGGTCACACGCTACGGTAAACATTAATAGTTTCTTATTAGGCGACTCGTACCTATATCTGCTTGATACTTATGACTTAGAAAAGAATAGAATGGAATGTAATATGTTTTAGGTATGGTTTATAATAAAAAAAGGTCGTAATTGGTAATAATATATCACAATGTACTCATAGAGATCTTACTTCTTCTCGAGCGAAAAGCAAAGATTTTTAGCCAAATAAAATATAACTGTTAGCAGTTTTTAAGGGTTTTTTTTAACAATTTTGAGTGTTATAACAACAAACAGACAGGTGAGTCGACAACTGGGTGACGGCCAGTTGTCGACTCACCTGTCTGTTTGTCGTTGGATACAAATACTCAAATTGCTCTTGAGTTCTCTTTGATCCCATCATCAGATCCTGGCTTGATTCATACCTATAAACTCATCAAATACTATCAGAATTGTACTTTGATAACAACGGGACCAAACTGGAACTATATCCTTCCTATTACCGAAAGAATTATAGAAATCGGTCTGCTAATGACGGATTTCTTTGGTTCCAAACAAATAATAATAATAATAACAGAAACTTTTCATTGTTTCAGTGCGCCGTTGTTATGATGCAGCTGTTTTAAGCCTCGGTAAGTTCTCATGTCAATTAAGACTGACTAAGATTTTTCCTCATTTTACGGATTGCACAAAGTATCATCAGTGAAGGAGCACATCGAACAGGACGGCTTTACTTCAAAAACAACGCATTTATAAGTAAATATGGGTGACGTCATAGGGGATGATCTTGTCCATTTACTCGGGAGCTTTACAAAATAGTTTAATTTAGAAGTAGGTATCGTATTAGATCTTTGTCAACGGCAAACTCTTGGAGGGTATTTTTCCATGCCAAATTTGTTCCGGCCAGTCTGATTTTGAAGCTATTTTCGCTTCTCTTAGAAAAAATACTTTAAATTTAATAACTTCCTTCGTAAATTTTAAGTGTTTTAAATAAACAAAGTCTTTCAAACGTTATCTGTTGACAAAACTAGTCTAATAATTACAAGGGCCAAAAACTATCTCTGTATTTTGTCCATTGCGATGTAATGATTACAAAGGATGTATCTAAATTGGAAACTGTAACTTAGCCATGAGTTTGTGACTGGAATAATTTGAGAATAAATCTGCCTTTAAGTTTGTCTGTCAATTTGAAATATATTAAGCGAGTTAGTATTTGTAAAGGTCTTTCATTATTTAAAAAGATCTCTTAAAGATAATTTGAATAGATTACTTAGGACTAAGACGATTTTCATTCAATTTGCGAAATAATGAATTATTGAAAAATACCAATAAATTGTTAGTATGTTCACGATGAGGCAGTTTTCTCGTAATTTCTCTGTATTCCGTGAATTCCCGCAGCAAATCGTGCGCATGTGAGGTGTGTTCGCCGCAAATTACAAACACGTGTCATTGATATCGAGTAATTTATAGGTGTATAAATTTTATTACATTGTAATGATTAATAACTTTCATGATCATGACAGCAAATGTCCATATGTGAAGATAGCTAGTGAAGCATCCGACATACTGCCCTAGCCACCCTCGCCTTGCTGACCCAAAAAGTGTTTTTTCACGCCTCTTTTAAAGGAACCCATGTTGTATGAAGGAAGGAATACGTGTTGATCTTATGGTTATTAAGCTTGATAACGAACATATAATAATACTAATATTATAAAGCTGAAGAGTTTGTTTGCTTGTTTCTTTGTTTGATTGAACGTTTTTATCTCAGGACTACAAATTCAAATTGAAAATTTATTTTTGTGTTGGATAGTCCATTTATCGGGGAAGGCTATAGGCTATATAACATCACGCTAAGATCAATTTGAGCTAAGCATCCATTAAAAATGTTGCAAAAGCAGGAAAAATATATCTTTTTGAGAGCTCTCGTTGTGTGCTGTGCGCTGCTTAAACTGTCAGTTACGTTATTTTAAGACATCCAGGCGAAAGAAGTCGCGGAATTGTATTTACTTCCGCTATCCCGTGCATACAATTGTTGGGATGTGGCTGGATCTACCACATCAGCGAAAAGGGGAGATCTTCCTTCAAGCTGGAGTTCGTCTGAGGACCGCGGCCCAAAGTATGATGTCGTACTTTGTATATTATATATACAAAGTATTATATATACTGATGTGACTTGCAAACTTTATAAACCTGATTCATGCTTCGCATTGCGAATTGTGACGTTACGTCTTGTCTCGTCTCAGTGTATACATTAACGTACTTTTCGTTGATAAACTTTTTCTTGGTTAGTCGATTCCAATATGTCTATTTACGCTATGATATCTTATCTATTACTATATGCTATCTTCTCTAATATCCCAGGTTGTTAACTTAATTCCAGCAAGACGTGAGCTGCTGTTCCTTTGCCTCCATAAGGTTCTGCATAGAATCTGTTCGTGATGCCGATTTTAATTAGAAGCTTGTTCAAATTGTTGTGAAAAAGATGTCACTTTATTTGACCTGTTTGGTAAACACGAGGTCTTCTTTATTTCGCTATAATAGCAATACCAAGCCACAGAAAGACGAGGATTGTGTCTGAAGCACCATGATTCTTGTCTGAAAGTTGTATGTTATCATATAATATTAATACTCATTGATTGACTGATAACTCATTGAGCTGGTTACTGCCACAGATGCTTCATATCTTGTGTCAGTCGTTAATATTATTAATATGTACGCAGTCAACTCCGAAAGGGCAACTGGACAATTTTTCACGCGACTTTAACATCAAGGCAAAAGTGTGTTAACTACTTTGAGTAATGGAAGACCACTATCAGTGGACACTTCAATTAACAACGCAAACAATTATCTTTATATTAATAGTTCTAATGACTGTATTCATTCGTAAAACCTTTTATCCAAATATGATACATTAAAATCGTCATAGGCAAGTTATCCATAAAATGTCATTATATTATGCAAACAAACCTCTTAATGTATGTACCTATATTTCAATTATGTAGCATCCTTACGAATTAATAATTTAAATTAAAAACCGCAACCTTCACAAATGTAATTGTTTTATGTAAAGGCACTTCAAAATATTGAAAAGGTAATCAATTTAATTTTCATAATAAAACTATGTGTAAAACTAACACGTCTAGACCTCAAGGTATATTGGTAACTGGCAAGAATATTAATTAAGTTCTGTAATTTAAAGCTGTGAAAACGTGAATATAGTAAAACACCTATAGTTGCCAAATTTAGTTAAGAACTGGTTTGCTGGACACTTTATGATGCAGTGTTAAGACTATCTGCGGCGGATTGTGAGATCTTATTTATTAACATTATTTTGTATATCATAAACTAATACTGCCTCTAATTGAGTCTCCGAACAGACGGACAACTACATTTTTAGTTGAAAGTTTTATACTGCATTCAAAATTTAAAGAAACTTATAGAAATTGAAATGTAATCCATCTGTCTTAATTCCCTTAGAACTTTATTGATCTGCCCCATCACACACACACCATGTCGCCTGGAACCAAGCTAAAAACAAGAAATAATTCATAACTAAAAGCTTTTTTCGGAAACATTATTGTCATTTTATACTTTCCTAAGTATAGAAGACGAAAGAACGAATATCATAAGGCAGTGGCGTGACAAGTTACCATCAGTTAGGTCGGCGACTAAACAGAAAATATATGGGTTTGAATATATGTGCTCGATCCACTTTCGACAGCAAATTTCAAATCTCGTACATTAACCGCGTAGCGATAGCGATTACTGGATAAACGCATCGTTCATGCCTCCGATATCTGAAACTAATGACAAAATAATGTAGCCAAATACAAACTAAACGAACTAAGTCAAACGGACATCGACTTACATTATCGCATTAGCAAAAGCAATTTGAATGCGCACTAAGACGTATCCTAATAAATCATGAGCGATTAGAAACGGCAGACAAATATCTCACTTAAGAAAAGACAATAGAGTGCAAATTGGCCAAGGTAAGTAGTACTTTCTACACGCGCCCTGAATAGTGTCGGTTTATCCTCTTACGATAAGGCTGTAATGGTCAGACCTTGTACGGCGGCGCAGGAGTGCTCGTGAGGGATTAGCGGGCTGTTTGAGGGTCGGCGGTCGCGCCATGGTGGTACTGTCAGTAGCGAAAGTATGTGACCACCTTTGATAGTTGGCTGTACTTTGGGCTTTTTGTAAAAATACCTAATGCCCACCTAATGGAAAGTGGTCACTGCAGTCTATGTACGCTTATGTTATGGATATACATTAAAAAAACCTCTTTACATTAGTAATTTTGACACATGACATTTTTCGAGTCTAACTTTTGCTATTTATTTTTCAATTTCACCAAAAAAAAATCTGTCATCGCTTGTCTGGCGTATACCGGTGCGCAAACGTTCGTAAAATATTAAGATTTTATGGTTCGCGTTCGTAATTTATATCCGTTTAAGGGATAATATTTTTTGCATCTAATTGACATTGAAGGCTTTATTAGATATATTAAGAAGTACTCCCATCGATTTCCTATAGCATCCATTTAAATTTATTTTAAACATATTAAAAGTATTTTTGGTTGAATCGCCCACTAATCTACAGTTAAAATCTATTGTATATTTATAATAATAAAATACATATAGATTTATAAAAAAATTATATAGCCCTTAAAGTTACTTACAAATTAAACCTTGTTAACTGAGCCGACCCACTTCTGCGGCAGATGATTTAGTGACGCGACTAACAGTGCCACTTTCCGCCACAATGAGTAATTTACGAAACGCACTCGCACGCACAGTATGATGGAAGAAAGGTTTTACAGTAAAGTTCGTTTTTAAATAGTTAGGGTACAAGAATCATATCTAAAGTTGATAGTTGTATATTTGTATGTAAAACATTAGACTGCAACATTCGGTGATCAATATATTGATATGACGCAGCCAGATCCGCCTCGAACTACTAAATGTAATAGAAATTAGTAAGGTATGCAGTAATTATCTGTTTCAAATCGTTATATAAAATGTTATAATTCTGTTGATACATTAGTTGACGCGTGTTCAAAATGATTTGATTACACTTTAAGTAATACGTAATCAAAGCATCATTTACACTAGATTTACCAGACCAGTCATTTAGACTGGTCATGCAATTTCAATTCAAAATTCCTACTATATTACACATTTTTTTTTCAGAAATGATGTTATGACTTTTGTAGCTATAATTAGAGAGTACGTTTTATAAACTTAATATTATTTTATATACATTAGTAACAAATATAATCTTTGTTGTTGACATATATTCAAATCGCTGGTATATCTAGTGTTAAAGTCTAGGTATATGTATAGAGTTGAGAATTGCGACAAGTTATTGTACTTATAGGCATCTCTATACAGTGCTTAAAGTATATAATACGTACCAGATAATTATTATAAAATATTACATATATTTCTCTATACTGAAATTAATTCAAAACTGAGATTTTTTCACTGAAACTGATTGAAAGTATTAAGTTAGTAGGGTTATCACTCGTTATGTTTAATTAACTAGTAGTTTAAAACTTATTATCCTCCCACCGCCTCATTAAATCATTATGTCATCTTTTAAATGAAGATTAATAATTATTTTATTAACTGTTTAACCCTGGTCATGTTATTTCATTCGTCAAAAACGACATATTCATCAGGTCTGTCGAGCGCAATGCGACCAATATCAATTAGTGACACGTCGTGAGATTAATTTGTGAATTGGAACGATACAATTATAATTTGATTTGATTTGATTATGATTTGATTTATAATTTGACCCAACGCTAGAGGCAAGGGCAGACACGGAATATGTACAGGCAGTGATACCATTCTAATTATGTCGTGGCTTACTCGCTGTCTCAATGTAGTGCATAGAAGAGGAGGCAGATAATTAAGTTTGATTTAATTTCTTTTCATATAAATATTATGACTTTTTATGTCAAAGAATGTTGATAAGCAAGAACAATGACCTGATGGTTAGTGTTAACTTACGCCATTAGTATCAGGAGATATCACAAAATAACTGTTAAATATTACGTGGACGTTAATTAAAATACTGTCGCTTGCACTCACAATGATTATTGTTAAAACAATACACTTTTTACAGTTTTAACTGTAGTTATAGTGAAATAAAATAATCAATTAAACGGAGCACGTCCACTCGCACATTTGTTAATGACAAAACAGGAAGAGCACGTGAAGCGACATCTAAAGACTAAATAATATCCCTCCACCAACCCATGGTCCTGCCTACCTTGCGGCATACGGACCGAATCACGGGAGAGCGCGAGGGTACTTGCATAGGGCTTTAGGCATCTAAAGAATGAAAAGGTTGAATACTAAACAATGACATGATGCTATAGTTAAGCGTCAGTTATGGTACACCTGACCAGGGGAAACAAAACGTACGGCCTACTTCAAGAAGTCACACTAAGGGACTTTAGGTTTATTATTGTCATTATTAAGACGAGAATGTTCGTTGGCATAGTAGTTTGAGGGATCAGGTTTCGATTACGAAAACTAATCAACTTTTGCCTTGGTTGGTCCCTGGATGGGTCAATTATATGTGTTATCTTGAGCTCCTGTTCGGAAGACCCATTAAACCATATTGCTCAGTTTCAGTTTCCAACCCCCATTTAGGCCAGCGCTGTGTTATTATGGCCCCAAACCATCATTTGTTTCTCTTACGTAGGATGTTCAGTAGAGGGATGTATATGTACAGGATGTTTATTTTGCGGTTTGTGTCATTTTAATAATGTGGTAATTCAAGAAAAGCTATTTTGAGAATATGGCATTGCATGCCTGACTCTACGAGTATAACACGTCATTCTTGTCCTCATTAAATTAATTCCACAAAACAGAAAAGTACAATTTTACAAATCCTGCCATTCCTAGTGTATGGTCATATCACTGACACACATCTGAATTAATTAAGTTTCGTTTAGTCGTTTCGCTGAGATTAAACCTTATCTTATCTTATCTTAGCGGTCGACGATCACCATCACGGACACGAAAGTTTGTTGTAATTACCTCAATTTTTAGAATTGGGTACTTTTTGTCAGAAGCGTTAAAGTTTTAGTGTTCATTTTTTATGTCCAAAGAGGATAGTTAATAAGTTACTTCAACATAATTAACGTATTTTACTTAATTATGTTGAATTAACAAGAAAATAATTGAAAATCTGTTATACCACTGCATTATGATATAATTTCTTGTATTATTTAATGGCTAAATCAATCTTGTATTATTACAAAATTGATTTAGTTGTTAAATAATATAAGAAACAACTTAGTAACAATTGAACAACTTTCAATTTTATGTGTAGCTACTTAAGTTCCTTAGACTCCTATTATCTACTCCTTTTATCTATTATTTAAAATGAAATATTAAGTGTACTGTCATATAATAAACGTAAGACATGTGTAATACGGACAGAATTAGAGATATTAACATGTTAAGCACGTGTTAATCTAGATAATTCCGAGGTGTTGACATATCCTGGCGCCCGAAGCCTCCACCTGCACCGCCTTGACATAGTAACAGAACTAATTACGTTGAACGTTGAACTAATTACCAAAGCGAGGTGACTGAGAAAGCATAATTTGCAAATGTTCGTGTTCATTGTATTTCCTTTTGCGAATTATTACAATATTATTATATTTATGTATTGTGTATTAATTCAAAAATATGTACACAAATTCTACATTAATATAAAACTATAAATAATGTTTACTACCTATTTGTTCCATGCACTTCAAACGCAACATTAAAAACAGGATGTAAGTATATCGCCATGCCGAACTCTTCACAGTTGCGCAAGCGCATCTCCCATACACTGTTTACAATACACCACTAGCCGTAAATAAACACTGCACTTTTTTAAGTAATTATAATACATGTTCACTATCCGTTTACACTTTATCAAATTTGGTGTTAGTTAAATGGATACAGTGCTCTAACAACAGGTTCAAGTTTATTTTTTGTTACTGCATGTGGCTCGAGCATGCATGTTTGTCTGTTTTCTTAGTATATTTCTGATATGTATAATATACATTACTGTCTATATCTTTCTTTATTCATAATACAAACTGATGATAATAATGCTTAATTAGGGCTAGATTATAGACGTAATTGTGAAATATATTATTATATTTATAACATGAGTTAAAAATGAAAATTGATAAAATCTATGATTCAAATCTAAACAAAATTGCCTGATCGTGGAGACACAAACTTAATTCAAATTTAAGTTCGGCGTATTCATCATTTATTTATTTATTAATTTTTAGGTAAAGACCTAAATATGAGATAAATGATAACATTCCTATGAATGTAAGCACTAAATAGGAACAATCAAATTATGCCCATTATAAACTTCCGTCCTAACTTTCTTTATACACTAACAGAATTCTAATAGGAACCCAATTGCCTGATAACCCCTTATTTGTCATTGACCGAACAGTAATAACGGTGGTTAAGATGTATTCTATGGTATTAAGGTTCTTTTTGTCATAGCAGCAAAGATTTTCTTTGTTAGAGCTAACATTGTAAAACATACCACGTAGTCTGGCCAAACACTGCCGCCCTTGACAATGAGTAGGTGTAAAATTAAATATACAGTAAAAAATTAAATCATAAAACTGTCTTTTTCTCTCGACGCGTTTTAATTATGATTATAAGATGAAATGGTCATACATAACTCTTAGTGTTTCATAAAAAAGGCGTTCCTCAAGGGTCCATCTTAAATGCTTTACGAAATTACTTAGATTATATTTGTGCTACGTCATGTAATTTGAAGCCAAAAGAGCTATTATTGATCATATATCTTCTGTACCAATCACACACAACACAATAATATTACGAAACAATGGGGTATAAAGCGATCAGTGGAGCGGCGCGGGCGCAGGGCAATGGGTTAGTTGTGCGCGGTCCCGTAAGCCTGTCGTCGTCAGCGGCACTCGTCCGAGACCACGGCGACTGTGCACTGGGTCAGTGTAGTCAACTATGTAATCATAGATATTAACGCTATCATTCTGTAACTGGAGCTATAAAATAGCTCCTGCTTAAGGTAAATATTTTTAGTTATTTTTAAGTCACTTGAAAGTTGAGAATTGAACTAAAGTAATTATGGAAGAGAGTTCACTTGTAATTTGCTACTGCGTAGTAAAGGTTTCATTTTTATAATCCTCTCTTGAAGACCTATTTCGGAAATAGTATAGTATGTTTGTTAAGTTTTATTTTGAATACAATTATGAAAAGTTTTGCTCTGAAAAGATTAAAAACTCAGCACTTCTACTCATTCCGATTCCAAAATCTCATCATCGTATACTTGTAAATCCTTTGAAAATATTACAATGCCCGTAATTGGTGCATGCGTATGCAAATTTATGAAGTGGGGAAAGGTCAAAATATTGTGTAATTCATTCATTACTGAATATTAAAAGGAGATGATTATGGTGTCAATCTCGTGATAATAACCGATAATGATGCTCGACTCAGTCGTTTAACTTGTTCAATAGAATTCAAATGTCACTTCCTGGTTTCCCATACAGTCTCTAAAAGTTCTATATCATCCTCCTAACACATTAATTTTGATTTTAAAGTGATTAAAGCTTTTCATTAGAATCGCTACATAGTGCAATTATACATAATTCAGCATTATTTTTGGTGACTTTCGTAAGATTTTTTTGATCCATTTTTATCATAACAGTTTCACTTCACTATCATTTGAGTAATGTATAATCATTATAATTTCTCGTCTAAGACGTCGACAAAACTCCGCCTACCATTTGACGTCAAACCTGTGAAGCATATGGATACGTTGGTTTGTCTATTAGCATTAACTTTATATATGCAGTCGTAAAAGAAACGAAAAAAACATTCTTCCAACTTTAAACCTAGCGCTGGTTGGACTTGCGTAGCTATTTTCAGACAAATTCTTCGTGCGTTTCATGAACTAACACACATATACCTGAGCCCATGGCCAACGTTGGTATATATGCATTAACTATTAAAAATCGTTTGTAATAAGAGTTGCATACCAAAGTGTAACAAAAATTTTATAATTGAAAACGATCTTATCGATTAGTCTTTTTATACAAACACCGGCAAACCCTCCACCAACCCATGGTCCTGCTTACCTTGCGGCATACGGACCGAATCACGGGAGAGCGCGAGGGTACTTGCATAGGGCTCTTTCCCCTTCGGCGCTGATCTGTGCTCAAACACCGGCAGTTGTCATCAGTTATTAACATTCTGGAGAGCGGTATAGTGGTCCATTTTCCTCGTTATATGCGTTTATTAAGCGCGTGCGCACGCGGGTCGACAAAAACACAACAATACTACAATACATAATAAAACAAATTGACTTGTATTCTACATATTCCGTACCTTGCAATGACATGATATAAGTTGTCAACAGACATAATGTAAATTTTAAAAGTTATTATTTAGTTATATATATTTCATAATAATTGTTGGGTATAAAGATAGACATAGCCTTATTATAAAAATATCTAACATATCAATAATCTATATTCATTGTCACCGTTACATATCTATTTTTAATATGAAGCAATAAGAATTACTGTAAATTAGAAATTAGTCTAGTTTAAAAAAAACAAGTTATCAATTTGATTAAGACCATAAAGCTATTAAAAATATAGCTAAATATGTCACTGTAAATGATGAGCCCGTTGGCACAGTGTTTCGAACGCTCATGTTTCCATAACGAAAACAAAGCAACTTTTGCCATGGTTGGTCTGGCATCTTAAAATAAATTAAAAGAAATGCTGGAGAACTTTCAAGTACAGACATAGGTATTAGGAATACATAATAATGGTTAGGAGAGAAGTAAAAGCCTATTTAAGTTTAACCACAGAGTGTGGGCTTTGGGTGCTTCACCGAGCCTTCCAACCCACACAATAGTCAGCTTTCTTCCGGAAGTAGGGCCGGCCTGCTTGCTTGGAATCATGGTGTGTTCGTATAAGACAGTTAGAAAGATCTATTTTAATCGACCTCAAAATTGGAGGAGTTTTTTTATGTTTCTGTAAACCGTCAAATGTAGACCGATTTTCTTTTTTTATTCGATAAAGTATACTCCTGAGGTAATTCCATTCTTAACAAGCCAGGATCATCATGGGATCTCAGAGAAATCGAGGACAGACCTTAAAATTTTAATTCGTGTGTATTACATGATTTTTCAAACCGATTCAGGCTGGCAACGAGTCGACAATATTGACCTTTAAAACTGACCACTCAAAATTTAGAAAAAAATCTTACAAAATTCAAATTTAGAAGCTATCCAATTTAAAATTATATTTTGGAGTTGTTGTTAAGTTGTGTCCCGAAACAATAGAAATTGACTTCTAATATTGAATTATCTTTTCCTTTTTAGTGTTTTCAAGTTCGTTATTATTTTGTTTTTTTGTGTGTTACAAGCACAAAAGTATATTCACGGTTTTTTCTAAAGCTATTCGCTTATAAACACCAGCATTAACAAGAAATCACTTAATTACAAGTGCGTTTACGTTCCGAAGTCAAAACATAATGGCATGTCACACTGGCTACACCAAATACGGCGAACTGTTTCATAATCGAAATAGGAAAAGCGTTAGTACCCTGATGGCACTGTAATTTGGACGGAGTTGTACAACATTAGACAAAAATGACACTATAAAAGTAACTATGTTGAAAATTAAATGTCTGTACACTTTATTAATAGATCAATCGATTCTGATAAGACTAGAACCAAATATAGTTAGAATTTTTCAGTACTTCGTTTTAAAATAGTTAAAAAAAACTATACATAATTTTAGAATTTGCTTTTCAAAAAGACTATAACGAACTCATAAGCAAAATTATCTAATAACTGAAAATTTTCAAAGTTATCCACAAGTTTTACTTGGATGATGTTATTTCAGTCAAGTCCGTCGTTGAGATTACTAGCATTTAGCTGATTTATCGTCATGTTAATAAGACCTCGTGATCGGACTTACACATGGGTCCATTGGGTTATTCCCTAAATTATTAAGTGATAATCAACCTTAGTGTCAATCCACTGCTGCATTTTCAATCTAGATATCACAAGATGAGACTAAAGTGGATTTCGAAATCACATAAGCTGTCAAAATAAGTAAGTGAATATTACAATAAACCTACAACAAGCTCCATTTAAAAAACATTTAAAGGCTTTAAAATTACATCATTCACCATTCTACAACGGACCATATCTCCATAAAATTCACAGAAACAAAAGCTGCTCTCCATAAATAGGCAATACAGTACCAAGGTTCCATAATTATGACTGGTGGAGTAATTAACTTAGTATTTTGTGACAATGAACTGGTTAAACGCATCATTAGTGTAAACTTTAACAATCGTATGTACTTTGCCTCACATAAGTCGAGTTAGTAAACGAGTTATGTAACGTACAGTTTCTAATAAATAAATAATGTTGTCCTCTTTCATTTCAAAACTGTTAGAAAAGGACAAATCAAATTGTTTCAAATTCTTTGATAAATTACAGTAACAATAACAACATAAATTTTACCAACTCTCTATTACATAAATAATCCTATAAAGGTCTCGTCGTGGAAGCATCCAGTAGAACACCGCCGCACTAATTTATTATAATGTGTACTTGCATTCACATCACACAGTCAACCCTTTCATCACCTACAACTTTACAGGCTGTACACTCATTACACGATACTACACACTGTATGCAATCCTTTGTTGAAGCAGTCTCTTCAAAAGCAAACATTCAAAAGGAATACTCAATAGACAATGTCTAGACTGTTGGGAAATAGAACCCTTTTTTCGGTCGGATTCGAAGCTTGTCTGGTAAAAGAACCCTCCACTGATTGCAACGCAACTGAAAATCTGTTGAGTTTTGTTCATGTGTCTTTGGTACTCATTATTTTCGACAGATTTTTGTGAAGAAGGTTAATGATGACAGCAAGTGGCGTTCCGTATTAATGGGGTTTGTTAACTGACATGTCAAGAATAATACGGGAAAAGTAGAGAACGCTGCGCTGAAGACAATATCAATGTGGATACAAACAGGACAAGACAAAAATGAGTGGAATGAAAGGGATGATTTGACCTAGATAGGGCCATGGTATACCAACTTTAAATAATTACTAACATTTAATATTATCAAGTTACTACTAAACCTATTCCTAAAGGAAAATCAATTTCTATAACATTTGTAATAGAGTATGGAAATACAGAAACGCTATTACCAATATTTTTATATCTTTTGTTGCAACGGAACATTGACCAAAGCTATAACCATCAGCTAGCAGCCTATTAATGGTCATCAATCAGTCAATGGTCATCAACATCAATGACTTGTTGCTTTCTGGTTTACTGTTTTAGGATTATGCCTTCTTTTCACCCTTATCCCATGACTAAAACGTTCCAAATTAGTTAGATTTTAACAAAGCCATTTTATTATAACATCAAAGTGTTGAGCGCTCTGACTGGTTGTATATTTGTCATTCATAGATGACCCGAGCGATATTGTCAATAGGGCCCATTGATGTCTGAGTAACGCCTCGACCTCCAAGCGTGTACAACTCGTCAATGAACTTGGTATCGAGGGGGGATTCTTCCTCTGTGGTGTGTGGTCTAACTAATAGGATATTAGCTTTTTAATATACCTGCCCTTTAAAGATTCAAACAAGCTATACAACGGATTGTCACCGTACGTACAAATAAATCTAATTCTAGACACCGACATTCTTAAAGTAATATGGATATACCACGGCTGCCTGTAGAGTGGTATAACCTAGTGAGTTGCCAATAATATAATGTAAACAAAATATTTCTCACACTAACACACCTTATCTTGTTATTTTACCCAAATCAAGCATATTAAGAACTTATGATATGATGCAGGGCAATTTTGAGGGTGTCAATTTATTTCTCAGATTAAAGCTACAATTAATGATATTGTATATGAATGCACCAAGAAAGGAGAGATATCGAATTATTAGGCGTGCTACCGTTTTTGCATTGACAACCATGGCTGTGACGATAAAGAAGAAGTTATTTAAATATACATAACATAACATAACAGTAATCTGTTTGTATGCACGAAATATACATACAACATTTTTTCATACGACATTCCACGACTCATGCAAAAATGTTTGTAACTTCATGTTACCAAGACTCAAATCTTCCATGGTTCCGTTGGTTTAGTTGACAGGAATTAATTAGCTGAACACGAATAGGCAAGCAAAGATCTTTAAAAGATGGGTTAACATGATAAATAGGATCTTAGTCTGATAATATGTTGTAACCTCCGTTATTTTTTATCCATTTTATCTTCTGAAATTTCTTTAAAGCAATGTCTTGGTGTTATTAAAGATAAGTAACTGATTTATTTCGTCAAGGTCAACGTCTAGTTCCTAACGATAATGCTGTCGCTTATTTTTACAACTTGCACCAAAGTTAATTTACCACGAGTAAACAACGTATGAAATAACACGACGTGATACCTACTTGGTTTGGTATACATAGAGTGCAATATGGATGCACTCGTAAGTTGTGTCGTGCTGCCGCTTGATGCTTGGATTTAGTTAGGGTTGTCAAGAATGAGTTATTATTATTTATAATTATTCTGTTGGTTTTTTTTAAGATTGAGTAAAAAACTTGGCGCTCTGATGTCGATAATAATCATCATCACATCTACCTCAGTATTGTTAACAATATTCAATCCGTATATTTTCATATTTAGTATGGAGGTAAGAATGGAAAGCTAATCTACTCAGTGTCGCTTGATGGAATTTGCAATCCCTTTACTTTATTTTAGTTCTATCTGCAAATCATAAAATGTAGGTGTGATCCGATCATTGATATTGTACTTAAAGTTCAATCAAAATTAATTTTCCACTCTTGACCAGTACACCTCTTTACGACACTTTAAATATATACTCTTTTGTTGGACTCAAATCTAACAAAAAAGGAATGTTGCTCGTTAGTGATGTTACTGGATGTTTCTACATTAAACCTTGTTCATATGCAATTATTAATATCGTAATACTACTAATATAGTCACAAGTCTGAAATGAAAACTTCTACGACTTGACGTTTCTAGATGTCATCCTTTTCTCTTTGTAGTGGAATGTAAGGGAGGAACTGAGATTATCTAAATTTTCCTTTTTGTGATTATAAGCAAATCTAGACCAATGTCTAGTTTTTATACTTTACAAGTTATTTTGCTTTAATTATTGGCATATTGGTAACCCTACACAGCCAGCGCTCACCCACAGTCGCGCCCAGTAACAAGAAACGGAACAGCTTTTTTTATTTCTATTTTAACTATTTTAGGAGCACAAGATGCCACATCACAGGTAACGACAGAAATAAACTACTTGCTAAGGTAAGAACTTGCCACAGGACTTTCACTCTTATGACTGATAAGGCACGTCGAACTGCCATATATGACGTTATATCCTAATAAGTCTAAAGGAATTGACTGAGGAATGCTGAGAATGAAAGAAACGAGGAAAACTCATTGGAACAGCTTTAATTTCTTGTTTTTGAAGCTGGTTTTTTAGTCTTTCATATTTTAATTGAAACCCTGTTTACACTTATGGATCTGATAACTTTTTCATCTAGAAATAAACTATTAAATGGTATGTTGGTACCCAACCCGCATGATTTGTCATCAGTCATATTCTAGAACTCATTTGATACCGCAATAGTTCCACGTAGCACCGCTCGCGCAGCAGACGGGCTCTCTTACAACAAACAGTTACGATATACTGACCTAATTTATATCGGGTTTTATTTACGATGAATAGAAAAAAAATGTCTGCTGCTCAACGATTATTACCTGTTGGGTTACTATAGTAATACTTTATGGTCATACGGAATGGTTTTGATTTAAATATAATAATAATAGTGTCCACAGCATCGTTATCAGATTCACTTTTGATATATTTAACCTTGTAAATATAACGATGAAATTGATACACAATTGCTTCGGTAACTTTTATTGAATTACCGGACAGAGTATACGGTGAGCCTAATTCTGACCACACTCTTAATAAATCTAAGTTTAATAATTTTCGCTCTCTCATTACGTTATAGGAAGACAATAGCAAGACTAAGAACTTTCAAATAACCTAAATTAAGTCAGTTTTCATAGAATCAAAGACAATTTTAATGGTGGAATTAAGTTCGCCAATTGTACCTTCATATGTGCAATAAAATATTCTTAAAACTAACTTCGACAATATAATACACCTTTCTTAAAGGCCGTGACATGCAGGCTATCCTTTTTGTAATCATACTGATAGAATGATATGCAATACACTTAAACTAACTTTTAGAGTGTGTACCTCAGAATCGGGCGTAATGATGGCCTTTTATGTATTTTTCTACTTTATGAAATCAAGTCGGTATTAAACAGTTCCAATTTATTACTGACGGAATGCTGCCTGTTCGGAGAATACAGACGAGACACCCGGTACTTACCTACCTTTAAAATATGTCAGAATGCAGAGCACGCCGTCAATCAAAACTTCTTGTTGTAGGTTGATTTTAATTAAGTATAGAAAAGAGTAAAATATTGTTCAACTCTTGATAAACCGCTTGGCCGGTTACCGATGAAAAATAAACAAAACCGTACAGACGTAGAATGCTCAATCGATCTAAAACCGTTTTAATACTAATTTCTCCTCGAAAATATTCGAATTAGAGAAACATGAACACAGCTAGGAAAATAGCTCCAGTTAGCCGTACCGGAAGTGAAGTTATTGCGAAACACGAAAGGATATGTAGTTATTGGGGCGAATTATACAATGTAGGAGCACAGGATATGTCGGTGGTTGTTCATAACACAGCCATGTAATAAAACTGTCCAATCTTGTAGTTTAGTTTACGACAAATTACAAGGTGACCGCGTCATCACACACTTCCCTTAGGATGTTTACAAGTGTCAACAGGTATACTTGGAAATTACTTTCTTTTTTGTTATTTTTTTAATCGACCTTTAGTTGTCTGCTTGTATGTAATAAATATCTCATGAAGTGGGACTCTTGGAAGATCTTGAAAATATATAACCACACGCGCGTTTCTAACCTCAAAAATCTGAAAACGCTATACCAGGACAACATGAAATGAGCGATAAAAATGTAATCACAAGATCACAATCAAAGTTCCTAAAATCTTAAAAACATTAACACAAGCGCGTTTTTCAACTTTAAAAAGCCTGAAAACGCATTACCAGGGTAACATAAAATGAGCGATACAAATGTAACCAAAAGAACACAATCAAAGTTGCCCCATAATATTGTTATGTGAAACGTTCAAAGTGCAGTCGCCTGCAAAAAGAAAATCAGCTTTCATTCTGTTGTCCTTAGTATGTATTTATAAGTAGATACTGGTATATCAAGTAAATGAATCCAGTATAGAAGTATTTCCTGTAACCAGCGTTCCTATCACGTAAGCAGACACTTCCTCGCCGGGCAGGCATTGAAATGATAAGATCTGGATCTAGACAGGAAGACAGGCTTCCTGGGTCGACGGCACGGCCCACCAGGCCAACGAAACTCGGTTACAACTACACTGATCTCTTTAACTCAGCCGACACTGAGGTTCTATGTAAATCTACCCAGGTATTTTTTATTTATTTAGGTTGGACAATCAATGGGCGTAGCTTAGGATTCCTTATTTGAGACTCCCAAAATACAAACTGGCTATCTATATAGTTGGCTGTGGCAAACTTCGAACAAAAATCCGATTATCCATCGAATTGTATCGTGCCAGATTCAATGACGTTTTTACAAATACATTTTCGTTAATAAATTCAATATTAAAATTATGTTTAGCCAGTTACTTTTTAATTATCTTAATAATATATTAAAATTTAGTATTTTTATGCATATAGCTCGAGAAAGTGTGTAAAATAATAAATTCTAAGGTACAGAGAGAAATAAAGTTGTACTTATAATTCACAGTCGTAAACCTATCTGCTCACTTGACTATATATAACCGTAGACAAGATGAGGACGGATGCTAGGAAAATTGGAATGGTAATTGAAAACCAATATTTACCTTTAAATATTATTAACCTTTCACCGCAAGAATCATCCTCTTATCAGCTGAGAAACACTCTCCAAACCGATCGGTCCTGCGCTGTTCACCGCACGAATGCAGCACAAAATATTCCAGTCATGTTAAATAAGGTTTAACACTAAAACTTATAGAACCTGTCATAAAACTGAACATGATTAAATCACTTGACACATCTGATGATTTCAGGAAAAATGCAGTTAATTAGATTAAATATGACAATTATTAAGAATCACAATAATATTTTCATTCAGCTCAATCATTAATTTGCAAAGTACCGACAAACCAGACACAATTGATAATCCGTTGTGATGAAGACGCTATGGTAGGAAAGCATGAAGCATTGGGCATGAACAATAGAAGGTGTAGGATACCTACTTTATACATAAATTGGTAACCACCTCGTCATGGTAATAAAATGTTTAAGTATTTATCTACACAATAGAGTACTTTTTATTTAGAGTTCTGAAGATGACGAATGTCCCCGCTGGTTTAAATTTCAAATAGGCCGGCGGTCGACGGGCACCGATTATCCAGTTAAGAGCAGCGGGAGCAACGACTCCTCGGATGTTATTCTTTTAGTTCAGAATGAACTCGACGCTGCGAAAGCGAAGAAACGAGATTTTTTATCTGGTCACAGATTGTTCTCTCATGTCAAAGAATGTCGAACAAATAGGTCTGTTTGTTGTCTAATCTTTCAAAAACCTTTTTTTATTACAAAAATTGATACTATAATTACGTTAGTTTCCCTGTACTTACATTGACTACATTTCCTATTACATCGAAACTCAGAGAACTGCTTAGCGCCCGAAATTTATGTCAAAGTACCGTTATATTACTAGACACGTTCACCACTTCCAGAAATCCCCAATAAAAGGAAAATATGTATCCCCGGCTCTTCGAAATTATGCTTCATTTTCATAATTACCTCCAAAAACAACATCTAGGTATCATAGGTTGGAGTTAATTTCAAAGTTGGGTCGACATCGAAAAATCCAGTATTATTAAAAAATCTGGTATAGTTATGGTCTATAACACAATTGGGAAGCTAGTCATTACATTATTTTATATCTACTGTGGCTTGTACTTCTGTGCAGATATTATGGAACCAAGTCGTTTTGAAGTAGCTATTATACCTTCTAATTTAGAAGTTAAACAACTTATTTGTACAATAGCTCAATCCGAATTATTCCTTTGTCATATTAGATCTATTTCTGCTACTTTTTCAGTGTAAGAACCATATTTACCAGACCAACAATATATGTCGGAATATCATCTTTCTCAGATGGTAATTTATGGAGGAGACACAAAAATGAGTAAACTGAAATCAAAAATCAAAGCCAAAAAAAGTTTTAAAAAAGAGTTACTTAGTTATGAGTAAGTTAAAACGACCTCATTTTAACTTAACAACTTAATTGAGGGAAACGCACATTCTATTTAGGAGAAGAGCTAAGCTAAGTGGCTACTAACAATTACCACTTAATGTTTACTGCGAACGTCTTTTTTCCATTTAACAACTAGAGCCATTCATCACCGTCTGCCAACCTCGATCTTTCAGCTCGTGAATGACATGTAAGGATGTGTATATACAATCGGAGATTGACACGTAGGGTTGACGTGAACACCTAGCTTATTTAAAATATAAATATAGTTAAGTCGCAAACGACCATAATATAGTCATCTTTGAACTGATTACCACAGCTTATAATCAACTCGGCAATTTAGGAGCCTTGGTCAAAGGCGTTTGTTTACCTTGAAGGTTCCCTAATCGTACCTACTCAGGAAGACCGCTACAGTGAATTTTTTTTATTAAAAAGAGACAGATAGGTTACCTTCATGAAAGGATGTCATGACATCATTGACATGGTAATGACGAGTCTTTGGGTTTGGATTTTAGACTAAGCCAAGCTGGGCTGATTCTTCTAGATTTAACGTGCTATTTACGTAGCATAAGTAACATCATTGAAGCGTTGGTGTAAGTTGACTCCTCAAGATGGTGTGGTGGTGCGAGACAGAAAAATAAAGAAAAACTTACAAAAGTGGCCTGTCACCGTGGTGGTCAAATTATTTGCGTCATATTTAGCGTCAGCGACTGCCCAGAAAACATCTTGTCGATTATTTGAACCGCAACTTAAGGAGGTGAGCTTCAAGTCGTTTTCCCACCCACCCATCATTCCGTCAATCCTGCTCTATTGAGTACTCGGCTTAGAAACCGT
This sequence comes from Acentria ephemerella, assembly GCA_943193645.1. Lineage (NCBI taxonomy): Eukaryota > Metazoa > Arthropoda > Insecta > Lepidoptera > Crambidae > Acentria > Acentria ephemerella. The sequence goes on from OW971894.1 coordinate 281,765, forward strand.
CATTGTAATATGCTTGTGCTTGCGGACGATCTTCGACGCGCCCGCTCAACTTGACCTATTGGTTCGTGTGGGCATGCGCCGGCGCAGCGCGAGCACCGACCGGCAGATCTGGAACTTGGTATTGATTGTAAATTATTCATCTTCTTAAATATTTATAAATGATGTAGGCCAGTATTTCAAATAAGCTTTAAACAGTGCGTTGGAGTTATTTAGTTTTTATGCTCGCAAATAAGGTTAAAAAAATACATATGAATATGATAATCAAGATTCTTGACTTGAGAACTTGAGAATTTTAGCTGAGTAGAAGAACTACATTAATTCTTTCAAATATATAAAAAAAACTTATAATAAACAGTTTTACTTATTCCTTTATTTACACATGACAAAAACATTTATGCAAATAAGAAATAAAAGTAAACTAATTGTTTAGTGCTTTTAGAACTAAATCTAAGTCAATTCGAAACTATTAAGAGCTACTAACGAGCTAACCTACTTTCAGTGCGTAAGCGCACTCACAAAGAATCTTCTACATCAACAATAAAACGTTATTACTTTCGTATAGGTAAATAGACTTTAAAGGTTTGCTCGATAACAACGGAGGCGTAATGGACGTTTATCATTATTGAACGGCATTTTTAAAGCTGTTAAATTCTATCGTAGCTAAATCCGAAGATTAATTGAAGAATTAAATTGACTTGACTTAATTTAGAACTATAAACGGACTCTTAACATTATCAACTTGATAATTTACAAGGACTTATAACTTGGAAATAAATACAATATTAATTATATTTTATTTAAACTTATATTGCAACGGGATTCAGAAAAAAAGCAGAGAGAAAAGAATCTCAGACTATACTTAATTTGAATAATCATCTTCATAATCGCAGTGAAATATAGGTAGCGATTGTGCCGGCATTTACTTAAACTATAATTTAGTTACCGGCTTCTCTTTCGTTCATGTTAAATAATAAAATAGATTGACTTCTGTAAATGTCAAGTTAGTTGACATTTAAATGATTTATACACATTTGACACCTATGAAAAATATCAAAATTACTTTAAAGTCGCCATTTTAAAAACGGCAAATGTCTGTCCTCTTCTGGTCAGTTTGTAACGAAAGAGAAGCACGGACTTATAATTTAATTTTAATTCAAGCATAACAAAATCGCGGCTATTGTCTAAACATGATTCTTCTCTTGCTCTCGCAATGTAGACAAAAATGCCTGTAAAAAAATTGTTGAATATCTGCACGTATTTAACAATCTTTTACGAATAATTCGTTGTACATCTTCGAAAGTTCGACTGCCGCCAAGGTAAGCGGCTCCGAGATATAGCTACTAAATATTATCATTACGATATCTATAAATGACCGACATTTTTTTCTGGACACAGATCTTAATAATTATCATAAGTAAAAATTAAAAGACACAGAAGCCGATTTTATAAATACATAATAAAGGATTATATTTTCATGTTGTCAAATCTAAATTATGATTAATATCAATTCAATTAATGGCGCCATATTCAGCTATCGGCGCGGCTTAACCTCCAGGATAATCTGTGCATATGAGGCGATACGTATCAACAGACTTATCGTTGTCTTATTTCATGACCACCGGACTATTTACATACGCTATTTCACTATAACTTCATTTTAATATCTTCTCTTGTAATGTAGCAAAGTTGAATAGGATACTTCAATTGTCAAAATGAGTAAGCATTCTAAATCTTCTAAACGGATGCTAGATTTAACGTCACAGTCTTATAAATAAATGGAAGTTATTACAAAGAATTCTGTAGAATATTTCCCTTCAATAGATTTATCTTATCGAAAGTAGAGTATGTCGATCAATAACGAAACCGCAATGAAGCCAAACGCGACGCTGTCACACTACCTTCCCTGAGGAAAACCGCGAATGCACAGTTCGCGTGCCTTTCCCATTACAAGACATCAACCAACAATGAGCCTTGCCTTCAAGACATTAGAAATGTATTTGGTTTTTATACTCTAAATGACAGCGGCATGCAAAATAGTGTCCCATTTTCGGGATCGATTTTCATAATGTTTCCGCGTGCCGCGTGCCACGTGCCGTGCCGGGCCGTGCGCCGCCGCGAGGCGTACGGCTGATCTCTGCGAGGTAATCAAATTAATAATAATAATACGTTCATTTCACTTACAGATGATGTGGAGGTTGTATATCATAAATTTTATTATTCAGCGTGGAATAATCGACAGCTTATCTCCTCTTGAAAAATCGTTCTATCTAATCGAATAGTATAGAACTTGTAATCACTTTTTGAGTTATCAAGGAATTTCGTTAAGTTACCTCACTATCTTTATTTGTTTATATTAACGGTGAATTCAGATATTATTCATTACACATTTCAAAAAATACTGCTAATAAGATTTTATCTTATTTCGTATTATTTTTTGTGTATAAAATAACAATAACATTTTTTTATATCCTAATTCGCGGAAAATGAGCGTAGGTTACTGATCAATGACAAGGGTAAAATGAAGCATGTTGTTATGACGTTCTATCATTTGTTACATATATTGTCTGTTCCATGTTAGCGAATAGCGAACCCGTGTAATTATCTCTGTTACGTTTTATAATAATCACCTGTCATGTTGTAAGAGCCCGCGTCGACAGGACATTTGTATCATAATTACAGTCTTAAGAGACTAAAGTTGGCGTGGAACCAAGGCTCCACAGGTTGGCAGTCTGTTCTGACTCATCGTCTTCATTAGTTTTCATATTTTCGAAAACAGGCAGTTTTGATGGACATGTAAAATATTTCACAAGTTTTAAGCTTCAAGACACGTCTGCAGTGCCGAAGGTCTTCAACAAAATGTAGCACAACGAATTGAATTAGCGAGCATTACGTCTAGTGATGTCATCCTCGTAAACACTTTAGTATAGTATTCTTAACGACACTACTAAAATTAATTGTCTATTAGCTGTAGTCCGCTTGAATAGGATAACACGAATAAGTATCTATACGTGCACCTACGCACGAAATCATCAAAAATCTGTCATCACCATAACAGAAGTAATTTTCTTTTAATGGTTGTGTATGAGGTAATCAATCTGCGATTTCTGCTTCTGATATTGAAAACCAACGAGGTTCACCCAATCAGATTTGACTTAAAGAGTATGGAAGCAAAACCACTCAAATATATTTTGTACATTGTACCAGTTTTTTGTTGTCTTTACATATTGCAATTTTCTATTGTTGCAGGATTGGGGGATCATAATGTCGTACTACCGGTGCGGGCCGACAGCGATCGGCAACCGCACCTCCTGGGGCCCGGTGTCTTCCCCGAGACCCATAGACTCGGGCTACGACCGCCCCCTCAGCGGCAATTTTGATAGGATATTTAACGCCTTCGAGAAGACCACCGCCTTCGAGTATGTCAAAAACAACTTCGAGGATAAAGAAGAACGTCACGTTGGTCACCAAGATATGGTTGTGAATAGGAAGATGAGCAGCAGCTACGAGCGGGCGGACTGTGCGCTGGCCGCGCAGACCCCCTGCTCCGAAGATGAAGACTTCTACCGGGAGAAGATCCTGTACTCGCAGGCGAGGCAGCTGTTCCCGCTGCAGGAGGACCTGGCAGACTGGATTAATAAGACTATAGGTAAGTTATCCATGAAATACTTCAGCTTCAGCCGCAGAAGTGAAAGTGGAAAATTACTAGGTATCTTCCTTTTAATGTAATAATACTAATTTTGGTATAAATTGTGTAATGTGAAAATTTTTGAATCTAACCAATGCATTTGCTGAAAAATATCAACCGTTATGTTTCTGATCACTTGATGAAATGTGTCTTACTAGACAACCTTACTCTTTTTGCCGGGAGTAAGGTCTCGTACGAGACCTGTGTGTACCACTCTTGTCGTACAAAAAAATAAGTTGCAGCAGTTTCAGTTTCGTTTGAGTTTCCTCAGTCAGGGCCCCAATCTTTTCTTTTTATTGCCCACACTGTCCCACCTGTTTCGTGTGTGTCTGCATTTTTTACGAGGCTATTTTTTAAATTCTTAAGTTGATGTTATCTAACACGAGGTAACAGTCACTCGATCGGCGTGGAAATCGCAATTTTACGAGTTTCTCTGACCTGTATGTAAACGCACGAGCCGCTTGTTAGCCCGCGCACTGATCCTCGCCACATTCCTATCACACAGCTATTGTAAACCTTACGCAACGTGTAAGTTCTACACGACTTAACAACGGCGTACGCACTTTGTGACGCGTTCATAACGATTTCAGTATCACTTTCTTCCAATCTATTATTCTTTTCGTGGACTTGTTCCTGATTCCTCTTTTGCTCTCAAAGAGATTGTAGATATGCAGCTAGCTTAGTAAATTTTCTCAGATTATGTTTGTTATATAGTGGACTAGACTTAAAGGTTCCCCTGTGAGGTTTTAAGCCTAGTCCACTATAAAGTATTAATGTAGTTATAGTTCTAAAGGCGTAGTAATATTACCACCTTTAGCTCCCTTATTCATCTTAGTAATATTTATCCACAATATGAAAATTTATGTTAAATATTAATGGTGTATACACGTGGGTGCTACGGGCATATAAATGATTTAGTGTCTAGAGTTATATAATATTTATTATGATCATCTAACCAGGATATGAGTATATATATCTTACGAGGTCACTACATGGACAGACTTGTTTTTTCGTTCTAAATCAGTTTTTGTGGATATCACTTTTGGTGTTCAATTAGGGGGTGTATGTTAGTATTATCTATTGAATGCGGCCATCCGCTCAATTATAACAATGGTGCTGTGATTCTGAGCAAGTTATTATGTCATCTGTCCTTATATGACATCGTACAGTTACCAACAAATCAAAAATACAAAGGGATATTATAGTATGTTAGCAACAAGAACTATTTTTCAATAGCGTAGTTCTGGTCTTTACTATGCGTATGCGCCGCTGCTGCGCACATCTCGTGGGCGATCTATTCAATATAATAAACATGTTTATACTGTATCGCTAAAATTTTGGAGACAAATGACTCAATATAAATGATTTATTTTTTCATCAAACTGTGACTATTTTTCTAAATAAGTACTATTTTTAGATAATTTGATACAAATTTTATATAAATTGTGTATTAATTGTTATTGCTTTTTGGTTTTGTATATCCTATGCACTAATGTGTATATCATTGCTATTTGTATTTCTAGTTGCTAATGATAGTTTGATTAATACTGTAATAATTAATATTTAGTATTGTTATTTATTAAGTTTTCCATTAGGCTAAATTTACCTCTGTCACGCGTACCTCCCACACGCTCCCAGACTTCGCTCTAGGGCTAAGGGTCGTCCCACAGGAATAGGCTCGTCCCGTTGTGCCCATTTGAAATTGTTTATTTCATTATATTGCCCAAAAAACAAAATTTACGTTGTCGTTATTGTAGAGGTTTCAGCAAAGAAAGCAACTTATGCGAGCTTTGATCCCTTTATGGGTCAACCAAAATATACTAAAAGAGCACAGAGAGGAAGCATAGAGCTCCTCTGTGCATCTGTGAAATATCGCTTTTTTTTTTTTGGAGCAACTTAAATAATATTAATTTCAATATTTTATTGTAGCAACGTGGGTTTTTAGTCTTTTATTAATGTTTTCTGTCAATGTAGTAAAGTACGACTGTTTGTTGTTCCTAGATAAATCACCGTCCCATAAACTATTACTTCAATATTATTATTTGCTGGATACTACTTTTTTCAGTTTAGTCTCGCATTCTGATTGTGATTTACGAGTCCCGGTACTAATCCGTCTACCATTATTAGCAAGCCTACTTCGAACGCAAATTTACGACGTTTCGCTTAGTCTTTGTCATAATATGATTGTGTACTTAAGTTGTAATGTGAAAATTTAAATTTAAATGCGCCACTTATTGTTTATGATTAACACTTCAATAATCAACGATTGTGTGAATTACGATTTTCATGGTATTTTCGAAATTCATTTTCCTAATGTTTAAGTATAAAATTTCGTGTGTAACGCCAGAAAATTTATATTAGTATTGTATTTGAAGTCTTTATGATTGAAAAGTGGTAACCACTTTTTAATTATAATTGTAGATAATTATGCAGTGCCTGTCTGAAGCAAGCCTGTGTTCCGACGTCCTAATTCAGAATGATTTATGTTTTAATCCTGTTAATTATTTTTTGTTGTGTCTTCACTTCACTTCAAAGAAAACTCAGCTATTTAAAATCTAAAGGTATATAGGTTTGGACTCAAGTGTGATGGGAATGGGAGTAAGTATGTGTCCCGTGTAACGTGTGATGAGTGTGGCGTCTATCGCTCGACACGACGACGCGACGATTGGCCCATGTTCTCGCGTGTAACTCCCATTATGGAAACCATCTTCGGACTGCTGTTAACTATAATTAGAGCGCAACCGTTATTGACCCTTAATATTTCAAAGAATATCGTATATTCGAATACATTAATTGAAACTACTGCTTATACATTGCGTTTTTCCACATAACAATCCATTACTATTAATGGAACAGGATGACTCAATTCAGAATTCCCGACACTTAAGCCAAGGTGCTCCAGATTTACCGATTGTGTTGGTCAAAGCAAAAGCCTTTATGAATTTCGCAAACTACAATAAGAACTACTTGAATAATACCAGTAAAATATCTACTATTTATTTGTAAACTTTGTCCAAAACTTTCACTTTAATTTATCCTTACACAATAATATACTACTCTATTTGATGTAAGTTAAGTGTTAAGTTAAACGTAGCATTGATCAAGTCGTCATGCTTTCACGCGCCAGCGCGTCTTCGTTTGTGAAATTGAAATATTATCTACAACGATGACTTTATAAATCGTGTTAGACCACAACTAATATATGTAAACGTAAATACTAAAACTAGGTGAATTCCAAATTGTCCCTCACAGATATAATCGTAGAAGCACAAGTACAAAAATTGAATTTGTGTATGGTCCAGTAGAGTCGTAGGTAGGTCTAGTAGGGTGTAGTGTCCAGTTGTTACACCCGCCTCCATTCGCCTGATTACTATTCTTAGCCATTATCATAGAGTGTTATCTGGAGCCCACAGCACAAGCCTCAAATTTCCTTGTGTCTTTTATTGAGGACGGATAGGTGAGCTAGTGCCTATTTACTAATGAAATGAGAAGGCGGATAAATGGATAAAATTAATATTTATATTTAAGTGAAAAAAAGTAACATAAACCGTAACTAAGGTAAACAACAACAACAACAGAAAAAAATATGACAAAACCACAATAACTTTTGATGTCACTTTAAAAGCCAAAAGAGGAATTACACAAAAATGTAAGAAGGTTCGCAACATCTTATATGGGACTGAGTTAACGCCTTCATCAAAATTTGCCATTTCATCCCCAAAGAAAAGATTTACTGTCAAAATGTATATTGTTTGACTGATGTATGTCAATTATTTGAAGGCATTCTAAGTTTGCGGTAACGGAACAATATACAGGACAATTCTATTAATAGTAAGTGTAGGTCGCCTAGCCTGGCGTTATATCATGAATATTTACTGCTTCGTGTGTGGCGCAAGCGCATGCCCAAGTTAAAAATTGAATTAATACTTTTTTATTTAGTGTGAGTGGGGAGTGGCTTATTAAATGGGATCAGTTAACTTTGTGCAGTTTTGAATTTGGGGATCAACTGACTTCAAAAAGAAGGAGGTGTTTCACTTTATGCATTTTTTTTATAAACTTCAAATTGTGAAAAAAAAAGATTTAAACGAAATTAAAAAACTTCAAAAAAAATATAATTAAATTTCAGAACTATTCCAATTTAAAATTTATTTTAGAGTAGATGCTTCACTGTCTATTGTTTTGGTATTATTTTTGAACACTTGTACCCGTTGGTCGCTGTTACAACTCCTGATAGAAAAGATCCTTTAATTATAAGCTATACGTGCTACGGAACTTAAAATGAATTTCCGACGCGCTCTTCTCGCGCGCCAGGTCTTAGTAAATGGTTCAATGTCATCCGTACACACGGCAGGACAACAATCTGTTTTTAAATAATTACAAGCATCAGCCATATCTTGTTTTATGAAAAAAGGCCAATAAATAATACCGGTTGGTACGGCTCGGGGCCACGCGGCCGCGGTGAAATTGTCCAAATGTTTACTTACTATTTGCATGACTCGCCGACTGATTAAAAGATGATTGAAAAATATTTTATAAACGTTTACTATCGATTTAGAGTGGGTTTGAATGCAAACATAAATGGTTACCACATTTATAAATGACATCACAAGCTTTTAATGATGATTACTTAGGGCTAGATAATGGGGTGCGTGTGAGAAATATTATTATTATTGTCTTGTGTGAACGATCGTATGTTATGTCATACAATGTTACTTTTAGACAATTCAGACATAGAGTAAAGAATCTCTCTTTTAATCCTGTGGTTCAGCAATAAATGTCGATTAATCCTCCTCCTCCTTTTCTGAAGTCAGTTAAAAGTAGTAACTACGTCACAACAGAGACAACTGCTGTCGTATTCATACGATTTAATTCGATTCAAATTTTCTATACGGCTAGAGTAATAGAATAAAATTATGGGTTATATTCCTGCTTCAAACACGCCACCACGTGATTGCGGGAGGTCGCTTCTAATATCATTCAAACGGTTAAAGAAATATTAAAGTAAAATTTAATAAAACACTGCCCTATATTATTTTACCTTACTCTCTTACCTTTTTAAATTATTAATTATTTTGTTGAGTATATATATTCAATGCTTTTGTCGTGACAAATTTTGAATTTAGCTTTTTGTAGGTCGCTACAGAACAGAAGTTCATTTCCATTCTCCGTAAATATATCTAACGGTATGTTAAATCACGGAATTTGCAATCGAACGCTAGGTCTGCTGCTAATTTTATGCATTTAAGTATTCAGTTAGTTTTGGTAACGGTGTTCTATAAATATAAGATATTATTAAACTCAGTTTCTATTTGTATTTTTTATTACATTTGCGCAAAAAGTTGCTAATGTTCTTTGTTTTCGTTGTGCAGCATATAACATACAAATGCATGAAGGAGGTTTTCAATTAAAAAGTTTTCTGTACAAAATTTTTGTATGAAATGGCTATTTCACAGTGTAAATACGAATTATTGCATGAATTGAATTTAATCAGTAATAAATTAAATTAATTATTTTTAAACAATAATAGTCCCTTTAAACCTTTTATATTACTCTCAACAATTGTTTAAACTATAATATCAATTTTGAGTTGTCCAAGGATTAAACTGTCTTTAGATGTTTTATTTTTTTCGCAAATGTATTAAAAGCGTCGTACGACACACTTTCGGAATTGTCATTTCCATTCGTCCGTATTGTTGACCGCCTTCAGTTTGAAGCAATATACCGGGACTCATGAATGAATGGTATACATTCCGCATTTGTATGATAAATAAATAAATAAAATAATAATTACTATAAATGTTTATTAGCAATTTATTGAAATAAGACACTTAAGACGCTTTCTGTGACGCTTGTTTTATTAATCAGACATGTTTCTAGTTTCGAAATTGAAGCATTTGTAAGAAAATATATAATATTATTTTTAATAAAAAATTCTTGGTTTCCGCTTAATTCCTTTCGTTACATGATAGTAAAAATGCATATTCCATAATATGTAGCTTAAAACCAGAATAAGGGAGTGTATCCTTCTGTGAAATATGCTGTAATTGATTCATTGTACGTTGGAGACGAAAGATCTGAATACAATGGTCGCTATTAGGGCTGCTATTCGTGTTTTCAAAATGAATATCATATTAAAAAGAAACAAAGTTGCCACATACCGTACAGAATCTTCTATCGCTATTATTCTATAGTAGGTATAGATAAATTCCGAATAAGCTTAACTCGCTTTAAGTCTATGTGGTTTTTAAGACGTCATACTCTTCGACTAGTCAGTTGATTCGGTCAAATTAAACACAATTTTTTACGACGTTCCCAAGTCAGTGAGCATGCACATCTCTCTGTCTGCGTTGGCGCATTTTGAATTTGAAGCTGCATATTTTTGTTCACATTAATATACTTTGCCGAATTCGTTCGCGTAATGGTTCTGAACTAAAACAAAGCAACGTGCGCCATGGTTGGTCCCTGGGTGGGTCAATCAAAAATATATATCTAGTGCTCCAATGTGCTGCTGAAGGCACGTGCAGCGGTTAGTCGCAGTGGTTAAGGCAACCTCTTTCCCGCACAAACCCACATTGGGTCTACGTGGTGGTATCATGGCGTGACTCCTTGTGTGTTTCTTAACGAAAGCCTATGACTAGCAGTGAGACGTATATAGACTTTTGACTGTAAATATACGAAGTACCTACCGGTACGAAGTACCTAAGCTAAAAAAATTACACACCATCCATTTATTAGGCCGCTTCGAAGCTTCACCTGGTGAATTGCACGTTCAGAACCCATGTCGCTCCCGTGAAGCGCAATGGAATGACCCGGAAGTTTTAGTGGGTATTCCCAGCGCTGCTCTAATGAGGCACTGGATGAGCCCCACTCAGCCAGTGGTGGGTAGGTCTGTAAACGGATTACTCCTCGAAAAAAAGGCCGCATCGAAGCTCAACTTACCATTGCCTCTACACACAGCATATTAAACGTAGTACACTAGTAGTTAAAATAATCTTTATTTGCTTGTAATAAAAGCGAATACGTAATATAACTGTTTTATGTAATATGATGAACTGTGTACACAGTTGCAGTTCATACGACTTATCGCCCGTCTTATGCGATTGTCTGTCCATTACTCGTGACGGTCACTATATGAGGAATTAACCTGTACTGTCAACCGTAAATATTTAAAGAATATTATGTTTTTAAAAGGCAGAGACAATGGCGTAATTTAATTACAGAGATATCTCTTCCAGGTACCAAATCCATTGTGGTTCTATATTGATATTACTCAAAATAATATTAAACTTTACTAACTGAAATGACATTTAAGATTTATGTTAAGCATTACAATCGCACGACTATAAATAAATAAATACTAGCTTAAACTTTTAGAGCATTAATGAGCTAAGTTCAAACCTTTCATGGCGCTGGAGCAACCATTTATCCAGTCCTATGAACTTTCACGCGGCTAACGTCCAACCTGCGACCCACCGGACAGACTATCAATTGTAACGATCGATACGATTTATGCTTATCGATCAATTGTGTCTATATCAGGAAATGAGCAGCAAAGGGCAACATTAGTCAATAGATTGCAATTTTCAAAATGTTCCTAAACGTTACGCGTAAGTAGACCTAATGTAGAACTACTATGTACATTTGAAAGTTCTGCAGCTGTCAGTGATTGTAATCGGCTTGGGATGGCCTCCCTGCCGTATTTACTACTAATTATCATAATATATCAATTTAATAGAAGCACCTACAAATTTAACCTGCCAATAACCCATTACTTCATTATTGTCTCATACTTATTAAAAGAAACTACAGTCACACATGACGGCCATCAGGTCGTTGGTCAGCACTCCTATCTACTTAGCCTGAGGTCCTGGATTCGAATCCTGGTAGATGTTTGGTTATTTAGTACTGATATTTATATACATATAAGTATATTTATTTCTCCGTTGTCTTGTATCTACAATACAAGCTCTTAATACACTATGGGCTAGTTAATAGGTGTGAGTGTGAGAAATATTATGATATGCCGTAACGTAAACATTTCATTAATTAGAAACCATAATTTTCTTATTAGCATAACTGAAAAACTAATATTAAAATGAAATGGTTTAATTATTTAAACGGTGCACGTTACGTTACTACAACTAAAACTTTATAACAACAAAATTGACGCAAAAACTACAAGAACTAAGCGATTTATCGCTCGATTTGATTAGATAACGGACAGTATGTACACCCTGTCCGTTACGATGATTGCACAGGGCCGAACCCAGGGAATGCAAAACTTAAAATTAACTGATATTTAATTATTAATATTTATTTATTGAGTCTTAGAATTTAATTGTTTTTTTTAAGCGGAATCTATGCTGGAAGTGTTTTTGCCTAACGATTCTCCTGTAAAATAATTCGGTAAAGGACTACTACTTCTAATCCTATTTACCCGCTTCTGGCTTGTGTGGGATTCAGTCAGATCCTGATAAATGTTACTGAGAATACCCATTAACACACCCCGGAAACTCCATTGTCCTTCGATGTAGTAACCTGGGTTCTGCCGGAGCAATTCACCAGGGCTACAGGTTCTTAGTTAAATCCCAGATTGCGCGATGATAGGGATAGCTCAGAGTTACTTGGGCAATTAAAGACGTAGAGGCCTGTGCAATGCGTGCGTGGATGCCACCCAAGCACGTGACCGCCCGTAGAGCGTAGGAAGACGGAAAACCATCGACTTATCTCCCTGTTGTCCTCTCCCGTGCTCCCCTGATTCTTCTGAGACCAGTCTCTATCAGAAGGAGGAGAGTGTGAGAAGACCACCGTGAACCGTATTTGCCGTCGCTCGTGTCGCCAGGCCGTTCACTGCACAAGAGTACACTTAAAAATTATTTTATACAACACTGACCCCTTGGCTCCGTGCCTGGCCGCATGTAGTCGTGCATATAAACAGTAGCAGTAGCCACTGGTAAGTCCGTCTGTCGATCATAAAGCAAATACTTTGTCGTTGCACGGCGCTAGACTACGTACGACGCGATTCTGACTGTTTACGGCATAGACAGATCTACCGTTGTCTTTGGCAATGCTGATGCATTTTGACGACATTAATTAAGATATTAATTTTACTATCATTCGATGTTTTGATCATCGATTTGCGCGTTTGACTATATTCCACTTAAAGTTATACATGAAGGATGTTGTTCTTATCATAGATTGTATTGTTCGCAGTTATGAAATAATACTCTCGGTATGCAATAATACCTACTCAAACCGGGGCTTGGATCCGCCCCACGCCGGATTACTTTTTACTATGACAATATCAAAGGAATTATTTGATACTAGCTGCTGCCCGTGGCTTCGCATGCTTGGCATAAAAATGTTTTCTTTAGACACGTCGGGCTATGTCAGACGATGACAGACGATGTTTTAATAATATAAAAACCTAAATCATCGTCTGTCTGTCTGGGTATTCGCTATAAACTCAAAAACTACACGGATTTCCATGCGGTTTTCACCAATACAGTGATTCATAAGAAAAGTAAAGTTACATAGAACGGGCAAGTCGGGGCGGGCCGGTTGTAATTTATAATCGAGTCCAATAAACTATGTAGGTATTTACTTATATCTAATTAATGTCTTTCATGCCGTTTAGCCTTTCGTTTCACACCGAACTGCTCTATAACGACGATCTCTTTTCTTGTGGCCGTAGTTATATGATCTTATTGTTATCACCATAATAAATTTAGATTTCTTATTCATATTTAAGTAATCAAAGAACTTTGATAAAATAGTACCCTGAAGTTTCTGAGTTTAATGAGTTAAATTTCCTTGTCCTCAGGAATAACTTACTTGTCAGGGGAGAATTTTCTGGATGTTCTGGACAATGGCGCGGAGCTCTGTCAGCTGGCGTCGGCCATTCATGATCGTGCCAGGGAGGCGCTTGAACTTGGTCTCTTTGTGGGGGTGAGTGCTGATTTCGTTGGTTATAATAAAAGAAAAAAATGAAACAAGCTGGATACACCAAAACTCATCGGAGTTGGTCCGTAGTCAGTAGACGCTTTGAGTAACAGGAGTAGGGGGATCACTCGTGCGTTCCCTGCTATGTTAAGTGTATACGAGTCAGTCATTGTATACTCACGATACATTTTAAACAATATACCGACGGATAGATGGGCGTGGAATTTTCACATGATTCTGTATGTGTAATAAGAATAAAATTGAATCCGTCGTAAGTTAATCATCCTTAGATAGATTTTTGAAACCCAGTTTGTCTACAAAGCAATACCAAAGAGTAGTTAAGTTTTATGCTATTTGATATTTCGATATGATTGTTTTTTGTCTGACATACTGCGACGAGTATCTTATTAAATAAATTAATTGTACAGTCTTCGGCTTAAAAATAATACTTATTCCGGGTTCGAGTCTCGGCAGAAATGTGGGTAACCATTGCCGCACATCAGCATTATTGAAATTTTCAGTATGTCCAGTCTGTACCTATCATGAAAATACTAAATTAATCGCTTGGTAGCTACTGCGACAAGTATTCTGTATCAAACAGGGTGATATACGCCCATTTACTTATTTGACATTAAAAACTTGTATGGTTCTCTTCAGCCGGTGCCCCAAATACGCGGTCGCTGCTGGCAGCGTGCTGCACGACGCAGCTTCTTCTCTCGCGACAACATGGAGAACTTCATTACCTTCTGTCGGGAGCTTGGCGTGCATGAGAACTTGCTGTTCGAGAGTGATGACTTAGGTATGAAATCGCACGAGAAACACGGAAATGCTTTTTTTTCTTCAAGCTGACTTGACGTTGAATTAAAAACGAACCTTCTATTTCCAGTGCTCCATAACCAACCGCGGCAAGTTATTCTGTGCTTGCTGGAGGTGGCACGGCTAGCGAGCAAGTTCGGTGTGGAGCCGCCGGGTCTTGTGCAGTTGGAGAAGGAAATAGCTCTTGAGGAGCGGGATTCCGGCCTGGATTCTGCCATGTCAGGCGCCGCTTGGCAGTTCAGGGATGCCTCGCCACTACCTCATGATCATAAGTAAATTTCTTACACATATTTCAAAAAAAAACTCAATTACCTACTGAACGAGGAGATTTGATTTTATCGTGGAGTTAGAGTCAAAGTTGAACAACAGAAAATTTATTTTGTGCAGTTAATAATTGAGTAGGGAATGAAAGCAAAAACATATACTTATTTAACAATTCTTTTTCAGTTCCACTAATGCACCGCCTCCATCTACACCAGATCCTAATGACAGTAAGTATCTTACACCCTTAAAGATAACATAGAGCCTTGGAGACTAAGGAAATTCTCCTCATCATTCACTTACCTGGCTTTGTTTATACTGAGCTTATATAGTATATAAACTTCATTTCTTATATTGCAATTCTTTGCAGCTCAACTGTCCTTGCCCGACAACGCTGATGCGGAGAGCACCAAGTCCGAGGGAACAGTTGGCAGCACTGACTCCGATGTACCCCTCAAACCTACGAATGAGTTGGACAAGAGAGTGAGTATCGTTTGATTTTGGCTATTCAGCGTAGTTATTTCACTGTGCTCTTATAGTCAGAAAGTGAACGGGGTAGATGCCAAAATAATATTAAACAGAGACGTAACTATTTTAAAGAATAATATTTAATTTCTTATCCCGTTATTGTCTCCCGTAGTTTAACTTGGTGAATGGTTATTATAAGTCTTAATTACTGTCTTCTAGGTGCAGCTGGTGACTCGCCTGATGGAGCGCGGTTGCAGCTGCGGCGCTGGCAAGTGCTCTAAGCTACTCAAGGTTAAAAAAGTGGGCGAGGGACGCTACAACATCGCTGGGAGGAACGTCTTCATTAGGGTGAGGATATGCGTCATTTCATTAAATACTATTATTTCATTCTAGAGCATGACTTCAATTTATCAAATAAGGTCGAAACATGGTGGACGAAGAACGTCGCCATGTGGTCGAAGAAGCAGCTTTCGTTTGAAAAAGATCATAGTCAATTAACACAAATTTTCTTTAGTTGTGTTTTCTGTTGGTCTTGAAGCGTTGTCGTATTTTTATCTAAAAATAGAAAAAGAAATAATAATATATAATACTCCCAATTAATAATTAGAACTAACTTAACTTTTATCTTTAACTCGAATCATTTTCTTTTTCTAAATTTTCTTCTAATCGTTGAGCGTCCATTTTTCTTTCTTGAATGTTTTAGTTATAAGTGTAGGGGAACATTAAAAAATTTTTTCGTAGGTATGCAAGTTTAGAAATTACCACTGTTTAAAGTTTGATATGGACCATTTGTACCCCACGCGACCTCTTAAGGGTTAAGATATGTCGTAATTTTTAATGAGTAACCTCTTTTACCAAAGTCCTGTATTCTTCTTAGTCACTTTAAAATTAAATTCCATGACGTCCAGGATTTCTAAACTGTAGAACGAATCGCCTTAAGGGTTGATATCAAGAAAGACAGAAAATTATTTGAATTTAATGTATTCGTACTAGTGTGTTCATCTACTTTACATGCGTGGTTGTCAGTTGTTGATGTTAATAATTTGTCCTCAGCTGCTGAAGGGCCGTCACATGATGGTCCGCGTTGGTGGGGGCTGGGACACGCTGGAGCACTTCCTGTCGCGGCACGAGCCCTGCCAGGTGCGCCTCGTGACGCCCGGCCGTCGCGTGCACACTCTGCCTCCGCCCCCCGCTCCTGCTCCCATCACTCCTCCTCTTAAGAGCTCCTCCGTCTCCCCTGCAAGCAGCAAAGCCTCTCTCACTAAAGACATCTCAGGCACTATCTCACCGATCAGCAAAACTTCATCCAGCGGCAAAGCTTCGCCAGTAGACTCCAAAACCAGTAGACGTCCTTCTAGCGGGAAAGTGTCCCCTTTGCACGACTCGAGGCGAACGTCCACGCCCACGAGGCCGGCTTCGACACGTTCCTTGAAGTCTACCCTCACTTTGCCTCTCAAGGTCACTCAGATCACTCCCGAAAATGAGAGAAAAACTCCGACACCGCGCACTAGAAAGCAATCTGCACCATCTAGCTTCAGCACTCCGAACACCCCAACCGGTAGATCGGTTCGAACACCCTTGTTAGAAAATAGGAAATCCTCGACTTCGACCACGCTGCTGAACGCTCCGAAGAAAGCTCGAAGTATGAGCTTGGCGTCCACGACTCCAGAGGAGAAGAAATCCTTCTGCGGAACTGATAGACTGAACGCTAACGCAAAGAAAAGTCGAAGTATCAGTGTGGCGACCACCCCTACCGAATCTCCAGCGGGCAGAATGAATCGCAGCCAAAGTCTCGCATCTACCCCTGTCAACGAGACTCGCAAACCATTCGGAAAGAAGACACGCAGCATGAGTCTCGCATCGCCCGTCGACGCGGCCAAGCCGATGAGTAAGACCGTGTCTGCGACCGGCGGGCCGTTGACGCAGGCTGCGATAGAGGCCAGCATCCGCATCTCGCTGGAGGCCAGCTTAAATGATCATTCAGACAAGAAGCCGTTCCTTCACATCAAGGCCAAGTACAGGAGTCCTCCGCCGCGCGAAGTGCCTCCCAGATAAACTTGATCATTCCGTAACTTTTATAAATTGACATTGTTGCTAATCTAGTTTTAGGCGTGCGCTTGGTATTAACGTATGGTTACGTGTGCATTCAACGGGAGCTCGTCACGGTCAAAGAGGGCTGCATATTTATTTTATAATTTGGAAATGTGATCGTTATTTCAAGAGATAACATGTTGATTAATGATAATGGTAAGATAATTATTGTGACTGAGCAGAAGTCTTTGTTTTTTAAGTTTCACTATATTATAATAATAATTTGGTTTAGTTAAAAATGTAATTGATATGATTTGAAATTACGTATGACTAAATGATCTGGTGACCCGTTGAATGTAGACGCCGTGTATAAGCATTATTTAGATCTCCTCAGTAAGCAATCTCATTTTATGATCACTAGATGAACGCTACATTATACATCACCCGTACTCCGCCCTCCGCAGCGTGAGACACTAGTCATATAATCTTTCGTTTTCTAATGATAATAATGATAATCGTTTAGATGTAATTTAATTATAATAATGATGGCAATATTTAAAGTTATTTTGTAGTGTTATGTTCTACTTAGTTGTGAACGGGCACTTTATTTTTGTAAGGTTAGCTTAAGTACACTAATGATTGATCTTTCAAGGCCCTTTCAAATTAATGGTCAAAAATATATTTCATATTATTTTATTTTGTTTATTATAATTCCAATTATTTTCAATTTAATATATAATTTACTTGGCCAAGTAGATGTAGGTTTTTAGTTACTTACAGACGAAGGTATTTAAAAGTAAACAGTACTTGTTTCCACTTAATGGTTTCAATATTATATCCACCAATAAAGGTTTCTAAGGATTACTTACTTGATAATTTCTATTTATTTTTATAAGTAAATAACATCTTTTTAAAATAATTAATAAGAAGCGTATCTGCATCTCTGGAGAGAGTATTGGAACCATCAATTTATCGCCATTAGTAATTATTTGACAAACCTATAGGTTATTAGATTGAATGATGTGTAGTTGATTGCCAGTAGCACCAAGCACAGAGTTTTAAACATTGTGGCCTCAATACAGAAGTCTACGGTACAAAATATTAATATCCACACATCATATATTTTTTGATATGAGACATGGTAATATTTTTGCACTAACCATAGGATAGAAGCACTTAGTAATGTAGTACCTAAAAGACAAAGTGACAAGCACAGGGACTATACAATATGAACCATTAATATCTGTACTTTCAAAACTGTTTAAATTCATTCTCCAATCGTTTAATGAATATTTCTAGCCTGTTTACATTCTGGTTTTAAAACAGATTGTTTTCTAGGTACTAAAGCATGAATTTTCAAACGATCTGCGTAATTAAGTATTTGAAATTCGACTCAGTAGGGACTTACCTACCTCAACATTATCTGTTTAGCCATTTTAATCATTGTATGAAGTGTTTATCTAAAAGAGCTTCTAAAATATGCTTCGACCTTGATTATATCACAATATGTAACATTACAGTGATTATGAAGTTAAATAAACATGGCAGATTCCAATATTAACATATCTCGAGCTTAAATAAGTGTATGATAATAATTCCAATGGTGATATCAAACCGATCTGTCTACGTATCTGCAATATTGTGCCAACAATTTAATTAATGTAATCGTTGATAATAAAGTTTTAAATATTCGGTAAATGTTTATTATTTCATAGAACATGCGTACCATTAAAATAAAATATTAAAAAAATAAAGGATGTTGTCTTGAATTCCTAAAACACGCCTACTAAGTAAGTAACTTACACGGAAACACCGAAATATCACACATGTGAAGTTACCCATTAATGAAAATAAACCGCCATGCGCCATCTTGTGAAGTGGCTATATAACACTTAGGACAAAATACTCACGCAATCAGCCATTTTGACAAACTTTCAAAATTGGTATGCTTTTGTAGAGTATGTGTGCACTTATAGTACTATATACACTGTTATTCACAAACAGCCTGAACACACAATTTTAATTTGAATACACATCTCACTGTTGTAAACTCGACTCATGACTGATATCATTTTTATAAACCGTATAATTGATTTTATCGATATATTTTAAAAGCGTTAATATATATATACTAGGGGCCTTACTCGTAACAATTTTTAACGCCTTGTATTATAGTTTCACAGTGTTTTGTCACTTCCCTCGAATATTTTGAATTCGAACAAAAGATATTAAACACTGAGTATATAAGTCCGTATACAAACGATGTTACTTTGAATATGTGATCTTTGAAAGGTTTTCAATTCATTATTTCCCAATTCAATTAATTAAATTTTTCGATGAATATGCAGCGCGTGCGCGTTTAAAATATTGTGGTATGTATATGTTAGTATGAATATTGTGGGACGCATGAAGCACTAGTGATGTGCCGCCCACAAATAAAATGTCTGATATACGATAAATTTAAGAATTATAGTACGGATTGTCAAGTGTCTATTCTGGTGATATTGTGCTGTGTATTTCCGCTTATTTTAATGGCTGTTTCGTTTTTCTATATTATCAGTTCAACTGCGTTGTTAATAGAGTTTACTTGTGATAACGATTATATATACACATAGAAACAAACTTACTACATTCAAATAAAGTGCAAAGTATAGTGTAAATTGTTGCGTAGATGTGCTCTTAAAAATAGGTGCAAGTATCAAGGTTTGTACCCACGTTTAACATCAGCGATGGATAATAAATTAAGTAGCAAGAAATTAGCACATGAATGCAAGATGCACACTCTCAGTGACGCTGGCTCTTGGGGTTCATAGCAGTTACTACGAGCCCTATAAATAAACTTTAGTCAGTCTGAGCCAGAAAAAGGACAATAATAATGTTGTTTTTCAATTATTAATAACGTAAAATACATCAATATAAAGGTTCTAGTATAACTACGAATTAAATCAGGTATGCACGAACTTTTTTTACTTACGTCTCAGTAACGGTCTACTAAACATCATTACTTTTTTTATTATTAACAGCCTCTCTGGCAGTGCCAGAGACCACCACCTTCCGATTTGGATGTCCAGGATTCAATTCCCACTGGGGGCAGAAATGTACTAAATGTACTGCTCGGTTCGCTTAGTATTACCTGAATTTGCTGCCATAAAAATAATTTTATCAGCATCATTGGGTTCGGCAGTTGGAAGTAAGATAGCCAGTTACTCTATAATTAAGGAATCCAGGAGAAATTCGCTTCCTTCTTCGGTATTGTCTTGACTTACCATCAGGTGAGATGAAGGTCAAGAGTTACCGCGTTAAGAATAATAAAAGTGATACTGTGCCGGACATTGTGCTGCTATTTAATGTACCCGTGAACGACCCCGATTATATGATAACGATTACATTTACATTTAATTCGACATTCTCTATTGTTATAATTTCGTCTTCACTAGACCAGCGATGGAGTTACGTTTATTGTCGAAATTAACAGAGCCATTAAAGGTTAGTCAAAAAAGTCTACTTGTTCTTGTTACGTGGACAAGTCTGTTCCGACGGGTTCGGTGTGTATATTTTTGTAGTAGGTACTTCTTTCTATACATTTTTCTAAAGAATTTTCACGAGGCTTTTCCGTATTCTTACAGACGTTTCAGTGCGGGCAAAATAAGGAATAATTCCTAAATATATTCTAAAATTATTCCCTGATTAAATTAAGCCAATTCCATTATTTTTAATTAATCGGTTCTGTGTGCAGTGTCGCCGTTCGTTAGCTCGTCCCGGATCGGGCAGTGCGGCGGCGCCGGTCCCCGTCCCTGTCCGGGCGTCGGTCACGCCGCACAAGCGCAGATACACGTACTACAACAAGATGTTCAAGCCGATGTGCTACGAGCTACCCAAGCCGCTCAGGATCACGTTAGTTTAACATTAACATACTGAGGTGGCGGTTATGTAATCTTAGTACACTGGGTTCATGTTTATGGTACTGTATATTCTATTGTCATCTGAGTTGACCACATGGATGCAAATATATGATCTATAATTTATAAGTTTCAATCAAATGAAATCGAAACTATTCAACCGCGACTGCGTTCAGCTGTCATATTTGGGTTATGAATTTTAGAAACTATATCATACGAAGGTAATAAAAAACGAGAATTGATTTCATGATTTTATTAAATACCTCAGTCAGGTAAATTCATACATAAGAAAATTAAGTATAAAATTACTTTAAAAATTATTTTAAAATTTAGGAATGAAAGAGTAAATGCAAATGGAACGTATAATTGCTGAAAATAAAAATTATAGAGAGCAAATATTGAACTATTTAATAAGTGTGGTCATATTTGCATGGTTAACTTGTTTGTGATATACATATATATTCAATGTGTCTATTGACAATACTTATCCGTCCAGCATATAAAAGCAATACTAATTACATAGTAAATATAGGTTCTAGATTGTATAATCTTCAAATAAGGGCTAAGTTATCAAATAAATAAGATATGGGAAAATAATTTTTACAATATTTAAAATGGGTAAATGATAGAAAGAAAATAGTTAAAATATTCAACTAAAAATATCCTATTTGAAGATTATATAATCAATTGTGTGTTAATCTAGTCATAATGTTTACATATAGGCGATTTAAGCAATCTTGATCTGTTCACAATAAACTATTTAAACACAACTATGTTTAATTTTCATTCGTTAAACTTACATATTAATATAATGTTTGAATATGTCACTCTATCGTATCTGATAATCTTTAGGGGTTGTCAGTGACAAGAACTATATAATAAAAGTACCTACAAACTTGTTTGATCGACAGATCAAGGAACATCGACACGATACAAGTTTTCAGGCACAACACTAGTATTAAAATAATACTTGTTATTAACATTATAAATATTAATTTACTTAATACATTTGGTACACGCTCTTGTAGATAAGGTTACAATTTGTTCCACTTATCTTAACTTACTTTGACACTATCACACTATAAATTTTGTTTATGTCACGAAGAGAAGTAAGCTCTTTTTGATATAATTTTTTTGGAATACAGTTTTGTCAGCCATCATACGATACGAATGATTGTTGGTAAGCGGTTATCGGTACATAACAAATCATTATTACAAATACCATCAGCATAACGCATAAACGAGAAATTTTGGCGTATTTATTCGTTGCAAAATTACAAAGCAAAAGCTACCTTGGTACCTTTTTTAAAGATTAAATTTTTAAGTTTTTGTTTTGAACAAAAAAGTATTTTATCTGTAATAGTTTTGTTTATTAAAAAATGGCTGAATTCTTATTATAAACTACTCACAGTGGAGTATTCTGCATTTGCTCTTGATTTGACAGAACAGATGATATTTTGTTATTTCATAAAATGGAAATTAAATTGCTAATATTACATGAAATAATAATTAAAGTTATAAAAATATGATTATTTAGTTTTCTCATTTTTATTTGAGAGGCTGCCTCTAGATTCTTCAATCATCAGCGGCATGAGCATCATTATGCTTAATACAATGCTTGAGGAATCCAATAATTGTACAGTCAAAACTGGTCAACCGTTTGAACAAAAATCGATCTTTTTAGTTATTGATTATGGTAATCATATTCGAAAATCAACCTTATCTATTTGTGTACAGGAATAGTAAGTGTTTCTTAATAATTTTTATACACAAGTAAATTGTAAAATGGGACGAATTGAATTATTTGCAATAAAGAGTCAGTTTTAACTTATAAACATAAAATATTAAGATATCGATGCTGTGGTACTAATCTTTTAACTCAATTGCAGTTCATCCAAAAAGAGCCTCCCTTTCATTCTAATATTGTAAAAAAGGAATATAGGCCTCATCTAGTATATAATTACATGCTCAGAATACAGCAATTAGTTGTGGTGCCGTGACGTACCTGGTGCGTTTACTTCTTCTTGCTCTTGCCGAGCGTGAGCGTGTGGTGCGTGTTGGCCGCGTTCTGCTTGCGGCGGTTGAACTCGATCGTGTCGTCTTCTATCTTCTTGCGGAGCTCTTCCAGACGCTTCTTCTCGTCTGTGTGGTCCTTCTTCAGCCGGTCGAACTTCGCGTGGAGCTGTAGTAAAAATTACTATTTACTATACAGTATGCTTCATTGAATTGCAGCGGAAAATTTAATACGATTTAAGAGAAAACACTATACAGGTGGCACTAAAATTATTTATTTATTGAAATCCCTTTTTAATAAATTTAAGAAAAAAATGAGAGTCACGCTTTCATACCTCCTTTTCCGCATCTTTGAGCTCTGCCTCCTTCTCCTTGACGCGCTGCACGAACATCTGCCTCATCTCATCCTCCTTCTGCTGGAGCTCCGCCACGTGAGCCACGCGCTTCTGCTCGAAAGTTTGTTGGAATGACACCTGGAAACGGAACACAGATTTTTTACTATATTTACAATAAAGGACTTTTTACATAATCGTGCATGATGAGATAATGTTGTCTCGTAATTTTGATAGTTTAAAATTTTTTAACAATTAAAATAACTTATGAAACATTTATGATAATAATGAGTCGACACTGCCCTAACAACATTCAGCCTACCAGCTCAAAAGGTGCATTTTTATGCCTATTTATACTATAGAATTAAATGTGAGATGAGTGACAAAGATACAAGTTACTGAGTCTCTTTATGATATTTAAAGTAAGATTTTTAATTAGATGAACCACACTGATTGATAGTGTAACCATATGTTGCAGTATTTGAATAGCATCGCTATTGGCAAAGTCGATATTTCGATATCGACGAACGGATCTCAACATTCACTAAAATAATTATTTTACTACATATATGTTGGATGTCGATACATTTACAATGCTGTAAATAAAATTTTAATCCGATCGACTTATTGTGCCATGCATAAAATGAAATAAAAACAATCATTATTCCACATCCTACCTTACTTAGAAAATAACAAAATAATTTGAGGGAGCATATAATAGCTCCAATTTGCCTTATTTTACGGATTTTTTTAAATACCGACATATATATCTGTTAGGTATTAAGGTTCGAATTTCCCGCATTCCCAAGAATACCCTCTCCCAAAATACTCCCTGCCACACATCCTAACATTTTCTATGCACGGTACTTAGAAAACTGTGTGACAGGCGATCACTTGTTTCACTACTTGCTTACGTGCAACAACACCTTCGTGTCGGGAAGTGCCTATCGGTTCCTAGTAGTCGAGAATTTCTCCTACTTCGCTTGTACTGGGGTCCCGGTCCACGTAGTGCGCAAAATCTAGGATAATCAACCAAATATAAACCGAAGAAAGAGGTAGCAAAACTCAAGCGGCTCACAAGACCTAGCCCGCCACCGTACCTAAGGAGAACCAGCGCAAAAGGTACCGTGCATTTTCCTCTTTCCTAAGTTTCATATTTTCCATGGTCCTTCAGTCGAATCTTAATATTATCTTTCAAGGTACAATCATCTTTTCATAAATTTAAAGGTATTTTTCAACTTTTATTATTTTAAGGTAGTTAACTTGGGTAGTTGTAAATTTTTTATTTCGCTAAGTGTCATATGATTGAAATATTATTTTCTCTTATCTGTGGTGTTTAACGCATCACTACTTAAACATAGACAATACTTAACATTATTTTGTCTACTCTGTGACATTTGAATGTCATTTGCTTTATCTGTGCTGAGTGTTCTATTTTTAGAGTTGTCATTTTAAGGTTATTTGTTTACATTTATTTACGATTAATTTTACTATTCACTATGGGAAACGATGATGTTTCGTATGAACAATCTAAAAAATCTCCGCAATTTATCTCTATGACTGTTTGTGAGAAGTTTTTAAGCAGTGTTTATAAATTAGCCTATGATATTCAAGTAAATCCTGACGAAAATCAGGAGCTTGTACCGGCTTTGAAAGCCCGACTTGTAGATTTAGAAGCATTTCGTGATCGATTTTATGATGCTTATACGGTTTATTCATCTCAGTGTACTTCGTCCAAAGAGCAGTTTGAAACTGATAAACGTTTTACACAATTCTTCGACATGTTTTATTCTATACAAGTACTAAAGGATGATATTTTTCCAAATTCATCTAAGTCAAGCGATGTTAAAACGACATTAAAAAATGAAACATTAAATAAATCAAAGAACTTTCGTTTACCTAAAATAGAAATCAACAGTTTTACTGGTAATTATATTGATTGGCCAAATTTTATTGCTTTATTCGATAGTTTGATTCACAGTAACAGTGAATTGAATCAGGTTCAAAAAATGCATTATTTAATCAATGCCCTTGGCAAAGAGCCTCTTAATTTAATTAAGCATTTAGAACTTTCAGAAAACAATTACAACATTGCTTACACTATTTTGAAGGAACGTTATGAAAACAAGCGCCTTATTGCTGACAAACATTTAGAATCAATTTTATCTTTGCCTTCTCTTAATCAAAATAGTTCTAATTCTGGTTTAAGGAAATTTGTAAACATTTTAAAGGAGAACATACAAGCTTTAGATGCTCTAGGGTTTAATGTGAAACAATGGAGTTTTATATTACTTCATATTATTTTAAGGAAATTATCATCTGATATTCGTAGCAGATTTGAACTATCTTTATGTTCCTCTAAGGATATTCCTAGCTTTGACTCTTTATTGGATTACTTAGAAAACCAAGTAAGGGTTATGGAAACCGTTGGAAGTATTAAAACTTCTAATATTTCAAGTGGTACTCATTCTATTCCAACTAAGTCATTAACTGTTAGCACTTTAGTTTGTAACATTTGTAAGGATAATCATGTACTTTACAACTGTGAACAATTTAATAAAATGTCACCTTCTCAACGAAGGGATGTTGTTATAAAGGAACATTTGTGTTTCAATTGTTTGCGGCCACATTCAGTTAATAAATGTCTA
Source organism: Acentria ephemerella (assembly GCA_943193645.1). Classification (NCBI taxonomy): domain Eukaryota; kingdom Metazoa; phylum Arthropoda; class Insecta; order Lepidoptera; family Crambidae; genus Acentria; species Acentria ephemerella. The sequence goes on from OW971894.1 coordinate 307,860, forward strand.
TCAAGGAGTCGATGCCTATTATGTAAAGGAAAGCATCATACAAAATTGCATATTAAGGATAATCAAGGAAATCATGCTCAAGTAGTTAAGGAGGCTACTGTAACTTCTTTAAGCTCTACAGTTCAGCCTTATTCTGGTATTGCTTCAAATAGCTTCACTGCACTTCTAGGAACCGCTAATATTGGAGTCCAGGATGTCAACGGTTACATTCACAAAGCTAGAGCTTTATTAGATAGTGGTTCCCAGGTCTCTGTTATTACTGAGAATTTAGCACAAAGGTTAAGGTTGCCTCGCTCTGAGGCAGGTTCAATTTTAGGTTTAGGTGGTACTATTAATCAACGTCCAAATGGTAAGGTTCAATGTGTTCTACATTCAATTCATAATGTCTCGCATGTGCCTTTTGTAACTACAGCTATTATTATAAAGCGTATTACTGGTCTGTTACCTAGCGTACCAATATCATCCAAGGTTCTCGATAGATGTATGAGTAGCTCGTTGCGTTTAGCAGATGATCGGTTTCATATTCCAGGTCCTATTGACATCCTTATCGGTGTAGATCTCATTAATGAAATTTTTGATGGACAGCGATACGATCTAGGTCCTCAAATGCCGGTTGCTCATAGTTCGGTTTTCGGTTGGGTATTGCTGGGCAAGGCCCCTCCTAAAGGTTATTCATCTCAAAAGGTCAATACTTTCACGTCTCTTCATTGTGCCTTGGATTTGGATAAGGTACTTTCTAGGTTCTGGGAGGTGGAAGAACCTCCAATGCCAGCTGTATGTAATCCAGAAGACTTATTATGCGAAGAGCATTTTGTGCAAACGCATACTCGGGATGAGACGGGTCGTTTTGTTGTAAGGCTTCCGTTCAAACCTATCCGTAAGCCTATCGGTGACACACGCTCAAACGCTCTCAAGCGCTTCTATAATCTCGAACGCAAATTAATTAAAGACAGTGCGCTTAAGGAAAAATATGTAGCCTTTATGAGGGATTATTTAGAAGTGGGTCACATGAGAAGAGTCACGTGCTCCCCTGATCGATATTTTATTCCTCATCATGGTGTACTAAATGATAGTAGCAGTACGACCAAGCTTCGGGCTGTTTTCGACGCATCTTCACCCAGTGCTTCGGGCGTATCTCTTAATCAAGTTCTTATGGCAGGTCCCAAACTTCAGCACAATGTTGAAGATATTATTTTAAAGTTTCGAACACATTCAGTAGTTTTTACATGCGATATTAAACAGATGTACCGACAGATTAGGTTACACAGTGATGACTGTAAATATCAAACGATATTTTGGCGTGAATCTCCTGATTTGCCATTAGAAACGTTCGAACTCACCACGGTAACTTATGGTGTCACTAGTTCTGCTTATCTGGCGATGCGCGTTGTACACGAATTAGCAAGGCTTAATGAAACTACACACCCTGAGGCTTCGCTGGTTTTACAGCAGGACACGTTTGTTGACGACGTGGTTAGTGGCGCGCAGGATATAGAGTCAGCAAAGGACTTGCAGCGACAAATAGTCGAAGTCTTATCGCAAGGTGGTCTATCTGTTAGGAAATGGGTTAGTAATAAGAAGGAAATTTTGCAAGGTTATCCATCTGAACATTTAGAAATACCATACCGGTTTGAAGATTCTGGAGATAAAGTTTTTAAGGTTTTAGGAGTGGAATGGAGACCTGAGTCTGATAACTTTGTATTTCGTATAAGATCACTCACTCCATGCTCCACTAAAAGACACATATTATCTAATATTGCCAGGATATATGATCCATGTGGATTTCTCGCTCCAGTGATATTTTATGCTAAAAGCTTAATGCAATGCTTATGGCTACATAAGGATATTTCCTGGGATGACTCCCTACCTGAGGATTTATCTCAGAAATGGAATTTGTTCGCTTCGGGTTTTAGTTTATTAAATCTTCCATGTATTCCAAGGTTTATTTCATCTCAGAATTATATTTCTCTCGATTTAATAGGATTTTGTGATGCATCTGAGAAAGGTTTTGCTGCTGTCGTCTACTCAAGGGTTCAGAATTCTTACAATAATGTCAACATTCACTTATTGTTGGCAAAAACAAGGGTCGCTCCAGCAAAACATCGACGTACTATTCCTCAGCTTGAACTTTCTGGTGCAATGCTGCTAGCTGAACTAATCAGCCACGCTAAGGAAGTGCTACATGGCACCGTTAAGATTACAAGCACAATTCTCTGGTGCGATTCCAGTATAGTTCTTAATTGGCTGGCTACACCTCCTCATAAACTTAAGGTATTTGAAGGTAATAGGGTCTCGCGTATTCAAGGTCTCTTACCTGACGTCATTTGGCGACATGTCCCTAGCGAAATGAATCCCGCTGACTGTGCTAGTCGAGGCTTACTGCCTCAAGATATTGTTCATCATGACTTGTGGTGGTCGCCAGGTTGGCTAAAGGAGGATCCGGAAGCATGGCCTGTTGGTTCGTTTTCTCCTCCTGAAGTTCCTGAGGTTAGCAGTCAGATTGTGCTCAACACGTCTGTAGATATTGCCAGCGATTTAAGTGACATCGCAAATCTGTATAGTTCCTATTCCAAGCTTCTTCGCGTTGTAGCTTGGTCGTTACGTTTCATCTTTAACTCACGTAATCCAAAACATTTAAGGTCTGGTTTTCTCAGTACTCAGGAGTTGGAAATGGCTTTGCATAAGGTTGTAGGATTAGTTCAAAGGAAGGTTTTTGGCAATCACTTTGAGGCTCTCCGTGTGGGGCGTTCTTTGAAGGGGCCAATTTGTCGTCTCCACCCATTTATAGATAAGGAAGGTTTGCTACGGGTAGGAGGTAGGCTTAAGAATTCCAATCTTAAATTTTCAGCCAAACATCCAATCTTGTTACCAAAATCACACAATTTAACATACTTGATTATTGATTATTATCACCGGTTACACTTACATGCAGGTGCTTCGTACCTTATTAACATACTTCAACAAAGGTTCTGGATACTGTCCTCACGTTGTGTAGTTCGACATCGCATCTTTCAATGTCGTCGCTGTAATCAGCTCAAGGTTAAACCGCTAGAACCTATTATGGGGGATCTACCTCCTGATCGCGTCCGTCAAGTAAGACCTTTCCTAAAGGTTGGCATTGACTTCGCCGGGCCTTTCAATTTGAAAGTCTCGAGCGGACGAAATGCCAAAATTGGTAAGGCGTACCTCTGCCTCTTCGTTTGTCTCGCCGTAAAGGCGATACACTTAGAAGTTGTGTCAGATTTATCGACAGATGCTTTTATGGCATCCTTTCAAAGGTTTGTGTCTAGACGCGGTGCAGTATCTGATGTTTATACAGACTGTGGCAAAAACTTCCAAGGGGCCAAACGTCAGATATGTGAGGCTGAAGCATTTGTACGGGCAAATTCTAAAGAATTAGGCTATGAGCTTTCTAAAACTCTTGTAAATTGGCATATGAATCCGCCGTATAGTCCTCACATGGGAGGTCTATGGGAGAGCTCAGTCAAATCTGCTAAGAAACTTTTCAAACGTACCATAGGGGATAGACCTCTGACTTTTGAGGAACTATCAACAGTCTTTAGTAGAATTGAGGCTGTTCTTAATTCAAGGCCATTATGTCCTGTAACTAATGACCCAAATGACTTGGAAACGTTGACTCCTGGTCATTTTCTCATAGGGCAGCCACTGACGGCCCCATCAGAATACTGTTTTGAACAGGTTCCATCCTCCCGCCTTCAACGCTGGCATCTTACTCAACAAATATCTCAACATTTCTGGCGCAGATGGCAGCAAGAATACTTGCATAATTTGCAACAGCGTTGGAAGTGGTACACTTCTAAGCCTAACTTAAAGGTTGGTGACTTAGTCATCCTTAAAGAGGACAACTTGCCGCCGTTACATTGGCGTATGGCACGTGTTCTTAAGCTTCATCCTGGTTCTGATGACGTCGTTAGGGTTGTGGAGCTTAAGGTCGGTACAGGAACTTGTCTCAGATCTGTTTCAAAGGTGTGTCCATTGCCTAATAATGACACAAACTCCTAAAACTTCTAGTACAGTCATTATATATATTTTAATTTTTACATTCACGTTACTATATTTTATTAAGGATATTAACTTACATTAAAAAGGAAAATCATCATTCAAGGAACATCAGCACATTTAAAGGTTGTCTTAAACTCACCTATTTATCAAAATTTAAAGGTTTTTTTTTAACAATTTCAATCATTAGCTCAACTTAAGGAAACTCAACATAAGATTAAAATGAAAGAGCTGGGTAGCTCTTTGGGGGGCGATATGTTAGGTATTAAGGTTCGAATTTCCCGCATTCCCAAGAATACCCTCTCCCAAAATACTCCCTGCCACACATCCTAACATTTTCTATGCACGGTACTTAGAAAACTGTGTGACAGGCGATCACTTGTTTCACTACTTGCTTACGTGCAACAACACCTTCGTGTCGGGAAGTGCCTATCGGTTCCTAGTAGTCGAGAATTTCTCCTACTTCGCTTGTACTGGGGTCCCGGTCCACGTAGTGCGCAAAATCTAGGATAATCAACCAAATATAAACCGAAGAAAGAGGTAGCAAAACTCAAGCGGCTCACAAGACCTAGCCCGCCACCGTACCTAAGGAGAACCAGCGCAAAAGGTACCGTGCATTTTCCTCTTTCCTAAGTTTCATATTTTCCAATATCCCTTATCTGGCAATATTTTAGACTTGTATTTTAAGTTATAAAATCACAAAAGGATAAAAAAAACAAAATAAATAACACACCAGGACATTTTTATCATAATTGTGTTTTTGTACAGATTAATGTTTATGCTGTTGGTGAGTCTTATGAAAATAAATAAATAAAATTGGTCCGTCGATTCAATACTCGACTTTGGGTGAAGTCAGTGGATATAGTCTCGTGTATGTATGGCGCAGTATGTATGTATGTATGTATATACTGACCGGCTTGTTGTCCTGGTCGACATCGCTGAAGCCCATCTGCTGCAGCCGGCGGCGGCGGTACAGCTCGTAGTGCCGCGCGTGCGTCTTCTCACGCATGTCCTCCATATTGGTACGGATCAACATCTCGCGTAACTTCACGAAGTCGCAGTGAGACTCGTTCTCAACTGGAATGTTGGAATAATAGGAATATTTATTATCAATTTCATGGTAAAATAAACCGTCGGTATAAATTATATATTGTATAGGAATGATACAGTACACTCAAGACTTCTTTTAACATTTGAAAGTTCAATTCGAAAAATTAAATATTATTTATCTTTCATTTTTTAATATTTTTTTTTCAGAAAACCAACAATGTTTTAAGTTATTTATACTTTATAAAATCCAAAAGTATGGCCAATTACAGATTTTCTTAAATTAACTTAATATACCGTGTTGATATCGTTGATACCACACTAAAACCCAAAAGTTTATAATTAGAAATTAGAGCAACCTACTTCAAAATTATCAAGTATATAAGAAAGGTAACTATTTAACTGTCAAATTACAGCAATGTCATAGACAAATCAGCGACAAAGATAAATTGATATCAAGTAACCGGGAAATTTGATGGGTTGATCAGCAAAATGGAACGTGACAATACAAAATACAAGAGCTTAATTAACACTTACTAATTTGCAAGACACATCAGTATTACAAGTACAAGTTCCAACTATGTATTTTACAAATAACCTAGCTAACACCTATCAGCGACCACCACAAAATTCAAGTCAAATTTAGACTGTACCATATTCTGTGGTTTTAGTACTTTGGAATAAATCTGTCGAAACCTCCTCCTCAACCTCCCGAGCTATATCTTTGCTTATCGCAATACACGAACGGATCGCGGAAGCTGACATATTATCCCAAAAAAACTGTATTTATGTAATGTCATATTTATATTTTATTTCACAGTCGTTAATAAAATATTACTGTTGTACCGCTAATATTTAACCAGTGTATGTATGTATGTTTTAGTTTTATGCCCTATACTTGGAGTACTAAAACAAAACTAAATAGATAAATATCTTTCATATTAAGAGCGATTGGACTATTTTATTATTGACCATAATTTTTCGACAGTTCAATCTCTCTGTATAATGTTAATACATGTTAATGTTTTTACATGATATAATCGGCAGACTTAATGCCATTAGGAATTTTCTACCAGTAAACCAGATTTAGTCAATAACTGACATTTTCAAAATTTGTTTTAAATATTGATTCCGTTTGATATGCATGTATTTTGAGAATTAAAGTCCAAGAATTATGTTAAATGATACCTAAATTATTCCACTTGGTACAAACTTGTGCAAACTTACACGAATAAAGTATCAGTATCAAATCCAACTCACCCTGCACAGTTCCCCAAGGGTACTGCCTGGCTCTAACAGTTTTGTTCCCGATCTTGACGAGGTCGGTGCTGCCGACGACAGCGAACGGTATGTGCGAGTTCATGCTGCCGTTCACCTCGGACACAGACTCGTCGTCGGTCGGGAACTGGTAGATCTCTACGCCATTCGCTTGCAGCTCTTGCATTATCTTGGACTGGAATGATAATTGAGATCCAAATTGAATTTTTTTAAGGAGATTTACATTCCATAGTTACAACATATTCCTTACATCAATAGATTTGTTTAGAAATTTTTGATGTTAATAATATAACATGTTGCCCATAAAACAGTAATAATAACATATTTCAGTTCGCTTACAGTTTTAACTATCGGTAAATCATTAATACAATTAAATTACTTATTATTAATATGGGTACACTATGCCATTCATAACAATTCATACAATTCGTGATGGTCAAGGTGTATAACTATTACATATGATGTCATCAGTGACCAATTAACTATGAAAACTAATTGGGTACATAGGACTTAATAAAAGTTTATTTTTTTTCTAGAGAGATAAGAGATGTTACCTTGAACTTCTGCAGTTCTGTTTTGGAGATGGTATCAGCTTTGGCGATAATGGGAATGATGTTAACCTTGGTGTCCAGTTTCTTCATGCACACCAGATCAATGGACTTGAGCCCGTGTCCTGTAATATTACATTAGAGTAGTAAATTAAAAAAAAGGAAATGACTCGAGGAATATAGCCAACATTCATAAAGGTATTTAGCAGATTTTGTATAATGAGTTTCAGTTGTATTCTGGGGTGCAATAAGATTATTCCTTCACTTCGGTAGATTTATTCTTTTACTTTTTAGGGATAAAATATTCTAACGAAATAGGTATTTTTAAAATCATGTTTTGTTTTATAATTCATTAGTAATATAAAGCTTTCACCCTTTCCAGTCCTAAGCTATTTAACAGAATCTATTGATCTGGTTAGTTGCTAATAATATTCATTTTATTTAATACATATAATATTTAATATTTCATATCTATATGCAACATTGAATTACTATCATACTTTTCTTCGTTCTATGAATAATAAAATGACAGTCTAAAACAATTGTTTAAATAAAACAATTAACATTGCATTATTTTCCATTACACCAAGTGAATTTAAAATTACATTGGTGTTATCCAGATGAAGTATCTGCGGTAGAGCAATAGAAACTAGCTGTGTATAAACAAACATTGTCACGCATGCAGGGTACTGTTATATTAGTACTCCATGGGGAAGTGTACTACTCAATTTGAGGCCAGTTTAGTATGACGCGCGCGAACGGCATATGTCGAAGCTAATTAAAGTGCGCCTGCGCCAGTGTCAAGGACATGTTGGAATTGTATATCAGAACATAGAGAAAGTAAATTAATCTAAATATCGCTACTGTTTTTGAAGCCAAGATATCAAATATTATTCATCTGTCTAATTTGAAGATTTTTTATACAGTTCAATTTAATCCATTAGTTTCCAGTAATTAAACATAATCAGTTGGTTAATTCTGAATAATTTTCCTGAATGCCAAAGCAGGTTACTAATTCAAAAAATTAATAATCTTAATTTTGTAATGATAAACTACTTTCAAACCTAGCACTAAGAATAACTAAGCAAACATCAATAGGCATCTTAATTTTCTTAAATAGTAATTTAAGTTTATGTGTGTTAATTGTTTTGTATATCTTCTACAAATGGTTACATGGTTAATACTAAACTAAAGATTTATCCTATCAATGTTTAACTTGATTGAAATAAGAGATGATTTAATTAATATATTTAATAAATTAATTATTTTAATTAAATATGGGTATCAATGCTACTTAAACAGTACACAAGTTACTAAATTATAGTTGAGTTATTTTACTTTGATTTGGAATAATATTCTCTCACTCAAATTTTTAGCTATCTGATGTTTGATGAATACAGACTATAGATGTGAAATTTGTCAAAACCTAAGACAAAAATATTGATTTACTCCAAGTAAATATATTTTTTACAGGAATGGCTTACCTCGATCTACTAAAATGTTTCAATAAATCAAAACCCAACTCACCAGTTGGACATATGAAGTAAAGGCATACATGTAGCCGGCTGTCATGATATGCCGACAGCGAGCGCTTGATCTTGAGTTCTTCTTGCAGGTAGGCCTCAAACTGGGCATCTAAGTAGTCCACTACAGCTTTGAAGCTGTCCTCCTTGTTAACTTGGTCACCATAACCCACTGTGTCACATATTGTCAGCTACAAAGAAATTTTGAATGTTGACTAAAACTCGAAATTTGATTGAATGAATGGCTCTAAATTTTACTATTATTAATAATATCATTTAAGAATATAAGATTCATTTAATTTAGGATTTAATACATAAAATATATATACATAAGTTCAGTTCAAACAGTAATAAATTAAGTATAACATTAATCATTATTATAGGTAGGGAAAAGAATTATACCTGGCAGTGGGATCATGTGACTTAATCAAAATGATGATTAAAATGATTAAAAAGTTTTACCTTCAACCTTACACTGCTCTCCTGCAGTTCATATGTATGAGCCTTAAGTTTGACTGTAGGCAGGTTGTGTGGGCTGGGTGTGGATTCAAAGTTGGTATTGAACAGAGAGTCCATCAAGGTAGATTTCCCTAGACCCGTTTCACCTGCCATTATAAAAACAATAATATGTTAGTAAATCAACTTCTCTTTGAATGGTTTAAAAGTAAAATTAGTCGTAAAATCCATTCACTTAATCTATGAACACATTTATAACTCCTTGAACAGTAAACTAAATGTGTTATTATTGTGTGACTTGTTTAATTGGTTATACAATATAAATTTATTAGTGAATAAGATTATACCATGGAAATAAGTTTGAGACCAGCAGTCTATATATAGTTTTGGTAGGTTGACTTTGACTGTATTTGCTTAGCAGCAAATTTAGTTTATTAATATTTATAGTCAAGATAACACATAGTTGTTTAAACAATGATGCAGAACGTATTAAGCCAATTCCAGCACATATCTATTATTGTTAGAGGGAGCTTTATGCTTAAATTATATCTATTTTTAACTACATTTACAGTGTTCAAAATATAATATGATAGGACACAATAACATGGTTCATGGGCACCTTAACATTCTACCAGGTCAATTTAAAGTAATTATAATTTTACAAGTGCAAGTTCTGTTCATAAAGGGTGAAACTATTTATAAATGCCTCAAATATTGTTTGCACATTATTAATCACTGAGCCCACAGTAGTGTCGAAACATTGCAGAGGAGCATTGATAAGCCCTCACCCACTGTATGTGGGTGATAACTAATAGTTATAAGTAAAATGTTACAAAGTGATTCACTACTCACCAATGCATAGAATGTTGAACACAAATCCATTCTGAACACTTTTATTCACCAACTGATCTGGAAGGCTGTCGAAACCGACATGCCCTGACAGTTTCAGAGTACGCATAATAGGCTGTTCCACCTACAAAAACAACAAATAAGTCGCACGTAAATTTATTTTAGTTTACAGCCAACGGAAATGTACATTGCATTGATAGGTATGATGAACGAAAACGGATTCAGTTCAAACAACTACAATGTTTATTGTTGTCATTCCACTGGCAGTAAGCAAAGAATGTTTTCATTCTGCTAGAGATTAAATTACAAATGAATAAAACTACTTTCCCAACACTGATGAGGAATAATGAGAGCAACGCCCTCAGTATTATTTTAAAAAGAAGTACTTAATTAGTGCGGCTCATAAGATACGACAACCTTATGAATTTAATTTTGTATACACAAATTAAGGAATTAGTACGAGAATATGGCTATATGATTTAGGAAAATTACATTTGAACTTACTTTTGGAAGTTCGACATCAATCGCCGCCATGATTGGATTTTGACTGACTAACTTACGTGAAGTTATTGGCGTTTTGTTTTGTAATTCCAGCATAAATTACATTAACTTCACACATAATAGCTACCAACATAAGGAGAATAAAAAAAAGTCAATAAAAGTTATAATTAGTTTTAATTATAAAAATTGTTATAAAAAAACTGTATATTATATGCAGTTAATATAAACATACGTCATAAAGAAAGAAAGTTATATCTTAAAAGGAAATAGCAAGAATTTAATATAAAAGAATGCTCGTCGGTGTTATACGAAATAGTCTAAATGTTGGTATTCCTGAAATGACGCTACTTTTTTTTTAGGGTGGACATGTTACAAATATTTTTACCACCAGAGTTGACACTCAATTCAACAATTCTAAATTTAGGATTAAAATGTTTGGTTGGAAATTATTCCCTTATAACCAAACTAAGTAAATCTTATCATTTCTTGACTTACCTGATATAAATAAAATATAGCTTGAAAAATAAACCCCGCAAGAGTATAAAAATGATGAGACTAAAGAACAATGCTTGTTCATGTTTACTATTTTGAAAAATTCATTATCATTATTTGAAATGATATAATGATATTATTATTATATCATTTATAATTTAAATAATTTTTCAATTATATTCCTCTGTATTTCCAAACTGTCTTTTTGTCCATTTTATTTTATTTTTAATGTAAGTTTTTGAATACTAAAAGATAATAATTATAGATAGAAAGTAACTGAAATAATTGAAAGTGACAGCTAGAAATCAACAACGCCGCGCTCTTTATAGTTACTCCATTGATGGATTTACAATGGTTATTAACACTTATTTTAGAGAATAAAGTCAACATCAAAGATATTAAAAAATTCTAATTGAGGTTTAAAAAATGGCCAAATAGTAATTATAAAAATCATGTATATTTTGCGTCACCCATACATTTTCCCATTTCATAGGAACTTATTACTAGTAATTTCATGGCAACACTGGTCAAATCCAAAATGGCAGAATGCGACTTTGGTGTGTTATCATGTGAGCTAAAGAAATAATGTTTTCTTGAATATTATTATCGTGAGTGAATTTAAAAATTAAGTGCTAGTGAATTGTGACAAACCAAACCATGGCGGACCTTAAATCACCGCCGTTTAGTGATATCAAGAGACCCGAAGAGGTAGTGAGGATGACGACGAACGATAGCCTGAAATTTGCAGTTCTTATCGGGCTGATTGAAGTAGGGCAAGTGACCAACAGGGAGGTGGTGAACACCGTCCTGCACTTGGTAAGCAAACAGAACACTGGGTTTCTATATAGCGAAACATTAACTTTCTTCCATCAACACAAACTCTTATTGGAATCGTCTTCTAAAAGTTATTTTGCACATTTCAATCGCTTTACTTCAATATAATGAGTATATTGGTAACGTGTGTTTAATTTAAGAGGTGTCAGTTTTTCAGGTTGTAAATTGAGTGGTTATAAATTAGGTTGAAGCGTGGTGTAAGCGCGTCTATTTCATTGTTTTTATCGATCGCTTAGGTCGTGAATCGCAGGTCGTGCGGCTCGCGGATCGGCCGGCTATGTTTGTTTTGATATACTGCCGGTTAACTAGAGGACACGTACCTACTTATAATACCTTTCTGCGTTGTAATACTGCGATACTGCTCTCTCTACATTATTTAACAACAGAAAACATGTAAAATTTATTGATTCGGAAAATATTGCCGTTCTTTTCAAAATACTCTACCCTGATATTCCGGAGATCACAAGTTATGTAAGGTATACATAATTGGATTTTACACAGAAATATCACGATTATCGGTACCTATTCTACGATTAACTAGAAAGTATTTCCAGTTATAAAATTGGGGATAGGATTATGACTATTCTCTACCTCTAAATTTTGCTTACTTACCTTACTTAGTTTTTTATTGACAATTGCAATATAGATGAATTTATATCGTCGTCTTTTTAGTCTGTTAAAGATTTACTAAAATACAATAAATTACTATTACTTTAATCAGTTATTCCTTTTCCTAAATTTTATAACGTAATAAATAAATAGACACGAGAATTATTATCCTCTTGCGATTAAACTGATATCATAATAGGTACCTACCCGATAGCGCATGTATAACTAATTACTTACCGCTTTGATAATCTAAAATCTCGCTCTCGACCTTGATAATCTGACTTACAATGTATAAAATATCAATAATATATCTATGGGAATTTGCTGTAGATGATTATTTTTCTTGTTTGTATCTTTTTGTACAAAAATTAATTTTAATATCATATCTAACTAACTACAACTACGTTTTCTATCTAAGATAGCTTATTTTGGCTAGTTATTTAATGGAGTTAATTTGTATCAGCTGTCAAAACAAATTCTGATCAAATAAATTAGGTGCATATACTTACGAGGCTACACAATTTTGACGTAATAATAAACTCATCCTTACCGTTGTGTGTTAATTAAATATGTAAATAACTGTTCTGTTTCATTATAGAAATAATAACTTAGTGATTGAACATCTTACAGGTGGTCTTTATTTAGATTATATCTAATGTTAAACTTTTTGACTATTCTTCGTAATTCTGTAAATCTGAGGGTTTAGTCATATAGCTTCGCCTCTGGTCTATGACTCTCTCTCTGGTCTGGTCGTGGTTGGTCAGTGAATGACTGCGATAAAATTAAGACACAGATGTTAAACCACATATTACATATTTGCAAGTGTATCTACGCAAGAGCTAAGCGAACTTATAGTGCACTCACTAAAAGGGTTTTATTTTTCAATGGATTGTAAAACCGCATCCCATAAAGTCGAATCCTAGACTGGTTGTTATGATGTTTGACACTTAGCAGTTTATGTTAACGAAGCTCTGCTGATTTGACATCGTAATAACTCATGCCGCAGGGATTGTGTCCCGATTTTGGCGGAGCTTAGAGCTAAAAGATCACTGCTGCCTTTTTAACTTTTCAAAGCCTTACAGTCCCTTCCTTTCCATTTCAAAAATGAGATATAGCGTGTGCCACCTGATTAAATAAAAAGATTGAACAGTGTACATTATTGACTCCAATCAGAAGCGTCCATGTAATCGAGTAACAACAACCTGATGAAATATATCTATGATTTCTCAATTAAAAGCACCGCGATATTTAATTTTGGATTTTTCGACAGGTTAAAATATATAGGTAATCAGTGATATTTATGTAGACTTTTCTATGTAACTAATTTTGAAGAAATACTTCATTAGTCTAAGGTTGTTCGCTACCCCTCTCGCCCCGCGCAATTTTATGGATTTTCAATTTAACAATGGCCGATACAAATTTTAGGTTTTGAAAATACTTAAATATTTAAGAGGTCTTATAAAAGCTTTTCAGTATTCGGTCGTAAGACTCGTTAATTACTGAAAATGCAATTAATCTTTATTTCACTTAGAGACGGTGGCGTGAATTACCTGTATCAATGTCTCTTGTATCTGTTCACTAGAATTTGTTCAAACTATTTACTGAGCATTCGTGTTATTATCATAAAAGTTAAAACCAATATTAAGTACTAACAAAAGTTACTTACGGTTTCTAATTTTTCAGTATCTTTTTGCAACCGATAACAATAAAATCTATTGATTTGCGCTATAGCTACACGTGTGACCAGAAAACTTTGTATTTAATTAGTTACTGCCTACGATGTAGTATGTAGTAGCTAGTATCTGATATGTATGTTTATCACTTAAAAATTATTTTGTGTATAAAATAGGTTTTTATTTTAATTTTTTATGATATCACGCGTAAATAGTCTACATGGAACTATGCTTTCATATTATAATGACTCAAAAACAATTTAATGTAGAAAAAATATTATCTCGAGTTCGCCACACTTGTAATAGTGCAATACTACTGAAAATGCCCTAAAATCAAAAGCATAATCACATCATATCAACGAACGACGCCTATTGCCGGACCGAATGAGTGTTAAATAGAAAAGTTATTCCGAATAACATCAAACCAGGACTTTTTCAACTCCCGCACACAGATATGGACGTAAGTCAATCTCAAGTCACACAAACGATGGTTTTTCTTCTTCCTTTTGTTATACTTTATAATTTGAGATAGCTGCCGTATATACGTGTCGAGAAAAACCCACTGAATGACTTAAAACGACTAAAAAGTTCCACAATGTAGCTTAATCATTATCATTAAGTCTGTGAGTGTTGATATATCGTCATTTATCTGGGGATATTGTGACTAGTAGCTAGAAATTGGTATTCTCAATTTCCTATATCGTCTTACGTTCGAGTACAGTCATCCGCTATTGTAATTGATCACTTTACCAGCTGATAACCCTTTTTACTATTGTAATAGGAGCTGCACTGTCAAAACGGTTCGTTATGGCGGTGGTGAGTTTAAATTGAGTAAAAAGATGACCTCAATATCTAGTTTCGCTTGTGTAGCTGTGAAATCACAATTTCATCATGTAATATTTTGATAACAAGGTAATAAAGAGATTTGAAGTCGACTGCGGAAGGTGTAAAAAGACTATAATTATTACTAACACATCGTTTTACATTAAGATGCCCTACTTTGTTCTTTGTACATACAATTATAAGACTTAATTTACAATGGGTTTTAAACATGGCAATGAATGTTATAAAAAGCAATAAAATAATATTAATAAGCGAGTGTTTCTTATAGTGCTAGAACGGTTTACTCAATCTTGAAAAATTCTCAATAATTTTCGAAAAGAACTAAAATATATTTACGATCCTACTTGATAATGGCATAAAATGACGGGTAACATTTTCTCCATACTAAATTATATAAAATTATTCCAAAGAAACGACAAAATAAAGCGCCCATGAAAACTTAAAAAATATGCTGTGATCTTTGGATATGTAATCCACT
This sequence comes from Acentria ephemerella, assembly GCA_943193645.1. Classification (NCBI taxonomy): domain Eukaryota; kingdom Metazoa; phylum Arthropoda; class Insecta; order Lepidoptera; family Crambidae; genus Acentria; species Acentria ephemerella. The sequence goes on from OW971894.1 coordinate 323,011, forward strand.
GTGCTGCTGTGGTCAGAAATCCCTAGATTCCCATCGTATCTAAGACTTGAAGGTCTTGAAACGCTACAATATATTAGTCAGAGCCAGCTAAAAATTATTTTTCCTAATAATTAGGCGGAAGGAATAGGAAATAAATTACCACAGGATGCTACAATATCCCACTTCGGAATGCTCGAACTAACGAATCGGAACATGAAATGAAATGATAGTACACTTTGTAAGCTTTTTACTTTTCATATTAGGTTGCTGCGAATCATTAAACTATATTAAAACCTTATTAATGTTATTTCTGAAGCATATATCGATTTTCCTCGTACCCCTATCAAAATTGTGCAAAAATGTGAACTGTAAATAACAATACTGTAATATGTATTTGTGTAATATGAACCTGCTGCAAAATGTTTAGCATATTCCTAAAATTCGTCAACAATGTGATGATAATTTAATTTAAGATGGAAATTTGCCTCGCATCTGAGTTCCAACACTAAATTCCGATTCGGATATTCTGAATTCAGAAAAAAGTAGTTTGATAAAATATTTATGTCGTGCTATTTGTTGGAATCGCATCAGAATCCTTGAAAATTGTAGCCATAAAATCTGAAAATAAGAATTTTATAGCATCTTCAATTAATACTAAAATACAGCCAATTATCTGCCTAAATTGATAGAAGAAACCAGAACAGATTTTTCTTCAGCTTATTATTACTTCACAAACATACATATTTTATACGTTTACGTATATACACGTTACGTAAATACGTTACGTAAATACATTAGTTTACTATGAGTACTAATGTGGACTAATAAGGAATGGAAACAAACGAAATGGAATTAATGGAAATTTTAATTAATTAGTTATATCACAATAAAATATATAAATTAGGGTTAGTAGTTACTAATCATCTAGGTGATAAATGTAAAATTAAAATAATATACATCTTTTTAATGTCTCTACCAAACTTTATTGTCAAGCAATCATTGTCACCGCCAGCTAATAATTGAGACTTAGCGATCTTCCCATACTATTCCATTAGGGTTCTAGGCATGATATGCGTTGCGTCAGTCTACACCAAATTTTTATACTGTTGTAAATATTATTTAAAGCAATACCTTCCGCTAGCGTTATAAGAATAGAATAGAAGGTAGTAGGTAGGCTTAGGTATATAAGGTACCTAATAGTCCGCGATAATCAATTATATCACGCAGGCAGTGTGCTTGTTTGGTAAATAAATGAAAAAACAAGTCGTACAAAACAATAAACAAACTTAAGCCGTAATAAACAAAAATGTAACATCATTGTGTTAGCTGTACACACTTTCACGTCATCACTCGCTCTAAGACGGGCTTTATCGAACCACATCAGACGAACAAGAATGTATCTCAATCTCAAAGGAGAAAACTAAATAACAAACAACATCACACAAAAGTTACCTATATTTCCCAGATGACTTCAAATGGACGTATCAATACAAGATTTATGAAAGCCAATAAAAAATTGTATCTGAAGCCGGGAACATTAATCCATTTCATATAATAATTAAAATAACTTTTCTTGGTGAATTACATTGAAAATATTTACATCACGAAGTTCGCGGCCGAACAATAGTATGTGGAATTTAGTGTAATGTTTGTACGTTATTGAGATGTATAGAGCTTTTTGAGGCTAAAATATTCCTGGAAGCAGAGGTACTTTAATCCGCTAGGAAGTTCCTTCTTAAGTTTCGCTTCGTACTTGTACGGGCCAGGAGTTATGGTGTTAAAAAGCACCTTCGTAAACCACAGGGGGTATATTGTGAATTCTACGTTCATTTATCGCTTATTTTCTGCAGAGAAAAGATCGTCTTCATGTTATAATATTATGATGATATCATAACGATTTTTGATTGACATCTTCATTTGAGATTCGACCGGATAATCCCTTTGTTATAAATTATCGTTCAGTATCTACATAACAAACGGACAAATTAACCAATTTTGTTTCCTATTGTCGACTGTTCTATTATCTGTACATAATAAACATAAATTTTTTAGCCTTCGAATACAAAACAAAATGTTTTCAGTATGTTAATAATTTTAAATTTGATTCGTTTTTCTTTTTTTAAAGAGAATACCAAATCAAAGAATTCATCGCATAATGCAAGAACGTTTACATTGAAGAAAAAAAATCGACGAAATGCTTAGTGGAAGCGTTTTTGTCACAAAATTTTGTCAATTGTATTTTTTTTTCTATTTTTTTGTTTATGTCACTAAACAGATTATTTTCATTCTTTGAAAATTACACCGGTTCCCATTAATTTCACTCACATCAAAACCCAGAAAACTGCTTTATAGCATAAGTGGGATGATACAAGATATCCACCATCTAACATCTAAAAAACTCTTATTATTAAAAAATATAATACATTAAGGCACGTATTCCATTTTTATCTTGCTTACAAGTGTGTGCTTTCAAAATAGATATTTTCGTTTGTTTTTCGTATTAGTAAAGTGGTTTGACTATGAGGGTCTGAGGTAAATGTCCACTTTGAAAAAGGGTTCCCAAAATAGTTTACGAACAGACGTTATATTAGTGAAGATTAACAAGGAACAAGCTGAAACGCTTTCTCAAGAAGATGTCTAGATGAATGAAACATCAACCTTCGTCGTGTCTTTGTATTAATTTTTCATGTTATCATATTTTATATTTCAATAAGTGGTGCAACTGCAACCCCGAGAATTCGGTTCTTTGATAAAACAAATCTCAACTTTTAGTTCTTGAATTTCGTTGTCTGCTTTGTGTGAGTTCTTTTATACCGCATAACTTTCAGGTTCCTTTAGACTCGTAAAGAGTGTTATCCGATCCTTGTAAAGGACTTGCAAAGCTTTGTGATTCAAGCAATTAAGTAATAATGGAACGTTTGTGATTGTTCCGTTACAATTGTTCTATTATTACTTTATTCTACGAACAGTGTTCATTTGGATTTAAGGTTATGAAGGACCGGTGAATCTGATTTTTATTTTATTTGTCATTCGTCCGATTCAGAAATATTATGAATTTAGAATAGCGTAGACAATATAGTCAGGTAGAAATCGTAGTGTAAAAATTGTAGTGTTGTGTTTATTTTATAGGTATCAATGAAATTTTTTGTGGTATAGTAGCTCCTCGTATAGACGATAATTTTATTATAAAGTCGCTATCTAAAATTTTGCTCTTGTACATACCTCATTAGTGTTCTATCTATAAGTCCTTAAATACATAATTATACAGGGTACCCCAAGCTGTTTCGTTCTTTTACGATACTTTCTCACTCACGCGAATAACAAAAAATATTGCTTTTCCGTTTGTGTTTCATTGGTGTAATTTCGATTCCCAGACGAAATAAGTAATTTTTAGATAATCTTGAATACAGTATTACTAACTTTTAAAAATAATATAAAGGCTCCTTTTATATTATTTTTAAAAGTTAGTAATACTGAGACGCAAAAGAGACTATGTACAATATTAAAGGCCTTTCATGTCGCACAGCCTTGTCACGATCTGTATATAAGATGTCGAATACCTAATCTTTTGTTTTCTCGTGGCATTGTAAAATGTAAATGTGAATTGTACAATATACCTATTATATTGTATGTATCTATCTGTATACGAGGGTAGCAATTATGAGGAAAAGTTGAAACGGAGACTTGACCAATGAGTTTTTGATGTAGTACAAGAGTAGCTTGCTACATTGTGTTAATTAGCTTGCCGATCTATTCTATTTCAATTAATATAATTAATATGGATAAATGTTATAATAAATTAATTACATAATGAGTTACGGCCGGTTTTAATACTCTATTAACAGATAGCGATTGGCTTACAACATTGTAGTTAATTTAGTAGTAATTTTAGTACCTTAATAACGAATGCTAGGCCACAAAACCTTCGCCTCCTGCGAGACTGTTTTTTCGCAGAAGGAGGGTGTGATAAGGCGGCCTGTGGTCGCCCGCCTTTCAATAACCTTAACCCGCCACGCACGCATTGAACAAGCCGCAACGTCTGGGATTACCTAAGGCAATCTTCATCGGCGCGAATCCTGGCCGTAAGGCTGGGCTGCCTAGGGGCCACCTGGTGAATTGCTTCGGCAGAACCGAGGTCGCCCCCGTAAAGGGCAATGGACTTATCGGGGAGTTTTAGTTGGTATTCCCAGTGCTGCTCTAATGAGACATTGGGTGAACCCCACACACGCCCGTCGCTTAGCCAGTGGCGAGTAGGTCTGTCAACTGATTCCTCCACGAGAAAAAAGGCCACAAAACCTTACTAAGCTAGCTTACTTCTATCTGAATATTGAATCCGGCCACAACTAGACAAGACAAGATGTGTATTTGCAAATCAAGACGTAAATTATATGATGTGATCAATTAAATTTTTGTCATACTATGAGAAAAGGAAATAAAATTATCTCTTTCTCCGCATGTTGTTTGATATGTTGTGAAGTTTTAAATTAAATCGATAACAACAATCACGGAAATTTCTTCCTAATTCCATCCACATCTTTTGAATTTAACTATATGTGTAACTACGCTGTGTATTAAATTTACGATTTTGACAGGTTTCGATACAGACAACGTTCTAAACGCTCCCTTACGTATGCCCTCTGTGGCTTGTACATCACGTTATGTGTCTACCTCACAAATTATATTACACTTGCAAACTGAATATGATGAAAAATGTTCTAGAGCCGACATATCCATTAAATGGTGACAGCTCACAAATAAACTGACAATCAGAAGGCGAAAAGTATCTCAAGACATAAAACGTGTATTTTAACAGGTTCTATGAGGTCGAAAATGGGTTCATTTCACACTGAGCATGGGGTTCCTACGTATATCCTGGTTCCTGCCTATATCCATACTGTTTACCGGAAAGTCAACGATTATTCCACGCAATCAGAACGTACATACTTACTATGGCCTATACTACGCTTATTACATGGCCATTTGGTCGAGTGGGTATTATCTCTGTCGACTTAGCATTAGGATCTAGGTTCGTTTGTAGGCGCAGATAGATTTCCGTACAAAACGCCGTAACAAAAACGCTGCATGAAAAAACATCGCAGGAAAAACGCCGCATAGCTGAAAAACGTAATTTCATAATGTGCATTTTGGTCTTAAAGGGTCATCAAAAATAACCTTGAACCTATCCATCCCCTACATACACTGTATAGACATACGAGTTTTACTGGTATTATCATAAATGTCATTAGTCCACTATAATTTAAATTAAGCGCTTTATACATTTATTTCTAAGATACAATTTTAATGTTATGCCTTGCTTCAACATAGTTTTTAAATGAATTGGAATGATTTAAATTGATCTGATTGATATAACTTAGGTAACTAAATAAAGGGCATACGCCAATTTTTTATCTCATTCCCAAATAGCTGTTTATTAAAATCACCCCTAGAAGTTAGCTTTTTGATTGTAAGTGAAGAACTTCTTATTTAAATTCCTATGGGATGTTTAAGCGGGGCGAAATTGTTGAGACTGCTGATTAAAAACACAATTGTATGGTAATACTACAGTTTGTAGTTAGCGTTTAGCAACTAACATTTAGGTATTATTATACTTACTTGGAGACTTATAGAGTTCTATGACAAATGGTTTTCCATAGGAATCAGCGTATTTCCGTTGCCTTACCTCTGTTGTGCCTAATTTTAACCTATCTGCTTAAGTTGACTAGCTCATTACCAGCATCAAGACAGTAAAAAGATTTAAACGGAATTCAAAACGCAATCTACCCACTCGATAATTGAAAGTCTCGTTTCTTTAATTAAATGGTAATCAGACAGCAGCTGATCGTAAAAGCGTAAATCACAGGTCATTAGCTGAGTCGTTTGCGAGTGCGTGATTCACTCGTGACGTCAAGAGTTTCACATCAAACAGAAATGGCGCACACGCAGAAATTATTATATTTCAATTTTATCCTAATCCTAACTACTCCTACATACTATTCCCTTACTTTAGTTGGATTGATATATACATAATATAAATGTCAAAATAATCATAATACACGTACATATACAAACTTCTATGTCAGCAAAACCATCCGTAGTTATTATTTAAAGTAAGTGTAACTAATTATTCCTTACATGCAAAAAATATACCTACTGTTCGCTGGCGCATAACTTTGAATGAAAATTAAACCTGCATGGTGTGATATTTCAAAATACTTTTATAAAACTATGTAGTTGCGTGTCTTTTCAAGTAGTCTTCTCCTTATAAATTATGGTATAAACGCATCTTAACGCGTTCCGGAATATCTGCTCTTCGTAAGATGGCGTCACGAGAGCGTGAAAAATGAATGTGCCGCGCCGGCGCAGACATATTTCACCAACAATTTTTCAAATTTTTTGTAATTGTACACTGATACTAATATTCTGTTTTGTGTTAAGTATATGAATGTTAATTGAAACTTATTAAGTAAACGTCCTTTCAGATTATTGGAAACCAATTTAAGATGAGTGTGGTCAATGAGAAATGAATCTTAAGATTTACCGAGGAAGATATCGCCTTGTTTTGTTTTATAATAAAGATACAATTTTAAATAAAAAATTGAATTATGTGTGTTGCAGTTAAAACTGTAATAATTGCTTCAGATATAATGCATGCTATATCTGTCAAAGTCAAAATACCTTTATATAAATAGACTCTATTACTGAGTTAAATATTGATAAGTAAAATATTTTAAATTTTTTATCTCACATATTTGAATTACTAAATCGGTAGCTTAGCTCGTTTTAGATTATTTAATCAAATATACTTAACATTTACACGTGAAGGTGTAAAAGAAATTACCTGAAAAACATTCAGCAATCGTAATTATGTTGTGTAACGTTTGACAATTAATGTTTATTACGGACGAAAACGGGTCGTTCACCTCGCTTTGAAGGCGGTGTTCTAAATTAAAAGGCGCTTCCTTTGTGCCTTCTAAATTTTATGTAAATAATTAATGTTGCCGAGATATTCGACATTCACTAACTTACAGCTTAGAACCATGTCTTTTGATTGTCAATTGCGTGGTTTGTGATATTATATAAAAGTTAATTCAATAAATTTTACAATACATTTTTTAAGATGGCTCTTCTCATTTGCTATTCGAAATTTCCGTTTTCTTCCAAAGATAATGACCTCGAATTTATAATTGAGCTTTTACTGTAGCGGCTCTCTCTTGCCTCATTATCGTTGACATTTTGCAAAAGTAACCTAATAATATTTTTTCCCCCCTTAATAGGTTAAAAGGTATTACACCTTTTAACGAATTGAATTTATTAATAAGCGGCAGTATAAAATTTGACAATATTGGTGGTTTGTACAGTTTTTAAAACTAAAATTTTAAGTAAGCATAGGGGCCTATAGATACGATAGTTGGTTATCTATGAAGAAATACCTAAGTGTAAATCCATGTAATAATATCGGATGCAGGCGCCAGTGGCTAGTAAGGGCCTCAAGGTAAAATTCAATGCTATTATTTGCGTCATAACGGTTCACTGATGTACAGATTCGTCTAATGTTGTGTCTGCGTTTCTTTATAAACCTTCGGGTAGCGTATAAATGTATACTTTTCTTTTCAACTGATCCAAGTGATAAGAAGATACTGTATGCGAAAATACTCATAATAGAGGGATGGAGGTTACCGATTATGCGGAACGCCTGATGGAAAGTGATCGCAACTACTCTTGAACAACTGCAAAACGAAGCGAGGTGCAGGTGCGTTGCCTGTATTTAATAAAGGAATAGGTAATTCTAGAAGAGAGCTAATTTGAAAAAACTTCGAGAAGACCAGTGGTTCGGATTATTTATCACTACTTTGAATGGTCTGTTAAAATTAAAATTATAAAGAAGCCATCATTTCCATTTTCCCCTCAACACGAGCGCTGGTCGATGTGACGCGCGATGCCTCATTAGCGCAGGGCGGGTGTTTTAATTATATTCATGAGCTTTGCCTTTTAGCGAACCTGGAGGTAGCGCCGTGTGCTAAACGTAATAGTTGGATATCCGAAACCCGATATCCGAGTTAACTTATCCAGAATTTAGATTTTAAATTTGTCGTATGCTAGTACTACAATTACTACAACTAACATTTAGGTATTATTATACTTACTTGGAGACTTATAGAGTTCTCATCGTATATCAGCGTATTTCCGTTGTCTTACCTCTGTTGTGTCTAATTTTAACCTATCTGCTTAAGTTGAATAGCTCATTACCAGCAGCTTGGTAAACTGCATGATATATATTTATAATATATTTTGTAATTGTCTTTGGATAATGAGTACCGAATCAAGACAGTAAAAAGATTTCAACGGAATTCAAAACGTAATCTACCCACTCGATAATTGAAAGTCTCATTTCTTTAATTAAACGGTAATCAGACAGCAGCTCATCGTAAACAGACATCTCCATTTTAAAGTGGAGAGAACTTTAATTTAAAGGCTTTACAGGCATTTTTGAGGAATATAATAAAAAACCGACTTATGGCTGATTTCAATATTCTATCTACAGATAGAGTAGGACTACCACAGTATAGTTACAATGCAACTTTTTTTAGTTACACTAGTAAGAATGATAGGTAACAATATTTCAGTGAGCTGAGAAAGAATATACCAGAAAAATAATAATACAACAAGAATATACCAACCAGTTATCGCAAGTCATATTCTTTTCGATGTCAAAACCTAATCTACTGGTAAAACGCAAGTAATATATCATCGACACACTAGAAGTTGTGATCTGACATAATTTATTATTTATTTTATTATCATAATACGTCGTCAATAATAGTCCATTCAATTTAAAGATAACAAATGCAATGTTCTCATGTCGACGTAAGATCGTGGCGCATTTGACGAGGTTTATTTTTTAACTTCTCCCAAGTATTTGTATGCAAAATGCGAGCATTTGTTATGAATAGCTGAGTTGGCTCGAGTGATGTCATTGTTATGCACGGGCAACGCCACACTGTTACCATAAAATCATGTAAATTTCTAGTTGCTCGTGATGGGGACAGTCATGAATAGGCTTATGTTTTAATAATAGGCTGAGCGATATGGTTTTAATTATTGTGGAACGGCGCTTTTTGTACTGCGCTTGTAGACAGTGAATGCTGAGCGATACTAAGCAACTCACTCAAGAATATACAGAATACAAGTAGGTATTAGGCGTTGCGACCTATTTCGTAGTAAATCATTTCACTGTGTTTTAAATCTGAAATGGGGAAAGATGATTACCGTAATTTTTGATGAAAGAATAGTACCAAATCCAAGCTTGGTGCAATATTCTCTAGGGCCTCTTGGGGTCGAATTAATTCCAGGGGTTGACAAAAGCGAAAAGTGATAAAGTTTTTAAATTGGTAAGTATTTTGCATCAATAGAAAAAAATACAAGAGATAAGATTTTTAAAATACTTCGGCTAGTGGGGTGTAATGTATCAGTTCATTTGGAAAGGGGTCTTATATCAATGCCCAAGGGAAGCGAATGTTAAAAGTTGGTACGCTCTTGAAATCTTTTTAAGTGTGATTCAGGATTGTTTATTTCTTTTATATCACATACCACATCAATCCATTGTTAAAGATTTGCCAAATTTGAATTTTACTCGGCGAACAACTGTGGAATCGGCAAACACTTGCACACTGGACAGATTGCAGCGTCGCGCTGTGCATATTTTTGGCGTTGCATAGGTAACGAACACACTATAGCCTCCGCAATTAATGTTTGTAATGAGAAATAAATATATGTTCTTTTTAAAATAATACGATAGTTGAATAATAAGTTTTGACATAGTCTCATCAACCAAGGTCAATTACGGAGCCAAATTGTTATATACCTTAGTCCACCTACCTTAGTGATTTATCAAAGCTAGTCGGTACGCATCATCTGCGTGATTCGGAACAGTATCGCGTTTGCACATTCATTGATTGATGTGGCGACCGGGTGTGGTCAACCGCAGGCTTGAAACTACACCCCAAACAAGGCCGGATAATTGATTTGTTTTATGGCGTCTGCCTCGCCTATTACAGGTTGTGGTTGACGCAACTCACAGCGAATACAAGGGTAGCTTTGAAGGAATTTCTTTATTTTCTTTAGCTAGGCTTGTGACTAAAGTTTGTACTTGTATATATTTTGGACGGCTGCAGACGAAGATCCAGTTCATGATATTTATTACTTGTATTCAAACTATCTAAAGTGTCACTTCGGTCGGTATAAACCTAGAGAATTCACAATGATGTATAATTATCTCCCACTCACATCATGTTTCAATAGGTAAGTCTCTAGAATTTAATAAATAGAATCTTTTTGGTATTAACAATATTAAATGAGGACCTACTTACCAAAATATGTTTCAACTTCGCAAATATTCCTGTGATAACGGAGCTGACTTTCCTTAGAAATTCTTTTTTCTATTCTTCAGCATAAATAGTTGACAATCTCTGTAGGGAAGGGAAAACTGAAACTATAGGTATATATTAAAATTAAAGGAACTTCAAAAACTAATTTCATAGTACTGTAGAGCATAAGTTTTCAGTTTAAATGGACACTAATTTTTTCATATAGCACTCGAGGTGAAGCTCACGTGTCGGCCGACTGGTGGAGGATCGATAGTCTAGTGTGGCTTCTATTGCAACAAAGTGTCGCGGCTAGGCGAATAATGCACATCTAGCTCTTTACTGTTTACGTAAATATTATAGTTTGTCACAAATTTGAAAAAACGTAAATTAGTATAAATAAATTGTTTAGGAGGTATTTAGTATCTATAAAAGATAGCGAATGAAGTATAAAAGTTAAAAGCCCAAATTTTCGTTCTCCAATTTAATTTTCAGTAGCATAGTGAATGTCAACAATGGCGTCTACAATTAATACCCAACATATTTGAAGAGAATTTGTTCGAGTAATATATTGTAGATGTTCTCTTTTATCAACCTCGCTAACGTGCCAACAAATAGCTCGAGGCAATTTATGTCAGCCAGTCCTTTCATATAGTTCCAGCAACACGGTTCTCTTCCCAAACATCGCATTTCGCTCGAGGCGCAAGTTTTCTCGAGCGAGTTTCATTTGTTTCTTTTTTCACAGCGCTCTCGGGCGCTTTTAAAATGGAAATTGTTATTACAAGAGGGATAATTTCTGTGGGCAGTCTGAATGAAAAAAATGTGATTTGACTGGCAAAGTCGACGAGCCTTTTTAATGTCCTCTGTCTGTTTCTGGCGGACGTTCTCTGAATTTGTTTGTTGGCTTTTGGTTATGTTAATCATGTCTTTTGGTTTATAGCTTCAAATTATTTAAAGTTTTGAATGATTATACATAATTCGCACTATTCATCATTCTTTATTTTAAGACTCGTACGACCCAGCTTTAAAAAATTGTCGTTTTACATGATTGACATGAAATATACGCAATGTAGCATATAGTGATTAAATTTTATTAGTTTTTATAGTAATTACTTTAGTAGTAGATTACATACATTATTATTACAGTTCTTGTTGACGTGTAAAGGACAGACAAATCCTGCTGAGTTTCTTGTCTGTTCTTCTCAGAACTAGACAGTCCCGTGATTTAAAAAAACAGATGGCTTAGTTTGACATTCAATAAGTAATATGTACCAATGTTGATTTTTGGATAGTTAATAATATATAATAACCTTGTGAAAGCCGAATGAGATAAAAAGATCGAATATCTGAACCTGGCACACGAGGTCACTGATATGTAAAGGGTGACATCCACTGAGATTACACCAGGCATATGGTCTCGTTCCAACTTCTCTTCGCGACCATCTGAAGAAATTAGGACTGGGTGATGAACCAATGATTGCGAGGCTCCAGTGGGCGGTCTTGCTCGATAATGCCAGAATTGAGCACTGATTTCACTCTCTGTCGTCCTGACCCTCGGCCGCCTGGCCTCCTCCATCAGGGTATTGTCCCGTCATAACGGAGCAGCTCTTGGCCTTCATCTGACTTGATGGTAAGTGAAAACGAGGCCGAAGATGGAAGCGCTATCTTACCTTCAAGTGCCGGAAAACAACAATGCTGTTAAAATTATTGTTATAACAGTAAACTTAGATAAGAGTTCAAAGTAATAATTTCTCTAATAAAGCCAAAGTGGGAAGAGTGTTAAGCAATCAACAATTAGCACGCAGGCCGCTATTTTCGCATAAAGTATTAACTTAATTTGGGTTACGACTTACTCTGTGTCGAATAGCCGCGGTTCAATGAATATTTCATTTGGCCGAGCTGGTGTAAATAAAGCGACTGGGCGCTGCTCGCTCGCAGCCGTTTATTGCTAATCCTTAATTCTTAGAAGAAATGGAGCTGCTTCGAATATAGTCCGTTTGTTAGGATTTTTATTCTGTTCACACAACTTTTGTGCACCCTGGTCAAGTTACTTTCATTGTAGTACGTTCTTTCTACGAAAGTTTAAAAACTAGAAGTTTCTTAATATTGATTCTGCTGTTGTGAGTTAGGAGATTCCATGAGTTCAATCTTTTCTTTTCGTGTGTAGTATTTCCTTCGCAGTATAGATAAAAATATAATATTCAAAAGGTTTTTATGGGAATTGACGCAGTTTGTTATAATTTTCGTGAATTTCAGGTCACTGAGCCCTGCCTTAATTTCACAGCGTCGTTTATCGTGTGCCGGTATTATTTGCCCGAGACCCGGGACAAAGCCAGCGGCAGTGATCATTTAATGGCCGCGCCCTGCCAATTTACGAGGGACTTTTTTAATTTTATCATTTGTATAAGTCTTACGGATTATTCGCTAATTAGTCACTACTTTTCTTCTTGTGATATCAGTCTTTCGATAGAATAAACTACAGTTTGCAGACATAAATTTGCGATAGTTTTAATTAAGACATCGAAAAAGAAAAGATTTTCAAAATTATATTGGTAAACAGTACAAGTCAAAATCGTCATCATCATCATAATATCAGCCGGAAGACGTCCACTGTTGGTCATAGCCCTCAAAAATCTCTAAACCAGCATCCAGCGGCTTCCTGCGAGCTTTACCAAATGTTCGGTCCATCAAATGGGAGGTCTAACCACGCTACTTCTCCTGGTAAGTAGCCGCTACTGGAGAAACTATTCGCCCCAACGTCAGTCCTCCTTACAAAGTTCCCTGCCCATTTCTTCTTGTTGGAATTTTTAGGCTACTTAAGCGGTCTAGTTTTATTGCGGATCTCATTATTTCTGATTCAAGTATTAAATCTTTGAAACAAACACGTTTATGTCGTAATAATATTTAATGTCTTTATTATAACGTATTAGTGAGGCCATTTATTTCGAGCAAATTTAAATATTACAATTCCATAAATATCTCTGTTCTGTTTAGATATATATTGGTGCTTCAAATGGATCTCATATTTTAATCCGATACCGCCAATCGGACTAGTCCGAGCCATGTAATTGCCCCGCTGTCCGGTCCTGGTCCTTCAATTAACTGGATATTGGACTGTGGCGCTCTTCACGTCTGCAGCACTACTGATCCAATATCGCCTTTCTGTAACCCAGTATTTTATTCTCCCTTATTGTGTATTCAAATTTAATAAACTTACGTAATATCTGGTTTCAATTAGCTACCAACGGATGTTTTTGCTAATGAGGCGTTGAATTATGTCATATAATATAAAAATGGAATAATTATATCGTTTATTTCTCATCATATAAACAACGGTAAAATCAGAACTGGCAAATTACGTTAAACATTGGCAATGGTGAGCTGACACCTGAACTAATTAGTAAACCTGTATGTCAAGTCATCAGTTCTCCACCTACTCTATTTAAGTATTTATAGTATGCTAATCATGTATGTGAAATTTGTCTCGTAAATGAAACCAAACCGTAGTTATATTATTGAAACACAGCAAAGTCAAAGTCAAAATAACTAACAATATAACAACGTAACTGGATTAGGAGTAAATGGCATCACAAAAGAAAATTTTATAGCTTTGTTAGTTGAAATACGTTAACCAATTGTCATCATGACCATACTTACTTTGAAACTGGGAGGTGCGATTTATAAAACTCATTTACACATATGTAACATACATATTGTACATTCTACAATTTGTCCTCATTAACCTGTTTCCCGGAAATGTATTGTGTGTAGATTAATTGTTAAATGTATAATTAAAATACACGTAATAAACGGTTCATCAAACATACAAAGTAACAGCCAATTAACAAACTCCTCGTGTGTTTCTCATGAACGTTAGGAAGGCCTGTGACAGCAATGGTAATGGCACCCGTCCCATTTGTCCTTTATGTAAGCCGTTGGTGAACGAATCAAACATAAGTATGCTTATAATAAAAAAATATTGTATCTGTTGATCGCAATCCAAACGGCATAATAAAATATTTATATATGAAGCATTCTTTCTAAATATGAAACAGAATTTTATCCAGAATGGTAGAATACGTTTCGTTAAATATTGGAGCAAGATCTTAATTAAGCGTCGTCTGGAATAAAATGAGCCTGATCCTGTCTTTTGATTTAATTAGTTTCTTTCGTGAATTATTATGCTCAAAACGACTGATTGCCGTATCATTAATTAAATTTGGTGATGTAAAAACGGAAGCTTATTAAAATGTAATTGCGCAAAGTTTATTTAAAGCGATAAAACCACGTTGGACTTCATGGCTGAATTTTTTACATTTAATGGTTTAATCGTGAAGTATAAGGGATTATGAGGATTACGAGTGCCATTTTAATTATAATCGTAGGGAATATTAAGTCTATATCAAAATTAGCATCGTATTATTATCTACTGTCATTACGAAATTAGATGGACAAATTGGATGACATTGGCGATACAGACACATACATAAACAACACACACACACAGGGCTTGAAGTTCATTGTTATAATATTTGTTGATTCTCTTAAATATTCTAGTACTTACTATAAACATTTTTTTAAATTGGGAATTACTTCAATACTAGATGATATATTTCGATTTTGTTCGACAATACTTTAGTCTTATAAATTGTGAATATCCGTAATTGGCAATATGTTTAATCCTTACTATCCACTATTTAATATGCTGTGGATGTCCAAAATTATTATGTCAATGTATCCAAATAATTATATTTAAATAACCGTGTTTTGTAAAAGTTCATAACAAAATATAATGTGGTTATGTGATCAGATAAGCCAACCGTCCAACAACTGAGGTTTCTGCTGTAAGTAATTTTTCTGACGAAACAAAATAGGTCCTAATATTTCTATGACAGCATTCACCAAGTAAATTGAATGTTGTATCTTTATAGTCATGTAAATAAAGTAAGTGAGAAACCATCGATAGGTAAGAAAAAGATGCGAAAGATATTATGTGCCTTTATGTGTTGATGTTATAAATGTCTGAGTATTTTTTGTTTTCAAGTGTTTTATACTCTTGAGGATAAATGAGAGAGCGTCGACTTTAGTAGATTCTTGGGATAGTTACTTATTTGTGAGTTCAAAGAAATTCGCAATATTACTATAAGGATTCGGAAAATCTTTGTTATGGAAAAGAACTTTAAAATATCAAGAATTCTCAATTGGACGTTAGCCGTTAGAAATTGCTGACACTCTTAAGGATTTAATACTGTAGCTGGGACAATTTATTTCATTCTTATTCCTTGTTATGACGATTTAAAAGAACTAACTATATGAGTCATCATCAAGAAAAGTATGCACAAAACTCGAAGAATATCCAGATTAAATTATTACGATACAGAATAAATTATTCACTAAATTTTATTTTTATAAGTTTGTAAAATAAAAAGTAAACCTGGGTATATAAATGTACACAGAGTCTTGCACACATACTAACTCTAAATACTTTATTGGTTATATTAGCTTAAAATATTTACTGCGCAAGAAACCAAAAAATTCCAAGAATTACATTATGTGGCTTAAAAGTTTTACACAAAGCTTTCCCGTGTACGAACCTTTTTGTAACTTGTTCTGTATATGTATGTTCGCTTTGTTGGAGTAGGTATTCAAACGAAATGATTAACAATAATTGCTAGCTCTTTTGAGGTTTTAGTTGTAGTGCTAGACAGGGACCGGCATTGTATTGTATTGTATTGTGTAATATATTGAACAACTAAACGTTGAGTGTATATAATAAGTAGCCTATTCTACAAAATCCCTTAAATGAACATGTTTGTATCACTCAAGAGTGTTTGATAATTACCAAAATATAACTAAAGCTTACTTTTACAGCTGACTGAGAGACGCTGAAGCACGTCACTCTATATTATATTTGGTAAAGGCACACAGTGACAAAACAGATTATAGATATGCACAATAATATATAACTATATTAATTCGATAGAATGGTGTCAGGTTACAAGGAGAAACGTCTCCGTGGGCGGCCAACAGTGGAATGAATAGACTGAGAGATGAAAGCGAAACATTGAAAAATGGGTCAAGATTTAGAAGTCTAGTGATTGATGCTTTTAAAATATTGCCAGTATTAATGAAACGGTGAAAGCAGTTGCTGTCACGATGATATAGCACCACGTTACAATGCTTTCGATTATATGAACGGTTTTAGAATTAGAATTTGTATTTACTAAACTAAACTAGTTTGAAGAATGGTCTTAATATTGTGAAAAGGCTAAATGGTTCAGGAATATTTTAATGATAAAACTGTATGTGCACTTGTAAATTTAACAATATTAATTAGTGATTATACAAATTATTATTATTATGTTCTATTTTACAAATAAACTTGATTGAAATCAGTCCTTTATTGCGCCACGAGAATGGTAATAGTTGCATGTAAAAACTATTTAAGAAACTTACTACGGGACTGACGACGCTACGCAGTAGTAACTGCGTAGCGTCGTAGCTTCGTAGCACGCTATCGGGGACTTCGAAGTGTAATGATCTGGAAGTCTAAAACAGTTGATGTATTGCAAATTTTGCTTTTTCCAGCTTTCCAAACGCATTAACATCAATTTTATACTAAAAAGAAAACAGCAAATATTTAAAAAGTAGTTATAATATCTTATCGAATTTTTTAATGGATTTGTTGAAAACCCGTTGAAGTTTGCGTAAAACCACTCTGTGCCTTCTCATATGAATCTGATAAATAAAATAAAAGTCAAAAGTAAAATTTATTATAATTTATGAAACTAGTGTTAGGAGAAGTCTAAAAGGAATAAAGGTTATCTAATATCTCTCAAATTTCTTGATGTTGCTTGTAAGTATATTTGGTAAGTGTAACAATTAGTTGCTATACTTAAATTATATTATTGAAACTTTATTTTAAGTGTATTCCAATGTCTTATCTTAATGTAGTACATTAAGTTATACTGTAAACTATCACTTCCTCATAACGGTGTAACTAAACAGAAATGTCGAATAGCTAAGGTAGCGCTTTTGTGTTCACATTTAAGAAAAGCGGCTCTCACGATAACTCATACTTTTGAAACAATTAGTATCAAAGAAAAACTTTTTAGAAAGGAACCAAGTTCACGCTTTGATATTTGCTTTTTTATAGGATCTTCGTAAATTATATTGTTTATAATAAGATCGTTTTTATTCTTGTCTTTATTATGCATGCACTGACCTTTTTAGGAATTTGGGGTGTGTAATGTTAATATATGTGCGGATGGTTTCTGAGTGAACATTTCGAAGAAAAACACGTAGCAATGTATACCGTATCCTACCCGTTAGTGTTGACTACGTAGAATGTTAGGTTATTAAGTATTAGTCTGTAAGGTCAACTTTTACTGTTATAATCTCAAATTTTCTATATAGTTAAGGATCAATTTTATTTGGTTTCTCTGTGTACAGAAACTTTTTGTTTTCAATTTGTATTACAATTATGTAATTTCATATACATATATATATGTAGTAATTGTAATCTGTCTTGTGTATGAATAAATAAAATGTCGTATTGTCCTTTGTTGCAACCTTAGACACCTGCCAATATACTGCACTTTTGTTTCGGTAATAGATATGTACGAGACAAACAAAAATTTAAAAATATATACTTTTTGTAGTCCAAGAGATCTAGATAATCAGACCTATACAGACAAGTCACCTTTATTAACCACCCTTATTAACAAAACAGTCCTTTCAACAAACCAGTAGCTAAAACAGTACAGCATAAATTTGCCTAAAATGAAAATGCTTTCAACCGCTCTCGAATTGTGGATAAAATCACTACGGCTTACGTAAAATTTTTAAGTATACAATAAAAGTCTACAATAATATGTACCTATTTAAATGACAAACGCCAATAATGCTTGGAGATAATTTTATATTTATTTATTTATTACCACAAACAAGATTTACATTTTAACATGCATAAAAAATACAATGAATAAGAATTAAATAGAATGCAATCTTAATTATAGGTGTTACCCTATAGCTATAGAACAGAACACTTTGCTTAAAAAATCTTAATACTTTATATAATAGCTTTTGAATCGAAACCTATCGATTATTATTCCCATAATAAGTTATTTATATTCATCCCGTTTCTTCGTCATCATCCAAACTGTGATTTGACTTGGTAAACAAGTCTAGATTTAATGAGCTGCGCTGAACAAAAAAAAACATTTGGTGAGCTTAAAATACTACCTATTTTTTGACAGAAAATTTCTATCAGGTTTTGGGTCCCGGATTAATTCACCAAGTTTATTCTTCTACTGTGTCCGTAGAATATAACATTGAAGAATACTGTTCTGTTCTTTGTTTAGGGTTTTCCAAGATTGTTGTCTTGGCGGCCATATTTATACGGTGCCCAAACAAAAAGGTACGTTCGTAAAACGGCTCGCAGAACTTTTACGACGGTACATATCTAACCGTTTATCACTGTACCTTTGATTTTATGTTTAAATAATGTAATTCGTTTATAAAATATCCTACAAAGTTGAACTGGATTTAAACTTCAGCAATTACAATGTAAGGAATGGAATTTAATCGTAATTAATTATCTCTTGAAAAGAGATCTGAAATAGATATTAGGTGGGATGCGCCTTGCGAATCATGTAATTATATTCTTAATACTTCTTTATTTTTTCTCAACTTTCTATCGTCGTTTTGTTAGCTTAACCCACTCTAATCGAGTCTATATTACAGAAACAGACGTAAGAATTAAAGTCACGACACTTTTATTATTTCTTGAGTCGTTACTCTAGTATACTTGTTGTATATGTTATCAATTAACTTATCGTGTAGTAGAATAAATTTAAACATTTGGAGACTTAATTTTACTAAAGAACGCCGATCTATAAACGTGGTTTTTGCTATATTAATTCTCTCTCCACACACTGCTTACGAACATATAATAGTGTTGCGTTTAATTAGCTACGTTTACGTATCAAACCATATATTCAACGAGAACGTCGTTTTCCATTGCCCCTCCCACATTGTACGTGACGCGAGATTTATATAAGGTTAGATATTTTTACAATAAAATTAAATGTCCTATTTATTTGAGGCAAAAAGGCTTGGTGGGTTTTCAGTCAATATGAAAATCGACCTTGCTTTAAAAACATTGCAACTTTGTACGAGGCTTTTATATTTGTTTAAGAAAGTTACTCTCATTTCCGTTGAACTGTATGTTATGTATGTAATGTTTTATGTATATCCCTTACATAGCCTACTTTGGAACTTACGGTGCCATGGTATTATTGATATAGTGATGTATGAAAAGTTTACGACTTAATTCCAATATTGCTGTACAATGAACTCTATTAGCGTGTACTGAGGAACAAGAGTGTATGCTGTAGCCAAAATAAACCATCAAACATAATAGAAAAAGAGCTCATAACTCCCTGACTCTTTTAAACAGTAAAAGTGTTTTTACTTGACAAAATTAATTTGAAAATTCCATTTCCCTAATTAAAATGCAGATTTGAACCTACTTGTAAATATGTTGTGAATACTTTTTTTTTGTCAGGATCCAAATATTAGGAAAGGGTTCCTCGCTTGTTAAATCGACTACTAGGTAGTTTCTTTTGAGTTGTATTGCATCTGGATAGAGATATGTGAGTAAAATTTGCTTCGATTTTTTATTCGTAAGTTAAAAATAACAATGAATTCTATAGGTCAACCTTAAAAGATAGATACTGTCGAGGACTTTCTGTACATTTGAAAGATTTAAAATTATTTTTGAAAAGGTTAATTTATGTCTGTACTAATATATTATAATATATAAGAACGTTTCATGCATATTTATTTCATTTATTTACATTTACAGGTGTACATACGAGTGTGCCCTGATTTTCAAGGTGTCCTTTCGTGGGTCTACTAGAAGAGATTTCTTTAGAAATTTCTGGTACCCTTGTGCATTCTTTCTGTGTCTAATATATTTTATTAAATTGTATGTGTGTACATAAATTTTTCAATAAATAAATAATGTTTTAGGCTTTATGATGTAACTTATAAGATTAAGCTAGTGTAAGCCACGCTATAAGACCTTCAAAACAGTGGCGAAATGTCTCACAACTGTTGTTGCACTGTGCCTGGGTTTAGCTTGATAGTATATAGCCTGAAAATTCCTTGATAAATCCTCGTACTCGTACTTTACCGTTAACATTACCAAAATAAATACTACAACCAATAGATACCATAGAAATTTGTATCATACAACAGAATGAGCAATGTCAGCATGACTGAACAGCTGTTTTGAGCCTCAGTCAACTCACTTGAAATTGAATTGTCGTCAGACATTCGTTCCTTCCTCAGTGTAACTTGATATCGATTTCATTCACTCTTCAATTCAGTGGATGAAGGGGGCGGGTCTGTTACAAATGGAATATAAGTTATCTTTGGAGATGGCTTTGGAAGTGTTGGTTTTGATAAAACTTTAGGGACTGTGTAATTATTTTGAAACAGAGTAGTTGCGTTTGTAAACTGCGGATAAAATCTAAGGTTGAGTTATGATGAACAAGTAATAATGATATATTTAAACTAATTAACAATCTGAGATAAATAAATTAAGCCTATGTACTGATTATGAAACTGATTAAATAGATGCCGCTAAATAAACTCAACTATGAGCTCTGAAATAAATATTAGGAATGCCGAATTACAAAGTTTTACATAATGCTATTCAAGAACCCATCACGGAGCACTCAGTTTTAGTTGGAAAAATCATAAAGCCGACATAGAAAACATATCCCAGGGAATTCTGAATGTGAGCCAAATCGCTGTCAGTGAATGCCGGATGCTGCTGTTTGTCCGCCATCACAGAAAAATGCACCTTTGGCTTTGACAGGTCACTTGTTTATGTATTAAAGATAAAAATTTGTGGCCACTATAATTTGCTTCTCTGCACTTATTTATTATATTTTGCAATATTTAAAAATATATTTTTTAATGCACTGTAAAACAAAACATGTATATGTTTATAATACTAATACATAATGACATAATTGATTTGTAAATGTCATTATAAATACTAAAGGCTGAGAGTTTCTTGCGCCGCTTCTTCTCTGCAGCTACTAATTCGACGAAGCGGTAGTAGGGTTGATTGGGAATATGCCTACTAGTGTTATTTTTAATTTTAAAATAATACTTATTTTAACAATTTATTTAGTACATATTGAAATACTATAACTGGGACAATTAGTTAATGCCCGGTTGATACCCAGTAAAATTATGAGTATTGCCTTTATAATTATATTTATTTATTTTCTTATACATATTCCCTGTTGTGACGATTTAAAAGAGCTTAGTAAATAAGTCTATTTAAATAAAGTTATTTTTGACTTTTGACTTTTATCAAACAACACACAAGTTGTTTGTGTATCAAACAACTTGTGTGTTGTTTTCGTTATCGAAACGCTCCAGAGCGCTTGAACCGCAACGCCATCTATCGAAATATACACTGGTGGATTTTTTGTATTTAAATTCATATTCAGCCAAGTTTCTCTACCAGGTTTTATTCGCTACAACACTATTTCCACTGAGAACTTCATTATTTCGAAAACTGATCTGTTTGTGTTAAGTCTTTAGCTTTGGTCATTATCTGCTACGACAATATTATGATGTATCGATTATGTATAGTTTCTTTTAGTCATTGGTAATAGGTATTGCTCTAATATGTTGTATTTGTCAATACTTGTTCTACTAAAACAAAGTAGAGTTGTTTTCGATGCTTTCGTAACTGCAAAGTTTGATAGGGTCACGTTTTCTGATCACGATTTAACTGTTTCGCATTTCCTAAGGATATATAGCGGAGGGGAGGAATAATTGTCGATTTTGTTGTGGTAGCTTAATTTTCCTTTTTCTAATCATTATACTATTTTATGGCATGGTAATTGGCTTCATCTGAAAGTGGGATTTGTTGCTTTAATTATATATATTGCCATAGGAAGCCTTGACAGTGAAAATTAAATTCAGATGAAGCCCAATGCTCTTGCCATTGGAATACCTTAAATACCCGGCGCGATCTGTTATCTCAACAAAAATCTACAGCCCCAGAAAGGGCCAACAACCCTTCCTTGATTCACCAATATTTCCATAGGCACTTTAGACGAATAAAGTATGCCACGGTTAAAATCTTCTGCTATCTTAAGTTTTCTTGATATAATGGGTGTACAATCATTCCAGAGTAGATGTGACTGTTTTAAATGTTACTTTATTTATGGTTTGTAATCACCATTATCGCAGCATTTAAATTAAACTTTGTTTAACACATTAACAATCCAATGCAGCCGGGTCCCGTGTGACGTGTCCAGCTCGTAGTACAATTTGTAGCATCGATCGGCCGCAATACATGCGGTATCTCTCGACTTCATGAATAGTAGATGCAGTCGTAATGAGCGCTAGCATACGACCTATATAATGTCCGACTTTTCTTTGTGCTAGTATGTTTACCTTATCATCAGAAGCCGTGAGATTTTTGACTTAGATGAATTTTATTTTAAGTTTCTGGTTTCTGGTCCAACACTTTCCAACTTTATGTGATACTGTGAAACGCAGACTCTGGAACGCAGTACCACTACATATTTTAGACGCCAAAATGAACTGGCTTTAAAGCGGTTAGTTCAGTCTCCTTACAATAAATTGTATTCCATCTATCTATATTTCTGGAACAAGTATATGTGTAGTGACATTGTGGAAGCTAATGAATTAAGTTGGTAATGATTGGATCTTTGATTAACGGTTGCAAAATCGTTCCTTTGACCGAATATACTAACTTTAGTCTCTACGAGAATATTATGAAACTTCTGAATGTATGGACTTTAATTGTCTGTATGACCTAGCAGCCTTGCCTTCAAGGTAGAAGAAAAAAATTAAAAGACAGTTTTCTTTTGTCATCAGATCCAGAAACACTATAACTTTCTTTCTCGGAACAATAAAGTAGGAGAGTTGGACATATTTCACCTTAGTGCATGAAAATACAAGGCTACCTTTAAAATCATTAGCAGGAACGTAAACCCCCAGTAATCAGAATTTCTATTAATAACTTAAAAAAATATTAAACTTAAGTTAAGTAGAAATTATAATTATAACTGTTAGTCCACATCGCATGCCGTGGCTGTCTGTCTATGCTATAGTTAAATATCTTTTGTTGGTATGTGCTTTTGTTGACTGCCTTTAAAATAAATCCCAACTGTTATCCCAAATCAATTCTAAAGAAAGAAATAACTATTATAAGAAAGAGCATAGGAGATGCAGGTAGAATCTTGCGCAGTGCTACCAAGTCAATTCTAAAATAAATCAAGTTATATTCAGGTCACAGTTTGTCTTATTTCAGAACTCTAACACTGTATAAGACGTGGATGTATAAGGAAATATCCCTATGCCTTCCCTTTTATAGGAAGAAAAACACTTCAAGAGTTTGATTTCGGATTTTTTAAGTTTATAAATTATGCATAATTAAAGTATTATTTAAAACACTTTAACAAACAAACAATATATAATTTGATAATTTAGCTATTGTTGAATATATAAATGTGTTGAAAATGATGAAAATGTTATGAACGCGATGCTGGTTTAACTTTTACTATACTCCCACTTATAAAACAATTTCTACGAGATGGTAATATGAAGGATAAACTTACATCTTTTTTCATGAACATCGAAACAGTTTGAGAGTTATTTCTTGGCTTGTATCAACTTCTTGACTTTATTTATTTTACCTTCAGTATTTTGATTTGGTTTTTAGTTTTATCAAAGTTTCTAAAGTCCAAGTTAGATTAGTAACCGTATTGTTGGCTTGCCAGTCTGTTTGTCTGTTTGTCATTGGTTAAAAAAACATGGAATAGGTATAGGAAAATGTTGCCGTCGGTTTGTCTGGGATCTCATCATCAGATCCTGACTTGGTGCCAATGGGGCCATCTCAGGATTATTACTATATCAAATAAAAAATTTTGAAATTGGGATACAATTGACAGAGAAATTGGTAAACATAAAAAAAAACTTTTGTACAGTTATAAAATAAAATAAGTGGAAGGAGAAAAATTTAAGTAATTTGTAGCAACGGGAAAGATATTTACTGAAGTGTCCATTGTGGTAGACACTTGTATTTATTACACAATCAAACTTTTTTTAATTTTGATCGATTCATTTGTTACATTAACCAACACAATAACTTGATATAATAAAGACCCTGGGTATGGTCCCTGAAGGGTATAAAGTACCAGGCTATTATAAACGGCGGTCAAATCTAATTTCGTACGATCAATTGAGAAATTTTTACAGAGGCAGCGGGTTAAAACTCAAAAAAAGAAGCGTAGCAGCTTTCAACGTAGATGTGGTACTCGCTTTAGGTAAAATCCCAACTTGTATGGATTGTATAATTTTTCGTGTATGTATTTTACAATATCCTGTAGCTTCATGCTTTACTTATGTAAAAAGCAGACATATAGAACAATAATATACTACTAATATCTCATCTGACAGCTATTATCTGATAAGTTTGACGTCATTCGAAGACATTAAATTTAATAATGTGAATTTAACCTCTATGTACCAATCTATATCCGATGCCCTTGTCTGAATAGTGCCAAAACTTACTACCTTATGACAGGCAGCTTTAATACTAACTAAACTTTTGATCAGTAATGATAGCAATGGTAACAGTTAAGTGGATATAGATAAGAGAGCGAACACTGCTTAAATCTAGCGTTGTCCAAATCAAATAACAACTTTGTGTTGTTTGTTCTTTGTAATCTTGAAGTTAAATATAATTGAAGGAATTCTATTTATCGTTCTAAAAGATTTAATAGATGTTCCTCGTATTCCAAATACAAAAAAGTGATTCCATTTTTAAAAACTCAACATCTATGTATCAAATTTAATTCTTCCTTTCCGTTGATTGATCGGGTGCTGTTCGTGTCACTCCTCTCTCGGTGATTGATTCTCGGATTAATTACACGAAAACCCCTCAAATAAGAGTTGTTCGTTACATTTTATCAAAGAGTTTGCTTTTATCTTCCGTGCTCATTCTATTGTCGGCTTTTAAATCTTTGAACAATGAAGGAATTGATATATCCCGGTAATTGGATTACAAAATGTAATATAATAATGATCCTTTATATTTATAGAGTTGTGATGTTAATAAAATAATACTAAAAAATTTAAACGCTACCTTTAGTTTCTTCTCTTTCCTTTTTTTTATTAATTGTGATATTATTCCAACGTAAACTTTTCGTACCATCTAGTTCAGCTTCATTCCGTTGCGGGCTAGGCTTTGTCTATTAACATTTCAGTGGCTCAGAACATAGGGGCTTGTCGCAACAAGTCTGTGCATGTTATATTTTTACATTATCTTTCATCTCTTACGTTTATGATGTCCCGGTACTCGCTTAGGATTTGTCGCCATTTCAGACACTCCCCGGAATGAAACTGACTGAAATTATCTTTTGATGATGATTAAAATGGTGTGTAAAGCATCCTTAAGCAGAAAATGTATTCTATACAACATCCATTTTCTGCTACCCACTGCGGTAAAAACTCATACTGACACAGTTCTTTTTGTATCAACCATGAACTAAACAAGCGAACTATTTCCCTATGGCATTGTAAAGTAAATTGACCGATTTTCATGCCAAAATGTAATGCCCAACTAAAGTATTATGCTATTAGCGAGCCGTAACATTACCAGGCAATCTGACAGTTCCATTTCACGGTGGCCGAGCGCGGTCATCCGTCACGTGACTACTTCATTCTACCTCTGATGTCCTGGTATTACGTGATTTGTTGATTATTTTTTGTTAACAACCATTTTAACGTAAAAGCTATCATTGTACTGGTAACTTGAAGGAACTGGTAAGTTGTAAGGCACTGTATACTTAACGAAAAAATGTTTTCTTAGTATCTAATATATATATTTTTCAATAATACATCTAAAACTTTTAATTTGCATTACCAAACAGATGAGGGGACTCCGGTGGGCGGCCGAGCTACGAATACTGTAATTTTAGCATGGGAAAGAAGTTTCTATAAGTGTTAAATTCCTTCTAAACTATTTTTCTTGTAATACTAACTAAATATATTCTTCATTTTATAAGATAGAGCTGAGAATAATTTATATTTATAAGTAACTTACTTATTTTTTTGGTCCGATAAAAGATATTTCCCCTAAGCCCTCGTCATACATAAAATAATGTAGAGTTTATTATTTGTTAATGTAGAAAATTATGTGGTATAGAGAAAAGTGCTCAAAGAAGTCTCGAGATCGATTTTGATTGAAAACCTATTTTGAACTTATAATAATACCCACCATGTCAACCCGATACACGGTGTGTGAAAGTGGTTGCATATACAACCGGGAGCAATGAACTCTTGAACTACTCCTCCAAAATGAAAGCTTCTTGCGGAGCACGGAGAAGGAACAACAAATTTTGATTGATTCATCCCAGACTATGAGGAAAGTTGTTTTCGTAATTGAAACAATAGCGGTCGGATTACTAAGCCAGACAGCTCCCCATGCCTCAGTATTATTTGGATGCAATTCCTAATGAGGTGCTTGAGGTGAGTTGATGAGACTTTCCCCATTGAGTCGCTGAAGATGAATAAATATGTTGATATGTAACACTAAAATTCAATTTTGACTCTAAGGTTGGTATAAAACGTCACGGTTACACGGTAACTGGTCCCACACCCTGACCAGCCGAGCTCTCATATTTGAAGGTCAACTATAAAAACATTTAAATATGGATATATATGAAAAATAAGTCCTTAGACTACGTAGTATTGAGATGCCTTCATAGCGTAGATACGACAAGCAAATTCCATAAATAAAATATCTTGTGCGTTGTTCACGGTTAGAAATGATATACTGACTGTGCAGGTTCTTTTAGGAATGATATATGATGCCTTGAAGTTTCTCGTTTATTAAAATAATGTTTTTCTTACATTTAATTATTGTGATATTGACTAATACATTGGGAGTATTAGTTAATTTAATTCAAAGTCAAAGTCAAAATACCTTTATTTAAATAAATAATCAAATAAGGTAATAGTGATAACTTTAAGTGATTATTAACAGGGTTTTTATGTTTTACAGTGCAATATTTTATACATCGATACGTATCGTCATTTCTGGTTTGATTTAGTCGACGGTCATAGAATATGTCCAGGAATTAACTAAATTCGTACCGTCTGTCATTATTGTTTTGATCACCTAAGCTAGACAAAATTCACGCATGTGTTAGTGTGTTAGTGTTTGTGTACGTGTATAAACATGTCTTGTAATTTGTCTCACCAGAATGGTATGCTTAGGGTCAAGAACAAGTTTCAAACTTTGACTCCGATAGGCTTATGTCAATATTATTGTTATATCAGTTTTATGTTCCTCCTATTGTCTTATTAATTAAAGCACAACCAATTATTAAAGCTGCACCACTTTTAATGTGTTTCAATGTGCTTAGTTAATTTTGATACTAGTCGAGTGCGACAAAATACTGTGTACACATATGTTCACTTTATCCAGTGACGTGTATTTTTCGAAGATCTCATTTTTTACTAAGATGGAGATGATATCTTTCATTGAACATTGAAGGATACAAACAGTATTGCTGATTTTGCACCGTGACTTCAAATAAAAGGTCAGTAGTCGTCGATATTGTCGATGTGATCGTTACAAGTGGCCTATAAATCGCACGACCGCGTCGCGCGTAAACCTTTACGGTAATGCGTTGGCGTAAATTGCTCAAGAAGATTTTCTTACGTGCCTTGAGTGATTGGTTGATCGAACAGAAAACATCGTGAGTTTGAATTTTAAATATAGTTTGATATTGTTCAATTGCAACCAGTAGTTGGAGAGATTAGCGCGATGTGTATAGATTGAGCCTTATTTTCTATACTAATATTTAGTATAGATTGCACCAAAAATTTTAAATGTGACTTCAGTGATAATGCGTTTTTAGTGTAGTGTACATGATTTTTTTATAATTATTGACTTGCTTCTGATAATACTTTTATGCCCTTCTTCTTAGATGCCAATTTAAGTTGCTCTGAAAATAGTTGCTATTTGTTCAATTCAAAACATATGTAAAATTAATATTATAATATGAATGTAGTGTTGTAGCAGAGCTTTTCTATTAATAATGCCAGTTGTGGGTTCGATTCTATTTTTTCTGAGCAAGGTAGCCATTTTCTCTGGAAGGAATGCATTCTTGATTAACTTAAGTAAATAAAACAATATATATTTCAATAAAAACGTGGTATGCTGTATATTATGTAATATATGTTCCATAACGAAGATATGATAGTAATTTCGTGATAGTACATGGATACTTAAATACAAGCAGGCAGGGCGCGTGGCTTATATACATTTTGTATTGACACTGCCTTAACCCACTCTACCAGCTCGCCCACATCAAGTGCCACAGAGTATTTCTTACTTATTGACAACAAAAATTACATTTTGCTCCTGCTTCCCTTATTCACCGGAACTTCATACAATATTAGGTTAAGGTGTTGTTGAACAAAGGTGCCTAGTCAGCATTTTTGCGTTACGTGACCAGAATTTCTTTGGTGATCCAGTCAAAAAAATAAATCCGGGAAAACATTTTGCTCATACATCATATGACTACGCACTTATATTACTTATTTTGATGCTAGAAGAAATAAAATGTACAGTAATTTACACTTCTTACAATTTCTCGTTTAGTCGTGTAACAAAGTCGTGAAAAAGCCGGTAATTGGACGTTAGTTAGATAATCTGACTTAAATGGACCATAATGACAGCACTCCTTATTCAGTAACGCAATTTACTTAGTAGGAAAGATAAAATAGGCGTTACAGATAATATATCAAAAGACAAAATGAATACGTACTAGTACAAGTAGGTTTGTAGTTATAGGTTTATATTATCTGAGACCCTTGTTTTGAGGTCAAAGTACTTGACTCAACCTGCTCCTCCCATGATCCAGTCCTCTATCAATAAAGAGGGGTTTATTTGCGAATATTTTATGACAATATACTATATAATAATGCACACACTATTTTTCACTGTCTTTCTTTTTTAGTTTCGAAATGAGATAAATTGTGTGGAAATTTAGCTGTCAAAAATTTGAATAACAAATACAAATGTTTTTTTTTTAATTTTTTTATATATAAAGCACAGCAAATGACTGGACATTACCTGATGATAAGCAGTAGAGGAGTCCATATGTGAAGATAGCTAGTGAAGCATGCGACATACTGTCCTAGCCACCCTCACCTTGCCGGCCCAAAAAGTGTTTTTTCATGCCTCTTTTAAAGCCACCCATGTTGTAAGAAATAGGGAATACCTGTGCTGGTAAGGAATTCCATGCTCTAGCTGTGCGACAGAGAAAGAAGTCACAAAATCTCAAGTAGAAATAATTGATTGAGTTGGCTAAATTCTAACGATGTTTTTCAATCTTTTGGAAATCTATAAAGATTTAGACCGTTTTGTTAAAGCTGTACGGTTAGATTAGTCAGTCCTCGTTTAACCGCCACTTTTTGCACGACAGCGTATTTCACTAAGCGGATCGAATCGCAATCTATTGTGATCAAGACGGGGCATTTATTTTAATCCGTAGTCGTTCGATTAAATGAGCTCTTAAAACGTGGGGCGTTTTTGGTACACGCTGCCTTAAAATGACTGCAAGTTTTTGTGTCGACCTTCGATTCGGCACTTGAACACTATGCTTGGGTCGACCATGCATAGTGTACGAAGAAATTTTAATTCCGCGTATTGGTAGTGTCACTGGTCATATTAGAGAAAAATAGAAAAATATACGTATACTGGAAAATTTGCGTCGTGATTTAACTGGCTCTCTATTTACTGGCTTTCAAGCACTAATACTACGTTATTGTTCGACTCAAAATCCTGGGTTACATGTTCAACAAAAAAATCTGTTAATAATTATCCTTCACGTAACTACATCTAAGAATTCTTTGCATAAATATTAGTGGGACGTGCCTGTATCTGCCATATCAGCTGCGAAACGGGAAAATCCTGCATCGAACGAGTTGATTGCTAGGGGACCGCATCCCAAATGTATTTAGTTAAAACTTTTTGTGTACCTAATCCATGTTAAAGCGACTGATTTAGTTCTCCCTCTTCATCACCAAAAATATTAACAACTAAATTCAGAAACTACAACAGCGGATTCCACGACATTAAAATTCTACGCTGCATAACTACATTTATCGCTGCTACGTATTTTTACACTTTCTGGAATAAAAAAAGGAATAAATGTCTGGAGTCTAGATGGAATCAACGACGCGGTCCGAATATTTTAAGTAGAAGTTGTGGATGTGGATATTAGTAAGGATAGTTTATAAATTAACTTCGATAGAGAGGGTCTATTACGAAGCACTGGCTATTACCAGATTTATTTTAAATAAAGGACCTTCCTATACAATAAGGGTGGCCAGTAAAGCCACGGCTCGCCTGATGGTAAGCAATATCCTATTAATCTTCGAAGGACATTGGACACTACTTACGCATTGACTACTGTGATAAAGTCCATTAGCATAGGGCGAGGCTCCCCCTGCCCTTAATATATCCGGGAACAACTGTGGTGAAAGTACGTTGTTTAAATGCAAGTCAAAGTGCTGAAGCTACTATACACTCGAGAGCTTTATATGTACAATAATGGTCACCGTGTTTTAATGGTACCTGTTTACTTTATATTAATTTCCCCAGCGGGCGAGCGTGATGTCCATTCCGCGTCGTCTCCATATTGAATATTGTACGGAACAGTCAAGATTTCTTTTCGTTTTACTTTTTTATTGAGAATTGTTTGAAACATGTTAAACTACTCAGGAATTATTAAAACTAATAATGTAAAGAACAGATTTTGACATTTTCAATCACAGAAATGTCACATTTAAGCAGGCTTAAATGTCTGTCACATTTAAACCTGCGTCGTAAATTCTCAAATAGTCGAGCAATATCAGGTATTACAGACAGCACAACCGATTTAGATCTTATGGTCTTTCCATAAGGTTTAGTCTACAACTGTCATATATGGAATAAGTTCGTGAAATTAGCTGATTCGGAAAACCTCTCCTAGTATTTCAGAAAAACGACATTTTAGGCTTAGTCTGTACTATATAATCATTGATGTTAATCTATAAAAAAAAATCATATTTATTTACGTACCGCGTTTTCCTTATCCAGCCACTCTGTTCTCCCAAATGCCATGGAAGCATTCAAAAGGGTTCAGTTGTTATCCCGGTTCGTTAGCCAGAGTCCCGCGGGACCTCTCTTGGCGGGGATTATTTAATATTCCTCGTATTTTCTTAGTTGGGTCGACTCTGTATGGATTAGGTATCACTTTTACAAATTAACGAAAGAGAGACTAAGTAAAACTTATTTTAAGCTCGAATCTTCGAAACGTCGCCATCGTGTTTTTGTTTTTGTTTTTGTTTACCTGTCATATCGTATAGAAACAACAGTTAATGATCTGTTGTGTTATATTGTAGCTAAATAGAAATGCAAATCATATTTTAAATATACCTAATAGCCTCAATTTCATACTAATTGCTTTGAAATGGTGATAATTGAACTCTCCAAGGAAATTACATTTAAATTATTAAGTAACGCAGTAGTTTTATACTACTATATTGTCGTTAAAATCAAACATACATGTAATGATCCTGTGGAGAATAACCTCACCAGGTATTGATTGTGACCTCGCAAAGCATATTGTTGCATGGTTGCAGGCGTATTGTCTCAATATTGCCGGCGCGAGCGAGAACCTTCGTCTTTCAAGTGTCAATAGACCATGTTAATCGGGTATTGTTAAACTTTTTTAGACTTTAGAATCATCTCCAAACGATATGGTTTAACGAGAGTGTCATAGTTGGTCTTCAATATCACCATTATTTGCATTAAGATGCTTTACAATGTCGGGTAAGTTGTGCAACTTCTTAATATTGCCAAGCTCTAAAGTAGAGTTTTTAATACGAACAGTTTGGTGACTCCAAATACAAAAATGTTTAAAAAAGAATTTCCTTGCATAAATGTAAAAAATGGTAAATTAATAGCTTTTTTATACAATGTTTAGATTTAATATCTTACAAAATTGAACTTCGTATTACATAATAAAAAAGGCTGCCTCGTAAACCAATCGTAACAGAATCATAAACCTGGTAATACGATTTTCTGAAACACCCCGTTTGATCCTAAACGATTCTGATCCGATAGAAATTATTCCTTACTTTGATTTCTCTTACGACTGGTATACTATTTAAATGGTATATCTTTTACCATATTTATCGTACCTTATCATTTTCGTCAAACATGTTCAACAATTTATATACTCGTACGTCCCACTACTGAGCACAGGCCTACATAGTATGAGGAGTTTGGTACATTACACCAACACGCTGGCCCTATGTGGACTGGTGGGTGAGACACCTGGTTACTGGCCTGCCGATGCACGGAGAAACTCGAGATAATAAATTTTGATTTACTTATCCAGGGACCAAACATGACAAGAGATGTTTGGTTCTCGCAAACGAGCTCTTCGTCAATTTTAATCAATGCTCGTGTTGAATTTCCCAAGGTATATCATTATTCTTACCGCAAAGTAGTCACCTACTTTGCGGATCGATTGTGATCACATGCGGCAATATTTTTATACTGCACATACATTATATATACGTAAAAGTTTGTAAATGGACGTTTCGACTTCATTATTTTCATTAAAGTAACTGAATTAAAAGCTCAAAGTTGCAAATTAGCAAAAACATACCGGGAGCTTAATTTACTTAGTCGGGCGCAGTTGAAATGAAACCCAATTTTTTGCTGACTACTAAAGCACGCTATTTGAAGTTTTTGTGAACCGTCCAATCTCCGTTATGATAGTTCCATTTGACTGCAGCATCAGGTTCTATATTGGACCTTACGAACAATTTCTACTTGATTTATTCACTTCGACTTATTCAACTGTTATAGAGAAGATATAGCCTTCATTGATATTCCAGTGTTATTTGATTTCATTTGTTTGTTGTTGTATTAGTCTATACATTATCTGTTGCCTAATGCCGATCAGAATTATAAAGTGTGTCCAGTAATATACTCTTTGTAGTTTTATATAATATTTAGAAATTTAAAAATATAACTATATTTAAATAGATACTTGATGTCATGTTCTGGTTTTCGAGTTATCAAATTTGTTATTTTTTGTGTTTTTCTTATCATCTGTGGAGGGTGTTCCTAAGACATCGAACCGTGAAGTTGTAAGGGTGAAGTGCTTAGACCATTGATCAAGTATGAGTCACAATAGATCTTTGAGGACTAAGAGATGAAACAATCTCACAAAACACATGAGTAAATGGCACAAAAGTACAAATTATCATACAATAGAGTGTAGCCATACTTTTGACTTTTGGGTATTATATGGTACTTTTGCTTTCTAAATGAACAAAATATATTTCAGTTTTTATTAGTAAGTCAATAACCTTTATTAAGAACTTTCATAATGAAAACAGCATATTTCTCGAGGGACCACCGCGCCGTATATCAAATACCTATTCGGCAAACTTCGAGTGAAGATACTAATAGTACAATTATGATCTCACCGCTTAGTTCCTTTGCGCATTGAGCTCATCAAATGCTTTTAGATTCATTAGCAGTTGTTACCCATTTGGGTATTGACTGCTAATCCCTGACTACTGGATACTGACCCAGCGGTCAGGGTGGTCACCCGGGTTTCCAGGATTCCCGCTTCAAGAGTACATCTTTGCTCTGGTCTGAATTTATTTTAAAACTTTACTTCTTTATAATATCGGTGTAGGATTACATTATGGAATCGTGTGTTGTTATTGTTATCAAACAAATTGTTGCTAAAGATATTTTACCATCAAATAATCAAGTTACATTTACCGGAAAGTTTTCTAATATTTCCCAACGATATCCTGATGTATTACGGGCTCGAAGAGTTTGTAGGTCATGTTTGGATCTTGGGCTCGACTAAAATAACGCTCAATCATGCCATTCTTTGATATGAGATTGATATTACTCTGTATTCGTTATGTACAACAGTTATTGTGAGCAAAAACACGATCAAATGAAATTTTATAACATGGTAGACCCACATATTATACTACTATACATAGTTTAAAAAAGTGGAAATGAGTTTTTTTAGAATATTTTGAAAAAAAAAAATTACTATAAAGTAATTATTTACCTATTTGTTACCTTACCAGATACTGCTATTAGAGGGAAACCAAAACATCTTGTTATAATTAAATGATATAATTTAATATTAAGAAACTTTTTAAAATTTATAATAAAAACTCAATAAACAAAATAAGTAAGAAGGTTGGCAGGAGTCCTTGCCATGATATTATTTAGTAGGAACACTGTCCGCTGCCTTGTTCTAACCTTAAAATCCAGATTCTTTCAACCATCTACGTATAACAGACTACAGCAAATGTGTGCTAATTGAATAAAGCTGACAATTTTTATTTTCACGGGGTGCTGCTCTCGAAAGTATTTCGGAATTTCTCCCTCGTTCTGAGCCTGTGGGTGTCCTTTGTGGAAATCCCTTTGCTACAATTGTTACATTGTGTAAATCAATTTATTAAATCGTGCTCTTTGCTTACAAATTTATATTTGGTGACTAGAGGAATGGGAACTTGGTAATGTAATGACTTCTAATTACTGTTATTCGGATTTTGATAATTGTTCTAAAATGTATTTAGTTAAAAAGTGTTTAGGATCCAGAATTGGACCTGAGGGTAAGCTGTGAAAGAGACGAGCGCAGAAGCAGGAAGGAACTACCAATGTCAACAGCAATAGCCATAACATATTGCTATACCTCCTTGTTTTCTGATACATATATAACAAATTATTCTTGGCTCGGAACAACTGTCACATTAAATTCTAATATTGTTAAGGATCTGTCACACCCACGCTGTCCGTTTTCAACTTCCAAATGGAAGGGCCGACAGAAGGTGTTACCTATGTCTCTGGTAGGTACTCGTATCGGATTGAATTTTAAATTACTGCAATTTTCCGCGAGTTGTTGATTGTTTTCTTGCGGTTAAAGAGACTTCTGCCAAAATATTAAAGGTACAAGTGTTTATGTCTATAATTAAGAATCAGGAAAATACCGGTTGAAACCCTGAAATCATTATTTTGAACAAATTACTTTGGAAAAATACCCATTGTTTCGTATAATTGCTAATACCGAGCAGAAGTATGAAACACGCTGGGGTCTGTGTCCCAAATTCATTCAACTTGACGTAACTTAAGGTTGGAGTGAACACCATCGCCCTTTGACTACTGGGTGCAGATTGAGGACAAAACAAATGGCGGTCAATGTAAGAGTAACTCTGTATAGTTAGTATCTTACAGACTCAACTACAGTAGGTGGTAACTACTCCACTTACGATATCACTGAAACCTAAATCCTACTGAGAATTAAGTTCTTCTTTTGAAAGGCTTAAGTCGTTAAGAGGGTCGGCTTCTGCTAGCGTACCAGAAGGCGTTAAACAAGGGTTGACTTCAAGGGCCCATGACTTACTGTCATTGCTTCATATAGTTGACAAACAAATATGATTTTAAATATGATCGAGGTCCAAACTCAAATTTCATTTATGCATACTCTTATGGAGATATTCTTTAATGTAGACTACATTAAATAATATTTTAATTATAGTTTTATTAGTTAAATAGAATGTAGTGAAAAAATTCCTTACAGCGGTCTGTACTTCAGCGGTCATGCAGTGTTTAATTAAGTTGCATATACATACATGTATTATAGAAATGTCGCATATTTTATTCGTTTTGTTTTGTTTCTCACTGTTCCGTGCACATACAGCAGTCGATTCAGGTTAAATGTATGATTAAACATTTGTTTTAAGTTACAAAAATTGTAACAGTTTATTACTGTAAAGTTTTTTGAGACTTTTGTAATCCGGATTTATACAAAATGTAACACTTTATTATGGTAATGACAAATCCTGACCTGCCTCATTATATATATATTAATAACATCTGACCTTAATTACTTTTCTGTTTTACTTTAGTTTGGAAGTTCGGTTTGATCGTTATTAAAAATATCGAAACTTACAAAATCCGCGACTTTAGTTTGTTGTTTTTATTTACAATTAGCAGATGATAATTGTAATAATATTAAATAATTAAAAATGATATAATACTGATTAAATAGTGATGATTGATTGATGATTTAATAATGATAATTATATTAATATTCATAATTTAATTTCAGGTAAGTGTCCAGTTACATTTCCTACATACTACAACATTAGTAAGTAATTCTTATATTATTTCATTAACATAGTTGATAAACGATTATGATATTATGAAAAAAACGATGAACCAAAAGGTGTACAAATATATGTCTCATTTTTATTACAATGTCAACTTAATTTAAACTTGACATATTGTGGGGAATGTTTATGACATATTGTACTTCTATGTTAAGAAGTTATTATCATTGAATATTTTATTGACAAATATGAATATGTCGTGTACATAAACGGACATATAACTTGTAAATACATGTGCCCTGTTTTTATTTAACACTTATCTTAAATACATAACGTCATTTTGATTCGCAATTTGTTGCATACAAAAACAAATCGTTCTTCGAAATTGTAAAACTGAAATCAAGTTGCCGTAACTTAATAAGCTACCGTTGAAGGCTGGAAACTACTCTCTGTGTCGCCGCTGAGCTGCGCAGAAATAAAATAACCCACCAAATGAAATCTGAAGGGAGGCGATGCCAGGAGAATACGTTTTAGTATTTCAATAAAATGGGGACGAAATATCGCTCAATTTGTTTTACCACTAGTGTTTTTGCCATTTTCTGCGTTAGCTATGCAATATCCTATGTTATGTTAATACGATCAATCAATTAAATACAGAAAAGGCTATTCTAGCATATAATTTAAAATTAAACAACTTTATCTCACCAACACCAAATGTAAATAATACAATGGATGATAATGATGAATATAGAGGTCGTATCGCTTCTATATTAGAGATCTCCTCCAGCCGAACGTATTCAAATTTGGTGTAGTATAATTCATAAAGCCGAGAATATGTACCGTTTATTGTACTTTAAGGAATTCGCGTTAGGCGCGTCAAGCAGGTAAAAGATCTTAGATCAAATCACAATAAAAAATCATAGATTTATTATTGTCTTTCATACTGTAATCCTATGTCGTGTGGGTAGCACAGCGGTCAGAGCACTGACCTGGATTATTTGACGGGCTTGGGTCCCGCCTTAGGCCGTGTATTCTTTTAGTTTGTATAAATTTAACTTAACAAAATTAATTTTCGTTGGACTCTTTCATCTGGTCCAGTTGCGTGTTACAAATAAGAACAATTTTAATGAAAATGTCATTTGATCCTGTAGCTTGGCAATTAAGCACTGACATCTGTATGTGGCGATGCAAAAAGTATTTTAATTAGATATAAGGCTCGCGTGGGGCACTTTTTGTGATACCCAGTGCTCGCCTCTTAATAAGAGATTCGTCAGATTGAGATTGAGGGATAGCAATAACTCCTATAAAATCGTTTTATTGTATTCTATCAGCTGAAACTATTCTCAAACGCTATTCAACAATTCCAAGCCTTAATGTTGCCACTCGCCAGCCGTTTTTAGACTGTAGCCTGCAATGGACATCAATCACGTTAAGCTGTTATCATACGAGGTCATATACGATGGTTATATTCTCATTAATTAAAATTATATTGTTAAGACGCTGTTTTCAAATTATGGGGAAGTTTAAAAGTTAACTGATGAGTTACTTGAAATCAATTTCAATAAAACAACTGAGTTCAATCAAATTTTAATTATAATTTTGACAGTTAAATTTATATTTCTAAGGGTGACAACGGGCATAACTTAATCAAGAATTACTGGACACAAAGTAACGAACTTATCTCTTATTTTCCACTGTTCAAACTATTCTCATCATTATGTTCTTTTGTAGGAAGTAAAAATGTATAAATATACCGGCTACGGTAACCGCTTTCTATAAGGTGGTCCGTATGCTTGATTGACACCTTGACGTGTTGTACACTCTGAGAAACTCACAACATCCAATTGACCTTTCAAACGAAAAATCACTGCCGCAGTTTAGTCGTTGGGGTAACAGAACTTGTAACTTTAGAGCCTTCTAATTAATTAATGTAAGCAATATCGCAACCCGCATAAGTGTTATGTCTACGACCGTTATATTAATTAAACAGATACAATTAGGGCCTAGCGACAGGGGCTAGTTACTAACGACAGAATACGCTTCAAATGTATACTAGGAAATTGTTATTGGGCGGTTATTAGACATATTATAATGTACATATATTATACAATTTATATCGTTGTCAAGTTGTTGTGTCGGCAGTATACATCTAACGATCAAGGCCCTTGTCAGACCGATGTCTTTTAGTTGACGCAAAGATGAAGGAGTCTATTAGTTAAATCAAATGAGTTTTCTATCATTATTTTTGGTAGAAGTTCAGCAGTAAAGCCTTACTGAAATAATACTTATTGATTACAACGTAAGGTAAAAGAACCTTCGAACCGAGGCGAGCATGTTTCAATTTGAAACATGTACGCCTCGATTCGAAGGCGGTTAAATCAGATTATCGTCATCCGTCACGATAGTAACACTCGTAAGAGTTTCGTATTGTATGACATTATTTCAAATGTCATTACCCCGTAAGAGTTTCGCGAGGAGTGTTACTTTGTTGACGAATGACGATAATCTGATTTAGCCTCAGTTAAATAATCTACGACATTCAAATCGGAATACGCGTCGATAAATGTTACCAACTAAAATGCATCGTATAGTGCTTCAACCCAGAACGGAACATACTGAAAATTTAAGAGCAGAAACCAAGGTAACAACTCGAAAATGTCATGACATTATATAAAGATGTTTATAAGGAAAACCTATTTCACTATTGGTATAATTTGTAAAGAAACGAGGTAGCCTAAGTGATCACAGAATAATTTTTACTTATTGGTTTTTAACTAATGGTGAAAATTTGGATATTGTGGTTGGTTTGGTGAACTACTGTCATGGAAATCATTATTAAAGAAATTTATAATAACAGTATAATATTGATACTGCGCCATACATCAGTCGATTTAATGCGTAATGTGTAATTTTGATTACACCAAGAAAACATGAGTGACCAGAACCTGTTGGAACACAGAACAGAGCGCCTGTCCGGTGAGCAAACACAGCAAAAATAAATTATACAATTAATGAACTGAGTTAAATAATCCAATGGATGAAGCCGCATCGCTTCAGTAAGCTGAATGCGATTACATATTGTCTGGATTGCAGCTAAGTATAAATGAAGATGTTTTTTGATACGAAGTTCTCCTAATTTTAAAGCTTTATTTAAATGTGGCATATTAAATTTTGTATTTTACGATTATTACTATATCTGTAATACCTTAGGAATGTAATTCTTTTATAAACTTGGGTCTAACCTCCATTGATAAAAGTACCTTGTAATGTGTATACATGTGTGTTTGTTATTTGATAATAATTGTGAAATATGTGACTATTTGTTCACTCGAACTTATATCGATAGCTGTAAAATTTGACAAGAAGTATACTGCTGGTCTGGTAAAGATCGTAACCAAAGTGACATTGTAAAATCGCTTTAACCTTGACATAAAAAATTAATGTCAAGGTTATAGCGATTGATTGCGCTATCACAGTTAGGAAAAAAGAGGTATGCCCACCGATATAATTTAAATGATAACAAATTCTAGAAAACATAGATAATTTGATATTTCGGTTGGCTGAATTTTGATGTCGTTTGAAAGGATATATAGTTCTTCTTGCTTTTTTCAAATTCGTCAGAAATTTAGTATAGAGAATGATCTGATTACCACAAAGAAGTGACTGTCTTCTATTTAATGATCATAATTTTAATTTTTTTCGGCTCTTTATAATCTCGTTTGTGTTGTGGTTCGAATACTCTGGTTTCGATAACGAAAACAAACTTTCATCATGGTTGGTCACTGGGAGTGTCAAACAGATATGTTATCTCTAGCTCTTCCGTGCTTCGTTAGGCACGTTTGTAACGGCAACCATTTCACCCACGAAGCCGTATTGGGCCAGCATGGTGGTGGCCCATTAGTGGGACGTATATAACCAATAGATGATGACTTCATAAGCACTATTAAGGCCAGATCAATGTCTCAGCTAATCCTAAATGAATTTGACAAGCTTTATTAAAATCAATGACAGCGGTAACATTAAACACCTAACAATATTATTATGTTGTATGATTGATACATCCCCCGTAAAGTGAGGTACGATTGGTAAAATTAAACGATAGAGTGCGAGCGGAGATTATGTCGGAAATGTGCCGGCGTTCGTTCCCGCGTCAATATCGAGTTACCTTATGAACCCAATAGGTTCCAGGGATCACGTCCAATAGGGAAAATGATTTCTTCGTAAGCCAGTACTAAACTAGATTGTATGTTTAATTTAAAATCAAGTGCCTGTAAATTAATATTAATTATCAGGAAAGCAGAAGATTCTCGAAGTAAAATATAACGAAAAATCGGTAACAGTATGTGCTCAAGTCATTACGAGCCCCTCATAGGCGTTCGAGTTGTGTACATAATTTTGCTATGAGCGGGGATCGAGGCACGATCGACAATCTCATTTTACAAGGCTTTTAATAACAGCACTTGAATGCGCAAAAATCATTGACTCTGCAAAGTATTGAATAAATGTGCACGGTATTATCACTTTAAGGACTAAGTGTTGTTTTTGAAGGATTGTTTTGGTATAGTGCTATGTACACAGGGTCTTGTGGAGTGAGATTATAGTAATAACCCTTAATAACTATAAT
Organism: Acentria ephemerella; assembly: GCA_943193645.1. NCBI lineage: Eukaryota > Metazoa > Arthropoda > Insecta > Lepidoptera > Crambidae > Acentria > Acentria ephemerella. Next base: position 364,264 of record OW971894.1, read on the forward strand.
ATTTTAATTATCTCAAAAGTGTTGCACGCACTTCATTTGAAGACAAAAAGGATGCTCTAACAACAGGACTAAAAATAAATACCGATATTTTTATTTCAAAGGCTCAAACACATAGCATCATCTTTGTGAGCGAGATGTTCTGCGTAATTATACGATCTGTATGTACACTTATGGGAAAGGATTTAATTTCACGTTTGACAGCAAACTTGGTAATTATGAAACTATATATTAAAAGTGTTATTAATTTAAATGTTGAGGATTTAGTTTCGTACATTTTAATTAAAATAACAAATTATATTTATAATTTTAACAAAAGTCAGATATACCAGGCAACTATGAATATCGAAGAGTTCCACATTTAATGAATATCAATATTATCTCATATAGTAGAAAATATTGAGCTAGAGTATTCAAATCCTCGTCAAGCTTTATCTACATTGACAGGTGACGTTTGTGTAATAGTAAAACCAATACATGGTTTATAAGATATAGATATACGTGAATTATTGATTATTAATTAGGATTGTGAAGCGGCGGTTACTGCGTGTGATGTGTGAAGTTACAAACATTTGTCCTTCAATCCTGTAGTCGCGTGTAGTATTCTCGTTTTCTCTTTTCATTTTACGTTTCATTTAAAATTTTTATGTCCTATTAGATATAATTTCCTAGTACTTTTCTTGCTGTGTACCTACTCTGAAATCCATTCACGTATGAAAGACGCCAGGGTAATCCCAACGTAGATATTTCTGTAACACAGATTTATAATCTCTATAATATTTTATTTTGAAACTAAGCTTACTTGAAAGGTGATGTGACAAATTGTCTGTTACAGACATTGTATCACTATATGTGTCATAAATTCTCATAATAAAGGCTTAACTAAAACAAAAAGATATAAACTCCTTAGGCATATACGTAATTACACATTGAGGGTTATTTTGCAAACAATATCTTATACGAGCATCTTTAAATAAAGAGATAAGGACCCCCAATTATTATTTTAGGGTCGGGCCTTTCAAAGTTGTTCAAGTACCTACCAAGTTCGCACCCTTTGTATAGAGCCTGGCTTCCGAGAACTCGGATCTTAGTTTGATACCTATTTATTCTTATATCAAAGATAAAAATGGAAAAACTTTGACACCGCTTTTTGGAGGGAGGGCAGCTTTTTAAAGAGATCCGATTGAGATTTGACTGGTATCACAGAGCCACACAGAGCGTCCACAAGAATTAAATTAATAGGCAATTTTATAATATTTCTTTCTTAAAAATACAAAAGTCAAGAGAGTTGAAAGAAAGGTATTTATAAAATGTATTGATGTCGCACTCTGCTTATACAACGAACCAGTGAATGCGATAGGAACAAATGCAGCTCTAACCAAAAGTTTTTACCTAAACCTCTTTTCGAGGAGGAATCCATTTACGGATGCGCTCGCTACTGGCTAAGCGATGGGTGTATGTGGGCTTCACCCACTGCCTCATCAGAGAGAAGTTGGGAAAACGCTCTGAAAATCCCCGGTAAATCTTTTGCCCCTCACGGGTGTGAGTTTGAATAGATTTAAATCGTCTCGATCATGTTTGCCATCATCTGTTGTGAAGTGTTGGAAACGATTTTTATATATGCGATTATCAGCTGAAGGAAACCACGATCGCAAACGTTTCAATATGATTGATACTCACACTATGGGTTCTGCCGAAGCAATTCACCTGACTAGCCCCCTATTCGGTCCGTATGCCGCGAGGTAGGCAGGACCATCGGTTGGTGGAGCCCCCGGACCGCCCAGTCTTGCGGCCGGGCTTCGTGCCAATGGACATTGCCCAGAGGTGCTTGGGCAATCCCAGACGTGGCGGCCTGTGTAATGCGAACTGAAATTACCTATGAAAAGTATTCAAAGAATTTGTTTCTTCCTCCAATATTGGACCGATTTTATTACATTTCATTAATAACTAAAGATAAAAGAAAGACTTCGGCTGTGTTAAATTTGTTTACTGGTTTCTGACAGTAACTTATACTTTTTTAGGTTTTGGAAGATTTCTTCTTTATTTGATCTTTAATAATGAATTTGTGAATTACATATTAATATCTAATGTAATAATTTTGAACATAATATAGATTTAAAAACATTGGTTAAAACATATGAAATTAAATATACCGAGTAATCTGTTTTTCCTTTTATAATCTAGCTTTCATGTCATTTATCCCAAAACTATGCAGGGTCCGTACTGTCATATTATGAAACTATGGAACACAAAATTTATTCAAGGCCAGATAAAAAAATCAAGTGCTCTTAAAAAAACTGATACTCCTTTAGGAACGACGAAAAATATTAAATATAATTACGAGACTTATCGAAATGATTCAAACTAAAATTGCACTTGCAGTGTTATAACCACATTTTACTCCATCATACAATAAACAATTTTAACACCAACCTTTATAGTTCAAAATGTGTACAACCTTAAATAATAAAGCTGAAACATCAAAATCATTGTTAATCTTCGAATCGCCTTCAGTCACCTAGACATTGTGTTACAACTTTCTCCAACGTAATTCACTTTGCGTAACGTTTATTAGCGCGTAGTAAAGGCTATAATGGGTTGTTAGAGCAACAAAACAATGTTGTAAGACGTTGTTTGTAAGTTGTCGACACTTGGTGACGTTTATCCTTGAAGCGAACCGGGACAATCTGTGGTGTCATCTAGGTAATGAGCATTGTTGTCTCTTTCTGACGTGCTCTAATGAAAGTGCTTTTAATGTTTGCAGGCCCTAAGAAATTGTTCTTAGTTATTTATAACAACGTCACGTGACCTTACAATATATAATGTATAAATGAAATTTTTATACTTTTTGCAATAGTAAAATACAATATACATGTATTTCAACCAAACATTGATAGACTGGTGTTAAGACAATACTGACGTAAACCCATATAACTTACTTTAAAAATAATTAAAAAATAGTCATACAAAAAATAGACTTAAAACACGTGCACATAAAGGGCATTTATAATTATTCAAATTAAGATTACCAAATTTGAAAGCATTTTTGTATTTGTATTTATTATTTTCAGAAACAATAGAAAGAGAAGCAATGACTCCAAAAAATACATTTTAATCAGAAAATCCGATTAGTGGGTACTTAAATTGAAATATTTTTTGTCTTTTAGACATTTGAAGTCTATTTTAGTTTTGTTTCAAACTATTTTGAATCGAAACTAAGAAACTTAAAAAATCTTGAAAGATATACACAGTTATTTCATTCGTTTATTTCACTTCCCGCATTGAGTGTCATCCAGAAAACTAATTTCCTATTTTTATAAACATCAAAGCCGCTGCCGGTTTTAAGTGAAGTCGTCTGATCGCTGTAACTTAGCGAGTACTGCGGCTATCAACGTTTTATGGTACAAGCTCGATTCAATGGCGGGAAAGATTGAAATTATGATTAAAAAATAAACATAAATACCAGGAAATTACTCCTGTAAAGTATTTACACTAATCAAAAACGGAGATGAAGATCCCACATGTATTCAGACGTCATAGTACTATATTTTGTTTTATAAAAAGTTGTGTAGATAAACACATGTGGGTCATAATGTTATTTTTATGCTTAAAGTCCTTCATTTGAACAACATTTTTTTTATCTCAGTAGCCCAAAGTAAACATCATTGAGAGCTTGTCTAATGGCTACTAGATAACGGAATATATATAAAGTAATTTGTATATAAACAACATAAATATACCTAATAAACATATAAAAACGCCCATGTTCTCTAGTAGACAGTGATACTGACCACGACCAGATCGTCGTCAAAATATTTGTACAATAAAAAATAATAAATCGATTTCTAATTAAAAATCACGAATATTGTTTTAGAACCAAATTATGTCCTCGCTATTCCAAATCAAATCAAAAGTATTTTATTTCATAGCAATATAAATTATTAATTAACAATATTTAATAACATTTTTAAAAAGTTCTTACGGCATTAATGATTGACTAACAATGTTCTAATAAATATTTTATCGTTCTTTCTTTCTTACGTGTATATGTATGCACGGCGTATGTATGTATCACGTGTGTGTATGTGTGCAGCAGTATTGTACTTATTTTTTATAAAGATTAATAAACTTATGTATTTAAACAGTGAATCAAAAAATAATTTTAAGATTAATATAATTATCTCCATAATTGAAAAGATGTTGTTTTTTGCCGTTAATAAACAAACGAATGTAAATTTATGCGATCCTAACCGTGAGTTACGGGTCCTCTATCGGGAATCGTTTATCGTCCACCTTCGATCTAGCGGGAATTAAGCCCAGGGCTACCACTCTTAACCCATAATAATTCATATTTTAATTAATCTGTCAAGCACCAACTTACTGGTTATAAACTCAGTGTGACTCACCAGCAACCTCTTGCCATTTGACGGGAAAATTGTACTAACTAGGTCGTAGCCCCTTTTTAATAGTAAGACCAGAAAACTCTGGCAATCATATACATACATCGGAGGAATTCGGTCGTATCACGCTCCCATCTACTAAAGGGTCCAAGCTAGTCCATATCATCAGTTCATATACGCTCAGCTAGCCCAGTGTGAAGGTAAGTAACAGAAATATCTATCCCCTTTACAAAATTAACAAACATTTAATTAAAATTGTCAATTTCCTACCAAAAATTATATTCATTTGCCACTACATAATAATACATTAATTAACTTTAACATTAAAGCATAAACATCACTTATAAAGTCATATATTTGTGTATTGTTAAAATCTACAGAACTTCTGAAACTTAATTAATAAAATAGTTTCAACTGGTTGGCAGCCCTAATTACGCAATCATTGGCAGATTTATGAGCTGACTCTAGCGTGGCGCGCCCTACTTATGTTGTACTCATAACATCACCCTGACATTTGCTGTTTTTTCCTATTATAGGTTTAAAGGTCGTCTTGAGTTCTCACACGGAAGTTTAGTATTCTGTGAGCACTCACTTTTTAATCAAATAAATTTCTGCAAAACGTCAATCTTTAAAAGGTTGCTCAAAACAGTGCTTTGTTTCTCTAGCTCATGTACGCAAAATGAAAATACCGAATATTTTTTTTAGAAAGAGTTATAAATAAGTTTCACAATAATTAAAACTGAATTCCTGAATATAAATTTTTTGTAATGATGTTTCCTGTAAAACTGTAGGCTACGCGTCACTGTATGTATTTAATTACATTTTACAATCATTGCGTTGAAATGCGAGTAAAACTTTTCAATGCATTTTACGAGAATTTGGGGGCAAATGTAATTGGCACCATTCATGCTACTTCGACTACCGGGATAAATAATTATCAATGCTCACACACCACGCAAAAATGTCTATTAGCGTTTTAAGAATAGTGATTAGCGAAGTCACACCTTGTGGAAGACTGTGCTTAATTCGAGTTAGTAAGGTCTCATGACTAAGATGCAAGAAGCTCTCCAAACGTTGATATTTGTCATGAAACTCAAAAATGAACTTAGAATGCAATATAAAGTTAAGGACAATTAGGAAATATAGATTGACAACAATACTTGAAAAAAGAACTTTTTAAAGAATACAGATTTATGCATAACTATTTTCTTAATATGTTCGAGAGGTAATACGCTTAAGGCTTTATAATTGGCTTTTGGAAACAAATGGAGCAATGCTCTAAGTAAATACATAATATATTCGCCGCTCTTTTAATTAAATACACTCAAGATAAAAATTCTTTTTCCAGATAAATAATAGAAATACCTCCCCTAAGTCTTAATTATTATTCCCTGGAGTAACAACAAAACGTAATTGAAAAGACTTTCCTAAAGTAAACTGGACTTAAACTAAGCGAAGCTTTCATTGAACTTAGGGCGGAATGGATGGCTTTATGATGAGTTTAGGGCGGGCGGATTAAACAAGACGTTGTTCGCTAGGAACTTTGGTCGTTCCGCGTACACCATGCCCTTTTTAGTGCATACCCTAATGTGGAACTCCATAATCAAGGAACACTGTTATAACAGGCGTATTTACTTTACCACACTCGCGTAACTTTGTCGTCCACTTTTCAAACCGGGTAATTTGATCGCTTGCTGGTTCCTTGTTGAACCAACAAGCGATCAATTTTCTGCTTTGTATTGTCGAACTAGCCAGACTCAGTGGTTATACGACGAAGGCTGCTCTGTCAAGAGTGAACTGAAGAAAAATTAGGTACATTATTTATAAATTAAAAATATTTTTTTACAGCAGGGAGGTAGAATTGAAGTTACTCTTTGTATTTTAGAAATTACTACTCAATTTTAACATCAAAATACTATTATACATTTTATAATTTATTGTGTACTCATAAACATCAAAGTCAAAGTGATAAATTGTTGGAGATTGACCAAGACCATGGAGTACTTCATAAGTTTATGAGATATTTGTGTTATTGTTAAGGATATTGGTTTTGTTATTTTCGTACTTACCTGCAACTAACTCACAATAGTTTTAAATCCAAATAATTAATGACGTCTTCGATAGTGTTTGTTAAGATGTGAAATAAAAATATATTAAATTTTTATTGTTAAAAAATACTAAGCATTTGACTACGATGTAAAAAGTTATAGTGTTTGTAAACTTACGCGAAAAGGATAAAAAAGCAACCATCTGACCGAGGTCGTCCCACGTCGAGTGACGTTAACTGCACTTACGCTTCTCGACTTCAGAGCAGAGTGTCTTATCTTAGTGACTTTCTGCAAGGAACACTGAATGGCATTCGTTCATTTAGCACTTAATTGAAATTTTGAGCCTCAGTATACTCCCGGTATCCTCGAGACATTAAATATTAAATTGTGTTTCGATAATAAAGCTTGACAGATTAAGGTGACTAAGTATTTGCATTCACTTCGATTTAAAAGAACTTAGTAAATGAGTCGATATTTTGACTTTGACTTAACACGGAGGTATCCTATTCTGTTTTAGCTGTTCATGTTCTTATTTGGACTTAAGATAGATATGTCATAGTGGTTTTTGCACTCAACTATTAGAAACTTTCGATACCTCAGTAATTTATCCTTTTCTTACTTTAAAGAGGCTCGTGGAATTAAATAAAGTTCATATGAGCATAAATCTCACCTAACATGTGATCAATGACGTCGAACAAAAGCCCTGTGCACAGTTAAGGACTAAGCGAAAAGCAATGTAAATAAAGTCTGAGCAAAAATCAACGAAGGTTGAACAAGTTAGGACGCGCTCGAGATTTAAGGCTTTCGCGGTAAATCGCGGCGCGTTGCCTTCAGGCGGAAATGTCACGAGGTCGAATGTGGTGTTACATTGCAAAAAATTCTAATGCAACTGAATAAACACCATTTCCAAGATGCTGCGAAAATACATTTAAATATTAGTTTTAGGTTTCGTTTCTTTTACATACTTGTACTTTGGAAAATAATATATATGCTATGTCTATATTTAAATGTCAAACATACAATGTTTACGGTGTTCATGATACTTTCAAACTTATACTAATTATGATCTCGAGTTATGTGAAGTATAAGAGAGACATATAAAAATGTAACTTACATATACAAACATTCATAACTCGAGGATATATGTTCGATCTCATCGTAAAAACATCTGGATTCGAACATGGACGCCCAGTATTCTTAAAAGGTGACCATTTAATTAAGCCGGCACATACTTTATTACAGACTAATTAACATAATGTATTATGTATTGAAACTATTTATTTACAAAAATAGCGGAAAAGGCTGAGAAAATATTGTAATGGCCATGAAAGAAAATTACGGTTTCTATATTGAGCTGTTCTCAGTTACTTTACGGCAGTCACAGCTGATTGAATTTTGAATAATACTAGGAAAATAGGACCACGAGACGTGCTTCTGCTCGCGTTTATTTAAACATCTGCCGTACAAAATAGTATAAATCGCATAGCTTGAATGCGTTAGGGGGATAGCAGACTATAGTCGTAGTGGTCCCAAATGCAGGAACGGCGGGATATGTTTCGTGTAAGAAAGGATAGGTATTTCTCATGGGAACAAAGCGATTGCTATTGGCGAACTATTTGATTTCTAGAGACCGTACACACCGAAGGGACACGACACTTAGTAGCGCTACTTAGCTACGATCTTCTAAAAGGTGCTTACCCCTGTCGGGCGTCATAATTCTAGTGAGACATCACTGTGTGCTAATTCTCAAAAAATGCATAACTTTACTGCACCATGCCTGATGGTGAGCATTAGGAGTCCATATGCCATGACAGCTAATGCAGCATGTGATATACTGCCCTAGCCACCTCCACCTTGCCGGCCCAAAAGCATTCATGCCTTAAAATATATGAAGCAGGGAATAAATGTTCCAGTATAGAATGCAATGCCAACCGCTAAAATACACCGTCTACACCGTTTAGCCGCCCTAAAGAGACGCGTTTGGTCAAATAAAACACGGCAATTTTCTTTATCCGACAGATTCTCTTTTTATCCGCACACAAAAGGAAACTTCAGACTCGTAAAGGCTGGTTTTTAATTTTAAAATTGCCTTGGTTGTTTACAATGAGCTTTGGCGTAAAGAAATGAGTCGCCTGTCACGTTATAAAAAGTTGGCGTTGTGTGTTCTATTTTTACATTTGTCGAGGTGCTTTGTGCTTGTATCAATTGTAAGCTCCATAATCTTTAACTTAAGGCAAATTTGTTTTTTTCATTTGGAAATGTCAAATAACCTTCTATTCATTTTAAATAGGCACGTGTTCTTTCTTTCACTTTATGTATTTACAAAATAATAAAATACGTCTGTTAAATGAAAGTCAAATATAAATATTATTCTTTTTCCCGTCCCGAACTTATATTATTTTTTTCCAGATTACATTTAACACACTGTAGCCGTAGGCGATACGCTGATGCTACAGAGCTTATCGCGCTACAAGATGTCGTAGCTAACATGTTAAAATCGTAGCGCCGTAGCCGCTACGAATCCATCAACGATACTTGGAAAGTAATATACGACGTTGCTCTTTGAATATTTATTGAGTGAATATTTTGCTATACATATATGAAATTATACAGGGAATTATTTAAATTTTTCATTAAATAATATGACAAAGAAACGTTATATATTATAAAATTAGAATTTATCTACACTGGTCTAAAACTAAATAAATCCTACAAGGCTAACAAAACACACAACATATTATGTTTATGTGTGTAATTAATGTAAATTATATGTACTTAAAAATATGCTGTATTCTAAATCAAACCAGCTTTGTAAAGTTGATTTCTTTCATGGAGCATGGAGCATTTTTGGGTGACTCGTATTAACTCCACAAACATATATCTAAGGAATTACTTATTGCATGTATACCGTTGCTTCTTATTTATCTTATTTATGCCAAAATATCTTTATTAAAAAGACTCAATTACTAAGTTAATAAATCTTCATAAGATGGAATATGTATGAGAAAAATAAATAAATATAATTAAAGGTATGGCTCTAGTAATAGTGATAACTATATGTGCAGTAAAGTCTATTTAAATTTTGTCAGCTAGAAGATACAATGCGTTTAATATATGTATAGACCCCAGTCTTAGCTCTAAGCTAAAATATTTTCAATTACATATTTGAAGCTCAATCCGATAAAATACCAATGTTGTATGTGAAAGGAGGCATTTGTGATCGAAAAATGATTATCCGCACAATTTATTGAAGTTTATTGAAATTCACGAGAGAACTTAATGTTCGTAGGAAATGTTTAAGACTTTTTTGTATTACGTAAGTTTACTTACTAACTTACGTTAAATTGAAAAGACGAAAGAATTTTTTATCTTCGGCAATTCGCCACCATTACAGATTCACAAACACAAATGTATAATAAAAAATGTAGTGATCTTTGTACAGCGGTCAGTCATGTAATACTACCTTATCTTATCTTATCTTGATGTAGGGCTATGATTACTCCCGGAGCACGTCGACCCAATGGGATCTTTTGTGCTTCCCCAATCCTAATTACCGCTGTCCTGGAATACCTCCAAGATGTACTTACTAAGTACACCTGGAAACAGCAGCATTATATCTTCAGGACTGGGATAGCCCAGTCCAAAGAGACCCATTCTTTTCCTAGCAAGAGCATCACAGTTACATAGGATGTGTTCCATGTATTACTATACTAATAATAATAAATAATCTTTATTTAACTTGTAGTTGGGGCCTTTTTTTGTTTTCTAAGAAAAACTATATTTCCTGCAAATTTAATTGTTATATATCCTGTATCACAAACACAAAAGAAACACAAAAGTGAAATAAACAAAAAATACTCAAAAAAAGGTGGAATGCCTACTTTGCAACAGATGCTTCCTGCTAACCTACAATCAACGTAAAGGCATTTTTTCACTAAAATGTACGACGATAATTGATATATTTTGATGTTCACATAAAACCTATCGAGTTGCAGCGTAAAAGCCAATGGAGGCTATAAAGGCCGGTCGTGGTCTCTAAAAATACAGGCTGACATTTTACAGACCTTCCGTGGACTAAGTTTGTGTAAAGCTTTATTAATGGTCATTGGCCGTCTGCTTTGTGGTGTTACTCATAAGAGGTGGCGAGGTTCAAATCGCTGCGCTCATGAAATAGTAAGTGCACCACGTTAACATTACATTATGCCAAATATTTATATAAGATAGCCAGTGTAATGATTTATCTCCTACATTTAATGATCAATAAGTAAATAATATTTCCAGAAATTATTCAAATAATACTGACCCTTTATGACCTATCTTTTTAGTACTAACTAAGCGTCTCAATAAGAAATTACATTATCATATTATAAACGACATATAATATGATTACTATATAGTAGTGAGTCGTTATCTTACATCAATAAACATGGGACTCTTTAACAGACATTTCCCTACTTTATTTGACACATGAAAATGAGTTCCTTCCAAAACGGAGTACAATTTGTAAAGGAGGTTCGCCTATGGACTAAACCTATAATTTCTACTCACTACCTTATTAATAGAGATTTGGAATTTGGCACGATTTTTATTTAAAAATTAATTAAAGTTAAAGACTTCTCAGCCTCTCACTCACACCACACGCTGTATGTATAACATTAAAAGTTTGTTTGGCGACCGCCCGCTGTTTCTATGTGACCGTTACCGGCAACTTTATGAAAGGCCTGTTTGGTTGTTCTCACGAAAATATGCCCTATCTCGCTGAATATTGCCGCGCGGAATAATTTGGGTCACTTTGGTAGTTCATTATACTATTGGAAGAGCAGACATTAATATTCTGATATATTTATACAGAACTGCCGATTTGTATTTGGTACTGTTTATTTAATTATTAGTATAAATGACAAAAAATAATTTTATTATTTTCTTTAAACATCAGCGAAATAACATCAGTTATTGTTTTTCTGAAGTGAACCATTGACTGTATGTATGTACATTGATTTAATGTTCATAATTTATTATTAAATGTAAATAAAATGTTGTAAGTTTAGCGTTTGTTATGTAAAACATGTTGGAACCAATGTTCAATTAAAAGGTTTTGAATTGAATCTTACTCAGTGGTCTTCTAGGCATAATGTTGGACTCTATCTTGCAGTAGGTTCCGTATATTTAATATATCCAGTTAAAACAATACAACGACTTACCGATATCGATACTGGTTGAATTGTTTACTTCAAGTTATTCTATAGTATTGTCTTCTTCTTTCTTTGGTTTTTCTTGTATAAAATAAATAAATAGCTTTTCGTTAGTCTCGTAAAAACTCAAAAACGGTTTGTAGATTGAAAAAAAAAACTGTTTTATTTAGTAATTCAATGGTGGTTTAAAAATAAATACCAAATAAAATCCTAAAGAAAAGCTTAAAAATATATAACTGAATATTGGCTATTTTATTTTATTTTTAGTATGACCAGCAAAATTATGAAACGCTATTGCTTGTCATTTGCACTACTACTAACTAACAAGAGTTCCCGTGAGTGATAGATATAACGGACAAGGCGTTCGATGAATACTTCGCTAACAACATCTTAACTCGCTTATTGGGGCGTTTGTATTATACGAGCGTGTCTACGTTAGTACCAGAAGCACAGACAGCATGACCGGTGAGAATCAAGTGTAAATGATTTACAAGATTTTGGTTGGGATTTTTTTATATATGACGGCGCGTGATTAAATAAAACGTTAATTATGATTTTAACAATTGTTTAATGAAGTAAATTTTATGTTTTATTAAAATGATTTGTTATGAATATTGGTATTGGTAATGAGAACTATTCGAATACATCGAATAGTTATTTGAGAGCGGGTAGTTCCGAATGGAGTTGTGACTGTCGTGGCGGTGGAACGTCGATTCAGTTGTTAGTCGCCGCTTGAAATGTACAGACACAAAACCATTGGCTGTAATCAAAAGCTAGCATAATAATCTTACGTTATTTTTATTGTGATTCGTGTTAAATCAATTTAATAGTAATTGATCATTAATTCGCTGTTATTATTTTTACGTTTATTGTAATATTTGAAAAAAAGACAACCTATTGTAAAATGGATGACGAAATCGATATCAACACGCCTCAACTGCTCGGCAATCCGTCATATATATTTTCTTTAGGTGTGGCACAAAGAAGCGTATGAATGACGGACGAATTGTGTTTATTTTATTTTATTGTCTATTATTAAGTTTAAATGTTATTTTTCATGTTTTGTGTATTCGTATCGGTTTTTTTTATTATGTTTAGATAAAAATGTGAGTGTTTGTAAAATATTATGACAATATTATTATGATGTCATTAAAAAAAGATGTAGTTACTGCGCGTACATTAATACTTAGGTCCCTAATCAGTGGCGACGAACCGTTTCAATTGGACTACCCGCGTCCCAAGAGCCGTATAAAGTGACCCGGACGGGACCATGAATGCATGATCAGAATTTGTTACATCGTCAATTGGGCTACGGCGCTGGCGGTTTATGGCACAGTTGGTTACGCACAGTAATGTATGAAGGAAAAGATAAATCATTGACTGCTTCTTTTCGTATCCACGATTTTTCAACTGTTAATTTAAGTGATTTGGATACCCATATCAGCAGATGCGTAGATCAACGTAAGACAGGTAAAGCTGAATGATACTGGATTCCGAAGTTCCGAAGTAAAATTGTGTGCGTTACGCTTATATAAAATGAAGATTGTCTTCAAAACTCAATTATTACATTATTCTGGAACTTAATCTACTGTCTTAACAAAAATATATTATGACACTCACAATAAAGAATCATTAAGAACCAGGTTTATTTGTAACTCTAAAACAAATCTGGTTTCCGGGTATGTATTTTTTTTGTATGTTTTATTGTATGTTCACAAATGGCCCTGTCAATTGTGAACCGACGATGAAAGTTAAATTGATAAAGTGTACTTCTAAGGTAGTCACATTTTCACCAAGTCAGGATCTGATGATATAATCTCTGGGATGTTTCATATTTTTTTTGTAAAGCTTTTTTTTAAACTACAAACAGACGACAACAATACTGACGGTTATCTAAATTTGACCTTAGAAACTGACCGCTACAAATGTTTAAAAACAAAGTTTTGAATAAAACTAAAAGTCGACCTATGTTGTTGGTGCTTAGTTGTTTTCAGAAATAATATAAAGTAAAGCTCCGACTTCAATAAAATATTTTAATTTGGATAACATCTTATATTGAATCATTTTGACCTTTCTAGTGTTTCAAGGTCGGTTTTTAGTTTTGGCTATAACTTTTTTTATTCGTTACCGTCTATGTCAGACTATTATTACTGTGAGACGTTGCATTGTGTTCAACGAATTCGTTCAACAAATTATTATTCAGATCGGATCCGCCCTAGACATTGAGCTGGTCGCTCGTTTATGGTTATTGGAGCATGTCAGTCTCCCTGACCGAGGATGGGCGTCGTATATTAGGTAATTCTTTTGACATTAAATTTTTTTTTCGAGTTAATCATATAAAATATGTTGGTTCTTTTGTAAAGGAGGAAATAGTGATTTATATTGTAATAGCCTGATATCCGCTTTAAGCTAATCATTATGCTTTTATCTATGTACTAGGATCACAGTTAGGATTACAATAGCACGTTTTCTCATAATAAAAATAATTCAAAATCTTTTGTACTCTGAAAAATTTTCTGCCATTGTCTTGTGACACGAGTCAGCCTCAATAGCTTTTACTTTATATCAAATGTTATTTGTGTGTCCATTAATTCTTGAACGATTTTCTATTAGCACAATCTCCTTATATAATATTCTTTTAAAATAAATATGCTATATACTGATAGGTAACTTAGTATTTTACCCGCACTTACTTCATACTTCTTATCATAGTTAATATTAATATAGTAGGGAACTTTTTGCTATGTGAAAATGCTATAGAATATTTTACGTTTGTGTTCACTCATAAAATATGGGCTAGAAAAAGACCTTAAAGATAATGTTATAACTTATTCAAGTAAATAACAGAAAATACCTATTATTTTTACTTTACTAATTAATTATGAATAGATACTTTTAAAGTGGTCACCAATCCTTCGAGTTAACCTGTATTGTATTTAATAATTATTATTCGTAGCGTCTCTATGATAAGATCCAACAGTCATACATACATACGTGGACAGTCTACTGCTATCGTTTGAACTGCGCCGTAACTTCATCAATATTTCATTAACCGACCAATAACCCACTTCGAGGCGCGTGTATTTTTTCTCCTTTTCCCCCCCATTTGACTTTGCAAGAGACAGACGAGTTATTAAAACAGATTTCCATTTGAAGATGATTGCCGGCAATTTTGCTTTGACAAAGTAGCTTAGAGGCTATAGTTACATTTATTCTTGTTTTATATGCAAATACGATTTTTATATTGGCTTTGTTAAATGACTAATGATTTGTTATATGAAAAAAATTATATGATAAAACAGATAGAAAATATCTACCAAAGCATCATAACCGCTCAGGAAGTGTCTTCTCAGCTTTTAAATTTTTTTAATGACAAATTATTTATGCTACGTGTATTATGCAATGAACCTTGTACCTATATACCTGTTTATAATTATATGAAATGCGACGCACCCGAAAGAGACAACAATGGTTTTATTGGACTTGAATATTTTACTAACATTTTAATAATTAAAAATTCGCATTTCTAAGGAAAACTGGACTACTTATGTCAATTCTTTTGTACCAGGGTCATATAACTGTGCAAGATCAACTCCCACGGATCAACTGAATAGGGTCATTCACATCCTGAAAATGATTCTTAAGAGATTTGTAAGAGTTTTTGGATGAAATGGGCTTATTGAATACCATAAGCGTCAGTAGCAAGTACCTGTGAGAACTTGTGGTTTTCACAGCTGGCAATCGAGTGGACTGTGTGAGAATTTGGCAAGTGTTGCCGGCGAAATATAAAGAGGACTCGAAAGTAAATTAATAATGAAGAAGTTATGGAATATAATGGAGGATTTTATAAATATTTGTACTACAGCTCCTTTTCACACTCCGGTGGCCGAGTCTTCAGATTTTTGCAATTTAGGTATTTGCTATTATTTATTAAAAATGGTTTCAAATTGGAATAATTACTTCTAATTATTGAAATTGTATAACAAACAACTGAAAAGCAAAGTGCGTAAAGGAATTCGAAGAATCGAAATAATCGGCGATGTTTAATTCGATACTAAAGAAATCGATTGGGTTTGATTAGAGGGCATCACTTCACAACATTCAAATTTGGAACCGTCATCTAAATGTCAAAGAAATAAACGTAGGTAACTGTATAAAACTTAAAATGAAATTGAGAACATTTTAATGCGATGTTCTCAGTCGCTCTGCGTAACTTTGCTTTCTGTCGCTTTTATAAATAATTGCTGTAAAAGCTGAGTTATCCCAGCTTGGCCGGTGTGTGGTTAACAAGCGGTCTTGAGCCCGTAGTTATTGCATTAGACTGCTCGACTAGTCTTCTCGTCTGTTCCGATTAGGGCTGGCACAAGACAATTTTTTACAGTGTTAAACAAAATGTATTTTTTATTTCAACATTTTATTGTGACACTAAGCAGAAAGTAATTAGATATTTGTGCAGGACCCGTAACCGTGACAAACCTATACGCAGGGTAGATTGATCGATCAGCTCTCCCAGTAATCTTATTTGTGCCATAGAAACATAACTGCACTGTGGCTCTACTCAGAGAGCAGTTTCATGCGTATGTGATCGTAGTCGCTCTGATCAGCACTTTGCAGTGGAATGCGTTTCGATATGAGATTGGCCTTTTCCCAATATATAGGGTGTAATGTCATTATCCACTAGAATTAAATTTACAAAAATAGTAAAAAGTACCACCCACTTTACGTTGAAGAGCACAATTTTGTACTTTAATATTCTTATAAGTTGTTAGTGGTCTTATAGCTCGTTTCGAACAAGTGGCTTTATATAGTTCACATAACGTTTCGCCTTGGTTTTTAGAGATATTTGAGTAGCTTTTGTGTGACAAGCTCTGTGGTAGAAACAAAATTAGTAAGCAGCTAGCTCACCATGCTGTATAATTGATAAAGTTTAATATACAGCAAAGCAATATTTATTTTAATACATGAAACAAATGAATAGGATTTTGTTAGTTTCAATAACAACTATATTTTTGAACTAATGCTGCCAAATTAAATCACGTTGTCATATTACTGCATAAAACATTTTACCTCGAACGCTATGATTTTTAAATATATATAATCTAAACATATTTAAAATACTATCGCAACTACAAAATTACATCATTATCCTGCCACAGATTATTTTTTTCTACATTGGATCTTTTATGTCACTGTCACTGTAAAATACAACACGATGTTATAATATTCTTCATAACTGACAACCCTGACCAGCGGTTATAATTCTGCGGTATGATTTGTGTTTTACGACAATATTATTAGTGTGTGTTTTATCGGCTTTGTTTAATTGTAATTGGTTCATTCACGGAGCCGTTTGGGTGATAACGTCCTTTATAATATACTGTTTGTAATATTTGTAATATACTCACTGCAGAATATCATGCATTGAGTACGTATATTTTACCTTCACAGTAAACGACGGCAATTTATTTAATAAAATATTAAGTATACATTGTATTTAAAACGAAATAAATCAAAATAGGGATATTTTTGTGCACCGACATTATTTCAGCCTTTAAGCGTATATCTCAAAGAAGATAGAATGAAGTAGATATCGACAGACAAATATATACATATATATCTCTCTGTGTGACTTATCGAGTGCTAGCTTACGTCAAAGCTAAAGAACTTTTAAAATAATTCCTTTTACAAGGACTGTAGTGTCCAGCTCATGCAGAACCTATATATCAGTTTATTTGAATTGGAGCCAGGAATATGAACATGCATGATTGAATTTATTGTTATATTTCCGAGTTGTAATAGTGAGGGGACAAATAAAATTCCAATATCTGATACCGTAGGTTATTTATTTCTGCATCATGACAAGCTTTCTGTACCAACAGTAAGCTTTCTATCTGGAATGGAAAAGTTCGCAGTGAGCCTTGTCAGTTTACTGGTAGGCTTTCTGTGGCAGAATCTATCCAAGAGTGTAGGGACACTGTGTCTTTTTCCTCTGTCTAGTAAAAGTTTTACTTTTAACTTAAATCTTATTGGAATCCAGATACAATCAAATTTTTATTATCACGATATTCCCGAGAGTATGTTGCGACGCAATAAATAAAGAGACAGGTAGAACGGCCAGAGCAGGAAGATAAGCTCTGTGTAGCAAAATTCATAATAGGAATTCATAGAGCCATATGTGGATATCTCCTTTGTTCCGAGGTAAATAAATACTTACAAGGGTAAAAAACTTCGTGGTGGTAGCCTGATGAGATACTGTAAATAATTATGAACAAAAATGACCCATTAATAGTTTGATTGGGCAAAGCGATAACCCTACGAGCGCTTTGAAGCTTTAGCGAGACTCGAGACTAGCGTACAACTGTTCATTTATAAAGTTTAAGTTTTTTAAGTTAAGTTTTTTCTGTTTATTAAAAGAAATGAATTGGATCAACAGGCTTCAATGTTGAATGGGTTTGCTGCTGTTAGCTTTGTAGCTAGAAAGTTTCTTAGACAATATCCCCAGCCTTCTGATTGAACAATAAGGTCTTTCATCATTGTTTATCAAGATAGCATCGATTTTTCACGTTTTTCAAGTTGAATACAAAACATTTTTTCACCCTTCATTTTTATAAATAGCGCACTCGTGATTTATACTTCCGCGATAGTGGAGTGATTAATGTGATCCATTTTTGTTGTTATACTTATCTGTCTACCGCTGTATCATATTTTATTATTTCTAAATGGAACGTGTTTAGCGGTGTCGTATTTCTGAGTGTTACTTGGAAAAGTAAGGAAAAATTCCGGCCAGTGTTATCGTTGTCTTAAAATTGTGAAATGAGAGTGAGTGAGTGAATGTATTTAACTCACACTTATAACAGATTTAAGATTCTTTGAATGAAATAGTATAATTATATATTTCTCGCACTCACATCTATAATCTAACCCAAATTAAGAGCTTGTGTTATGGATATTAGATAACTGAGAAATATATATAGTAATATAAATAGTAAAAAAATATAGTTATAAAATATAGATAGTACAGTATTTACATTGACAGTAGACAGTATATACATTGACATGACTCATGAGCATATATTCGTAGGACGTAACGTAGTAACGATTTCTCAATCATCATCGTCACCAACGGTCTATATACACCTCAATGGTGGGCACATGCCTTCCAACATAGGAGCAATACGTGAGGAATTTTGATCCATAAAATTTTGCATACAATTTTGGGTTATAAAATTTTGCTCCATAAAATTTCCACGCTGCCCCAATGCGAGTTGGAAGTAAGCTGTGGCCGTAACGACTGGAACCAACGGATTAACACAACTAATAATATAAGAAAGCTCCAGGAAATTACAATTCCCTAAACATGGTCGGTTCGATGGCTATTACAGTTAAGATTCAATCCAATAGCGCTTATATGTTGCAAACTAACTAAGCTCTTTGATAACTTAAGCGGTCAACACTTATGTTGTGCTATTGTGGAATATTTTTGGTTTATTATTTTAATGGGAAAGCGTAAAGATTTGAGTAATTTTCTTTGGGAAAGCGCTTAATAAAATTTGAGTTTCGACCAGGTCGCACTAGCCGCGGTCACAGACTGACTGCCTGCTAAATTAAAAGGTATATAATACTTTGAGTAAAATCTATACAAGTTACTACTTGTATAGATTATTATTTTGTTTTTTATTTCATTGAAAAAGTTGCCAGAAACATGTTAGGTGTATTTATTCTATATAATGAAAGCTGAAGGCACTACGCACTAGCCTTACTTTTTTTACTTACTTTCTTAAAGCTACGCACTAGTTTAATTTAGCTTAATGAAATAGGTTTACCGGTATCTTACTTCTTAATCTTTGATATGTTGATATATTAAGTATTGTTATATCTTACTCTAGCTAAGGTTATTTTGTATTAGTCGTCCTCTATCAGTCCCCACTAGGGTGAGTGACGTCACAATCTTGTTAACGACGTCATCAGTTACCCGTATAATGTTAGTTCATACGTAAGCGTTTTACTTGACACGGGGTCGTGGTGACGTCAGTGAGTTAACTACTCAGGTTTTATAGAGAAATCGATAGTTGTAAGGTTGGTTTTACTTAACTTCGACAAAAGTAAAATTAAATATAATTCCGTGGAAAAGTTGTTGACTGCAGTAACCGAAGCTTACTATGAATCGATAGCCAGTTCCTCTGTGGTTGAGGAATCCGGTAGCAGTTCGCTTTCATCTTCGGCCTTATCTTAACTTACAATCAAACGTAGGGAAAAGACAGTACAGTATGCTTTCGTGTGCCTCAAGAATGTTTCCTGTCAATCAAAATATAATGTTTAAAATCAAAAGAACATTTCTTTAGTATCGGAATTTCCGAATTCCATCTAATTAAAATTCGTTTTTTAAACGTTACAATCGTTATTGACCGATTACCAGTGGAGTCAATAACCTATGGATGGTAGGTTTTATTGGAAATATGCATGCTAGTGTTAGTTTTAATTTTAAAATAATTTATTTAATACATAATTAAATTGTATAACTTGTTAACGTTGTAATTAAATTTCAATGTCTGTAAGCTAGAGCATTCGTAAATAGATGATTTAAAAATACTGTCTTTCCTTCTTGGGCTGTTTAACGTGATTTTTGCTATACCCAAGTCCGTCTCAACTAACCATCTGTTAGGATTTGTTCAAGGAACCTTTTGTGTCTGAATAATGACTTATTTGTTGGATGAGAGCGGCTTATGATGCGGGCGAGGAGGTTCGTTTGAGTGGGTGTTTGAACACTTTGACTGTTTCATCATGTTTGTAGAAACAGTCAAATCTTACGATATTTATATTTCAGATGAAATTTCAGTTTCATCACTGACGAAAATACTGCAATCACAAATATTTGATGGTTCTTCTAGACAAACCTTCCTTATTTAGTTTTAGTATTATCTAGGACTAACTAATAAAGATTATTTCTTAATGCTGTTGTAAAAAATAAATACCTCATGTGCAACCGCAAAACGGCTAATGTTGCAACTACAGAGATAACTGACAGCACACTTCGCACGGGATTACAGTTGAGTGGATTGAAAATAAATAATTTGTTATCCGCGAGATACCACGCATGATACAAAAGGCGGTTGTCGCGTTCTTGCGTAAGGCACAATTTGGAAGAGGAAGCGGTTCCATTTTACAAATGCTTAAATATGATGGATAAATAACTTCATAGTACAGGAAATTATTTATGAACTATTACAAAATGTTAACAAGTAAAGTTATCACAGCATTCTAACAAAATTTCTTGCAAAGAAAAAGTATTTACTGTAAAAATAATAACGCTACTCGGTTTTTAATTGCATACTAGATAAAATATTTTTGTAGCCAACGAGAGCATCTTTGGTATTCTTTTCTACTTTTAAAACATCAACAAATTATGTCTTTGTGTGCTTATAAACAATGATAAAGGAGGAATTAGAATTAGAGAACTAACAAGGTGGGCAAGTGTTATAATTACAGAGCTGGAAATCATTCGAATGGCCCTGTCTCCAGACTGATACCAGAATTATTATTTACTTGATTTTTTTAAATTTTTATTTTATCGCATCAAAAAATCTAAACAGTATAAGAAAAAATTAGAAACAACTCAGATATCGCTACAATTTGGTGACTTGCCGCAGGTGCGACAGAGAGCGATTAAGCGCCACCTGCCACTGTTCACGACATCACGGCCCATTACCGGGCGAAATGTATCGGAATGGCATGCGCTCAGATTTGTATTGTAGCAGTGACGTCACGGGCACGTTGACAACTTGTTTATTTTATTATATTTAGTCGGCTGTACAAGGAGTTTCATTATGAACTACATGGGCGGGATAATGTCAACTTCCAACAGAAGAGGCTGCATCCAGCGATCACACTCTAGTACACAACAAGGGTGTCAAACAAGCATTCATGGCACACCAATATAGTTTGTAATACCAAAGATATTCAATACTCACGCATTGCCCATCCAGTCAATATTTAAATATAGCTTCATCTATTACACGCAAATAGCTTATGAAAGTAAAAAATTACAATAAACAATATCATACTACATATATAGATTGCGTGGCCGAAATTATGGTCACATCAAGATGTGGCCAAAGCTGCATTTCATACGTATCTTAAATTATAAATATTTACAATAAAAGAAATAAAGGCTAGTAAATATTTAATATAGTTTTATTGGTTCGTTTGTCCAGAATGGCGTAACTTTTCACTCCATTTCACTGGGAGAATGAGCTGTATATGTTAGTAGAAATGGTCGCGTGGTGGGGCAACTTATAAATAAATGATTTCGGTCCCTTCCGGCTCGGGGGCGCCATATTTATTTTGTGTATAAAACATATAAAATGAAATAATAGATCCGTAATAGTGAATTCAATTTATATCCTTTTTACTGAAATTCATTTTCCATGAATTACCTATTTTTTCTTATGAATTTCACAATTTATCTATAAATTTAACATACAAACCATTAATAGGATCGTTATTTTTATTTGTAGCTCGATTGTATAATTTACTATAAGTATAAATTTATTAAATGATTGATTTTTTTTAGAAATTGTAGGTATGAAAATTCTGTATTCCTGGTACTTTTTTATGATAAAAAGTTTCTTTGAAAAGAAAGAGAACTTTGGTAAAGAGTAATAAAAAACATCTGTCTATCTCATCTTTCCTTATTAATTTGAGTCTTGTCTATTTATTCCATATCAATATCTGTTCTATCATGTTAACTTGTTTGTATTTAAGTAAACCCCTCTCGTGCTTCGTCCGTGAGGAGTCCCCCGGGTCGCCAGGGGACTGGCTTCTAAATAAACATTTGTGTGGACACAGGGATTGTTTAATAAAAGATCTGAGATAGATCTTTTCACCTGCGGGGAAGATTATATTGGGCGTAGTTTTCCGTATAAAACATTTAAAGCTCAAATATACGGTTACATTTCGTTTTTTGATATATTTTCTTAGTTTTATGGACTTTTGATATTACTGGTATACTTATCCTAATAAGTTAGTTCTTTGTCAGAATTTTCGACATTTGCCTCTATGATGTTGTTGATGTTAAGTTCATTAATAATTCCATTTGTACTTGATATTATAAACATTCAGGAAAGAGATAATATAACTCAAGTAATAAGGAACGAATCTCAATTTTAGCATCAGCGTTCAGCATATCAGCGTAAGTTATGTTCACTAATTGCTAGGGGTTTAATTTTGACATATTTCACGTGTATAAAATGTATGCATGTATAAATTCCACGTCTCGAGCATAACCATCCCCTTAGATCGATTATTGAAACCCAGCAAAAATGATGCAAAATAACTTTAATTTCGATTGAAAGTTGCTACTGACATAAGCATGATACATATTTACTGAAATAAATATTGTATATTTTTTTATTTATTTACAGTTTTATTGCTCGTCAACTACAGGCAGACATATTGTACTTATGCATTAGAATGAAAATTAGTTCTCGATTAATGTTAAACCAATATTTTGTATCTCCTGAGCATGAAAATTTTAATTATTTTTAGTTATTTTTGTAATAAGTAATTATAAGTTTTGATTATTAATAGTGCATAAACAAAGTTTTCAAACAATTTTGCTTTTGTTATTTCAAATTAGAAAATGTCAGAATGTAAATAAAATTACATTTAAGACGTGTTTGTGTACTGGCCTCTTCTATAGGAAGATTGTTCGAAGATAACAAGCTCGGTATGGTGGTTGATATATAATACATATAAGGTATGACAATTGTCATTTTAATCGAAATGTTTTAATAATGAGTCCCGCTTTTAAACGAATCGGTCCTAAGAAAATAAAGTTTCAATTAATATTTGCCACGCTAAAGGCGGCTGTTACGCTTAATTTGAGAATTCTGAAGATCTCGAGTACCTCATAAATTATTTCTGCTGAAAGTTTTTGAATCTGTTAATACGATTTGCTCTGTTAGCCATTTGTATCTATGCTCTCATTTAGTTATATTGTCATAATTTGAATTTAGAACATGGCAAATTAAAGGTTCTTATTTTGACTTGAACAGGAAGTTACAAATGTTTAAGTAGGTCCTTTACATGGGTATTTGCAGACTGGCTAGCCGAGTGGCCAATATTCCTACAGGCTACTTGGTCCCTGGTTCGAATTACGACCTGCTCAGTGATTTGTGTGATAAATACGAATACGTATTCTTATTGCTCTAATGACATAATCTCTGGGGAGGAAACGGGACTACGTTTTTGTAGAGAATTTGGTCTAATGTCTCCTTTTAATGACCAAAGGTTTTAGGAAGTACCTCTATACACACCTTCTAAAGCTGTCTGAGGTTATATTACAGTTGTCTGAAACTAAGCTACTTGATAATCCTTAATATTGTTTTACCCTTTTACTATTCACAATGACATATACTGTACTAGTGTGTGACATCAGAATTGAGGTCAATATCTCTTTCCTATTTAGTCTCTACCACCATTTTCCATTTATATGACATCTCCGTTCATAAATTTAAACCGAACTAACTCCTAACGTTTCCTATTATCTCGAACTGATGACTCGTACAGATAATGCAAATACAAACACAAACAAAACTAATCTTTAACCCTTTCAAACAAGTCTCAAACTCCGCTACGATATTTCTGTTTAATCCGTTGCACCTTTAAAGGTTAACAGTTTAACGAAAATACTTTAAGCCAAAGCGTTAAGATTCAAAATGCAGTAGTAACCAATTTTTGAATTCGGTCCTATTTAGTATTAAAGCTAATCTCGGAGGTAGGTTGGTTATTGCATCCACATGGGAATTTGCATATTATTACTGGTAAACAAGATTTGTAGTCGGTGTGTCAGTTGTTTGTGCTATTTATTTACGTTTATAGAGAATCTAGTTTCCTTATTGGTTAGGACTGAGATTCACTAAATGGTCGACATGAACAAAAACTAATTAAGTTTTTATAATAATAACTATTTTGGTTCAGTTGGAAAAAACTATAGATAGGCCTCTTGCCCAGATTTGTTTCGGGATCCCTGGTTTAGGACAGCCAATAAATTTTATAGATTTAAATGTTTGTTTATGGGTATCTGATTTTAATATTGAAATCTGATGTGTGAGGTTTTGCTAATTAAGAATTAATAAGACGATGTTGACAACTGATTTGTGTTTTTGCTTTGTTACAGGTAAGTCTAATCAGACATCGTCATCTTCGTGGTTTTATTGTAAGTTAGAAAACACGAACTAAAAAATTAAATAGTAGCTATAATGCCCGTTCAATAGTTTCATCATAAATGGTTTTATGAGTCGGCGAAAGTAGTTTGATACATTTGTCTCTGTTACGAGGAGAGGATTTTAAAATTATTTCTTTCTACTAACGCCATCTATACTGCCACGTTTGAACTACAACTAACTTTTAGGGGTGGTTTTTCAGCAGAGAGCGTTTCGACTTGTGAAAGGTAAATAAAAGTACTCCTTGTTGCTTTCGGTGACTGTAGTTACAAGATGGGGCTACGAGATGGCGCTGTAACAAGTAGTTGCTTTTTTCATATAAATATTTATTTTCCAAAGTTTACATACGTTTCATATTAATTGTATTAATGGAAATGAAGGATGACTAAAAATATTCAGTTATTAATCTGAAATGAATACTTGTATGGCAGTAATACCAATTTTCTTGATTGCTGTGACGTTCTCGAAACAAAATAATGAATATAATATTTCATGTATAATTGCATCTCTATAGTTTTCTTGCTTTGTAATGTATGAATTGTTATTAGTATCGATAGCAGTGAATTAGTGTCATAAATAACCATGAATTGTTGAATTATAAATCGCCTATGTATTCCATAGCTAAGCAATATTTAGCCTATTTAAAAATCGGTGCGCGTCGGTCAGCTCTTTTGTATAAAACAAGTAAATTGTATTTTATTCGTGATAAAATGCTAGCTGTTCAAGACATCGCGCACCGTTCGAAGCAGTTTCTAATAATACTGTGAATTTTAAATTTGTTACCAAGCCAAATTTTATAAATCAGACAAATTAACTACCAATCTCTTTTTGAATTTGAGTTTTGAGATGAAAAAGAGATTTTGGGATGAAAACTAAGGCTGTTCGAAATATTAATTAAATTAGGAATGAAGTCTAAAATAACTTTATTTTGTCAAGTTAACTGTGTCTTTCGTATGTCTTCCTCAAGTTAATTTAACGCCTCATACACTAGGCTTGTATAGAAAGCAACGTCCTTTGCGTTTTCTTGTAAAACAAACAAACAAGCAGCGCCGTCGGGCTTCGTCGTCTCGCGGAAGGACACTCGAGTGCACACATCACTTTGTTCCCTTTACTCTTTGTCAAGTCTGCTGCCCTGGCACTCGTAGCATACTCTTGTTATTTTGTTTACTATTTTGCTTGCGGACATATTTTTATTAGGCTCAATAGGTTTCACCTGAGTTTTTTAGCTATAGTACTTTTAAAAAAAATATAATCTTTAATAGTTTTGGATGATTTAAATATAAAAAATATACTACATTACTAATAATTATAATTTCATTGGTGATATTCACTGAGATCATACCAGTTGTAGTGTTATCTACTTACTGGCCTTATCCCGACATAGACAGGAATCCCTATTCCTGTCTGCAATTTCTTGCCAAAGCCTTTTTTTTTTGCCTAGCTGCAATTTGTTGTAACATATTTTTTTAAATTGCAAATAGTCGTAGGTGAAATCAGATCGAACCCATTTATAGTTATAAAAAATATTTTGACACGACAATGTACGACATTGATGTTTTGTTGACAGTCTTGTCTTTTGATTGTTGGATTTTTGATTTCAATAACGATTTTTTGAACCAGAATAAAAGGTTGTTTCTTTGTTTGAATGTGGGGATTTCTAATTATAGTTTTTGTCCCCTGATACTCTTAAAAATATATATGTCATATAACTTATGTAACTTCATACAAATTAGGAACATCTCTTTTGTTTGTCTGTTTCATTTGATTATGAGTATAAGTGATTTCGGGTTCGCACTACTTTTAGGTGATGTTGGGAAATAAAACACAGTTTAAGTAAAATAGGTTAAGTAAGACAGATTCATTTAAATAGGTTAAGATAGATACGTTTATCTTTGACTTACTATGAAAACTTAACTAAAACTATCTTATCTCACTGAAATGTCTTACGTGTTATCAAATAGTATAAAATTGTTTCTTAAAAATTAATAAGCACTTATCTTAAATATATCTTATCTTATATATATCTGAAATGATTTAATTTTGGCTTCCAAATAAATTATTCCAATTGAAATTCTTTGCCAACAAATCTACAAAAATGACAATTATACGATGTGTCCAAATATGTGGAAAGAGTCGTTCCAGAGAAACATGCTCGAGGGAACACAGCTAACATCAAAATTAGTTTCCGCCTCAGAATTCAATTTTGGTCCGAGCGGTCCCCAGGGCTTCGCCCCTCGACCTTAGGACCGTGGGAAGTTTTTTGCTTGTTAATTTTGATGGAAACAGATTCACGTCATGAGTAACTGTTGTTGTCAAACCGTGAGTTACGAGATACGAGACATGGGAGAGTATTGCACGTTTAATTATTAGCAGCAAACATAATTAATTTCCAAAAGAAAATAACAGTGTATATAACTTAAATAATATAGCATTAAATCCTCGACATACCAACATGGGATGCAATGTTCTGTTATAAAATGCTTTCAATCCTTGTTGAAACGTATCGGGATCAGTGATAGTTTCTGCTTTGATGTTTACTTCTTTTACAGATGAGAGTGTTACTAGACTAGTATACCACTTATCCATATCAATAGCTAGAAATTAGGGACGAGTTATCACAAAACAAGGAAAATTACCCTTTCTCACATTTGTTAAAGAGTATTATTCCATGAAAAAGTCTGATTTTGAAAATATCCATCTCAGTTCAGTGTTAATCAATAAAATTACATTTTTATGTTTCATACAATTAAATATGGTAAGAACCAAAATTATATGTAATGAGAAATAATTATATTTCTCGTACTTTACAGGATTTTTCTAACGGAGTAGCTCTCGAATTTTCCTGTGTGACTTCTTGAAGATGAAGCGATTCCAATCACTGTGACCAATGACGAAATCTTTTATTTCCAATTCGTAATGGACCGACTATTCTCTAGGGTGAAGCAGTTGATTTTTATACGTCGATATTTGAGATCAAATGGGAATGTATTACGGAAAAATGTTCTTAAATGGACAGAATATAACACAATTAATATTTCATATTGTAATTGAATTTAATAAATATGCGTTTACCAATGTACTATTCAATTTACTTATCAAGGTTTAATAGTTAATTTAATTAACTATTAAACCTTGATATATTGTATTTAGTATAATGAATATCTAAGAATTTTATAAGAATAGTCATTTTTAATGGAAATAATACTAAAGAAAACTAAGCTAAAGCTATAGAAGAAAATAACTATGTTTTGTTAAATAAATGATGAAAAATAACGGTAGATTATTTTTTTGTTTAAAACATCAAAAAAATATCTATTATTTATATAAGTCAATTTAGTAATAGGAACTTTGTCTTTTTTCATTTATGGTATTTTTCAATTATAAAAATGTTATTTTGATTTAGTTTAAAAATCGTTGGAATTATTATTAAAAAGAAAAAAGCTCCTCCCAAGCTTGAAGCATAGACACAAGCGCTACCAGGATGGTATGATTGAACAAGAGTGGCGTCTCCTTCAACGCAGAGACGCTTTGTTAGCGACGCTGCAAATTGGTTTAGCGCTACACTGCGACATTATTCCACACCTCGTATAATAAAGCTTTTGACACACGCTAATGATGTTACTGACAGCTGGTATAGTCCTTACTAAAACGATAAAGAATTCTGTTTTTTATTTATATTCAAAGGTTTGTCTCATGAGTTCAAAGCTAAAAAACTGCTCATTTTGGACTCGGTACCAGAGTTCTTGGTTGACGACTCTACGGCAATACTGTAGCTTGGAATATTTGAATACCTAATTTTAAATAGTCTGACTCGATAGTCGACTGAAATAAGTAAGCTTTGACAGATAACTGTTTTATAAGGTTTATTTATTAATAACTTAGACGTTCAAGCCATATATAGCCCGGGGTCCCGGGTATAATTTCGGCAGGAGCAGATATTACAGATATTAAGTATTAGTACGGAGAGTACGATTATATTTTCACGAGTCATGGATGTTTGTATGTTTATTTAGTATATTTCTGATACGTACAGTAATAGAATCTTATTATTTTATATATTGTTAAGCGCATAGTTGCCAGGTTTTATCTAACGTGTAATGTTTTGTATTTGTATGACCCAAATTGTATATTAATATCCTTATTCTATTGTGTTTTTGTGTTTATCTGCTTCTTCATTTCTTTTTGTTTTATATTATGATGCCTATATTTCCAATGTCCATTTTTCTTTTTTAAATATGATAAAGAAACCCTTATAAGGAATCCCTTTGCCTCGCGGAATTTTTACGATAAATATTAAGGACCGCTATTGTCTCGCCATGTATTTTACGATATAGTGATCCTTTTGGACATGAGCGTAAATTATTTTCACAATAAAATAACTTTTCACACGATATACGTATTAAAATAATACTACTCGTCTACTGCTCATCATCACGTGGTGTCGAGTGATTTGCTGTGCTTTATATATAAAAAAAAAATACAAGACCCAACCGACGCTAAAAATGCAGGCTTAAAATTTGTGACAGATAACAAATGTTTAGCGGCCCAGACTGTCGGCTCACTTCAGAAACCTTAAGTGTCTGATATACTATAAATAATAGGGGTTTAAACAGTTAATATTATCAAATTGTACAAATGATAATTAATATTATACATATGATATTAGTTAGCTTATGAAGATTTTATCCAATAAAATAAAGTATTTAGCAGTGACAATTGATTTGCAAATCTATAAATGTAATTGTTTTTCTAGTTGGCTAGCCTTGATTATATGTAAGTAACCTATATATAACTTATAAAAGAGAGAGAGAGAGAAACAACAAAACAAAAGTTAGTCATCGCATGGGAATTGTGTATTTAGTGTATACGCGTGTAAATACTCGTAATGTTAGCAAATTCTTGTTATACTAAAGGCTAGTTTATATGGAGCGATACAACTGTATAATTATTTTGGTAAATAAAATGAATTGAATAAGTGAATATCGAAACTATATTGAAACATTTGTAAAGGATAAGCCCTCTGAGAATAGATTTGAATTCAATTTGCTCTTCAAGTAGACATTGTTGCGGCGGCCTGGGAATAAATTGGAAAATGCTTTTGTATTATTTCCCTCAGCTCTAGCCGAATTGATATTAAATTTGCATATTTTATCTGTTGAAATGAGTAAAATAACATGGTTCTTAAATTAAAAAGTTAAATTATTGGAGGCGCCGGGTATCGATCCCGGTACCTCTCGCATGCTAAGCGAGCGCTCTACCATCTGAGCTACGCCCCCTGCTTGTGTGATCATGCATTTAAGAGTAGGTTTGTGAAATGCCTATTCAAATTCTGTTCAATTCGCATTGCCGCGGGCGAAGGCAGCCACCGTTATTGATTTTGTGGTCAACCTTTCACTTTGTGCTGTGCATATTTCAAATTATCGTAAAATATATTGTAATTATTACGTCATCGACGGTCTTTGATTTATCTTGACATTCATGTCAGATCACAGGAAAAAGATAATGTATAACCTGGCGATGAAGAGGCGGCAAGAGCAGTGAGTTCTTGCTGCATTAGCTGACTTGGTATATGGAGTCTCTCTTACTCTCACTGTTTATGGTGATGTGGAGTCATGTAACGTGCGTTATATTATATATTCATTGGTTGGTATTGAAATAAAATATGTCATGGCAAACATCACTTTACAAGAGCTTATTCTTCAAAGTTTCAAAATCAAAAATAATTACGTCGACTTTGATTTTAAAAAGTGCTTGTTGCCGTCATTTATAATTAGTTATTCTACCGCTGGTTCGGAAATTTGGAGCCATTACTGAGAAGAGATAGCGAGAAGTTTTATTTAAAAGAAAATTATTTATTTAAACGATGTTTGGAAGGCCAATTTAGCTTTTATAAATACCTTTTAAACAAATAATTTTAATATTAACAATAATAGAATAATGTATTATAGAAATGTATTGAATAAATAAATAACGTCGGGGATAATGCAAATAACTAAAATAACGAATAATCTACTATAGGTACAGTTATTATTTAAAAATAATTATAATTTTAGCAGTAGGCTATTATTTGTCAGCTATTATTGAAGTTATCCAACGCTTGTTAAATGGATTGGCACTATTGCCGACGATAAGTAGATTTTGTACACATTATTTTACTATCTGCCCGAATCTATAAAATAAGAAGACCTATCAAAAACTGCCCTTGATTAATAATTGGAACCGTGTCATTTTTATTTCATTACAATATACTTATTAATTTCATTAAAGACAATCGTGAAAACTATACTTAATTCTTAATTCTGATAAGGAAATTGAACTTTCATTAATCAGTAGACAATTAAAAATTGAATCTGTTGTAAAAAAATTGCGGCAAAGCCTTCCCTAATAAAAACTGCGCGTAAGGAATCTCATAAATATTGCTATGACGGGCAATATGTGAAAGATATATTCTGATTGCCCACACTAGCGTATTGCGTCACCGTCAATAGTGCAGGATTGCGATGTCATGAATAGGACGCGTCATTGGTAGAAAAAATTCAATTCTTAATATGAAATTGAGGGAGATACTTCGCAATCGATGTGCGGGGTATATTGATGTGTAAGATATTTCTACTTTTTAACGAGACACAAGTTTTCTGTGGCTGCTTCTAAATAATGATTCTTGCAAGTTCTTCACCAATATACATGGTTTTATTTAATTTTTTTTATTAATTAATAATCATTGTGCCTTACCTAATCGCGTCAATCTGTGATATACACAGTAATTTCCTATCAAGTGTTATGGTTTTCTAGTTAACTTGTTTAAGAGAGATACGTTGTTTTGAGCGAGAACTAATTTACATATATGAATATCAAAAATAATTTGATATATAATAGGAATATTATTTCCACAGACATTTTGTAGTTACTGCGCCATCTTGGAAAGAAATTAATTCCGCTCGTGCTAACTGGGGCAGAAGTGTGATCAAAGGAGACACACGTAGATACACCTCGTACCGTATTCTGAATGCCTGGTACCTCCGGGGAGTGCATTGTGACGCATGTATTGAACCTCAGGCCATGCACAGAAAAGTTTTTCACTCTGAATGGATATGAATTCAATATTACTATCAATGCTATATACATATTGGAACAATTTATTGGAACAATTTTTATTGGAACAAAAATAGGCATACATAAAAAAAGTAAACGATAATGGCTACATTAGTTTAAAATAAAACTGTGTCGCAGCATCAAAGTTTGCACAATTTATAAACAACTTATGAGAAAACTTAAAATAAAAATAGTAAGTGTAAGAGTGAGCCTGTGAAGTATGGATTACTAAGTGTATACATGTGTGTGTGTGTGTGTGTGAAAGAGTAAAATACTTTATAAGCAACTACTGAAGAACTCTTCAGTATCATTGTAGGTCAAACCTTTAAGCCAATCCGCAGTGTGAGATTTACATTAATATAAATTAGTATGTTGTACAGAATTAACGTCGGTACTTTACCTCAATTATATACATTTTACTTAAAATCTCTTAGGGAATTCTTGAACTCTTTATATTATTTATTAAATATCGTATTTCATAACTTTCGCCTGCGCCGATGATGCAATGTTAATGAAACATTCACCGTATAAATGTATCATACTATTATGAGTAATTACAAGGTAATGTCAAAGCTTAAATGGTTTTGTAATAACTTATGACTAATCAATTATGCAGCGATTCCGTCACAAGTCACTTTACATGTCTCCGTACTTATTGTGTTAATTATGCATTATGTGCCGACCGCCATTAATGCACAGATGAATTAAACAAAGCCTTTACAGCGTTAAAGTACGATACGGCGGCGGCTGTGGCTGAAATTAATTCTGCTTTAATTATTATGAAGATTAATATTTGAATTAAATTAAAATATTAATACTGTACTCCCACGCATATACATTAAATCAATTCTTAATTATCGTATGTATAAGAATTAGCAATGCTTTAGTATGGCAGAACTTGTACCTACGATTACATTAAAATAAAGAACTTTTTGGTTTGATTTAATTGTCACTCATTAAATTAGCATTTTTACCTTTACAAAATAACTGAATGCCTTATGAGTTATTTATAAAGTTCAATTAAAGGTGCAAACCAATTCTTGTAAAATAAATTCCATATTTTAGAATGAGAGCATAAATAGAACGTTGGTCCCTATTTTGACAACTAAAGCTGTTTTCAAATCCTCCTCAAAAGATCACTGGCTCCCAGCAATCAATATCCAATTTGCGATCGCTGCATTAATTGTAAGCACAGTTTTTCAAATGCCTCCGCGGGAGTCGCTCGGGATATCCAATTTAAGTTTGTTCAGATTTGGGGGACTTTTCCCGGATTGATTGTGGGGTAATAGAGGGGAGATAGCGGTACCCGAAACTGGGCATAGAATACGGCAAATTTTCTTCAATATTGTCCTTGTTGGATGTGAAGCAAGTTGTGGAATATCTACAATACAACTGTTGTAAGTCTTTCTATACATCATTTCAAGACCTACAAAGTTCTACTACATCTAAGTGTTCGAGGTATCTCTTTAAATTGTAGCCAATGAAAGTAATGTAAGCGTTCGAAAACAGGTGAAGGTATGACTTGATTAACAATAAAGGCCCATTAAGCCGCTATCTTTAGTCATAGCCTGATGTTATATCACGCCGAATATATATGAAACCGCAACAAAATCCATACAATGATCTATATAATTATAAAATCAATTTATAAGCAAGCAAAGAAACTATTTACATGTTGCTGATAATACTGTTCACTTTTATATTATGTTCTTATATATATATCTATATATAATCTTATGTTGTTGCCAATTTTCATATGTTAGTTCACATTAAATAAAACTAAGCATCTACCGATCTCTCATCGGCTGGACCCGTTACCAAATAGTGGTCTCCATTATACCAAGATTGGACCAAGTTTTTAATTTCTGTCCAAGAATAAGAATGTTTTTTAATCTCAATACCGATGGAATCTTGTATTGTTGAAGTAATCTGAAATCAAGAGGTTTAGAAAACGTTTATTTTTAGCATTGTTTCGGTACCTCTTGAATAACGTAGAAAATCTTCGCTAAATCATGCCTTTGTATTCGTAGTATCGTATCCCTTTAGCGCACAAACAAATCGGTTAACATATCATTAAATATCTTCGTTCCACTTGTATTGATTGTATTAACTTCTTATCAACCATTTGGAAGCTTGCCTTGGACCAGTTTCCAATTGATTATGTGAAGACAAAGAGAAGTATAATGCGTTTATCCCAAACGTGTGAAGGGTCGCTAGAATTAGTTACAGACATAGTGAATAGTTACAAGCGGTATTGTGTGGTCGAAGGAACTAATGCCTCAATCGGTCGGGGTACATATCAATTTGTCAATGGTGTCACCCGAGGGTTTGTTAATAATTTTGACGGTAAATTTCATTTAGCCACTTAGTCTGAGGCAAGGCATTAGAGCATGACGTAATTTAATGAATATTATCTCCTTGTCAATAGATGCTTTCGTTAAAGTAACCTTATTGTATTACGCTTTTTTAGATCTAAAAATATTGAGAGGACCTAGAAATTGAATAACGTATAAATTTTAAATTACATTATCCTCTGAGGACTAAGAAAACAGAACTGTAGGTAACTAATAAAAAAAACTTTTTCTTTCTGTTTACTTTCGTAGCGATGAATTAGGCTATGTTGGCCAGTAACATAAGTTACAGTACATTATGCATAACAAAATACAGCCTTATGTATTTGGATAAAAGCTGGTAATATATGGGTTACGTTGTGAGAGCCTTAACAGGTTCAATTTGCTCGCTAACAATGATATACAATCGTTACTTTTATGTTAAGGTACGGTTTCACTACCAAACACGAATGTACCTTTATTTACGCCAAAAAGTTCTCGTACAGTCGAGAACTCTTCAAGTGTTACAGTGTTTAATTAATACAGTGTATAGATAGATATACATCTTAATTGACTATTGAAGGCATTCACTAACTAGTAGAGCATAATTGTTACTGTTACTTAATTAAACTTTCCGAGAAATCTTTGAGACAGATATGTAAAACTTTCCTAGAAATATATTTTATTTATAGTCGAACGAAGTGTAACCAGTATCAATTACATCTTTGTATATCGTATATATTGGTATCGGTATTTGTCACTTTACTGAAACCAAGTTTTACCAATCAGTTCAGTTGTACCAGCCTGCAATTGTACCCGGCTTCACAAATTCCACAACCCTAGTTCCGTTCGCGTGAACGTCTGCAACCCTACAAACTTAATTAGCGGCAAATGTTTTGTAAGATACGGAGTTTCTAATATTCAATTTCGCGTTGGAAACCAAGATAACTTCTTAAAGAGTGGAACAGCTTCTATTAATTGTTTTTATCGTTCAGAACTGGGTTAAGACTCGCGGGATTTGGTTTCATACGAGTATCGAATTTTGGGATGTATATTTATATGTATATATATATCTATTTATATGTTCATTCTAGGATGTTTGCCTCATGATCATCATATCAGCCGGTAAATGCCCACTGCTAGTTTTAGGTTTCTTCTAATGCTTTCCAACAATCGATCCACGATACACGACCGCTACTCGAGATCTTACCCACCCCAACCTTCTTTCAACCCAATATAAAATTTTGAAATATATATTATACAATACTTGCCGGAGTTCATTGCGTAACAGTTGTAAAATGCAGTTGCTTAACGTTATTATAGTTATTCCTTATCGGCACACGTAGTTGTTAGAGATGTTGCAAAATAGATCTCTACGTAATTACATGGTTTTATTTATAACCAACACGGGCTTCTTTAAAAGGGACATTAACAGGTAACTTTTAGGCTGGCACGGTGGATGGGGCCGTGGTTGTATGTCACATGTTGCACCTCTCTTCGCACTTGGACTCCTTTTGTTGATTACCGTCAGGCGGTGTCAAGTAATTTTCAGTGGTTTTTTGGAAAAAAAGTGAGTCGTGCGAAGGGTTCTACGAACGTGAAGCGGTAGCCAACCTTTGTATAAAAAATTATAATAATTACTATTGTAGAAAATGTGGAAGTCCACGTAAATTTTACCCAAAGGTAATAAGGTTTAAAATAGAACGTTGCAATGCGGACGTGTCCGCTAAATGAACGTTCTATTTGGCGGAAACTTGAGTGAAAAGTGGTCCTTAAAGGCCTTGAGCGCCTTGATTAGTTAAAACGCGCCGGGTCTGGCTGAATGGACCTGTCCGCTTTTAAATTGTTTTGTCAAGTCTCATTGTGTTGGGAGAGCACTGTTGCCAGGCTTCATAAAATTGATTATGTATAATAAAGAATGATTTCTCAAATATTTAATTTATCAACAAATTTCTTCTTTCTCTAAGTGCAAAAACAAGGACTCACAAATTTGATGTCGCTTATAGTGTCAGCTTGTCTTATATAGTATGCATTATATTGCATAAATAGTGTACTAACAGTGGCATTTAATTATTTGCTTACGAAAAATTAAAAACAAATCGAACAAGCTTGTATATCGAAAAGTACAATATTTAATAGGTTCACACCTCATGTATTAATAATAAGTCAACAAAATTTAAAAAGAATATACAACAAAGCTTATCCTAATTATTATATTCCATTCGTAAGCAATGGACCAGACGAGAAAATTTAGACATTGAAGTGCCAAATCAGTCAACACCAGTTCAAAGCCCGTTATGAATTTTGCTAAATATTAGAACCGGGGAGTCGGAGCCGGCTAGAGCTTTACGCAAAGGAGGATGTAGTAGATTACCATGATTTCTAGGGCATCTTTTGGGAATTCTAAATGAAATTTTCGAAGGTCAGAACTATCAACCCTATAGATGAGAATTTGAGAACCACAGGTCATGAGCAGTATTACGTGTCTCCAACGGTTGAAGTTTAAAATAATCTAGGAGTTTGTATAGATTGGGTTTTTTTTATTTTCCATGTTTAAAGAAGTCCGTCAGTTTGAACATTCAGAACTCAAATAATTTTAAGATCATCTGCAAACATGTATGACGTGGAATAAGCAAAACTAAGAGGCAGATCTTTAATGAAAATGTTAAATAGGATGATAAGGCCCTAAATGCATTTTGCTAAATGATTGGCCCTAAAATTTCATAATATAAAATTATCTATTGCTCAATTTTGACAAATTCTCTCATTATATCAACACATAATGAGAGACTTTGTTAAAAGGTTTGCTGTAATCAGTATATACAGCACCAATTTTTTTGTATTCGCTTCCTTAAATTTTATTGTATTCTCGATAAAAGATTTTGGACATACTGTCTAAATGACAAATATTTTTATTTTTTATAAAAAGCTTGGCAAATGACTCCACACCACCTGATGATAAGCAGTAGAATGTGAAGATAGCTAGTGAAGCATGCGACAGACATACTGCTCTAGCCACCCTCACCTTGCCGGCCAAAAAAGTCCTTTTTCACGCCTCTTTTAAAGGAACTCATGGTATAAAAATAAAAACTACTTGAAGCAGGTAGTCTTGCTTTAAATGCTTTACCCATAGGTGATAAAATTAAAATTGGCCTTAAATTGCTTATAAATGTAAGTGATTTGATATTTGTGTTTATGTAACTCGTATGTTTATGTAAGTCAAAGTCAAAGTCAAAATAACTTTATTTAAAAAACTCATTTACTAAGTTCTATTAAATTGTCATAACAAGGTATATGTATCAGAAAAAATAAATAAATGTAATTAAAGGTAATTGTGATTACTTTAAGTGGTTATTAACCGGGTATTTACAATTGACCCAGTTATAGAATTTAATCGTGTATTAAATAAATTATATTAAAATTAAACCTAACACTAGTATGCTTATAATTAACCCTACCACCGCTTCGACGAATTAGTAGCTGCAGATTTGTAATGACATTTACAAAAGTTCCTAACTCATTATGTATTACAACGTAGCCCAAACGTGAACGGATGATCTTATGAAGGTCACATAACGCCGGATGCGGGTAGTGCAGGACCGATTAATTTGAGGTTCCTTGGATCCTTGGCTATGCCTAATATAACAACTAGTAAATAGTGTTATTATAAGGTTTAATTATTTTGTAATCGATATTTTAAAGATAGTAAGATACGTGTCTGTAGGCATGTTTCAAATGTCAATAGCACAGAGTTATTTCAGGCAGTTGCGGTCGGAATGCCATCTTTGTTGGTGGTGCTTCGTACATAGTAATAGTAATGTAAGTAACATACCTCTTGTTGTTATGATTATATTGTGATGTTATTGGAAATATATGGACTACTATTGTTCTTAATGTTTGATTTACCCTTTTCACTTCTCAGTTCTTCTTACACTAGAAAAAGGGTGTCTCTCTGTTGATATAATGATTGATTAATGATGATGATTATGAAACTAAGTCAAATCTTATATTTTATCCATTTTGTGACTGCTGCCATAGCGGCAGTCAATATAAGCATCGAGTTGTTTTCAGCTAGAGAAAGGTAATGTCAAATTTTCCTTTAAAAAATTATATATATAAGAAACTTTAGTATGTGAAACTACGTTCTAGATTTGTTTTTTATAACAATATCCAACAAAAACCTTTGCACACACTTTTACACTCGACGACTCCCAAGACATGTCGGGAAAATAACTTAAATCACTTATATCAATAACACGATATAAAGCCTTTTCTTCACGGTGTAAATACCAAAATGGTGGATCCATTTGGCTTGGCTGGGATCCTCGCATTCGTGACTGCCGAGACGGAATGGTACAGTCGACACTGGTAACACCGTGACACTCATAGAGCACAAGACATCTTATTGAGTTGTGATAAGAGCAGTTTTTGTGGATCTATTTATGATAATTTTCTGGCTCTATCTCAATATGTTAGCTGTCAACGTGATGTCAGAGTGGGGTAAATATTATAATCTGCTTTTACCGAGAAATATAGCGAAATATTTGGTGTAAAAAGGTGTTGGGCTTAGTTGCCGTGAGTGAAGTAGCCATGTCAGTAGACATGCTTTTCTTTAATGCTGAAACAATCTCTATAAAAAAAATAAAACAAAGATTTCCTTTGATTCACAAATTTTTTTAATGTCACAGTCTAATTGTTTCCAAACTAATCTGAAATAGATAATATCGGTGCACAGATTTTCCAGATTTGCACAGGTATTGTCTATAGTAATGTAATTTGAACGTTTTATTAAATAAAGTCTATGTTACATAGCTTATATAAATAACTACCGAACTCAAACTTCTGATAGGTATCAGACGTTTAGGTCAACGTTTAGGTAAACGTCTGATAGGGATAAAATTTTAAGAAGTCAACTTTCCACTAAATTTAGTATAATATATAATATATGAGTGGTCAAAATTACATAAATATAAACTTTACCGGGCAATTGTTGGATCAAAAATTATTAATTAACTTAGCCGTGCTTTTTATTTAAACACATTCTAAGAGCATCAATTCGCTAATCGCTTTTGTAAGACTTTGCTGGTGAATTTCTTTGCTCAATCACCTGCAACTCCATTTATATTACGATATAGTTATTTACTTCAAAACGATTGTTTTTGATAGAATCAGATTTAAGGCATGCTTAAAAAAAGTAATGTGTGCGTATTTCTTATGGAAATAAATTAATATAAACTAGTTTTAGAAGGTTAAAATTGGCTATATCACATCATGAAAAACACTTCAAATCACATATTTGACATTCAAAACTTTACAATGTGTAAAGTTTTGAAAAACGGCTAAATTTGCGATGTTAGCCGGCTTCCGGTTAAGCATACGAGAAGATTTATTAGTCTGTGTGGTCGTTAAGTCTTGGCAGGGTTGCTGCTATGAATTTGTTAATTGTTCGTTAAAGAGATTGTCCCAATTGGTTAACTTGAAATTGGGGACATTCTACATTATAAACCTTCACTTAAGTTGAGGTATCGACATTTATCTATCTCCCATTCTTCAACGTTACCATTAACTTTAAAATGGTCGAATGGAAGAATCAAAAAAGTATGGCTATATCAAAATTTGAGTAAATTTCTAGACGCGTTACTGAAAAATTAAGTAAGGCAAAATCTCTAACACAATTTTGGTCACACATTAAACGCTTTTTCGAACAAGACCGTCCGTGTCAGCCCTGTTTTAGTACCTACTATGGGCATCTGGGCTCGTAATCCGGCTTTTAGTAATTTCCCGTGCCTTTGTAAGTTTGTACGTTATGTAAACGGTCACTCTCTAGTCGTTAATACATAAATACCTTTTTTGTTAACAATTTTCTACTTGATGGGATAAATTAATTTGGTCCGGTCTTGAATTTTGTTAAAAATGTACCAGGAATGCATAGATCAGACTTGAGTTTTCCGAAATAAACACTACAGTTATGTTATGTGGGCATCCCTTTTCGTCAAACAGCTTATGGTTATGAGAAAAACAGACAGGTAAAGGATAGTTAGAGCTGAGGAATCTTTAGACATATTGGCTACTTAAAGTAATATTATATACACACATTTAATATTTAATTGGTTTTTTTCTATCTATAATTTTAATTTTAAAAAGCCCTCGGGTTGTAGCAGAATATCAGTACTTTGTTCACATCCCGATGTGAACAAAATTAGTCACTGAGTTGCGACCCTTTTGCACTTCTGCAGCGCACACAAAGGTCTTTGATACCTTTATTATAAAATGTTTGTCTTTTAACCTATGTACTGTCTGGATGGATTGTGTGTGATGTAGAAATGGAAATAAAGACTTTATCTATCTATCTATCTATGTATCTAAAAATGATCGCAAATGAAAGTCATTTTACAATTTAAAGGCTGCTGTACACGCTTATTGACTTGGACCTTGGGCACTACTGACGCGTTGTTTACCTTGTAAAAATAAGTTTTATTGTATAAGTGATAACTGCACTGTATCCATATACACGGCGTTTACCAGCCAGTATGTTCTTAAATTATGTTAATAAAAATCTCTTGCGTAGCCCTGATACCCTAGTTGTTTGACGTAATGGATTCTGAAATGTGGGTCGTATTTTTCAGTTTTAAACATTGCAAAGCAATTAAAGCTTACGTCACACTGCTCTGTTTAGGCTTTTGTTGTTTTAACTCTCGCAATTTTCCGACGACTGGGTTTAGGTTAACGAAGAGTTCGGGCGGTGATTTATTTCTGTTTTTTTGACGAGTATTTATGTTTTTAGTTTTTACATTAAGTATTTTAATTAATTAAAGATTTTCCAATGGTCTTAAAATATTAGTTGCTGTTCGTTAATTTTCGCTCAACTCAAAAACGGCTTAACCGATACCGAAAATACAAAGACAACTGAAAAATGATTTTTTAAATTAAGTAATTTAGTACAAATGAAACCAATAATTTATATTCCTTTGTCACTTTGGTTTAATTTAAATATAGCTCTTTGTTAACAAGAGTACTGGTATAGCACCTCTTTGAACTTGATTATTGTTGGTAAAATAAATATCATTAGGTTATTCCTATCCATCTGTAGGGAAACAGTGCACTATAAAACTCTAGGGATAAAAACATGTTTCAAAATACTTTTACTCTTATACTTTGCATAGTTAAAAATGGAAGATTTAAAAAATATTTTTTTTACTGATCAATTAAACTTTAATAATATGCAAGCTTTGAAACAGATCTATAATACCAGGGTAACATAATTCAAATGTAAATATGGATGACTTCAATTTAAAGTTTGCTTAAATGTTTTATTTACTTAGTACACACGAACAAGTGATGTTTAATTCAGTTTGCGTTGGAGTGTAATTTGTAAAGTACAAATGAAGATGTTAAGAAGCTGCTGTATAGGAGTTAGTAATTATGCGGTCGCCTGGCCCCCGAGTTGGTAATTACGCAGCTGGTTCTGAGATTAACTGGATGGGACTTGCTGGCTTTTAGTCTCTCCTTCGTATTTGGTTAGTGTGTCATGACATTCAGGAGGTATTCATTGTAGAGGTACTGTAGATACAAATGCAATTAATTTGGTTGTAATAAATTATAAATATGGCATGCTATATTTATGCCATTATGCGTGCAAACTCCACCAGGTAAACATGAATAAGTGTTAGTAATAACCTATAAAAACCGTCTAAATAAAAAGACTTCTTGTTCGCTGTATTTCGGTGTGACGATATGAGTCAGTAATATTACAAGGTTTTGGGGTGATGGAGGCAATATCCCTTATCTCCGGAATGTCAACGCACCTGCTATTTTAAGTGATTCCCTTGATATTCTTTTTCTATGACATAAAAATAATATTTTTCATAACAAAATATTTGAAAATATATTGGCCACGATTCTGTTGTGTCCGGACTAAAAATAAATTGAAGTTGAATAGACAATGAAATCGATGCCTATTTCATTACATTCAGACCAGAAAAAGACAGGCGACTAGTTGTTTCCTTTATGTTTTCAATTAAAATATAATCTATATTTTAATTGAAAACATAAAGGAAACAAATTTAGAATATGGAACTTTTGTTAACGAAAACAAAGCAACATTCGCCATGGTTGGTTCCTGGATGGGTCAATCAAAATGCCATTTGGTCTCGGTTGTTACGGCAACAGCTTTCACCTACTAAACTACATCGGACCAGCGTGGTGGTGTTATAGAAAACCGAACTGATCATGTTTTTCTCCCATATAGGAAGGCCTTTTTTTACGAGGGGAATCCATTTACGGACCTACCCGACACTGGCTAAGAGACGGGCGTGTGTGGGGTTCACTCAGCACCTGAATAGAGCGGCACTGAGCCCACTAAAACTCCCCGGTAACTCCATTGCCCTTCACGGGGGTAATCTGGGTTCTGCACGAGCAATTCACCAGGTCAACCCATATAGGAAGGAATATGCCCACTAGTGGACATATGTAGGCTGTTGATGATGAAAAGTATAACTATAATTAAATATACTAAACGGCTGTAAAATTGTTCTTCTTTATAATAATTTTATAGACCGCTAAGTATAGTGTAGTAAGTATAGTACACTTTGCTGAAAGTTTTATTATTAATATGAAACTTATAACTCAATACTTTTTATTCTCTATACTTCATTTTTGTGTATAAGGAAATCTATCCTAATTCTTATAGATATAAGGACTACTTTAAGATAAACCAAATAATTTCTTCAATCTTGACATTCTCAAGGATATGTAATGAACCAACAATGATTATATATAGACTACTACTAACATCTTAACTGGGCTAATAGTGTCATAGAATTTCCATGTTCTAATATTTATAATAAAATAAATTGAGTATTTAATTATATTAAAATACAGTATTAACTTTTATCTTTAAGTAGTTTATTAAGATACTCATTCGTTTAACGTTTGATCATGCTGTGTACATAATCGATTGGGTTTATGGCTTGTTATGTGTGAATGACATTATGTATTTTATATCTAAACTGTTGTAACTCTGTTTTGTGTGCCAATCAATAAATAAATGTATTTTGACTTTGACTTTTGTTTAATAATGGTAGATAACTTGACTATTCTAGGAACCGTTTCATTCCTTTTTTTATTCAACAACGTGGAAAATCCAGTCCCTTTACTGAACTGCCTAGTAAATATCACATTTATATGGTGTCCGTTCGGCAAGGTTAGGGGAATGGGGGGGTTCTGTCCCTACGCAGGTAACGTCGATTTAGCACATGGCCTGCAAGTAAATGGACGGCAATGAGCTGGTGCGACCGTCATGGTTCAGCGACCCTCAAATACGATGGAAATACGCGGGTACAATGATATATATACATAGGTGGGTAT
Organism: Acentria ephemerella; assembly: GCA_943193645.1. Lineage (NCBI taxonomy): Eukaryota > Metazoa > Arthropoda > Insecta > Lepidoptera > Crambidae > Acentria > Acentria ephemerella. Next base: position 407,912 of record OW971894.1, read on the forward strand.
GGCAGTCGTTTCAAAGGGAGAGTAGTTACAGAGGCAGAAAGATAACTTTTATTATTTGCGATTGGTCGCCAGAGACAAGAGACAAGCGAATTTGTGTTGCTATATTAGCCTTAACGTGGTGTTGTTACCAGCCACACCTTTTATTAAGAGAAGGTTGTTTCTTTTAGATATCCTGACTTAGTTCTTTGGATTTGGAAATGCTCTGTGTGTCTTGTATTGTGGCGGACGATTTCATATTGTACGTAGTTGCCAGCTATATAATAAAACTATAATTTTTCATTTATTAACGAATTTCCTTCAAAGGTTTTAAGAAAATGGTTCTCATGTTTATGATAATGACGGATTCTTTTTTTTAACATTACTGTAAATGCAGTCTAAGAATGTATGTTATACCAATTTATACAAATACAAAGAGTGAATAAAAAATTAAATTAAAATTAATATAAAAAATAAATAATATAATATAATATATAATATTAATATTATTTAAATTATTATTAATAATAATTTTAATGAATAAATTCAAATCAAGTTTGATTTATTTTGTATTATTTGATGAGCATCGGTTACCGTACTGTACGAATGATTATAACATTTCTTCGCTGTCTGCTTTGAAGAGTAAAGTAGAAACTTTATTTTGACTCAATGAGTGACAAGTCCTCCTTGTTCAATACAACATTTTCTTAATGTGCTGTTGCCCCGGAACACAACATTCATATATTATATTTGATTTTAGTCTTCTATAAGTGGTGGTGGTATTCAGGCAGTTGACGAACGAAATATTTCCCGGCTATACAAGTCTTGTAATATCAACAGCTTTTATAGCTGCGGGCTATTTAGGGAACAGACTTTTCTGTAGGTTTTGGGAGAAAGAAATTAGGAACGTATAATTATCATATGGTACAATCAAGTCATATCTGAAAAGAAGGACATGTGTTGGAGTAGTAATTCTTCTTTTCTTCTTCTTCTTCACCTTCTTCGTATACATAATAATAAACAGTTGTTCATTAGCCTCGTTTGATTGGACGGCATTATTCTGATTGTATTTTCTTCGCTTTAATTCAAGGGTGATTTAAATCAAAGAATAGGAAAAATTGGTATATCATACAGTCATTCCTTTAATCGGCACTTCGGATTACTTTCATAGATGGTGTTATGAACCTATGAAGAGGTTGTAGGGACGATTCTTCTAATTTTACTAGATTTAAGTTAATCTTATAAATTAAATGTTACTGTTAACCAGTTAAATCAAATACATCGTAAATTATTGCTGACTGAACTTTTAGTAAATCTCAATGTAAAACTTTTCCTACCCTTTTATACGGAATCAACTTTATGATTCCGAAGTTAGCAAAATAATATTTGGAACAGTTTGATAAATTTACTGTTTACATAAAAGCTAAACTTCGCGTTAGCTTATTGAAGTTTTAACGAGATGTAGGTTTAAGATGATATAATAACTGTCTATTCCATGTTTAAGACCATCGTTGTGACCTCAAAATAAAGTTGTAATAGCCTACTAAATGTGTAACGATATTATATCTACAGCTGAGTCGTTTAGCAGTGAGGTTCGATGATTCCGAAAATCAGAGGCTAATAAAGTGGGCTCTCCAATGTGAGCGGGAGCGATTTACGTTCAATACGCGATCAACCTAACGGGCTACTGTCAGCGACATTCATCGAGTATTTCTCCACTCGTAGATCTAATATAATAATAAACATAATATTGTTGGAGACGCTACTCGTCTCCAAAGAATAAACTATTCTTTAATGGGTCGATGTACAGACGAAACCGCAATGCTCGTTCTCTGGTCTTTTGGTCCTTTAATGCATAAACGAAGCATTTACCTAGGGAAGCACATAGTGCACCCTGAGGAGGTGCAACATATCACCGCCAAAAGAAATCCTGGAATCAGCGGGGCTAGGCAGTGAAATGTAATAGAAATCAACAGTGATTGAAGTGGCCTATGGGGCTCAAAAGTAACGGAATAGTAATAATAATAATAATGGGACGATGTATAGGCAATACGCTTTTACACCAAGCTTCCAATTGATATTAAAGAATTACCTATAAAAATTTTAAATGGTGGCAAATGTGAATATTTTATTTTTTGTGTTTCCACCTCATTCAATCCCACTCCTTTTGTTTTGGAACAGGCTGGTAATAAAATTGGTTATTGAACCGCTAGTCGTTGAGCTACTCGCTGTTTCTCTGACCACCGCCTTTTTATATCAGAAACGCTTTATTATCAAAATCATAAACTTGAAGTTGGTTTGTCGTGGGCGGGGTTTACTTAGGACCCCGTCGAGATCGCTAGCTTGGAGACGAGGAATTCTTGACACCATCGTGAACTCAATTTTATTTACTAGCAATCCTTATCTACTTTTGATCTTGGGTACTCATTTATTTTTATTTTCGAGTAAATAAAAATTTTTGAGAACTTTATAATTGGTTACATAGTTATAATGGGGGTAATAATGTAAATGTAAATCGAAATGTCCAAAATGTTTTACTATCACACTCAATCTATAATTAAAAATATTATAAATATTAATATTAATTTATGAAAAATGATAATCGCATTATTTTTAGAACGCGTTAATAATCCCATCTGTATGAATTGGGTTTCAAATAATCCTGCAGTGTTACGTTAGTTGTTAATGTTAGAAGATGCCCTCATAATTAAACCTTTTTATCGCAACCGTATTCTGACCCTGGTTACTTATTATTAATTTACTCATGCGTTGCCTTCATACTTTATTAAATAACCTTAATTAAATACATATCTTCAGTAGGAGATGAACATGAAAGGATATTGCAAAGAGGTAAACAGTAAATGTAAATGAATGGATTTCATAAATGAATATCCGATAAATTTAAATAAGGTACGTCAGTAAATATGTAAATTTTTGCTTTGCCATATCCAATTTAAAGGTATATTAAAATATCACTCCTTTTTGTGTCTCTATAGTCGTCTACCAATATATATCTAAATATATATCAATTTATATCTGCAATATAATTTCATCACTACGACTCCGTTAAAAATATCTTAATTTGTCTTGTCTGTAGCTGATTTGAATACAAAATTTACAAGAATTTGATGATTAACTGCTTATCTAATTGTCAGTAAAGCTGCATGCTATAATTATATTATCAAGTTCTAGTAGATTCTAAATCAAACGTCTGCCTCAAAATATTATTATTGAATTTTGATATCTTTAAGTTATTTTAAGATATATCTGAGGGCCAAATACAAAAGGCAAAATACTACAACGAAACAACGGAATTGGGAGTTTTTAGCATGATGTACTTGAACTGGCAAAATATGATACTTTATTTCTGTTTTTATACTAAAAATAAGTTAGATTTACCAGATTTTCTGAGATAAAGAATGCCTCATACAATATTCAAACAAGCTACATTTCATGACGGTTTGTGGTAGCCATTGCTCATTAACATTGAATCACTTGCGTTCTGTACTCACTTCGTATGCTTTCCAAATTTTGTAGGTACTTACACTAGCTTATTACTTTTAATACGAAAATGGCTGAATTATGAAATTCAATGGTCCTACAAGTTAACCTGCAAGGGTAACTTATTCAATAACTCACAAAATGCTATTGTATCATCTATGTTATATAAAAAAGGTTGTTTCTTTCACTTATATATCAAACGAAAAAAGTAAGGCATATTTATGATCGCTTAAGTAATTAATATATTTATATTATATTTTGAAACAAGATCCTAGCTTGTTACTATGATTAATATAATAATATTTTAATATAATATTTATCACGCTCACACCTATTATCTAGCCGAAATTAAGCATTATTAAGAGGCTTGTGTTTTGGATAACATACAAACATCAATGACTCTTGAGTAAATGTTCGTACTCATCATTTAAATATCTGTCCCTACTGGGATTTGAACACGGGCCCGCTTTATAATGAATGACTTTCCTATATTTTATAAATAATTCTAATAATCTTTCACGTGTAAAATGCAACGTAAGGAATGTTTCTTCTTATTCACAAGGTAATTATTTCAGTTTTCAGGTTAAACAGCCTTGCACCGATTATAGAGACTATTTATATTTCTAAGGGTCTACTCTGTTTTCTAGTGCGTCCGATCGAGCTTAGATTGTATATTTTTCAATTGTATAGACAGCATTAGATAGCTCTCGTCTCATTAGCTTTTCCAATAAAATAATTGAGAGTTTCTGCTGCGGGGCGCGGGGCGAGCACAAAGCTCCCGGGCCCAGTGAAACGCCGCCCGCCCTGGCGTCCGCACGCCTCGTGTGATTCTGTAACGATCTGAGCCAGTACATACGAAACATCAGTGGTCTTTCGCTATCGTTATTAAATTATTAGAACGCGGTGAGAGGTGAACACCTCGAAGAGGCCGTTATGTTTTACCTCTTGCCAGTTATAACGCCCTAGTGACGTGTTTGTGGTTCGCAAAGGATTTTTCCGCTTTCGGATCACGATCCTCGGATCTATCTCAACATGGTTTGTTGTTTCTTGGTCCTGAACTGAGTAACTTCCTGTTTATGTTTTCTGTAGCATACCTCTCTACTTTTATAGGTTTAATGAGAACGAAAGCGTTGTACTCCCTTAAAATATCTTATAGTTTTCATTATTTAGAAAGTATTTTTTTTGTTATAAAAATATAGAAGTAAACGAGCTGATTAATTTAATAACTTGAATCCTGAAAAACCTGATATGAAACCCATCAATATCATGATAATGTAACATTACACAATATAGAAAGACATTCTCTCTTTCTCTTCCCAGTTTTTTCAACTCCGCTGCACCTATTCTCATCTCGAGGATAGGTTAACGTGATAAATGGTATTAATTTTCCTTTAGAAAAAAGGACTGTCTTCTCTCCTATAAAAACATTCTGTAATATAACGGGGATCACAAATATTGAAAATAATTTCAATATATAACAAAGATGCTTGTATCTATTTCTGATTTGAGCACAAAACGAAACGATACAAAACAGCATTACAATAGCTCATCAACTAATACGGTGCTCTTAACGTGGTTTGTCATTTTCATATTGAGTCGTTGACATTATTACAAATGAAAGTAAAGTAATAATTGTACATCTGTCATAAAGATAAAGAAAAAATATTCTTGAATTAAAATGAAAAGAAATTGTTCAAAGAAATAAAAGCATTTTCATTATATTTTTTAAAATGATTATTAAAGAAAAATGAAGTTAACAACCTACGTTTCACGTAACGATTGCAAAAAAGAGATCAAATTTTGCTGCTTTTACAAAATGATGAGTAAAGTAAAGTATCCCGTAATTCATAATGCAAAATGTTGCCTGGCGACGATCATCGTGACAGTCGTAGTCGTATATTCGTACGTCACATGTCGTATTGCGAATGTGACGAAGAAATAATTTATAAAAGCCAAACCACAATGTAGGACGTTGAAGAAAAATCAGCTCAAGTGGAAATCGATAACTAACTGGTTTTCTCGGGTGTTGGCGGCTCCAGCTCATAAAATTAAATAATCACCTATCCAATCAACCAATATTATCTATCTGATATCAAAGAAAATAATCAAATATGAACCACAGCCTTTTCGGCATACGAACCTTCTGCTGGTGTTAAATATACACTTCTCTCGCGAAAATATGCTCTGAAAATATAAAACATTTAAAATTGTACTTACTCCCTTTGTTGTTCAAAGCTGTTGGCGGTCACAAAAAATATTTAAAATTTAAAGCTTTATTTAAATACTCTTATTAAGTATTTTTTTATTTTTCCAGCGATATCTATAAATCGTTTTATATATAGTTATCGCTGGATACATAAATAATAAGGATGTACGTACAAGAGTGAGCTTATCTGTCAAAGAGATCTATGTCACTTATAGCACTTTAAGGGCGTTAACTTACCAGCATAGGATAGAAACTCTCCTATTCGCAACACTTGTGAGAGTTTTCTAATTACAGCTGTTGAAAGCGAACAATGATAAAGACTGCTCGTTAGTGAAATGGTTATCGGTAACCGCACCCTATAAAGTGGATTTAATATCAAGGGTATCTCTTCCGTTATGCCTTCCTAGTAAATAATACGAGAATATATTTATTTCGTTAGCCCTGAACCATTACATGTAATATACATCATGATGAACCTGAAAACCTTCAAGACACAAGGATCGATGCTTCCGAACGTTGATAATATTTAATAGATTTTCCCATCAACTTGTTGAGCAGTCTCTTTGCTGGAATCATAACGCTTCCTCGTGTTTGCTGGGTTTCATTAATCTATTACGGATGAATTTTCTTAATAAACATTGAATTTGGATATATTTTATATGTTTAACATGTAAAAATGCGCCGCTACGAAAGCCTAACCATCCAGTCTTGTCGACATTATCCCACCTTCCGCTTTTCTATTAAGGAGCTCCCGTATCCTGTCCCCGCCTCAAAATCTTCCATGAAATCTTTGTCGTCCATCCCAAACTTTGTCCGAGAAACAATGTTACCATTTTCTTTTAACATGAATCTGTTTAAAGCAGTCGTGTAAACCTTATGGCTGGTAAGATTATACGGTCCATTCTTTCTGCTCCATAGACAAAGACTGATCTCTTCTTTAGGAGAATAATTTTACATGTAGACGTTCTCGTCGACCAGTTGTTGAGTTGTCTCATCTGCTGGCAGTACAGCGATTCTACTAAGTCGACCTTTGTATTCTCGAGACATCACTCACAAGTAAATCTAACATTTTGTTATTAATAGCGGACATGACTTTATTATTACTTTTTATATATATTGACTATTGTTATTTTATAATTTTATTTCTTACTTTGACAAATTACAAATGATTAAAAATAAAATTTTATAATTATTTAAAGTGCAAATAATATGATAAACCTAATAGGGGGTTCTTCTTCTTTATTTATGCTGTGCCCGTCAGTACCAAAATGGAGTAATTTATAATTTTAAGACCATGGTTTCGAATTTGATAAATTAAGTTTAAATCGCTCACATTTGCACTTTAATAACTGAATATATTATTATTTATATAAGTAATTCTGTCGGTCATCAATAACGCCGTATACAATTTTTTCAAAAGAATTTCTCTAGTTAATCTAAGATTGGTAACAAGATTTATGCGTCTCATTTATCTAGCGGCACCAATCAGGCTGGCCCGACCCTGCTGTACTAACGATAACACATCAGGGGCGACACAACAAAAATAAAGTAGATCTATTCCAATGATAATAGAGATGGTTTTCGATACAGCTCCTCTGATTGTTTTATAGTGTGAACGGTACTGTCGTTTGGTAAATCACAGGTCTAGACTCAATTTTATCCGTGAAACTGATTTAAATTGTATCGTGTGTCTGTGAAACCAAAAACGGTAGGTAGCTCGTATTTAATGTTAGCGAGGAAATGAATCTTAATGCATTCCAACATTATGGAAAGATACAAAAATAAAGTTGATACCCCTTTTTCCCAGTATCATTTAATAAGGATTGCATTAGGTTATAACTTGTGATAAAACGAAGAAAGATTCACTGTCCTTCCATTGTTTCATCAAGTCAAGTACCGATACCGATTAAAATTTATATATATTATTTTACCATCATAAAGCCATTTATAATTAAAAAAGAGTGTATTAATAATTAAGAGATATTTGTCTGTTTTATAACATATCTCCCACACAGAACTCTTCACTCACTCTATCTCTCTCTCTCCCTCTCTTCCTTTAAACCGATATACTGATTTATTTTTAGTTCAGTCGCGACATAATCCCAGAAAAAAAATTGTATCAATTTCTCGGATAGGAAGCAAAAATAATTAGGATACAGCCACTGAAGCTATCCTCAGACAGTTAACCGTAACAATAAGCCAACTGCGTCTAAAATGATCATTAGTTATTTTAACACGACATGCGTCGAAACACAGTTGAAATTAGCTTTTATATAATTATTATATCAGTGGAGCTCGCGCGGTAATAATTTGCAATCTAATTAGCAGCGTGCCAAACTATTTTATGAAAGAATATCGAAAAATGGTCAACTTTCAATTACACACGTGTTTAAATTAATGAGTTTAATAAAAGTTTTGAAATGACGTAACTAGTTTAAAAATTATAGTTGATACAACTTCTGTTCTCAAATTACAAACTTCATTATTTAATTGTTAATGTTAATTAATCTGCATATGAAGTTATATAGATTAAAATTCAGTAGTAGTCTGATGAACTCAATCAGCACTTTTTTTAGTTAGCTTCTATAGGCATTTGTACCTTTTGATGTAAATAGATGAAATATAATTAATTCGTAGCTATAGCTAGCTATAAATAGCTATAGCTACTCATAGCGTATAGTATAGCGTAGCTTTTGTTATATATGTTTATGTTGACCAAGCTATCATTATATTCATAAGATATTAATTATGCAGTACTTTGAATAAGGAATTAAATTAATTCGTTATAATGAAGATACAAGTTGTCCAATTTGTAAAACAAATAACTGTGACACACGAGGCTTCCTCGGAAGACAGCCACACTTACAAAGCGTTAAAGGCAAAACCTATCAGTGAGGAGGGTTTAAATATATTTTTACAATGTGTGACTACTCCGAAAGTAGGAACTACATATCAATTATTTTGGAAAAGCTTTCAACCTTACCTTTTGCTACGAAGTTCTCGCACACCACCAAAAATACACATACCATTGTGCCAGAATTATGTTATTAAAAATACATGACACTCTGTAATGTATCAACTAAGACTCCATAACATTTAACGCCAGATCTTATGGAGAGAAACAGGTGATAAGTACATTCATTCCGTATTTACTTAGCAAGTAGATGCCGGCATTAATTAACTGAACTAAGTTGCTTCAGGAAATTTAATTTGGTTCATGTGAGGGGTATGGTAGGAGGGAGGGGAGAGGGGACGCTCATTTTGTTTGTGTGTTACACGTTTACGAGAATATTTTTTTATAAAAGCTCAGCAAATGACTCGACACCACTTGATGATAATCAGTAGAGGAGTCCATATGTGAAGATAGCTAGTGAAGCATGCAATATACTGCCCTAGCCACCCTCACCTTGCCGGCCCAAACACTTGCCGGTATAATAAGATAAAAATGAATTTATATCTTTTTATTTAGTTCCTCTATATGAGAAGGCAAAGGGGTCTTAGCTCATACAGCCATATTTTATGTAATATACTTATTGTATTTGACTTCGGAATACCTGTGTAATAAATCCTTTGCTCTGTGGAGTTTTTGACGTGGACGATGGGCACCGGTTTTCCAAAGACTTCTGGGAGAAAGTATTAAATTATCCATCATAATTATGAAATGATACGATATCGATAAAAATGAACTTAGGTAGAAAATATATAACATTGAAAATTACCCCAGAAGTCATCAAAATGATGCTAGATTAGATATTCCATGTATTAAACGATGCAATGACCTTTGTTGCCTTAAAACAATACAAGATAAGACATAGAAAATAAAGCAGCTTATGTCATTGGAAACAAATATAATTTACAAATAAAAATAAAAGTATTAATGGTGATGTGGTTTAAGTCAATCGCATTGGGCACGTACAAAAAGACAAGGAGATACTTTAAATATTATTTTTGGTGTACTTAGTGAAATAACCTATCAAACTTCGACGGCTTGTTGAAGTCATTTATATTTTTAAAATCAATAAAAAAAAATATAAAATCTGTATTTGCAATCCACCATAGGCCTGTTGTAAGAATATCATCAGAATTAGTAAAAAAACTTTTTATGATTAAGTAGCGAATACACTAGCTTGCCAACCGTTCACAATTTCTTTTTATGGAATTATCCATGTGTATAAAATGAAAGGCAAAATGATTTAGTCTATGAAACTTTTCTTAAATTTTTTTAAATGTTTTGGTGACAGTTGACGAATAAGGCGCCAAATAACATTAATATAAAATTAATAAAAGTAATGGCAGACTGTTACAAAACACAGAATACAAACTGAACACTCACAAAATATGCACAACAATAAATTACTTTATGATTAAGTCGGTAAAAAGACGTCGGGTAGCTGGTAATAAGGAGAAAACGTGTTCGTCGACGTTCAATAGTAGAATGAATAGTCTTCTATATGAAATCGTGATGAAGTCTTTAAATATTGCCAGTATTAATGAAATAGTGAAATAGTAAAGGAGTTGCAATAATATTACGATATTACAACACCACTTAAAAATCTCTTGTATATTTAAAGAATAACTTGGGAACTTAGCCGCAATAAATATGATGGTATTTTTTTAAGATAGACCACTATAAGATTTCAAAGTTTTGTTCAGGACACGCTGTGCTTATGAAATAATTCTCACGTTGTGCATTAACATTAAGACTTGCCTCGCAAAACTACACCAATTTACTTCACGAATTCCACTCAGACAAAATTTTCTAATTGTAATAAAACTCTTATACATAAAAAAGTGTCACGTTGATTTCGATACCTACATTCGGAATTCGTAGAGGCATCATGATTATTAATGATTTTCTAGCTTTCGACGCCATTTCCATTACATCCCAGCCTCTTTTAGTTATGGTATACACTTTTGTTTCTATTTTTAATTAGCATGACATCGCGTTGAGTTGAGGCGGCGCACAAGGAATACATAATTCCTTATGATATATTTTTTATGGAGAGCCTTTTAAGTGGAACGGGGCATTTTGTTGTGTTATTCATAAAACAATTATCAGGGAGTTCTGCATGCCTAGTACTAAAAAGTGTGTCATATTGAAATATATTACAAAAGTAAGTAGGTCTGAGGGTAACAAAAGGTTCCACTTGAACCTGACTCTATCCAGTCTCTCAAATTTTCCCTCTATCGGAATAGTTATTATTATATTATACATTCAATATTTCGTCATCAACTGACAAAACTCACTTTTCCTAATCACCAGAACGGAGTGCAAGTAGTGGTAGACTTAAGACATACAAACATTTAAGTCAAAACGTAAGTAATTTTTAAATATTCATTTTATTGAACAGGCAGACTGATAAAGTATAATGTAGCATGTTATTCACTGCTACGATGGTGTGGTCTGCATTATGCACTCATAAACAGTCCGGTAGTTATTAAAAATAGCTGGAATTGTGTTATAATGGCGCGGTCAGTCGGACGGTCAGCAGTCACTAGCAGTCTGCAGTTTGTTTGTGTATGGTATATTTTTAACTAGATGAACAAAATATTTGAATGTAAGTTTGTTGAATCCCTTATGCTGTTAAAATAACATCCCCTATGGGCCTTCATTTACAATTTATTGTTTAGAAATATTAGAAACTATTTAATCTTAACCAAGAAACTTTTTTTTCATTATGAAAAATAATCTTTCATACTTAAAAAGTTTCTCGTTTATATTTTCATAAATACTATATTGTTGCATGCCCTAGACAACAGGTACGTTACTAACGAGTACAAAGTTCAGTTTGAACTTTAATCTGAGCCTTTCATTTTGTATTTGGCTTCTGTACCCCTGGTGTTATGTTTCATTAGACGCTTGCGTTTTTGTATGAAACCTACTTTTATATATAATAAGTAAGTATAATCAAAAACACTGACGTTGATTGCGAAATTTCAATTTGATTGAAAGGATCGATTATATATATATCGATTGTGACTGCACGTATGTAAATTCCATCTTATCTCTGTATTAGGTACACCTTTCTAACGTGGCAATTGGTCTAAGTCCGTTTTCTTCCACCAAGAATTTTCTCTTTGCGGCATTTATCTATGAATGTAAAGAGTGGCAAAAGGGAAAAATTTATATTGAAAAGCGTCAACTAAGGTTCTAGTCTTAGATTGTAATCTTTACCCGTTCGTCTCCTCGCGTTAGTGTTATTTAAATTACAATAAACTATCAAAAATAATTAATTAAAAGTCAAAACATACGCAAACATAATTATTACTGAAATTAATGTATATAGAAACCCATAGAAACTAATGTAGTTTGCTCTATATACAATTTTAAGTAACTTCGTAAAAGATTTTATTTGTGTGGTAAAGCTCAAATAGTTGATGATAGCAATAATATCATCAGTGATCTTACAGAGTTCGTGTAGTATTTTGATGTACCGTTTTCATTTGGTAAACATATAAACAGTTTATGCTAAGAGCTACGCATGGCAAGCGTTAATATCTCATGTGTCTATAAAGTAAATATTGCAATATTAAGAGACTAAATGTTCTGAGAATCACAGAATATTAACAGTTCTACAAATCTGATTGCTATGATCTCTGCGCCCTTCACAATTAAATATTTATTTTATATTAAGCTCAGCAAATGACTCGACACCACCTGACGATAAGCAGTAGAGGAGTCCATATGTGAAGATAGCTAATGAAGCATTCGACATACTGCCCCAGCCACCCTCACCTTGCCGGCCCAAAAAGTGCTTTTTCACGCCTCTTTTAACACGTTGACTGCCACGCGTGTTTACAACAAAATCCCCGTCAGGCCACCCGTGCCACTGTAAGATGCGTGCTCTGCTACCGCATGTCTGTTTACATTTCTTTCGGTACTCTCACCCCGATATCTATTACGATCCTCATTTATCACGTTATTACTCTGCACGAGCAGTTGTAATCTTTGCCGTGTACTGAGTAGTACAACTAATATCTCTGCCCATAATTTTTCAATAGTGAAGAGAAAGATGAAAAAGTCAGTGTGCAGTGATTCATATCGCAGTGAAAGGAAGACTAGTCACGCTAGTTGCTCAAATTCGGATAGCAGCGATGAGGAAGTGATCAGATTGCCCAAAAGAAGAAAAGTAAATCGTATCATATCATCAGATTCTGATTTAACACTGCCTTCTGTTCGACGAAATACGCATTGCATCGCCGTTCGCAGAAATAATTTGGGGAAAAGCCTTAGACGCGCGGCGAGCAGGTGCAAGCGGTAAGCGGTGCTACGCAAATAAAAGAGAAGAACTGGAACGATCAAAGGCACGAGCAAATCTCAGAAAACCCACTACTTTTTGTCCAAGCTGCCCTGGTCAACCGCAACTTTGCAGTGAATGCTTCAATATTTTGCACTGTAAATAATTTTGTTAATAAACTATTTTTAAAAAAATTCAACAGTATTATTATCTCCTGTCATATATTTATCTAAATATGTTCGGAAATCCTTTGGAAGGAGTCACCCGACGTGGCCTGATGAGAACTCTTGCTGTCACCCGAATACGGGTGACGTGGCCTGATGAGAACTTTTGCTGTCACCCGAATACGGGTGACACGGCAGTTAACGTGTTAAAGGAGCCAATGTTGTAAGAAGTAGGGAATAAGTGTGCTGTTAAGGAATTCCACGCTCTAGCTGTGCGACAGAGAAAGGAGTCAAAAAATTTCTAAGTGCGCAAAGTAGACGTGGCAATATTGAAGGAGTTACTCCGTAGACCAGTACGCGTACTCCTTAGTAGGAAAGCAGAGGGAGGGATAAAATTAAATAATTATAAAATTATGAATTCTCCTACGGAGCTATGATTTTGTTTGCTTCGTTTTCTTAAGTTTTATTATATTACTGCGTAGTTAGAGCACTTTTATGTAAAAATTGTGTTTCCGACAGTGCGCAGTTCCCTTTTAAAGTATTTACTTTGTATTTCCAAAACGGTCCACTGTGAATATTATTTTAATGTTAACACAACATGTTATATTTATCTGGGTTTTATACCACAAGGGAGGAATAATATGAGGTCCTGGTAATTATTACAATACAACTAATTAACGCTCAATACACTAATGACATAGGATATTATGAAGCCAGTGTCATCTTGCCATAAAATAATGACAATAGTATTACGAGTCTATACGCAGTGAACATATTTCATAGTCTTTACTTTCTTCGATTTCAAGAGTAAAACAAAGTGCAGCGCTTTTTACAAAATTATTCCGAGAATTTAATATGAACATTAAAATTTAATTAACTGTAAAGTTACCTACCATATAAAATTAACGTGCGCTTTAAAACTGGGTTTATTTTCCGAAAATTTTGCAACGGTCTATTTCGTCATATTTTATGTTCGTCTAATGAAAATTTTACTATCGTGATCAATGTAAAAAAAAATGTAGTTTTGCAGAAAGTAATTAAACGTTATTATTCGTTATATGTAGGCCCGACACAAGCATTATATTAAAATGCTATTTAAGCATGTATTACACTAGGCAATGGTGACTGTCAGACAATTGATTTATTAATGTCTGACAATATTCAGCAGGTAAAGGTTAATCGTGAGGGTTTTTGAAGTAAATTAAATAAACCTTTCGACCCTTACAAGCCTGCCAGCGTCTTCTATAGAATATCTTTCTTATTATATAAAGTTTGTAAGTACTTCGAAGTACCCTCCTGTATTGTTAGTACCAACGGTAGCTACTACATAACAAAGAATGGGCTACGAAATCGTTACAGAAATTTGCCAAAGTCAACCCATATTTATGGAATAACGCCTTAAGCATTTAAACAATATAAATTATTTAGTTTCGAAGGAAGGAAGGAAACTAAACGATAATGATAATACCGTTTCAATATGATTACGTATTGTATTAGTATGTTACGTCTTTGAAAATTTGAGCTCTAAGTCATGGAATAAAAATAAGTGTGACACAAAGACGGTCATACTCTTCATTTGTGTAATCCAAACGAGTAATTAACAAAGTGAAAAACAAACCTAATTTTTCATCGTCGCCAAATTACATCAATTTCTTTTTCACTCTCAAACGTTTTTCAGGTGTATGTAATTTCTTAAAAATAAAAATACTAAATCTAAAAATATTAAAATTTATATCTTTTTACCTGTATTAATCAAAGTACACGAATTCATCTCTTGATGTAATGATTTAATTCAGTATTCCGTGCAGACTACGACATTATTAACTAGCTACGCAGGTGCTACGTCTTCGCAATTTGCTACGAATTGACTACGACAATATTCTATTTTAATATATCGTAGCAACGAGAATGACGGTGGGTGAACTGTTCTTATTATTTAGAATATATGAAGAAATCCATCAAAGTTAAGTTTTCATAAATTTTTTTTGTAGGTTTTAATATTCTGTCCAACACATGTTTATTGAGAAAAACAAAATTTGCATGTTTTTTATTCAGTAGATTTTCTGTTGCGTGTAATGTCCTGGTGGGCTGTTACGATACGTAATGTTAACATCATATTAAACAAACAAAAATTAATGTTAAAAGTTCTTATCAAAATGCCTACTTTTACAGGCGACCTTCTGCCGTAGTGGTCTGTTCATGCCTCAGTCGGAGCAGACCTTGGTGTGAAAAACACGAGCATTCGGTGTCGGCTGTTATTATCGGCTAGAATAAATTGTAATATAAAAATATTTTAAATACTAAATATGTCATTTTATGTCATCGTCTTCATTAAATTTTATTTTTATGTGTGACTAAATAATTGAAATAAAGCATCTATCTATCTTGTCATTTATTTAAATTATCTGTACCCAGATTGAGCTAGCGACAGAAGTTATAGAAAATAGAACAGTTGTAGTGTCTTCGTTAAACCAATTTCAATTGAACTATAATGAAAAAAGGTCTCAATCTCATCGAACTTCAGTGCACTGTTACACAGAATCGAAACCATCGTCAAACTCGTTCAGTAACGTAATAAAAGAGTGCCTTTCTCAAGCCTCCTTAGGAAGTAATTTATCTGAAACGCGTATGTGCCCCGTAGGAGCAGAGTTGTTTCCCGGGAGCCATCTCTAGTGGAAAATAAACAAAACAGTCTTACTATAGACGCTTAAATTGATACGTTCATGTTTGGATTAGGATTACGTAACTTAAGATTGGTTTGTTTTCTTGTCAATTAATCGATTTATTTGACTTTGGTAAACATGTAAATACTTGTTACTTGATTAGTTCGTTTTTCTATTTATAATATATGTAAATCAAATTTTAGAATGTACGTCTCCAGCATCTTTCCTTGTTGTCAATTATGGACTTGGGTTTTTTTCAATGATTTATACATTAATATCTAAGAAATAAAGGCAAAGGTTTTAAATATACAGTATAGAGACGACATTGATCTAAAACAATGGCCATAATTGTTTATAGAAATGTTACGAAATAATAAAATATGTACCTTGTACCTCTTTGTTTTTGAGTTCCCAATATAACGGCACTGTTGCATGCCATGATCACGGAGATAACTGAAAAGCTACGGTACTACTACTCTATAGGATAAATCTATATATTCATGACCATGCAAGTTTAAAACAATAATCAAATAAATCCTATTTATTTGATTGTTTCTTGACGTTATTGCTTTGCATTAACGAAGACAATTATTCTAATAAAATGATTTGGTTACTGCTACTGCTTCTGCTGCTTTTGTTTATAAACTAAACATGGCTGTTGTTTATAAAAAAAATTGTCATCAACCATATTATCTTATATCGTTCTATTATATATCTATATAGTTACATATGACTTAATTTTAGTTGCTTTTCTATTTGTATTGCCAAAAGAAAGAAATTATTTATTTTACACTTTATTATATATACATAGCGCGATCACACAAAAAAAGGATTGTGCTATACTGAAATACAGATTTAGTTAGTGACGACGCAATCGGACCCATTATGCCTCCGAACACACATTTTCTTTTCCCTTGAAAGTATTTGATCTAAAACTTCCCGTAATACGTCCCTCAAACATAAAAGTAAGCGAAGGCTCTCGCTAAATTGACGAAACTAAAGAAAACACGTCATACACTCGGATGGCGAGCGCCTTGAATCGATTCGTAAAGTTAGATGGCAAACTGGAGATTTTCTTAAACGCTTTCGAAGATCGAGAGAAAAGAGTTTTTGATAAACCACGAACAAAAGTTTTCGAGCTTGAAGTCTTTATTGGTAATGTTATACGGAATAAGGTAAACAGCGCAGGATTCAATGCTAAATATAAATAAGGGTGAATAATATTAATACATCGACTATTCTTTGTGAAACGTAGAGTACGCCAAAAGCTCAGCCGCAGAGCAGTCAGGCCTCTTACCGGTACCTAGAGGTGTGCCACAACACTCCATATAGGATCCGGTTTTTTTGTTTTTTATTGTGCAGATATCGTTACATGCTTATAGAAAACGCAGTAATACTATAGTGTACATGTACACTACATCTTTTTAAGCCTAAACATTACGAGCTGGCTATCAGGTACCTAACTGAAGATCGAGAATGTGTTACGGAATGTACTGAAAATAATTGTCTCCTGTTGAATCCTTTAAAAACAAAATATGTGGTTTTTCACACAAAAAAGCAATTATTAACATTCCAGCAACACTCAAACTTTCACTTTTGTAGAAACCGCTTGGAAGGGTTAATTTTGTTCGAAGACTTGGGTTGAACATGTTTTGAGATTTGAAATCCACGTAACAGAACTAGTATAAAATTGCTTTTACCGTATAAAAGATTTGTATAAAATACGCATTTATTTATCAGAGAACCTTCGATCGTTGTGTGCGCAACTGACCGAAGCACTGAACCTGTCGGAGCTTATCTACGGTGACGTCACAAGACTTTAGGAGATTAGGTTTTGTATTATAAATTATTAGAAGCCAAAAAATAACTGTATTTTCTTATTTCTACATTCAAAAACCTCACATACATATAAAATGTCATATTTGATAATTCATGAGTTTTTATAACATTCACATTACAATTATATTGTTCCTTATATTTGTGTCAGTAACAATAACAAAATTAACATGATAGAAGTCTACAATACTTGGTATTACGAAATCGTTTTCGAATTGCAGAGAAATTTTCTTACCGAAAAATGTATTTGAGTGTTCGCATGAATTGGTTATGAGGAGGCATTCTCTTACAATTCCTTTAAAGGGAAATAAAGGAATATAAAATAAAAAACGCTGTTATGTCATACTGGTTATATAGAAGGCGAGCTGCTTATACGTTTATCTTGCTCGGAGCTTTGTCGGTGTAATTTTGTAAGCAACAGAAGAGTAACGCTCGATTGCCTATGTAATAAACTTTTGTCACTGTCAAAAAATTTGTTCAAAGCTAACGTTATTCTAAGACGAATAGAAAGCTCTAAAATATTCTTAATAGGTAATACATTGTAGTAAGCAGATATTTGAATATCAATTTCATCGCGAACCAAAATCATTCCTTAAGAAAAATTACTTTTTAGAATTATCTTAGGATTTCACTTAATCTCAATGTTTTTATTTATAGATAGCCATAGTAACTGATAATTTAAATGGAAAACATTTCTTTTGTGAATTTCATGAAGTACAACACTAGCCGTTGGAATACAAATCTGGGTTTTTGAATGCTGTACAAGTTCTAAAGTTTTTGAGCAATCGTATGAAAAATACGAAGTAATACTAACAATATTTGTTAGCCGTTATGAATACGTAAAAGGTCCCGAATGTATTTGTCCCGAAACTTGTTATAATGTCTTTTATATTATCTTTATTACTATTGGGATATATTGGTACTTAGTTGCCGACATGTGTGTTCGACAATAATTACTATAATCCGAATATATTGTGGTCATAAATATAGTTACAATAATATGAATAAATGAAACACTATGAATCACCAGAAGTTCAATTGATTTAGTGATGTATATTGAAGAAGTTGTTTACATAGTTACAGAAAACTATGGAACAACACATGGAACACTATACAAATAACTTATTTTTAATGGCTAGTGCGTCTGTTAATGTGGATTATACCATGATCTCCAACAATATACACCCACGGAAAGATTTAAAGAACTTTGAGAAGGTACTGGAATCTTTTCCATAATAAAAAAATATTTAAAAATTTACGTATCTGTATTCCGTCGTATTATTTAAGCCGCACTTAAAACGCTCATTTTAGTAAGTCCCTGTAGAACTATGTTTTTCTCTCTCCATCTTATGTCAAATAGAAAATACAAACGATGTTCTACAATAGATCTTATAATTATTTAAAAACATGATTATGATTTTATTGCTTAACAACTAATTTAAATAGTATATGTATCTAAAAGTTCTATTGGCAGTGGACCCGCATAATAATAACAAATGTAAAGCACGTATTTGTTTCTGAAACGAGTCACGTTCTGGACGATGCACCGATACAATTTTCCTGCTAAACGGTGTTTTGTACGGTCTTTGAGATCTGCGCAGGCCTTTAATTATGTGTTCAGGGTTAGAATGTAGGTCGCACTTTAAATAGGGTTACTAGGTGAAGAAACTCTGGGAGTATTTAGCTTTTTATGGAGTAAAGAATTATACCTTGCATTGCATTGCAGATAACCTCTTTAAAAAATTAGATTCAAATTCAAAGTCAAAATATCCCTTTTTAAATGGACTCATTTATTAAATTCTTTTAAATCGTCATAACAGGGAATATGCATCAGAAAAACTAATGTAATTAAGAGTGGTAACTTTAAGTGGTTATTTAAATAAATTATTTTAAATAAAAACTAACACTAGTATGCATATTTTCAATTAACCCTACTACCGCTTCGAATATTCCTGAACTTTGTAGTAGCGTTTTTTCATTAAAACTTGTTTAATGCAATCATCGAAATCACAAAACAATTTTAATAAAGTATATCAAAATATTTCTCCATTAATTCAATGTGAAAATAAGATAGAACGTATATAAAAGTACTTTTCTCAAAATGTTGTAATTTTCCGTAAATGAGAGACTTTTACACACAATGAATATTGTTATGTATAATATGATTGTTTTTATGAAACACAATACCTGTTCCGACTAAGATTCATACTTTTCCTGGAATAAATACATGTAAGTATACCTACCAATTACTGTTATGACACAAAAGCTAGCAATCTCTGCTTGTAAACGATACAACGATTATATGTTTACAATCGGATGTTTTTATAATCAATTAAAGGTATATCTATATATTCTGCGTGTAATATAAGACATTTTTTTATATTAAGCTCAACAAATGACTCGACATCACCTGATGATAAGAAGTAGAGGAGTCCATATATCAAGAGAGTTAGTGTAGCATGTGACATACTGCCCTAGCCACCCTCACCTTGCCGGTCCAAAAAGTGCTTTTTCACGCCTCTTTAAAGGAACCCGTATTGTAAGGAGAGAATACGTATGCTGGTAAGGAATTCCACGCTCTAGCTGTGCGGCAGAGAAAGGAGTCACAAAATCTCTTAGTTTTTGTATTATTTGTATCTATTTACCTCTTACTGCTGATTTGCAACAACAAGAGATAGTTCCAAGCATGATAATATACCAGGTGGTGGAATCACTTAATACCGATTTGAACGAAAAAATAGTCTGTTTTTTTAGATCTGTCCTTTGTGCTTTTTGGTCCTAATTGTGTTACTAGAACGAGTGGTCCGACCACAAAGACTATTATTACCTATGATAGAACCAGAGTGTATACTCCTTCATGATGCCAAGTACGGGAACGTCTTTGTTGACTTTGATTTCAAGAATACCTTGTTTATCTCTTTTTAAAAGGGGCGGTTGCGGCCGTGCCACTACATAATGTGCCAAAAATAAACAACCATTGTGTGTCGTGCTCGCGCAAATATTGGCGACACCCGCCCTTGCGCCAAATAATGGATATAGCTAGAGAAAGAGGGTCACTGTGACTGTATACAGTCGGAGATTATAAAGTTTGTGAATAATACTGACTATAGTTCTGACCTAAGTTTAACGGTTTTCATAATGTCACCGACGGTTGTTACATTATGTATCTGAAAATATGATGTGATGTCATCATAATATTACCCGTTCATGAGATTATCATCAACGAGTAATCGTTTAAAAGAGAGGTTGGTTGGGGGTTTTAAAAATCGCGTTGATGGGATTATCTTTTATAAGTTTGATAATGTCACATTGATGTACAATATTGATAACATTAATTGTATATGTTATATTTTTAGATTATTTATTTCTTAAAATGTGTTAAACTGAGTGTAATTTCCTCATATTTAAATACAGTTTGAAAAAGTAGAATTTCTATTCTTGTAGCCATCGTTTTATTTAATTTATACTTAAAAGGTCATGAAATAAACAAATTTACAATTTTCTTTTGTTTTCGGGCATTTAAAAATAAAAACAGCCTGTATTCTTCCAATACAAATTACAAGCTGTTTCCGGTTACTTATTTGTTTCGGCTTCATTTGTTTGCCTTAAGCCTCGATTAGACTCTACCACACTTGTTGGTGTCCAAACACCTGACATATAATATCTTACTTGTAAAGGTAGTGAAACAGAAGGCTTTGTTAGTATTAAAGTCAATTATATTGTTTATTAAGTTGATTTTTGTTTTGCTGAGCATTGGTTGAAATGAAAAATTTAGTAAAATAAAAATTAACTGATGATTTTCAATAGAGAGTGGGTTACTAACTTATTTTGAACAAAATGTGGTTACAGAGCGTCAGTTCTCATTTCACGTTGAAATAACTTTTATATACTCGTTCTCATCTAAAAAGCTGAAATGGGCACATTAGGGACTATTGGTCTGCGGGGGGCTGACTTCCAGATAGATAGAATTTTATTGAACATGTTCTGTTGAAGAGCGGTTTCAATATTCTTCTTTATTTGTTTGGTATTCGTATTCAGAAAAAATGTTTTTTTTTTTCATTTTTTTATTTATTAATTTTTTCATCAGATATATCGAAAGAAAAATCTTCTCTTGTTAACAAAAATACTAATAATAATATCATTTATATATTTTTTAGTTATATTCATATCAACTTTGAGGAGTTCCCTCGATTCTTCATTCTTCCCATGATCAAGACTGTACTTTGATTATTAGCCATTTTGTTGTGGATCCGGTTCCATGTCTATGGTCCTAACTGATCCCGATGTTAAATTTTTATAATAAAAAGAAATAAAATTATTTACCCAAAAACACTGTTTGGGAATATATATTTATATAATATATTATATTCACAATTTCTAGCACATTTCGATATTTAACTCTAATAGATATTGTAATTGTATCATAAAGAAATGAAATCTAATTTTATTACACTGGATTTATTTCATGGGCGACCATCGCTCCCTCATTATAATGAAAAAATAAAAAGTTTGTTTTACTTCACTTACCGATATTTTATTGTTCTCCGAATCCATTCATTTGCAATTCCGTTTGTGATTTATGAACGAACGCGTTCTCTGAAATGTAAATACGGCGTCTGTTCACATCTCACGATACAGTTTTTCATGTTTCGGTGTTAATATTAAGCCTCCATCATTGCTAAAATTCTTATTAAATACTAATCCCGATATGTCTTAATAAAGTCGATAAAGTGTTTATTTTAACCCATAGTGGAACTTACTTTGTTGACTTGGCCGGGATTCAAATCTACTGTAGGTCTACCACAGCTTAGGTACCAGACTGTTATAATTTTAGTGAGACCGGATTTTGAAAATGATTGATTGATTGATAAACATAATTTATATATTTGTGTTTGTCTGTTGAAATACATAAATATCTCTAAATTCGTCAGGAAGGGATGGTATTTCGCTATAGAATATCCGCATGTAACAGAAAAGCAATTCCGGTATTTTCTTCCGTTACAAATTACGACCCAAAATTGAACATTGAACAAAATTGAACCCTGCCGGCTTATGACGTTACTTAAATGGTTAAGGCACTGGACCTCGTGTGGAGTAAAATATACATACGTAGGTTCTTGCTTTATTAAATTAACTATTTCACGCAGCTATGAATAGGTAATACAATTTACGTTACTCTGATTTTTTTATATTATTTTTGTATTTTTAACCCACTTTAAAAAAAGGGAACGAAGGATCACTTTGACCCGTTTGTATGTAACATATATTCAGAATTGCAATTATAATATTTATGTTGTATATTTTGGATAAAAATTACTCGTTATGCAGATAATCTTTCATTTCATCAATATAAGTGATATTTCAATAAATAATTCTATGGACACATAACTCCCATTGTAATAATGACTGTTTTACTTCAGCAAAGGAAGTCTTTAGTTTTATCCTAATACATTATTAATTTATTTGCTGTGAACATCTCAGTCTGTAGTGATGTATTGTTTAGTATTTAGTTATATTGATTTATTTCATCCATTCTATCTGAGATCATTAATATTGAAGAGCTTCTACATTATATATTAATGATTAATCTCCATCTCGATGTTTTGAACCTACTCCGCTAAGTTGAATATGTCATTTTTGAACTGGAACGAGGGTGAAGTGCGGCTTAACAATGCGACCAATCAACCGGTCTCGTTGTTTTGCTCAATCTGAATTATCTCTCGATATCATATCGGTTCAGTGATCGATTCGTTTGTTGCTGAGTCCGATTGTGTATAATCGCTGTTCCTATTAAGAATGTCTTTCCTTTTTGCATTGCTAAGTGATATTGTCATTTTTTGACTGAATTGGATTTTGTTATTTTAGTCCCAATATATTATATTATATACTTGAAATTGGATAAACCCTCTTTGTTCTGTTTCTAAGCAATATAATTTTTTGTTCAAATCGGTTATTAGTCATTAACTTTCTCATCGTAATTATTTATGATTATGCTATTAGATTTAAATGTAAAATCTAAAATCTATACACATTATCAAACGTATATGCTTGTATAAGGGAGCACGGTGTAATATTGAAATTTGTATTTAGTTCAGTTTTTATAGAACTTGTAACTGGTATGTAGGAGCTTTCACGAATCTCGTGTAAATAATTTGATCTACAACCGTGTACCGCCCGCCGAAGACTAATGCACTTAAAATGATAAATACCAAACCATGTTTGATTTTATCGTCCGACCTTTAACACTTACCTAAGCCACTGATGTTTCGCAAACTGTACTACACTTTGTTCTCTCAGGTGCCTAAACAAGTATCTGATTAGATACTAGTGCATAATGGAAATATACATAATAGTGGGAATGGCAGTGTTGATCTATACGTTTGTCACGTTGCTGTTGAACAGTGATTGTTGGAGCTCAGATTACCAGAAGTGTCAGTGTGACGAGTGCAGGAGCTTGTATCAGTATCGTCCAATCAGTCAGTCGGTGTTGTCTGTGTCGTCGCGCATTGACATTGTGGGCCCGTAAGGACTTTAGAATTTTGGACGCTATGTTGGACCTTGGACGTGTTCGAGTTTAGTAGAGATGGAGTGGTAAGGGATGGACCCGCTGGCTAGGCTGATGGAAGGAGCGCCGCTTCCCGGCGTGTTGGGCGCCACCAGGGACGCGCGGCCGCGGGGCGCTTTGGTCCACGCGAGCCTGGCCGCCGCGCCCGCCCTTGGCGACAAGAAGGGCAGGCACCTCACCGGCACTTTCTGCCTCACGGGAGACACCATGGAAGGCATCATACAATGCCTCGTTTTCCTCAAAGCTTTTTCGGTGAGTTTAGAATGTAACTTCTTTAGATGACATTAAAAATTATAGATTATACATACGTCATTTTAAGGTTACCACATTATACGTTACCACTAATTGCGTACTCTTTATTTAAACGTTGATAATAATAGATATATTTCCAGTTGTATTATTTATATGTTCGTAAAAGCACAAGAAAGGATTGCGCTGTCCTCCCATGAGGGTAAAGAAGAGACCAGAGCGATCAATGTCTACTGAGCTGTCTGTTAAATAATTCGATGCGAAGGCTTTGAGCCACGGCAGAGACCATTATTTATACACATCTCTCAATTGTGGATAAATTTTGAAGGCATTTCTTTTATATTTTTGTTTAATGGAAGCTAAACGTTGGTCAAGATGCCGAATTATTGGCATTTAAAGCCATGAATGTTAACAACGACATCTCTGGTGGTTAACGGATACCGCAGGCTTACAGACCTTCATCATTACTACATAAAATAGTAAGTAGGCGTAATATAATATAATCAAAAGCGTGCCGATAAAAATTGTAATTTGGTGCCCTGTCATTCAATACACTATGAGTCGCGTTTCAGAAGTAATTATCATAGTAAGTATTTTCTTTTATCTAAAGGGGAACCACACATAATACCTTATTAATCTTTGAAAAATGTACATAACCCTCCAGGATGTCATAGTCTACATCAAAATTATGGGAGAACCTTTCTTACAACGTAATTTCAAGTTACACAAGTAAACTACTTTAAGTACTCAGTAATGAAGATGAATTTTGTGCAGCCGCCTGGGAATTGTTCTTAGGCTACCAGGGGTTTAGCACAAGCAAGGAGATTTATCAGATATTAATGAACGGAGAAATTATTATACGCTAGAAATTCACTTGGTCCTATTATGGGCCGATTCTAATAAACTTCAGAGTCTTTAATAAATGAACAATAATTTTAATCGAAAATTGACATGCTAACTTTAGATAGTATTCTATTTTACAAAGGGATTGCGGGTAATAGTAACAAAAAATACCTAGATCTACATTTATAACTTCAATTTTATTTAGTTGTAACTATCTGTTTGAGTAGCAATAAAAAATGTATCAGATCTCAGCAAATTTTACAAAGCTATAACATATATTTGTGAAGTCTGCTGTGTCCATCACTTAAATATCAACTTGACAATTAAAAAAAAAGATATAAATTACCTCTTCGACCACGGTAATACAACGTCTGTAGTATTTAATTATCCCTTATGCTTTGATCTACACCTAGATCTCTTTGATTAATAAGATTGCCGATTCTTATTAATAGTCAATGTGATTTGGGTCTTGTTATTTTAATATTTATTAAGGTAAGAAATGTTCATTGCGTGATGAGATTAGGATATTTTTCAATAATGATACAGATGATTAACATTATTCAACCTCAAACACCGAAAGCTTTTTATATAAATACCTTTTTAAATATTTTCATAATTTAAATGGCCGTAATATGAGATGCGTAGAGCTAACGGGCAAGCGAGCATGCAACCGCGAGTGACGCGACGTTTCGACGCTCAAGCAAAACGGTCGTAATTAAGTTTAGCTCTCCACGGCTTCTACTCGCCTGGTAGAGTACGACCTTTTGAAATCATTTTAAGGCATGTTAACTTTTTTGGTGCAACTCATATACTCTGTGATTCATTTAAAAATTTAAATAAGTTGGTGTCACCAAGTTAATTTACCACAACTATGTATTCCTATTAAGAAATTATTTATGGGACTATTGTTTTTTTATGATTTTTGTATAAGTGCGAAATAAATATTCCCTTTGTATCGTATGTATCTGACTTCGTGCCCATTAATTTAGTTAGGCTTATATGAAATCCGACGAATTAATTTATTTAGTGACATGAGTGTTCTTATAATCAATAAGCCAATTTGTTATATAACCCAAAATGTTGCATTTAATTCATTACTTGATATTGCATCGATCAATTTTCACTTTCAAATCGTGATCTTGCTATATATAAATCCTTCTTGTTATAAATATATGTGTAAAATAATTCTACGTCGTAACTCACTATTATATATTCGACGCGGCTAAATATTCCAGGGAATCCAACAGAATCTCTTGTTTTGATCGTAAATGTTATTGTATTGCCGAGCGTACAATATAAGACATTAGCTCTATATTTGTATTGTAAAGGCCAGAAGCTAAATATTTAATGGTTCCACATCGCTCATGGTTGCTTGGTATTATTTTAAATATCTTGTTGCAATATCCGCAAGTTGGTTAATATGCTGAACATGACGTCGCACAAAATTTTTCTTGTATTTTTTTTAACCAACTTCAAACAGGAGGTCCTCAATTCGTACGGTATATTTTTTCTATGTATGTACACCAATTACGCCAGATTAATGTGATTTTTTCATTCGTTGCTTAAAATGCGATTTAGTCTCATATAAGGCCCAGGGTATTTTTTAATAAGCATTTTTGCTAGCAATGACAAAGTAATTTTAATGATATTTCGTTTTGAAAACTATTGGACTATCCAACGACGAACAGACAGGTAAGTCGATAATACTGACCGTCACCCAGG
Organism: Acentria ephemerella; assembly: GCA_943193645.1. Taxonomy (NCBI): domain Eukaryota; kingdom Metazoa; phylum Arthropoda; class Insecta; order Lepidoptera; family Crambidae; genus Acentria; species Acentria ephemerella. The sequence continues at coordinate 434,875 of OW971894.1, forward strand.
TGGGTGACCACTCTTAAAAGGCAATAATTCCATTTTATAAGTTCCACCTCTTACAATTATTTTTTGGAGTTGGTGGTAAGTTGTTTTTCAATCAATGCTTCACCTGCGATGGAAAACTATTGGGCACAGGACCATTTTATATTTTATTCTATAATTTTGGGCGTGTAAGCTAATATTGGATTCGTGATTATGTGGTAATTGAATTGTAGCAAAAATCTGTAGTGCGCATGTTGATTAGTGGATTTTTTTCTGAAACTTAGGGTAATTGGAATTACCCTCAAAGCAGCGCTTTGAACTTACAACAATACCAAGTCGTAAGCTGTCGCCTGTTAACAATCCCTAGTCCATTTAAATTCCCTCGGACTGTATCTTAATGGGCTCTCGCCAAATCTGTGTTTTTGGAGTTTTCACTAAGATCATGAATAAAACATTTGTCGTCGGGGGATGAGGCAGGGACTACTGTAGAATTATCTCAAGTTGCCAAATATGAGTGGAAGAAATAAATTATAATGTACTGGTTTTGTTGAATTTGTAATGACGTTTTAAGTACCCGATTATGAAAGCGAAACAATGCCTTATTTATAAAATGGGTGCGGTTAATGCTGCTTCATTGTTTAAATAATATTTAATAATATTTAATTTAATATACTCTGGTTAATATACTAACTTAAACATGACAATACCGTAAGTAATAAATAGTTTAAAATAATACTAATCAATCACTATCCACTGCTGTTAACATTTTAAACTTATAGGTCGCGTCGCCTCGTGTTTCAAGTATTTATAGGTATGAAACCACTATCCAGAAAGGCAGAAGAAGCTTTAGGCGTTCCTTAAATTATAAGAATCTCTTAAATATTATGAAGTGCTCAACTTGATGTGCACTTATACATGTTTTGACATTAACTTCGCTTAAAATAATCACGGCAACCTCAAATCTATGTGATAGGTTTTTAGTGTTTGTACTGGAAGCAAATAATCTTGTCTTTGAAGTTAGCAGGTGATATATATGTAATTACGTTTACACTATTATTTTTTAATGTTAATGAATACCAAGAAAACAGAGCCACTATCACCTTTAGACACTATTACTATCAATAAATCACTTGCCTACTGGTGTGTTTATGTTCAGGATTGATTAGATGCTAATGCGGCCCATACTACGTTACCCTGCACGCCAAAACACAGCTTCACAGCGGCTTCATTTAATATTCCTAAATATTTAAATACTTTTATAGTATACACAATAAAAGTATTACAATAACCTTTAAGTTTCTTCTTCTTAATTGATATGAAGGGAATATATTCAAGGGAAGGGTAGCAAATAAACTTAAAAATTGTCAAAATAGTGGAATGATTAGGATAATGATTAGGTAATTATCCTTATTTACTATTTTAAAGGTTCTAGTGTTCTATCAAGGGTCTTTAAGAATTGAGATCATTTGTAGAGAATTCTCTGAAGTTTATTTTATCGAGAAATGTGCCGGCTTCCAGGCGTCAAGATTGCTTGTTTATCGAAATTAATTTCCACCCCTCCTCATTCCGTATTCCGCAACTCACCGAACCTTAATTCCTTTTGTACGGCAGCCATGTTGAATATGTTTTGGATGCAATGCTCTGCCCGTTCTAGATTTTTCTGTTATATGTCTCATATCGATTTGGTAATACGGGCAGTGATAAGTGCTTTGGTTGGAATTTCTTTTATATTTTCATTGGTATATATCAAGAGTGTCAAATTGACTGGCTGAGATCGTTTTTAATTAGTACTGTTATAATAAGCGAGATATGTTTTATTGAAATTACAAAATATAATAATTTACTCACAAAAACTAAATTAACACAAGGAAAAATATTTAATATTAGTATCTACTGATTTAAATTTCAGGTACTTTGGAGTTCTTGCCAGTTTGTTTCTGGAAACAATAGAAAGGTAGCACCTATTCCAAATGATACCTTTTCAATTTGATAAGTACTTCATTGGAATTGCTTCTGCCTTTATAGTGTTCTGAAGTCAATTTTTTTAATCGTTTTTATTTTTCTTGAAATATTATTCTAAGCATGCATATATGATTTTAGGGCCTACTAGATACTATAATATTATTTGTCTCCGAACTTTTGTAAATAGGTGGAAGTGTAGGTAGACCCGGACTTTCGAAATGTCCTAGAGACCGGGTATACATACATGCTTACTGCCTTAGGTACTTAAAAGATTTGAGAATTTGTTCTCAGAAGAAGAATAAGGTCCAATGTTTCAACAGCGCTTAAAGCAGGATGCTAATAAAATTAAGCCAGTTATTAGAATGGGGCCGGTTATGCTCGGGGCATGTTAAACATTATAATTGGATCACATCACGGTCTACTGAGGTGTGCACCGCGACCGCGACACATACTGACGGGGTACTTCAACATATTTCTATCAAGGTTTAAATTGGCTGAAGCGAGTTATGTTAAAGTTTAACGTTTAACGTGTAATGTGTACACTCGGCGGTCGATAAATATGAATAAGTATTTGAGATTTGATATAGATTGATTATATATAGAGTATAAAGAATGAAGAACATATAGCAATATCTTCATGTGCAATAAAAAATTGTTGTAATACATATTGCTTTTATCTGAAGGTATATAGAAATGCTTCATTATAATTATTTGTTTCATATTAATTCCATTAAGTGTAAATGTTATCAAATAAGCAGCAGATTTGGTCAATGTAATAAAAACCAAAGTTCAAGACTGAAGAAATTTAGCAAACTGATTCACATTTGCAATTCTAATCTTAAGTGAATAAAGCTTTTAAGTAAGATATGCTAAAACTACTTAGGAACAATCATAAATAGTCGTCTGAACGAAGCACTCGGAGTTCAGTCTCTGAGTACCTACTTGATTAATTTGGAAACGGTAACGCAAACACACTTTGTTTCTTAATGTATCTCAAAGATCTTGCATCAAATCGGATTTTCTGTCGTGTTTTTGTTACTGGATAATTTGTGTTCTGTTTGGACAACCTAATTAGAGTTTAAAGCGTCCCAAAATAGCTACTCTAATTAGCACAAAATTACTGTTTACTGAGAATATTAATTTTGAATTTTCAAATTTATTCTAATTCTAAATAATATATAGTTTAGAATTTTCAAATTTGTTGTGATTGATTTACCCAATAGCACTAAAACAGCTAAAGTGATCTCCGCAGACACAAAAATCCATGATAGCTTATTGATGAATACTATTTTTTATTAAGCCTAACGAGCAAACCCGGGACAAAATAAAAGTAAATTTACTCTTTCCTCCTGCTCTTTATCCTCTCCTAAGCCACTTATAATGCGTCTAGAATTCACTTCCACTGTTCACTTTCGCAAACAACGTTTGTCAGTGCTCCACGACATAAAATCTAGTAGTGCAAATGTGTAGTGGTCCGTTTTGTTCGCATTGATGGCGGCGACACCGCAACCAGATTTATGGGTGTAATACCCATTTGTAGCGGGACAGTTGCAGCACGGACACGGAATTAGTTTGTTGGGATAGCTCTAACTGTTCCCTATAACTTTTGTTAGTTCATCGCGTAGTTTGTTCCCCGATTCAATGACATTCCAATAGTCATCATTTTATTTGCCAAAGGTCTTTTAACGTTCAACATAAGCCTTCTTCTATAGGAATCTTTCAAGAAAGAAGCCTGGACTCTACAACTTTTTGCAAACTCGAATGCTCTCAATTTACAGTTAAAATGAAAACGAGAAAAAAATTTCAACAAATTATGAGACGTGCTAGCAACTATGTGTTGACTATAAAGAAAAGAATAAGAAAGGTCAAAGATATATCTTTAGTAACATTTTGAACTTAATGTCTTAACTGTGAATGTGGTTCCGCTTTCATGACTCTTCCAATAGGTAGAGAAGTTCCTGGTACCAGGTAGTCTGTTATCTGACCGTACGCAGAACATAAGCAGATATATGAGTATAGAGAAAGTAAAAGAATTTAGCAATACTAAACATCTGTTTGGAGTAAAGAGGAGTCATTTCTCAGGCGTTGAAAGGTTGATATCTGTTAATTAAAGTGTGTTTTACGTAACGCATTGAGAGACTCACCAACATGTCATTTTTCGGATGAGTAAGGTTGTAATAGTTTATTGTGAGAGGATGAGGAATTTCTCCTCGATGCTTTCTAAGAACGATTTTTCATAAGCTTTACATGATTAAAAAGGTGTTTAGTATTGGTTGTATAAGCGTCTTAAGAAGTTACCGTCGTAGTTAATACTTCGATTGACGATGCAATCTTTGAAAGGCAGTCAAGAAATGTCTTAAAGATTTCATTTGAGACCTATTAAATTAAATAAGTCAAACCCAATCGTAGAATTTGTAAAGATACCTCGGTCGGCTCCACTCGGCTGTTGAAGTGGCAATAATTTGGCCCGATAGAAATCGAATTACCGCGGGTCCTTCCGATGATTGTCGGGAGATGTGCCGAACGCCCTGATTGGGTATTGATTCTGGTTTTACGCGTCGATATTTCAAATGCTGTGAAGTTTTAACGATACTAAACTAAACTTTGTTAAAGTTTAAACTTTGAAGAACGTCACTTATTTTTATAGTCGTGTTTCTTTTTTTCAGCTTATAAACATCGACCACTTGAGGATATTATGTTTGTTCTATCGCTGCATTGCTATGTTTATGTTATAAATAAAGCATTTCTATGCATCTATCAATGTATTTCAATGGTCGTGTTTGTCCTCACATTCCTCCATTTTGTATCACAATTCATCATTACTTTTTAGTTCTATTCATTCGTTATTATTGTTTATTTATTTATTTCTATATTATTTGTATTTAATGTTTCTGATAATTGATAACACGATTCTGATATTTATAGAAGTAGTAAATGATGAGCACTTTGTTTTTTCCTTTCACTTACAGGTAACGTTAATGAGAAAAGATAAAAATATAGCTCGCTGAGTGTTATAACAATTATTGTAACCTTTACGTAAATAACGTTTTATTGTTTTGTTTCAGGTAAGTGATTTTCTAATAGGATTCAAGCGTTTCGTAAGTATTCTGTTGCTAGTACGTTGGTATAGTTAGAATATTATTAATATAATTTATACTAAATTTATTAAAAAACTGATGAAACAATGACTAGAAGGATTTTAGTTATAAAGCATCATGGATAACAAGGATCGTGCCAAATCCGGCGTGAAGGAGGTCAGGGCATGGAAGAAGTGTGGGCTTAATACCTCTTCAATGCTCTGGACAGATTAAAGCGTCGTGTTGTGTTCATAATTGGATGCAGATGTAACGAATATCCTAGATCCTATACAATTGCATCACCGCATGACGTCACATAGTGCCTATTATTTATTATACCATAGAGAGTGTTCTGATCAGCTTTTTGACCTTTTTCCTGACCCCCTTTCTTTATTCAGGAGCATGCGTACTGTCGTGCTGGTCTACAGAGTCACTGTTTCCTCCTCTACCCACTCCTTTCTTTGTCGCACATTCAGAGCGTAATTCTTTACCGGCACACGTATTCCTTCATACAAATTGGATTCTATATTAAGGTGTCTAGGGGAGTACTTCGTATACTGTGACTAGTTCTCATCGCAACAAACAAAACCAAATTGGCGTGTCCGTCAATATGGGACTAATAATGCGATAGTCTAAATTATTTTCTCTAAAAAATAACTGACAGCTTGGAGATACCACGTCAGTAACGGATATTGTGTTTAACACAACTTTTGTATATATAGGGACTACAAAAGAGCGTTTTCAAAGTTCTGGTATTATACCACATGCAAACGATAATTTACATAAGTTAACGATAATTTAACAAAAAAAATGACCCCTGTAGATTTTGCGCGACATAGCTACAGAACCCGTAACACGTGTCCGACACGCTCTAGCCTGTTTCCTCCTTCAATTCAGACCCTTAGTCGTTATCATGCTATTCCACAAATTAAGCCTTGTGATTTTTTTCTCGTTACGCAGAATTAAAACGAGGACAGACGTTTCTTTGCAATTTAAGCCCGATCTCATTGGCCTTTGCTCGTTCTGGTCTCTTCGGTCGATCGATTGGGAAGCTTGGGCACTGAGGTTTAAGATTTGTTTTGTTTTGGCAAATAGCGTGCCAGGTTTTATATTTAATTTAAAACAAACAACATTTGAAGTAACCGTAATTTAAGATGGGTGTTTGGACTTGAACATTTTCTGCGTTACCTAGTGTCCATGATGAAACCTGTATGTCCCAGATACATGATTTGAGTAAGTATTCAAAGACAAAGCGCAGATTAACTTGGTCTTGTATTTAGAAGCATGAAACTCGTGCATAGTACAACTCTAGTGCATAGACGTGGGAGTTGCTTATAAAACTTAGGTAATTAATTATCTACCTCTTTCATCCTTTATAGATATAAAACAGAGAAAGTTTGTAGAACTTTTTTATTTTCAAATCTCTGATAATTCTCGAGTTTATTTTTAAATATCGAGTCTAATTCAACTTCAAAACTTCTGGTTCTATTACAATAACCCAAACTATTACAGAAACTTTTTTCAACACTTGCATTTATTATATAATAAATGAATATTTCAATATTATACTTATATAAATCCCCTTTTGAGCTTATTATCTGGAGCCAATTAACGAGGAAAGTAGGAAGATAATGTAAGTGGATCCTTGAATAATAAGAAATAATGAAACTTTCATCCCTAGAGTTCACTATCACAATGATTCAATATTTGCGCTCATTATTGAAAATATCATTTCAAACTAAAATACAATACATCAGCTCAATAATATAGTTATATTTTTCTCAATGTATGGGATGTACACTAATAGCATGCTATTTACAATAGTTTAGTTCACAATAGTCGCTTCTGTATAGGGTATGTGGGGAGTTCACTGAATACATGAAACACGTCCTATGAACTATGATGCTCTGCACTAGGAAACGAATAGGTCTCCTTGGTCTCCGGTACCCCACTCCTAAAGATTTAAGGCCTAAGGCATCATCTTGGAAATATTCCAGGACATCAGACATTAAGATAAGGGAAGCACAAAAAATCCCATTGGGTTGAAGTGTTCTGGGAGTGATCGTGGCCTTTAACTGTAAAGTAAGATGGGATATGCTTCTTTCCTAAATTAAAAGCATAAGATTCGTAATTTACTAAACTTATTCGGACACACCAGCAAATGAATTGCGGTACATCCATTCCAATTCTTATTGCATTACCAATTAAGGGTAATAGGGAGGGTATCATGCCTTTAATCGTTTGCGTATGTCATGCATATGAAATTTATTTATATTTAATCAATTAATTTATTGAATTTAACGTTTAATTCATAATTAACCCGATAGTGACTGTCTTATAAATATTTTTGCTATCAGAGAAACAGGAAATTGAAAGAAATGTTCCCAAATAAGTGATTAAATAGCCAGAAACATTGATTCCCTAAAATCCTTTTGATGAAAATCCTTCGAAATACTATTACAAAACTTTTTACATAATTAGCTAAAACTTGCATCAGTTAAGTGTCGCGTTTTATTACTTCTAATTTGGGATCTCCGAGAGATAAAGGACTCTCAAGTTTTATAATTAGGTTGGAGGCGAATAAATTCTTTGAAATTGCCGTGATTTACAAACTCCTTATTGTCTGCTTTGAGTTTGTTCAATTCAAAGGTATAGTGAACTTTATGTTTATCCCATTCCTCCGTCAAATACATAGTAACGCCAATTATTGTTTTAGTTTATTCTGTAACGAACGAATCAGAACAAACAGAAAGGTGAAACTCTTAGTTAGGCAAATTCGGTGAAAATTCTCACTAACGGCCGAAACTAGTCAGTTTTCGCACGGGGATTGTCCAATTTGCCAAGTTTAAACGTCAATGGGCACCAGGGCCACAGGAGTGCACTGCAAATTGAATCTTGGCGTTAGCGATTCTTTAGGGCACTTCCACATTAGATCATGCGACATTACGATAAAAAAATTTTTAGAATATACCTACAGTATTATTTAGCTTGATAAAACAGTTCATTCCTTAATTGCTTCTCATTTTCCCCTGTATTTATTAAATTAATTGTCATATGATGAAGAGAGGACGATAACTAAAGATAAATATATTGGTATTATTAGTACTAGGGTTATCTGTTCTTCTGATCTAATATTAATTGATCGAGATGAGAGTTATTACTGAACAGGTTTTTTCTTTACAATGAGTATGTACTTGTAGTAGTAGTCATAGTGGGTGCTATGTAAGAGATTTTTAATGAATTAGTGTTTTAATCAAGAAACGGTTTAATCTACAAGTTGCTTATTATCAAAATAAATCTCACAAATATAAGTTTTTTTTAAAATGAAATACAAATGTTCCTTTAATTTTTTAAATGTAACTTACTCAATATAAATAGTGCTGCGACAGTTGATGACCAATGATCGTCAAGAACTAACATATAATGTAAATAGTCTGGAAATACATACCATAAATTGTGAATATAGCCTTACTTTGGCGGCTTGCCGGCGCCCGTCGATTCCAAGGGTAAGGCTTAATGGGAGCCGGGAGCGATGGTGGAAAAAGCGGTTTTTATTGCAGAGACGGGGATTTTCGAACTGCCGACTTAAAACTTTATGGCTCCACAGGAATAATTTTGATTGATCATAGTTGACAATAAGAATATTTCTGTTTTTGTCTTCTACGATATTTAGCATTACAAAAATTTAGTTCGTATAAGATTATAGCAGAAAATATTTTTATTTAATCAAACTTTGAAACAAACTTTGAACCCAATTTAATTAACTGCTAAATTAATAACATAAATTACTCTCATCAACAGTCGTTTACAAGTTAAGCGGTCGGATAAAATTTAACACAAAGCAATTTTCTTTTTTCACTTTCAAGTTTTGCTTATGTTTCAAATTGTTGATAATTTCTAAGTTTAGACAGATTCTCTATTTTTTTATATATAAAGCACAGCAAATGACTCGACACCACCTGATGATAAGCAGTAGATGAGTCCATATGTGAAGATAGCTAGTGAAGCATGTGACATACTGCCATGCCATTTTACATGTCAGGACCATTTTTTTATATATATAAATAAATAAAGTAAATCAGATACTGAAACGAAAGATAGTTCTTTTTCGTTTTTTTATAAACGTACTTGTACTGTGTTGTAATTTATGTTGACTCGCTGCCAATAAATGCAAAAGTTTTTTAAGTTGGATACCATCCAAATTTGGATAATCTTCCGCTGATTGAAATATTTTCGCCTTTTGTAATGTAATAACTTTTTTGACTTGATTATGACGTTGATGGGTAAAAGAAACGAATTAAAATATGTTCAAATTAATTTAACTGAATCAATTGGTTGAGCCGCGATATACTTCCTGGAACCCATAAATAATCTCTGCATTGTACGGATTACCAGTAAAAAAATTACACTCGAAAGTTCCTTCTCACGCCCTCACATAGAGATTACTAAATTTGTTCTCAAGGAGGTATCAAACTGATCATTTCAAGAGATCCAATAGTGATTGATAAAAAATTTAAAGGTATACTAGAAACATAGAAAATTGTCATCCACAGTCGATTATATCAACAGGTTGGGTAATAAAATAATTTAGTACAGTAATTATTCTACCTAGTTAGGAACCGGAAGTAATAAACACGCGTCGTTGAAGTTTTGACTATCGAGCACCCTTAACGCGGCATATTGCGAAAGTTTCCGCAATTGACAGTTGGCTAAGAACAGTAGCGAGGATTTAGCCGCTACACTGGTTGCATTAATTACCTCTTGCTTGTTATAAATACCTGGTAGACTTGGTTTAAGGCGTCTCAAATATTATTGAATTTTTTGGGGCCTTGGGTACTCGCAATATAATTAAATTTATCCACATTTCCCTAATTGGGCGCAATATATATAATATTTGGATTTACATTCAGTCATCTTGTCATGCCACTCAGCATTACTGAGGCAATTCAACCGCAAGTCAATTTAGAACTATATCGGCAAATCGAGGAAACTGGTTTCTGCAATCGTATAAAGTTTGATAGCTGGCTTGACCTAAGCCTGCCGGGGCGTGGCGTCGTTGTTTCTATATTTGTTGTGCATCGATAGTTTTAGTTCCAGATTTGTTGATCCCTCGTACAGTTGAATTACAGTTTTTGTTAATAGGATTAAACGAGAATCGAGTTAGATTTATTCAGTTCAATCATTTATTATTAGAACCTTAGAAGCAGAGGCCTGGAATGATTTTCTCATACTATTTGGTTTTTGGAAAGCTAACAGCTTTTTCTGCTTTCGTTGCGGCGCACGGAAAAAATGAGGCTCCCGACCAAACGTCTTCGTCTAGCACAGTAGCGGTTACGTTCTGAGATCGAAGGTGTTCCGTTCAGAAACAATTTTATTAAACGCGGGGAGTTGCCTTGATATACGTGTTCCTTTATATATTCGAATGATGTGTACTCATATAATAAAAGATATCAAAAGAGTTATCGTGCCGTGATATTGAAGTATGTAAAATTAGTGACATTTTAGACGTGTTTGCTCCTCAGCTGCGCAGCCACTTAGCGAAATGCGTAATATCGATAAAGTTCACGTAGAAGTAGCTGACATGTCCCGACACATTGATGGATGTGCCTGGCTAATGCGGCTGTCTGAGGCGCCTACAATTATTGATGCGTCACGACAATATGCCGAGTTTTCGGTGATGTATCAGTTTGGCTTTGTTTTTGTCATTTAATAGGTTATGTTGGTGAAGCTGTTTATATTATATATATTTACACATTTATCTGTACAATTTCAATTTCAATTTCTTCTTCAAATCGAACGTTGTTGTTACGTCTGAAATTTCAATTCATATAGTCTTTTTCGTTTCATGAAATGTTAACTAATTAGCATTAGAAAAACCAAATATTAAAATTGAATTAAAGTTACGACAAGTGAATATTCGTCATCGCTTATATATAGCATTCGATCCTTTTTATTTTGTCCCTAAATAACACCATACCAATATCAACTGGTACTGTGGCTCTCTTGCTAAATAAACAAACAGCGGTAATGGTAAAAACAAAATTAAGACAAATGCGTTCGTCAATCAGTCGAGGCAGCGAGGGAATTCGGAAGTGGAGTCAGCTGACGCCAGCAATCTATCTCCGTTTCGAGTTCCCTGAGGCCATCATTTTAGAAGAAAGAGTAGAACGTCTTACTGATAGAGCCAACTACGTGTTTCTAGTGGAATTTCATATGTAAACTTCATATAGACTATGTACATTCATTTACTAGGTTTTTTAGTGTTGTTCGTTCCTTGACTGTGTGACTCTTCGACTGCCTTCCTTGACTAAATAGTAATCTTATGTTTTAATTCATGTGAGAACTCTTTCGATAAAAAGGTATTATATTATTGCCTGGCCATTTAATCTATCCAACTATATTTAGAGCACCACAATCGAGTGCAGTGACAGTTTGATTTTAAGTTTGGTCATTAATTGTGAAACACTTGTTCAAGACTTTGAAGCTTTCTTTTCCTTAGTGAGAAAAATAAGATACCTATGTACTTTTCGATGGCATTTCACAGTAAATATTTATATAAAGTAGTATTCTTATTTTTAATGACATTTGAATTAATTAATTTAATTGTATTAAAGTGTATTATCAAATATGTGAGAATATTAAAGAAAATTTTCTAAAGCAATCTCAAACAAGTATAAAACTGGAGTGACTCATTAGCTCCAAAGCCTACTTCTTGGAGTTAATAAAATACTCAAAATTGTCAGCGTTTTCTATTTTGAGCGGTAAGTTTTCATGGTCGGTCAAAGTGTTACCTACGCGTTCACGATGTTATTAAAAATTAAAAACCATATTTAATTTAGCACAGTCTGTACAGTAATTAAATTCATTATTCCCATAAAAATCCCGAGTATTAGGCTGGGATTAACTAAGTATACATAAACTAGAAGAACTTATTCATAACAGGAGTGCCCTCTGATTACCGAGCGGCTTTTATTCTCATTGACGAGGGTTTTTTGATATGGGACGGAGCATGTATGTAATTTACGCAGTAAACCTCCTACGGTTTTCTAATACCCTGGTATCAGAATAATCAGATCACGCGTAAAAGGTGGCGCGTTTTGAATTAAATTTAGATTGCTTCATTGTGGACTCGCAAATCCTTCGGGATTTCTTTGTATTACGAGATTTATGTTTAGAATATAAATCACTTTATCCATGTTATCTGTTGCCTGTAAAAATATTCGTGTAAGACGGTAAACTAACGGATCTTGTAAACTAACTTACTAGTTACAACTTCAAACTTAGTTAAATAAATTTCTTTGTTCGAAGATTTGGCTATTAATGAATACTTATTGTAATGAAATATTTGATAATTAAATAATTCGATACAGCTGAAGCATAAAGCACACATGTCCATATCTTATCTCAATTATGAAACGTGTTTAGCTACATATCTTACCGATGTAAATGTTAGAGATATTTGAGACATGTCTATTAAATGCTCTTATTATTAATCCGACTGGATTAATACAAAGCACATTTAACTAGTACACTTTAAAATGTCCTTGATTGACAGTATTGTGTTTTTAAATGTATGTAAATTTGTGTGGATATATCGATATCTTGGTCCGTTAACATCTTAGATTAGTTAACTGTTGTTCAATATATGTATTTCTATATTTTAATTTACTAGGAAATTTTTCATTCATTTCAATGAGTTATTAGCTCAAGTTTGCCTTTATTTTTGTAATTGTAAGATTAAATTAATTACTAAATATATAGGTTTTATTTATGTTTTCCCGAGATTTTATTGCAGTAGCAATCATAATTTTTATTTTGAGACCGCCATTTTATGCCTCAACCGCTCATAATATGCTAAAAACTTGAGTACACATACACAGTTCTTATTTTATGCCACGTAATCTTTAACTAAATATAAATTGTGTTTGAAAATACACGATATTCAATCCCTTTCTTTTTTGGACCGGTATTGTAGGTATTCCTGTCAGTAAACACCGATATTCAATAAACGCTTTCGCTATTCAACCTCTCGCCCTTATCACGTCGAACACAATTGTGCCTAAATACCTATTCCAGCTAAGACTAGGTGGTAACTGACATTGATATATGACTTTCTAAAGGTCCATGTATGACCGTCCATTTGCTATCTGTTCTGAGGAAAAAAAGGTCCGTTTTACCTCTAGGGTTAAAGCATAACATACGTAATTCCCATTAACTTTTTTACACAAGCAAGAAATTTGTCTTTTTATCGTCATAATCGAAAAATGTAAAGGGGCCAATAATTCCTAAATATCAGAAACCAATTCAGATGAAACACCCCCAAACATTTAGGCTCAGTTTTCCTGGTATAAAATAATTGTTTTCTATTTTAAGATTTCAAAATAAGCATTTTCTTTATGAAGTCAAGTCTATTTAGCGAGACAACTATGGTTTACACAAATTCCCATACGCGTACCCTAATTTGCAATAGGAACGGCAAACACGGTAATTTTCGCCTACGAGAACAAATTCGTTGTTGGCTTTATTTTCGCTTTTTTTTCTTTATATTGTTTTTTTATTTCTTATGGTTTATTCTAATCGAAGACGCATGACACACCTTGCCAACGTAAGATTAATCGGCCTCTTCTTCATATCTACCTGATAGTACCTATACAAATAGTGTGTGGAGATTGGACACAATTTTTATTTCAGCCACTCGGTAAAATGATTGAATAATTTACACTTGCCCGTGAACTAAATAAAATGGGATCCTTCAAAAAAGCTTCATCTTTTGTCCCTACAAGTTGAAAGAGACTAGGGCATTATATCGTTTTTATCGCATGCTGTAATACGAGCTTGGTTTTTCTGCTGGGGTGATATCATATACAGTACGAGTACTAGTGAATGTGGTTTGTAAATCCCCGCATTGTTAAATAAGTTATTTATAGTTATCGTATGCTTGTGTTGTTTATAATGTAAGACTAATGTGCGTTTCGGCCGCATGATTTCATATTTCAATTGTTACAACGTAGCGACCACACTTGGACAAAAAATGGACGCTCCAACTTTCGATTACGCTGTTGATTTATCAAGGCGAATTTTTTATACGTTTCCATATGCAAAATTCCACCTTGAAAATCACGCTCGTCAGCCTATTGATCTTTTATGGCACATGCACTCTGTCTGCCCTATGGAAAGCAGAGTGGAAAGATTTGTGAAAATGTAGTTCTACTTTTTTAGACCAAGCAAGGTCTAATTTTCACTTGAAATAAGTTCTTTTTACACTTTAGTACAATTGATAAAATATATTCCGCCCTCACATAGGTCGGTTTGTTTTAGTGGGTGATGATATTTCATCCCATCGGTAACCGAACTACCAGGCTTACATAAATAGACAGTGTTATTGCGATGTTACGTTGCGTGCGTTCGCATGATAGCTGACGGCGGCAGTTCATCAATACCCCGGCTCGGATTACAGAAGCGCTTGTTCGGTTGATTCACACTCGATAGGATTAGAGCAGTGCTCTCATTTGCCATTGTATTGTAGTAAGATGCTTTTATTTAAAAACTACCATTAATATTTTCTCATCTCAAATAAACCATGAATCTATATTTTTTAACATGGTGTGCTATTTATAATTAGTTTTTGCATGCATTTTTAGTAGTCCTCATTAAGGACAGGAAACCTGTATAATGCCTGGGAAGTCCATAGCATAGATTCCTTATTGGGACGGTATAATAGAAATGACTGTGACCAATGTCCGATAAAATCGTGCCACTAGACTTTATTGATCTGTCCATTTGTTCAAGAATGAATGAAATGATAATATAATCCAAACGCTTATACCAGGCTGATATAGCTTCTGAAGAGTGTTTCAACCTTTAATAATATTATGTTACCTTTTATCTACTTATACATTTTTAACCGCACCGCCTTGATGTTTTATTTATTAAGTTGGCAGTTTGTCGGCTTCATTAGCGCAGGCAGCGTTGAGCAGCATTAGGCAGCGCTGTTTTGCGCACAGTCAGATAATCCTAACGAGACCGCCCCTAATAGCTTTAGCTGTAGTCATATTTATTATCTAGAGGTGATTATTTCATCATTAATATAAAATAAACTTTAATAATATATTGCAGGCGACTGGTTGCAAGAACTCTTGAATATCAAAAGACGTTGCCATAGTTAAGCTATTAAATATTTCACAATGATCATATGCATTAGATTCCTATTTGAATGTTTCAGATATAAACCGTTTAATGTTATTTCACTGAGTGGTAAAAGCGGTCGGGTGTGAAACCCCCTCTTCTTCCTGCTGAAATAACAAAGTTATAAAGGTTGTTCAGTTATTTTATCTTTGTCACTTTCTCAGTAAATACAGATATTTGAGACTAATCAGATGTTATAGGCATATCAATAACGTAGCCACAATTTTCATTCAAGACTTACTTCCTGAAATCGTGACAAAAGGATCGACACGCAGAAGTATATTATTGAGACTTCCCTTTCTTGGTAAGAAGCTCTAGAAACGCATTAATTATTATATAAATATTTATATTTTTCGTATTCAGAAAAGTAGTCCAGAAAATCAAGAAAAAGACTTATCACACGGGAGATTAAACGTAATGACGTCTGGGATAGTTCGAATCTATTATAGGTAAGGAGCGTTATCATTGGATTAGTTTCTTATTTAAGAAGATTTTTGGCTATTTTTTACAATGTGCTACACTTTGTCAAATGCGTAGAATTATCTAATGCTGAACGTGCTGTGTCATTAAGAATGTGATGTTGATAGTACTTTGACAGTTTTAATATCTTTATGGATACTGTTATAAATTCACAGTAGCAACTTACAAAACGTTGTAGCTATAATAAGTGACTTATTATTAGATTTCCAATATTCAGGCGTTTCGTGAAATATTCATGGGTACGCCGCCGCCCCGCTCTTGAGCGGTTTTTTGTCGTCCTTATATAAACAAGGAGTTTGCTTGACATAATAAATTCCTTGGCAACACTCCTGCAACGTGGCAACATGCTAATGATGTAAGGATCCGAGTTTGACACTTTTGACAAGCACAATACTTTTTAATAAATCATGAATTTGTGATGTTTTAATCTTTTCTTTTGTGTCTTGATAAATGGATTCGCTGACAGTAGTAAGAACAGTAGAACAGTACCCCCAGTGTAAGTTTCAATCGTATCGAAACGTTTCTATCATAGTTGCGTTCAGCTGAAAATCGCATATATAAAAAATCGTTTCCAATACAACAGAGAAGCTGGTTTTGTTTATAACACGATCGAGACGGTCATATCATTTGTAACTCACACTAGAGGTGCTGGTAATTGTGGTATTTTGACTGTACGATTGACGATATTTATTTAACGATACGATATTTAAATGATGCTTTTTCTATTAATATAATTTAATCAATAAATTTTCCCCAGCATAAGTTTAAACATGCATTTGAAGTATAGTTTATCCCAAATAATTCATTTCACATTCACATTTTCTCTAGCATAAATAAAACGCACGTATTCAGCATGAGAATAATGGTAATTAGATATATTTTTTTGAAATTTATTGTTCTGTTTGTAGTCCGTACTTCTTCCGAGTACTTATTTAGATCCTAAAAACCAACAAAATTTAATAAACAATCTCAGCTTATTGCATTAATAAATATAGCCTTCAGGGTTCAGTTCCGGGCTTACGCTAAAGTCGCGAACTGTTTATAGACGTTACGTATTACATTTTCTTGTTAAGATTTTTCCTTGTTATTTTGGGAAGTCTCGTTGAAGAGCATCGGATTTAATTTTTATTTAAATATTCTA
Organism: Acentria ephemerella; assembly: GCA_943193645.1. Lineage (NCBI taxonomy): Eukaryota > Metazoa > Arthropoda > Insecta > Lepidoptera > Crambidae > Acentria > Acentria ephemerella. Next base: position 451,696 of record OW971894.1, read on the forward strand.
TTTTAACAAGCGGGACTCAAATATCAAGTTCATCAGCATAATTGATGTTTCCGAATACACAAGAAAAACGATGAAAACATTAATGTTAATTCAAATTTACAGCAATTCAAGGAGGTGGAAATCTACATAATTTCTTTTGCATCTTGACACACAATATTTGGTACGTGCCTTGATTTGTCATTTGTTTCTGTGCTCAGATAACTTTATTTTCTGTATAGGAAATGCAAAAATAATCAAACTTGACGATGGAATCGTAATCACGATCAATGTGACATACTCTCGATGTTTGGACAACTTTGTCAGTATTACCAAAGCTCGGTATTTTTGTCCGTCAGCAGGTCATTGTGTTTGGATTCAATAGTGCCCGTCCAACGAATAGATGTATCCGAATAAATTCGAGCGTGTAACGGATACGTATTGTTCATGCGGACAGGATCGGATTTTTTACTTCATTTTTATTACGAAGTTCTTTTGTGTACAGTTTCAAGAACCAACTGGGGTTGGAATTTAATTTGAGCAAAGCAATCCCTGCTTCGATATTATGAATTAGTATGTTCGTTTTATTATCTTTTCAAAATAAACTAAGTGAAAGCGAATGGACTGTATGGAATAAAAGAGTGATAGCTGAATTAAATATATATAATAGAACAATAACAGTTTGTAATAATAAGATATGAAAATAAAATAATATTAAACAAGCAGCACAGCAAAAACCACACGACACATCAACAACTCTGTTACGTAACCAGGCAACCACCATAGAGCCTGTAACGTTCCGTTACACTAAGGAATCGACTTTTTTAGCAAATTAAAAACTAAATTTGTAAAATAACCTTATACATGTTAACCCCATCAGACTTATCCTGCAGCTCATTTTAAGAGTCGAGAAATATAATTTAGACAATTGCATACACACAAATTACTGAACTCGTTAAGTTTCCATGTTGTGCTCAAGCAACATTATTGTGATTAAAATCAAAATAATGTTGCTTGAGCACAACATTCGGGCTCACTAATCGTCGCAATAGTGTATTAATTATGTTAAATGTTGCTATTTCTGGGATTGCGGATTGCTCTTAAGGCTGTCCTAAAGAAAGAGCTCTGATTACATGTCCGCTTTCAATCTGTTTATAATCATTAACTCATCCAAGAACCGATCAAAACTACATAATTAAACACACGCTAGATATATAGAGTATTAAAGTCTCCGAGATGAGCTGGAGAGATCTCGACGGATAAGCGGCTGAGCGCCCTCCTGTCGAGTGGCCTCGGCCTAATTGGCCTTGAGCGGCCTCGCGAGAGCCCGGTTGACTGATACAAGTCGCTGGGAGGGCGAAATTAACTGTCATGTAACGTGGACGCCTTTAACACTAAGAAAGTTTGGTAAAAATATATATAGTTTTAGCGTATTTTCACGGGACATCATTCTGGGTTGCTGTATACTTTATAAATAAGGCCATGAAGGTTTTATACTCAACGGATTAAAGAAGCGTCTACAAATGTAAAACACGTCATGGTACGCGATGTTGTAACTAATTATAGGTCATTGTTATCAAGAACGTGGCGTCATATTTATTGCTTTCACAAGATTTACATTAAGAAAGTATATCGGCAATAAATGAACGTAACGTGATAAATTTAGGTAGGCGGGACGTAAACAAATAAAGAGCGAAAAGTAAACAGACCAGTCGAGAGGGAATGATGGAATTAATATTTATTTGTTTCTTGTTTAAATAAGTGAGCGAAGAAAAAGTAAATACTACTTAGACATCATAAACGTGGTCCTTGAGCTTGGGCGTGTAAACAATTGGTTGTATTCTAAATCTCAAATTTAGGTACTCTTACACAATGGATCTTTTGCTTAACGCACTCTTGGTGAAGTGGCTTCTCGCTCACAAGCACCGGACTTACTTGGAGAGCACTCAGCCAACTATCTAGACACCTTGTTTATGATAACAAAACACATATAAGACAGTTTAATTAATAAAAGGAAAATAATAAATGAAGTGTGTTACTAATCGATTGATATTGAGCTGACAATATAACTATTTTTATAAATTAGAGATTACTTTGAAGATCTCGATGCAAGATCTGATTTAACGAACACGGCGCTTATTGGTGTGCAAGATACACTAGATATTAACAAAAAATATAGTCATTGAATGATTGAATAGTTTGTGAACAGACCTGTCTATAGTTCATAATTGTTTAGAAATACGATGAAGACAACAAAGTACTTAATTGAAACCAGTGAATGTCGGTCGATCAATTAGATCCGGTAAATAAAGATCCTTGAAGCAGATCACTATATATTATATAGTTATTAGATCGACGGATTTCTAAAACGCCTTAAAAGAAAATAATTTTCTTTCTCAGAAATGATAGCGAAATCAAACCTTATTAAACAGCAGAATTGAACAAATTAATCATGATTGCGACAATAAATTTCCACACAGATTTAACAAACAAAATGTGTAGCATTTTTCATGTAACATAATTCTGATCCTGAAGTGATTACGAAGCGTCTCGTTCTTTAGATTTGATCCATTCGTATTCTTCTTGATTAATGACTGTAATTTTATATATTTATTACTCGCTCGTACACCTCAAACATTATGAGCGTTTTATAATATTCTGTGTTGATTAATTGATACAATCACGTAGATACGCAGTGTAATGCTTTCACGTTTTGGGTATTTATAATAAACAGGTGGTAATTTTAAAAAAAAAATTGTATTTAAAACGAATGATCTTGTAAGTATGTGTGTGGTCATAATCACATTCATAATCGTATTTCTTAATTAGGTACAGATATTGTTGTTTACAGACTCCCAAAGTCTATGAAATCAAAAGTAGTTTTTTCTAATTTGTATTCCAATATTTTCAACCGATTTTACCTTGAACGTTGTTTTTGTAAAAACAATCTGGAACGCGTTGATTTACAAACAAAAATAAGTATTATACTATTTTTTCATGAACGCCTTTTACTTCGATAGTATTAAATTTAATAACCTAGAATTATTACTAATAATAACATTATTTTTTGTAATATTCAAACTCCATTTGTTATTTATATATAGGTTACCTAACTAACACGATCTGAATCTGCCAAACTCGACCGATATCGCGTGTCGAACAAATTTGGCCCGTCTACATTACGTTTATTATTATGGTCTCCCTGTGACTTTGATATGGGACACCCTCATTTGCGGTCTCCGACAAACATACGTCTTCGTTTCGCTCAACCTTATCACAATGGGTGTGGTGTGAATTCCCAATGTCACCCAGGTGAGTTTATTTTGTATTAACCAGTTTCATGTCGACATTACGAGATTGTAACCACATGAATATTTCATTATTAATCTGCCTTCAGTTTTTGGCGACTTTCGGATGGATAGCATACTTGTTTAATTAGGTAGATGAAGGTTCTAAGGTCATTTATTTTCTTTATAAGCTAATTAATTTCTTGGCATTTTATTATGTGACATTAAAGAAACTCTGTTATTATTGTTAATATTTTGATCCTTACAATCTCCACCGGAAATTGTACGATAAAACAAATGTCTTTATTGGGAGTTAATATATGTCGATAATATATGATCATCAAAGAATATCCGTAAATTTTATAAAGATTTCAGAATGTTTTTACAGGCACAGGTCAAGAAATTCTGAAAGAAAGAAAGAAGTAAGACATGATATAACAAATTAAACGCAATAAGTGAAACGCAGTCTTAGGTAGAATTTAAATTATTTCTCATTAGAGGCATGGAGGATTCCCTTTAGAGTATAATTATTATCTTATCTTAATGTAGGGCCAGGATTACTCCCGGAGCACGTCGACCCAATGGGATCTTCTGTGCTTCCCCAATCCTAATGACCGCTGTCCTGGAATACTTCCAAGATGTACTTACTGAGTACACCCGGAGACAGCAGCATTATATCTTCAGGACTGGGATAGCCCAGTCCAAAGAGACCCATTCTTTTCCTAGCAAGAGCATCACAGTTACATAGGATGTGTTCCATTTGTTCGGTGTGCTCCCCACAGGCCCTACATAGAGGCGATCCAACAGATTTCGAATAATCGACCATTTATAACAATAATATTAGTGAAGTATTTACTCTTACTCGGTGTAAATCAGAAAGAAAATGGTTACTTACTTAAAATTAATTGAAATTACGCGTCCAGGAAGCAGAAACATTCAAGTGTACATTCAAACGAAGTGGCTTCACTTATTTTGTTAAGTGTTTTCTTTACAATGAAAAATTCAATTTCTTTGGCATTTTATTCAATTATAAAAAGTGCCTAACCTATATACTAGTATTTATATTCACGTGTTATTTAGATGTTCTCTTTCTGCAGAATCTCTGCGACATTGATTTTACGAAGCAGGCGTCCTTTGCTACTCTAGTTGTTTATCTTCTATTATATTAATAGATAATAAAGGCTTTGAAGTCTGAAAGCTTGTGGCGTTTATTACTTGTTGTCAACAGAGTTTTAAGGTTCCGTGTCCGAAGTGTACAAACGGTACTGTGTTGCTGTCACTCACGAGTTCGTCTGTAGTTTTTTGAACTTTCTTTTGACCTACGAACTTGAAATTTGGTGATAATGTCTATTTTTTGACTTGCACTTGTCCGGTTTTCAACTTTGTATTAACAATTGTGAAGAAACTTGAAGCAACGTCAATTCAACTGTAGTAGAATTATTTTTTTCAATTTTCACCAATGATGCATGTTGCCATTTTTAATTTGATTTTCTAAGGATTCAAGGTTTTAATTTTATTGCCTAATGTTTATGGTCAAACTTAGTGAACCTTTTAATATTACCTACTGTTGCTTTGGCATTTTGTATTGGAGATGTTAATACCCCTCATGCCCTGTGATTACAGTGGCTCCTACCTCTACCTACCTCTTCACACCGGTTTGCCTCACAGTCGAAAGAAGCGAGGTGGTATTAAGAAGATAGAAATTCAGAAGGTCCTGTGAGCACAGAACAATTTAAAATACTGTGATGTACTTAAATTTTTTTTCTCCTCACGTTAGTGAAGGCACAGCCAAGTAAAATTAAGTTATTTGACGTTTGTTACGACCGCGTTTGATATTCTCAGGCACGTTTTGGGCAAATTCGCTCCCACGTAGATTACATGTCGATTCTTGACCTTTAGTCCGTATTGAGGTCACGAGTAAACCCATTCTAAATAAAGAACGAGCTCAGCAAAATAGAAACGTTAGTACAAGTTACCTCATTGTTTATATAGTAAATGATTAAGCTTATCTGAACAATCACAATACGAACTCGACCGTTTGATATATCAAGGACTAATTCCTGGAATCAAGGTCTTAGGAGCGAACCACTGTTTACGTTAAAGCTACTTCTGAAAGCTCTCAAAGTTATATACAGTCACCTAAATATGTACAGGAAGTTGAATTTTTTTTGTTATAAAATTCTTATTATATTGCCATTAATGGATTTATCTGTACCACTCATATTCGATCGATTTTTATTTAACCATTTTTTATATATTTAAAACAAAATTTAATGAAAAAAGACTACTATAAGGTCTAGGGCTATTTAAATGATATGAATGCGTGGACCAATTGAAATGTTTTATTTTTATTTATGACAATTTTAATTTTTTATTGAGTGTCGTGTGTATTATAATTTTATAATACGTACACTATTGTATTTTTAAATTTTTTTTAAAACAACTCTCAATTATGTAAAAACGGAGGGACAGATGTTGCGGAGTTTCTTGCATGTTCTTTTTAGGACAAAACTCCCCGGTAGATTTGCCATAGATTCAATAAGTATATATAGAGTATCCAAAGTTGAATAAAATATGTTGACTTTGACTTTTATATTCAATTTTAAATCATAATGTGTATCTTATCCTCTCTATCCCTGACCCCTGATATTATATCACAACAGCTTTTTATACAAGTTTTTTAAAAGATAACATTTTAGGAATAAAAAAGATTTCTTCTGATTATTACCAAAACATTTAAATCATTTGAACATACAACTGCTAACGAGGAATATCTTTTGCTGGTATGCGACCCTGGTACTTTCATCTGAGTACATATTTTATTTGTCCATCAGTCAGTGTGGAAAAGGGACTGTTATTGTAAGGCTATCTTCCCTCTCACCCAAACACAATGGCGTCCATTCCCGCCAGTGATTGCTTCATTACTTTTTGAGAAGTTTGTTTTTCAGAGATTTTCTTTATTTTACAACAGTATGCCAGTACGTACAGTAACAGCACGGTAGTGATTCACTCGGAAAAAATTCTCCTTGTCTAAATGCATTCGAGCAACAGAGAAAAATACACACATGATAAAAGAAAAGTACTCCAAGTGAAATTTGTTAGCCACATAATTTGACTTATAAATTGTTTGATCGAAATTTTTAACTAATATATATATATATACATATATAAACTTAATACCCCCGTGGTTTGGTCGTTGACGTAACTAATAACTTTGTGTAATTAATCCGTATGTAAACTCAATTAGCGTTCGTTCATGACTATTATTGGAAGGAAGATTATTAGAGTATCTCCAATTTCAATCTTTTTGTAAAATTAGTTTCAGCTGTAAATTTATAAATTTCTTATCAAAATTCGTATTTTTAATCTATTATCTGATAGACTTTACTCAGCCATTTCAATAAATATTTGGAAAATATTTGAAAATCTGTCATCAGAAGGGGCTTTACTATAAGTGATTATGGTGTATCTACACTTGAGCTTGTGGGTATCTACCCACAATCTTTGGGGGAATGTGTTATCTGTAACTACTGTAATAGTATCTATAACCGAGCTATCTCACTGGTTTCGTGTCCCTATTATTAAAATAATTCTTTTATTCATGTACAGCTAGATAATAATAAAATATTTTTGGTGAAATACAAAATGCAGTCTGAGAAATATACCATATCCTAACCTTATTAATATCTTTGATACAGTAAGATGAGGTACTGCCACCACTTTTATTTCATGATATACGTAACAATTTTAACGGTACGCTCTGGTAACTTTATATTGTTAGTTTTAGGTGTCATTATCAATATATTAATGGTACTTCGGTCCCTGATTGTGAGTATTATACAGAATGAAGCTTTATCCATCTGTAAATAATAAAAAAATCAAAAATATTCTTGTTTTGAAGACTCGCTCCATTAAAGATTATTGAATATTAATGTGGGTAGCAGCTCGTAAAGGGTGGGTGATGTTTGTGGAGGGACCGTTCGGCGGGTCAGTATGATAATGGCGTTAATGATCCGTGTTTTATAATTGTTGCTCAACCTAATCAATCTTGCTTCATTTACTGTAAGACACTGTCATGTTTGTGAATCTATTACAATAACATTGATTAATACAATATCTTTAAAAACTCTGACGAGATATTGACAGAAATATTACTACATTGAGTTTTATATGTTCAGCAATGCGTGTATTGCATACACTGTACTATTACCGCGGGCCCAGAGCTTGACTTTGACGCCTCTTTCTATTTTAAATAATGGTCATTCTGTATGATTCTCTACACCTATTTTATTTATCAATTTATGTAAATTTAACATCTTACAAATTTATGTTCGCCTGGTACATATTTTCAGTAATATAATCAAGTGGAAATGGTCGTAACTAAACAATAAGTATGGTACGTCTTGGCCAACATCGGATACAAGAGTATCCGTTGTTGCATGCCACACTGAATACAAGTTCCGCATCGTACATATCATGCAACGTTGTTAGATGTTTCCACGGATTTTTATTAATTCTCTCCGTAATAGCAACTCATTCCAAAGTTAACAAATATTTAATGACTAGATAAAGGAAAATTTTGATTTAATAACTGAAACAGATGAATATCTTATGAGATGAGAGTAGATATAGCAGACAAATTGTTTCAAAACAAAATAATTAAATTCAAGTTTGGGATCGATATATTGTCTGGAAATGTTCTGGGGTCGTATTTAGGGTTAAATGCATTATTTAAATGTTTGATAAGCTTTGAAAATTAATCATCTCTGATCACAGTCTACCGCAAAAAGAAGCGCTCTTATAATAATTTATGTTTGTTTAGAATAAGTTTGAACAATATTTTTAATTATTCATAATCGTATTTATTTCTAAAAGTAGCTTTTATTATGATGCCACTTATTATCAACACATTACTATTTTTTTTAATGCCCACACCCCGCTTTTATTCTTACACTCATATTACTCCACTTAGTAAAAATGTAATAGAGACGAGTGAGTAGACTACGCCATCATTACTTGGTATATAACAGAAGTTTTGCGTTATAATTTATATAACCCTTATTCAGCTACGTACAATTTGTCAACCGTGAGTGAATGTGAGAGCGTCTCTGTAACACGACATAATGGCTGCAGTGCGGGGGCAGGTTGAACCCTCTCATAAAGCAGTTCAGAACCCCCCATTGGTTTAGATAAGCCCTGAAACTTTAAAGGGTTGCTTTTAGATTTAAATTGTATATTCTTGTCATAATAGCATTTGTGTAATACTGTTTAAACTGCCTTCCTACGTGGGAGTACACACGAAGAATCCGATCTATAACACAACCTTTCAATTGGGGTGGGCTTTCTGCATATGAATCATAAGCATTTTATTGTTTACACACTTACATAATATTTATTTAATTTGTCTCACACCTGAGTTATATTTATTTATATAGACACATATAGACTAACATATTTACTTATAATACTTATATTATAACGTTTAATAACATTTCTTAATGTACCCTACATTTATTTTTTGGAATGTTATTTTTTATAAAACAATCATATCAATAGCAAGCAGTTTACTAGTGCTTTGTTCACATCCCCATGTGAACAAATTCTTTCCCTCAGTTGCGACCCCTTGTACACTAATAGTTTGATGTAACCTATTGTATTTATATGTATCCTTAAATAAGAAATAATAAGAATAAAGTCTAATAAATCTATCTAAAACCGCATCAAGAGGCTAAATGTTCGTTTTTTTATATGGCACAATCAAACCTTGGAAACTCGTCACCAACTAGACACAAGAAATCAAATATGAAAGCTAATTTTAAGCTTCGTCGATGTCCGATACAACACAGTTACTGGGACACAATGAACCTATTAGGAATTATTAAACAAGAATTCAAAGGATCCTATTTATATCAACTAGCTTCTAGATGTGTACTATGATCCGTTGACTGAGATCTTTGCGATCTCTGCTTGAAAAAACGTTATTAAGTCAAATAAAATAACCCGTTATCCAAACTTTTTTTAATCTGAAAAGTTTCGAACGTAATCTGGGCGATGGTAGACCCTCATTGGGACCGCTTATCTCTTTATAGCGTCTTCAGTTACCGATTCCATTGTAGCTTGTAGCCATTTGGGGAAATAATAGAGGGGTTCCATTAGTCTTTACTTATATCGGTTATCACTAAAAAGTGAGAAAGTGGTGTGATAACCTTTTTTGGGTTAATTACTCGATTCAGTGGGCTACACTTATTATTCATCTTACTATATTGACAAGACTTTGTAGTTGTCATTCATGCGTTTAGTAAGTTGGGCAGAGTCGAATACGACAGCGTTAAAGTCAAAATTCATTTATGGAGTTATGGTACAGTGCAAAACTTATATTGTCAAGAATGAAGAATAAAATTTAAATAGTTTCGTTTTGTTAAATACAATATAATAAAACAATTTATAAAATTCTAGCAATCTATACAAAAGCTGTCAGCAATGAAACGTTTATTTTTATTCACCTTCATATATTTAAATAAAACGTCATTTTTACAGACAATATTACATAAATGTCGTTTGATACTATGCCATACACATATAGCAGTTGCTATAGGTATAGTGCATAATTTATCATTTTAATATCATAACGAAAACACGAGAGTTACAAAATCCGTTCCATCCGAGCAAGATAATGTGTAATGAGGGTAAGAGGACTTGTCGCCGGAAGCAAAGATCATTATATCACTTACCATTGACCTGTTGGTTTATCCCTGTTCACAAAGTTTAGGTCAAACATGCTGTTATGAAGGACGTATAGGTGTAACTAAATTGGCTAGGAATTTATTTAGATTACTCCCTTTTACCATATACCTTTGTGTCGATTTACAAGTTTCAATGAAATCATAGAGATTCGTTTTGGTAACCCAACCTAATAGTGGTATTTAAAAACTTATGTGTAATTTCCATGCTACAGATTGAAAGAATTTTTAAAAACTTATGTTTAATTACCATGCTACAGATTGAAAGAATTTTTAAGGAGGCCCTTATGTAACCAAAGGTTTTCTCATGCCCTTAGTTAACAATCACGGCCATATTCAAAACGCCGCATGTCCTAGATTTTAATTAAAACTCGAAGCTTTCCGTATTAATATTTGTGTTTTACTTTTTCATCGGCGACCAATCAAAGTTATACGCGAATTCTCAGCTTGTATAACTAGATTTATTAAAGCCTTTTGTCCGCAAGGTGCTGTCAGGCAGTCTCTAATTAAAATGCTCAACAATTTTAATATCAAACTCGGGTTTGGCTGTGCATAATATTGTTATGATAGCTTGCTTAACTTTGATGAGTCCACTTCGAGGTGTTAATGGTTTTAAATAAACCCATCTATTCTAATAAAACGACATTTACATTTATTTTGACTGCAGTATCATTAAATGATGTTTACCTCTTTGTGGCGTAAGTAATTGAATTTATTATTTGGAGAATATATTTAGATGATTTTTCGATAATATTTAATTAGTGTAGCCTTTTACAAATTATCGATGCTCTGAATGAACTCACAAGAAAATTATGCGCTCGCTGGGTCTCATAAGTTTACATCATTCGAAATAAAAGGGAGTGATTAGAAAATTAAAATAATAAATTTTAGCCAACCGTCACTTATTGACGCAGCACTTCAAGATTAATGAGAACAATAACTTATATCTAAATACGGAATTCAAAGAATACAATATTGTCACCTGCCATATTCTTCGATGTTTCCAACAAAAAAGAAACGCCCATTATAATCGTGTTATTTTCCATTACATACTAATACATTTTAGATATCCAAATTGTCATAATAAATTCGATCAACCAGTCAGCTGGTGGTCGCAAGACCCGGATGTGGGTCACCCTTCAGGTCACCGACCGGCGATAGTACCTTTCTCTATTTAATTACGGAAGGATTATATTTGCGGCTGACCGGGTGGACAAATTGACAGACATATTTTATTATTACTTTTTCTGGATAACTATTGGCACTCAGTAAAATAAAACTAGCTTTCATTCACGAGAAAATACAAACTATAAAAATAATATAAATTTAAAATACAAAATGAATATTAAAATAAAAAAATATGTAAGGTAAAAACGATCAAAAGTATAGCACAGTTGTGCGTAATAACTATATTGCTTAGGGATACTTCATACCGAAATTTGCTTGTACTAGTCGACTAGTAAACATAATTTGATGAAGGTAGGTGATATAAATAAGTGCGAATGGTATGGAAATATTACATTTTGATGAAGTGTTTTAAGAATGCTAAAACCTAATAGCCTAATAACCCTCTTATGACAGCGCGGCATGGGCCTTATTACATAAGATAAGCATGAGAAGTTTGGGCCATAATACCCCCATTTTGGACTGAGGGGTAATGGGCAGCAGCAGTAACTCTATGTTAAGGTTTTCGAAGCACTGAGGAGCTAGACAATAAATTTAGGATTAGCCCATCCCTTTTACCAGGCTGAGAAACTCTTAGAGCCAAACCCCAACCCCCGGGAAGGTGGAACCGAGGTGTGTGGCACCTTTCTAACGGCTTCCAACAGAAAACACAGTATGGCCCAGAAACATTTCACCGTCGTGACAACAGGATAGTTTGACCTAGGTCCGGTCCCGGTATGGGTGTTTCTGGGCAGCCAAGCCAAGGGCAGCCTGCGCTAAGGGCTGCCCTTCGTCGACCGATGCCAGAGATTGCGGTTGCCTAGATTGAACCATCCTTTTTTTTTGTGACGCTGAAGAGAATCTCTACCAGCCGATCCCCTAACCTCTGGGGAAGAGGAAGAGGGGGGTGTGTGGGGCTCTCACCCACTAAACTCCAAAGTTTGAACCATTCTAGGCCAATCATGGCGAAAGGTGCATGCATTGCATGTATATTCTATTACTCATAGATTCTTCTGTAAATATATATTCTACCCCAGGGCGATTGCTCCCAAATTTTGTGTAAAATATCTCTTCCAAATACGGTTCTGTGATTTAGCTCAGAGCCATTTCTGTGCAATATATATACGTACAATCATCTTAACAGTCACAAGGAAATAGTCTCGTAAGTACGGGTTAACCGGCTCAAAGCGGATATGTGGCTGCTAGTGAAAGCTTTGTAAATATTCAATCCAGTAACTCACGTAAGCGATGCATATACACACTCGAAGTTTTCGTCTATCGGTAACAAAAACTTCGCTTAGGTGTGCTGAAGAATTCTCGCTTTATTTACATGAAGCCGTATATAATACTGTGAACACATGTTTATGTTTTGACGCCTATTGTATTAGTCCAACTTTAGGTAGAAAGTAATTGTCTGAGATTCTCTGGCTCTGGATATTCAAGTCACAGGCAAATTACTGTAAATGTCGTTCTAACCACTTCAGTCAAAGTTATATTTTGAGATGGAGGCGATTGGCGAGCATTTCTTCTATATTTTGCATAGATATATTTAAGATTATTCTCATCTTTCTACCACTTGTTTAATGGAGAAGGACGGGCAGGATGCGGAAAGACTTTTTATACTAACAAGGCTAAATTTCTTAAAAATTATGCAAAACTTAGCGCGTGGAACTGGTTAAGGGAACAACAATTATTGTAGGCTCAAGCTCTGATGAATTCGAGGTTATCCGAAGAACCGAGGGGTTCTTGAAATCTAGTCAAAGTTATTTCACTGATTTTGTGATGTGATATTGAAGAGAGACGTCATACAATTGTTTTCAGTGTAGAAACAATGAAATTAAAATTATTAATTACAAAGAAATGGTAAATGCTGTCTTTTTATTTTATTATCATTTGATGATTTGACTATCAGATTGATATAGATGATGATGAGACTGAACACATTGTCTGTAACATAACACATACAGAAACAAGCGATGGCACATAAATGGCATATTGTGAACCTGTTATTACATATTACTAATATGGAGTGTAAATAGCATCAGTAGTTGTAATTTATTAAGCGATACCATTGGAGTTATGTATATCGTTAGATGGAAATGACGGGATCACGCTTAAAACTTTGATATATATAGCTATTTCTTTACTGAATTCTAACAAGATCTCACTCGCGTATCCAAAGTTACAAGTTCTCTGCAGTCGAATCAAACAAGGCATTCCGTAAATGTCACTCAAACCACGTTGGTTTACGCAATTTAAGTTACGCAAGTTATCTGTGCACGCGTCCCGTAAAGTTGCGGACAAAAGGGAAATATCCAGGGGAATTTCACGTGGAATTTTATCGAATTATTCACATCTGGTCTCGGCGTGCGCGCCACAAAGTTAGATGAGTTTTGTCGCATTACCACGAATAATTGGCAACACAGCTCGATGTGTATCGGTAGTGGCGGTATAATCGAGAATGGATAAATCTTTGCAATCTGCCACCTAACACACTTGTAATTGGAGATTTTTCGATTGTTGTTGACTGTATATTTAAATGTTTCCCAATGGTCCAGATTCATCGATCGTTTCAATTCTGTGGATATAACATATGATTGTTATTTCTCTTTAGATTCTCCAGTGATATAAGTTCTATTGGCTTGTTCTGCTTCATATTTGAACGATTTACAGATAAAAGGACCTAGCCGCATCATGGAACCTACGAACCATTCTTTAATATAGCAGATGTGTTTGTCATCATGTCTTTGTCGTTCACCAGATCACATTTTTGGCCTAAAATTCTCATTACAGATTTTCAATGTTATTCTCTAGCTAGTTGATTCGCTTTGTAGTAAACAGGGGTAGCGAACTATAGTCCAATATCCGTGACATCTTCTCAAGCGTCAATGTTAATGACAGCCTCTCTTAATTTGGAGAAGGATATCCTGGATTAGTAAACCATATAATAATCTGTATTAAACTTTCACGCAAGTGATTAGTGAAAGTGACGTATAGTAGAGGACGAAGAGAAATCCATTTAAAGTTTTTATTTTTCAAATGATAACACACGCGGCTTTTGACCTCGTTAAAAGCGTCATAAAACATTATACTGCAGTTCTCCTTCATACAACAGACTTTTTCAAAATAGGCGTGAAAGGGCACTTTTTTGCCGGCAAGGTGGAGGTGGTTAAAAACTGGCTTACTACTGATTACCGTGATGCGGTGTCGAGTCATTTGCTGTGCTTCGATAGATTATTAAAGCCTAGTATTAGACATTGCGATTTGGTCTAATTTATTCGTAAACACGTCGACCGAAAAGGTTAACTGGAATTAGAAATTGTCCCCTTTTATAAATAATTTTAGCTGTGTTTTAATTCTATGATCCCAAACCTCAAAGATTTTCCTCTAATCTTTGCTGAGCTCTTTTGTTGTTTCTGCAGTGTTGGTCAAAGTTTGTTGGTCAGTTAAGGTTCGGATAATAATAATAATAGTTAAAGAGTTATTTACAGCTTCTCCGGGGTTAAATTATATGGTGCTTAGATTGTGTCCTCAACTCACGGCATCAGATTAGATTTTGTCATGACTTAAGATAAGATATAATCTATTAGTAAAATTGTATTAAGATCTACGGATCAGAAATTCACAAAAGACATCCTAATAATATGTTTAAGATATTACTGTGAAAATTTTAATATGATATAATTTTGCCTTTTTTCTGTGATTTTTTTCAATCTCGTTTGACAGTCATCACCTTTTCAATTTGGTCGAATACATTTGAATAAGATTTTAAATGAAAATCGTGTACTAATTCTTCAAAGTGAATTCTTTCATTCAATATACCTTCAAAAAAGGCGTGAAGACACTTTATGGGCCGGCAAAGTGGTGGTGGCTAGGGCAGTATGTCACATGCTGCACTAGCTATACGAGCATATGGACTCCTTCTACTGCTTACCATCAGGTAGTTCGAGTCATTTGTCAGATAATTATGTTTAAGCCAATATGTACTTATATAATTAAATCTTTTTAGCATTGTAACTATTAATTATAAAATAAATTAGTTTTACCACATGCATATTGTATTACTATCCCAATTAATACAACCTTACCTTAGTAAATTAATCTCTTTGCGGAGTACATGGGTCTTGTTGAAAAGCCAGCGTCTGGTTTAGAGGTGGAATCGATTTGAGCTGGTAATACGGCTTTAAGTGAATTGCATTTATTTTCAATCAGAGGCAGTAGTTGTTGTGCAGTATTAATTCTTGTATTGCTGTTTAGGTATCAATTGTTAAAACAATTTATATTAGTTTACTTACTCTATGTAATCATAATAATTAATACTCATTATAATAAATAATAATTACCATTTATTGTTAGTCTTCAAAAGGCAAGTTCGCGCACGCATTTTTTTCAGTCAGATGACGTTCTCTAATAAGCCATTTATCTGCTTCCCTTTCATCCTACTTGAATCACAAGAGATAGAAACTAATGGTTAGTTGATATGAAACAGATCGATCATTGGTTGTATTTTAAAACTTGAATATAAGAAAGAAGAAACTTAACAATGTTTTCTTCGGTGGTGATTAAGTTAAATTCA
This sequence comes from Acentria ephemerella, assembly GCA_943193645.1. Lineage (NCBI taxonomy): Eukaryota > Metazoa > Arthropoda > Insecta > Lepidoptera > Crambidae > Acentria > Acentria ephemerella. The sequence continues at coordinate 467,439 of OW971894.1, forward strand.
ACTATAAAACTCTTATAAAAATGTATAACACACCTTATTATTATTTAATTCAAAGTTATAGGTCATTATCTATAAGTATTTAAAAGTCTTTTAAAATATTTATATATATCCAATTTTTTTTATTCATTGTGATCATTTGATAACTACATAATTAAGTACATGTCAGCGCTTCTAAGACATCATGTGTGCCAAATCTCCGGCAATATCTCTGCGGTGCGGCGGCACGTAGGACCCTCGTCAGGAGGCATGACGTCGCGACAACGACAAAATACAACACGCATCGCCGGATATTAGCTGCACACAAAAAATGTGGCAATATAGCAATTCGATATTATATTTTCTATGGAAGTATTATATCTAATGAAAAATATTTGACTGTAGGTTCTAACAGTTATGAAGTGAAAATATAAACCATACATACATTAATTTTGTACTTTTCGGTATTACAATCGCACGTTTTTCTCATCAGGAATTTGTGAATAAAATTTCTCTTGTAAAACGGCCCATATCGGCAAATTAAACGAGCTCCTGTTCTGCTTGAAATATTAAAAGTATTTTTTTTGCAAAATGGCGGCTACCATTCGAGGACATTGCAATAAAAATTTTGTAAACACATCTCGAAGCGACGCTCGAAATGAAAAAAGGACATTTAGTCAGTCGTAAACTGTTGATGTATTAATTTCAATGTCGTGAAATAAAAGGAGACATTTTATAAACGCTCGTAATCGGGGCGCGTGTCTTTCGTTTCACAATACAGCTTCAATGGGTAATCTCGAAACCCGTTGCTATTCATGTTATTCTAGTAACATAAATGTAAAAGCGTATATAAAAGTCAGTGATGGGAGTTTTTGCGTAATTCCTTTGAACGGGAATTATTTCAACTTTTAATTAAGCCACAAACATGGCTGGTTTTAAATTTACATTTAATAGAATTCTATTAAGCGTGTAATTTGAATTATTGAATCGAGTACCGTTGAACATGTAATTTACTTGATTATAAAAAGGATATATTAGTTTTAGTAATAATATGCCGGTTTGCGTAAGCTTAAATAACGAATAGCTTAAATCTAGTCTTGCTAACAAAAACATTTTAGTCCCCAAGATACTCGTTTGGAACATAAAATGCATTTGAGCGACACGTGCCCGCCAATTTGTTGTTTTAAAAATTAATTTAAGAAGCTCTGTGTCATACCTTGTTGAGATTTCCTTTGTTTCAAATACAGAGCTTGGTTTAAATGCAAAAGAGTTAAATGAAACTCCAAGGTAATTTAGTTTTCCTTTAGTGCTATGCCCATGGGTTGTTTTGAGGTCGTTTTTTCATTCATAACAGGGCAGGTCTTGGCTTTCATCTCACTTGATAGTAAGTGAAGATTAGGCCCAAAATGGAAGCGAACTCCACCCGGATACGTCAACCACAGAGGGTCTATCTTACCCCCAACTGTGGAACACAACTATACTGTTAACATTATTGTTATGTCGGCACAATTAGGTAAGATGGTGTTAGCTAGTAAACTCAACCACTAGACCACAGGACAGGTTACTTTTGATCTGAACTGTGCATTGTAACTAAATAGATTTTATTAAACAACACAGATAATACGGAATAGATAATAGATAACAATACTTTCTAAATTTGTACTCCATTTTTCTATATTCTCGCATTAACGCAAATATAAACCCTTATAGAACAGATTACGTAATCTGTTCTAGATTACGCAACAGAAGCCGTTTTCACTTATTTGCCAAATTATAAAAGCAGTGCCGCAAAACTTTTTGCCAAGACGAAAAATAAGTGTCGTGCCGAGCTCTCGCCCGGACCGTCGCACTGCAGTGCTGTTACGTGACTCTGCTGCCCTGGTGCATATGATACAGTAAATTAGTGTCCTAGCGCACGTGTGAAGCTTATGGAGGCTAGTTCCCACTACCCCCCACCCGAATGATTTAGCGCGATAAGAAAGAAATATAACAAAGAAAATGAAGGTGGTTTTGAATGTGGGATAAGTATTACAAAATCGAAGCTTTTACTGCATAATATCTTTGAAAGTTGAACTTAGTTGGAAGACGTGCTAGATAAAAGCCCGTTTCAATCTATTTTAGAAGTGAAATGGTTTTTTTCACAGTAATTTAAAAACGAGGTAAATTCTTAACCAAATTTTTACTTGATTACGTCGTAAAACATTTATTTATTTAACTGTAAAAGAAAAATTAAATCTCACCAAAGCATTAAATTATATTTTAACTTGCCAACCCATTAAATTACATTTTAATCGAAATATTAATGCTGAGCTGTTGATACTTCTACATACAATGCGCGTGGTCCAGAGACAAGTGTATGATTGTTGGTACTTATTTAAATCGTAAATTAAAGAAGAGGTTTTTTATTATATAAGTTGTTTTTGACGGTATTTACACTATTTACCATAGAGGGAAAAAATGATAGTTAAAATAACAGTCACAGTAAATAGCGTAATAAATATGATAGATAAACATGATTACGTCGCTATATTACAAACGTGGTGCCTAAGGTCTAAGGGTAATGATAGTCATGGTTAAGACCTGATACCGGCCTTATAACAAACAGTAGGCTATTTTTGATAATAGAGGCTTTGATAATAGAGACATCATGATTTGTACTATTTATTCTATAATATGGCCCCGATTGCGTTTTGTACTACAATCTTAATTAAATTTAATTTCAGTACAATTCAACTAAAAAGACAGATGGCCAGTGAAATCATTTGACGTTTCCAAACCTAATTAGACGTTCTTAAAATTATTCTGTTCCTTCCTTTTATCTAGTATTCATAACAGAAGCTCTTTAGTTATGCTTACTTTGGGCTAGATGATAGGTGTGGGTGTGAGAAATATTATTGTCACCAGAACTGAAGACGTATGAAACATTTTGTCGCAATCGAATACCAACGAATGGTAAAAAGAATAATTAGTTAATCGATATCGTTGCACTAATCACAAATATTTATAAGAACATTGTCAATTTCTTATTATTCTTTTCTTTTGCAGGTATGATATTTTTATCGGATGTCGGCTATGAAGACTGGCAAGTAAACAAATTGTGTGCAATAAAAGTATCAAGACAATATAAACGGCAGGGATTGCACTTTTGCAATAAAAGCCGTCCCCGGGGCGTAGGTCCGCAATGCGCTCAGGGTGGAGCTGTCATTCGTACTTTTTCTTTGGTCAGCTCTTCTACTATAAATTTTCATGCATTTTTACGAGATTTTCGAAATTTATCTTTGATATTCCCAACTACCAATAGAACGGACACCAAAGATATGTTCTGTAGCGCACCAAATAAATAAAATGATTATATATATAAAAAAAGTGTCATTGTTAAATAATTAGATTCGTATCGTACATTTTTAATTTATCCAATTAATTACGCATAATAACTGTGTGAGATTTTCTTAACTTTCCCTCTCTGACAGCCCGACTTGCGGCGAAAGAAGCAAACAATTATTCTTTATGTAATTTTTTATTAGTTAATCCGATAACAAATACCAAAATCACCGATGCCACAAAATAAAGGCCATTAATTTCAAAGTAGCGAACACTATTTCTGATTCTTGCAGCTTCGTCCGCCTGGTACGTATAAAGTAAATTTCGTTGACACTTACGATACACCTATTCATTTTTCGATACGACAGCGCCAGATGGTGTGACATGTACAGGTTGGTTGGTATTTTTCTTTTACCAATATTTGATGCAAAGTATTACGTAATGAATCTTTTTTGAAATTGGGCAGATTTTAATTTAGAAATTGCGTGCGTATGTGTTGACATGAAATTGTTAAATAATGTTTATATATTGGAAGCAGCAAGTCTAAATGATAGCAATATAATATATTATAATAGTATGACCTGGAGGTCTATTGTGCCTTTATTTACATAATTTTATAGCTTCCTTGATGTATCTCTTTATAGATATCACTGAATCTGAAATGTGACACAAACAGTATTTTTCAGAGTTCAGTCGTAGGCTTACAGCTGATTATGCTCTAAATAACCTCTCGTTATCTCAACGAGGCGGCGGCGTCAAAATAGCTGGCGCTGGACATAATTATTTATCTGGCAATAAACCGGCCCGTCCGGCCGCGCCGTCCGGCGTCCGGTGACGTATGTCCGGACCCGTATCTCGCCCGGCGACGTAATTGCGGGTGCGCGAGACAAATACTAGCTTGGTTGAAAGGAATTGACTGGTTTTGTATTTGAACACATAATCTGTCTTTTTAAGGGATTTTGTGAATATTTCAGTGGCACTATATTGGTGGGTGTATTACAACCATTGTTACCTTTAATAATTAAGAGCTATAGAGATCATGTTGTAAAAAGAACATGCTTCTATGGCTTCTTCTATTCTATGCAAGACTTCCTATGATTATAATATCGTTATTCACCAAACAAAAATACCACGAGCGAACCAACGAAACATTGCAGACTATTTTGTAAGGAGAACGAAACGGTAAATATCTCATAAAATATTAATTCTTTAAAAAAAGATAAAAAAGCGTAAAATAATTCAAACTGCTCAGTGTTCTAGGGTTATAAAATGTATGTGTATAACAGCGTCCGTCTGCCCTACATATCTCCCAAAGGTTAACGATACGTATGAAAATGGTCGGAGTTATAGCTTATGCGTGGTTTATTTGTGGGCCAGACGCAGTGGTCATCAAAATGTGCTTTATACGAGCCGACATGTAAATGTTTGGTGCTGCTGAATAAATTTGCCGCCTTTTTTACATGCGTCATCATGACGTGTTCGGGCCGTGACATTGTAAAGTATATTATGTTGTTTCTAAACAGAAATGTGTTACAAATGTGATACTTTTCTTAGTTTTCTATCACCGAGTCAGTTCAAATAACTAAAATGAACTGACTCGGTGATAGAAACATTTTAGTTAGTTTATATAGTCAAACAGCACCAATATCGACGTATAAGTAATATTTCTATAAGGACAGTAAATTAAGACAACAAAGAGATAGCCAGAGACATCAAAAATTTCAACATCTAAATCGTAAAATTTATGCATAATTCGTCTAGATATAGACTTTATCGGGCATTCATCTCAGACAAAATCTATTGGTTGAAACTATTAAACCAAACTGATTATTTTTGGAATATTAGAAGCATTCCTTAATATAAATTGTAATTCGCGAAACACTGTATAAATAAAGTGTCTTATGACATCATCTTGTAGAATAAATGAATTAGATCTAAATATTTATTTCAGTATAAAATGCTCACTTTATTCCATAATTTGGGAATATAAATATCTTTTAATGTAAACGAATGTCAAACCAACATATGTTTCACCAGATAGAAAGCGGTTCCAATCGCTTATAGACACCAGTGATATCACTATATTTGTTGTTCCCCTGTTTTTACATTGACTACCTCTCCCTTTACGCTTGAATACTGCGAATTGCTTTTGTGAAAGGTGGTGGTTACTAACGAAGTGATTCAAAGGTTCACAGTCGACAGGTTCGTCACTCGGTTCCAACAAAAACTCTTTGAACAGAAAATCAAGCTATGTAGGCAGTTAAGAAACATTTGCGATCATTAGTAATTAACTTTCAACGCCAATCACTCAAAGTTAAAAATGTTGATTAAAGAAGTTTATGAAAGCTACCGTTTAATATTGAACTTTAAATTATTATCGAGAAGCTGTGTTTTATTTGGTATGTCGATAAGGTAAGACCTTTTATCTCGTTAATTATGAGTAAGTTTGATAAGTGCTTCAAAGACAAGCCGTGTCTTTTATTGAATTGTCGGTTAAGCTGGGATGGCTGAATTTAATCCTTTATTATATGAACGACACATCGATATCCCTTGAAAGTGCTTGTCCACTATCTTTAAGCTTTGCCGCTTAATTTTCGTTGATATTTCATCTAATTTTAGACTGGCCTACATTTCGTTAATCGAAAAATATAATACTCAATTTTAAAATGCATACGTATAAAGATGTTGAATAGGCACAAAAATAAAAGCTAACAAGCCAATAAATTAAATTTAACAAAATTCAAAAAAATGTTTCACCACTAATCTTCTGAAATTTTCGGAGATCCATAACCTTTTTTAAAGTGAGGTGGAATAGCACCTAATATTTATTGCGAAATAACTGATAATGTTATTTCAAACAACCAAGTTGGTACATAAGTTTAATTTTGAGTCTATTCGAATTATTAAATGCGAAAAGGACGACCTTCTTTTCAGATTCAAATTGTCAAATTAGCCGTGGCCTCGTAAGTGTAGACGGTATGACGACTTCATCATTACGTAAAATTTTAATGTAGGTCCCGCTCAACTTCCGGACATTAAAATTCAGACACGGACCGCCAGTTAACCGAGGATGGGAGAGTACGGATGTTATGTTTAGAGTTATTATTTATGAAAATTCATAAAGTTTAATATATTTTCGTGGGTGAGTTGATATTGTTCGAAAAACCTCGTACTTTACTGCTCTAAGCAATCCCTGACCAGCTGACCTAACAGTCGTTATTCGGTCAACACTTACTAATTATTTTAATGTATTTATTAGTAAGTTAATAAGATAAAGCAAGCAAAGGATATCACGATGCGTCTAACTTCTTTAATATGTTAATTTGTGAATTTGTGATGAACAACACTAAAAGTTCATCGTCTAAGTCATAGGTCTCCAAACTTTGAAGCCTTCGGGCCATAATGATTTTTCAGTTTGTTCCAAGGGCCAAAAGAGTTTTAATTTTTCTGCCCTTAACTATATTTCTAGACTAGAACAGTCGAAAAGTGCGCGACCTAAGCAAACTTACGCTTTTATTGCATTTCAATTATTAAAAAACTAAATTACAGTTTGGAGCTAGCTGGTCCAAGTCATTATAGTGTCTGCTCTGGTAGCATAATGGCGGCGACGCTAGCGCCCTCTGCTTGTATCTCGTGTTTGTGTTGGCCGTCGTCGCTTCCCGCTGAAGTTCGGGCACAGCGCTCCTCAAACAGAAAGTTTCACCTAGTAACGTTAGCAACAACTTTTTGACATTATAATTATTCTGAAAGCCAAGCTCTGTGTTAATACACGCACTCAGTCAACAAGTTGATATAACTCTTCTGTTAAACTTTTGTGTTTATTTTATTAAAATTAGTGTCAAGTACTGTCTCGAACACATCTAACGTTCAGTTGTACATTTCCTATAACTTATGGTGTTGGTCATTTGAAAAATCTCCGTAGTATATATGTTACGTAGTCGGTATAATTCAATTTTAAGTAAGTCTCATTATTTATGGTCGAGACTTCGTGTGGACGCGGCTGAATATGTTTTATGAAACGATTTTTTATAATTATGTGTACTTCCCTTTTTACTTTTTTCCCGATAAACCTTAAACGTGATAACCATCATGCTGAACTAGATTCCTGCTTCGATACAACCGGGAAATATAGCTTTTCTCTGGTTTTTATTTTCATTTAACTATTGTGCTTCGCAGTTTATTAGTATTTTTTTATTTTTATGCAAATACGATAGAAGTTTACCTTTCTTTTTTCCATCTTCTCCTAGTACATTCAAAAGTATGAAGATGGTTGACCTCACCAGATGACCTTATTATTAACCTTTGCGTGCCAAAATTACTCTCGGTCGCTGGTCCAGTGAAACTAATCATCCTGCGATCCCCTATTAATCAGGCCGTCTAAAATAAAAATGACTGCCCGCCGCCCCACACCCTCGAGCCACAAGGTCCTATTTAAAATTCAGCGCCGTATTTCAGAGATTATTTGGGAGCAGTGGAGATTATGCTCTTTGAGATTTAATGTACCTATCTATGTATGTAGACATTATGACATTTTTCCATGCGAATTATAAGTGTTTACAGTTGTTGTCCATAGCGTCAAATAAGTGACAGATATTTATTCTATTTTCTAAAATGCCTCTAAACCTAATTAAATAAAGAAAAAGATAAAGAAATATTATATTTTATTCTATTCTATTCTAAATTTGAATTTAGCACGTGATACTAGTGAAGGGTTAAAAACTTCTTCATAAAGAATAAATTAATTTTAATTGTAATATCAGTATTTATATAGGTCATAATGGATTTCAATACGCTGTAAATGTAACGCCAATAAGAAAACGGTTCGTAGATAAATTATAGAGACCCTGCATTAGAGACCTCTTCTCTTAAGGTTAGCCTTAATCTCGTTACTAAATCGTCACTCAGACTTCGATGTAGATAGATTTTCTAGTTATAATTATTTCCATTGTTGTAATGATATGGAAGAATATTATAGCCCTACCTTACTCTCTAAGCTAATGTTCAACATGTCTCGTAATTTCTGTCGTAACGTTCTTTTTTGTTGTCTCTGTATAATACTTATTGTAGAGAGAATAGTTTAATTTATCGAGCCAGAATCGATAAATAAAACAGTTCTCGATTCTCCAGTATGTTAGCAGACTTTTTTCTCATATGTATAGATGTCATTGATATTATTTACATTGTTTATATAATATGTATTTGTATTTTTATATTTACTTTGTGTTGCTCACAGTCACTTTATCACACACCTACGTGATGTCATAATTAGCTTGCTGTTTCAAGAAATAAAATACAATAAAATAAATTGTCAAAACATCAAGAGTAACGATAGCTCTATTAGTGTCTTACTGACTTTAGTAATAGAATAGAATATAATATAATAATTCAAGAAGAGAAAACACAAAAAACATTTAACTAATTTTGTACAAAGGGCGACCTTATCGCTAAAAGCGATCTCTTCCAGGTAAACTTACCTAACCTAAGGTAAGAAGAATAAGTAAGGCTAGTATTGAAAAAATATTTATTATACACTCTGTTACAGGTTTTAGATAAATTATTAAGTACTTAAGATACTTATAAAATCCACAATTTCTCATTTATATTAACTACCAATTTTAATTTTTATTGAAATAAATTAATATAATTTGGACTTCAATGGTAGGTTCGCCTGGCACACTGTCGCGAGCAAACCCCAATCTGAATGAAAAGCGATCCCTTGCCACGATTATTTACCGCCCAAAATCTGATTGAATCCAACGGAATCCATGTTGATTCCTATTTATCCGCTCACAGATTTATATTTAAATTCTACGAGAATTGCGGCGGCAGTGGCAGGAATTTTAATTAGATATCAGTATATTTGCATGTCACTGCTCCCGCGCACTCTTGTGGGAACCATTAATGTACTTTCTTTGTTGTCACGTAAATGTTGTTCGGGCTTTCTAAAAGCAATAGGTGTTTGTACTGGAATTCATGAAATTTCTTAGAAATCGCCAGATGTAACAGCTTGAGTGTCAACAAAAGCATAGCATGTTTTCAAAATAACCGTGGGTCAGTTGTACAAAGCTACTGACATATACAGAATTAGTGGTAACGAAGCACGGTTAGGGTCATCAGAATTATGTAATAATTAGTTATCTGTGTATTTCTTTTATTCATGTTTATACGGAATTTGTTGCTATTGTGTCTTATAACGTTTATAATGATTGTGTACTTCTTGTAAATGTACAATTACAGTTTATTAATTGTTTTATTGATAAAGTCTCGACTGTATGAACATTATTACATATAATAATTATTTTTTAAAGATTATTTAATGAAAATAACAGCCAAATTAGGCAATGAATAGATTTGGGAATCTTATAAGGTATTAGGCGGTACAAGGTTCTTAAGAACACATCAATTTACTCCGTTTCTAAGGATTACTTATGCCTGTAGTGAGTGTAAAGGTTGAACGTGCTTTTACACACACGTAAATTTAGTCAAAAGTCAAGTAAATTTAGTTTATGTATATTAGATAAAGTAACATAGGCACTTGCAATATTATAATTGATTGGACTTTATTTTGTGATTTGTAAAAATAACGTACTTTATTTATTATTCCATGGAATATGCTAACGTTTATGTTTCCCTCATGGTAATTAATCATGTTTTGACAACCCTACGGATATTAGCTCCGAAATATATGCCCTGGTATAATACGGACGGGCGGAATGCCCATTTGTTTGTTTTGATTGCATGTTTGACCATGCTTTTCAATATCCGCTGCTCGTCGTCGTGGATTCACCATTAAAGAGAAACTCACTCTATACGTAATATACAAACAATTATGTGGTAAAAGGCTTCGGTAAAAAGTGTGTTCTATACTCTTGGCTGAGTAAAGAACACGCTTAGGGTATTTTAATTATATATTTTTTTTTTAATTGTTTCAAAATTTTTATTCAAGTCAGTGGCTTAACTAGGTGTTTATAAATTCATAAATACATTTCAAGAGTGGAACTACAATACACCCAGATGTATTAAACCAATCAAAAACCAATGTTGTGTGAATAGTGTGACTTGGCACGTTAAAGAGAACTTGAAAATACTCGTAAATTGGGTATATCGACGTTGATACTAAATCACGTAAACGAAATCAACAGATTCGACAAGAAGTTTTTAATACAAAATTGTGGCTACAGTGTTGAAAATATTCTGAAGAAAACTTTTATTTACCGACATCCCAATAACAGGATAACAGAAGTTCGAAAGGAATATCTTAACCCAAATCGACGAAAAATATTTTTGTCACGAACCGGCATACGCTTATAGCGATATTACTTCTCGATTCTCAAATCACACCCTTGCATTTTGTCGTGTGAGTGGCGTAACCTCACTGGAAGGGTAAGGTAAATCAATTTGGGTAGCTCGGGGTCCTAAATTCGATTCTGGCCCGAGGCGGCGAGCTCGCTTTCGGAAATCTCGGCTATACAGCATTATACCTTCCATCGACACGTTGCAAATTTGATAAGTGTTAGCGGGAATTTTTCATATTTCTATCTGAGATGCGATGTGGTTGATATGAAATATATTTATACTTTTAGGTAAGGCGACAATTTTATGAAATTTCTTCTCCACAGAATAAACATCGTTTATCTTAAAGGAGAAATGTTTACTAATAATTAAATTGTTGAATCATTGTAATTAAAGAAAGTTATAAGAATATAAGGCCGTTTACACGATGTTATGTGATGATTGAAAACAAAATTATTTGCGAGTTTTGCTTGAGAAAGCTCCAAAATAATGAAGGCAACGTTATAGAATCAACAAAAGAAAAACGTGAAGCTTCTCGTGCACAGAGGTCCATTGTACCAGGCTGGTAGGAATTTGAAGAACACAACAAGGAGCAAGTCAGTGGCGCTACCCAGTATACACAAGACAACACAAAGGCTGAACGTCCTATTCAAATTAAATGACGCGTGTCAAGTCGTGTTTGATACTTGGTCGTGAAATTATTAAAATAATAATAATTTAATATTTCTCACGGTCACATGTATTATCTAACCCAAAGTAAGCATCATTGAGAGCTTGTGTTTTGGATACTAGATACTAGGAGCAATATGTATATAAATATCAGAAATATACTAAATAAACATACAAATATCCATGACTCGTGAACAAATATTCGTACTGATCATACAAATATCTGCTCCTACTGGGATTCGAACCCGTGACCTCTGGTTGAACGCACATGGGTACTGACCATTCGACCAGGTGGCCGTCAATATTACGGCTACAGATTCTGCGATTTATGTATCTAGGTCGTGCTTCACTTATGACTTTCTTTACCTTTTGGTAAGATATATGATAAATTTGCCGATGAATTTAGAAAGTTGACAAATAGTTCGGAAACTTAATTCCTAAGAACAGTAGATATAAATAAAATCTTAGAACCAATTGATAGACTATTGAAAGTTACGTATATGAAAGTTTATAAGTAAATCACGAACGATACGTCAAAAGACTTTATTGTTGTCAGAAAAGTAGTTGGATTCAATATACATTCAATTAAAATATTGCTGTACTTGTATAAATATTTTGCTAGTAAAAAATAAATTATATTAAGATGATAATTTAACAACATTTCTATGAACCGTTGCCGCCATTGTTCTTATTTAATGTCGAAGAAAATCTTCATATTTTATTTTGAGCGGTTACCGTTGCCCATAAAAAGTTGTTTATACCCACATTATGGATGACTCTGGGGCGTTACTTTTGAAAGAAAAAAATTGGTGCGATGTTCTTTTTGGATACTTTCTTTGTCTAATAGAGAGAGACATCAAGACCCTATTTATTAAGAAATATAATGTAAAATAACACTGTTTGCAAACAATGAAATTGCTAGACATTCCATTCTTGAGCATTATTGACAGATTTTAAATCGTTATTGAGTTACATAAGTCTTATTAAAGGCATTATCATTATCTAATGTGCGTGGGTAATATTTACACATTTAAACACAACTGTACAGTAGTAATGAGTTTTATTGAGATTTACATTTAATTTTTTTAACAAAACAGGTCCATTCCCAAATTTGTTAATGAATATGGTTTACTACGATATTCAAACTAAAAACTTAAAAGAGCTGATGTATTGAGTTTAACTACCCGACAATTAGTGCCGAGAAACAATTATTACGTTAACAAATATATATAGTTAATGAGATAATTGTTATGCCGCGCTCGTCTAGGTCACTGCGCCGGAGGCTTAACTTCAATCAGCTTGATGTCTTCGAAGATTGTTTGTATAATTAGTGATGAAGGCAGCCTTTCATGACTGTTAGAACTGTTGTCAATCAATATAAGTAAATACTATTCTGGGTGTATATGGTATATATAATGGGTGTATATAATCTCATTCGATTAACGGCCTATGGCTAATTGTGATAAATGATGTTTATCCATAACGCCATAGAGTTCTTGATGTACCAAAATATTACCGGATAACCGACTATTAGACACCCCTGAGATGTTTTTGCCATTTAATTATCACTTCAACATGTAAAAATAATTTATACAAATTAAGCAGGTTTTGTTACTTTTCTGCTGTTAGGATTCGTCCAAATATTTAGTAATCCCTAACAAAAAAATATTACTGACGATCACAAAGTATTATTAATCTTCTGAGATGAATCCGACGTAACGTAAAATGTAATCGCAAGATAAAAGCATTTTTCCTTCACACTGAATAGTCAAACAAGTTTGACATCCCTGGCTGTTCAAGAGAGTCATTCTATCGGCTATAATTCGATAGGAACAAGGGATACGGATTCGTTCAGCGGATAAGCTGATTTCTTTTCTAGATAATTCATTTTGTAACGCAAGTCTGCATTCATAATATACGCAGAACTGAGTACTGTGCTTAAGCTTAAATATTCTTGTGAAATATAAATTTGATGTAATTTTATCATTAACACACATAAAATATCATTAATAAACCACCTCTGGTATTTGGAATTACCACTCGTTGCGATTGCGTCACAGCAAGCTAGGACATGCAATAGGGCACTGTTTGTACCTTTTAATTAGTACCATGCAATCATTGACCTCGTAAATGATAAAAAAATTGTAAATATAACCTCAATCAAATCGATATATACAGTTGCATCTGTAGTATTTCCTTATTATTCAAATATTTACTTTTAAAATAATTTATTACCCTACTTATTCTTGTCCGTGAATTATTAACAAATAAAAATTATTGATACATTTTAATCAAAACAATAATCGTTTATTACTTTGGTTACTGGGGTCCTTAGAATAAATTACATAGTCACAAAAAAACAATATTTACATTATCGTTTTGTTAGTTGTGTTAATTAATTTTGCTTACAGTTGGTAACTTAAGTAAGCAATATAATAATTAAAAATATTGTAGCGTGAATACATACTAAGGTAGTTTTGATGTCAAGGGCACAAAGTTTTGCAGATATATTTTTTATAGTAATTTAATATATTCACTTATTTTTATTTCATTCATAATCACCACATTGTATCAGAAGATTCTACATTTTCTAAAGGATAGGTACGTGACTTTGTTCGCGGGAATTTAGGATTGTGTATAGAGATCCCCTAGGTGAAGATATTTTACTTATAATAGGGTCTCGTATTATTTAACAGATATGTTTTTACATAAATTGTATCTAACATGCAAAGAACCTTTTTGAAATAAGGCAAGTGATGCCGTTGCTTATTACATTTTTAATATATTATCTTTTTTATTTGGAGATAAGATTCAACGAGTAATTATTGTATATTTTCGGATGTAATAATGACTGCCAGTCGAATAGAATTCATATGGAAGCGGTAGCTAATTATAAGTAATTTTTAATAAGCTACTGTTTCATTCACTCTAATAGAACTGCAGATCATTTGTATCATTATGAAATGTACTAAGAGCGTTAACTTCTATAAAGAGAGACCTATCATCTATAAAGAGAGACTTTCTGACGAACGTCTCTCTTTATAGATGCCGTCAAGTTAATATGTGTTTTTATATAATCTTCAGGTCTTTACTGGGCTTTCTAACATAGAGTATATACACCATAGCGAGTAAGACTTGTATTTATTTGCCAGTTCTTTGAAGTAGGCTAAAATACGTTCTCCGAATATGACTTGGCATTTTTGCTGTTTTTCCACTGATTGAAAGTTTCGTAAGCCGCTAGGTATTTTTCTCTGGCTTTTGGGGGCAACAGGCTATCACTCGCGTTTCGTATCTCTTATGAGTATTTCCGGCGAAGTTGAATTAATATTTTGCTCGTCTTCACCATTTGCAGTAGATATTTTTAGTAATTAATCACACTGTAGCTTTACCAAATATTTATGGAAAATGGCGCGCAATTTCCATTTTTTAATTCAGTAGGATAGCCCATAGAGCTATATCTGATGTACTCTTCTTCAGTATTTCGTATTAAAACGCGGATGTATCACGTTTTAATGCATTTTTAGCGAGATTGGCGACAAATTCACACTGACAGTCTATCGGTGGAGATTGATGAGGTGGATTGACCACGAAAAAATACCCAGTCTTTCTTTTTTGTCAGACTTGTAACTTGAAATGACGTCAAAAAATTGGTTTCGTTTTTCACGCTTTTTGGTTCACGCGCCACACTTTCTAACTACTAGGTGTGCAGCCGGAGCAGCAGCAATATGAAAATTAAATAAACGAGAAATTAATGTTTCTAAGTACAATAGTAAATTTGTGTTTTTAAAGATGAAATAGATGTGTATGTCATCTTAACCCTTAAATAGTTTAATAATCGTAAAAATGTCCTCAAACATAAACATTTTGAAATTAAAAAAAAAATTTCAGCACCTGTAATATAATATTTTTAAAGCATAAGTAGTATGCTGAATTATGAAACTAAAAACCGTGTAATAAAAGTTAATTTACATGTAAACTGTGTTGAAAAACAATTTGTGTTGTATTCCTAGTATTAATGTACCAGAGCTCATCGTGTAAGAATTAGGCCGTGTAAGAAACATGCATGAAATTAAAATTTGAAGTACATTGCTACGTCAGTGTCTTTTTTACATGATAATTTCTTACTGGTTGGTCAACGTACTTCAAAATGCCTGAGATTCCCTTCGGTGTATCCCACGGTCTGATGGATTAAGAAGGGAGCAGGGGGAGCATGTCTTCTACCCTAAACATATAACAGGTTTTGGCTTGCCTAATATAGTAAATAATTAATACAGAAAATATCATCGAATACAATGGACATACCAAATTCATAATTACGAGTAACAAGAAAGATGTCTGAGATGAAAATAAAGGTTCTCTCTGTAACACTGAAGGTTTTCCTAATGAATGGAGACAACCACATCTGATATTCTTCGTAATAAAAAGAAATATTACCTTTGTCGAACAATATCAGACGAATACAATGAAGTAATGAGGTTTGCTTGTTACAAATTGGTTGTTTGTCTTGTTACAGATTTCATGTTCATTATAAAGCGTGTTGAATGTGTGTGATGTAATAGGTTTATCGATGGTTTCGATTGAAACTTTGCTTAAACGATGATTCGGCTTATTCGAAATTAAATTTATGAACAAGATTGAATAGGAAATCGTTATTAAGCATATCAGGTATCTTCGCAGAATTTAAAGTAATTATGAAGACAATACAGCGCAACAATGTGAAACCAGTATTAAATCGTATTTTAATACAATTACAAAGCAATTAATATACCACAGATTATAATTAAATTAATTTTAAACCATTAAAACTACTGCATCAATAATTCTCCAACACTTACAAATACAGCAAGTATGTAGTATTATTTTCGAAAAACCCAATATTGTTACCTATATTGAGCAACACGCACTAGGTTCCCATGAGGCAGAAGCAAGTATATTTTAGTAAACATATTTTACATAAGGCAAATTTATTTAGGACTGAGCCCTGCTGAATTAAGCAAAAGTTGACCAGAACAAAAACAAGAATTTGATTAGCATATAAACTAAATGAATGCCTTGAGTACGACCTACAAATGAAAATGTGCTTTGGTGATTAAATTATGTCTGGTTTACTATGAAATGCCATTAGAATGAGAGATGTGTAAGTTTCGTTGTACGTAGATACGATTTTTCAGAACTCAAATAACTTTATCCAAAGAATAACTTTACCTTAATATTGAAAAGTTGACCCTAATATTATTAAAATAATGTGATACCAAAACTCCTTTGTCGTCATTGTATCCTAGTACGTTCGCGATATGAAAGTATGGTTTCCTGAAAAATAAACTTATCCCGTGCATAAATTTCGCTAAAGTTCCCCGTCAATGCAACTCTGTGGAACACGCGAGCTGGCATTTTTATCATCTGGTACATTGTTTGGCAAACTTCAAGCGGGGTACGTGACGTCATCAAAACTAACTTGCACGAAGTTTGCTCCGGCAGCGAGAGTTACGCGAGCAACGTCAAGATTTCTCGCTCGAGTATGCTTTATGTTTTAAGCAGTTCTTGTTTGTTTTCTTCATTTTTTGGCCCGATTTTTTAATACTCAGATAACTTTTAACAATAAGAATAACTATTACAAGTTTTTATATATGTTAAAAATTCAAAATTATTCGCTGGATAATTGTTATCCGACTATTGGAAATTGGGCATTGTGTGGACTTTAATGGGAATTTATTTAAGATTTATTCTTGGATAATATTTAAGATAGCAGTACAAGAAATAACAATTGCAAGTGCCGGCATGCACTGTGGGGCGGTCAGAGTCTTCATATCAGGGGGATTTATTTCCCTTAGTGTTAAATAGTTATCGCGTGATCCTTTATGATAGTTCTAATAAAATAATACAAAGTATATTAAATGGGATGCTACAGCCAACTATTTTGCGAATATGATATAATTTAACATACCAACGTTTAAATTGTACATCATTTTGGCAGTAACAAATCAAAGGCAGTACAATACAGAATTCACTGATTATTTGACTACAGTTAATTGAATATGTTAGCTTTATAAATCAGAATTCCAAAACAAAAGCCCGTCGACACTATGTGCCAACATAAATGTGATAGTACCCTCGCTACTGGTGCGTGCCGCTTGCATAACGTTTGTTGCATACCCGCAAATATGCGAGCCATTTATTTGCATCATAAATTTTTGTGGGGTTTGCTGTTCGTTCATGTTTGGCCTACGTGGGATTATTAAATGAATCTGTATTATACCTATATGAAATTTTGTTACCAACTTTATTAAAAACATAATTCTTTCCTGAAATATCACGCTATTTTCTTCCGTTACCTTTTCAACATATTACTTGGTAGATTATTTGTACTTGGTATTATGTTTAGGGAAATCATTGCATAACAAATATTGTCATATTTACTTGTTCACTTATTAAAATATTTATATTTTAAATTTAGAAATGTAGTATAATAATAATGACTGGGAAGATCAAAATAGATTCATGTCATGGAGTACTAGCCCGCTAGTTCCAGGTTGTCCTGGTGCAGCAAAGTCTACCAAATTTTCTTAAGAACAACGGTCACTCATCTAGCTGCTAAGTCACAAAGTACCGCGGATCTAACTCATTACTGTACCATTGTGCGTGCTTGTCTACCATCTACAAGATGTTAACATCCATTCTCAAGGCCAAAAGTGGTGCACATATAGAGCACAACCACATCATGGTAGATGGTCTCAGACTGATTTAGACGCCGTGCCAACATACGTACTCTTTTAATACCTTTTTTATTCTTATTTTTCTGTTGCGTTGGCAGGTTACAACTTGTTAATTGTTGTTAAGTAACACTTGTTAAAATTTTTATCTGATTTTTTTTATTATTGAAAAATTGTCGTGAAAACAAACTTGAGTAGAGCTGTTGTGCATTTTAAAGCGACCTTTTATTTATTATCCTAATCTTTCAGTCCGTTCGTAGTCAAATACTTTTTTAAATCATACATTAACACAACATATATCCTTAATATGTGGATATTATACGTTTGAGGAGCTCGATGGCGTAGTTGTTTCGTGCGCTCTTGGTTCCATTACGAAAACAAAGCACCTTTTGTCACGGTTGGTCCCTAGATGGGTCAATCAAAATTTGGTATTACCAGCTGCTCTGTGCGGGCTACCACTTTCACCAACAGATTGGTGCAGCGCGCCGCGTGGTGGTGTTATTAATGACCCTAACCGTCATCTGTTTCTTCTATGTAGGAAAGCCTCGATGTAGGCATCGATGCGATTATCGGCTGTGGATGAATATCTTTGATTTAAATGTAGCATTAAATTTAACATTATGTTTTTAAGCTAGTTTATTGTAGACTTAAATGTTTCTTTTCTTCAGAAGAAAAAGTATATTTCTTTTTAAAATATCTTCTTGACTGCTTTATTGTTTTTGATGTACCTAGCGGATGGAATTTTCAGTCAATAAATTACATCTTGCTATTAGATATAACTAAAAGAACCGTAGTTTTTTAAAATCACACGAAAAATCGAATGAAATGTGCCAACATTAATAACTCCGCTATTTAAACCTGGTATTCAGATAATTGTATTAATATTTGTTGAATAATTATGTGAAACGAATTCTATCTATCTACATTTAAAACTCATAAATAGGTGTAACGGCTTCCAAAATGATTGGCATGTAGAAGAATCGTGATACTTGAGTAAGAGTGTGCACCATTAAAGAGATGCCTTTTGGAGCCCTAATGGCGATAGCTCTATGTTACAGAAGGAAATTGTCTGTTATTAGTTTAAGATTTACGGTAATGCCCAAATTCTCTGAGAGTCGATTCGATCGATTTAGGCGACTTCAACGCAGTATAAAAAAGATAAGTGGAGTTACTTCTTCACTGCCTACGATGATAGTCTACGATTGGAGATCTCATTTTAACACTCAAAAGTCTTTCTCCCTTTGTGTGAGTTTCAATCATATCGAAGTGAATTTATGTTTAGTTTGGGATTATTTGCTAAATCCTCATGTGATTAAGGAACGAAAGGCGAAATAAGTAAATTCAATTTCTATTTAGGTATGAATACTTGTTTCTTATATGCTTAATGTTAATAGTATAGCTCAATTTGGCAGAAGCTACTTTTACAATATGTTCGAAGTTAACTAGAAACTAAAGTTGTGTCTGAATAAAGTGCATGCATGTACTCGAATATAGTTTTGTCTGGATTTCCAGCTAACACGAAATGGAACACCACTCAAGTCAAGAGGATATTCTAGATTCATCCCTCTCAGGAAGACTAAGTTCAGCTGATTACGCCGTTAAGAAAATCTGGTCCTAATTTGATGTTGAAACAGCAAGACTTGTATACTTTAGTTATTTCCACAGTGTTATGTCATATGGCTTGATATTGTAGGGCACGGCTGCTGACATTGAAGATATTTTTATTTTACAAAAAAGAGCTCTGCGTGCCATTTACGGAGTCAAGCCACGTGAATCACTCAGGGATTGACTTCATAAAACAAGTCACTCGTTAATGGGGCAATGTATACACATTTGTAACAAAATCCCGCGAAATATAACTGAGCTGCCGCCTATACACAAATTTAGAGAAAGACTACATCGAACAAAATTTAATGAAAAAAGGCTACTACATACTTCAGGAATATTTAGGCGATAAGAATGCATGGACCATTTAAAGCTTAAACGGCGATCAAACTTAATTGAAACTTAATCTAACTTCAATAACGCTACGTATCGATGTATAAAATATGCACAGTAAACCAAAAAAAATATATTTGTAATACTAATACATAATGACGAAGGTAATTTGTAAATGTCATTATAAATACTAAAGGCTGAGAGTTTCTTGCACCGCTTCTTCTCTGCAGATACCAATTCGTCGAAGCGGTGGTACGGTTAATTGGGAATATGCATACTAGCGTTAGTTTTAATTTTAAAGTAATTTATTTAATAAAATTAAATTCTATAACTGGGAAGATTTGTGAATACCCGGTTAATTATTTGTCAACGCGGCCTCACAAACACCGTCGTTCCAGATAAATCATATTTTATTTATAGATAATACTTACATATCCTGTCGATCATTTCGGGAATGGTTTGTTCCGATAAACGGTAGGTAATTGTCTTTTATTTTTTTATTGTTAGTCGCCGGCGATTCGGGTGATTTCGCTTGAATAAAAACATTGGCCGGATGAAGAATATCGCTACAGTAGACAAAACGATGACGATCTTGCGTTAGCTTTTGAGTGTAATATTCGACTCAGCAACTACCCGACGTGGATGGCAGTGGCCCGCGAAAAATTCTTTCTAGTAAATCATCGTTCGGTGAAACTGCGAAAGCGAAATGAAGGTTTCCTGTGAAACGCCACTTTTTGCCGAGTCGCCGTTTGCCGCCTCTTTTGTGAGCGAGACAACTTAGAGCTGAGTTTGTTTCAATTAGGACGCGTGAATCGGCGTTTAGTTTCTTACTTTCAAGTTCTTTGAAAAGTGCAACGTAGGGAATTCGTTCGTGCAACTTAAATTATATCGTTAATTGTAATTGAATGGTGGGATTCGTTTTGCTCGCAGAAAAATAATTTTAAAAAGGTACATTTGTCACGGAATGTGGAACGTGGAAGGTTTGAAGGAATCTGGAGCACGTAATGCGTGCGAGGGGCGTGCGGTATTATTTATTAGGGCTTTTCACCTGTCACTGGCGACGACCTCCTCGCTGAATCTGTGACCCCGATAAAATCAACATTTTTACAACCTGTTCATGGGCAATAAACATAGTCTCCTTTATTTACCCTCGCTTTGTGCTTAGAAACAGTACATCATCTCTAAGTCCCATTGTTATAGTGATTATTTAGCGGATTAATCCCTCTATGATTTACGGTTATGGTGGTCTGCTCTCGTGTGAACTGTGTTACACCTCTCGCGCTAGTGGAAATATTTTCCTGTTATATAGTTTCATGTGGAAAATTGCTGTTTTTATCATAACCTCTTTAAACGTGTTTCATAATAAAACTAACAACAATAACATAATAAACTGGAGGAAGTAGTTATTGATTCTTATTTCTTGTGGAAAACTATATAACTTTAAATGTAGGAAACATGTTTTTTCTCCGATTACCTTCTTAATGAAAAGTCATTTTATTATATCCAAATTACTCAAATATATTCTTTAAGAGCTATAATCTAGGGAAATAAGGGTTGTCAACAGTCATCAGTGGTTACCAACTGTGCTGATGAATGTACGAAACGTTTCTAATTTTGATCATTGAATACAGCGGGCTAGCTAACTTTGGATTTGAATATAACCTGATTAAGCATGTGGCGAATAGGGTGGCTTCCAAGTCGATATATGGCTCAAGTTGTTCTATGTCAACGTACGGAGATGTATCGTTTCATTTATTTTCATTCTTTGGGCAATTTAGAGTGAAATGTTTTAAAAATATTTGTTAATTGTAAGAGTAAGAATACGATTATATTTTTAAAGCTAAGATTTTAGGTCCGATCATGAATAATGTAATAAGTGCTGTATCATCACTTAGAGCACCCATTGAAAGGAGAAGTCCCGAAAATTTATTTATCCTTGAAAATAAAAATAGGCATAAATAGGGATAAGAAAAATTAAAAATAGAGTTATAAATGTTTATAACTCTATTTTTAATTGTTCTGTTGACTGATTTAAAACGAAGTCCACTCGTATATGTATGTATATGAAAGCAAAATTTTAATACATATATTATGACTTAAGTATTACATTAAAAACCAGATTTTGCTTAAAATCTCAATCGCTTAATATTTTATATACCATACCATAGCATGTCATTTGTGACACGTGTGAAATAAATCAACATACAAAATTAAAATAATATGACAATTTCACTTTACTTCAGAGATTCACGACGTACAATGTTACATGATTAAACTGGTTTGATAAACTTGAAAATCTTTCAAAAAAGTTTTAAATAAGAGAACCAAAAAACTGCTCGTCAGATCTCGCTCAAATTTAGATGTGTATTTTTTCCTCACAGAAGATTACATGGCTATGTTCAAGTCCATGTTTTCAATTTACTATTGACACGCGCCCTCTGTGTCCTCACAACGCGGGGCGTCCTCAGATAATCCTTTTCATGACGGAATGGGCCTAGATTCGTCCCCCGGAGTGCTTGTATCATCATGATATGTATTGGGGCTCAATCCATTACAGCGACACGCTCGATGCTCTGCCGTCGAATCATCCTGATTGCATATAACTGTGTTGACATCGCAGGAGAATCTATTATGGGAAATTGGCGTTTATGGACTTTTGATATATTGGGTTTGTACTACCACTAGTACATAGGTTTGAATGTGTGTAGGAGATTTTTTTACATTATATGTTTAAGTATTCATTATTGCCCATTTTACGGTTTATATAAGAGCAGTGCAGCACTTACTTCACTTCATCAAGGAACGTCAGAAGAACGGACATTTAATAAATCTATGCCTGATGTTTGTATGATATTTTATATACGTTTGATTGACGACGTACTCGTTTTCCCCACTATTAAGTTTCATGTTACTTGATGCTTGTGACAATGATCAATTATCATTTTAATTAACACCAACAGTATTCATTTATAACTATATGAACGAGTAATCAATTTTGAAATTGAACTGTGCTACAATAATAACATAGACAGGAACAACGTCGAATTCAATGGAACAACAGGAAGATTTAACGTCTTGTACTTTAGGAACAACGCCTGGATAAACAGACATACGCCTTATTACATTGTAATAAGAGCTTATATAAAAGAAGTTCCTAGGTGTTGTGTTGTCGACAGTTTATTGGAGATAGATGTCGCCAGAGTCGCGCCACGTTCGGAAACTTCGGAAGCGGGTCGTTGATTTATTGCCGGCGACGATGGTAGCTTGCAAATAATGCTCTTATTAAATCGCAATATAAACACAGTACGTTTTTAAATGACTAAAGTATTGTAAAATTGAACGTTGTTTCATTGTTTTCAATTTTTCTGTGTTAATTGTAATCGGCGGAATATTTCACATCCTAAGATAAAGCCAAAAACGTTAAGATCTATTTCATTAACTACTAACGGCTAAATACTTCAAGTTCAATCCGAGATTAATTATAATATTTGCAAAGACAATTTTTTTTGATGATGCTGAAAAATGTTCTTAAATTTGAGTGAATTTTTCACGAAGATGTTCCTTTTCATCTATAATTACATATAAAAACCATCAGTTTTGTGATTTCTACCGCGCAGAATACTGGGCACTCACAATCGAGTCGTTTGATTTCATGATATAAAACTACTTATTTCAATGAGAATTTAGAGCAGGATCATGTTTATAGCTCCTTACCGATTGCCATGACTGACATAGCTCATACATACTTCGTCTCCATAGAAACGTGACTGCATTACATAAGGCCTCAAATCAAAAGCTATCTTCTCGGCTTTCCGTAATCCGTACACGGCGTCGCATCAATAACAAAGAGCCGTTTCATTTTGAGCGGGCAATGCTACAAATATCGTTTTAATAATGGAACTAAATCATTTCTTGGCGTACCAGAGTGTGTATCCGAACGTGCCACCAGACGCGATAATTAAAAAACTTTGAAGATTATTTTTATTTGCCTTCTCTCTCCATTTTCTCCTGTTCTAGTACTTTTTTAGTTGAACCTTGAAAGGAAATGCCTACGACTTTAATAATTAACTTTCACTAACTAACGTTCCACTGCGAACTTTGGTATTCAATTTGATTAAATAGTTTTAGATTGCTATATATGAGTAATGTCATATGAGTCTTTTAAACTATGTTCTCAGAAGCCTTATACTTTTTAATTAAAGGACGTGAGAGAAAACTTCCTTTTTGATAATACAATATCAATCAATGTAAATATCCCCACCATTCTTTCTTTTATTACTTAATTCCTTCTACTACTTAATTAAGAAGAATAAAAAATAGAGTTTTAATATCAACAAATTGGTGGCTACATTATCGTCACTGTTTTCGATAGAAATGTATATATGGTTTTGCAGCATTCGTTGCACCACGAGCCACCAGGGATACATAAAGCATTAACAGGAGCACGACTGGAGTGGCACCACTCCGGTGCTTTTTACTGAACAAACAAACTTCTAAGTGGTGTGTGCCCGAATAAGTATTTTGTAGTTTCTTGGAGGATATATTTTGATTCAGGGCTTACAAATAATAGTGTACCTGAGTGAAATTGATCTCCAATGTTTTTGGTATCATGTAATAGCTTTGTATTGCTTAAATTTTCTTCAGTCAAAACTATTACCTATATTGTGTTTATATAACATAACAGAATCCATTAAACATGAATAACCGTTCTTCGGTTACACAAATATTAAGTAGTCATATTCGTTACAAACAATTCTACCTTTTGATTTATCTGTGGTAAAGACTTATGCTAGAAGAGATTTCATTTAGAAATAAGGAGTACTTTTGTATTTTTCCTCAAACATCAGTTTTCCTGGAAATTTATTGTATGTGCATTAATCGTTAAATAAATAAAGAAACACAAATAGTATAATAGTATAAGCAAAACAAAAACATTGGAAATAGTTTGAACATTACCTATATACAAAACGAAATGACTAAATATACAAAAAAATACCATACCACGCGGCGTAGGTCTTAATTTAAACGATGTGCTTTTAGTTTACAAACTAAAGAAGTTGATGTCGTTTGTAATTTCAAAAGATTCTAAAGAAAAATGTACTGATGTTTAAAATATTAAAATAAATCAAGTATGCAAATTATATCTGAATGTCTTGAATGATAAATTGAAAATAAGTTTAAATTTATCGCTGGTCTGGAAAAGACCCTAACCATAGTGACACTTATAGTAACGACAATTAATGTGAAATTGAAAGCGATTGCAATCGCTATTAAATTCAGAATATAATGAGTAGTATATATAATCTTATAGATTATTGCTAAAACTTACATCGTTATCACTAAGTATTATAATCGAACTAATACCCCGACTGTTGAACAGCTCACTAATAAGCCGCTTATTATGGACTAATATTACAGGATACCGTAATAATCCTCTGGATTTTGTCCCAATAAATACATGACAAGCAACGTAATGATGTAACCAAAATGTGTATTATTGTATCACAAAGGTGTCATGTGATTTCTTCGCGGTGGTTCCAACTTTCGTACTGCCATATTGTGGAACTGAAGAATAATAATTCGTCATTTAAATATACAGATACGACCTCAATAACGTTGCTAATTTGTTCTCCAATGCAACAGATGCCAATATTTCTCCCTGAGCTTAGTTACGGGGATTCTCGAAATCATTCAGGAGGGGGAGTTTTTCACAGGTGTCGCCAATAAAATTACAGATTATATTAAAATGAGTTTGAACGTTTTTATACGTATAATTTGAGCGGGTACTGAGGAAAGTGTAACATGTGCCTCTGTTGGCAATATTATTGGCACCTGGTAGAAATACGGTCAAATGCTTGCGTAGCTACTAAAAGAGTTTGTGTATTTTTGTGGAAAAAACTAAAGGTCGCACCAGATGTTAAGTGTAGTGGTAGTAGCCATACAACGCTTACATTAGTGTAGCATGTCGCAGGTCTTGAGGTTAGTAATGTTTTCAGGTTTCTTATATACATCACAACAATCAATCTGCATACTACATCTCATCAATTTACTTTATAAAATGCAGTTGAGAAAATATCTCAATGAGCATTTAGTATTTTATTGATATTTACACCAATTGTTATATACGTATTAGGCACTATTGATCGATTTACCTATTATTTTGCTTTAACATTACTTTTCCATGTTACTAAAAGAGTTTCTTCAGCTGCTGCTCTTTCGCTAGTAGCTAATGTGTCTTTGGGAGTGCTAGTTTGAAAATAATGGCTCTAGCAAAATATTTACTAGTGACTGTTTTCACAAATTGCTGGTAGGTTGTGTAGTTAATAATTTCAACAGCTTGAAACTTTGAGATGCTGATAGATGTATCTCATCTTCAATTTATCAAGTCTCTTGTAACTGGGAGCAGGGCCTGGCTGTGACGTCACGGGTCGCCCCGCCGTCGCGGCGCCGAAGTTCCGTGGGCTAACTTGTTATATCTAAGTAGGGGTTTATTTATCACGTATAAGCAGTAGTCAATAACAAACATTATAATTATAAACCGTTATTGCATTGAACACCGCCTGATGGACGGTTCTTGTTGTATCTGCTGCTAAATCAGAATATTAAGTGAAGGGAGACACTTTATCTTGCTTTCTTGAAGAGTTGTTGCCGATTTTGCATAGGAATGTATGCAAGCATTTTTATTTCAAACGTTTCACTTTGGAATCACATAGTCTCAGTTCAGCAAGGGACGTCACAGAGGTCATGAAATATTTTAAAATTAAATTTATCTTACTAGCTCCACACACAACCGCGTAGATTATGTGGGGTATAAACAGACCGTAAGATTTAATAGTCTTGTTAATTTATTTTTCAATCTGAATTAGCACACTAGAATAAAATAAAGCAAATGGAATTACTACTTCATACCGCCATTTCGTTTTTATATCGTGTAGTAAATATATACTAGCCACATCTATATATCTTAATGAATTAGGTTAAGCTTTTCGGTTAACTTATATCTCAGGATTAACGAGCACGCTCCGTTAAATGAAGGTCATTGCTGATTGTGTTCTTGTTCTCCGAGATGGATATTTGTAAATAAATAATATTTTTATTCTTTGTAATGTCAAATGTTATTCTATTTTAATTGTTGAAGTTTTAATGATATTGTAATTCCATCCATTACATCAGTTAGTTCCATCTTAGTTTTGACACATAACCCTTTAAATCACATGACTTTTGTAAGTTAAGATAGAGAATGGGTCTCTTGGGGGACCCTCTTTACTAATAACTAGTTTCCGCCCGCGCCTGCAACCGCATTTAGTTCAGTCTATCACAAATGTTATATAGCCTATAACCTACCCCGATTAATACACTATCCAACACTAAAATAATTTTTCATCTCCAACCAGTAGTTCCAGATATTACCTCTTACAATTTCACAAATTTTACCTATTTATAATGTTAGTATAGATAAATTAGTCTTTTACAACTTCTTGTTGGTATTGATATTGCTTAACGATGAGTAAGTTAGGCGAAGCATTAGATCATATATTTATAAATTTGCATAATATTCTAATAAGCCTGAGCTAGTTCGGCTCAGTGCAGGTCAAAGTGCAGAAAATCTCGATTCCGCAATTGGAACAGAGGAGCCTTTGCTCTCTAAACCAATTTAAACTTTATAATCTGCGCTGAATGAGGCGACGTCGTGAACAATACGACGAAGGAAAATTTAATCTTTAGGCCTGACGTACAGTGGCATGATGGAGCGAGGGTATCGATAATACAGGTCGAGGTTCTTGAAATATTATATGATGAAGTTAGCGGGTTATAAATAGATTATAATAGCGCTATTGGTAATAGAGCGGGCATTATGTTATCAATTACTAATTATATTATATTCTGTATAGATATAATCTCCCAATATTACAATCAGGAAGCCCCCCAAAAACATCGACTAATTATACATTCTGCTGTTTATTACGGTTCAACTGATTTTTATTTCAATTCGTATTTTAATCTCATAAATAGGTAATCATCTTAATGACAGTGAGTGACAATGGAAATATGGTAAACGCAAAATGAAATTGATAGCGACAGGTTCAGAGTTAGACAATAATAAGATCGCCGCTGGTAGTGGACAACGCAGGATCCATTGGTTTGAAGATCCTTGAGGGAGGTCTATGTCTATCAGTAGATGGCTCTCGGTTGATATGACAACGATGATGAAGTTAATCTTTCAAATGACAGTATTATTAAGTATGTTCATGATATCTCATTAGCCTGTATCGCAATCAGTCGCGTAAGCAGTTCATATTTTGACTTTTAATGTTCCACGACGCCTGTCAGCAATAGGAGTGACGAGTTAAATTCATGGCTGAGCTTGGAATGAATTTCAAGATATCTCCTCTTCACACGACATGTAACGAGCTCAGCCGTATAATCATGCTGCCTCCCCCTCAAATCGCGCGAGACACGGCTGTCTATTAACGTTTTACTTCGTATCCCTCCCACGATGTGCACCTCTAATTCCCTCTGTCAGATAAATAATTCATGCCTCCGAAAAGATCTAGAGCAACCTCTTTTATGATTTACACAGATTTAGTATTAAAACCAATTTCGTTTCCGTGTATTATTGTTTTAAGTTTTTCACTGAAGTTAATCAGGAAAGGTATATCGGATTATTGATACCAGAAATAGAATAGATAATTAAGTATTTCTGAAGGCATTAAATAATCCATACCAAATACGAGCATTTAGTTTCTTCAAATAGGTTTCAGTTTTGTTATTCTAACTTAATTATAGAGCAGATGTTCATTTCTTTGTATTTTTTTTTCATTATTGCCAATCTTTGAGTTGATGAATGAGTTGAGAGATGATTATATTTCCTAAATATGAAATTGGTAACTGATATGAATTGTTCACAATT
This sequence comes from Acentria ephemerella, assembly GCA_943193645.1. NCBI lineage: Eukaryota > Metazoa > Arthropoda > Insecta > Lepidoptera > Crambidae > Acentria > Acentria ephemerella. The sequence continues at coordinate 496,257 of OW971894.1, forward strand.
TTAATGCTTTAGTTATACATTTTTTTTGGTATTATATCTCAAATACAAAAAACTTAATGGTGAAATACGAATTTATACTTATATGGAAATGCTTCTGAAAACTATTCTAATAAATATTTCTTATGAAGTAGATTTAAGAAGGTCCCAGGATGTTTATGACCGTCCCATATCCGAATAATTTATGTTATTCCCTATACCATGATTTTACGATATATTGAAAGTTCCTTATGTGTCTTCTTGGCTGGGAGGATTCTGTTATTGGTCCTACAATATTCCTCCTCTGAAATCCATAAATTCTTTCTAGTTTTATTTGTGGATAATACTGAAAAAGTTCCTTTTATCCATTGTTATGAAATTGATGTTGAAAACTATATGACGTATCTTTTTCATGTAGAGATATTTTGTGGTACAAAAGATCAACTTGACATTATGTTGATAATTAGATTTATTATTTCAAAGGTTTCTAGTTTCTTTAACTAAATGAGTCGTGTTTCAGATGTTATCAGTTCATCCGTTTCTAAACGGCAAATATCAGTATTTTCCAAAGTGTATTCAAAGTTTTAATTTATTTTTGACATCTTTCGTGGCATCTCTGACCCAGCAGCCAAAAACTGTGTTTATACACAGAACTTGGGCAACTTTTGATCGGGTCCCATCGATGCCTCACCAATTAATCCAGTCCGTAATTGGGATCAGTTTACTGTCGATATTGCGCAAAAGTTTCACAAATATTTTGTGTATAAATCTTAATTTTGACAAAGTTCTAAGACAAACGTTGTTAAAACTTGTTTGATGATTTTGATTACTCGCTAATGAGGTTTTGCGTATTGATATTGAACAACTTTCGTTTATTTACGTAACTGCTGAATCTAATACATAACTATATTTGCTTATGAATCTTTATCGCGGGATATTATTCTTTTCAGTTGAATCTAATAAGTATAAAACGGATATCATCAAATAAACAACATTTTCAAAGCTATCCCGGGTATGTCAAAGATAAATCTCTCCGCAAGCAATATCTCTATAAAGTCAGCGGATACCTTAAATGGCTCGCGTAGAGGAGCCTCCGTTTGACGAGATAACTCGCTGATATCGTCACGTATCCTTTTGAAGGGCTCTCTATATATCTCCGGTATCACTACTCGATTCGTATTTCATGGCAACATTGTGAAACCATTTAAAGTTATATTTTATTTATATTACGGCTACTTGCTTATTAAAACTAATTTGAATGGATGTTGTAACTGAAAAATGTTAAAATCACACGACGTGCTCAGCAATAATAAAAACCAATTATATTATATTAAAAATAAATCATAAAAATTAATCATCTTTCCAGATTATAATATGCTCAATTCATTTGTTAATCATTTGACATAGAGAGCTGTGTTACCATTTGTATTGACAATGTTAATGCGAAAACTATTCTTAATTATGTCTCGCACGGTTACATTTTGTGGGTGGATATTGTGATCCACTACCACCGTCGTATTGATTATAGGCAACGTTTTTAATTACTAACAGACTACCTCTTAATTTAAGTTAAGTTGAAACTTTATGGCCAAAACTTCGTTAATAATGTTTCACCATTGGTAAATGTTGACATTGGAAAAAACTGTCAAAATAATGCTTTTATTCAAATTTGCACATCGTTCATTGTTAGAGTAGTTTTAAAACTAGGGGTACATTTAATATTCCTGTCTTTTGTATAAAATGTATATTTATCATTATTTGAGAGTTGCTTTAAAAGCTGCATTGCAATACTTATTTTATGAAGAAGAATCCGGTGAGCAACGTCTACGCGACATAGCAATTTCCTCTCAAGTCATATGGGCATATTAGGGAAAATTTCACAATTACTTCTACCGGAGAATATAAACTCACTACATAAATAAATAAATAGCTTCAAGTTAGTACATAATAGTGTTATAAAGCTTTCCATCGTCGCTCCACCCCCGTCGCTGAAGAGGATATCACAATGTGGGACTCAAAAATCCTGTTGTGTACGATCCATATTTATGCCCACAAAGTTTCTCGTTTAGCTAAATGCAATACATCAAGGAGAAAATCCTCAGTTTTACCAACATAGGAGTCTAACATCACCCAGCTGTGGTTCCCGATAACAGATGAGCAGATTCTGATGCAAAAAAGCGAATTTTTATTGAGGTTTGAGCTCTAGTTTCAAAACGAGAACTCCTCCGTGCACCGATAGCTGTTTTAAACATATGTTTTCAATTGCTACTCCAACTGCTTTATTGTGTGTGTGTGTATGTGTGTGTGTGTCTATTGTGTGTAAAGTTGATATTTTAAGATTTCTCCGCTGGTCATGAAAGTATTCATGGGGAACTATATCTTATCGCCATCACGGTGAACACATTTATTAAATTAATATGTCCCCCATAGAGATCTTTCCACATTTTAAAGAATATCGCGGTTGTCATAGTTACTATGGCGGGATCCATCATTTTCAATGGTTTAAGGTAGTATAATATGTCAAGACAGACAAGCAACCAATTTGTAATTTTTTTGAATACATTAGGTCCTTCCTTTTTAGTAACCCTCGTCAGATTTTCATAATGAAAGTTTACCAAAGGATGACCAATTCGTTCCTGTAATAAAATATTAGTCTCTAACGCATTGAATTAATTAAAAACTTTTCTGGGACCTATTAAGATTCCGCAAAGGGCCGACGATGAGGAAAGTGCTACTGTAGTCAGTAATCTGCTTAAACCATTTAGCTGTGGATATTATTATATTATAAAAGTTGGACACGAAGAGAACAAGGCCAATTTTGTATGTTGCGGCGTTAAAGTTTTCTGATTCTTTTCGATTTCAAATAAGATGGATGTGATGTGAATTAAGGTCGTTAGTTGGTCAAAATTATAATTTGAATCGATATTGTCGAGAAAACCTGCCATAAAACATATTTTATATAATCTACATCAAAGTTATAGTATACTTTAATCCTGATATTCCGCAAATTACGTTAATAGCAAAGAAATGGAAATTTGACTATGTACTTTAAAATTATTTGCTAATTCCATCTTGAGGTATTCGAATGCTCTAACCAGGCAAATATACCCGCGAGGTGATTGAGGCATTACGCGGCTGCCAGCACCAAATGAAATTACCATGCAGAACACAATGACGCGGGAACGTAATTCAAGGTGCTTGTCATGCCGATCTCTAAGCGGTTATTGGTTCCTTGTACTTGCGATTCATAAAGGACGTTATTTAAACTTCGTGTATAGTATAATGAAAATATATATTACTATAGATTTTACAGTTCAGCGGTGACTTTCTAGGTTTTATAAAGACAAAAAGAGAAAGAAGTATCCTAAAGAAAGCATAAAATTTTTTGCTTCACATATTATTTTAAGCTTTAGCCATTTCTTTAGATTGTTAAAAAGTTTGTAAGTGAACTCGGCCAATTCAACTTACCCGTATCTACTACTCAACGTCTCTGAAAATTGTTACAGCGAAAAGTTAATAGGGAAATCCAAGCGCACTTGATCGTTGACAGACTATCGTGTCAATTTAACAAAAAAACTCCTATAAATAACTTTGCGGTGCAAATTGAGAGGTCTCTACTTAGTCTTTAGCCGTTCAAAGTGTACGACGCAAAAACAAATAATGCTTCCACTCCCCACTAATAACGGTTTGCTCCTGACACAATATATTTCAAAGACGCAATAAGACCGCCCCTGAATTTAGTGGAGAAAATCGCACGAACTTTAATTCTCATTGTAAAAAAAATACGAATTCTATAGAAAAGCCGAATTAGATAATGGTAGGATTCGAAGTGATGTTGCCAATTTATGCGTATCAAGATCATACAGTGTTCAAGCATAACTGTGATTGATTCTTTATGTAGATGGGTTATGACTGGCGCTTTTGTTTACCCTGTGAAGAGTAAAAGAAAGACCAGCAACTCTTTCTCAAGCTTTTTTATACAAGCATAGGCATTTGATGAAAATATAGTTATATTATCAAATACACAAATTAAGTTTTTGTGTACTTGGTGATGTTAATATATTTTTAACTCTGATATTACATCATAAATATGTATGTATCATTCCGAAAACAACATCAAGCTGCAGTGTGCAACAATAAATCAGAATCGACTAAGTTGAAAGCATTCAGTCGTATCAAGATGTTCCGATTGAAGTCGCGTTGAGTGACAAATGCACAAAAAACAAAAACACTTTATTCGATTGTGATGGAACTGGTTCCTAATGTAATGTGTCTATATGAAATACATCCAGAATGCAGCGTTATATTATCGCTGCCACTGACTCGACAGACCCATAGGAACCAACGAGGTACTGATGCGGTCTGCAGTCTCCATAATGTTTCCATCTGATTGATTTGTACTTTAAAAATGAGCAGGATTTTCTGTTGAATAATATATGTTACGATTTTAATTTAAATTTTAACTATTTTTTTTTGTTACAGGTATGTTGCTGTTTAGATATTGAAGGGAATTCAGTGAATGGTAAAATTGAAATGGTAACTAACACACACTGATCAACTGATAAAGCTCATCGAGCGTGACGTAAATAAATGATAAGAGGAGCTTACACAGGACCAAACTAAACTAACACTTATCAATATCCATATTGATAAGTGTCTGTCAACTAAACCACTCCGATGCTTGTAAGCGTGTATTATTAGCAGAAGCGTGTAATGAACAACGTCGATTGGTGTGTCTGTGACGTGTGTATACTTAGAACGGACGCCCACAGTTATGTAATGTGTATATTGTGCCTACGGTAGGCTGATGAAGGAAGAACGGTTTGAAAATTTTGAAACTCGTTACCCGTGTAGTTAACGCAGACAGGTGGTTTATATAAATTGCTACTTACATAATAGATGCAGCATGACTTAAAATACGTAAACATAATTAGACTAACGGGTACATTGTGTACGTTAAATTAACGGTAACCGTTAATATAACGAACACAATGTACCCGTTGTCTGTAGGCGATGTTTTGCCTACAGAGACATGAAATATCACGACACGATATTGCAAGTGCTAAGAGACGCTAAAGGCTTAGGAGTAGCTGCTGAATACGGCCGTATACGTATTTAAAGCAACTTACAGACATAGCGAGGCGCATGCGCCGCGTATGATTCGTCACGATTGTTAATGATTTTCATTTTGAAGCATGCCCAAATTTTCATAAAAACCATAGTGTTCACAGTGAGCATATGCATCCACAAAGCGAGAGGCATGTAAAACGAATCATTAGCAACTTTTCCCAGCGCCCGCCTCGCGAAGTCTGTACATGGCTTAAGATACTTGTTTCTGAACTATACAATATATACATTATATGTCATTAAGTCTTCTGTCTATGTAACAAATTGAAATAGCTAAACTTTACCCAGTGTTGGTTTATTACTGTAAATTCTAATATCTCCTTCATGATATATTATTATTATCTATTAGGACGCTGAACACTCGGCGACGTTGACACCGCAATGTATAGATCGAGCGGTGACATTCACAACAAACTTATTCAACCTATATTAATACCAGTCGACATCAGAATTCGATGCGATATAATAATGTATCGAGTAATCGATTCTCGACAACTTTATGGAGCTGGATAATTAATAACAGTTCAATATTATTATCAAAGGATGGTATGATAGGTCAGTCCGCCTAGGTCCACTTATTGTGCTAAAATGATCTTACGAAAATACTATAGTATTATTTACGCGTGCCCTTGTTGAAAAATAAAGTATAAAAATATTTTGTACCAATACCACACACACGCAAGCAAGCACATCCACAGACATACGCAATTTTTAAACATTACTTACATATAACCACCGATCTTTGTTGTATGTCAAAAACCTAGATGAAAAAGGATAATAGAGCGAGTTCAAATCAAACCTTCGGATATCAACTCAAGTCCGTTTTGGATACGAACATGCATAATTTTATCAATATTATATTTCATGATAACTTTTAGACAACAATTATAATCCAAGGATTATTCGGTAATACTAAACCCGGTAGTTATGACACGGGGATAAGACGTAACGGCAGGTGTTTCGGTCTGCGGTCGCTACTATCTGACTGCCGTCAGTGGTGACGAGCGCATGCCTTTATGTGGTCCTAGTGGTAACAGTTCGCTTTGAGGAGTATACTTTGAAAGGAGTAATGTGTTACATAATTCGCAAAAAAATTCTCAACCTGAAAATATATTTTTTTATACTAACCTGCCATATAACGTTTCTTTATTAATCGTAGAATCAATACACCTCTTTCGAATTTGTAAATTATGTCCTTACCTGTTATCTCAAGGTTTATTTCAGATGCTAACACTGCAGCTTATAGCAAATCATAATATTGACGATATTAATTAGATGTAAATAGCTTGTGTGCCTTGTTTGTCTACGGCCAATGATATGTTATGGCAGCACTGAAGCGAAGGACCTCCTCTCCATAACTGCCACTGTTCTGGTAAATTAAGTTTAAATATTAGCTTAAGCGGCTTGAAGACAGCTGCGGAATCGTAATGTAACGCTCAGATTATACACACTCACACTAGCATACTTTATCAGCGTAAACGAGACAAAGGGACTATTTTTATGTGGAGTGCGGTCCAAAGTTCAAAACTTGTCAGTTAGTTTATTTACACGTTAAACAATTGTTTTTGGTTTTGCTCTAAAGAGCGTTCTTTTTAGTTTTTAGGAAGTTCTTACAATTTTGACAAAATTAAGAGCTGTAACAAAGGTAAAACTAGCATAACGTTAGTACCATGATTATAAACTAACTATAAATAAAAAACATGATTACAAACTGACATGATTCATGATGTAAAGACTACATATCAAATATCAGGAGCGAAAGGTTAAAGTTAAAATTATAAAACAGGGCAAGAGCTTCATTCAAATGTCTGAACGAAGCCCTGAAGAAATAAAATACTTGACTTGAAATTTATATCTATAGGCTAATTTTATATTAAGCTATTTAATATACGTAGAAAATCCGTCTGAATTAAGAAAACAGCTTTTAATTACTGTTATAGTCATTTCAATTAGTAATAAAAACAGCAAAACCTAATCATTACGAAAATTAAAATATTATTTGGGGAGATGTTTATTTACAATATTATAGAAACAACTCAGGATCTATTCAGATAGAACCAACCTAGTTAGTACATAGTTATATTCCTCCCCTTGCATCAAACGGGTCGAGCGTAGCCTTTGACGGATAATCGAATTTTCGAGACAATTAATATGACCTGCGGCGTCGTCATGCACGCCTGGTATCTGACACCTCTGAGAATCGGTTTGTCCAGCCAGACACACGGATAAGGAAGGATACCGGACATCGGACGCTATCGATCTTAGTGCGCAAACAATGTCATCTGAGTCTGGCGCTAATGGAGTCGGTTACTGGGTGTGGTTGTAATTCTTATAAATCAAAAACTTGTATGGGATTTTGACAACGCCTTTGTCTGTGTTTGCAATAACTATTGTGAACTGATATTCGCTTGGAGATTAAAATGTTTTCCTCTGAAAATTTGTATTGTTAGGTAACGCATAATTTTGTCAATGCAGTAAAAGCTTGAGGTATTCAGGTTAACCTGAAAGATAATAATGAACGTTTATAAAGTACCACAAATTCTTTTCAATAATTTAAATTTGTGGGTTTTTTAAATATTGATAGGTAACTAATAAAGTAATTTCTTAAATTTACAATAATCAATACCTACTCCAGTAAGTAATTTAAATAATTGAAGAATTAATTATACAATTTAATAAAAATAAGTATATTATTAAGTAATGAAATAAATAAATACTTAGCTAACATTCGGAGCAATTTCAATAAATGTTATATACTCACTTAATTTATATACTAATACTAAGTATTTTACCAAAAACAAAAAAGAATTTTTAACAAATTGAACTGTCATTTACAGAAATGGAAACCTTTTAATGCCGGGCTGGTATGAACGCAACAGAGAACTGTTTTGTACTTCCGTAAAGAGTTTTCGTGTAAAGGGTAAATGAATACAGGTAGCAGCTGTTTAGTCCGCCAAAAGATTTTGTGCCCAGCGGACAAAAGCACTCCAAAATCGCCTGAACTTCAGAACGCACCAATGACTTTTTGGTCCTACTGTCTGTTCAGTTCGGTCTTTGTACATATATACTAATGGCCTTTGATCTTAGTATGTAACTTGACTTTATATGTAACTCATTTACATGCGGTAAACATCATGTATATTATAAAATATCTAACGAAGTTCGGAAAAGAAAACGATCAAGTAAATCTTTTATTATTACTTCGGTTTAGGCAAGTGTCTTTTAATTATCTAGTATTTTGGAATTAAAGTTATAGAGAGAATAAAACCAATGAGTTCTCTTAGGTCAAATATGTATCTGTACAAGTTATTCATCTACTATTTAGCTATCTTTGTAACCACAAACTGAACATAACGCTTTTCTTCTAATCAACGATATGGAACATACAACTTTGTCCGTATTTACGGTAACAAGACTATTACAGTTATATATTATGACACATATAACAGGCTATGTTTATTGTTTGTGTTACTCATGACGGAAAACGAGGCTACTATTCTGTAATGGCACATTCTGGTCTGTACGTAGGAATGTAGGTACTTACTGTCGAACAAGTTTATTATCCAGTTGTAAGGTTTAGAAATTCTATTTTGTCACGATCGAATGACATCTTATATATACGACTTTAATCAGATTTGAGTCGGTTATGTGGAATTATAAATTCAACTAATTCCATGTTATCCCGTATACTGCTGCAGAGAATCTTACCTTCTTTATTCACTACCTCTAGTACGGGGTCTGCACCATCGTTTTTATCTTACAATAAACGCTCACGCTCAAGGTTCGTGCCCATCGTTGACGCGCCCGTAACCATAATGACGCCGTTTCGTTTTACTGCACAGCGTTGTTAGTTCGGAATTGCATGCGTAATTTTTATTATCTTGAAATTTGATGTCTCTGCTATTATGATGTTTATATTACGCTAGCATAAAATGGCGTGGAACAATTCCCTTACCAAATGGAACGCTCTTTGGACCCATTTTTTATATTGCTGCGCAATCATACAAATTAATTTTTGTATAGCTGTCAACCTCAATTTAAACTATGAAAAAATTTTATGTTCCCTTCCCGAAAATTTGAGCTAAATTTAACTAAACCGTCGCGCACGTGTCTAGCTCAACGTTCACATTGTTAACTAAATAATATTTCAGTGCTTTGGTTTTAAAAATAATGACCCACAAGCCTCAATGCTCATTCTGGATTCTCATGTCACTGTTGTTAATTGAGTCGTCATCGTCTTGGTGTTACTGTAACGTGTGGAAGCTATGCTCAACATCTTCGTATAATTTAATATGCCTGGGTTGACATGACATTCAAGCCATAAGCTGTTTTAAACCGTACTGACCATAATGTTTTGAAGTATTATATATTTATTTTTATTATAAATTTTCGAATTGTATAATTTTTATTAATATTAAGCTAATAATTCAATACGTTTAGTATTATAATATAAAAAAAAATCTTCAATGTTAACTTCACAATATGAGTTTGTAATCTACTTAAACAGAATGAATGACTTTGAATTTATTTGAATGAAATAATAAGTTCCATAAAAAAATTCGGCATATGAATTCACTTTTCAAACTGAAAGTTTCTCGTGGTTTCATCTATTGAGTTGTGGACTGCAAAACAGGCTTTTTAAAATAAGTTAATAGGGTAGTGGGGGTAGTCTGAAATTTAAGAAGCACTAGAAAGATGTTTCATGTTTCGACGACTTTCAGTTATACCACTCACCGAACGGTGGACAAATGGACCCATTCCCACAAATTGGTTTTCATTTTGAAAGTTCATAATATAAATGAACCGTCATCACTTCTTCCCCACACCAATCATACATCAATAAAAACGGGGACTCGTACAAAAAATAATGGTAAATTGCATGCCTATAGACCCGATGACACGTGAAATTCGCTCTGAAGAGGAATGACGGCTGGTTTTTGCGTGTTGAGTGTTTTTATAGAAATGGCACTTCTTAACCATGAAAAATCATTGTGGTATGTCACTTTCAAATTAAACGTCATCTTATAGAATTGGAAAATTTGTTATTAGATTCTTTTATATCATATATACAGTTGCTATATCGTCACTTGCAATTCATTCAAATATTTAGGGTATGTTGTGTGTAATATTCAATGCAAACGGTTCGTCCAACGTATGTTTGTTGTATCATTATTTGTCCCCAAAAGCTACATGTTGAACCTAAGTTTGCTGCAGTAACGGATTTGTTCAGCTCATCAAATATACTTTAGACGTGAAGTATATATTATGCTGGGGTATCTCTGAGCGTAGTCCCTGATGTAATCTACAAGATTGACTGTTATTAAGCATATGTATGTCAGAGATGTTGAATGTAGCTCATATGTCGGGATGATGGATTATAAACTTTACATATCCAGGACTAGTTATGGTACTATATTAACAGTTACTCTGACGCTGAAAAGTTCTTATATTAACTTGTCTAATTTATTCAAAGGATGGAAGTTATATATATGGATTAAAAATCGTCCGTTAATTGATAGACTGGGGTATACAAAAGCGCTATTTAATTTTTTTTAAATAAAAATATCAAACCAGAATAACAGTATTGTCATATACCTAGTGTTAATATCTATCAGTCGACAGTTGCAACTTATGTTTCAAACCGGATGCGGCTTAGTATCCATTGAGGGCGGAGACGCCGGCGCCGCCCCGCAACCGCCTAGCCGTGGCGGAAGTAGGTGCTTGAGGCACAACGGGTGGCACTATGTACTCAAGGTTTATGTTGTGCTGGTACTTAGCATTCGTCTATGATTAGTTATTCAGCTCATTTGCATAATTAAAATATAATGAATAGTAAGCAAGCAGTCCAAAAATCTTTGCGCAGAGCAATCCTAGGCATTCGCAGAATACCAGAATCGTAGCAGTCTCTGTCACGCCATCCTGCCAAGCGGAGGAGCGCCTTTTTGGAGAATTTGTTGTTTTCAGTTTGATTCAAGTGTTAATTTGTTTTCATTTGTACAAAATAATCATTTTAATATTTAATTGCAAAAATGAAACGACTCTAGTTTAAAGCCCAACTGCACACTTTTAAATCCAAGATTAATTTGAATAGTAAAAATATTGTATTGGAAGGACAAGATAGCGGTTTAATGAAAGACATGAAAATGAACTATTATTGGCTCTGTATATATCTAAAATAAGCTAATTTATACTTATTTATACTATTAAATAGTAAAAATCTATTAATATATGATAGTTTTGAGAAGCGCAGGGGTTTCCAACTCCCAAAGAAACCTCTTATAGTTTCCTCATATCTATTGCACTCGTTTGGCCATTGCAAATTGACGGCTATCCTGTCTTATAGTCAGTACCCCGGTCTACTTGTGTCAATTACGGATTTGTATGATGAGTACGAACATTTGATCACGACTGCTGGGTATTCGTATGTATATTTAGTAAAGTCCTGATATTTAAATAGTTTTTCTAGTAACCGTAACACAAGCTCATAATGATCCTTAATTTCAGCTAGATAATAGGTTTGACTGTGGGGTATATTATTTATGATATCATTTATTTTGAATTATATAATACAGAAATATCCTATTTTTATCATTTTACATGCAAACAAACAGGAGGCTTAAACGTTACCTATGTGTCATAAAAATCACTAACTACGCCTTCTGATGATCTCCTCACAAATCTAACCAGAAGCCACTATTCTCCGTCATCACCACCGGAAAGGTTGCGGTGCGCCATATTGACGACCGGAGGTGACGTCGACCGTGCGCCGCCGGATGCACAGCCATTGTCGCTTTTGTGTGACAGAAGTTAAACGTTTGCACACAATGGGCTTGGGTCAAATGGCATTCGTCTTGGGTGGTACTGAAATAGCACTGTAAAATGTGGGATATTCAATGATTATTTAAATCAATTTGTAGTTTTAAACACTAACAGTTTAGACTACTTTATAATTTCATGTTTACTCTTACTTTATTACATTCTCATGTTGAGAATAAAAAGTGTTTAGGCCGATATTTATATCGTAAATAAACCGTTACCTTTATATCTTTTCTTAGAATGAAGCAACTTATTTAAAATAGCTCGAATTTTGTACTTTGTAAGGATATAAGTATTAATAAATATTATGATAACGACCAAGAATTATTTAAATATTGTGATGTCATAAATGTCTTTGATGAAGAAAAATATTCGATATTAACTGAATGTAATGACACTAAATGTGAGAATTTATACGTGAGTTTATCTGGCAAAAAAAGATTTGTTCTACCAAAATTCATTAACGACAATGGTTGTAGAAAATTGAATTACTCTATGCCTTCGTATCTCAATGATTTCTCTAATGACCTACAGGACATGTACACAAATACTGTTTAAAAAAATAATAAATAACGGCCAAGTAGCATAGTTGACATCCTATGTAATAGTTGACATGTGTGTTAATGTTAGTGTCTGGCTACGCACAGATAAACCCCAAAGGTTTTCGTGTACGGGCTATGTTTTATCTGTGTGTGATGCCAAGGTTTGGAAATAAAAAATAAAAAAATTCGTTTGATCATTCCATATTCCTCGATTATTACATATGAAAATGAGGTTTGACCGATTTCAATAATAGTTTGCTTTACTTCGGTTTGCGGTTGCTTTAGTTAAGTTGGTTCAAAAATAAAAATAAAAGGGAAAACCCTAAAGAAAAGTTTAAAATTATAATTTAGTATGGAAAATCGTCTGTCATGCAAAATTGTCATGTCTTTCGTCGCCTCTTCGGATTACTTTTGATAGATAGCGTTAGTAGCAGGTTGTACCTGACATAAAAATCGCCGGGTCAACCAGTAAGCAATATAATAGATACCTTAATCAATAGCCTTTTTAATGTACCTACAGGTATATTTTAAAGATTTTAACTGGCCAAAAACTTTTGACTATTAAAACGTCTACATATTTTTCTTTTTTCTTACGGAATTATTCCTTGCAAAATACATTCTCACTAGTATAAGCACAATTTTTATAGTATTTATAATAACCACAACGTTCTTTCAAAATAATCTCTAACTATGTTTAATACTTAAAACGTGTTTGTTTAGCAAACTTGTAGAATGTTCCACTCTCTAAAAAAATCGAGTTTTCTTTTTATTGCAATTTACAGTGAATTAGTTTAGGAAAAGGAAATATATAGTTATCTCTACTAGAATTTATAACTGAAGAGTGCTGCGCTATATTTTAATGTTGCCAATTGTTTTACTATTTAAAAAGGTCACGAATCTAACAAGTTATTCAGTATTGGGTCGATAGTTCTTTTTATACGATCTGCTGCACCCGGATCCTGTTCTATATTTTGAATACAATTATATAGTCTTTGTTAAATCGGGACATTTATATCAAACGAGTTTACTTGTACAAGTAAAGCACTGTAAACGGTTTTCTTCACAACATTGCCGCAACAAAAGTGTTAGATCTGTTTTTATGAAGTTGACGAAGCGGCCGAAGTGACACTAAATGATGTTTGGTTCGTTTACTTGAAAACATTCTGAGCTGAAATTTATTTTAAATGGAGTTATTTTTACAAGTAAAAGTTCATCATAATTTAAAACGAGTGTGTATTGCTCAACGAATTTGATATCTAAGAACTATTGAATGATTCATAAGATGCAGTAGTTACTCCGAAATACTGCAAGTGTGTGTGGATTATTGAATTATTGAACTCAATGAAAAGCCACGCAAAAGTTACTTATTTGATGACATCATGAAAAATTATATGAATTTGATTGAATTTGAAAAAAAGCTTAATGTGGAATATATGCTACGCTGGGTTTATAATAATGAATTTGGATTTTAGGATATTTCAGAAAAACATTGAAATTTAAGTCGGCATTTTATTAGAATAATCTTTGAGGCAGTCGTAACCATTATTATACTGAGAGTTTTGATCATAACAAAATCCTCTTAAATTGTGACAAGTTTAGAATGAAAAGATAATTGTTCGTGAGTCCATCTTGAACTCGACAAGATAGCCCGATGAAATCTTTCAACAGATTTATATTAACGAATCTAGGCCCAACTTTATGAATTGTAAGCTTGACAGACACTTGAGGATTAAAATTTTGAGTTTGTAATGACTATTTTATATTTAATTGGTCGTAGTAATAAAGTTTTGAGCGTTCGTCGGCATCTTCGCAAATTGTTAACTGCTGAAGTAGAATGTAATTACGAGGGTTGGCGGTTATAAAAATTTTGTACATAAAATTATAAGGACACACTCTTGTCTTTATAATATACAATTGAAAATTATTTAAATATTAATACCTATTTTGCAGTGAACTATAAAAGTATACCTGTAAGGATGTCCAAAATAAGTTAATAAGTTTTGTACACTTTTACAAGTATTTTATAGACTTTTACTATATTTATTTATTATTGGACTTTTACATTCGAATGTAGAGTGGTTTATCTTAACTCAATATATATTTTGAAAATATTTATTTATCATAATTAAAACAAAATTTTAATTATATACCAATGTAGCTGTGTCATTTAAAAGTTTTGTGTTTATTTTAACTGTTATCTGTACAAGCACAATAATACGTTGAAAAACTGTGGTTTGGACAATTCTCCTTTTTAGAAATATCTATGCCCAGCAGTGGTACGTACTCTTGTAGCGTGCTGATGATTAATTAATTTATTTTAAGGAAGTCAACAAAAACATGTACCTACAAAAAGTATTTAAATGTAACTCATAGACATTAAATTAAGTACAATTTCAAAGCTAAGCAAAAGCGCCAAATTTCTTCATTCATTACAATTTATAAAATGTGGTAGTTAAACAAAGTCAATATTATCAAAATTAAACAATTCGTGACACGAAGACCAGTATGTGTACGTACTAAAAGTATCAGTACCTAAACTTCTCAAAACACGGAAGTATAGTTATTGATTATTTATTAGTAGTCTACGATTGTTATTATTTTATCGAATGTGTAAAATTTAATTCCCCGTTTATTTTATTCCTGTCTCTTGAATAAAAATTATTTTAATTTTTAACAGTTTAACAGTTTTTGATTAAATTGACTACGAATATTATTCTTAAATAGAAATCATCGGAAGTAAATGTTTAAATGCTATGTTATGACAATTGTCAATTTGTCAATTGGTAACGGGGTTTTAAATAAGTCGAAAATACGGATTTCCTAGACAGTGGTCCCTTCATAAATCAGTATCAGACAATGTCCTGAATGCTGTTGGGGCTTCGTTCACATGAGATAGTGACCCCCTGCACAAATGTCATTTGAATTTCAAACTCTAAAAATATTCGTTATAATTGTGTTCTTGAAAAGCAAAATTATATATTTATTTATTTAACAATTTATGTACACTTAAGTTAAGTTACTTATACTTATAATAATAATATAAGTTACTTATTATTTACTTAAGAAAATTTTTATTATAACTGTTAAAATACGACCTATATGATAATCATTTTGTTTTATTATAAATTTATTTATCTCGGGATGGATAGTATTTTCTTTAATTATTTAAGACGAACTACTTCTTAAGTAATTTATTTAGTAATAGCACTCAATACGCAATTGGACATATTCGTTTGAATATTTTTTAAGTCTCGAGTTAATAATTGATGCAGTAAGTGTGCCAGAGCCCTAAGTCGACGGTCGGTGGCCGGGGTGGCTGCCCGTCGCATCAATATTGCACACTGTCGCCCACAGAACAGCGCATCTTCTCTTAATGCTGCGGCTCTGGTACCTCAACCTTTTCAACTCGCCTTATTTACGTCATGAACACCGCTGTGGGGATATTTATAAAATGGTTTTATATGTGGGCAAGGTTTTGTCAGTTTAATGGTTGATCCCTGACCCTACACGGCTCCCCGCCACAGCGCTGTTTTGAATTACGTACATTATGATACTCTTATACTATTGTCATTGTTAGTTAGTTTATTATGTAGTATCCTACCTAAGTAATTACTTTTGACTTTAAAGTAACCTTAAGGTATCTTGCCCGACCCTATTTATTAACTGGGTTAGCCGTTGTTACTTTAATGCAAAATCAACCGTGTTGTTTATAAAGTTTGGGCAATAAGTAATTCTATTCCATTCTAATAACATGCCCAATAACAAAACAACCAGAATTATATAAGCTTATGGTTTATATAATTCTGGTTGTTTTGTTATTATTATAATTTTTAAACGATATTTTAAATTCGAACAAAAAGGCTTTTAAAATGTTTATTAGCCCTTAAGATGTTTACTTATAAAGTCATCAAACTGTCAAAGTAATAGATATTTAATATGTTTCTATAAAGTATAGTTGCTTCGATAAGTGTTAAGGTATAAGATTATTTGTGAAGTCTTGTCGAAATTCTTTTGATTATAAATGAGTATTTGTTTAGTAACATATAATTTTGATAAGTAAATATGCCAATAATAATAACTAATTAAATAAAGATACTAATACGTAAATTGTACGAATTCTCAAAAGTTTTAAAATTAAACCGCTAATTGAAATTGAGAGGTAATTTTCCAGCTCTTGTCTTTGAAGAAAAACATTTAAAAGAGACAAACATTTTAAATACCTCCTGTGAAGGAATGCTTTTGCTCCTATGAATGCGTGACATACCAGGCTGGTATAGTTGAGAAGATACCAGAAGAGGGTATTAAACGAAATCTACTAGTCTGTGCTAATTGCGTTGGTCAGAAGTACCATACATATTCTTATGAAATAGCATACATTATATATATTTGTGTATATTGCTCGACAATACCCACTGAAATAATATTGTGTTATGTATACAAATCATTATTATTTAGGAAGGATGACCTTGGCAAATGTTGGAAAGGTTAAGAAAGTTCGAAATCTGGCTGACTTCAATAAGCAGTATTGTTAACGTATGACCTTGTGTAAACAAGGTCAACAATCAAAAAGATTTTTCAACAAAGCTAACCGAATTCAAAGCACTACAAAGTCAAAAAATGTTTCAATTTAAGTACTTACATATCTATATTAAAAATACATTTTGGAAATTTTCCAGAAACAATAAAAAGTGAAACGCCGTCTCCAAAAATAATTTTGAATTAGATAAGTAATTAAATCGTAATATTGTTGCCTTTTCAATTTGGAAGTCAGTTTTTAGTTTAGTTTAAAACTAAGGTCGAAGATAGATGGATGACATCATTATTGTTAACTTGCCTTAAGACTATCAATATTTCTCCGATATCTAGTGTCCATAGCAAGGTCTTAATACTTAATTTCGGATGGAATAGGTGAGAATGTAACAGATATTATTTATATATTGTTGAAAAAGAGGTGAAACGTAAACTGTCGTCAATTTTTTTATGCGTAATCTGCTATGGACAATTACATGTGCACAAAAGTATTTTGTTTTCTGTTGCTTTGTATTTAAGTTTTAAAACTGAGATCAATAATGATTAAAATGAAAAAAAAATCACGTTTTTGTATGCACTTTTTCAGAATAGGCATTCGTATTAACCTCTATATGAATAACGCAAGCTGACCCTTTTTTATGACTCCGTTTGAAGGAGGAGATATTTGTTTTCTCTTTCTATCTAACCACACCCTTCGTCCCTTTTTGATTTTATGTCTCTCCTTAGTTTGCGGTGCAGCGAACACTTTTACCTTATTGTATCCTAGTACTATGGAAGAAATGTCACTTTTACTCTTTTGTTTTCATTTATGAAGATGGTGAAGATTTTTGCAATACACCATAATTTGTAATGAAATAAATGCATGTTGACATATAATATTTTCTGCAATGAGTAGGCGAGGCGCGGTATTGTGAATCACAAAATGTACTAATTTGAATCAGTAGTTGTTATTATAAATCTTAACTTAAGTTTTCTATAGATACATCAGCTGCATTAAGGTAAATTAAATATTAGGGTTGGTGCATCGTTAGTTCGGCGCTAGACAGGGCTCTATTTTCTTGATACCACTTTGGAGAATATGTTTTCCTGGTAGAAACCAAGGAATATCAGCGCTCATCGTTTTATTTTAATGTTCTCAAGGAGGTTTTGGCAATAAACACACTCAGGTATTTATTTATTTATTATTTATTAGTTTCGCTCACGGGATATTTTTCAGTTAATGATTTGGTTATAAATGATTTATGGATACGTTTAAAGTGAAAAAGCAAATTGAAATGTTTATCTTGATTCAAACTTTACGTTCATTTACATAGTTATAATCTATGTATTAACAAGTATTTCTTCATTTTAATCAACATTTATGTATTGTAATGTAAACAAGTATAGTTACATATACATACTGTAGTGTTAATATTATTACTCCTTAGGAGAATATGGATGTACGCACTACGTGCTTAGCTATTTTCTTATTATTTAAGTTTCCTTCGTCTTTATGTTATCCTGGTATCCAGAGCGCATGTTAACTAAACTTTTCCCACGGGTGTTGTTAAGGTTTGGGGCAAATAATCATTCCTTTGTCAAAACAAATGTGCTTTTATGAAAAAAGTTTTTGAAGAGCCTCTTTTTATTTGCTTTTTTTTAGCTTATCCCACGTGTATGTATTTTAAAATCAAAGTAAAATTTTTATTCTATTTTAATGTTGCGAAGGGGCCTATCAAAGTGATTTACAATTAAAGTCATTTACTTGCATGAAACGATTTTTTCACTTAAAGTGTCTGGTCTCGTAAGGCAAATAAGGGCTTTTGCCCAAGCCCAATTTGCAATTTTTATGTAGGCTTACTTTGAATGTTGATATTTTTCGAGTTATATTTACTTAATGTTCGTCTAAATTAACTTAATAAATAGAAAACTAAAGCAATAATTCATATTAAATTAAAGGCGCACGCGGAGCAAGCTATCCAGACTCAACTGAGTGAACATATCTCGCCAGTTCCTCGATCTGCGATTTTTTTTGCCGTTCTCTATGTAGCGCTACGTTGCCGCGCCGGCTATCCCTTTGTTGTAAGTACGCTTATTGTACATAACGTAAATACTTTTCTATAAAAGAGATTCAACTATTCGCTCGTACGTTTTTATTCATCGGACAGGAATAAATATTTTATGATTGAGTTTCGGACCCCAGTAACGCCAGAAAATTTAGTAATTCCTTGCCAAGTGATTCGGTATAAACAATTTGTCACAATCAATAAGTTATACTATCGTATTTTATTTTAGTCAATTATACATACTTAAATTTTATTAAAGCCGTATTTTATCAACAGATATTCAAGAAACTGTTTATAATTGCGCGGCTTCCAAGTAGATCAGTCAGCGCCGCAGTGCTAATTAAGGGAACACCTTGTACAGGCTTTAATTAAACATCTTTGTTGCCGCTAGCTCGTACAAGCCCGTTTGCTACCCAAATTAAATTATCGTTAATCCGAATCATTGGTCGAGATTACACCGTTACGAGGTGGGGTAATTATATAGTTATTTTGTACTAGGGGCTACCTTTTAAGTTTTGGGATGGTTATCGTCGTTCATTCTGACGTCAGAGATTGTCATGGCAAATGTTAATGCATAGTCTGTACCATAACCTCGGTGTCCTTTATCTGATTCCAGGAAGATAAAAGTTCGGTCCGTTTAAATAAAGTAGCCTCTCTCTTGGTTGTTGTTTATGGTAAGAGTGTCTGCTTGGGAAGTTCGCGGAAGTTCGTTGTAGGTAATATTGAGTATAGTCTTAGTTAAACAAGCATATTGAATCAATGTCATGATTAAAAGTTAACTGTTAGCTGGTGTTTCGTATTCAAAGGAGTCTATTCACATTGAAAATTCATATTCATATTGGAAATAATTCTCATTCAGCTGCGATAACGTGATGGTGATTGCAATCATTGGGAGTATTTGTATTGTACTATTTGATGATTTAGCTAAGTTACTTTAGTACTTATTTATTACTTATATAATTACCAAAAAATATTAAATAGCGGTTTTCCCATATACTCTACCTTCTATTGATAAGTTAATAAGTATGCTGGGTTCTAATAATATCTTGCTACAGACGAGTTTTGCTTATGAGGCGTTAAATTTGACATATTTCTTATACATAATATGATATAGGTGTTTACACCTCGTAGACAAAAAAAGATTATTGGAATCCAACATTTATAACTGCAGTTTGTAGAAAAATCTTCAAACTTTGTAACTGCAACTAATAATAGTTAATTGTCAAGTGTACCTAATTTCGATATCAATGTAATTATTGTTATACTTATAATTTTAGAATAAATATTACAAAACAACTTACGAATTCCACTTCAAAAATGGTCATATAATTAGTTTAAAAAGAGTACACATAAATTTTCAGTTACAATACCCCTTGTGTGAACTTGTTTGAAATATTCGCAAAAATTAAAACCAGAGATGTTTGCGTAAGGATGCCACAGAAATATAATTTATAATTATCAATAATGTAAGGTTTATAACAACTACCTACCACTTAAGCTGTGTCCGCTATGATATCGTATGTGTTGCTGTGTAGGGAAGTTTATAGATGTCGGTTTTATTCAATATCATATTAAAGGTAAAGCAAATAAATGTATGCTATTAAATATGTAAATAAATTTAAATGGAACTGAACTGTCTCAATAATGTCTGTCGTCAAGTCGTGCGAACACGATACAAGCTCCTCTGTGTGAGAAAATCTTATGTTTAATTTAAAATGTGCATATATGGTAACCCATATACTCTTTGATGTAAATTCGGTAAACTTTTAGGTATAGGACCGCATAGTTGACGGACAGAATCGGTAAATTGCCACAAATTACAACTAAGTGGCCCGGTCGGACCCTTTGGCTAATTCCATCGGCGCGATTTAACGCTTTTGTGCAAAGGCCAACGACCAGAAATTGGCTCTTATGGACCCATGTTGTCCTGGTAGCTTTTCTGTTTGTACAGTGAAAGCTTGCGATGATACTTTTCAGGGGTAGCATTATATAGACCGGTGAAAACAGAAAAAAATATATCGAATATTTCTGTATTTACTTTCTCATATATTATACACGCAACTTTCTTTGAAAATAAATTAATAAATAACAAAAACAGATATTTTTATTATTATTTGTGCTACACCAGACAGATATTAAAATATTTTTTAATGTCTAGAATTTGGTCTTTTCTGTTTTCCCCGACTCGAAATAAAACACATCTATTTACCCGAGACAAACACAAATCGAGGTTATTTCGGAGAACAAATGGATTCGAGTGTTCAAAATATATTGGCATCAGGACTAAACAAAATGTTTGTAATAACTAGAATTTTACGCTCTGTTAATTTGTATTTTGTTTACTATTGATAAATAAATAAATGATACATACGACAACGGCTCGGTTGGCATTGTTATTGAAAGTCTTGCTTGAGTAATCCTCCCTGGTGAAGTTTTCAAATCTCATAAACAAGGGATGGTGTTTAATTGAGACCGTGAGGATAGTGTGCCCAAGGGCCGGTCCATGAAGATCCGTAAATAATAAAGGGCTCATAATATCTGTCAAGTAAGCCGCCGTTCCTTTGTCAAGTATCCTGGATTTAACACCCCACTTTGCTGCTTATGATTGAGGTCCGAAAATCCTTTTCATTTCCAATTAGAGATTTAAAGCGTCTTTAATTAAGTTTCATTTAGAGAGAGGCACTTGAGTTGATAACAACGATATTCCTGTCGTTTTCCTCGTGTTTTAGGTACCGTTTATGTACGATGAATAGTTTCTAAAGTAACTATAACTAGTAAGTGAGTTAATTAGATACGTAATTGCTAGCCAAAAGGGTTCATTACGGCATCTTAAATAAACTATCATTATACTTTGCGATATTAAGGTAATCCTTATTCACTATTAGAATTTGTTGTGAAAAATTTTCAGTATGAATATTCAAAAGAATATTGATTAGGTGTTGCATAATCACCCGCAGTTCATTAAACATGGTCAGTAATATTGTTTTTGTGTTTTATTTCTTGAAAAAGAAAAATGAGAAAAAATCTAAATTCAGGCATTTAGGAAATTATTTTCGTAACGCGAACATTGGTTTGTAAAATGAATGCTCTGGCGAAATGTGTCCTCAAAAGCTTAACAAAAAAGTTTAGTGAGTATTAATCACAAGCCGGGGAGCCTTTTGCCCTACGTAAATGAAGGCCACGATATTGCCTTGCGGTCAGCTCATATAAGTTAGATCTTTCTATATTGAAGATGATTTTAATGTTACTTCCCAGCGATGCCTTTTGTTCGCTTGGTCATAAAGGTCTTTAATAATAATTCATGACACAGAAAAACCAAATAAGTCACTCACTAAACGCTAGTTCTCTACCAATGTAATAGAACACGGAATTTTGATATTTATTTAGTATGTTAAATCAATCTTATACGAATGGTAGAATCAATAGCACAGAATAATATATACAAAACCGAACTTTGTTACAACATCACTATTAGGAACTTATTGTTAGCGATGGTCGCACATACCTGTAGAACTATGAATAAACAAGGACTGTTCAGTTTGTTATTTCTTTGTTCTCGTAACAACGTCACTAAGAGAACAGAAACTAACAGATCACGTCCAAGCAATTACGTCCGTGAATTTAATGACCGCTCAGAGCTAATGTGCGCCATTATAGTGCAATACTCATTTATCTCGATGGACTCTCGCAAAATATGGGATGGAGGTGAAAATTTGGTATTGATAGGTTCCTTTAGATTTACATTCGGGTTGGATTATTCACGCGAATAGCATTTAAGTTGTGAATAATGTTAGATATTGAACCCAAGATCTATTACAAATTATTTCCAATCTAGTCGAGTTAACTAAAGCCGAAATCCTGTATGATTTCTATCAGAGTAAGCAAATTGGTAGTCCTTTGATCTCGGTTAGCGTTTGATGAAATATCAAATATGGAAGTAAATAAATAATTATACCAGGGAAATGCTTGTGCGTATTTATGGAAATTTCTGTAAGGTAGTAAATTAATCTTTGTATATGGCACATACTATCTAATACTTTCTTAAATATAATGATGCAGCCAAAGTTCACGAACTCGTCTTCAGTCGCTATAAATTGTTAGTCCAACTTTGAATCTTCAAATGGCGCCTCGCCCGTGAACAGACTCGAAATCGCACTAATTCAGGTACATTCAGATATCGTAACACGTCTCCTACGTGACAGTGGTACATAAGTTTAACGCATAAACATCCGAGGATATTTAACCTCGTGCCCGACGTAAGCCGAGCTAGACGTGCAAACATCATGAAACAGGCTCTTACGGTAAGCGGCGCCTATTCATCTCATCAGAAAGTGTCCGGCAAAAACTACAAAAACCTATTTAGGGGCTGTCTTCACGGCGGCGCCAACTTTTTGCTCTATTATAGGGTGTAGATTGGCGACGGCTCCCCGCCTACCCTTAAACATGATATAAATTTTTACTAAAGTTACATTGGGTAGAAATATAATTACCAATAGACCAATTTTGTTACAGAGAATCGTAACGAAATAAGTTTTTTGTAGAATTGTATTGTAGAGGGCTTGTCTCCTATGCTATCAACTCAACAGAACGGTTCCTCTCAATTTAATTATCAGGTACTTATTTTGTTTTGGAGTTACAAGCACTTATATGCTATGATAATTCATAAAAATCACCAATTCAACTTCTAAAATTTAAATTCATTTAATTCTATTACTTATTTCACAATGTTATGCAGTTATTCAACGGAGATATCTAGACAGCAAAGACTTTCTTGATACAACAATCTCCCCAAACAAGTTTATGTGAGATTTACTCGCATTTCGTAAGATATCAAATACATCGATCGAACCACTGGTTGTTTTTTAGTTATATGTACATAGATTTTGTTTAGGAATAAAAGATGAGTTCGTCGGATGAGTTTTATTTTTTTCTTTCTTGTCTCGATTTTGACTACAATCAGCCGCCTTTTTATCTTTCTGGCGCTCTGGTGTTTTGTACAATCAAATTAGGTTACGATGTCTGTCAAACAAGGCGTGTCATATTTTGCTTTCAAAATAATTCTTGTTCAAAGTATAATTATTTACTTTATTCAGAAAAATACTCGTGGTGCTCGTCTCTTCTAAGCGCTATACAAATAAAATTTTCGCAGCAATAAGAAATAAACGTTTATCGGAGGACATATAAAGAGCTTCTAGTGCGAATCTGCGTTGGGTGACAATGAGAGATTGAATGGGAAGCCTCTAAGAGCACTCACCGTGCTTCGTTCGCCCATTCAGAACGTGTCGTTTTGTGTTACGTGGAAAATAATATTTCGCGTTTAGTCAGTTATGATTTAGGAGTTAAGAATTCTGTTGCTGGTAAATTGTTGCTTGTCTTTTACGAGTTTGAAGTGAAATTTATTCATAAACTTAAAATTTCTGCTTAAAATTTCTAGTTGTAAATTACATTAATAACGAGGTAGTATGTCTTCAAAACCGTTGTTTCTTCGTTTTAAGTAAGCCCGTGTTCTAACGACAAATGTTAATTAATATAATAGCAAGCAGAGTACCTTCAAGCATTTGTGATTGCAAAAACCAAGGGAAACTTTGTACAATCTTTGAAAATAACCGTTTATTAAACAAAAGTAGTCTTTAGCAGATGCTATTACAAATACTTGTCTTGTGTGTTCTTAACAAAATATGTTAAGCTATTGATGCTTTTAGTAATAATACTTATGTATTGTCGTTTTAAATAAATACGTTTTATAAGTTTTGATGAGTTATACCATGATTTTAATATAAAACCGCTCGTTTCAGTCAATGTACAAGTATATCGTACCAAAAACTTATTCAATTCACCAGAGTTAAAACAAACATGAAATTTCTCAGCCATAAAACTAGGGAAATTATTTAACTTCTACAGTAAGTTATTTCGGTTCATATCCATGTGCTTTGTTTGGCCGCGGGCGTTTAGTATTTCCAATTACCGAAGTTTGTAGTTTTGCCTTGAGTGTTCGACTTCAGTCTATGAAAGGTTCAGAGAATGCATTCAATGTTTGAATATTTGTTAAGAATTCAATTGAAAGTTTTGTTGGTACCAATTTAAAAAAATTAAGTAAGTATTTTTGATTAATGATATCATTCAGAGCTTGGAATGTATGCTTTTTAATAAAAGTTTTTCTGTTGGGCATTTGTTTCTAAAAAACACAAAATTATGAAGTTGGAATCATACAGTGGTAGTAGTATGTGCAACAATACAATGTGCAGAGTTGCCCATTGCTAATACCTACCCAAGTAATAACAAAATGCATCGCGGGATATTACTAATTATAATTATTAGGACGGTCCATTTGATTGCTTAATCTGTCAAACATCGAAATATGAGACACATACACATATAGTCTACATTATAATAACAATCTATTTCGGTTTGTTAGTATCACTAAACCTCATAAATTGTTTGACCGATTTCAACATATCTTATTGTTTTGTTCCCTTTTATACAATGACGGATAATCATCTAAATATCGTTCGAGTCAAAACCACAATTTCGTCACTTCGTACGAGTATAGCTTTTAATATATGGCATTCATATCAGAGATATGAAGTGTGTATACTCTTTGGTCTAACCTTAGCTTAGATGGCAGGTGATTTAAAGTTAACTGGGTCTTTAGTCATTATACGTACGCGCAAACCTTCAGAACTACTACACCAAAATATCTAGTGTTTGTAATTGTCAGGACAAGTTGATTTCAAAGAATATGACACCACCACAGCGATGCCAGGTCTAGCAGCTAGTGTAAAATATTTCTTACAATATTCAGCAGAAATTTTATTTAAAATTCGCAAACTTTACCCTTGTCATTACTACCGACCTATATCAACTTTCCGAAGGGTCGCGTAAGTTAAAGCGACCATCCATTTCAGCCACCTTAAATTTTTCGGGTGTCTCGCATAAACGAAGTGACACATTAGCATAAAATTATGTCATGTTATGTTTCTTGGAGTTGGATAATGTTAAAATATTTGATAAAAATGAAACATCTCTTGTTTTATTAATTTCAAGAAAAGTAATACTTTAATACTTAAAGTAATACTTAATTTTAAAAGAATAATTGGTTCGGATACTGCTTCGGTCAGTGACACAGCGCGAACACATATTGCAATATCCTTTTTCATGAGCTATTTATTGTGTATACCTCTCGAGCACAAGCAGGCATAGCAACAGTAAGAAATTGAAAAATTAATAAAGCCACGGAATATTTCGACGTAAATTTTGATCTAAAGTTGAATCTATTTGTTTCACACATAACATTACTTTACTTTTTATAAATATGTCATTTAGATAAACAAAAGAATGAAACTTAATGGCAATTTTTTTTATGCAGCACATTCCCGAAGGATTCCAATTGCATTGTATTACGTCACACACGTTCGAGCAATGTACCAGGCGATCATAAGCATGCAGTAGTGAGCGGTGTCAACATATTGCGTACAGGGTGGGGTACGGCTGGCCCCACCCACCGCTGCCCGCTTGCTTTTATTAGTATTTTTTGTTCCCTGCAACTATTATTAGACATCTTGTCAGCTTACGCCCCATTGCACGCGGGTGGAGCTTTTATCAGTACTTATGAGTTGGGAAAAGTCGGATTATTTCCAAATGGATTCCATTCGAAATTAAATAAATAGAGACGCTTTATTTTAACTTTCAATGGTTTTATCAAGCTTGACCTGTATATTAGGTGCGATTCAGTAATTGAGTTTTTATACTAATTAAAAAAGTGTTATTTTAGTAATTAAAAAATAACATATGAAAACCTTATTATGGTTATACAGAAATCAACAAAAACCTAATGTTAACTTAATGAGAAATTTATACCATATTTTTTAATACTTTGGCGGGATATAAATAATATCATAATCAGCATATGAATGTACTTTGACCGACTGCTGCTGACTCGACACGTGCCTTACAACATGGGAGAACCACATGAGAAGTGTTGGCCGTTACAGCACCACGTTGGTGCAGAACTGATGATGATGAACTGGTGATTGAAGCTGCTCAACTGAACACCATCAGAAGTACGGAGGAGTTAGAGCGTGGTTAATTTTTGATTGACCATTTGTAACAACCAATGCCAACTTTGTTGTTAGTAATGATTTCATCTAAAACAGGTTTAGGGATACCGGTGGTGTAAAATACGTGAAGAATGTTTCCTAAAAATAATTTGTCATTGTTCATAGGACATCAAAGTAGGTTTTGTATTAAACGTCAAAGCCAAGTGACCCAGATTGTCAGCCGCCCGTGGTCCTCTCGATCCCCAGCGTACTGACAATAATTGCAGTAGGCACTTGTTTTCTGCTCATAATTACTGGGAACCCATAAAAGGGAATTGCCTGAAGACCAATTAGGCTGTGTATGGATTAGATTGACGAGATTTACGTGTACATTTGTGGAATAAGCAAATTTGCTGAATTTATTCGCTTTTTTGAAAATAAGATTTTGCTCTTGTGATTGTAATAAGTAATATTTCAAACTTTATATATTTATTAGACTGGGTTTGATTCGGAGGCAGTTAAGACTTCCACAGAATTAAAGTATTTTGTTATTTCAATATGACTGCATAGGGATAGTTGCCATATCATTTTAACATCAGGTTATCTTCAAAAAGTAGTGTTTATTTCGGTTCCTGATTTTATTTCATATTGATAAAGTACGTTGGGCCTTCCTATACGCCTTATTACTTTGAAATTAAATTATCATTCTTAAACCTAGATAAGATTAAATAAAGTGCACTCCCTCTTATATGTCCTCATGCCACGTACATGGCTTTTTCAATGGTTTTAATAGTAGCGGAAGTAAGAGTAAAAACTTACATGAACCTCACTTTTATTGATGACCGCAATAATGTATAACGCATTTTAGAAGACTTGCAGATAAATGAGCCTATACGGTGTCGTTGATGCGCGGGATAAATCTGCACCCTACACTTGAACTGGGCGTCACTCCCTGCCCCTAACCACAGGGGGTCGTGTATGCTAGCAGCATCCCTTGTTGCGAACTCGTACTCTTTAAAGTCTATACCGTCCTGGTACTTTTATTGCATATTCATCGCGGTTTGAGATTCGCAAACCTAGTGACAACAAAAGCAGAGTTGTGCAAGTTGGTTATGTGAGACAAAATGCAAACGGGAAATTGAAATTACAGAACAGACAGACAATTTCAAACCGTTTGGTGAACCAGAGGTCAAAAATGCAGTATTTTATAAAAGGATTTAACATTTTTATATGTGTGTATGTCAGGTGAATCCGATTTTGATTATTCTTTTTGTGTTCGACTAAGTATACCAGGTTAGCCTCGTATAAATATCATCTGGATCTAATGAAGATCTTTGAAAATAGAGAATGAAACTCCTCAAACAACAGTCGACTAACACAAGGCAGATATGGCGATAATGCTGATGGCCTTTGACCTTAGAAATTTACCATTCATAATTATTTAGAAAAAAAACTAAACTGTATTAAAAAATAATAAAATCAAAATCAATCAATCAATATGGCACATAACAATACACACTATTAATTTAAATCTAGCTGTTGTGCTAATTTGTGTCCTGAAACATTAGAAAGTGTACAACGACAATAAAATACTTTTAAAAGCCATTTCAATTATTTTGGCCCTTTCAGAAAAACTTTTTGCATTTGAATTCACATTATTTCCTAATCTTGTGTTCCATTCCGAAATAGTCAAATAAGCTTCTTACAAAATTCTGTTCGCCTGATGACTCGTTGAATTTATAATATCCCTCGGGAAGTTGTCCTGCCTGATCCCCATGTTGCCCGCGCGGACGATGAACCGAACGTTTGGGAATCTCCTATTAGATTCTAATCTCCTAGTGTTTGTGTTCACACTTTTAACCCTTTGCATGTTAATTACCTCTACCCACAAAAATATTTTCAAATTTAGATGTTTTTTTACCAAAATAAATCATGGTTCTATTAGTTAGTGGATTCGATGGACGAATATCACTTATCCGATCTGTTTTACTAGAAAGAGAGATCCGCGTTGCTTCCTCTTCATTCTTTCCAATGAATTTATGAGGGTGCGTGTAACAAAGCCATATCTAAATCGTGATACCAGGGCAACATAACTTCAAAGGAGCTATCTGCTTAGAATGTAACATGCATACAATTGGGTTTTTATTATACACAACAATTATTTATGCAGCCCATTTCAAATATAGTTTTGGTATTTTTTTTTAAACGTAGTCCTTTGAGGTGTAGGTGTACCTGTTTTAATAGCAGTATTTGGACTTGTATAGTAATCACGTAATCCAAAATACAAAGTTTTTGATTAACCTACAGGGTTATACAAAGTATGTTAATACAGTGAAGAAGAGCAGATTTGATCCTGACTGTTGACACTTTAGAGACACTTAAACACTGGATTCTATCGAAATTTATGTAGTACTTATAAAGTATATTAGTTTGTCTAAAACTTGATGCATTATAAAACCCCAGCGTAGCTTCAAATAATGATACTCTAACAGGCTCCGGGAAGTTCCGTGCTCTAGTTTTAATCTAACAAAGAAATAACCTGAGAAAACCGTCAGTTTCAGTGTTAGTTGGAAATGTTTTCATAACTTTTGAAAATAATTCGAGATTATAATATTCGAGATTATATGATTTTGAGATTGACGAATGAAAGAAAAAAATATCACTTCACCAAATATAATATAATCCCAAGTTAATGTAGTCATATAAATTAAAAATGTGAAGTTATGGGTAAAAGTTATTTCTCTCACGTTTTGTTTTACTCGATCGAACTGTTTGAATGGAGAAATTATAAATTAATTTAAATATTTTAAATTGTTCTTCAATAAAACATTGGTGCTATATTTTTCATTGTCTTGGACGAGATTCATCAAAAATATGTCTGAAATATATATTATACAAAACGTATTTTCTTAAACAGAATTGTTTGACAGCCCTACTCTGCCCTAGATGCAATGAAACGAAAGAAGATGGAATTAAACCACTATAAATTGAGCTTAGAAAATTGCTGATCGATTGGAAGCACCGTCTGTAAAGAATGATGAAAAGTTATTGCATCTTTCGTGGCGGAAGAACTTGAGAATTGAATTACATCAATCCAACTAATGATAAGTTCTCTAGTTGTCGATCATAATTATGTTTTTATCTATTTTTCTTGCATTACTTATTTTGTTTAGTAAATCATAGTTCTCTTTTTATACTTTGAATCATATTTTGAGACATCAGTTTATTAATATATTTAGTGTATGATTTTTTTATTAAAACAAAACTAGTTACGTCATTATTCAAAAAAATAAAGATATGACAAAAGTTTGGATTGATCTTTGATGTTATTTAAAATCTATTTCAGTTAAAGTTGTCCCAATTCAAGGGATTCATAAAAGGTCTCCGTCCCAAAACCTAATTCTAACTGTGCTTAAATGATTGCCACGCGTTCGCACTGCATATAATTTACCAATTGATAACTTTCTGGTTTTTAACTATTTTTGTCAAGAAAAAGATTTCGGTTTTCAACAAAAAATGCATCAACAATAAGTGAGGGAACTCGTCTTGTGAGTTTAGCTTTGTATATGTTCTTTACATAATAACATGTTTCCTTTTCTTGTGGTATAATAAATATATTTACTCGACTTTCGTCAGAAAATCTCTACAATGCAAACATAAAAAATATTCTTTTCTTCGGAGACGAAAGCGTTTTTAAAAGGCTTGAATAATTATTCTTGTAATTTTTATATTACGGTGAATATTTTCTGTCATTTTGGAGAGAGAATTTCTTTGCGACGGAGAAGCTGTTTTAAATTAATTAAATACCTATCACTCTCCTGTTCAAATGTTGTTCAATGAGTCATCTGTCTTTGTAAATCAGACATCTTGTTTATTTGCGCAGCTGGGCTTTGTCGTAGTAATTATGTGGTAAACATAATGAGCGAATCTTGAGCTTTTGACGATGTAGTATTTATGTAAACATAAAATGGGTTTACAATGACGCAGATACGGGAATAATCTGTTTGCCTTTCCTAGCCTGTCAAGCCATACAGTCAATGTACAATTGCTTTTTTTTTATTTTCATGAGGTTCCAGGGAGTGTGTAGATTCTCAATAAATTTAATATGGAAAATTCACCAAAAGCTTGGTATTTACTTTTGCAATCTGACTTACATGAGTAACGCGGGATGCGTTACGCATGTACTCAATATGACCTTGATATACTTGAAGGTTATTACATAAATATAAAAATTAAAGCATCTTCGTGCCATAACTGTTACGGACTTTTGTACGGTGTTGCAATTGACTTTTACTAAAACTAACGGACTTGACACAGGATTGTAAAAACTAAACTTAGATTTTTGCTGGCGGTTTTGATAATGGTTATTTTGTAAAAATATAGACTTTAAGACGTGACGACGCCTTTTCCTCTTTTATGACCAAAGAATGACTACAAATTGATTGGTGATTGAAAATAATATCTTTAATAATAGAAGAATCGCGGTCCTTTTCTTTAATATGACGGAAAACTAATGGAGTACTAATATTAATTTTGAAGATCTTAAGTGAAAACAGGATCTGGCCGTTTAACCAGTTTCTTTTTTTTTATTACTTTATAAATTTTCTTCACATCTCATTTCACATTCAAATGTCAAGGATTTTCCGCTGCGATAATTTTGTTTTTAAATGTTGTCGCGATGACCACAGTACACTCATTTATTTTAATTTGCTTTATTAGGTGTTTGCAGTGCTCGCCCCGTGTCATAGCGTCCTACTGCTGCTTTGAAGTTAAATGTTATTTCATAATTTTTAAATGGGTATGATATATCAAAGTGTGTCAATGAGAATATTAAAGTCCTTTTTTACTGTAACTTTTACGAATATCAAATATATGGAGAATTTTCTGGTTTTATTTAAAATAGATTGTATCAGGTACTAGAATAATATTTTATTAAAGCATAGGCACTGTCTTGAATGCAGATTAAGCGAAGAATTCTCGAATAGAATAATGAGCACAGCGCGGGATTCTAACTTCCTCCTTACTTAAAAAAGATAATAAAGAAAATTAAAGATAATTAAAAAAGTAAAGATAATTAAAAGAAGATAAGCCCGAAGTACGTATAATTTTACGACCGTGAGAGAAATGAAAGTAGCTTTTAGATACAACTCATTAAGCATCAGAATGCCTGTTACTTTGAGCAGTACAAACTGTATTACTGTAGAACTCTTTACCCGTCCACATAAGGCGTGCTGTCACTGAACAGTTTCAAAATAGCTAGTGTTTGAACACTATTTGTCAGTTTCATACTTGAATTATTATTACTAGTATCTTTTAATAATCTATGATTATATGTATTTTTATATAATTATGAATTATATAGTGTATACATGTTATTATTAAGTAGGCATCCATTTTTTGTATATATTTAGTATTTGTATATAATATTATTTGTCATGTATATATTCGTTATACGTCGTCAACTTCCCTCGAGTACTTTATTTTTAATTCTGTCCATCCTAAGGTTACCGGGAAGATCGCGCTTTATCGATAGGGTCTCCATTTGTACAAAATTGCTTAACTGTTTCTATGTATTTATCTTATTGGATTGGTTTATGTACAATAAAGATATATGCTATTCTATTGTTACTCCTTTATTTCACTCATGATACTAATATATCCTTTACTTCATGTTCCCAAAATACTACTAAAGTAGGCGATATTATAAGCTCCCAAAAATTCTGTACAAATTTCGTCGTAATTAGCATTTGAAGTGTTCTCCTGTCTATCATTAATTGTTGCTATTCATAGCAAAGCACCAGACTCGTAAATTTGCGCTGGTAATAGTTTGGTGACTGACTCTCGTGTAGTTACCGTGTGAGCGTGTTTTTGCGCTCTAGCGAATATAAGTTGCATTAATTAACTCTATTTGCAGCTGCCCTGACAACAGTTTTAAGGTGTTTAATTATAAGGATATAATTTAGCGAACAATAGATGAGTATATGAACGTGATATGTAAAGTTGTGCCCATTTAAGTAAAGAAATCATTAATACGCGTTTAACTGCATAAAATAAATCATTGGTTGAGTTTTCTCGGTTGCGTGTGTTCCATTTCACAAACAAACCCTCAAATGCTCTCATGATAACTTAAAGGTGTGAAACAATTACAACTTTAATGAAATAACCAACGACGAGTGGTAACCTTATAACGTTAAGGGCTATAACCGTATCTATCCGGATCCAGGGTTGGCAGCAATAATAAGCGTCCCGCACAATCAAATTACCGGCCACTCGGCCCACCGGCAATAATCACGTTTATAAGTGACAGTGGGCTACGCGATGAAATCGGTTACTAGAGTTAGCTCTTTTTGTTTTGGATTCTCGAGGAGTGTAGATAGGGAGTGCATTTTTATATTTATTTCGGAACTTAATTTACAATCCTACGTCGAATGTCATTTGCAAATCGTGGTATAAAAAAGAATATTATATTCGCTTATAGATCTTATATTTATCACTGTAGCGGTTTTTATCTTTTAATATTGTTAAGAAAGCATTGTATTTTTATACCTTTTTTAAAATCACCGCTTTTGACGATATATTACAAATATTAGAGATAATTGCATGTTTCTAAATCACGAATATTAGTACACTTATTTCTTAGACGACTGTAATTAGTTTATGACGAATACTTCTTAGAACTCTGTTTTCAAACCTACCACAGTGAAAATGATTACTTATAAAAAATACTTTCATTTCATGTATCTATAATTAATAATATAAAAGCGATAGTAACATATTTGACACATTGCGAATTGAATATTAGCACGTTCACACAATACTAGGCAATTAGCAAATAACTTCCAAATACGAAAAGATTTTTTTATCTCCATCCCATTTGAATGATTAAACCCCAGGTAACACCCCTGCCGTTAACCACCGATAGCGGCCTTTTATCGGGGTTGTAATTTTTAAGATCCGCCGTTTGGGGTTAAGTGGAACAGTTATAACATGCCGAATAGGATAAACCTGAATCGATCTATTATTTTATCTTTAACATTACTCTTTAAGGGAATTTTACTCATATTTATTTAACTTATCTTCATTTATAATATAGCGACATCGTCCGCGTCGGTTTAAAACATTGCTTGGTGTAGCGTAGATAGATTTTAAAAACACTTAAAACTCAATAAAATTACGTATGATTGAGAAAATATATGAGGATTTATGCGCACACGGTGTGTGTACTTCACTCGTCATCGATTATCGATTTGACACCGAATTGTTAGGAGAAAAGAGGGTAGAATGTGTACCCACATCCAAGCGTATATAAAACAATTATATTTAAAAACAGTACTCAAAAGTGTGGATTACTCGTTTAATATCAATAGCTTGTATCGATAAAACAATGGACAAATTATTTAGCTTCTTTTGTAAGGGTTGAACCAAACTCATTTAAGCAAACTGTTACAAATTTTAATGTGTAATAATTTTATAAGAGAACCGTGAAACGGTTACAAATTGCAAGGGCGTATCAACATTAATATTAATTAAAAGGCTGAGAAGGGATCACGCAAAAAATACCACATGTGTGGTGGTACTCAACGCCATAACAATGGCGTCACCACCCTTATGGTGTTTTTGTACTAGGCGATTATGAGAATAGAGGAGTATACTTTCACCATAACTGTTACCCTTCGCAACCCCATGTGGGTTTGTTTATTCATGAATCATGACAATGATTGAGGAAGGGGAAAATATGCTCTATGACGTTGCCATAATAGATGTTTGTACGAGTAGGACAGGTTGAAATTTTTACATAAGGAAGTTTATCTAAATAATAATAATCTTAAATAATTACCATTAAGGCTCATTTATTTCAAAGTTTATTTTAAAAAATGGATCATCAACTCAAATTAAATTAAATTTTTACAGAAGTGACGTGGGAGATAGGTAACATGTTTTACCAACATGTTTTAACATTTTTAACATAAAGATATTTACAATAAGTGAGGGCGACGGAGAAACCATTTGAAAAAATTAAAATGTAAATGCGTTTACGACTATTAAATAACATTTAGTCGAAAATCTCTTAAAATCTTTTGAAATATATTAAATAAAATTGTACAGTGGACGGTGGATTATATATCTCTCGTATTTGTTTTGAAATCGATTCCTAGATAAATTTGCCATGTACTGAATACACCACAATATAGTAGTTTTAGTTTAAAAGAAGGCTGCAGTAAATATTTTATTTTACGTAAAATAAATTTCTACGATCCCTTTAATATTAGCTTATTTACTTTTTCGTTTCCTCGATGCAAGGAAATCTTTATTACTTTCAGTTTTATCTTGGGAAAGCTTAAGAGTTAAGCCGATTCCGTTATGGACAGTGTAGCGAAACTTTTTAATGAACTGTTTTCAACTTTGAAAGGTTTATTAAACTAATGAATATCGGACGTCGATACTCGTGCTGGTCATTGCGATAAGACATATATATCACAATAGAAATATTAGTGTAAAATCATAAAATGAGATGATAATAACGAACAGTAGAGTGTAATATATTGGGTAATCTGTGCCAGGAGATTCGTTGTATTCAAAACTTGTCCAGGATCTGTTGCAAGACCTGAAACGTCGCCCGTCTGTATTACATTTTATTTTTATTTTACAATTAACTTTCTTCGTGCTGTTCTATATGGGCTTTTCTCTACTAACTGGAAACTTGTCCATTGACAGTTGTCCGAACCCTATTTTTCTATAAAATTTAAATATAATATGTTTGGTCGATAGACAATTATAATATGAATGCATATTAACAAGAAACCATTGTAATTTTCCCTTATTTTTCGAATTATAGACAATTTTGTAAAAAAATGTGGCAGAGGACTGTTTTGCCACCCAGAGAACAGTTCATGTCAATGTTTATATGAAGAAAAACACAATATTAATTAGGTATTAAATGTAATCAAATAAATTCACTTCTTTATTGAATACTGTATCACATATAGAATTTAAATACTTATATTTATCAGGAACAAATTGCGACCTTAACTTTCTAAGTAACGAATTAAAATAATTATAATCTTTGTGTTCACGTCGACTCATATCTTTAACTGACTTTCTTGTGCCTTTTTCCTTCTTTCTTTGGTAGTTTAGTCGTTCTTTCTCCTTCAATTGCTCTCTTTTTACAGGATCATTTTTTAGCCGTTGATATCGTAATTTTTCTGCAATTCGTTTCTGCTCGTTTATTTCTTTTTTGGTTTTAGGTTTCTTCTTTGGTGGCATGGCGGCAATACTAAAACAAAAAAACATACTTTCACTACCCTTTAGTAACTACCTTTTTTTGAAACCCGTAAGGATTTTATATTCCACAATCCAATAATAACAGAAAACAAAAGACCTGAATTAGCGTGACAGGCCAATGTAAGAAAGAAAGAGGCTATCGGAAAGCTGTAGGTTAGTCCACAGAGGTTAGTGAAGAATATTAATAAAATACACGGAAGTCAAATAAGACAGTCCTCTGTCACATTGAACAGTCCTCTGTGTTATAAATTTCCAGAGGACTGTTGCACAGAGGACTGTTATTTTTACGTAAAAAATACATGCCACGTATCAGTTTAAATATTACTTCATAACACAAATACAGCTATAAATTATCACACTGAGCAATTTTTTTACTACATAAATGTAATTATAACACATAAAATACCGTAAAATAGACTTACCAGAGGAATGTTCACGCAACACTACGGAGACGTAGCTCCCACACAGACGCGGAGTTGTCACTGCCCAATATGGCAGCAACTTGTTTAGTATGGCGACCGAGCAAACTTAACACTGTTAACGTTGCGTGTCACGCGAAATGTAACCGCAAAAGTGTTTATTATTTCTGTGGAGCCATATTCAAATTGTGACAGAGGACTGTTCACAGAATTTATGGACAAAATTCGAACACTAGTTTTTAGTATAAAATTTTTTACTAAAATTATAATTGTTTTTTGTTTATATCCATTAAATATTCTTTATGTTCATAGAGTTATAAGATTTTACATTTTTAAATAAATCTAATAAAAACCGTACTGAATCATACTGGTTCCGGAATTAGGACATAACAGAGGACTGTTTTTAGTGGCTTTTAAACCGAATTTATGGAATGATTACGATTTTTAAATATTGATTAAGCTTGGCTCCTTAATGAACAGGTTATATATTATGTATTTTAATAAATAAAACTATGCATTAATATAGTTAAAGTAAGAAAAAAATGCCTGGACCATGATTTTCCTGTTAGTAGAGAAAGGCCCATATACGTGAATTGATCAAGCGGATTTTAAATGTTAGGTTTATTGTGTTATCCTGAATATACCTATTTATTTATTTATACACAGTACAATACAATAATTCCATACGATTAAGTATTGAATTTTTTATTAGTTACTTATATACCACACCAGTCATTTTTTGTAAATTCATTCAAAGTGCACGAGTACAAATCTATAGCACCCATCACTCTATTGAGTGTATGTAGCGCGCGCGTCATTGGCGATTTATTCACCAGTGAGCCCGTCCACGAGGCACTGCCTCCTTACTATCTAAACAAAATGTTAAAAAGACACTGCTTGAAAGTTAATTCATCTGAAACTTACAGGAAATGTTGTCAAGATAACAAAGGCACGTATGAGTTCGTCAATGAAAGCTTTAAATAAAAAAAATGTTTCATTATTGACTCTACTCAACATTTTTGCATTATAAATTATAATATAAAAAAAAATTAATTCAAAAACAACACAAAGTAAAGACAAACTTAAAATTAATTAAAGACAATAGGATCTATGACTACACTCATTACTATAAGAATCTATATATGACTATAAAAGTCTTTATGAGCCCATATTATTCTGCCTTAGTCCCATCATTTATACTTACTGTTTTTCGGTTAAAAATGCTTATCATAAGTAGCCGTTAGAAATCTGACAGTATCCTGTACGGAACCAAATCAATCTCATAGCATCAAGAGGGTTTGTATACTGAGCTCCTTAGCATTCCTACTCGCCTGGTACTGCGTGCTGCAATGACATGTGACTTAACACGTGTGGCGTGTTTATTTGGTAAATTTTGTGTTTGTGTACCTGCTTGATACACATAAGCAAACATTTATTAAACAAAAAAGATTAGGAATAAATACACCAATAGAGTCAAAAATCTTAAGAATTGGGGGAAGAATATTAAAGTTATTCATTTTAATAGTAAGTTTTTAATGAAACATTTTTCTGTTAAGCATTTACTACTGGTATTTCGTTCAACCAATATAGCTTGAAAATTCTTGTCCATCCACCACCTGTCACTTTGCAAATAGTTAGGGTGCATGGATTAAGTCCCTTGTGTAAAAATAACTCCTCTATTTTTATAGTTGCCTAGTATACTAACCCCATAGGGGTTGGTTGCCATTGTTTCCGTTTATAATGTGTATAATTTAAAAAAAAATAGGCGATTGAATTAAGCTAGCGAGTTGCTTCTTCTTGTTCAAGTTAAGTTTAAAAAAGAATATCATCTATGATGCAATCCTTAAAAATAAGTTTGGATACTGCGATATACCGAATCATCAAAGCTATTATTTTATCATAGAACAATCATCGATTAGTGGTACTAATTAAAAGTAATGATGCAATTACACTAACTTACATAGGACGTAGAGTGGTCAGGACCTTTCATTTGCACTAATATCAAGGAATCTAATTGCAATTACATCTTTGAATTTCTTATTTAAATTAACAAAAGTTATAAAATATAAGACTTATAATACATAAACTCATAATTAAAATGAAGCAATATACTTACTATCTGCTTATTACAATATTTCAGGCTATGCAGATATGACGGTACGAAAGATCCGTATCTTAGCATATCTGAGTTCTATTGGTTCACAGATCTTTTGCAAAACGTTAAAATTCTGATATTATTTTCAATGACATCGAAATTACACTAAAAGCTTGTTTCGCTATTTTTCATATTCTCCACTGACACCATTGTGAAGGCATACAAAGGGCCGGGTACCGGGCTCGTAGGAGCTATACAGAGATTGACCGATCTCGCAAATTGAATGTTCGTCGAACACGACGAGGACAACACGCTATTGTTCGTCGCCTGTTCAAGCTACGGCCAATATTTCAATCGGACACAAAATGTTCGATCAGAAGAAAAGCTATAAGTAGCAGGAGGTATAAACCTAATAAGTGAATTTGGGGTCCATGAATTCTTTACCTAATGGTAGTAGGCGAAGAGGAGTGTGGCTAAAAGGACATCTGATTGGCGTGTATATTATGTTGTCCAATAAAATATTACATTTCATGTTTAAAAAATATAATGGTATGTTCCAATTTTCCGTATAAATAAGTGAAAAAAAAATTGAAATATTTACAGTAGGTACCTACTAGTGAATCATAAGTAAGCACGAAGTGAATATAGCAAGACCAATCTTTTATAGAGGATAGATTTATACTCCGCGTGGGAGGAAGGATTTGATGAATAGCTTGCGAGTACGTGTTTATAATCCCGCACAATACAATACAAATACATGTACCTACTGTATTGTGATAACGACCTAGTTCTCAATTCACCATTTCTCATTAATCTCTATTTTGAGCTTCCAAGAAAATTTACGCATAAAATATACAACACGGATGAAGATGTTCATTCTTTCGTAAATTTGATTTTATT
Organism: Acentria ephemerella; assembly: GCA_943193645.1. Classification (NCBI taxonomy): domain Eukaryota; kingdom Metazoa; phylum Arthropoda; class Insecta; order Lepidoptera; family Crambidae; genus Acentria; species Acentria ephemerella. Next base: position 536,025 of record OW971894.1, read on the forward strand.
AGTAGTATCTGTTTTCAAGATATTAAAATTCAGTATTGCCAGCTCGTCAGGAAGAGCATATTCTTCGGACGTTTCTATACTCGCTGTTGTTTGTTCTCGTTAAGGAGCAATAATTACTGACATTTAAAGTAACATTTAAAAAGACTCACTCGCGTTAGCTGTAAATCACTACAAATCTCAACATCGTATGGTAATTCGAGTCGAGGCAAAGTTTAAGAAAACGAATTTTTTTTTATTTGTTTATTAAAACTTAAGATTCACTGCACACGAAACTACAACATTGTTTACTTTTGTTTTAATTAATTGTTCTTGGCCAATACTCTTAGATGATTAGAATCAAAAATGTCAGATCTTAAGAGTTTTCATTGTATTATGCGTGAAGAAATTGATAAGGCTATCTGTGATATATTTTGTATCTTTGTTCCAGCTTGTGGGCGGCGAGTTCGACATGGAGTTGAATTTCGTGATCCAGGACGCGCAGAATATACAGCACATGCTGGAGTTGCTCGATCACTGCCCACCGAGCTTGCAGGTAAATAACTCTTAAAAATTCTAATAGCTTACTATTTTTCCAACCCACTCAAGTGGACCATTTGAAATAACTGTATGGACCAAGGGGCTTTTAATAAATTCATATTTAATAAATTTACGACAACGTTGTTTGTCATCATTACTATTACATATAATTTTACCAGAAAATTCCGTAAACCAGACTTTGTTACTGTTTGTTTTGAAAATGCTGGACGAATTCATGTTTTGTCTGATACTGGGATGTTCTAACAGCGAGCTCACCTAGAAAGACAGTAGGCTTAATCCAATACAATACTAATGCTGAAGGCAATACTAAAGCCAGCACTGTGTTCGACTCTCTTGTCGTGTTGATTATAAACCAAGTAGGTATGGCTATTAATGGTAGCCTGATTAAAATCTTGTAGTAGTATTTTTTAATAAAAAGCTTTTTATTAAAATGGATGAGATAATTACCTGCGCTCAATCTCGGAATCGGTAACAAACCGACAAGCAACTGGCACTTTAAACTATGATCCTTAGTCTTAACTTTTTGTCGCCTATATTATAAGCCCCTGGCTGGTCTCAGCGTTCTCTGGATCCAGAGTGGGACTCAGTATTTCACTAAGTTACACGACTAGCAATAACAGAACTTCATAAAATGTATGAATGGATTTGTGCTATAAAAGAAAGTGTATGACGCTTTGCAATAAGTAATAAACTACCACATCGTTTTATTGAGTAGGCTCAGTTCTTAGGAACCTTGCAGTATGCACAGCAATTATAAACAAACTGATCTGAGCATGGAGCGGCAAGGATTACGGCTGACTGGTGCGACTGCAGTTCATGGTCTAAGTAAAGCCCTGCTTGTGCAACAGCGTTACGTGGATGGTAGTTTTAATGATCCTATAGTGTAAAGACTTGCAGACTTATTTGGTTTTTTTTTGCATTTACATGCATTATAATTTAACGTCCTTTTTTGCAGGTTAAGCCTGATAGTTTCATCAAGACTTTTACTTGAGTTTGTACTGTGTTAACAAATAAGTGTTATTTCGAAAGCGTTTTAAAACTTTTGCAGATATTTTGTTGGTAAGACAAACATTGCAATCCGAGCAGTTAATATTATCTATTGCCATTACTACTGCCAGTAAATTATGACTAACAAAGCAATTTTCTTAATTGCGTAATCGTTTTCTCTTTGAATACGTGTGCGATGTGGCAGACCAACTTGAAGGGGATCCGGGTAGGCTTTCCTATTTCGTGCGTGAATTAGGTCACTATTTTGTTGTCAAGGGAATGGTGTATTAACGGGGCATGGGAGGCATTCACATCTCTCTTCTGCAGAATGTCAACGAATCATCAATGTCAAGTGGTATCTTAATATTTAAACTTGAACTAGATCAGCTGCTTCTTTCTTAAAAGACGTTATTTCAATTGCTTCATCTCTCTTTTAACCATAACGTCTAAACCATAAAGTGTACATTTATTTCTTCATTATAAACTTTGCCAGATAAACTTGATTTTAAATTAAATATTCCATTTTTAATACCCTTCGTCATCCGCTCCTTCCCCCTCCTGTATGTTAAAAATTAAAATGTAAAGTTGATCGAAACCCAAGCTTCTTTTCAATATTTATTCCAAACAGAAATTTCTTTTGAAATTCATAAATTATGTTTTTATTGATTTGAAGAATCGAGACTCGAGTCCATCTTGATGTAATATTTCAGGTACTATCGATCGGAGTCTGAAATTGAATATATTTCATATTATGTTCATCGATCTTGGTAAAATTGTGCAAAATTAAATTATTTGAACACCAGCTGACCGCTGGGTTAGAACTAAAGTACCTGGTAACCTGACCGGTAGGCTACAGGTTACTTACCGTCCAGTGCAGATGCTGGTGTAATAAACTCTAATATTTGTTGTCGGGTCATAGTTGTTTATAGTTATTGTATTCCTAATATTGATATATTATTATGTATATGATTTTCGGTCTTCCAGGATTCCTAAAAAAAGCTCTTGATTATTATTATTTACGTGTAGGTACAATTGTTGTGACTTTATTGGAGCGTAATATTTTTTTATTTAAATGTAAAAGTGCTGTAAAGTAAAAAATACTAAGCGAAAAACTAAACTAACTGACAAACTAACTATACTATGTGAAAAATACTTGTGACGAGTGTACAATAGGGCGTGAAAGAGACAGCATGATTAAGGCGTCGTGTTTGTGTACAACTTTTTGTTGCAACCTTGCACCGCCTTCCAGCAGGACAGGTAACTTAAAAAAAGAACCATTAAAGGATCCTTGAAATCTACTTTCTTGTAAATTATGTTATCCTGGTACCGAAGTAGATCAGAGTAACCCTTTGAGTTAATCGGCAAATGGTTGCACCATTTTAGTTTTATTTCACTTTAGATGAAAAAAAAGTTCATCGATAGTGGCAAAACCTACTAACACTTATGTTAATTATTCATATTTTTTAAAAATTGTTTTCTAGATGTCACATCATTACTCTTTACTCCAAAATATCCAGCCAGGTACTGCTAGATAACGGTGAATTATTGTAAATGAGTGCACCAAAAAATGAAGTGCATAGCAATGCGCTCCGTGTAAAGACGGGAGATTAATAATGCAATAGTCAATTTCCTCCTCATGTGATATTCTCGGATGTGTGAGCATTATATGCCATGCAAAGGACGTTTTTTCTGATCCTTTCTCAACAATAATATTATTGTTAAACGCAGCCGTAACAACGTAATGAAAGTCAGAGCCAAACAAAATAAACCTTTAAGTGAAGAGGAGGACAGTTCAAAATGTATTTTTATTAGTCGCAACGAGTGGGTTGAAAAAAAAACAATTTTTCCATTAGAAAATGTTTGCCAAAGGGTTAGTTCGATCTCCATTGTTACCAGGACAACATAATTTTGTTGGAGGTACGTACTATACATCAGGCTGGCTCTGTCAATAAAAAAGGACACGTTCGCTATCAAGATGGGTTAATAGCGACGTCTCTTTCAAACAAAGCAAAAAAAAATATTCGATGGAGGTTCCATTAATCTTAAACAAGAATCTTGAACATGCAATTAATTTAAATTATTTATTGTACATAAATGGCCACGCACTTAACAGTTTGTTGTGGTTTTAAGATATTACATTTACAATTAATGCTCAAAACTTTATGTTCGAGAAATTTCTCATTATCAAAAAATTTTTAATTTAATAAATCTTAATTATATAATAACATGCTTGTAATAGATTTCTTTGAAAAGGAATTCGCTATCAACCAATTCGATTAAAAGATCGATTTAAAGGATAAAATTGCAATATTATCCCTAAATAAAGTACATAAAAATACGCAATAATTAAATAAAGTACTAAATATATTTATGACAGATCATGCTTTAATTTTTAAATCCCGTTTGTCACTTTTATTTAATGGAATAACCAAGCTACCTGTTATCTTACACTATCTATTCGGTGAGAACCTTCAAAGGCAGCATCCTTATATTCCACTTTATGCTGGTTTCCTTTAAAATACCACTTTCCCCCCACAATTTCTTTAACCGTCTGATCTACCTGACGCTACTTCAGTCATAATAATTACAGTAGATGTAACGAGAATGCTTACAAGTTTCTCAATTACTCCGGTTCTTTTAAAAGTGTAATATTCAGCGCTAGTGATTAAACTTCTCTATGTATTTCTTTTATAAATTGCCTTTTCCAATCTAACATGTAATTTAATATCTGCTGGGAATAGTGTTTTTCCGTTATAAAGTTTTTGTAGAGACATTTATTCCAGTCCAGTTATAAAAAAGATATACTTGGAAATGATAAATAAACACTCAACCAACAGAATAATAAAATAATAATTAACCTCATTGACAACTGACATATCTATTTATAGTTCACACTACCTGTCGTCTACACACAGCTTTGAAACTTAAATTGCAGTGTCGCATAGGCAAAGTATGCACGATTCCTTTGGTTATTTTTCCAATACCTTATATAAATGGGAGAATTCCCATTTATTTACTCCCTACAAAAAGTCATACTAAATACGTGTAGGAACGAAAATTTTGTGTGTGGATAAGTTAATTTATAACTAAGTACAGCATTAAATTTAGGTTTCATTTTCGTTTGACGTTTGATCTCGACTATATTATAATTAAAATATGTGGGTATTATACAAAAAATAAAGATCATATTCTTTATTTCATCTAATAGTTTCGCGGAAGCCTTGAAGATTCCAAGGGTGTTCTATTATCAAAACCACGTTCCCCGCGTATGCTTCTACTTACATTCTTGTGCAAATATCTTGTCTGATATGCTATATATCTTTATACCCACCATTATAGTGAATATTGTAAGTGAATAAATAAAACGTGTACATGGCATTTAGTTAAATTCAATGGTTCTGCTTAGATAAACTTTGCAGTTTCCCATTTATTTTCCAAGATTGTTCCTGTTTGTAAATCAGGAAAAATCTTGGATCTTATTGCTTTCAAAGAGATTTATTTACCAGAGATAAGAAACTTGCTTGAAAACCGTTTGGAGAGCAGTCTAAGATTTGAGCTCAATCGAGCATTTGTACCTTGTATTTATGAGACTCTGGTAATCAAAAACTTTAAGGATTATTTTGAACCTGTCTCTCTGGGTAATCTTACCTGCTAGAGAAATGTCATCACTTTTGTTTCGTAGTCTAAAATAGCCAGCATAGTTGGACTCCTTTATTGAGCTTCCAAAATAAATTTTTATGACGAATACGATGGTTAGATCGCATGCCATGGATGATTGTATGTTTATTTAATTTGAGAGAAGAAACATATAGAGAGGGTTTGCTGTTTGAACGAAGGACATGACTGTGCAAAGCACCTAGATATTCCATCGTTTGTTGATCGTATGATATGAAAAACAGATTGGACAGTATTCTTAAGTCCCTACGATGATGAATGGTTAGCCTATCTTAAAACATTTGTAAATAAAAAATGTATTGAATTTTATAAGTAAAGATGACAAATTACTTGATCTTAATAGATCTTACATAGGTACACATTAAAATTACAAGACAAGCGTAACAACAACATCCATTCTTTTACTCGCTTGTTCCTAAAACTATCTCTTATAACAGAAGTAATTCATATATTTGCATTTAAAAGACAGTGTATTTCTTTATTCTTTCCCTAAAGTACATTTACATTCTCTCTCGCTTATCTTATGTTACGAGTATGTCCTTACAAAATCTTAGTTTATCCGTTGTGAGGGTCGCGGGCTGGCGGGCAATCCGCCAGTCATCGTTCGTCTAACGAGCTACAATCTCCTCGCCAAGCATACTCGCCTGGTAACGAGTGGCTTCATACGTTTGTCAGGTGCAGCAATGGTGGTTTAGATTGAGTGGCTGGTTTGTCTGAGAAGATGAACGTCTTGTAGATATTTATTTAATATATATTTTTTATGATCCATTTTAATAAATAAGTAATATTATGTGCTGGCCTTTCTTGCTATTGAATATGATTCTGATATTAATGTCTGTTTCAATTTAAAATGAGGTAGAGTGACCAAGAGGTCTATCTCAATTATTACTAAATGTTTTGAAATCACTAAAGCTTATCGTAAATAATCAGGCACTATCAAAGTTGTTTGAAACGGCTCTTATTTCGGATTATGAATGTATTTATTGGTCTACTTTTATAACTTTTATAACATGAAGATTACTAGTTTTATAATTACAAGGTTATATGAAGTTGGCTGAGATAAGGGAAAGGTGCGTTACAGGTTCTGATTGTGTATTTAGATCAGTCATGATAAGTTTCCGTAGTGTAGCGGTTATCACGTGTGCTTCACACGCACAAGGTCCCCGGTTCGATCCCGGGCGGAAACAGGGTTAATTTTGTTATTTTGAAGAATTATAATTACTGGCAATCGATTCTACTTAAGAAAAGAGATCTTAAGGTTTATTTTACTCTTACTAAATACATAATTTTGTGAAGTAACCTTTTTTTAGAAGGAATAGGTATTCAATTGTGTTGGAGCGGTGCATTTTGGTACGCCAGAAAAGGTATACACAGAAGATAAATAATTATAATATTATTGATTTCTTTTTGAAATCACAAGTTTATGGATACTTTGTTTTCATTTTTGATTCATTTCTATATGAAAACTTAACTATTCAGTAACTTAAATTTTTGTATTCTTCTATTAATTAACTATTACCTCTAACAATAGGATCATAGTATAGAAAATATTGTTTAATTTTTGTTTGTTAAAAGTAATTACTCTACTTGAACTTTCTCATTGAACTACCAGACAAAATATCTTCTTTGATATAAAGTGCACTAACGCGGCCTCACGAGCCCCACCGCACAACCCTCGCTCGCATTAAGAACAAAAGAAGCAATAATTCTTGCCAAATTGCTTTATTTTGCTCCATCGGCCAATTTTACTAAAATTAACCTGATATTTACGATGGAAACTTTGAGCCTCGTTACAGACTGGAGATCTCTGGGCAGTAACCATAAGTTCAAGTTTGATGTCAATAATGTCTTCTTGGATCTTCTAAAATTAATTGTTTGTTAAATAAAAGTATATTTATTTATTTTGTTTCATATGATATACTTTCTTGGTTTGTCATATATAACTCAATAAATGAGTTGAAATATGACAACTTGTGGTGCGCTTTATAACCGATTGCGAACAGAATGTCCATTACATTCAGTTCAAAATCGACGTAATTAACAATATTTAGGTCTATTTGATAATTTGTCAACGTACGAAACTCCTACAGTTGGTGTTACTATGATAAGTCGAGAAAAATTGTTCATAATTTATATTTAATTATTTTATTGCAATAAAATTGGGCTGTTAGCCTTAATAATTCTCGCAACATTTCTTAACGCTTCGTCTGCTTTGAATTATTTAACGTCTACCAGTTAGTTCATTTTATATTCTATAATATCTCAAGACGTCTAAACTTATCAAATTAGCAATAATTGAATAGCCAAACTCAAAAGTACGCCGTTGACACCTTTAAAACCAGAATGCCCAGCCACAAAGGACATTGAATTTAATCAAAACATTTTAGAAAGTCGCCCTTGGATTAGGTCCCATGAATGGCTCTGTTTATTAGTCAGGAGAACCTGTCACTTCAATAATAGAAGCTCAATTTGTTGTAATGGTTCTGACGGTCTTATTGGTGAACGGATCCATTGTGCGGAACTAGCGCTAAATGAATTTCAACAATGGCTTATGTTATTGTTATAGGTAAATGACCTTAGTACAAAATTTTATGTTTAAATGTCTGTTATCTTTAAATGTCTCATACCTATTAATATTTGTTTATTTTGTTTTAAAATGACAAAACAAAGTTACTGCTTATTTCTAACACAATTTCTACCAGCAGACCTGCGACAGGAATATGTGATTTAAATTGTGGATGCACTGCGAATAATGAAGAAGATTAATTATAATTAAGTTTCTTAATCAAAGAAGGCCCGTTTCCTAAGTTAATTAATTCAATACAACAGTAGCATCTGTAATTTATTAAACACAGGCTGTTATCGTTCTATCAATACAAAAATTCGAATGAAAGAAAAAATATAATATATGCAGCATTTATATAGTAGTTAGGTATCTGAATAACAAAGATTTATAGCGAGGAATGCATATAAAGGCAAATTTTAAATAGCAGTTTTACTTACCAAGCACTGATGTAGTTTTGTGTTGGTCGTAAATTACGCCTGGTCATTGCCGTTTTTAATCGGTTATACGCGTAATTGCTGCTCATTTGTTTTTGGTCAGCTAACGATTGCTGCCATTATTGGCACCCCGCCATACACGTTATCCGCTTATACGATAATGGCCGTCTATAAAGTGTTTGCATCGATTTTATAAATAAATAACAACTAAAATGATTTGGTACCGTGTTCTTTAAAATTATTAAAATGAGATTGAGATTTTATAATTACCCCGTTTCGATCAGTTTTTTCATAGTTTTCTGAGAAGTTTTAATCAAATATTACAATGATTCAACGAGTACAAATAGTATTTACAACTAAATTATACTTGTATTTTCTATATAATATATACCGCCCTCTATCAAAAAGGGACGAATATTATAGTATTATTTTTTATTTAATTTTAAACATTTGAAAGAAAAACTTGCAAACGACACCAGGCAAACAGGAAAATAACAGGGATCTTTAAGGCAAACTAATTAAGTGATACATCACGCTTGAGCGCACACAGCACCAGGCGAGTAGGAGCGCGCAGTGGTCTCCCGTCGTCGTAGTGATGGACGACACAAAATCTGTCGAGTCACTTTATGAGACGTTTTATTGTTGAGGGCTCAATCCGGCTTACACCGAGAGGACCTATTAGCGATGGCAGTTTTTTCGAAGTCATCTTGGAAATTACCCCTTGAATCCACGTTTAGTGTTTTTTGTCGACTATCGGCTCAAGAACTTCTATCGGCTATCGCTGCCCTTCTTGTTAGTTGTTCCACTATGTTGTATTTATGCATGCATTATTTATTTCAATGATTGTGGGTTGCCTGCGAGCAGGTTACTAGGTTAATTCTTTTTGGGGTAGCTTAGTGAACGGCTGAAATAATTATTCACAACATACCGTGTGCCGCAAGACCTGCGATAACATATACATATGTCAAAAAATAGTAGCCACTAATCAAACACATTGTGTCGTTCCGAGTGGATATAAAGCTTTGTTTACGCAGGCGTTTAATTGTCAGCGCATTTGACAAATTGACAGCATGCGTATGAAACGAGCCTGCTTGGTTATGTGACCTAAGCATCAAATCGAAATGTAATTAATATACTTAAATTAATTTGATTGAATCAATTACAGCGTACCACAGTCAATAATCACTATAACAGTATCTGGAAAAGTCACTAACCCACTTCAAAATACAAAATACAACAAATTACCCCTTATATAGTTAATCTCAGCCGCTTTGCTATAATTAGAAGACTGGCTCAAACAATGATTATGGCATTTTTGAACCTGTAAATATTGTATTTGTAAATAAATTAATAAGAAAACAGACGTTACGGTATAAAGTTTAAATCTTACATGATAGTATCTGATGGTATCGATAATATTGGCATTCTCTTGGAAAATTTCAGTGTTTCATTTTAATTCTACTCAAATCAGTTAGTCGTTTGAGTATGGTCCATGCCCTTCTTTATTGCACAATCAGCATTTTTCAGATATGCGTAATGCTTTAAAATTGTCATTTGAGAAAAATCTGTAAATGTCTTATTCTGGTCGGATTGCAATGAAAGAATAGCACGAGCCAAAATAACATTTTAGTCTATGAATAAAGAGAATTAGAGCCAATAACTAATATTGCAAGTCCATGAAACCAATTTAATGTATGACCTGGGCATCAGATACACAAGTACGTTGAAGTAACGCGTGATAATCACTCATTGAGGTCGGTGCGTCAAGTTTTGGAAAAGTTAGGTTCGTTCAGAACATAAATTGTGTATGTGAATTGAGGGTGAATTGACGCGATTTGTAATCAGGGTGATCGATCGATAAAATACACAACTTTAGTGAGTTTAGTGGGCTCCCAATAAGTTATATTTGTAAAAAGTATGATGATGTTGATTACTTTCGACTTTGAATTTAATTCTGAACTAAGCTAAGAGATTTCAATGATTTATGAGAAAAAAAACATCGGAATACTTCTATTAATTTTAAAATAAATCCAACCTTCGTATTAATTTACTTCGATCCGTTTGAGAAAAGAACTATTCCCCAATTTAGAAGTCCCGCTTACAGCACTACCTTTTTTCCTTTTAACGGAAACTTCTTTATACTAAAAAACTTTTGCTATTTAATCAAGGACCCGTCGTATTGGACAACACTACTATATAAATGTGTATTTTTCTTTTTCATTCGGAATTCCTTGAGTCGGTCGAGGGAATGCCGCAGATTCCTGGCGGACTTGTAATTTCGCTGAGATTGTACAGCGAGCGACGCGGGAATGTAATATAATAACAGCAGCCTCGTTAGCGCTACAATCACTTTAGGTACATACTTGCTTGCATTGTACTTCTCTCGTCATGGTGTACTGGATTTAAAGATTTGAAAATTAACTCCGAAATGAATTACTTAAGTTCTAGCATACCTGTAGCAATTGAAAGCTAATTTGGATTTAAACTTGAAGACTGATAGGTGTAGGAACTTTTTTAGTATTAGTTACAAAATTTTGATTAAATAACTAATCAAATCCAATCGTTTTTACAATCATGTGGGATAAAGCTATTTTTGAATCTGGTTACTTTTAAAATGTCAATGTTGGATTTCGAGTTTCGACTAAGTAGAAATTATTTGTGAGATATTTTGGTATGATGATTGCACAATGTACTTATTTCATATTGTGGAAAACAGTTTCAAAGGAGCACCATAAATTTTAATCAAAACTCAGCACCCACTTTATGCAGGATCACTTGTCGCTAGACGTCAGGAAATTTTCCACCTGTCGGCTCCATTCGCACGGCTCATTTGGTTAATGAGCACCTTCGTCATGCAACTTGACTGGTTGTGTCTTCGACTCTGGATGAAGAACCTCTAAATTATGTTACGCAATGAAGTTAACTTGATGTTTGATGACGTCTTTCATTGCCAATTTCTTTACAAGTATACGATAAGACGCTTACAAAAGAAGTGATCATAATTGCATAGATTAAAAATAGTTGTTGTCTGATCGAGATTCGAACCCGGTTGTATTGTAAAAAACTTACATAATTTGTATCATGGGTGTAAATGTTACTATGAAACATTATGATATTTAAAATGAATATTTCATACCTTCAATGTAATCAAGTAGATGTCTGAAATAACATCAAATTTCTTCATGTAATATTTACCTCATTCGGGTGCTTAAATTGTCTCTATGATTGCATGTAGCTCTTGGTGATGTTGCGGCTTGTTTCGTACACTGCTTTCGCTGATTTATTGCCATTTCGGAAGTTTTGTTATATGTTTCATAGTAATATATACTACTATGACCTACTACTATTAAATCGATATCCGAATATAAGTAAGTTTTGTATTGCTGTACAACCAGATTTAATTCCTGAACAAAGTAACAGCTTTTTAAAATCTATGTATGCAGTTTTTCTTATCATTATAATAGAACACATGGTCCTTAAGAACAAATCTTAATGGCCTATTTAAATGTGCCACTCGGTATATAGATGTATCGCTCAAATTATGTTACGGCTTGAGTAGTCCGTAAATTTTTGTAATTCAAATGAGAATACTTGTAACTTAAAAAAGGTACATAGTATAAATCCTGTTAATATCTATCTATATACTAGTTATTATACTTATATAGTGAAAATCATGTTGCGAACAATTTCTCCCAAATTTTATATCTATGTGATATAAAATATGAGAGAAATTGTCCCCAAGAGTTTCTTTACATTACCATCCTTCAGTTCACATCCTCTTTGTAACTATCAACGAATCTCCGCAAACTCAACGTTAACTTAATCGTCAAATTAGCATAAATTTGTGCAAATTAAGGCGGGTGTACACTGTTGTATAAAATTAAAATTACGGAGCGCTCTGCTAGGAGAATTTGTTTAAAAGTATACCGCGTACCGACATTACCGCTGCTCTATTATAGAGTCATTGAACATTTCAAGCAAGGATGAAGAAGCAGACGATAAAATAAGATTGTGCTTCATTTTGTTTAATAAAAATATAAAAACAAAAGACTGAGAGGAAGGAAGGAGAGCTTTTATTTGGTTACTATTTATGAAAGTAAGGTTTTGTAATAATTATAGTTAATATTGCACAGCTAAGGTCCCATTTAAGATTAAAAGTTAGAATTCTCAAGAATGTACTGGTTTGGCGGGCTTATTTCTATTCTATTCCGACACGAAAAGTGTTAAGCCTTTTCATTTCATGTTCAGAGACCGTTAATTGTTAGGAATAAGAAGAACATTTTATATTCCATATACGAATTTTTCATATGTGTTTTTTTTATTATTTTTCTTTGATATTCAAATTTATTGCTAGATCGTTTTCAATTTGCATGATTACAATAAAAGAACGGAAAGTGAAATATTATTCAAATTATCATTGTACAAAATCAAAGATGTGGGTCTGTAGACCCATTGTTCATGCTTGCAAAATATTTAAATGAGTTAAATACTCTGGGCACTTTTAACTTTGTAACGCGTACTTCTCGGCCTCGTAACTATAGATATATTGAAAATCCCATAGCCAAATAAAGACTTCAATATTATACTAAACCTACTATCTTTATTATTGTTTCAGGCGGAAATATGGTCGGTGTTTATCGCCATCCTACGCAAGAGCGTGCGAAACTTGCAGGCGTGCACAGATGTAGGGCTCATACATCACGTGCTGCAGCGGCTGCCGCGGGCAGAGACTGTTGTCGCCGGTGAGTACCCCACGCAATAACATCTTTACAAAATGTAAGAACGTCTTATTCCAAAACATGAGGTTGTGTGAGAATGAAGTACAATTTGCCCAATTTTACAATTTATCATATTATGATGAATTACCATCACACGAACAGTAATACGTTTTATTTAAATTTATATGGTTGCAAAGCAACTCTATTTAACTATTTTGGTGCTGCATATACCATATCACCTTAGCCTTCATCTTTTTTTTGTAGGTAAATGTGGAGAACACGAAAGTAGAAATATTCTGTTCTCCTAGTAAAATACACAATGAATAAACTCAACAGGTTAACAACAATAATTATAATTTTGCAATAAAATGCTTTACTGGTTCATTTTATTGGTTTCCTTTGCACGCGGCTTTGAAATCCCCTGCTAACCTTACCCTTACTGACAATTTATAAAATTCACCCTTATGGAATGAGTATTTTAGGTTCAAAAATTACTACTTGTCTCGACTGTATTCCAACACGATTTCGATATGCATGAAACCACTTACGATGTTATGGTGTCCTAGTAATCCTGAGAAATTACAAGATTATTTTAAGACGATTGTAATCTCGAATCTTCTTCGATTTCGATCTCTAAGGAAAGCTTTATTATCTTAATCATTTGATTTATTAAGATTTTAATGATAAGACAGCTAAAAACAATTTCAATTACCTTCCTTGACAAAAATAATGTACTATGAGAGAAATTCTTATGTCCATACAATTTAAAAGTTTCCATTCAAAATATCTCAAAGAACTCCTTATCTCACAAAACCGGGATAACATAAATTGATGAAACTTCTGAGGTATCCTCTCGTGTTGCGGTTATCTCACTTTAGTTCCAAAAACTGTCTGTCATAAATTTTGATACATAATATAAGACGGATGTGCACGAAGCTGTAATTAAAAATTCTTTACACGATAATTAAAAGATGGAAATGGCTGTTATTTGTATGTCCAATTAAAATATAACTTAAGCTGTAAAAAAAAAGTAAAGCAATTCTGTCCTTACTTTAAAGTGTGTTTTCTACAACTCGTAAGACTAGCGTACATCAATCAAACACTATATTATAGATGTAAAACACACTTTTCATGATTTAAGAATGTCAAAATAATTCATCGAAATGATTTGTCATTGTCATTGTTTTCATTTATCTGCTGTTGCGATTAATACGGTAACTAATGTCTTATTACTAATATATATAAATAATTGATTCAATGGTTTTACGGTCTGCTAAAACGTTATTCACTGCTATTCATCTCCTGTTCTCCTGATAAACGTGAGATAAATATTTCCTAAAACTTCACAGCAACATAAAAACTTTCCCACGCTTTAACCACACAGCGGTCTGTTGTAAAAAAAAAATACTAGAAAATATACAAAAATAGGTATTACTTAAAATTGTTGTCATTAACGTTCCCAAGGGTACCAGGAATTCACAACGACAAAAGAGCATAGAAAATTCTAAAATCCAACATCCATTCCCATCCCTGTTTGGTTTTTAAATAGTTTTTTTTTTAATTGGCTCCGCCTTCCGCCCCTTCTTACCTGAAAGCTGTTATTCACTTCTTTAGTTTTCATGTGACCCTAGTTATCCTGAGATATATTTTAACCCTTCCGGCTTCTGTTAATCTTAAAAATATTTTAAACCATTATGTAACAAAAATAGAGGTTTTTTTTGATCTAGTACGAGAGAGCAATACACTTTCGACGCACTAAAGGAATCACTTTCGACGCACTAAAGGAATCATATTTTTTCTTTATGAAAGTGTTCTTTTTTCTTAAGTTTAATTATTGATGAACTGCACTAAACACCGTGATCAACTTCCTGTGGTACTAGTGTAGCAGAAGCATGCGAAGGTATGATCATATATAGTTATTTTTACCCGTATTTTTAAAAGATCAAAAAGCAGGTAAAAAAGCCTCAAGCGCTCTTACGTATGAATGACGATAATTTTTACATCTTTACAACTTATGCGGTACGAGTAAAGGTGAGAAAATGTTGTTAACGTCCAAGAAACGTAAAAGTACCTTTGCATACGTTAAGAAATTTGCAGTAGTAACAGCTGACCAGAGCTTGTCTTTTTGGTGTAGTTTTCCAAAATAAAATAAAATTCAGCCTTGAAACCTGTTTAGTATTCAGTTCAATTCAACTTGTCGACACTAGAGTCATGTCTCCCTTGTATTGTTGGGAACAGATTGAAAAATCATAAGCATACCCGTGGGAGCTGGCCAGTTTCATTTGCAAAAAATACGGAATAAAAACCATTGGGAATGGGGATGGGTAGTCGCTATCAAAATTAATTCACAGGTACTTTCTTACTTCCTAATGGAAAAGTAAAGTTTGTTTTGTGTTCCACAGTAATAAATTTCGTTCGTAGGGTAAAGTTAATAAAACCCAACCTAATTTCTCAAGTTTAGTACCAGTAGATCATAAAAACACGCATCTATTTCGCGAGCGTCACTCTTTGCATATCTATTGTGTTTTCTCGTTCACCTGATGTTTCTTTCCCTTGATTTCGCTGCGTTTTTTGTTACCTTTACAAGTGAAATGGGGTCAATGTGTCTCTAAGATGAGCAAACGTCGAGAGGGCGACAAGGCTTCGAAACGTACAAAATATGTTAAGATATTCTCCTTACTTTTTCTTATACCAGCATTTACCGTGAATCTAATCCCATTACTTATTTGAAATTTAAAATTAAAGTCATGATTTTTGCATTTTTTTTAAATTGAATTATAATATTAATATCATTCACTAAAGTTTTTTATCGAAACTAGGCGAAATATTTTACAAAATTATTAGAATATATACTTGACTGCACATATTAATTCTTATAATTTAGTTTAATTGTT
The DNA here is from genome assembly GCA_943193645.1 of Acentria ephemerella. Taxonomy (NCBI): domain Eukaryota; kingdom Metazoa; phylum Arthropoda; class Insecta; order Lepidoptera; family Crambidae; genus Acentria; species Acentria ephemerella. The sequence goes on from OW971894.1 coordinate 551,836, forward strand.
TGCGTAAGGTATCACGTTCAACATATACTTTATTGTAAAGTAATGCGAGGCTCTGAGAATTTTTACTAACAAGAAAGCTTCTTCCAGCGCCATTGTTTACTAAAGAACAGTTTCGTGTGACGTTCATTTGCTATCCAAACATTTTCTGGAAACTTGCTCCCCGTTGTTGTTGCCCCGGTATCGACGCAAGGGAATCACAAGAGAAACAAAAGAACATTCTAATTAGAAATTTCTATTATGGCTGTCAATATGGGTATATGGAGTTGCATTGCTATAGTGAAAACTTTACTGTAGGGTCTTAAAATGGAGAGTATGGAATCTAAAGGTATTGGGGATTAAAAGCAAATGGATCTCCTATCTCGTATGAAATACGAATCATTTTTACGTAAATCATTTCCATGAACACAAAGAAAAAAGTGATAATTGAAACTTGTTTCCTCGACTATAAAATTTCGTTTATAACCTCTGACTTACCCTCATTAGTGATAGTGAACTGAGAAATTGAAAGTAAAATAATATCGTTCCATTGGAGGCGCCGGGTATCGATCCCGGTACCTCTCGCATGCTAAGCGAGCGCTCTACCATCTGAGCTACGCCCCCGTTAATATTTTTTTGCAAATAATACAATCGCTTTAGCCATTGCTATGTTAAAATTAAAGCCACATAGCCTCAAGCAAGACCAGAATATAAGCTGCTAAAAGGTTGAAATAATTCCCTTTCACTATCATATCTCGTGATAGCGGTAATAATAACAGTAGAGATATATATTTTTAATTTCTTATCTTCGTACAATGTAAAATTAATCAACATGCAGTGTTTAGAATCATTTTTTATGCATTCGAAGATACGCTTCCTCCCAAACTATAGCTATTAACCAAATACAAATCCAAGTTTATTCAGAGTAACAATACGATTTTCCAGAAAAAAATTCAAGAATCATCAGAATGTTTCATTTTTCTTTAGCGGGTGATGCGTGGGTGGTTCGCCTTCATTTACCGAAATTTGTTGATATTTTTGCTTATTAATCGCAATGAAATTTCACCAATCAATTGTCATAGCCCCTAGATCAGATAACCGTTATTGCTATAAAATCAAAGTACAGGTTTTGAAAAAAGCCCTCAATCATCGAAAAGTACTGAAGGCCTACTGCGAAAAACGAAACACGCAACTATGTTTCGTATTTTGACAGGTTTTCAAGCAGATAACGCTAAAAACTGCCAAATTTCGTTCTTTTGTTGTCATATTTTGCATTCGGGGTAGGCTCTGTCTGATTAGGGTATTTGACAGCTTTTAATATCGAGATTCCTGTTTTGTTGTAAGACATTTTATTAAACTTTGTTATAAATAATATGTATTAATAATATGTATGTATTTAAAATAAGAAATCGCCGTTGTAACGCTCTGTGGTCACTTTGAATTAACATTAAACCGGTAAGGTGTGATATTTCAAAATAAACCTTTTTTCACATGATAAAGACAAAAACAAAATTCTAAATTAAAAAAAAATATGATTACTACTAATTTCGATTGTTTGACTTTCTATTGTTTTTACATTCTTTAAACGTAAAGATGCAAACATTGAAATTAGATGATTTTTGAATACGATTTCCAACTAAATCAAAGCCATTTGTTCCTATATCTACCGGGGGTTCTTGACCTGACAAGAACAGGCAAGAAATTCAGCAAGATTTGAAATAACTACAGTCCTATCATGGAGAATTATTACGAAGTACACTTATTAAAAAAAATACTTAATTTAATCTCTTTAATAGAAATTCTGTGTTTAATTTTCAACAATTACTTTCCAACATTTAATCGGTTCTCTTAGTAACACTGATTGTACTTTTTTGACATCCATATATGATGATGAAAGTTGATAGCTACCGTTTTGTGCACTGTATTGAGGAAGTAAGGAAACACGAAGCAAACGGTAAAACCATGTATAATTAACTTATATTAATGTATAATTAGTTTTTAACATAAAACTCTATTGACACCATCAATGTCTACGTCAAAAAATATAATAATAGTAAAACGGACATTTATATATAAAGGTTTATGGACGCCAGCCAGTCGCTAACAAAAGCTGAATACGAAGAGATTAAAAGCATTTAAGGTTTAAGATTACACGAAGATAAAATTGTTTAACAGACTGTAAAAATTATTGGAGGCGCCGGGTATCGATCCCGGTACCTCTCGCATGCTAAGCGAGCGCTCTACCATCTGAGCTACGCCCCCGTTGGTATTCATTTCTAAAATATATTTATATATTGATTGACAAAGGAAAAACTAAACTATCGTATTTTATATCGCGCATGTAATGATAATAAAAGCCATAAACAATAATTCCTTAATGAGATATACCATTGTGTTATCAAACAATAATACGGGCGAGCATCTGATTAAATGTAGGTATATTTGGGCTTAAATGTTTGCTTTCTATGTTATGTTTGTAAAGGGATTACTGTATTAGCAGCGTACTCATCTCTAATATCATAAATATTAGTCTGTTTGATGTTGGTTTCGCAGGAATTATTAATTACAACTACATTGGTGTAAGTGGTAAGATATGAAAAACTTATTGGTATTTATGATAAATGCGGTGCATATTAGTAGTACCTTGAAGTGCAATATATGCATTGAAGCATTATGTTGATGCGGTGAATGAGGTCGCCAGAGCTCATTGATAAAGTGTTGATCGACCTCTGTAAGTTTAGTTTTGAACGCATGGTAGGGCTTTGGTGTATTAAAAAAGGTAACTTCTTGAAATCGGCTTTTAAGCAGTCACCGATAAGATTCTGATGTTAATTTGCGATTGAAGCAAGAACATTTGAATTTGATATTATTAAAATATCTATGAAGGTATAAAAATTTGTCTAATAGTAATTAAAAATGAATTTCAATAACTTTACTACTGTTTTTCTTTATTGACGCCAACAACGAATCATATGACGTGTGGTACTAATGGTGTAATATAAGAAGGGTATTTATATCTGGTATAGTTACCAAGTTACCTTAACAAGTAATAATACATTTCATTCATATAAGTTAATCCGTGTACAGTCAAAGCGCATTAACAAAATGCTGCGTTTGCGCAAGTGAAAGTGTTACGTTTACATACTCAATGTCACTTGCGCTACCGGTTTTTATATAGAGCATTCAACATGCAAGATTGCTATTTGTATCAAAAGTTCATGATATTATTTATCGGGGGCGTAGCTCAGATGGTAGAGCGCTCGCTTAGCATGCGAGAGGTACCGGGATCGATACCCGGCGCCTCCAGTACTTCTTTTTGTAAAAACAATTGTTTTCTTGTTTCAACAAAACAAAATAGTAGTTATATTTCAGTTCAGAAATTTTTAAATATAACAACTAGATCAACAACTAATCTGCATATTGCAATTACATTTTTACTACCAAATAAAGTTGTAAATCTTATAATATTATGGTATAAAATAGATATATCTTCATTATTTCTTCTTTCGTACGGACGGAATCCGCAAATCGACGACGTCTTGTTTTGCTTTGGAGGATGTGGGGCTGATTCACTCCAGCCATTCTCATTCGTCCAGGAAGTGACCCAGCACCTTGACGTCATCAAATACCTCCCGGAGGCTACCTGGAAAAAATAGAATATAGAAATAGGTATTCAGTACCAAACTACGTAAATGGTTTTTTAATATTGTTTTTTAAGTATAATACGTGATATTAATTATCTATGACAATTCCCAATGAACATTAAACGTCATATATTTCTCAATTATGGAATGTCATGATAAGGTGATATTAATTTTACATTCCGAGAATAGTAGGTTTACATATATGCCATTAGGTATTTAAAGTCTTTATTCAGATTAACCTACAACAGGGGGCGTAGCTCAGATGGTAGAGCGCTCGCTTAGCATGCGAGAGGTACCGGGATCGATACCCGGCGCCTCCAGAAAACATTATTTTTAATTATATGTAATATTAGGTCCTTACATATGAAATAAGCGTTTTAACGTACTGATTACATTTGAGTTTCGAAATCAATCATTCTTTTGTTTTTGCTAGTAAGTTTGTTTTGGTATCATTCATATAGGACAGTGGGAAACATGAGATAGGCACCAATGCTGCGGAAACAGTGCGAAGGATTAACGATGAGTACGATGCTAATCTCGTAAACGGTAAGTTTGGTTCCAATATGGTTGTTATGGAAATTTCGACCTCCAGAACAAGCCCCGTGGACGGCGGGAGACCAAATTGTATGATGAAGAATTAAAGGCTATCGTGGAAGCAGATCTATCGCAAACTACTTGAGAGTTAGTTGCAGGCTTCGGTGTGAGTGATAAAACTGTGAAGAAGCTTTAAACGTAGTTCATGAACTGAATAAATCAAACAAGCAAACACCCGTCCACTGCTGTGTTACATTGCTCAACCGATAAATAAAGAGATTTCAAATCGTATCATTACCTGTGTTGAAAAGTGGATCTACGATAATTGAAACAGCTCATTGCAACTACTGAACCCTGAAAAACCAGCAACATCCTGTCCCAAGCGAAAGTTGATTTGGGAAAAGTCACTTGTGTTTGGTGGACTAGTGCCTGTGATGTTCACAAAATATTTCTAAAATTTGGCCTGGCGATTAAGGTAGATATTTATTTTCAGCAGTTACACACCATAATGGAAGAACTAGCTGCTAAACAACCGAGGCTGGTCAATCGCTCAAGGCCACTGCTAATGCAGGACAACGTTAGACCACACACTGCACAACAGACGACTGTAGAACTCAAGGAGCTGCAATTATAATGTCTTTGTCATTCACCGTACCCCGCGAACCTTGCTCCAGCAGATTAAGACTTTTCCAAAATATGGATATATTGTGGAAAAAAGCTTAATTATACTTGCAGGTCGCTTTTCCTACTGCCTTCAGGACGTTTATTGATTCTCGCTCCCATAGTTTTATAGAAAAGGCATCAATGAACTACGTATGAGATGGCAATAGTGCATTTATATTTATTTATATTAAACACAAAAATGACTCTACATCACCTAATGATAATCAGTATGGGGATTCCATATGTGAAGATATTCGACATACTGTCCTAGCCACCTTGACCTTGCTGGCGCAAAAAGTGCCTTCTCACGCCTCTCGGCACTCCTTTTAAGGAATCACGAAATCTCTTTATGCATAGAATCCATATATTTTCATTAATTATATATATTTTACAAAAAAAATCGACTTCATATTCTACCCAGGTAAACGCCAATTTCATTTGTAAGGACCTAATATTATTCCTTTTCAAGTATTCTTTTCTAAGAATTGGTAAATAAAGATAATGATTGTTTAGATCAAATTATTTTCGTGAAGGGCTGAGAATAAGTTTATGGAGTTCCTCGAAAATTATCTAAATCCTGGCTTGTTATTTTATTATTAAGGAATTAGTCAATAAAATTATAGATTTCTTAAATAACACATTTCTATTTGGGATTTACTGAAATTAATAGGGTATGTTCAGTTAAGTTGATATGTATATGGCCTTTAGCTCTGTATTTACTTTACAAACGCTTGTAGGAATGCGGATTCTCGTATACACACACACATCACACACCAGGAACACTTCCAAATACATTGCACTCGTCGTACAAGGATGCGAAAGACCCGGTCTACACCCGAATACCGGGTATAGATACGTACCTGGGCGCTTCTCTCCTACACGACACTACTCGCCTAAGCTGAGGTCCTTTAGAGACACCCTCAGGTTTCTCGCTCCCTCATCGCTCGAGCGCCCTGGAGACTAAGAGACAGCAGGACACCTGCCCTGCAGGTTATGCCTGTCGATTAGAACTCCTCCAGAGGTGAATCGCGCCTTATGGCTTGAGGACTCTTCAAGGTTCTCGCCTCTTTAAAACCTCGCTAACGGTGGAAAGGCATCTGCGGTCAACAGTATTAACATTCAAAAAAAGGGGATTCATAAGTAGAGTATAGTTACTTAAATCTTTTTTAAACGCTAAATTTATTGAACTCATGTGATAAGAAGTGTTTAGTTATTATCGAAATACTTTCGTTATAAATGATTACTGAATGCTTTACGTATTTTGAGAAACCTTTATTCGTCAAAATTCAGTGAATTTTTATAAGGAAGAAAGCATTTAGGAATGGTTTTAAACACAATTTTTTGTTTAATGTAGGTGGGAACGTAATTTATTTAACTTTTCCCACAGGAGATTCAGAAACCGGGGAATAAAAAATAACTGAGATGAAGCAGTGTTACGTCTGTTTCAATTACGCTGCGATTACCAGGAACTCATAAAATAATGGATGTTGATGCTAGGGGCACGGGCGCTTCTAACAGGCGCCATATTTCTTAAACGTGGCGCTCCTTAAATCCCATGTCTTATTATGGCAATAATTTAGAATGAGACGTGTGATTTAAAACACGGCAGGTTTGATTTTGATGGCTTTTAGCCAATTTTTTTAACTCGTGGCTGTTGACTTTGAAACTTATAAAGGTTTTGATGATTTAGTAATACAACAGTAATATAGTTCGATTACCTGTTCCTATCTAGTATTAAATATTAAATTTCAACACTGAGTAATATAATATAAGTAATATTGAGATGACACAAAAGAAAAAATACTGTTTTGTGTACGGGGAATGAATGCGTATGTAACAGGGCGGACGCGTTGACCTGAATGGTAAATAATATCCGCCGCTGACGCTACATCCCCATAAGAGTTGCACGTGTGTTCCAATGAACAGAGGAACATAATCTCTTCAAGCTGCTTAAACTACTCATAATACACGTCTAATAAGACAATCAAATACCAAGAATTAACGTTAAAATAAGACACTTCAAACACATTTGAACATAAGTAAAAAAAATCCACATTTGCATGATAACAGGTTTTTGCGAATAACGACCATCGGACATTTTGCGAGTAGGATCACAGACGACGCCTTTTAGAAGTGGTGTACTTCTCCTTGTAGTAGTAGTGGTGTGTATTGAGGAGCTCAAGCCGTGCTTCCGGTTGTTTCGGCAACTAATTTCACTTACTCAGCCACATTGGGCCAGCGTACTGGTGTAATGGCACAAACTCCTCATGTGTTGCTCCGATTTAGGAAGGCCTGCTCAGCCAGCACAGCCCAGCAGTGGGACGTACATAGTCTGTAGATTAATCCGTTATGTTTGCTCATGATTATGCGGGTTGATTTATTTCTGTAAATGTTCTCGAATATTTTGACGGTACATCACCATGTTAATTATTGAAAATTCAATAGAATCCCTCACTGCGTGTGATCGAGTGTGACGCAGCGGCGGGAGGGTCAACAAATTAATAAGTTCATTTGCTGGGTATTGTTCGCACGCGTATTGGTACAGTTGTCAGTAGCTGATGACGTTACATCGTATGGTTGTGAATCCTGGTTATGTTGTGACGTGGATTATAATACAAACTAAAACTATAACTATTTTAATTTATGATTATATTCCATTACATTTAAATAGGCTTACATTAATTACTAAACTATCTTTTCCACGAGTAAAGTTTATCGTAAAAAAAATATAAAATTTTTTTTTTTAAACTTAACTTTTAGTAAGTAAGTAACGTCATGTAAGTACGGCCAATCATCAAGATTGAAGCACATAAGAGTATTAAATTCAATTATCCCCATTTACGCACTTAAGCGAATAACTCCCGTGGGATCTCATATATGTAATACCTACACTGGAACCAAATCCTAATGTCGTAGTTAGATTTAAGCGTCCCGGGACTCTGTGTTACTGGGATCCTGGGATTATGGTCCGAGACGCGGAATTAACCCGAGACAATACGGGTCGAATGGGTGACAGATGGACTTTGGGTTTCCAGGTTTTTTTTATAAAGCATGCAAGAAATTACTTCATTGCTCATTCGTCACATAAAACGCCAGCCAGCTTATGGCTCGTTCGGCGGTGATCGGGGGAGTTACCCACGGAGATTCAGTTTGTGGTAATAAGTAGGACAAACTCTGAAGGAATTAAGTAAAAAGTTATTAACAGTAAATAGTTACACAAGTCTAGGAGAGTTACTTAAAACTTATAATATAAAAAATATAAAACATAAAGCAAATAACTGATTTTATGCGAATACCTCGAGTACGTATACCTATTAAAAGGTCTCTGTGTCCAAAATAGATCTTAATATCAAGCAATAAAGTTCACACAGAGGGAACATTTTAATACCCCCTAATGTGCGAAACGACATCTCTTCGTATTTATGCTTCTCTGGTACTTTGAATGCGAATAATTCACCAATCACATGACTTTTTGTCGGTGTCATGTATAAAAACCATTTTACTAGTATAAAAACTTATTTAATTCGATTCTCAATAGGAAATTTTAATTTGATGCTATTTAATTTGTTGAAGACGGGTGCTTAAAATAGAGTTAATATATTTATTTGAATGTATTTTTTATGGAAACAATGGAAATTCATTTAAATTAGTAGGTATCAAGTGTATAGTCGAGCATTATTCAATTAATTAACCTCCCCTGAATAACACTTCGCATACAACCCTTCCATTCGTTGTTTTGATAATTTCTAAAATTAATATTTGGAGCTTTAAGTGTTCGTACTGAGCTCTCACGAAACTCATTAATAGAGTATTATACTTTAAATAAATAATATTGTGCTCCTACAACGTAGGAATCGTTTGAAATGGGTCTTACGCGACTATCGCATTGCGAATAAGCTTACTTATACAATTTAGGAAGTTTCAGCGTTTAAAAGCGGAAGTTGAATTCAAATTACATTTAAATTTATCAATTTGAATCAGGTTTTAAAATATTTATTAAATTTTTTTGTACTTATTTATATTTGACATAGATAGATAGAATAATCTATATTGTACACCAGTGAATTCATTTACACATATTGATACATATTAATTCATACATAAAATACTATGTAATATATACATTACATTAAAATATAATAATTTACAATTACTATTGTTTATTATTTTTATTATTCACATTAACTTTAACGTGACTGTTTAAGTTAAGAGTAAAATCACTTAAGAGTAAATCTTAAATTTACTGTAGTAAACTTTATGTTATATTCCTAAGTCATGTTAATAATATTACTGTATACAAAATGGAACAGAACATCTATTGAATTTTTTTGTATTGAAAACCAGGTGTTAAATCTGGCTGTTTGTCAATAAACCATATTAGCGGACAATAATTACTAGACCGCAATTAGGCGTCAGGTATAATTAATTCCATTACGTTCGCAGCTGATTAATAAATTGAATTATTTGAATGGTATTTATATGGTACGATGCCTTAGTTTTCATACGATTTGAAAACTTGACAGACTCGATACTAGTTTAGGCTACTTATAACTTTTGCGACGGCCAGCCCAGCTTGCCTATTTTCTTATTTGTCAACCATTTTTATAATTTATGTCACCGCTGGTCCATACTGTCCTATAGTCTTTACTAGACCAGCGAAAGATTCATATTAAAGAAATATAGTGTATCTTCAGATGATGAATTAATATTAAAATTATAGTAGGCCGGGGAAAAAGTTTCTCCGCATTTTATATGAAAATTAAAGAAAAAAATGTCTACATTTAACTACAGTATATATGTGCTAGTTTGTTCGTAGACATTCTGCCATCTTGTTGGTAGAGACATGATCCTGTTGCTGTAGAAATTTTGGGACTTTTGATCGCATTGACGCAGTTTTGACAGTCCTCACTTGATGTTAACCTGACACTACCTATAGAATTCGGAAGATACCGAAACAGGTGGATGCATTAACACCTTCCAGCCAAACTCTCTTTAATTTTTGTTGAGTGGCTAAAGATGTATGTGACGTTATCGCGATGAAAGACCACACACTATCTATTAATCAATTCCGCCCGCTTTCTCTAAACTTCTTGCTATAATCTCATCAGTTGTTGGCAGTAGAGAACCGAATCATTGGTTCTACCCGGCGGTAAAAGCTCATAATAAACAATACTATTCCAATCCCACTATAGACACAGCATCACCTTATGACCGACTTTTGACAACAACCTTTTTCGCACGTTCTTGTCATACGTCATCTACTTTTCATCACCAGTTATCAATCTCTTCAAAAACGGTTCGGTTTCATTACGGTCAATAAAGAATCGCAAATGTACACGGTTCATTAGGCTTCTTTCAGTGAGCTCATGTGGCACACAAATATCGAGCTTTTTGTGTACCAAGCTTTTTCAAATGTCAAATCTGTTTTGTAGTCAATTCTCAGTTCTACAGCTATGTCGTAACTGCTGATATGCCGATCTTGCTCCACTTTTTCAAAAGAACAACCAGTTATCCGTAACAGGGTGACCAGAATGAAGTGCATCTTTGACATCAAACTTACCGAATTGAAAATGCTTAAACCAACTTTGTGCTAAGGTAATAAATTAATACAAAGGAGAGCCGATTAGGCACAATTAATGTTGTTGTTAAATTAATTTATTATAATTATATAACTTTAATAGAATATCATAAAAGTCACTCAGTACAACTATATTAAAAATAAATGTAGTAGACCTACTTATGTATGCTGTATGAGTTTATGAGTTCTTAATACAATGTAAAAACTTCACGGGAAAAATGATGCATGGAAATTGTATGGGAAAGTTTTCAAGTGTTCGTGTTTACTTAACGATAACTCACAGACATAGTACTGTTTGGATTTGAACACGTGAATGAAAGTTAGACAAACTTCGAATATGATTGTTTGATAGGATCTTTTTGCACATAATGTTCTGTGATATTTACAAGAAACCTTAGTTGTTTTTGTGGATAAAAATTAATTCAAGCTATTTATTTTGGAAAACAGTTAAAAATCAAAAGCTTATTTTATTGGCGTATAGTTTTTCTTATAGAGCTTAGCTAATTTTACAGCTATAGATTTCTAGTAATCAATCTACAGTGAAATATGTTAAAATGCAACACTTCGACTGCAAAACAATCCGTAGGTAGGTTATTGAAAAACGCCACTTTTGCCAGTGACGGCTAAAAAAATTTAATTGATGGATCCACTATTTAAACAGATATATTGAAACAATTATAAATATTTATTGTACTTTAAAGCCCTAGTGATAATAAATCAGTCATTTCTCTAAAAGAAAAATAAGTTTAATCTTTATTATTACTAAGAAAATCAACCAAACCATTTACAGATACCAAAATACTAATAAATCAGTCAATTTGTAGATAAATTTAATTCATTTCATGTGTTCGTATAAAATAAATTTACAAAGGGATAAAGCGGTCATGTGAAGGAAAGAAAATAGAAACTCTCGTGTTAGAGAAAATTGAAACCTTTGTACTAGAGCATCAATACGTTATCGGGGCGGGTTGTACTCATACGTCGATAGATAGCTCATGTCATCGCTTCATATCGCTATAATCTTAGGGTAAATTCCCATTAATGATATTACAGTACAGTGCGTGGAATACTAAATGTGTTATCTACATTTGTGATATTTATATGGGGGCCTGTACTTTTAATTTTGAAGTACAATCTGTCATAAAGTTTAAAAATTCTTTTAAATTACGATATTAGTGCTTAAGTTATAAAATTTTAGTTCTTTAAAAACCAAAGTAAAAAAGAAAGTATTATTATTGTGATAAATAATTTTTATATTATTTAAAAGTAATGAATTGCATTTAATGCAAATTAGTCAGTACCAGGGGAACTTAAAGTGTACCTACCAGGCACCAATAAATATACTGAGAGTTTTGAATTAGAACAATATGAAGTACCGTATCTGAATTGACGCATCGATTTAATCAATATGATTACTATACTCCTGTGTGTACTATTTTACCTTTTGAATATTTAATTTGACATGGTTGTTTCTGCTACGGTAACATACGAACGCCTAAATTTTAGAATTACCCGTAGTTAGTATTTTGACACCAGTAGTATTTATTGTATTTGATTACGTAACTTTTTTTTGATATATTTAGTGTATATATAAATAGTAAATTCACGATTTACTTTTACAGAGTATCACATTTTGGTTGGTATTTAAAATATGTGGGACTATAAGGGAGATCGAGTAATTTGTATATTGCCTTCATAACTACTTGTAGAATTACTTGCTGTATTGGAATATAACTGTTATTATTATAGTAACAGTATAAGTAATGTAATAAGGACTAATACTAATATGAAGGTTTCCTTGTTGCAGATCTTCTGATAGAAATGTTGGGCGTACTGGCCAGCTACAGTGTTACAGTAAAAGAGTTAAAGCAACTCTTTAACGCCATGAAGGCGATCAACGGTAAATGGGTAAGTGTATGGTACATTACATTACATCTATTGAATCACAACGTACTATTGTTGTTGATGACATTCTGATGACAGGAATGAACGCATCCCATTCCATATTTACACTGGCTACAGTGGTTACCTTCTTCATAATACTGATACACAGTGAAAATAAGAAATGTGAAAATCTACCACCCTTCTCACCGCCTTGCTTGCGTTGTATGTGTTCACTTATCTATTGATACCGTTCAATGATGTTTATTTAACCACGTTTCAAGCTCATTTGATATTACAAAATAGAATTTTATCCATTAAAATATTGTTGACTAGTATAATGATATTAGCTGTGAGTTCCTAGCTCCTGTAATTACACTGGCTATGAGGAAAATAGGCCCGTATATATGAAAAAATAGTGGCAGTAGTTCAGACAAAGAATAGAGCCTGTTACTTAAAACAAAACTGGTGAATTTTAACTTATAAGAGAGATGCCCGAATCGTTCATTCATTACAGGCACCATAAGAATCAAGTATTTAGTTAGTGGTAGGGGGCACACATTGGTTGGTGGTAGGGCTTTTTCTTAAGGCCGCCGGGGTAGTTCCCACCATCTTATCTAAGTTTTGTAGTTGGAGATAAAACACCCAGTTCCTTTGTGGTTGAGGAATTAGGATGTTGTTCGCTTCATCTTCGGGCTTATCTTTACCTACCGTCAGGTGTGATGAACGCCAAAGACCACCCATTATGAAAAGAAAAAAATACATCCATTTGAAAATGGAACATGTGGCTACGTGTATATTGATGTTCGGATATTTCAGTCTAGTCTTTATGTACTTATAAAATGTTTTGAGTATTCTGCAATGAAATGGAACTATTTTCAGAAATCGAGTGTAAAATATAGAGTTCATAAACTACAATCGATATTCGTTTAGTCCGATACACAAAGGCAGAGCGTGGTTAAAGGGTAGTAAAAGAAACTGAACCGCTTCCAATTCCCAGGCACCAAGCAGACATAAACACGGGTAGAAAGCAAGCCTTTACTACGTATTCAGGGTAATTACGACCCGGCTTCGAACAATACAAATGTACTTATTAGCTGTTTAACTACAGATAGGAATAAACAAAACTGGTCTTTAAAATTTTGTAATAATATAAAACTATAATGATCTCACTCAGGACACAACTTTAGCTTTAACTACAAGTGTAGTTTAAAAGGACCGCCTGTATGTGTAGTTTATACCAGCTGTATGCTGAGAAATTGAATAACCAAATATAATCATCAAGAGCTTGTGTTAAAGATACTAGATGCATGCATGTCTCGTGAACAAAATTAAATAACCGAACTCGTCATAGAAATATTGGGCCCCACTGGGTTTTGAATCTGGGAGCTCTGGCTAAGTAGACAGGAATATTGACCACGACCAAATGGTCTTCTCATAATAATGTATTAATCTTCGCAAAAGTTATGGTATCACATGCAACACATTTATTTTTCCATTTACACTATAATAGCCGAGCCGTCACACGGTAATTATAGCTTGGCGGCGTGTGGCAAAAGGCAAATTAGTGAAACATTGGTGGGAAACCTGTTTGTATGGTTCGAAGCGTTGCCGCTGCATTGACTCGCTTATAAATGTAATTGGCACTTTGCTTTTATGCAAACCTGGTCTTCGGAGCGCCCTTGTGAAAGCGTAATGGTAAAATGGTATCAAGTCCACAATAAATAATGTAACACAGCATTTCCCACCTTAGTTTTCAGTGTTCTCAATAATTTTAAGTGGTAAATACCCCTATATTCAACATCTTCTACATTGTTTCAGCCCCGCCACTCCGCCAAACTTCTTAACGTCCTCCGTCAGATGCCGCACAGAAATGGTCCAGACGTATTTTTCAGCTTTCCTGGCAGAAAAGGATCGGTAAGTTATAAACTATCATCAACAACCGTTAGCTAATATTCAACTATATTAAAATTCAGAAAATACTATCTATTGGCGCCCAGGGTATCGATCCCACTCTTATAGGAAATAATTCGAAATTTCAAATACGAACTGGATGTAAATTTACCAACGACCTCGCACTGACCATGTCTTGCTTGAAAGCTCAGAATGCATATTAACTACTCTGTGAGCCAAATGACAGGTAGGTTAAATAATTGAAAAGTATACATGATATTATGGTTTAATCATCTACAGGCGGTGTTTATAGGCTGGCCTTTATTTAAAAACAATACATCTTCCTCAGGAAATTTAAGCGAGGTGGTACAGCGAGTGAAAGTAGCTATCGAGGTATCAGTAGAGAGATGAACTGCATTTTTGTTACTGAAAATAATCCGCTATACTCGCATCTGTAACACATTTTTGACAATTTCTAAAGTAATTCTTGTTTCATTTAACGTTATATTCCTAAAACGCAATGTAGACGTATCACCGATAAACAAATCTAAATAGTTAATAATTTACAGTAATATAGAGCTTACTTGTCCGAAGCATTTCAAAATATGATGAGTCGTGATTCCTCTTTTTCTAAAAATGTAGTAAAATACATCTTTGGAGGCGCCGGGTATCGATCCCGGTACCTCTCGCATGCTAAGCGAGCGCTCTACCATCTGAGCTACGCCCCCGTTAGTGCTTAAGTTGAATAAATCGGTCTGTTTGTCCGTAATCTACTTTAAAATATTCAAGTTGTATAGCTTCGGGCAAGACAGGCTGCGTAACTCGAGTTACAATAATATCCCTTTCTCTTTTGTCACAAAGAATTTCTGTGTTTTGCTATTCTTTTGTACGTTTATTCTATAAAGAAACAACATTATACTAAGTAAATTTATAAAACATTTTATAAATTTCACATTTTTAACGTCGTACACTGAACTGAACAGTTCACGTGACTAACCACAAACAAAAAGTAAAAACAGCAATATGTATTCAGGAAGTTACGTTTAACAAAAATATGTATATGATTATAAGCCTGGATACTTTTTTCGTATTATAACATCCTAGTACTTGGCCACTTCTAAAAACTGATTTGACGCTTCTGTTGGCTTTGTCCCTAACCGATCAGCAGAGCAGCTTCACTTTCTTCATGTTGGCCTGGTAACTGTGGGAAACTTAATTCATGTGACATGCTTGGAAATTTTAGTAATATTTTAGCCACAACCCGCCATAATTCACACGCCATTCTATTAATGAAAACTACAAAAAATGTATTACGTAGGTAGTTTTAAATTTAGGTATATAAGGACAGATAAATTTTGTTTCAACAACTTTGCATGTATTCACATAAATAACAAAGGTGTCATGAATTTTGTTCACGCGATTATTTTGGGGTGTTTTACATGCAAGAAACATTTCCTAAGGAGCGTTTTTGGGCGACAGCTTCTCAAACATCTCGATATATCTGGGAAAACGTTGATTTCAGATAAACTTTTGTTTCTACAATATTTCTTTATTATGACACTTATATTGATGAAATAACAAAAAAGCTGTATAAGCTCTATTAATTAATCTAATTTGTTACCATTGCATTCACTCGTATTTGTTTTAAACTATTCCCCTAACTATTGTATTTTTTTTTTAATTTTTGATGTACAATAAAGGTGTATTCTATTCTAAAGATTGAGCTTATTCTTTTTTACAAACAATACATAGGTAATAAATATAGCTAACAAAACCGCCCCATGCAGCCAAGAAACCCGATGTTTTGATGTGTATTCTCACGACTACCAGGATACTATGAATAGATATCAAGGAATCATACATATGAAATGCATGGAATGAATGGGGTTTTAAAATATCACGTATTATAACGTTATATGTAGTTAAGTTTTTTAAGATGCTTTCTAATGTGGGAGCTGTAACATCCTACGGTGCCACGGCTATGTGAAGTTGTAATAATATCGTGATTTTTTTTTACTTCAATCCATTTTTAATTATACAAATTTCTGTTAATATTTATTTTTATACTTCCCTTCTTTTTCTATTTTAATGTTTAAAAAAATTTAACTGTTAATCAAAAATATCAATTTTGTCCAGTCTTTTATATCCCCATAGATTTGTTTTATATATGAATTGTTTTCATTGTGTTCCTATCTAGTTATTATATCCTAGTATTCGTGAGAAAGCATTATTCACCCTTTTGTACGATTCCTCTTCTGCTTTCTTGTCCCTTTTTATGACCCGTTTTTTGAATTTGTCTAAAATCTTTTATTTTTATTGTTATTTTATTTAGTTTCCTTTTTTTTACTAGAACAAATTCATGCTGAATAATGACTGAGAGTTCCAACTTTTTACGAAAAAAATTGTATATTCTAACAAGAATGGCAAAATATCTATTGGAGGCGCCGGGTATCGATCCCGGTACCTCTCGCATGCTAAGCGAGCGCTCTACCATCTGAGCTACGCCCCCCTGTTAGTAACTTTATCGAAACTGTTATTATAAGAAAATCAACAACCTTTCTAAATTATAACGAAACAACCTTCACTGCAAGTTATCGTATATTTTATTTTAAGTTTGAACGCTACACCGGAATCAAAAATCAAGGATTTTCTATTATTTATTATATATCGATATATATTATTCTATTATATTATTAAAACAATATTTTTATTTAAACGTTCCTTTCTATTTTAGGTATACGGCTCTCGATTTATACTGCCCTGGTATTCATGAGAATACGTTTCAACCCCTTTGGTTTCTTATGCAACGGAATCTCTCTAAGCTATTTTTTTGTTACACCTTGAAGACTCTGCCTTTTTGATCAGCCCCTTTAAAGTTTCTTAATTCCTGGTGTTAATGGGAAAGATTTTTCAACTTTTGTGGTGCCTTTATCATGTTTACCGTAGTATAAGCAACTGTTTAAACACCTCTAATGAATGCGATTATAACGAAAATTAAATTTTAAAATCAGATATCTGAATAGACCACTAACAGGCCCATATTTTCTGAGATTAATTCTTATATAAGTAGTATATAGGTGAGTTTAATTAAAATTTGAGTAAAAATATATTATGTAAGTTAAAAAACTTTTGAAAGTAAAGTACGAGGGTAGAATATATTAATATACTCTGGTCCCATCTCAAGGAGGGGTTGCGGCGTCGATGGAATTTAAATTCCGAACCCGTCTTCATTGTGAATTTCTATCTTGTGAAATTTTGTCGATGTTATGAACGGGTCGCAGCGACTTGTTACAAGGGCCCCGGTCTGCTCCTGTTGGTGTTCTACTGTTTGTAGGGATAACGGGGCCATTTTTGTGAAATAAGCTGAGAATAATGATATACAGAAAATAGCCGGTCGCCTATAAAAATAGGTTCCGTTGGGCACTGATTAAATTTAATTTAATCGCAATAATATAACTTTATCGTGCATCATGAAACATGCAAAATGAAGGATTCAACAGATCTGCTCCGTCTTCTTACTTAAACATTAGACCAATTCTATATTTTAAATGAAATCAAACGTTAACTGAACAAATTAAATCAAACGGCAATGAATTTAGTTTATGACTTTCGATACAATGTATATATTTGCTGCTTGCTATATAGTTTGTGCGTTTTTGGCTATATAAGGTTATGAACGTTTAAGTTAGCATGTGATTGGAATCGACTTGAAAATCTTTATGATAATAATTATCGACGAGTGATGAATATTTAATATTTCCAAATTCATATATGTGTAATTTTATTTATGCAATTATTAACGTTGGTGAATTATTTATCACTGTTCAATTAATATGATATTTTTTCAGTATATGTTATTAATCTATTATCTGAAGTTAATTAGAGAGATGATTCGATTAGAGCTCTTACGGGTGTCTACTATCCGGTTGCTTAAATAATTATCGACGTTGAAGGCCGTCTTTAATTTTGTCAGAAAAATGATCTCTAATCTGTGCCGAAATTATTTAATTTTGTTAACAAAGTAAAGCAAATTAATCATACTAGCGGCGGAAAAAAACGGCCCAAAATATTTGAGTGGGCTGCGATGAGGGCTCATTATATGGGAGCCAGAGATAATTTAAAACGTTTTGATGAGGAGTATGACAACAATGCTCGTTATAAAAGTTTTTCTCAAATGTTATTAGTAAGAATACTGTCTGCGTGCGACACTTTGAGCTTCTTGAAAGCTTAATTCTTGCTTACTCTGAATAATATTCAGCGTATAAGAATCAACCTTTGTCCAATGGTTAAACTTGACATTACCTCTGTTTATTAGTTTTCCGTCAAGTCATATCATTGTCATTATGTTTTAGTCCCACTAATGAAATCTGAGGTCTGCATACATCTGTCGCAGTGAATTTTCTTTTTTAACTTTGAACTTACTGAGGTTAAATTTTACATAAAGACTTCTTATTGATCAAAAGGTTAAGCAAACTGTTCATTCTACTTCTAATTCTGTTAATAAAAACACAATGCAAAATAAATGTTACTAAACATTACATTATTAGCTTTTTCAAATAGATTATATCCCAAAAATCTTTCTTGAATAGAGTCATCAGTTTGTGAAATTAGCATCCTGTAATTAGAAAAAAATATGTTTCTTCTGTTACTTGGCGAAAACAATTGTTATTTTCTCATTATCGTGATATACAATGGCCGAATGTTTACAATTTGGGTTTTAGGATCTGAATTACGACTCGTAGCGGTTAAACACAGTTGCACTTTGACACAGAGTGTAACAAAGCGTCGAGTACAAAAGGACGTTTTAATTACACTCACACAATGACAAATTATCAAGAGTTTCCAGTTGGAAACACCCGAGGAGCCATTTCATCATCTTACTTACAAAAAGTCTGGGAGCGCAGGAACAATACATCTTGAGATGTAATTTATAAATGACTTTAAAGCTCAGGACTATATTTTGATTCAATTGCTTTGAGCCGGACTGTACGCTACTAATGCAACCTAATCAACAACCTGCTGGGCTCACTGACATACAATATAAAAACTTATGTGTCAGATAGTTAGTTCACAAATTGAGGCCGTTTTAAATTTACCTCCCTTCCTTGGAAAGTAACCAATTTTTAATATTTTAGTTTTCTCGGTAGTTCAAAAGATTTCAAGAAACAAGTCAACTACTGCAATAAATTTAAATAAAACTGCAAAAGAAGACAGAACATTTCTTTGACTGAATAAAGGACATAATACCTCTTTTTCTACCTGCTAAAAATAACAGTATTTCTTCCCATTAAAATTGAGAGTTCTGCTTACTTACATATATCTTACAGTATGGTACTTATTTTGTTTTATTTCATTACGCACAAGTCTGTAATATTATTTATGGCCCTAATAGTAATGTAATAAGAGTCTCTTTACAAAAATAAGTTGAGCTAGGCAATGTAATATCTCGCATATTCTTTTGAATACTCGTCACCAGGTAACTAAAGATTAAAGATGATAAATACATGCCTTCATACCCTTTACCATCGGCCTTAAGACGAGGCCACGGAAATATTTTCCCACTCCTAGAAATCCCCCCCTGTTTCTCGAAGCCGTGACGTGGAGGTGACGGCTCAAATGGAATAAACTCAGTTGCACCGACTGACACCGGAAAGAGTTTCTATTTATACAAGATAAAAGTAATGCACTTTGTGGAATCAATTTGTGGTTTCTTTGGGACGAAGAGCCTTGAAATGCGAAAACAGGTAGCAAGAACATATTTTTTATATTTCAGAAAATATATCTTTCATGTTATGCATGATGCAATTAAGTGATTGACTTGACTTGTGCTTATCACAAGTAACAATTCTGTTTACGAAAGGAGTTTACATAACATGCATTATCTGAAAATTTGAGAATCTTTAGATATCATTCATATTTACTTCGTATTCTTAATTACATTCGTCTTAATTCTACTAATTAAGCACATTAAACCTAAACAGACATACCACGACATGATTAATGCGTATAAATCAGTCTTAGCAAGCGTATTAGGGATACCAGGAAAGCAGACGAGGCTAAGAGCGTCAGTCCGCCCGTCAGATCTCTGGATAAGCGCGACAGAGAGAAATGGACCGGCCTCGGGCGAGACGGCGATAAATAAGGAAAAAAGTTGGCCAAGTGTGAGAGGAATTAAATATTTAAGGGTCGTCTATCATAATTTATTTACATTAAAGGGTTACAGTGGATATGGTTTAGTTACTAGGGAATAATCTTTACCTTAGAGAAGAGTGAGCTTATGAGAAAGGCCTTATAAGTAAAAGACAATGACAGCCGAATAATACTACTTTGTAGTTTGTAGATCTTCAGGTGAGAAAGATAGCCAAAACTCATCTAGTAAGTGTTGGGCTACAGACGTGTCTAGTAAAAAAAAATTGGTTTAAGATAAGGAACCCTAAAGACGGACACGCAGATAGCCCGTGTGTCACGCGGATTACCCGCCCGGCCCGTATTTGAATAAGAATTGCCAATAAGGAGGGCACGCGTAAACTCCAACAATGTCCTACATCCCCAGTATCGATTGTTTGAAATAATATGAAAATGTTTCCATAAAAGACTGGACATTGTTTGTTGGAAAACTGGTTTATATATGTAATATTAAAATAGTTTTTTACATTATTAATAAGAAAAAGTTTAATCAGAATGAGCTGAGCATGTTCAACATGTATACCTCCTCAAAGTAATAACCTGCCCTAATGTAATGTGGCATGTAATTAATGAAATGAAATGAAAAGATTCTGTGAGTTCTGAAAATTGTTTCGATTAATAATTATTATGTTAGAAATTTTCATTATGCGTGTTTGGCGATGTGCGTTTTATTTGGAATCAACAGGTTTTTTTTTATATTTTTTTTAGAATTATCTACACTAAATCAGCCACATGTATGAATTTTTAAATAAGCCGATGTATCTTCTCGTATAGTAGTAGTGATGTGCTCAAACAGTTTTAGAATTCTTCAGATTAGCAACTTTTGATGCTTCGCGGCTGATAAATGGGGTTTTGTATATTGCCTACAATATCGCCGATTCGAATCGCCCACGGTAGTTTATTTAAGCGAATTCCGATCCAGATCTTTATTAAACTCCACAGTGTAAAATCAATTAGATTTCGAGTTTAGTGAACAATGGTTATGTACACTCAATTTCAGAAATATTAGTGAAATGGAAATTCTGAGATTCAAATTATAGGTTTGCTGTACAATATAGATTTTCTGGCCTTTCAAGAATAATATTGAATCAAATAAAAATATTGATCCCATCATAATCATTTGATTTGCAGGGTATCTAGTCTGAAAAGGTCCGCAGAATCGATCCAATTTAAACCCTTATCCAATTTATATCTTGTTCATCAGTTTCATAATCTTCTTGACACACAGATCTTCTTACATGGGCGAAGCTTATGAGGAGTGTTATCTATAAAACATTATAAAAGTAGTAAATAAATAAATAACTAAATAATTAATAAAACTACAGTCCAATGCGGCTTGGAGAGTTACAGCGGTTGCAGTAACAACCAACCACGGTGAATGCTGCTTTAAGTTTTCGAAATGAAATTACGCTTAGACCACTACTACTCAATTAAACTTATTGCTGTATCTGTACATATTACACGGTTCCTTGCTTTTCTTTCGAAACAATTACTTACAGCATAATTTTATAGGAGTGATCTTATAACGCAGTAATATTCTATATTTCACTGAAGTTAGCTATATATTATTCAAAAGCGCTTCGGTTTTATTTAAAAGCGTTACACGTTTATGCAGTTACACATTTGCATTGAATCTTGAATTTGGTCGCCTTTTGAATGACTTAGTTGTAGTAAGAATAGACTGTCAAGGTACGATAAATATTGTTACTTATTTATTGTATTATTACTATTATACTTTTAGGCCCAATTTGAAAGCTTGTGCTGTCGTTATGCCCGATTAAATCTTAAATCCACAGCGACACAGAGACAGAAGCTAACATACAAAACAGTATTTCTATTATGTGATTGCTTCAAATATTTAATATAATTTATTTGCAACACAAGGAAATACACTCTCATCACTCAACGGTTACTAAACATAATTTGACGGCCGGGGTCTGTGTAACTGTAACAGCAATAACTTTCCGTAACATATTTCCCCGAAAACGGTCTTCGTACGATAAAATATCAGGAAAATATCCCTTAACATAAATATTTTTGCAAAATAAAAACAGGGTTACTGCTCAGGGACTTTAACAAGTGAACATCATGTGAACTTTTTACACAAGTAAATGTAACGCATTCCATATTTAAAACGGAACGAGTTCGTAAACGGGAAAGAAACTACAAAATTTAAATTAAAAAAGAAAATATTTTATTAATTTCATATAACAAATGTTTTAGCTACTTTATGAAGCTTACGAGTGAACTCAATGCGTACTTTTTATTTCCCTGGTCATATTACTATCTTAATCTAACGCATTTTATACGAGCCGTTAAATTTTGTCATATTACTTACACGTGTAAAGATTATCAAACTTAAGAACAAAAACAAAAAGCATTGAAATCCAGCATTATTGGTCAAATAGGATTCTTAAATAAACTTAAGTGTGATATATTTAACATTACCGATTTATGCTGCTCTTACAGGGTAGGCAATGACCGCGATTCCGTTGTGTAGGAAGTAAAGTTCAGTTACTCTTTCAGTATGATACTACCAAAAAAAGACATTTGGTCTATGACGTCATTTGACGTTTCCGAAATGGAGACTTAACTATTTTTGTCTTATTTCTTGGGCAACATAAAACATGCCAATTTAAATTAGTCAAAAGTGTAGATAGTCTGTGTCTATTAAGTTGATATTCTTAAAAGTCATTCTATCCCTTCTTATTGAATTAGAATGAAAGAGATGCGTATAACTTCAATTTAATTTAGTCCGTGCGCAAAGGAATTAGGCCCAATGTCTTTCATCTAATTTTGACGCTTTTAATAAGGGTTTTGTTAAGAATTATGGTTTTACAATATCCATTCGATTACATTATTTCTAGCTTTCATTTCATTTGAACTGTGAATGTACTTTGATTTTTTCAATACTATTTATAATAATAAAATAATTGAATTTTTTGAATATTTAATAATTGATCAAAATTAAATATTAATGTTGATTGTTGTGAAATATGTTATATTTAATAATAATAGAATACGTTTACAGAAAGCAAATTGACTTAATTGAAAGAACTGTTCTGGGCTAATTAACTTTAAGTCATCACGTCTGTATCAATATTTTTTCAAAAGACAATAAAACGTTATGTTTATTTTAAACGTGGTGTAATCTAACGATGATATGTGTATATATAATGACAAAAAGGGCAAACTGGAATTACAAGATTTTAAGTTGGAAGCAATCATTGGCAAGTAGTAGCTAAATTTTAATTAAATTATCATGACATATTTTAATAGAAAAGATGTTCAATTTTTAATTATTCCCATTTTAAAAAGACCGTTTCGTTTAAAACAATTTATTTTTAGGTTATTAACCTTGTTTCTACGTGGATTATTAATACAAAAATGAATTGACTACAGTTCTTATAAAAAAACGAATATAAACTGCCACCTGAGTACTTTTGGAACTCTAGTCACGTCCGCTTGATGTAGTGCAGTCTGCTTTAAATGTTCGGGAAGTTGTGTCTGTGTGTGTGTGTGTATTTGCCAGCTTCGATCACTTTAAATTTGTCAAGCATAAACCAATATACTCAAGAACTATGTGTGAGTGGCGCAGGCTCGACGATGTCGGTTTTATTAGTCAGTAACATTGATCTTCAATTTAGGTACCAGATTTTTTTTTCTAATTATTTGGCCTGGTAACTAAGACCTTTAAGGCATATCTTCATTAATATAGTTTTTATCTTTATTTATGGCTCCAGAATACTAATGTAATGTTTTTTCTACCCCATGTCCCATGAAGTTAATGGTAGGCCCCACTAGTTTGTTAATGACTTATGAGATTTTTTTTTTTAATGGAATGCAATGTAAGTGATTATGATAAAATGATACAAAAATGGAATGTTATGATAATGATAACGATGAAATGATAAGTAAATGAGAATGAAATCTTTAAATGTTGTTAAATAAATGAACTTACTCTAAAAATGAATGAACGGAAATGAAAATCTGAAAAATGTCACGTAAGTCACTAATCAACGCTGAATGAAGTATTCCATATATTGCACGATGTAACGATCTTTTTTGTCATAAAACTATACCAATTTCATGACAAAAAAAAACACTACAACACAATATACGAAATAAAATATACAATTAATTACCTATCTCATATGCTATAATATGATAATTATGCTAAAAATCTTTAGATTCATTGCCCTTAAAGGTAGTTTTTTCTATGTATTTAAATAAATGGTTTAAAAACGCATTATTATATGACTTCATATTTGTTTACCGTAAGGTTTTATATTCTTTGTAAGTGCGAGAAGCCCGGAGAGTCTTGTGAGGCTTTGATAGGATATCGCTGCGACAACGTCCCATCGTATAACTTCAGAGGCGCCTCTGGGCCGGAAAATTAGTTTGTAATATATAATATTGAAAGAAACGTCCCGGTGAATATTGCTTGAACTATATAATATATTTATTTGTATATTTTTATGAGGGACAATATTAATTGAAAACAAGTAATTTTCATTCCTTACTTACAGTTAGACACAACATAGTTTTGCTACAGCGATGTTATAGAACTTCATAACTGTAACTTAAACTATCCAAAATATAAGGCAATCCAAAATAGTAACGAAATCGTAAATATCCATAATAATTTTGCATATAATCGTTTAGAAATGAGACAAGTTATAACATCGCTCTCATTGATCAATTCCTTTAAATAAAGTCAATTATTACCACTTCATTATTATGTATTCACTTTTAGGTTTCTTAAATAATCAAACATGCAAAAACTATTCGGAACTATTATCGAATGATATTAATAAATATCATTCCCGTTTCCGAAAATGATAGTATTTATATAATTATTAATAACCATAATAATAATTTAACTATAACAACAACTTATATTTGACTAACAGCCTTATATAGCCATATATATTATATGTTTGTAATTCTAAAGTGGTATATATATTATTATTTATATTTATATTTTAATTTCTGCTGAAACCCAATCTTGTTAAGTTATTACTTGCTTCAACAATAAAAATCGCGTTAAATATTTTATTTCCTCCGAATGAATATGCTCTACCCTTTTAATATTTCCTTGCACACACCGAAACAGTTCTGTGTACTTTTATTTGAGAGTGAGCTTTCAACGTATATTGCGATATATCTATTAGTAATTCTCTTTACTTTATTACTTATATTTTGTATTGGAAATGTTATATTCGTATTTTTAAGGGACATGTTTTTTTTTCAGTTACTGAAATTTTTTTTTAATATTTTATAACTAAAGTATACTAAATAATATATAATATTTATTACTATTATTGTTGTGATAATATTTATGTGAGGAATTAACGATTTTGGAAAATCGACCTAGCAAAGTTTCAAACGCAAGCGGCAGACATGGAAATGCGAGGGTCTTTTTGATAGGATTACTGAAAAACTACTCAAATAGTTCTGTTTGTCTATATATTTACAGATAGACGCATTAAACATTAGATACATAAATAGAGATAAACCAATAGAAAATGTCAACCATTAGGGTCGTCATTCACTTCCTTTTGTTTATTTGTCGACAGGCGGTCGTGCTGCCCCCGCTGGCGAGGTGGCCCTACGAGAACGGCTTCACATTCACCACATGGTTTCGACTAGACCCCATCAACTCCGTTAACATAGAGAGGGAGAAGCCATATCTGTATTGGTATGTTTTGCCTATAAGAAATATCCAAACCAACAAAGAATTCATGTCCTGAAGGTATAGAACTCGCAATTGCTTAAGAACTTTTCCATGTACTGGGACTTAAGCGATACCTTAATAATTTCGTCAAGTCATTTTGGTTTCCTGTTTACAATCAATCACGAGAAATTTGTTGTTCGTTTCGATCATCAAGCAGTGCTTCAATTGTTTCTGTCTCGTGGTTGGGATATAATATTTTAATTGTTTTGTTAGTATATGTAACAATATTACGATAGAGGAACCACATCTCGCCTCAAACGTGTTACTATTATTGCATTTGTAACGAAACAAAATTCGGATCCCAAACTTGGCCATAAAAGATAGGTTCGTTTAGGGACAGAATTTCATGACGAACCTGCATAGGAAAATATCATTTTTGATTATAATGGATACGGGAGTGTTTGTTATTAGATTATGCAGCCCTGGTAACTCGGCTGAACATTGAATACAGATAGACGTGTTTTATAGATACACGTTTTTTACCTTAATTAAGTTCGATTGGAGTGGCCTTTCTGGAGTACTTGACATACATACTTAAAATAAAACTTTATCTTGACATCGGGATGGTTAAGAAAGCGGACTCCACGGTAAAACGAGCAATGAAAGAGACCGGTGTAATTATCTTTTTTTTTTGAAGGATTCTCGTAATAAACCTTATTTTCTCCTCATTAAAATGGCACTCGTAACATTCCCAACTCACATTTTCCGTCCTCAATTGTATGTTACGTTATATACTTAAAACGGCCTAAAAAAATTGGTCCGGGGTATTATTGGGTAAGGTTGTAAAAAGTGGTGAAATGCTGAGATTGAGGAACAAAATCAATCCAATTTTTTATCCAGGCAATGGTGTGAATAAAAAATCAAGTTTTATAGATTATGCTATTTGTATTTTACCAATTCGTTTAACCGTTTCAATAATTACGGACTCACGCTCACGAGGGTGAATTTCCACAGCTTCAAGACAAGTAAAGGCGTTGGGTATACTGCACACTTCGTCGGGAATTGCCTCGTGCTGACGTCAATGAAAGTTCGGGGAAAAGGGTTCCAGCACTGCGTCAAATATGAGTTCCAACCTAGAAGGTAAGCTAAATAGATAATAGAGGATATTGACTTTATTGTTTTGATAGTTATTTATTACTATCAATTAAATTTATTAAGTTAAAATCCAGATTTTGATGCCAAAATTTTCATGGAGAGCACTTTCGAAATGAAAGTACTACTTGTAATTTTGCACTGTATAATATATAAATATTTTTGTTCAAGCCTATAGGCTACATTTAGGCATGTAAAAAATATTCTATTATCATCCAACGCATGTAATTATTAAATATGATTTCCACTTTAATTTTCTTAATACGTACTTTTTTGTCATCAGATGGTACGCGATTGCTGTAGTGTATATATACAATAGATGGACAAAGAGTGAAATCAAGTGCCTCGTGAACGGCCAGCTTGCCTCCAGCACGGAAATGGCCTGGTTCGTCTCCACCAATGATGTTAGTATCCTGATCACGTTCAAAGCTCAACAACTGATTTATATTGGAGATTCAATTAAATAACTTTAAAAAGAAGACATTGCCGTAGGCTACTATTAAAATTTTTAGCAATTAAGCTTTAAGAATCACTGCATTTATACCAAAATATAGAGAGTAAAAATAATAAGAATTAATCAGTATATTAGACAGTATGCAGGCCAATCATGTACATCTCTAATTCAGCTACCAAGCGCTTATGACTCTACAGGAGTTTAGATAAATATATTACATTATTGAGTATGAACATACCTTGTATCTCGTGCCTTATGATTGGCTCAATCTTGTCGTTGGACAAATTTGCTGGATGTAATAGAACTGTCATACAACACAGAAACTCTGATGAGTGATCTACAAAGATACTCGTATAAATTGAATTTCAACTCATTAATAACTTTCGTGTTTGTTCAAAACATAGTATACCTACACGTATATTTTTGAAAATCGACGCTATTCGTCTATCATGTGCTGTGTGTCAATGATGATATTTTAATTGGTACAGTAGTGGTAGTGGATTAGAATGATTATTAAAAAGTGGAGTGAAAGATAAATTAAGCAGAAAAGAACTTGGCTCATAGCAAACTTCAAGGCAAGTGTACAATGTCAATGGAAGTAATAAACACATTTTATGTTGTTTGTTACTAGCTCCAGCAGAATTAAACTCGCTGTACCAAACGTTCGATGCAATAAAGTGAGTTTGCTCTCATTAGCATATATACCGTGATTGCTTCTGATATGACAAATTTAATAGATAAACTTACACAAGACTTCACTAATATAATTTTCAAATATACCATTTTCATAGACAATTTAAACAAGGGTTGTTGATTATAGACAAAAATAACACGATAGTTATTAAATCAAAAGTTGAACAAATCGTATCCACGGTATGGCCACAATAACGATAGATGAATTCATTTGTATTTTCTTAATGTGCGTTTATGATGTCCCGACCATAATTAATCCATTTAAGTGATAGTACAGTTTAAAGTGAAGCTAGGATACACGTGTGAATATTCATATTATTCGAGGGCGTACGTGGTCACGCATAGTTTGCACTTGTAATGCAGTTTGAAATGATATCATGACGAAGTTTCTCTTATACTATTTACAAGTTGTTTAAACCGAGTTGATAAATTCACATAAAGCGAAATATTTATAAGTTCGACAATTCAAAAGTTTGTACAAGTTTATTTTATAAGGGTTCAACAAAGTACCAGGTCAAAATTGATGCATAATTAATTTAGATTTGAAAAAAAAAATTGTATCAGAAATGACTTCTAAAATTAAATTAAGTTCACTAAATCTAAATATATTGTTACAAAAATACAATGATTATTAATTTATTGACAAGCAACAACAAGCCAGCTAATATCTCGATGGATTCATTTAAGACCGTGTGTGTGGTTGAGACAAAAACAAGTTTTAGTAAGTTAGGTAATATTATAAAATTTAGTTTAATTTATATTAGTTATAAAAAACGTTCCCAGGACCAAGCATTTGAAGTATTAAACTTTCTTTTAATATATGTTATTTAAGATAATTACATCTATTGATTTGTAAATGTCATTATAAATACTAAAGGCTGAGAGTTTCTTGCGCCGCATCTTCTCTGCAGCTACTAATTCGACGAAGCGGTAGTAGGGTTGATTGGGAATATGCATACTAGTGTTAGTTTTAATTTTAATATATTATTTTAAAATTAAAACTAACCATTTATTTAGTACATATTTAAATACTATAAATGGGACAATTTGTAAATGCCCGGTTAATACCCAGTTAAAGTTATGACTATTGCCTTTAATTACATTTATTTGTTTTTCTTATTGTATTGAACTCTCTACTTTCATTTGTATATTGCTTTCAGTATCAAAAGGATTCTGTTTATGTTATTAAAACCTCAAATTGTAGAATATAACGTTATCGTGTGAGGAGAGGGTGAAGCAATAAGTCAGCTATTGACGTCACTATATATTTTTATCTCTATCGTAAACAAATAAACAAGAACTCAATAAGTATTCTAATACTTACAAAAAAAAAGGAATTGAAGTATTATTGAATTCTGACTTTGATTTATTTATATACACAATAATAATTTTAATTAATATAATAAAATTGTGTCAGTCAAAGTTGTGTTACTTAGGTTGTCGATGCCCGCAGTATAATAAATAGTTTGAGAAATGAAACCGAATTTATGAAAACTGTGTCAAACGTTTCAATTTAAATGTATAAAACTATTGCCAGTGTTAATAAAATACGTGTAGAGAGTTGCTACATCACGGTGTTATAGCACCACGTTACAGGGTTAACGCCTCCCATCTTTTTCGAAACGTTATTTCAGCTATCGCTGCCTTGTGAGCACTTTACCCTGATGCGTAGTATATTTTGGCTGTAAACATGAATTTACATGCCATTACCGTTCAGCGGCTCTAGAGAGCTTGACATTCTGTAACGCGAGGTCATAAGCATAAGAATCCGTTGAAGTTGAAGTTGGCACTTTCGTTTCGTTATTATTACATTTTTGAAAGCTCCACTTTAACCCATTTGAAAAAACAGCATTTAAAAAATCTCAAATTTTTTGGTATACATCATTTTTTTTCTTTGTATTATATATAGACCAATAAACTTATATTTCTGATTCAATTAACGCAATTCTTTTTTATTCGTATAGTTGAAATGTGATGCCATAAAAATATAATTCATTTTGGCCCAGTAGTTTTTATGAGCGTTTTAGTTAACTTGGATGATTTAATTTTCACGATACTTTGTTACAATATTTATTCGAGTATTTTTATCCAATAAGAAACAGATAGGCAAGTCGACAATACTGACGGTGACGCATCTTACTTCGACCTTAGAATATGTTATAACTCAAAATTAAAAACTGATTTCAAAACACTAAAATGGCAAAAATATAATGCGTATACTAACCGATGATGAAATTCTTCAAATATCAATCGAGAAGTTCAATACCCTGCCTACATTTTAATGCAAAAAATATGCGTTTACTACTTATTATACTAAGTCGTAATAATGTGTTAACATGGATGACCGTTTTCGATATAATTAATAAATGGTAATAAAACCGGTAAAAAGTATTAAAAGAGAACAAAACTATGTGTTTGTTTTGTCAGCCGCAATGACTTATATTAATGGGTGGTTGGCTGCCAAATCCTTCAACAATGGATTTTGTTTCAGCCTTTCGACAAATGTTATATTGGCGCTACCGCGGAATTGGATGAGGAGCGAGTGTTTTGCGGTCAAATGGCGGCCATCTACCTTTTCGGTGAAGCCCTCACAACACATCAGATCTGCGCCATGCACAGGCTGGGACCAGGCTATAAGGTATGAGTCATCTGACTAGTTTCTATTTATTAATAGTGTTTGGATGACTTATTTATGTTTTTTTTAAATATGAACTACGAAAGCCCGCTTGCAAATCAGTTGGGCAGCACCTTTCCTATTTCAGTCATGAAGTTTGGTTTTCGTATTAGAGGAAAGGTTAAATTAGCCACTGTAATTAATTACAGAGCATTGAGGCAATATATGTCTCTTGTATCACAACACACAAGCAATATCAAATTAAAATCAAAATATCTTATTCAACTTTGGTGCAAATATGTAAACTAATACGTAATATATCGAAGGGACCTGAACTGATAAGGAGGGGAAGAAACTCAGTCAGATTTGTCCCTCTATACACGCCATCAAGAGCTGATTGAATATTATTAAAATTCACAGTCAAAAATAGAAGCAATAAATATAACAACAGATAAAATTATTGTGGTTTTAATATTTTCAATTACAAAAATGTAAAATCTTACTGTGAACTACAAATTTTTAGATACATAATAAATGAGAAAAATTATATGAAATCATTTTTACTGCGTAGTCCTTATAGTAGAGTAGCCTTTTTCATTAAATTAAGTTTAACTTTAAATTTGTTTAAAAGTAGTACATTGTTTTCATAATATTGCTGGTGTTGCTAGGCGATGTCTGCAAATTATCATCCGATGGATTGACTACTTGTTGACATTTCTATATATTGAAAGATCAATAGTATTTTTTGTAATATAATTTTTCCAAAGTATGTTTTCAGTAGAGACATCAGAATAAAACATAAAAATATCTTATTTTGGCGAAGTACCAATTTATGAAAATATATATTTGGAGGATTAAGTTTATTAAAGGTGTGTTGTTTATATATCTTATTTTTAACATGTTTGCGTTTTATTTCTTGCTAACCATGGACACAGAGTCAGTTTCGATTTGACAACGAATGCAACATCAGTTTGCCGGAAAACCACAAAAGGGTGAGCGAGACGTCCGCTCCCAAGCTTGAAAGCGCTGATCTCCCCCCTGACCCCGAACCCTGGTTCCCTCCCGAACCCCAATCCCTAGAACCTGCTTCGCAAGATGAAGATGCTGAAAAATCAATAATCGAAGAAGCATGCGTAGTTGTCAAAGAAGATGTAACTCCCCGAGGCAGGCGCCTGGCTGATGAAGCGCGTGAAGTGGCCGCGGCGCATGCCTCCCTGCTCGTAGATATTGAAGCATGCCAGCGTGTAAGCATGTTGCGCCGCTCGCTCGTATTTAGTTTTATATTTATGTCTCGCTGCTTTGTGTTTCTCCAGAATCTGGTTGTCTGTGATCGTCTTTTATAGCACCTTTGAAAAAACATGCTAATTTGTTTTGTATCTATTGGCTATAGTAATTGTGTGGTATCAGGGTCAGTTCCGATTCGACGGTGAATGTCAGACTCTGCTGCCCGCCAGCGACATCAAGATAGACCGCTATGGCGACCTCGTCTACGACCCAACACAGAACGTTCATGATGTAAGATGTGTCGGGAATAATTAAAAAGGGATCACGGTGTTCATAACTAATCGATTCACTAACTCCATGTTGTGTTTAATCTTTTTTACATTTCTTATTATATTCACTAACTATATATAATAAATCTTACGATAAATTGGGACCATCTCAAATATTTTTTAATGTTGAATAATTTAGGTTTAAATTCCTGTATTGTTGCATGTTTTAAGTTAAATAATTTAAAATGATATAATTATACAATTTAACATGGATGAAAATTGTAGTATGGCAATACCCGACAAAATATAACTGCTCTCATTTTTCAAGAAAATCATTTCTGACTTCTGTGTTATCTGACAGAAGAACAAAAGACGACTTATGTCTTCACAGTTAATTTGCTGGAAATATAAATTGAATTTGACCAATTCTCTTTCTGGAAAGACGATTACCTAAACAGATTTAATGCAAATTACTTTTATAAAGAAAAATAACTATAGGTTCAGCTTGTAACGGATTGTAGTTTGTGTTATTTAACTGTATGTATCTTTTACATATGTAGCCTTTTCCTACGTAGCCACAAAATTATCAAGCAGATTTAAGGTTGTTGTGAGTTATGGCTCGGGATGTTATATTAGTCTTTTGTAGCGCTCTACAAGCTGAGCTTAGCTAAGCTTGGCAAGCTTGCTGACCAAAGTTATTTATTGCCCGCAATTTTAAGTTTGAAGTGCAAATTAACAACTTCGTAGGTCCTAAATAAATAGGCCAAGGCACATCTGTGTTTTGTGACTACAACGCTTTCTCTTGGTAAAAGTGATTTGTGGTTTCTCTGAATTGTTTTTACTAATATAAAACAAAAAAGTTTTGTACAGTAAATTGAATAAGAAATACAATTCTGTTTTGATCTAGTTTCCTTATTGAAGCATCAATCCTGTATGGATAATACCGTAGACAAAAAACGCGAGTAGCATCAAGAAAAGGGGCTTTATGTTCGTAAAAGAGATTCAAATAATCTTATATGAAAAATACTTACTACATACATACGTTTCATATTTTATACCTAATAAAATGTTTTAAACAGGCCTACTGTTTTAGTAGTTATTAATTATTTAAAATAAAAACATTACAGTTAAAAGTTATAAGGCTCTGTCTCTTTATAGACTTTATAGATGTTGCTCAAATAAATGGCAAAAATCATTCATAAACATTACGGAAACACATAAAATAATCTGGTAACTTACACACACATTCAATTTGGATTTATATTAATTACGTAATTAGCCTAACTAAGCTTACTAGGAGACAAGAACAAACAAGGCATTGGCTGGTGCCACTTGGCGAAGTTTACCCAAACACAAGTCCCACATAAGTTTGGTCGCCGGATACCCGATCGTCGAACGCTTTGCATATTAGATGTTCGGATACATGACGACAGGTTAAATATATGTTTTGATTATTTAGTAAAAATGAGAAAAAACGAGCTACTATCCGTGATCATTACTACGTATGAATAAAAGTGGGTCCCGCACTTTGCTCACTAACGTTAAGTATCAGGTTCGGCACAAATTTATATTTGAATGCATTAAATTACCAACTTTATGGCAGGAACTCTGAAATAGATTTTGTTGTTTCATTAGTTTTGGGGTTTTTTATATTGAGAATTTAAAAAAAAATATCTTGAAATGTAATGTACTTTTTGAAGTAGAAATGGTTTTTCTCTCGAAAAATTGTATGAAAAAAAAACTATTTCTTCCATGTTTTTCGCCGTAAAATAAGAACATAAAATGATTAATAGGTAGTACTATATTCAGGCCCACTGTAAGCCATCCATTCTGGCTGATGACAGAGATACAGGTGGAACAGTGAAATATCTATCAAGTTTATTCTTAGAATTTTCTTGGAATAAACATATTTTAGATCTTTACAAAAACTACTTGTACGATACACCTCGTACAGCATTATTCTTCGCGTAAGCATTTCACGCCATGCTCATATTATTGTAGGTTTTAATATCAGTTCAGTTAATTCTCGGTAATCAATCAATCATTGTATTATTTAGTTCTACTCTCTAAATATATTCTTCAGGTTATCAATACATTTATTTATCTTTCATTAAAAGAGGTGTAGACGACGTACACTAGACGTACACTACTAAATTGGAAAAGACAATAACCACTTATATTTCAAAAATATCTCAGAAACCATTGATGAATAAGTAATAAATGATTACAAATTAATTAAGAATTATAATTCAGAAGATTCTCTCGCATTTAGCTAAATTTCTGACCGATCATTGTGTTATAATTTTTTTCTATCGTATTTAGCCAGTGCCTAGTTATTCAAAGTCACAACATCATTAAAACTTTGCCAATTAAGTTATTATGGATTAATTGCGCGGTCTTTATGGTAATTAATTCTTTGATGAGGTTTGCCTCGGGTTTATTTTTTCAACGTTTGGTAAAATTTCATAATTAGTTAAAAAGTATGGGCTGAAAATACCTACAGATCGAATTTTTTATTTATTGTGCTTTTGTCATTGGCAGAGCATAGTTTATAACAGTTATAACTTGGTTCATACGGAGGATAATCTCTTGAACATATTTGAAAAATTCTTGTACTGTATGGAAAGTACAATATATCCTTAATATAAATCAACCAAATCAAAAAGACAAATACGTAATGAACAGTTGAAAATTGTGTAATAGTTGAATAGGACAAAATCTAGTCGGGCGCTTGTATTAAATACAACCCCTTCTTTTTCAATGTGTACTATGTTTGACTACAAACACGCTTGATGGTAAGTTATGATGGTACACGCTCGCCTAGAAGGTGCTTGTTCACTTCGGCCTTAAAGATTTCCAGATTTCCAATTTTAACGACGTTAAGGTGAAAACACTCGACACGCTTGGTAGTCCGGTGGTGGAAAGGGGCTGGGGGGGACCAAGCTATGTAAGATCTCTGCAATCTCTCATAAATGTAGCCTGTAGTAGAATATCGAATTTATGGTATATCAGATAGCACATTTAATCTATCTATTGAAACCTGTTACCATCATGGAAGTAAACAGATCCTACTAAAACAGTGTCAAAGCCATTTCTGATTATCCAAGAACCGATATGAGACCGCTACTCGACTTTTTAATTAACATGCAAATTAATATTTAATTCTCGCCTGCAGCCGAGGAGACGTTCGTTAAAAACGGCTCATTCATAGGACCGCTGACTATTGTCTTTGTCCATTGTATAGGACAAATGCGAATTAACAATTCATTTAGCTGAAGCCCTGTGTTTATTTTTTGGGTGAAATGATTAAGAGTACGTATCTAATGCTTGCGGCTAAAATGTTCTTTACACAATTTTCAGCTTTTGTATTTTGTGCTATAAAATGTGTAAGGGTTTTTTTTATGAAGGAATAATGAATAAATTACGTTTTGTTGTGGGAACAGGAAAAATATAATAGAATTCTTTCTAAACTGGGGAAATGAAATGAAATGGAAATGAATCACAATTTCAACGAATTTAAGATAGGTATCTGTTTCACTAATTATACGTAGATTTAAATGGCATATATTCAGCTTAAATAGCTGTTGAAGCTTCGTTATGTTATATTTTTATAATGTAAGTTAGGTACTGTTTAACTAATTGTAGGTCGATTTAAATGACATATAGTCAGGCTGTTGAAGCCACGTTTTAATAATTTCTATAATTAAAGTCATGTTCTATAATTGAAGAAATTAAGTAAATCATAATCTATGGTTAGATTGTTAGCTACAATTCTCAAACAGAAGGTCTTTTTAAAAATGGTAGCTAAATAGCTAACCATAGATTGTGAATTACTTAAATTCTCAACTATTTTGTTATTTACAGTTATTTCGCGGAATGGAACATAAGCTTTTGCATATCATCGGTCCAAACATTGTTTCTCATCGTACCAACTGTCAAGTTTAATGCAAAAGTTCCAACAATCCGCGGTTATTATAAACTAACAAAGTTAAACCCAAGTTTCTCGTTATTTCGGGGCGAGGCCTTTAAAATAACTTGTAGCGGAGCTCCTTGAACAGTTTAATATTAAAACAGGAAACGTTGGAAACAGTAGAGGTAGGGGACAAGAATTGTATTTTGGTGTAAAATACGCTGTTGGAAAATAATAGATTAGATGAAGCCTGCTTGATACAGTGGTAGCGAAAGAACTAAACAAATAAAACAAATGAAACTATGGAAGAGTTTCACAGCGTTCTCGTTGATACTTGATAGTCGGAGGTCTGTCTGTCTGACCCGGAATGTTACGCAACTGCACAGTCAATTATTTTAAAAAAATGATTCAACTATAGTCATTTACAAGGAGACTTAAAATGATGAATATTTCCATCTATTTCAATGTTCATTTATTTCGGGACTCACAAATTTTATATAGAATGTTCTTTGGGCTGCGAGGTTTTAAAGAAATTACTTTACTCAGAATACACGATTTAATCAATTAAAACGAGCCTTCGTTGCATAACTTTTATAACAAGCGTTATATTAATATAATTTAATATCACGCCTGGTTTTCCAATATTCGTGTTAATTCTTAAAAAAAAAGTATTTCCAGATATGAGTAATTTTTATAAGAAATAAGGACCATAAAGAAGTTTTATTCCCGTATTTATAACTTAACTCCGCTGGGAGTGTTTTCAACAACAAAAAATAAACGGGGCTGGTTACTTTATTTATAATATTAAATCTTTATTTGGTAGTAAAGAAATTAAGTTACTATTAAAGATTAGAATAACACCTAAAATCCGACTACAATTTTGAATACAGTAAAACGAAACCATTTTAGCTAAGTTCGTCCATTATACAAAAAAAATAATTAATAAGAGTCTCCATCACTTTTGGTAAATATAATTTTACAACTAAATTATTTGTATTAATTTAAAGCGTAAGTTCAAATAGTGTAGATGAAGTCGGCTTTTACGATACGCCTACAAGGATCGTTTCGTTCGGTTTATTACTAGTATTAAATTAGATGATTTGTTGATCAGTAATAAACTCAGTGGTTTAGGAACTAAGCTTAATGAACACAAAGCATAGGGCTTTTAGTTCAATTAATACCAAGTAGACGAGTTCTATGATTATAAAATATAATAAATATTTATGAAGGCGTATACATCATAATGAAAATTTTAATATTTGATGATGAATTAAGAAATAAAAAAGAACATGGTATTCAATCATTAATGAATTATATTAAGTATCCCATAAATTCTGTTTCCAGAAAGCCTTTCTAACATTCTATGAATACAGATCTCTGAGTGAATAATCTCAAAGCCGAGATCGACTTAATAACAATGTAAAATTACGTACCAAAAATGCTAATGGGCACCCGTAATGGACGAGGTTTGATTTCTTTTTAATTCTAAAAGCGTTCTCATAAAGATTCGGGGTTCGAAGAGGAAATTAAGGATCTAGACTTAATTGTAGGAAGAAGGTCGTCAATCGAAGTCCCACGCGCTGACATATAAAAAGAGAATTAAATGAGACTCTATATATCTTCGTGTGGGATAAGTTTTATTATTATAACTTTGAAATAGATTTATCTTCTGTTTTTATAATAAACGGTATTTTTAGCTTTTAAATTTACCATAATATTTGATCAATCAAGATTGATGAATGAACTAATGTACATTATTTATGAGACATCTATGTTTCTTTTAAAAATAGATAAATAAATTAATCCATTAAATATTCATTAGTGATTATCGAGACCCCGTGGCGTTTATTTCTTAGTATAAAAGTTTAAAAATCTCAATAATCTATGTATATAAAATATAACTATAATAAATTAAATTGTAATAAGCCTTTTCTATGCCAATGATCAATATACGCTGGGTGTGAAATTTGACAAACACAAGTCATTGAGGACTTATCACGAATTTGTGCTGCTCGAATCAAATAATATATTTAATAGGTATACATTGTTGTAGGAAAAACACGTGTCAATTGAATTTTACGAATAAAACGCGTAAATACCTTCGGTCCTTCTTACAAGTTGATAAGCATTGTAAGTAGCTTTTTGTATGAAACCTTTATACCCGCCTTTGTTGGAAGCAATTGAGATTTCTCCTTAGTAAGTACCTACTAGGTACTTATATAGAAAATGAAAGGAACTCGTTCTTATCATTGGAAAATTTAATGGAAACTTATTGAGTAGGCTCGTGTTTGACGATGTCGCTTGACTTACAAACTAGGATCAAATAATAGTAGTTATAATAATACTTTCATGTTTAATATCCGTGTAAACTATAAACATGAGCACGCATTTTTATATTATTGCAGATATGTCCTACGTTCCTAGTACTCAATGCATAATTTGTAAATTCTTTTCAAGTGTTATTTATGAATAAGTCTGGCTTTATCTAAAACGCAATGCAACTGTGTGTTTTGTTTAACTCTTCCAATATACAAAATGAAATTAACAAAGCATATTTGTAACAAATAGGTATCAAGACTGTAGCTACATTCTTTAAGCTTAATTCAAAACGAAGCTTTTAAGATATCACATTTTTAAATCTACGCTAAATAAGGCTACTTCGAATGAATTACTTAGGGTATTTTAAGAGGTAAGCTGTTAGTTTTAGTAAATAAAGTTTTATCGTGGATTCATCTAACACGTGTCAAATCAAATAATATTAGATTAAGGGCTAAGTTGATATAATAACGAAGTCTCGCTTGTGGTGCTCATTTATATTTCTATTCTATTTTATTTGTCTGTTTTCCTGTTCTATTTAATGTGAAAATATACAATATACAAACCAACTACGAGTATATGGTGAGAAGGACACACTATAAATACTTAAGATAGGAGATTAAGTTTGGAGGTAACGACTGTAATGTAATGTATAATTAACGTTTTAAATTCGCTATTTATTTAATACATTTACGCGTTAATTGCATCGCTGACGTAATTGTAATTGATAGTGATTTGATTCAAAGTTACTTAGGTATAGTTTAATGGAAATAACAGATATTACTGACACATAATAATACATAATATTGATCCCAACACGAACTAAAATTTAATTTATGTTTTGTACTACTCTTTGATAACAATCCAACCAAAAAAGACATAAACAGATCGGTGCCGTCATTTTATTTTATTAATATCCACTCTTAAATATTTTTGCTTAAATATCAATGCGCATGGAAAAAAACATGCCGATAAAATTATGTCAAAAATATATGGATCGCCTAACCAACTAACTCAACTTACCCCAAAACCATCCTATTTTTTTCATATTTAATTGAAAGAGAAGCAAATAATTTACTTTTAGTTTAAGTGAATGTTATTAGAATAGCCATCGTTAGTAAAAATGGTCCTATTTTTTTGCTTTCTTGCTGAAATGCATTTATGTAATTTTCTGTTCTTTAAAAAAACTAGTCGACGGAGAACTAGGACAACAGACATGATTTAGATGTTTATTATTAGATACTAATTTCTGTTTATTGTTTAACTTATTCATATAATGGACGATTTTTCAATCCCCAGATAATTTTTATTCTGAGAACAACATTGTCAATTTATATAAGCTGTCAAAATGATTCAATTATTAGCTATATCTTAAAGCATTCAACCTTCTTCTACAAGAACTACATAAATTAATAATATCTGGTGATTGAAAAAGATCCTTTAAATAAAGAATGGGTTTTTGTCTCATTTGCTCATGAGCGAGATGGTGTCTTTATGTTGGAGCACTCTCAAACTCGTTCTTTATTTAATTTTGGTCGCATGCATGCTTGCAAGGTAAATGTTATTTATTATATTCACTTCTTTGTGATATTCTTTAAAAAGTTCTTTTTTTATCGGTCAATTGTTGGTATACAGGTGCTATACGACGGTAAACTGTCGTCGGCAATAGTGTTTATGTACAACCCCGTGGCGACAGATGGTCAGCTCTGCCTTCAGTCCGCGCCCAAAGGCAATGTATCCTACTTCGTGCACACGCCGCACGCGCTCATGCTACAGGTAATCTCTTATGTGGTTATGTAGTCTTAGTGATTTTGAAATATTTTGATAAGCCCTTTTAATTCTGCCCTCGAGATAAATTTTATAATAGCAATAGCATCCTATGATGCTTTTCGAATTTAAAGACGTGGGCTGATGTTCATCATGTCAATTGTTTAATTAAATGTTGGTTGAAATTGTCACTGCGTATCGTATTATCTAAGATGATATAAATTTAAAATTGAAAACGTATATACATTATTTCTTCGTTAAGTTTTTTTATTTGTTCAGAAGAACATTAGCAATATCAAAATTAAATTTACTCTCTTTTTAATGAATTTTCACGTCGCCATTGAAGTAAAGACTTAATATTTTTACTTTAATATTAAAATATCTGTAACTGAATAACTTTTCATACTTCATGATCTTAATTTAACTTTCCAAAATTATCTAGCAGCGTCCTACTTGATGTCACTTAATTTATTCACAGGAAGTGAAGGCTGTAATAACGCATTCAATACACAGCGCGTTGAACTCAATAGGCGGGGTGCAAGTGTTGTTCCCGCTGTTTGCGCAGCTCGACCTACCGCACGACGCACCCGCCGCCGAGCCCAAGAGAGACCCCATGCTATGGTATGTTGGCCTGGTACTTGTGGGATCATCACTTAGTAACAAGAAGCTGTAAATTAAAAAAATATAGTTCAAATTATACAGTAATCGATATACCTCATTTTAAAATGTCAGCTTGTACAAAGGGTTTTTTCTTCGCTACCTAACGGTACCCACTCCATAAAAACCTATCTATAAAATTCTTCCCTGTAGCTTCAAGGTTCAATATCGCGTACCACGCTTCAACATAATATACACACAAAAGTAAATGACGGAAGATGGAAAACTATTTTTTGCTTATAATTTAGTAAATTAAAATTTATTAGAGTATATTTTTTTAAACCAACTTGTATTTAGGGAAACGACTTATAAAAGTTCGTCTTGAAAAATGCGTTTTAAAAATACTTTAAAAGTTAAGGAAGCGTA
Source organism: Acentria ephemerella (assembly GCA_943193645.1). Classification (NCBI taxonomy): domain Eukaryota; kingdom Metazoa; phylum Arthropoda; class Insecta; order Lepidoptera; family Crambidae; genus Acentria; species Acentria ephemerella. The sequence continues at coordinate 593,290 of OW971894.1, forward strand.
TATTGGTTCCCTATCTTTAGGTGTTTGAAGCCATTGATTTATTTAGACGTCAAAGTATTGTTTAGAGGCTAGCTATTATATTTTTATGGTATAAACAACTTGAGTAACATTTATTTAGAAATCGAAAGCAAAAATTACGTTAATTTATAAGTATTAATATCTGAGATTCATGTAGCGATTGAGATTAATGCCCCAGAAGAGCAAGAAGTACATCAAATCGTAAAGTTAACTAACAATGAGGATTTATCTAAATAATAATTCTGAAACTTATCTTTCTGGTGCGGACAGGTTAGTCTCATAAATGAAAAGGCTTATGGCTCAGCTCGACTAGATAGTATAATTTTAAACTGTTACGTAAGTACGAACATGAATTAGAGTTAGATCCCCACAGACTATAAAGGATGTGTGTAATTTACCTAAACAAAGTTCAGCCTCGGAGCCCTCAGCTTTGGTTTTGACAATAGACTGCGTACGCATAATTGTTCTCACTCCACGGACGTATTAAGTTTCAAGGAGATTACTCCGCTAAATCACTACTATATTGGCCTTAGAGAGAATTTGCGAGTCTCGAAGCACTAAAGCTATTCATTAATATTCGAGGTGGATTCGGTCGCATTAGCCGACTAAATGCACTTTCACTGTCGGCTGGCAATCGCCTCTGAAACTCGGCTTCCACCCGAGGTGGTCGGTTAAATAGGAGCTATGAACTAACTAACTCCTCGCAACTCCTAATTGCCTGGTGTCGACTCCGAGCACCCGGCGAGATTTATTGGGGACATTTTGCGGGACAATTTATAATAACCGCGGGGTTATGTCTCCGCTTATTAAATTAGATATCTTTCATAACATTAATTATGTACGCCCTTTTGTGATTTATTATCACCGAAAAATCTGAGTGCTATTGAAATTAATTTAAAAGTATTAAGGACCACATTTTCATAAATTTAGAGCCACTTTTATTTTAACTTCTTGTACCTTTTAACTGTGATAACATTAATTCTATCAGGAAAATTGCTCATTTCTTTGAAGCTATACAAAACGGTACAATAAATTAAAGAATTGTATGTAGAGTTATATTTTTTTTTTTTTTATTTTATTTCTATAGAATATTTGTTGAATTGCTTATCTTTGTGTAAAAAAAGAATAAATTTTAGCTCTACTCAATAACGAGTCACGATCCCTGACAGTTCATAGATTTCCTCCATTTTTAAATATATTTTCAAAGGGATCGGCCTCGATTTATTTACATGTTATTTCTGTCTCCTAATGAGATAACATTCGATGCGTACGATCTGAAGACACTCAATTTTTCATAATATAGAAAAGCTTTGATCGTTCGCTTATAAACGTATTAAGGGCTCGTTAGGCATTTGGTAAGGTTCGCCTTTTGCATTTAAATTGAATGATATTTTTCGTTTTATTAGAGCTGGCTTTTCACACCTAAATAGAATAACCTTTTTGATAATAAAATCATGTTATTACTTATCGTTGCAAGATAAATTAAGTTAAAGATGGTTATAATAAGTAAAGATAAACTTTTACATTTTCCAACGTCAAAAGAGTACTTGATAAAAAATGTAGTAGAAAGGAATGTTTAAAATATAATGGCAATTATAAGTAAAGAATAAAATTTCTATTCAGCTCAAAACTTCTCGGCTTCGTGTGCTCGCTAGTGGAGTCGTGCAGCACGGTACAGCAGCACATGCTGCAGTGCCGCGGCTTCCTCGTCATCTCGCACATGCTGCAGCGGTGCAGTCGGGATCACCTCACGCCCGACACGCTGGCATCGTTCTTACACCTTACCAAACATCTTGTTACATGCTGTTCTCCTAATTCTGATCTGCTGTTGAAACAGGTAATTGAGCACTGTATTTTTGCCCTTTATAGTCTACACTCAATGGTACGGTACAGTCAACGGTAAATACATTTAAACAAGTAAAAAAATATAAAAATGTAGTCTGTATAATCTTTGTTCTTTATAACTTTCGCACACTCACCTAGTAAGTTACTATCAGTAAGTAATGGATCAATTTAATTAAAAAATATTTAAATCAAAATATTTCTATAAAAAACACACGCCTAAATTGCATTGTATACTCTTCCATGTCACTGAACACTTTACTTTGATTTATATAAATAAAATTATGTTGACTGAAACTAATTTACATCAAATTAATTTCAATGAATTAAGTTTCATAGAAAAATAAAAACAAGGCGATTTGATATAAATATAATAAGAGTTTATTTATTAAACGATGTTGTTAGTTTATTTTGAGCTAGTACCGAAAAAATAAGCCGATTGTTTGAGTTAACCTTTTTACTATTATTTTACAAAACCAACAAACAACCAAATTACATTCGCGTTTTCTTCGTTACAATGCATTTTAGAGGTATTCAAAGAAAAAAATATTTTCTTCCGATTTCAAGTAACAAGTATTACATTCATAATTGAATTGGTTTTGTAGCCCAAGGGACAACGTTTTCCCTCCTTTCTCCTTTCACGTAACATAGCGTAAACGTTACGTAACATTTACATATTTAAATATGAACGAAATATTTAGAAATGTGAAAACTCTACGCGGTAACACACTTTTTTATGATCTTTTTTGACATGGTTAACTATTTTATTAGTATCAATAAAGTTAATCATACGAACACCAATCTAAGGTAACAATAGTAAATTTATGAAAACATTCTCAAGATATATTAATATTGCCCTACGATCAAAGGAAAATGAAGCAAGAATGGGTTTTAACGTTCAAAATAACGGGTAAAATCACTATGATAATATTTAACGTACTAGGTCTGTGAAGAATCTGTGCATAATGGCCTCGATTCCCCCCTGTGCAGGAACAAAATTAAATTTAAGTTCAATACCACCTTTTCTATACAATCCGACCAAATTAAGACAAAAATCAAATGAGCGATAACAAATGTAATGCTCAAGACACTATTTAAGAAACGTATAATCATTTATAAAATGACGACTCTTGAGCTTTTAGTCTTTTAGCATGGCGCATCATAAAACACGCTGACTAAAAACGTCAAAAGTGTATGTACCGTCCAAGTGTCAACCAATTTACCGTGCCTCAAACTCATTCTGTTCTTTTCATATTTAATTGGGATGAAAGAGAAGCAAATAATAGTTTAGTTTAAGCCAGCAGAATCCACGACTGCCGCTATTCATAGCCTCGATTAAAATAATTATCAAATTTAGATTTTATAGGTTAGTTTTCGACTAATTTGTAAGATATATTATACACAACCCTTAAAAGTTGGCATTCTTAGTTATTTGTGTCTGATATAAAATAAATAACATTTTATAGCCACTTCGGAGTTCGAGGATCATAAAGTTTACTCCACACCCTCTCCTTATTGTTTGTATTATGGACCGTTAATGTTTATTTTATGACGGCAAATGAACCAAACCAAATTACAAACTACGCTGAGCGCCTTCTGCGTATGAAACCAAGACTTTCTACTTATTTCCTACATAAAAATTTTGTTATATCGACTTGTATCAAGTCGCCATCGCCATTGAGCTCAGAGCTCTCAGAAAGTGGCACTTTTGGGACTCTTCGGCAGTTTCTGTTGCATAAACTAGTCCATCCCAATTCAAGCATTTTCCTTCGTAACGTAGATGGTGTATCAGTGGATTTTACAAGATTTTATTCTGCCCAATGTTACCCGCATATTTGTGTACCCACATTATTATTGTAGTTTGCTTTCGATAGATTTCATCGATTAAGTTATGCTCGTCATTAATAAGTTTAGTGTAATTTTCTTTATAAGGAAATCTATTGAAAGTAAACTAAATTTTGCACGCAACTATATATTATTGTAAGTTTCCTTTGATGGTTGTCAGCGCATGCTCCTCTTGCTTTCACCTCAACTGTTTTAATTCAACTTCACTTACAAAATGGGACTAAAACAACACGATTCAACTTTTAAATTATTGTATTAGTCCTTGAAAAGAAATATTTCAACTTGTGTTCGATGTTTTGTTAAATTTCCTTAATGAATTTAATAGATTCGTTTGCTTTCTCAAACTTATCCAATCCAATAATTTAGCTTCAGTTCCAAAGTTTGTTGTTTTAGGGTTATATTTCAATCAATTGAAGGTGAATTTATTGGATTGAATAATTTAATATCCCCAGAGTCAATCCCGCTCTTCACGTCACTGTTCCGCGTACAATATTTATTTTATGTTTAATATGGCACTTCAGACAATTGGCACAAATATAAAAAGTCTAGATGAATTTATAAATATATGTAAATTACACAAGTCATATGCTTTAGATTTCTCATAAATAGCCTCACTTATATCTTAAAAGATATCACGTGAGAATACACATTCACTGGAAATATTGGTTTAATACTTTATATTGAAGTGCACAGCTTTCACAATGTGGTTTATGCTCTGCCATGTAAAATTCGATCTATTGTTTGTAATTATAAAGAACTGTATCGAATGAACTGGTCTAAACGAAAATAACAGAATATCTATGAACATTTGATATATTTAACAAAATCTCTGATATTTATTACTTCTGAAATACTTTTTTAAGATGTGAAAAAATATTAATATATGTCCCCCAACCAAGCAAGAGAGCATACGTTTCCAACCATCGGACAGTTTAAAAGCTATGCTAATCATAGTCTTTCTGCCAATCCTTCCTAACCTGGCAGCTCCTAGACCACATACTCTTCAACCCCGCGCTGTGGATCCACACGCCGGCGGCGGTCCAGGCCAGGCTTTACTGCTACCTAGCAACTGATTTCCTTGCCGACGCTCACATCTATGGCAGCGTGAGAAGAGTTAGTACTGTCTTGCAGACGGTACACACCTTAAAATTTTACTACTGGGTCGTCAACCCCAGAGCGAAGAGTGGAATCACACCAAAAGGCTTAGGTGAGTACTAAAGATTTTAAAAAGTAAAAAAATAATTAACTTTTATTTCATACGTATTTTACTGTAGCATTTAAGCGTATTTAGCGAGGCATTTATCACACCATTTAACTAGACGATCTATGAAGTTCATAGAAACTCTAGTTAATGGTGTGATAAATACCTCAATAATTTAACTTGTAACTTGATACATAAACAAGTATCCATCTTCGCTAATCTATTACTGTCGACCCCCAAAATTGTTTCGCGATTTCAAACAAAGATAATAATTGGACTAAATGGCATCTAAATTTACGCAGCCCCTGATCTGTCTCTGTCAAAAGCAAACTTTATGATACGGAAACCATTATCTCGTTAACGACTCTTCTTTGCCAAACGATTTAAGGTTGAAGATCTCCAAGATAAACAAGAGCACCCAAATATTCGGCTAAAGTACCGTCTCGTTTAAATATCATTAAAACATATACATTAAAAGCTGCTTCAACTAAATGGTGTTTCTCGATCTGATTGTTAATTTTGGCATTTCTGGATTCCTATTAGCTCTTAAATTAATCTAAGACTATTATATTATATACGATATTATTAATTAGAACCATTAGACACTCAGATTTTATTTCATTGTTCATAACACCAAATTATTTCACTTATTTATTTTTCTCGTGGGATTTATACCAATTTATACCAATTACCCTTGCTCTATTTTAACCATAGCTACCAGGGAGCTATGAATTCAAAGAGTCTTTTTTATTTTAACAAACAGATGGCCCACGCCCCGCCCACAAGGACATCCTTACAATACGAGCTTACATCCTTCTCTTTCTAAAGCAACTCATTATGATCGGGAATGGCGTCAAGGAGGACGAACTACAGTCTATACTCAACTATTTGACAACTATGCATGAGGTATGCCTTCCTGGTATAATTATTTTAGTATTCAAAAGGGGTGAATAACTACTCTGGTACTCGGCGATAGGAAAGGTTTGTTACACGAATTTATTCAGAGCAGTGTTTTGTAAACAATATCTTTACATAAAAAACAAGGTAGTATCAGCTTTGTCTCCGATCACAATAGCGAGGAAGCACAAATTGTTATCCTATCTCGTGTTAACACAATGCCGTTATTAAGAGCTACTTTTAAAAACTATGTCATGTGTAGTTCAATTTTTAATTAAATCATAAAGTATTTAATTTGTAATGATTGATGACTGTACAGATTCTGCACATTACAAGATAATAAGAATTCACATTGTATTATATTGACACTTCAAATCAAAAAATGAAATTGTGTGACTGCGGGCTTGAAAATAAATTGTTTTCCTATCTTGTTCCAGGATGAAAACTTACATGATGTATTGCAAATGTTAATATCTCTAATGTCAGAGCATCCTAGTTCAATGGTGCCTGCATTTGATGCGAAAGTGAGTTGTTTTTTTTTGTAAAAAGATAATAGAAAAATGAATTTGATGATTTGGTTTATTCAATTTATTTGATTTCAGGGAGGCGTTAGGACAATATTTAAATTACTTTCATCGGAAAGTCAGCTAATAAGATTGCAGGCGTTGAAACTCCTAGGATTTTTCCTCAGTAGAAGTACTCACAAGTGAGTAAACCTTTCATTATTATCTGTACAAGTCATACTGTTGGGCAAAGACTAAGACAAAAAAGAAGTTTAAGTTCTAACTCCACCACGCTGGCCCAATGTGGGTAATAAGTTACGAATATTAACATCAAAGTATTGTCTCGAAAAACTTCCAAAAGTAGAGTTGAATGTCTGTCACGAGCATTTAACCCCACTGAGTCGGACACAATGTAGTCTTCTGTCGAAGGTTTGACGACTTTCCATTTGAGCAAGTTTTACGAATCTACGTGACTTAATCTGGCTTAGATTTCAGACTTATCCAAACTCATCGGTATTAGATTAGTTAGTATATTTGTTCTATCGGTTTTATTTTATTTCTTGTGTCGGGTTTTAATTAGTATATTAGTATGTCTATTTATTACATGCAAAGTATAAATGAATATTGCTAATAACTATATGAGTACAAACGTTTTTTTCAAACGTTTTAAATCAATGTGTTATGTGCCCAGACGAAAATACGACGTGATGTCGCCCCACAATCTGTATACATTGCTGGCGACGCGTCTGGGCGCGTGCGGCGAGGGCCTGGCGCTGCCCGTGTACAACGCGCTCTACGAGCTGCTCACCGAGCATGTTGGCCAGCAGATCCTCTACACCAGCCATCCGGAACCACAACCACACTTTCGGCTAGAGAATCCTAGTGAGTATTGTTCAAAATAATCTACTCGAATTGCTTTCGTTAGCTCATTAGATTATTTATATATCTTTTGGCTATCGTAAAACTTGACACACTATGTCACGTCACTAATGTTGTCTTTCCAGTGATCTTAAAAGTAGTGGCGACGCTAATCCGGCAGTCGAAACAGACAGAGCAGTTGCTGGAGGTGAAGAAGCTCTTCCTCTCGGACATGACCCTACTCTGTAGCAACAATAGGGAGAACAGGCGGACAGTGCTGCAGATGTCAGTATGGCAGGTATGTTCAACTAACCCATTTTTCAGCATATTCTTTTCAATAATATTAGACTTTATTTGTTACTTTCAAATGTCCCTAAAGAAAAAAAATCTATTTTTTATAAATTTGCTACAAAACTCTTTTTTTTTATTATCTTGTTAAGTTACAATTAATAAAGATCTTCAACTCTTTTAAAGATATATCCTTATTCTTTCAAACTTCCTTGACTAACTAACTCGTTAATTAATTAAAAAACTTTCCTTAAAATCTTGATTTTATTTAATCTATATTTACACATAGAATTACGCTATTATCAAGTTAAAAATAAACTAAATTGAGATTTGAAAATTCCTCCAAAGAGGCTTTACAATAGTTATTTTATTTTATTATTATTATTATTTTTTAAAAAGTACAATATATTTCTGAACTAACTAACAAGTATATTTTATATGTAATTCGTCTGCATAGGAGTGGCTGATCGCGATGGCATACATCCACCCTAAAAGTGCGGAGGAGCAGAAGATCTCCGACATGGTGTACTCTTTGTTCCGCATGCTGCTTCATCACGCCATCAAGCACGAGTATGGCGGCTGGCGTGTCTGGGTGGACACGCTCGCTATCGTGCACTCTAAGGTTGTTCTTTTTTTACTCTTCAAGAACTTTCCCTATTCCTCCTAGTGAGTTCTGCATTCCTAGTACACGTTTGTGTTGCTGTGAATGCATGGTATTTCAACATGTTTGCAATCGTAATTAAGACGGACACTTGTGAAATCAAATGTTTTTATCAAGTTTTACGTGTTCTTCAAATTGGCGGGATCGAAATATTGATGAATTAATTACCTAGATATTCCAAATCAGAATGATAATAATTAAATTTATATTTGGTTATCATTGTTTTTCCCACGGAGCATAAAGCAAAAAAAAATGTTAAGTGTAAATGTTTAAAGTGTTTCTGTTTGTTTTTTATCATACCAAATGACCGGTGTTTTCTGTTTTTTTTTATTTATTTCAACCAATTTTGACTGATATGGCAACAAATAGTGTCCTAGTTTTTATGTTTTGTCAATGTTTTTAATGTCATTTTTTATGTTATTAATGTTTTTAAATCAAAATCACGTGAGATTGTTATTGAATACGTACATTATTTTATAAAAAATATAAATTATAGTTTACTATAAAAAGTGTGAAATTATATATGAATCGATTATTCATTATCTATTAAACAAGTTATATAATGCTTAACACTTTATGTCCAGGTGTCATATGAAGAATTCAAGCTCCAATTTGCCCAAATGTACGAGCACTACGAGCAGCGGCGGGCCGACAACATCACGGACCCCGCGGAGCGGCAGCAGCGGCCCATCTCCACCATCTCGGGCTGCGACACGCGGCACGCGCGGCACGACGCGCGACTCGAGGACGCGCGACACGACGACGCCCGCCACGACACCGGCCAGCACCACGCGGCGCAGACGGAGCTGGGCGTCGGCCTGTCGCTGCGAGACGTAGACTGCGCCTGCGACGACCGGACTACAGTGTACAGTGAAGTGTGTAAGCCCGACGCCGAGAGTTGTGATAGTGTTAAGTTTGAGCACGCGGTCGACGAGGAGCCGGAGAGGACCCTGGACAATGAGCTCGTCGATTCTATTATTAATGATAATAAATTTTTGGAGAGCTCCGAATCCGGTATAGCTACTGTAGAGAATTCAGAAAGGACTGAAAAACCTCTGACTAGACAAGGCAGTTTAGATTATATTCCCGTTAGAGACGTAGGCGATGTTGTATTGAAGGATGATAATACGGATAAGAGTGAAGGTATCCCTTCCAGTTTATCGGCCAGTGAAACGGCGAGTCCCGAAAGAGTAGCGGAATTAAACGTCGTGACTGAGAGAGAATCTGAAATGTCAGATCCATCCGAATTGTACCTGACTCCCAGCGAAGCCACCAGTCCAAAAAAGATTCAAGATAAAATTGATGATAATTTTCTAGAAGACATCGATGATCCCAAACACATTGCGATAAACATAGTCAATGACGTCTTGACCATTGCTTTAGAAACCGTCAGATTAAAAGCAGACGATGACACGGACTCGGGAGCGATATCTGGTGGTTTACATTCTGAAGGTAATACGCCAAATGGTCGCGAAGATTTTGAACAAGAAATCGAAGAGATAGTCAATGAAAATCAATCTGCCGAGACTATAGCAAACGAAATTGTAAACGATATTATTTCTACGATAGTTTCTAAAGACGACGAAAAGGTGGATGATAACGAAAATGTAAATAATGCAACAGAAAATAATAATAGTCCACACAGGGTCATACCCTCTGATCATCTGCACGAAGGTAACGTTCTGCCTTTGGATGGTGAATTTTTAGTCAATTCTATAGAGGAAGAAGTAGTTAAATCTGAAAGTGTAATTATCGATGAAGTTACGGATGAGAATGCTAAGAACGAAAGCCAAAGAGTAGAAATCCCTGTACTTGATGAACCAAAGACGCCTGAAATTCCTCCTATTGCTACAATTAGTGAAAATATTTCATTAGCAAATAAGAATGAGCAGACAGATGACGATCGAAGTCGTGAGATGGAGAGAGATAAACGACGCGTGAGTCTTCCTGGTGACAGTGAGATGAAACAAGAGAATGCGAGTCGCGAGGGAGTATCCACGCAGGGCACGAACACGTCGACGTCGCCGAAGAGGCCACGCAGTGCATCTACCAGTACTCAAGTGGATTCAAACCATTTTGGTAAGTTTTGACAGATAACTGTTATAAAAATAGATCCTTGACTGATGATAAGCCGTTTGATTATTCAAATTATTTTTTATGCAGAGTCCAAGCGTCCGTCAAAATGTTCCCGAGCGATGTTCTCGCCGGGACCAACGCGGCCTCCGTTTCGAATTCCAGAATTCCGGTGGTCATACATTCACCAAAGGCTACTCTCTGATGTTCTGTTCTCCCTTGAAACGGATATACAGGTTTGTAGTTTTTTTTAAGTAAAAAAATACTTACATACTTATACTAGTGGTTTGACTATATTTCAATTTTTGAGAGTGGGCAATTCTTGTAACGTGCTACTTGTTTACCTAGTTCAATATTTTAGAGTGTTATGTTCCTGAAGTAATTAATTTCGTATTTTTCTAAGGTATGGCGAAGTCACTCGACGAAGTCGGTGATAGACTTCGTGAACAGCAGCGAAAATGCTATCTTCGTGGTGAACACGGTGCACCTAATTAGTCAACTTGCGGACAATTTGATCATCGCATGCGGTGGGCTACTGCCGCTTCTTGCCTCTGCAACTTCACCTAACGTAAGCTCTATCATATCTATAGTTCTATCGCCTGGTTATATTTTGTTTTGTATAGATTTGTTCATAGGACAAAAAGTTTATATATAGCCATTAAACGATTTGTTGATAAAATAAAAAGTTATATATTTTCAATCCGTAGATAAATTAAGGAATATTATGTACCTTAAATAACTGCTTTAACTACTACATTTGTTTAGCACAAACTACGCCAGAACGGTTAAAGTTGAGAGGGCTTTTTCGTAGCACAATTCAGCACAATACTTTTGTGTTCACCCCTCGTAAACTGCAATACCACGAAATTGTGTCGCTCCTATCAATTTATACTAGCCTGGTATATTAATGGGTAGTTGCTACGAAAAAATGCCAATGAAAAAAAATTTAGCTTTACTTACGTAATAAAGTTTATATTTTGATTAATTTAATTACAGATATAGGATTTTAAACCTTATAATATTTATGTAAATCTCAATATAAATTAAGTGTATAAAATAAAATGTTCTAAAACCTCTCTTATAAAAAAAACTTTTTCAGAACGAGTTAGACGTGATCGAACCGACACAGGGCATGCCGGTCGAAGTTGCAGTTACCTTCCTCCAGAGACTGGTCAGCATGGCGGACGTGCTGATATTTGCCAGTGCATTAAACTTTGCTGAACTCGAAGCCGAGAAGAATATGTCTAGTGGCGGGATACTAAGACAGTGTCTCAGGCTGGTGAGTGGGGGAATACTAGGGGTGGGGGGATATTTCGGAGGCTATGTGGAAAAATTTTATAGCTTTATTTAAGAAGAAACAAGTGTTCATAGCATTTTTTAATGCAAAATCATATAACTGTAAATACTAGTGCTTTCATTATGAATATTCGAATTCGAAATAGTTATTTCAAATTTGACTATAGTAATATAGAAGTTAGTGTCGTATTATTTTTAGAAAAATGTCAAAGATCATAAACACAGTCAAATGATAAGGTCTTTCCACAAAATCTCCTAAGTTATAAACTTATTTCTGTATTGTTTCAATCTAGACTTTCTATATGTTTAGGTTTGATTATTGTATTTATTAGAACTCTCTATACTACGTAACTGAAAGTAAAGAGAGCTCATATTTCAGACTCTCTCGTTGACTTCAATGCATAAAGATAAAACTTTCATTTCTTTCTATATATCTAATACATAGTCCAGCAATAGTATTCGAAATAGTGATCTAGTGTTTAGCAATTTATCGTAGTATACTTGTTCATACTTTTTACTGTAATAGTTATAGATCAATTCTAATTTATAGAATACCGAGCTTCTAATCGATTTGATAAACACAATTTGTTTACCAAAAAAAGTACACTCATTAACCCAATCATTTCATAGTTTATGGTACTAGGATAGCATAAAACAAAAAGAGGCACCATTCCTGTAAAAAGAGGAGTCCAAGTTCCTTGAATGTCTCTACTAAAGTTGGTTTGCTAAAGAATAACAAAAAATGTTTCGTATTATAAGTTCGGTATGGTAGTGTAGCTAGCGCTAGCGTGTGTGTGTAGGTGTGCACGTGCGCGGTGCGCAATTGTCTCGAGTGCAAGGAGCGCCAGCGGTACGCCGCCGCGCGCGCTGCCCGCCCCAACGACGAGTCCGACGCTAAGGTAAAATACGCTTTCACACGACTAATTACGGTTAACTTCGACTTGAACTTGCGGTTTCGACTTACGACCTTACTAAGTTTATTAATTTTTAATATGAAAAGGATACATACACACATATTCCGTAAGGCCGATATTTATAAGATTAAATCTAGATATTTTTATGGTTACGGTTATCATAACTAGAATCACTAAGTAAAAATTTCTCAAACCTCTTTGGGTTTGATCTCATGGTAGCTTCACGGGAGTCCTAGGCCAAATGATAAATCACTCTTTTTTATGTAGATTATGGACGGATGTCGAAACCCCAGGATAAAATGTTTACGTCTCTTTCATTCGAATCACATAGAAGCATAAGACACTCTTCTTTACAGTTTTCCCTTTCACATCGTCTTATGGCACAGTTCGCTTACCCGCACATGTTTATAATGTCCTGGTATTTTGATTCACACTAATTGATATATTGTCACTTTTTAACTTATCCCCATTACCCAATTGACAGTTTGTGTTACTTCTTGTTAGTCCTCTACTATTTATAGTATACGTGGATATTTTTTCTTAAGAAATAAATTCCGAAACCCCCTTGACGTTTATGTGAACCTGGTAGAAAAGATGTAACTGAGACCTCTAAAAATAAATCACCCTGCATTGCTCACCTATTTTTAACACACGTTTTGATGTAAATTTACTTCCTGTGTGCATGTCACTATTAAAATTCGTTCTTTTAAATATTCTTTAAATGTAGGTTTATACTGCAATAGATTTACTATCCATAAAATTGTCATGAGACACAATTTTGTATCTTATCTATATAAGCACCTTCTGAATCGTTATCATCTGAATGTAAATTAAATTATTGACAGTTGTATATTAATATATATGTTATTCATTTATGCTTTGATGATGTTTTTCATTACGAGGCGTTGAATTGTATCATATTTAGCTTGTATAAACTGCCAAAATTCAGTTCCTCGTAAGTAAAACCATCCGTGAATATTTTATCGAGACCAAGTAGTTATAAAATACTACAATTTAAAAAGAGTAAAATTGTGACGGATTTCATTTTAATACCTGAGCTTTATAATCAAATATGCAGATATTATTCTTTAATTGTGTAGAATAATGCATATTAATTGTACTATATGATACATGTATATATGGCATTCTTTCTTTATTTATGTAGTTAACATTCAAAGTTAAGAAATTTGTCTCTCTTATGTAAGTTACTGGTGCACTAAGAAGAAGGCAAATAAATATTTAATTGTTCCTTATTCAAAGATATCTACTTATTTCGTATTTAATAGAAGAGCACCGAATACATAATATTGTTGTATTTATACATTCCTGGTGCCCAGGTACAACTTACCTTACGACTTGTTCATATTTTAATTTAAATGATTTTGTTCCATTCTTTTGCTACAAAAGAGTGTGGTGGCTAGTCTCGCGGACGTCTCAAGTCCTGTTAAAGATCCCGAGAGGTTACTACAGGATATGGATGTAAACAGACTACGCGCCGTTATTTATAGGGACGTGGTAAGTATTTTAAAAGACCGTTTATATTATGAAATATACTTTTTATTAAATAAAAACTGTATTTTTTATTATTATTATTATTCCGTTAACTGACTATGCTAAATATAATAGGTTTTTTGTTTAGTATAACTGATCTTAAATTTTAATACATAGATTTAAATTTGTATTGAGATTAAAAGTATCTTTGCATCAATAAAATTTTAAAATGTATCTAATTTCTTCATTCGATTCGCTTCGATTTCATTTTGACTGAAAAAAAAACAAATTAATAATAGTGGTAAATAAAATTTTCCTAATTGGATTCTTTTTTTGAAGAAAAACCTTTTTAATGAGAAAACCAGCCAGATATAAATAGTACAGCCAAATATATTTTATTACAAGTGTATACAAAAAGACGTGTATATGCGAAAAGACTTCTGCAACCTAATTATTATTTAATTAACTAGGAGCTTTAAATGTTTCTGTAAGCCTAGTATTAATTATCACTAGTGTGAATAATTAATTTTTTAATTAATTTTGAGTGAATAGAGAACGATTATATTTGTCGCTATCTATCTACAGGAGGAGACCAAGCAAGCGCAGTTCCTATCCTTAGCCATCGTGTACTTTATATCAGTGCTGATGGTGTCAAAGTATCGCGACATCCTTGAACCGCCTGCGCACGCGCCACCGGATTGCTCGCGCCGCATGCACCATCCGCATGATCATCACGGTACTCATTTAAATTGATTTAGTTAAACATAATTTAATAGTAAACACGTAAAACTACATAGTACTAACGGCTAGGCCTTACTAATAGGCATTGTATCAATCTTGTTAGTTGTTACATAGTCTTTTCTTTCAAAGGACATTTGAAATTCGATGATGAGAATTTAAACGCAGTTTAAATATACAAGGCTTATACGATATTTATTAGTAAGACCCTTATTGAGAAAGTATTTAATGACTATCTATTCAACTGTTATCCTGACTGAGAATTGAAAACAAATCTGTTTTACAAAAGAAACCATTGAACGGGCTTGTTTGAAATAATTTTAATAAAGCAGCAGTGTATTTTGGCATGTATTACGAATTTATTGTACAAACAGTTTCGTTATGTTTCTAAGAAATACGGCTAGACGTTGTACATTTGGTGTAATAATTAAGTTAAATGAAACCAGAGCGCGTTTGAATAGATCTTGTATTAAGAATGCTCGTATGCTCGATCGTGTGATGTAGACGACTTTATTATTTATATATTATTTATTAGATAAAAGGATGTTTAGTTTTTATTTTATATTATTTGCTCACTTATATTTCTAATTATTTCAATAGATTAGTTTTAATTATGAGAATCCTTATACCTATACTATAATCAAACGACTTTATGTTTGTAGTTTTAAAATCTATTAAGAAACTATTCTCGCCCTAAAATAATTTTTTATCCGTCACCTAATTACTAGAAATAGTAATCTATGGACTTTATTTATTAGCAGTTCAATCATAATATTTGTAAATGTTATTTAAATTCGCTTATTTTATTGCTTTATTGCACTTATATATAAAATATATAATCAATATAAAATATATAGTAAATTTACCACTTATTTATTCATCTGTATTTGTAATATTGAGGATATCATAAAATTTATCATTGTCATTTAGTACAGTTGCGGTCAAGTGTTTTTATCTACAAGAAAATTAAATTAATAGTTTGACGTGTAGGAATTTCAATGTTCCAATAATACTATGTAAAAGAATTTGTTAGTTAAAGAAAATGTAGTAGAAATAACTTTATAAGCTTAGTGAAAGTTAAGAATGAGTACTTATTAAATATTGATATTCCTATTAGAGCAGCATGCCAAAAACATTGGAAAACCTTGGATCATGATATTTGACGGCGGCGGTGCACCGATGGTTACTGATAGACTGTATATCTGACGTGTGTCGTTTCTCCTTTTTTCACGCCGCTTGATTTTCGCGTCACGATTTGGGACACTGGTAAAATCGTCAACATTTTTAAACACTGTGGCACGCGTCGTTCGTACACGCTTCGAACGTTCTCGATCGAAATGATCACATTCTGTTGTAATCACATCAATATACTGCCTTCCTTTTTCCTGTGTACTATCGTTTTCCCTCTTATTGTCTTTGACTCTTTTTGTCTCTACTGTGCTGTGTATGTTTAATTTATAATTCACGAATATTGAAATTTTATACCATTCTTTTACATGTGATTTTTATACTATGCCACTTTATTTATTAAACATTAAATATGAAAATAAAATATACCTTATACTGCATAACTTAATAACTTACTGTATATTAAATGTCAATGTTATCTTATCGTTTCTATAACTTGTGCTTTCAACTATCATACTTCATTTACAAAATCCTTTAAATTGGACACCTCTGATACTATTTTGGTTTCACTCTGATTTCCTTGTTTTAAATCTGATATATCCTGGTTTCCTATCAACCTATCCCTGTTCCTCCTATTTGGTTTCCCGTTTCTATACTGTAGGCAGCCGGCCCCTGTTCCCGCAGTGGTCCCACCACGTCTACCCCCAGTTCCTGCCTGGTGGGCACCCGGCTCACCGCCACCCACACACACACTGCAAGCTCGACTGCAGTCAACACGTTAACAATAACACGCACGCGCACACACGCATCGCTAATTACCACCGCGCTCACGCAGGTAACGCGACCACCTGTTAAATGCTGATGTTCTGGTACTGAAATCGGTTAACTTACACGTGATTCCCATATTAATACTAATTATAGTAGCCATTCACAAAAAAATGGCTTTTAATAATTTTTGATTTTGTTTATTATATTGTGTTGTACAATTTATGACAGTTATATAATATATTAATTTGATTAGTATATAATATACTAATTTATTGAGCGTAAATCCTGTTAGAAACGAACTTTATTAATTCATATTTTGATACAGATCTTAGTCCACAAAGTAATTTTGTGCGTTTTTTACCCACATTTTCTATCATTGGTTCCAGATATTGTAATATTACGTTACTATTCTGGTACTTGAACATCAGTATACGATCCAGCTTCAATTCCGCTGCAATGTTTCTATTATGTTCTTATTAAGACAACCAAATAAGATGAACATTGCAACGACGGGGATAAAACATGCGCATCAAATGATTCTGCATTCTTTGAACAGAGAACAAAATCGAATGAACACACGGAGAGTTATCGTCATTTGTCAAGCTTCACTCGCATAAACGCTTTTAGATTTTCGTATTATCTTCATGTGTTCAAACTATATCTCTCTAACATAGAAATACTTTTAATGCTTTTAAATAAAAACCTTATGAAATAATCAAATGAACTAGCTCTAGACAGTATACACAGTAAAAACTGAAGAAGTCACGTTTACGCGGCTTTTCAATGGCGACCTATGAAATGAGAAATTAAATAGTATTGTACTGATCTTTTAGGTAGCCTTACCTTTTAATTGATTAAGGTAATTTGATGCGAATGTTACATATTATGTGGTCGATGTTTTTATGCGCACTGTTTTGTCTTCGTCTATAATAGCCAGAAGGCGCGCTGCAGACCATAAGAGCCGCGGTAAGAGACCCAGAAAAAAATGGAGGCGTTGTGTAGAGGCTTGGGGGTGGGTGATTAGTAATTTAATTCAGCTTGGAAGCCTCTTAGATACCTACAGCATGAGCTCTCGATTCTCAACTACAACTTGTGAACATCATCTAATATTAGTAAAAAAATTATTTTCAAAGTAGGCAGTACACAAAAAAGTTTGGGAACCCCTGGTCTATAAGGATGTCAATTCTCTATTCTATCTATATGATTCTTATATCTTAAAAATAGTTATTAATACTAATAAATCATAACTTAATTTTTTTTTTCATTAAAATAAAAAGGTGTAAGAACTCCATGGTTTTTCCTACAATCAAATATAAATAAATAGTGAAAGTGATACATTTATAATATTACACAAATACTTTCAATTTACCGCCAACTTTTAAAATGATACAAACCAAGAAAGACAGTAAATTTAATTTTCAAATTAACTGCTTTAATTTGACCCGAATATGTTTCAACCTTTTTGACAAAAGACAAAACAGTGTTGAACAAATGCACCGCTTAGGCACTGCTTCTTTTTATTTTCTTTATATATGATTTGCAAACATCATTAGTGATCGGACCTTGTGATTTTAGAGTGCATGGATAAGAAATTAATTAATTTATTGAACAGTTGGAATATTATATGTACTAAGAAAGAAAATTGAAATTGTGTGTTACAATCTTTCTAGTTTTGATAGCTTCAATCCAAGCTGGACCCTTTGAGCTCGGTCCCGTGAACCACATATGGTGTATAACCATTGTGTTTTTATTATGTCTTGTTGTGGACAGGGAACCGGTTGGGAGTCGAAACACGAACAAAATTTGTGGCACAGAATTTCCAATCGAATCGGTAATAGTTTACCAAAAAAGTAGTCAAACCTTTCCTCCATAGCTCTCAGACAACAGCTTTGTTGAAGCCAGCTTCGTCAATGTCGTGAAAACAGGGACACTAAACATTTTTAAGTTAAATCCACGATATTTATTGTTGTGTTTCCAATACAGAACACAACGGAGACGATGTGGAGTACGCCATGATTGTAGTGGATGAGAACAACTCCACCATAAACGATATGGACTCCCCCTCCATGAAGGTACGTGCGTCTTTAAAATATGTATTATATTTTATCTTAATTAGACCTCAAAGTGTGGGGGCAATTACGGCATGGTACTTTTAATAGACCCTTTCTGTCCCAGTATTTTATTTGAGGAGATATTTCATCAATGATTTATTTAGTATTTTTTAAAGTTATTTATCATTTAGCCTACTTGATTTGCATTGTGCTTAATTAAATTCAATTCGATTCTCAGTCGCCTCAAAATAAGGAAACTTTTATTTTTTACGAAATGCAAATCAAACGCTTTAAATGAATAACTTATAAAAGTAAGTAACATTTTCCAAAATTCTTTTTTCTATTATCGATTCAAAATCCTTTAAATTATTATACCAAGTATTACATCTCTCCTTGGCATGTTTTACCCCTTTTGCAGAAATAGGTGATGTATTTTGTTAAGCTCTTGTCGCCCCGTAACGTAGCTTAGAATCATCTTGGATATAGTGTAGCGAAAACCTTCGTAGTATCTGCGAGCATGTTGTTGAAGTCCAAATACAAAATTTTGTTCATCCCCATCAAGTTTATGTTCAGCGCATTATTTTGCTACGGTTGTGTTCGATGTCGCTTAACATGTTGAGTGAAGTCACGTGGCTTCTTACGATTGGTTTTTGTTTGCTGTTGCAATAAATTATGAAGGACGGTGAGAAAGAAGACGGTGTCGCCAAAATTGAGACCACTACAGATGAGTTGAAGCCGAACGCGAAGAGAGAGGACAAGGTGGACACGCCGGTGTCAGAGCCGGAGGAACCGCTGTACAAGTCGAGCCTCCACGTCAAACAGCCGAAAGCTAAGGTCAGTTGGGTGTGGGCCAGTCGTCTATCTCCTTCTATTAGCGGTTGTCTCTTTCTGACCTATTTGGTCCATGTTTTGGTATTGGGCTTAAGTGAGATCTCGTGACGTTTTCACATCATAAGTAGTGATATGGTAAAATACAAAAACAATGTATAAGTTATACATTAATTATATATAGATTTTAATTCGTGCTTTTTAACAAAAAACAGTATATTTCAACCTAATCTTAACTTTCCTATACTCGGATAAATTGTAATTAATGATTAAACTAACACTCTTTGATAACGCAAAATCTAAAACATTTTTATTTTTCTTTAGATTTTCAAATATCTACAAAAATGGATTTTACAAATTGTTGAGCAACCAACATATTTGAAATGAAATAAAATAATTTTTTCCACCTTCTCATGCTAAAGATTCTCCCCTCGGCCTCGTTGTTTATGGGACTCGTCATTATTTTAAACAAAAACTTTGTCTAGTAATTACCTATTGAGTGATACACAGGGTAAAATATAAGCTTAAGCTGTAGGTACACTAACAAACCGCAATTACAGAAACGCTAAAAGCTTATGTCATTCCGAAGCCAAATGCTTGGCGAGTCATTTTAAATGCTCTGGCGTCGCTGCACTCATCGCAACAAATTGTTTGCGAAAAAAATTGGAACACGTCCCAGTGAAGGTATAGGAAGGTTAAAACATAAATCTTCAAGTGTCATGTTCCACTCTGCTAAACAGAGATCTCACTTTGGTAACTAGGCTTAGATTATCTTCTTCGTGTGGTTTGGGAGCCCTTTTATTAAATATCTGTTTTCTTCCTGTAAGCATCCACCTGCAAGGTCGAAAACATTGTCCGGGGTCACGGTGTCTGTGGTCAATTTGGTTTGTAAACAAGTAATTATTGACAGATAACCTATTTTGTACAACATTGGCTCTATGCAGAATAGTTGGTAATTGTGTGAATTGTATGTGGCCAAAAATTTCATATTTTTGGATTAAAGTTCAAACGTTTAAACCCTATAAGACGTCAAATGATAAAAATTGTCTATAACTTTGGTCATACATGATTTACAGTAAGTGCCACATCTCCATAGACAATACTCACTAGAATGTCCACATCTAACTACTCCAGCTTGTCACACCACTATATACTTATCAACCAGTGTGACAGGAGTGTGTCACAATAAGCTTCGCTAAAGTCACGAAATAATGTACATTACAGAGGTTGCACAACTAGCACGATACTTTATATCCCACGCTCATACACACACGAACACGAACGGTAATTGACATTTTTAATATGAATTCTAACTTAGTATAAAACGTTGTTTATTTATTTATAAAAACATTATTATAATAGTTTTATATAAGATACCATGTTACACACACAGATAAAACTGGATTAAATTTCAAATTAAATTCTTTTTTTCATAATTTATTCAACGAAAGATTCTAGTAGTAGTTATTGACGTTAATAATTACATACATTCGAACCTGATCTTAAGGTAAATCTTGATATACATATGTTTTTAGTTAAAATACAATGTTCTATAGTTCAGGTTGTTACTGACCTGATAGACTGATTAAAAGCTTACAAACTTGGTTGAATAGGTAACGATATTTTATACAAACAAAACAAAATATATTTTTTACAAAATCGAAATGTATAAAATCTTGTCTGATATTTGTGAAGAGACTTTAAGAAACCTTGCGTGTATTGAAATAAATTGTAACAATTTTTTTTAGTCTGTTCATATATCACATGCAGTTTCAAACCCTAAATATATTGTTAATAAATTTAAAACTTCAATGTTTAATTTCAAAGAGGACCCAGGAATTCTTAAAGCTATATAAATTAATGTGTCGCTAGGCCGACGAAGACTGTAAACTATGCATGACGTTTGGCTTCGCTTGCTTCTTCCACCCTCCACCTATTTGCATGTACTTTTTAGTCCCACTGTCACTCTGAACTATTTTATTGACAGAACCTAGTATATTGCCGAGGTAAGTTACAAATATTTTGACATTAGTTTTATGAAATTCAATTGATTTGATCCTAGGTCATTTAAAATAAATCTACCTGTATGTTACTGAAAGCTATCTATCAAGACAGTCAAAGTAATTTCAAAATATTTAAAAATAATTGATACCTATAATTTATTATCTTCTTAAATGACATTGATCTATTTCATATATAATATTATGATACATTTGTTATTTAAAAATTTTAGGGATCGACAATAAGTAGCCTAAGCCAGTCCCTTTATAATCTAAACTATAATTATAACATAATAAAATAGACATCTAAATTTCTTGTTCTATTGAATATCGTTTATTGTATTTTTTTTCTAAATATTTAGTATAAATATAGGTACTTCTTGTTTATCCAACTCACCTTCCTAAAAGGCAGTCATTGATTTTAACGGTTAGAGTACGGTAATTAAAAAGATATGTTTTTAAAGTAACATACGAAAAGTTATGCTAGAAACAGTTAATTTTATATTAAAATGTCACGTTTCTGCTAAAACGATTTGACTAACTTATCGACGCAAAAATTGGATGTTTATTAATTAAAGACTTTCTCGCATTCTAGAGCGTGGATTCGATAGAGGATGCTGGCTCCTTCCATCTGAACTCCACAGAGACCACCAACAATGACCCTGAGACGTCTAGTGAGATAGCTTTAGATGATAACAAACACCCGGTGAGTTCAAGAGTACGGTATTTACTATACATAAAAATAACTTTATCGTTGACACGTAAATTTTTGCTATAAATTATTATAAAATAGTGTTGAACACCCAAATCACGGTAAGTGGTCACAGAGAACTTCTTCTTTCTCTTTTAATATTGACAATGTGCTATCAACCAGATAGAATAATGCCTGCCAACGAGAATATACTAATTATATTAACATTTGACATTTGGAAACAGCAATCAAATTTCAAGGCATAAGTCTTAACATATTACAATGATGTTGTTATTTACCATTGTTTTTCTGTCATATTTACAGGTGAGCAACGACGAATCATGGACTGACGTGAACTTGAACGAAGATGGTGAGCGGGGTCCCGCTACCATCACGGGCAGGAGTCGAGACCACGAAGGGAATATACATGACGGTTTGTAGTTGAAAAACGACGACTTGATACGACTCAAACTCTCTACCGTAATGAAATTAGCCCTCTAATAATAACTCAGAATAACTATTTATACGTTCCATGCAATTTTTCCAAACTTCGCTCTCGAGATTTGCGGTTTTCATACTATAAGAAACTTTATTGCACCCATAGAATGAAAATAATATACACAACAGTAGATAGAGATTTACAACCTATTTGGTGGGCTTATTGCTTAAAAGAAAAGTCTTCGAGCCAACCATAAATTAAACAAAGAATCATAAATTGGGTGCAGAATTATTTCAAAATTAAGTACTTTATGCACAAAACAGAAGAAAACAGATATAAGACTATTTATGGTGGGGAGGAAATTAAATGACTCGAGGCTTGAGTTTTAAAAGATATTGTTTTTTAGTCATTAATATTTGTTTATTTAAATCATATTTCCTTCTTATCAGATATGGATAAACAAATTCACATGAGAAGTACGGAGTCACATCATCACACACAGCAGAGGCATCAGAACAGAAATCTACAAGCAGCTCAGAGGCATTTACATCCGGTAAAAATCTAATATAGTACATAACTAATCTCTTATATATAGTATATAAGCTTGGGAGTAAAATAATTCTGTATTATTATAAAACGTGGGTTAAAGTTATACCATCATCACTCAGATATCATCTGTGCTTACAAGCATTAATTCTACGTTCACGTTTTGTAATAGGGCGGATAATACCTGTCTTTAGAAAACTCCTTTTATAAATACATTTTACTACATCATATCCCTCTGAGACTAAGAGACCGCGGAACATCTCCCCTAGAGATGATGCCTGTCGATTAGAAATCCCCCAGAGGTGAATCTCCTTTTAAGGCTTAAGGACTCCCTCCTCGTTCTAGCTTCCTTAAAACCACTAAAAACACTCTAAATACCATCTGCTTTCAACTTCATTATCCAATTTAAAAAAAAAGATACATACTATTTCTTTTTCTTCTCAAACCTTATCACGCAACAACGTGATTAGGTTGGTGTGCAGTTTGTTTTCCAACTGTTCTAGGTAACCGTTTTAACCGAACTTAAAAATTACTTGCTTTGATTTGACGTAACGCAATAAATGAAGCAGGTATAAAATTTTCGTGATTGGAGATCGGTTTTTTATAAAGTTTTTTTAATAAGTGCTTATTGAATGCATTATTTTGCAGGATAATGAAACTCTAGCTGGCCTAAGTGCCATGAATGCGTCGATGTCCGGCGATGTCGCGGGCGCAGGAGCCGGAGCGGGCGCGGGGGCGGTAGCGGGAGCGGGAGCGGGCGCGGGCGCGTCGCGCGAGGCGTCGCTGACGCACAAGCTGGAGACGGCGCTGGGTCCCGTGTGCCCGCTGCTCCGGGAGATCATGCTGGACTTCGCGCCCTTCCTCTCCAAGACGCTGGTCGGCAGCCACGGCCAGGAACTGCTCATGGAGGGTAAAGGTATCTTCTTATACGCATGTTAGACTGCTTTGGCTGATTGTGCTTCTTTTAGCTAATATTAGAAAGATTTTTTAATATTAGAAAGTAACTTTTCGATACCTCTGGCTCGTAGATGAACCAATATAGTAGTTTAACATTTCTGTATTCTAGAGCACCGTTTTCATAAATTAAAGGTATTAGGTTATTCGACCTCATTGTCCTTGTCGGACTTACGAAAACGGTTACGGTAGCAAAAATCAATCACAAGTAGATTTTTTTATATTTGCATGCTTTATTTTAAATTCTTGATCTACATTTTTGAATACGCTTTGCGTTACGTTTATTGTGTCGAGCTTTTACACCAACCGTTCCTGTAGGGGTTTTGGGCCTACACTCTTAGCTGATAGTTAATTATATTTATATTATAGAATACTGTTAAGATTTTGAACTAAATGATAGAACAAAGTCGGGTGCTAAACGAACACTGATTTAATTATCAACATATAATTACAAACATGACCAATTGCAAGTGACAGCGTGTGTGTTATTCCTTATATGAAAAGGCGTATGTGTGGTAAACCGTACAGTTCCTTTAAATGTCTTTAAAATAAGATTTTTTAACTAACTAGCTGAAGGAAAATAATAATTGTTTATATTGGAAAAATATGTTACATGTGTGTTTCTGCAAAGTACAATTACAAAATCGTTATAATATTACATTATCAAATATTTATAAATATCCTACCGTAGTTACCTACTAAAAACCATAAGTTACATTTAATTGTTCTAAGAATAACATAATATAAAATTGAAGTACGGATTGTATCACCTTGGTTTTATATAAACTTTGTTGCAGGTCTGGCGACGTTCAAGAGCTCGACGTCGGTGGTGGAGCTGGTGATGCTGCTGTGCTCGCAGGAGTGGCAGAACTCGCTGCAGAAGCACGCGGGGCTGGCCTTCATCGAGCTCATCAACGAGGGCCGCCTGCTGTCGCACGCGATGCGCGACCACATCGTGCGCGTCGCCAACGAGGCCGAGTTCATCCTCAACAGGATGCGCGCCGACGACGTGCTCAAGCACGCTGACTTTGAGGTTAGGATTTGCACTTTAATCTGAGATCTACTCACATATTTAGCAAAGTCAGTCATATCATAATAACTTTATTTAAATAGACTCATTTACTAAGTTCTTTTAAATCGTCACAACAGGGAATATGTATGAGAAAAAAAAATGTAATTAAAGGCAATAGTCATAACTTTAAGTGGGTATCAACCGGGCATTTACAAATTGTCTCATTTTTAGTATTTAAATATGTACTAAATAAATTGTCAACACACTGATTGACAGTCTTTTCATTGTATGTGAACATCGCCGGGATATAAAACTTGGTTACTATCAGGACAAATTTATTAGAAATAGTTCACTTTCATCCGTTTTTCCTTCATTGATATAGGGTTTAGTTTAAAGGACACTTGTTAATGTTAAATAAGCCAAATATCTGCTTTAAACATTAATTTTTATTGTTATTTTTCATTAATTTCCTGAATGGTTAATTCCACAACTCTCATTCAACTTTTGGGTTGTTAGCTAATAATTATTTACCATTGATGTACATTGACTATATGGCTCTTTTGGTCACGCCTAGTGATACGTCATCTCTGGCCTTCCTTTACGCTTAAATTATTATTATTCACAATGCAAAGTGGTTTCATAGCAAAGTTTCGAAGCATACTTCCTATTGATATTGTGACGGAGTTGACTCAGATTGTGATGCGTGCGCAGTGCCTGTGCGCGACGACGGGCGGCGAGCGCGCGGAGGAGGAGCGCACGTGCGAGCGGCTCATAGCGGCCGCGCGCCGACGGGACGGCGCCGCCGCCGCGCGCCTGCTCGACAAGCTGCGGCACAGGTCAGGCACCGCACACCGAGCTAATTGAAAATGTGCTCCAAAAATTAGAGTTCAATGTACCGAAAGCTTTTTCAGTTTAACTAACTTGGATCCATGTCTTCAAAGTCATCATGTTTTTCATTTAAAAAGAATCTTATATAAAAAACAACCGATCTAAACCGGCATGATGTTATCAAATTTCATATGTCGGTCTATTTTGACGGATAAGAATTTCCTCGCCTGTCTTAATTTGCGGTTTGCCCCTTTTGTTTGTTTAATCGTTTTTGATGCTAACGTCGGCAGCAGCAACAATCAGTTCTGGAAGCTGGACTCGTGGGAGGACGACGCCCGCCGGCGGCGGCGCCTGGTGCCCGACGCCCGCGCGCGCGCCGCGCCCGTCGCCGCTGCCGGCGCCACGACCGCGCCCGCGCCGCACGACGCCATACTGCAGGTACCACGCCGCACTCACATCACACTGGTATCCCGAAGCAACTATAAAGAAATAACTACTTAAGACATGGCTGTATGGCCTTCAGTTCCCTTTGCCTACCCTTTAATAGAAATTTTATAACAAAAATTGAGTTGCCACGGTTTTGTAGTGCTTCAATGATGTTTGCACTAGTGAAGATGATTTCTACACTATTATTAGAAAACGAAGCGCTTCCCTACTCCACCGTTAACAGAGCAATACCAACAGTATTCTGAATGATTTGACCCAGCAATGGGACTCCCCGATGGTGCAAGGGTAGATGAAACTGCATGCTAGTTCACCACCCTTTGTTCAAAAACTACATGTAAAGGCAAATAATATTGTAGTACTGATATTTATAATTTAATTTAATTGATAAATTTTTAATGTAATTTGATTTGTAATTCATTATTTTGTATTTATTTTAGTTGTTACTAGATGTAACATTTACACTCTTACAAGCAAGTGATTCTTCATTAAAAAGCAAAAGATGTATTTTCAGGCCCCTTTCAATCATTAAAAAAAGAATGGTGACGTATTCCTAGGCTACACCTAATTATTTTAAGAACTAAGTAAAAAATATTATAAAAAGTTGATATTGCTTACGAAATAAAGAATAAATGATGAGATAATTATATGTTTCGTACTTTAGTTTCCATTTATCATTTTGTTAACGCAAGGAAATTTTTGATTGTGACTCTTTGTGGGAAATGTTTGTATATTATATGCTGTTTATTACTCTTACATAAATTGAAATTGGCAAGTACATTATTGGAGTGACTGTAGGCCACGGAAGAGCTGCACGCTCGTATCTGCGCCGGCGGGGCGGGCGGGGCGGGCGGCGCGGGGGCGCGGGGCGCGGCCGCCGCGGCCGAGCTCATCGACGACGCCGAGCTGCTGCTCGACGACCGCGACATCGACGCTGACCTCACCGGTCAGTATACCGCCTTATACCGACGCTTATGCTGACGTTCATTCTTGACGTATTATACATAGATGGGAATTCATATTTTTTATGTACATATGCTGCAGTTTTCTATATTTGCCACACATGCCCAATATGAGTTAGTAGTAAAAACAACACGCAAACTAACAGATGGGCCACAGTTCGGATACTTCTTACAACATATCTTAGCTCTGTTGTGCTCATACAATAGGCAACTATGTTACCACAGTAATATAGATTTATAGTTTCCAAACAAAACCCGAATTAGTAACCCTATGCCGGCCTTGGACATTATTCCCTTAGCAAACGTCAACATTTATTACAATATTAAAAGGACGGCGACATGAAATCGATGTACAAGGTTTACATCGATGATATTGTTTGTGCATGCTTGGTACTAAATCCATACATGTTGGACGGGATAAAGTGTACGCCTCGAAGAAATGCCTTAGCAATTTCATATCAATACAATGTTGCTTTTAAAATAAAGCAGGCACCTTTGAATCCATTAAATCACTTCAGATTTCAGGATACGTGGACATAATACATACATGTTTTATTATCCTAAGAAATTTATGAATATTTAACATTAAATTCCTAAAAGGGTTATACGAGTATATTCCAGAGGAGATAAAAATAAAGATATATTAGGAAATATATCAGGACTCTGTTGTTTGATTAGGTCCAGTGAACATTAGTACGAAGGCGCGGTTAGTGGCCCCGGGCCTGGTGGCGCCAGGCACCGTGTCTCTCACCTCTACTGAGCTGTACTTCGAGGTGGACGACGACGACCCGGAGTACAAGAAGATAGACCCTGAGGTAAGTCATTGACTCCAAATTAAACTCGTCTTAAGTTATTAATTCCTGGTACAATACAATTTAAACTATGATTTTTGCAACACCAAAATTGTCAAATTGAACTTTTATAAAAATAAGGTTCATTTAACAATTTATTCCCATTTATTAGGTTTCTATTCATAGCCTAGCCTAACTAATTTAATTATAAATTCTGCCACCATAAACAGAATATCGTGCCAAATATCATCATTAGTCCTCAATACGTAACGTCATATCAACAACAAAGACCTCTTAAATAAATCTTCTACTTTATCGCTTAATAAATAAACATTTTCCTCCTCTAAAACTATTGAACAAATATTATAAATCGTAACATAAAGGCGAGACAATCGTCTGACAAAACGGCACTCAAATAAGCTGTGACGTGGTGCTTTTGTGCGGTAATTTATTGCAGGTTTTGGATATACAACGAATAAAAGGAAATTATATCATTTCAATACTGACGACCGCAACTTATCTACCTGCACGTTTGCAAACTAAAATATGACTTATGACAGTATTGTTAGAGTAGTATTCTGTATGTCGTTATGAGTGCTAGGGATGCTTGTTATTGCGTCGTGTAATGATATCGATGTAGCGCACAGGCGCGTGATATAGGCGGGTAACCGAATATGAGGCACTTAGGTGCACGAACAATGCAGCCCCGCGGTGAACGGGCTGACAGGCGCCACGCCAGTGATGTGAACTCAAACAATATTGTCGATAATTTTTTTTAAATAATGTAAATTTTAAAAAAAATGGTGTATTCGCTTTATATTTAATGATGAAACATTTTGTTTTAACCCTCTGTAAGATTTTAAAGAATCATTCAATCATTTATTTGAATATGTACTTAAAAGGGAGTTCGGTGGTAATTATAGATTTGGTATAAGATTTGCCACTCGCCGCCAATTCGTACTCAATAATATAATATGCGTTGAGACTTGGCTGGCTTATGAATACTTCTTATTACACCCTTATGCTATAAATGACATTTAAAAATAAAATACAGATTACTAAATCTTTCTATTTAAAAATATTACGCTATTATTTAACAAGATAACAAGCTCGCAGGTGTATCCTCAAAAATAGAACATCTATGTTGTACTTCACTGATTAAGAGTGGCTGGCCTCGAAAATTGAATAACTATCGATATATCGGAATATCGATATGTGTATCAGTTGCGTCCTGTGAGGCGAGCCGTCAGCCCGGACGGCGGACAAGGACCCCCGCCGCGCCGTCCGACCGTCCGACCGTCCGACCGTCCGACCGTCCGACCGTCCGACCTCGGATGTCCGCCGCGGGCGTACACTACCACCGCCACGGAATGTTGCGATTCTTGCTCTAGCCATAGGTTAGACACATGACCATTCATCTAGACGGGTGACTTTATATATATATATATATATATCCAATGAATAGAACTTTAAAAGTTTTATTGCGTAGCTATTAGATTATCCGCAATCTTGTGGTTGGTAACATAAAGAGAGAAGAAAGGAGAATAGCATGGACAATAGGAGTGGTTTTAGCATTGTAATTGGTAAACTGACTTATGTAATGTAACTCATTTATTAAGCATAATTTATAATGGTTAACATTATCATCATATCCGATTATGTTTACTGCTGAATATGATTTTCAAACTGAATGGTTCAGCGCAGCCTGCGCGATGACCAGCTAGTTTATTACGTAACTCCAATGCTAATGGCAATGGTCTTCATTTGAATTGTATTGCGTATCCATTGTTGCTTCTCAAGACTAACTATCACAATGACATCTTAATAAAGCAGCAGTAGATTAACAATAAATTCCTGATAAAGTCCATGGCCAATTATAACATAATATAATAATAGGAAGGCAGGCAGGTCGCCTGTCCATATTGTGGGAGGCCACTTACTTAGTAATGGTAAATTATAATATAAAATAAAATATTCTTAATATCTTACTCGAACATGTCACTAACTTCTTTTTACATTTAAATATAGCTGATAAAAAAAACTGAAGTGATAATGAAACTTAAATATATATTTTTTATTTAATATTAGCAGTTGTTACCGATAAACGTCGTACAATTCGATATTTTTATCGGATATTTCTGCATTTTTTACAAGTTGTGACGTTAGGAGGTATCAATATTTACTCGTCTGCTTGTATTCAAATGAAGGCATCGATCGAAAGGCTGCGTAGCTGTGAGTGGCCAGTCCAAGTGACAATTTGAAGCGATTGTGAAATTTTCAGGAATAATTCTAGAACTATACACATAGTAGAGAAAATGGATTTTTGATTTTTAAAGACTTTCCGGGATGCTTGGTGCTTATTTTTTATTAATTAAAAAACTACAAGGGATTTATATAAATTATTTATATTTAATATAAATAATTTATATAAATCTTATAAGATATTCCGATTCCGAATGAGATTAAAATGTCCGTAAAACACCCATAATTTGAACTCGCAAAGATAAAAAATCCGAATAGCCTTGGGTTTGAGTAGAACGTTGAGTATTACCAATTAACAACAACCTTTTTGGACACATGTGATTTGTATCTGACCCAAACTTTTTTTATTACCATGTAAATGTAGTGCAAATGATTTACTTCCTGCCTTTTATCAAAATGTTCAAAAACATTACAGTTAAACTTAACTAAACTCTAACGCCCATAATTTGTGCCACAACGCTATTATCGAAACTGTGTCCGGTGATATTATTTACTGCGACTAATTCAACCGATTTCAAAGATTGTAAATTGAATTCGTAATGGGGTATTTTATTTGTTTATGCTAATGCACAGTTTTAATTAACCATGTCGTGTTTATGGTCGGTGCGAGCGGGACAAAAAACGGGGCCGTAGAGCAGGCCGTTGTCCTAAACGATTTATTTATTGGGACATATTTTATAATTAAATATTATGATGATGTATAGATCTTACTGCGTTAAAGCTTTTTCTTACAGAAAACTATGCGTTGTTTCTGGGTGGTATGTGTGTGGCTTTTTACTTCGTTAAGTTTTCCTTTCAATAAATGTCTTATAGAAAAAACAGAAAGGAAAGTTAAGAAAAATTAATTCTTAATAATAATTATATATACCAATATATAAATATAGTGTGGAGACACTCGAAACATTAGGTATATCGATATTTGATGACTTTCGTATCATAGAAAAAAACTCAACCAAATCAGTGTTACTTAAATGTGATCGTCTCTACGCATGATGAAAATAATCGGGTGCATATTGTACATGGGTCATCCTAGATTTAAGTAATTTATATTCACTAAAGTCTTGACAAAGTAGTAACTTAACGCTGAGAAAATCTGACTATTAACTACTAATTCTATAACGTTTCAAGCCATTTAATACAACGTTTTATTAATTTAATCCACGTAAAATTATCCCGCATCAACGTTGAGCGTTCGCGAATCGAACGGTAATTCTATATTATTGTTTACAATAAGTATAATTATGAGAAATATAAATGCATATACATATTATTAGTGGTCAGATTAGACGTTTCATTTGCAGTCATATGTTGAACGTATTGTTGTGCAGATGAAATTTTCGAGCGATTCTATTTACTAGTAAATAAGAAATATTTTTGCTTCACCACTGATAAAACGTAATGTTTACCATTTATCATCAAGTACTTTGTTGTATACAATATATAAAAAATCGTTTAGTTGGCTATTTGAAAACAAATTAACATAATATATAAGAAATAACACATTTTGAAATGTATTGAATTATCTATCCACTTGTCGAAACAATTACTTAAAATTGTTTAGTCCATGAGTTTTGAAAAAGGGATTTATCAAAAATGTTAAATTTCTTTTAATGACAGATTAGTGATTAAAATAACAAGTAGTTATTTATTGATAAAATAAACAAAAGTACAGGTAGCTTCAGTTTATAAATATATTAAAAATCATCCTACTACGGTACAGTTCTCATGTCAGCGTTGACAGACGTGGAGGTTGCGTCAATAAACATATTACGTCATTTTGACAGCTCCTGCCTTACTCCACTGCCGGAATGACAGGCTTGACATACGATTTGTTGTTACTGTACAGATAACAAAAAATATTTATAACTTTGATACTAACTGTATAAGGAATATTTTCCTTTGATGGTCGCTGTTTTTTGTGTGTACTACCTACCTGTCGTTTCTGCATTGTATTTAATTTTGATCGTATCGTCAGATAAGTGGCTCGGGGTCGTTAGCGTGGTACCTTGATATTTTAACTAACACACTGAACAGTCTTTCTTAAAAAAAACAGGATCTATGTATCTGCCTTTTGCAAGAAAAAATACTCGGGGACAAACTTTCACTAATTTGTTCAATCAATTGGAAAAAAGAAAAATGTGAATTTAATTCGAGTACTTATCATAGCAATCTTCTTTATTCTTCGTCTTCATCTCCTTCTTCTTTTTTTGTTTTATCTTCTTAATATAAAAATATATAGCTGTTCTAATAAAAATAAATTCTAAAAAAATATAACAAAAATTCAAATTAGTAATTTATTATGCAAAATCTTCTAACTGATGTGCTATTCAAAGCTATAATTTCTTCCATCTCTATTTGGATAACTTTTGATAGATGGCGGCAGTGGCGATAATTTTAGTGTATTTATTTTTAACATAACATTCACCGGGCTTATATAGTCAGAATCATTTGGTACCTTTATTAAAACTCACGTTCGGTATTTACTAACTCGTAAATAGTATTATTTTTATGTGATTTCCTGTCTTCAACAAAAGCTAAAGTGTAAAGGGAAAGATGTAGAGAAAACTATGATACACTTATCTACGTATTAAACAATTAAGTACCTACAGTTCTCCTAAAAAACTTACACACATATAAAAACCTGTGAATTACTAATACGCAACTTTTCTAAGTGTTTGTAAGTTTCAAGATTTATAGTGTCAATATTTCGTCATCCAGACAAAAAATATATTGTTTGTATAATATATATTAGGCCTAAAAATGTTGTATGGTTGCTTGTAACATAATTATGGAAATGAAAATAGTGACACGAACTAAAATACTAATCTCGCGAAAGAGATAGTAAAACATGAAGCGAAATATGTCAGTTGGAAAATAACTCTACATACAACCCGTATTATGAGCGCCGGAATCTATAGTATTCCGGAATCCAGGCGCCACGTATGTATCCGCCCGGTGTGCCTCCCGCGGGGTGCCGCGATCTGACGTGAGATAGCGGACATGACTGCTCGCTTGGGAATATTCCCGATTTATAGATTCCACGAGGAGTAAATAAATTTACAAATCATTTTTTCTAAAAATGAAACCCAGTTTTTTTTGCTATCTCGTATTATTTGTTGAAAATCTTAAAAACGGGAAGAGTGCTTTTGAGAGATAGGTATGTTTGTCTATCCAGTAGAAGTGATCACGGATTTGGGTTGTTATAAAGAATTATAATTAGTTCGGAATTAAAGTTTAGAGTATTCGATAATTATTGACAAAGCCACCAATTTAATATGGGATTTTGTCATTTTCTAATATCTGACATTTTGTAAACTTGTATGTTTCCACTGTTGTTTTTCGTTGTACGTCTACTGAAGTATGATTCTAAATATATTGTATTTTATGATAAATAGGACTTATTTTCAAAAAACCCTCCAATAACTGAAAATAGATATGTCAAAATAAATGGCAATATTAATCTTAATTAGTCACCAGGAGTAATGGCGCATGCGTGTAGAGCAAGCGTAATTACCAGGCGCGCATACCGTAGCAGGATGTTGAGGCATCCCGAGAATGCGTGCTCCCGGGGGAGCTAGTGCTGGTGATGGTTTAATTTAATATAGGACAGTACGATGCCTTTTGATCGGTTGCTAACATGTAATTAAAAAAAACAATGACCTCGCTGAAGTCTCCAAATCGTTAAACTACAAAAGAAAAATGCTGGCCTTGTTCAATACCTACCATACGACAGGATTCTTATTCCTACAGACTCTAGATAAGTAATCGACTTTAAAAAGCTGCTAAATATACTTTCGCATCCAAATTACTGATTGTACAGCAAATGCATCATCATACAATACGGAGTTTTAGACTCCGTATTGTATTGATGGTTTTTAAATGTTTTTTGTAAGTATCCAAGTTAAAGTTAGAATGAAGTAGGAATGCTCTAAATTTTGTCTCATTATCAATTACCTCAACCCCAAATAAAAGCCTAAATTGAGAAATATACATGCCTAATTTACTGTTTAAAGGCATCTTTAAATGAATGAGGACAAATGTTCGTATTCATCTCACAAACTTCTCTTTTGCTTCTAAATAAAACATTGCTTTTGTGATAGCTGTACTATACTGCATGCAACCTTCAACTGTGTCTAATAGATTGAACTACCCCCGATTCGTAGGCGGAACGATACACCAAGTTCCTAATTGATATTCACATGAAAAAGCTTAGAAAAAAATCTGTGCGGTCCAAACCATATGTTTCTGGTTACCGATAGGAAGTGGGATTCCGTTTTGGTCTCTCGGGATCGATATTCGTAATCAGGATCAATTAATATAGGTTGTTTGTGTTTTTGCCCCCATTCTCAATGTTCGTTTGATTGGTTGATGAATGCGTTTTTAATTTTTGAAAGGTGGTCCATAATTGAAATGTTAATATTTTTTGAGTTTTGTTTCTTTGCCTATCAAACGGTACAATCCACACTCAATGGATTTAAATTGTCTTGAGGATCCTGGGAGTAAAATATATATAAAGGTATGATTCAATACTATCGAATATCTTTATTTCTTTAAGTAGGTAAAGGAAATGGACAATAGTCATTATGTAGTAGTAGTCATCAATTACTTACTTACATTCAATTACTTACAGGAATATGCATACTAGTGTTATTTTTAATTTTAAAATAAATATTATTTTAAAATTAAAACTAACAATTTATTTAGTACATATTTAAATACTATAACTGGGACAATTTGTAAATGCCCGGTTGATACCCAGTTAAAGTTATGACTATTGCCTTTATAATTATATTTATTTGTTTTCTCATACATATTCCCTGTTGTGACGATTTAAAAGAGCTTAATAAAGTTATTTTTGACTTTTTGACTTTGAATTACAAAAATTTAGAGGAATTGTTACTAGAGCTGCCTTTCCCCACCAAACCGAGACAGCGTGGTAACGGTCTTAAACTTCTCGCGTGGACAAAATATGGTTTTGTACATCTTTATTATTAGGTAATGTGAGCTTGTTTTTATTTTAAAGTTCGTGCTTTTAAAACTATATTTCTATCGATTGTAACAACCTTGACTTTTGGATTCCAACATTATGTTGCCGTTATGAGGGTAAAAGTTATCTAACCACAAGCTAAACACGCGAGTGTGTTTATGCATTTAAACGAAAAAACCTAAATGTTATGCGAACAACGCACGACACATGAGGAGCTATTGGCAAACTTCAACACATTTTAGTTTTTACGTTATTTTTTGATTTATGACAAGACAAACATATGGCCTCTTCCTATGACTTAAGTTTGGGTTTTATTGCTATTTTTTTAACCTGATATATTGATGTGTTTTGTAATGAGCTACGCTAGAAGTTTCCCGACGAATCCGAATCAGAAACGAGGTAATCCAGACACTGACATAGCTCTTTGAAATAGCTAGTTGAATTAGCAATGGGCTAGGTATATAGCACGCAGAACGGAAATTGATAGGAATTTCTATAGTGGCGACCAAGTAGCGGAAAGTGGAAGTAGGTCGCGAGGAGCTGATGAATGTAAGCTGTTTGGAAACTGATGGCGTAGTCCTTTGTTCAGGAGGGTGATGATGAATCCGAGGGTGAATCCGTCAGTAAACCGAGGTGTTTGTGAGTTGTATTATTACATGTACTCAATCAAATGTAACCTCGTTAAAAGATTCTCGAAGCAAGCCAAATAACTCAAGCGCCATAAATTCAAACGGTAGTCGTTAAATACGTAACTTACTCATATTAGGCCTTTCACGCGTGTATCCGCGATGCATACCTAATTATCGCATGGAATTTGTCACTTATATTTACTATCTACGTGTGTAAGTTTGTCTGTCTGTTAGTTAATATATCCCATTTAAAAAAAATATAATTATGCATTGAAACTGAAATAAATAGTTATTGTATGTTAGATAAGCAAAAATGAATGTAATAAAAATGTCTAAACATAAAACTATAGTTATAACGCAGTGTTCTTATGCCTTAAGTATTTTGTACTAACACCCCGCATTTGTAAAAAGGACGAATAATAGAATAATCATAAGCCGAACATATACCATAGCTTTACGTTGCACATACTTATACAGATAAAGTCGCATGGCTCCCTTCTATTTAAAAAATAATGGCGCTGACATTCAGACACGTAGCCCTGTGACAAGAAACACAATAGCCAATAAACAACGGGCGTGCAATATCAAAATAAAGTCATCTTCGTACGTGAGTCGAAACATTTTGAGTTAAAGTAACTAATACCTACGCATGTTTAACGTTTCTTAGAAATCGAAGTGTATGGGAAAGTAATATTGAATTAACTTCTAATATTCTCCGTAATGAGGTACAGTATAAAGTAGTAATTAATATTCGAGAAGCCCTTTTGTATGCATTCCTGGTGAACTATCTTGGTATCAGGTATATAGTCGGCTGTAACCATCATTCATAATTTCAGAATGATTGCGTTACCGCCAATGAGTTTTTTAGTCTGTGCACTACGAATACAAAAGAACGAGTGATTTGGTTTTTTAATTTGTTTGCGAATCTGTATCACTTATAAGTAGGTACCCAAACCAAGTTCACATGTTACTGTGAGAGGTAGAATAGAATAGTATTGGAGATATCTTTATTGTACATCAGCCAATTCAAGAAGAGAAATACATAAAAAACATTTAAATAATTTTGTACAAAGGGCGACCCTATCGCTAAAATCTCTTCCAGGTAGTTGCAAGAGGCTGCACTTGTTTTACGTGATCAGACCAATTCACGCGTGCTCGTCGTGGACATACGCGCCGGGTGACCGCATGGTTGGTCCCGTAAACTTACCTTCTGTCGGATTATGATTGCCGAGTGATTTGCACTTGATATAAGACAGTTAAAATATATTGGTTGGATTTGGTTTTTGTTACTTACTCCTTTATTTTCCAAGATCATACTAAGAAATTGGACTGATGACATTTACATCTCATCTGAAGCCTATATTCGTCCTACTGCTGGGCACAAATCTTCCCACAAGGAAGAAACACACGTGGAGTTTGACTGATGGGGCTTGGTGGGTGAAAGTGGTTGCCGTAACAACCGGGACCAGCGGCTTGATGTGTTTTCACATCTACTTCACACTTATAATATTTTAAAAGCGTACAATTATAAATGTAAGGAGTATTCTCAGTAAGTAGTTCATTTCAAAATTCTTAAACCAATATTAAGAATGATATTACAAGTAGGCATATACCCAAATATGTTAAGCTTTTTTACGGTATCCTATTGGATTACTTTACCTCTACGAAAACTCATAAAAGTGGGTGGAAATGCATATCACTATATGCAGTTCCACCCACTTTTATGAGTTAAAAAAAACACAAAAACAAAACAAAATTACAAAAAAATTACAAAAAAAAAAACAAAAAAAAAACTACAACAAAATTACAAAATAAACAAAAAAAAACAAAATACAAAAAGATACAAAATTTATAATGTCTGATTTTTATATTTTCTAGTACTCGAATTAAATCCCTGAAGCTTTACTAGTATTATTTCTTTTGTAATTATGCCCTTTTTGGTATAGTAGACCTACGTTTATATTTGGAACTGAATATTTTCAACACGGTTTCTTTTGATAATAATTATTGGAATCCCAGTAGCGACTACTGAATTAGTTTTGCTAGATCAATCATACTTTAATGAGGCCGTCCACTTAGGCAGCGCAGGCGCAGGTACGCGATACATACATTAAAAGCGGTCGTTATCCAGATTTCTTTCTATCTCATTACTCATTATTAGAAACGGCTACCGTTAAGATAACGGGGGCTTAGAACGGATAGAGCTGGTGTTGGAAGCACTCGCCCTTTGACTTAGAATAACAAAAAATTTTAAGTAGTGTAATTACTGAAATAGTACTTGAAAGGAGTAAGTCCTAAATCCGACAGAGAGCATGACCTTTGTCATGTTAAGCCTACTAACTGATCAATAGATATTGATCAGTTAGTAGGCTTAACATGACATGTTTTGCATTTTTCGTGATTTTGACAGATTACCGACTGACCGATAGAATCGGGTTATATTTAATGTTAAAATTAACATTAAATATAACCCGATTCTATCGCATTTCTTCACATCAGCTTCATTAAGCTAACGAATCTCTACCAAGTATATTTCATTCCAGAAAGGTAGATCAATCACCATAAACTTATTTGTGAACACGCCTTTCTTTTATTATCAAGTATAAACTAGATTTAATTGTGCTGCTATCACAATTAAAATTTTCCTTAACTTCTGAGTGATTACTTCTAAGTTTGCCTGTTTGCCTCGTGTTGATTTAGTATTATATATCAATGTGACTGAACATACAATTAAATAAAAATGTATATAGAAAAAGAACCATCCCATTTCTATCAATCGCGGCCAAACTCGCAGTCTTTCAATTTTATATTCATTGTTGATGATGGATGAATAAATTTAACTCTATTTTCTTTGCACTTCTATTTTTCAGTGCTCTGTACTTTTCTGGCTATAAACTAGTTCTGAAGTCTCACACGAAAAATATTTAAACCATTTCTTCCTGAATAATCTGAAGCCAATTCTGCACATGTCTAAATGCTGTGCTCTTCTCATAATTGGTAATTTATATGTAAAACGTTGCGCGCGCGGCGGGCGCGTCAATCACCCCGCGGAAAGCGATATACAAATAAAACAGGCGTCCATTCGTCATTTAAACGCTACTGATTGTGAGATGCTTCACTTTTATCAAAATGGTAACTGTGGGGCTACTGGGAAAAAATTACATTGATACAATACGGATGTTGACTACAAGTAGGATTTTTCACATTATTTCAGAAGAATATGAGATATTCTAAGGTCTTTGAAACGTGTATTGGTGTTGTAATTTACCACAAAAGGCTAAATAAGTAATATAGAATTCGTTAAACACATTTATACTATTAGTTGTCTCACATAAAACTTAACAAATTTAATAACGTCGACGAATTTTGTCCATTGAACACTAAATTATGCCCACACTTTTTATTGATTATAGCTATTTCCCTTAGAAATGGCTACCAAAGCCTGAACCTGGGCATTTTAATAGCATTTTTGGTCGACTTGTAACAGCCCCGCAAACATATCGATATATTTTGGAAAATATTGATTATTGATAAACGGTTGATTCTGCAATATTAATTTTTATTATTGAAATACTATTTATTTATGAAAAAATAATACATACCAAATGCCTGGCCACTACCAGAAAAACACGTATTCTCTCTAACTCCAAATCAAATCCGCAATAAGACTTTATAGTAAAAGGTCATCTCTCGATCTGGACCAAGTTGTAGAATACCGCGCTTTTTATCTTTACGTCATAGACATTCTGACTTTTGCATCAAAACACGACGTCTAGTGTTTATCGAAAAGGATAATTTGGTTTGGACTTTCTGAATGAATACTGAGTGTCTGAACTGCAAAAAGTTAATAGCAAGACTGTGTAAGAGAGAGCTAGTATAATCTAGTAATTATTTATTATACAGCTTAAGACCAAATGATATATATTAACAATTGGCTCAGCCGCACCCATGGGCCTTTACACACACAGTCTAGCAAATTGAAAAGATATTTATGATGTGTCCAATATATCAACATTACTAATTGTTATTCGGTAATTGGTCGTAACTTTCAGTTGTTCCATTCGCGCCTGGTAATGGTATCTACACATTTTATTTATATTCTGTCTCGCTCATTCAAAATCTGTAAATTTTCTATCAGCAAGGATTCCTTCAAAAGACTTGATCTTATTTTACGAGTTGTCAAAATGGAGATGTTTAGAGTATATAACTTACCTGCCTTCGCTTTTGGAATCTTCTTATCATCTAGTGTTGTGGAGTCATATGCTGAGCTTGGCATAAGGAATCACAATATATTTTTAGTTTTATTAATGGCAGTGTGCCCTATGTTGACAATGTAATTGCTCTCTCTTGATTTCTTCGAAATGAAAAACGCTTTAAATATTACAAGTGACTACAGGGTATGACCGTCTGTGGATAGCTATGAAGGTAGCAGACAGGATAACATACAGACAGATACGATAAGCAGAAGATAGTTTTATGTGCCGAAGCCTCGGAGAAGCCTACGTTCTCTGCATACGCTTATGCGAAGATAGGTTCCCTATATGGTTATGGCTGTCTTTCTTTTGATTATTCACCATTATTGTATAAAAATGTACTTAACTGCTGGAAGGTACTGACTTTTTTCTGAAAGTTTATTGTGTATACACTAATCGTTAAATAATAAGTTTGGGTGATGACCTTCATTTAGAATGTCGAATTTGGAATAACTCATTGTTCATTCGTTCCCACTAATCTAGACGCACCACAATCCTTTTGGTGGGCGCCATTTTATTGCCACTATAAGTGCGCCATAAAACGCTTTCGTATCTCGTTAGTATTCTGTTAAACATTTATAATTCTAGGGCTTTTAAAGTGGTCTTTTAAAACAAGCTTCTTAGAATGTGAAATTTAAAACCTTTTTCCAAATTGAAATTCATAAGTAAGAAACGTATTATGCCACCGCATCTACTTAAGAGGGTTAATTATGTCGTTAGGTTTTTGCATTCATTACTGTTCGCAGTGGTAATTGATCAACACTCATGTTATTGTAATAATCAACCTAAATACTCTTAATGCCTGGCCTTCTGTCTTAAAAATATTATGTTACATAAAACATTGTTTTCCTTTTTCCCCTTTCACGCCTTTCGTTTAGTATTAAGAACTTAATAAAAATATTTATATTTTTAAAATGAAGTGACCAGTATTCACTTGTTATAAACGTATCCACACAAAAGCAGATTAGTTAAAAGTTTATTAGACTCTTAATTGACGTTTAAGTAGTTAATGACATTTAAGTCGAACTACATTTGCTGTAGCGGACTAGAAAGATTTTATTACTGACGGTAATTTCTTTGTTTAGTTTCCATAACAAAAACGTCACAATGACTGTGTTTTTTAAATCTACATAGGTACGTACAAAATTTCAATTAAGTGGCAATTACAGCGGTATACATATAGATTTATTCCTATATGCGCGTGCGGCATTACTTAGTCAGATTCTAATTAGACAGTCGAATTATCTTTAGCTAGATGCAACTAAGATAACTTAAGAGATAAGTTTTATAATTATCATTTTAAATTACGTATGTTATTTTTAATTGCAAAGCCTTTTTTTGGTTGTCTTTTTTGTAAACAGTCGGTTATTGAAAAAAATATTAATTTTGATATAAATGGAGGAATTTTTAATTGTGATATATATGTTTTTCTGTAAACGAGCAAATAATACTACTAATGTGCCACAAAGAATAATAAGTGAACTTTTAATAAACATATATTTTATATCAGCAACATATCATTTGTAATATCTTTTCATTGTCCGGCAAAAAAGATAACACCACTCCAATATGTCATTTGGACACAGAAAAAATCCTATCACCACTTTTAAGATAAGGACCCTCGCAAACTGCCCTCGGCTTAAAAAATGCACCTCATTATACATATTCGAAGAATGCATTAAGTTTTATCAGTACAGGTGTGGCTCGTGCTGGCGATCAAGTAACTGAAGGGACGTTATAAACAGCCATTTGAAGATGATTCCAATTCAAGTACTAAAATACATCTCCTTTGAAGTCTGTCGTTTATTCATTCAAATAATGACCCACTTAAGAGCTACAGGTGATCCACCAGCTGACGCGAGCGTTACCCACAACAAAAGTAAACTAGATTAAATCGATTGTACACTTTAACTGATTGGCACACATGTCGCGCGATCAATCCATTGCTATTGGTAAACCCCTTTAATTCTATTCTAATCGAAAAAACTGCGTCTCGTTCTAACGTCCTATATGCGACAGCAATAGAAAGAGTAGAAAGAGTTTGAGAAATATCGTGACTAATTTGTTTGTTCTTTTGATCTTTTTGTGAGGGGTTGAAACGTCATTAGGTGATTATGAGTGTAAACAAATTATTTTCAAGTGATTAAAGGCTTACGGTATACAAAGAACATCTAGCAGAACTGTTTTACGTGTATAATACTCGGAAATAGTCAAAACAACTAGTGTATCTACTGAATGACAACAAAACGTAATGGACCATTTAAGTAACAGTAAGTAAACGAGTGAAGACGTTAATTCATTAAATTGTTAGAAATAAAAATACACAGAAGGCAGCGGCAGTAGAGCAGCGGACATTTTGTAGTTGTCTGTTGATCTCACCCCGTCACGCGTGTCCAATTAAACAACCGTTTATAATCGTCTCATATATGTCCCCGAATAGATCAACTGCGATACCAAAATACGTTTGCATTTAAAGGAAGCGAAGACATATTTAAAAGGAAATTAGATTATATGAGATCGTAAACTGAATTAATTTGATAATATTTTTAAAAATTATATTAGCGTTTTGATCTTACTGTCGTAAGTATAACTAAAATATATAAAATAACTAAAGAATAGAAAATAATAAATAAAAGTACACTTAAAGTCGTTCATATTTTAATCATGTCAAATAATTATTGAAAGTGCTCACCACTCTATATACTACCGAGGCGGTAGAAACAGGCTGGTTTCTGTGTGAAATGGTCATTCATAGAAACTAGAATATTACAAAAAATTTGCTCTCGTACCGCCCCGGTACCTCCTCAGTGGGATCTGCGCTAAACTACTTTGACATTCTAAAGACAAGCTGTTAATTCCTTCAATAGATATGAAACTGCGTTACGACAGAAATAAGTGGTTGTAGGTTAAGTACGAAATTTAGAAGCACCGGGACAGTACTTGTTGCGATAAACTGGGAAGTATATAAACTATTTAAAACTAAGAGTTAATTTTATTAGGTAAATGTATCTTAACTTTCGTAAATACCATATCATAGACATTACCATCATTATAGTAAAACTACTTACTTAGTAAACGACAGGTGGGGCAACGACACGGGTGATGACGACCTGATAACACACGAACAGACACAATAAAATATACACAGCGACAGCTAAAGAGACAGCAGCGCTTATTTAATTATTTATCTTCGGAAATTTATGACTTACAGTGAAACGGAACTGAACGCATTTTTATAGATTTCTCTTCGATTTTATCTTTGTTGGTGTCATTTGTTTTATCATATTACAGTCAATTATTTTAAAGTTTTTGCTTATTAATTTATTATTTCGATGGTACCTATTTTATAACATAAAATTAAAAGGTTACATTTCATATTAATTATTTATTTAACCCTTTAAAAATCATTTTAAAACATAAGACTCTAACTCTTCTAGATATTCTATGATGTTTATTGTAACAACTGTTGATAAACCTAATAAATAAAACATTAAATTCTTCAGCTAAGTGTAAAAGTAAATTATGTAAGCGTCTCCTGTTTGTCCTATATAGGTACAGTCAGTAGAACACTGTCTCTTATGTCAATATGTGAAAGGGAACAAAATTATTTAGAGTTCATTTTATTAACTTTAAGTCAATAAAAAGAGACAAATATAAGTGGCAGCACAATACATGATTGTCCACGCGTAGTATCGCCATGTAAATCAGTAACTTCAACACGTGGTTGGCTTAAAGTAAGCGCGTTAACCCCAAACTAGGAGTTTGTTATTAATTCAACATTTAGTATCAAGAACTACGGAATGCCTCGTTGCCGTCGCCGCGGGGCACACGACTGCCTTTTATTTGTGGTGGCCCGTTGAAAAAATAAAAACGCGTATGATCAGGCGCATGATGGATGTGGAAGGCTCGGCGGGGCGGTGCCGGCCATTAAAAAACAATAACGCATAGAGGCTTGTGTCTCGCGCAATTTGTAGTCGTGTGTACTCATCTTTATAGCAAACGAACAGTTTTGTTCAATTTTATATTTTATGCTGTAGCCTTTGAAGTTGAAATCAGTTTCCGTTGTGATGTTTCCTAGTTTATACAATGGGAATTGCTTTTGACAGGCAAATTGTTAATATGATTTTAATTGATCTCTAACACGTGTTGCTGGTCTTGCTTTTTTGTGTTGTCCAGTAGACTATCAGAGTCTGTTGTCTGTTGATACGTCATTATGTTTCCATTCTGATAATTAATACATTGTGAGACTTTCTTTATAAGGGAAACTTCCGCTATTTAATCCACCTTTTTTCGGTTAACTTTGAGAATAATCCATTTATTTTGTATTTAACATACCTAGATACTTATTTAATTTCATAGAC
Source organism: Acentria ephemerella (assembly GCA_943193645.1). NCBI lineage: Eukaryota > Metazoa > Arthropoda > Insecta > Lepidoptera > Crambidae > Acentria > Acentria ephemerella. Next base: position 637,849 of record OW971894.1, read on the forward strand.
AATCAAAATAACAATTAAAAAGTATACAATATGACCCTTTAAGAATATTATAGCAAATAACTTTCAAAAGTATTTAACATATACTTGTATCCTATTTTCAGTAAGTTCAAATTTTTTCCTTAATTAAAAAAACTGATAACTTCTGGAAGTTATGGATTCCAGAAGTTATCAGTTTTTTTTAATTTACAAATATAATCTTGTGGAAAGCAATAAGTGTAGAAAAATACTCTTATTTTTATTTAACCCAACTCTTTTTACGTCTGACAGGTTAAATATTGTTTTTTCTGTTAGTAAAACGAAATAACCAAATTATGATTTATTTTCAGGTAAGTCTGAGTAAATGACAACTGAGCGATATTAAACCGTTAACTCTGGTAAGTTTATATTTAGATTGAAAATTTCATAAACATTGTTTTACATTTAATTTTTTAAAAACAAAGCATAATAAATCTCGACCAAAACGACTGTTTTAAATGTATACAGTAAAATGTATGAGTCGAAATAAACAATTAGGTGCGTCCATTACAGGTTGATATGTCGCCAAACGGCTCCAATTGTCTTGCCTTAATTACAAATAAATTGAAGCATTTTTTTTGTTTCCGAATCAATTTGCTCACTGTCAGTAGTTATGGTCAATTTTAAGTGGATTTTTGGCAAAACTCCTGATTTTAGAACTTTTTGTGTGTTTCCGATTTGGATAAAAGTAAATAACATTCCAGTCCATCTTTAAAAAATTTTTTTTTGATGTTCTATATTTGTGTATACTTGAAATATTTCTAAAGTAAACTTACACGAAAAGGAATACATCTCATCATGGCCTTTCGCTTCAAGCAATATTACGATCGTGAAACAGTTTGCTGTAGAGAAATGTATATTGTAGGTAGGAATAATATAGGAAGGAGGAAGCTTTATGATTTCTGTTACGAGGAAGGGGTTTTTGTCACTATCAACAACAGGTTATTTACTTCTGTACATTAAACTATATACCATTGCTGGGCTGCGCGGACCTTTGTTTCATGATAGAACTGCTTCAATAGTAAATACACAATTCATACGGGTCGGTACGTAAAACGATGATGGCATCGTACGGAAAGATTGGGGATCCCAATATAAGCACTCCCAATCTTTCTGTTGTTGGTTGGCTTAAAAAGTGTATGTGTACTTCAGCTAAAGATCAACAAAAGTCAAAAATAACTTTATTTAAATAGACTCTAAAAGATGCCACAAAATCTCTATAACTTACCAATTACAGTATATGTTGAAACTTGGAGCAGTTATTATTGAACAGATAGAGCTTATGAAATGAAACTGTATGACCCTCTCGTCCTGTCGTTACGTACGTTGGTACGGCAACCGCTCAGGAGGTTATTTTTGTTTTAAATTATTATCATTGTATTATTATTACATTAGAATTGAATCTTCGTGACTAATCGGTACGTGTTGTCGATTTTAATTACAGAAAATTACTGGTTTTGATGGAGAGGCTTTCTTTTAGCTCATGGCTTCTCTGAGATTTAGTACGATAGTAGATTAGATAATGCTTATTATCACGGACGGTTCATAGTGCCCTCTCCACCTGATAAATCACCTAAGTGATGAAATTCGGGTGATTTCGAAAAATCAATTTTCTCGCTGCATTTAAGGCGAATTTGCGAAGCCATAACTCAGCCTGTGCCAATAAACAATAAACAACAATTTTCCCATACATACTCATACAAAATAACTTTAAGCACCCACTGAAACCGTTAGGCCTTGACTGTAAAGAAAAAAATTTACTGCTCAACTGCATTCATAAGGTTGTACGTTCTCGTAGTGGTGATTTAACCCTTAAATTGTGGGTGTAGTCTAAATGTGCCCTATTACAAGAGACGTAAAGACAGTTTTGGTGGTTTGTGGATGGTAATTAAGTTTGTAAAGGGTATAACTAGTTGGCAAACTACGTATTAGCGGCGAGTGATGGTCGTCTTTTTGGCTCGCGCCTAATTGTAGGTTCTCGACGCCTGCGCCTGCGCGGACGGCCTCTGCTATGCTGTAGGGCTGTCACCAGCTTTCTTTATTTTTATTTATTCCACATTAATATAAGCATAAATATGTTAGGCAAAATATATATTACTATAACCCTAGATTATTCATTTTAACGTTTTGATGTTTTTATTTCCAAACTTTATTTTTTTATATGTGTTTAATTAATGCCATAATAGCATCCGTTTATTTTGAAACTATGATATGGTAGGTATATCAAATGAAATATTAGAAGTAAATAAGAGGTTTGGTGCATATATAATCATAATTTATAACCATTTTAATGTTATTGATTTGTAAATGAAATATTATTGTGTTGATAGCCATTTTTGAACATCAGCCCATAATATTTCAAGTCTCGTTAGAACAAAAAAAGAGGTTTCCTTAATTTGTCGTATTAAAGTAACTTTTATAGTAAACATCATTCTAACAAAACAGCTATTACGTCCCACCGTTCATAATCTATTACAAACAACTGACAATTAAAATCTATTATTAATAATAGTTCGTATCAATAACGTGTGTAATCATATAATTATAGACCAGCGATTAATAGCGGCCAGGGCTGCGGCACTGAGGTATCTCGGGGGTAGGGCGGAGTACGGCCGACCGGTAATTTGTCGACGATGTGTGTGGCGGCCCTATCTCATACCGGGCGCGTTTAAGGGTAAATTGAAAAATAAACACGCTGAGTGATCGCTCGTGATGGGACGAGGTCGTTGACTCTGAGAAATTTGCATGAATCGAGTAATCGAGAGCTGAACCTCTTGGGATAGCTGTTTGTAGTATTGAGCCTGTATATCACTTTGTTAAGGCTTTGACTTATGATGGTCTCAGTGGTAAATTTATCAGGGCGGTAAAGTAATCTGTAAAATTAAAAAGTAATCTAGATACAATAATCATTCTATTGCTAAAATATTTTGTGATCAAGTCAAAATACCTACTTGCAATTAGGTTTGTCACTAAGTCAAATTTCTACAATACATCCAGACCTCTATAAAGCATATGTATACATGTAATTATAATAATTTTCTTTTTGTTCCTTGCTTATAAATATATTACCTATATATAATTTATTAAAAAGTCTTCCCTTCCTATAAAAATTGTCCTTTTTAGTAATGGAGTGCAAAGTTAATAGGCAAATTCATTTGTAAATTCTATTTTATTAGTTTTTTTTCAGTCCATGTTTTTATGTAGTAAAGTTAGCTGAGAAAATTTGTAAATGAAATAAAATTATAATAAAATATATAAATACAATATTCAGTAGCTCTTTATTCTTACATAAAGCTTTTTATAGAGTCGCGAGTGCTTTTAAAAGTTTAAATATTCATTGAAATAGCAAAATAACATCATAAATAGTGTCTACAAAAAAGGACCAGAAAAAGGACGCCAATATCTAACGTATTCTTGTTGATTTAACTGAGTTAAACCATGATATATACACAATAAACAATAATTTCGCACACTCTATTGATACAAGGGCAGTATAAATATACGAGAGTTAAAACCTGTCCGTGGGCCGCACAAAGGTACAAATAAACAAACAATTAATTACTGGTTGGCGGCGGTTGAGTAAACAAAGCAAAAAACAATAAATCTTGAGTCTGTTATGACGCGCTCCGGGCTACGTTCCCGGCCCAGCCAGTGTGTGCCCGGTGGGACCACTGCTCACTTGCAACTTGTAATTTCACCTCGCTAATGTTACTTTGATCGATTTTTATTGTTTTTGAAATAGCCTCAACTATTGAATGGTTATTAAGAAGAAGCACAAACCTAAATAATAAAATTATAATAATATCTTATAGTCTCATCAACATCATCAGCTCGAGCCTACCCTAAATCATGGCGATTAGGCCTTATTTTATTACGAAGGCCAAGTGTGACTTGGTCGACTTCACACACAACGTATGAATATCTTCACAGCTTTGTGCAGGTTTCCTTACAATGTTTTCCGTCACCGTCGTCGAATAAACGACCATGTGAATTCAAAATTTGATAACACTTTGGAACGTGGCGGGGTTCGAACCGCTGCCTCCCGACAGTAACTGATCCACCGACGCTTTTAGAAAATTTTCTAATTATGTTCAAATCCTTAAGAATAATTTTGTTGTATTAACAGATTTTTTAAACAATCAACTTGTCAAGTCATTATCGGAGTAAAATGTATCTGTGTGTTGCCAAATCGACCCTTAATAACGAATATACGAGTGGGTCTAACTTACAAAACAATAAATATTTTGTCGTTTCAAATAATTATTAATTTAAAAAGTATTATCACATTTATTCCTAAAATAACATGAAAAAGCGCCATATTATCAGTTTGGTTAGTGCAGTAAATTTATTTAGTATTCAAAATTACATTGATAACGTTGCAAAGTAATGGATTACACAGAAAACGATTATATGCAGTAGGTAGTGTATGTTTTTCTTAATTTATTGGAGACGAAAACAGATTTTTATAATTTAATTTTACTTAATACAAATGTTAAAATAAAAATTGTTATCCTCACCAACGAAAATAATCTAAATTAATATAGAATGATATGTTACCACATTCCCAAGATACAATGTAAATCAAATCAAATCTAAACGAATCTTGTGTTTAATATAAATAATTTTTATTAAGGAAAGGAATCGGAAAACGGAAAATGAAAATGCTTAAAAGAAACAATGCAGAATTGGTACCTTTGTTAAACCCCTGCTTTGATATCAAAACTATTTTTGAGCGGTAATATTTGAATATTTATGAGCCGTGAAAACGAGTTTTATTTTGAGCAACTGCATTACCTTTGGTACTAACGTCCATACATTGATGGTCATTAAATTAACTGTCATACTTGTCCTACTGAGTCCCAAGTTTTTTGTTAAAGGTACAGTCAGCAATAAAAATACGACATTGTTTCTGTCGCACCATATCTAGTGCCATGTCGATACGTATTGTTTATGCGGCGCGACGCGGCCCGTTTGATGTCGCGCAACAACTGATATCGCTAAAAGCGTCCATTTGTATAACGCTCGCGAAATGTGATATGATCCTTGATGCAAAGGCCTTGAAGACGCTTTAGTACAAAAGTGAAATTTGTTCTTTATTTATTGTATTAATATGTCTAATTACTTTCTTAGATACAGAAGTTGGCTTCGGTAAGCGAAGCAATTTTAATCTATACTTAATTGTTGATCCATGTTTGTCTGTCCTTTCGAAAGTCTTGGTTATTTTATTTAAATATGTTCAGCAAATGACTCGACACCATTTGATGGTAAACAGTAGAGGAATCCATATGTAGATCCGTATGTGTATAGAAGATAGCTAGAGCAACATCGTACACACTGCCCTAGCCACATCCACCTTACCAGCCCAAATTTCTTTTTTTTAACTTCTTTGACGACATGTGTAGCAAAAACGACATGTGGTAAGTAGTTACCGACAAGTAGTCAAGTGCTTGTAGATGCTTGGACACCACAAAATATACCTTATCTGTGTCCACGCGCTGCTTTTGTCATTATTAACTAAATTTTAAGAAGGAGAAACTTCTTTCATTGTGTGTATTTTGCGCGATATCGCAGTCAATGTTTTTTCTCACGGTTCAAATATTATTTTATCCAAATAAGCATCATTACGAGCTCATGTTATGGGTTCTAGTCAACGATGAAATAAATAGTAATGTATATAAATAATAGATAGACACGTCGACAATACTGGAGATTATCCATCAAACTTTGACATTAGAAACTTACCACTCAAAAAGAAGAAATTTTACATATAAATAAGTAAATTAGAAATAAATATATAATTAAAAAGCCGAGGAACACTGAAATCAAAAGATACATTGAAATTGTATTGGTAGTATATTGAGAACTACTTAAAATTGTGTGTTGTTTTTTAAAATCTATTTATTTTAAACGAGCTACTTCCCTAAAGGGTAGTCTAAATAATCAGCAATAAAAAATATTTAGATATTAAATTCTAGATTAATATAGTTCGATTGAACAGCTTCTTTTGCCAAGTGAAATAACATACCTGCATCTCGTCGCAGAGATAATGTGTCGCATAATTTTATGCATGCGCCCACGGCCGCCGCTGATAGCGCCCTAATGAGGGAGGTCCACTGCACTCTGGTACCTCTCAAAGTCTCAATTCGTAAATATTATTTATCAATTATTTATTGCAGAAAATATGTTTGTGAAGTTCAAATATAGACTCAACTTTGAAACAGCATACAAATGAATAAAATAGTTATCATCAATTAATGCTGAGATTTTACATAATTGACTCGTACAAAAACTGTTTCAACCGGGATTCGAATTGGAAACGTTTGCAGCTTTGCATCTGTCTTCTCGTGACTAGCTTGTCAATAATTTATGAATAAGTACTGTGATCATAATCATATGAGACCCTGATCTATATGAGTCGAGATAAAAAAGTATTTTAAATTTTAATAGCAGTGCTCTAAATATCTAACTGGCACACATTCGTCACGATACACATTCCAACTACCATCATCTCATGCGACACTTAAATAGCTTGCCTTATTAGTGACTCCTATTTATAATTTACTGTTATGTACAGATAATTGCTATTTGAACTATTTAAATGAAAGTATAAAAAGTATTAGCTACCTATTTATTGAAATTTCGTCCTTAATCTGATGGCGTTAAGATGAAATGTATACTAAGCTTTATTTTCCACAAAAATACCTTCAACGCTATCAGTTATTGTTGGGAATTATTACTAAAAATAAAACGCATACAAAGTTGTTATTTGATGTGTTTTTAAATGGTGACCAATTGCCATAATATCCTGCTTTATTAAAGATAAATCATTGTTAGCATAATATACTAAATTGATTTCCAGTTGCTCTTTATGGCCAGAGTAAGGAGCTGGGGCAGAGAATACTCGTGAAGCACAACATTTTAGAAAGAAGATTAGTGCCAGTTAATATTTAACCTATTTGCATAATATGGCAAAAACATTGCTTTGAAATCGTTTTGCATAGGTATTACTGGTAATACCATAAGGTAATATTTTCTTTAATAAAATAGGTAATTGGTAAAATAACCATTCATAATAACGCCTGCCACGGCCGCATGCAGTCGAACTGTCGACACGGGTCAAGTTGGACATTGACGGGTCGTTTAGCCGTCAGTAGCCAAGTATGATATAAAACTACATTTCAAATTAAACTCCATGGATTTTATTTGCAAATGAACTCAAGGTTGCTACTGTATTAAAATTTTTCTAGTTTTATTATATTGATTGGTATCTACGATATTTTCTAATCAATGATTTGCAATCACTAATATTTTTAGAAATATTTCATATTTTGAATTTTTTCCTTGCCTTTACATTTAATTAGTAATAATGAACTATTCTAACGGCATCCTCTGTTTTTATGGATAATCTTCGTTTTGTGTAAATTGTGTATTAATAAACATTATTTTAGCCACGTGAACATGTTGGTGATAAATATAATAGAAATTCAAATGTGATTTGCAAATCAATTGCTTTGCAATACATTGCACTTCAGCCTCGCGATTTTGTCGTTCAGCTCAATAGAGAATGCGGTGCGACTTGTCGTCAACGATTTAGCTTACCTACTACATTCTTGTTAGTTCTGTTACTCTGGTACTGGTTCTAATACTTCCTTATTTAACTTAGATGAATATACAAGAAAATATTATTTTTTGTAATATTACTAAACTTACTTTAAATCGATAAAAATATATCCATTTAAATCGATTGTTTATAAATTTTTAATACACTGCAATTTATTCAAATTAATAATAATATTCAAAAATAAAAGTGATTAAAATATAAACATTAAAATTCTGGTATAAAAATGGGCTATATTAACGTAGTCTATATTTGCGAGCATATATTTGCAAGGCAAATTATCAACAATGCTGTCTTGGCCCGACGATATTAAATTTTTGAATTTATTTGATCCACTAATCATTTTAATAAGACAAAAGGGCTTTTGTTTTACCAAATTGAAAAGGTGTGTATTGTTTTTGTGACATGCGTACATACTACATAATCAGGGAACGAATGGGGCCACTAAACAAGTATATTCGGACATTCCTGTTTTAATGAGGTATGTATGTTCCACTTTCAAATGTCGTTTAACTGAAATACTTAAATATGTGTATCTTTTCTTTATCGGCAAATTAAATGGAATAGATAGCTAATTAACATTTTTTGGTATTCTTGTACGGCAGATACATATAAAGTAAGGTAAACACTTTGATTAAATTTATATATTTAATTGTCAAAAATATTGTTCGAATTTTTAGTTCGTTAGTACCTTCTAAATGGCAATTTCATACTTTACTCCGTAATATTAATATATAATATATAATTAATTTCACGAATAAGCTCTGCTACATATGGAATAGAGTTTTAAATTCGACGGATCAGTTTGTCTTATCGAAAACAGTTGCCACTGTTATCGTCAAAAAATTGATTTGAATTGAAAATTTTAGAAAAGGAATCTCGTTGCAAAAAGGTAAAATAATGACATATTGTTAAGGTTTCATATCCATGTAAATCCTAAAAACCTATGTTATTGTTTTATCTTAAAATAATATACAATATTTTATTGAGATAAATATATTTTGCAAAGTATTATTACTGTATCTACATGTATAGAATGTAGCTAAATAATTACTTTTGAGGATATTAAATACAGTAGTATTGCCCGGCAACTGACTCTAAATTTCCATTTAACATCTTATTTACTACATTTAGTTTGTAAATAAATTTCAATGGCTTACTCGCGCGCTCGGTGGCCCACCCGTCCCATCAGCCAGCAGTTGTTCCTTCAGAAAGGGGAATGATTGACCGCTTCCTCCTCAAACGGTCGCTATGATTTATCCTCCCTAGACTCGGTTCCCTTTGTTTTATGCGCGCCTGGTGCTCGCGTTCCGCTCGTGAACTGCGTACTAGGTCCCTTAATTTATGTTAATTTAATGTGGTTATTTTGATTACATTATGTAATTTATATTGAGGGCTTAGTAAATAGATGCTATGATTTGTTTGAATATCCAAACAATCCAAAGAACGCACGGTGAACGTTATACTTGCACGCAAAATTAAAATTTGCTGAGAATCGACCGGCTCATATTACCTAAACACTTATATATAAACAATATACTAGCATTTTGTGGGTGTTTAGGGTACTGCACCTCTAAATGTTGGAACAAGATCCTCCAACCCATTATCCGGTGTTCAGGGATATAAAGATAAATAATAAAAAAATTACTAACTACGCAAAGGTTTTCTTAAATTATTTTTCTATTTTTTTTTACAATGATGCTCTAATATGACCTTATAGTGCATGTGTAAGAGTTAATATATATCTACCCTTGGTTTGGTGGTGTCGGGCATTTGGCGTTTGAAAGTATCCAAAGAATACCATCGTCGTGACAGTAGCGGTTGCGATAATATGTCGACCGGAAGCTTATTTGGTACTTTTTAATTTTATTAATTGTTAGGAAATGTGTAATAAATACCAAATAATATATTCTATCCTATTCTAAATATACATATTAGTAAATTTACAGAGACATAAAAATAACTTATACACACTTAAAGACAAAAGAGTCAAAAATAAAGTACCTACCTATTAAAAATTCATGGTACTACGAAAATGAAAAAAATTATACCCATTCATTATGTAGTAGTCGTATAGAACTAATGAAAATAGGCAAAAATATGTGATCATATAAACTTTTTAAACAACGTTTGGAATAAATACAAAAAGAACTTAAATCTCTCAACTCAACTAACAACAACTCAAATGAAGATGTAACCTTTTAAAGTTTTTTGCTAGCATCGTGTGTGATCGCTAGATCGCGCATTATTAATAATATCGAACTGATTTTAATTGCATCTGCCGTCGCTACCTACTGGGATTTCGGCGTTCTGCTTAAATAAGCACCTGGACATACATTAGCAAGTAACTGTTTTTAAATATTTGGATAATTAATAAAATAGACACAAGAGACAAAAGTATAGACAAGCGAACAAGCAAAATTTAGCAAGCGTCTAGTCTAAAATTTTATTTAAAAAAAATTATAGCTTTTGTTAACAATTTCCTCGCCTCAAATTGACTTGACTTAGAAAATTATCAGATACAGTCTTCTTATCTTCTTCTTCTTCTTCGTATAAAATGAATTGATATTCGTTAAACTCTACAACGAATTTTTTTATTGTTCTTTTATTCCGTTTAATTCAAGGGTGGTTTAAAGATAAAAATAACTGGGAAAATCTTATAACTCACATGCTGTCATTTCTTCTTTGCCTACTTCGCGTTTATTTCAAAAGATGGCGTTAGTGGTAGTTGGTCAGTGAAACAAAGTTCACCGTCAACTAGTTTTAAATAAAATCCATAGTAACAAATAAGGTTTTATAATTTTAGCAGATAATGTCAAATTAAATTTACATTAAATGTAAATTCATGGTGTAATGGTCATTTTCTCGTAACAATATTATTCCCTTATGGAAATTTGGTCTATCAAACCCTTAACAAAATATGTGTCAGCAAACAGAAGCTCTTTAAATATTCTTATATAGGCAACACAAGAATTATAAAGTGAAATGTTTATGTCTTAGCATGCATTTACAGTTCCTCGCGGCATTCCTCGAACCGCATTATCATGGACGGATCTCATACAAGTCACCGATCGAGTTTCTACAAACACGTGAATTTTCTAAATTATCAAGCCTTTATATTGTGATTATCTTGATTGAAAATTTTAATAAGATACCTAATATTAATTAATATTTTAATAAGTTTAGTTTTGGACACATTAATGTAGAAAAAACTATGCAAAAAAAATGTTAAACATTTAAATCTGTTTTTATTTTGAGTTTTTATTACTGATTCGATTAGGTATCGAAAAAACATACTACATACATAGTGCAGTATAAGTACAACAAAATACAAGCCATATTTACTAACAAATAATCATTTGAACGCGGTGTGATGCTAAAGATCCCATTCCCATTAATTCGGTCTATACATTTATATTTGAAGAATAATGCATAGATTCCACTGCAAAGTACCAGGCAATAAGAAACTTACAAAAGATAAGTCACTGTTAAGAAAAAAAATAAAGCCTCGCCATCCGAACGGAGTCTTCACCCGGGGTCACAGGTGAACATTAATATTGGACAACTCGATCGGAAGCCGAGTGAGTGATCGATCTGCTCCTGGTGTTCGACAATTAGTTATCTATCGCTTACAAAAAAAAGGGTGTGGAATATTTTTGAAAGTTCACCGTGATATATAAAATTTTAATATGCCCATACACTAGTAAGCAAGTACGTAAAGCAGACAAACATAAATCTTCACTATCATTTGAAATTGCCTCACAATTTTTGTTCTTTTATAGCTGTATCCCGCGACTATGTTCGCGTGGATGTTGTTCGATAACATGTCGATAGCGAGTGGTTAGAAAAACCAATCTGAGTCCGTAGTTCTTGAGATTAGTGCGTTCAATCTAACAAACTTTCAGATTCTAGGTAAATATATTTTTGGCGTTGTCAAAATATAATTTAGATAACGAATTAACTCAATTTTAAAAGTAATAATATTTCAGAAATCTTTTACGTTATTTCAATCACATTGCAATAAAAATCAATTTTTGTTGCAAATATTCAAGTATAGATAAATTCGTCGCAGCGAAGCGGCACGTGAGCGGCGACGCCCGCGCTGCAGGCACTTGTAATTGCCGCCCTATGTTTGTTTTGTTCACCTCTTTACTCTTCCCTTTACCCTGCGTCCTGTTTTAACACTACAATCTTCCCGTACACCCTTCTCACTCCCTCACATCGCCTCTTGGCTACTTAGTTTATTTATCACAGTTAACCCGCCGAAGCTTTTCTTTATTTCAAATGTCTTATATTTGTGTTTTGGCTTGATAACTGCAACTTTATGGTAAACCAATAGGGTTTATTTTAAAAATCAAAACTGGAATTGGTCATTCGAGAAAACTTGGTAATGGTCAGATTAATAGTTGGTATTCAGTTTATGTATCGTATAAGCGATTATTGATTGTAATTATCATGGCCGCCTAAGTTAAATACCACCCGGTCACGCGATGCTCCTCGATTATCGATTTATTGCGCATGCTTGTGAACCCTCGGTATCATTAAGCATTGCAATGTGAAATATCAATTTAGATAAACAATTACTAGTTTTAGTTTAGTTATTTGTTTTAGTAGTGGTAACGAATCTTAATTTTAAAATAAGTATTATTTTAAAATTAAAACTAACAATTTATTTAGTCCATATTTAAATACTATAACTGGGACAATTAGTAAATGCCCGTTTGATTCCCAGTAAAATTATGAGTATTGCCTTTATAATTATATTTATTTGTTTTCTCATACATATTCCCTGTTGTGACGATTTAAAAGAGCTTAGTAAATAAGTCTATTTAAATAAAGTTTTTTTTGACTTTTGACTTTAATTTAACATGGATATATTTTTTGTCACAAAAGTTACTTTGCTAATACAAAAGGTATTGATATACGAAAGGTATTGATTTATTTATAGAAATTGATTAAAAATTACTGTTTATAAGAATATTTAATGAAAACTGCACTCTCATACTAACTTAAAAGATTTGAAAGAAAGTTTTTGCTCTATATTTTCGTGAATCACAAGAATAAATAGCACAAAAAAAATATTGTGATCACAAGATTTGCTAAGAATGTTTTTCATATTTTCTTAAACCATTTTTGTTTTTCTTTCCTTGTGTGTTTCTCCCACGTAGAAAGCTGTGCCCAGCAGTGGGACCTGTATAGGCTGTTGATGATGACGCTAGATTATGTTTTGCATTAGATAACAAATAAGTATAAGACTCGTAAACGTTTACCGTAGCTTCAACAATCTTGTACAACCAAGTTTTATATAATTATACTTATACATCTGTTTTAATTTTAAAGCTTGATCTATTCATCAACTGACTTGATAAATTGAAATTTCAATCTGCTTTCATAGAAAACAGATCGATAAATAAACTCAAACCAACGAACGTTTTAACGAGTCCGCCATTGAGAATTGTCTGAAGAAATATTACAGTGTATTTTAATTGTGCTATTTTCTTGTTTTCGCATTGCGATTGAAAATTTATGAGTTTCGATTCAATTCACAAACACTTCATTCGCTGCAGAAAAACGTAGACATGGTGTTATTGAATTAACATTTCCTTTGTGCGCGTTGCCCATATTCGTTGTAGCGAGACCGCACGTTCGGTTGGCAATGCTGAATTAAATTAACTGGAACGGGCTTACCATTAAAGTCGTTTTCTTATTTCTTTAAAGATTTAAATATACTTAAGTACAATTCAGCTTAATTACATTTCCTAAAATACATTATTTTCGTCCCTAAAGACATAAACAAGTAATTATTTAAAGGGACTTATTTCTAAGACTGCATTTTTAACTTTAGTTTTATCGACGCAGTTCCTTAAAGAAACTTAGTATTAACATTTTGAATAATGCTCTTTTTCATAGTGTACCACTATGTTTTATACATTATGTATTATATTTAAGAGAGCACATAGTTTAAAACATATTTTTCTCATTATTCACGACTGCAGTTATGGAATATAAAAGATGAGTTGGTTTAGATATAGAATATGTAATATTGACTAATAGAGAACATTAGTGACGTTAATAAAAGATAATCAAGCAACGCCTTATTTTGGTCCGAGACATCGCGAATCCGTTGGTAGGCGGTTCGGTGTCTGTACGGTCGTTGTGGCGTGCGCTCGTTATCTGAGCCACTTCTAGTTAAGGCTAATACTTGATACAATGCGCAGTAAATCTTTCTGTTTACTTGCCCTTAACTGTAGGGTTGTCAAATATGCGCATTTTCATTTTTGCCAGCACGAAGAACCAAAAAGTCTGTAACGCTCATGTATGGTGGTTCTTCCTAAATAAAGACAGGGTTGTAATCCACATCTTAAATAAGTTTACGTAAAATAAGAATAATAAATACTTATATCGATATGACAATGGACAATTTTGATATAGAACAAAAATGTTATAATTAACGTTTTAATTTCTTTTAGCAAAAAGCCACATGTTTAGCTATATTTTCTGGTTCAATATTTTTGCAATATTTATATTAGTAAGTAAATATTAATCGTATCCACAAAGGATATAATAAGTTAAGCGATATCTACGCCTACAAAGAAAAAAATCTTAAGGACCAAATAGTAGCAGTATCGGATTAAGGTTATCCCCTTATAAGGAACAGTGTCTCTTACAATCATTAAGGCGGTCTCGCCTTTTCCAATTAAGGTAGACAAAGACAATACGCTGTAAATCTGTCCTGACTGCTCAACGCGCCAATAGGGCTGCCAATGATGATTAAGTCTGATCAAAACAATTGTTAGCATAGGAGTGTTTGCAAACACTTATCGATATAAATAATTGAGACAAAAAATATACATCAACTCTTCGCTACAATTAAGTATAATTACTTAAAATTTATATCTTAATATGATCTAAAAGAAAATTAATCATATTGTAATAGAGAAGCGTAACTAACTTGTTTCTAGTCGGAATCATTTTATTAATTTTTAACTAATAATAATAATTTAATAATACTGAAAAAAGATTTCGTTGAATAAGAATCAACAGAAAAACAACTTTGATACTGCTTACACAAACAACAGTACAATCAACATTGATTTACATTATCTACATAAATGGGAATATAAGATATTATGAAGTAACAACAAACAAACAAAGTTCAACTTTGTTTCCCCTACAAACCACTAACGCCATCTATTAATAGAAAAATAATGTCAGTATTAATTTTTAGCATGTTGTTTAGACGATTTTCATACTATATAATCAATTTTCAGTTGTACATTTTTAAGCTTTTCTTTGGGATGTTCCCAATTATTTTTATTTTTAAACCACCCCTGATTTAAACCGAATAAAACGCATTAAAAATATTCAAACATGTCGAACCTTTTTTGAGTTTGAGACTAACGAACAGCAATAAGTTTTTACATATAAGAACATTATTACTATAAAATACAAACTTTGTAAGGAGCTGTGAGTGTAGTACGCACTAAAAAGTAAATGAATCGTCTTACTTTTATATCACCTAAAGGTACTTGTTTGTAGTCGATAGCCCTAAGTTTAAGGGCGACTCGCGCAGGTGATGGTCATTCCCGCTTTGACCATTCTAAGAACTATCGGAAGTTTTTGAACTTTAATATGAATAATTGGCTTTTGGTTTTGATTTTAAATTTGGAAATGCATGTTATAAAAGCTTTATAAATTTGAGTTAAAATAGGACAAAACATGATATTACAGAATTTAGTAGTACAAAATTTTGAAATTAAATTATTATTATCGCTCTAACCTTTGAATTGTATGCGCCAGACCTCTTGTCAGCGGGCTCTCTGTGTAAGACAATCTAATTCTTAGGCCATATAATGCTAATGAATATTCGAAATCTCCAGCAAATATATATAATAATGTTTGAGGAACAAATACAAATACAAGAAATATATTTTCCTAATTATTTTCCCTAAGTGTTTAGAGATTTCACTAAATCAACTATTAGGGTTGCGTTATCAATAACTGTTTCTGGCCAAGGCAGATAATTTATGACCACAGTAGACATCCAAAAAGTCCAATACCGCAAATACGAACCGATTTATTCCGATTTACACTCTCTTGCGAAAGACAAGGATAGACAGAAGAAGATCACTATGGGGAATATTGACTATTAGGAACCAGTACGGTACAAAGAGATTTTCCTCAGAGATATGTTTCTCGGAAATGCTCTAAAAACCGAAACTTTTTATCTTGTTATCGTGTCAGTTGTTACTGAGAAACTAATTTTCTATTGATAAAATCTATATTAAAATTTCTATCAGTATAATCCGCATATTATGATGGAAAAAAAATCGATACATATCTAACAATCGTCTAACTTAGATGCACCACGATAAGCAGAAAGTTTCCTGTATTCGAAAGTTTTCCAGAAATTGTGCATAAGGATGCTGAGTGAGGTACAGCATCTGAATAACAATCACGTGTTAATTGAGGCTTTACCTGTTAAACCTCGAGCTATTGATGTCTTTTTTATATCACTAAGGTGTACAAAACAAAATGGAGAGTGCTGTGTCTGGCATTACGTTAGACAAATATAGCAATGCTTATTATATTTAAAATAATTATTAAATGAAGCACAAATTTTAATAAAAATAAATTTTAATATTTAGTTAAATATAAATATACAATGTTAAATTAAAATAAAATAATCTTAATAGTAACTTTGCTAGTTAAGTATAATAGTATAGCTGATTGAAATAAAATATAATTGATTGATTTATGGGAGCTTTACGAAAATTATCAAGAGAAATTGCCCCATGGGACATATAATAATTATTTATATGCCATTGTTAAAATACGTGTAAAAAGTTACATTGGTCTGATATTAAGTTTTGAGACCATGTCGATTGAGAAGTTAGATAACACTATAGCTGTTACTCGCTTCTCGGCGAGGAATATTAATAAATTGTATTGTATTCGCAGGTCAATGTAAAGCTTAAATATTAAATAAAATGATAATCGATCGTAAATGTAAGCAGAAGGGTATCTTCTTTAATACTCATTGGTTCCAATTCCGTTGGATACGTCACTCTAAAATTCATTAACCCACTTTATTGTAATGTCCTTTTGAAACTTTAAATGTCTTCTGATGTATAAATAACGTACGCGTGCACAATTTCAATAGTCATATTTAAATACATTCAGAAGTTTTATAAGATGTTGCTAATGTTATAATTATCACTTGTTGTTGTTGCACATCATCATCGCAGAAGAAATAATTTCACTGCAGATTTTAACACAGAAAAAGCCCATTCGATCACGTAGCAATCGCTAACAGAAATTGCAACAGTTTGTCGCGTCAAGTAAAAACGCGACACGTCTTATACGGTGTCTGTCCAATCACCACGACACATGTAAGGCATGTTTAAAACATGGCAGTCAGCAAAAACGCCATAAACTCCTCGCTTCTGGCGCTTTGGATAACGACGTGACCATGTTTGACATTGTTGGAGATGGTGCTTACATTAGATGAGTTAGGGCTGTCGCTTGGGGATTTGTATTTATCATGTAGTTTCCATTGTAATTTCGGTGTATGTTGTTCTCAAGACACCCTATTTAAGAATTATGAAGGTGTATTCGAGTCATCTTATAGCTTTGGCTTCCTTGGTGTCGATATAAATGCGCGATTTTTTGTTCCAATACCATATTTAAATCAATTACACAAACATTTTAAGATTTTTCAATATTGATATAATCTATGGGAACTACTGTTTTTTTTAAATAAAACTCAGCAAATGATTCGACACCACCTGATGATAATCAGTAGAGGAGTCCATATGTGAAGATAGCTAGTGAAACATGCGACATACTGCCTTAGCCACAATCACCTTGCCGGCCAAAATAGTACTTTTTCACGCGTCTTTTAAAGGAACCCATTTTGTATGAAGGCGGGAATACATGTGCCGACAAGGAATTCCACGCTCTAGCTGTGCGATAGAGAAAGGAGTAACAAAATCTCTTAGTGCACAAATTAGACGTGGCGATAGTGAATGAGTGACTCTGTAGATCAGCACGCGTACTCCTGAGTAGGAAAGGAGAGGGAGGGATAAGGTCAAAGAGCTCTTCAAAGCTCTCTCCATGGTATAAGCGATAAAAGGCGCTAAGCGACGCTATGTCGCGACTCAATTGCAGAGGCTCTAGGGTGTGTTCGTTACGTCCGCATTGCCTATAATTGCATATAATATACAAGATGCTGCAATCTCTCCAGAGCATCGAAAAAATGGCATTTAAATGACAGGGTCAAGCGAACGTCTAGAACGTTCTATACAGGCGAGAAAGCAGGATTTACGCAATTATCAACGTGACGTAACTCCAAACGATGTTCTTTATAAGTATAATGGTGGACAATAATTTTTTTTTAAATATACTGAATGTTACGACCATACCTTTAGCTTTTTCTCGTTCCATGATTTCAGAAATTCATAAAGGCTTTTCGTGTAGTAATTGTAAATGTCTAAGCGGCGAGCTTACACTCTCGCACAGTTTCCAATATTCTTGACATGTTACATGGTCATTGCACAGATCAATGAATCATCGGCCGTCAAAGCCTCGCCGCAATGATCGATGTACCTCAAACAACCGCCGACAGTTTAAATGTTCTACTGATTTAAATGATAGCCGTTATATTGGTTAAAGATACATCCTGTAGACACTAAACAAAATATTATAAATATGATTTCAAAGCTTTATTATGGTAGATCTGCGTACACTTAACTTAATCATTCCTGGGGTTCATATAACTATAAGTAAAATTATTCGTGTATATTATATTACATAGAACTGAGCACGGGTGGGTTAATCAATTTGTAATCTCGATCTTCTCTGTGCTTCGGAACATTACGCTGTTGATCTCGTGTATGAAGTAAGTGCTCAGGAGGTCCTGAGACTCGTTAATAATTACGACGTCAAAGATACCACCCCAGTCCTATTGAAGATGGCACGGGTCGTTTGTTATCATCACCACAATATTCAAAGTATACTATTCAATATTTTTCATTTACAAAAGAGACAAACCTATGTATACCAATAACTCTTACCTTATTTACTAAGTACTCGGTAAGCTATATTCAAATGTTAATGATAATCGTATCCAGATAAACATTGACGTGTCTACTCTTTCTTGCTCTGTCCCGCAGCTGTTCATCAATTTTATCTAAACAACCTCTTCAAATCGTAACACGACCACTAATTGTCACCTTGTAAACACCATAATGAATATTTCTGGTTTCCTAAATATTCCAGTGAAAGATGTTAAAATATAAAAGCGGCTTAATTCGACGAAAGATCCATATTTTAGTTTCCAAAAGCCCGATGAAATTTTACAGCTGCACCGTTCGCATAACTCGAGACGAAAAAATGTTCCGAACGAGCCGAGAGCTTTGAAAAATACGACGAAAACGAAAACAAAAACCGAGTGACTTGGATAATTAAAGTTGGGTGGTTCCGTACTATATAGCTATGTTTTATGAAAGTGGAAACTTCTCGTTCCTTATCAACATGCCAACACACTGGGTATGTAAAGTTAGTTTCTACTGTTTATATTTTTTATAAACGCTTCTGAAGTTTTTTGTAACATATCTTCTCATTTAAGTTCCTTAAAATTAAATTTGATTTAAATTTTGTTATATTTTAACGACGGAACCCAAACAGATCGAAAAATCTCCGAATACTTATCTGACCGTCAAAAGCCAGTTTCCCAGGCGTCGACGGAATTAAAACATTGCATTTTTGCTGCGGCATCTAAGATGCTATCGCAGTTGTAGCCGCACGATTTATTTAACGGGATAACTCTGTTGGCGCACTGCTGCGGACCTGCCATCAGTTCTTTAGTACGAAGACCAAGAAAATATGTGGAATAAACTCTATCTGCCTATGAAGGGTACACTCCAATCAAAGCATCAAAGAATTAAATTTCAAACGGGATATACATTTTGTCATTAGGGCTAATAAATAACATAATATTACTGAAAATGTTTCTGACGTTTTCTTGAAGTAATCTCGACCATTTTATCAACCCTTTTAAATCGAAAATTGAAAGCTTATATTTAAAGAAGCTTATCTTAAAGTGCACAATATTCCTCACAACAATACTAATAAAAATTCTTCACCCAACATACTTTAGTTCCACCACATTAAGCTTATAAGTAATAATATCAGCAGACTCGTGACGTATTCCATTGTCTTCGCCGTCCCATATATTCACGGTGGCAGTAAAAATATTTGTAATTGCTTCATCGCCTGCGCCCGCGCAATTTTCTTCTGAACTTGAAATGGCAAAAGGATTCGTCTGGATAAGTCACAATTTCAATGAAATTTTCTAAGAAAGTTTTGGATTTGGATTCTAAAGAGCAAAAAAAATCAACACTATCCTTTATTTAAATATTAACTTAACATTACAATGTGTGCTTAAATAAAATGTATAAATTCTAAAAAACGTGGAGTAATTTTAGTAGACAAAGATAAACTTGTAAATTATATATTTCAAAACTTTATCATGATAGTAACTTCAAACCGCTAAACTGAATATGAATTTGTTTGAAAATTGATTAATAAAACAAATATAACATTACCTACCCATATTTCTTCATATAATAAATTTAATAAAATTAACTTGAACTTGAATTATCAATAGTTTTATAAATAAGATCTGTCTGTCTATCCCAATCTCACGGCAATAACAATTTGCAATAGAAAGATCCTTTATCTAAATACAAACATTGACCCAAATCAGAATCATTAGGCGCCCGCGCCGAATTCCCGGTCTCTACGATCATTCCAATATTTTATTCGTGCGAGTATCGATTTATTTATCGTAACGATAAATCATTCGCGGTGATCATTACCGATAATAATTTATAGTAGGCACCGAGCGGCGCTTTGAAACTATAAATCATGTTTGACTGCGCCCGCGCACGTCTTAGGACTTCCAGCGATGTTTGTTTTAAGTTATGCTAAGAGATGTTTTTTTCTATCCGTGGTACTTTTGACCCCATCGGTAATGTAACTATTTTATTTAGTGCAGCTATTGCGTAGTTATATCGACATGCCTCAATATATTTTAATGGCATACGGCGGCTCTCGCTTTGAGATCAATCTTTAGCTGCGCGGGATCAGTGCGTACTACCATAATACTAATAATATTTTGATTTTGCCTTGCAAAATACTTGGAACGAAATTTTGGTTTCATTGAAGCTTCTCACAAGTAACATTACAAAGTGAGATTACGCTTACCATCTTAAAAACCTTTTTTGTGTTATCACTATAAAAGGGAAGGCAAAAGGATATCTTATCCCATACAGCCAAGTTATGTATCATCAACATCGGTAGACGAATACTCGATGAGCTAGAAATTAAATGACAGTGATGTTATAATTATATTATGATATTTTACTTTTATAATACTAAAATTAACCTAACTGATCCTCATTTAATATAAGAAATAAAATATACAGCAACCAACTGACACTGTACTGAATCCCGCCAAAAATACTTTTATTTTTTCCTAGACTATTTTGAGTTTTTTTTCTAGAGTTTGTTTATCAAGAAATCTGAGTTCCGATCAGTATAGATTGCAAAGTGCAGTACCTTAGAACAACTACATGTAAATGGCAAAACTATAACAAGTTTCTTTATGCGTCCAAAAAAACATTGTCATTTAAAGTCCATCAACGATACCTAGAGGCTTATGCGAATAAATAAATAATTCCCTATACATTTAGTGCAGCTCTGTACAAAAGACGGCGCCGGCACAGCCCGCGGCGTACTAACGATCGAAGCAATTGATTGATAAATCAACGCGGTGGCTTGCGCGAGCATGCAGAGTGCTTTGTGGACACCGCGAGCGCGTGCATTTATTCATAGTTCTAGGATATGAACTTCGTTGTATTGTGATGAAAATGATGAATTATAGTTAGTTGTTTACAGTACTTTGTAATATATTTTTTTATATTTTGTTGTGTTGTGCTTCTGCGATGAGTAAGGATGCCAGACCTAATTGGGGTCTAGGTTACGCGAAGTGTAGCAGGACTCGTCACATATATTTACGATATGAAGTTTTGTCCTTATTTTTTTTAGATGATAGGCAACACGTAAGTTGTGTTCAAGGTACTATGACACACTGTACTATAGTTGCCACTTACCTTAACACGAAGAACTCCTCCAGAGGCGATCGCCTCTTAAGGCTTGAGGACTCTCCAAGGTTCTCGCCTCATTAAAAGCCCGGTAACGGTGTAAAGGTCATCTGCGGCCAACAGTATTAGTCAGTCCAAAAAAACCATAACACGAGCCCCGTTGTAAGTAAAAGAGTACATGTTGCTATCTATGCGGGAAATTGATGGAATGAGTTATCCATCATCATACCATATGTTTACCTAGACAAAGGTCTAGTCTTAATGAGCCCCCCTCTGCAACTGCACCAATGATGCACTTCCTCGTTATCTTTGGGATCACAAGAATTCTGTACAATATTACTACAAATCTGACTGCGACACAATATCTAATTTCGAGTATAAGTCGGGAGCTTGGGCCGTAACATTATCACAACACTCGCCTCTTTTTATTTCTGATTCGATCTATCGATCGATTATCTTATGTTTTTTATTTCATGCTTACAGACTTTCATTGTCCCTGAAATTTTTTATATTTACAATATTATACCTTGTTTTATGTCAATCGCAACAAGATATTGCAACAAATCTTTATCCGTAGGGTTGTGTGTAATCACTTTAGGAGTGCCCTCTGTCCCGTCCCACCCCGGGTCATTAGCTCCCTAATCTAATTCCGATTTCATTACAGCACTGCCACTGGGGTGTCCCATGCTTTTGTTGTTTTGTTTTTGGTCCTTGTCAAGTGCTATCGACATGAGTGTGATGTGTAACATCGTCGATGATTATAAGGGAATTAAGATGTGTTATATTTCTGTGCTTGCATTACGAATCGTAATCCATTAAAGTTTATTTTCTTTTCTGAATCTGGTAAAATGGATTTCAAATCATGATTCAGATTTAATTTAGATTTTTTATTATTTACAAAACTTGATGAAACATTCAATTAATATGCTACTCCATAATTTTGCGTTTGTGTGTTGCCAACTCTACAATTTCCTATTAACTGTATTATTTTCTATTTTTTTAAATGTTTTCTATATTATTTCTATTATTTTCTTTTAACTCAATAGATCTTTGTCATCTGGCTTGTCTTAATCTTGGTCGTAAACCCTCGTAAAGTACAACCTTTATTTTTGCTTGTAGATTAATCTGTGACATACATTCACTATTTTTATCATATTTGTCTCAAGACATCGTCTTAATTTGAATACATTGATCAAGAGTACACAATTATTATGCCTCATGCAATAAACTTACATATTTTATTGAAGAAATTTGATCAAATCCATCAGATCAAGGTTGTATCATTCTAAACCTTTTTGTCGTTAGTATATTTGTTTTATATGTGAAATATTATGTTCCATACTCGTATTACAAAGCTGCTCGAAAATTATTCCTACTATATGATACTATACTTTATTTCCAACATGAACAGTAATATTATTTTCCAATTTCATCAGCGTAGTGTTTTTCCTCATTCCAAAGTTCCCGAGGGTCCTAATTAGATTGCCTGTTTCCGCGCGAGTGCGCCGGCGCCCCGCACTGACATTAGTTTTCATTTGTGACGTTATTTCATTATACACTTATTAAATTTGCAAAGTGCATTGGGTGCTATTGTGTTCAGAATTTTAGATGTATGAGACATTTTATTGGCACTCAATGGAAGTCTAGGGTATTTAATAATAAATATACCTTTGTGAAGGACATAGGGTATATTCTTATCAGCTTGCTAATAATGTAATTTACAGAATCAGCACTAATTGTCTCTTCAGTTTTAATGATTAAAATATCGAACGCAACCTTAGCTTTTACTTTTGTTAGACCAAACCTTTTTTTAATATAACTATAATATACAACATCCTGGCTGCATAGTTTATGACATATATATTTTCTAATAATATTGTATTCTATTATTATATCACATCTTTTTGGCTTGTCGAATTATACACTGTGATCTCTACTGTTGGAATTTCATTCCTTATTTTAGAAACTTTTACTATACATACTTAAATTTGAGTTTGATTTGTCGTTACAATTATAAGTATTCGTAATTCCGTTTATTTCCGCTGACTAGTCCAGCCATCCGATTACTAGTCATCTCGTCGGATCGTGCCCGCCACGTGACTGCATCGGTCACGCCTCGCGACGACCGCACCCGCGTCACGGGATTTATCTCCCGTGAAACGAGATTTCCATTGTATAATATTCTGGGTAAAACTGCTTAGTTGCACTTGTTGGTGTGTCTTTTAAGTAACATCTTCACATTTGGGTGTCAAAAAATATTGGTACGGCTCGCTGCGCCTGATGGTAATCATATAAGAATCATATTAAGACTTTACTGGTTTACTGCCCTAAGGTAATATCTGTCAGTACAACAGTTTGTTTAACCTGACTTCTCACATTTTATTAATTTACCATATTTTAAATTAGGGATTTTTTTTGGTTAAAGGAAGACAGTGTATATTTGTAGTGGATGAAATTCCGTTATAGATCGATTTTTGAAGATTATACCATCTTATACTGATATTTCAAAAACTGAATAAAAATTGTTATATTAGTTTTTTGACTGACTATTCCTACCTCACCCGCGTGTCTCGGTTGAATCAATAATATCTTATTTAGACAGCATTCTTATGCTGCTAGTGCTGATAGCTTATGCTGATAGTTCCACTGCTTTATAGAAACTTCCTAGGTATACTCTGGCAACTCAAACAAAATACTACAACTAAGCGCAGAGCTCTCTGGGGCGGACCGGGAGTGATCCGGGAGCGAACACTTTTGAAAAATTACTTAATTTGCACCATGTCATTAAAAACTGGGGGGTTGCGGCGGGCTTTTGGGAATACGGTAAATCAACGTCTAAATATTAGCGAGAATTATGAACATGACAGATCACAAATTTCCCGTACCCATACATCATTCCAATCCAGTATCTTAACCCCTACCCTATAACCACAAATCGTCTGGTCGCCATGATCCGTTAAGCATCCAGTAATCCCGGGATTAGAGATGCTCGATGATTTAATGTGACCAGCTGTCATCGCCTCAAAAAAAAACTACGTAATGTTGTACAAATCCCACCTTGACAGATGCTTTGGTTTCTTAAAACTCTATAATTTGTAAGAAATGTCTTATATTGACGTTATTTGTAACGTCGTATTTCTGTACATTAATATTTAGTATCAAATTTACACACATTGTCTTTGCCTTGCGTGCCTGCTATTAGTGTGATTTTATGTTTGTTATTATTTTCAAACAATCTAAAAGTATCTCATATAGCAATTATGGTTCATCGAACTAAATACAAATAGATTAGGGAAGAAAGTTTTTCGTATTCAGAATGATTCATAGAAATCTTATTACTACTATTTTGCATAAAATAAACTTCTACCTGCTAAGAATTTGAAAGTTCCCAAATATAAAGCACTTTTTGGGCCGGCAAGGTGAGGGTGGCTAGAGCAGTATGTCGCATGCTGCACTAGCTATCTTCACATATGGACTCCTCTACTGCTTATCATCAGGTGGTGTTGAGTCATTTGCTGAGCTTTTTATAAAAGAAACATATTTTTTTATTTAATCATACTTTGTCTGTTTCTATTAATCTAAGTTTTGTAATGACAATACTTTAATTTTTACTAATTTAATTGCTCTTGCCTCAACCAACAAAGTTGGAGCCATTAGAATCATCGTAAAAATATTTAATTTTGACTACTCACAATTTTGGTGTTGCCTTCCCAGTTATAAATTACCTCTAATTTACGATTAACACCGACATTGGGTAATTAAACTCTCCCGGTGATCCTTAACCAGCGTGCGAGAGGGACACACAATCATTAGTCAGCTACGCACGCGATGTGGGCGTGGCCACGACGCCCTGCGGCTCCGTAGTGTTGTCACATAAAATTTGTCGATGGTTTTACCGACAGTAACTTTTGAGTTTTATCGATTCGTAAGTACAGGCAACAGAAAAAGTAAGCTATCCATTTAAAAAGTTTATAGCTTCTATTACGAAAGCAGCAAGGGTGATCAAATGTGATCAATTACTTTTGCTGTAAACTATATCTACCAAATGATAAAAAGGCAGTACTAGTCGATTGTTAAAATCACAACGGGGTGCGGGTCTGTGCGAGAGTAATACTCGCTACAATACTTTAATAGAACAAGCATTTAATTGGAACTAAACCAATCGTTATTATTTATTTGTACAACACGTTGAATTTATAGACGTAAGTACTACATGGCATAAAAAGGGTTTCACCGGTGCCGCGCCATGAATGATTGTTGGACTACATGAAACCTAAAATCGCATGTAAACATAATTATCGAGTTGGTTAATTAGTGAGTCTTAATAAATTTCATTTAATCGCTTCTCTGCTTTTATGAACAGTTTAATCGAGGGTGTAATGTAAATAGATAAAATTTTAATGTTAGCCTGCGGCCGGTTGGAATTCTTAACGCTATAATCGAATATTGCGAGTCTGAAACGGTTCGCACTAGAAAATAAATACTGTATTATATTTGAAAGGTATCTTAGTCCGTTGAATTTGGCTCAGCAATATTAAATGAATTATATGCAAGAAAGCAATGTTTTTCTTTAAAGAGTTCGTGCTACGAGTTATCCTCCGTGATAATAAGATATATATATTTAGATATACCTCTATCAACGGATCTTCTATCCTGTTTAATTTTGTCGCATGTTATGTAACAGTTTTTCTATGTATTATAGAAATAACAATAAAATTTACCTTTAATTTTTTTTATATAAATAGTAATTTTATTAAACATTATATAATATACTTAACATAAAATTTAAATTTTAAATCGGCATAAATATGCCCATAAAAAATACTGATCCTTTAATCAGTAAAATATTAAATTTTAATTTATTTATTTAATATTGCTAAATATGATTAGGTGAAATTAAGTGAGCTTAATTTTATTGCTATTTAAGAACCAATTCTTTAACTTTATGTCGGCCGTTTCGTTGTTATGTATATTAAGTAGATTTCTGATGTTTATAGGAAATAATATATCTTTATTGTACATCAATTATTGTAAATTTCACCGTTATCCATGACACAAGACTAGATAATCCTTGAAAAAAAAAAGAAATAATAAGTATTTATGTACTCTACTATATTCTACATGATGCCCGCGACTCCATCAGACTTGTAATCACATTAGTGTAGTGTATACATGTGGAATAACATAAAATAATTTAAAACTCAAAGCAATATTTAATATTTACAAAATAAAAGTAACATAGTGAAGAAATAAAATGTTAATTACAATTTTTATAGATTGGTTAATGGCGTATAAATTAAGATATAACATTTTATGGCCGCTGAAGTCGGCTATGGCTGCTCACATAAAACTATCTACTTACTGGCTTAATGGATGAATAGTGATTGATACTTAACTACTTAACTTAAATAGAGCACAGCTATTAATGAACAGCAAAACGCATAATTATGAATTTATAAAAATTGATTGCGCTGATAGTTAATGACTAACGGAACTATATTTAATCGATCAATCAAATCTTGTGATTGCACAGGAAGAGAAATATGAAAAAGTCTTTTCGCATATAGCATGTATAAATTTGTAATAAAATATCTTTGGCTGTACTATTTGTAACTGGCTGGTTTTCACGACATTAAAAAGGTGACATTTCAAAGAAAGAATGACATTAGGAAAATTTTGTTTACCACAATTTTTCATTTGTTTTTCTTTCTGTCAAAATGAGCGAATTGAATGAAGAAATTAGATACATTTTAACATTTTATTACAAAAAAGGAAAAGTGCTGCGCAATCTGCGAAAATTGTGACGTTTATGGACCGAAGGCAGTATCAGTAAGAGCACAAAGTTGGTTTAAGTGTTTTCAATCTGGGAATTTTGATGTCAACGATATACCTCGCTCTGGTCGCAAGTGGCGACTTACAAGATGGCAGAAAGTTTACGAACAAAATTGCACATATATACTGTAATTAAATGTAAATTAACTTTGAAAAAAAATGTCTTGAATTTTCATAAAACTTTTTATATCCCCGATCTATTATATGAGAAATAAATATTACACAATATCTAAAGGGAATTATCTAAATGACAGAGACAGATATGCGTGATAAACGACTAACTGTACCTATATATTTCTTAACTTGATTTACAGTATTTATAATATTGGTACGTTTAATTAACTAGGTCGTTATTTAAAGAATACATTAAAACTAAACTTAATTTTAAAATAAGCTAAATTTGAGATATCTATCAGATAAAATTTTAATTGTCAGCTAAACCATGCTTTTTTTCTGCCATGTAATAAGCATTGAGTTTTAAACAAAAGCGCGATTTTCCATTATAAAGCGTCTTATAATGTAACTTGTAAAATGTATGAAGAATCTGATTATTTAATAACAGACTGCAAAATAAACGCATTTTTATTTATATTTTTTTTATTTTGAGTATTTTTATTAAATGGCTTTTTTCTATTTAAATCATTAAATTCTTTTAATTTTTTTTATTTTTGTCATATTGCTGTCTTCTTGTTACATAGTCTGTTTGTGAAATAAACCCCTTTTTACTTCTATCATTCACTCGCCCTTTCATTACTTAGGATAGGACACTTAGTTCGCCGCTTCAATTATTATGTGTTCTGCATAAGGACCCTCGTAAAACACTCTTCGCGTATTCTCTTTTTCACAAAATCATACTCTGTTATCCATTTTGAATACCTAACAAATCCACACAAAAATGACATTTGATATAAATGAAAACCTTCATAAAGGAAGTAGTTATGGATTCTTATCTGAATTTAGGAACAAAATTACCTTCTTAAAAATGTCAGTTGTTACCGATGGCTGGCGCCGCGCACATTACATCAGGTCTGTTGCTCGCGTGTGCTCCGCCGCGCTGCACTAATCCGCTGCGTCGGCGCATACTACTAAACGCTCAAAGAGTAGAATAAGTCACTAGCGCTAGCGATTACTACTGGTCTTGATATTTGCCTATTGAATATAATAAAACTCTCTATATTTCCCTATTGAATACTTAAACTCATAACAATAGTGTAATTATCCTATTTTGATATATGATGATATTGGCTGAATTTTGATTATTAGTTTTGTAATATTTGTACGTATAAATTATTCTTCCTTTATCCATGCTTGCTTTGCACTCAAGAGAGCACTTAAAAAGTAATAAACGGGTTAAAAAATACAAAAGTTGAATTAATATACATAATAAACAAAAAATATAGGCATTAATGTCTGATAGCGGCTGGTAAACAAAATTATACACGACGACTTTACCAACGCTGGTAGGTAATAACTGTTAGTTATCATGCTACCATTTTTTAAATTGCCTGCTTTTAAGTTGTACATGTTTTACGTTTTAAATACGATGCGTTGGCCCTCATTATTCGTATACCTTATGGGTTGTTGGGTTGTTACCAATTAACGGATCACTACCTCCTTTTGCTTGCTATTCCTAGGTTGAAATTAATCTTTAAAACATTTGGTGCAAGTCACTAGTGGGAATGTCCAAAAGTAATAAATTTTTTAAACTATGTATTGATTTGAATAATTTGTCTGCTATGAATTCAATTATATTTATTTGCGAACTAAATAATGTACAAATATCTGGTGTTCAAAATAAACTGTTTGAATGGATTTTAAAAACTTTAAAAAATTCCAAAGACCAGTCTTTTAGTTTACTCAATAATAAAATTAGTGTCTTATTAATCTTAACTGCAAGCTCCTCCAGCTAGCTCTTGATTTCATGTAGCCTTTCCTTCATGGATTACGTTAAATCTGAGAAAAAATATATTTGCTGAAATGTCTTTGATAAGCACTCACATATTCTGCTCCTGTTCAACATTTAATTATTCTATTTTATTATTCTTACACAGAGCTCGCCTACACTTAAAATGACAGGCAAATTTAAAATATGGCGGGATCCAAATGACAGTCATATTGTAAGTGCATATTAAGTTGCCGCTTCCTCATAGATGAAATATTGTTTATAAAATTAGCACTAACATATCTAAGTAAACGTATTAGTTGTGTCGTGTATTACTTTAATATAGGTGAGCTCTACCTTACTTGCATCGCCAACTCCTGTAACTTATACCAACTGGTCTGATATCTTGATTAGCTCGCTTTGTTCGGCCGACCTTTGTCTCCGTCACTTATCGCCCATCGCCGATATTTCACGCGCAAATGAACAACACCATTACGACTCCTTACACCTGATTTGATTACACTAATAGGTTTGTTTGTATTTCAAAATTTTCCATACATATGGTGAGGTGTACTGGGTCCATAGTGTAAGCCATTGCATTCGTTGGTGTGATTTTGTGTTTTACTGTATTACAAATAACAGTTGCCGTTTAATATATCACTGCCAATTTTTATCATCTCCAAATCGTTCCTGGGTTTTGAGTTCAGGGTTGTTGCCTGGCTAGATCGTTCAAACTATGCAATCCTTAGATTTTTAATTTGTGTAAAAGTGTATAAAGATTTAATTTTTAATCGTGACATATGCATCATATTCAATAGAAGAGCTCTAGTAGGGCAATGATTCTTTTTGACCCATCGGAATCTTTTGTGTCTCCTCTACGTTTAATATGGTTACGTTCTATAAGCTTCTGTCTCAGGGTAGAAAAAGTAGTCTTCCTAATACATCTCCTCCAAAAGACTTACTCTAGTTCTAACCAGATAAAGATGTTTCATTGATTCTTAATTCTCACCATACTAAGCCAAGTCGTACTCTAAGGGTTGCTTGATTATATTGGTGTGGAGGCCAAATGTAGCGAGGGCCGTTATGAACAAGCGAACCTATTACTGCTCGCTACAACTCATGTAATATTTGTTATTATAAAATGTATTCTACTAACCAAAAGTTTTTGGTGTATTTGATCACAGAGTAGGTATGTACATTGTGATGATACGAACTGCGGCGCATGGCAGTGCCGCCTTTTTATCGCACGCGCAAAAAATGCCCATTACTGCGCAATACAATCACACGCCCCTTCAGTGCGCACAAAGACACGCCGCCAGAGAAAAGCCTTAACTGAGTAATGCCGTGGTTGTTGTATTAGCGGGGAAATGTCCTCATCTCCCGTCCGTGTCACTGCCCATAACTAAACGGTTCGTCTTTGTAATTAATAATTAAACGCTTATCTTGAATTTTTTTAGCGATTCATTTTTGTACAAATAGCTGGTAAAATATATGATTGAAATAAGTAAACAATAAAATTGTTGTTATCTGTACTTTGATACAGATTGCAAATCGGTCTGAAACTACACTTATTGTAAAGATAACTTTGATTTGCAAAAATCTATTCGTGCTCGATTTGACTTATATATTAGATAAAGTCAACTGTAAATATGGTTTGCTATTCATTAGCGAAAAGATTTGTTAGAATTGAAAAATTAAACATCGCTTTCATACAAACCTCAGCTCTACCAACTCTTCAGACTTAAAAGGGCATAGAAACAAAGGTGATTCCATGGAGGGCCCTTTGCCGACTTAATCTCTCTTCGCTTTGTGTCCGTTGCGTCTTAAGGATTTTTTTCAAACACAAATGCCAGTAATGTAATATCTCATTGTTCGATAATCCTCAGAGGATCATCTAACGTGAAATCTTAGATTTGTTTGTGAAATTTCAAATTTTTTGTTCAATATTATTTTATTATTTGTATTTGTATCAATTCTTTAAGATTTAAATAATTTCAATGCTATGTTTGGAGTAATAAGATACGAGAATAATTTCCATGAAATACAAATATAATTTGTTTTATGAAACATGATAAATTTTATTTTTCTGAACAAAAAAAATTGTTTACAAAAAAAATAAAGTTTTGTGTTCTTGCTCCTCTAAAGAGTTTCATTCAGTATAACTATGTAGTTTATGTTCTTGAAAGATATATAATTAAATGATTTTTTTTGCTTAGGCCTGTGCATTAGGATTTCAAATATATAGAGGATAACTAATAACAGTTTCTTATAAAGAGAATTAGAATTCCCAAAATTAAATAAGGATTTAGTTTCTCGAAAAATGTTTCTTGCAAACCTAAAAACATGTCAGGGACAAAAAACGTAGGGGCTGGCTCTTTTTACAGTAACTCAATAAAACGCAATAAAAAGGACAATCTATTAAAAGCATCTATTTGATGAATAGCCTTTTTGCTCTAGCGATCAACAACCACTAAGCGCCGCTGTGCTTTTGTCCGTCTGTCTGTCATAACCCGCCTGATGTCGCGTGTTGACACGCATTGTCAGCACGCTGCGCCCGCGCATCGATACCATCGCGATATTATTTGTAATAATCTTCATTCCTTTTGTTAGTTGTATATGTGACATCAACATAAACGAATTTAGTTTTTGCTTGTTGAAGATCGGCTCTGTTTATATTCCCCTAATACTTTATATGGGTACCTTTATTTGCATAAGGAAATCCACTAATAGCTACTACATTTTCTTTGCTTTTTGAGGATCTTTTTGAGTATTACGAAATCTTAAAATAACCAAGAAGTCTCATTTCAAATTACATTTCGGTATTGTGTTTAAATATGTGAACATCAACAATGTCTACACGAATTAAGCTTGTGTTAAGTTAAGGCGTCCCATATTGGCCGGTGTCTTCCCGTTCGTTAATAACGCCCTTTGTCTGATCGATACTACTAATTTAATAAACTATACCTCCGCATCGGAGTCGATGACATCCGAGAGCGCAGGCATAAAAATGTCGGGCCTTGTCCAATCAATCTTGGTCGTCTACCTGCGCCTGCGCCGATCGGGCCCCAGAGATAACCCTTCTTCAATGCGTAATACCATTAAAACAACGGTGACAATCCAACCAAAAAATAATTTTCAACAGCTCTTTATCTGACCAAATACTCCACTCCCGTCTCTAATCCTACAATTTAAGGTCAGCTTTGCAGTGACAAGGTTAATTTTATGTCCGATGATTAAAAATGTGAGATGATGATCATTGCGGGGGCTCCCACTGCGAAGGTTTGTTTAACTTCTTTGTTTTTCTGGATTCCTGGTCGTGGGTCCGTTTTAATTAATGCCCATCACGTATTTTTTTCGTTGTTGGTTTTTCGATGCTTATTTTTTTTACTCCTTTTTATCCGGAGTTTTGAAATATGTCCGCGAGCCGTGTGTGATGCGATATCTCGATGTCTCGCTATTGTTTTCGATTTGATATATTTATGCGTGGTGTCCAGGAGTGTTCTATGTTTTTTTGTGCGCGCGGTGAGTGCTCGGTGACGCGGCCCGTGGTTCGTCGATTGTTCTTGCTCGCTGACTGTTGACGTTATTTATGTCTGTAGACGAACTTAAACTGGCTAGGAAATTGACAGTTGTCTCCTTCCGTCCTTTGAATGGCTATTAATATTATTATCTATTATAGCTGTTATAATATTTATTATTTAAAAAACTTTTAAGGTTTGTAAGGTTGTTAAGGTTTATAATTCGTAGAAAAACAACCATGATTGGAGTCGACGAGCTTATAGAACTGGGACTAAAAGTTAAACGTGTAGTGTAGTCTAGTTCCGAATCGGGCTCCAATTAAAGTAATTAAGTTATTTATAATGGTTCAATTTAAGGTGTAGTTTGAGATAAAGATTGATTGGTCTCGTTTGAATTTGTTGGTTGTTAGTTTAGATAAAACCGTTTTGGGAATGGGTCTATGATGGCTGCTACTCACACGTAGCGTGGGTTTGTTGTCGTAAAATAACATACAGATAAGATACACTACAGTCCACTGAAATTATATCAATTTAAACCTATTTGTTTTACGAAATTTACAACGCCCTTTACATTGTTATTAATTTCACTTTATTTTGTTTGAAAATTGATATTGAAAATGAAAGTAAAAGCTTATTTATTAAGTTGTGAACTGTCAAAGTTTCTCATAACAGCTGATATGAATATTGAAGATATTTTCTTCAATCTCCCTATATTATTTTTATTAATACACCGCATATATTTTGTTTGTATTTTATTTTTCCTCAATTCTATCTTGTAAAGTATACATTTTATCTTTCCAGGTAAGTGTTGATGAAATTCGAGACATTTTTTCTTGGAGACGCGGGTACGTAGTACTTTATACTTGAAACTGATCCGAGATAAGCGCCTGCGCAGATGGAAGTGTGGGCTTGGCATTTTTTTCCTTTTTGTAGAAAAAAATGTTGGTAACAAGGTAAGTGATGCTCATTTGGGAAAAGAATTAGCTGTTGGAGTCTGCTTAACGAGGACGCATTTAGGTAATTAAATGAATAGTTTGTTTTATAATGTATATATATATGATGTTCAGATAAGAAATATGGTTTTCTCTATACCGATATATGTGATCTTTATAGTTAGTCCAAAGAAGCCTCAAGCTTATACAGAAGCAATTGTTTTTTGCGCTGAAACTTAAATATTCTCCGAATTCAATGTTCTGGGTAAACATTTAAATTATTTTAGCGAGCGTTTATCCTTTTTTGGCCGTATCTCTCAATTATACTCGTTAAAAATGTATAATGTATTTAGATTTGAATATTTATTGTTATGAATTGAATTTTTCAATTGTTCGTTGTTA
The DNA here is from genome assembly GCA_943193645.1 of Acentria ephemerella. Taxonomy (NCBI): domain Eukaryota; kingdom Metazoa; phylum Arthropoda; class Insecta; order Lepidoptera; family Crambidae; genus Acentria; species Acentria ephemerella. The sequence continues at coordinate 672,216 of OW971894.1, forward strand.
GCTTACTTATTACGAAATAGGTAACACATAGAATAATCTAGAAATAAGAGATACCTTTTAAGCTCCGTATTACACGACTACCTATTTCGGACTTTAATTAAAGAATAACTTAGGTCCAATATCGTAGAGCAAAATTGGACCATGAAAATTACTTACTTACAAGTGAATATGACAAACTCAGTGACAATTTCCCAACATTCATATAAGACTACCTTGTCATTGTTTAGTGTTTAACAAATTGATTTGGTTATACTTAACGGGGTAGCTGTCTAAAAATGTAATTTACAAAACATATCAATAAATATTCCTAAGACCCGACCCCCGGCCCCCAACACCTCTTATATATAATTGTGCTCACAAACACGGAGCTCGTAGCATAACATACTGTTATAGTATCTGTACAAATTTATCTATTTGTCCGTCCGTCTAACGTTACGAGTCCCCAGAGCGGACACCGAACCCCGACCCTTGGTAATACAAAGACTCACTAAACATATTTTGTAGGTTTGAAGTTTTGGTCGGCTATTGGGGTCTAAAGAAAATAAATAAGCGGTACTTGTAATTTAAATTTAACTTATTTTAAGAAATATGACAAAAAATGTGTTGGAATGGGATCTGTGGTCTTCGTGAGTCAATTACATTATTTTACAAAGTTTTAGTTTTTATTTAAAAAACACACAAAAACACTTCCAGTCGTAAGCTTAAAAATTTCAATTCTCTGTAAGGCTTGTTTCTGATGGGATTTCGGTGGCAACAGCTATCGAAGGATAATTTCGATACCACACAGTTTTTCTGCCAAAACGTGTTTCAACAATTATTTTTTTTATGAAGAAAATTTTAAATAAAATGTAATTTGTTCACACATTTGTTAAATATCTTCTTATATATGTACAAATAAATTGATGTTCGTTAGCCTCGCTAAAACTCAAGAACGACTTGACCAATTTACATAATTTTTATTCTGTTTAGTTTGAGTTGATTAACGTGTGGTTTAAAAATAAAAATTAGCGGGAAAATCCTAAAGAAAAGCTTAAAAATATACAACTGTATTTTTTAGCATGGAAAATCGTCTAACTGTTGTGATATATATAATATATTAAAATTGTCATATCTTCCAACTCTACTTTGGGTTTCTATTAATAGATGGCGTTAGTGGTAGTTTGTAGGTGATATAAAGTTCACCCGGACAACTAATTTACATTAAAAATGTAAATAATTACATCACAAATAATTACATAATTAATTTCTTAAGCTTCAAAAGACGGCCTGTATAATGAATAATCATTCAACATTAATGTTATTAGAACGGGAGCGGGTTACGAATAATGTCTTCATTCTCTGACAATGCAATTAACTTTTGATGCATTACAAAATTGTCATTTCTGCTAACATCTGCGATCCTCTCCATACATTACGACTCCAATCACGGTCTGACGCGGCCGCTGAGCCGGAAAATTGAAACAAGGGGGCAAGAATGCATCAAATCTTATTTAAGAATCGAGAATATCTTTAATACTTGTGTATGCAATATACAAAATAACGTGATTAATTTAGGAAAATTTTCTTTAAAAATTATAACATTTTACTCTCGTATTTCTAAACGTATACAAAATAAAATAAATTATTTCTACATAAAATACTTCTATTTTATTTACTAGCTGAATTAGACTTCTTGTGTTTATTAAAAAAGTTATACTTTAGGAAATTGAAGTATAACATAAATCACGATGCCCCCACATCTTAAAAAGTAAAGCTTTTTTCATCCTCCCAATCCCCCCGTCCAAAGTCCCTTAAGAGCAGAGAAAATCGCAACACGATCGTCATTTGAAAAATAATGATGTCATCAAACACTAATCCGAAAGCTTTCATGTGGATTACACGTTAACAATGAACCAACTAGAAAATATCCAACAAAGAAAACACAAGAAATCTTACCTTACGGCATTGCATTAGAGACTGTGTGATAATTTCGCGAGTGCAAAAATTTTGTGTCGAGCTCCTGTTCTATCAACACACTATTTTTGATGTAAACAAAACTGTTCTCTATTACGCTTTACATAAAACACACATTGATTCCGCGTACTATCTATTCGGGTTGATGCTCAAACTTTACAGCGATCCAATGTCATCTTTGCGAACTAGAAAATAAGGTTTGTTGTTTTATGGAATGGCGTTAGGGTATGAGTACACTTGCGCACTGGTGCGTCATTTCGATACATTAGGCGTGTGATTTATACGCGGGAAATAGCGGAGTCAAAACATGCAGGGTGCCGAACACGCGGCCTCCGCTGTTAGTAGGGCTGCCGAATATTGAATTTTAATAATTAATATATTGATATGATAGTATAAATTTAAAGAGACTGGACATTATAATATATTATGTGCACTTACAAGACAAATATAGATTTTTACAACTTTTCTAATATAAAATATAATAGTCTCTCCCATATAGCAGTATTATATTTTAAGGAGATAAATCTTTTTTTATATTAATTGTCTTATCAATAAGTCCGCCCACATAACAAACATTGCCTACTATCTAGCAACTCTTACAGTGTACAAAACAGTGTTAAATAAATAAATAAACTAGGCCTGTGTTAAAACTGTAACAATTTTTTTTATTTTTCAAATAAAATAGGCAGTATGTCGCATAAATATTTACTGGAAATTTGTTCTGTAGTGAATAACTAGGTAGGTAGGCTTATAATTTTTAGGTATACCTATTTAATTATAAAAGATTCAATGGATCTGTTGCAAATAGAAAAAAATATGGATGGCTCTTATTGCCAACCCTATTGTTAGTTGGCAAATGGCAGCAGGTCTTCGGGGAGCAAGCGCTCGAACTGCACCTTCGCTCACACCGGCAGTGCTCGCAACGCTCGATCCGCTCCAAATTACTGTAAGCGGATATTGCTTTTTGTCTCAGTTCTAACAGATCCTTATCTATGTTTCATGTAACAGACAGGTGGAGAGATGTGACGTTTTTTAACTTGTACAGTTTTACAATAAAAACTATATTGATAATACCTGGAGTTTTAGGACCTTACTAATTGGTATCAGAAATGTCTATTGTAAATTACGACGCAGTTTTCAAGAGAAAAGAAACCATAAAAATGCAAGGTAAATTATGTGAAGTGAATAAATTGCACCCGTGTAGAGCAACTTCTTTGCTGACTTTACAATAAAGGACGAAACTTATTCCATAGACAGTAATTCTCTGTTTGGTAAAAAAAACAGATAGAGTTTTCGGAAAATTTTAGTTGACTCACCGTGTATGGGACACATTGTGCAGTCGGTGATAGATGTTTTTGTCGGTGAAAAATTAAACGTCTAGATAGCGACAGCGAAATTATATATTAAATTTGTCCTGCAAATTAATTTCACAAATCAGTAGGAATCCCTGACCTATACTGGCTTGCTTAAAAATGGTAGGTAACATTCGCTTCTTGTTTATCTTTCAACGTCTTCTATTTAACCACATTAAAAGTTGGTAAAGCCCACCAGGTACTCACTGGTGGCTATTATAAGCGCAATTGAATATAAATGCTAATGCACTGTCAGTCCGTTTGTCACCGGTGTGAACACTGCCTTATCACAATTATTTGTGGTAAACTATATGTGGGTAAGTGGCAGCACTAAGCCCACGAGTTTCTAGGAATTGGTGTGGCTTTTGCCCTAGCTTTTTATGGAATACAAGAGATTTTATGATCTTTTCGAGCTCGTTGTAAATAGTATATAAATAACTTCAATCTAGTTAGTTTTCTTAAGATGGTTTAGTGAAATGTATATTGAGCGACATATAGGTGTATAATAGAAGAAGGTCAATTTATATTTCTATAATCGTAGTTCCCTTAATATTATAAAATACACGAATTGTGTCACAAGCTAAAGAGCTATCTAGGCTTTGAATACATGAAATTGTCCAATGAAATGTAACACAGTAAAACCAACCTTGAACCATTATAAAACCGCTACAAATCTGTATTTACTTTGACATCTAACACCAATTCATCATAACTCAAAGGGGTTATTTTGCAAGTAACAGTGTTTTAGAGGGGTTCGGAGGGTTAATTCGCGGGAGTAATTTTATTGCAAGCAGACGGAGGGTTAACGTGGTCCAACACTAAATCGTGTTCTGTGCTTTCTAATTTGTTTTCGAAGAGTTGTTTTAGAGGGTGTCTCTGTTACCCCTTACAATATTATAATGTCCTAGTCTTTTGCTTTTATCAATTTATGTAAAAATATTCCGTTTAAATAAATTTTATTTTTCAGTATAAACCTATATATCTGTCGAAATTTGTCAAAGTAATTAACTATATGGGAATTAGGTGTGAATTTGAAATTGGAACAAAAGAACAATTCAAGTAAATGTCTAAAATGAATTTTAGTAGAATAGAATAGAATAGAATATATCTTTATTGTACATCAGCCAATTCAAGAAGAGAAACACACAAAAAAACACAAGTATTATCAATGTGAAATTAACAGCGTAAAAAAATAATTTTACCTTCGATTCGAAAATCACGAAATAAAAACTTATTATACAACGAACCTTAGCAGCACGCCCCAGAAGTGTTCATTTATATGACATGTACTAGTGACAGTAATATTATCATGATACGATGAAATAAGTTATTCTTAAGACACAAGGCGACCGACGACGTAGTATCTACATAACTTCCTAAGTTTAAAGCGTATTATTTTAATGTATTGTCACATTAAGAGTTTTTAAAATTACCCCCAGATCCATTAACGAGCTGCCGGCTATTAAACAATTACCATTTTAGCTACGACACCTGGCTCCCGTACGGAACCCATATTCTATTAATAAGTTAACAGAATAACGCGACGCTTAACGTTCGACTTCCATTAAGAAGGGCGGTAAATTATAAAGCTTCTTTGCAAGCTGGCATCTTATAAAAGCCTGGTATTAAGACAATGTTGCTAAGATGTGGTAATTTGTGGATTATTCTGAAGACAATTAAACGTGGTAAGCGTAAAAGACTACACCTATTTTCTAGGAACCCTTACCTTACTTTTAACAGTTGCCTTCGTAATACAACATGTCTAAATATTGTTAATAATTTTAACTGGAAAAAATATTTTCTAACCCTTACACAAATTTATTGTGTATATTAAACGCTTCTCTTTGACAGCTTCGTAGTCTGTTCCTGCGTTGGTAGGCCACAGCTCACTACCCAGTGTGCTGTGGAGTATCCTTGGAGTATCCTGCATTATCCACTTTCTTTTAGTAATATAAAAACAACGTAAAATCATCTTTTTTAAGAAACAGCTGATTCCAAATCTCAAATTAAATAATAAACGCTCATAAATTACGGGAGCTGAAGCGTAAGAACCGCAGCGTTAAAAACAACGGTAAAACATTCTGGTATATTTAATTCAAAATACTCGTTGCTCCTATTTTCGTCCATCCATGAATTGAATTTTTTATGGGACGCGCGTGAGATGTTGTCATTTGTTTTCATTATGTTACAACCCCAAGGAAAAAATGTCTGTAATATTGTGTCTGTCCCGCGGTTTAGATACTCTACAATTTGAATAACGTTATTTGACTTGCTATTTATTCGTTGTAATTAACGCCTTGTTATGTTCAACCTGTTCGCGTTGATCATTTTATGTGTGTTAAGAATTTTTATTGTCTTCAATATCGCAAAGCTACTGATATTACTTCTGCCGGACATTTCTTTAAATGTTAGCCAAACATACTTTGGCACAGAATAGATGAAAAAAACTAATAATATTCGTAGCTTGGCCTTATTGAAACTGTGTTCATTGAGTGTTCACGAGCCCTTATGTCGAAAGGTATTATTACTTGAATAAGTGGATAAGGAGAGTTGGCAGTTATAAACTATTGTTAGTAGTCATTTTGTGTATGTACATAAATTGTTGAATAAATAAACAATTTATCGTAGCCTTAGTTGACATCGCGAAAAAATACTCAATATCATATTGCACATTGGATAAAAAAATAAAATAAATATCATTGCGAAAACTAGTCAGTAATATTTGTAATTTTTATGTTTCGAATCTTATATTTATGACTACTAGGTTATTAAAAATCCTAAAAATGTGGTCTAATCGTGTAAACAAAATATAATAAAGATTAACGACTCACGATTAGATAGAAATGTAAAATTATTTAATATTGAAAGCATACCTGGCCACAGTCAACATTTACTGATGTGATGCAAACCAACACTGGATAACCTTCAAAAAATTTTTTTTTATAAAACCGTTGTGTTTTTTAAACAAAATGACAGTTTATTAAGTTATAGTCTCACTAACGTAAACGACAAATATTCTTTTTGCCGAATCACAATGACTGCCTTTCTGATATTATCATTCGGTCATAAAAAACGTCACAATGCATTCTGACCCCTTGGAATCTTCCTGTGTACAGAATATGATATCATAAAGCCTATTATAAGAAAGGGCTTGCACTTGTGGTGGATTTACACTACTCGTTCAAAGTTTACTGGACCACAGCGACGGCAGGGTCTTACCGCACGGCGCCTACCGCCCGCCGCGCCCAGCCCATTGTAGGGAAAAAATCAACATTTTTATAATGCGCGGGCGCATAGGCAGTGAGTTGTCGCGGGGTGAGATTAGACGATAATGCACAGTATAACTATCGAATATGTATATTTCTGCTTAATTGTAATGCCTGTATTAAGTTAAACAAATTGATTGGATTTGGATTGGATTAGCAAAATACTTATTACGTCTAGAGCTGCTCGGTTCTCCGGAAGACTTTGGGCCAGCAGGGTAAGTGGTGTTAGGTCTGGTATGTTTCTTGCATGGATTCCTTCCAAAGAGGCGTCAACGTCAGTTTTTGGGCCATGAATGTGGAGGTGGCTAGGACAGTATGCCGCATGCTGCACTAGCTATCTTCATATTCCATATGGACTCCTCCTACTATTTAACAGTGTAGGGAGCCCTGTGCCAAACAGTGGAATGCAAATATGCCGTTGATGATTATTACCAGATAGGTGTCTCAGATTTTCTTAGAGCATTAAAGTATTATTCAAATATTTGAAGAGCTTGATAATTTAATAAGCCGCGATATGGTAACACAAGATAATTTAAAATAATGATTTCACTGAGTTACCAAGTTAACAAGAAGGTTAATTCCGGGTTCGAATCTCGCTATTTCTAACTTATAGTATTTTTCTAGCAATTTTGTCGTATTCTTTCGTCTAAAGGGGCATTGTCCTTTAATTTATCTCATGGAAGTAAGTAATTATATTTAGTCTAAGAAATAATAATTATGTAAAATATAAAAATTATAATTTCTAAAAGACATTTTTATTATAAATTAATAAATGAACGGGATTATAAAATGTGAAAATAATTTAATATTGAAGAGAAGCATTCTTGCATTTAAAACAATAATCCCGGCACTCAATCACCATAACAGTCAAAGAAGAGTGACCCCCGGTGAAGATATAAAAAACATATTAATATTAATATACCTGTATCAACGTGCGCTCATTACGCCCACGCCCAGTCAGTGGGTACTGACTGTGGACACGACAGATAACACAAATGTAACATCAATAAGCGAACACAAATGTCAAATAGCAATATATTTTCTATTTAATGGTAGCGATAGTGATTATCGGTAGGCATTTTGTCTAGTACTGGTGTAAAGTTACCCAGAGTTATTACATCATGAAATACAGTACCTCAATTACGTTCTCATAAGGTGCATTTTCTCGGTGTTTTTAACTAACCAATTTTATTAGGTTTACAAGGTAACTCTCACGATTTGTAGGAAACAAAGATTTCCGTGTTTTGCATATACGGCAAGAGTGTACGCTAAAGTTGGAAATCAAACAAAAAAACAAATAACCTCTGACATAGGTGACTATGACGGATAATTTGATGATATTTTATCATCACTTAATTGAGACGAAGGACAACAGCTATCTATATAGAACAAAAAAGATATTGCAAAAATCGCATATTATGATAAATATACGGTCAGTGATTTTTTGATACAATTTCAATGAAACAATAATAAAGAAACATTATTTAATAGCTCCAGTTCGTTTTGATAAAAAATCGATTACAAGTTACAAGATCTTTTGCTGAATAAATAACTAATTAATATCTGCCTTCCAAATAATATATATCTCGCCTAGTGACGAGCTTTTATGAATGGATAGTGAACACCCGAACGGAAATCGGTTCTCATTTTAATAATATTGTTATTTAAATTATTTTTTGTCCATTAGCGAATCTATTAATTGACTTTCAACTTCGATATTACTAAACTTGAGCATAGTTTCGGAATTTGAAACTAAACGGCGTATTAAATAATGTTTTAAATGAGCCAAGTTAAATGTAATAATCATAATTGTGTTTTAATCAACTGGGCTACTGTTTATTCAAACATGATTGTGCATTCTATTCAATTTATAATATTATTGTCATGTGAAGAAAAGAGGATGTCGCAAGAAATTTGAATTTAAATTAGGTATTTGCTACCTAAGTACGCGCACGCCACATGCATAAGTTAAACATAATATACTGCCGACAAAGGGGTTTATGGACAAAAAATTATGAATTATTCCGTAGATGACACCGCGGCGGCACCCTGCTTTAAAAGTCGACCCGTTAAAACAGCGCTTTTAAAGTAATATCTACATAAAATAATTTCTCCGGAAGCCACCCATAACACACCGCACTTAATATAAATCATCCACTTAACACTTTTTTTAGTAAACTCAGTGACAATATCATCTAAATATACCAGGAAAGCATAAAAAGCCAGCGGTTTATTTTAGACAACGATGAGAAACTATACGGAGACGCTTGAGCTACGAGCGAACGTCGTCGCCGTGGACGTCGCCCGTCCATCATACATACGTGTGTCCCTCTCGCACGTACCAGGCAAATGCAAGTTATATCTCATTCCACAAGTTATTCGTGAACGACTTAAAACAATAACGTTAATAATTTCCCGGGCTATATTCGTTGTTTGAAATTTGGAATCATTTAGCGGTATCAGAATGAGACTGTCACGATAAAGTGTGCTCAAATATTTGTGATATTTCTGTATACTTATACTCGCCTAATACTTTTTGCATCGATATTGAAAAATGTTGGCTGCGTCACGGTCGTGTCGGCCCCGTGTTGTTTTTTCTTCGTTTTGTCTCGGGCGACACAGAAATGCTTTCTGGCCGTCGCCCGTTATCGGTCTCTAAAAAAGATTCGCGACGTTTTTTGATGTGAAGCACTTTTGTATTCAAATGGGTGTTGCAACCTCAGATATACAAAGCAGGTATTCGCTAACTCGTAAATCTTATGTCGCAATATAAATCTTGTATGCAAAGGAATAGGCGAGTGTATGCTACTGTTTGAGAGGCAGACGTGATTTTTCACTAAAACAAGAGTAGATAATCTAAACAGATATTTAAATTAATTAAATGTTTATGTTTTAAATGCAAAAAGTTGTTGTTTTTATGTTAGAGCTTATATCGATACAGAATCCATTTAGGATAAGATTGAAGGCCATATTGAAGAAAACAATAATGGATGATTTAAGAATAGTTTCACAATTTTCATATGAGATTACTTGTTTACAAAACACTTTGTACCGAATAGCTTAATGTGTATACAAAAAGCAGCCTCAATACATATAAGCATAAACGTCAGTCCGATCACATCATGGCAGCCAGTGTATCGTGCAATAGCCATTATGATAATTCCTCCATATTATCCTTTTATACGGTACAATGGTACGAGAATCAAATATTATTCTTTGCCTACAATACGCCATAATTCGTTGCTAGGGTAGTTTTGAGTAAAAATGCAACGCTACACACGCGAACGAGTGATGCGGCGTGGTCTCGGTGATAGAGGGTACATAGAGCACCACAATAGCAATCTAACAAATTTTATTTAACAAAAATCTTTATATTTATTATTAAAAAATATAGTTTCATTTGGGAAAAAAATATTTGAACTGAATTCTTTGGTGAAATATATGAATGGGAATGTTCTACATGGTGATATGAATAATGTTTAGTTTTCTTTTGTTGGATTTATATCTAATAAAAATGTAGGTATTTTTGTTAAAGTTTTCGTAGGCTTAAATGTTTGAAAGAAAAATATATTTTTTTTTCTAGATAATTAGGTTTCATGGAATTTACTTTAATAAATTTAAAAAAAAGCGAGTTTCTAAACTAACGCGTCTCCGCTCTCCGCCATCATTCGAACCCTTCCAATGCCGTCGAAACGCATTAGACGCTCGGACGGACACACTGTTCGGATGAATTATTTAATATTAAACTGACGATGCGGTGTTTTGTTACTCGCATGCCGCGACGCCGTCTGCGCACAGCTCAGAGCTTTTTGTGGCTTACTCTGTACCGATTTTCTTGTTCACACTTATTTCTTCTCTATCATTCCTAAATCAAATGTGAAAGATACACAGCCTACAGTCTAAAGCTGACTAGTATTACCGCTTGTGTTGGTCTTTTGGTATTTTTTCGGTTTCCTGTACTGTATCTAAACTGTTTTTGATGTCATTGGATAGATTGAAGTGACCACCCAGACAAGATTAGTTGGAGATAGAAGCTTAGGTGTTCGTAGCAACAATTTAATTCGTAATGTATTGCGCGTCTAATGATTCAACGCAATTAGTTATAGATGTACATATGCAAAAATATAAAAAAAAACTTCCACTCAACACGCCCCTTCACGCCTCCTGAAGGTAATGAAAGAGGGGAATACATGTGCCGACAAATAATGCATGGTGTTATGCTGGATGTTGTAGTGGAGATAGGGCTGGTTGTTGACTCCGTAGATTGGCATGCGCGAGGAGAATGTATTCTTCGTACCAATATTAGCCTTCTTGAATTTGAACCCGTATACCTCTTCGTTTTGTAGACAGTTACTATCAGCTTGAGCAAGCAGGTTCAATAAAATGAAGCAACCTCATTTCTATCTAGCTATCACAGACCGCGACAGGATCATTTGGTGTTCAGTCATTGTATTATAAATACTGGAATACATTAGCACCGGGTGCTGTCTAGACTCGGGAATTGCCTAAATCTAGATTTATAGCTGAATTATTGTCAACCCATTACAGTATTGTGGACAAGGCGAATACTCGACTCGAGGACATGATGTTACGCTTTTAAACTTGCGATTTTATATGGAATTTGATTGACATGTTATTAAACGACATCCGCGCTATGAGTTTTCTATCTCGCTCTGTGGTTTTATCATAACTTTTTTATCTCCGATTTTGGACGGAGGATTTGCTCGGTTTGGCTGGTGCAAGGGTATTCTTGTAAAACTGTAAATTACCTAGAATATTTAGTTTGCGGGTTCTTATGAAACGATAGAACATCTCCACGTTGCACCATGCCTTCACCTTAATAGGTGTTCTATAAATTAAAATATGGCGCTTTCAAGCTCTTTCTAATATTTATTTAAATCCCACTTAAATATTGTCAATACAAAAATTATAACATGCGTTCAAAAAAGAATAGGATGGTATTGATACCAAATTATGAATTCATACTGGCGGAGACTTTGCTTATGGTTTACCAAAAACGTAGCAACATACATATGACCATACGTAATAGAATAGAATAGAATATATCTTTATTGTACATCAGCCGATTCATGAAGAGAAACACTCAAAAAAATTTAGATTACGATACTTAGATTACGTTTTTAATTATTATTTTTTTCAAATTCGGTAGATATTCATTGAATGTTTGTTAACCTTCCTTGTAGAGTGGAGATAGTTTGTGGTACAGTATTATTCTCATATTGATCGCACAGTATACTGGTTCCAATGAATCACTTAAATGCAGGTGTTCTCCTGTATAAAGAAACTTTACAATAAATGAACAGCACAAATGTGGTAAACAAGGCCACCAATTACCATATACAGATTGTTTGTGGTTAAGGTAGTCTGGGAGAGATCGCTAATAACGGCAAGGTTGCCTTATGTAACTCACTTTATTTTATAAAAAAAAATTTTTTCCATACTGCATAATTTTTCTATTGGTGTTAGTAGGTAGGTCCTACTACTTCCGTAAGCGAAGTGCACTTTGTATTGCGAATGTTTTCGAATACACTACAGCAGTGCTGTGTTCCTAGGAGCTAGAGCTCGTTCTGCTGAATATTATGGTTTTGTGGAGATTTCAAACTTCTAGGGAGGAAGGAGGTAATCTCGTAGATAGGTTAATTATTACAACCCATTAACAGTTTATAGACGACCCGATACAGGCCACAGGCCTTTTTTTTCAGCCAGGAGTTTTCGCCACAACACCACCACGTTATCCGATTGCGGCTTATTTTTAGTGGGTAAAAGCGGTTGCTGTAACAACCGGGACTAACCGTGCCTTTCGAATCACGAAGTAACTCTAGATAAAAAATTTGATTCAAGTAATTATTTGAAAAATTATAGCAATTGAATTCAATGAAACTACATTGATAAGTTATTAAATTAACACATAGGATTAGTAACATAAATTCATTTGCTATAGGTATAATTAGATGCACGTGAGACAAAGTGAATAATAACAAAGAACTTGCTAAAGTTCTGAGGTAGAAAGGGGCTCTAGTGCGTCTGTGGCTCTGTGGTCTGATTCCGAATTGTTTGTCCCAATAATTCCTTCATAACTGTATCCACCTAAAGATTACACACAAAGATATTCATATCTTTGTCCCATTCCATCCCAAACATATAATTGGTTATCACGAATTGGATTAGAAGATGCGTTTTTATGATAGAACAATGTAATAAATTTGGTTATTTCTGAATAAGCCTAGAAAATATTCAAATGGACCATTTACATTAGTATCGACTAACTGAAATGATCCATTTAACTTTTTATGTTATTTATTTATGTTTTGTATATCATTAAAATTAATATTTTTATTAAAATGTGACCTCTACGTGAGATTGTCTATTCTGAGTGCCCACAGCGAGATGACAAGAAAAAGGTGCAAATTTTATTGAAACTCATCTATATCAGTTTTTACTATTCAAACGCGTTTGATGCTATCGGACTTTATTTTACTTGAACAATATATGTATATGTATGCCCTGCGTATATCTGCATCAGGAACAATGTACCTTTCAAATAGTATTTTAAAATTGGTGCAATGGTTCCAGTGGCTACCATCCACTTTTGAACAAAAAAGACGCTTCTCTCTTTTTTTATAATACTTATATACTATGGTTGAAAGTCTTATATGAACTTTAAAACGTACATTTCCCCGACCTCTTTGATCTGTGATTATCGTGCTACTTAGTATAAATATTCCTTTCAGAGTATTCATATGCATTTTATTACAATAACAGGTATCAGGACGCATAACATTTCTGTGTCTGTATGTAAATACGATAATCGAATAAAGATGGCCTACGCGGCCATATTGAATAATTCATTCGGCAAATTGTAATATTATACGGATTACATTGAAATTTGTCGTTGCGGACACGCAATCACTTGAAACGTACTTAATTATTGGTTAACATATGAAATTATGAGACAAATATTAACACGAATAGACGTTTGAGTCGGTATTTCGCTATATTTGGTCTTGCAATCTGTTAAGTACCCATATATCTGATGCAATAGATATTCCAATCTCTAGAATATTTTCTTGTATTTTGTTTATAAAATCAGCAAGTAAACAAAAAGATATGGCCTCCTGTTAACCTGATGCAAAGCGGTCACCACAGCCTATGGACGTTGGCAACACTAAAGCAGTCACTAGTACGTCGCCGACCCTGAAGAAATGGTTTTCTTTCGTTTATTAAAATACCACATGCCTTCATTGGAAACATCTCAGCAAATAGTTGAATCCTGGATAATCCGGAAGGTGGTCCGTTAAATTTTCATGTTAACGTTGAAAATTCGTTATTTTAAATTTTCATTATTATCAGTTAATTATAAAATAAACATTTAGTAAAACTTAAATAATGGAAATTTTAGAAATATAGGTCTAATGCAACCACAATATTAATTTCCTGAATAGACTACATAATTTATGTTTTTCCAAATAAATTGTATTCAAATATGTATCTTGATTGTGTGCAGTTGGTAATATGTTTTTATTACAATTAAATCGATTTTTATCAAGTTAATAAATCTCTACCACCAAATGAATGGCATAAACCGCACAGTCAAAGTCGGTGTTTCTAGAAACATAAAATTTTGTACTAGATTTCCCTGTTTATGATGTATTTGAAGCACTGTGGAAGGATAACTGAAAGTTGGTGTCCTTAGTTTATTAAGAGATTAATCTTTTTTCTTTTCGTTAGTGTTCCTTTTTAAATAATGAACAAATTTAAAACATCAATAAAAGCGTAAATGTGTAAGAAATCTTATTATAAAATAAATGATTGCGTGGGAGTATGTTGCTCAATGACGATTCAGGAATATAATAATTTATTCATAATAAGAATATTGACATGCAATGCCATAACTGATTTGTAAATATCATAACAAACCTTCAAAAGCTGAGGAGTTTCTTTCGCCACTTCTTCTCATAAGTAAAACAATTTGTCGATGCTGTGGTAGTGTTAAAATTAAACGATTTTGAAGAACGTAGTAATTGAATCCATTATTAGTAATTGAATTATATTAATAAAGAGCTTTTAAATTTAAAGTCTTACGGCTCCAAAAAGTTGTAGATCGAACTCTTAGTCAAGCTTCAAATTAAATAGCTTTTTAATATTCTAGACAAAAGTATACATACACAGAATTACAAGAATGCCAATGGATAACGGCATATAATACCGTGTAGCTATTTCAGTATTTCTAAAATAATTATTATAAGTAAAAATATCACGTAAATAATCTTAACGCTGTGTCATATGAAGTATTCAGTGGCGCCTAATAAAAACGAAGTAAGAATACTAATTATGCGCTTTCATACGGAATTATTGAAAACTTTGTTTGAATATATAATAAGATCAAATATGCGTGTGTCGTTGTAAGTTCAGGTCCGGACGTGACGGTGATAACCGTTGATAAGTGCACACGTGCTCAGCAATGGGAAGATTTAAATAATTGCGTGAGGTAATGCTTGTCAAATATTAAATTAGAGGGTTGTTTACGAATTTTTAATTGATAGAAAAAGAATCAGCTTAAGCGGGGATGTGACTCCGGGAAAACCAATAAAGCAGTGTGTTGTCTGAGCATAAATTCTTACCACTATCACCAAGGTGTGGAGTCATTCTGCAGTGCTGTGCGTTTAAAAATAAACAACCGTGAATAAGAGTTAAAAAATCCCTCAATGTTAAGCTCCATTTGTGAAGTTAAATTTATCTATTATATATTCATTGGCATTCTAGTTGACCCAGTGATCTTTTTATAACTTGGTATCTTTTAAAAAGTTTTGGAGTTTTTATTAATTTTATAAACTAACACTTAGTTTCAATAAAGGAAAGAGTTAAAAAGGTCGACCAGGCCTGCATTTTGAATTAGATAACAAGCAGACAAACAAACAAATGTGGAGTTATAATAATAGGATATTAAGATGGTGTTTTAGTAGCGTCGAGTGTTTAGGGTGCCGCTGACGAATGCTGAAACCGTCGAGGGCTTTTTAATAATGTTAACATAAATAACAGACTAGGTAAAGTTGTATTTTCAACTTCTGATTGTGTTTTTTTTATGTAGTCAGATCGTCAATTCGTCCCACTGTTGAACCCTTTGTTCATTTTTGATTCATTGAATTGACCTGTTGATAGCAAACTAAAAGGCAGCTTAATTATCTTAACGTCTACTTATGGCATATTTAGTATATCCAGTTAAATAGGCATATTAATTATTGGCTTATGGTTTTATTTTATTTAAAAAAATGTAAATTTAAATGTATATTTTATTTAAATAATATTAATTACTAATAAAAATTTATACAATATAATTTTTTAAATATATTTTTTTGTTAAATGATGTGGTTACTGTATGTACAATAAAGCTATATTGTATTTTATTCGTATATTTAAAATAAATTAATGCATGTTGACATGATTAATTTGCGTATTATGATTATTAGTATTTTCTTTTGGCAAGTCCTCAAATATATTGACTGTGATTCCTTTCTATCCAAATCATGTAAAGAATCATATTCGCTGATTCACCTCACCCTTGCTCAGTTTTTGTGTCGGTGCGCCGGCGCAAGCAACGCCCCCTTTCGCCTCTTCATTATAACAATAATTCGTGTTATATTCAATTCCCGCCGTGTCGTGTCCGCCCATGACGTTATTTATAACTGTTATTTGTCATAACAAAATTAATAAATCGTAAAATAGCACGCTCCATAACGTTGCGTAATGGGAACTGCTTAGATGTTGTAGCTTTTTTGTATAAATGAGAATATCTGGAAAACCACGGGCGCTACCGAATCTAGTAGGATTGCGGTTTTATAGGTAGTATAGTATTGAAAATGAAACTGGTTGAATTGCCTCTGTGTAGGGTCTGTGCACACTGAATAAATGGAACACATCCTATGTAACTGTGATGCTCTTGCCAGGAAAAGAATGGGTCTCCTTGGACTGGCTACTGACTCCGGGTGTACTTAGTAAATACATCTTGGAGGTATTCCAGGACAGCCGACATTAGGATTAGGGAAGCACAAAAGATCCCATTGGGTCGACGTGGTCCGGGAATGTCCTGGATCCTGGCCCTACATCATTATATGATATGATAAGATTGCGATTCATAAAAGAAATTTTGTAAAAGTAAAAGTATTCCTTTTATAAATGTGAATGCTTAATGTTAGTTATTGGTATGAGTAATACTAGCTGGTTTGAGCGCTTCGCATATAGCTATGCTACAAAGCATGGATCCAGTAGAAAGCATATTAAAATTGATGACTAACAATCGAGTTCAATATTCTATCCGCACAATTCGAGACAGCTACCTTAGTAATAGTTTCTTTATAAGGACCTTAATCTCTTTTGATTTTGGTACATTATTAAAAAAATGGTAGGCGACAAATTTTTTGTACCATTATATTAATATAATAATCGTAAAGTACAACAATATAAAGAATGTAGTTTTTTTCATAATGGTATAATATATACTCATTTAGTATTATACTTATTTAGATTAAGTTTAGTACACAATATAACGAACATAACTATTAATATCACGGTGATGTCATCAAATCACTTCATTATTCTGTAAAAGGAGACTCTTACTTACCATTTTTGTTGCCATGTTCTATAACTAAGTGATGAAACCTCTTAAATAATTGTTTTGCTGTAGCATTGTGGCTTAATTAAGTTTTTAAGAGCAATGTAAAATGTAATTTTGATTCGAAATATGAATAGATTGAGCATTTTTTAGGAAAATTCATGGATATGTTAAGACTGTCGTCTGTTCGAATGCTCAGTATCCCCGTCCTCTTAACCTGAGGTCCCGGGTTCGAATCCCGGTAGTGGCAGAGATTTGTATGATGAATACGAATATTTGATCTGTAACACAAGCTCTTAATTATTATTACTTTGAGCTAGATAACTGGTGTCAGTATAATTATTTTACTATATTTTTCTTCACTTCTCATTAGTGATTAAATTAATATTTAAATAACAAATTTTGTATCAAAAACAGAATATAATACTATTTCTATTTGTGCTGACAGTAAACAATTAATTATTAATTAACGTCACTGTACTATATTTAGTTATCGATAACCAGTTACTTCGAAAGACACTTTCGACGTAAGCAGTAAACAAGAGGGTAATTTTTGTCATATATAATTTATCAGACACGTGTTTTTTAGTGTAAACTTAGTAATCTTTATCTTTATCGTGGTTACTTAAATACGAGTATTCCCAATCCTTATTTGAACAAGATTACATTCGACCTACGAGTTGCCATAAAACTGCTAAAACAAAATGCCTGCGTAGGCGCATTCGAGCCTTCTTTGTTGTACTTTATTCTATCTTCTGTAGTTCTAAACACTAAATGGGTGATTCTTTTTAATCTTATGGAATCTGATTTGGTGAAGATTTGTAGTCTTTTAATCTTATTACTACTTTACTGAATTTGTTAACTATAAAAACTATCTATCTAATAAATATCTATCTTAGTAATTAAAAAATATCAGTCGTTTCTTTTCTAGGTATGAAAAAGAAAATAGTCGGCGTATAACTAAGACTAAGCTAGGGGGTTCCAGATTGGGGTCCGGTTAGGGCATATATGCGAGCTCTGTGTGTTAAATACGAATGTTTGTTCCTGGGTCGTGGTTGTTTTAATTTTTCTGCCCTCTAGTATATTTTTGAATCATGTCTATCATATATTTAGTTACCTGGTAGATGTCGCTTTTAGCGATAAAATTGCGCTTTGTTCAAAATTTTTAAATTATTCTTTATGTATTTGTTTTAGAATTGGTGATGTACATTGTAGATGTATAGTATTCTATTTGTGTACGTATATTTCTTATAATCTGATGTAAAATTTTAATAATTATAATAATAAATTATTTATAATTATATTTTGAAAATATGTATAATGTTAAATATATTTTCCCGTTATCTATTACACAACACTCAACATCTTGATGATATTTACTTTGATAGCTACAATTAAAAAAAGCTAATGATATGGAACTAGAAGAAAAAAAAAATAGTTTAAATAAATAAAACCAAAAGACGCTATTTGTCAAGTTTATTGGAAATTCATGGAAACTTCCATCTTTCTAGGTATCAAAATAAATAACTAACGTAGAACTGCTCCTAACAAACTTAATTAAGCCACCAAATATAGTGCAACGTTGTAACGATCATTTTATTTAGATTTCATTTGTATTTAATTCTTTTGGCTACGAAAATGATAAGTAAAACCTTCTTTTACAGAATAACGAGGTGTTGTGACGTCATTATGGTGATTTAATAGTTATTTATATATCCTTTATTGTACACATGTAAAACTCAAAAGTAAATTGGACAAAAGAAAGATAAAGAGAGCTTAATACTAACAATAGATCTCTTCCAGCCCACCAACAATTAACGTCGAGACATAGGTATTGTATATAATATGTTATGTCGTATTTCTAAATAATACTCAGGTTTTAATAATATTACACTTGACTGTTCGTTAAGTGTTTATGTACACATATTTGTTGCGATTTAAGAAATCTTACTGTGCTAATAGATTTGTTTTAAATGTATGCTTTATTTAAAAAATGTTAAAATAATTATACTGACTTAATTACTAGTACTTTTACTTAGAACCGTTAAAAAAGTATTGATATATCAACCTATGTTGTCCCACTGCCAATGTATTCCTATGTATTTCTTTACTGTATTTCCTCCGCCACCTCAAACCAGGTCTCTTGACGTGTGTCCGAGATATCTCGCCACCCCCTCGAAACATATAGTAAGTAAAAAATAACGGTAGAAATGGGTAAAATGGTCATTTTTACTATCTATAATATTAGGAGTAACAAAACATGGGTTTCAATGTTTTATCTGAAATGACTGATTATTTTCACTAAATGTTATTATTTTACGGATTTATTTGAAAAAATATATAAATGAAAAAGCATTATCATTCTTTATTAAGAGCGTAAAAAAAGTAAATGTACTTTTAATATAATTTCTCAAAAGCTTAATAATTTTCATATCTGAGTACATTTGGTTTTTGTATGTCCACTTGAACAGCACTATCTCAGAGCGCGATATATCCGCGACAACCAGGCTTTATCCGTTTCGTTCTCTACATAAGTAGTGTCCTTTAACATAATAGTGCCGTTTGAATATGGAACAGAAGATACCAAGCGGAAAATGATGAACACAAAAAATATATATTTTACATACTAGCCTTTTATTTATTTATTTGGTTTACCAGTAATTATTCCATTGATCGATGTGTATGCATACAAAACAATGTATTTATTATTTTGTATCTTATAGCTAAGTATACAATCGAGAAACGGTAAACACTACATATAGTAGATAAGTTGTTTCATCTGAAAATGTTGAAGAAATGGGTGCGTTTACCGGTTTTAGCAATGCAATTACTATAATACGGAACTAGGGGCAACAATGATCAAATAAGAGTGGTCCGTCTTTTATTACACACTATTGTAATAAAATTTAAAATAATCTTTTGCAAATGAGGTTATCATTGCAACTCCATAGTTAAATTCGTAGTCTTCGCGCTTAATTTTAACATTATTTCATATTGAGTATTTACGCTTACAACATTTCAAGGAGATGGATCACGAATTAATGTTTAAGAAGGTGCTAATGCTAATATTGAATACATTTTTTTATTGATATTCGTTTTTACACCAATTTTTTTAAAGGTTGTTTTGCTTTATATATAGAATTTCTAGGGAGGCTCACCTCCTTTCACCTGGGGGTATAAATAATAATCTACGACCTAATCTAAATTATAAATATACATAAAAAAATTCATAAAAATAGGTCAGGCCGTTTTTGAGGAGTTCGATAACAAACAATCTAAATTTTTATATATAAGATAGTTCACCATAAACGAAAGCGGTATGTACAAAAATTAACTTCGCTGTAAAACCTCTCTTCAAATCGTTAACTGTCAAATGATACGTTCACCGTGCCTTATTCCTTACAAATGTCCGTTACTTTACGAGCCTTCATGAATAAAACCCACGACATTTATTATATTGTTTTTCATTTAAGTCGAAGAACAGTACAGATTACAATCGTAAATGAATCGGTGGAGCAACGGCCCACGGCATCCTAAAATATGGTCTAGTAACATGACACCGACGTACGGACAAAAACGTACGCGGTATACAAGTTTTATAGCACTTATTTTATTAGCAATAAAGGTGATATTTGTTAGGATCGTCTTAAGACGTGGGCTGGTAGTGGCGTATGAAGGAATGCTGTGCTTGTTGTTTGCAGTTTGAAAGAACCTTGGATATGCCGTGTAGTCCCAATAAAGTTCTTAAAAGTATTATACACCTACTCTAAGAAGAGAATAGACGTCATCAGAGTTACATCTATAGTTTTACGAGGTGCTCTCGCGCACGTAATCAGTGAGTCCGTCAATAACTGATTGACAAAATTTAACATAGTTGACAATATTGTATTAATCATTTCCTACAAGACGTGATGACAAAATCCGTGAAAAAATCTTTCGGTTTTGTGATTCAATCCTCCAAACTTTTATCCTAGGAACAACTTTGACGAATAGGAAATTTGTCAAATCGTCGAAATGATGTCCGTGATAAATTATCTATTGAATAAAGAATTGGCTCAAAAACAAACATAAATGATTTCTATTAGTAATAGTTCTAACTATAATATTCTTATTATATTATATTAAGTTTATCTAAGGGAAGTTTATGTAAATAAATTTTAATCGTATCTTAGTATAATAGTGAAATGAGTACGACATGCCTAATTGCCTTTGCCTTATAAGTTAAAATCGGACTTACGTAACTGACTGTTAGATAGAAAATTTGTGATGCTATTTGTATTAGCATCCACATACAAAATAATAGATTTAGAATTTTTGAAAACAGATGCAGTAAGGGGAAAAGTATTCAATTTTTCTAGTCGATATTTCTATTCCAATAAATTGGGGGAAAAGTCTATCTAAAAAAAACTAAGGCTGCTACCGTTGTCGGCCGTCTTTTAGCGGACACTATTTTCTTTAAATACTAAAATAATATTACCTTAATTAAATGGACTTATTTTAATAATTATTCAATTACGAACTTATTTTAAATCGACAAAATAGATTTAACTCTACATCCGCTTCGACGAGTACTAAACTTTGGAGAAGAAGCGGTGCAAGAAACTCCTTAGTTTTCAAATAATTGTAATGATATTTTACAAATTATTAATGCCATAACGCCAATGCCAACGTGTCAATATTATTTTTGCTAAAACAATTATTATTTTGATGAATCGCACTTTATTACCAGTAGCGGTAACATAATTATTCATTTTATAGTAAGTTTATTGTTCTATAAAATTTGTCTATTAGTAATTCTTTGATATCGATTGGAAGCTTGTTATAAAATTGTATAAATATCATTTCATAAAATAATTCTTTATTCTATGGAGACTAGTAGTATCTCCATGATTATATTTCATACATACACCATGTTTTAAAATATATAACGAGTTGGTACAGGTTTTAATGTTCACCTCTTTTTACTTGTCTCCGAGTGGTTCTCGTGAGCCAAGTTAGTATATGGTTCGCACTGCTAATATTTGAAAAAAAAAATAGGTATTGACGGGCATTGGTATTTGATTGGTTTTGGGGTACCAGAGAAGATACGATGTACCTAATAGTATAAAAACTATTTAAGTAAACAAATATAGCAGGATCGATAAGGTATGCTGTGTTTTAACTGCATATTCTGCAGGTTCTAGTGAACCTTGAAAAAGCAATCTTATTAGATTTTATATGATAATGAAATGGTATATTAATACGACTGAAATGATTGATTACCTTAAGGTAAATTATATGTCTATCACAGATTCATCTGTACTAAACGGTTCTACTTTTGCTAAGATGTAACAGCATCAGTATGGAACTTTTGTAAATGTTAAGGTAAATTAAAGATCCAATTTTCAGTAATAAAATACAAACATAAGATTCAAAGAAGAAATCATTCTTTTGCACTCCTTTATTTACGCTTCTAGGCCCAAATTTTAAATATTGACACCGTATTCACAATCCATAGTATCTATCACCTATGTATTAAAAATTCATTTAGTAAGGTGCTGTTATAATCAAAAATGTTTCATAAATTCAAATTATTTATTTTTACTATAGAATAAAGATAAGTAGTGCTCCTACTTTATAAGATTTCAGTCAAATAAATACAAATTGTTTTAAATTAAATATATCACTAAAATTGTACAACGATATTAAGCTATTTACATTATATCACAAAATAATATTTAGAAAAGGTCCTAGTCTATTAGTAGTATCACTTCTACTTACAGTCAGTCCCATCCAAATGGAATAATCGAGAAATTCACAAAACAAAATAGCGTATACCACAATCACTTCCGCCGCTCGGTCCTCGCCACATAATTCCTATTGGATAACTACATAAAATGACTCGAGGCTGATTAAAATACCGCTACACTTCACCGTGATGCAGTTCACAACTTTTCGAACGCTCTGGAGTTGGTGAGCATCTCCCTGGTGAGCCTCCACACTTGCTTGGCGGCATTCTCGAGTGCCGTGGGTGACTTGCCCTTGAACAGGTCAACGTGTGGCAAGAAGTAGTGGGGACACCGCCGGCACTGTAACGACGAGATCAGCTGTAAGAATATCCCGTTTATTCTATCTCCTATTGCACCCTCGTCCCATTCATGCTCCCGCGGGTGCTTCTCGCACTCGTACAGAAGGAGCGTCTTCATGTGATAGCACGTGACCGGATTCCCGGGTAAGTCCAGATGCCTATCTCTTATTGTCTTTAGTAGACTCAAACATTTTCTCCGACATCCGCCTTGTAGTAGCCTGTTTTCTGCCTCGAAGAAACTCAATACCCAAGCGTCACCCTCCATTGCAGAGTTTTTTCCTTGCAACGCCAGGCACTCTTTTGAGAGTAGGTCGAAACCTTCCGTTTTCACTTCAGCAACTATGTTAGGGTGCGGCCAAGGAATAGCTGGCAGAGGCCAGTGCGCCGCCGAACGGGGCCACAAGCCGGCGCATTTGAAAGCTGGAGTTATTTGCACGATGTACCTCTCACGAATCCGCAACTTCACCTCGGTGGTTTCGGCAATCATTTTAACACAATCTCTGTAGGAACATTTGTCACAAGCTTGCGCAACCAATGTCTGGAACCGCGATCTGATCTTCCTCGCTGACAAGTAGCCGGAAGCGGTGATGAACTCCACCCAGAGGGACATGGAGCGCTTGCGGCCGTCGCTAAGCTTCAGCACGGCGCATCCGGGCAGGGAACCATCGTCAACGAAGTTTAACACCCCCATTTGATTCAGATAGATAACAATCTCAAACTCATGGGGCGACACCACTTCTAAGCCATCAAAGCGGCCGTTGTAATCCGTCAGGGAGGAAATAAACCGGGGCTCTTGCAATTCCACTTCTTTGAGGACATCTTGCACTATCCTGCAGACCTCGTGAATGGTCTTGGCTATTTGCGCCTTCCTGTTGGCGACCCGCTCGTTGTAGTACTTGTTCATCTGGTAGACGAGCTTGGATTGGGCTGCCATCATCTCAGGGGGCACGAGCATGCTGGCGGGCTATGGAGCCTACGCGGAGAGCATTACGGCGGCGGATTACGCACGCGCGCGGCACGCGGTTCTATGCCGACTGAACCATATCCACGTCTCGGACGATGACGCCGCCGGTCCTGATACGCCCCTTAAGCTTGATGCCGGCGAATAGTAGGGTCGCTGGCTATCTCGCTTACTCTTACGGACTTTTATGTAGCAAGAAGAGTAGATAGGGATATATGGCGTAAATGTGGAGTGGTATTGATCGCGGTGTGGCCCCGCCTCGGGCGCGGTAGGTATGTTGGGTGCTCGTTACACGGCCGCCGCACCGGACGGTTCGGTAACGGCAACAAGCTTTACCCTATTAATGACACTTATTTTTTCAGGCTTGTTAAATTGCATTTCTATTATGTGTATTCGTTTCTTATTTCATTAATAAAGAGATGACTTGATTTACGACAAAAGATTCTATGCCTGATTAAATTGTGAATAAAAGAAAATTTAAAATTAATTTTAATGACATCATACACATTTAGATCTCTAAAATCTAATTAATTTTACACAATAACACCTTACACATGTTCGCGTTTAATATATTTTTCAGTCGAACTTCGTTTTGGTGGTATGAGGTCCACTTACTTATATGTTGTTACGTATATATTTGTATGAACCATGTCATTATTAAGTGTAAAAATTTCAAATACTTGTACTGAAACATTTTATTGTATTGTTTCTTCATAAAATACTTTTTTCCCAGTTTTATTTTCTTGTTAAAATATAATAAGGAATACTTTATATTATATTGTAGACTCAGAAAACATGAAAAGCTCGCCATTTCATTTGGTAAAAAAGATACTTAATATTTTGATTAACTTGATTTGTCCTTAAAAGTTAAAAATGTTTAGGATATTAATATTAGTGGTCTATGGTTACTATATACCTATACCTAAGGTATACTAAATTAAACCCTAGAAATGTATATATAAAATTTGATATTTACTCTAAAAATGGCTGCTGGGTGTTATGTGGATTTGCTTTTGTAAACTGAGAACTTGGTACTTACTACGATAAAGAGGTTACATGGTCAATAAAATATAGTTTCTTTCCCTTCCTCCAGATATAGATGTAAGTGTATATATCTAAAATTCCATAGGTTATAATATAACCAAGTTGGGTAGTTCTATTTCGGCTCCCGATTGATGACCGCGGCGCGCGTGATGGATGGCTGTACGCGTCAAGATTTACGCGCGCAGCGGCTCCTGCCGACTGCTGTGTCCCTGATACCGGCACAGGAATTACACACAAATACACATTGGGATTTTTATCTTTTTAGATGTTAGGGATAATTGGTTGGATTCACGGCCCCAGTTTAAAATTGAAAGTTACCGAAATAGTAAGTTTTAAAAATCACTTGGTAATTTTTATATTGTAATTTGTAACCACAAACACCTTCGTCGGTCAAATTAATAAATACAGCGCTGATGAAGTTCACTCCCTAAATGAAGGTTTCATTAATGGAAAAACGATTGATGTTTTAAAGATTTACTTTAATTTTGTTGCTTCGTCTTTTGCCAAACCATTATCAGTCTCTGAAATGAAGTCTATAACGTCTCAATATTCTGACATTGAAAATGTATAATCTTCTCAGTTATCGATAACTGCTAGTATCAAAATTCAAATTTTTTTTTGTATAGGTATCTTACATGATTAGTACACACCAGATGACAATATTATATGGCAACAGAGTTTCTCATACGATAATATTCATACTATACAATAACATTGTAGAACATTGTTTTAGTTTTCATTTTCCTAAATAAACTCGTAAAATTAATCGCTATGTATTCATTTTAATTGGTTTATGTACAAAAAACTAAATATTCTATTCAATTAATAGATTCTATTATATAAATGTCTAAGGTTTCTGGACACGTATGATAAAACAATATTTTTTTTTATTTTAATTAGTTCGGAAATTTAGTGTCTGTACGGATTAACTCTTAGTGCTTGTCTGATTCATTTTGATCTTAAATAATATGTATTTCATGAGCACTCACTGGAAAAATCATATTAAACGTCTATAAAAAAATATTGAACACTCATTAAAGTCTGTCACGTCGTTTTAATTCTATATCCAATTATAATAATTTATGAACTTCCCAACGAACTAGCGCGTTCGTTTTACTTGAAAATATATTTTTAGATTAATAATAAAATATCGTTAACAGATGTAATGTCGTTCTTAATTCATGTAACCGTTTATGTTTAGGAATTAAGAAAAAAAAATTATTACTGAATTATTAACTTAGTTGTTGTTGGTCTTTAGTAAATAGGTAAGTACTGTACCCCCTGGAGTGAGTTTCTAACGAATTGAACCGTCTCGAGTTTGTCGTAATTTTCGTATTTGTCGTGAGCCGTCAAATTATATGTTTTACTTACTTAATATTCAACTTATATGTTATACCTTCTTTACAATTTGGCGCGCAATGTATTTCTAGCGACAGTGGTTTTATAATAAAGTACGTAGTTAACAAATATAATGTTGACATTTAATAGTTATACACAATTATATGTTGTTCATAATGAAAATAACGTATCCATTTCAAAGTTTCAAAGGAAATCTGGATGCTTATATAACGTCAACTACCATCAAACAAGTGATAATCATAAAGTTTCAAGAAATATCGCTTCCATCCCATCCCTATATTTGTTTTTTTTTTATGGTGAGTGCGCGCGCAGCCAGCCAAGATGGCGGCGGGAATGCTCCGCCTCTTCCGGCGGATGTCCGCTACATCCCTCCTCGTAATACAGCCATGAACTTAAATTTTTGATACAGGAGTATCGAATTTGTATTAGGAAGCACGAATTGGATTTTGTATTTATTCTAACGATTATTGTACACATTTTTTGTAGATCATTAATAATGGTCGCTTTTTAACTGTCAACCGATTAAACATAAAATAATGATTAATGATCATGATTTTTATGAGTATTTATTTATATTAATAAAGTAGGTTTTAACTTTATGACATTTATTAATATACCTATTCAAATATATGTTTCTTTAAGCCATTTATTATTTCGACTACTGTGACTATATATTATTATGAATAACGATATAATTATGCCTGCATTATAATCTCGTAACTCAAAACTGTATTTATTTTAGTGATCATTTAGTTACTCGTCATTACGTCGATAGCTGGTTCTCAAATCTTTCATGTAGAACTTTAGTTTGGATGTTACAATATTAATTAGGTGGTAAATTTTCGAAAATAGCGAAATAAATATTTGAAGATTCCTTAAACACATTTCTACCGACATTAAACGTCACAAATTTCACTACGACAACTATGCATATAAACACATAAACGACAAAGTCATTAATTTTGCCCATGTCCCCAAACATTTTGGTGGCCATGTCCTTGCGTGTGACGTCAGAAGCTAGGAACATTTTCTACGCAGCGTTTTTGAACAACTTTTAATAACTCCTAAAACATATCGTTACACTTGCCTTTGTAGTATTTATTTATTATTGACATGATATTAATTTATTTTAAACAATGTTGCTATTTCTATTTCTATTCTTATTAGCTTCAGTGCTTTTCAGTTGTGTCAAGTTTGGAGATTCATTGCACTGCTGTAGAAGAAAACAATAAATGATTATTTCATTGATTCCTCACCATAAAAATCAAGTCCTACTTTTAACTATTAAACAATTGAATAGAATCTTTTCTTAGCGGTCGATCGTGCATTTTAGGCCGAATACTAGTATCTCATAAAAAAATCCAATTGGATACCAGATACCTATGAGTTCAGACAAAACTAGTGTTATTTAATAAAATTATCATACCCATCAACTTTTGGAGACAAAAATTGTCAGCTCACATATTAAATATGTACCACACATTTTTTTGTAAAGTGTAACACTTCCAATTTCATTTTTATCAGACATTATTTTGTTACAAATTTTGAGAAAAAAATTAAATGCTGTTGTCACGATTGTGAAGATCTATTCACTACGAAAGTTAAAAATATAATATCAGATCTATTAAAGTTTTAAAGAAATAGGGACATTGAATGTTATATGCAGTGTGTTCACTTTACGAATTGAAAACATTCGTTTGCTTATCGTGTAAATTCATAAATCTTCTGTGTTTTGCAAAAAAATAGTTATTTTGAAATACTATCAACGATATTATAATATTTCCATGTTACAAGTTCTACACATGATTGCGGACACATTTCATGACGTCAACATCAACACTAAATTCTACAAGATACGTTTATATCTGCTCTAATGAGTTACGACATACGTCATTAACACGTCCAAACTAAAATATATTAATACACTGTTCTCAAACTATATTACTACGACTATTGCGATTACATTGACCGTTTATACAGGAGAGCCCTGTACAAACAAGTTGTGTGACGAGCAATGTAAAACAAACTACTCGACTTATTATTTATAGGGGATTGAATTCGCTATCGTGTTGCAGTATGAACGATGGGCGAAGACAGACATCCATCTTCCCCCACCGCTGCGGCGATACTGACGTCCGTTACCACCCCTACTCAATTTATTTTGGGAGGGGAAGCCCCGCCCTTTTCAGACCATCACAGAAAGTATTGTGTGTCTTCAAACTTAGTAACTCACAAAAATGTACTTTATATATACAGTTTCACGGTAGGTTTCCACTTATACAGTACTATGCGTAGTAGGGTTGAACAACATGACTTTTAATTATTATTTTTGTGCAGATATTTGTAGAGCCAGATATTTCCAGAGGTAATTGGATTCGGGACTTGGGACTGCGAGCGATGCCGATTGAGACGTCCGTGTCTCGTGTAATTATTATAAAGATCGGAGATAAGAGCCGGCCGGCTTTGTTCGCTGCGTTCTCTTTTGGTGTCATTAGCGGAGCAGTATTTATATGTAAACGATATACGGACAGAAAGGAATATGCGAAGCTTAATAGGGACATTTACATTAATACTGTATTTATTTATTTATTTTATTTTAACAATTTATGTACACACAAAGATAATTAAAAAGGATACAATAGAATAACAGAGAATTTTACAAAGTTACTTATTCTATAAGAAATCTCTTCCAGCAGCCTTACCTATGGGGAAAGTGTATAAAGTATTCAAATGTATTTGTTGACAGTTGGGAGAGGCTTTTTACATCCTCCATTTAAGACTACATTTAAACTATGTTTAGTCGTAAAAACCCATAGTATTCAACTGTGAAAATTATCTATAACTACCTTATCCATGAAAATTATTGCAATCAAATGAGGAACGTATGTATTAACATAATAGCATCATAATTACCTACTTCACTTATCAACTCATGAAATTTAAAAAAAAATGTCAGATGTTTTAACCTTTAAACAACGTAGACTAGGCAGTAACAACACTAACACAGGAAGATTCAGTAATTTCGCTAAAACTATAAATTTTATAAATACGTTACAAGATAACAATCGCGTCCTATATTGTGAATGTACGTTTATCGAATTATTTAGCCAATGTTCTGATTTTATCAAAATGTTCACTTAAGTACGTGGATAAGTCGAACAGAAGTGGTCTTATTCCGTCAGCATTGGGGCTATTATACACTGCAGCTGTTATAGTCAATATGAAGACGAAAGTCCATGTTCTTGTTATCCGTATTTACTTGTAGATGTTTTTTCTTTCTATACATTGTATTTTACGATAGATGTCTTAAGTAACGAAAGATTGACGGAAATTGATACTGTTTTCTAGAGGCATTAATTTTTCACTTGACATCGTTATACAGATATCGTTATACACATATATATATTTTTTTAATTTAGTTGAATAATGATAGTTAAATACCAATAAAAAGTACTAATGCATTTATCGCTTAAGATCTTTACACATTTCGCATTCAATCATAATCGTGCACCGCATTTTGTGACGGGGATTTTGAACATTAAGCACAAATAAATATGAGCTAACATAACTCATTCACAAAAAGATGTCGTTTAAACTGATGAAAAAGCTGTTACATTTTTTAATTACAAATTTATTCAAGATTTAATTTTGTTAGTTTTTATAGATATATTTATCGATAGTTAATAATATAAGGTATATTAGAAAATATAAATATAAAAAAAATACTAATATCTGTTCGTACCGTATTTTGAGCAGGGGACGCTGCGGCAAATTATTCCACCAGAGCTTTTGAGGAATGGTTGTGCTACGAGCAGTATTCTGCGTTATCAACATTACGCCGCTCTTTGAATTATACAGCATGGACTATGCGTGAGTTTTGTGCTTAATATTACAAGCAGTTATGGTAACCTGCTGCCATCAGGAGGCCCTGTGCCACCCTTGAATATGAAAAAAAATATCAACATATAAAATGACGACATATATCAAATCTACAATAGTCGCAAAACATAACAATATCAAATTATAATTTTAGTTATGTCACAACTACCAAAGCGTAAATAAAAGAAATACCTTGTTAACCAATCGTTATCTATAATGCCCGGTCACCTCTATCTGCGCAGGCGCGTGTCGTAGATACTTCGCCGCTTAACGGTTGCCTTATCTACTGTTCAGTTGTCGATGGCTATTCGAACGGTTTGATGGCCCGGCGTTTAGTTTAACACTTACTCCTGCTATTAACTTGTATGTTGTTTAAATGGGAATGTACTTACGATAAACAGCTTAGAGACTAATAGTTTATAGAGCTTAGAACAAATTTGATGAGGGTTGGCAGACATGCCAACCTATTAATAATTACGATTCTATGCCTCGTTTGACTTTTTCTATTTTTAAAGTATTAATAAATACAATTACTAATAAGACACAATAGATTAGATTTTCCAATAAAGTTTGATTATGATTAAGAAGTAAATTTCACCAACAAAAATAATTAAAACTAAAAAGCCTTGTACTCGATTCTATTGATATAATAACTTGCATGAAAAAAACCTCGTGTTGCAAACGTCCAAAGGTTACGATTACCACTTACAATCCGATGGCTTTTGTGGCGTAAAAAAGTAACTGGATTGATAATAGTTCTATTTTTGCATTGTTAGTACAATGATGTAATTAATTGTTGACGAACACCAAAGTGAGCTCTGGCGACCTAGCTCATTGCAGATGCATAAATTGTCTGACTCAGACTTTTACCCATTGATCCTTATCAGCTCACAGGCGTCTGTTTATAGAATATTAAAGTCAAAGTCAAAGTCAAAAATAACTTTATTTAAATAGACTTATTTACTAAGCTCTTTTAAATCGTCACAACAGGGAATATGTATAAGAAAATAAATAAATATAATTATAAAGGCAATACTCATAATTTTACTGGGTATCAACCGGGCATTTACTAATTGTCCCAGTTATAGTATTTCAATATGTACTAAATAAATTGTTAGTTTTAATTTTAAAATAATACTTATTTTAAAATTAAAAATAACACTAGTATGCATATTCCCAATCAATCCTACTACCGCTTCGACGAATTAGTAGCTGCAGAGAAGAAGCGGCGCAAGAAACTCTCAGCCTTTAGTATTTATAATGACATTTACAAATCAATTATGTCATTATGTATTAGTATTATATATACATGTTTTGTTTTACAGTGCATTAAAAAATATATTTTTAAATATTGCAAAATATAATAAATAAGTGCAGAGAAGCAAATTATAGCGGCCACAAATTTTTATCTTTAAAATAATCTTCTACCTTGTAATACCCCTTTTTCATCAAACAACTTTTAATAGTTGACTTAAATTTATGCAGAGGCAATTCAATAAAACTTTGTGGTATCATATTGTACATTTTTATACTTATTTCTATAAAACAATTACCGGTCTTATGCAGTCTATGGCTTGGAAAGGCGAGCTTATGCTTATTTCTGGTGTTGAAGCTATGGCAGTCTGAATTTCTAAGAAAAGAACCACTGTATTTACGTACATACATAATACAATCAAAAATGTATTGAGACGCCACGGTTAGTATGTTAATTTCCTTAAATAATTCTTTTAGCGAGTCACGTGGTCTAAGGTTGTATATTGCACGAATGGCTCTCTTTTGAAGTACAAAGATCGTCTGTATGTCAGCAGCGGAGCCCCACAACAGTAGACCATACGACATTAAGCTGTGAAAATAGCTGAAATAAACTAATCTCGCCGTTTCCACATCAGTAAGCCGTCTTATTTTTCGAACTGCATGCGCAGCTGAACTTAATCTTCCTGCCAGAGCCGTAATATGTGGGCCCCATTGTAGTTTGGAATCTATAGTAATTCCAAGAAATGTTGTAGAATTAATTATTTCTATTGGTTCCTCATTTATCTTAATACAAATATTGATACAAATATTGACCCGCCTTACATTAGGCATACTAAATTTAATACACTTGGTTTTCTTAGAGTTTAAAACAAGATTATTAGCCGTGAACCAGTGTAGGACTTGAGAAAGAGTACTATTTACCTCGTCAGATACGTCCTTGCGTCTGTCGGTTTTGAAAATCAAAGAAGTGTCATCAGCAAACAAAACTATTTCACAGAGGTCTTTAGCAAAATAAGGCAGGTCATTAATGTAAATTAGAAATAATAAGGGGCCCAATATGGAGCCCTGGGGCACTCCCATATACAGAGGCGCGCCGGAAGAATTAGTGCCATTTATGTTAACTTTTTGTATTCGACCAGTAAGATACGATTCTATAAGGCGTAGCGAATTATCTGAAGCACCATAATGTTTCAATTTTACTAATAGAATCTGATGATCCACACAATCAAACGCTTTTGATAGATCACAGAATATACCTATAGCATCTTGCTTATTTTCCCATGCATCAAATATATGTTTGATGAGTGCGACCCCTGCATCCGTAGTATTTCTATTTTTAGTAAAACCAAATTGCTTTTCATGGAATAATTTGTTAAAGTTAAAGTGTAACAGCAACTGATGAAATATAATTTTTTCAAAAATTTTACTTAGAGCAGGTAGGATAGAAATTGGCCGGAAGTTTGATGGATCACTCTTATTACCTGCTTTAAATAGTGGGATGATTTTACTATATTTCATTAGATCAGGGAACTGCCCTTCATCAATACATTTATTGAATATAAATGCTAAGTAAGGTGATATTTTGTTTATTATTATTTTAAGAAGGTCTGTTGATATGCCCCATAGATCTTTTGTTCTTTTAATGTTAATTTGTTTAAAGTTTTTAAAAATGTCTATTGGAGTTATGTAGGTAAAGTTAAATGTACTTTTACATATCTCAATACTTGACTCAAGTAATGATATGGCATGATCAGTACTAGAATTTAAATGTTTTGTGGTTGTGGCAGCTATATTAGAAAAGAAAGATTCAAAACCGTCAGCCACATCCTTATCTGTTGTAGCAATAATATTATTAAATTTTAAACAGAACTCTTTATCTTCTGATTTAAGTTTGCAAGTCTCTTTATTAATAATATTCCAAGTGGCTTTAATTTTACTTTTAGAATTAATAATTTTATTACGCAAGAATATAGCTTTTGCATTGTTACAAACCTTCTTAAATATTTTGGAATATTTTTTAACGTATTCATGGAATTTATTATCACTAGCGTTTGATTTAAGATCATATAAGTCATACAGTTTATTTCTACTTTTATAGATGCCGGGAGTGGCCCAATCACTGAATTTACTTTTAAATGGATTTATTGTTACAGTCTTTTCAGTGAAAACTGAATCAAATTCAGTTCTTATTAATTTAAAAAGATTTTCGTACAGGTGATTGGCATTATTATCCTCATGAAACGGCAAATTTATAATTTTTTTGTTGATGTTACTATTAAAAAATTTTACGCGACTCTTCGTAATCGGCCTACAATTAATAATAATTTTTTTTGGAACATAAAGGTGTTCGAAACTCACGAACTGCCCAGTATGGTCAGATTGCAAACGATTTATTATAGACTTATTTAAAAATTTACCATTTTCACAGAATATGTTATCTAAGCAGGTAGCTGTAGTGGCAGTTATTCTTGTTGGTTCCGAGAAAAGAGGAACTAAATTAAAAGATTTAAAAAGATTTAGAAATCTAACAATAATTTGAGAATCACCCAATATATCGATATTAAAGTCGCCACAGACAACAACCTTCTTTTTGGAATTACAAAGTTTCCTTAGTACCTCTTCCATAGTGTTTTCAAATAATACATAGTCTGATGATGGAGGTCTATACACGCACACAATTATAAAATGCTCCAACTCTGCACATGATAATTCGATTGTTCGTTCAATAGATAGTGCCATTATATCCTTCCGTTCCTTCGATTTAAATTTATTATGTAAAAGTATCAGTGACCCACCACGAATAGCCGACTTTCTTATGAACGAACTAACCACACTAAAATTATCAATATATATTAGACACTCATGTTGTCTTAACCAATGTTCTTAATTAATTTTGATTACGTGTACTTCTCAATTTACTTTTTCTCAAAATGTTGCTTCGCCCGTAAGTTATATTTCACATTCAAAGTAATCTATTAATATTCAATTTCCCAATAATATGCTTTCTTTACACCGAAATTCACAGAACCATTTAGTTCCTGTCACAGTAACGTAATTATAAATGTCAGAACATCATAAACTTAGTGATTCGCCAATTAGGAGCGAGTTTTGAGCGCGCGAGCGTGTAATCAAGTTCATGTGCGCGCGCACATCTGGATGAGGTTAGGCGCCGTCGCCGACGTCTTCCGGATAAGCTCTTAATTGGGAAAGTTTGGGAATAGAGAATTTTGAATCCAAATGTCCTTTTTTAAGAATCTGTAAAAAAAATAGCTCATGATTGGTAAACCTTTAAACAGGTAACTTAAAAATCAGTCCTTTTTACGAATTAAAAAAATAATAGATGATATAAATGTTAGGTGCATTTTTAACTGTTTGAAAGTTTTATAAATATTAACACATTTTGACTGCATGAATAGATATCTTCTATCTAGATATTTCAATTTGCCCATTACTCAAACTATGCTCTGGTCATAATAACCGTCGTAAATGAATAACAACACATTTCCGTAGCTCTGTTGTCTGATCCTTGGAACACTCGTCATCCAACAGCCGTCGAGTGACAGCCCAGTAACTCACGGTGCGCAGGAGTAGGCTCATGTGTAAATCTTATGCAAAGCGGACGCATTTACGACGCACCTCGCTGCTAACAGACAGAAAGGATTAATTTAATCTTGCCATTTCTATTATTTTGTAAGTCTGTGGCAGAGACTTTTCTATTTAGAAATTATAGAATGGATAAATCTAAATTACTCATATTGTATATCTATTGAGATCATGTGCAAATTATTACTGCCCTAAGAATATATCTGTTACTAACAGAAATTTAAAGCATAAGTCATCTGAGGTGGTTTTACTATATGCTATGTATGGAGTAGTCGGCCTGCTAGCCGAGTAGTCTAGCCTAGCTCCTACTCGAGTCGGGTTCGAGTCCTGGCCGGCGTAGATATTTGTTTATATAAATATCAGTTTGTTTTCTTTATTGTGTATAGGTAATATTAAATATCGTTTCCGTTATCTAATATTAATAACAAAGTCTTTTAGATAATAGGTGTGAGTGAAAGAATATTATTTATATTATTATTATGATAAAATTTAACTAACTGTACTAGGAAAGTAGAATGTAGAAGTGTATATTGTAATTAATTTCAGTGTTCATCAACGCTACACTGATATCAATGAAGCACTTAGCGTGTTATATGAAGCATATAAATCGATAGTAAGTCTTAATCGATTGACTAAAGATAATGAGTCCGCCTCCATTCCACACGCTACTGACATCAATAATTAATCATTGTAATACACGATACTTCATTAACTATTTACAAACATTAATTTAAATAGCGTAGGTCAGTAGAAAAAAAATCTATTATTTATTTAGAATATGTGCATATTCAAGATGCCGTCCGCGAGCGATAGACAGAGATTTATATTTGTATATGTTGGATAGGGGGAGAAAAAAACGTGATCGGTGTGCGTAAAAAGAACATAAGTCCAGGAATAGCCCGTGAAGCGAAGCGGCCGATGACAGCGAATTTATTAACCATTCTGGATGACAAACTGCGAAACCGGGAACCTGGGTGCTACTACTTGACTGGCGATACGCACGGCGCAGGGGTGTTCAAGCAGTCATTGTGAAGGAGTCTCGAATCTTCCGCAGAAATACCATATCTTCTCAAAATCATCTTTCTCAAATCATACAAAAATATATTTTGAGAAAACAGAATTGAATTTGGCTTAAAAATATTCTTGATATTTAAATTAGAAATTGCAATATACCTGTGATTTGCGGAATAAACTTTTTATATTAAAAATGTCCACACGAAACAGTACAGTTCTTTTTGTCTAGCAGTAAACGGTTTTTTTTTAAATATTTATCAGTTTTATTAATTTTTATTATTTAGTTCGAGCTTTTTTTAAAACACTAATGACAAAATATGGATATAGCTATTACTTACACGCGTAAATCATCTGATACTCAGATGATTTACGCGCATATATATATCAAAAAATAACAATTTATCAATTTAAAAATATCTATATATATATATATATATATATATATATATATACAAATAAATATACAAATAATTTACAAATAAATTATTATTAATATATATATATATATATATATATATATATATATATATATATATATTAATAATAATTTATTTGTAAATTGCCTAAAAGACCTAAATCCAAACTACAAAACTCTCATTGAGTATATTATTCAAATCGATCGAGAACTCATAGTAGTCGTAGCTTAGTTGGGCCAGACGGCGAGGGCGGCGGGCGCGGGCGGCTGATGTATAGGTTTTTAATTAGGACTTCCCTTTGAGGGCGCCGCGTGCGCACTACACGCACCGTGTTTGGAGACTCATTTGGAACTAACACTCCTTGTGCTCCGATTGTCTCTGATGCATGAAGAAACTGCATGAAAGCTTTTATAATAGGAATAAACTTAATTTCGGTGCAATATAAATTTTTCTACTATGGCAGAATTATGTTGTTCTTTTATGTGTTGATAGCAGAGACCCACCATTGGGAACCAACGCTTATTTAACTTGCAATATCAAGAAATAACTGGCCGATTGTTGAAAATTTATTGTTTCTCAAACATGATTGGTGTGGTGGATGTGTGTTCATCTGCAGAAAGATACGAATCAGAATTTGGATCATAAACTAATTAAAATTAATTTAAAATCTTCAAATCTGGTTTTAAAAAATGAAATACTACTTAAGAAATTTAAATTGTGTCAGTTCTAAGTGATCGTGATATAAAAAATAACAATACGCCTGTGTTTAATATTTAAATGAACCGTCACTTTAATTTTGTAATCAGCGGTTAAATTATTATCATAAATGTATAACATTAATTTGAAATGCAATCGAAAAATAATAATTAAATAGATACCTTTAATAAAGTTAATGTAGGTAACTCCCAGAATATCCAAGTGATGCATCAGTTCTGAAAAGTCTCTAAATAAAAGAAAATCGCCTCATTATATATCATAGCTCCTTAGCTATAACTTGTGGAAGTCAACTTTGAAATGTTTGTACTTTTCGTAAACGAGTGACTTATTCTGACACGCTCAGAAATAATCTTATCTAAGATCTTGAACATCGCCGTACGGTGGCTTGTTAGTTAATAGTTTATGTTCTTGAGAGGTAAGCGAATATTGCAGCCAATATTATGGCATTAAAATTTGTAGTGTCGTAAAAAATGAACTTGAAGACACTAACAATATCTATTTGAATTGGAACCATTCGAAAGCCACTGTTTGTTTAAGCAGTGTAAATAATTTTTTCGTACCTTGCCTGATGGAACGTTTTCAAAAATATTAATGAAATTATTCCTTGTTCCAAACGGAAAACCAAAAAACAATAAATATGAAAATAAGAAGGTTGGTAACGAAAATTTTAAAAAAGTACCAAGTAGGCAACAAAATAATAAATTAGCCAGCTCACGCTTGACTTGAAATTTTTTCTCAGGCTGATGTTGCGCAGGAGTGTAATGGGCACACTTGTCACAGGCACAGCTTATTTACGGCGCATCGATAACGATCACGGATCAAGGTTCGATGATCGGCTCCAACGGACACTAAATTGGTGGATTTTCTATAAAATTTGTGGTTTTTTTTCTCAGTGATGCGTTGACGAGATCTGAGATAACCGGGCAAGGTTTTGTGCATTTAATTATATGGAATTTCCTCAAATGTAACAAATTATAGGATTGTATTACAAGGGGAGAATCTGTCGTCAATCAGTTAGGTACATTGATTCAAATGTTTTATGTCATTTCATTTTTAAATTTCGGCATCGTAGTTAGTCCTGGTTAAAAACTAAAGCTGTTTGAACTTGTCTAGTATATAGGCCAATTAAAGAGAGATTTCACACCAACTAGCATATTAAGTAACTGCAAATAGATAGATGAAGCTTATAGCGTATTCATTGCTTTGTGTTAACGCTAATTATTACAATAACGTTTTTATAAAGCAGCAGAGGTTTAACAAAAATTCACTGCCATTACTAGTGAATTTCGTAATAGGAGGGCTCATCATCACTCTCATCGTCGGGGCTATTTTCTTCCGGCAATGTAGTGGATTCCCAATCTGTTCTTGGGATATCCCCTACCTGGTTGATGGGCATTCAGCATATGATGTGTACGGTCCTTACGGACGGCCGTAGTAAAGTTTAAACACTACATAAAAAGACTATATTATTCGTAGTAAGTTTTTAATGTGGGTTTTGATTCATTACATCTTTTTTGCTTTTGAATAACCATAATAACCGCTAATGGATTTTAATCTCAAGCATATTGAACACAACACGTTCTACATAATGAATTAAGAACCACAATGTATTATGTATCATTAAGTTCCCATTCAACCCTCAATCGGCTACACCAATTTAACAACAATCGCTAAAATAAATCACATCTGAAACACGTGTTATTTCTCATAACGTAAATATTCGGTCTCATCCCGCGAGATGTCGTGACAGTAGCCCATTAGGGTACACCTTCCTCGTCACCATGAATAGCAATAACGGTGGTGTTGTTGTTGGTGAGCAGTAAGCACTTAACTACCATTGAATTGTCTTTTTTATAAGTTGTATTTCTGTTGCTAATAGAAGTGTGAAATGTTAATAAGGTGCGTGCGATTGTATTGACATTAGATGCGTTATTTACAAATGCAAAGACCTGGGCTCTATTATATTCTTCTTCTATTCAATAATTATATACTCATGTCCTCTACATGTACTCTAATCTACATGGCGATATTCTAATATCGATATATCTCTGCCAAAGTTGTCACCTTCTGGTACAACACGGCTTTTATAATTTTAGAGAATTTAAAGTTCGTCTTTCCAATACGCGGACGCCTCAGTCTTCCATTTTGTCTGTCTACGTTTTGTGCCCAACCTTTCCTCTTCAACATACAAATCATTGAGCTTATGTCAGCGACTTTAGTGCCTTGCCGATGCCTTGATTTATCCGATCTCGCAGTGATACAACTAGCAAGGCTTATTCTATAGCGCGTTGTGAAAATTACTAGCAACACACACTAGTCAAAGATTCGATTCGAGATGTTACCAAGTACCAATAATTTTTTATGTAAGCTTTAAGAATGATTGCTAATGAAATCTGGTGTGGACATTATGACGCCGCTAATTCCCCGTTATCTCCCCTAGTCGCTCCGACCTCCCTGATACATGCCGTATCTACATCGGGGTGTGTTCATCTCGTGAAATGTTTTTTGGACAAACAAAGTCGCGTATCGATATGGTGTTAAAACACCGGGGCCGGACGTGACGAATTCGTAATATTTGGGATTATTTGTTTATGTTAGTTAAATCATGGGTGTCAAATCATTGTCGAGGCTTACGCTACATAGAAAACCAAAATTTTTGGTAAGAATCACAAAATGTAAGATATAATAGTTTTTGACTTGAAAGGAATAAAAGCTTATGGTTGCTTATGATAAAAACTAGATATTTGGTGTGACTGAGTGGATGTATGCATTATTATTCAGAAACACCTATCAACAAGAGATTACCAAAATATTCAAAGCTTGTAAAATAATAAGTATCTAGTGCATTGTCCCATCGTGTGATATGACTCGAGGGTGTGTGTCTGTGTGGAGACGAGGGGTGCCCTGACAAATTGCTACACAATTGGAACAGACATTTAGACCCCAGCAATACACGCTGCCATCCTTCGCAGCATGGAGATACTCCGCAATCTACCCGTAATAAAAATAAATAAATATTATTTAACATTTATCTCATAATGTTCATCTTTATTAGAAATTGTTTGTACTTATAATAGTTGAAGGGACATTTAAATGCAGACACTATGGAATAATATACATAATTGTTTAAAGAAAACAACAAGAAAATTCAAAATTTAAGATTTAAGTTGTACCTACTTAACAAAAAGGGGGGACTTTTGGTCCCCAAAAGACAAAAACCTTGAATAGGTTAGCTTTTGTTGTACTTTAAGGTGACTGGTTATTATCGGTATTATGATGATTAGCCATTATGATTATAATCTAGTCATTGATACCTACAGATATCAATCAAAACACAAATGACAATAAAAGCTGATTATCTATAGGATTAATGAATTACATACTGATATTAGACAAATATAACGTATTTGTCAACATCAAGTGAATTTATAATCATTCTTATTTTATGTGCACAGTGTTTATGCTCTATTCTTGACATTCGTCAATAATATTCTGGTAATAAGAAATCTACTTAGGTATCTAACTAGAATATTAATTTGAGGGGTAGACTATTTTTTTAATCTTCCCGTCGAGAAAAGGCAAATAGGTCAAATCCCGTACAGCCTAGTCATTTGTTTATTTCGTAGTGTTACGATAATTAACATATATTTTAAGTAAATATACATTGTACTTTGTTCTACACATACACGAATATATACAGTTGTGTGCAGATGATACATTTTTAACAATATTTAAAAACAGAGATTGACAACGATAACTAACGAAATGACAAAGCCATAGCCAGTTAGTAGCAACTAAATGCCTGTGACACAACAACTAACAGGTCGAAAACAAATAGGTTACCAATAAACAATCAAGAATTGACTGTTGACAACAAATCCAATTAGAAAAACAAGTGTAAAGTTATATTACAGACACTGTGTTAACTAAATTAACTAAACTAAAACTGGTAAGAAGTTTGGAGAATTACTAAGAAGAATATGTAAAATCATCATGTCCTAGCGCTAGGCTAGGACATGATGATTTTGCGTGTCAATCTTGCGCATGGGCTATGCTCTGTGTCGTTCTAATTTTAATCTTATCAACCACATTGTGCTGTTTTGCATAGTTTTCAAAACGTTTTCAAACTCCGAAAACCCTAAAATATTGCTAAAACTTTCGCACAATAAGTAATCGACTTTCCTCACATAATCTCGTTCCCATAGGATCTCCAAACAGAAGTCCCTTATCACTACGCTGTCCCTCGTTACTCTCCTGAGACATGATCCTGTTTATAATTAGTGGATCGGGACCCCCTCGTAAACCATTGTTGATGTGTAATAGGGATAATAGGAAAAGAGATTTTTAATGATCTACTTATCTTGTTACTTCGCTATCATTTAAACGGAAACATTTTAGTAAAATAAAAACGATAACATTGTATTTTATAATTACACAAATGTCTTAAAGTATTGACGCTGTTGTAGTGTTAATTAAGTTGATAACTTTTATATTTATATTTATAATCAGTTGATAACTTTTTGGATATTAAATGAGCGATGATGGATGAACGTTGTGATTTCTGAAACTAATGATCCAATTTTGAATATTTATTCTTCAACAGATAATATTATAGATAATATTACTGTACAGTAGATGCATATTAAAATAGTACTTTGTTGAAAATTGAGTCTAAATCTAATGAAACAGGATTGGACTAAACTTTTAAGTAGTCAAATATCTCCATCGCCGACATAACTTAACAGAGACATTAAACAATATAATGTCGGTGCGTGTCCCAACTTTATTATTGCGCTTATAAATTCATCTGCTAAATGAACGGTTTACTGCTGTACGTCTGTTTTACGACTCTACACATTTTCAGTTTAGTTTTATTTCGATTACGGCGCCATCGCCATGTTGGATTAATAGCCGTGCGTTTACGTTTGCGGTCACATCTTTTTGTGGTATTTACTTTCCGTGAGTAATAAAGTTCTTTGTATGTCCTCTAATGACAATTCATCCAGATCAAGATAAAACATTAAAACCACGAGACTATCACACAAATTAAATTTCGTTTAATTCACATCAGCGTTGTGTATTGTGTAGTGGAGCATTCAGCTCTTTGTACAGTTCCCGTATGTGCGACGACTTAGTAGAGTTTAATATGGGATCTTCTTGAGAAATTATTACAAAATATTTGCTTTTGAAAACAAACGAACGATTATTAGGAAATGATTAAGTTCGTAAAAATCAGAACTAAGCGTGCCACAAATACCATGTTCGATTTTATTAAATTATTTTTCATGAATATGGCTTTTTTTTGACATATCTTAAAGTCGAATACGTACTTCAAACCGAAAAATCGTTAGAAAAAAGATGTTACATAATAAGGTTTAATTCTATCTAAACCAAT
The DNA here is from genome assembly GCA_943193645.1 of Acentria ephemerella. Lineage (NCBI taxonomy): Eukaryota > Metazoa > Arthropoda > Insecta > Lepidoptera > Crambidae > Acentria > Acentria ephemerella. Next base: position 715,126 of record OW971894.1, read on the forward strand.
TCTTACATTTAGAACAAAGCTCTTTCAAATTTATTTATTTATATGCACACTTGACAATAAAATAAATAATTAATAGGGAGAAAAGTAGAATCTTCTTATTTTGCAAAGAAATTACTGCAAGTAGTCTCACAACAGCAAATAACTTGCGAGAGGCAGACGGCGTTTACACGAACACGAAAACAATTTGTTTTATGTTTTGCTTATCGAAATGTATAAAAAGGTTTTTTTGAGATTTCTTGAATGTTTTAACATAATTAAGATTTTGTGCTCTCCAAGTTGTTGATATAGGTACTTACCTACTTACTGATTTAGTAAGTAGATATATTTATTCCTTTTAGTAACGGACATTCTTGTTCTTGTTTCCAGGTGCTAAAATACTGTGAACATCTCCATGGCAAGTGGTACTTCAGCGAGATCCGCGCCATCTTCTCCCGGCGGTACCTGCTGCAGAATGTCGCCATCGAGATGTTCCTGGCCAGCAGAAGTAAGTTCTTTTTTACTCTGCTTTTTATGACGTTTTTACAAACTCTCAATAGAGTTATTGCTGTGAGCTGTGAATTAATTGTCGATATAAACTGGGGAAAAACCTCTTGACAGGTTATTCTAAAAATCACTTTTTTACTTCACCTCCATTAAGTTTACTTGCATAATACCATCCCCACCATACATAATACCATTTACCATCTAAAAAAAATAAACATTATGTAGTTCTCAGTAATTTGAATAGGAAACGAATGAAAAAGAAATCTTCGGCATTATCTTCACTTACTATCAGGTGAGATGAAGTTACCCCGTTAGAAATCCCGTTAGAAATAAAAAAATGCATATTTTCATTTATTTAAATGACATAAATATAAGTAGACTAAAAAATAAGATGTATATGATTATTGTTTTCGGTTGCAGCGTCAATTTTCTTCGCGTTTCCGGACCAGGCGACGGTAAAGAAGGTGATCAAAGCGCTCCCAAGAGTTGGCGTAGGCATCAAATACGGCATCCCACAGACCAGGTTAGTGGCTTGCTTTTAACTATACTCACTAGAAAAAGTTGACACTGTTTTGATTTCCTTAGTATAAGAAACCTTTTGCAGCTGTTAAGGATTTCTGAATGCATGCTAACGCCATCTAGTATCATGACAGAGTACTATGAAGGTTTTATACGTTATAGTGGTGCTTAACTGATCTCGCTAGGGGGCGCCACCTGTATCTTTAATCAAAACGTTATGGGTACAGTTCAATAAATTATGTCCTAGATGATGTATTGTTATATCATAAATGCTTAATGCAAGTCTTGCTTAATTTAAAACAACCCAACCAGTAATACCGTTTGTAAGATCAAATAGAATGAATTGGAACTTAACATAAATGCGATTTAAAAAATAATATTACTGGATCGTGTCACTAAGGTTCATAAGAATAGACATAAAAACACTGAAAACTTTTCAGTGGAAATCGAACAGAGCGTAGTTTTTTGTTTGATTTTGGAATAAATATTATTGTTTTAATTTTTTCAGCTGAATATTATGTATTTTATTTGTAAATTAAATGTTTAATTAAATGTTCAATGAAGCTACTAGAAAAACGTACAATACTGAAAAATTGGACTAAATCAATAAAATGGCCAATAGAAATAAGTAAAAAAACATTTTAAAAACAACACTATCTTTTTATTCACACATGTAAACTATTCAATTTACAATAATAATATTATTAATAATTGCTTTCATCACAGTAATAAGTATTCGAATCACACTAACATACATTCAGGTTGATATCGCAGACTTTTTGTTTCATAGCTTATGCTATTTACTATGTAAGAAACAAAATTTATTAAGTAAATAATTAAAGACATTTTTAATGCGGTAAAACAATTTATGATTTTTCGAAAAACCATTTTACCAATTAATTTTAATAAAATGCTTTCAATTGTACTTATTTTTCATCATAAGAATATTGAGTTTACGCCAAGTCAATTATCTCTGCCATTGCCAAATCAAATTTAAATAGGTTTTCGCAATTTATTTTTAGCTAAAATTTTATAATTTGTAGCTGGACTTTGTAAAACATACTTAAGTGTCATTAACAAAAAGTTGGCTATGGCTTACACCATTAATTGTGATTTTTCGGGAATTTAAAGTTAAATACAATATCCTATTCCACAATAATGGTTGGATATTTGTGCAAAAAGATAACTATAAATGTATTAACAAATATAATTGTCATTTGAATAGTGTAAAAAATACGTAAGTTTTCCAATTTTATTTATTGCAGTATGCTTGCCATTTAAAAATAATTTTTATGGACTAAAATCGTTCGATTTTTATATAAAATTAGAAAATAACATTAAATATGACATTTTTCAAATAATACTAATTAAATCAGCAAAACTGATGTAACACAAAACAAATTTGTACTTACAGGAGAATGGGAAATATTGGGCCCGTTAAAATAGAACTACAGGTAGATTATTGTACCACATATTTTAAGAGTACCTTTTTAGGCTGAAATGGTGAATGAGCCTTTTACAATGGTAATTGAAACAATAACCTGAAATTCATTAATTACAATAGGTACTTTATGAAAGGGAAACCAGTGGCTTCATATCGGTAAAAATTGTATAACAACAATACTTTAAAATATTGCACCGAGCCTCAAGCCTATTTATCTTTTTATCTTTCTTTGCATTTTAAACCTTGTTACATTTACATCCTATGGCGAAAAAACTATTACTGAAAAACCCCCCTCGTTTTCCAATTCTCCTTACATCTAACACAAAAAATATAAATTAATACATTATTGTAGCATCACCATTTATATTTAACAATTATCACTAATTCTAAGGAATGTAACGTTTCTTAATTAAAATTCATTCACAGTCTTACCTTACATAAATCACATAATAGTAACTATATTGTGATAACAAGTGTTTCAAAGATTTGCTACACATCCCGACTCAATATTATAGTTCCAATTTCAAAATTCAAAATATTGTACCTAATACCTAATTCAAATCCTACTTATAGTCTTTTCGTCTTTTTCTTGTATCCAATTTGTGGTAAAAATATCATTTTTCTCTAAATTAACCGATGCTCCTGCGCTATGCCTCCTCTGCACTGGTTTACCTTCTATGCCGTTGACTTTCTCTTTGTTCCCGGCCTCAGGGTCTGATTCCTTCTTCACTTCGTCAAACTGCCTCATGATTTCATTCAAGGTCTTCCCTTTAGTTTCTGGTAGGAAAAAGTAGCAATACGCAGCGCCGAGGAGAGCACAACCGCCGAACAAATACAAAGTCCCGTTACTGGTCAGTAAGTTCTCTAACTGTGGATACGTCTTTATGTTGAAGAATATTAATACGTACGCACAACAAGACGTCGCTCCAGACATGACGCCCCTGATGTCTTGAGGGTACAGTTCCCCTGACATGATCCAAGGTAGCTGTAGGAAGCCGACCATACTAAAGGACACGTGGAGCAGAACACAAGCCAGCTTCACCAGCGGCGGCCCGTCGAGACTGTCGCACACCGCCGCCCCGAGCATGGCCGCCCCGAGCAAAAGACCTGACGTGGCTGCCAACGTTTTTCTCCTAAAACTGTTGATCAAACAAGCTCCGACGGCCCCCATGAACACTCTAACCCCACCGACTATTATAGAAGCTGTGAACTCATTGACACTCGTCCCGACAGACTTGAAGAAGTCCACAGCGTAGTACAATATGACGTAAATACCCGACATCTCTTGGAAAATGAAGAAGCCTATGAGCACAATGAATGGTTTCAGAACGCTGCGTCTTTTGAACAGGCCAAGTTTCTGCTTGAAGGACATATTTTCACCCATCTTACGGTCTTTGGTGAACTCCATAAGTTCTTGCTGCGCTGTACTGTTATTCTGTCGAAGCCAGAACATGGCGTTATAAGCTTCTTTCATGTGGCCTTTAGAAGCAAGCCAAAGTGGGGACTCGGGGACGAAATACATGAGGAATGGCGTGAGCAGGGACACCCCGGCACATATGGCGGCCACCTTCCGCCAATGCACGAAGGCGCCGAGCGAGTACACCACGAATATGCCGGTAGACACCAAACCGGGTCCCAGGGCACTAAGAACCCCTCGCTTTTCTGGGGTTGTGATTTCTGCCACGTAGATGTAAGAGACTGTTGACATGCCTGCAAATAATTAGCATCACGTTGTTTTTAAACCTAAGACTTCATGTTTCGTCCGTGAAGAAGTTCGCTGATTTTCGGTGTGTTAATTGTTAGATATTGTCAGAGCAACAGTAAAACCAAATAATTCCTTTATTTAACAAAAATGTGTTTACCACTTACCATCAGGTAAATTATCGTTTTTGACGACAGTTCCTTGCATTGAAACTTGTATTACCATTTTATGCGATTTGACTTTGATATTTAAATTTGACACCAAAAAAAATAATACCTATGGTAAATCCCGTGATAAACCGGCCAACGCAAAGGAAGACGTAGGTCTCCGAGAAAGCGATGACAAGCCAGCCGATGAGGTTCGGCAGCACGATAGACTGCAGCAGTAGCCGACGCCCGACCGCGTCCACCATCATGCCACCCAGCAACGCTCCAACTGGGTTGGAGATCACGCCCAGGCTTGCTGGAAGATAAAGAATAGATATTCACACCTCTTGTTCAACAAAGATATTTTATTACAGACTCAATTACTCAATGAATTATGTACGAATTGCAATTCTATTGATTAAGAAATCTTTGTCATACGAAAGATCTGCCACTTATTCCAGAAAAATATAACGATACCTATTTCTTGGTAGTTTTCCTATTTAAGTATTATTTTACCAAGTATTAAAGCGAACAAAAAACGATATTCGAATCGGTCAAGACGCAAGATAATTAATTTATGTTTTATTTTTTTTAATTACATAGTTCTTAAAGTAGCAATATATTATAAGTAGCGTTCACACCATCATAAAATCGGTGATAGTTAAATGTCAACGTGTAAATACAAAAAAAATACAGTATAATCGCCAAACAGAAGTGGAGTAATTACAACGTTTCGTTTCGTCTCTACTTTCTATAAACTCTGGCATCCAACCAAGAATTTGTATTATTTAAAATTAGGGTTTTGTTAACAGTAGAATTCCATTTTTATTCCGTTTAGACTATTTAATTGTCCGTAACTTCATGTAGTTTATGCTAATATTTATAGGTAATTTATAAATGCACTACCATCGTAAAAGCCTTCATTTGCTGAAGTCTATTTATAACAATCAAATGACATATTTATCTCTTTACATTTATTTTTGGTGTTACTTTGAATTGATAAGGGCTTATGCTCCGGTAAACGTTTCCATTTGACCCGGTTTAAAATATTTAACTCATTATAATTTCCCAGTTTATAAATATCAATATTTACTCTCGCTATTTGTTTGCAGTCTTGTTGATTTTTCCACTCATTCACAAGTGTTTACTGATAAGATATCGCGAATGTTTTTTAATATACAATACAAATTGTTTATACATGTCTGCAAAGAAAAAATTGGATTTTTAATTGTTTTGCACTTTAATACAACATACATACTTTTTTACATACAATTATACTTTAACACAAAAGACTTTAATTGTATGAAATCGAATCTAAATATCGTGAATTAATTGCCTGAGAAATCACAATTATTATAGAAAAATATACCTCAACTAAGTGTTCATCGCTACCTTTTTATATTAAGAATATGATTGTATAAACACAGTCGCACATTATAAGAAAAATATTATGGTTGGTTGACATAGCGCTCTCAAAATAAACCAATGATTTAGCTTTATCTACGACTATTGTATACTCGTATTCAGTGATCTCATTTACAATTTTAATTGCCAACTTTGAATTCAGGCCGTCTCTGTGGTTTCTTTAACCTTAAGTGTAAAATATTATCCTTACAAATATCTGAGGAAGTTAAACTGCTATTATTGTCAGGAAATACTTTATTAACAGGAAACATGTCATTTCGCATACGAATAAGACGTATTTAAATAAGAAAATACCCTCAATATTGGTCCAGACTCCGTTGCTTTAACTAAATTAAATTTAAGTTCAGTTCTACTCTTTCAGGACAAAAACCCAAAAAAGACATGATCTGTGACGTCATTTTGCGTTTCTAAAATGGCGATTCGTTTTTGCCTTATTTTAATGCGCATCGTAAAACATGACGTTGCTTAAAGTCATTCTCTCCCTTCTTAATGAGTTGTTATGAAAGAGATGCGAATAACTTAAATTTTATTTAGTTTGTGCACAAAGAAAAAATTATAGATATTTAAACAACTAACCGATCCATGAGCTCTGTTCATATGTGATGTTTGGGTACTCGAGAGTGTACTGGGGTAGCAGAACCGCTGAAAAGCCCTGACAGAACCCCACCGATATGTTGATGGACTGCGCGGCCAGCGCCGCCAACACCTGCGGATAATCATGATGCCTATATTAATGATGGCTTGTAAACTCCTCGCGATCGTAACAGCCTGGTGCTCACCTCTGAGAAAAGTGAAAACTCAATGATAGCAAGATTGAATAACAACTGTTAGTCATGTGACTTTATCAGCTTATCTCAATGCTTGTAAATAAAATAACACAGTGACAAAGAACAAAAATATCACAATATTTTCACCTTTCTCTTAAAAAAATTAAAAGGAAACATTACTAACATCAATGTATTTGACAACACTAGGATTGTATGAAATATCGCACCTGTTTTCGAGGTAAGTCTGGCAAGAAGCTCATCAGAGTCGTAACTATCAGTTGATATGTTAACAGACGAGCAGTATCACAACACAATCATTAACAATCACGCTCGTCTAGAAAGTGCAACATTGTTTCATACTTAGATTGGAGACTGCGCGATACAAACAATTTTACATGAAACTAATATAGGTATAAGTCGCTATCGTTATCGAACAATTACTCAGTAAAAAGGTTCGCTAGGTAATTATGGTCTTATTATTAATGTCATTAGGATGACTTCGCGACATGTCGAATAAATACTGGTTATTGTGTCGATGTAGTTGCAATGTTTCAGATTCTCCACAGAGATGCAACTTGCGGATTATTCGTAGAAAATTGAGTTATCATGAAACATGCTAGTTTTTATTTAGTCCGAATTATAAGACTTGGTTTCACAATGTGATTAAAATAAATATAAATGCTCGTAAAAATGACACAGTACAACATGTGTCATCATAATTATAATTAAAAATTTCATAATAATGTAATTAAGTCTTGGTTTGGTAAGCACTGGCACTTACATTCCATCTTAATGTGACGAGATATTGCCAACGCAACGATTCTTTTTGTTTTTTACAGCTTCTTCAACTCTTGTCATTCGACAATGCACCTATATGCCACGGCAATAATACGATAGTGCCGGATACAGTATTATAAATACAAATTTCAGACATTGAAAAACTACGGTCACTTTAAATCGCTACTGTGTGGCGAGTCGTGAGTTTTGTTTCACTTATTATCGCGACGTTCCGCTAGTTGATCACGATCTAATCTGTTTGTTCGCGATCAAAAAAAAAAAAAAAAATTGCAAACTAAACAAGATTCGTACAAATTATGAAGGTAGTAAAATAATACGTTTGATGGTTCTTCAAAAACATTATTTCCCAATCATATTTTCCGATTGTTATGTATTATAATGTACTTATGTCAGTTTATTATACAATTATTTAAATGATGTAACCGTTCAAGTCTGTTGACTATGTAATAAGTCTATACATAGTATTTAGTAGTTGTTTAGATTGATCTAGTTATCAATCAGTAACAAAGCATTAGTGAAAAAATTTAACATTATTTTCTTAAGTCACTTTGATTGTAGTTAGCAAGGGTATTTAAGAATGGTTATATAATGAATTAAAAGTTTAAATATCAATTTATATGGAACTTGGAAAAACAATTTAATATAAATTCTGTATTTACAAAAAAGAATCAATAATCTATCTAGCAATCTATCATCATTAAATTAAATAAGTCTTAATTATAAGAATAATAAATAAATATATGTAGTTCCCGTTTGTAACATAATATTTATGACTTTACGACGCTATTGGTACATTGATGTTATCATCTAAATGACATATCATTCAATATGATTAGCTAGTATTAAATGAATAGGCAACACGTGTGCTCTTATGGTGTCCTAGTACTTTGTTTACTAAGTATAGTTCAAGAGGGGAAAATCCGAAGTCGTTAATTATCTCTTGTTGCATTTAATTTTTTTTCATTTAATACTGAAGGAAAGGGGAGCTTAAACCCTTTAAAAGCCATGTCTCGTGCAATTATCTTTAAATTGAAAAACTCCATCTAAAAGTTGCGAGAGATGGGAGAGCATAGAAATAGATCTTTAAAGCCGCTTAAACATTTTGTGCAACATTTCTAAACTAGACTACACTTGTATGGTCCATTAATTTTTTTAAAATAAATATTTGTTTTCAAGATTTTCTCTGTACTAAATGTTGCATTGGCCTATTTTAGTATTGGACAAATACTTTTTCGCCCATTGATAATATTTACCGCGCTTTCATTACATAATAGGTACTGTACAAGGTTTCCTGACTTTATGCCACATAAAATGTTCTTTTAAAAATATAAATAATATTAATATATATATTTTTAAATCAATACAATTTTCCTTCACGTGGAGCATAGAAGTGAATATCCTGTCTCTTTCATACTGAACCGAATTAAACTATAAAGCAAGACATTCTAGAAAATGAAGATTATTTATTGATAACACTATCATAGTAATAATTAAGTTTGTCTTACACTATTATAGTGTATCGTTAGTTGGTTGAATCTAATCAATTAAATACTCTACTCATTAACAATCATATGATTGCTATTTAACACAATCCGTCAAACTTGTTAATTGTACAAGCAAGCAAAGTTATCAAGCAGGATAAGTAATATGTTTTGTTAAAAATCAATACTATTTTTAACCATCGGTAACTAAACCGCGAATTAGTGCGCTTAGAATTTCAATTGCAGTTTATAGGTGTTCACGCATATATACGGACGGAGTACGAATTTTTGATAGTAGCGTTTTTTTTTTAATTTTATTGTATTCAAAGTTTAGAACACGCCATATTGTACCAAGTTATTAACTACGTAAATGTAGGTACCTACATTCACAACAAATACAAGAATACTCTTAGGATAGGAAGCTTCTAGATACTTCCACTATGATCGTTCGCCTAATGTTAAGGTGGTGGACAAATACTTTTACGAATGGTATTTGGTTGACAAATGGTTTTAGGCTTCTCGATAAGTACTAGTTTTAGTAAAACAAAGAGATTATTATGTCATACAATCTAGATTCGAAATCCGTATTTCTTATACCTCTCTGTAACCTCTAAAGAGGTATTAGAGATAATTTTTAACGCTAATAGCACTGCTTATTATTGCCTTTTCATATTTAAATTACCTTATTGTATGAGTAAATACCTAATTTAATAATACAGAAGACCACAACAAAATTAATTGTCTAAGAGGTGAAATAGAATGGCCAGTTAAAGTTAAAAGTTGATGTACCGTCGCAATGTTATAGCATTAGAAATACAGGTTGATAATGATGATAACCTTTCTTTTGTTGAGGAAGTTAGAAGTATGATATTGCCAGTGATCTGTTTATTAATAATAGTTATATATTATTACTTACTGAGAAGTACGAGATATACTGGAAGTGCCCTGTCGAGTGAATCATACCACTCTCTCTTACTGACTCCAGTTAAACCGAATGACTGATTGAGTTGAACCTCATAGGCCGCTTTTATCTTTCAACTTATTATAATTATAGTACTATAAAACAATTCTAGAAATGACTGCAATATGTTGCTTAATACAAGAAAATAAATGTACCTTTCATATTTAGGTTTAATATTACAAATATAGTTAATCTGTATCGAACGCCGGCTTGCAGCTTAATTCTTAAAATCTAGATTTCACCCTAGACGTTATTTTATGCTAATATAAGATTTAGTCTAAAATGTAGTCTTAATTGAACATTAAACTTTATTATCTAGAAGAGTAACAGCAAGTTAAAAATCAAATGATGTGAATGAAAAAATAACAATAGACAATTAATTGAAATATACTTTAATTTGACATGAATGTGAATGTTATTAATTATTTACTGATATTAATAATTGGACTAACGTAATGCTGAAAAATTCCTAACTTTTAACTGAGCTCACCTGCATACACATACCTTCATCATCAAGCCACATTGTTGCCTATAAAAACTATGTATTAGACTATTATAATTAGATTATTATTGATTTTTTACTTTTATATCGATATAAAATACGATGAAATATGCAATACTAACTTACCAACTCTCAGCAAAGTAGTTACTAACACGTCTAACAAATTAATAATGTAATTTTTTTGTAACTATATAATTTAGTTTTATCCCGATATGAAATAAATAATTTTGATACTATCATCAATATTTTTGTTATTCGCATTTTTAAAGTGTCCAATTTAATTTATAAACTATTTATCTGTCTCATTTAGGTGTTATATTTAATGATAAAAACAGTAATATATAGTCGACACTATTCAAGGTCCTAATGTGATTTTTCTCATACGATTATTGGATCCTATGACATTGTGACATATTCTAGAACATATAGAACTAGTTTTTATGGTAGCGCTTAGGGGATTACTTACTTAATAGCTTAAGCCAGAATGTTTCACTTACTTTATTAGTCGAAGTTGAGAGATTTGGAAAGTATTTTATTACTCATACCGAATATAAATAGCATAGAAGGGCAAATCACGTTAGAAATTATCAGGAGTTAATGTAAACATTTCTAAGGCTATATGTATTAGTAGCAGTGCAAGTATCAAGTATTCGCATAAATCGGAAGGATAACGGGGCACGCTGAGCGACGACGACAGACCGACCTTGACCATGTGACAGTTTTATTTATATTATCTTTCAACTTATGTTTTCCCAGTGCTCGTTAGTTACATAGGTAGCTATATGTTTATTTATTGTAAAATCAATAATTGTAATAGTTTAGTGAACTTATTACAATTATTGTTTTTATAATAAATAAATAAATAAAATAAAAATAATTAATCTGTGGATTTAAATCCTTTTTGATGGATCTATGAAACGATGGTGGAGAACTATAAAATTATGCAATTAATGATGACATTTATATAATATCCGTTCTATTTTCACACGTACTTACGACTTCGATCCCGAGAAATATATACGTACGTAAATACCAAAACATAATAACGAAAATAAAATTCATTCTGTTGCCAATATTGCAAGAACACGACGGTCATTGACACAAGCCACCTATCATTATTTGTTACCCATGCGTATGAGTGAATGCTGAAAATTATCACAGCAATTGCAGCTCTAGGTTATATAAAAAAAAACTATTAGCAAAGAAAAATACGGCCAGCAGTAAAACAATTAGTAAATTACAATACGCAACTTTATATGGATATCTTTATGAGTTTTACACAGAAAGCGTCCTAAGTTATTGCAAATCTCAAACAGGTATATCGTAAAACCGCGACAGGCTACAACAAACAACTTGATCTGGCATTTTACCTTTCGGCCAAGAAACTGAACAATGGAAACACCATCATATTTGAAGTCTAGTTTTATTTTTCTTAATAATTACCAAATATATCAAAATGGAACCGTTTGTCGTCGAACTAATCTGAAACGGCTTGACCGATTTTTATTAAATGTTTTGTTGCATATTTGATATGACTGAAAAGAAGTCGAAGGTTATCTTACATACCCCTAGGTGATAAGGGTGGCCCCTCTACCTTTAAGCTAGTACAGGTATAAAAAATTGTTTAAAACTAGGATGTGACGTCATTGGTGTCTAGACTAGATGAAACTATTAGTGTCGGATACTGTACCTATTATTTCCTTGCGGTAGATCGAGTATTTTGCAAATAGCCTCATATTGAAGTTTATGTAAGTGTTAAATTATTTGCAGAACTTTGTACTTCACAGATAAGTCTGATCGCTTTAACCGCCTAGATTCGTGGTCATGTGTTTGAGACTACCTACCTTACACCTGGAGGTCAGGGGTTCAGTTCCCAGTGGGAGTTGAAGTTATCTGGTTTCAGGTGTCAGTTGTTGTTACCTGGCTGTTCCTAAGATGGTGGATGTTTTTCGCCATAACAATAATATTTACAGCGTTTTTGTGTTCCGGTAGTTAGAGATAAGATAGCCAGTTCCAGTGTGGTTGAGGAATCAGAATGTAGTTGACTTCCATCTGCAACCTTATCATCACTTACCAACAGAGGGCCAAGGGACCAGACCACAGTTTGTTGTCAGTAAGTGTAATATATAGTGTGATATATTACCCATCCCACATTTTTCAAACAACACTGTAATTTTTTCTATATTTTATCTCAGAGTAATATGTCAATTAAGAAACGCATCGTTTGTAAGGAAACATTTTATGGACTTTTGCTATGTCTTATCTATAAAGTTACCATAAGTAAGTAAATTATTATTTAATGAAATAGTTTTTATTATTGATAGAATATAGAAATAACCAAAAGTAAATGAAAAGACCCATTTAATATCGCAGTGACATATTTTCTATACAATTTAAATGTTTACTCCAGAATTAGTTGCATATTTCAATTGAAAGTGAAGTCTATGTAAATTTTCTTGTCTCGATATTGTTAACCAAAGACGGCCTAGAACTACTGAAGAATACTTTATTTGGATAATGTCGTCATTTTTGTACGTTCTTAAATGGTAATTGTATTTGCGTTATTACAGAAAAAATAATATTCTATTTTAGCTCATGGTTGCAAAATCTAAATGTGGCTAGAAAACTGATGATATTAGATTGAAAACTTGTCTTAATAACCTCTTTATAAATAGGCACAAAGAGCTGTGTCATTGCAGAAAATTATTGAGTTATTGTATTAAAAGCGAAATGTTTCTTTTATAACTGGAACTAGTGACATTTTAATGAAACATTATTGGTTGAGGATAATCTAGGTCTACAAAGCTCCTTTGATTTGCCTTAGTCAAATTGTAAAAGTATGAAATGAAAAATTATGATATAATTAAATATTATTACCTAATGCGTTCACACACAACCTATTGTATGTGTTGTGCGAATATTTCATAGAATGATATCATCATCATCAACCTATGTTATGTTAGTCCACTGTTGGACATAGATCTCCCTTAATGTACGCCACTGCTCCATTTTTTTTTCTTTATTTAATTAGACTCGTTTACTAAGTTCTTTTAAATCGTCATACAAGAGAATATGTATGAGATAATTAAACAAATGTAATTAAAGGTAATAGTGATAACTTAAAGTGGGTATTGACCGGGTATTAATAAATTGTCCCAGTTATAGTATTTTAATAGGTACTAAATAAATTGTTAGTTTTAATTTTAATATAAATATTATTTTAAAATTAAAATTAACACTAGTATGCATTTTCTAATTCAACCCTACTACCGCTTCGACGAATTAGTAGCTGCAGAGAAGAAACGGCGCAAGAAACTCTCAGCCTTTAGTATTTATAATGACATTCACAAATCACCTATGTCATTATGTATTAGTATTACAAACATATACATGTTAGAAATATATATGTGTAAAATAAATAAATGTTAAAGAATACGTAAGACTTGTACAAAACGAGGAACATTAAATATTTCAAATATAAGAATAACATCCCATTCAATGAGTAGCCATTAAAAATCTAACTAAAATGTAAATTACATGCGTTAACTACACGGCCTTCGCTCATAGATAGAACGGTCAAGTTCAATGTAATTTTAACTGTCTCCACATGAAATAGAATATATACACAAAAAAACACAAAAATACTATATAAATACTGCAAAACTGTTGTTTATTTAAACGGACGTGTTAATTAGACCCAAGTCTCCTAATACGCTTCTTCTGTGAATAAAACCTTGTTCCCGGCTATGATGTTACAATAAGCAGTTGATAACGATGAATAACGATGATTGTACAGTACTGATGGATACAGTAATTTGTTTGTTATAGTTTCAACATTACTTGTTTCATGATTTTAAAGTATAATTGTTGTAAATTTATTAAAAACGTTCATTCACTGCGTTAATTCCCATTTCTTGTCATTAAAAAGCGACACGTCAGCTTAAAGTCATCTCGTACGGAAGCGGAAACGGATGGAGGGTGACATTTGGACTATAGTCTGAAACTCGAGGAATTGGTGAAGCGGATATTTTTATTACATTTATAAATAAAACTATCAGATGAAGGCTGAAGATAGAAGGGAGCCATTCGCAGAGGAGCTGGAAATTGGTTCACTATGTGCAAATTATACAAGAATTGTTTTTATATGGATAGATCACACAATACCTGTCGTTTATTAAAACTTCGTCAATAATTTTTATATTAAGTTTGAATTGATTATGAACCTCCTTGGATGATACATTATTGTTAAACGATTTGATATTTGAATCATCCGAATAAAGCTTGATGTAACAGTTTCTTTGCCGACTATACCTATATTGTTCATGTGTATGTAATATAGTCTTCACTACGTAACTGATGAAGTGACTGTACATCACAAAGGTATAATTATTTGATGGTCGATTACCGACCATCCGTTCAATTTGTCGTCATTTAGGATTCGGGTTTCAATTGTATAGTAGCGTCATTAGGTCGTTTCTGTTTCAATGAGGTAGAGCGGGTAATTCCTTGCGGGCACGCGTTTGGCCTCTTTCATATAACATGGGCTCTTAAGAGGCATGTAAAGACACTTTTTGGACCGGCAAGGTGAAGGTGACTAAAGCAGTATGTCGCATCTTAAAATATCTTCCCATATGGAAAATATCAGGAGAACCATCATATCCTGATCCATCTATACCTAAGTATTTAAGCCAATATAATTAGTACGTACTATTTATAGCTTTGTTTGATATATTGATTTTGTAGTATCTACAGGCCTACTATGTAACGTTGTCCTAAGATTTGACTTAAAAGCCTGGTTGACTGAAAATTACGTCCTGGCATGAATGATTTATCCAAAATTTGACTTCAACACTTAATTTGGGTCAAAAAATACTGTTTATAATACAAGTATAATTATTTATATTTTTGTTATACACTGCACTTCGTGATTGCAAATGATTTTGAATGTCTGATATAAAATAGGTTTAATTTTTTGAAACACGCATTTATACATCTAAGCTGTATGTCAGTTAGTGGATAATCTCTCCATCCTTGTAGTCACTGCGACCTTAAAGATCTGTTGTAACTTGCCACCAATAGCTTCTAGTAATTCCTTGGTCTGGGCACTGTCCATAAACTTCCGGATTTTTCCAGATTCAAGGGTTTTATTTCATTGGATGAAGACTTCGTTTGTGGATTAGTTGGTCCCGTTATCATCAAGTCAGGATCTGATGATATGAGCCCAGGGAGATCGAGCACAACCTTCAAATTTTATTTACGTGTTTTCTATTTATTTCTAAACCTTTTCGTTTCATTTGTTGTTAAAATACTCGATTTTAACAAATGACAAAAAGACAAAAAACTTCTAATCTGACCACTCAAAATTGTGAAAATAAAAGAGTTTTAAACAAAACTGAAAACAGACTACAAAACACAAAAAATAGGTAAAATAACTCAATTTAAGAAATTACCCGATTTATGCTTTTTTGTAGTTGGTTTTAAGTTGACGTTAATCGACTCCAAAAAATAATTTTAAACTGGATAACTTTTGAAATTTAGTTATTTTTGCCTTTATAGTGTTTTGAAGGCGATATATGAAAATCATCAATACTATAATTGTAGATTATATATTTTAAAAGCAAAAGCAGCAAGGAGTGACTTCATTTAAAAAGATACAGTATACATAGGAAATTATGTAATGGGCGCATACACAGAATTATTGATTTTCTTAACATTTTTTCGTTTACATGCATAGTTAGCATAATGAAATTCGTAACGTTTAATGTAAGTAAACTATCCAGTACAAGTGTTTTAATGAATTCACAAATGAATAAATAATTTATAACTTTTCGAAAACCTTCAAAGAACTATATTTTCATTTACATAAACTTATATTTTCGAAATATATGTGAATAATCTACATTTTTACCAGTATCAATCCTATTCACGGCGTGGCATGACATGTTTAATAATTATAGTGACTATGCAATAAATAGAGTTAAAAATGGTAGCGAAGGCTATATCGGTATTTACGCTTTTTAACGATAATATATATATTATTATTTCCGTATTTTCATTACCGGGAAGAGAGATAATATAAAATAAATAAATTAGTTGTCACCACAATAATGAACATCCAAATTTTCTCTCTCAATAATGTGTTCACGAAATAGTTTCAATGTAATTTTCAATTTTAAATTGGATTTGTTAGAGATAAAAAAAAGTAATAACAGTGTTGCTTTTATTGATCGTAATAAAATGTATCAGTATTTCGTTGTTCGAATATACTCCGACAGGAAATGGAAGAAATGTCAAAAACTGACAGTTACTCGCTTGTTTTACGCGTTATTCAACTCGGTACAGTCATGTACTGTGGTGTACAAAGCACAGTTTGTAAATTTACAAACAAAATAAGCACACACTAAGAAAATAAGATTTTGTTTTGCTTGTAACATGTCCAAAAAACTGGTTAACTGCTGAATTTATAACATGCTTCGTGATTAAAATTAAGAATAAATTAACAATAATTTGTGTGTACATAAATAAATGAATTAAATCTTCTGTTCAAATCACATCAACAGCAAATTCTAATAAACTATGGTTGATGCACTTCGTATTGCAATGCAACATCGAACCCAAACTCGTATATTTTGCGATATTTTGTTAATTACCCTGGCTTTTATATAGTCAATTACCAATTACCCTTTTATGCGAGTACTAATATAATGGTACATATACCATTATATTTAAGACAAATAAAACAGAATTGCAAATGTATATCCCAACAAGTATATATAAATTTTCACTCGTTTAATTTGAGTGTGCTTAAAATATTGATAAAGAGCATGAATGTATACCAGGCTTTAGAATGTTTTCACTCAACCTGACTTGATTACATGACATTATTTTTACGTTTATTCAATTTCAGTTATATACTGTACTGTTCTTCTGATTCCTTAGTATGATTACCGACACTTATAACTACTTTGAAAACATTAATTATCAATAATATTCTCATTTTGATAGAACGATGCAATCTTAGAATCTTCTGCACTTGCACAATGATAAGCGTACCGTGATGATTGAGGAACTGGTGAAGCTATATTACGTAAGTTCAGGATAACACCTACTGACAAAGATGTTGGCAATAGACAGTTCAATAACAATTGTTAGCTACAATTGATGAAATCGTTTTTTTTGTTCTTGGATTTTGAAATATTGTTCGTTCACGGTAAAAGTTTTGCGAAATCGATATTCGACAGCAACGGATCTGATTGGTGTAGGAATTTAAATTAAAGGCAGTTTACAGTTGAGATTTAGATTAGTTGATTTAACGAGTTGTAGTTTAAGTAATAGAACATGCTTCCAAAACAACCCATCGTCGTAGTCTCTGGTAGTCTATTCATATTAAGATCATGACACTACAACAGTGGCATCATTAGGTTTTGCTTTCGTCTATGATTTATTAGTATTAATGTTACCATGTAAAGGTCTCCATAACGACACGCCTTCCAGAACCCCTTGACATTGGCAAGCATGGTGCGCGTGCGTCGCAGGGCCCACCCGGCCACCCCGCCTCCGCCCGCCGCCCGCGCTCCTCTGTAAAAAAACCCAGCGTGATTAAATTTCTGAAATATTTTCACTTAATTAACATATAAAAAGGTTGACATCTTTCTTATGAGTATGAAGAGTTTTTAGTGCTCCCTCATGTCATTATCATGCAGTGTTCCAATTTCGGTTTATCATGCAAAATGATCTAAATTAGAGATTCCCAAATTGGTCAATATCACACCCCAATTCAACTGGTCGAGATCGGTTTCCTAAGGGATGACATACATGATTAAGTTTTCAAGTATTATAAATGAAACCTAACCAAAGATAGCATTTTTGAAGTAGCCTGACTATGGAGGTCTGATAAGCCCAAAATAGTTTGGGAATCCCTGTCCTACATTGAGATCTCTTGTGTCCTGAATATCAAAGCACCTGCAATATCAATTAATTTCCTGTATACTACGGGTCTATATGCAATAGCTACTATTTAGGAGACTACCATGAACTGTACCATGTTTGTTACTATTCTTCGACATTAAAATAATATGGATGTCGATAAACCTATATATTATGGTTATATAATAAAAAGATAAAGCGCGGGCGAGATTTATAGTCGCTTTTTATACCCAAGTTCGACCAGGATTTTGCCGAGGCCTGGACAGCGCGTGCGCAATATAAAAATTTGTTGCTTAATACCTCAATACATTAAGACATAAAATGGTTAATAATGATAAAATGTAAGCGTTTCACTTAACAATATAAAAAATTCTTTAATCCCACTGATGTCATATATTAAGAAATTCTTATTTAGTGCTGTTATTGATATCGAAGTGAATTTATTGAAACGCATTGAACACGTGAGTTAATTTTATCACCTTAGCTTCTAAATTACGCTTTATGTTTGTCCACAGTTTGCTTGTTTAGTCATTGAAGATTTATTTCAATTAAAAAACGTGATAATGTATGTTATATATTATCCAATACATATAATCAAATAATAAATAAAAGAGTACAAGCAGGAAAACAAATCTAATACCATATATAATAGCATACCAAGTATATCAGTACGTACAGAGAGATACACTTATTAGCAACAGGATTGTAGAAAAATTATACTTATAAAAATGGATCAAAAGACAATTATATTTAAAATTAAGAATGAATATTATAAATTAGGTACGTTACATATGTACGTAACGTTTCGATTAAATTTTACTAGAACAAGGTAGATAAAAACTTATTTATTTCATTTCAGCAATGTAATACCTGAATGTAATAATTGCTTAAATATATATGTTTGAAGGGATGTTACAAGACAATGTAAAATGACGTAAATAGAATAGTGGCGTCATATGTTGAAACCTTTATCGTTGGTCTAGTATCTGTCACACACTGGTCAGATTATGAGACACCTGCCGAGACGTGTTGACAGTTACTGCTTTTGTTCTAGCCTCTGCGGAATAAAACTATGACATGGCATTTTATTTTGTCACTTATCACAAAATACCATTGTTTGTATGTGTAGTGCTTTTTTTTAATTTGAGTGCGTAAATCACGTGTAATCGACTTTATTGATTAATAAGGTTGTAAATTAAAATTACGTGTCAGTATACTCTTTACGATGAATTCAAGATGATAATCAGAGTCTGTTTTAGTCATTCCGACATTGTGAATAAAATGTTGGGAGAATAAACAATTTTTTTATTAGTTATCAATGGACCAACGTAATACTCCCGGGTGTACAAAGTCTCTAGGACATTAATAAACCGATTCTGGTTTAAAACAAAATGTGTTTTAAAGTTTGTACTGACTTAAAAATTGACGCCATCTCTATTCGTCTGTGTTTACGAACAAAAATGAGTCTCAGTTGTAAACTAGAACTAACTAATCCTTTTATGAACTAAAATGCTGAATAGTTAAGAAAGCTAATACAAAATGTTGATATCATTATAGGAAATCAACTCCCATTTTAAAATCATAAAATGTTTGTTTATGTTTTAAAAGAAAATTAAAAGTAAAATAATCGTATCCTATTACAAATTACTAAGATTGAAAATTATATACCTTACACTTCTTAGTTAATTTGATAAGACAGGGTTTAGTTCAAATTAAAATTTTAATTGTAAAATGTATTTAAACTAGCTGCAAAATAAGACGGAGCATCGGATAGCGTAGGTACCTACTGCTTTATTCGCAGTTTTAATTTTAATCTACTTACAATGTACTGATAATTATAATGATACTGTTTTTTTCTATCCTGATATTTGTTAGCAGCTGAACAAATATTTAAAACTGTACATATAGAACATTTAACGGTTCATTATTATTGTTATGAATTACTAGTAAGAAGGCGTCAACACTGAATATCCAGTGAATGAATATTTCGTAGAATTGTTTTTCTATGTCGTAAATTTATGTTTGTGTGTCGATTGTAGTTTCCAAATTAAACCAAAATCGATATTTAAGCAGTTTTTATATTATGTTACCATTAGAAATTGTTAGATATATATACTTTTTGTTTTACAAATTTTTACATGCACATTCGATTTGATTGACGAGATTCGAAGTATTGCCTTTATTTATTGAATTGAATTGAAACAATGCTTGTATATGACATGATTTTAACAAATAATAGATGTGCCCAGTTACTTGATAATGGATAAGATAAAATGTATAGAAAGCTTTTGTTTTTTGTTTGCAAGAAGTTTGAAAAGAAGATACGACATCCTAACCTGACGAATACCAGAAGAAGCACCTGTGTAAAAGTTTCATCTTCATATATGGTGTCAATACGTTGCCTGTATGATTTTTATTCTATTTTAGTTTGATTTTATTTCTAAAAATTATTAAAATACAGATTGCAATGAAAGAGAGATAAAAACATAATAAAGAGTGGCCTAAATCAAATTTGGTCATGCGCGATCGTAACGAAAATGCGGGCCATGAAAAGTTTGTAGTAGATTTACCGTTGCCAATCGACGCTTGCTTCACTGACTTCAACTATAAGATCCATGTTTACATTTGGTATATACTAATCATTGAAATCAATAATTGACGGTTAATATCTTTTAAATTTAAAATGCTATCATGAAAGTTTTTCACGATACACCAGGTTTTATTTAAATTTTACTTCAAACTTAAAATAGGAATCACTTCGTTAATAAATAACGAATTCCAACAAATAAATCACAGATTTCAATAAACTACTTTCATCTTTTTCCACGTTTCTGAATAATTTAAAACTAAGTATTCATCCTGATAAAATCATGGATTGAAATAATAAGTTTTATAATATTTAAATGTTATCCACCCAGAAAAACTCTCGCTGACATATCTCTGGACAAAATAACCGTTTTTTATGATTTTCATTTTAATAGTAGCATGGGAACTATTTGTATCTTTTGATCATTTTAAAAGATTTTTATTTTTAATGTAACATCATCGAAACTCGGATTTAAATCGTTACATGCCAACTCAAATTTAATTGAGTAGATTTCATTTAAAAAAATCATATTATCACACTTACTTTTTATCTAGCTAGACCATTGTGAGCATCATTATGAGCTTGTGTTATGGAGACACATTACGAAAAAAATAATATTTGATATTATAGATATATATATTTTAGAATACAAGAAATATGTACCTATACATATATACCGCCATAAGCCGACAACAAATGTGTTTAACAAACAAATATTAGCCCCGGCCGAGTAGCGAACATGGGAACCTTGGCTGGGTAGCCTGTAGCTAGGTACTGACCACTCCGTCGGACTGTCTATAACTCTATACCATCATTATATTATAATATCCAATAATATTAGTAATTACGCTATTTATGTTATGAAATAGCAATAAATTAATATATTTAACTACTTTAATTACTGCAATTACACTGATATAGAAATAAACAACAAGCAATAGCTTTCAATCAATAGCAAATGTTTATTTGTATATCAGAGTATTTATTTTCAACTTATTATAATAAAATAGATAGCTATATCTTACATAATTTTGCTTAATTAATAATATTTCTTTAGAATTACTTTATTTAACTTTTCTGAATAAAAAATAGCAAGTAAAAACCGTGGTAAAATATCGTACTTACACTGAAATATATACTTTTGTTTGTTAATAAAGTCTTTTTTTATCAAGAAAAATATCACTTTTCAAAAATTCAACACAATTTTCTTCCCACAGTCCACTGTTTACGCGGGAAAACCGCACTGAACGCTTGGAGCGTTTAAATTTAGAACAGGCGGCACGTTTGCATTAGATTTTTAATTTAAGAACACGAGCTGCGTTCGATTGTTATGTGTCAATTTGTATTTTTGAATTTTCTTTTTTAAATTATAAGACGAGACTGTCACATCGCGGCTGTAGACCAACTGTTTTCAAAAGAGTCCATATGCTCTTGACCTTGCGCGACTCTACGGCGAACTGTGGCGGCTTTTGGTTCGCGGTGTGAGTTTTATAACACATTATTGTTGTCATAACTTTTACCGGGACGACAATGGTGACGAGCGACGACGTGTGATGCGCGGGCGTTAGTTTACTAACGAAAACAATTTTCGGGTGTCAAAATTCTTTACAATGACTTTATGTCAACAGTATTGTTTTAACGAGTGCATACAAAATATCAGGTAACCAACAATAACACTTGACAGAAATTATTGATTATAATTACTAATTATCAAAAGGTGAATCACATTTATTGCATTTTGAATAATAGTTTATAAATTTCGCACGCAATTTTATTAGGAGTGTGATTGTACTGTTGATGCGTGTCTATACAGACGTTAACTCTATCTCAATAGTAGATTAAACCCTACTCACATTGATTTTATTCATGCTTTATCACTGAGAAGCAAACAATCATTATTTTATCAGTCGAAGACTTCAATGTGGTTGATTTAAAAGATTACAGTTTTATTTTTAATACTGACTTTAAGGACTGACTTACGGAGGACAAAATTTTTTTTTTTTTTTATAGAAATGTCTTCGAATCTATAACAATTTATAGATCTTTCTAGAATTAGCATTTCTTTAACATGTTTAGTAATGAAAGAGTACATTCAGTCATAAGCATCGTGTTCCTCGATCAGTATCCTAATGGGTTTAGATACAGTAAGCCCATTGAAGAGTTGGCATTGCCCACACGCAGCACGTTTTGTAGTCGCTGCCAAATAGCTCTCGTCTCGTCACTACCATTTAAACATTCATAGTCGTCTGAGTATGTTTCTCAAATAAGAGATGAAAATAAACACATAAAGATAAAATAAACACACTAGCTCCTAATCTAAGGAATGGAAATTATTGACCATAATGTTAATTAATATTGATAGATTGAGTTAGAATAGTGCAAAAGACAAGTAGATTATAATTATTATAAACTTTATAACTATCACTCATAAACATCAGAAACACATAAAAAGTGTGGGCCGTAACAAAACCACGCTATTCCTAAACATTCGGTATGTTACATTGCAATATTGAACATTAAAACGTAAAGGCGTTAATTCCGTCATTTATTTGATTTTCTGTGCAATAAAGTATATATTATTAAAGGTGTTATCATAGGTGAGTGCACAGTAAGGCTTTTATAGTGTTTTATATATTTTTTTTATTTTCATAATCATCATATTGAGTCATCAAATTAAAATTGAATAAATTAATTAAGACCGATTCCAACTTTTATTGTTTTCACTGTCGTGTTCTCTGTAAGTCTTGTTGCAATGGAAACTGCTATTTTTGCTAATGTTTTACAATATTAATAAAATACATTAATTTCCTGAATAAAGAAAATATAATAATAATGATGAATGGGTTTATATAGGCTGAAATAAAATAGTGTCAGATTTTTGATGATACAAATGTAGATGTTATATATAATAATAATTATCATATGTAAAATCTTCCTTACAGTCATGTCCATTATTGATTAATGTTCACTTCAAATATCGATAGTCTTCTTGAAACTCAACAAAACCTGATAGTTAAAGTAAAAACGGGTAGTTATAGTCTCCATAAGTGTCGTCATGAATCTATGGGTTTTTATATAAACCATCAAAGCGTCTAATGGATCCCTAACGACGTAAATAAGAACATAATAGTGGCTTACTAGCGGAAATGCACGCGATGACAAATTACTAATGTCACTTGATTGTCTTAGAATTATTTATAGAAAACTCCCGAGAAAAGCATTTAAGATATTTTATTTCAGAAGCATTTTTAAATTTAAGTTTTTCGTCGTGTAGTAATCAAGACACAGAGATCCGGTTCGATTCCCCGTGGTAGAGTTATCTAAGCCCGCTTGTTAGCCGCCACCATTTTATTCAAGTATGCCGCCATAGCCATAATATAAACAGCATTGTGTAGCTCGCTTCTAACTGTTAGGTATCTTACCTGAAGGCAAAGACCTGCCCCGTAAAGGCTGTATTGTCTTCGTTCGCAAATATACTTGTTAGTCCTCGAGGTAGAGGAGAACAGTAGAAACTATGTGTCTTCGGTCGGTAAGGTTGATTCTTTTAACCGACTACCGAAAGGAGGAGGTTCTCAATTTGATTGGTATTTTTAACACAATAAAAACGTGTCGTATAAAAGCGTATGATACTTTTATTACAAAGACACTTTAAATGAGAGAATAAATTGCGATGAACCGGATGACAGTTTTTGAATTTCTCAATAGTACGTATTGTTATTTATCACCGTCCGATAAACACTTACAATGACACATTTAAAGTGTCAGTCTTTCATGAATTATGATTCTTATGGTATTGTAATAAGATGTAATATAATATTGCTTTACTTGTACCTACTTATGACATTGATATTGTCTCTGTTTGTTTTATCGAATGCTCCCAATCTACTATTCTAAATAAGTCCATCATCCACACTAGTTATTTTTCATAGATTTCATTTGGAAACAACCAAAAACAAAACCTTGTTTATTCGTGATGAATATCGTATATTCGAAATATAACCGTTAAAATGTTTGACATATTTTTAGACAGAGAAGCTGTTAATAATTTATGCATTCCTAGTACTTTTTTATAATCTGTTGTGTGAAGTATTTCACTTTACATTTAAATTGCACCCTCACGTCGGGCTGTATAGAACTGGAAACGTGTAAAAGTCTACCTTATTTCCTGATAACTTCCACTAATAAGTCGATTGACCCTACAACTACAATAATAGATTACATTTGTTTGTCTCTTTACTATAATACAAGGTTTTCCCCTACGTTTTAAACACAGCAATATCTATATAGATCAAGCTGTAATATCATTGTATTTATTCAATGTTGATTATAATTGCATAGTTTACAATAAATCATTGTTTTAAATATCTGCCGATGTTTATGAAATAAACATTATGACAATGATGAAATCTCTAACCTCGTAACTCTACGTCAGAAGTGTATTTATCAATTTGATTGATGCTTACTTGTTGTGCGATTGATCATCGTCGCCCTAATAATACGTCAGGCCTCCGATAATTAATCGGACCGAGTTTTTGTCACTAATTTCGCTATCTTCCGTGGCAAGTGCAAGTGGCTCACTATAGTATCGAGTAACCTGCGTTTAGACCTTTCCGAAAGTTTCATTTATCATTATCGTTGGAATGAGATGTATGTATGCCTTTATTATATCTGTATCTTCATTTTCGCCAACAATAAATCGGGCATTGTTGGTTTTACGTGGACAGACAACTTCTTTCAATTTGATAAATTTATACTTTAATTTTTATTTCGTATTTCTGAAAATTACAATTAATTATTTGATAAAAACTTATTTATTTCTACAACATTTTTCATAAAATACTTACAATAAATAGGTTGGGGGAAAAGTTTCTTCACATTTTATATGGAAATTCAAGACATTTATATAATTTTTAAGTTAATTTAGATTTAACTACAGTATATATGTACCATTTTGTTCGTAGACATGTTGAACTGTTTTGTAGTCAATTCACAGTTCTTCAGCTATGTCGTAACTGTTGATATGCCTTTCTTGCCCCACTTTTTAAAAAATAACGTCCATTTTATCCGTAACAGGGCGACCAGAGCGAGGTGCATCTTTGACATCAAAATTCCTGGATTGAAAACGCTTAAACCAATTTTGTGCTACTCTTACTGACACTGCATTAGGGATGACCCTAATTGTGACGTATATGGACGTCACAATTTTTTTTCGCGGCTTGCGTTGCGTTTTACTTTTTTTGTAATAAAATTTTAAAATGTACTTCATTTCTTCATTTTTGCATAAAGAAAAACAAATGAAAAATTGGTGAACCTAGGACCTAGTGCCGCCACTAGCGTATCATGTTTACGAAATAATAAGATTGTTCTTTATTAAAACAGAGAAACGCATGAAACGTCAAAAAATAACAGTAGTTACCTTATTTTATATTTCGGAATTTACAACGATTCAGAAACGAAATGAAGAACCTATGATATGAAATAAGTTTTTTAAATTATGGTATTAATTAATATCATACATACGTACAAGAAGCTCTTTGGCGTAGTTGTTCGACTTTCGATAGCGAAAACAAAGTAATTTTCGACATGGTTGGTCCCTGGATGGGTCAATCGAATTTGTAATCTCGACCCCCTCCGTGCCTGTTGTTACGGTAACTGCTTTTACCAACCTATCGCATGGGGACAACGTGGTGGTATTACGGTCTTAAATCCTCATGTGCTTCTCCTAAGTAGGAAAGCCTATGCCCAGCCGTGGGACTTATATAAGCTGTTGATGATGATACGTATAGAGGAGGTTTTTTGAAGTCGACCTTATGACGGAATTGTTCCTTAACTAAATTTTTTATTGAATATGGCGATAAAAAACTATTAATAATGTCCTTTTAATCTTGTAGTCTATTAATAAACAATGTATATAATATCTTCTTTTGTGTATTAATTAATGTATATATAAATATTTGTATGTTTATTCTTAAGAACAAAAAGCTTTGTGATTGATACTAAAAATATATATTCTATTCCAACCTTACCAATGTACATTCGATGACATGCGGTTAAAAATCATTTTTCATTTAGCGATTATCAAAATACATCTTATCTAAGCCCACAGGAGATCTAATAAGCAGCTAGCTACAGTTTCGCTATACCCTGCGGTTTCCAAAGAGAAGACGAGTTACTTTACTATTGGCAGTGAAACAATTAGTAGATATCTATGTTGTATAACAATGATTGGTCGAACTCCGTTGTTTTTTTTACAGTAAATGATATAATCGTGCCATTATTTGAGTTTACAACATACTCCACTTTTATTTACCCGCGAAACTACTAGAAAAATGTCAGTTTATTCACACCATGCTTATTTACTAAGAATAACAAATTCTATGAATTGTACTTTTGTATGAATAATGTCCAACAATATGACCATGCCTTTACAAATGTAATATGTACCAGCCACTTAAAATGTGGTTTGTGATCAAATACAATCTTTTTTATAATACGACAATGTACATGTATATTGAAAATTGATTCGTTAGGTAAATATGTGTTTAAGTTATCTTTGAACACGGTCCTTAACATGACAAGCGCCATGAAGCGATACCATGTATCTATTGAAAAGTTATAAGATTCACCATTGCCAATAACTTAAATAACAATAGTTAATTCTTGAAGTACGACGCGCGACATGCTTCATTTCCTCTTTGTGTCATAAAAGATAGAGTAAGACAAGGCTTATCTCAAAATGCCATAAACTGGTCACAAATAATGGAGCGCTTCCATAGAGTATTAGATACCATTATTCTTATATTTTTTTGTGTATTTCTCTTCTTGAATTGGCTGATGTACAATAAAGATATATTCTATTCTATTCCATTCTGTATTGCAGTGTTAAATCTATCATGAGTTCAGACTAATGAATTATATTGTATTTTAAAGTTTTCATTTAAATAATATAATCTTGCAATTATTATAAACGATAACTGGATGGTACTTTTTATCATTTTGCAATCATTTAAATGATTCTTTTAATATTATTTTGATTTGACATTTACGGGAAATAACCGTGGCGTCAAAAAACATTAGTAATGAGCGTGTAGTATATTTTGTAATAGTTCTGTAGTAATAACTTTATAAGTATTAGTATTTATGTATATAGCATTTACGTGTGAACATTTTTGGTGTTAGAGGGAAGTCAGGAAACGTTTAGAAAGATTTGCTTCCTTAAGCTGGTGAACCAACTTAGTATGGACCAAAGCATTTTTCACGCGACTTTTCCTAGAGGTCTTTCTTTAAGTGGCGGCTCCCTGAATACAATTCAGCTATCTAACTGCTTTGTCAGTTACTAATTCATCATGTTAATAATCAATTAGAAGTATTTTAATGCATAAAGTAAGGAGAAATATACATAATTTTGAAAATATCTCGTACACTATCTAATAAATATTTATTGTGAAATAAACAAGAACCGTACTTTGAGTTTGTGCGGGATTGAATATACTTCTCGTATATACTTCTCGTAGAGACGCCTCTTAATAAATAAACGTGGCTCTCGCGGCAATACACGATATTACACATTTAATTGTTAACAATTTACTACTGATAATAAAAATATTACCTCAAGATTACCTCACTCTATTTATATTATTTTCTTAGATTTCAATTCTTCTAAGATAGCTTGAAAATTAATTTAATAAAATGCAAGTACGTAGGTATATAATTTTACACTGATACTCACTTGGGTTAAACCCGCTGCATTAAAACGCAAAATTTAAGCTCTTACGCGTGATTGTAAATCAATCGGTTGTTACTAAGCTTTTATTAATCTTTCGTGGTTTGTGGTTCCACAACGCTGATGGTCAAATGAAGCAGTTGTTTAAATTCGTCAATGATTCATGTGATGTGTAATTTTTGTCGGTTTGCAACAATTAGGTCAATTGTTTCCTTTTTGGCATTTACCTGTGCAGTTTTTCTTATTACGTATTAGGCATACTGACATTATCATACAACAAAGATGAAACAGCAGCTTAAGAGTTTGTATTTATAACGATCCCAAAATAAACCATTACAGTCCGTCACGGTCTGCGCCCGTATGGTTGGCTTGGAACATGACTATTAGATATATGTTATTGACCTCTTCTATGATTCGGAAGGTTAAAGTTCTAGTTATGCTAACTCTCAATCTCCACAAAACATTTCGTCAATCATCTTGCCCTTCATTGTGTGTTTCCATGATTAAAGATAGGTAGCCTATTGTTATAATAAAAACTAATTTTTTTTGCATATACATAAGTCATTATTCGTTTAAGAATATTTAATTAAAACTACTTACTTACCTAAATAGGTAACTTAAATTATACAATGCAAGGTTTTCAAGAATTTTCAGGCTTCACCAAACATATCGTGGTTAATTAAACTACAATTATATACAACTGCACAATGAACATTCGCGTAAAATATTTCAAAGAAAAAATATTCTCACGCTTTTCTACTATGTGTTATAAAAGTAAACTATTGAGTTAAATGGTCATAAATTAACGCTTTTAGTAATTGTGACGATTTCATTAACTATGACGATGTCAAATAAAGCGTAGCTGGATTCGCACAGTTACACACAGCGTGACTTTTCGTTCCGGATTCGTTCGCGAAAGGGGCAGATATTCGTATGATGAATGCGCATATTTGCTCTCAAGTCTTGGATGTATGTATGTTTTTTTTTTGTATATTTCTGATATTATTTTGTTAAAAGCACTAGAAAAAAGTCTTCTTTTACCAACATAACGTTTATTTGATGAAATATGACTTAGTTTTGTTATAATTAATTTAATGAACCATTACTAATTTTGAAAACAGCGTTGTATCTTTGTTTTTACCTCGTTCTGGACCACTGACACATATTTAGATAATTTATAGCAGTTGGGCATATAAGATATATATTTCGTATGCTAAATTGTTTAATAGACGCCCAGCGCATTCGTTGATCCAGTGTCGGTATCTTTGTTAAGGTAGCTGATGAATTTAAATTTACACACTTGTATATTAATAAGCCTTCTATTTCACTTAACTTATAACCTTCGATCGATACGATTAACAAATATATAGTTATTAAAGTAAAAGTAGGAAGCTACGGGTTGTCGGGTCAATAGTTCACCTTGCACCGTCTCTGAGCAACAGATTTTGTACGTAGGCACAATTAAATTTTATGTCTGTAAATAAATAGTGGATCGGAAGAAATGTTTTTAATTGCACTCGGAATAAGCGCTAATATTGCAGTCTTTTTATGAGTTCCTGGTATTTGATACCAGATTTAATCAGATAAAGTGCGAGATATATAGCATTTACAATATTTTTATTAAGTAGGAAAATCTTTGAAAGGTTTATAAATTCCAGAGGTCTAGGGAGAGAGCTAGGTATCAGTTGGTATGGAGTCAATTTTCATATTGATTATCCATCCGTGTTTTCTAAATAAAACCAAATCTAGTTGTTTGCTGTTTGACTACGATAAACCGGTGTAAATAATGATTATGAAAAAAAAATTAAGAAAATATTCTTTTTTCATCTTACAGAATAATATATTCATGAATAGAACCATGAATTGGTAATGACCAATTTAGATCTCATAAAATTTTGTAAAGATCTTAATAATCTCCACTCATCTCTTTAAATATAGTTGAAAAGAGCACGGTTTTTTTATGTAAAGTACAAAGGAAAAAGTACAAAGGTGTCTATGTTAGATTTAAATATTCAAATTGTTTAGTTTCGAACAACGATGTCAGTGATGTCTGCCTAGACATGATACAATATTGGCAGTTCATTGACTTTAATTATGCAATAATTAACAATAGAGTGACTGTTAGACAAGCTATTTAAAATAGCTTCCATTCATCAGTTCTTCAAAATCTTTTGAGACATTCTGCGTCATACTTTCATTCATTAGGACATGAAATATATATTCTGACAATGACATATTATGTCACAAGTCAGAGACGACTAAAAAATTCTGCAATAATTGAAGGAACATTATGATCATTATAATCATCATTTTTGCTGTAATTTATACGTCTCTGGTGACATAGTCAGTTTTTGTAACTCAATATACATTTCTTATGTATCCTAATGAATGAAAGCGTGACGCAGAATGTCGGAAGTTTTTCAAGAGCTAATGAATGCATACAATTATAAATAACTAACAGTTATACACAACTTACGTGCGCAAGATTACCATGTAAAGGTTTGTTCTGGACAGCAGACTAATCGAGTTAATGTTTTAATGGGCATTCAATATAACTTGGGAAAGATCTAATGTAACTTAAATAAATCAATAGCTTAAAGTAGATCCTTAATGAAATCCCTGTCTATAAATGAGGATATTCCCAACCTCAAGGTACAAATCCTCCGACTCCGGAAGGTTAATTGCTAATTCACATTATATACATAAAAAACGCTCAATTTTTAAAATAGAAGTCCAGTGTCACAGAGGTAAAGGTAAATATAATAAACATAGGTATAAGATAGATTAGTAGTAATATTTACTTTAGTCGACATTTTGAGCTCCATGGCATTATCGCCAACAACGTATTTACGTCCTATTCCTGGGCACAGGCCTTCCTACTTGAGAGAACAAATGAGGAGTGAAAGTCTGGTCTGAAATATACGTTTCTTAATTTCACCAAGCTCTAAACCCTTTCCGGAGTGAGTGTGAAAACCTGCTATTTTAAGGTTATCTATAGAGGTACCGCTTTTCATATTTCCGCAGTGAACTGTGCAGGAACACAGCGAACTGTTTCACTGTCGAAATGAGTATGGAAAAGGAAACGAAGTCAGTGCAATGACGGGCGTGGAAGGCAGTAACACTTTTTGCCTTTTGACTCTTCAAACTCTACAAACTCAGTACTGTTGTCAAAAAGCGTACGTGACCACTTACCCTCCGCTGGGTTATCTGCTTATTCGGCATTGTTTTACAATTAAAAACTACTATGTGTATGTGGCCTTATGTGCATTGACGTCATCGAATTCAGAGTCCAGTCTATTTGAGTTAGTGCGTGCAATGAATACTGTCCCTCTGTGATCCACAACTATTATGCTAAGCTAAATCTTTAATCCACTTTCCGTATGTATAAAATAGATACTTAAATAATAGCGACACATAAATTAGAGCCATTGATTGTGGCGGTCTTCTCGACTGACATTGAGCGACACAGCGTCGTGACTGTATAATAGCAACCTATAGACCTATTGTAGCACTCAGTACATTGATCTTACCTGGATAAGAATATAATCTTAGTAAAATTTCTATAAGCACAGTCGGTTTCACAAACGTGTTACTATTTCATTTCGTTCACTGTTTAGAGTAATTATTCCATGAGGTAATCTTAATACTTTCTGTAGGCGTGAAGAATTTGATAGGATCTAGCTTAAATTAGGTTAAATTGGTTTGTTTATTGACGTCAAAGTCAAAATATCTTTAATTAAATAGACTCATTTACTAACTTCTTTTAAATCGTCATAACAGGGAATATGTATGAGAAAAAATAAACAAATGTAATTAAATATAATAGTGATAACTTTAAGTGGGTATTAACCGGGTATTTACAAATTGTAACAGTTATAGTATTTAAAGATGTATTAAATAAATTGACGTATTAGATCTTTAGCGTTAAGTGTCACAAGTTATGTATTTATTTATTTAACGTCATATACAACAATATATGAAGCACAAAACAACATTTTAATATGGTATTTTACATATCTTACTAAACATCCTTAAACTTCCCTACACAGCTATGTGAAAACATATGTCATAGCGGACACAGCTCAAGTGGTATATAGTTATAATTAAGGCTTGCATTATTGATAAATATTACTTAATGTTGATTAAATTATGATAACCATTAACAAAGAGTTATGAAATTATTCTTCTAACCTACGACTTAAAAGTACTGATTTAGCGTTTAGATATCGAATCGGTATATAGATTATCAATGCTAAAAAAATTAAATTGATTGTGAATCTATTGAGCATAATTTCGATTGGATGTGATTTAAAAGCATAAAAGACTATACTTTTTACTACCTACGCCAACTTATGTGCCATAATAATAATTAGACTTTACCACAAAAACCTCGTTCAAGTACAGAAACAGTCCTTTTAAATTAAAAAGATATTGTCATCAAAGTTTTGACGAATTTTCTCCAGCCCGTCGTATTTTCAGGATTACAATTGTTATTAATTGTTCTTAGATCAACTATGCAACGCTTTAACGTTCGTAAAGGTCAAGTTGCTTTATTTCTTTTCTTTTTCCTTCAGTACAGTAATAATTAAGTGATCCCTAACAGTTGTGAGCGCGCCAGTAACTTTTTCAATGTCAATGTTTGCCGGACGCACGCTGACATATTGGTCGTGCACAATATGTGCCTTGCAACGTGCGTTAAGCTGACTGAGCACTCTCGATGAGTGTATGCATTAAAACACTAAATTTAGACAAGTTATACATTTTTATCATATTTGTGTTTTTGTACAGATTAATGTGTATGCTGTTGGTGTGTCTTATGTAAATAAATAAATTAATAAGTTATATCTATTTCATCCTCCCGTGATGTGCAAGAAAAGGATAGCAAAAATAAGAACTGTCAAAATTAAATAATACACTTTTAATGAGCATTTATTCTTGAACATCTTAATTAGAATACTTTAAAAGTGTTCTATTGAGATTGATATTTTTATAAATCTAGTTGTCCAGACCCGGGACTTGGTAATGGAAGCAAGAAGAGAAACAGAAATTGAAATAACAAACCGGACAGGAATTAATTAAATTATTATTTACTAACAACTTTTTATTAGATCATGCTTTAAACGAGAATAAATGTTATTGACTAATTAAGTAATAATTCTATGAAGTAAATTATCTTGTAATACACGCTATTGTAAAAATAAAAGAAACCACAACTACAGTAGATCTGCTGCTCCTAACATATCTTCTCAAATACAATATAAACTTACATTTTATCGAGTATATCATTTTATGACAGCTGTATCTTTGCAATTGTATTGACGGAACGAGATATACTGTTCATAAATGTAGATTGATTGTGTGTACATCTAAAATAGGCCTATTGACTGAATTAAGTTATAGTTTTTTCCTGATATTTTTGTATATTTTTTTAAAGTAATAAAGCGTTATCTATGTTACGTACAGTGTTCGCTTGACCTAATCTCTTTGTCTTCCGCTCCACACATAATTAACGTATTTCGATAGGAAGTGGATGCCGTTTCCTTGTGTGCCCGTATGTTTTACGACCATAATACACAGATATGGGTGCAATCTGAATCATAGAGGCTAAACGAAGGATTGTAATCATTCCAAAACTTTTTAGGAACTAGCCTTAGAAGCATGTGGAATCCTTTTTATAGTTATTATAAGAATACGTTTATAGTTCCGGAAATATGATACCAAGTTTTAGAAGCTTGTACCTACCTATTAAGATTATCGTTGGCGTAGTGGTTCTAGTTTTGATTACCAAAAAAAAGCAACTTTCGCCGTGGTTGGTCCCCGGATGGGTCAATAAAATTTATTATCTAGTGTATATGCTCCTCTGTGCTTCTTTTTCTTCTTCAAAAGAGGCGTGAAAAAGCACTTTTCTGGAAGTGTCTAGGGCAGTTTGTCGCATGCTGCACTAGCTATCTCCACATATGGACTTCTCTACTGCTAATCATCAGGTGGTGTCAAGTCATTTGCTGAGCTTTTTATATATATATAAAAAATCTATTCACCGTAATTAAATAAGAATGAGAGATTTTTTGTTGTTCAATACATGTGTGATGTCTTGATTTATGATCACTCCAAAAAATAGAATCCTTCGTCTGATCCTTTCTCTTAGTCGAAGCAAATTATTGGAATTAATATAACTTAATAAAATTAATTTAACTTAATAACAGATATTTATCTGTCGTTGCAAATAAATATTTATATTGCTAAAACTATACTGCCTGCAATATTGGCAACACAGTTTTCCAATAGACTGCACTTTGTTAACAATTACAACACAGACTCGACGTAAATTATTGTCGAATGGCTTGTACCAATATCTTAAGAAATAGAAATTGTGTCTCAATTAGATTAATTCACTTTTAATATCAATTTAAATATGATAAGAAATAGAAACAAGTTTTCAATCAGGTTAATTCACTTTTAAAATCTATTTTGATAAAATTTGTTACTTATGCATGTGATTGTAAGATCAATTTATTGTACACAGAATCACAATAAAAATTTATCTTATCTTATCTTATCTGTCAATATTTATTAAAGGATAAATTCTGAATTGAGAGTCTCAATCTGAACTTAATATGAGATTTCTATAAATACAGTAGCAACGTGCTTTATTTAAATGCTCTATGCAGAAAACTTATGGGTTTTATAGTATGTTTGGATACTTTTGCCATTACAGTACCATTTGATGATAACAGTTGTCAGTGACCAACTTAGGTTTGGTTCTCGGTAGGACATATTATACTATGAGGCAATATTTAGCCAATTTAAAAAAAGGGAGGAGGTTCTATTATTTACTGTATATTTTTGATTGTATGTTCACCGATTTCTCATTCAATTGTGATTAGTTTACAATTGACTGATGAAATAGAAAAGTGAAAGTCAATATTTTATTTTATTTGATAGACTATACTACTAAGGTATTCCCGTTGTTGATGATGGTATCCCTGGGAAATCGAGTGCAACTTTATAATTTTGATAGCACGACGTCTTCGTGCTATCAAAATAAAGTTTTAAAGGCGGTTTTTAGTTTTGGTTTGAAATTTTTAATTACGAAAAAAGAATTTAATAAAATCAAGGAATATATATATTTTATAAATAATTTTAAGTACAATAACATCAAACGGAAGAATTACTTGTTAAACAACAAGTAATACCTCCAACTGTACCGCGTGGGTCGTAGGATCACTTCCTTATCCTTGGCTCTTTGAAAAATGGACATTGTTACCAATTTATTGGAGCAATATAATTCTGGCGAGCTGTTCAATAATTTATGTTACCCTGAAATCAGACTGGCACGAATTAAATTATGTAGAAAAGACTGTTCCTGACGGTCCGTATCAGAATTTTACAATAATATACTCATATTTAAATAAGATGCAATTATTTACTTTTTTTTATTTGTCACACAAAACAGAGTTATTTATGTATATATTTTATTTATTCATATATTTATTTCATAGCAAAAGCAACAACTTTTACATACGTCAGTTCTTACATACAATTTTACTACACTAAAACCAAATAAGAGTCTCACGACAAAGATTTATACGCAAAACAAAACAAAATATAATAAAATTATATATATATACATATATATCCATATTATCATCATCGTTAATAACTATGTAGTGTGCGTGTGTGTAGTGTCGATTAATTCGAATCAAACTGTTTTTCCCAAGACCCTACTCTGAAATTAGTGTTTATGTAAGAACGCCATTTTAAAAGCCTATATAAAGCGAAGTATTTTTATAATACAATAAAGTCTCTTTTTTATAATACAATAGCGTGTATATTATAAATTATTAATAAAATTAATTTATCCTATTAATTTATAAAATTAATTATATTTATCTATTATATATACATAGTTTTTCTTTCCCCTTAAATTTTGATGACTATAAACTTTGCAATCAAACGATATTGACGCAAAATGAACAAACAATATTTTTTTTATATATCTTGCATTTAGCTAAGACGTAAAAGTATTTTAGTAATGTCTTATTGAGAACTGTTCTATATCAGAGCCACCATGAGTTGCGAGAACTCGTTAAATAAATAATTTTGAAATTTTCGGCATAATTTTTCATAAGAAGCAGAACCTTAAACACTTAACTTACAAAATAGTTCCTAGCTGTTATTCCATTATTTATGTATGGATGTAGGTCCTGCGACAGCGACCTCTTATAATCTTCCGGTTACGTCTGCGCCTCGTTTTAACTCGATTATTTCCTCTGATTGAATTAATTATTCGAATAACAAGTAAGTAAATAGCCAGGTGGTAAGTAATTTTATTATCTTTGTAAAGATATAAGCGGATATAGTAGTAAATCCAGCAGTGACTAATCCATTTTCACCCGGTGAACTTTGTATCACCTAAAATCTTCCACTAACGCCGCAAAAAGTAAAAGTAACCCGAAGTAGTGGCAAAGACATTTCAAATATGAATAACACTAACTAAAGGATTTTCCAGACTAAATTACCAATTGTCACTAATTAGATTTTTAGCTTATCTTTGGGATTTCCCTATTATTAAAACCACCTCTGAATGGAAACGCATGAAATAATTTTTTTTAACGGTGAAACCGTTTTTGAGTATTAGCGATACGTACGAACGATATTGTACGAACAGCTTATCATTTTTATATATAATAAGAAGGAGAAGATGTAGAGAAGATAAACATCTTCGGGCATGGTCTGCATTTCTATAGTATCCTGCAACATACCTATGACGAAGAATTAAATTGTCAAACATGTATGGTAATTATATCGGATAATGTGTATGAATGATTAACTTTCCTCAAGTCGAGTGTAGGGTACGCCTTACACTCGACTTAATTTATATCCTCTCTGTTCGCTGGTAGGCTGGTAGGTAACCAAAGTTAGACTTGATGTAGCAATTATCAAATGACGACGTGAAATTAGACAAGGAGATTCATTCTGAGAAGGAGAGAGAGAGTTGCTTAGATGATATTACAAAAAACTGAATAAAAATACCGTCTTTAAAGTTTCTTCTTTGTGATGCTCATCAGGGTCCTGAGTGATCGCCTATTTAAAAGTGACCTACTTATTTTACTATATATAACAATAAAGTTTTCAAGCGTAACCAAACAATGTTGCACCAAGCATTTAAACGTTTACAGTTACTAAGTTAACTTAAAGTTAAAGGTCACTGAATCATCACAAGCTATTATATATATCACAGAATTAAGGCTTACATAAGACTGCAAAGCCATCCGTGTGCGGGCGCAGACAGTGCGGCGTTCGCGGTCGTCGCCCGCACGCCCTTGACACAGATCGGTGCATGCGCAAGGTCCCACATGCGGAACTGTGTCAGCTCTTGACATTTCTAGCCATTTTTTATTTATAGTAAATAACTATGACTAGTTATTTACCATAAAGTCTAGTTATTTACTTTGTAGGTGTCCCTGCTGATTATTATATTATTTCATTTGGATTTTTGGTGACTTCTAAGTTCATGTAACAATCACATCAGCATTGTTGAACACAAGTTTGGTTAAAATATTTTAACATCCTTAAACGTGAGTATTCCTTGTACCAGCAACTAAGATCACGCACTGGGTGAACCCCACACAGTGACGGTCAACTCCGGAAGCGATTATGTTCCTATATCATTATTGTAGTACTTTGTTTTTAAAGGTTTTTTCGTAAGCATCCATAGATAAAATATTTCCACCTTCTTCCTTTATGATGGCTTGTATTGTATCCCTATCTAAACTCTCTCCTCCACGACACGACTCAACTGAGCCGAGGTCCGAGCCTTTAGAGGCTCATGGCTCGACCGCCCTGGAGACTAAGAGACAGCGGGACACCTCCCCTGGAAGTGATGCCTGTCGATTGGAACTCCTCCAGAGGCGGATCGCCCCTGAAGGCTTGAGAACTCTCCAAGGTTCTCGCCCCCTTAAAACCCCGGTAACGCTGTAAAGGCCATATGTGGCCTAAAAAAATCTAAACTAGCAACATGAAGACCGAATCAGGATTAAACCTTTCTTTTAGAATGACGATGGTCTTCTTCTTCATCTTCATCTTTATTGCAAATTAATTTCAGCTTCTCTATAAAGTCATATTAATTCTACGTCACAAGGCAGTGTACCACTATCTTGCCTTGTGACTCTGTTTTAGGTAATACTTCAAATCCTGTCCGTTACTATAATTCTTTAGAGATACTTAATAAATGGGAAGGACCTCGTTGTACCATAATGCTGTTTATATGTAACCGGCCAACTTCTCATTATAGCAATAGCAACATCATAGCTAATATGGCAAACTTATATTTCTTAAAGGCTTACTTATCATTTAAAAAAATTTAGAATGTAAATCACTTTCAGCTTAATATACGTCTTACCCATTTCGAAAGTAACAGATTGTTTCCCCCTTAGCACTGTTTCTAGAATTGCCACATAAATACTTTTAGTGATAATAAAAGATGAGGCAAATTTGTTTTAAAATGAAACTTTTACTGTTGAGTAGATAATGTTTTAAAGAGGAACTTCAGAACCAATTGATTATTAAATCTAGACGTTTGTAAGAATAATTATAGCGCAGATTTTAAATCTTCTAAGCGTAAATCATATATTAAAAAATCGTAGATTAAAATATATTTTAATCATATAATATGTAGAGTAACATTGACTATGCAACAAACAATTTTCTCAGTTAGTACATTGACCTCATGTTTGTCAAAACTGTTTTATCACCAAAGTACTTAATGACGTTCGTGATTGAATGACCAACGTTATCAATCACTCAGCAGCCATTCAGAACCGCTGTTGCGTAATTTGACAACAGTCTCAATTTAATTCTACGGCTTTAATTCTGTTGAAGAAGTTGAACAGAGTTGTATGTATTTTCGTATCTTAATGCTTGAAACAATGCGATAAGCTACAATTTTTTTTACAATAATCTACACGGAGGTACATTGTTCTAAGATATTTTTCAAGTTAATTGAGCCATAACGAATGAATATTTTCATGTACATTTGCTTTCCTACGAGTAACAAGATGTCACTTGTGAAGCATGTTATTCTTGTATTTGATCCTTAAGCTCTAAACACAGCTATCGATCATATTTCTCTTTCTAAATATTGTCTTTTACAGTGCGCTAGGTGATAGTCGTATATATCCTGTAATTTGAAACTAAAAGTTCTTTAAATAAATATTACTCATACTTGAATCTTTATTGATGTCAAATTAGGTAAATTGGGATTGATGTAATTTCAGTCATGATTGGAAGATAGTAAAATAGAAAATTCCATAATCCACAAGAGAAGAGGATAAGAGATCAGGTTATTGCCAATAAGGCAAAAAGACAATAAGAAAAGAGCCCTGAGTTTCAATAAGTGAGAAAGGAGTTCGGAAAAGTATGGACACAACGTCAAAGAAATAATATTAAAAATCAAAAGGAAGTATTTCTCTACTACGCTACTGTTTAAAAATGTTAAAGAGCCATTTATGTAATTTCATAGAATGGTACGACACTCCCATGTCCCCGTACTATATTCAGTCATCAGTAGGTCACAAGGTTACCTAACCACCATCGATGCAAGATTGCACATAACCTTGTCAATAGAAATTGTGTCGAGCACTGACACCGATCTAGTTCCGACTGTACTTTGCTGAAACATGAAGGTTGCTAAATTTTAGGCATTTTCATGTCTTACCTATGTATTAGTATTTATTCCTAATCTAAAAAAGTAACGCTAACTTTTAAAATTGGTGTCCAGTGTTACACTATTGACAAATATGATTTAATTTGAGAAAAATGAAGATATCCCTCTTCTATAGAATTGTTATTAATTATTATTGTCTGTAGTAAAAAATGGCATTATTTTGTTTAGTCGTTATTGTCGCCGATAGCATGAGAATATAGATTATTTTACGAATAGTGAACACAAGAAAATGATTTTGCAATCAATTACTTTCAATTCTTTATTAATTTAATTTCCATCAAATTCTTTAATTTTCAGTAATAATGCAAAATTCAAGACAGTATTTCTAATTAATCGTTTGAAATGGCAAGCCAAGTGCATTCACGACACAATTAAATTTTTACTGCCTCGAGGTTTCCCGGAGTTTATCGCGGCTCAATAAACTAACCTTTATTGTTCTTTTAATTACTTGTTGAAAACTTTCTAAAACTAATTTTATGTTTAAACTGTCTTTTATATATGACAGTTTTCTATTTATTTATTGAAATAAAAAATCATGTTATTCTTCACATCAACCGTTACAGTTTGACCTTAATCTGCCCTTATTCCGTTCATAAAGTGTAAGTTTTGCACTTGATATGCTGGTGTTTGTACCTATCAAAACACGTGTCATATTTCTTGTTAAGGAACATCTTTGCCGTCGCATTGACTCGCGTTGACGTAAGGCGATCTTCTCGTATTTATTCTAATTTGGTGTAACCAAGCTCTTTATTAAAGACTAGTATGTTTTAAAATATCTATCTAATAATAATTTATTAATTTATATAGTAATTGCGTTTGCATGTATTCGAACTAATATATGATCTATACTGAATAACATAGCCACTTAGATTGTCAACAATGTTCCTGTACAATATTACATAAAAATAACGTTTTATTTCGATACATTAGAACATCAAAGTATTTATAGCTTTTTTCTAATAAGGTTGTATGTTATATTGTGACAGGCTCTTGTGAATTGTTTCTAATATTTTAAGTATTTTTTATATTTACACCTTTGGTCATTTACAAAGTTTCTCATTGTAATTCTCTTAACAATTAACCGTCCTTCATGACCGCTACAAGCCAAACAAATTCCTGTACCTTTTTATGTGCAGTAAAGATTAAATAAATTAAAATGTTTATAAATTATTCTACTGACTGATTGTTACAGACGAGCGTCGATGATGTCGCCGCGACAACTCATGCGCAACTCGAACATGACGCAGAAGTGGCAACGCAGGGAGATTTCCAACTTCGAGTACCTGATGTTCCTGAACACTATTGCAGGTAACGTTGCATATTCGCCCTTATACCAGGTAATAAATAACGAAACAAACATTAATTTTGACTATACCCAGGTACTTAAAAAGTTAATAACGCATTTCATTGCAACTTTCAAAAAAAAAAACAATTGTCAGTCAGTTCCATATGAAAAATCTTATAATAATACTTACATATTTAAAATTTATTTTCTATTTGAATGTATAAAATTATTCCATGTCGCATCCTTTCCACTGATAACACTGTAGGTGTAACATGACCTTTCCATGTCCGATGAAATGCAAGCTGTGACAACATTATGTCATATTCACATCACATAAGTAACTACTTCAATTAGTCTGATGTACCTAATATTACAAATCGGTGAACGGTCGTCTTCTATTGTATTACTTGATTATCACTCATCATGTATTACGTTGTTCATACATGCAAATTTTATGTGAAAACAAAGGTACATAATACAGTATTGAAATAAAACACAGATAAATCAATGAAGGTATTGGTGTCATTTCTTAAATCTGTTTGTTTTATGTGCCTACCTTTCATCCCACTTTAAATTCTATGAACTATGAACAACTGAATACTATGAATTGAATACTATGAACAAATATGAAACGTTATTAGTAACATATAAATAGATCAGGTAGATAATATAAAGCTGAAATGATTCTCCATCCTTCACGAAAAGTAAGAAACAGAGGTAACTCTGTTTCTTACTTTTCCTGTGGGATTGTAATTTAAGTATAAAACTCTAAATCTTCTCCAAGTCGTTTGGCAGAAAATAAAGAACATTTTTGACTATGAAATTGTATACACTTTTAGTAGCAGTACTTTGAAATAAATGAACAAAATGGGCGACGTTGGCGCATAGGTAGTGTGGCTTTTATTTTTTGGATTTGTCAACAAAAAACATACTTAGTATAACTCTAAGAAGGGATAGTATAGAAGGGTTATAAATGTATATTATAGAGAATTGCTTCCGAAACTGAATAAGGGTTTTGTCTACATACTTCCATTTGGAGATTCGATTGACTACAAAATGGCGAGTTTGACAAATCAGAACAGAGGAGAAGATGATTGAACTAATGTCGAATGCAAACCACCTCCATCATCACCTCGTCACCGTTATCTATCATAGGCGGTTCGCAGTAAGCCTACTTGCCACTGTTGTTCCATCAACTAATATTAGCCTAAACAAAAAAGAACGTGTTTATATGCATGTAGCTACCAAATTGAATTATTTGCCTGTGACCAAATGATATGCTTATTTTCCAATAAACGGATCTATTGTGTATTGGCGCTGTTAAGATTTATTCCATTGTCACCTCACTAATGGAGTGCAACCTCGCAACAGCGACAATTTATTGTTGCGTGTCAAAAGGGATGTCTTAACATCATATCCTTTGGTTCTAGGAGCCGGATGTTATTGATAATTTCTAGTACAATCAGGTGGAGTACATCATTGTAGTAATTTGTGCATGTAGGTCGGGTTCATGAAGCAATTAGGCGGAATGATTACAAACGGTTTTGACCGTAAATATTTATAAACATAAAGCTTTAGCGCCTTATATCATTAATAGCTTATATAGGTACTTCTAGGCACAGGCATTCCTGCAGGGGAGAAACACATAAGGAGTTGTACCATAATGCCACCACACTGACCCAGTGGGTGTAACTGCTAATGATTTTGAAGTTAGCCTTGTATTTTCGTGCACTAAGGTGAAATATGTCCAACTCTCCTACTTTATTGTTCCGAGAAAGAGGGTTATAGTATTTCTGGATCCTGTTTAATGTGGAATGGGAGCCTAGATTGCTCCTTGCTACTTTGGGTATATATTATATTAATATTTTATAAATATGGTTTAGTACCTGGGCAACGTTAGATAAAAGAGATCTCATCTATTGGAGCTGTAATGAAATTAGGTTAAATGATTATATAATTTGGAAAATAAGACAAGTCGCCGAGCGGCCCATGCGCTGCGAGCCATTTGCAAATGCGACAATTGGCTCATCAGACTATCAACTCATAATCGCGATTCGTTAAGACAAAGAATCGTTAAGAAATAATGAGGTTTTGTGACAAGACCTTAATTTCAGTATTTTCATGTCAATTCTCTCACTACTTGCAATAACAAGTGATCGGGAACTATTGAATTTGAATAGTTGAAATCGATTAATTTGTGAAAGTTACTAGTTGGCTTGCTTTCATTAAAAAGTTAAGTTAGTTTTGGAATCTTAATAATTTATTTATTAAAAAATATATCATACCCTTTTCTTAGATGATTTAATGGTTAACTTCGACTACCGAACCCTTATAATTCGGGTCATAAAGGTTCATAAGAAACCTCCGCCTAACCGTGAAATCCAGTACGTATATCTTCCTTCTATCAAGGAGGAATCAGTTTTCGGAGCTACCGTTACGACTAGTGCCTCATCAAAGAGGAATACCTACTAAAACTCCCCGGTAACTCCTGTCACGGGGGAGACCAGTTTTCTGTCCAAGTAATTCATCTCATTACCCCTACCTGCTTGGTATAGTTTTGAAGCAATCAAATCTGTGAAGAACTTCTGAATCCAACAGAATAGTAAGAGTCGAAAGGCTAATAATAAATGATTCTGAATAAATTTGGCACCATCCATATAAATTACGAAAAATAG
The DNA here is from genome assembly GCA_943193645.1 of Acentria ephemerella. Classification (NCBI taxonomy): domain Eukaryota; kingdom Metazoa; phylum Arthropoda; class Insecta; order Lepidoptera; family Crambidae; genus Acentria; species Acentria ephemerella. The sequence goes on from OW971894.1 coordinate 759,275, forward strand.
TATAAACTTTTTCATGTTATGTTAAAGCACTTTGGGCCGGCAAGGTGAGGGTGGCTAGGCCGTATGTCACATGCTTCACTAGCTATCTTCACATATGGACTCCTCTACTGATTATCATGGGGTGGTGTCGAGTCATTTGCTGTACTTTATATTAAAAAAAAATACTTTTATCTTTGAATCAATACAACCAAGCCAGTCTGATAGTAACCGGTTACCGCAGTATGTAGTCGAAGACAATAATAATAATATTACAATACGACAATATAGACAATAGTAATATATGCTACGGTAACCGTTAACTACAGAGGTCTCACTATCGATTATAATCACTCATAATATTGCTACCGCTATTAATATTTAAAGAAAGCATTGTATATTTAGGACTTTATCTCCAATTAATCTCAAACTATTAAGCGTGTACGTTTCGAGACTTGAATTTATTTCAATCATTATAAAAATAAAGTTGATTTCATTGATTGTTTATATAATTTAAACTTTGTTTAAGTGAGTTTTAATACGTCTACAAATCTTAGAGGAAAATGTTTTATAGGTAGCCATTGAAGATCGTTATCAAGACCACTGCAATAATAGTGGTTAACATAATTACTTAAATAATCGTACCTTTTCAATAACTCCATCGCTCTCCGCCTCAGCATGTTACCCGTTGTTTCTGCGTTGTTCGTTGTCATAGAAACTACACGTTACCGTCATTTGACAACGTCCAATTTACCTCGACAACGTTAAAACACTTACCGCAAACATATTGCTTGCAGTATTAACAAATGCTAATGCTTTTCAAATGTATCCACTGGAAATAGAATGCACTTCGTGAACGAAAGACGTAACGTCGTTCACTAGTGAACCGTTTTTCGATACACTTTCGCTTTCAGTAATTTTTTGTTGCCGAATTTCACGGATTTATATTCTTCAGGCCCAATGTAACGACTGCGAAAGTTGGCAAGCGTTTGACGAATGGCTCGCCTGAATGGATGGCGGGAAAAGTAGAAACGGTCACGTGACTACAACAATAGAACTGTGATGCAGCAGCGGACGTAGACAGTAAAGTCTATCACACCCAACACAACATTAAATAATCACCAAAGGTCAAAGTGTAACTTATCAATACGGCGACTACAGGCTATTCATGATATCCTAGTAGTTCAATTCAATTGGCTTAAGAATTAAATAGTTATAATTAAAATATATTATAAATAAGCCTCTATTAGCAGTCCGCTAATCGAATTGTTAATTATTTACAATTTGGTCTCAATATGTGTTAAACATACAATAACATTAGTATCAAATTAATGAGTATTTAATTATTGTCAATGAACAATGTAGTCAATCAACATGCAAACAGTTCATAATGTCATATTAGTATTCATTTACATACGTCATAGTATATGTTTTAGAGCATGTATTTAAATTACAATTAATATTGCTTACAATCATTGTCAAGGTTCCTTATATACTATTTTAATAAACTGACTACAAAATCAGACGGTCGGATTTAGTTTAGCTTCTGACAACTAAAAAAAAATCTTCCAAATTTAATTAGAAACGAAAAGATCATAAAAAACACAAACGTTTAATGTCAAATGCTTGCCATCAATGAATGCTAAAGGTAACAATTAAGAAATAACCATAACAATTATCCGTATTTTTTTATTTAAATTGAATTATTATCAATTTGTTTAAAGTAATGTAATTGATCAAGCAATATGTTAATCTAACGATATACACAGAAATGGTATCTCGATAACTAATAACTTGATACAACACAGGAAAATCCAACGCTGTCTGCTCATTTTTTTACGGTATATGTCCTGCTCATTTTCTGCGTACGCACAGAAGAGTGCTTGTCGATTCTTAAAATATCAAATTACGTTATTTTCTGAGTAGTTGGGTATACAATAAAGATAAAGCTAGATAATTTACATACTATTGTTATGGCATATACATACTATATAGACAAATATACCACAACTCTGTTAAACCCATACGTCAATCGGCAAACAATATCTGTGAAGGGAATTGTTATTGAAATATATTTTTTGACATTATATTTTATTAACTCATACTAAACAAATTATGATCTTGAGGTTGCATAATAATATATAGATTGATTGTGTAATTAACTTTTTCCTAATTCCGTCAATCAGCTTACCGTGTTTCAGTTTTACTTAAGAATGCCATTACTACCTTTGTTAATAATACAAGCACTTGATTTGAACTGACATATATTTTCTTATTTTATTATTTTTCTATTTACAATTGTGGTATAACTAAATATAAATAACAACATGGTATAAAATGTGGTATAAAAGTAGTTGGTCGTGAACAACCTTATTAGGCATATGAGGTGTTTTAAAAGCCCACAACCTCTATACTATAAGTGAAATTTAAGTATACCGTTCTTTATATATTTGAGTAGAATTTGTCTAAAACAAAATCAGAATGTATTATTTGTATGATAAAAATAAGGTATCCTACAATTATATGCGTTACCTAATTGTTTTTTTTTCAATTGGAGCGTTTTCGTGAGAATTTTTCGTAGTGTTCCTTTTGTTATCGAGCTAAATACATAAAACTACTTGTAATATATATTTAGATAAGAGTAACTGACATAGGAAATTTTTATAAGTAAATTTATTTAACAATTTTAAAAAAGTAAATTAGTTTGAAACTTGCGTTATTTATTTCTTAACTATATTGTGTTGAAGTGGGATACGCAAAATTGTACCTTGAAGCAGGGCAATCGGGTTCTATCATAGCCGTTCTTTCATAGAGTTTTTAGGGAGTTAGCTCCGCTAGATAGCAGGTTTGCATTGTCCAGAATGTGCAGTACCAAGTGAATTCTTAACATTACAGTTGTTTATCAGTTCAACGATTTACCTTCCATTATGACATAAAAAGCACGCATATTTACAAGATTTTAAAAATAGAAGAAAGTCATAAAATATAAAAATTGAGTTGTTCCGAAATTAATTGGTACCTAGATTTTGCAAATTGCCAATCACATTTTTGATGGAATTGGCCCCATGGATATAACGTTTCAAAATCGTATTGTACACGATGTCTAATGAATCGTACGTATACGTATGAACATACACTATACTTCATCATCAGATCATTTAAAAGATATCATAACCGCTTCACATGGCGGCGGCCATTTCCAGACCCAAACATGCATTTATTAACTACCTTTAAAAAAGTTAACTAAACAAAATACTATGTTATTTATTTTTGAATTAATTTATGTGGAATAAATATATATTATACTATGTTATTCTGTACCCAGGACGGACGTACAACGATTTGAACCAGTACCCGGTGTTCCCGTGGGTGCTTACTAACTACGAAAGCGAGGAGCTCGACCTCAGCCAACCGTCCAACTACAGGGACCTGTCCAAGGTAAATTACTGCAACCTTATATATACCACAATTCAAAGGAATAAAATGAAACTTATTCAATAGATCTCTTTAGACGTTTTCCTTTATTTTTTCTTAATTATTTTACGAGCATGGTCTTACTCAAATTCACACAATAAACACTTCAATATTACTTTGTGCGATTCTTAGAACCTACTTATGCTGTAAATTCTCAGTAAGGTTTATCTATGGTGTCGATGTGTTGATCTCATATTTAGGGTCTTGTCTCGTATTGCCAGTTAAAATTTCTTCTGAATTTACTATTGAAAGCCTAAGTATGGAATAGTCTTGACACATTTTGAGACCATTCTATAGTGCCACTGTTCTTTCAAATTTAATATTGGAATTGCAACTTTTTGGCAGCCGATCGGAGCACTGAACCCTAGTCGACGTGCGTACTTTGAAGATAGGTACAACACTTGGGAGCATGAATCTACACCTCCATTCCACTACGGCACGCACTACTCCACGGCCGCCTTCGTGCTCAACTGGCTAGTCAGGATTGTGAGTAACCCTATTGACTACTTACGTTACGTTGTAGAGATATGCCTGTGTAAGACTCTTTGCCATTCTACACTCAACTAACTCATCGGAATTGGACTGACCTGGAATAGTATTACTTGTTTTAATATTGCTATAAGATTGGATGATAATAACAAATATGGCAGGTAAACAAAACTGCTACTACTTTACACTTTACAGCGTTTCAGTCTCTTCCATTTAGAAAAAGACTTCAACACTTCTGGTTCTCAAAGCTGACTCATTAGTCATTAAATTTAAATTAGCGCTTTAATAAAAGCAGTAATTCTACAAAATAAAATATATTGCGCATCAATGGACCCTTAATGCACCTTTGTTGTTAAATCTCCATTAATTTTACAAAAGTAACTGTCGCTCTGTAAACTAAAAGCAAATAAAGTGCGCACGCGCAGCCGCCGCGTCAACATAATTTATTATACTGAAATTAGTTGCTTACACATAGCCATGTGCCGCGGATAAACGGTCGCCCAAATTTTTGTAAATATCATTCTTATTTTAATCTTAATAGTCTCTAAAAAGTTTATTAATTATTGAAAGTGAATATGAATCTTCATGAACCAAAAAATACTAGCAGATTTTCTGCTAGTTTCAGACATCCAGCTATTCTTTAAATGAAAAAGTAATCGACCCAGTACTGGGGGAGGAAACTTAGGGAACTGGAAGCGTTGTATTTTTGGTTCGAGCTACAGTTGTCCCTATTGCGCTCTATAGTTTGGTTGATATGTCACAGCGCGACAGCAATACATTTTTAAAAATACCTATTTTTCAGCTCTCTTAACACTAGATATACCAGCGATTTGAATATATGTCAACTACAAAAATTATATTTGTTACTAATGTATATAAAATAAAATTAAGTTTATAAAACGTATTCTCTAATTATAGCTACAATAGTCATTACATCATTTCTGAAAAATTTATGTGTAATATAGTAGGAATTTTGAATTGAAATTGCACGACAAGTCTAAATGACTGGTCTGGTAGATCTAGTGTTAAGCTTGATGTTTCCTCTTAAGCCACGTTTTCAGACAATCCTAAACATAGCCCCACCCATGCTCTTACTTCAGCGCCGCATTTACCAAACTAATTGAAAATGTGTCCAATTTGTGTGGGTATCATTAGTTGTATTATTTTGAAAAGGGCATTAAGAGAAGAAATCGACCGTTAATTTTGACGTATCGTGGTTTAAATTCGTCGGTTATTAGTATTTAAAGCTTAATTATTTACGCCCACTGGTGTTTCTTCATAAAAAATATACTTTTATTTAGTTTATTCGTAGATATTACACAAATATTAGACAAGAATATGTATACAAAGTATATAGATACATAGGTTCATAACAAATAACTCTACCAAATAAAATGACATAAATGAAACATAATAAATAGGGTTACATGACATACGTATAATTGTAATCAAATTAATTGGCCCGAACTAATTAAATGCTCGTTATCGTATTGTCTATGCAGCCAAAGAGTCTATTTGAATCAAATTGTCAGTGTAAACCGCTCAATAATTTGGCCAGTGTCCAAACAAAGTCGCGAACGTCCGTGTCGACTCTATTTATCTTCCTCCACAATATTTACTAGAGACGCAGTATCTATTTTAAGTTTATTAACTAAGGGCACGAAGCTTAATGTGCACCTTGAGCAACTCGTACTTCTAACTCTATCAAAGCATTTTCTTAGACGAAACAATCATTGTAAATTAAAGGGAACATTAACGGAATAATTTAATTGTTTAAAATAGCTTTCCAGAAATAACCTCCTCTATTAGATAGTGTTGACGCTTTTCTTTAGAAAAAAATTAACGGATTTAAATACGCACAGTGCAAGTTAAATAAAAGCTTTTAAAAAAGGAGGGTATTCTTACTAAAAATTGTAAGCATGTTTTGAGTGGGATTGGTCCCCTAGAATCTTTCGAAAAAATATATGTTCGCTCGCAAACATAAAATAAAATACTTTGAAGAAACCAAACATTAGAAATATTTCCGATTTGTTACGGTACTGGGTATACCTAATGTTTACAATTTCAATAAGTGCTCACCTAGCTAAATAGTAACATTTAAAGTAATTTACCATACAAATATGCTATATTAACGATAACGACACACGTGTGGACGTGCTTTTACAACGTCAAAGCAATCGAAGCTGCGCATACAACGCCCGACGACAGATGTGCGCGCCGCGACAATTTGACGCGACACCTCGTGGAAAAGGTAAAAAAGTTAAAAGCTCTGCTACCACTTTCAACGGAAATAGCGATGCGATTGCCTTTTAAGTTAAGACGCACTGGTTGAGTGCGCTAATGATATTTTGTTTTACAGGAAACGATTTCTGTGAAATTATATTATGTTATATGAATGTGTAGATTTGTTTTCTGTTTGGTAAAGTTGGTGGAGTTGATATAGTTCAAAAGATTTGGATTGGAACTTTTTATAGGTTACCTAAACTTATATCAATTATTTAACAATAAAAGAGGTTGCCTCTCCTCAAATAGTATTTTTAACCGCCACAAAAACATTTAAGCTAAAAAAAACTATTGAAATTAAATGGAAGGAGTAATCAAATTTAAGGAGGCATATTAAGACCGGACGATATTAGCAAGTGATTGGAACCTTTTTATTTTTATAATGGCAAGAAAAATTGTATACATCGATGATGGCGACCTAACGGTTGGCGAGAGGTGGGTATCCCGATAGGACGCGTCTTGGATGTTTGTATGTTTATTTAGATTTCTGATATTAATACATATTACTATCTTTATATCTCCGTCATCTAGATGACGATTGAAATATAAATATATAAAAATTATAATATCATTATATTAAAAATAAATAATCATATATCATTATATTAATTATATTATCATTATTTATTGAAATATAATATTCTATGATGATTATGAATTCTAGAATTCATAATACGAGATCTTAATTATGCTTTATTTGGGATGAATAAAAGGTGTCAGTGTGAAATATATTATAATCATAGATATCATGTTTCATAGTAACATTTACTACTTAAGACCTACACAATCTATATTCAAATATAAATAATGGAATGTGATGATGTTTTTTATTTCAATACTGGGGTCGATTGCTGCACAGAGTACCAGTTTTATAAATCTATGTATGTAGTTTATTTTATCACTAAATACGTGGTTCCTAAGCATAGGATCTTTATATGACATATAGTAACATACATACCCATACTGACCGCTTTAACACTAGATATTACAGCGATTTGAATATATGTCAACAACAAAGATTATATTTGTTACTAATGTATATAAAATAATATTAAGTTTATAAAACGTACTCTCTAATTATAGCTACAAAAGTCATAACATCATTTCTGAACAAAAATGTTTAATATAGTAGGAATTTTGAATTGAAATTGCACGACCAGTCTAAATGACTGGTCTGGTATATCTAGTGTTAAATGTGCCATTCTGTATAACGGAATATGTTATCGACAGCTTTTGCCAAACGTTTATAGCAGAAAAGTCATCATTCGAATATCTTTACCTCGGACCCAGAAAGAAGTCAAGACCTAATTGGATTTATATTTTATCGTTACCCCTCAGGAACCCATGACGACGATGTTCCTGGCGCTACAGGGCGGCAAGTTCGACCATCCCAACAGGCTGTTCTCATCCATAGCGCTCTCGTGGAAGAACTGCCAGCGGGACACCTCCGACGTTAAGGTATGTAGCAGTTGTGTATTGTATTTTTTATATTTATATAAGATCTATCGATTCTAGGCAAGTGTTAATTAAATCTATATGCGCACGCCAGATATATGCATTTTGTCAGTACTTTGAGGTTACACGGGAGATGCAATAAAAAATTAATCCTAAGCGACTTAATAGACGTTCTAAAGACAACAAGAAGCTCAGAATATCAGTTTAGAAAAAATTTGAAATCAGCAATCTTTCGGCGCAGTTGTAGGGAAGTAAATGGTGCTTTTTACATAAATCGTTAGAAAATAATGAATTTAATTTAATACAAACTTACTTAATAAAGTTTTTCTGGACATTATCAATTCGGGAAATATATGCAAACAACACATACATAACACACATATATGGATAACAGCAAAAAAGCAAGTTTCGCTATGGTCGGTCCTGGATGGGTCCATCAAAATTTGTTATCTTGAGCTCCTCCTTGCTCCTGAAGGCACTTTATGTTGTTGGTCCTGATTGTTAAAACAACCGCCTTCACCCACCAAACCGCATTAGGCTAGCGTGGTTGCGTTATGATGCAAACTTATCCTCATGTGCCTCTCCTTTGTTGTGACACCTGTACCCAGACGTGAAGCGTATATAGGTTGTTGTTGATAATTATCAAGAAATAAAAATCTTACTTAAGCTTACTATTATTCTTTTCTATAAACTAACATAATGACTTTCTGTTAATTTGTGGTATAGCAACAATTTATCATTTTGTCCCATTATCCATTGTAAATTATTTGAGAACGGTAGTCAACCCTTTGTTCTTCTAGTATAGATATAATCGAATAGATATTTTCGCAACCAACTAATGATTCGTATCGGGGCCGATCCGGTTCGCTACGAACTGTACCCTAGTTTTCACAAGTTATTGCAAGTTTCAATTTAGTGTAGTAGATGGCTATCCTTAGCTTTTTGTCCCTTGTACTTGTCCACCAATGATCGATCACCCACAGAATATTTATATGCCTGATACATGGGTACTTAGTATAGATGGATATGTTTCTTTATTTAATGTTTTTATAATTAGAAGTATTTATAATTAATACTTTTTTTTTAATCTTTACTGGCCTGGATGCAAGTCCTTTAGGTCATATAATTAATACTTATAAATAACAACGCAGCAATATTTAGTTCATATAAAAGATAAGGCATTTTTATATGATTTGAATATTGAAGAGTATGTAAGTAGGACTAAATACTAAATCTTTTTCGTACAAACTTACTCTTTGTATTAAAATTATTTAAAAGAGTGATTTACTAAAAAAATATAAATTAATGTTTGAATTACAAATTTGGACATCTTTGAACTCGCAATACCACGTGCCATGGTCGCATTTTGTGTAAGATGTTGCGTATGGGGTCAATTTAGGTCAGCTTACAGAAAATTTGCACGACTATCACGTAAGAAATTTAATGAAAATTAGCCGAGGACTTACTTATGAACGTTAAATGGCAGTGAAGAGTTAATTTAGGCTTTCAATTTATTCATCTTCTGCCAATTTTTCAATGTATAGCTCTGCGTAACATGCTTCCAACGGCTCCCAACGACACTGAACAGGCGTGTCAATCTTATGTGGGGTGGCCCTGCTCTGTCTATTTTGCTATACGTTCTTCCTGCTAGAACATTAATGCCCTATTGGAACTTTAATGCCCTATTGGGTCATCATCAACATCCTACATACGTCCCACTGCCGGGTAAATCCCTTCCTTGAAGAGAAAATCTTTAGGAGTTAGGGTCCTTAACACCACCACGTTGGATCATTGCGGGTTGGTGGATAAAATGTGGTTGCCTTCGCAACCAAGACCAACGGCTTAACGTTGCCTCCGCAGCACGCAGAATCTTGTAATAGTAAATTTTGACTGACTGACATCCGAGAACTAACCATGGTGAAAGATAAATTGGTTTTGGAATCTAAATCAGCGCTCAAATCGCGGCGCGAATGAGCTCCACAATGTCCCAACTTCTTATTGACTATTATAGCTTAAATTTAATTTAATTGAAATTTAATTAATTGTTGATAAAAACATATAGATACAATGAATATAGTGAACGATAATGCCTGCATTAGTTAGCAAAACTGTGTAGCAGTCATTAGCGCCTTTCCCCAAGATGAACTTTCCAATTTATTATATTTTATTTTATATTTCTTTTTCTTTTTCACCAGGAACTGATCCCAGAGCTTTTCTTCCTTCCTGAGATGTTGTTAAATAGCTCTGGCTACAAACTAAATATCCCCGAGTCCCCATCCGGGGATGTGATCCTTCCGCCGTGGGCCTCCTCGCCCGAAGAATTCGTCCGGATCAACAGAATGGCGCTCGAATCAGAGTTTGTCAGCTGTCAGCTCCATCAGTGGATAGATCTTATTTTTGGATATAAACAAAGAGGTGAGATTTTCATTTTTTTACTACGTCCTTCTATTGTCTCATCATTAGATTATACAGGTGTTTAGTACATATCCTATCAATCTGAAACCTACCCATGTTAAAATAGTCATATAAATACTATAGTAATATAAAACATGTGCGCCATAATTCTCAAAAAAATACCATATTATTACTTCAGGTCCGGAAGCGGTGAGAGCGACGAACGTATTCTACTACTTAACCTACGAGGGCGGAGTCCGCCTAGACCAGATAACGGAGCCAGTGACGCGAGCCGCCGTCGAGGACCAGATAAGAAGCTTCGGCCAGACTCCGGCTCAGCTGCTGAGCGAGCCGCACCCGCCGCGCGCCTCCACCATGCACCTGGCGCCGCTCATGTTCGCGGCGGCGCCCGACGACGTCTGCCTCAGGCTCAAGCTGCCCTCCAACGCGGCGGTCGTGCACGTCTCGGCCAACACCTACCCGCAGCTGGCCATGCCTGCGGCTGTCACGGTGACTTATTATACATATACTCTCAAAGCTACCGAGGTATTTGCGTGTATCATATAGAGTTTTTATCATTGATAGTAAAAATTATAATGATAAAAAAGTATATTTTGTTTTATCGTAATTAGCTGGAGTTTCTGGTTATGTGTTAATTCAGAGAATTTGTAAAATTAGACTCATATAGACAGTACAATTCATTTGTAATTATTTTCACATGTTCAGCTCTTTTTTTTAGTGAAAGGCGAAAACGAACGGTCCAATTAGATCAATTTTCTTGGTACATATCTTTTTCTCCTTCTCTTATATAAAAAAGAATTGCATCGGGCTTAGCTCGTGTAACAGATAGAATGTATAGAGTATTGAAGTATTGTGTGTGGTGTAGGTGAGCGCGGCGCGTGCGTTCGCTGCGCACCGTTGGGTGGGCGGGGCCGGGGGCGGGGCGGGCGGCGGCGGGGGCGGGGGCTGCGCGCACGGCGCCGCGCGACACGCGGACCACGGCCAGCCGCCGCACGCGCCGCACCCGCCGCACCCGCTGCTCATGGACCCCGTCTGGGGTGAGCTTACTAATAGTCTTTACGGCCTTGTTGGTGAACACCGATCTCTTCCACACCACCCTGGGTGACAGTAATTAATAATAAACAAAAACAGATTGGGTGCATCAATATGGAGAGATAGAAAGATGCATTCATATAATAAGAATAATATAATATCTAATACCTTCTTTTCAATGACAAAAAAAAATATTCAAAATACCTTAAAATCTAAATTATATTAGATTCATATATAAGTCCGCTAATTTTTATTTTGTGCAATGAAGAATGAATAAACAACTCTCTAGTTGACTGGTAAAGAATGGTATTAAGACGTGTGTCGTATACCCGGCAGCGGCCGGCGGCAGCGCGGCGCTGGCGCGGCGTCAGCTGGGCGACAACTTCTCGCAGCGCGTGCGCGCGCGCAGCAACTGCTTCGTCACCACCGTCGACTCCAGGTTCCTCATAGCGGCCGGCTTCTGGGATAACAGCTTTAGGGTCTTCTCCACGGACACTGGTTTGTATTATTGCATTGTAACCTAATTGAAAAAATATCCTAAGGTGATATGTGAACTGTTGTTGTTCTCAATCACTCTTAGCACTAATTTACTAAGGATTTGAGGTTTTCTCTTCATTTAATTTATTACTTCAAGAGTGTAATAATGGGATCATACAAATATGCTGTCATCTTTTGCAGCTAAGATAGTGCAGATAATCTTCGGCCACTACGGCGTAGTGACCTGTGTGTCTCGCTCAGAGTGCAACATCACCTCAGACTGCTATATAGCTTCAGGATCAGAAGACTGTACTGTGTTATTATGGCATTGGTGAGAATTAACTATAGCTTTGTTTTTTTTTTCATTTTTCTTGCTGCGCGTTGTAACAAATAATATAAATCTAGATAGTTTTCCACTAATTAAGATATGAAACAAAATTTTTATCTTGCTTTTTTTGATCAAAAAATAGGAACCAGTAACTGCATCTCTTCATAAAATGGATTGAAATAATAATAGCTTACTTTCTGCCATACATCCATATTTTATTTATTTATTTAACAATTTATGTACACACAAAGACAATTAAAAGAACACAACAGAATATTGGAGAATATTTTGTTAGCAACAGAATAGACAACACTGTCTCTTTTTTGTTTAAAAGCTGTGGAGTTTCTTGCGCCACTTTTGCTTCACAGTTGAAATATTCGTCAGAGTGGTAGAAGTACTTGATAAATTTATTTATTACCACATACAAATAAGCTTTGATTTGATTTTTTTTACGTGTTCGCTTTCCAGGTCGGCCCGCGCAGGCGGCATCGTGGGCGAGGGCGACACCCCGGCGCCGCGCGTCACGCTCACGGGACACCTGGCCGCCGTCAACGCTGTGCTCGTCTCGGCCGAGCTCGGCCTTGTCATCTCCAGCTCTCTCAGTCAGTACACACACACACATACACACACACACATACACACACACACACACACACACACACACACACACACACACACACACACACACACACACAAAACTGCCTGATAGGTGAAAGAGGCAGCAGAAATGACCGGGACCGACTTACTATATAATCCTAAACACGGATGAATCGGTGGTGCTAGCGAGAAGAAATAATTATTTCAGTAGTTGGTTAAGATTTAAACCTCTCAAGTCGATTACTAGTGAAACCAAAAAATTTTACAAAGTCAAACACACTTTAATCCAAAACTTAATTGATCTCAATAACTACCTACGGAAGGTTTTGCTCACTAGGCGTTAAATTTTGACAGATAATACTTTTGCAATTTGTCAAAATCGATGAAGTCGCACCATCCGTAGCTAGATAGTTGAACCCCAGCATAAAGTAAGGTGCCGCGGTCCACAGACGGGCCGGTGCTGATCCACACGACGTTCGGCGAGCTGCTGCGCTCGCTGGAGGCGGGCGGCCCGCAGCAGCTGGCCCTGTCCCGCGAGGGGCTCGTCGTCGTCGCCGGCGCGCGCGGCCGCCTCGCCGCCTACACGCTCAACGGACGCCGCCTCAGGGAGCACACGCACAACGACAACTTCCAGGTACGCTACCGTCTGTAGCTACACGCTCAACGGACGCCGCCTCAGGGAGCACACGCACAACGACAACTTCCAGGTACGCTACCGTCTGTAGCTACACGCTCAACGGACGCCGCCTCAGGGAGCACACGCACAACGACAACTTCCAGGTACGCTACCGTCTGTAGCTACACGCTCAACGGACGCCGCCTCAGGGAGCACACGCACAACGACAACTTCCAGGTACGCTACCGTCTGTAGCTACACGCTCAACGGACGCCGCCTCAGGGAGCACACGCACAACGACAACTTCCAGGTACGCTACCGTCTGTAGCTACACGCTCAACGGACGCCGCCTCAGGGAGCACACGCACAACGACAACTTCCAGGTACGCTACCGTCTGTAGCTACACGCTCAACGGACGCCGCCTCAGGGAGCACACGCACAACGACAACTTCCAGGTACGCTACCGTCTGTAGCTACACGCTCAACGGACGCCGCCTCAGGGAGCACACGCACAACGACAACTTCCAGGTACGCTACCGTCTGTAGCTACACGCTCAACGGACGCCGCCTCAGGGAGCACACGCACAACGACAACTTCCAGGTACGCTACCGTCTGTAGCTACACGCTCACGCTCACCCTCGCACTCAACGGGCTTATATATATATAAAAGCCCGAGCTATATATATATATATATATAGCTCAGCAAATGACTCGACACTACCTGATGAATATGTGAAGATAGCTAGTGAAGCATGCGACATACTGCCCTAGCCACCCTCCCCTTGCCGGCCAAAAAAGTGCTTTTTCACGCCTCTTTTAAACGAACCCATGTTGTAAGAAGGAAGGAATACGTGTGCTGGTAAGGAATTCCACGCTCTAGCTGTGCGACAGAGAAAGGAGTCACAAAATCTCTTAGTGCGCAAAGTAGACGTGACAACAGTGAAGGAATGGCTCCGTAGACCAGCACGCGTACTCCTTAGTAGGAAAGGAGAGAAGGGAGGGACATACGTAGCCGGCAAATGCGGTTTAATGAAATCGAGTTATTTATTTATTGATTTAACAATTTCACACAATTCATTTAGTTCCTTAAGTTCTTTTAAATCGTTAAATCAAGGTGTTGTGTGGTGGTTGTGGGGCACGTCGCCGACGGCGTGATATATTCGTGACGTCGCCGACGGCGTGATATATTCGTGACGTCGCCGACGGCGTGATATATTCGTGACGTCGCCGACGGCGTGATATATTCGTGACGTCGCCGACGGCGTGATATATTCGTGACGTCGCCGACGGCGTGATATATTCGTGACGTCGCCGACGGCGTGATATATTCGTGACGTCGCCGACGGCGTGATATATTCGTGACGTCGCCGACGGCGTGATATATTCGTGACGTCGCCGACGGCGTGATATATTCGTGACGTCGCCGACGGCGTGATATATTCGTGACGTCGCCGACGGCGTGATATATTCGTGACGTCGCCGACGGCGCGGTATAAGTGTGCGGTCCGTTGCAGTGCCTGGCGCTGTCCCGCTGCGGCGAGTACCTGGTGTGCGGCGGCGCGGCGGGCGTGGTGGAGGTGTGGCGCGCCTTCACGCTGGCGCCGCTCTACGCCTTCCCGCCCGCCGGCGCGCCCGTCTGCTCGCTGGCGCTCTCGCACGACCAGAAGTGAGTCTAGTGACATGACGCCTCATAGCCTGAAACAGTAACGAGGTGGCCCCCCGAATACTAGTTGATTTTAAAAAGTGTACTCAATCCCGTGCTTTCTAACCATGACGAATTTCAGTATATGGCTCTTCGTATATTTGACCAAAATTTGTTTAAAACGAAAACAAAATGGCGGCTCCCTAATAACTGTATGTGGTTGAGATCTGTTTACGGTTTGGGATATCGTGAGAGCTGCGTCCCATATTTCAAATAATCAAATATTTTACCTTTGCCATCATGTATACTGATCTGTGTCTTTGTGAAAAAAATCCAAAACGTAAACTTAAAACATTACAACGTGTGAATACGACTTGTCGATATTTATTTAAACTTAACCGTACCGCCACGGCGGTTGCGTATAAATGACCAAAATATGAATTGTATGTCCGATAGATATAAAGACAAAAACATATAATTATTTAAAAGTGATATATTTGAATTCTTAATTAATGTATTCGAATTCCTAATTAACAAATATTTTTTTATTCAGTCAATTAATATTTAAATGATTCTAATATGTATAAACAGATTAACAGTTAAAGAAATAAATTAAATTGATAGGATGAATTTGTACATTACATTACTTTTCACGCGAATTTGATGAAATTTATAATAACATTAAGTTAGGTTAATTATTTTATTTTAATTTAGAATTTGTACCTAAATTTGCAAGTTAACAGTTGTACAAATTTCCTAGATGTACAAAATTTTTATTTATCCAATTGACTTATACTTACAAACAGAAATTCTTATAAATAAATCAATCCCGTTTCATTTAATTTCAAAAATAATAAATTACTTATAGGCTAAGCAGAATTTTAATACTATCACCTAAAATATAAACGAAAATAGTTCTGTGACCTTCGTCTTTTACTTCGGTTGTAAAAGACGTATTACCATAATTGTATATTTACCAGAACACTGATCTTTAATCATTGATTCGTCTCTGCTTCCCTTCAGGTTCCTCCTCGCTGGCCTCGAGAACGGCTCGCTAGTGGTGTTCCACATAGACTTCAACAGATGGCACCACGAGTACCAACAGAGGTACTGAGTGACGGCCTGCCCGCGGTGTCGCCTGTGATACCTCACGAGCCCGCGCCCCTGACACCGACTACCTTACTTATTTAAACAATCAACTCGCAACTGTAAAAAGTGCCACTTATCATAAAATATTTAAATGTAAAAAACGCCATCTTGTGGCAAAACCAGTGTCTTTTGAATATAATATGGCCGAAGTATTAATGAATTGGTTTTCTAAATAAGTATACTAGAGAATTAAAATGTTAAAGTCATCGGTTGTATTGTAGACAATTGCAAGTATTAAACATATGCCATTTTGATAATTCCTTTGGCGTCGGCTAGTACTTATTAGTTTTAAGAGCATTTTAGAATTGACATTCCAATTTTTCATTAATTTATTGCATATATTGAATTTTATTGCTATTATAGATATTGATTATTATTTTATTACGTAGTGCCATAAGGAAAATAATGACTTTTTAAATATTTATGCCTTGATATTTTCAGCAATCAAAGTACATAATGATATCCGTCTTCTCTGTTCACAATTTTAAATTATTATAATATCAAACAACTCTTGTGATTGCCTTTTATATGATTATTTTATTCAGCCAATCACAACGATTAATTGACTTACATTACCTATATTTATTGTTTGCACAGTAAGTTGTTATAAGGTCTCTAATAAAAAACG
Source organism: Acentria ephemerella (assembly GCA_943193645.1). Classification (NCBI taxonomy): domain Eukaryota; kingdom Metazoa; phylum Arthropoda; class Insecta; order Lepidoptera; family Crambidae; genus Acentria; species Acentria ephemerella. The sequence continues at coordinate 775,838 of OW971894.1, forward strand.
TCCATTTATGTGATTTTATCTGCATTTAAGAAATGTACTTAAAATTGACAATTATTTTATGTGCAATATTTGATTTTATTGATTTATGTGCATTAATTAATAATAATATTTTTTTATAAAATATATATTCTTGGGTTTTTTACTTCCCTATTTCATTTTGTACTTAATCTGACATTCCTCTTTCGTCTGTGGTGTTGGGTAGTTGTACTTAATTTTATTAAATCGATTGACTTGTTGTATTATTTGGTTATATTAAATGGTTACAATTAAAGTTATTGTATTTTTTTGTTTATTCCTTGTTTTTTTTCTCAAAATTTTATAGAATACTTTTACGAAGCGACGTAGAAATTATCACCAAAGGCAATATGTAGGTATAGTCCGTACCAGGGAATCCCCGGGTAAATCTCATGTTGAGTGAGCATCGTTGCGAAAGTGTCAATATTTGTCTTTTTCGCTAATTAATCAAAGTCAATGAACGTAGAACTAGTTATTTGTAACGAAGCAGAGATGTTGTGTTACAGCTACGGAAAAATAGTTTTTTACGCAATTATCGTATATAATGTATTTAAGGTACAAGTTTATAAACTACCCGCTTTGTCCATGAAAAGTTTTAGTGTAACTGCTGTGTTTGGAATCCTTGTGCCTCATTCATACGTGAATGTGAAGTTAATGCGTAGAAAGGTACTTGTACTGTCACTTTTTATGGACTTGGTTGTATATTTTTGCATCTCACCCGCACCGCTCCTTCCGTTCTGTGATCTAGGCTTAATGTTCGCACCTAGTCATAGACAATGTCATCTATTTCCTATCTCTGTGCCAAAACTATTGTATAATAACAGAATTACGAGACAAATCCAGTTTATACTAAAATAATAATTACGACAGTTCATGTAAACGCTTCATTGTATACTGTTCAGCTCTAGATTAATTATAACTTCTATCTAAAGTTTCTAGATAATTCTATAGGAGAAATTTTGTTATTAGTACTTCTAGTGAATTGTACAAAACACTTGAACCCTTATTCTCACGTCCCAAAGTAGTCTATGTAGAACCCTATGATTATACTTAGCTTATACCGTCGCTGGTAAGTTATCTTCATTTCGGAACTTTATTCTCATAACAATAAGGTCTGGCCAAATTATCAGTGACGTCACTAAATTTCAATTTAGAAAATGACACTGCTTCATTTTTAGCAAGGTTACGAAAGCTATATTCAAACCGTAATTGCCGAAAACGGACTTTTCACATTCCATTACAGATTCTCCAAATAGGAATCATATTACGGGATTTGTAGAATACTTTTAACATAGAATATATATTTCCCTTTCCTCTATTATTTTCGTCGCTTCATTCTTTAGGTATACACTAAAAACCTAACTGTCACTGTCACTTGGTAAGTTTGTTTGATCTTTATTTATTTTTTAAGTCTGTGTATACTTATAAATTCCTATGGCGTTTCCGCTTCTGCTATACGATCATCCTAGTACTCGATCAAAACCCAGTTGTTTTCTTCTCGTAGCTAATAAATCTGCCTTATAAACCACTTTTACACATGAACTCACATGCATCTCCGAACCGCTGTACACATTTTGATCAATCACGCTACACGCAATCTGTCCATTATCTTAAGTTAGAAGTAAGTCATGAATGTTGAATTACATTAAATTTAAATTAATAACGTTTTATTTAATGTAATTTTAGCGTAAGGTACACCTTGTGTATAATTGTAATAATCACTGTCCATTTAAGTGTAAGCGAAATTCAATTTATAAGCATTATTACTTAAATAATAAATAAGGTTAAATTATTTTAAGGTAGTTAATGTCATCTAGTCGCCTAAGTTATCAACTAACATCTACCCAGCTATAAACGCCACATGTTGATGTAATTATATCTGAACATGTGGCGATTTTCATTAAATACTTATTCTAAACTTGCCAGTTCTGCAAATCGTCGCTTTCTGTAATCTGTGTAAAGAATATGCTATCTAATTCTAATACAAAGCAAGCAAGATAGAATTTTCCTCTATTGCCATTGAGAAAGGAAGAAATATAACGTCTAGTTAAAGTAATATAGTAGTAAATTCGAAGTTAGGCGGCATTCTTCCTGGAAAAGTGTTAAGTAAAGATTGATAAATGTTACGGAATGGGTAAAAAAGGTATATTTATCTGTTTTGTGATAAAATGAAACATAATTTTGCATTTTAGGTATCAGAAAATAGACATTGAACATTAAAATGTTTGTTGAGCGTACATTTATTATTATTATATAACAATAATATAGTAATAGTTCTGTAGTAGTAGCGCAAGTAGTATAAAGTTAGGTAATCGGATTTAGACATTTGTTAGCCTTTTAATTGTTCAGAGGCGTAGCCTTCCTGCATTGGTTTTAACTTTGTATTTTAACAATGACTGTAGTGTAGTTACTTTCATCGCGACGCGCGAGATTAACACTTGAATCAATTTCATTATATTTTAAGCATTTACCGGAAGAGGCGATTGTGACAGAAGTATTTTCTGTTTGTTTTCATACAATCACGTAGCAGTTATAGAAATAAATAACTGTGCAAATATTCGCCATTACCTACTCAATATAAGATAATTGTTATAATTTTTAAAGATCGATTGTTGCAGTTTAAAAATTGTCTTAATTTGTTGTTTTTTAGGTATATTAGTAGACTAATAATAATAAAACATTATTATAGTTTCCTCATTAGATACATTCTTGTGTGTTTGGAACTTGTTAAATCTTATAGAAAACTATGTATCACCTTAATAATGATTACGAATATTTCCTGCACAAGCTTTTATTGATTCGAAAAATCCAAAAATAGATCGTTCATGTGAGCTACTTAATTTATCGCTACTGAAGCAACGGATAATAATGATGTTATGTTGCGTGGCGTGTCTACCTTCAATATTTTACAGGGCTGAGTCCCTGATAGTAAATTTATTGTTATGCTAAGTATATGGTGCGTTTGTATGTAATGAAAAGATCTTGAGTAATAAATAAATTGCATTGAGTATAAACACACTTTTATTGTTTCCATTATTCATTTATTATTATTGCTACATACAATACATACCGTAACAAACATACATATACACATTTCTTGTTAAAATATCTAAGTCGAGATTTCTGTTTACGAACAATATAAGATTATCACTGTATGCAAATATAAGAACGATAAGATTTCTGCTTGAGCAGCGGACAGCCTAACCTTAAAAATTTCAAACGGTATAAGAAAAATTAAAAAATGTAAGAGCATTCTCAATCTATGTAACACTCTAAAATTTATTGTTTGCGAACCCATCAATGTGCTTGTTCGCGAGGTTTTGCCAAAAGATTAGTACGAAGAAAATTACTTTCACGCTGTGAAGTGTAAAACAATTTTTAAACTTTAGAACATGATACCGCCTCGCAAACTTATATCTTGTTTTTCACTTCTCACCCCACAGAAGGCAAAGGGACGTGAAGGATAATAGCCCACACAACCAGATGGTTGTGTGGGATATAATACATATTATGTAGGTGCATTATTATCGATGACTTGTAGGTTTAAATATACATAAACAATATATTAGGTAGTGATAAATAGTATCAAAAACTTTTCTACAAATGAATGTTGTTCATTCATATGAATACAATGGAAAATATTAATTATAGTCATCAAACTGATGCTGGAATATATTTTACAAGATTCATTTTGGCAGTAGACTTTTCCTTTCTATCTTTTTTTTTTGAGGTGATATGACGTCAGTCTATGCGATCCTATACTTACACACACACACAAAAGTGTACACGTGTACACTTTTCTATGTGATGACAGATTTTAACTTTTAAACTTGTTACTATAATGCCCGGAATTAGGCTTAGAACAAAAACTAATGCAAACTAATGCACTAATCAGAAAATTTATTTCCCAAAGCGCATATCATTCTCATTATTGTATTATTTTAACGATTTCATTAACTTATCTTCTAGAAGTTTTCGTAAGTCTTCAACATGCAATCACTGGATGCATCAACTCCAACAACAACAATGGAAGCGATGCTTAATATACCTCCGCTACACTTGCACATACAACGGACAGCCGCAGAATAAGAGCTAAGATTAAAGCACTTGAATCTGGTACATTTTGAGAAGGTAAAACATTTCAATACACTTATACAAGACTGGACGAACACTCCGCTGTTAGAGGCCGTTTATGTCATTATCGAACCCGGCCTGAACCAATTATCCCCTTATCTCCAAGTTGGTTTAAAGGTAGAATTGGACAACACATCAAATACTTACATGAACAATACTGGAACACTTTGGAACATTGTAGGCAGGTGAGACTTGACCAGGTGAATTGCTCGTGCAGAACCCAGGTTACCCCCTGAAGGGCAATGGAGTTACCGGGGAGTTTTAGTGGGTATTCTCAGTGCCGCTCTATTGAGGTACTGAGTGAGCCCCACACACGCCCGTCGCTTAACCAGTGGCGGGTAGGTCGGTAAATGGATTCCTCCTCGTAAAAAATAAAGGCAGGCCAAACTAGCATTACTCCAACTCGAACCTCGAAACTTAGGGCTTTGGAAACCCAAAGCCCTAATACAGCTAAGCAAACCACGACTTCGAATAATATGGGGGCTATAACTAGTCATAGCAATTTTACAAGACACCTTTTTATCTTCACAAATAATCCCCTATGCAGAGCCTGCATGGAGGCAGAAGATGGAGAGAACAGCAATGCAATGGAGTTGCCATTTACTGGGCAACCTACCAGGGATCCCCAGGTAGCCTCCGGGAGGCATTTAGTGACCTCAAAACACTGGGTGACTTCCTAGAGGAATTAGAATGCTTGGAGTGAACAAGCCCCACACCTTCCAAAGCAAAATAGACGCAATAGACGTCGATTTACGGAGACCGCCCGTACGGAAGAAGAAGAAGAAGTCTTCAACATTTAGTTGACAAAAACTCCACGAGGCAAAGAGATTTGTACACCAATGTCTTATAGCTACATTTAAAAAAGAAACAACTAAGTTTTTGGCACGTTTCAATTTGGCAATTCGGTGGTATATTTCATGCCAAAAACGATCCTTATATCATGCAAATTATAAAATATATCATTCAGCATTCATTAGTGACTTACATGAGATTATTCAGTGTTTCATTTCCATTCATTAATTTATAGGGTAAATTATTTATATATCAATATTGTATTATTCCATTCTCATTTGGGTATCATTGTATCGTAATTCATTGTATTCGTTTTTGGGTATCATTGTATCATTGCATTCCATGTTCAAAAATTTTACTCATAAATCTCTAAAGGCCTATTTTTAGTGACCAAAAACTTTTTGGGACAAAAGGATATACCGGTCTAATACCGGTATATCGTAGTTAGAAATATTCACATAAGATAAGGCTTTAGTTTCCTTTGCCTTCCCTGTTATAGAGAAAACTTTACAAAAATGAATTGTATACATTTTCTGAACGTATTGACATTGACATAAGGATTTATTCATCTGTTTCCGGTCTTTTTGCTTTTCTCAGCTCCCGTTGCAATCATGGCGGTGAACAACATTTCTAAAAAGCGAAAAGTATGTTGCTTCAGTACAATCACAATATTAAAATACTATTCTTATTCCGTCCCAAGATCATTAATTAATGTGTTAATAGCAAAAGTGATTAGATATTGACAGTGAAAGTTGCGATGTCCGTGGATGTTTTAGTGGCTAAAATCTGCCTGAAAATGGATTTAGGGTTATGTCGTTTTGAATTTTCTAACTGTGCGCGACATTTAAATATTTGTCTGATTTAAATTTGTGTAATGTGAATACGAGTGCTATTGTAGCTTGTGTTGTGACAGTGAAAGAAAACATAACCTATTCGTTATAATTTCAGTTTGTCGGAGACGGAGTTTTCAAAGCTGAACTCAATGAGTTCCTCACTCGGGAGCTGGCTGAGGATGGTTACTCCGGCGTGGAGGTTCGCGTCACCCCAACACGTTCGGAAATCATTATTATGGCTACCAGAACACAGAGTGTTTTGGGAGAGAAAGGCCGCAGAATTCGTGAACTGACCTCCGTTGTGCAGAAAAGGTTTAACATACCTGAACAGTCTGTGGAGCTTTATGCTGAGAAGGTAGCGACCCGCGGTCTCTGCGCGATCGCACAGGCTGAATCTCTCAGATACAAACTAATTGGAGGTTAGTTTTTAATGTTGTCTGTTAGCTTGTCTTGTTCTGTGCCTCGATATGTTATTAAATTTCAATAAAATGCTTATTGTGATTTTTTTAAATAATCTGCATTTACTGGTGTTGATTTTAGTAGCACATAGTTATCTAAGGTCTTCCATTTTGACCATACATGCCCTACTAGCCTGCTGGTGCTGACACAAAATATTTTACAGACAACCATATAACAATGTTGTGTATATAAAATATAAATATATTATATTTAAAGTTCATCCTTTACATGCAATACATAATCTTTTATTCAATGTATATATAGGTACTTCATTTCAAATTCTTTCATATGGAATACTGTAAATAACAGAAAGCTTATGAACTTTATATTATTTTGTACATTTTCAGAAAGATTTTAAACTTTTCTATTAAAACTAATACCATATTTCAAATAAAGTTAATATCTTTTTCTTTATTCCAGGACTTGCTGTCCGTCGTGCATGCTATGGTGTGCTTAGATTCATTATGGAATCAGGTGCAAGAGGCTGTGAAGTAGTGGTGTCTGGCAAGCTCCGTGGCCAGCGTGCTAAGTCAATGAAGTTTGTTGATGGACTCATGATTCATTCTGGAGACCCTTGCAATGACTATGTCAACACAGCCACCAGACATGTACTGCTGAGGCAGGGTGTGCTTGGTATTAAGGTTAGTTGTACATTTTATTTCATACTATCAGTCAGGGCATATTTTTCAATAGGTAACAACTGCAAATTAAATCAATCTTGTTATTTCTTGCAAAAAATTTATTGACCTAAAAGAGTTGGTTATTGTCAACTAACTACACTATTATCTAACTAAAGGTAGGAAGTTTATACTGCTTAATTTCAAAAAAGAATTTCAATTTGCATTCAATCAACAACATAATACAGACTAGACTGCTAGTAATACTTCGCATTTGTGGAATATTAAAGGTTGATAAGTGTATGTGCATGTTTTTCACATAATTTAATTAATTATTCCTTTCTCTCAAACGATAACAAAATTGAATGCTATCAAGTAAAAAACTAAAATTTAAACCATCTACAGTTTTAGAAGGCATATGAAATCATATGAAACTGACATTTTTTTTATAACTGAAAACTCAACCCCTCATAAACAAAACCATCCGTTGGTTGGTTGTAACCTTTTTAAAATGCCAAATCCACATAGGTAGTACTGGGTATATTCTGAAAGCAGTAATTTTTGTAATATTCAAATTTATATGCACCATCTCACAACTATATGGTTAAAGATAGAACTCACTTCTCTAAACTGTAAAATTGGACAACTGTTATTTATTCATATTGGGAATGACATGTATCACACTGACAATTAAATTTGTTCTTCATGATCGAGTTCACTGTAGGACTTAAATCCACAAATCAGGGATTGCCTGCCTCTCAATGGCTTGTGGTCTAATTAATTGTGGTATAGTAAATTAGCAAGTTTATTGGAGGGTTGGTTCTATACAAGCTCTTGTACGGTGCCTGCTAGACATCTTTATTATTCTATATATAGAAAATTAAATACTTATAATTTTTATCCAGAGAATAACTGTAAAGTTTTATCTATATAGAAAACCTCTTAAATGTGAATTTATGACACTCTTTTGGATGTAAATTTATAAATTCACTAAACAATGATACAGTCTGTATGAAATAATGGAATCAAATATGAATTCAGTCTGTCCATAAGGCTGAAATAATCACACTGAGTATTAAAGCCACCTTAATAAGAATAGGACATTTTTTACAAATAAAATGAAACAATTTCTTCATATGACAAAAGGAATAAAATAAAATTATTAAAGAGAATTAGTTGAATTATCATTAACTCGCTAGATAAATAGGTGTATCATTGCTTCACAAAACCCTTTTTCTAAGGAAGTTATTATGGGTTGGTTTTCTAAATAGCAGGTATAATGTAAAAAGCAAGCTAAGAAAAACGTGGTAAAATCTTTATAGAAAAAGAAATTATGGGGACGAAATAAAACGGTGTTACTATTCAACAAACGTCTTTTTTAAGTCACCATCAAAAGTAAAACAAAGAAGGATTTTATTTTAGTCTAAAGTTATTTAAAGACTAGTTACAAAAACTAAACTGATTGAATAAACTATACTAAATTATTGGCTACATTAATTTACATTTAAATCCAAATTACATACGATTTGGTTATTTATGGAAATCATATCAAATTATATGAACCAGAAGCCTCAAAGAACTTGTGTGTGTTGAATAACAGAAAGTACTTGTAGAATTGAAAGAGATCTAAAATAATTAGGGGGGTACTGGAAACGGATCTTGTAATAAATCCTGTTACTTACCAGACTTTGCTAAAAAGGTTGATCTTTGAAACTAAAAGAGGTTGAGGAGGCATCAACAAAATATAGTTGATTAGAGCAGATAAAAATATATTTAATAATAGTAATATTATTTGTCTGTTTTTTGTTGTTAACCAGTTATATAGATGTTATAGACATATATATTATTTGACAAGTAATATACCACATAATATTTAAAGGATTGTATATTTATTAAACAATAAATATATATAACTTACACATAACCATGTGTAAGATTTTGACATAAAAATAATCTCACAATCTATACAAAATAATTTAAATTAAAAGAGGCCTGAAAAGACAACTCCAATACTGCACTCCTCTTGCTGCGTATCATCAGGGAGTGTTGCGTCATTAGCTGTGCTATACTATTTACATACATTTATGTAACATTTGTCAATAGGTGAAGATCATGCTTCCATGGGACCAACAAGGCAAGAACGGTCCCAAGAAGCTACAGCCCGACTACATCATGGTGACGGAGCCCAAGGACGAGCCCGTGCCGCTCGAGCCCACCAACGAGGTGCGCTCGCTAGCGCCCGCGCCGCTGCCCACGCCGGTGCCCGCCGTGGCTTAGGACTTAAGACTACTAAAATAAAAAAATAAAAGTTATCAAAACTTGAATTTTCTTTGAATATCCTGTCAAACTAAGATAATTAAAAAAATATTTTTTCTAAACAATTCGTTTTGTATAATGAAGACATACATTAAACTTTCCAAATGTTGTTTTAATACGACAAAATGGCAAGATCCAATGCCCATTATAAAAGATTGGTTGCACTTAGATATAAAGCAGCTTTTAAGGATAACACTCCGACTTCGCGGAACGGGAACATTTTGTTCATTGTGATCTCAAAAATTAGAGTAGGATAGTAACTCCTAGTCTGTCGTTCACTAAAATTGTAAATGCTTTACCAAATGTCACGTGGATATGAAACGCCACTAAGCAATCGCATTGAGAACGAGATTTGTTAAAGCTCAATTTAGATTTAGTATGTACATACTTCAGACATTGTCCACAATTGCACAGATGTGAAATCGAATGTTAAAACTGAAATTATGTTTGAAGTGATTAATTGACTAAAAAAGCAATAAAAACGTATTATACTACATAAGAAATATTTGATGACTAAAGGGCCGTTCATAAATTAAGAAAGCATTTTTTTGCAATTATTAACTTGCGCTCTCGTGCTCACGTAAACATTGGAAAGACCATTCTGGTTTCTTTGTTGATTTATAGGCAGGAATTATAACTAGAAATAAGGAATAGGCTTGGAACATTAACGCACACAATATATTATGTACATTTTATTGAAAATCTAAAGTAAAAAAATCCCTGTAGTGCTTACATAATACTTTAATAGCCCCTGAGGTGAGCTCGCAGCGTCATTACTACAGGCGTTATAAATCGGAATTCAGTAAGGCACTGAATTCGAGGACTCATACTGAAAAGAGAATCAATAAGGTTTTCATTAAATAATACAATTTTTTCTGAAAACATTTTATTTATAAAACATGACTACATACAATCACCCCAAACCAAGTGCTTTATCATTCCCATATAAATACATAGCGTTCTTATTATCAGTAACTGTATATGACATAATAACATCGTGATTTATACAAATGGAATGACTGTTGAGAAACAGAAAAATTGTGACTAATAACTGCCTAATTGAAAAACTTACTAGTTTTCTGACGGTAAAGACATATCTACCATTACCTAAAGTAGACTAATGCAACCTTAACTTAAATTGGACCGAAATTCATCCTAAAATTAAACTTAATACCGTAGTTTATCCCGTATAAAGATAACATCAAGAAGAAATGCAAAATGTACCTACATTTAAATATAGGTTTAGAGCAAATACTGCGGTACAAATAGTGCAACACCCTAACAGAGAGTTTTATAGTATTCTTAAAAATATGTCACCGAAGAACTGTATGTATAATATAATTCACTCTGATTATCAATAAACAAAATTGTAAATTTGATGCTTTTAAGAATACTAATACAACTAATAGTAAGGCTCCAGTTTAAACTGCAAGTCTATAGCTTTTAAAATTAAGAAGTTTCATGCAAATCACAAACGAGCGTGGGTAAACTTAACATTGCATTATGAGTGAGACACACTTGTGAATTGCAATAAAACTAAAGTCAAATCGCTTTTTGATTGTTATTCATTATAAAAGTGAGACTAAATCGTCAAAATTTCTCAAAAACATTCTTTCGAATTGTCAAATGCGTTTGCCACAAAGGTGATTTCCCAAAATAATACTGCATTGCACAGAAACTATCTCTAGTCTAAATAAATATTGAAACACAATTATTATGAACAACTTAGACTAAACCTAATTCTGTATACACTCAATTTAAAGTCTTATTTTTAATAAATGTAAAATACGTTGTTTATAAATTACGCCTATAGAAGAAGAGGCAAAGGGATCAAACCATACAGCCATATATAACATACAGCATTGCTTACATAAATACGGGAACAGTTTTATTATGATTGCGTCCTTATTTTGTTCCCAATTAAGGCCGCTTCTTAATGTATTGTGATGTCGTAAATACATTTAGTGAGTGTATACAGAACCGGGCTTAATAATTATATTGTAGTCGCGCGGTCGGTGGTCAATGGCTAGCCCACTCGCAGTATGTTGTTAAACCATGTATTTATTTTGAGCGTTATCTGAAATTACAAAAATGCACATAAATATATGAAATAAACTAAATCAACATACAAACATTCATGATTCGTACTCATCGTACATCATTCATACTCAACAATATTCGTAATACCGGGATTCGAACAATCAATATCAATAAGAAAATCTATATTCATTTTATAAGGCTAAAGAGTTTGTTTGTTCTGTTGGAAAGCATAAATCTCAGGAACAACTGGTTTATATTGAAAAATTATTTTGTTAGATCATCTTTAAAGTTGACTCACTACACCCGTTTCAGGTATAACCTCTCTTATCTGCGGAGGTGTTCTTGTAAACATGATATTACTCCTTAATCAAATAGAAAGTCAAATAAAATCATGTAACCAACCCACTCAAGTACATATAATGTCCTATAGTACGATAGTACGGACGTAGCTACGTTCGGAGCACTCACTGCTGCACGTGTTCCGTGGGCGGCGCCATGCGGCAGACGAGGTCGACGGCGCGGCGCAGCGCGGCGGAGGCGAGCGCGGGCAGCGCGGGCCGCTCGGCGAACCGCTCGGCGAGCACGCGCAGCTCGCGGAACGTGTTGCGCGTGTACGGGTTGCGCCGCGACGAGTACCGCCACGTCACGAAGTAGTAGTACAGGAACGGCGTCAGCAGGCTGCAGTACCCGCTGCGCGCACATCGCACATCGCACATCGCACCAGAATATACGATTAATAAGGAATATCATTAACACAATATGTCAAACAAGGACTGGAAACTAGCGACCCCTCGTCGAGGAGCTAGGAATAGGGACCAACTAATACCAAGAGCTACCCCGTAAAGAATACAAAAAGAGTACTATCGCTTTAAATGTTGTTTGATAAAGTAACTTTCTTTATTTCTAAAGACAATATTTATATGGGTCCAACTTGATAGTTTACTTAGTTAAACACAAAAAGTAATAAAATCGGAGTCATCGCGTAACATATGTACTAATTATGTATTTTCGTCCTTATTGATCCTTTTGTTGTATTTTTATGACAAAAAAACTTTTATTCATTAAAAAAAATATAGTTCAATTGATAACCTCCTTCATTTGTAGTTTTTACAAATGAAGGAGGTTATCAATTGTCAAAAATAGGCCAAACTATTAGACAATCATATACGTTGGAAACTACAAATAGACCTCTAAAATCAGACTAATACTCACAAGAGCGCCATGAACATGACGATGGGGAACAATAAAATCTCCGTGAGCGCTGCGGCGCGTAGGATGTTCCGTGACTGGAACTCCACCAAGGAGATCAACAGCCGCGCCACCCACATAGAGTTCTGGCCCAGCGTCTGTAACGAACGTTCTCAACCTCTTATATGCTACTGTTATCCTGGTACTTAGATATCTAACACAATAAATAATTTTTTGTGTGTGAGCGTTCGGCGGGCTTTTAGAGACGGAAAATGTAAATATCCACAGTCTGTAGCGATACTGGATAGATAAATCGGTAATAAAATACGACATTTTTAAATATCGATTGTATTTGTTCATAGAAATTATAAAATTCTTTTCTATTCATACAATATAATAAACAACAACGAAATGAGAACAAATTAATGTTCTTAAAGGTAATTTTTTAAATCCATTCCCTTATTGTAAAGTGACTCCTGTATACCCTTATTATGTATGAATAAGCCCTCTATATCTAAATATTAACCTCGTTGTAACCGCTCAAGTTAGCAATCTTGTATCATAAATAAATGTAGCCACTATAATCTGAAACTAAATTTTTCATACATATATTTATTAACATTATCAAAGATAAGATAAGTAGGTAGGTATAAAGTTTGACGATTAACCTAGAATGGTGATTTAGTCTTTAACATACGACTCAGATACACTTATATTTCTCCATATAAAAAAAATTTGTTAAATCTCAAGATTCATAATTATTCGTTCACGTTAAGCTAACCGTTACTGGGCGAAGCGGCCCAAATTTCTCTGCGTTTCCCCCGTAAAGAACGGCACGTGCCATGTGACTTGGCGTTTATGATATGTTTGTGTTAGTCTACGGTTTATATATTGCACTATGTCACATTGGTCACACAGTACTTAGTGGTCAATCCTTAAACTCACAGCTACTTTAGTAAATTACCTAGAACCGATTGAGGCTAAGCTTTTCAAACTGCTGCATACCCTTGTAATTTTAAAATTATTGTAAAATATTGTTTACAAACCTATTACTCTTTTATGGGTTTCGATGTATGTATGTACTCGTGTGTATGTTTGAAATAAAGATATATATATATGTCTCCATCATATGATGCAGAAAAGTTACTTACATCAAGAATGGACAGAGAGTACGAAGCAGCGTGGAGGAGCGCGAACAAAAATATTGGCGTCAGGATTACTGCAGTCTGAGTTAAGAAATTATTAGATTTCATTTATTAATTTATAATGCTTGTGTTAGTCGACAGTAACAAATATCAACAGACCATCTGTAACCTGTGAACAAATATTTAAATGATATTCAAAGATGAAATTTTTAGTTTTCACAAATTTTCGTAGTAGTCATTCTAACACCTGTCTCTAACCAGAATCCAGGATTAGAACACGAGAGGGACCAGCCAACAAGACAGTCATTTCTCAATATTTTAAATTTATCTTTTTAAGCTAAAGTGTAACTTTCCAATGCCAAATTATTGCAAAAAGGACTTGGAATGTAGATAGTTATTTTCGGGATTTATAACATGTATTTTTTTGTTCTTGTTCCCGTTCATTGTTGCAAGCTCTATGATCACGGGAGGTAACAGATCTTGTGGATGAGATGTTATGAGCGAAATATCAATCTACCCTCTTTCAAGTTTTACATGACATAAATCTCGTTAATGATTATTAAAGTTATCTACAATGACAATGAAATTTTAAAACAATAGACTTTGGAATAATAAAAAAAACAGTATTGTGTTTGTTTAAACTGTCCTTTAAAATTAAAATAAATAACTTTAGGTATGTAAACTCATAAACTTAGTCGACCTCTTGTACAAGATCACCTTGAATGAGCTTAAACTGTGTAACAAATAATTAACTGGTTGTATATTATAAATAGCACATCATACAAGAAACGCGATATGTGCCTTACATCCAGTTCCAAAACATGTAATCTTGGTTCCATTATTGCCTATCATTTTTTATCGTGCGCCCGTGTGGAGTTCAGTCAGTTATACATGTTATATAGCCTAAAACCATCTCCAGTATAGACAATACTAACCAAAAATAAATTTTCTATTTCAACGAGTATGTCCAGAGATTACCCCTACAACCTCACAAAATTCACCTCTTTATAATATTAACTTATCTCTGGTAGGTCTATGACTATCTGCAGATATAATATTAGAACCTAGCCCAAAGTAAGCACTAAGAGCTTGTGTTATTACAGTTACTCAATGGGTAAAAAATACAGTTATAAAAAAATACAAAATACAGTTATTCAATGGATAAAAAAATATTTAGCACTGAAAAATGGGCCCACAATAATAAATTCCGTGTACTCAATTAATGTCCCTACCGGGATTCAAACCTGGTACATATTTATCCTTATCCTTTATCATTCTGAAATCGTGAAAACAAAAAATTTCACCAATCAAATGTAAGTATAGACACATATTGTATTCACGTAAAAATACACCAAATGCTACACTGCTATGACATTTCATGGACACATGAGTTACGCATATGATTTTGTGATTGTCTTGTAATTAAACAAGACTATGTTATAAAGGATACACAAATTATGTGCCACATTCATGAATATGAGTGAGTAGAAGAGGTAGTGTGCACTGTCCTCCAGGAATAAACGGGCCATGAACTCTCGGGAGAGGGCAATCTCTCTGGCTGGGATTCGCTGATGCAGCCTCAGGGCCGATGTCGCAGCATTACCCAGCAAAGCTTTGTAGAATGCAGACACTGGACTGTTGACAAGGTTGTTCACATTTAACACTATGAAGTATATATTGTAGTTTAAGTATATATTGTAGTTATTAAGTATATATTGTCATTACACATGACACTTTAAGAAGTATTCGAATCATTTATTTATTTAAATTTATAAGTAGTATGGTTTAACCAATAACACTTATTATCATAATAGTTGAAAATTTTGTAGAAAATAGACCTTTGCCCAGCACAGAAAATGTTGATATTACATTAGAAACTTTGTCTTTTATCTTGACTCATTATAGTTTCAAATATTTATTTTAAAAGTATTGTATTTTATTTGACATGTTTAATATTATAGACACATCACATAGTGTCAAGTATAAGTAGGCATGCATACTATCAATTTGTAGATTAACATCATATTTATCCTCTAAATCACTAGAATAACTAATACTCTTTATATAGTTTTTCTACCATTAAGAAAATTATTTTAATAGGTGTACATACCAAAATAAACATATGCAAAATTAAAATTAAATGGTAAATATTAGTCTTGTAGCCACACACTTTATTTTATACTTTAGATATTGAATATTAATGCTCACTTTCAATACCTTATCTAAAGATGGTTTTGCATTAGCAGTGTTCTTATTTGTACAGAGAGTGAACCAATAGTGCCTCAGGTTGCAAATAACTTATATCAATCTACTACACCGCCTATGCTAATCCATCCATATATAGCTTATTGAAAGCATCATCTGTCCAAGATACAAACAACTACAGGTCTAGCAAAACACATTAATATTTGTAGGTACTTTAATCCATTGTAATAAAAGTTACTTTCCAAAAAGAAGTATTTCACTTGAACTGTTACAGTCTATACTTAAGTTGTTTAGTTTCAGTGTTCATGAGTAATTAGCCAACACTTACTTATTAAATATAGGTATGACATATCCTATAGTGCACAATACGGTTAGTATTCTGATTCCCCACAAAGCAACATCCACTTTATTAGCAATGATGTGAGCCTTCAGTGCAGGAATCCCCTTTGGCGGTCCTGTGTCACCTGCTTGTGGGTTTTGGTCTGCCATATTATATACTGTAATATTAAAATATAATATAGAATAAACAAAAGTAAAGAGTGCATATAAAAATGGTTTATTAGTGAAATAATTTTACTTCTCAAAAATTATTCTAGATAAAAAATTTAAAAATAAGAAATTGAACTCTGTACCCTATGTTACATAGTTTAATTAAAAATTAGATATTATGATGAAGTGTTTTGATTATAATTAAAAACTTATCTATAAGACAACAAATTGAGATTGATTTTGAATTACTATTAGAATACTGGAAATACATTTTATTATTCTAAGCAACAAATGATACTTTTTAACGGCTTTAATAATTCCTTATATCATTAAAAGAAAGCTGGTCACGCCGAAACAACCAAAAAGATAGAAGTAGAAAGTGGCCAATTGCCGCCTTCACTCAAAAGTGGATTAATAGGTCAAAAAAAGAAGTAACATCTTCTGCAACTTAATAATATAAGAATATTCCAGTGTGGCATCAATACACAAATCATTGGCATGAAATGACAATCAAGGTCTATAATAGGAAAACTAGTTTCTAGCAATTACTTTATTCCTAGGACACTTCAATATGATTTTAATATATGAGGAGCAATAAAGTATAAACACTAAATATATAAAAGTAATTAATACTAAGTGTACTCACATGGAAGGTTATTAGATCAGCACTAAACTATAAAAGAACAAATTAATCCGATAATTTTCTCACAACGCAATCTAATGACCGAATAGAACATGCATGATTTGCTAAATGTCAGCCAACAGATATATTACAATGTCAGTTTCTGACAGAGCACAGGTAACGAGTTGCCAGTTAAAAGAAGAAGACGTGTTTTGGAGGATAACTATATCTTAAGAAGTAGAGACGATTCATTTTGATAATCTCTATTGAATAGCTTAGTACAAAATGTATGTGGTTTGACTAATATGCTCGATAGCCATGTGAAGATTTATCCTATTCATGTTCGAATCCATTGTTTTGATTGCGATTATTAAAAAACATTTTGCCTAGCTAGACCACCTGAACAAGCAAACAAAACGCAGAAATAAAAAATGACATGACATATGACCTTGTAAGTTTCATCCCTTTGCGTTCTTAGGATTAAGAAAGCCAAATTTAATTTATGAAAATACTAAAAATAAACCGTTAATTTATTTTCCGAACAGCTAAACTTCCTTCTTACCTTCTTACTTCTTTCTGGAGGCAGAAATCAAGAAATAACTAAAAATATGGCAAAGGAATGTCAAGCCCATATATTAAGATTCCTTTGTTTTTTCTGTCATAAGAGGAATTAAAAAATAATAAATAAATTTTCAAATGTGACAGTGACATTGACACTGATAGACTAAAGTACTAGTAATACTCTTTCTGAGGACTGCCTGTTTTGTCGTTGGGAAACACGCGTGTTTTTAGTTTGATAGTTACATCTTTAATATAATTCTGGATGTTCAGTGAGATCTCGTCATACAACTAATAACAGTAACATTAACTAAACGTGGTGTTTGTTATTACGTGTTTGTGTTCGTCTATAACTGTAAGTACTAATCTTAATATAGGTTACAATGGATAAAAGACCTCCCGACATTAAAAATAAACCACCGGACAAAAGTTCGGAGGTCATGGATTGTTCAGAATTGGATATTAGCAGGAAACGACCCTCAGAACCGGATTCATCGCCAGTTCCTAATAAAACAAACGTTTCCCCAGCCGCTTCTATTCAACATGTTTATGTTAACCCTGAATTTTCATCTAGTTCTAAAATTTTATATAATAAAGAGGACAGAGGTCCCTTTCTAGTACATGTTTCACGAACCGAATCGGAACCGTCAGCAGGTACTACAATTAGCCCACTAAAATTCGGACAATTTCTATTTAATAGTAAAATATCAGGCATTACTAGGGATGGTATTAAACCCATTGGCCGTAACCGAATATCGGTGGAGTTTCGAACAGCTGAGGATGCTAATTCCTTTATGGCCAACTCAACTATGACCCAAAGCAAATACACAATGTCAATACCAACATATCACATTACTCGCACAGGAGTCATAAAGACTATACCAATTGAGTGGTCCATGGAGGAACTGGTAACTTCCCTCCAATTTGAAAGTACAGGTAGTGCAGTTATTAAAGCCAGACGCCTTAATCGTAAAACTTTTGTTGATGGTATAGCCCAATGGATCCCTACCCAAACGGTAGCAGTAACATTTAAAGGCCAAAAACTCCCAGAAAAGGTTTTTTGTTTCCATACATCATTACCAGTTTATATTTATCAAATGCCAACAATCCAATGCTTAAGTTGTTGTCGTTTTGGTCATGTTAAGTCCCAATGCAGGTCAAAACCCCGCTGTTATCGATGTGCTCAACCCCATACTGGAGAAAGCTGCTCAAAATCTGATGCAGAATCTACATGCTTACTTTGCTCAGGCAACCACCCTGCTATATCCCGCAATTGCCCAGAACACAAAAGACAAAAAGACATAAAAATGATAATGTCTCAGGAAAATATACCATACTCTGAAGCTTCGGCTCGTTTCCTCCCTGCAAAACGATCCTATGCAGATACTGCAAGGACAGTAGCCTCATCTCCAACCTCAACTATTGCCTCTCCTGAGTTCTCCCCCATCACCCCACATAAAACCCATCCTACATCATCCTACAGAAAAACAGTAACAACATACCAACAAAGACATAAACAAACTCCTCATAACTCTTATGACAAACATGCACACAATGCCATTGTTAATACCCCTCCATCCTCTCTTCCCAATGGTTGTGCCCTTAATAATAATATTAACTATTCCAACGAACCATTTCTCGAAAACTTAACTTCCCTTTTCTCAGACTTAATCAACAACTACAGTGATACCCTACCGTACAATGTCATACAACAGATTTACCTAGCTTCTTCTAATTTAGCTGTTACAAATGGCGCCCATGGACGTATCCCTACTTCAATGGAATATTAAAAGTTTTAGACCCAGAATCTCTGATTTAATATATCTCTTAAATAAATATTCACCATCCATTCTCGCCATCTCAGAGACGTGGTTAAGGCCAGGTTCTCATTTCAAAGTGCCTGGTTATACATGTCTTCGTGATGACAGGGAGGACGGCTATGGTGGTTCAGCACTCTTAATCAAAAGACCTCTTATATATTCTCAAATTAATATCCCCAATCATAATCTCAACTTTAATATTGTTGCAGCGAAAAGTTGCAACATCACATTCATTTCAATATATATTCCTCATCCAAATACCACCATTATCTCTGAGCTGGAAAAAATTATATTAAATCTTCCCTCACCCTATGTTGTTATGGGAGATTTCAATTCCCATCATACAATGTGGGGCTCCAATCATAGTGACCCTATTTCATCTCTCCTATTAGACCTTTTTGACAACTGTAATCTGTGTATTCTCAATGACGGTTCACCAACCCGCCGAGTCTTGCCTAACCAAAATCCTAGTGCCCTTGATCTAACTCTCACTTCACCCATTTTAGCTTTATCAGCTACCTGGCAGGTTCTTCCACTCACATATGGCAGTGACCACTTCCCCGTTCTATTCTCCATATCGAGCTCCGTCTCTCGTAATTATCCAACACATTCACCACTTCTTAAATATAGATTACACAAGGCCGACTGGAATAATTTCTCCCTCTTAGTACAAACTGATACGGACTCATTTCCCCCAGTGTCTCAAGAAAACTTTTTAACCCTATACGATGAGTTTGTCAGTACTTTGTATAAAGCTGCTGAGTCATCAATCCCGTTAAAAAAATACCCTTCAAGGTATATACCTTCTCCACCTTGGTGGGACCCTGAATGCACAGATATGATTAAAAAACGTAAAAAGGCCGAACAATCGTTTTATTCCAACATGAATATAGAAAACCATATTCTCTTAAAAAAGATATCTGCGCAGGCCAAAAGATTATTTAACCACAAAAAGAAGAATGGGTGGCAGAGCTTCTGTGAAAGCCTGTCACCACGTACACCATGCTCCAAAGTTTGGAAAAAGATTAAATCTTTTCGTAGATCCCTTTCCGCATCTCAGTTGCCGTCTAACGACTCGTCCATTTGGCTTGATGATTTTTTTGATATATTAGCTCCTCCTTTCGTTCCCCATAAGAATTGCCTCCCTTCATTTAATTCTGATCTCCAACCTGATAATCTCATGGATAACGAATTTTCGTTTGAAGAATTATCTTGCGTCCTAGATAAACTGAAGGACTCATCACCAGGAATCGATGGTATTCCGTATTCTTTTATAAAAAATTTAACCTTGAACTCCCAAAAAGTATTTTTAAATATCCTAAATATCATATTCTTAAAAAATATAGTCCCACATCATTGGAAACAGCAGATCGTAATCCCAATTCTAAAACCCGGCAAAGACCCAAATACAGCATCTTCATACAGACCAATAGCCCTGTCATCTACCCTTTGCAAAATAATGGAGCACATGCTTAAAAATCGTTTATCTTGGATCTTAGAAAGCCGAAACAGTCTGGCACAGTCACAGTTCGGTTTTAGGAAGGGAATAGGTACAACAGATAGCCTCAGTATTTTTTCATCCGAAATCCGTTTGGCTCTTACTCGTAATGAGAATTGTATAGCAGTTTTTTTGGACATCTCTTCAGCTTATGATAGTGTTCAACTTCAAATACTCAGGCAGAAAATGCTCCAGCTGAGTATCCCACTGAGGTTAACAAACTTCATTAGCAATCTTTTCATGGATCGATCTATTTCTCTCCGTAGTAATGGTGTCCATATCCCAGCCAGAAATGTTTTTCAGGGTCTACCCCAAGGATCGGTATTAAGTCCCTTATTATATAATATATATACCTTCGACCTAGAACAATCTGTAAATCCCTTCTGCAGCATACTACAGTATGCTGACGACATAGCACTGTATTCTCATTCCACCTCCTTTTCGGAAGATACTGTCTCGCTTAATTGTGCTCTCGGATACCTCAATGATTGGTTATCTGAACATGGACTAAATCTAGCTGCAAGTAAGTGCCATGCAGTAATTTTCACAAGAAGAAGACTAATCCCCGATATCCAACTATTCATTAAAAACCAAAAAATAGAAGTGTTGGAATGTGCCAAATTTCTCGGAGTTATTTTTGATTCCCGCATGTCCGGAACACAACACGTTAATTACATCATCAAGAAGTGCGAGAGAAGCATTAACGTCCTTAGAGCACTTTCAGGCACATGGTGGGGTTCGCACCCTTTTAGTCAAAAAATCCTTTACAACGCTATAGTCCGTAGCCATATAGACTATGGATGTGTTATCTTAGAACCATGTCTTAAACAAGCACTTTACTCCCTGGACAAAATTCAGAGTAAGTGCCTACGGATCATCGCCGGGGCGATGAAATCGTCACCTATCAACGCTTTACAGGTGGAATGTGGCGAGCCTCCTTACCATTTACGAAGGCAATTCCTAGCTGATCGATTTCTTTATAACGCAGTACAGTATCCGGTCCACCCTATCCTTAGTATACTCCAAAACCTTTCTGACCTAGCTACCACATCTGATTACTGGCGACACAAAACAATACCTCACTTATTAAACAGTTTTCATAAGTATATAAGATTAGAATACCCTGTCTTTCAACATAACACTAATATCATGTACAACTTCCCCTTTCAAGTATTGATGTTCCGGCCAAATGTCTATACTAATATTGGCATCTCAAGGGATTTCTCTGGAGATGCGAATGCTCTTTTCAACTTTATATTAGACGAAAAGTGGAGAGATTGGCTCACTATGTTCACTGATGCTTCCAAATTATCTGAAAACCACAATGTCGGGATCGCAATATGGATACCTAAATATAAAATTGTCCTTAATTATAAATGCCCACCTTGTAGCACAGTTTTTACTGGAGAAGCCCTTGCACTATTAGAAGCAGTTTCCTACGTAGAATCGCATAACCTTAATAAGACAATTATCTTTTCCGATTCCCTAAGCTGTTTACAAGATCTTCTTAAATCTCCTTTTCATTCCAAAACATATTTCCCAGTCATTCTTAAAGTTAAAGAATTACTTTTCAAGTGTTCAACAAAGAATATTGACGTGGCATTGGCTTGGATTCCTGGACACTCTGGTATTTCAGGAAATGAATTAGCTGACTTTCACGCGAGAGAAGCCATTACAACAGGTGATCCAAAACACATGGTGTACTACTCTCGGGATCTCCGCTGCACTGCTGTTCCACAGCTTTACAATAGGTGGAATCAACTATGGCAAAGATCTAAAACCGTTAAAGGGAAACATTACGGCATCATTCAGTCAGATATCCCTAACAAACCCTGGTATTTTAAGCATAAAAACTTAAATAAAACAATCACATCTACATTGATCAGGATGCGCCTTGGTCATGTCTGCTCCCCAGTGTTCTTAGCTAAAATTAGAGTAAGAGATCATTCTTTATGCGAATGTGGACTTGAAGAAGGTTCCATTGACCACCTGTTCTTTAACTGCCGCAATTTAAAATTTTCTCTGTATGATATCCTTCCTGCTGATATCCAACGTCCAACCAATATAAACTCCATGTTATGTCTTATTCCTAGAAAGGATATTGTTAAAATTTTAGGTCAATTTATTCACTCAAACCAAATTAAGCTCTAACTAATAAAATTATACACTAAGCCGAAATAACCCCTTCCCCTTATACTAATTATATCTTTGTAATTAAATATGTAAGTGTATTAAAGTAAATATATAAGTATGCATATATATTGTGCTGTCCTTTATTCCAGAGACTTCAGTGAGATCTGAAAACAACCAACAAAAATAACATAGAAACATCATACCGTTTCGTGTTCCCTGACACTTGACATTGGCAGTAATGTCGCACAGTTCGACGTTGCCATATTAACAAAAGAAGAAGAAGAGAAGAAGAATACTCTTTCTAATCTGTAATATGCACTCTTTGAGTGCAATAAATGCAAATTATATCTAATATAATAAGGGGTAGCCGGTGCCCTCGATATTTTTAAAATGCTATGTACTCGTGTATTACACAGTTTAAAGGTATACAAAAAATTCCCTGTTATCCATACACGTAATAGCGCTATCATATCAGTTCTAGACAAGCCAAACATCGGCGAAGTTACCGAGGTTAAGGTAAATACTTTTCATCACTCGAGCGAAATCATTAACCTAGGAATTCTAGAAATATTAATCTTATTTATTGTCTCAGGGTTGGGTAAAGAATTTACGAATTCAAAAAGAGCTAATCTTCGCAGATATCACTGACGGCACGTGCGCTAAAAAGTTACAAGTAGTCATCCCTAAGAATCTGAAAACAGACGACTTATCATACGGCAGCTCAGTTTGTATCAGCGGTAAATTGTCTAAAAGTCCAAGAGGACAAGTAGAACTTGTTGCCGATAGTATTAAAGTTTTTGGAGGTTGTGTTGTATTAGATGGATACCCATTCAATCCGAGAACTACTCATCCACCGGAGTATATCCGACAATATTTACACTTACGTTCAAGAACAAATTATATATCAGCCATTTTGCGAATTAGGGATGCTGTGACTAGACATATAAATAACTTTTTTTATTCAAAGAATTACTTAAATATTCACACTCCAATATTGACATCAAATGATTGTGAAGGAGCTGGAGAAGTATTTAAAGTCCAACCAGATAATGAAGCCACAGTCAAATCTATGATGCAGGAGGGGAGAGACAAAGATTCAGTTTACTTTGGATCAAAAACCTTCTTAACAGTCTCAGGACAGTTGCATTTGGAGGCAATTTGTAGAGGAATGGGGAATGTCTATACTCTTGGTCCCACGTTTAGGGCAGAAAACTCTAGGTCACGACTGCATTTATCAGAATTTTATATGTTAGAAGCAGAATTAGCCTTTTGTAACAATTTAGAAGAATTACAGACTGTTATAGAAGAGTTATTAAAGTATCTGTTTCTCAAAACTAGAGATTCAAATGAGGCTGACTTGTGTATGATAGATAAAGCAAATACCACACTTCCAACTTGGATTGAAAAAACATTTGTCACATTGACTTATGATGAAGCCAGAAATATATTACAAAAAAAGGGATTGAATTTAACAGAGGAAGGTATTAATAAAGAATTGGAGCTAACTCTTGTAGAGCATTGTAATAGAGTCCCTGTATTTATTGTCAGATGGCCCAAAGATATGAAATCCTTCTATATGAAGGAGTGTGAAGATGACAACACTAAGGTAAGAGTACTTGAGGTCAGAAGATATAAAACAGGGCATAATGAAAAATGATGAAACATTAATTTTATTAAAAAACCAATGCCAAAGCCCACATTTGTGATCGGGGGGATGTGGGAGTAGGAGGGTGAGGTAAACTGGAGGATAGATAGTATTCAGGGGATATATAAGGTTTATCTTGGGATGATGAGGGATGAACAGGGTTAAATTAATTGTCATCTAGAGGTGCATTATAAGTCATCAAAAAATAAAACAGTAATCAGGGGTGACCCTCATATACGATGCAACAAGAGGGGAACCAGGGTCATCAACGGCTATTTTCAGTTCATTGAGGGGTGATAATGAGGTGAACAGGGTATTCATGGTTGCGGAGCCTTGCGGAGACTATCAAATTTTGAAAAGTGATGATGTCATTATGTATCCGTGTTGTTTTATCGTAGTTTCTTAACACTTTTGGCTGCACAGCCATCATCAGCTGCGGCGGTGACCGTTAAAATCAGATGATAGTATTATGAAGGGGCATGTTGCCCCTTAGTTCACTTCGAGCCTCCGCGCCTACGCGGGTTTAGATTACACTCTAGGGGTAAGGCATATAAGACTATGTTGAGTAGGTTTTGCAGTGATTCTTTTCTGTCATCAATGCAAGACCAATATAATGGTTATCAATACTTTGATGACCCTTAATTAACCACCCAAGTGCCCCTTAGTTAACAAGTTATCCCTTAGTCTATACCTTGTGATAAACCATAGTTCATCCTCTGATAACCCAAAGTTCAACCCCTTGATGACTCTAAACTGAGATACTACTAATTACACCTCTTTATTTACCCTCTGAACACCCATATGCCCCTTAGTTCATCCTTGTACACCTCTTGAATCTTATTAAACCCTCTGAAGACTCCTTTCTTTGTCGAAGACGTTGAATGTATTTACGTATAATCCCTACAAGTACGGTGCCAACGGTAGGTGTATGTGGGACTCGGGTGAGAGGCGTTAAACGTCATTTGATGCAATAACATGTGTGAACATATGTTAAGTTTATAAAATGAGTTTTAACATAAGTGTATAGGGAGTTGAGATTCAACAGACAAAATAAAGGATAAAACCTTATTTATGTACTTTCTTTAAGAATTTTATAAAAAAAAAATGGAAGACACTAATAAAGGTCGGTATTAATTTGCATCTATTAAAATATTGTTTACAAAACTTTACATTACTGTACATTTTTTAGAAAAAAATATATAAAAAAAACATGAAATATCGTAATGTGAGCATGAGAGAAGGTGGTATGAGTGTCCTCAATATTGTCGAAACATTG
Source organism: Acentria ephemerella (assembly GCA_943193645.1). Taxonomy (NCBI): domain Eukaryota; kingdom Metazoa; phylum Arthropoda; class Insecta; order Lepidoptera; family Crambidae; genus Acentria; species Acentria ephemerella. Next base: position 801,623 of record OW971894.1, read on the forward strand.
GTGTATCAGTAATGATTTTTTACTTAATTTTGCAATGTATAATGTTTCAAGTTTATACAGTTTATTTATGTACAAAGCGGTGAGAAGGTGCTGTTCAAAATCATAAATGAGAGCAAAAACTTAAAGATTCTTTCATTTCCGACATTTAATATTTGAGGTGACCATATTTGTAAAGAGCGTGATGTCTATAATCTACGAGCACAGACCACAAAAACCAGTTTTAAGTTTAAGTTACCAGTTTTTTTTATCTTTTGTATGAACTATCGTATTGAAGAAAAAATTCATATACCATACGACTATTTTAGGTAATCTTATTCATATCCAAAAGTTATGTGAAATAGAAAAAACACATTGCGAAAGAATCTTATGCTTTTCGGTATAGCCACCTTATTAATTTAAATGTACCTATAGAAACTAAAATCAAGCTCTCAAACTTTATAAATTGCGGATTAAAAATGGAAAACTGACAACTTCACAACTATAAGTGGATTGATTCTTGGTTAATCTTGTTTTTTATTCCGTCCTTTGTAGTAATTGGGTGTAAATTGAATATCAACTCTCTACACTTATGATGAAGCTTATTTTGCAAAATTATGAACATGCTATTGCATCAAATGACGTTAACATAATTTAGGAAACATGATGAAGTACATATTTTTAGCGCTCTCGATACTTACATATTTTTGAAAATTGTGTGCCACATATATTTGATTCCAAGCATGTTTGCACTGTTCGTACAATGTGGAGATATCTTTGAATTCTTTTTATGATTATATATTTATGAAGCGTTATATGGCCACTTTATTATGACCTCAATAGTGGTTACAAATATATGAAACAAGGTTCGTGTATATGTTTATGTAATTAATGGAGGATACATATTTTGGGAGACCAACCATCTATTACATATTTTTGAACGTGACTACCTAAAAATGCCAAATAATCAAAAATCACTTAATAGTGTATGTATTTGAATTTTTAGACTGCCACCTTGCAATCATGTGGTTATTATTTGATTTATTGTAATTTAATTAATATTAATTAAATAACATTATTTTGGAACTTTACCTCTGACCTCACTTCCATTTGCTACTCATAAGTTGCAAATATATGTATTGAAATTAAATATTAGTTCCATAATTTTGATTTTACAGGTGGATGCTTTAGACCTCCTCACACCTATTACAGGAGAAGTAGTCGGTGGTAGTCTCAGAGAGGACAATTATGAAAAATTAAAAGCAAAGTTACCATCGGACAGACTCAACTGGTACTTGGAACTGAGGAAGTATGGTAACATACCCACTGCTGGGTTTGGACTTGGTGTAGAAAGACTGTTACAAGTGATTTGTGGTGTTAATAATATTAAAGATACATTGCCATTCCCGCGATGGCCACATAATTGTGAAATGTAGGGAATAAAGTTTTTAAATCATTAGGAATATTTTTATATGTTACTTTCCGTTTACTCATATTCTTGTTGAAATTATAATAAACTCGTCTAAAAGTATAAACAGAAATAATGAAGCAAATGGAAATGACTGAATATAAATTATACTTATATTTTCTTTTTTTATATATATTTTTTCCTTTTGCTATGAGGCAAAAGGATACCTTTAGAAAATATAATTTTATTTATTTCTTTAAGCTTAAATATGAATAATTAAGGAAAAGAATATTTTCTGGATTAAATTATATTATTTAATTCTTTAAAAAGGTTTAGACACTATGTTTCTTTAAAATAAAGAAAATTCAAAATAAAATGTGTGGTCTATATATTTTAAAAGGTGTACTAATTTTTCTAAATAATTATTAATTTAATATAATTTGAGCTATTAAATAAAACAACGTTTTTCTCTAGTGATCTTACTGACGTATATATAGACGTAAAAAAAAGAAAAAACTAATGATCTGTGATCTAAGGAGTAATAACTACAATGACAATAATAATAATGTATGAAAATCTATATTGTTGTGAATAACTGACGCGTACATATCTACATTATCTATTTTTTCGATACTCGCTCACCATATATAAATATACAGCAAAACTTATCTAAAATTATAATAACAACCTACATGCAGAACATATTCGAACAGTTGGAATTTCAATTGAATAGATTGAAAATCTCCGTCGTTTCACTATAAAATTGTATTGGAAACTTCTTTTTATATAGCTAAGCGATTGTCAGCTGAATCCAAAAATTATCGAATTTATCAATTCTTACGATACGATTGAAACTTTCACTAGGGGTACAGTGGAATCGAAATGTGTACTGAAAACTTTCAATTTTTGCCAGTACTGAAGCCTTGTCTTTTTTTTCTTTTCGCAGTTTTAGCTTTTTTCTTGTCGTAGATTGTGAAAAAAGTGTGGTTTTATTTTTTTCTCCTTTGTATGGTTTCTTTTGAAATACGAACTCAATTGTTAAAATCAAACAATTCGTCCGTGGAGTCCATTTCCATTCCTTTTAAGAGCACAAGATTTCATTGTTTTGTGGGTTTTTATTAATAACGGACATGTGAAGTACGTGTAGTACCAATGATTAAAGATGTGTAGTTACGTAGTACTATAGCATAAAAAATAAAAACAAAAAAAAATTAATGATATCGATCCAGTTTTGGAGGAGGAAACAGGGTACTGCCACAAATTAGCAACTAGTTACTACAGTACTTCGAAATATTGAGTATTCTCTTCGTAGATATTTTCGGTCCAAACTACAGTAGCTCTATAGCGCTCGAAAGTTCTTTTGTAAGGAAACAGTGCAACAGCAATAGATTTCATGAATATTTATTTTCCAATTTTTCCGACCGTCGTTTCTGCACTTAAAACTATAGCACGCTACATTTTTTATCTATTGATGCTCTTCAGTCATTGCAGTGTGGGGTCACATAAAAACAGATTGGGGCGTGTCTTAAAGAGTTCACGCCCCGCCTATCCTGTGAAGCCAATACGAAAGTAGTATGTTTCCTCACATTTGCTCATGTTTCGTTCTTTAGCCCGCTCTGACAATTATGTTAATATATGCAAAAAAGTTTCCAATTCCCTGATCATATTTTTTGATTGACTTTAAAGAAGAAAGAGGTTATATATTCGACTGTGTGTCTCTTTTGTATGATAGTACACATATTTTAAAACTGACTCAACAAATTCTAAATAGGTGAAAATATGAGAATGTCTGTATTTTGATTTAAAAGTATTTTTCGAAGTCCTTTGAAGTACAAACACATTTTAAACTGTTCAAAATGCTTTAGAACAGTTTGAGTAGCCCATAATTTCCTTATTTATTTATTTATTTAATTCAACATTGTTTCAACAGCATTTTTTATATATACAGAATATAATGGAATTTTCCAAACATAAGCCAATTAAAGAAACACATTATACTTTTTTAAAAGGTATCAGGAAGTCAAGAAGATAGCTGCTCAAAATATATCAATACATATTTAAACAAATGATAATTAACAATGAAAATATTTCCAATCAAGAACATAACATAAAAGAGAGAGAAAAAATAAACAAAAAAACAAACAAAAATAAAAACAAGAAAACAAAACAAAAGTTAGTCATCGCATGTGAATAGTGTTATATTAAAACATTTATATTACGGTTAATATGCTGTTTATTTCATGACATCAACATCAATTACAATTCTGACAATGTCACTATGATCACAGTAGCGATGGGTTTATAGTAAGGAGTATTTATACAACATCACCCCCCACGTAGTCTTAAAAACCGAATCTATCAGGAGGCCTGTGTTGTCTCTCGGAGCGGCGAGGCCCGGGTGGAGCTGTTGGTGTGGGCGCTGGTAGCTCCATACTTGATGGGCCAGCTTGAGGTTCTGATCGGACTTGCTGATTCTGGTAATGACAATTTGATTGAGTACCATGTTCTCCCCTTTCCTCTGGAATAACCAAGGGTTTAAGGTAATGACTGAAGTTACGTGCCTCAGCATCAATATTTTGTAGTTGTAACGGTGAGGTGACTTCTTTTAGAACTATCCGAGGCCTCAGTTGGTCGGTATGCTTCCGTTTTAGACTGCCGTCGTTCATCCGCACAATATATGAATATACCCCGGTTCGCCTGTAAATTGTCCCAGGGTCAGAGCCCTTTGAAATGGGACGATCTACCCACACTTCATCATCAGGCATATACTCCTTTGCCACTTGCTGCTTTGTTGTTGGTCTAAACTCTTGGTTAAGGCGCGTCCTTTCTAAACTCTCAATTACATTTGGTTTGAGTAGATCAAATGTCGTGCGCATGGGTCTTCCGAAAAACATTTCAAAAGGTGAACGATTTGTGGATTTCCGGGGAGTATTCCGGTAAGCGTTCAAGAATTTATAGAGTCGTTCAAAAAGTTCTATGTTTCTGTTTGCTGCAGACATGTGCTCTTTAAATGTTCGGACGGCACGTTCGGCCAGTCCATTTGTTCGAGGATGATACGGAGTTGTCCTAATGTGGGTTATGCCAGTTTCCTTGCAAAAACTTTTAAACTCCTCTGCCGTAAACTGTGGACCATTGTCCGAGACGATGTACCGCGGTATGCCAAACGACGCGAATACAGCTTTCAATTTTGATACTGTAGCTCTAGCTGTAGTTGTTTTCATTGGATGAACTTCGAGCCACTTTGTATAAGCGTCCACAATAACTAGCCAAGTGTAGCCGAAAAACGGCCCGGCAAAATCTACGTGAAGCCTGTGCCATGGTTCAGGAGGTACCCCCCAAGAGTACACGGGTGCGTGAGAAGTGTTTTGGCGTGACTGTTGACATAAAGTACATTGTTTCGAGAATTCGATAATATCGTTATCTATCTTAGGCCAATAAACATGCAGCCTTGCTTGTGACTGCATTGCGTTCATCCCATTATGACCGTCGTGGAGCATTTCCAATATTGACCGCTGGAGTGTTTTTGGTATACACAATCTTCCGTTCCAAAGAATGATTCCATCTTCATATGATAGCTCGTTCCTCTTCTCGTAGTAATTTTTCAGCTCCTCTTCCAAATTGTTTTTGACTGGCCAGTGAGATGTTAAATAGTTTCTCACTTTGTTTAAAATTCCATCACTTAAGGTTTGCTGTTTAAGCCTTTGTTTAGTTACAGGTAAGTGACTCAGTCGGAGGTTAAGTAAATGTGCAAATTTTGGTAGTCCAGTTCGTTCTTCTATTGTAGTTGGGCTTCCAGGCAGGGGTAGTCGGGAAAGAGCATCAGCCGGTGTATTTTCTTTAGCGGAGTGATAAGCGATCGTATAGTCGTAACTGTTCAGAATCATAGCCCAACGCAGTAGTCTATTGCTTGCAACCTTCGGCGTTTCTCTGTTAGGACTAAAAATCCTTTCAAGTGGTTTATGGTCGCTAAGTAAAGTAAATTTCCTTCCATACAAATATTGATGGAACTTTGTTGTAGCATAAACTAGACCTAGAGCCTCTTTATCAATGGTCGAATAACAACGCTCTGTGTCTGTTAATGTTCTGGACGAGTAAGCAATAGGTCTCATCACTTCGCCCGTTTTATGGAATAATACCGCACCGACTCCTTTATCTGAAGCGTCACTACTTAAAAATAGAGGCAGGCTTTCATCGTAATGCGCCAAAGTATCTTTAGATGTTAAAATAGTCTTTAGTTGGTTGATTATCTCAGTGTCATCAATAGACCAGTTCCATTTTTGACCCTTTTTCAGATGTCTGTAAAGCGGAGCACAACGTCCATGCAAGTTTCGTATGAATCGCCCATAATACGTTATGGATCCTAAAAAGGACCTTAGTTCCGAAATGTTTGTTGGTATAGGCATTTTATTAATCGCTTCAATGCGTTCATCAGTGGGGTGTAGTCCATGCTCGTCTATTTTATGACCAAGAAATGTGACGCTGTCTTGAAACCAAAAGCATTTAGTAGGTTGGCTTTTAACTCCCGCTGATTGGAGTCTATGTAAAACCGCTCTCACTCGTCGTAAATGTTCATCCAAGCTGCTGGCTGTGATCAGAATATCATCTAAATAACAAACAACGCCTTCGAGACCGCTGAGAATGTGGTGCATAGTTTTTTGGAAAATTGAAGGCGCGAATGATATCCCGAAAGGTAATCGTTTGTAACGAAAATATCCTTTGTGTGTACTGATTGTCAGATACTTCCTTGAGTCAGGGTGAATAAGGAGTTGAAGGTAAGCATCTTTGAGATCTATTTTTGTAAACAGTTTCCCTCCAGCTAAGTTAGCTGTTATCTCTTCAAATCTGGGTAGAGGGTAGTCATCAATCTGGACGTGTGAGTTGATGGTAACTTTAAAGTCGGCGCAAATACGAACATTTCCATTGGCCTTTATTGCTACAACAATCGGTGAAGCCCATTCGATTGATGTTTCCATTGTGTCAACTGGTTCAATAACTTCTTCTTGAACTAAGCGTTGCAGCTCATCGTTAACTTGTTCACGCAGTGCAAGTGGGACAGGACGAGGACGGAAAGCTTTCGGTGGAACATCTTTTAATATGTGTATTTTAGCTTCATGACCTTTAATTGTGCCTAACTTTCCGTCAAATAAATCTTTGAAATCATTTAATAGTTTTCTAATTTCGACATTGTAATTAGGGGCGTTCCGTTTATCTTCGCATTGTTTGATGTTACAAAGCTTAGCACCTTCTGGCATTGGTATATTAAATTGCAAACACCAATCCAATCCAAAAAGTGGCATGTCATCATGTTCAGTTACGTAAGCAACTAAGTTCTTGACAGTGTTAAATGCTTTCACAGTTAGTTGACATGTTCCCAATGTCTTGATTTTCAGATCTGTATATGCTACAAGTTGTCCACATTTTTTTAATGCAGGATGCCCTAATGAATTCCATAATGTTTTTCCGATTACTGTGTGTACAGCCCCTGGGTCAAATAACATTTCGACGCTTTTGTCATTGAGTTCTGTCGGAATTATGACTTTTGTAACTGGAAAGCTTCGTGATTTTATTGGAAAAACATTACCACTGGTGTCACTATCATCTTCTTCATTATCACTATGTCTATGTGATACAAGTCTTGTTTTGAAATGCTCAATCTTAGCTTTTCCACTAGTAATGCAGACTTTTGAAAAATGATTTTCTTTTCCACACGCTCTGCAAGTCTGCCCTTTGGCTGGGCACTTATCTCTGTTATGAGTGCCCAGACCACAAAACATACAGATTTTACTTATTGCTTTTTGGTGAAAACTGCTACCTATCGGTGTTTTATGTTTTTGTTGAACTTGACTTTGATTGAATTTGACTTTGTTTATAGTTAAATCGGCATCGTGTTGGGTATTTTGTGAAATACGTTGGCTTTGTATAAGTGCTTGTTCAAGTTTAACAGCTGTACAAACAACATCCGATAGTTTGGCGGTGTTGGTTGGGTGTTCTTTTATCAGCTCCTGTTGCCAGTGAGGATTGTTAATGCCTATCACCAGCTGATCTCGTAGCCGCTCGTCTAAATTACTTCCAAATTCGCAGTAACCAGCTAAGGAGCGTAATTGTAAAACAAACTGTGTTATAGTTTCTCCATCATGTCTATACCTCGTTCCAAAAGTAACGCGTTCAGATAAAACGTATGTTTTCTTACCAAAATATTCGTTTAGTACGGTTACTAAATCTTGAAAAGTCTTCGTTGTTACATCTGCGGGGCGAAAATAATCAACAAGAACTTTAAATGCTGCTGATCCGACTCTGGATAGAAGTAAGTTTTTACGTTTTTGTTCACTTTCGTCGGTTTGTAAACCATGTAGAGAAAGTTCGATCCGGAACCGCTGTATATAATAGTCCCATTCTTCAGTATTGGGGTTAAAACTATCGAAAATAAATTTTTCGGTCGACATCCTCGTCGCCAAATAAATGTTATATTAAAACATTTATATTACGGTTAATATGCTGTTTATTTCATGACATCAACATCAATTACAATTCTGACAATGTCACTATGATCACAGTAGCGATGGGTTTATAGTAAGGAGTATTTATACAACAAATAGTGTCTTTAATGTTGGTTGTATGTGTGATAAATAATGTGATAAATCGCCCTGTTAGAACTATATTGATATAAATTCAATGCATATCTTTAATTTTTCGGAGATGGCCATTAATTATAATATGTTAAGTACCCTCCTTATTTAAACATGTTAAGATTACATAAACCTCTCGTAATTTTGGAAAATAATTAAAACTATTTAACTTAACTTCGATTTATATATCTTGAAGCTTTAGTGGAAAACGAGGAGATTTTTAACAAAGAGAAAAAGACAGGCAACTCTACAATCAGACGGTCACCCATCTAACTTTAATCTTAGAATCGTAGCCCTACAAAATGAGAGAAAAAGTTTTGAACAAAACTATACCAACTTCAAAACACTAAAAAGACAAAAATAATTCAATGTAAGAACTCATACAATTTAAAATTATTCTTTGGAGTTGATGCTAAGTGGTTTACAAAAGAAAATGAAGCATAATAATAAAAAATACATCACAGAAAAAAATAGAACACAACATAATCCACATATGCGTCAGGACATTCGCCATCACAGTACAATTCAAGCATTGTACTGGATGCCCAGGGTGCGCCGGCTCGCCATCGAGCCAACCGACTCTAGGTTCCGATCCTATTCGATAAAGAATATCTGTTGGAACAGTTCCGGAGCCGGTTGGCGAGACGAACTCACGAGGAGGCTTCCTGACATGGCACCCCAAACTAATCTACCTACAATTATACGACTATAACTTACATAAATACTAATTACAAAGCAAAACGAAATAAGTCTACCTACTCGAGTATTTTAAAATTAGTTTTACAATACAATCAATACTAAAGTCACCACCAACATACATAATATTAACTAAATGTAATAAATAGATTTCATAAAAACTAAATTTCAAATACAAATTCTAAGAATTGATAGTCCCATTATATGAATAATATAATGACGTATGTATATAAACCAAATTAGTAAACTAAATTTATACAACACAACAATAATAAAATACATTATACAACAGTCATAAATCTAATAGATTATAATAAATATAAAAATGGTAGCATCACGAAGGGCTGATTGACAAATTGGTCACCTGTAACAATTATATAAGTTTTATTAATATTAAAACAGATTACAAAAACATAATGCAGTATGTCAAATAACTACCTTTGAACCCAACTATGTTTCTAGCCAAAGTGCCAACGCCCTGCAACAGCTCCACTGTGTTAACTACCGTGGATTTCGACCTGTAACCAATCATAATTTTTATGTTTAAGCTGACCTCTAACAAAACGAGAAGAGAAGCTAGTAGAAAAATGATAAATCTAATTTAAACAGTACCTTGCAGTTCTCGAGGCACATCGGATGACAATTCTTGTTGTTGCGTCGCACACAGTTCTTCAAATGCCATTCGTCATCATCGTCGTTGTACACCAAGTCGAACTTGTCCCCACAGATTGAACAGTAGTCGTCGACCACTGCCCCAGCCACTACGCTCGGCACCTCCACAGCTTTTGCGGGAGGTTTCTTGAGCATACCACTCATCTCGAACCAGCTTTTACCTGTAGACAATAATACTATTTATCAGTTAATGCCTTCTTGGTGGAGATAATCTGCTAAAATAAGACTGAATTATAAAATGAAGATTGAACGGACCTGTATCTTGTTTATCTCCTGCAGCTTCTTCGCTTTGGATCCAGTCTGAGTGGCTGTTGTACCAAGGCCTTGGCACGGCCTTCTCGCGCCGGCGTCGATTCTGCTGGAAATGCCAGTCGAGATGTCTTGAATACTGCTCTGTCTCTTTCTGTGGGAATCGTATGCTGCATCCCGAGCATTGTACACCGCTGTACAGAAGGTCTACCAGACCTGGCTGCTTACTGAAAAAAAATACATATTTAATATATAGATAAGTAGGTAGCCGGAGTATTCATGTCATGCCAGCAGAAATAAATAAGGTTAACAAAATAGTTTGTTTTTAAAATACGTACGTTCTCAAGCTATCACGATCCAGCAAATCGACTTTATGCACGACATGCTTTTCGCCTGTGGTTTTTGTCTCCTTTTCTACAGCAGCCTTGGTTCCATCCTCCGGCAGTCGGATGAGCCCAGAGGAAACGAGCCTAGTGAGCAGGTCTTCGACATTGTCACTGCCTACAGGATCTACTTCGGTCAACCGCGAGCGGGGCTGCACAGCAGCTACCTTCTTCACTGAGCACACTTCGTCTGATTCCAGCTCCCTCTGTCGCTTGCCATCTTGGATGGCGGATGGTGGCACCGTGGGCTGGGGTGCAGTGAAATAACCGTAGGGCTCCTTGGGTGCGGCGGTGGCGGTAAAGTAGCCCACGATCTCGACGGGTGCGCTAGTGGCCATAGGGATGGTTTGGCGCGATACGGTAGCCGTAGGATGGATCAACTGGCGGCTGCAATATTGGTGTTGGCAATAGCGGCCTCCTATTGCGCTGACCACGGCCGACGGATGGCGCGACGCGTCCTCCTCCGTACCAGTCCCGAGACGCTTGTTCTGGACGGGGCGAGGGTTGAGCCCCGGGGCTATCTGGCGTCAGCGGTGGTGTCAAAACGCCCGGAGGTATGATGGTTGAAGTAATCTGTCAACAAAGAATAAAAATATACGTTATTCTTTAGTAAAAATTTGCTTTGTCAGTTTGTGAATGCATAGGATATACAGTGCACAATACTTACGGCATATGGGGTTCTCTGTGTCCAGTACATATTAATGGGTTCCACACGAAACTCACTTATTGGAAATAGTCGAAAATGCTTTATCCAACAAAATTGGACAGACGTTTTACTCCGATCGTGCCTGTGTAGATACTGATGGCGGCGTCGCGGGGACCTCATTAACTTCACTCCGTGGGTATTGCAACTAGCGACTAATGAAAACTGACTATTCCGTATAGCGATTGGCCGTTAATGTAAGGCACAGGTGGGTGACGTCAATAGTTTTTGGGATCCTAAGTTAAGTTTAATAGATATGGGTTCTATGACATCGCTGTAATACACATTTAATATTGGTAGTATGGCTTTATAAGTAAGAATGAAAAGAATTTTAAAGTACTTTCTTATTTGTTTCAACAAATATTCTACGTAGAGCTATTGGTAGATAAGAAATATGTTTTCCCGTGATTTATTAAGCACTATTTTCCCGATACGGTTTCGCTCGGGTGCTGTAGATACATAATGCAAAAAATATCTGGATCATAAACACACAACGAATAAGATTACTTTAATCCGATACAGTTCGAAAGAAATGCGAGTGTGTAGGTAAATTTCAGTGTTTTCGGTTTCCGTAACTTACCCACCCATGTTTACTCACACATTTACTTCCTTATTTTTCAATTACCTCTTGGTGGTCAGTTTGAGCTTATTTACTATTAATTATATATTTAACTTAACTTCGATGTTCAAATATTACTGTTACTTATTTATAGATCTGAGATCGTGAACAATATGAGTGTTGAACTTGTGCATCAACAGTACGAAGATAATATGGAGCAAACGAATATAAACGACTGTAGTCAATAAAAGTAACCGAAACCTACTTCTGTTTTCCCTAAAAACCTTTGTCTTATCTAACAATAAGCAACGTTAGTGATAGCAAATAGTTTTTAGTGAAAACCTACTATAAAACTTAAAGCGGCAACGGGGCGGTCCGCCGACAGGCCACACAAAAACTGATTGTCTGATAACCGGCGGCATGACAGATTATGTACTTAAGCAAAACATTGTAAATAATATTCGTTGAAAACAATAAAATATTACGGAGCTTAAAAATTCCACAAACTAACCTATTGTCTTTACAGTGCGTATTACAGTAGACATATTAGTATTGTCCGGGTGCTGTATAATGAGGTACAAAGTAATTGTTTCATTAATCGACCGACATTATTACGCATAGAGAAAAACAAAGATAACGATCTAGATATTGTAATGCGCTTAAGCTTCTTAAGCCCCTTAGGAATTTCCGGTTGTTTTTTGTTTTTTAAAAGAGAAGTTGGTTCTTTTTTCATTTCCTTCCTCATTTCGGTCGAAATCGTAAGGTACTTAGATAACAAAGATGATTTTATTATGTAGTACTTAGTTATATGTACTGTATCGACAAACACTTTCGGTTTACGTGACCAAAATACCTACACAAATGTTAAGAAATAATATTTTTAAATCGTTCCAGAGCGTGTTCGCTGTGAGCGCCGTTTAAAGGACATCAACGTCATCTGCAACACATACGTAATAATGTGATAAACCTGTTAGAACACTGTTAGAATTAAATTGATATAAATTCAATGCATATATTTTATTTTTCAGAGATGGCCATTAATTATAATATGTTAAGTACCCTCCTTATTTAAACATGTTAAGATTACATAAACCTCTCTTAATTTTGGAAAATAATTAAAACTATTTAACTTAAGTTCGATTTATATATCTTGAAGCTGTAGTGGAAAACGAGGAGATTTTTAACAAAGAGAAAAAGACAGGCAACTCTACAATCAGACGGTCACCCATCTAACTTTAATCTTAGAATCGTAGCCCTACAAAATGAGAGAAAAAGTTTTGAACAAAACTATACCAACTTCAAAACACTAAAAAGACAAAAATAATTCAATGTAAGAACTCATACAATTTAAAATTATTCTTTGGAGTTGATGCTAAGTGGTTTACAAAAGAAAATGAAGCATTATAATAAAAAATACATCACAGAAAAAAATAGAACACAACATGCGCACTAGCTAGTCGCTTAATCCACATATGCGTCAGGACATTCGCCATCACAGTACAATTCAAGCATTGTACTGGATGCCCAGGGTGCGCCGGCTCGCCATCGAGCCAACCGACTCTAGGTTCCGATCCTATTCGATAAAGATTATCTGTCGGAACAGTTCCAGAGCCGGTTGGCGAGGCGAACTCACGAGGAGGCTTCCTGACATGGCACCCCAAACTAATCTACCTACAATTATACGACTATAACTTACATAAATACTAGTTACAAAGCAAAACGAAATAAGTCTACCTACTTGAGTCTTTTAAAATTAGTTTTACAATATAATCAATACTAAAGTCATCACAAACATACATAATATATGGATATTCTAGTTTTAACTAAATGTAATAAATAGATTTCATAAAAACTACATTTCAAATACAAATTCTAAGAATTGATAGTCCCATTATATGAATAATATAATGACGTATGTATATAAACCAAATTAGTAAACTAAATTTATACAACACAACAATAATAAAATACATTATACAACAGTCATAAATCTAATAGATTATAATAAATATAAAAATGGTAGCATCACGAAGGGCTGATTGACAAATTGATCACCTGTAACAATTATATAAGTTTTATTAATATTAAAACAGATTACAAAAACATAATGCAGTATGTCAAATAACTACCTTTGAACCCATCTATGTTTCTAGCCAAAGTGCCAACGCCCTGCAACAGCTCCACTGTGTTAACTACCGTGGATTTCGACCTGTAACCAATCATAATTTTTATGTTTAAGCTGACCTCTAACAAAACGAATAAGAGAAGCTAGTAGAAAAATGATAAATCTAATTTAAACAGTACCTTGCAGTTCTCGAGGCACATCGGATGACAATTCTTGTTGTTGCGTCGCACACAGTTCTTCAAATGCCATTCGTCATCATCGTCGTTGTACACCAAGTCGAACTTGTCCCCACAGATTGAACAATAGTCGTCGACCACTGCCCCAGCCACTACGCTCGGCACCTCCACAGCTTTTGCGGGAGGTTTCTTGAGCATACCACTCATCTCGAACCAGCTTTTACCTGTAGACAATAAAACTATTTATCAGTTAATGCCTTCTTGGTGGAGATAATCTGCTAAAATAAGACTAAAATGAAGATTGAACGGACCTGTATCTTGTTTATCTCCTGCAGCTTCTTCGCATTGGATCCAGTCTGAGTGGCTGTTGTACCAAGGCCTTGGCACGGCCTTCTCGCGTCGGCGTCGATTCTGCTGGAAATGCCAGTCGAGATGTCTTGAATACTGCTCTGTCTCTTTCTGTGGGAATCGTATGCTGCATCCCGAGCATTGTACACTGCTGTACAGAAGGTCTACCAGACCTGGCTGCTTACTGAAAAAAAATACATATTTAATATATAGATAAGTAGGTAGCCGGAGTATTCATGTCATGCCAGCAGAAATAAATAAGGTTAACAAAATAGTTTGTTTTTAAAATACGTACGTTCTCAAGCTATCACGATCCAGCAAATCGACTTTATGCACGACATGCTTTTCGCCTGTGGTTTTTGCCTCCTTTTCTACAGCAGCCTTGGTTCCATCCTCCGGCAGTCGGATGAGCCCAGAGGAAACGAGCCTAGTGAGCAGGTCTTCGACATTGTCACTGCCTACAGGATCTACTTCGGTCAACCGCGAGCGGGGCTGCACAGCAGCTACCTTCTTCACTGAGCACACTTCGTCTGATTCCAGCTCCCTCTGTCGCTTGCCATCTTGGATGGCGGATGGTGGCACCGTGGGCTGGGGAGCAGTGAAATAACCGTAGGGCTCCTGGGGTGCGGCGGTGGGGGTAAAGTAGCCCATGGTCTCGACGGGTGCGCTAAAGTGGCCATAGAGATGGTTTGGCGTAATACGGTAGCCGTAGGATGGATCAACTGGCGGCTGCAAGATTGGTGTTGGCAATAGCGGCCTCCTATTGCGCTGACCACGGCCGACGGATGGCGCGACGCGTCCTCCTCCGTACCAGTCCCGAGACGCTTGTTCTGGACGAGGCGAGGGTTCAGCCCCTTGGCTATCTGGCGTCAGCGGTGGTGTCACAACGCCCGGAGGTATGATGGTTGAAGTAATCTGTCAACAAAGAATAAAAATATACGTTATTCTTTAGAAAAAATTTGCTTTGTCAGTTTGTGAATGCATAGGATATATACAGTGCACAATACTTACGGCATATGGGGTTCTCTGTGTCCAGTACATATTAATGGGTTCCACACGAAACTCACTTATTGGAAATAGTCGAAAATGCTTTATCCAACAAAATTGGACAGACGTTTTACTCCGATCGTGCCTGTGTAGATACTGATGGCGGCGTCGCGGGGACCTCATTAACTTCACTCCGTGGGTATTGCAACTAGCGACTAATGAAAACTGACTATTCCGTATAGCGATTGGCCGTTAATGTAAGGCACAGGTGGGTGACGTCAATAGTTTTTGAGAACCTAAGTTAAGTTTAATAGATATGGGTTCTATGACATCGCTGTAATACACATTTAATATTGGTAGTATGGCTTTATAAGTAAGAATGAAAAGAATTTTAAAGTACTTTCTTATTTTGTTTCAACAAATATTCTACGTAGAGCTATTGGTAGATAAGAAATATGTTTTCCCGTGATTTATTAAGCACTATTTTCCCGATACGGTTTCGCTCGGGTGCTGTAGATACATAATGCAAAAAATATCTGGATCATAAACACACAACGAATAAGATTACTTTAATCCGATACAGTTCGAAAGAAATGCGAGTGTGTAGGTAAGTTTCAGTGTTTTCGGTTTCCGTAACTTACCCACCCATGTTTACCCACACATTTACTTCCTTATTTTTCAATTACCTCTTGGTGGTCAGTTTGAGCTTATTTACTATTAATTATATATTTAACTTAATTTCGATGTTCAAATATTACTGTTACTTATTTATAGATCTGAGATCGTGAACAATATGAGTGTTGAACTTGTGCATCAACAGTACGAAGATAATATGGAGCAAACGAATATAAACGACTGTAGTCAATAAAAGTAACCGAAACCTACTTCTGTTTTCCCTAAAAACCTTTGTCTTATCTAACAATAAGCAACGTTAGTGATAGCAAATAGTTTTTAATGAAAACCTACTATAAAACTTAAAGCGGCAACGGGGCGGTCCGCCGACAGGCCACACAAAAACTGATTGTCTGATAACCGGCGGCATGACAGATTATGTACTTAAGCAAAACATTGTAAATAATATTCGTTGAAAACAATAAAATATTACGGAGCTTAAAAATTCCACAAACTAACCTATTGTCTTTACAGTGCGTATTACAGTAGACATATTAGTATTGTCCGGGTGCTGTATAATGAGGTACAAAGTAATTGTTTCATTAATCGACCGACATTATTACGCATAGAGAAAAACAAAGATAACGATCTAGATATTGTAATGCGCTTAAGCTTCTTAAGCCCCTTAGGAATTTCCGGTTGTTTTTTGTTTTTTAAAAGAGAAGTTGGTTCTTTTTTCCTTTCCTTCCTCATTTCGGTCGAAATCGTAAGGTACTTAGATAACAAAGATGATTTTATTATGTAGTACTTAGTTATATGTACTGTATCGACAAACACTTTCGGTTTACGTGACCAAAATACCTACACAAATGTTAAGAAATAATATTTTTAAATCGTTCCAGAGCGTGTTCGCTGTGAGCGCCGTTTAAAGGACATCAACGTCATCTGCAACACATACGTAATAATGTGATAAACCTGTTAGAACACTGTTAGAATTAAATTGATATAAATTCAATGCATATATTTTATTTTTCAGAGATGGCCATTAATTATAATATGTTAAGTACCCTCCTTATTTAAACATGTTAAGATTACATAAACCTCTCTTAATTTTGGAAAATAATTAAAACTATTTAACTTAACTTCGATTTATATATCTTGAAGCTGTAGTGGAAAACGAGGAGATTTTTAACAAAGAGAAAAAGACAGGCAACTCTACAATCAGACGGTCACCCATCTAACTTTAATCTTAGAATCGTAGCCCTACAAAATGAGAGAAAAAGTTTTGAACAAAACTATACCAACTTCAAAACACTAAAAAGACAAAAATAATTCAATGTAAGAACTCATACAATTTAAAATTATTCTTTGGAGTTGATGCTAAGTGGTTTACAAAAGAAAATGAAGCATTATAATAAAAAATACATCACAGAAAAAAATAGAACACAACATGCGCACTAGCTAGTCGCTTAATCCACATATGCGTCAGGACATTCGCCATCACAGTACAATTCAAGCATTGTACTGGATGCCCAGGGTGCGCCGGCTCGCCATCGAGCCAACCGACTCTAGGTTCCGATCCTATTCGATAAAGATTATCTGTCGGAACAGTTCCAGAGCCGGTTGGCGAGGCGAACTCACGAGGAGGCTTCCTGACATGGCACCCCAAACTAATCTACCTACAATTATACGACTATAACTTACATAAATACTAATTACAAAGCGAAACGAAACAAGTCTACCTACTTGAGTATTTTAAAATTAGTTTTACAATACAATCAATACTAAAGTCACCACCAACATACATAATATTAACTAAATGTAATAAATAGATTTCATAAAAACTACATTTCAAATACAAATTCTAAGAATTGATAGTCCCATTATATGAATAATATAATAACGTATGTATATAAACCAAATTAGTGAACTGAATTTATACAACACAACAATAATAAAATACAATTTATACATTATACAACAGTCATAAATCTAATAGATTATAATAAATATAAAAATGGTAGCATCACGAAGGGCTGATTTACAAATTGGTCACCTGTAACAATTATATAAGTTGTATTAATATTCAAACAGATTACAAAAACATAATGCAGTATGTCAAATAACTACCTTTGAACCCAACTATGTTTCTAGCCAACGTGCCAACGCCCTGCAACAGCTCCACTGTGTTAACTACCGTGGATTTCGACCTGTAACCAATCATAATTTTTATGTTTAAGCTGACCTCTAGCAAAACAAATAAGAGAAGCTAGTAGAAAAATGATAAATGTAATTTCAACAGTACCTTGCAGTTCTCGAGGCACATCGGATGACAATTCTTGTTGTTGCGTCGCACACAGTTCTTCAAATGCCATTCGTCATCATCGTCGTTGTACACCAAGTCGAACTTGTCCCCACAGATTGAGCAGTAGTCGTCGACCACTGCCCCAGCCACTACGCTCGGCACCTCCACAGCTTTTGCGGGAGGTTTCTTGAGCATACCACTCATCTCGAACCAGCTTTTACCTGTAGACAATAAAACTATTTATCAGTTAATGCCTTCTTGGTGGAGATAATCTGCTAAAATAAGACTGAATTATAAAATGAAGATTGAACGGACCTGTATCTTGTTTATCTC
Organism: Acentria ephemerella; assembly: GCA_943193645.1. NCBI lineage: Eukaryota > Metazoa > Arthropoda > Insecta > Lepidoptera > Crambidae > Acentria > Acentria ephemerella. The sequence continues at coordinate 819,781 of OW971894.1, forward strand.
CTGCAGCTTCTTCGCATTGGATCCAGTCTGAGTGGCTGTTGTACCAAGGCCTTGGCACGGCCTTCTCGCGCCGGCGTCGATTCTGCTGGAAATGCCAGTCGAGATGTCTTGAATACTGCTCTGTCTCTTTCTGTGGGAATCGTATGCTGCATCCCGAGCATTGTACACCGCTGTACAGAAGGTCTACCAGACCTGGCTGCTTACTGAAAAAAAATACATATTTAATATATAGATAAGTAGGTAGCCGGAGTATTCATGTCATGCCAGCAGAAATAAATAAGGTTAACAAAATAGTTTGTTTTTAAAATACGTACGTTCTCAAGCTATCACGATCCAGCAAATCGACTTTATGCACGACATGCTTTTCGCCTGTGGTTTTTGTCTCCTTTTCTACAGCAGCCTTGGTTCCATCCTCCGGCAGTCTAATGAGCCCAGAGGAAACGAGCCTAGTGAGCAGGTCTTCGACATTGTCACTGCCTACAGGATCTACTTCGGTCAACCGCGAGCGGGGCTGCATAGCAGCTACCTTCTTCACTGAGCACACTTCGTCTGATTCCAACTCCCTCTGTCGCTTGCCATCTTGGATGGCGGATGGTGGCACCGTGGGCTGGGGTGCAGTGAAATAACCGTGGGGCTCCTGGGGTGCGGCGGTGGCGGTAATGTAGCCCACGGTCTCGACGGGTGCGCTAAAGTGGCCATAGGGATGGTTTGGCGCGATACGATAGCCGTAGGATGGATCAACTGGCGGCTGCAAGATTGGTATTGGCAATAGCGGCCTCCTATTGCGCTGACCACGGCCGACGGATGGCGCGACGCGTCCTCCTCCGTACCAGTCCCGAGACGCTTGTTCTGGACGGGACGAGGGTTCAGATCCTGAGCTATCTGGCGTCAGCGGTGGTGTCAAAACGCCCGGAGGTATGATGGTTGAAGTAATCTGTCAACAAAGAATAAATATATACGTTATTCTTTAGTAAAAATTTGCTTTGTCAGTTTGTGAATGCATAGGATATATACAGTGCACAATACTAACGGCATATGGGGTTCTCTGTGTCCAGTACATATTAATGGGTTCCACACGAAACTCACTTATTGGAAATAGTCGAAAATGCTTTATCCAACAAAATTGGACAGACGTTTTACTCCGATCGTGTCTGTGTAGATACTGATGGCGGCGTCGCGGGGACCTCATTAACGTCACTCCGTGGGTATTGCAACTAGCGACTAATGAAAACTGACTATTCCGTATAGCGATTGGCCGTTAATGTAAGGCGCAGGTGGGTGACGCCAATAGTTTTTGGGATCCTAAGTTAAGTTTAATAGATATGGATTCTCACATTTAATATTGGTAGTATGGCTTTATAAGTAAGAATGAAAAGAATTTTAAAGTACTTTCTTATTTTGTTTCAACAAATATTCTACGTAGAGCTATTGGTAGATAAGAAATATGTTTTTCCGTGATTTATTAAGCACTAGTTTCAAGATACGGCTTCGCTCGGGTGCTGTAGATACATAATGCAAAAAATATCTGGATCATAAACACACGACGAATAATATTAATTTAATCCGTTACAATTCGAAAGAAATGCGAGTGTGTAGGTAAATTTCAGTGTTTTCGGTTTTCGTAACTTACCCACCCATGTTTACCCACACATTTACTTCCTTATTTTTCAATTACCTCTAGGTGGTCAGTTTGAGCTTATTTACTATTAATTATATATTTAACTTAACTTCGATGTAGTTACCTCCAAGAGCTTGACAAATATTACTGTTACTTTTTGTTGATCTGAGATCGTAAACAATATGAGTGTTGAACTTGTGCATCAACAGTACGAAGATAATATGGAGCAAACGAATATAAACGACTATAGTCAATAAAAGTAAACGAAACCTACTCCTGTTTTCCCTTAAAACCTTTGTCTTATCTAACAATAAGCAACGTTAGTGATAGCAATTGAATTTAAGACCATAAGCGACTATTTACAAATAGTTTTTAGTGAAAACCTACTATAAAACTTAAAGCCGCAACGGGGCGGTCCGCCGACAGGCCACACAAAAACTGATTGTCTGATAACCGGCGGCTTGACAGATTATGTACTTAAGCAAAACATTGTAAATAATATTCGTTGAAAACAATAAAATATTACGGAGCTTAGAAATTCCACAAACTAACCTATTGTCTTTACAGTGCGTATTACAGTAGACATATTAGTATTGTCCGGGTGCTGTATAATGAGGTACAAAGTAATTGTTTTATTAATCGACCGACATTATTACGCATAGAGAAAAACAAAGATAACGATCTAGATATTGTAATGCGCTTAAGCTTCTTAAGCCCCTTAGGAATTTCCGATTGTTTTTTGTTTTTAAAAAAAGAGAAGTTGGTTCTTTTTCCTTTCCTTCCTCATTTCGGTCGAAATTGTAAGGTACTTAGATAACAAAGATGATTTTATTATGCAGTACTTAGTTATATGTTCTGTACCGACAAACACTTTCGGTTTACGTGACCAAAATACCTACACAAATGTTAAGAAATAATATTTTTAAATCGTCCCAGAGCGTGTTTGCTGTGAGCGCCGTTTAAAGGACATCAACGTCATCTGCAACACATACGTAATAATGTGATAAACCTGTTAGAACACTGTTAGAATTAAATTGATATAAATTCAATGCATATATTTTATTTTTCAGAGATGGCCATTAATTATAATATGTTAAGTACCCTCCTTATTTAAACATGTTAAGATTACATAAACCTCTCTTAATTTTGGAAAATAATTAAAACTATTTAACTTAACTTCGATTTATATATCTCGAAGCTGTAGTGGAAAACGAAGATAAATAATGTTGGGCAAAAACAACTAGGAGCTATCGTTGCACTCAACAACCACTATGAATATGTTATTGTTTATATTTTGTTTAATTAATGAACTTCATTTGTAAGTAATGTGAATTGTCGCAAACATGTGCATGCACTACTGTACTGAACGGGGCTTTTTCAAGTGGATTAAAGAAAAGGTACTCAATTAGACTAAATGTTTTTGTTATTTGTTTGTTACGCTCTGTTTACACAGAAACGATTGGCAAAATCCTTGTTCTATTCGATAGAGCGTACTCCAAAGGTGGTGCCAGGTGGTGGTGAAATCGTGGGCAACATTCAATAACTTTTCGAGTATTTTTAACAAAGAGAAAAAGACAGGCAACTCTACAATCAGACGGTCACCCATCTAACTTTAATCTTAGAATCGTAACCCTAAGAAATTAGAGAAAAAGTTTTGAACAAACCTATACCGACTTCAAAACACTAAAAAGACCAAAATAATTCAATGTAAGAACACATACAATTTAAAAATTATTCTTTGGAGTTGATGCTAAGTTGTTTACAAAAGAAAATGAAGCATTATAATAAAAAATACATCACAGAAAAAAATAGACACAACATGCGCACTAGCTAGTCGCTTAATCCACATATGCGTCAGGACATTCGCCATCACAGTACAATTCAAGCATTGTACTGGATGCCCAGGGTGCGCCGGCTCGCCATCGAGCCAACCGACTCTAGGTTCCGATCCTATTCGATAAAGATTATCTGTCGGAACAGTTCCAGAGCCGGTTGGCGAGGCAAACTCACGAGGAGGCTTCCTGACATGGCACCCCAAACTAATCTACCTACAATTATACGACTATAACTTACATAAATACTAATTACAAAGCAAAACGAAATAAGTCTACCTACTCGAGTATTTTAAAATTAGTTTTACAATACAATCAATACTAAAGTCACCACAAACATACATAATATTAACTAAATGTAATAAATAGATTTCATAAAAACTACATTTCAAATACAAATTCTAAGAATTGATAGTCCCATTATATGAATAATATAATGACGTATGTATATAAACCAAATTAGTGAACTGAATTTATACAACACAACAATAATAAAATACATTTTATACATTATACAACAGTCATAAATCTAATAGATTATAATAAATATAAAAATGGTAGCATCACGAGGGCTGATTGACAAATTGGTCACCTGTAACAATTATATAAGTTTTATTAATATTCAAACAGATTACAAAAACATAATGCAGTATGTCAAATAAGTACCTTTGAACCCAACTATGTTTCTAGCCAAAGTGCCAACGCCCTGCAACAGCTCCACTGTGTTAACTACCGTGGATTTCGACCTGTAACCAATCATAATTTTTATGTTTAAGCTGACCTCTAGCAAAACAAATAAGAGAAGCTAGTAGAAAAATGATAAATCTAATTTAAACAGTACCTTGCAGTTCTCGAGGCACATCGGATGACAATTCTTGTTGTTGCGTCGCACACAGTTCTTCAAATGCCATTCGTCATCATCGTCGTTGTACACCAAGTCGAACTTGTCCCCACAGATTGAACAGTAGTCGTCGACCACTGCCCCAGCCACTACGCTCGGCACCTCCACAGCTTTTGCGGGAGGTTTCTTGAGCATACCACTCATCTCGAACCAGCTTTTACCTATAGATAATAAAACTATTTATCAGTTAATGCTTTCTTGGTGGAGATAATCTGCTAAAATAAGACTGAATTATAAAATGAAGATTGAACGGACCTGTATCTTGTTTATCTCCTGCAGCTTCTTCGCATTGGATCCAGTCTGAGTGGCTGTTGTACCAAGGCCTTGGCACGGCCTTCTCGCGCCGGCGTCGATTCTGCTGGAAATGCCTGTCGAGATGTCTTGAATACTGCTCTGTCTCTTTCTGTGGGAATCGTATGCTGCATCCCGAGCATTGTACACCGCTGTACAGAAGGTCTACCAGACCTGGCTGCTTACTGAAAAAAAATACATATTTAATATATAGATAAGTAGGTAGCCGGAGTATTCATGTCATGCCAGCAGAAATAAATAAGGTTAACAAAATAGTTTGTTTTTAAAATACGTACGTTCTCAAGCTATCACGATCCAGCAAATCGACTTTATGCACGACATGCTTTTCGCCTGTGGTTTTTGCCTCCTTTTCTACAGCAGCCTTGGTTCCATCCTCCGGCAGTCGGATGAGCCCAGAGGAAACGAGCCTAGTGAGCAGGTCTTCGACATTGTCACTGCCTACAGGATCTACTTCGGTCAACCGCGAGCGGGGCTGCATAGCAGCTACCTTCTTCACTGAGCGCACTTCGTCTGATTCCAGCTCCCTCTGTCGCTTGCCATCTTGGATGGCGGATGGTGGCACCGTGGGCTGGGGTGCAGTGATATAACCGTGGGGCTCCTGGGGTGCGGCGGTGGCGGTAAAGTAGCCCACGGTCTCGACGGGTGCGCTAAAGTGGCCATAGGGATGGTTTGGCGCGATACGGTAGCCGTAGGATGGATCAACTGGCGGCTGCAAGATTGGTGTTGGCAATAGCGGCCTCCTATTGCGCTGACCACGGCTGACGGATGGCGCGACGCGTCCTCCTCCGTACCAGTCCCGAGACGCTTGTTCTGGACGGGACGAGGGTTCAGCCCCTGGGCTATCTGGCGTCAGCGGTGGTGTCAAAACGCCCGGAGGTATGATGGTTGAAGTAATCTGTCAACAAAGAATAAAAATATACGTTATTCTTAAGTAAAAATTTGCTTTGTCAGTTTGTGAATGCATAGGATATATACAGTGCACAATACTTACGGCATATGGGGTTCTCTGTGTCCAGTACATATTAATGGATTCCACACGAAACTCACTTATTGGAAATAGTCGAAAATGCTTTATCCAACAAAATTGGACAGACGTTTTACTCCGATCGTGTCTGTGTAGATACTGATGGCGGCGTCGCGGGGACCTCATTAATGTCACTCCGTGGGTATTGCAACTAGCGACTAATGAAAACTGACTAATCCGTATAGCGATTGGCCCTTAATGTAAGGCGCAGGTGGGTGACGCCAATAGTTTTTGGGATCCTAAGTTAAGTTTAATAGATATGGGTTCTATGACATCGCTGTAATACACATTTAATATTGGTAGTATGGCTTTATAAGTAAGAATGAAAAGAATTTTAAAGTACTTTCTTACTTTATTTCAACAAATATTCTACGTAGAGCTATTGGTAGATAAGAAATATGTTTTTCCGTGATTTATTAAGCACTAGTTTCCCGATACGGCTTCGCTCGGGTGCTGTAGATACATAATGCAAAAAATATCTGGATCATAAACACACGACGAATAATATTAATTTAATCCGATACAGTTCGAAAGAAATGCGAGTGTGTAGGTAAATTTCAGTGTTTTCGGTTTTCGTAACTTACCCACCCATGTTTACCTACACATTTACTTCCTTATTTTTCAATTACCTCTTGGTGGTCAGTTTGAGCTTATTTACTATTAATTATATATTTAACTTAACTTCGATGTAGGTACCTCCAAGAGGTTGACAAATATTACTGTTACTTATTTATTGATCTGAGATCGTGAACAATATGAGTGTTGAACTTGTGCATCAACAGAACGAAGATAATATAGAGCAAACGAATGTAAACGACTGTAGTCAATAAAAGTAACCGAAACCTACTCCTGTTTTCCCTAAAAGCATGTCTTATCTAACAATAAGCAACGTTAGTGATAGCAATTGAATTTGAGACCATAAGCGACTATTTACAAATACTTTTTAGTGAAAACCTACTATAAAACTTAAAGCGGCAACGGGGCGGTCCGCCGACAGGTCACACAAAAACTGATTGTCTGATAACCGGCGGCTTGACAGATTATGTACTTAAGCAAAACATTGTAAATAATATTCGTTGAAAACAATAAAATATTACGGAGCTTAAAAATTCCACAAACTAGCCTATTGTCTTTACAGTGCGTATTACAGTAGACATATTAGTATTGTCCGGGTGCTGTATAATGAGGTACAAAGTAATTGTTTCATTAATCGCCCGACATTATTACGCATAGAGAAAAACAAAGATAACGATCTAGATATTGTAATGCGCTTAAGCTTCTTAAGCCCCTTAGGAATTTCTGGTTGTTTTTTGTTTTTTAAAAGAGAAGTTGGTTCTTTTACCTTTCTTTCCTCATTTCGGTCGAAATTGTAAGGTACCTAGATAACAAAGATGATTTTATTATGCAGTACTTAGTTAGATGTACTGTACCGACAAACACTTTCGGTTTACGTGACCAAAATACCTACACAAATGTTAAGAAATAATATTTTTAAATCGTCCCAGAGCGTGTTCGCTGTGAGCGCCGTTTAAAGGACATCAACGTCATCTGCAACACATACGTAATAATGTGATAAACCTGTTAGAACACTGTTAGAATTAAATTGATATAAATTCAATGCATATATTTTATTTTTCAGAGATGGCATTAATTATAATATGTTAAGTACCCTCCTTATTTAAACATGTTAAGATTACATACACCTCTCTTAATTTTGGAAAATAATTAAAACTATTTAACTTAACTTCGATTTATTTATCTTGAAGCTATAGTGGAAAACGAGGAGATTTTTAACAAAGAGAAAAAGACAGGCAACTCTTCAATCAGACGGTCACCCATCTAACTTTAATCTTAGAATCGTAACCCTACGAAATGAGAGAAAAAGTTTTGAACAAACCTATACCGACTTCAAAACACTAAAAAGACAAAAATAATTCAATGTAAGAACTCATACAATTTAAAAATTATTCTTTGGAGTTGATGCTAAGTTGTTTACAAAAGAAAATGAAGCATTATAATAAAAAATACATCACAGAAAAAAATAGAACACAACATGCGCACTAGCTAGTCGCTTAATCCACATATGCGTCAGGACATTCGCCATCACAGTACAATTCAAGCATTGTACTGGATGCCCAGGGTGCGCCGGCTCGCCATCGAGCCAACCGACTCTAGGTTCCGATCCTATTCGATAAAGATTATCTGTCGGAACAGTTCCAGAGCCGGTTGGCGAGGCAAACTCACGAGGAGGCTTCCTGACATGGCACCCCAAACTAATCTACCTACAATTATACGACTATAACTTACATAAATACTAATTACAAAGCAAAACGAAATAAGTCTACCTACTCGAGTATTTTAAAATTAGTTTTACAATACAATCAATACTAAAGTCACCACAAACATACATAATATTAACTAAATGTAATAAATAGATTTCATAAAAACTACATTTCAAATACAAATTCTAAGAATTGATAGTCCCATTATATGAATAATATAATGACGTATGTATATAAACCAAATTAGTGAACTGAATTTATACAACACAACAATAATAAAATACATTTTATACATTATACAACAGTCATAAATCTAATAGATTATAATAAATATAAAAATGGTAGCATCACGAGGGCTGATTGACAAATTGGTCACCTGTAACAATTATATAAGTTTTATTAATATTCAAACAGATTACAAAAACATAATGCAGTATGTCAAATAAGTACCTTTGAACCCAACTATGTTTCTAGCCAAAGTGCCAACGCCCTGCAACAGCTCCACTGTGTTAACTACCGTGGATTTCGACCTGTAACCAATCATAATTTTTATGTTTAAGCTGACCTCTAGCAAAACAAATAAGAGAAGCTAGTAGAAAAATGATAAATCTAATTTAAACAGTACCTTGCAGTTCTCGAGGCACATCGGATGACAATTCTTGTTGTTGCGTCGCACACAGTTCTTCAAATGCCATTCGTCATCATCGTCGTTGTACACCAAGTCGAACTTGTCCCCACAGATTGAACAGTAGTCGTCGACCACTGCCCCAGCCACTACGCTCGGCACCTCCACAGCTTTTGCGGGAGGTTTCTTGAGCATACCACTCATCTCGAACCAGCTTTTACCTATAGATAATAAAACTATTTATCAGTTAATGCTTTCTTGGTGGAGATAATCTGCTAAAATAAGACTGAATTATAAAATGAAGATTGAACGGACCTGTATCTTGTTTATCTCCTGCAGCTTCTTCGCATTGGATCCAGTCTGAGTGGCTGTTGTACCAAGGCCTTGGCACGGCCTTCTCGCGCCGGCGTCGATTCTGCTGGAAATGCCTGTCGAGATGTCTTGAATACTGCTCTGTCTCTTTCTGTGGGAATCGTATGCTGCATCCCGAGCATTGTACACCGCTGTACAGAAGGTCTACCAGACCTGGCTGCTTACTGAAAAAAAATACATATTTAATATATAGATAAGTAGGTAGCCGGAGTATTCATGTCATGCCAGCAGAAATAAATAAGGTTAACAAAATAGTTTGTTTTTAAAATACGTACGTTCTCAAGCTATCACGATCCAGCAAATCGACTTTATGCACGACATGCTTTTCGCCTGTGGTTTTTGCCTCCTTTTCTACAGCAGCCTTGGTTCCATCCTCCGGCAGTCGGATGAGCCCAGAGGAAACGAGCCTAGTGAGCAGGTCTTCGACATTGTCACTGCCTACAGGATCTACTTCGGTCAACCGCGAGCGGGGCTGCATAGCAGCTACCTTCTTCACTGAGCGCACTTCGTCTGATTCCAGCTCCCTCTGTCGCTTGCCATCTTGGATGGCGGATGGTGGCACCGTGGGCTGGGGTGCAGTGATATAACCGTGGGGCTCCTGGGGTGCGGCGGTGGCGGTAAAGTAGCCCACGGTCTCGACGGGTGCGCTAAAGTGGCCATAGGGATGGTTTGGCGCGATACGGTAGCCGTAGGATGGATCAACTGGCGGCTGCAAGATTGGTGTTGGCAATAGCGGCCTCCTATTGCGCTGACCACGGCTGACGGATGGCGCGACGCGTCCTCCTCCGTACCAGTCCCGAGACGCTTGTTCTGGACGGGACGAGGGTTCAGCCCCTGGGCTATCTGGCGTCAGCGGTGGTGTCAAAACGCCCGGAGGTATGATGGTTGAAGTAATCTGTCAACAAAGAATAAAAATATACGTTATTCTTAAGTAAAAATTTGCTTTGTCAGTTTGTGAATGCATAGGATATATACAGTGCACAATACTTACGGCATATGGGGTTCTCTGTGTCCAGTACATATTAATGGATTCCACACGAAACTCACTTATTGGAAATAGTCGAAAATGCTTTATCCAACAAAATTGGACAGACGTTTTACTCCGATCGTGTCTGTGTAGATACTGATGGCGGCGTCGCGGGGACCTCATTAATGTCACTCCGTGGGTATTGCAACTAGCGACTAATGAAAACTGACTAATCCGTATAGCGATTGGCCCTTAATGTAAGGCGCAGGTGGGTGACGCCAATAGTTTTTGGGATCCTAAGTTAAGTTTAATAGATATGGGTTCTATGACATCGCTGTAATACACATTTAATATTGGTAGTATGGCTTTATAAGTAAGAATGAAAAGAATTTTAAAGTACTTTCTTACTTTATTTCAACAAATATTCTACGTAGAGCTATTGGTAGATAAGAAATATGTTTTTCCGTGATTTATTAAGCACTAGTTTCCCGATACGGCTTCGCTCGGGTGCTGTAGATACATAATGCAAAAAATATCTGGATCATAAACACACGACGAATAATATTAATTTAATCCGATACAGTTCGAAAGAAATGCGAGTGTGTAGGTAAATTTCAGTGTTTTCGGTTTTCGTAACTTACCCACCCATGTTTACCTACACATTTACTTCCTTATTTTTCAATTACCTCTTGGTGGTCAGTTTGAGCTTATTTACTATTAATTATATATTTAACTTAACTTCGATGTAGGTACCTCCAAGAGGTTGACAAATATTACTGTTACTTATTTATTGATCTGAGATCGTGAACAATATGAGTGTTGAACTTGTGCATCAACAGTACGAAGATAATATAGAGCAAACGAATGTAAACGACTGTAGTCAATAAAAGTAACCGAAACCTACTCCTGTTTTCCCTAAAAGCATGTCTTATCTAACAATAAGCAACGTTAGTGATAGCAATTGAATTTGAGACCATAAGCGACTATTTACAAATACTTTTTAGTGAAAACCTACTATAAAACTTAAAGCGGCAACGGGGCGGTCCGCCGACAGGTCACACAAAAACTGATTGTCTGATAACCGGCGGCTTGACAGATTATGTACTTAAGCAAAACATTGTAAATAATATTCGTTGAAAACAATAAAATATTACGGAGCTTAAAAATTCCACAAACTAGCCTATTGTCTTTACAGTGCGTATTACAGTAGACATATTAGTATTGTCCGGGTGCTGTATAATGAGGTACAAAGTAATTGTTTCATTAATCGCCCGACATTATTACGCATAGAGAAAAACAAAGATAACGATCTAGATATTGTAATGCGCTTAAGCTTCTTAAGCCCCTTAGGAATTTCTGGTTGTTTTTTGTTTTTTAAAAGAGAAGTTGGTTCTTTTACCTTTCTTTCCTCATTTCGGTCGAAATTGTAAGGTACCTAGATAACAAAGATGATTTTATTATGCAGTACTTAGTTAGATGTACTGTACCGACAAACACTTTCGGTTTACGTGACCAAAATACCTACACAAATGTTAAGAAATAATATTTTTAAATCGTCCCAGAGCGTGTTCGCTGTGAGCGCCGTTTAAAGGACATCAACGTCATCTGCAACACATACGTAATAATGTGATAAACCTGTTAGAACACTGTTAGAATTAAATTGATATAAATTCAATGCATATATTTTATTTTTCAGAGATGGCATTAATTATAATATGTTAAGTACCCTCCTTATTTAAACATGTTAAGATTACATACACCTCTCTTAATTTTGGAAAATAATTAAAACTATTTAACTTAACTTCGATTTATTTATCTTGAAGCTATAGTGGAAAACGAGGAGATTTTTAACAAAGAGAAAAAGACAGGCAACTCTTCAATCAGACGGTCACCCATCTAACTTTAATCTTAGAATCGTAACCCTACGAAATGAGAGAAAAAGTTTTGAACAAACCTATACCGACTTCAAAACACTAAAAAGACAAAAATAATTCAATGTAAGAACTCATACAATTTAAAAATTATTCTTTGGAGTTGATGCTAAGTTGTTTACAAAAGAAAATGAAGCATTATAATAAAAAATACATCACAGAAAAAAATAGACACAACATGCGCACTAGCTAGTCGCTTAATCCACATATGCGTCAGGACATTCGCCATCACAGTACAATTCAAGCATTGTACTGGATGCCCAGGGTGCGCCGGCTCGCCATCGAGCCAACCGACTCTAGGTTCCGATCCTATTCGATAAAGATTATCTGTCGGAACAGTTCCAGAGCCGGTTGGCGAGGCAAACTCACGAGGAGGCTTCCTGACATGGCACCCCAAACTAATCTACCTACAATTATACGACTATAACTTACATAAATACTAATTACAAAGCAAAACGAAATAAGTCTACCTACTCGAGTATTTTAAAATTAGTTTTACAATACAATCAATACTAAAGTCACCACAAACATACATAATATTAACTAAATGTAATAAATAGATTTCATAAAAACTACATTTCAAATACAAATTCTAAGAATTGATAGTCCCATTATATGAATAATATAATGACGTATGTATATAAACCAAATTAGTGAACTGAATTTATACAACACAACAATAATAAAATACATTTTATACATTATACAACAGTCATAAATCTAATAGATTATAATAAATATAAAAATGGTAGCATCACGAGGGCTGATTGACAAATTGGTCACCTGTAACAATTATATAAGTTTTATTAATATTCAAACAGATTACAAAAACATAATGCAGTATGTCAAATAAGTACCTTTGAACCCAACTATGTTTCTAGCCAAAGTGCCAACGCCCTGCAACAGCTCCACTGTGTTAACTACCGTGGATTTCGACCTGTAACCAATCATAATTTTTATGTTTAAGCTGACCTCTAGCAAAACAAATAAGAGAAGCTAGTAGAAAAATGATAAATCTAATTTAAACAGTACCTTGCAGTTCTCGAGGCACATCGGATGACAATTCTTGTTGTTGCGTCGCACACAGTTCTTCAAATGCCATTCGTCATCATCGTCGTTGTACACCAAGTCGAACTTGTCCCCACAGATTGAACAGTAGTCGTCGACCACTGCCCCAGCCACTACGCTCGGCACCTCCACAGCTTTTGCGGGAGGTTTCTTGAGCATACCACTCATCTCGAACCAGCTTTTACCTATAGATAATAAAACTATTTATCAGTTAATGCTTTCTTGGTGGAGATAATCTGCTAAAATAAGACTGAATTATAAAATGAAGATTGAACGGACCTGTATCTTGTTTATCTCCTGCAGCTTCTTCGCATTGGATCCAGTCTGAGTGGCTGTTGTACCAAGGCCTTGGCACGGCCTTCTCGCGCCGGCGTCGATTCTGCTGGAAATGCCAGTCGAGATGTCTTGAATACTGCTCTGTCTCTTTCTGTGGGAATCGTATGCTGCATCCCGAGCATTGTACACCGCTGTACAGAAGGTCTACCAGACCTGGCTGCTTACTGAAAAAAAATACATATTTAATATATAGATAAGTAGGTAGCCGGAGTATTCATGTCATGCCAGCAGAAATAAATAAGGTTAACAAAATAGTTTGTTTTTAAAATACGTACGTTCTCAAGCTATCACGATCCAGCAAATCGACTTTATGCACGACATGCTTTTCGCCTGTGGTTTTTGCCTCCTTTTCTACAGCAGCCTTGGTTCCATCCTCCGGCAGTCGGATGAGCCCAGAGGAAACGAGCCTAGTGAGCAGGTCTTCGACATTGTCACTGCCTACAGGATCTACTTCGGTCAACCGCGAGCGGGGCTGCATAGCAGCTACCTTCTTCACTGAGCGCACTTCGTCTGATTCCAGCTCCCTCTGTCGCTTGCCATCTTGGATGGCGGATGGTGGCACCGTGGGCTGGGGTGCAGTGATATAACCGTGGGGCTCCTGGGGTGCGGCGGTGGCGGTAAAGTAGCCCACGGTCTCGACGGGTGCGCTAAAGTGGCCATAGGGATGGTTTGGCGCGATACGGTAGCCGTAGGATGGATCAACTGGCGGCTGCAAGATTGGTGTTGGCAATAGCGGCCTCCTATTGCGCTGACCACGGCTGACGGATGGCGCGACGCGTCCTCCTCCGTACCAGTCCCGAGACGCTTGTTCTGGACGGGACGAGGGTTCAGCCCCTGGGCTATCTGGCGTCAGCGGTGGTGTCAAAACGCCCGGAGGTATGATGGTTGAAGTAATCTGTCAACAAAGAATAAAAATATACGTTATTCTTAAGTAAAAATTTGCTTTGTCAGTTTGTGAATGCATAGGATATATACAGTGCACAATACTTACGGCATATGGGGTTCTCTGTGTCCAGTACATATTAATGGATTCCACACGAAACTCACTTATTGGAAATAGTCGAAAATGCTTTATCCAACAAAATTGGACAGACGTTTTACTCCGATCGTGTCTGTGTAGATACTGATGGCGGCGTCGCGGGGACCTCATTAATGTCACTCCGTGGGTATTGCAACTAGCGACTAATGAAAACTGACTAATCCGTATAGCGATTGGCCCTTAATGTAAGGCGCAGGTGGGTGACGCCAATAGTTTTTGGGATCCTAAGTTAAGTTTAATAGATATGGGTTCTATGACATCGCTGTAATACACATTTAATATTGGTAGTATGGCTTTATAAGTAAGAATGAAAAGAATTTTAAAGTACTTTCTTACTTTATTTCAACAAATATTCTACGTAGAGCTATTGGTAGATAAGAAATATGTTTTTCCGTGATTTATTAAGCACTAGTTTCCCGATACGGCTTCGCTCGGGTGCTGTAGATACATAATGCAAAAAATATCTGGATCATAAACACACGACGAATAATATTAATTTAATCCGATACAGTTCGAAAGAAATGCGAGTGTGTAGGTAAATTTCAGTGTTTTCGGTTTTCGTAACTTACCCACCCATGTTTACCTACACATTTACTTCCTTATTTTTCAATTACCTCTTGGTGGTCAGTTTGAGCTTATTTACTATTAATTATATATTTAACTTAACTTCGATGTAGGTACCTCCAAGAGGTTGACAAATATTACTGTTACTTATTTATTGATCTGAGATCGTGAACAATATGAGTGTTGAACTTGTGCATCAACAGTACGAAGATAGTATAGAGCAAACGAATGTAAACGACTGTAGTCAATAAAAGTAACCGAAACCTACTCCTGTTTTCCCTAAAAGCATGTCTTATCTAACAATAAGCAACGTTAGTGATAGCAATTGAATTTGAGACCATAAGCGACTATTTACAAATACTTTTTAGTGAAAACCTACTATAAAACTTAAAGCGGCAACGGGGCGGTCCGCCGACAGGTCACACAAAAACTGATTGTCTGATAACCGGCGGCTTGACAGATTATGTACTTAAGCAAAACATTGTAAATAATATTCGTTGAAAACAATAAAATATTACGGAGCTTAAAAATTCCACAAACTAGCCTATTGTCTTTACAGTGCGTATTACAGTAGACATATTAGTATTGTCCGGGTGCTGTATAATGAGGTACAAAGTAATTGTTTCATTAATCGCCCGACATTATTACGCATAGAGAAAAACAAAGATAACGATCTAGATATTGTAATGCGCTTAAGCTTCTTAAGCCCCTTAGGAATTTCTGGTTGTTTTTTGTTTTTTAAAAGAGAAGTTGGTTCTTTTACCTTTCTTTCCTCATTTCGGTCGAAATTGTAAGGTACCTAGATAACAAAGATGATTTTATTATGCAGTACTTAGTTAGATGTACTGTACCGACAAACACTTTCGGTTTACGTGACCAAAATACCTACACAAATGTTAAGAAATAATATTTTTAAATCGTCCCAGAGCGTGTTCGCTGTGAGCGCCGTTTAAAGGACATCAACGTCATCTGCAACACATACGTAATAATGTGATAAACCTGTTAGAACACTGTTAGAATTAAATTGATATAAATTCAATGCATATATTTTATTTTTCAGAGATGGCATTAATTATAATATGTTAAGTACCCTCCTTATTTAAACATGTTAAGATTACATACACCTCTCTTAATTTTGGAAAATAATTAAAACTATTTAACTTAACTTCGATTTATTTATCTTGAAGCTATAGTGGAAAACGAGGAGATTTTTAACAAAGAGAAAAAGACAGGCAACTCTTCAATCAGACGGTCACCCATCTAACTTTAATCTTAGAATCGTAACCCTACGAAATGAGAGAAAAAGTTTTGAACAAACCTATACCGACTTCAAAACACTAAAAAGACAAAAATAATTCAATGTAAGAACTCATACAATTTAAAAATTATTCTTTGGAGTTGATGCTAAGTTGTTTACAAAAGAAAATGAAGCATTATAATAAAAAATACATCACAGAAAAAAATAGAACACAACATGCGCACTAGCTAGTCGCTTAATCCACATATGCGTCAGGACATTCGCCATCACAGTACAATTCAAGCATTGTACTGGATGCCCAGGGTGCGCCGGCTCGCCATCGAGCCAACCGACTCTAGGTTCCGATCCTATTCGATAAAGATTATCTGTCGGAACAGTTCCAGAGCCGGTTGGCGAGGCAAACTCACGAGGAGGCTTCCTGACATGGCACCCCAAACTAATCTACCTACAATTATACGACTATAACTTACATAAATACTAATTACAAAGCAAAACGAAATAAGTCTACCTACTCGAGTATTTTAAAATTAGTTTTACAATACAATCAATACTAAAGTCACCACAAACATACATAATATTAACTAAATGTAATAAATAGATTTCATAAAAACTACATTTCAAATACAAATTCTAAGAATTGATAGTCCCATTATATGAATAATATAATGACGTATGTATATAAACCAAATTAGTGAACTGAATTTATACAACACAACAATAATAAAATACATTTTATACATTATACAACAGTCATAAATCTAATAGATTATAATAAATATAAAAATGGTAGCATCACGAGGGCTGATTGACAAATTGGTCACCTGTAACAATTATATAAGTTTTATTAATATTCAAACAGATTACAAAAACATAATGCAGTATGTCAAATAAGTACCTTTGAACCCAACTATGTTTCTAGCCAAAGTGCCAACGCCCTGCAACAGCTCCACTGTGTTAACTACCGTGGATTTCGACCTGTAACCAATCATAATTTTTATGTTTAAGCTGACCTCTAGCAAAACAAATAAGAGAAGCTAGTAGAAAAATGATAAATCTAATTTAAACAGTACCTTGCAGTTCTCGAGGCACATCGGATGACAATTCTTGTTGTTGCGTCGCACACAGTTCTTCAAATGCCATTCGTCATCATCGTCGTTGTACACCAAGTCGAACTTGTCCCCACAGATTGAACAGTAGTCGTCGACCACTGCCCCAGCCACTACGCTCGGCACCTCCACAGCTTTTGCGGGAGGTTTCTTGAGCATACCACTCATCTCGAACCAGCTTTTACCTATAGATAATAAAACTATTTATCAGTTAATGCTTTCTTGGTGGAGATAATCTGCTAAAATAAGACTGAATTATAAAATGAAGATTGAACGGACCTGTATCTTGTTTATCTCCTGCAGCTTCTTCGCATTGGATCCAGTCTGAGTGGCTGTTGTACCAAGGCCTTGGCACGGCCTTCTCGCGCCGGCGTCGATTCTGCTGGAAATGCCAGTCGAGATGTCTTGAATACTGCTCTGTCTCTTTCTGTGGGAATCGTATGCTGCATCCCGAGCATTGTACACCGCTGTACAGAAGGTCTACCAGACCTGGCTGCTTACTGAAAAAAAATACATATTTAATATATAGATAAGTAGGTAGCCGGAGTATTCATGTCATGCCAGCAGAAATAAATAAGGTTAACAAAATAGTTTGTTTTTAAAATACGTACGTTCTCAAGCTATCACGATCCAGCAAATCGACTTTATGCACGACATGCTTTTCGCCTGTGGTTTTTGCCTCCTTTTCTACAGCAGCCTTGGTTCCATCCTCCGGCAGTCGGATGAGCCCAGAGGAAACGAGCCTAGTGAGCAGGTCTTCGACATTGTCACTGCCTACAGGATCTACTTCGGTCAACCGCGAGCGGGGCTGCATAGCAGCTACCTTCTTCACTGAGCGCACTTCGTCTGATCCCAGCTCCCTCTGTCGCTTGCCATCTTGGATGGCGGATGGTGGCACCGTGGGCTGGGGTGCAGTGATATAACCGTGGGGCTCCTGGGGTGCGGCGGTGGCGGTAAAGTAGCCCACGGTCTCGACGGGTGCGCTAAAGTGGCCATAGGGATGGTTTGGCGCGATACGGTAGCCGTAGGATGGATCAACTGGCGGCTGCAAGATTGGTGTTGGCAATAGCGGCCTCCTATTGCGCTGACCACGGCTGACGGATGGCGCGACGCGTCCTCCTCCGTACCAGTCCCGAGACGCTTGTTCTGGACGGGGCGAGGGTTCAGCCCCTGGGCTATCTGGCGTCAGCGGTGGTGTCAAAACGCCCGGAGGTATGATGGTTGAAGTAATCTGTCAACAAAGAATAAAAATATACGTTATTCTTTAGTAAAAATTTGCGTCAGTTTGTGAATGCATAGGATATACAGTGCACAATACTTACGGCATATGGGGTTCTCTGTGTCCAGTACATATTAATGGGTTCCACACGAAACTCACTTATTGGAAATAGTCGAAAATGCTTTATCCAACAAAATTGGACAGACGTTTTACTCCGATCGTGTCTGTGTAGATACTGATGGCGGCGTCGCGGGGACCTCATTAACGTCACTCCGTGGTATTGCAACTAGCGACTAATGAAAACTGACTAATCCGTATAGCGATTGGCCGTTAATGTAAGGCGCAGGTGGGTGACGCCAATAGTTTTTGGGATCCTAAGTTAAGTTTAATAGATATGGATTCTCACATTTAATATTGGTAGTATGGCTTTATAAGTAAGAATGAAAAGAATTTTAAAGTACTTTCTTATTTTGTTTCAACAAATATTCTACGTAGAGCTATTGGTAGATAAGAAATAAGTTTTTCCGTGATTTATTTAGCACTAGTGTCCCGATACGGCTTCGCTCGGGTGCTGTAAATACATAATGGAAAAAATATCTGGATCATAAACACACGACGAATAAGATTAATTTAATCCGATACAGTTCGAAAGAAATGCGAGTGTGTAGGTAAATTTCAGTGTTTTCGGTTTTCGTAACTTCAAACTGACCACCAAGAGGTAATTGAAAAATAAGGAAGTAAATGTGTTTACCCACACATTTACTTCCTTATTTTTCATTTACCTCTTGGTGGTCAGTTTGAGCTTATTTACTATTAATTATATATTTAACTTAACTTCGATGTAGGTACCTCCAAGAGGTTGACAAATATTACTGTTACTTATTTATAGATCTGAGATCGTGAACAATATGAGTGTTGAACTTGTGCATCAACAGTACGAAGATAATATGGAGCAAACGAATATAAACGACTGTAGTCAATAAAAGTAACCGAAACCTACTTCTGTTTTCCCTAAAAACCTTTGTCTTATCTAACAATAAGCAACGTTAGTGATAGCAAATAGTTTTTAGTGAAAACCTACTATAAAACTTAAAGCGGCAACGGGGCGGTCCGCCGACAGGCCACACAAAAACTGATTGTCTGATAACCGGCGGCATGACAGATTATGTACTTAAGCAAAACATTGTAAATAATATTCGTTGAAAACAATAAAATATTACGGAGCTTAAAAATTCCTACCTACTACTAACCTATTGTCTTTACAGTGCGTATTACAGTAGACATATTAGTATTGTCCGGGTGCTGTATAATGAGGTACAAAGTAATTGTTTTATTAATCGACCGACATTATTACGCATAGAGAAAAACAAAGATAACGATCTAGATATTGTAATGCGCTTAAGCTTCTTAAGCCCTTTAGGAATTTCCGATTGTTTTTTGTTTTTAAAAAAAGAGAAGTTGGTTCTTTTTTCCTTTCCTCCTCATTTCGGTCGAAATTGTAAGGTACTTAGATAACAAAGATGATTTTATTATGTAGTACTTAGTTATATGTACTGTATCCACCAAAATACCTACACAAATGTTAAGAAATAATATTTTTAAATCGTCCCAGAGCGTGTTCGCTGTGAGCGCCGTTTAAAGGACATCAACGTCATCTGCAACACATACGTAATGATGTGATAAACCTGTTAGAACACTGTTAGAATTAAATTGATATAAATTCAATGCATATATTTTATTTTTCAGAGATGGCCATTAATTATAATATGTTAAGTACCCTCCTTATTTAAACATGTTAAGATTACATAAACCTCTCTTAATTTTGGAAAATAATTAAAACTATTTAACTTAACTTCGATTTATATATCTTGAAGCTGTAGTGGAAAACGAGGAGATTTTTAACAAAGAGAAAAAGACAGGCAACTCTACAATCAGACGGTCACCCATCTAACTTTAATCTTAGAATCGTAGCCCTACAAAATGAGAGAAAAAGTTTTGAACAAAACTATACCAACTTCAAAACACTAAAAAGACAAAAATAATTCAATGTAAGAACTCATACAATTTAAAATTATTCTTTGGAGTTGATGCTAAGTGGTTTACAAAAGAAAATGAAGCATTATAATAAAAAAATACATCACAGAAAAAAATAGAACACAACATGCGCACTAGCTAGTCGCTTAATCCACATATGCGTCAGGACATTCGCCATCACAGTACAATTCAAGCATTGTACTGGATGCCCAGGGTGCGCCGGCTCGCCATCGAGCCAACCGACTCTAGGTTCCGATCCTATTCGATAAAGATTATCTGTCGGAACAGTTCCAGAGCCGGTTGGCGAGGCAAACTCACGAGGAGGCTTCCTGACATGGCACCCCAAACTAATCTACCTACAATTATACGACTATAACTTACATAAATACTAATTACAAAGCAAAACGAAATAAGTCTACCTACTCGAGTATTTTAAAATTAGTTTTACAATACAATCAATACTAAAGTCACCACAAACATACATAATATTAACTAAATGTAATAAATAGATTTCATAAAAACTACATTTCAAATACAAATTCTAAGAATTGATAGTCCCATTATATGAATAATATAATGACGTATGTATATAAACCAAATTAGTGAACTGAATTTATACAACACAACAATAATAAAATACAATTTATACATTATACAACAGTCATAGATCTAATAGATTATAATAAATATAAAAATGGTAGCGCAGGGTCACGAAGGGCTGATTGACAAATTGGTCACCTGTAACAATTATATATATAAGTTTTTTTAATATTCAAACAGATTACAAAAACATAATGCAGTATGTCAAACAACTACCTTTGAACCCAACTATGTTTCTAGCCAAAGTGCCAATGCCCTGCAACAGCTCCACTGTGTTAACTACCGTGGATTTCGACCTGTAACCAATCATAATTTTTATGTTTAAGCCGACCTCTAACAAAACGAATAAGAGAAGCTAGTAGAAAAATGATAAATCTAATTTAAACAGTACCTTGCAGTTCTCGAGGCACATCGGATGACAATTCTTGTTGTTGCGTCGCACACAGTTCTTCAAATGCCATTCGTCATCATCGTCGTTGTACACCAAGTCGAACTTGTCCCCACAGATTGAGCAGTAGTCGTCGACCACTGCCCCAGCCACTACGCTCGGCACCTCCACAGCTTTTGCGGGAGGTTTCTTGAGCATACCACTCATCTCGAACCAGCTTTTACCTGTAGACAATAAAACTATTTATCAGTTAATGCCTTCTTGGTGGAGATAATCTGCTAAAATAAGACTGAATTATAAAATGAAGATTGAACGGACCTGTATCTTGTTTATCTCCTGCAGCTTCTTCGCATTGGATCCAGTCTGAGTGGCTGTTGTACCAAGGCCTTGGCACGGCCTTCTCGCGCCGGCGTCGATTCTGCTGGAAATGCCAGTCGAGATGTCTTGAATACTGCTCTGTCTCTTTCTGTGGGAATCGTATGCTGCATCCCGAGCATTGTACACCGCTGTACAGAAGGTCTACCAGACCTGGCTGCTTACTGAAAAAAAATACATATTTAATATATAGATAAGTAGGTAGCCGGAGTATTCATGTCATGCCAGCAGAAATAAATAAGGTTAACAAAATAGTTTGTTTTTAAAATACGTACGTTCTCAAGCTATCACGATCCAGCAAATCGACTTTATGCACGACATGCTTTTCGCCTGTGGTTTTTGCCTCCTTTTCTACAGCAGCCTTGGTTCCATCCTCCGGCAGTCGGATGAGCCCAGAGGAAACGAGCCTAGTGAGCAGGTCTTCGACATTGTCACTGCCTACAGGATCTACTTCGGTCAACCGCGAGCGGGGCTGCATAGCAGCTACCTTCTTCACTGAGCGCACTTCGTCTGATCCCAGCTCCCTCTGTCGCTTGCCATCTTGGATGGCGGATGGTGGCACCGTGGGCTGGGGTGCAGTGATATAACCGTGGGGCTCCTGGGGTGCGGCGGTGGCGGTAAAGTAGCCCACGGTCTCGACGGGTGCGCTAAAGTGGCCATAGGGATGGTTTGGCGCGATACGGTAGCCGTAGGATGGATCAACTGGCGGCTGCAAGATTGGTGTTGGCAATAGCGGCCTCCTATTGCGCTGACCACGGCTGACGGATGGCGCGACGCGTCCTCCTCCGTACCAGTCCCGAGACGCTTGTTCTGGACGGGGCGAGGGTTCAGCCCCTGGGCTATCTGGCGTCAGCGGTGGTGTCAAAACGCCCGGAGGTATGATGGTTGAAGTAATCTGTCAACAAAGAATAAAAATGTACGTTATTCTTTAGTAAAAATTTGCGTCAGTTTGTGAATGCATAGGATATACAGTGCACAATACTTACGGCATATGGGGTTCTCTGTGTCCAGTACATATTAATGGGTTCCACACGAAACTCACTTATTGGAAATAGTCGAAAATGCTTTATCCAACAAAATTGGACAGACGTTTTACTCCGATCGTGTCTGTGTAGATACTGATGGCGGCGTCGCGGGGACCTCATTAACGTCACTCCGTGGTATTGCAACTAGCGACTAATGAAAACTGACTAATCCGTATAGCGATTGGCCGTTAATGTAAGGCGCAGGTGGGTGACGCCAATAGTTTTTGGGATCCTAAGTTAAGTTTAATAGATATGGATTCTCACATTTAATATTGGTAGTATGGCTTTATAAGTAAGAATGAAAAGAATTTTAAAGTACTTTCTTATTTTGTTTCAACAAATATTCTACGTAGAGCTATTGGTAGATAAGAAATAAGTTTTTCCGTGATTTATTTAGCACTAGTGTCCCGATACGGCTTCGCTCGGGTGCTGTAAATACATAATGGAAAAAATATCTGGATCATAAACACACGACGAATAAGATTAATTTAATCCGATACAGTTCGAAAGAAATGCGAGTGTGTAGGTAAATTTCAGTGTTTTCGGTTTTCGTAACTTCAAACTGACCACCAAGAGGTAATTGAAAAATAAGGAAGTAAATGTGTTTACCCACACATTTACTTCCTTATTTTTCATTTACCTCTTGGTGGTCAGTTTGAGCTTATTTACTATTAATTATATATTTAACTTAACTTCGATGTAGGTACCTCCAAGAGGTTGACAAATATTACTGTTACTTATTTATAGATCTGAGATCGTGAACAATATGAGTGTTGAACTTGTGCATCAACAGTACGAAGATAATATGGAGCAAACGAATATAAACGACTGTAGTCAATAAAAGTAACCGAAACCTACTTCTGTTTTCCCTAAAAACCTTTGTCTTATCTAACAATAAGCAACGTTAGTGATAGCAAATAGTTTTTAGTGAAAACCTACTATAAAACTTAAAGCGGCAACGGGGCGGTCCGCCGACAGGCCACACAAAAACTGATTGTCTGATAACCGGCGGCATGACAGATTATGTACTTAAGCAAAACATTGTAAATAATATTCGTTGAAAACAATAAAATATTACGGAGCTTAAAAATTCCTACCTACTACTAACCTATTGTCTTTACAGTGCGTATTACAGTAGACATATTAGTATTGTCCGGGTGCTGTATAATGAGGTACAAAGTAATTGTTTTATTAATCGACCGACATTATTACGCATAGAGAAAAACAAAGATAACGATCTAGATATTGTAATGCGCTTAAGCTTCTTAAGCCCTTTAGGAATTTCCGATTGTTTTTTGTTTTTAAAAAAAGAGAAGTTGGTTCTTTTTTCCTTTCCTCCTCATTTCGGTCGAAATTGTAAGGTACTTAGATAACAAAGATGATTTTATTATGTAGTACTTAGTTATATGTACTGTATCCACCAAAATACCTACACAAATGTTAAGAAATAATATTTTTAAATCGTCCCAGAGCGTGTTCGCTGTGAGCGCCGTTTAAAGGACATCAACGTCATCTGCAACACATACGTAATGATGTGATAAACCTGTTAGAACACTGTTAGAATTAAATTGATATAAATTCAATGCATATATTTTATTTTTCAGAGATGGCCATTAATTATAATATGTTAAGTACCCTCCTTATTTAAACATGTTAAGATTACATAAACCTCTCTTAATTTTGGAAAATAATTAAAACTATTTAACTTAACTTCGATTTATATATCTTGAAGCTGTAGTGGAAAACGAGGAGATTTTTAACAAAGAGAAAAAGACAGGCAACTCTACAATCAGACGGTCACCCATCTAACTTTAATCTTAGAATCGTAGCCCTACAAAATGAGAGAAAAAGTTTTGAACAAAACTATACCAACTTCAAAACACTAAAAAGACAAAAATAATTCAATGTAAGAACTCATACAATTTAAAATTATTCTTTGGAGTTGATGCTAAGTGGTTTACAAAAGAAAATGAAGCATTATAATAAAAAAATACATCACAGAAAAAAATAGAACACAACATGCGCACTAGCTAGTCGCTTAATCCACATATGCGTCAGGACATTCGCCATCACAGTACAATTCAAGCATTGTACTGGATGCCCAGGGTGCGCCGGCTCGCCATCGAGCCAACCGACTCTAGGTTCCGATCCTATTCGATAAAGATTATCTGTCGGAACAGTTCCAGAGCCGGTTGGCGAGGCAAACTCACGAGGAGGCTTCCTGACATGGCACCCCAAACTAATCTACCTACAATTATACGACTATAACTTACATAAATACTAATTACAAAGCAAAACGAAATAAGTCTACCTACTCGAGTATTTTAAAATTAGTTTTACAATACAATCAATACTAAAGTCACCACAAACATACATAATATTAACTAAATGTAATAAATAGATTTCATAAAAACTACATTTCAAATACAAATTCTAAGAATTGATAGTCCCATTATATGAATAATATAATGACGTATGTATATAAACCAAATTAGTGAACTGAATTTATACAACACAACAATAATAAAATACAATTTATACATTATACAACAGTCATAGATCTAATAGATTATAATAAATATAAAAATGGTAGCGCAGGGTCACGAAGGGCTGATTGACAAATTGGTCACCTGTAACAATTATATATATAAGTTTTTTTAATATTCAAACAGATTACAAAAACATAATGCAGTATGTCAAACAACTACCTTTGAACCCAACTATGTTTCTAGCCAAAGTGCCAATGCCCTGCAACAGCTCCACTGTGTTAACTACCGTGGATTTCGACCTGTAACCAATCATAATTTTTATGTTTAAGCCGACCTCTAACAAAACGAATAAGAGAAGCTAGTAGAAAAATGATAAATCTAATTTAAACAGTACCTTGCAGTTCTCGAGGCACATCGGATGACAATTCTTGTTGTTGCGTCGCACACAGTTCTTCAAATGCCATTCGTCATCATCGTCGTTGTACACCAAGTCGAACTTGTCCCCACAGATTGAGCAGTAGTCGTCGACCACTGCCCCAGCCACTACGCTCGGCACCTCCACAGCTTTTGCGGGAGGTTTCTTGAGCATACCACTCATCTCGAACCAGCTTTTACCTGTAGACAATAAAACTATTTATCAGTTAATGCCTTCTTGGTGGAGATAATCTGCTAAAATAAGACTGAATTATAAAATGAAGATTGAACGGACCTGTATCTTGTTTATCTCCTGCAGCTTCTTCGCATTGGATCCAGTCTGAGTGGCTGTTGTACCAAGGCCTTGGCACGGCCTTCTCGCGCCGGCGTCGATTCTGCTGGAAATGCCAGTCGAGATGTCTTGAATACTGCTCTGTCTCTTTCTGTGGGAATCGTATGCTGCATCCCGAGCATTGTACACCGCTGTACAGAAGGTCTACCAGACCTGGCTGCTTACTGAAAAAAAATACATATTTAATATATAGATAAGTAGGTAGCCGGAGTATTCATGTCATGCCAGCAGAAATAAATAAGGTTAATAAAATAGTTTGTTTTTAAAATACGTACGTTCTCAAGCTATCACGATCCAGCAAATCGACTTTATGCACGACATGCTTTTCGCCTGTGGTTTTTGCCTCCTTTTCTACAGCAGCCTTGGTTCCATCCTCCGGCAGTCGGATGAGCCCAGAGGAAACGAGCCTAGTGAGCAGGTCTTCGACATTGTCACTGCCTACAGGGTCTACTTCGGTCAACCGCGAGCGGGGCTGCATAGCAGCTACCTTCTTCACTGAGCACACTTCGTCTGATTCCAGCTCCCTCTGTCGCTTGCCATCTTGGATGGCGGATGGTGGCACCGTGGGCTGGGGTGCAGTGAAATAACCGTGGGGCTCCTGGGGTGCGGCGGTGGGGGTAAAGTAGCCCATGGTCTCGACGGGTGCGCTAAAGTGGCCATAGGGATGGTTTGGCGCGATACGGTAGCCGTAGGATGGATCAACTGGCGGCTGCAAGATTGGTGTTGGCAATAGCGGCCTCCTATTGCGCTGACCACGGCCGACGGATGGCGCGACGCGTCCTCCTCCGTACCAGTCCCGAGACGCTTGTTCTGGACGGGGCGAGGGTTCAGCCCCTGAGCTATCTGGCGTCAGCGGTGGTGTCAAAACGCCCGGAGGTATGATGGTTGAAGTAATCTGTCAACAAAGAATAAATATATACGTTATTCTTTAGTAAAAATTTACTTTGTCAGTTTGTGAATGCATAGGATATATACAGTGCACAATACTTACGGCATATGGGGTTCTCTGTGTCCAGTACATATTAATGGGTTCCACACGAAACTCACTTATTGGAAATAGTCGAAAATGCTTTATCCAACAAAATTGGACACACGTTTTACTCCGATCGTGTCTGTGTAGATACTGATGGCGGCGTTGCGGGGACCTCATTAACGTCACTTCGTGGGTATTGCAACTAGCGACTAATGAAAACTGACTATTCCGTATAGCGATTGGCCCTTAATGTAAGGCACAGGTGGGTGACGCCAATAGTTTTTGGGATCCTAAGTTAAGTTCAATAAATATTACGGAGGGTAGATACTAGTTTCGTTACTAGTTACTAGATACGGAGTTTACTAGTAAACTCTCTTTTTTGTCCTTCTAATTTGGTTGGTTTGGTTATTTTTTGTTAGTAAATACATTTTTATAAGTGTTAAAGTTACTATGAAGCAATGTTCACATTAATCATACTTAACTAAGTAGATACTAGTTATAAAGAAATATATTCAAGTAGATGAGCCGTGTACAGTAAATGAAATATGGAAAAATATGGTACAATCTAGATTCTTCATTTGAGATTTCATTTAAAGAAGTAACATGACATGTTTTTATATATTGTACAAAGGTTGCAGGTATTGATCGAAGACATAGAACATTAGAGGTACCTAAATTCAATCTTATAATTGTTCTTACCATTTCAATAAACCTAATAATAACTAAAAGTGAAAATAACTGAATCGGAAGCTTAGGTAAATTATCTATTGAAAAAGAACTCTATATGCACAAAAATACCACGAGCTGAATCATTTCTCAGAATTACTTACCATATCATTAATAGGATTAACTCTTGGAAGTAAACAGTGTTTGAATACAATTGTTACCTATCAGGTAGAAATATTAGTTTTATTACCCTCCCCATAATGACTCGTTGAGATCAACAAGAGACAACGATCTAGAAATTGTAATGAGCTTTAGATACTTAAGCCGCCCAGGAATTTACAGTCATTATGACCTCAAAACATAAGTTGGGGACAAACAGGGGTAATAAATCCCCTCCCCACTTCGAGGTGTTTGTGTAGCAACCATTGTACCACCAACCACGAATCTAAGTTAGTCTTTTTCAAGAACTAGAGTTGTACAGAAGTTCTCAGTGTTTGCATTGTAGTGGTAGAGTGGTTAAAAGTAGATATTGTAGTGAAAGTGAAAAGTGAAATGTCTGAGCAAAATCATAAAATGTATTGGACATATAAAACCAAATATTATGTGAGTACTATTATAATATATAAAATCTTCTCTGCAGCTACTAATTCGTCGAAGCGGTATTAGATTTACTTGGGAATATGCATACTAGTGTTAGTTTTAATTTTAAAATTATTTATTTAATACATATTAAATTTCTAAAACTGGAACAATTTGTAAATGCCCGGTTAATACTCACTTTAAGTTATAACTATTTACCTTTAATTAAAATTGTTTATTTTTTATCATATTTGTTTATATTTCCTATTATGACGATTTACAAGAACTTAGTAAATGAGTCTACTTAAATAAAGATTTTGACTTTGAAAAAAAATTGCATTTATTAAATAGTAAACTCTACTATGATTAAATTTTCAAGTATACCGTGGCACTACACAACTTAATTTTAAAAAGATGTTTGGTAAATCACATGACAGATGAATAAAAGAAATACTTAGATATAATTTAATCAATATAGATCGCTTACAATCGAAACTTTTCTATTAAAAGCTGGTAACATTCTTAAATCGGAGCCCCTCTTGATATATTGAAAAACTTTAGAACATAATGTTTGAAATATTTCCTAATAAAGAAAGAAATTTATTTGACTTGAAATATGGTATACATTATGTTCGGTGTTTACAATTTCACGTCTCACATATTCCATCAGAAACTTGCATGTAAAATTATTTTTTGTGGTTATTATATAACATAGTAACTCACCCAGAAATTTATACATAAATATACAATTAAATATATGTATATATCTATTAAATATATACATATATAGAAATAGTAAGTAAACACAAAGTTATTATTAAAATGTCAACTTAAGTACTTATCTATTTCCGAAAAATTTAAGCAGGTCTCAATCGACCAATCGAATCGTAGTGTGTTTAAGCAAACCCAATATTTATGTAACTTACTGTTATATTAACGTTCATATATGTGCTGTAAACGTTGATTATGTAGGGCTATGGCTCTTAAAGAAGCAGTAGATGTTTTCGTAAGTAATTGGTACTTTACCATAAAAGGTTTGTAGATACCGTCATCTTTTTGATATGTTTTGATAATTCCAGGTTCAGTTTTTTTATATTTTGATTTTGAAAAATTAAAGGTTCGCTCCCTATCGTCCCTATCTACCTAAAGTACCGCAGAGCGTCCAGAGTATGGATACTTCGCGTTGCATAATCCGCGCGGTAGTGTACCTAAAGATCTATTGTGTTTAATCTGACAATTGGAGTCCTTTTTTTCAGTTTGTTAAAATATAGCTAGAAGACTTAAAACAGAACGGAACAAAATAATAAATTTAACTATATGTGAAAACTGTGAGTGAAAGTTTGAAAAGAAACTTATTAAGCTAAAATTAGGAATAGAAAATGAAAATTTGAGAATATAACAGTAAAATTTGAATTTAGAGACGAATACTAAAGAACTTAACAAGTGTGAATTAAACGATATTTTTATTGTTATAGGTAACAACAACAATAATACCCCCAAGTTTGCCGACACCTCCAACGCCACCTTCGACTCCTAAGGACAATCGGACGGAATCTGCGTCACGTCCAGAGAAGATAAGACGGGGTTGGTACGACAAACATGTGCCTTCAACATGGGCTAACCGCGACCCTCGTCTCAAACGCCACTACAGGCCCACAACACCATCCATGCCTGTCCAACAGCCTACACCTAAGTCTACTACTGGCTACTTTACTGCTCCTCAACCATCCGACTTCCCGCATACCAATTCTTTCAAGCGACAAAGAGACCTAGATCCAACTACTGATAACCTGTACTCAACAAAGAAGCAGAAAGTTCCTTCTGTAGCAACATCAGTGATTCCGTCCACGTCTGACGCCACTCATGACGAAAAACCTACAATCTCAAATCCACCAGCTTCCGACAACGCCGTAAATGTGAATGACCTGTTTTCCAGGCTGGTCGCTAATGGATTAATTCATCAACCACAGAAGTCTAATGAACATGAGAGGCAATTAAAAACTGAGGTAGTAAAACTGAAAACAGCAGAAGAAAAAGACTTTATACATAAAGTCGATTTACTTGATCGTGAAAGTTTAAAGGTGTAAGTATTCATAAGTATATAATAAGTACACAAGTATTCATATTTCACTTAGAATTCCATTTTATTTATTTATTTATTAAATGTTCATATTTAAACTGACATAAACAATTGAGTTCATAACTACCGCTTATTTCTAACGGAATTTCTTTTAACCAGCAGACCTGCGACAGGAATATGTGAATTAAATAATTGACACAATGTGCACTTTACTTACATAATATGTAAATAAAATAATTTACCTATAATAATATGTAATAAACAAGATAGAAGACAAAAACAGTTGTAGAGACACCCCAAATCCTTATTATAGGGACCGTGATATTATATTCACCACGTGCTTTACATTACAGCAAGCAGCCAGGCTTGATATCTCGCCTGTATAGCGGCAATCAGTGTTCAGGATGCAGCACTCGGTTCCCTCCCAACGAATCGAAGCAATACTCCGAACACCTTGACTGGCACTTTCGTCAAAACCGCCGCAATCATAGCTCACGACGTCCCCCAGTCTCTCGACCTTGGTTCTACAGTCGCTCTGATTGGATGCAGTCTGAAGAGGTTGATGATTTAGAGACTAAACGTTAGTAATTGGAAACCATTCCGAATTGAATATCTTTAAATATCGCACAGTCATAGTAAGTACCTGTAAAAATATTCTTTATTGTTGCAGAAAAGAGTTGGTTTGATATGATTACCGACAAAAACAGTAGTAATGCAACTCCTGAAGAAATTCCAAGTGTAGTTGCTGGAGCAATGTCTAACGATACCTGTGCCATTTGCGGAGATAAATTTGACATATTTTACAATGATGATGACGACGAGTGGCATCATAGAAATGCCGTATGTCAAGACAGCAAAAACTATCATCCTTCCTGCCTAAAACATCAGAAGGTAACCGTCGGTTTTATAATACTCTTTTGTCCTCCTGTCTTTATGTAGATCGTATCTGTCATTCTTAAATGTAAATCTTTTTAAAGGTGTCAATAAAAGATGACCTGAAATTGGATCAGTTTGTTGGTGACGAATCAACGTTGGAAAAGTCTCTAGAAGTAATCGAAGTCATTGACGATACAGAAGCTGTGAGTATTGCCATATCTATCTAAATGTTTATTTAAATAGAAACATTATTAATTTTGGACATTCTATGCAACTAAGAACAATTTATATTATTAATTCTTTATAGATTGCTGAAAATGATGTCATTTGTATTGAAGAACCAGTGGAATTGGTTATTGTCAATGATGATGAGGAAACGGATGATGAAACTGAAGCAAAACGAGCTCAGCGTGACTTTGATTTGGCCAAAGTCAAAAAGGAACCTATAGAGTCGGGTTAGTTTTTAATGCAATTTTCATTGAACGTTATGAAAGATAAAGAAACTTTACATTTCTAGTGAAATGTTTTTGAAAAAAACGTTGAATTTTTCTTACATAGTCATCGCCACCTTTATACTAATTATACAAACAATATGTGTATATATAATCTACCAATGCTTTGCACATTTCTAAAGAATTTGGTTTCTATTGTCTGAGTATAAAATGGAAAGTTTCAGTGCTTTGGTTACCCTACAAAGGTTACAAAAGTTATTCTCCTAATCATACGCACTCAGCATAAAGAATTAACAGAAAATAGAATTTAAGAAGACCTTCCGTTATTCAAGAATATAGCAATTATTTTTATTTCATTTCAGATGATGAGCCAGAGATAACAGCTGAAGAGCCAGGCCTCCCTCCTCAACAACTCTCCCATAGCCCAGTTGAAGCCGCGTGGACTAGCACGGTGCCTTCGATGGATGGGAACACAGACTTGGGGATAGTTTCTAGCTCTTCGCTGCCTGCACGCCCAATCCCCATTAACATATCTAAACCCATCCACCTGCCCAACAATAAAGAGGGGACAGATAGACTTAAAAACGACGTGGAAACGCCTCGGTTCATAAGACAAAGACCAGTGCAACGTGGCACCGAACAGTCAGGTTTGTGTTCCGTTATGTAGAGTGGTGATCTGATGAAGAATAAAGTGAGAACTTTCAAGAAATGTTAGATTTAACCAATCTATCTACTGATAGATTTCCTTACGAGGCGTTGAATTTTGACATACTTATTTCACATGTTCAATATGTCGTAATTCATCAGAGCGCATTAGCAAACTCAACCCTAGATTGTTGAAACCTAGCATAAGCGGTAAAGTGGCTCGTGTGTGATATCATAATTGTTAATTATTATGGCACTTGACTTTGTTAATCAGTACCAGACGAAACTGTATATACCAATGAAATATTAGTGTTTTATATAAGACACAGTACATGGATCCATTTTGCCTGATGACTTAGAATAGTCAGTATGTAGTGCAATATTACTTTAGGTAATAATATTTTGTATTTCGTTATTTTATAAGACTTATCCCAGTTCTTCTGTGTTCTCATTCTGTCTTATAAATAAAACGTGCTTTATAATAGGCTATCTCTTTTTGTTGATAAAAGATGATAGAGTCGGCATCAGTCGGCTTATTACGTGACTCCAATGGTAAGTGCAAAGAATTTCATCCGAAATTTATTAGCTATCAATAGCTCTGTGACACACAATGTTTTGAAAAAAAAAGCTAGCGGCGGATATAAGGTCAGATGAATCCACACAATTGGAGTAACGTTGTAAGCGGCAAGTGCATTTTACAAGTTTTAAAAGAATAAGGCTATTTTCCCAAAGAACTGAGTTTTATAATATCTGTAAGAAGATAAATATGTTTGACAGTATAACATATTAAAATGTAAATAGCTGGCATCAACTTTCTTCCTTTTTAGATATTAAATAAGTATCTTTATGTTACAATTATCATCAACCGTAGTGTAACGGCCGAATCATCAGACGCAGTTTAGTTAAGGTTCGACAAAGTCAAAAATTTGTCAGAACTTATAAGTAGATACTTATGAATGGATCAGTGTTAAATCGAGCACTTCATAACATGTTGAATACTTAAGTATATCTAAGTATTTTTTTATATGTATAAGAGGCTTTTGTGTATTCGGCTGCAGGTAGGTAAGTATATTAAGGTCTTTTAGGATATAAATGTAATAAAGTCGATATTATGTGTTTAATTCTAATGAATTTGTATTGTATCGTAATTTGAAAAACTTCAAAATTAAGCTAGACTCAAAGAAAATCTTTAAAATCAATGTGATATTTTTTATAACGTCAACATTATTCTATAATATCATGTATGATAATTTTAAACATTAAATATAATGCATTTACTAACTATAAATACTTATGACTTTTTTATTTCTTTCCAACTTCACCACTTATCTCCTAAGTAGTTAGCAGAAATAAAACGAAACTTACGACAACAAATAATCCATTCTGTAACGCGGCTCATCTTCTGAGTCAAAGATACAGGAATTCTACTATACATACACGAACTCGCTAGTCTGTATGGTAGTTCTTTTTTAATTTTAAGTTAACTTTAATGTTAATGTTATTTTAGTCATTTTATGTTACAATAAGAAGCAATTAAATATATTTTATTATATTCTATTCTATAAATCTAGCATGTATCTTATTTAAGTGCATACCTGCCTTTAATAAATATAGTAAGTCTACGTTCTCAACTTAATAAACGTTCACTTCGTAAATTCATTGCATTGAAAACACTGTTTTTTTCCTATGGAATAAGTACTGAGATAATTTGGCACGCCTCATTAAGTTAGATAATGATCCCAGATTAACATTTTCGTCTCTTTTTGTTGATAAACTCAACTAACAATGCGAACTTTAAATTTTAAAAGCTTCATTAACAAAGCTATTAATGAGAAATTAAACACCTCAAGTAAGTATCTATCTAAAACTGATTTCGTGAAAAGCAATTAACTAATTAAGTGTTTTTTAATAACCATTACTAAGTATTAAATAGTCACATTATGATCACCTAATTACATTACTTTTAAAAATGTTAAAGTTAAGACTAGTGTTTTAGCTAATTAGATTATAACGTTATTCTGAGAACATTTTGAAATCTACGAAAAATGCACGATGACGTCACTACAGCTGCTGCGTGTCTAACCGCCTTTATATATAGTAAGACCGCCTCCCATTGGTGAAGGGGCGAGGCTTAGTAAAGTTACCGGCCATGATGATAGTCCCACTACTCTGATAGAACCGGATACATTGTTTACACAAAACTGACCTGGTGTTAGAGATTATAGAGCACAATATATGTTATTGTTATTGATACCAGTATCTACTTATTATTATTATATTGTGGAATAGACTATTAAATAATTAAACGACCGCCTGTCCTTATATCCAACCATATTATTAGGTACGCTATTTGTGAACGTGAATTTGTTTTTAGTATCGTTACACAAAATGCATAAATAAAATTGTTCATTTTAATATATTTGCCGATCAACTAAAATGCACCAAAATAAATTGAGAAATCGTACTTGTACATTTACCACGCGTAAAGAACAAAGGCAGTCAAGGCAAGTCTCAAACAGTGATAATAATAACTTTAAAAAAAATATCGTAGTTACCTACTTTTACAAGCTCAGCCCTGAACAGTTTTCTACACAAAATATACATCAAGATTATTTAAATAACAATCGCATCCATCTATTATAAGCGAATAGCCAAAAATTTAATATAATAATATATTTTGTCCTTCAAGAGGCGTCAGCATCTTGCTGGTCGACAAGATCATGATATCTATTGCAGTGCATAGTTTCACTCGCACTTCTTCTGCTTACCATCAGGTGGAATGGATTTATTTTTATAAAACTGAACGTTATTATTTATCTACATCTGCTAAAAGGGAGCGATTATTATTATTATTATTGTAGAGATGGAAATAAATGTTTTATCTATCTATCTATCTATTAAATTACCCTGTTGGGTTGGTAATCATTTCTGTGTCAGGAGCCTATAACTTTCGCAGTCAGCACGGCTGCATCTCGACCACTCAGGCCACCATATCTGGGATTGCCCAAGTAACTCTGAACATACTCCGTCGGCGCGAAGCCCGACCGTGACTAGACTGCCTGTGAGAGACCGGATGAATTCCTTCGGAAATCACCACGTGAATGGCAATAGAGTTGCAGTGGGTATTCCCAGTTTCGATTAGACGAGGCACTTGGCAAAGATAAAATGCTCACTGTAATGAGGTAAAGGCTCACTTTACGAGCAAGTTTCTTGAAAAATTATTATCATCATAAAGTTTATTTTATCTTATCACGAGTCCCGACTGAATTGCTGGGTAACTTAAAAAAAATTATAAGGTCTCGCAAATTAACAATGTACAAGGAAATAAATTAAAATAAAAGAAATCGATTGATGATCAAAACAATTTTAATCATTTTAAAACATTGTTGTTGATAAAACATAGATAAACAGGTAAGCTTAAATTGTGATTTATTAAAACTAGATATATCTTAGTTTTTTTGTGATTTACGACATTGTATTTTAAACAAAGGAAAACACAAAATATGCCACACAGGTTAAAGCTAAATTAATTTAAGTATTTACATATACACCTTTAGTGTTGTAATTTAACCACTTTAGAATAACAATAAAAATCAACAAAAGAAACAGAATAAAAATCAAGCGAGATCAAAGCGTAAGGCGACGTGCGCTTCGCGTCGTGGTTAGTTCTCCACTGGTGAGGTGCGACGCGGCGCGGGCGCAGCCGGCCGGTATACATAAGCCCGCACAATGGGCTTATGTACGATGCGCTATGGTAGTGCGAGGGTCAGTTGTCGATATTATCGATGTCGACAAACTGATACACATCTGATGATATTATATTTATATATTATAAATAAATATGTGTTGTTGTTTATGATATTTATCTTTATGTGTATATATATATAGGAATTTATTATATTATAATTCAATATAGGGTTGAACATAGAATATTTGTGTTAGTGTGCATGTGTAACAAAGAGGTAGCCCACATCACCCCCCTCCAGAGACCGTCAAGGGCGATAGAACTCTGTAAATTTGACACGGCGTCCGAAACGTGTTGTAACAGTTTTTGAATCATCTGGTATAGGTTCTGATTCCGTCTGGTTTGACAAAATGAAGGCGGGCTTGAGACGATCTATTGTCACTGTGATCTCTTTGCCTTTAAGTAGCAACTTAAAAACTTTGTCGCTTCTAGATAATACTTTATGTGGGCCTGAATATGCAGGTTGTAGGGCACCACGTGAAGCGTCTTCGCGAAGGAATACAAAATCACTGGAAGCCATTTCCTTATGGACAAAAACTTTAGGGCTAGCATGACGTGATGCTGGTGTGGGCTGAAGCCTTGAAGTAATCTGCTTAAGGCGCGCAGAAAATTCGGACAAATCCGTCGTACCCCCATCAGCAGGAACAAAAAATTCACCCGGCAATCTTAGAGGCTCTCCGTAAACCAGCTCAGCTGATGAACTTTGGAGGTCCTCTTTAAATGCGCTACGTACACCTAAGAGGACCCATGGTAAGGACTCTGTCCATCTATCGTTCGCGTGACAGACTATTGCGGCTTTGAACTGTCGGTGAAAACGTTCGACCATGCCGTTGCATGCAGGATGGTATGCAGTCGTTCTTTTATGCTCAAAACCAGCAGTTTTTGCAAGGCATTGAAATAATGCTGATTCGAACTGCCGGCCACGATCGGTTATTATGTTGGTAGGGCAACCAAATCGAGCAATCCAACCGGAAATAAGAGCCTTGGCCACAGTTTCAGCTGTGATGTCCATGATCGGTATTGCTTCCGGCCACCGAGTGAACCGGTCTACAGCTGTTAGGCAATACCGATAGCCTTCTGAAATAGGTAGAGGGCCAACGAGGTCTATATGGATCTCCTTAAATCGAACGCGTGGTAAGGTAAAGGTACCTAATGGGGCAGAGACGTGGCGATTAACTTTTGCCTTTTGGCACGCAATGCAGGCGCGAGCCCACTCCCTGCAGTCCTTTCTAATACCGGGCCAGACAAAACGGTCTGCAACTATTTTTGCAGATGCTCTAGCACCAGGGTGGCTCAGGGAATGAAGACTTTCGAAGACCTGTCTGCGGTAGAATTTTGGTACAAACGGCCTGGAAGTCGGTGTGCTGACGTCGCAGTACAAAGGAATATGACTTCCATGTATCGTCATTTTCTCTAGCCGCAGAGATGACCCTTCCGCTAGAAGATTTTGGAGTTCAGGGTCGGATGGTTGACCTTTGGCTAAAGTCTCGAGGCTAACTGGCACTGCCAATTCCTCGATCCTGGACAACGTATCTGCGACCACATTATCCTTGCCGGATATATGTCTGATGTCAGTGGTGAATTGGGAAATATAGTCGAGGTGTCTATACTGCCTAGGCGAACAGTTCTTTTTCCTTTCATGGAAGGCAAAACTGATCGGCTTATGGTCAGTATATACAACGAAATGCCGGGCCTCGACCATATGTCGAAAGTATTTAATACCTTCGTATATAGCAAGTAGCTCCCTGTCGTATGGCGAATATTTAGTCTGGGATGGGCTCAGTTTTCGGGAAAAGAAAGCTAGTGGCTGCCACGCTCCGTTCTTATGCTGCTGTAGAACTGCACCGATTGCCTTATCGGAGGCATCTGATACCAAGGCAAGTTTTGCGGAACAGTCAGGGTGTGCTAATAAGGCGGCGTTTGCAAGGCTGTCTTTGCATGCATTAAAAGCTGTTAGGGCATCGCCTACTACATTGATAGGCTGTGAACCTTTCACGGAGCCGGTCAATAGAGCATGTAGGGGAGCCTGAATCTCAGCGGCTCGGAGAAGGAACCTTCTGTAGAAGTTGAGGATCCCCAAGAAACCTTTAAGCTGACGCACATTACTAGGAGTCGGGAAGTCTTTTATGGCCTGTACTTTGGTATCCAAAGGTTTGGACCCACTTTCGGAGATGGAGTAACCTAAAAATGTTACCTCTGGTACACCGAAGACGCATTTCGCAGTGTTAACTAACATACCATAATCCTTCAACTTGGTGAAAACTTGGCGAAGGTGTTGTTCGTGTTGCTGCTCATCTTTTGAGTATATCAGGATGTCATCTAGGTAACAGTAGACGAAATCTAGGCCTCTGGTGACTTCATCCATAAACCTCTGAAACGTTTGACCCGCATTTCGAAGTCCGAAGGTCATGAAAGGGAATTCATATAAGCCAAACGGTGTAGTAATCGCGGTCTTTGGAATGTCTGCCTCACTAACAGGTATCTGATTATAGGCTTTTAATAAATCTAATTTGCTGAAAATTTTACAGCCAACAAGATTATGCGCAAAGTCGTGAATATGTTTAATGGGATAGCTGTCAGGAACTGTACGAGAGTTGAGCAGGCGATAATCGCCACAAGGGCGCCAGCCATTGTCCTTTTTCGGCGCCAGGTGTAGGGGAGACGCCCAAGGACTCTGCGAAGGTCGAGCTGTACCGCAGGCGATCATTGACTGAAACTCCTCTTTAGCTACGTTTAATTTGTCAGGAGCTAATCGGCGTGGAGTGCAGGAAACTGGGGGGCCTGGAATGGTGCGTATATGATGGACAGTGTTGTGTTTAATGTTACGATGTATACCAGTTGGTCGAGTGATATCGGGAAATTCATCGAGAATTTTATGGTACCGAGACTCACCAGTCAAGACCTTTACAGAGGCTATATTACTACAACTAACTACTTCAGCTACAGATGACAAGGATGTTGTACTATCAATTAAACGTTTATTGCGACAGTCTACAATAAGGTAATAATGATTAAGAAAATCTACACCAATAATTGGCTTTGTAACATCTGCCACCACAAAACGCCAACTATAAAGTCTACGTAAGCCAAAGTCTAAATTAAAGTGTACATAACCGTATGTAGCAATACTGGAACCGTTAGCAGCACACAAGTTGTAGTCCGTCTTGGCACGACGATCGCGAAGCAGGGACCGGGGGTAGACGCAGAGGTCGCTTCCGGTATCGACCAGGAACTGCACCTTCGAAGCTCGGTCCGTCACGAACAGGCGACCAGTAGAAGAAGTAGGGCAGTCATCAGTCGCCATTAGCGACTGCCCTTTAAGTTTCCCGCCTTGAAGTCGCAGGGGGTCACGCATTTGCTGGCTTCTTCCCCAAACTTACTATGATACCAGCAGAGAGGAAACTTCCTGTAATTGGACTGGGAACGTTGCGACCTGGATGTTGATCTTCGGTGGGGTGATCGAGAATTTCTGGACTGAGGTCGACTATTCCTCTCAGTCGCAAGCTTCTGAAATTGCTTCCTGAGCTCAGCAACTTCCTTGATTAAAGCGTCCAACGCTGAATTGTGACTGGCTTGCGGCTGACTGGTAGACGCCACTGACGGCGAAGGGGTGGCCAGCTCATGAATACGATCTGCCAAGTCTGCCAGGTCGTCGATGGAAGATGATATTGATTGACCAGCGAGCACAGTCTGGATCCCGTGAGAGAGTCGACTAACCCATATAGTCCTCAAAAAATCATCGGGTACATTGGCACCAGCTAAGCTTTTAAGATGACGGAGGAATTGGGAAGGTTTTCGGTCTCCCTGCTCTTCATGCATTAAAAGCTGTTTCATCTGCTTTTCACGTGACGCCGTTAGGCGTCTGATCAGCTCGGTTTTTAATTTTAAATATTTGTCAGTGGTTGGTGGACTGACAATGAGGTCCTTGACTTCCCTGGAAAACTGGTTATCCAACTGGCTTATGACGTGGTTGAATTTAGTGGAGTCACTAGTGATACCTGATATGGCAAATTGTCCCTCCACTTGGGCGAACCAGATCTCAGGTTCTTCAGGCCAGAATGGAGGCAGTCGTGGACCGACTTTGAAAATATCGACATTGGATGTCGACTCTTTCCCATCACTATTGCCCGACCGCATGGTAGGCATGGGTGCTTCACGTGCATCTCGAAATTCCTTCTCCATGGTTCATATAAACGGGGTCACCACTTTAGTGTTGTCACGTGGCAAACCGGAAAGATTCGACCCGGCCAAGGCTGGCAAGAAACCCGAGCCACAAACCAAAAAGGGAGGACCTACCACCCGAGAGGTAGCAGCCCCTAAGTCCACGGACAAAGCAAAAACGCCAACAGCACCGAAGAACAGCCCCATGTGGGCCGACTCAATTTTCGGTATTGACGTTGCCGTCCGCGAACTCCAAGTCGACCAGTCGATTAGTCCCAACTACTCAAAACTGGCTGACATAAACGAGGAAGTCTACGCATCCATCGGAGGCGACGAC
The DNA here is from genome assembly GCA_943193645.1 of Acentria ephemerella. Lineage (NCBI taxonomy): Eukaryota > Metazoa > Arthropoda > Insecta > Lepidoptera > Crambidae > Acentria > Acentria ephemerella. The sequence goes on from OW971894.1 coordinate 860,426, forward strand.
AAAAACCTCAATAAATCACTCACAAAAGAGATGACGATGTACTATCACACGGCACTCCTGTGGGCGAGACTGCTCGACATCAAAGCTAAGCGCGGCAACGCAAACCTTAGCTTCGAGGAGCAAGAGTTCCTCAAATCGATGTTAGCTCACGATTATAACGTCCCTCAACCAGTATATCTGTTCCTGAAAGGAATAGGTGAGGTTAAAGATGCAACGGGTAAAACCGTGCACCTTGCAAACCACACCCTTCCGAGGACAGTCGTACAAGGTATGGGAGGTTACCACAGTGGCGTCATCGACGAGGCGACTCACGCACTCTACGAAGAGATTCCCTCTCTGGGGATCTGTGGAGATGCACTTATGGCAGTAGCTTCTGAGGCGGCAAATCCAACGCCAAACTTCAGAGTGTTACCACCAACCACCGTAGCCACCCGGTCTCTGACTGGATACTACGGAGCAATCGGCGCGAGAAAAGAGGAAGTGCGCATAGACCTAGCCTCGCTAGGTATTACAGCAACTCAATTCGCAGAGCAGATTGCAGGGACCCGTCTTAACATTAGACTCGTCCAACGCGTCAGTGACTACTTCGCTGGATGTCCAACATTCAGAATGGAGAAAGTCAAAATTGACGCACTTACCGTTGCAGGCGATGAGGCTCAACTCATCAAGCTAAAGCCAACGGATGAGAACATCAACGCAGCGGAACGCTGGACCGACGTTATCGTACGGCCAACGGCTGCGACAGCATGCCCAATCACCGTATTCGGCGCATCATATGTAATGGGATATCAACTCATCAAGGAGGCAATCGGAGGCACGCACACCAACTGGTGTTGTGTGGCACCCGCGCCCCAATCACGATGGATCATCCCGGAAACGTGGATAGCAAACCGAAACGCAAGACGTGCTATGCCAGAGGGCTTGGACATTGAGAGATTCGTCTCTATCTCCGACTCCCAGCGCAACAGAGCCAATGCGATAATACGGCGAATGATAATTAGCCCACGCTAAGTATCACGTCGGGGTCACCACTTTAGTGTTGTCGGTGAAAACGTTCGACCATGCCGTTGCATGCAGGATGGTATGCAGTCGTTCTTTTATGCTCAAAACCAGCAGTTTTTGCAAGGCATTGAAATAATGCTGATTCGAACTGCCGGCCACGATCGGTTATTATGTTGGTAGGGCAACCAAATCGAGCAATCCAACCGGAAATAAGAGCCTTGGCCACAGTTTCAGCTGTGATGTCCATGATCGGTATTGCTTCCGGCCACCGAGTGAACCGGTCTACAGCTGTTAGGCAATACCGATAGCCTTCTGAAATAGGTAGAGGGCCAACGAGGTCTATATGGATCTCCTTAAATCGAACGCGTGGTAAGGTAAAGGTACCTAATGGGGCAGAGACGTGGCGATTAACTTTTGCCTTTTGGCACGCAATGCAGGCGCGAGCCCACTCCCTGCAGTCCTTTCTAATACCGGGCCAGACAAAACGGTCTGCAACTATTTTTGCAGATGCTCTAGCACCAGGGTGGCTCAGGGAATGAAGACTTTCGAAGACCTGTCTGCGGTAGAATTTTGGTACAAACGGCCTGGAAGTCGGTGTGCTGACGTCGCAGTACAAAGGAATATGACTTCCATGTATCGTCATTTTCTCTAGCCGCAGAGATGACCCTTCCGCTAGAAGATTTTGGAGTTCAGGGTCGGATGGTTGACCTTTGGCTAAAGTCTCGAGGCTAACTGGCACTGCCAATTCCTCGATCCTGGACAACGTATCTGCGACCACATTATCCTTGCCGGATATATGTCTGATGTCAGTGGTGAATTGGGAAATATAGTCGAGGTGTCTATACTGCCTAGGCGAACAGTTCTTTTTCCTTTCATGGAAGGCAAAACTGATCGGCTTATGGTCAGTATATACAACGAAATGCCGGGCCTCGACCATATGTCGAAAGTATTTAATACCTTCGTATATAGCAAGTAGCTCCCTGTCGTATGGCGAATATTTAGTCTGGGATGGGCTCAGTTTTCGGGAAAAGAAAGCTAGTGGCTGCCACGCTCCGTTCTTATGCTGCTGTAGAACTGCACCGATTGCCTTATCGGAGGCATCTGATACCAAGGCAAGTTTTGCGGAACAGTCAGGGTGTGCTAATAAGGCGGCGTTTGCAAGGCTGTCTTTGCATGCATTAAAAGCTGTTAGGGCATCGCCTACTACATTGATAGGCTGTGAACCTTTCACGGAGCCGGTCAATAGAGCATGTAGGGGAGCCTGAATCTCAGCGGCTCGGAGAAGGAACCTTCTGTAGAAGTTGAGGATCCCCAAGAAACCTTTAAGCTGACGCACATTACTAGGAGTCGGGAAGTCTTTTATGGCCTGTACTTTGGTATCCAAAGGTTTGGACCCACTTTCGGAGATGGAGTAACCTAAAAATGTTACCTCTGGTACACCGAAGACGCATTTCGCAGTGTTAACTAACATACCATAATCCTTCAACTTGGTGAAAACTTGGCGAAGGTGTTGTTCGTGTTGCTGCTCATCTTTTGAGTATATCAGGATGTCATCTAGGTAACAGTAGACGAAATCTAGGCCTCTGGTGACTTCATCCATAAACCTCTGAAACGTTTGACCCGCATTTCGAAGTCCGAAGGTCATGAAAGGGAATTCATATAAGCCAAACGGTGTAGTAATCGCGGTCTTTGGAATGTCTGCCTCACTAACAGGTATCTGATTATAGGCTTTTAATAAATCTAATTTGCTGAAAATTTTACAGCCAACAAGATTATGCGCAAAGTCGTGAATATGTTTAATGGGATAGCTGTCAGGAACTGTACGAGAGTTGAGCAGGCGATAATCGCCACAAGGGCGCCAGCCATTGTCCTTTTTCGGCGCCAGGTGTAGGGGAGACGCCCAAGGACTCTGCGAAGGTCGAGCTGTACCGCAGGCGATCATTGACTGAAACTCCTCTTTAGCTACGTTTAATTTGTCAGGAGCTAATCGGCGTGGAGTGCAGGAAACTGGGGGGCCTGGAATGGTGCGTATATGATGGACAGTGTTGTGTTTAATGTTACGATGTATACCAGTTGGTCGAGTGATATCGGGAAATTCATCGAGAATTTTATGGTACCGAGACTCACCAGTCAAGACCTTTACAGAGGCTATATTACTACAACTAACTACTTCAGCTACAGATGACAAGGATGTTGTACTATCAATTAAACGTTTATTGCGACAGTCTACAATAAGGTAATAATGATTAAGAAAATCTACACCAATAATTGGCTTTGTAACATCTGCCACCACAAAACGCCAACTATAAAGTCTACGTAAGCCAAAGTCTAAATTAAAGTGTACATAACCGTATGTAGCAATACTGGAACCGTTAGCAGCACACAAGTTGTAGTCCGTCTTGGCACGACGATCGCGAAGCAGGGACCGGGGGTAGACGCAGAGGTCGCTTCCGGTATCGACCAGGAACTGCACCTTCGAAGCTCGGTCCGTCACGAACAGGCGACCAGTAGAAGAAGTAGGGCAGTCATCAGTCGCCATTAGCGACTGCCCTTTAAGTTTCCCGCCTTGAAGTCGCAGGGGGTCACGCATTTGCTGGCTTCTTCCCCAAACTTACTATGATACCAGCAGAGAGGAAACTTCCTGTAATTGGACTGGGAACGTTGCGACCTGGATGTTGATCTTCGGTGGGGTGATCGAGAATTTCTGGACTGAGGTCGACTATTCCTCTCAGTCGCAAGCTTCTGAAATTGCTTCCTGAGCTCAGCAACTTCCTTGATTAAAGCGTCCAACGCTGAATTGTGACTGGCTTGCGGCTGACTGGTAGACGCCACTGACGGCGAAGGGGTGGCCAGCTCATGAATACGATCTGCCAAGTCTGCCAGGTCGTCGATGGAAGATGATATTGATTGACCAGCGAGCACAGTCTGGATCCCGTGAGAGAGTCGACTAACCCATATAGTCCTCAAAAAATCATCGGGTACATTGGCACCAGCTAAGCTTTTAAGATGACGGAGGAATTGGGAAGGTTTTCGGTCTCCCTGCTCTTCATGCATTAAAAGCTGTTTCATCTGCTTTTCACGTGACGCCGTTAGGCGTCTGATCAGCTCGGTTTTTAATTTTAAATATTTGTCAGTGGTTGGTGGACTGACAATGAGGTCCTTGACTTCCCTGGAAAACTGGTTATCCAACTGGCTTATGACGTGGTTGAATTTAGTGGAGTCACTAGTGATACCTGATATGGCAAATTGTCCCTCCACTTGGGCGAACCAGATCTCAGGTTCTTCAGGCCAGAATGGAGGCAGTCGTGGACCGACTTTGAAAATATCGACATTGGATGTCGACTCTTTCCCATCACTATTGCCCGACCGCATGGTAGGCATGGGTGCTTCACGTGCATCTCGAAATTCCTTCTCCATGGTTCATATAAACGGGGTCACCACTTTAGTGTTGTCACGTGGCAAACCGGAAAGATTCGACCCGGCCAAGGCTGGCAAGAAACCCGAGCCACAAACCAAAAAGGGAGGACCTACCACCCGAGAGGTAGCAGCCCCTAAGTCCACGGACAAAGCAAAAACGCCAACAGCACCGAAGAACAGCCCCATGTGGGCCGACTCAATTTTCGGTATTGACGTTGCCGTCCGCGAACTCCAAGTCGACCAGTCGATTAGTCCCAACTACTCAAAACTGGCTGACATAAACGAGGAAGTCTACGCATCCATCGGAGGCGACGACAAAAACCTCAATAAATCACTCACAAAAGAGATGACGATGTACTATCACACGGCACTCCTGTGGGCGAGACTGCTCGACATCAAAGCTAAGCGCGGCAACGCAAACCTTAGCTTCGAGGAGCAAGAGTTCCTCAAATCGATGTTAGCTCACGATTATAACGTCCCTCAACCAGTATATCTGTTCCTGAAAGGAATAGGTGAGGTTAAAGATGCAACGGGTAAAACCGTGCACCTTGCAAACCACACCCTTCCGAGGACAGTCGTACAAGGTATGGGAGGTTACCACAGTGGCGTCATCGACGAGGCGACTCACGCACTCTACGAAGAGATTCCCTCTCTGGGGATCTGTGGAGATGCACTTATGGCAGTAGCTTCTGAGGCGGCAAATCCAACGCCAAACTTCAGAGTGTTACCACCAACCACCGTAGCCACCCGGTCTCTGACTGGATACTACGGAGCAATCGGCGCGAGAAAAGAGGAAGTGCGCATAGACCTAGCCTCGCTAGGTATTACAGCAACTCAATTCGCAGAGCAGATTGCAGGGACCCGTCTTAACATTAGACTCGTCCAACGCGTCAGTGACTACTTCGCTGGATGTCCAACATTCAGAATGGAGAAAGTCAAAATTGACGCACTTACCGTTGCAGGCGATGAGGCTCAACTCATCAAGCTAAAGCCAACGGATGAGAACATCAACGCAGCGGAACGCTGGACCGACGTTATCGTACGGCCAACGGCTGCGACAGCATGCCCAATCACCGTATTCGGCGCATCATATGTAATGGGATATCAACTCATCAAGGAGGCAATCGGAGGCACGCACACCAACTGGTGTTGTGTGGCACCCGCGCCCCAATCACGATGGATCATCCCGGAAACGTGGATAGCAAACCGAAACGCAAGACGTGCTATGCCAGAGGGCTTGGACATTGAGAGATTCGTCTCTATCTCCGACTCCCAGCGCAACAGAGCCAATGCGATAATACGGCGAATGATAATTAGCCCACGCTAAGTATCACGTCGGGGTCACCACTTTAGTGTTGTAATTTAACCACTTTAGAATAACAATAAAAATCAACAAAAGAAACAGAATAAAAATCAAGCGAGATCAAAGCGTAAGGCGACGTGCGCTTCGCGTCGTGGTTAGTTCTCCACTGGTGAGGTGCGACGCGGCGCGGGCGCAGCCGGCCGGTATACATAAGCCCGCACAATGGGCTTATGTACGATGCGCTATGGTAGTGCGAGGGTCAGTTGTCGATATTATCGATGTCGACAAACTGATACACATCTGATGATATTATATTTATATATTATAAATAAATATGTGTTGTTGTTTATGATATTTATCTTTATGTGTATATATATATAGGAATTTATTATATTATAATTCAATATAGGGTTGAACATAGAATATTTGTGTTAGTGTGCATGTGTAACAAAGAGGTAGCCCACACACCCCTAAAATTATCCAAATGTCCCGCAGACATTTCACTTCAAACAAACCTTCCGTACTATAACAAAAATTAACGAGATTCACCTCTGAACCATTGTATGTTTTATTATTTTCTACCATATACAAAAGTAACTGTAAGCCTATAATACATTATTTACAATCAATATACAAATACCTTAATCACATAAGATTGATGCCATAACTATTGATGTTACAAAATATGCAAGGAACTTATATTAGTATCACATTTTAATATACGGGTTTATATCTTATGCTATCAGGTATATATTTGGGAACTATGTTCCTGAGCTCCAAAGCAGACATTTGAGACAATAGAAGATAATAAGACCATTGACTGCGAGATAAACAATTTATACTACATTTTTTAATATTCCCACCATTTTACAAGGAAGCTGAATGTTTTTAGATTGCTTAATTTACTATTGAAGCAATTAATAATACACAACAATTTTTGTAAAAAACATATTAAGTGAAGATATCTAGTCGAGTGGTCAGTACCCTTGTTTACTTAGCCTTTCGTATTCCGGTAGATACAGATTTATATGACGAGTAAGAATATTTGTTCACAAGTCATGGATGTTTAATAATACAATATTATTTCTAACACTTGCCCCTTTATGTAGCCCAAAGTTAGCATTGTGTTATGGAAACTAGATAACTGAGAAATATAGATAGTACTATGTACATATATAAGAAATATACGAAAAAACATACAAAAATCCATGACTCGTCAACAAATATTCGTACTAGTTATACAAATATCTGCCCTTACCGGTTTTCAAACCTGGGGCCTCTGGCTAAGTAGACTAGGGTACTGACCGCTCAAACAGACTGTTGTTTGTTTGTATGGTTATTTAGTACATTCCTGATATTTATAGTACGCATTATCGAAATTTCTTCGTTATTCTAGGTGTGAATGTGAGAAATATTATTACTTTTTTACTATTATTATCAATTTATAAATAATATATCAGATAACATATTACATATAGATATGATATATATCACAATGACAGATGATAATCATATTATGACAGCCAATTAAATAACTAAAAATTAAAATAGAATACCAGTTATTTCCATTACCCCCCATCGAATATTGGAAAGTAAAAAACAATCACGATACGGAATTAGTTATATAAGGCGCAAGATCGACATACATCATTAATCTGTACAAAAACTGCAATATTGCAGACACTGTATTAAATAAAATAAAATGTATATATGCCTAAGAAATGAATAATGTTATTCAGGCACCGGTAGTCCAAGGTATAATCAAAAAGGAATCAGAATGCACTTAGAAATTTATCTGTAATGAAATAAGAGTATTATGAAAGTATTTTTTTATGAATTGTATGCATGTTCAAATTTCCATTCCTCAAGTGACAACTAGAACGTAACTATCATAATCAAACTTCATTTAAAAGAAAAATTTCGAATCAACATATTACTTTTTAACACTTTAAAAATCTATAGCAAAAAAAAAACACTGAATAAGTGGTTGTGGTCAACTCGACTTTAATAGAAGGAGGTAACGCACAGCCTGAGAACTTTGCTAACGTGTTTTCCTACATGGGACGTCTGATATAACTAATTCCTATTATTTAACAGACGTGACAGATAGGCAACTGATTTTTTTATTAGTTATAGTGTATCAGTTGTATTTAATGCAATAAACAGTATATTTATGTAAAAAGTAATGTACATACAATGAATTTAAAGAAAAAGGCATGGCATTATTATGTCTCCATCGTGATTTGAACGTGGTACTGTGACCCAAACAGGTACTATTAAACTATTATAGGTAAATAGCATAAGGTAGATACATAAAAGTAAATCTACCCTCTATATTAAGAGCAGTACCAAAATGTCTACAAAAACAACATTAGACTGATAAAATATCAAATGAACTGGCACTTATGCCACCTGTGACGTTATTTTGGTTGCATTGGCAACATAGTTATGACCAGGCTCATGCAAGGTCAATATTATTTAATATTACAAATACAAAACACAATTAAAAACATGCAGTATATAAACTTGTTCATATTTGTACTGCTCTGAAGCCAAAATTGCCAATTATTAATTTAATTATGAAATATGTTATCTTCAATCAATTAATACAAATGTAATTTTAATCAAGTTCAATTAATTTTTCTATACGCCAACAACACACTTCACTGTACACCACAGTTGTTACATAACCGAACACAGACCAGATAATTCCGTTCCTCGTTGTACTGGCAACTGTCTACTAAACTTAATGCCTTCCATTGTTGGTTTTACTTTAAATTCCATTTCTGGTTCTTCGCCAGGAGGAAGAGGCTCATCGTCCGCACTGATGTCTTCAAGCCCATTATCCGCCGTTTCCTCATTGTTGAGGAAAGAGGGTAGGGACTTTGAGATGTTAATACGTATACTTCCAGATGGAGGTGGGGGAAGGGCAGCTGTTTGGTCTAGTTGCAGGTTCCCGTCGATGGAGGACATTACACCTGCTCTGGTAGTATCAGCTGAAGGCTGGGTTGTTTCTTCTTCAGCTGTAATCACTGGTTCATCATCTAAAACAAACAATACAATTTCAATTTACATTTTCCTGTTCAATACTCAATTTAGGACTATACGAGATAACAGACCTGCGTGGTATATGCCACAATTTTTGAAAAAGTATGGGACATTATACTGTGGTTGATAGTAATCACAGATGAATGTCACACACTTTATAATGATGTTACTAACGACGTTGACATCTTTCAGATGACTTGTTCAATTTAGAAGTAAATTATTCTATATTGTTGAAGAATAGTAGGTATATATGAATGGTATGATGGTTTTACAGGTAAGAAAGTCGGCAAGATTTGTCCTTTTTTTACACATCATTAAGAATGGTTTGTAGTGTCTAAACCCACAGTCAAAATAAATCATTGATGTAAAAACGGATAAAATGATTCTGGTTAACATTTTCAATCACAGTTCTTAATGCAAGTTTTATGCACGTACCTGGATCAATGGGCTCCTGCTTGATCTTGACCTTGGAGAAGTCAATCTCCGCGAGCCTGTCTCTTTCAGCACGGGTGGCAACGGTTTCATCATCAGTATCGGCATCGTCTTCCACCACCACTTCTTCCACCGGCTCCGCTTTGTAAATTACGTCATCTTCATCACCTTCGTCAATCTGGAACAAAAATATGGTGATTAAGCATTTGCTAACAGTCAAAAGTAGAGAAAGAAAAATAAGTTTGTAAGAGTTCCCAAAGTAGCTTACTTTTTGAACAAATAACTTTATACTTCATTAGAAGCATAGAGTAGCGTGCAATATTTAAAATAACTCGGATTTATATTTACTTGACAAGGCTTCACTCCGCTTTAGTTACCCACCCTAAATAACTAATTTAATAATAAATGGCTGGCTACATGAAGAAAATGCAATTATATAAAAATATTAATATAGATTTTATTCAAAAGTTGTGTATCAGAGCATACAAAGTGTCAAATGATTTTAATATAAGTTTCATATCTTATTTTATTTAGAAAGTCAAATACTATTATTACCTACAAGCTTCTTAAATAGATCTTAGATACGAATGCATTGTCAAAGTAAAATTGAAGTTGAATTGTATGAAGAAAAATCTAATTAAGCAGTGCTTAACAATTGTGAATATAATTTTTTTATCTTGCAGTAAAAAATCGAACGGGAATAACTCTGTTGCCTTACCTCGACAGGTTCAGACTCCATCACCATTTCTGGCTCCACAACCTCGACCACGGACTCATTGTCTGACTGCGAGTTAATTTCGTCGTCGACGTCCTTGATCTCTATAGCCTCCTCCATCTTGTCTACGGGTAGAACTTCGTCTGCAGATTCGTCCGGCTTCGGTTCATCTTTTGTTAACGACACCTAGAGATAAACGTACAGAGTTTTAGAGCGGAAAAGCATATTAGGTGTTATAAAACGGAAATATACAAATTTTATAGATACGTTTTGTGAAAAGCTCTTCGAGTATTTTTTACCGAAGTCAACCATCTAACTTCGACCTTTCAAACTAACCACCCAAAATTGTGAAAAAAAGAGTTTTAAGCTAAACTAAAAACAGACTTCAAAAACACTAAACAGACAAATAATTCAAAATAAGAAGTTATTCAATTTAAAATAAAGTTATTTAAATAGTTATTAGAAATAAGTTATTTCCAGAAACAATAGAAAGTGAAGCATCGACTACATCCCATACACATGAGCGTTGTCTTACGTTACCGTTCATCCAACGTAAGTTAAGCACAAAAGCCGCGTCAACATTGTAAAGGCTGTCCCGCAGATAAAATAATAACTTTTATTTAAAATTAAATAAGGACTTTTTCTGTTTTGCTGTGTTTTGCTAGATTTAGTGGTAATATAAGGAAAAGGAGGGATGTTTGTAAAGAACTCAATGGGATATACAGTATGACAGTCGTTAATCTATAAATAGGCTGAAGGTAAATTTGTTCTACATAACCTATGGTTGTCTTTTGACCGCGGACGTTAGTATCTTCGCCACCACACAGGTCTGTGTTGACCCGAAGAGAGAATGACAAAAATGTATACATTTATTTTCATTGTAGTTGTTAATATAATTAAGTTGAATAAATCACCTTATAATCCTCAAAACACATCGGATGGTAGTTCTTGTCCTCGTGCCTGACAGAGTTCCTAAGATGCCACTCTTCTTTATCTTCGTTGTAGAACTGGTCGAACTTGTCCCCGCATAGCGCGCAGAAGTGATCTGCTGGGGCTCCCGCGGCGACACTCGGAGCCTCTTCTGCTACTTCCGGTGGGCCTTCGCCCTCCTCAGCGCCGCCTGTCTCGAACCAACTCTTTTCTGTTGGATAATGCACAATTTTTGAAACTAAGATTAATAAATATGGATTAAATAGAAGAAAAGAACGAAAAGTCAAAAAAGATTGAGATAAGTTAGATACCACTAAATTATTATTCCAGCAGAATCATAAAACGCATGTACAGTCATGAACTGAACATAATTTGGGACTCATTTAATGCGCTTAGCACACTGAAAAGGCAATAATGTTTAAAAAAATTCAAGAATTTATACGTAAAGACGTATTTTAAAATATTTTAAAGAATTTCATTGTTGGCTCAAATTGATAACCTTATTTATGATTGTAAATAGTTATGTCTCTTTAAAACACAACATGTTCTCACTCATACTTTTTTTAGCTCATATTTTTATCATGATAAATTCAAAAGAAATCAATAAAATTCATGAAGTCAACGCCGTCTATCAAAGAGTACTGTACAAATTTCTATCGGTTCTTTGAAGGCAGGGGGCGGGCAGGAAATCAATTGATTTTAATTTTGAAAACAACCTTTTCTAAAAGTGTATATAATTAACTTTTACGAACCTCTCTCCTCGAGATCTTCAACCTCTTCATACTGCAGCCAGTCCGAGAGGTCATAGTGCCAGTGCCTGGAGTGGGCTCGCCTGGCGGAGTCTCGGTCCCGCCTGTTCTGCCTGAAGTGCCAGTCCAAGTGCTGCGAGTAGCGCACCGTGTGCTCGGGCGGGAAGCGAGTGCCGCAGCCCGAACACTGCATGCCGCCGTACAGGCGGGACACAAGCCCTGGTTGTTTACTAATTTGAAAAGAACATGGCATTTTATTATTTCATATGTAAATAGCTTGTCAAAAGTAAATAAATATTACTGAAGGAATAGTTTAGCTCTTATCAATAGCTTCTAAATATACTGATTTAGAGTACCTGCAATGAGACTCCCTAAAATCAAACAAAAGGCTTCATCTCTTTAAAATATCCTTACCAACCTGAATTGAAATTCTACATTGTATACGACATGTTCATTTAGAATTCTCATAACTTTCAGATTTTATTTAGACCCTCTATAACAATGGGATTATAGGTACTATTTATTTATTTTAAAGCACATTTATTTGTTTAATTTGAGGTCAGGTTTTCATAACTTATCACATCTCACAGTGTAAAACACTTTTAAACATGAGATCTCGATTTAGGGTGCAACTTAGAGCTATTACATGTCTCATAAAGTAATGGGAATTCGAATAAGGACGCCTTGTAAATATTTTAATTAAATTTTAATACTTACACTCTTAATGTTTCCGGTTTCAACAGATCCACTTTTTGAATAACGTTTTTATCTTCTCTGGGCTTCTGTTTGACTTCATCTATCTTTAGCTCTTCTTTCGGCTCCATTTTAGTATTATCCTTTGGAACTTGCACGATTCCAGTAGCGACCAACTTGGCGAACAGGTCGTTGACGTTAAGGTTGCTTAGCATAGGAATCACTGGATTGAAAGGCTTCTCTTCTGAAGGTGTCTCTAGTCCAGGAATTTTATCCGGTCTAACGAAAAGAGGTTCAGTTGAACTGTACTCTGAGGCGGACGCGGGCGCCATGCTGGTCGGCATCACGCTAGCTAGCATGTCGAGACCTGAGGGTGAAATGTTTTGATAAATAATGTATTCATAACTGCCGCTGTGTTATCATTGAAACTTTTATATAATCCAAGATTAATAAACAATTTACAAGTTGTTTACAGTTGTTTTACATTTTGTTTCTAGTTCACGGAAAATAATTTTGACAATCATTGGTCTATACATTCTCGCCCCATAGTTTGTAGCGTAAAATCAAGCGTCTGGGTTCAATCCAATAAAAGTTGAAAGACGTTTCGTCTTTGACTGAAAGAAATATCTACTATATCTACTAAGATAGAATACCGTTACATTAAAACGAAAAAAATATTGTGGGCAAAATCATTTTATTAATTTTTCAAAAGAAAGACTTCTACATTGAAATTATAAAAAATTCTCTATCTAGTTCAATTTATTGGTTATTAAAAAAAAGGACCAATAAAATAAAATTAACATATATCTAGGAAAACGGTAGAAAACTAGAAAAACTGTAGTAGGAAAACTGTTGACCCACAAATAGCTCCCCGTTACTAAAGAGTCATTTTATATATAAAAATTACTATACAAAAAGAAGAAAAATGTGGTATTTTAATTAAATATTGAACATATGACGTCTTATTTTGTGTACAGTGAATTTACTCGCTGCCGGGACGAATAAAAAATTCCATACTTAAATACATTTTTTATCTAGTGCTGGTAACACAAAATGCAAAACTATGCAATGCTATGGAACGCAAAATAAAGAATTGAATTGAATTGGTACCAAAAACTCAAAATATGGATGGAGTAATTGAGATAAAAAGACCCAACAACGAGTAATAATTGTGTCAAAGACAAGAATGTTTGTTGCAGTAAATAGATAGGGCCCGGAATATAGTTTACCCCACCCTGGCGAACATAACAGTTAACTTAAAGTAAAATATAATTCATTGAGTTTCACCTTTCTCCGCATTGGGCTCAGGGCTGGGCGACTTCAGCGGCTGCGGGGTCGGCTCCAAGCGCACATCCATCGGGTTCTGATCGTGTATGTTCTCGAACTTGACTACAGGCTCCGATATCACTGGCATTGCAACTCCCTCCATATTGGCTATCTTCACTTGCCCAGGCTTCACATGACGAGGTAACGCCGAAAATCTTATAAAATGTTTTTCGGTCCCCACAAATATAGGCTTGGGTAGGTCCCCAAACTCAACTTTAAAAGGTTGTTCGTTTATCAACACAGTCCTCAAAGAGTCTACAAACCGTATAGTAACGAACTGCCCGTTAACGTGAAACTTTTGCACTTTAGCGTCTAAATACAGTGGATACATATGAACCGCATCTACTATCAAGTTAATCTTCCCTGCCACAAGGTCCAACCGTTTATCCTTTCCAATGTCCACTTGAGGCAACGGCCCCTCTAAATGCACTAGTCTAGGTTTACCATCAATTACAACGCCCAAAGGCTGACCGCCAAAGAAACACTCATACCACCTTCCGTTTATAAACAGTTCTCTCGTCGGAGCACCGAATTTAATATCGAACACTTGGTCATCAATTTCGACCTGTTTATAACCTTCATTAAACGATATAACTATTGAGTCCTTGTTATCAAACGTCACTCTTCTACAACCTGGTAAGAATTTGATTTCACGAGGATCATCCCAGTCCATCATGATGACAGCTGTGTCTCCATAGAATCTAATTTCTCTTGGGATCCCATCGATCTGTATAGTTTTGAAGGGATCTTGGTCTATGAATTCAAGTATTTTGAAGTTTGTTAGTGGCTGTACAACGTTGTTCGCACCCAGTGGCGGCGGCGAACCAATTCTTTCGTAAGGTACTAAGGGGCATTCTCCCTGACACGTGCCTATTTTTGGTGTTGGTAAATGCGGTAGAGGTGGCCGAGGTTCAAATGGCGGCCATGGTCCCACTCGATTTTCAAACTTTCCTCTGAAATAAGGAGGAACTGGCCCTCTGAATCTTCTCGGCCCAAACTCTTCTGTCCTTGGCCGCGGTCCTCTCCAAGATGGAGGGAATTGATTAAACATAGGCATAACTGGCGGCAAAGGTAATAAACTAGGCTTAGGCCCATCGACTGCATCTAATAGAGGCATGGAATTGGTTCTCATATCAGAATCTTTGCCCATGAAATTCTGGCTGTCTGGCGGGTTGTCCATAAAGACAGCAGGATTTATTCTTTCATCTATATCACCGAAAGTATTGGGAGAAGATTTAGGACTAGGTATTCTGTGATTTTCTTCTTTTATGTGAGCTTTGAGCTTCCTCTTTGATACTTCTAACGATTCCCTTTGTTTCGCCTCCTTTAGTTTCAATTTCTCGTTAAGTTGTAAGACCTGATACATAAGCGTGTTGTATTGGTTCTTGTCGAGCTGGCCGTCAGTGAATTGCTCTTTGGCCTGACTCACGATTATCGATATAGATTTCTTGTGGTCTTCTGCATCATAATCATCAGCGTTCTCTATTCTCAAATCTGTGTCTTCTGTACTTACCGTGCGTCTCCTTTCTCGATCCCTTTCGATACCTAAAAAAATATATATATGTAAAAAAGCGAAATGCAGAACAATTATCAAATAGTGTACTTTATATACAATCTTGTACATACTTGGTGATTTACTAAACAGAAGAGGCCTTCCAAGGCGATCTTTTCCTTTAGTAGCCTCAGCCAACTTTGCCCTGACTAAATCCAGCTTCGACGGAGTCTTCTTCTCATCGGCCTTTTCTTTCACGTCATTCCAATCTTTCTTGGGAGATCTTTGTGGAGATGGTACCTTCTCTTCATCATTTACAGGAGTTTTGGAATCGGATTTCGGAGAGTCTGTTATGGACGGTGGAGGTGGTGCAGCTATCTCTTCCACTTGAGGTAGTTGGCGAAGATCGACGTCTTCGTTGCCGAACAACCTACAAAATTTTATTGTTGTTACGATTAATTATCTATGATAAAGCGGAGCAGTCTTATATTAAATACCGATGTGTGAAATTTATATTGTTAACTTGACAGTTGGCTACGATTACCTTTTTATTTAGCAAATAAGAGAGGGGCATAAAAATTCACCCACTTCACTCAGATCTCCTGTAATTCTAATTATAGCCAAGTTTTGCCAAGTTTTCATTGTACTTATGAAACTAGGCGTGCTTTCCAAAGAATACAATTAAGCTAATCAAAGACTTACAGGTAACAATTTAACCATGACATAACAAACAGATAGATATATTAACAAAATACTAGATACAACATAGACACTTCTAAGAAGACAAAATTAGTCAAGTTTATCGGGGGCATGCCGATAATTATTGGAGATAAAATCGTTAGGAAGAAGCAATAAAAGTTAATTTTTGGTAAACAGTACAATACAACCTTGTACCTAGTATTTGATGAATTTAAAAAAACATTATAATTAACGGAGCGTGGGATAAGTTCCGTTAATTGCAATATAACAGCATTACGCTGGTCAAATGCGGCTTAGTGAGTGAAAGCGGCCGCCATTACGACAACAAGCTTCTCAAAGTTTGTTCACTATTTATTAATGTACTAAAAAATATCAGAGGTTGCATGGTAATTAAACTGTGGTAAGCCATCTCTATCTAGAACGCTACTAGTTGATACACATCAATCCAAATTATAGTAAAGTAATATCTCTTGTTTTCAATATCATTAGAAAAAAGAAAGAAATTGTATTAGAATTTTTAATAAAACTTTAATTTAAACAACTTTTAAGAAAACAACAGATAATAGTTTTGAAGCTTATTGTGGTTTCTAAAATTGTAATTATTTGACAGAATGAAACTTATTATATTTTAATTTTATGTGTTTAGAAACTGATTGACAGTCAAACCTTACTCGATTTAAATTCGTTGAACATAGTGTTTTTGTGCTAGGTACATAGAGCAAGAGGAAAATCTCACAGTGTTGTAGCAAGTTGTATGGAGATGGCCTTCTGTACACCTATCTACTTAGTGATAAGGGGCAGAATCGAAAACGTATTTAATTGGCAATAGCGGCACAAGAGCTGCTTCGGAAATAATACTTACACATCAAACTTATCAAGTTTGGTCTTCTTGGGTTTAACTTCTATCAGCTCCGTTGAAGGCCTTTTCTGTGCAATAGGCCCCGCTTTCGTCTCTGACACAACCGGATGCAGGACCCTAAGGTCAACGTCCTTGCTTTCCACCACAACTTCGGGCACATCTGAAAATTGAACTCTATTTTTATGTAATCTCAAGTGTATTATTAAACTTCCACCGGTTTACCCACCTAATCACTTACCAATGTTCAGTAACTTCACACTTTGTATTTTAAAATCACAATTTTAATCAATATTTTTTTTAAATATTATTTATGATTTAGTTATATACTTGTAATTTATAATTTTTAAATTTGTATATTGTTTATAATCTTAAGGCTTAAGATATAATAAATATCACAATTAAATTATCGCATATAATATTCTAAGTCTGAAGTATTATGCGACTTTCTGGTTTTCGAATTATGTGTAAAATAAACATATTTTTTTTATCAGATAAAATAAACCGGAATGCCAGAGCAATGTTAGTTCCTTGCAACATCTCTTATTAACGTAACGTACCTAACCTATGTAGATATAATTCTATCGGTATCTGATACAACAAAAAAGTTTGTGAACTTAAAGAAAAAGACTTGTCGAGTAACACTATATTCTTCTCAATAAAACTATACCCACCTGTATATATTCAAAAACTATTTCAACAAATTTAGATATATTACGAATTTCTATTAATGTTGCGTTACAAAATTAAAACACTAAAGAATTATCGCTATTTTCAGTTGATTTTTTATTACATTCAAAATGCAAAGGCCATTTAATTACATATTTTCAAACTTTGATCATCCATAAAAGTAAAATTTAGTAATGGCTGTTATTATAACGTGTTCTTCGATTCGTTATGGATATTTAACTCTTTAACTTTACTAAGAATATTTTCAAATTGAACGACAACTTATCAGGCATTAAGATAATTCAACCCAATTTGATCATACGGGATGTGATATGTGAAAATAATTTACGATCAAGAAAACAATTTTTGAATTATTTTTTTTGACTTCAGGAAGTCTAGGTATATAAAGTAATTTAAAAATGTTTAATATATTTTTTTATAATTATACTATATTTATCTGCATCCACTTTAATTCTAATTTTAATTTGAAATGTCCTGTATAGAATATCTAAACTTCTCAACCCGTCTTGTGGGTAACATAACTACCAAGATTATCTTTTTGTTCTATACTGTGGACTTACACTGCAGTTCACCATCATATAAACAGGTGACTATTATTTAAACCGTCGGTTTTTGACATTATTCATACAAAAAAATGTTAAAAACTGAAGGTTAAATAATAATTGCCTCTTTAAGTGTTAGTGAACAACATCATAACACCACCGCACATTAAAGGACACAAAATATTAAAGTATTTTGTACCTTATAATCATACACATAGAATAACAATTGCCATAAGCCATTAGTCCTTTTTAGAAAATACATAAAGCAAATATAATCAAAATATTGAACCTTAGTCCTACACATAAAATTCTTATTCCTAGACTTATCATATCATCCTTTGGTTTTACTTATTATTTACTTATTATATTGTAAAGTCAACTGTATATTCATTCTAATAGTTGCGCATATTGCGAATAAATATGTTAGGGACAAAGGTCCGATGTACCATGTTCCATTTTGTAGATAGCCGCTTGTTAAAGGTTTTAAATCTACACCGAAAGCATTCCGGGGCGAGTTACCATCCTGCAGGAAGTATAGTTCTAGAACCACGGAAAAAGTTTCTTCCCTCCCAGTCCCAATACAACACTTCCTCGTCATGCTTCGAGAACTTTTATATCAAAATGCAGTATATTAACGTTAACGTATAAAACGTTATTAACGTTTTATCATAAGAAGACAGAAATAAATAAATATAAATGAATCACGCGAAATATACTTCCCACCCAACACACATCTGCAGTTAAAATGTCACTTTAAAATGTGCCTACCTTAATCCGTTGGAATAAATATCTTATTTGGATAGTTGAGTTACGTTTATGTCCAGCCGTCTGAACAGCGTGCAAGAGCAACGCGGAATTAATTTTTTGCAAAATGTGTCAACTTCCTCAGTTCATCTTCCACTTGTCTATTGTCAACATAGCAAGCGTATTACAAAAAAAATTCAAATGTCTTGTCCAATACGATATAGTATATAATAAATAATTGACCCAGCCACATCAGGCAATCAGTGACGATTAATGTTACGGAATATACCGTAAAGCTATGCGCAAATATGGAAAGTCACAAAATCAGTCTTATGAAAATAAAATCGGTCCAATTTATTGGGCTTACAAAGTCAGATACGGAAATATTTTTCGTAAATAACCTATAGAAGAATGCTGGTTCCATATCTTAAAAATAATATTGTCACTACTCTTAAAAATTTATTGTAAGATAAAATGAATGTTTGATAGTCGAACTTCAGTTTTGATAAAATTCCTGTAAGCCTTCTCAAGTTCCGTATAAGACTTGACTGACATATCAGTTAAACCCTAATACCCTGTAATTTATCTATAAAAACACCATTCAAAAAACTGTTAAGGCTTGTGCCTGTGAAAGATATTACTATTAATGATTTTTTGGTTTATCATAGGCCATAAATTGACTACAATTTTATTTGTTAATAATAAAAAAATAAAAAAAACCTCTATACTTTAATAACAATATGTGATCATATTTCAAATAAAAACTTATTTGATATGGAGAAGACATTTGCGACAATTTTGATATTTTCTGGAAGTTTTGGAAATGTTAATTAAAAAAAATATTATTAAAATCAAGCAAGCAGTGTCACAAATACATTCATAAAAGTATGTAATGTACCTAGACTTTAAAATGTACTTTGACCTTTAAGTCACCAAAAAACTAAATATTTTTGCAACTAATTTGAGTACTCATGGTAGTCGAAAGCGCCACTTGACTAATTGCCAGTCCCCAAGCTGATACTAATGTTTAACTACTACATCAGTCAAAACGTTTGGCAATCTAGCTTGGAAGATTTGCCAATTTAGGTTTCATACTATGCTACAAATTAAATGTACTATATAAATGATAAGTATAGCGAAAGAAGACAGATGGATTGGTAAAATTTAATTTTACAGCATTGCATTTCCTTTCATAAAGGTCCGTGAAAGAATTTTGCAGTTTTTTTTTTAAATATATACGAAACTTACACATTGAAGAGATCCAGAGTCACCAAGTACGCAAATAGTATCCTAGATGTCGCTCGTAGTTCTTGAAGCGTTGTCCATCGCACTCGATCCATTGGCGCAATCAAACGTATCTAGTTTCACTTCACGTCACACTACCGATTGATTTCTAGGTTCCGTATTGTATCCGTCGTGAGAAGTTGCAAAAAGTCTAACATCGCTCATGAATTTAAGGCAATTATTATTACACCAGTGTAGAATATAATCGCTCTCAAAATTAATTTTAAGTACATTAGTGGTGTAAAAAGGAACTCATGTAATGTGCTATTAATAATTATGATTTAATTACAATTATGAATTTAGTTAATTATTTCCTGACCTTAAAGTATGACCACCTTAACACTATAGGGTTTCTCAATTCTTTAATGCAATATAATACTCCAGCAGTTGTTAAATATTTTATTTGCGCACACAAGTGTCAGTGTCGTTCTTATAACATAATATCACAGATATTGACTAGGGGCCGTTAGGGGCGGCCTACCCTCGCGCTCTGATAGCATAGAGAGATATCTTACTTGGCGCGTCGGCGTCGGGCGCGACCTCCTCGGGCTTCGGCGCTCTCCGCTCGGGGCTCTCAGACTTCTCCTTGTTGCGTCGCATGTAACGCTCCTTGTGGTAGTTCTTCAGCTCCTTAAATGCGACCATCTCCGAGTCCAGCTCCAGTGTCCCCTTCGGCGCCGCTTCCGATTCTGGCTCCGGCTCCGGCCCTGGCCCCGGCCCCGGCCCTGCTCCGGGCCGACGTTCCCGCCGCCGTTTGTCCCTCTGCTCTTTCGGACTCTCCTTCTCCTTCCGTTGTTTCTTTTCGGGGGAGGAGCTCGCGGAATTGTCTTTGCTGTCGCGTTTTTTCTTTTTATCGTCTCGGGGTTCTTTTTTCTTTTTAGCGACGACGGGTTCCTCCGGCTCGGGGTCCCGGCGTATTTTAGGGATTGGAGGGAGTTTGCTTATCTTTTTTGCGTCGGGTATGTGGACTTCGATGTTGACGGGCAGCGGGTCGGGTCGAGGTCTGGGCCGTTCCCGTTTGTTGAAGCGAGGGTCGCGGCGGCGAGGGTCTCGCGGTTTGTCCACGGTCTCTTGTCGGACATCGATGGTGATGACGTTTTTGCGTTTCATAACACGTTCCAGTGGTTTAATGTCGAACACGTTTGGTGCGATGGGAGTTTGAATGAGCGAGGTGGGCTGGGCCACATGGGCGGTGGCGGTGGCAGGGGCGGGAGCGGGTGCGGGCGCGGGCGCGGGAGCGGGCACGGGCGCGGGCGGCGGCGCGTGGCGGGCGAGGCGCGGGTCCCGGCGCGCCGAGGCCAGGGCTCCGCTCACGGGTGCGATGCGACCGCCCAAAGACTTGTTCACAGGCTGTAAGAAAACACTCATTTGATCTCCGTTTCTATTCACAATCATACATTACCGAAAGGTCGACTTATAAATCTTCTGACTACTGTAATTACTGTTAATTTTCATATTGTCATAGTTGTCAATATTATCCAGTATAAATGTAATCAGATAATCGAAATGATGTTAAAACAAAGCTATTTGTTAAAGAAATTTATGTTCGGGGTTTAATACATATCTATCCCTAAAATATTTTTAGGTCGTTTTACATATACACAAGAAACAGAAAAATCCTTCGGAACAGCTAAGAAATTAAAATTTCAAATTGATCATTGATTCTTCTAATAGATGGCGTTAATGACAGGTTGTTGGTGATACATGGTAACCGGATCAACTAGTAAATTATACATTCAAATTGTACACAAGCTAGAACTATAAAATATTAAGTTGATTGCATAAAGTTAATGTCTATATGAGTAGAAATGAATCAATAGTGCAACTATCTTTGTAGAAACAATAAAAATTACAGTTTCATTTAGTATTTATGTTTTTAACCATTTTTAGATGGTTACCTTTATATGTAATCGATCTCTATGTTTAAACTACAATATACTAGATGTTTCGTACATAAACTATTAAGCCAACACCTAACCATGTAAACATACATATAAATAATAGTGATTAAGAAATTCAAAACTGCCAAATTTTTTTTTAAATTTCCCATACATTTTATTTCACTGATCAGAATATTTTTGTGCGGAGATTTGAAAATAAATTTGTATATCACCATAATATTTATATGACTATGTTACGTTGGGTAGGTATCGGCTTGACATGGTACTTACTAAACAGTCACTTTCTATATTTTAGTTTTAACATAGGGACATTAAAAATGTGTATATTTCTCGCTGTATTTATTTTTAATATCAAAAATATTCAAAAAGTCAAAAATAACTTTATTTAAATAGACTTATTTACTAAGCTCTTTTAAATCGTCACAACAGGGAATATGTATGAGAAAACAAATAAATATAATTATAAAGGCAATAGTCATAATTTTAACTGGGTATCAACCGGGCATTTACTAATTGTCCCAGTTATAGTATTTAAATATGTACTAAATAAATTGTTAGTTTTAATTTTAAAATAATATTTATTTTAAAATTAAAAATAACACCACTATGCATATTCCCAATCAACCCTACTACCGCTTCGACGAATTAGTAGCTGCTATTATTATGTATAATTTAATATTCTTATTTTATTTCAAGGTATTTTACATTTCAATGTGTTTATGATAACCTAACTATGATAACCGTGCTATCTTTGTATAAAAAAAATGTAAAAATATTTAATTTAAAATAATAGTTACGTATATTTTATCAAAAGATATTTACGCGCCAAAAGCAGGGTGTGACTCCATTCATTTTGGCATAATTTGCTTTTTTTATTCGCTTTTATCAAGAGAAAAATAGTTTAAAAGAAACTTCTAAGAAAATAAATAGTAAAATAATCATTCTACTAGAGCTCTGAATACATTATTATATTTAGTTAATACTTGTGCCGCTATTCGTTTGTAAACTTTATCGACATTGTTAATTCAAAATATTCAAATTTAAATATGTCAATTTAAAATTAACAAAATATAGATTTTTCTTCAAAAATGGAAAAAAAAAATTCAAAAAAAAAACAAAATTCAATTTAAAAAAACTCATTAATAATTCAACCTCATTCTTAGTATTTACGAATTTAATTTACTAGTTACGATAAAAATACTGGTAATAAGTTATGTCCAGCAAAAATCAGCCCATAGAATAACGCCGTAAAACGAAACGGGTCGAAATAATCGAAAACCCCAGTTTCGAAATCGGTAAGTATTTTCAATAAGAAAAAACTAGAGATAGGATTTTTAAAATAGAATAAAAATAATGTTGATATTCGAACGACATTTAAAGTAAAATTATCGAAGATACTTTCGAAACAGTAACCTTTGACCATAAACGCAAAGTGGGCGAAGTCGAAAAACGGAAGTGAAGCTTCTTTTTTTGGTTTCATTAGAGTGTACACGCACCTAATGTCTATCTAATCGTTATTATTCTATGTAAACACCTAATTCATAATAAGCTAAGGTAATTTACAAAAAATAGTTGGCCTGCGGCACTACACAAGGAGCGGCGCGAGACGCGTGATACAAAAATTGAAACAACACATACGAACTCAACGGCGATGATGAAATTAAATGTACATTTCATTAAGTAATCACTGCCTCGCTCCGTCTCTGTATGACTTTAATTTCTTATGAATGATTTAGCGCCTCGTATATTCCATTTATTGAGTTATTTAGGAAATTTAGCTCTTACATTTAATACAAGATTTACTCGAAAATATTAATTTTAAAAATAATTATTTCACAGAAACACAATATTTTTTTATAAAAAGGCACTTGGCCTTCATGTGTCCTGATGGTAACAGATCCATCCAGAATCCTCACAGTGGAACTATATATACTATAACTGTCTATTTTACATCCGACGTCTGGAAAACAACAATACTGTTTGTTATAGGTTGCCAAATAATGTTTTACTTGGCAACCTTTTCCAAGTAATCCTGTATACGATTATTATATAATAACCAACAACAATTCTTACCGGTCCAAGTCGCTGTTTGATAGGAATGATGGGCGGCGCAGCCTCCACAGGGATCGTTGCCGCAACCGAAGCCACCACTGGGTTCACCATCGCCACCGGCATCGAAGGTGGAATATTCGGCGGTACTGTTGTCGTCTGCCAAGAAACACATAACTCTTTAAAAAGGAATCACATATAAAATACTACTTTAACTCTTAAACTACCCATGTAAAAGTTTGTCAAAATCTCAAAATCGATGCCTATATGCCAAATGAAAAAAAAAATGACTACACTAATTCTTAATTAAACTACAGTATGAAGATTTGAAATTAGTTAGTTATTAGTTAAAATACTAGTTCCTAATCAACATGTCAATATTTTAAGAAAAAAATAGTAAATCAGAACTATCTATAAACCACCTAAGTTTAGATTTACAAACAAAGGTAGATTATTTTTGTAAGCATATACTTAGATCTGCTTTCTTAAATCTACATTTATATTAATACCAATTCAGAAAAATAAAATTTAATTTAATAACACTAACAAACTGTCCATAACCTAACTTATTAAAATATGATAATATTTTATACCACAATAGTGGACCCAGTGAACTTTGTTTCACTAAGAAACTACTAATAATGCAATCTTTTATAACAAACCAGAAGTAACCTTAGAAGAAATGAAAGCTTTAATATTTTGCATGTCAGAAAATTTTTCATACTAAATCAGTTGTATATTTTTAAACTTTTCGTGAGAATTTTCCTAGTTAATTTTATTTCTCAACTCAACTCAATCCCTGAATTAAAATGAATAAAAACAAAATAATGATAATTCAAGTAGGTCACGCTGTTTTTTGAATTTTTGTAAGATTATTGAAAGAATTCATTTTTATATATAAGATTATTCATATAAAATTTCTTGAGGTTCCTCAACTTGCTATTGATATCAATAGCAAATTGAAATCTCTTTAAAATTTAATAAGTTTATATAGTTGGAATATATATATATAGGTACATAGGTTTATATAGTGTATTCAAAATTACAACACTAAATAAATACTGATTTATTTGGATGTCTTTGCAAATTAATAGTTTATTGTAAAAAAAAATCAAAATAAAATTACCTTTTTTGCATTTTTCTCTGCCAATTCAAGTTGTCTCTTTGTCTGCTCCAGCTCCATTTCAATCTTTTTTCGCTGCAGCATGAGTAACTCTTGTTCTTTCTTAGCCAGAAGATTGCGCATCTTCTCTTCATCTTCTGTTAAGACAGGAGCCACACTTGTAGCTGGAGCATTCTGTAAAACAAATACTTTATAAGCATTGTAACAAAAACACTTTATATTAATTAATTCTAAGATAAAAAAAGTCCACTTTTGTAGACTGCAAAAACAAACTTGTTAATGAAAAATTTACATGAGCAAAGTAGTAGATATATTTTATAGAAGGAAGAATGCAATTATTTATTTACTTTATTCATACAGCATACTACTTATTAGACTATTTTACAACTAGGCTAAGCTAAATTAAAGATGGGAAACATAATCAACTAAAAAAACACCTTTTTCAGAAAATTTGGATTTACATGGATGTTTGACTGATGCGGTTGTGCTTGTATCGGCCACGCAGGATCTATCAAATTCACTTTCACATCCAGCTGGTATAGCTTTGTAGCTGGGAACACATCGTGCCATGTCTCTCGTAGTTTAAACATTTGTGATCTTACTTTTTCATCGACCTAAGAATAACAAACACTTTAATGTTGTAATTAAATAAACACAAAAAAAATTTAAATAAATATAAATATAGTTAAATTTACCTGTTTAAAGGTCCTTGTGAACATATTGACAATACTCTGTGAAAATTTCTGTGTATATGCACCACCAACATTCTTGATGATAGAATCAACTAAATAGAGAACTGGCAGCTTGATGTCTGGCTGAACCTGTGTAGGAAAAACACTTTCTAGTCCCAAACCCCAGCTGACCATGATTGCTTCTTTATGATCAACCATATACAAAGACTTGATTGTTTTAAAACTTGTTTTCGAAAGAAACCCACCTACATAAGTAAGTTATCAACACATCGGAGCAGGAAGAATAAGACAAAATTTTAGTTACCAACATTTTTAATAGTCCGCATGTGTAAAATAAATAAGAACTCAAGTTTTTAAAAACTTTATTTACACAATCATAAATACAAAACTGAATGTCGTCAGTTGTAGTATGTTTGAAATAAATTTTAGTTTCTCCTTAATTAGCGGGTATCTCAGTATTTAGCAGGTATCTCATAAATTTATATCTATTTTCTATGATCAGTGTCTCATTTCAATTTACTGTGCATTTCCAGGTTTAACATAATAGTATTAAAACAGAAGCAAATTAAAATTTAGGAATTTAAAAACGCAATGGCGATATCATTTCGATAACTGAGTAACAAATCCCGTAATAATTATTTTTATCTTATCTAGAGTGCCTCAAGTTAGAGCAAGCTCCAAAAACATGATAGAAAGTTAACAATTGGAGATACCTTTTATAAAGTTTTACAAAGGAGGTCATATTAGTCACAGTATCATAGGAAATACGTAAAACACGCCAGAGTTGTGTGCGTCATCATTTACCGACACTTTCCCTGTATCCCTCACACCGCAGCAGAACGACTGCATCCGTGTAATTTTTAAAAATTTTAATTCACCTTCTCCAAATGCTTCTCCACCGTCTCAACGATAACTCCGGCGTGGTCGATGTTCTCTTCGGCGAGTATGGTCAGCATGTTTATCAGAGGTTTGCTGTTGACGGTCAAGTCCGATAAACTCGACGCATACTCTTCTGCTATTTCTTTTGACATCTTGCGGGATGCACACAGCAGGTGATCTCACCATACCAAACACTTCAACTGCACATAACTAGAACCAACAATTACAAAATTTTATTTCAGATTACGTGTTACCCAACATGGCGATATTAGTTTAAATCAACACGTAGAGAACTTACGTTATCACCGATAACACAAAACGGAGATTGATAAATCCACAATATGTAGACAGTCACCTCACGTACGAGAAAATTAACACATGACTTAAAAAGAAATTAATCACGTTTAACGCGTTAAACAAAAGAGCAATTTCATACGACGCGTGAAACTGATGCTCTTCAACTACAAAATGGCGACACGGACACGGCGATCACATTTGACTGCTGGATTTTTGCAGTTTTATAGTAATCTATGGTTTTATGACTTTCTGCCTCGCTTTGGCTGGATTTTTTGTAGTTTTCCCTTTAGAAGTGTAAGCAAAAGGAACGCAGTTCAAATAGCTACATATTTCTCTAGTTATTGTATTGCTTCGATTTGAGTTTGAAACATATTTCAAAAGCTTCGATAATGTATTAGTAATAACTATAGTAAGGAATAAACATTTGTTCTTTTATTAATATTCCTAATCCTAATAAAATAACCATTCATTCTAATTTATATATATTAGTCACCAAAAACTTCATGGGGTAAAAGGATACGTTACACTTGTATCCCGAAGTTAGAAATACAGAAATAACTACACAACATGTGGCTTTTGGGTGTAATTTCCCTTTCCATGCTTTCCCTATAAGATGGTGAATTTAATGGATTTTTAGCGCGTAATGGCGGCTTCAGTTTGGTACTGTATATTTTATTTCGTATATAGTGCTGTAGTATCATTTTTGTTATAAATTCGGTGTAGTATTATGACAAAGAGGATTATTATATTGTACATTGTTTGATTTCCATTTATTCATTTGTAACGTAAGTTCTTTTACATCATTGTATAATTCAAGTTTATTTGCGTATTACTTCACCTAAATCATTAATATAACATTCCGTGTTCGTATCATTTTATCGTTCGAAATCAATTTTCAAAAATATTCTCGTAAGTTATTAACAAAATGACGGTGTTTGTTCTTAGTCGTCAAAACGCCAAGAAATAACCATATAAATTATAGCTATGTGGGCTTCAGCCCTTTGCTTCCAGGTGTATATTTTATAACAAAAATTCTACTAAACAATATACCAAATGGTATATTAAGCTGTAGTGGAGTTTTTGTTATGAAATTGGTATAGTTTCATGCCAAAAACGGTTGTTAAGTCGTGCAATATAGGAAATACATTATTGAGCGTTGATTAGTGAATTCCGTGAGATTATTCAGTGTTTCATTTCCATTCATTCATTTAAAGAGTAAGTTCATTTATTTAAAATTATCGTATCATTCCATTCTCATTTGGGTATCCTTTCATCGTTCTTGTTCACATACACCATTTTGGTATCATGTTATCGAAATCACTAACATAGCATTCCATTTTCAAAAATTATTCTCGCAAGTCATTAACAAAATGGCGGGTCTACCATTAACCACCAAAGAGGCAAAGCTATACATAACACTCTATCTCGTATCGAGATCTCGAAGCCAGAAATAATCACATGACATTGATGTATGGCCTTAATTTTCTTTGCCTTCCCTATTGTAGGGAGAATTAAAAACCCAAAAAATTGACAGATATGACAACTCTACTCAATTTTTTTCAGTTGTTTGTTTCCTTTTATTAAAAATGAATGAATAGCTGATAAAATTTAGATTACTTGGGTAAACTATTAATTCAGTGTTTATGATAATTGAAACAAGTTTTTTAAAATATGACTAACGTAAATACGAGCGATTTGTTAAACTTTCAAGATTACTCTCCCGAACATAATGATCGAAGTGCTCGAATTGACGTGGAAGCAGTTCATACTAACCAATACAGTAATTCTATGACGAATCCTAATTACAGTTTTGAGGAGCCAAAAATTGTTGAGGAACCTACAACGCCACCCCCAAGTAAGTTCTTAATGCAACGCGTATTGTCGTATCACTTTCTAGGTATAGACCTTCCAGATCAAGTAGATTCATTCAATTCTAATCTGCTTATAAACAAACTCATAAGATAGTTCTGTACAGATGAATGTATTGTGGCTACATTAAATTGTATGAATACAAGTAGATTATGGTCTGACTAAAGTAGCTTTTTGTTGTTGTTTCTTTTTCAGCTAATCACAATTTTTGGACCATACAATATTATCAGAAATACTTTGATGTGCAAACAAGTGAAGTTGTGGAGCGCATAATATCCTCAGTATTTCCACAGAAAGTATCTAGGAATTACTTTGATGAGAGAATTAAAGGAAAACCTGATCTTTATGGGCCTGTGTGGATTTCAGTCACCTTGGTAAGGGCAGTGTTAACATTGTTGAAGGAACTGCTTTAGTATTTACTATGATTATTAGTAATACCTAAAATAGTAGTTACCCAATGAAATATTTATATTTAGTAATTTTTTTAATACCACAATTAAGCTGTATTTAAATTTTTTATCAGGTATGCTATTCTATGTAAATCTATATGAGTTAGTAAATCCTTTCATTTCACACTAATTATTGTCAAAATTATTTTCCAGATTTTCACAATAGCAGTGAGTGGTAACATATCTAGTTACCTTCAGAACACCAATGGCTCAGTTGAGTGGCGGTACAACTTCCATATTGTATCTATTGCAGCCACTGCAATTTTAAGTTATGTATGGTTGGTACCACTGGCCCTGTGGGCTGCTCTAAAGTGGACTATTGTTGCTGATGGACAAGACGAAATGGAAACACAGGTAAAGTATTTAATATAAAAGTGCACTAAAATATATAAGTATTATTTTGACATTTCAATCTCACATTTATTATTTAGTCATTGAGATTGCATTTATCTGTAATTTTGTAGTTTGTTAACATATTAAATTCATCTTCATATGATATCTGAGTTTGTAGATGCTTTAGGTATTCTATCTATAAGACTGCAATAATTATGTTGAATAAGTAAAAAATAAATAATAATCAACAGACTATTTATTTTTAAAGACTAGCTGTATCAAACTGATATTGAAATCCCATCATAATCATAATTTTCTCTGTAATTTCTGTTAGACTTAGTACTCAAAAGTTGAGTTGTAATATAAACAATTTAATGGCTTCATATCTGATTTGTTTGTATATGGATTAAAATTAAAAAAGCTTAGATACTACAAAATGCATGTCATCATTCCTTGAATCTTAATTTTAAAGCACTTATTTTTTTATAGGGCATATACAACTATGTTTGCAAAAGTCAATCTATCCCTTTTACAATAGAAGAGAGGCAGATATCATTACCGTAATAAATTCTATTAAAGCTACTAAAATTTCTTTTTATCGAGACTAATTTTATTATACTTATAATTTTTATATAAGATCAGCATTCAAGTTATTCAACCTTAGTTGTAATAATTACTACCCGAAGCAGAAAATCACATGGCATAACATCACAAGGACTTAGGGAAATAATATTTTACTCTGCATTTATAATGATGATGTGAAAATATACCTTATATTTGAAAAATTTTTTCAGATGTCAAAGTCACCAACAATGATGTCTCTATTCTGCTTGTATGGATATTCTCTATCAATCTACATCCCAGTTGCCATCTTATGGACTATTCAAGTGTCTTGGCTGCAATGGCTCTTCGTTTTATTGGCAGCATTTGTCTCTGGAGCTGTACTTGTGTTTTGGCTTTTACCTGCTCTTAGGAAATCTAGATATTTCCTAATTTTAGTCTGCTGTATATTAGGATTCCACTTTTTGTTAGCAACCGGTTTTATGCTGTTCTTCTTTCATACACCAAGCAGTTCTCTTATACCTACAATTATAACTTCAACAATCAAGCCAGTATAGATTGATACATAGTTTAATTGTTAGGTTTAGTAATAATTTGACTGCATAGTATTGCATTATTTATTTTGGCACAAGTCAGTACAGTTTTAAATATATATTTGTTAGATTTGTGACAATTAAGGATACAATTATTTACATACTATTTAATTTGTATCTAAAATGTTTGCAGTTTTATTGAATGTGATCCTTGCAACATTCCTTGATCAATAGGATCAATCTGTGTTACATATATAATATTTCCTAAAAAATAAATATTATACTTAATTACATTCAAATAAAAAAAAATGTTTTTAAAATCAACCTTGTTTAATTTATTTACTTATTTACATTTCATGAATACTATGCTAGTATTATTTATAATACAATAATTACAGATAACATTAAATTATTTATACAAAGTATATTAGTCTGTTAGTGAGAAAGATTCGAAGCTTTTCAGCCATGGTTGTCTGTGGAATGACGATATTTCTTCTGGTGAAGCTTGAAATGTACTCATTAATTCGGACAGCATATTAACTGTAACACAAAAAAATAAGTAATAATAATATATATCTGAATAAATAAGTTTGTAACATTTTATTTTAAGGATAAGTAAATGTTTGTAGATCTTTCATTTACAAGCAAAATATATGCAGGCACTACATTTTCATCTAGCTCAGCTGTTATAGGCGCAGTAGTAGCATTAACTTACCATACATCTCAGTATGTTCATACTCTTTGACAATCTCGCACATATCAATAAGATGTCCTTCATTGTGTGACAGCTGCGAACCAAACTCTACATCTCGGAGAGTGCACTGGTACAACACCAGAACGCCGCTCCGGCACACAGCTAACAGTTCTCTCTCATTATCTGCACCTTGATAAAAAAAAATGTCGCTATAGAACTAACAGTAAAGTCACAATCTTGGCCGATGTCTCTTAGCCTAAATCTGGGGTTCCAATTCATTTGGAAAAAGAGGTCTCATGCCCTCTTTTTCCGGAAGAATCCCGGGTTTAACGGGTCTAACGTAACAATTATGTACCATTATTGATCAAACAGGTTGCACTAGGGGGCCAATTAAAGTCAAAGCCTACTAGAGTGTTGGAATCTTTGAAGGACCGTTTGATACACTTGATGTCCTCTATTACTGGAATAGAACCCGGGAGGGCCAGTGATTAACGGCCTTTTATAGTGTTAGCGGAACCTTGCGGTCGATGGTGGTCAGTCTCCAAGACCAGCGGTCCGTTGTCGATTCCCATGACGGACAGATTTTAAATAATGCACGACAGGGGCCACAAGCGCAGGCGCAGACGGCGACCCGGTGAAATGTTTTCGATCACGCCCAAGTCGTCGCCGACGGTCACCTCTCAAACATCCTCATGTTTAGTAGGTAGTGGGGAAACTCCTCTACCCCGAGTCTCACATACCTTATTTTCCGAGGAGGAATCCATTTATGGACCTACCCGCAACTGGCTAAGCGGCAGGCGTGTGTGGGACTCACCCAGTTCCACATAAAAATTTTAATTCATATCTTACCCGTTTCCTTAGCTTTCCTCAACATAACGCCGCATACTCGCAGTCCATAAACTATTATTTGCATCAATACTCGTTGACAGTCGCATCTAAAATTAATAAATAATACTATATATTAATAATAATAACATCATTTATTTTCTCAGCGCTTTGGTTTCTAATTTATTAATTTATTTAGCAATTTATACACACAAAGATACGCAAAACGCGACTATAAAAACAAATATGATTAATTGCATATTGGTAAAATATTTAGAATAAGATATAACTATAATTGTTAGTCCACATCGCATGCCGTGGCTGTCTGTAATTAAAAACAATACTTAATTTAATGTCTACGCTACAGTTAAATATTTTTTGTTAGTATGTGTTTTTGTTGACTGCCCTTAAAATAAATAAATACGGAATCGCCATGCCATTTTAGAGGAAGTTTTACTTGAAAAGTTATTTGAGTAAGTATACAAAAAGTAAACAGTGCCCAATTACAAAAATAATTTAATCTTTATTAGTTTACATAGTAATCCTTACCAAGTTTTTTTAAAAAAAGAATAGTTTTTGAACACTTCACACTCACTTTGACCTTTCTTGTCCAGTGCTGGTGTTGCCATAATTAATATTGCTGTATATAGCTAAAAGATTCCGTGTTGTATTTATAGCTGGTCCAGCGATGCTTTGTTTCTCTACACATTTTAAGGATGCTTCAACTTGTCTCAGAAGTATTTGAAAATGGCACGAATCTGTACAAAAATAAATAAATCTTATATGCCATATATGATATATTGATGTCTACTCTATACCATATAATATATGGTATAGAGTAGACACAACGGGAGCTAATGGTAGATGGAGAAGGCCTTGGCCAAAAAGCACACGGTATATATATAAAAATATTTAAATTGATATTATTGTGATATTGTTTTCATATTCTCTGCAATAAAGGCTATTTGATTTTATTTATGTAGATACCTACCTTTTTTATACATCAACACTCCTTGATCATAATCCACTTTCAAGTTTGCTGAGTAACAACCAGGACAGAAAGTAGACAAACAATCTTTTAAGTCAGTAAGCCTTCTCATCAATGTCAAAATCTCACAAGACACTGAAGGCATGGGTCGTGACACTATGATGATTTTTATAATCTCCATAATTTTTATCTTGGCCTCTGAGCAATGTTTTAGAAAATTGTCCAAGAACAATATGAAAGACAATAGGAGACCGCTGTATAATACTGCACATGACTGGAAAAAAAGTTTTATTTAGGTTTACTAAAATTGCTAATTAAAATTAATCCTCATTGACAGAATTTCCTTCATGGGAGAAACATACGAGGAGTTTGGACCATAACATGACTATGAAGGCTCAATGCAGGTTGGTAAGGGTTAATATAGTTGCCATGATAACCGAGACCAGTGGTTTGACCTAACATCCAAAGCATGCAGGAATTCAAGATAAAAAAATTGATAAACCCATCACGCGACAACCGTTGTTAAAAAGTAGTTAAAGTTGTTGAAAAAACCAATGTATCAATATTTAATTAAATTGGGACGCAATAGTCTTTTTTTA
Organism: Acentria ephemerella; assembly: GCA_943193645.1. Classification (NCBI taxonomy): domain Eukaryota; kingdom Metazoa; phylum Arthropoda; class Insecta; order Lepidoptera; family Crambidae; genus Acentria; species Acentria ephemerella. Next base: position 894,140 of record OW971894.1, read on the forward strand.
AGTTATTGGGATATAAATTTTAATATAAGAAATCTATGAAAAGTAACTTCATCAGGAAAAGTTTAGACCAAATCATATCAAAAGCCTCTATTACAAGTTTGTTATAGCCCAGGCTGCCTTAGATGAGCACAGTTTAGAAGGCTAAAATTATTATATAGTTTTTATTTCTATACTTACAGTGGAATCAAGTAGAGTGCATATGCTATTGATCATTTCTATAAAAGAGTTAATTTTACAAAAATTCTCCTCATATAAATTTAAGCTTTTAGGATGTTCTAGGATATAAGCAGTAACAGCCATCATTCGTCTGTTCATTATTGCTTGTTCGTATTTGTATAATGCTCTGTAATAAAATATAGTTGTTTAATAATGTCTGTGATTTTTATTGATATTATAAATATATAATATTTTAATTTTATTTATATCAAACTATGCTATCCCGCTGCTGGGCAAAGATCTCTCCTCTCTTTCCAAAGCATCCTTCCCTTGCCAAATCTATTTTTTTTTGACTGGTTAATGTTGTTGACCGCAAATGGCCTTTACAGCGTTACTGGGGTTTTAAGGAGGCGAGAACCTCGGAAAGTCCTCAAGCCTTAAGGGGCGATTCGCCTCTGGAAGAGTTCTAATCTACAGGCATCACCTCCAGGGGAGGTGTCCCGCTGTGTCTTAGAGTCTCCAGGGCGCTCGCCGCGCCATGAGGGAAAATATCTAGATGTGCGTCCATGTCGTCCATTATAACCGTATGTCGTTAATTGTAGTAACAATGATATCCATTGTTAAGATACAAGATGAACTTTTTTATTTATTTTTAATGAGGCTTCAGTACACTTATCGTGACTACGCCAGCCTCATGAGAACTATTATATTGCTGTCTCTTAAGTTACTTGCTCTCAGTCCTTACAGGAGTTCTTGACAAACTATATATATATATTGATCGTATTATTAGATAAGCATTCTGACAAAACTACATTAATTCCATCTTTCCCCATTTTATTTTTGGAAAGAAACTTATTCCTATTAGCTTTGTACATATCACACTCCATTATAAAATGTAAGGTCCTCAACCCTTTTGCAAATATTGCACTTTGGTAATGGTATAATGTGCATCAAAAATTTATTTAATGTCAAGTGGCCAGAATAAACTCTGAAAGCTGAAACCAGCATTTCTCTAGAGAGGATAGCACAGTAAAAACAAGGAAAAGATGATTTGTAACTCAAACAAAATATTTATTCACCTAAATAAAAAGGTAAAATTAAATTTTCTGCTGAAACTATCAGTATAACAGTCATTCTACAACTTCAATATACTAACCTACTTCTCAGCAGATCCTTATTGTTGACAATAAGAAATGTTGAAGTGGCTTCAATGTATCTCTCATCCATTTCTTTTTGGAATGCAGTTGTCACCCGCCTTAATATGGCTTCTAATTCAGACAAAACATCTTGCAAAGCTAATTTTACTTTATTGAAAATCTGAAATATAAATATTAGATTACTTATTTTCTAAATTTTTATATGTCAATTTGTGTACAATCCAAAAATGTAACAACTTACACGGAAATAACTCTTATTACCAGTGTCCACAGTTCCATTTTCTTTAACTAACAGTGTTAAATCCTCATAAATATTGTTTAAATTAACTTTGATCCTTTTGTCATCTCCCCCAGGAATTGGAGGGGATGGTATCCTGTGGATTGTACTGAAAATCCTGCATTTACTTTGGGCATAATCTTTGTGCTTCTGTAACTTCTCATTGTAATCTAGTATTGAATACTGCTGTTCTTGGGATGTTTCCAAAATCAAGGGTAGTATGTTTGCTAAATTGGAAGTTTCTGTAAGTAAAAAATTTGGCTTCAATGCCAGTGCAAAATAAAGTTGTAAAGCTATCTGCACAAGCCATTTTTGATTTAGAAGACTGTTAACTCATTCAGGACTCTTTAACTCATTCATACAGGACCACATAAAATTATAAGTTAAGTTAATCAAGTTATGATAATCAAAAATTAGTTAGTTGATCCTTAAATTATTAAAAAACATTACAAATAGTGACTGGATTTTGTAGTGTTTTTAAGTAAATTATTGTCTCCTGATATAGTCATAAATCAGGTGTAAATACAACAGTTGAAAATTATATTAATAACAATGGTTTATGGTATCCACCAGGGTTGAGATTGAGTCGAGACCACAGATATCAGCGTTTGAGTTGATCTGCAAGTGTCTCTATCATATTTTTTTCATCCATACCTTTTCTATTTATTTTATTGAGTATTAGAAAATGTGTGCTGTCATCTGTCTGAATTCCATTGGAAGTAACTTTAGCTCTTCTTAATTGTGATGAGAGTTCATTTGTATGATGACTATTGCTGCTGATTCTATGACTGGAAGTAAAGGACAGTATGGATAATTTAATTAAAAGTGCAAGGCAAATAAACAAATATATTTACAAAAAAAAATAGACTCAAAGTTGGCCATTATAAATAGGGTACTTGTTAAAAAGGTCTTATAATAAGGTGTTTTTTGAGTCTACATTTTTTTATATTAAATAATGCTAAAAGGAAAAAGTAACTTTGATAGTAATAAATTTTAATTAGAATTATATTCTGCCCATATATCTATCATATAAAAAAACAATATTAATAATAATTTCCAAATGGAATACTAGTGGCCAGTACCAAATGAAATACTAGCACCAGTTTAATTCTTTTATAGATTCAAAGAAAGACGGAAGATATGTTGAGTATGATACAAGCAATGTTGCTTACAATGCAAGCTATGTTAATTTTTTGTGTAAGCCAGGCAGTTAAGAAAAGAGAGCTTAATATAGGTGACAGCACCTTTTGTGATCTTTTGCTTGTTTTTATTTCTTATGTTAATATATACACAATAAATTTTTAAATGAATAGATATAATTACCTTGATATGTCATTGTTGGTCACTGTAACTTGTGTCAATTTTACTTTAGTAGACTCTAACTTTTTGCACTTCTCTTTTATGCTTATTATTTCTAAGTTTTTGAAATCCAACTGGGTTCTTAGATCATGCATTTGGTTATTAGCTACTGTAAGTTTCTCATTCCATTCTAGTTGCACCTTTTCTTGGGCTTTAATCTTTTCCATCCTGGCATTGTCAACAGCTACCTGGCAAGTTTTCAGCTGTGTACGTAGAATTGATGACTCACCTTCCTTAGTGACACATTTCTCTAGTAATTTACCATTCTCTGACTTTAACTTGGCATTTTCTTCCTGTAACTGCAGCAACTGTCTATACATAAAGTCTGGATCCTGCCCTTTACATATTTTGTCGCTGAAAACCATTTCATCTAAGTTCTCTTCAATTAGTTGTGCTCTCTCTTTACTTGACATGCCTGGTAATGGTGAAGATATAGTACTAAATTTGTTTTTAAGGTGTGTGGAAATACTGCTAGGTGGATTAGTGCTTGGTTTTTTGAATGTAAAAGCATTTTTGGAAGTGCCTGCAGTTGACTCATACTGAGTACTGGTTGATCCAGGTTGCATACACATACTGTAATCAGGTAACAAGCTGGTCTCATTGTAAGCCTGCTCACAAGCTTGACTCGCCAACAGCAATATTTCATCGTCATTGTCATCACCCCAGTTGCTATGTTCAGTCTCTGTGTAAACAATTATTAAACATAACCTATATATACAGTTTATTATATTTTAACGATTAGGCTATTACAATGTCATCACTCGGTTAGATGTACAAACTAGGCTAATACGGAATTGAAAGGTAATAATAGAAACAGAAAAAGTATTAATTTTATAAATATTAATAAATAAGTAGTACAAAGATATTTTTAACATACCTTGGTTATTGAAATTTTGACTTAATGGGAAATTATGATCAGAGATAGTAATATCAAGTCTAGCTTTTTTTCTTTCACCATGTTGTTGATTAAATACAAATCGCTTAGCCATTTCAGTTATTGTTAAAATGAGAAAGAGACATTAGGAATGTTTTTAATTTTGGCGGTCCATGTTTCCTTATTATAATTAGTAAACAGTATTATACAGATTAGAAATCTTTGTAGTCTGTGGTATTTTTTTTTCTTCCAATTATTTTACCTGGTAGCTAAGACCTTTAAGCCGTGTGTTAATTAATGTAATTTTTATCTTTATTTATGGCTCCAGTATACTGGTACAATGTAGCGCTTTGCCCCATGTAATTCTTGGCGACTGATGGTAGGCCCCACTTTTTTGTAAATGACTTACGAGAAAATTTTTATACAAAAGATATTATGATAAAATGATAGGAAAATTTAATGAAAATTAATAAAATGATAAGTTGATAAAAATGAAACCATAAAATGTTGTTAATTAAATGAACTTACTTACAAATACAACTTACAAATAAATGAATGGAAATGAAACATTGATAAATCTCACGTAAGTCACTAATCAACTAAAGAATGATGTATTCCATATATTGCACGATTTAAAGATTCTATTTGTCATAAACCTACAACAATTTTATAACAAAAACAACACAATATATGAAATAAAATATATAGCACCCAACCAACCCCGTCATTACTCGCCAAAAACTTTAGTCTGTGGTAAGCAGTAAACCAAATTAAACATAATTAAATTTTTATGTAGTAAATAGTATATTTTTGTAGTTATGTAATTTTTTGTAGTTAAGGTTTATTTGGTCTGTTTTATTGTTTTTTGTTATATTATTCCTTTAAAGGAAAAGCACAGGGAATTGAAGCCCATACAATCATATCTTATGTAGTTATTTCTTTATTTCTAGCTTTGAGATACCAATGGAACGTATCCCTTTGCCCCTTGGAATTTTCAACTACTAATGGTAGGCCCCGCCGTTTTGTTAGTGAGTTACAAAAAAATTACAAATGGAATGAAATGATACGAAAATAGAATATTATCTTAAGGATTACGATGTTATAATGCATAAATGAGAATAATATGATACGATGACGTTAAATATAATATGTAAATTAATGTGTGGGATTTCTAGGTAACATATTTGAGTATCAGTGTAACGCATCCCTTTGCTTCAAGTGAAAATAAATACTTAAAGACACAAATATATAGCACACAATATATACCTAGCACTATTGTATTATAGTTTAAATCCCATAATTTTATATACGGATATTGTAAAATCTTATAAGCATCGCTCAGTTAATCAATATCTATTATAATATTTATTTTTAAACTGACACTGTGTTTTTAGAGGGACTGGACCAAATGCATTACAAAAATCACACTTGAATCGCTAAGTTGAATGCGTGTATCCGTATTTTAACAATTAACTTAAAGGAATAGAGACCACGTAGCCATATCCGATAAAAAATATAATCATAGACAATAGGGACGCCGAAAATTTGAAGATTAGTAACTCTATTATTTGACGCTTCTTGTCTTTGGTTAGTTTGTCGTGGGAATTGATAGAAAGTAGACGTGTACCATGTCGGATCCTTATAAACTTGGTGATCTAGTATGGTATGTAAAAAAAGTTGAAGTTGTTAGTAAAATTGTTACTGTTAACAATCTTATGAAAAAATAATTGACATGAAATTATTGTTTCAGGGCCAAAATGAAGGGCTTCAGCCCATGGCCCGGCCGGGTAAGTAACTCACAATTATACATTTCACTCTGACCAAAAATTAATTTAAAATTACACTTGTAATTTGCTTATGTTAAAAAAATACTCTTGTTGTTGGAAATATAACTCGGGAGGATTGTTGATGGATGTGTCTGACAGTGTTCTTAAATCATTATGGGCGGGAAATTTACCGCAGTTATTTTCCACCTCAACATTAGTTTTTAGTAATATTATATATATAAATATAGAAATAAATTTCTAGCGCTATTCATGATCATTATTAAACCCTATAATTTTTTAAATGTAGTAGTGTAAATTGAACACTTACTATTTGTAAAGTAACCTAAATATGTTTGTTTTTGGCGTTTCAGGTAGCTCTTCCTACTCCAGAATTAAAGCCTCCCAAAAAGACGACCAACGTGCAATGCATATACTTCTTTGGAACTAATAATTAGTAAGTAAACATGATTTATGTAACTTGAATCAAAAATCTGAATTGGCCTATTTTTGTGGGAAGCTGCATAATAACACTCAGCATCTATACTTGTGTTTATTATAAGTAACCTAACCTACAATTCCATCTGTTAGTCCTATTAATTTATTTTTACTTCAATAAAAGTTAGTATTTGTATTGGAGAGCTGATTTGTATGTGCGAGGAAATTATAAGAACACAATTTGGCACACATTGGCATTTAGATTGACATGGACATTAATAGAGTTGCACTTATTATTACTAAGTATAATCTTATTTGAATAAAAACAGTCATATGTATTTATCACTATTTATAGAAATTTGTCCTGTATATCAACTAAACTACACAAACGGTTTAGAGTTGGAACAAAGCATAATAAGACCAATGTCTGTTATAAAGGTTGTTATTTTGATGTAATTTAATATGCTAGATTATGGGCAATTATAGCTTACTGTCTCTCAAGCAATAATATTACTGAAAGATTCTAACCCTTATTGCAAAAATAGTGTGGACTGTTCTGTCAAAGCTCACTGATAAGCAACTCGGTTACAAACCACTCTTGATTCTGGATCTATGGCATTCATTTGTATGTAACAGAATTCAGAAAATACATAATTTTTTGTAGTTAAACCATAAAACTGCAGCTAATTAAAATGAATGAAATTTGTCTTTACAGCTGTATTTGTCTGCCCATAATCTCTTATTGCAATACAAGAATTTGACCACTAAGTCTACAATTAGCTGAAAGTTTTCGAATTGTTTTATTTAAACTATTATTTTATTTTATTTAATATAAAATGGTAGTTTGAATTTTCTAATTAATAAAATTTAAATGTCATACCTAGACAGAGCGAAGGTATTATTTTTATTTTCTTAATATTAATGTTACTTCAGTATCATTGACTATGCCAATCACATGGGGAGACTTATTATATTGCTGTCTCTTAAGCTTCTTGCTCTCGGTCCTTACAGGAGTGCTAGATTTTGATTGGATTCTGACTATGATTAAATAAGCATTCTATCAAAGCTATAATAATTATCTCATTCGCTATTTTATCTTTGGAAAGAAAATGACTTTCCATGACAATGAAATCTATTCTGGTTAGTGTGACATACATTACACATGTGTTACGTTAATCTGTGATTAAATTTTTATTTATTCTAAAATGGGATTTAAAGTCAACACTTCCATCAATAAAATTTAGTGAAGCTAGACAGTAGTCATTTCCTTTACTAATATATCTACAGCAATTAAGTAATGCAAAAAATAACAAATACTAGAATTTGAAGATAGTAATATATTTAAAAATTAGAAGAGCTGCCATGTCACATGGTCTAACAAAGCACCTGGAGATAACAATATTAATAATTATATTATAAAGAGACCATTGACATTTTGGAACAAAGTCTGTCTTTTTTATTCAAAAATTCTACAGAAGGAGGAAGTTCCTGAGCAATGGATAGGATCAATGATAATTCTCATCCACAAAAAAGGCTACAAAAACCACATGGACAATTATCTCAATAATTTATCTTGGAAGACTAACAAAATTTCCTGTTTTTTTTTCTAAGAGATCAGGCTCCATAGAGAGAGATATAGTTTCCATAGTGACTATTCCACTATCAACCATATTCAATTTTACTATTTCGCAGAGAGTAGAAGGTAGTCTTGTATTCCTTTGCCTTTTTACCACAGTGGCGTAACAATGAGATACCACTTATATACCATACTACCGTTCATCCTTAAAATTTGTTGCCACCTACCAAAGTCAACTAAATTAAAAAACAAAAATAAAGTTACTATAATGGCAAATAGTCTTATTACAACCAAGGCCTTTAAGTGGAGAGGAAGAGCGAGCAGAACTGAGTCAATAATAACGAATGGAATTGCATAAAACTTCCGCTATGCATTTTTGTACTGCGATTTACAAACTAGTATAAATTTTATACAAAATCGGGAAGCACAGCGGGGAAGACGATCAAAATATCGCGATCGAGGCCCGATTATCTGTAATTAATTTTCTCGTCCCGCAAATAATTCCGCTCCACATTAACTAGATCCTCATCAATGGATAGACATATCCCCCATTACTCCCTAGTTGCGCTTCGCTGCCTAGATCCACGTCAGTAGACATGTAGCTTTATTAGTAAATAATCATTTTATACGATAGTCGATTATAAGATGAGTATTTATTTCTGAGGTTAAATCATGACGATAAGTATTCGCTGTGATTGCTTATAATAGAAAATACCTCAAACACTATGGACCCAACTCAGTCGAAAGACGAATATTACTTCCTTTTCTATAGCATATTCATGTGCGAGTATTTTTTGTTTGCCTCGTCGGTAGATATCTGTCAAGCTTGCAATACCCCGTAGTTGATATCATGTTTATAACGGCTAAATACATCGTCCCCGGTAGATAAATAGTGATCCAGTTTTACTACATGACATCTTATGGCATGGCAAGAGTGGTTCTAGAACTAGTATAATCTCTACTCATTATTGATATTGCGTATAATCATTTAAAAAATCTACTAGAACCATTATAATCATAGTGTTGTAAAAATTTCTAGCGTTCATTGGTTCCGATCACAATTAATTTAAGGTGTAAATATGGCTTTGGTAGACATGTGTATATTCTATGTATGACTGGAATACTAATAAGCTGGTGATAAATTAGTCTTCTATACTCTTCTTTAAAAAAAAGAATAATGTTTATATCATGACATATATAGAATAGTTCCACGTTTATTAATAGCCAGGATTAGGTCTTAAATTAAGTCCGAACCATTTTTTTAAACTCAGGACGTAGCTCTTTGTCCATCATTTCAGCTGATGGTAAGGCTGATCATGGAAGCTAGCTATAACTGGATTCCTCAGCCACAGAGGAACTAGATATCTGACCTACGACTGCCAAAACATAACCATGGTGGTAATATTATTATGATGGTAGCAGAATTAGATAAGGAACCAAACTTATGAAAAGCCACCAACCAAACAGAGCAGAGAGTTTCTGACTACACTGGGAATTGAAACTAGGACCTCTAGATTTGAGGTAGGTGGTTTCAACCACTTGACCATAAGCGATAACCCTAATATTAGGATTATCACTATTTGACCTGATGAATTGCTCGTGCAGAACCCAGGTTACCCCCGTGAAGGTCAATGGAGTTACCGGGGAGTTTTAGTGGGTATTCTCAGTGTCGCTCTATTGAGGTACTGAGTGAGCCCCACACACGCCCGTAGCTTAGCCAGTGGCGGGTAGGTCCGTAAATGGATTCCTCCTCGTAAAAAAAAGTATTATCACTATTTATGTATTTCCATTACTTTAGCTGAATTCATTTTGTATAGTCTGGATTTTAAGCCAACTGCAACAAGTTACCGGTGTTAAAGATCAATAAGGTTCGCGAATTAGCGCTCGCATCGGAGTGATTCAATAGGTATATTTATCAGGCATTCCAGCCAGGGCTAGATTTATTGAGTCTCCTTATCAGAAAACATATATATGCAGAAAACTATGAAAGTCAGTACTATGCTATAACAAGCATATTACCTGCTATGTCAATTTAAAAGAACTTGGTAAATGAGTCTATTTAAATAAAGATATTTTAACTTTGCGATGAACTTTTAGTGTTAATTGTCAGTCTAAACAAGCGAAGAACTATTTTTAACAAAACTTAAATTTTGATTTTACTTTTTATTCAAATAGATTTATGATTTTGTTTCATATTATTAAAATTAATAACCGTATCCATTTAAAATTATATGCAGTGTAGCTTTATTGCATAATTTCATCGCAAACACTTTATAGTGCTAGGTTCACGAAGGCAACAAGGAACGCTTGGAGAATTTAATATAAATCACAAAAGCGATCTTGCTAGCAGCATGCAGGTCCTATATAGTGAATGCACCGATGCCAGAAAGGAAAGAAAAGCTTAAATAATTCTCAGTGCTCATGAATAATAGAAGAGCAAGGTACAATTGGAAGAAATACTAAGGTTTGGTTAGGAAATTCCTAACAGGGTTTGAAAATATAACAGAGGGTCACTAGTTTAGTTCAAACCATAATAAAACTCTTGGTTCGGACTCCAGACAATGTCTATCCTGCGTTACTAACACAAGTAACGATACCTATGCGGTCTATACGAAGTGTATTGCCTTTGGATGCACACATAACCTCGAGTTAGGTCAGAGAAATCTTCATTCTAAAACCAGGAAGGGAAGATTATGAACAGCCAAAGGTATTTACGCCAATAAGTTCCAATCGCTCTTTCTGAAAACTACAGAAAATAGTGTAAACTACAGGTATATACACCAGTGTACACTTAGCAGAGACTTGCCAAATTTTCTGGTGTTACTCAAAATAAGTAACTCAATCGGTGAATCAAACTTAAATTAAATAAAAATAACATGTATTTTTTAAATTTCGTAATAATTTTTCCTATATGATAAATTAATTTTTAATTTATATTTAATTATCATTAATTATAAGATTAAGCTTTACTTATCTTATTAAAATAGAGAAACTTAATAAGTTACTATGGCATGCAAATATATTTCCTTCTTCTTTCAAACTATAACTCAAACTCTAGCTAAGGGTTGGCCGGGGACGCAATACAAATGGCGGCGCGCGCGGCGTATTACAAAAATAGATTTTTCCAAAGTTACTCAAAGTTCAGTATTGAGTGATATTAAACTTATACTCTATTCTGTAAGTAATTCAAGATTGCCGAGGAGCTTACGCACTAAAACGCACAAATGCGCGAGGTACTTGTCGCCCTTTTCATATTTTACTTTATCTTTTATATATTACTGAATAGAGAATAGAGTTCAATATTCTTCGTTTAGGTACAGTATACTATGGTACATGCATACATGTTAATATAAGAATAGGACCGGACCACTACACTCTGTAAAGGTAGAAAATTTCGTTCAATACTTACCCTATTTGGTTTATAATAATAAAAACGTTTTTAAGGGTTTTTATAAAAAATTGTTTTAGTAAATCATACGCATTCACTGAAAAGTGAAAGCGTCCTGTCCCCGTTTCTATGAGCGTGCGTTTAGGGTGACTGTAGAATTTAGACAAAAGACTTGATACGACGGACAAAATTTGTGGTGGTTAAGTTTGTCCTTAAGTGGCCGCCGGACTGCGAAGACCATGCCATGACTGCACTGACGTGCGTAGATAGTACTTTGAATGAGACTGAGGTTAGAATAACCATGTCTGGAGGCAGTCTATTTGTTCAATGGACAGTATTACAGAACGGGCCATCTACACGCGATCCAATCTGATGGCAATCATTCTTCTTTCATATATCGGTAGATACAAGATTAAGACCATCCAATTGACGATAAATAATATTTATACTGTTGTCAACAGTGCTTGGATTGAGGATAACAACATCAAACCGTATATAGAGTACAAGGAGCAACTGATAAAGTCATGCAAAACTGCTGCCTTCAAGGAAGCAGTCAACCAGATTGAGGAGTACATTGTGAATCCAGAGGTGAGGAAACTACTACTAAATTGTAATTATTACACCTTTCAAAATTCTTTATATCGCGTCCCTCGGAAATATTTTATTATTTTTGGATGAAATAGTCTTCTAGCTTTCGTCCTTCTTCGTCAGGATGTAATCTATCTCCAGGTCTTTCATCTAGTTCGGTTGGTTCAATTTAGTGTTCTCTCAAAGTTCACTTAAAAATCCTTCCTGTGCTTAAAGATCAGAATATATAAAAAATCTTATTTCAACATCTTTATTTTTATTTAATTTTAGTTACCAGTTTTGAAAGAGATTTTTATTCTTATAGTTAGCTTATCATTTGCTGCCATTAAAATGCAATGTTATTTATTTTCTTGAATTTGTAAGATCGATTCACGGTTGTGGTATTTAAAAAAATGTTAGCAGAAAATATTTTTTTTAGAGAATTCCTTTTTTAAATAAACTTGTTAGTTTTTTTAGTCAATCACAAGTCCAATTACCAGCATCCAAGTGCCAGTTACATGTAATGAGTCATGTACATATTAAATTCTAAGTTAGAATCATTTTGTAATGAATTAAATACACAACTCTTATGTACAGTGTAATATTTTAAAAACTTGACTCGACCTCGTTATAAGAGCATCGCACTTGATCTTGTTATTCAGTTGAAATAGTCGAGTGTACACGTGAATATATATTGCCCCGACTATACCCAGAGGTATCTTGTAAGCTAGTATGCTTATAGTAAAGAACATTTTTAAAACTACTCATAGAAATTCGGTAACTTGGACAACCACGGCCGTAATGCGGAGAAGGAGTTTGACAAACTTAAGGATGAGCTTGAAGGTGATGAGAATAAAGAGAAATCCGATGCTGAAGAAGGGACTTCCCCAGAAGTGAAGAAGAAGAGTGCTACGCCCAAGGTAACACGTTTTACTGCAATTGTTTTGTATTAAACTTACAGTTAATGGCATGTCGAGTAAGTCATTAATGAGAATACATCTAATAGATGATAGCAGTAGATTAGTTCTGTTCATACAAGATGTTATTCCTTCTTAAGGATCAGTTGAACCTCTTCCCTGTCATGAAGCATATTTAAACAATGTGGTCAATATGGGAATAGGAATATACCACTTGTTAGTTTCTTCGCAAAGGAAGGTCAACCAATCCACATCGTTTATATTTATATGATCACGGGTTCTTAAGACTTTGTTCTTCTTTTTGTAGTTCCTTTCGTTCTTGATGGCGTTTTAATAAATATTATCAAATATAATGATATTGGAAACATTAATATATTTAATTTTGGCCAAAATGGGTTGCATATATCATTGCGTATACATGACTATGGTTTGTCGTAGTGTCAACTTACTTGACATTTCTAAAAGTCATTCTCTTTCTTGTTTAAGTTGAACAAAAGAGAGGCAGATAACATAATTTTAGCCAGCAGAATCGTCACCAGTGTCTCTTGAACAAAAAAAGTCTTTTTAAACAGGCCAATTTAGTTTCCTCGACTTTATATCATTTTTTGAATGAATTGCAATTCCACATTAATTCATGCTTTAATTGCGTATTTGAATCGATTGTCATACATAGTGCCAATATATAAAAAAAAGTTAAATTCCATAAATACGTACGGAATTCATCAAAAACTATCAATATTTATAGATACGTTTGGGCATTTCAAAGGTAAAGCCTATTAAACGGTCGTCATCGGCCGGGGTCAAGTCCACGCCCCGAAAGAAGGCTAAGACCAGCGCCAGCATCTCTCGCTCCTTCACCGACACCGATATGGCTAATGAGAAGCCTTCTATGCTGAATCATTCCTTCTCCAAGAAGTCGAGTTTGCTGCACCGTCCGTCCAACATATTAAGACCTGTAAGTATACGAACGATTCAGTCCGCACACTAATAGTGTAAGAAATAAGTTCTTTACCTATTTCTGTGTTTTCTCAACTATTATTAGTCAAATTGAATGTCTCAACTACAAAAAGTAATGAGAACTTGAAATTCATAATTTAAAAGAAAATAGAATTTAAGGTTTTAAAAGATGTGAAAGGAAAACTCTTCATTATAATATGTAACAATATAACCTTGTTTTTGATTGATAGCTCAATAATTTTATTGATTGAGATTTGCATTAGACGTCACTAAGAAGACGTTGAATCTAGCTATGTATTTCCGTAAGAAACAATTACCAGTAATGATTTTTCTAATTCCTTCACATAAATCGATACATTAGTAAGTCGTACGCGCCTACTGAAATATATATTTTTTAAATAATTAGCACCCGCGCTTCATTAACTATTTCCTTAATTAAATTACGTGTATGTACATAATTGTCCAATAAATTAATCGTACTACACTAATCAGTGAGCAGCGCTGGCGCATCTGAACGAAAAATGTATCGGAGTCCAGTCTGCTAAAGTTACAAAGCCTATTGCCTGCTAATTGCAAGGATTGTAAAGTTCTATTCTAAACGCCCCTGTTTGCAGGACACGCCACCGCTGGACCTGGAGAATGTGTCAGAGACTCTTCTGGAGAAGAACATTAAAGCGAGCCAGATGAAGTTCGGCTTCCTCGGCCTCGGAATCATGGGCAGCGGCATAGTTAAGAATCTGCTCAATTCCGGTCATAAGGTCATCATCTGGAACCGAACTGCTGCTAAGGTAAGTGGTTATTTAGTTCAGTTTTCATGAACTTTTTATTACTTTATAAACTGTAAATCAAGCAGGACTTTTGTCACCGCGACCAGAGACCTATTTTGAATCGCCATTAGCGTGTATTATTTCTCTCTTAGCTAGGTCTTTTCAGAAGTTGCAGGATTTTCTCATCTTTGATTTCATCTGGGTCAATATATTTCCTTACTATACTTCGCTTATGGATGGTCCTCAATCAAAGTATATACTTTGGAGTTTTCCTTAATTAATACTTTTGTGAAATATTCATAAAAGTATTGCCATTAAAATATATATGGCTTAGTCCTTTTTGAAGTAACTTATGAAAACTAATTTATCAATAATACAACTCAAATAAAACATGAATTTGAAATCATGTGTCATAGTATTTAGCAACTAAAATGTAGTGAAAAATATCTTACGAAATTTGACTAACAGTTACTATTGAGTTGTACCTTTTGTAACTTTGTATGAAGAACAGTTTTGATAACCATTTTAATTGGAGCCAGTGGTAGTGCAAGCTTCATCCCCACTCTTCGTTCCGACGCACATCTTAGCATTTTTTATAACTTTTACCAAATGTGCTCCTGCGCACGATGTACGTGGAACCTATGGATGCTGCTGGGACAGTTGGTGCTCTCAGCATAGCTTTCTGCATTATACTCTTGCCCATATTTTTTAAATTAAGTAGAGTGGACTTATTTCAAATTTTAGTATGTTGAGATATTTTTGTAGAATTTATTAGGGTATAGCTGCTTGTCTCACTTTAAATACGCATTGCACCCAACTTTTAATATCCGAATACATCAAAATTTGTTAGTCTTAGTGGTTTGGAATAAGAATCAATTTTTAAGATACACTATCGACTGTAGCAATTAGTTTTTCACTGTAATCTTTAAATATCCAGGTAAGTACATATAAAGGCCAGTCATTATAGATCGATTCCAACTTTCCCAGGTGCGTTAGAGTTCCCTAGACGCCGACAATCTTTGATACTAATTAAAAGAATCTTTTAACAAAATAAAATGAACAAGTTTATTACAAAATAAAAAAATACAAAAATTTCTTTTACTTAAATATAAATCTCAAGATAGCCTTGAATTACAACCATTACATTTTGGATTTGATGAGAAGTTAATGTAATAAGTATATTACAATATTTTAAGATTTAAACCACAAGCAAAAAGCTATGGCTCGTTCAGAAAATATAATTTTCCTATATACCATTTTCACATGTACTCGACATTGCAAGTGTAGTAATAAATAGTTTTTGATGTTCACAAATACTCATATTTTTTAGATAATAGGCGTTATTATGAAAAATGTTATTATAATTTTTATAATCTACAAAATAACTAAATAATAAAAACAATTAATTGGTAAACTATTCCCTATTTCGTTCTTTTTGAATTTGTTGATGTACAATAAAGATATATTCTATAACTGTCTTTTCATATAATAATTTATTGTCAAATGCGCATTATATGTTAATTGTAAGTATATTTGAAATGTTCGAGAAATCAAGAAAATATGATTTTATTTTATTTTTATTAATTCTGAGATATTCAAACATACCTCGACGCTCTCGAGTAATGTCATAACGCAAGTCGACACTTCGCTTGATATCTTCTTCAATAATTACCGGCGCATTCGCCGTTATACCCTCCATTTTGAGTAAAATAGTGGAACTCAACGAAGTTAGATTAAGTTCGAACTTTATTGTATGTGTGATGTTACATAGGTACCGTGACAAATTCAATATCTTACAGACGGGTTTACAAACTAATTTTCATGAAGAAAATTAATAGTTTTATTATTTATACTTTTAGATTAATATTAAGAGTAACTAAAACGAGGACTATGTTACATACACGTTACATAGGTATGTTATAAAAATATACTAATCATGCATTACAAGCTGATTTTGTATGCATGCACTTGGTTATACACCTAGTATTTTTATAAATTATAAAAGTACTACGTACATAAAATTAATAATAAATATTTATTTTCTATTAGAAATGTTCATAAAAACTTGTTTTGCTGATATTTGTGACTTTATATACAATCAACTTTTAAACAGATATTTTTAAATTAATGTTGCAGTCAAACCCCTTCCCAATAATAATGGAGAAAAGTTTATCTGGTTATTCTCTCGGACATTGAATAGCATTAAATTAGTTTTTCATTGTAATTTGACACTCCTGGACAAGCGTCGGTACCTCACTATATTGCAATGAGAGTCAATAAGCCATTTTCTAAAGTGTCCGTTAGAAAATGACTCTTTTTGAATATCTTACTCTTCGTTGTATAGAATACTAGTTGCCTCAGAAAATATTGTTTTGCTATATGCAACATATTTGAAATGGCCGTGACTACCCGGATTAACAATGGAATATAAATTCAAAATAAGGTAATTTAAACTTTAACTTTGACATGAAGTTATCTGTCCGACTATGTGCATGGATAATATTACTTAAAGTTGATTGCTGTCTGGTCTTGTGGTCACAATCCCTGTCCACTTTGCCTGTGATATTTGTCTGTACGAATATTTGTTCGCGAGTCATGGATTGAATGTTTATTTAGTATATTTCTGATAATTATATACGTATTACTATCTATATTTGTCCGTTATCTAGTACAAGCTCTTAATGATACTTACTTTGGGCTGGATAATGGACTTGAGTGTGGAATATATATATATATATATAGAATGCTAGCAAACCCGGCAAATGTTGTTTTGCCAATTAAATTATTTCTAAAAATATTCTCGGTCCACGCTTATCACCTAAGGGTATTAAAAAAATAGCCTGCGACCCATTATATATACCTAAAATACACAAAGATTTTTATTAAAATCAATCGGCTGTTTCGGAGGAGTTCGATAACAAATACTGTGACAAGAGATTTCCTATTAATTTTAGAAAGATCAATTTAACAATCATTCTTAAAGGTATAGGAATTACTTACGTCATAAAGTACTGATAAAACCGGAAGCTGTTAGGAATCGTTTGCGGGCATCCGTTCTGTCCTTGGTAGTGTAGGGTAAGGTATCATGTTTCACGAGACCAGTGTGCTTTAAACTGTATTATAATTTTGTGATTCGGTTAGTTTGGATTAAACTGACTCGCAATAACAAGTAACTCGCAGTCTAGTTTCATATTGACCCTTTAAACTATAATATTTTATATTTTCTTAGTACAAGTATGTCCTGATAGTCTTACTCTTAATTACTATCTTTTAATTAAGTAATGCATTTTGTTTTACGTTTTTTGTTATCATTTCGTTTCGTTAATTAACCATTCGTGTAACAGTATTAAGAAAGCAAGTTATTTTAATTATTTTAGTTCGTGATAATGTAATAGTGTAATTAAAACCAAACGTAATCATTAATAAAAATACTAAACACTCATTAAATCTAAAGAAAATAATAGATTTAAAGAAATTCTGTCTAATATGTCATAGTAAGAAGTCATAACTCAAAATGGGTTAAAAATCGTAATGTTTTAATTCATGTAAGTACTAATTTGAAGTTTAAATAATGTCTTTTTCTCAACCACAAATTATAAAAAGGCAAAATTATTACTGTTAAGTCTTTTTCAATAATTTATTAATAATGAAATGTTAAAGAAAAATTGGATAAAACAGTAAAATGTTTCTGTATTCTACGGCGCCGAAAATCACCTAGAAACTTAATTCACAATTGTATCAGTTTTATATCAACGAAGTTAAGAGCTTTATGATTTTAAACTGTAGTGGGACAGAGTGGACTCATTAAAACTGGCAAGATTATAGCCTACTTTTTATTTGATCGATATTTGAAGTACTTTTTAGACTTCTGTAAGAGACTCCGGTAATTTCTTTCAAATGTAATATTTAGAAAATCAGAAAAAGGAATGAAAAATAATTATAAGATTTCAAATTAGATCATATTGAGGTGTTAATATTTTTTGTTGAAATGAAAAAAATCCGTAGTTGATTCTCTTCGTTAATTATATTTATCATCCTAATTAATGAATTAATTTGGTTTTTATAGAACATTAGTGTCAGAAAAAATAAATTTCTTAAAAATAGTTTCGTGTTTTATTTTATGATTGTAGTGTAGAATTAATTTAAGGCACCTTACAAATTGACACCGAATATCAAAACGGCAATCATTGCCAATTATTGAGTGTTTCACGTAATAATCTAATTTTAAAGTGCCACAAGTCACAACATCCCATAATGATCAAATTAAACATTGTTACTAATGAGATGGTATGTAAATAATACAAATTATACATTGAAAAATAATTTAATCTTCATGATTAGCTGATTACTCTTGTTATATATTTAGAAAATCTTCAACAATGTTTGTATATTTTTTTTTTATTAAGAAACTATAATTATCATTGCTGGATTGTAGTATTTGGCATATCACTGCAAGACTCGTGTCGTTCAAACTGTACGTTTAGTACAAAGTAGATAAGTACATAACAATTATATATGTAAGAATATATTAAAACTTTGTTGAACGTCACGGAGGACAATGGAATTTACATAGTGTAGAGATTGACGCGCCGGGATACACCATGTACAACCAACCGCGCAATAATCACAACAAGATAGTAACAACTTCACTATATCTCACTTTACGCTACTGTTTAAGTTAAACAAATATAAAATGCATAATGCTCTAAGAGATTACTATAAGTATACATCAAAATGGAAAATGATCGAAACGAAAGACGTATTTACACGACCTACTACCCACAGAATACTTAATTAAACGGGATCCGATTCACTACACGATCGATAACAGATCAGTATACTCCTTACAACCTACCGCAAGACGATCGGGGGCGATCGAAACGTATGTAAATTCAAATCTAGTCTATCACAGCTCACTTAAAAGTACGAGCGGGGTCAGACGAAGGAGCCGCCACCGTGATGGCTAAGGCGCAGGCCGGGCGGCGCCGGCAGCGCGTAGATCTTGAAGACGCGCGTCAGCAGCCTGTACTACAAGGGCGAGTGCGCGCACAGCTCCGCGCACTCGCCGCACGCCAGCTGCCCGGCCGCGTGCCGCACCTCGCACTGCGGCTTCGTCAGCTCCACCGCCAGCAGCACCCGCGCCTGCGAGTGCCGCTCCATCCGCCGACACTCCGCCTCCGCCTCCGCCCCAGCTCCCGGCCCCGTATCACACCGCAGCTCCGGCGAACTAACGCTCGGCGCCAGCCTCGATCGCCGCCCGTTGTAGCCCAGCAGCGGCTCGCTGGAAGGCTTAGACGCCTCCGCTCGGTCGTACCGGCGCACCGGCATTCCGTGTTTGGACGTAGTCGGTGACGGGGATCCGGGCGGGGAGGGCATCTCCTCCGTCGGCGGCGGCGCGCACTGCAGCGGCCTTATCATCGCCATCAACCGCGGTGGACCTCGCTCGATCATGTTTATATGGATCCCCTCCGGCAGCGGCACCGGCGAGTTTCGCCTCGAGTTCACCGAACGCTCCGTCGGCGTGTAATACACCGATATCTTGCTCTCGTCGTCCGCGATTAGATTAGGTAGATTAGTCAACTTCTCGATCTTCGCCTTGAGATACATGTCGATGACCTCGACGTCAGGGTCGAAGGCCATGGAGTCGCTACGACCGCAGGAGCCGCTGCGACAGTTCTCGAAGTACAGACTCGGAAGGTTCTCGAGCACCTTGTTCAAGGTCTGTTGCTGGTACTTATACGACTCGCGGAGCCGTAGAATCTGATGGGCGCTGAATTTCCTGATTTTGTTTCTCTGGAATACGTAGTTCTCTCGCACCCAGTTCAGTTGACTAGTAGAATATTCTCTAACGCGTTTTACCTATGAAAAAATGTGACCATTAAATAAACAAATGCTAATATAACAAAACCACAGATGACAAATCATAAAGGTAACCAGGCTTATATCTAACCAGCTTACAAAAGACAAACTTGTAATACCTATTTGTACACGTTATTATACAGTTTCGTAACAGTACCTCTCTCAACTTGAAAACAATAAGAAAAGTATATGTATACTGGTCGCTGTCATACTTCTCACATTTGATTTAAACTAAAAAGAATGTTAACAATGCGTTGTTATTATAAGCAATATAAAAGTCTTACCTGATCATAATACTGGTCTTTCATGGCCGTTAAGTGATTGGTTCCTATGTCCCGTATATTACGTAGATGACTTGCTTGTGTTGAGTAACTATTTTGAATCCAGTCCATCTGCTGGGTACAGTTATCCTTTATTCGATGCACCTATAAATAATTTAAATTGTTTAGTCAGTTGATACTTTGATGACAACCATAAATTTTATTAGTGTCATGAAAATTATGCTCACTTGGACGGCGTAATTTTCTCTCAACTTGTCTAATTGCTGTTTTTTATACTGTTCAATATTGTCCAACATATTATAGATTTGTCGCGTGCGAGGCGCGTCACGACTGACGCAAGTACAACAACTACAACATGTCTCCATAAGCCGAAACCTGAAATTAGTTATTATGGAATCTTATCTATACAAAAATAAATAACATTAATCCATAAAAGGAGTTAAGTAAACTCATAATAAGCTTTATTTTTGTCAATATTATTAACTTTATAATAGTCTGTGTTGCAAACACAGAATTCCTTCAATTTAATCAGAAGATACAACAAAATGGAAGATTAACAACGTAATAAGCATGATAATAACATAAAACAACACTAACCTGTGAAATAGATAACGCATGAACTGCACGAACAAGGTGATCAATAAGAATCCCGCTGCACATAGCGCACCACATATCAGACTATATATCTTTATCTCGAACATGGTCATCGGGTCTATGTTTAGGATTACTTCCGCGGACACGTTAGCCGACGGATTAGTTGCATAGCATAAGTACGTTCCACAGTCTTCTCTATGTATATCACTTATAAACAATGATCCGTCGTCTAGAACTCTCACTCGTGATTTTGTATTGTCTATAGGGTGGTAATACTGGTCGTGAGCTACCCCGTGCTTATGGAATATATCTGGTATTAAGGGGTCAGGGTTCCAATGGAATACATTGCTAGTAGGAGTGATCCATGTGATTGAAGGAGATGGATTTCCACTGAACTTGCATTCTAATAAAGCATTTGATTGTAATCTGTACAAGGTCAAGGGGCTGGTCTTAATTAAGTGAGGCGCTTTACAATTGGTGTGCCTTAGAATTGGAAGCATGTCGTTAGGATACGACAGGGGCCCGCAACTCAAATCGGAATTTATTATTTGAGGTCTCTGGTCAACCCAACCCGCGAACCATGCCATTCTACAATCACAAGCCCAAGGATTATTTGCTATTCTCAATTCTTCTAAATTTTCCAGTGCTTTTAATGACAATGGTAAAAATGTTAAAACATTTGCACTTATATCCAAATGAATGATTGCCGGCGTATCTTGGAAAACATAAGATTCTATTTCTCGTAAATACCCATTGTTTCTCATGTACAATTTTTCTAAATTAATCAAGCCTTTGAAGTGTGTGTTCTGTATAACTGTTATTTCGGTGTGATCGAGGTAGAAAGTTTTTATATTTTCGTTATGTTGGAAAAGCATAAACGGCAACATTCTCAGTCGGTTTCCACCTAAATTAAGCCACCTTAAATTTTTGAGATTTTTAAAAGCATCACTTGATATGTTTTGAATGTTATTGTAACTTAGATTCAACTTTCTCAGCTGATCAAAGTTATCAAACATATTTTTAGGAATATAATCTAATTTGTTGCTAGATATATCGAGTGTCTCCAATTCCTTCAAGTTGACTAGAGCATTAGAAGTAATTTTGACTAGGCTATTATTATTTAGGAACAGTGATTTCAGTTGTCTATTAGGGTTAAAATAGAAATCTAAGAAAGTAGCTATTCTGTTATACGAGATATCTAAATATTGTAATCTGGTCAGCGGTGCGAACACCTGGAATGGTATAACTTGGAGCTCATTGTGCGACACATCTAACACTTCCAGATTTTCCAGATCTGTGAATGTCAATCTAGGTATGTCGTCGAGTTTGTTCCTCGATATGTTCAGGTGTTTTAAACGGGTCAGTCGGCTGAATAGTAATGTTTCAGTTCTTTTGATTTCGTTTCTGCTCAAGTCGATGTATTCTAAGTTGTGTAGTCCATCAAAGGCGCCAACTTTGATGTATTTGATGTTGGAGTTGGTCCAACTGAGGTCTTGGAGACTGGTGCCGAAGGCGGCGAGTTGGCCGCGCGTGAGGTTGCCGCCAGGCGCGGAGTGGCTGCGGCAAGCTAGCCGGGCGGAGGTGCACGTGCATGTTGAGGGGCACACTTGACCCTCCACAGCTGCGCAAATTATTGCCAGCGCCAATATATTGTACTGCCAAGGCATTATATTACAACCCTCATAGTCTTATTTACTGTAACAACAGAAAAATTTAAGCAATTTATTTTTATATTTTATATTTCAGTAAAAAACCTTTTAAAATATGATGTTGATCGAAAATTAGATACAGGTATTATTTGATTATACATTAAGTATAAAGTTTATATAATAAATTTAAATTCAAGACATTATAATACAGAGTTCAAGCAATATAAAATTTTAAATGGACCCTTAAATTTTATTAATTTATATGGCTACAATGGTTTTATAATTAAAGTAGCCAATTTCTTGTTCCAAATCTTAGCAGGACCATCGAATATGAACAATATTAATGGTTCCAAAGTTGGACTATAAATAATTAATGAAAACTAAAATTATGAACATAAGTAGCATGGTGGCATCACAATAAATTTAACTTTTAAGGTTATATGTGACAAAATGTTGTAATCTTGTGTATTGAATTTGACCTAATTTATTAATATATTTCTTTATGGGCAGTGTGAGAACTTTTGAGGAGTCTTTCAAATATTCACAAGCTTTAAATTAAAAATATAATGCTAATTGCAAAATCTTTCTTTTGTCTTAAAGAATTGAATTGCTATTTTTTTCAAAGGTTCACATTTTCAGAGTAGCATAATATCATAGATTTATTGAAAGTGAATATTTTGAATTTTGTTCAGACTAGCATACTTACCATTTCATTGTTTATTAAATATGCCATTTCAGTGAATACATTGAAAAATAGACTTCATTACTAAATAATACAGTATTGTTTAAATAGAAATTTTAAGACTTCCCGTTGTATGATTTAGACATACCAGGCTGGTCACCTTTGAACGCATAAGACTAAAAAAAATTCACCCCTATAATAAAAAAAAACTACTTAGAATTAACTTTATAAGGTTTTTGAAAAATAACTTTAGTCATATTATATTATTTATTTGTGCACAAAAATTTTGGGCAATGGACATAATTAAATACAAAGAAACCAACCTAAATTCTTTTCGAATTATTTGCTTACATAGAAATTATAGTAAACCATAACATTATTTTCTTACACTTACACATGAAATAGTATGTGAATAATCAAATTATTATTATTCCCTTTTTTTCCTCAAATGGAGTTTTTAATCATAATGTGCTGCTTTAAATATATATTTTTTCCTATTTAGTATGGGAGTTATTCATATTTACTAATAACATTGTGCATAAAGTTGATTTCTTGTTCAATAATAATTTGTTTAATGAATTGTGTACAATCATGAAGTACACAATATGTTACAATACATTCATTTGTATGGTAACATTGAATATTTTGTGAGGGTCGATTTGACACATCAATGTTTTTTATTGTATGTACGTGCATTTAACTAAGCACTAAAGCCTACAACCTAGAAAATGTACCTGGCTCACCTTACAAACCCGCAGCTACCTCCTAGAATATTCTCACTTTTAGTATATTATATCACATATAACTAACTAATGCTGACACTTCCACTAAAACACCATTGACGATATGATAAAATACCATTTACCTAATACTCGTCCACATTTTAATCCAACTTGCATAATCCACGATATTTTGTGTTGACAACAGATGCGATTGAGCCAGCCATATTTCGCTTGGTTTGCCTTCACTTCACTAATAAGACACATTAGATTCCATTGTAGATAACCACAAACCGTATACACATAAGTTTTACAATAATTGCATAAAATTTAATACATAAATTTCACAAGTAAAACGAATTAGCTCTCCGTTATTGATAATGAAATACGCTGTCACTACGCGGAGTCGAGCACTAGAAAGAAATAAATGGCTGCCGTTGGACAGAGCTGCGCGGCGCACGGTCCCTTTCGCTCGCGTTGTGTATTGATGGCTACGTCTCGCTTTCGCATTGGCCCAGTCAGCTGTGGGGAGCGACGTAGGCCGAGCGCAACCGAACGTAGGCGAAAGTGCTTTCGGAAGCACGCTGTGTCGTCCCGTCCATCGTCCACAGTACCTACGCATTCTTAGCAAGTAGAATTTCTTAGCGCGTCGGGCGAGGGAGACAATTTCTATTCACAAATATGAGGGTTCCGCCTTATTTATTGCACTGAAGGAAAATACGGCCACCTTGACCCGTGACGTTGTTGAAGGTTTTTGACCTTTGATTGCAGATGTTAATATAATGTAGGAATTGATAAATAATGATACAATTATAATTAGCTTTTTATGGAGAGCTAGTCGCCGTTATAACTTTGTTACAGTAATTTGTACTTTGACGCATACATGGGTATTTAAAAAGTCATATTAGTCCGGCTTGGCCAGAATATCGATGAATAATCAAGAAGTCAAGGAAGTAATCGTACTTATAGATACCCACTTGTTTACTCTAGCCCGACGATGACGTACAACTCTTTAAAACAGAATTAAGTTGTTATTTATATACTAAATCGTTATATAATTGCAGCATATATTTTGACGCTTAACGTTATAGATAAGTTTAGGAACACGGGCCATGTCAATATTGTAAACCACCTTTGTTCAGTTCATGATTCATAAAATAGTAACTTAACTATCAGGCAGGTAGGCAGTTGCCTTGTATGTCAACAGACCAAGCAAATGTTTAGGACTAGCAACATGTAGTATCAAAAAACAATATTTCTAGAACTTTTGCAATAAGCAATGCAATTGCTATTTGCTACCCTACCATCATCTACCATCTACTGCTTATCATCAGGCGGTGTCGAGTCATTTGCTGTGCTTTATATATATTTAAAAAAAATACATATTTTCGTTGTTGTTTTTTTAAAATTCCAAGGTAAAGGGCAATAAATTCGAGATTCCATGGAGGAGTATTTGTCAAATAACGGACATGTGAACTGAACATTGGCCAACAATGATGTTTTCTTTCCGTGGGTTTAAATTGCTTTATATTTAAACGGGTCCAACTCGTTTTACAAAATTGCTACAATTAATTGTGTAGTAGTAAAGTTTTTTTTTGTGCACCGTGCAGTGTTTTTGTATATTTATAATTTGGCATAGTTAGATGATACAAACCAGTTACATATTATAAAAAGAAAATTAAACAAACAAATAAGTTAGTATCTCAGATACTGCGCACCACTAATATTATTTAATTATAATGCGGCTACCTAACCTAAAAACAAAATAGAAGATGGAATCAAATTTCCAAGCTATAAAGTTATATATTAATTAAAATTAATCTGTTATATGTGCGAGTGCTCGTATGTTATCTTTAATTGTTTTTACAAACTTCTTGTGGCTCTAATAAAATAAATCAAGTATTTATTTTCATTTTTTACACAATGAATTATACAGTCTATAAGAGTTTATAAGAGGGTTGTTTTATGAGACATTGTTTTTTCAGAAGGTACATCAACAAATGTTGCTTACGATTAGACCTGTTAGTGACTTATTGCTAAGATTATTTTTATAGTTATTTGTAAACCATATAACCCATAGGCATTATATTGATTTTAGTGTATTGACAATCAGGAGAAATTAACAATTTTGAATTCTGGGAAATAGGAATTGACTGAATAAGAAATAATTTCTGTCGGTAAACTGAATTTGCATTATTCTCATATTTATTCTCATTTAACGTAACTTTAGGTACTGTAAATTTATAGAACTAAGACAATGAGAAAAAACCAGCATAACATTGCTCCTGCCAAAAAAACTCTTTCGATTTCTAACGAGACAGAATGTAGTGTCTGCTAATTAATATATATTTATTAAGTAATTAGGAAGGCTGATCATTGAGCACACTGGACTATGTCACGTGTTCATAAGTTATGTTTAATCATATTATAATTATATCTACCGTTATCACTGTGTTGGTACTTTAATAGCTAATCAATAATGTCGATATTTGACTGTAATTCATTCAGAAATGCGATGTGTTAAGCTAAATCAATTGTACTGAATAAAGTAGTGCGTGGCCCGAATTGAGTGTCTTATCTCCCGATAGTATTTTCTTTAATGTTTTTTGATTATAATTAGTATTAAAATTGCTTTCTTTTGTTTTGAACGAAACCAGCAATAATAAAGAAATCTATACATTTATAGTTCAATAAGGACCTTGTAATATTCTTAATTACGTAATACAAGTTTCGGTAATTGAAAGACCTAATCATTATTTATAGACCTAAGCAGTTTTACGAGGAACCTTAGTATTGACATGAGTTATGAATTTTTAAAAGGCAGCAAAAAAACGACGGTATTTTCTGATCCTGAGTAGAAAGGGAGAGGGAGACGGATACATATCCGTCTCCCTCTCCCTAAGTATGATATTGGAGTTTTGAGTAAGATGTTTTAAAGCCTTCCTCTTATCAATTTTATCTACAATACCTATAGTATAGTAAGTGAAGTAAGTGGTAGCTCTGTGGACGTAAATAGTTTCATTCATGGAGCAATTTTGATAATAATACTACTAACCATGGCCACAGTACACTTGCAAATCATGAGTGGAATGTTCTTAAAATAATCGATTCTGATCTTTATCAATATAATGATCTGATAAGATAATATCACTCACAAACATTTTGATTCAGTATATTTATTATATAATAAACATAAAAATTGGTTGCGTTATTTTCTGAATGTAATGTAATGTGATATTAGTATGCGAATCCTATAATATTAGGA
This sequence comes from Acentria ephemerella, assembly GCA_943193645.1. Classification (NCBI taxonomy): domain Eukaryota; kingdom Metazoa; phylum Arthropoda; class Insecta; order Lepidoptera; family Crambidae; genus Acentria; species Acentria ephemerella. The sequence continues at coordinate 921,385 of OW971894.1, forward strand.
GGGTTTCAACCCATAGGTGACGTAACGCTGATGGATGACCTATTTTATACGATATACAAATAAACCATTGGTGACTAAGGTCTAGTATGTAGAATATTGTCTGCTTCGAATATAACAAGCCTTTGTTAAAGCAAAACAATTGTCGTATAGATAGTACATAAATGTAATTCTAGAAATATCGACTGTAGAAACTTCTTTGCAGTGTTTTTGAAATTAGTCCTTGCATTTAATTAGTCCCAACAATTAAGTAATTGATACGTATAATTTTTTTCATCGCATTAGGCCTTAAATAATGATTAATAATAAGAATTATTGTTATCTTTACGGTTATCTCGATAGGAAAAATTTGGGGACTTATTTTTATAGAGGTAGATTAGAACACTATTTGAATATTTCCTCGCTTCAATATTGGAAGGCGCAAAAATACAGGACGTGATAGATTGTATACAGGATATGAATAGCTATTGGATATCATATAGAATTATAGTGCTATTTCTTAATTTTGAAATTCTTTTGCAATGATTTTTTCTTCGTTTTCTTATATATAAAATGAATAGCTGTTCGCTAGAATAGCTTAAGCTCAAAAACAAAGAGCGTGCTTTTGTGTGCTTTAATACACAGATACATTTAAGAGGGGGACTCAAAAATTTAAAGTAAATAATAATTATGGAAAATATGACCATCGTGTAAGAACAAAACTGTCTTTTTCATTGTTTCCATTTCGGATTACTTTCAATAGATGACGTAACGGGCGGATTGTAGGTCATACAAAGTTTACCAGGTCATCTAGTCATATTGTTATAATATTACAACAATAAACTCACAGGAGGTACGTCAGTGCCCCCTTGGATTACGCCTAACGTAGTATTAAGTAGGATATATATACGTTTCTAATTGTGAATGGATACTAACTGTGTATTTAATTGCGTCCTTGCGCCCACCGCACGCACCAAACAAAGCAATTGGGTCCATTGCCTTCATTCGTCAAAATATAACGCCAATTATAACAACGGGTCGTCCATATCGCGAGCGCTAGACAATTGATTGCAATTGCAACGCCTAATGTAATTGGAAACAGACGTTATCGTAGTTTCCAAATACACTATTAGAATATCATACATCAGCCCATGCGAACCAAAATTAACAAATCTCAAGGGTTTAATTTTATTCCGATAAGTCTACATTTTTTATTTTTTTCTTATTTTATTTTGTGTCATACCATGCCACCGCCATTCAATGTTAATGATGATTCCATTTAATATTGATTGTACATACAATCAATAATTATTACGTAACTGATACTCTCCAGCTGGAGATAACAATATATATTTGTTTAATACCTACAGATCAAAGAAATGCCATTGAAGATTGAGTTGTATTGAAAAAACGCTGGCTTTATAAGATAAAACAAAGGATGTCCGTTTAACCCTGACCAAGTTTATGTTTCGGGCAATCTGACTATACCTTTATATGCTTTCCGTACACCGTTAAAGAATTTAATCCTAGTACATACATACACGACATGTATTTAGGAGGCTTCATTAAACTTGCTATGTAATGTAAGCGACGCTACAAGTACTAGGTAGTAGACAGATATTAAATCACTTTCGTTTTCAATCACGAAAGTGAGTCTAATATTATGTTGGTTACTTTAATAAATTGTTATGATAATACATAGACAGTTGATCGAGAAAAGTGTATTTAATTCGCTAATGTTAAAGTTGATGTTACGAAAGGTATATCGTACTAAAAATATTGACATTTCAGTTGGTGATACTGATAGATAAATTAAATATGAGATTGTCACAACTCGGATTAATACTCAATAAAATTAGATGCCACCTATGTTTTTGTAAAATAAAACAAATCACATTGTTTTTGCGTATTCAGTATAGAAGATAATTGGGATATTTTTCGTTTTGTTACATAATATTATTTGCTATTATTTTAGGTTGGTATATTATCCCTGTTATTGTTATAATACATTTTTGAAATGATCCGGTTTTGGGGTACTTTAGTTTAGTCACGAGTGGCATATTGATAGAAAAATATTATGGTACCGATGCCAATTAATTTGTTTCGCTTTCGGTCACGGATTCTGTATGACTGCTGCGCTTGATTTAATATATCGCTTCGATATACTTAATTGAATAGGGACAGTGTTCTGGGCGAAGGCAGTAATAGCTTGGCACGTGTATTTTCTTTCTTCTAAGCCACACGCGACTGTTATTATGACGTCAATGTTACCTTTGCTTTTCTTTTTTTATCTCTTAATTTAGAAATTGTAAAATGAAGAAAGAGATTGTATATTGTGAATCGCGCGCGGTCTGATCTTGGCCTTGTAACAATACGGCTTCGCAACTTTCATACGTATAACATAATCCTAGTTTTGTATACATAGTTATGTATGTATATATGCAGGTTCAAATAGCAAGGTCTCCAAGTGTGTCTAGTTATAACTTGTCATTAGTGAATTAGCAATTTGCTGATTACGATATCGTTAGTTATATAAAAATGTTTTAAGTAGTATTTTTTTTCCTAAAATATTCATGATTGGGGAAGTATCTACTTGTTCCTTATAGCATCGGAACTAATAAAATAACAATAATTTTGTACCGTACTGTTCCTGCGATGAGGGACAAAGCTTGCTAAAATTCAATTTAACACTTGTATTTCAATAGAAAACATTATTCATTTCTGTAAATGAACACACACACACATTTTAGGCTGCCAATGACTTGGCATTACCAATATAATATTTAAACAAAGGTTAAAGTTTAATTGACTTTAATATAATAAATACATAGTTAAATCAAGAAATTTGCTTATTTTAATTTCATTTAATGAAGAGAAATGTATAGGTAGATTGTGCTGTTGAACCGTATATTATTATCACGTACTCTCGGAATCCCATGGGAACTACTCTTTTCAAGTGTACATTTTTTTATAATCACCATTTCAACTATAAAAAGACCAGAGTAATAAAACACTGTTTTAATTATTTCAATAAAATAAGATCGTTCAATAATGCCGTTATTAAATTACGTTCTAAAATATATTTCATTAAGGATGAAAATATATTATTTCGTAGACTAATTAACTTACATCGAAGTTATGTATGTCAACTTAGCTGTCTGCTGTCCGTCAGGCAGGCAGTCTCGTTTTGAATAGAATTCTTGTAATGATCGTCATCAAAACAGAAATTTACCTCCTGCATATTGCAAACTGTCTCATCGCGCTGCTGTAGGTCAACCGTAAAGCAGATAAGCAAAACGGGGTTTCATTTTTAGTGTGATAAGGTCGAATTTATGTCGCTTTAACTCTTTAGCGATAATGAAAACCGAAACACGTCTTGCTACGAAATATACGCTACTAGCACAGTTCTGCAATTGGTATTGATTAACGACTTAGTTTTTGGCTTTTCGTTGCCGAACAAGAGTGTTTTCTGTGATTCAACTAAGGCTAAGTTTCAACCAATATTTTTTTCTAAACTAAAATAAACTCGTGATTTTAAACTTTTGTAGGACCTTAGTCCGTGGTCCTTAGACCACTTATACGTTTGTCCTTTGTCGACAGGGTCACTAATCGAATAGCGACGTCACTAATGTACTAGTAAATATACCAACAGTAGGTTCTATCGGCATGGTATTAACTAATATTTTATAAAACGATCATGATAAAATGTTGACTATACAAAATAATATATGACATTCTTAATTTGTCTTTCCAGACTATAAAGACGTGACGTGACGTGACGTGAATATAACGCTTCCTTAAATTTAAACCTAGAGAAGAAAAGACTAATACTTAGATGCGCGTGAAAGATAATCATTCTCGCGAATTATAAGATTAACCGAGTACTTATGGAATGACGTAATGAAGCTTCAGTAATATTTATATTCTTTTGTTATTTTTCGCGGAGACAATGGAGAGGTTATTTGAAACTAACGAATTGTTCTTTTTGGCTGCTTCTTTTGAAAAAAAAAATGATGAAGTGCCTTCATCTTTTGAATAAGAGTGAAATAATTAAGTTCATGTCTTACACACTATATAGTTTAACTTCTTTTACATCGGGATTGTGCGCACTAAATAATATAGGGTAATCTATACCTTAACATATTCTAAATATTTTTTTCCAAGAACAAGTTATAGAAATTTTATACCCACAAAGTCCTCACAGCTCATTGTATTAGACATTATCACTTGTTAATAAAACTACGAAACCTTGAAATATGCGAGTGAGTCATTCTTATGTATTTAAAATTATTTTTAGCCTCCACTAATATGATGAGATTATATTGCTTGCGTCATGATCTTTCACAACATTTTCATCCCGATCAATACAAAAAGGGGTTATTTATAGTAGTCCTCCTTAATAGATTTTTTTGTATAAATAGAATGATTTTATGTCAAATTAAACTTATTTATGGTAGAATTGTGTAATTATTTTAATTGTTAATACACTGCACGGAAAAAAACATTAGCAACATCTAAGTACATATTTAAGTGACAAGGGAGACATTACTAACTTATGTTGGACAAAATAATACCTACCGAGTTTAATTATTATTACAATGTTTTACGTCAAAATAGTTGCTAAGGCGTGTAACAAAGGAGGAAAAATGATTAAATATATTTAAAATCTACCGTTCATGCAATGGTAGATAATGCAACACATGTCGCTAGATACTATTAATTTAAACGAATTAACACAATAGCTCCATGTAGGCCTCTGTTTTCTTCGACAACAGCATGGGTAAACGAGCAATCGTAAATGAGACTGATGTATGGGTTAATATTGCCATTCATTCTAGGTGTTACTTTTAATTTCCGTATACAATGAACTTTATTGGAAAAAACTTAGGGCTCATGCAGTTGCAAAGGTCAAAGATAAAGGTAACAATTGTTAGAAAAAACAACCCCCTTGAAAAATAGGTTGTTAAAAAAATGATTAGTTAAATCTATAAAATACGTATACAAAAACATCAGCATTTTATATAGCAAGTGTCACGTGTTTGACCTTTATTCTAACCACTCCATGATTGTTTACTTTATGATGTTGTTCAAACGTTTCCTTCGAGTCAGGTTTTTAATTTACAAACAATTGTGTTGCCGTACGAATATCAGAAAAGTCGGTATCGGTGAAAAGTCACGAAATTATTTCCTTCCAATAACAAAAGTACTGTCGCATACTTAATTTTAAAATCAACACTTATTTCAATTATAATAAGGATTACTGTTATATTCTATAAGCAACAGACTAAGTGATGTGACAGTGATTATATGTAACAATAGTTTGCATTTTCATTTGGTCATCCAAATGAACACCAATATATCACTATACACACAATAATTGGCACAGTGGCTCTTTTGTTATAATTACTGTCACAATATTTACATCATTCATTTAATAACAAATTAAAATTATTGTTGATTATACAGAACATCATAACATCTTAAAACGTGTTTTAGTTCATTCTATTGTGTTTGCAAAGTGTTTGGTAATACGTATTCATTTATGTCTATATATTTTTCCTTATCTTGTCCAGTTTCTAGTGAAGTTTTTTGATCAATAATATTAACGTTTTTGATGCTGTTATGAATGAAAAATTGTAATATGATTATTTAACCCAAAAGCCTTTTTTCTGTGGATCTAGCTAGTTTTAATTACTTATTGTGTTTTGTGTTTAAATTACCGAACAATTTGTCTCGTCATCTTGTGACGATCCTCGGGTATGTTCTATCTGTGTCGTACTCAGCGATAAGATAAACGCAGTGAAGTAACCAATGAATTGCTTGTCCTAGTAATAATTGGATTGTTATTCTCCAGTGTTATATCTGTTCGTTGTTAGTTACATACATTTCCTATGCAGTTATTGTGTGGGCTTTGATGTAAACAATATGTTGCTCTCCTTAATTGACAACTATGATCAGATTTTGATAATCCTAAATTTTTTAAAGACGGTATTAACCGATCTCAACAACTTGTTGGATTATATTGTTACTTACCATTATTCACGCTAATGTGCTAATCTATCAAAAATTCACCTTATTAAATAATATATGAAATATTTAACAACATATATTCTTTAACGTCTTCAAATCTACTACTCCATAGATATATGTACCTAGTGTTAACTTAAGAAGCTAATACTCAGGATCTTGTAAGAAGATGGTGATATAGAGTAAGGGTTACAAAAATACTTAAGCTAAGCCATCACTCATACTTCATCATAGTTCTTCGCCTTAATATCACTTCTAATACAATATGAAATGCTATGAGAAAATATGTAACGAAAACTTTCGAACGTCCATTATAAAAAGATCTATGTGCAAAGAAGACTCCGGCGTTCTTGTTGCAACAGGGTTATTTCCTTTAACTTCTCCGCCTGAATTTATGCGAGACAATAAAGAAATATGTAACTCAAGTAGCATTTTCTTGACTTTGAGTCTACTTAGTTCCTATCCTCTTTAGATTTAACTAAAACCATACTTTAGAAGTTCTCACAAGTTTTGGGTAGATATGATTTAAGGTTTGGATTTTGTATGATATGTTATAGAAAAATATAAGCTTTATTGTGTATTTATTTGCAGCTCCTTCCAACGTTGTTTGCTGCTAGGTTTCTTGCCACTATATTTTTTAATTCTTCTCTCTTGGCCTGCATCTCACCTAATGGTAAGTTACACCATTAGGATTCCTTAACGACAGAGGAAATATATAAGTGGTATATACGTAAGAGTCATCTAATATTCAATGGAGAACTCTCATTTACTTTATTAATAATTTGTAGATTAAGATCTTAAAAATAAAAAAAATATTAAGATAAAAAAATCCAGTCAGGTGCCATTACCTGTCGTTAAGCGTTAATCAATTGGTTGAAGGTGTTCAAGCGCGAGTGGATTCCGATGTGGACCTATTTTTAGAGCGCAATTGTTCCGCTTAATGCGGGCGTTTGCATCCACGGACATGTAGTGGCGAACATGCTTGATCAAGAACATATTGAGTGGAAACATTTTAGATAACGATTATATGAAAAAAAAGTGTGCATGTTGTTATTTTTTATTAGAGCTCCGGTTCTAAAGCTCCGTTTACAAATTGCGAATAATTCGAATACAAAACTAACGCAGTGCAGTTGCGACTGAGAAGTATTCATTATATCTCCTCCCAAACTACGAACCAAGGCACTGGATCTGGCCTAGAGACCTTGACAACTAGTTCAATGACGAATTGAATAATAGGATGAAGATTGGGTCGTAAAAGGTAAGGAATGAATAACAGATATTAAATTGTACTGACTTTTTTAAATCAAAATACAAGGGGCGACCATCTTATTGAATTTCTAAATTAATGGTCGGGGATAGGGTTAAGAATTCGTGGGCTCAATAGTTTCATAAAAGTGGTAATTAATTAACTTCTAGATGAAATCGAGCATTTTATTGGTCAAGTACACAGTCATTTATGATTGGACGATGCGCCACAAAAATAGTCTTAGTGACGTACAATCTACTTACTGAACGTACATTAATTTTATTCCGTGTAAGCAAGTGTATATTGCAATAGGTAGAGACAATACGAAGACAAGACACTGAGATGCAAATTGCAGACATCGTGAGATAGTATAAATAGAAAACACCTGAGAACGGATCGAAACTGCGACCGGGTTACCTACTGAACAATCTTATAATAATATTATGCAATCAAGTACAGACCATTTATACAGTCATTAATTTATAATGAGTATTCAAATACACATTAATAATAAAAATATACAATTCCTTTGTACGAGTCAACTTAACTTATTCGGCATTTTTATGTCATATAACCTAAATGCGTTTGCATACGCATCACTCTTATTATCTCGTATTATTTACATAGATGTATCAGCAGCAGTCTAACATACCATGTATAGCAACTATTGCAATCTGAAGGGAGTTACGACCCGTACATCCTTGATGAAATTGAACGTTAAATACAAAAAATTATAAGGATTTAATTATTCAACTTAACCGGTACAAAATCGCTAAGCTAGCGAGTTAAATGAATCATTACCGTTTTTTAATTTCATCCTCTCAATTAGTATTAGTTTTACTTTGATATTTAATGTTTTCTTTAACGACGTAGTGTGTTTGACAGTACATCAGCTCACGCGTGTCTTCTTTTTTGTGTCTATTGGCTTATGTATAAATAAATGTTGCGTAAACAAACCGAAAAATGTGGCATTAAATATAATAAGAAATATCATGTTTACTTTACGAAAAAATTCTTGTCTGAAATTAAATATCAGCAACCCCGCTGTGGGATGATTCCTCGTGGAGCTCTTCCTACATGAGAGAAACAGACGATGAATCTGAAGTTAAACCACCATTATGGTATCCTGTTGCGAGTCGAAGGGCTAAAGTGGCCAATGTGACCCATGGTTTATCGCTATTACAAATTTAATGGCGAAAGTTGCATTGTTTTCGCAATATTAATCAGAGCGCTTAAGCTTCTACACCATCGACAGTTTGCATAGTGGTATGAGCGATGTCCAATTTACTTCATACGATATTGAATCAATGTCAATGTTGATGATTCATCTTCCCCAATGTATTTGCATTTTTGGGTCATTGCATGTTGTTGGTTGACTAAGTTCAAAAGCTTTAGTCAATTTGAATTCAGTTGAGGAAGTCACATCAGACTTGTCAGATTCAATAAAGTAATGAGGAAAATAAAATTCAACTATATTTAGTAATTTCCTGGAGTTATAATCCATCCGCTCCAATTCGCACAAGGCGTTTACTTACAGTTACATTTAGAAAAACGGCTTCTACAGTTTAATCAGCGTTGATAGCCTTTAGAGTCTAGAGAAACTAATTTTTAGTCAATTTGTGTGCTCAATATCCAGATTTTACTAATGTGTGTATGATACTTTATTATGTTTATACTGTTGAAAAAGAAAAAGGAATTTTATATTCATATAATCAAATCACGACTAGGAATGAAGTCATTGTCACCGATCAGTAAATCTAGCAGGTGTTTGACAAAAACAATAGAGCCATAAGTCTAGGAAGTTTGCCAGATTTACGCTGGCTACAAAGTATTAGCAGCGACAAACATCACGTATAAGTAGACTGTACAACTATGATGGGGCCGTTCTAAATATGTATATAGATTTGTGTTGAATTAAATGAAATAATAATGATTTATATATTTTTGATGTTCTAATTATGTTCTAACAAAGAGCATCCCAGATAAGCGCCAAAGAGAATTTAACGAACTGCACATCTCAATTGTATTTTATCGTGTTTCTCTCATGCCTCGGCTGAACATCTGTTGTGGCATATTCTTTTGGCTATTGATGCTTCAAATTATCCAGTTAGTGACATCACTTACTACAGATACCTTAATATAATAAAAACTCGAAACACATCAGACACTCATTATTTATATTTTTATTTATTATGTTAAAATAGTGTGCGCGTCGCTCTTCACATTATATTTTGTATTCAAGTCGGGCGTTCATCTCGGCATCATATTGGTCGTCTAGCATGCCCCTCACATAGTAAATTATGAAAGAGTCATTTATTACATCTTGTTATTTATTATACTCTATTAAAGAAAGTCAACATAAGAATTACAAAATATACAAAGGGCAAATTTAAATCGAATCGATATGCCACTTTAAAAGAATGTTCTATTAACGTGTCATTAATAATTTTTACGATGTACCATACAGTTGCCAATGCCAATAAAATTTTAGAAAATAACCTTTGCACATACGCGTTCATGACGTGATCGACCATCGATTCGTTCAAGTTATAATTTATTATTTAAGGAAAGCAATGGTCCAACGCAAACCTACTACTCTGAAGCTAATGACTCGATATAATATCGAACGTTTCTTCTTAGTAAATACTAAACTGTAGAAAATATATTTGCAATGTAAACTGTATAATTTCAGAGTAGATGCTGTTTATAAAAATAAACGGGCGAGTTCTTCATTTAGTACAGCAATTACATTATAAAAACATGGTATTCTAGATTACAAACTTCATTTATTGATTCTATACGTTGACGAACAGCTAAGTTGATCGCAAAACACTAGCTTGAAAGTTTCACCTTTACCAAACAACTGGTCACCAAAACCCCAAAACTAAGTCTGATATTGATTTTAATCTTGCAGTTTGTTGCGCATACCCGACTGATTTTATTTGAAGTATAGAAAATGTCTAAATGTTCTAAATTAATCTTTGTATATTGCCGATTTATCTGATTACGTATCGTAAACCATTAATTTGTAAGCTGTGATACTATATACACATAGACTGTTATCTGTTACAAAGTTATCTATAAATCAATATCTATTCTTATGTATGCAGTACAAAAAAAGGCTGGCTTCAAATATTTAGAAAGATATACACTACATTTCAAAGGTCACTAAATTAAACCTTTTAGTAATCTGAATTTTAAGTCCATTAGTTTGTTCTTTCACAGACTATTGAATATTTGCTTCTATTCCATCGTATATTATAATTTTGGTTTGCTATGGACTTACGTTTCCCCGCTATTGTGCAAAAACAAAAGTATAAAACAATATCTCGAATGGTTTCCTGTTAATTCATTCACAGGCTTCACAGTCTAGTTCATTATCAAGTGGTAATCTTTCCATCTCTGTACGTTAGTTATAGAAAGACCATAAATAGCCCAGTTTTTAATCCAGATGGCTCAGTGTTGCTGTTTTAGACCGATTTAAATTTCACATACAGTTGGTGGCAAGCGACACTAGTACTTTAAAATTACCATATTCAGTCATTTAAGAGTTTTTTAAACAATTTTAGTGTTATCCTTGAAATGCTCTCGATGTACAGATAAAAGCAGAATGACGACGTGTGGTCCAAAGTTACATTTATTCGTAAAGGAGTTCAGAAAATTATACAGTTTAAATTGTTCACAACAATAGACACTTAGGAAACCTCTAGCTTAAAAAAGTTAAGATATAACAAATAGAAATCAAAACATTTATGCTTGATAGATTAGTATAGTAGTATGTCTTATCCGTCTCCGATGTGTGTTACTTCCTAACCTAGCATTACAATATGGGTCCATTAGACACCTCCGATATCGATCAAAGCATTGCAAATACAAAATTCATTAGGAATGGCGTGCGTTCACCGCGGGCATCGCGGCCACGCTAATATTTGCACTGGGTTGTAGCCAGTTAGCTGTATCAAAACGTCGCTTTATATTACTAATCTCTGTGTGGTCGTTTCGAAATAGATATAGAACAAACGAGGGTTGCCAAAGAGACATTATATTTTGTATTAATATTATATTTATATTCGCGTCATTGTATTACGTTTGTATTCGTATAAAAGTAAGTTTGTGTCACTTAAACTGAAATTAATGTTATTTTTCTATTTATTGTGCAACGACTTTAAAGAATGCCTAGTTAGTCGTCCCTTAGACGTCCATACACTTTTGACTGATTTTAATGGCCATGTTTTATGATGCGGCTTATAATAAGCAAGTGATGTCACATGCTTGCCTTCAATTTTTGGTCGGATCGAATTCGAAAAATATCACTGAACTTAAATTTAATTTTTGTCTGTGCTTTACAGAATCTAAGGAAATTTCATTCTCATAAGGAATCCAAATGTAATTTGAGGTCTATCATATTAATGTTTCGTTATGAAGAGATTGGTAGCTAGTATGATTTCAAGTGTGAGGCATTAACATCTTTTGTTTTCAGAATGTAATAAAAGTATTTTCATTCGCAATACTAATTGTATTCACATTTCATTATTTTTATTTATTTAAAGTGTTAATTGTCTGTAGGCTCTCATTTATAATTAAGCAGATTTTATCATTTGCTTAACAACGCTCTAACAAAAGTTTTTGATTGTGATTTACTTGGGATTTGTTATTTCGAATTCAACAATAACAATAATAATATGCTTACCTAGGCTAGCTAGCGCTAGGTCTAAGTGTGTCTGCTTTTTAGTGTGCTGTCTATCTAGCTAGATGTAAAGAGACCCCATCAAGTTTGACCAATCCGCTAAGTAATTAGTCATTATATGCGACGTCACACTGCGATATCCAATACCCTTGGTACATACTTCTATCGATTTTCAAATTAAACGGTACGCAGCCTGCATCCATCGGCTAAACACTGATCAAATCTTCTTTTATTGCTTCAGAATAGAGCCGTGATTTATCAAAATACAAAATACATACGTTTTCATCAAAATACAACCTAATTGTCACTAAAAGTCCTGACTACTAAAACTTAAAATAAATATAGTAAGATCCACTGTTACAGTTATTACATATCTAAAACAGACTTGACCTACATTGTTCGTCAGTTATATTTATTAAACTGAAGCAACCACTACCACTTGTGCATTCTTAATCTACAAACATGTTTCCAAGCAGACTTTTTAAGTATGTCACACTTTGGTTTTTCAAATAGGCTAAAATAAAAAAGTGCCTTAAAGCTTTAATATTAGGTTAAAATTAAATTAGAGTTTTTCTTGTTGTAATTATACATTTTTGTATCGAGACTAGAAAGCGTGGTCATTACTCGTGCAACTATTCAAACCCCTTTTCAGCTTTTAAGACACGTAATTTTTTAGATAGCATCGTAATTTGATACTGTAAGTGCCAATATGGGTCGACATGATCCATTTTGAGTAGTTTCGTTTCCATTGTTGACAGAACCCTGCCGTCTATATTAATGGATTTAGAGAGTTCGCTATCGATTGTGATTAATGATAGCTCTATGTCTTACGCAATTTAGTTCAAAGACCGGGCCGTAAACAATGCATGGCGATATTGGCAATGTAACGTACAGTTACGTTTTAATAAACGTTAGGGTTGTGTTAGAAGCTTCCAAAACTATGGATTATTTTAAGGAATTCTTTCTAACTTAAACACACATAAGCGTAAACCTGGTAGATCGACATTATTTAGTTTAATTGGAGTAGGGTTTCCCCCTGTAACTATTACACTTGATATTATTTTCAGAGATGTGGTATAAACGCATCTAAATCACAGGTTCAAAGATAAATGAATGTTCATTTGGTATATAGTAAGAAGAATAAAACCTTCTTATTTGGTTAGTATGGTTAATGTTTTAACGGTTTAGATAAAGTCAGCACAGATTTGTAGTTCTATTTAAGTCAGTCTGAGAATTTATTGACGTAAAAAAAATGATTTTCAATTTGGCAACTACTTCGATTGTAGCAGTAATTTGGCAATATTTCTCTTCTCAGAAGGTGACCTTTCAAGTGGATTATTTATTTTATAACCAATTAAATAAGTTTATCAATTAATATTGTTACATTATTGATATTAAAAAGCCAGTAAAAAATATCTATGCTTTAAAAGTTAGATGGTAAACCAGTTTGTAGTTCGTTTTTTTTTATAATGATGACATGCAAAATACTCCATTTTACCATGAGTATCCCAAAGTTACTGCTGGGCACATGCATAGATACCTCGGAGAAAGAAACAAGAGGAGTTTTGATCGTAATAATGGGGTGGACTAATTTTTCATAGGTAGTCTAAACATTGATACTTTGTGATACCTTTTTCTATTGAAACTTTGTGAGTTGTATTAACGATAGCTTAAATTATGCATCCTACGATAACATGCAAGACTATTTTATCCTAGGTACGAAGGAATTCGATATTCTACGGCCTTTAATCTTTTGCGGTAGTTACTTTCGTAAATGAATAAGCCACAATTATACCATTTTGTTTAAGGTATTATTGTGTATATTATACGTAGTCATTTGGTATAAGGCTACCAAAAAATAAGATTGTGTTACCTTATAGATTATAATGTACAGTCAAAAACACAAGTTAATTAACACAGCGAAGATTATACAAAATTGATTAAATGATTAACATTATTGCATTACATAGCATTGACATTGTGATTGACTGTTTTTTTAAAGTTTTAACTGAATTTAGTTCTTGAACATGCAAAGGATATTACTAAAGTTGAAACGTCATCATGGTGTAGCGGTGGTGTAACCCTATCGCTGCGCGTAGGTGTTATTTCCGACACTATCGTTATACTGAGAAACTACGATATACACGGCTGTCATCTACTGTGGCTCGCAGTCGCTGTGACCTTCAGGTCACTACTGTCTACGTCAGCTATATTTGTAACAGATTCATATTTATTGCGACAACTTTATTTATACTACTTAATTTCTCTTCTGTATCGTACTTAACCCGATTTAGCGTTGTGGCGTGGGTGGTGACTTGTGGGTCACGTTGAAGTGTGTAAAAAAGAAAGAAATAAATCACTTGTTAGAGCTCCATAGAACACATATTAAGTATACATTAAACATATGAAAAAACAAAAAGATATTGAAATAAAAATAAATAGTGAACAGAAAAATTAATACCAAATATCACTTATTTATTTGAGAGCATATTATATCTTGTATTCTTAAAGTACTCAAACGATTAAGTCACTTTTAATTAGGAGTAACACGTAAAATGTTACCTCATTGGAAAAACTGAAATGCAACATCGCCTGAGCCCTGAGCCAGATTTGCTTTACTGGCGTTTCCTTGCAACAAATAATCCATCCATGATAAACATCTTTTTCCTCACGTCTATGATGGATAATGACTTACAGATCAGACAAATCGAAATCTGGGATGGTGTCTAACCCTTACATACAGCCAAGAGTTCAAGAACCGCTTCTTGAATTCTTTTTTGAAATTTTAGTCGGTTCTTAGCTATTTTAACTCATATTCAAGTTCATCAGACGTTTCAGAAAACAGAAACCTTGTAAAATAATTCTTTCCGTTTTAAACCCACGTAATTCACGTATCCCATTCTTCATTATTTTTACTTTTAATGTCGATCAGACATCAGAGGTCACTAACCTATCAGTGACTAATCTTTAAACAAATATAATACACTCTCTTAATTGAGAGTGTTTTATATTTTCTATTTCTATTCTATTCCATTCCAAATTTCGAACATCACAATAGCAGTAGCGAATTGTATGTCGACCTTCGCCACTAAATCGCATTAGTCGACAATTGAACCGTTTTTGTCGTTGATAACAATTTATTTTCTATTTTACGACTATCTGTCCCATTTTATAAAGAACCATCATTTCATTTAAACACTTAACCTATATTTATTGATATTATATTTTAATGCATTTCTTTACTTATAGGCAAATGTCAGTCTCATCGTATAACCTAAATTTAACTACACATAATTATCTCAATGCCATATAACAAGAATCGGATAATCACTGAGTGGCTTTTGATTACAATCTTAATGTATTAGAAACCTAACTATTTTACACTGTTTAGGTATAATGTTAATGCAATACTAAGTATATCCTGTTGGTATAATTATTGCGCAAAATTTTTATGCTTGATCAATTATGCCGACATAAATGGAAAATATATATAACTGTATAACGTGCCACTGTCAATACCCCTAGATTTTATTCTGATGTTACTTAGCCTTAGTAAATGTTACCTAATAGCTAACATTTACTTTATTTTATTGCAAGAACGTTTTAATTAAAAATCCAATTTGTATGTTTCGTTTAGTGGTTTTATAAATATTTAAGGCTTAATGAACATAAATTACTGCGACAAATGTTTTGACGTCACAGTCAAACCAAGTGAGCAGTTATTCAATAAATATACTTGACCAGTCTTATACCAAATTGTAGCAAATTTCGGAGTGCCAATAATTATGGGCGATTTGTATCAAATTCCTAGGATCTGAATTTGGACATGATTGGCATGCTTTTAAACTGATTGCCGGGCAAGGTCGCATATAATATATAATGGGTTGACGATAGTGACGTTCGAGATCAGGTTCAAGACTCATTATGAAATTAGTGTATATTGGTTAAGTATAAATGTTTTGTAATCAGTTTTTTTCTTTCTAATATAATTATTTAAATAAAAACACAAGACACAAACTGTTTTTGAAGGTTAATCAAGAATAGTTTTACCGACCTTTGTTTTGAGTAAATATCAACAACAAATGGTTTTGTGCATTTTTAGCTAGAACATCAACTCTAAACAAGGAACTGTTGTAAGTTCTATGTATTACAATTTGTAAATTACAATTTAAATAAAATAATATTTTATGCCTTTATCTACATTTGAATATGATCGAAAATGGATAGGCGCACCATGTTAAATACAATGGTTTCTAAATTTTTGTAAATGTATTTATTTTATTTAGGGATGCGCACTTGATTGGTTATATTGATTATGCTTTTACATTACTAGCAATTTGTATTTCATTAGATTATTACCTGATTAATATGCAAAATTCATTATGAAACTTTCCTAACCTGGTTGTGATATCTATAAATTGATTAGGGTAATTGCAACTCATACTCATACTGTTTTGCAACTCATCGTGTTTTCTAACTATTCCATTTGCCAGTATTTTCATAGCTGAAAAGAACAGCGAAATCGACACAGTATCATCCTGTGTGTGTGCAAGTTGTTAGGAAAGCCGTTATCAAAATGGCGCCGGTAAGTGACCATTGCAGCGTGGTGGAGTCGGTCGTTGACGCGCAGCCGGCGAGGGAGGGGTAACGACGCGCCATGCTTTCATTGATTCGCGGGACTCGAGCACTTTGAGTGACATCTAGTGAGGTGGCCTAGAACTAATGTTTCTGGTTGATAGCGCGCGATGGCGTTGTTTCGAATTGTTAAAATAAAAGTAGGCTATGGGGCTTAAACTTTTTAAACAATTATCATCATCATCATTATTAACGACAGCATTTTATAATTTTATGCAAGCCCCACTGCGGGGCATTAACTTTTCTACATGGGAGAATATTATTGAATTTTTTTTTCTTTAAATATGTTTTGATCTCGGTGCTTTCTTATTAAAGTTATTGTTATTTGTTTCGCAATTATTGACTTCATTTAGTTTTTAGCTAGATTATAATTAAGTTTGAATTTTCTATCTACTTTTCCTCTTTCTCTTATGAGATGAATTGTCATTTCTTCCAATTTTTATTAGTCTTTAAACTTATATGTAGCTATGGTTAATACTCATAGAACTCATAACACTTATTGTATTTTTCTTTTGTCCACAGTGTAAAGACTTCGAGAAAGTGGGCGCCACTATCGCGGTGACGCCGTGTGACGTGGTTGAGGAAGCTGATATCACCTTTTCATGTGTCGCCGACCCTCAGGCCGCTAAGGAGGTAAACTGTCGAGTTTCAATTACATTAAACAAGGATAAATAAATAAGGATAGGATTAATTGTTAGATAGTAATAAGGTGTTAGTGTAATAAATATTATTTATTAATAAAAAAAAAAAAAACATTAAGTAATCAGTTACATTGTATAGGGATTTCTAAATGTGGAAATATACTAATTTAAACAACTATCCACTTAATAATAAATGACAAGCGTCAGATTACCTGGTCTTTATTGTATCATTTAAAAATTAGTCTGGCTATCCCAAAATAGTAGTGTCTTCGGTACAGGAAAAATTAAGCTGTATAATGAAATATTAGCAAGAGTACAGGTTTTAGGTACAAAAAAAAACCTTATTAAATTGAGTGAAAATATAGAATATTCCCCCAGGCTCCGAAATTAGATATTATAGTAATTTAAATTCTTTTATGGTAATTTAAATTTACGTTTCTTTCTACTTGTATGTTGCGCTTTGCTATTATTTTAAAATAGTCTCTACATAAACATAATTATAAATGTAAAAATATGTAAAGACACTTACATTTCTGTAAACCTCTAGCGAACACACTGCTAAGTATACATATTACTATATAATTATATTGTTATTCACCCACCATAGGGGTTCTAAGAATAAGTATTCAATAATTTAGCGTACCATATGAATGAAAAAGAGGTGTTGTAATTATATAAATATTGAACTTTATACTTTCATTTGTATAGTTATAAGCACTTTAGCTGATATGACGTTAGTCTAATTCACATTGTTCCGCAATTGAAAAAACCGGCATCGTTAATAATAATTTTTATAATTTATAATACACATTCTCAAATATGACCACTTTCGTAAAATACTTTACGAAGGTGTTTTAGCCTGAAACTTAGAAACTATGCTCAATGAAATCTATTATACAAACTGCAAACGAGTAGAACTATTCACATTATGTCTTCATAGCGTTTTCAGTGTCAAAGTCATAATACTTTTATTCAGTCTAGGTTCATTACATACTCTTAGTATTGTCAATGTTTGAACATTATTTAAAAAACATAAATATAAAACTAAAATATTGAGATAGAAGCTTGATATTAACAATAAAAATTAAACCACTCCAAAATTTCCAGTGGGCAAAAAAGGTTTTAATTATAAAATTAACAGCTTCACATGTGGAATTTTTATTGAATGGAATCTTTAATTAATAATAAGCACTTGTGCTGATATGACGTTAGTTTAATTCACATTATTCCGCAATTGAAAAAAAAACAATACAAAATTACGGTTACGAAATACGAAATATTTAGATGTTCGGAATTGGTCCTTTGTAGTCTGGTCAGTGAAATGCATTCTTAAGCGAATAAAATAATAAAAATCAAGGTTCGGATTGAAGATCTTTCATGGTTCAGAATGCACTTCGGTCCAGAATTTGATTTTTAATTTAATGAAAATAACCGAAGGAATAATTTTGCAGATGGTATTCGGCAACTGTGGCGTGCTGCATTGCCCGTCTCTGGAGTCCAAGGGGTACGTGGAGATGACTTCCATCGACGCTGACACCTCGCACGACATCGTTGAAGCTATCAGCGGCAAGGGCGGTCGATACCTCGAGGCTCAGGTGGGTTGCGTGTATGCTGTTCTACTGCCTTCTACATACGAAGAGGTGGAGCGTGTAACATCTACCGATTAAGGATCGGTGTAAATACGTACATACATACTCTTTTGAGAATATTGAATGTTGCTCTCTACTATTTTTGCAAATAACTTACACCGCCTGATAGTAAGTAAGCAGTAAGAGAAGTCCATATGCGATGATATCTACCGATTTAGCAATGGTATGTAAGCGTATTTTTGTGAGTATATTGCCCGTTGTTGGCTACATTTTTTTCTAAACCATAGTAAATGAGTTGACACCGCCTGATGGTAAGCACTAGGAGCATATGTTAGGATCGCTAGTGCGGCATCGAGACACTGCCCCAGCTACCTCCGTCTTGCCGACCCAAAAAGTGCCTTTATACAACTTTTTTGAATGAAGCCAATCACGAATAAATTAAGTCTGTTCTTTTTACACGTCTGAGCTAGTAAATATGCATAAAATTGCTGTAACCTTCACACTTTTTCCTCTTCACCACGAACAAAGAGTTTTCTTAACCCCTATCTTTGTCGCACAGCCGTTCACAATAAGTCCTATGCTGTATAAGCTATCTGGGCATATGAAGTTTTATCGAGTCTTTTCCTTGTAGTACATATAACAGAAATAAATTGTCCACCAGATCCAAGGATCCAAGACGCAAGCAGAAGAAGGCACGCTGATCATCCTGGCGGCGGGCGACCGGTCCCTGTTCGACGATTGCCAGTCGTGCTTCAAGGCGATGAGCAAGAACTCTTTTTACCTTGGTAGTAGTCAGCTTCTCCAGTTGCTCGCGCTTAGAAACTTGTCATTTGACACTTTAATGCAACCACGTAGCATGTGTTTTATGCATGATTTAGAATTTAGATCAGGGTTTATAAAAATCATATTAGGAGCTAAGATGGCGTAGAAACACACACACACATCGGACACACCACGGTGTGTTGTCGTGAACGTTCACGACATTATTTATCGCATGACATAGCTAACGTAACTGACATCCTTATATTTATACATCTTTTCAAAGGATCTCTTTCCACGCCAGATTTGTAAAAAATTAACTGACAAAGTTACTTCGGTGTTTATAATATTAGCGTAGATTTCGAAATGCAAAGCGAATGTTTCTTTTTTTGTTTTTATTGTGGCAATATATGGATGCTATGAATTTATAATTTGATCTTAAGTGATAGAGCTGTATGGCCTATATTCAATAATTTTCTTTATGTAGTGTTTTTATGGTTAGGTTATTTTTCAGCAAGACTCGGTCAGAATAGGGAGTATGATAATCCTGGTGTGAAATTCGGTACCCCCATCTTAAAGTCTTTACAATAAAGTAGAAAATAGATGCTTTTTTCTTTTTCGTTAAGCTGACATTGTGGTGCTTTTTTTGTCTTAATTTTCTTTTATCTGATCAAATTTTAAGGTATAACATGGTAAGAAACAAAATTTTAGACTTCGAGTCATCGCCTAGACACAGTGCCAGTTACTTGTCAACAGAAAGTTTATACTTCAAAAATCCTTAATGCCTTTAAAAGGTGTTATAATCATTTTAAAAACAAATAATGCCCAAAAGGACAGTTATTACAGATACGGTATGAAATATTGAGACAACTTGACATATCCGTGCCGTCCATTTACCTCATTTTGGAGTTATTTCCATTCTGCTTTGACAATAAAACAATATATTTTTGAGGTACGATTATAACCACAAAGTAAAGTTCAAATGGTTATGTCAAGAATCTTGAGGTAATGAAAAGTTCTGTGTTAAAATAGACCCTGGTCATATAATATATTTTTAATACAAAAACATATAATTGAATTGCATTAACACGTACCAAAGAGTTTCCTTCCCTAAATTGCACGTCTTTAGTTTGCACATAGTCTTCACGCTTTGCATACAACACATTCTACTGTTACTTAATAGTTTTGATACCAATTCGATAAATGTATTGATTTTAATAATTAATTATTATATCAATGCTGGGTTTACCTAGTAAATTAAAACATAGTTTGAAGTGTCATTCGTCAAATCTGAGCGTGTATAATTTTAGCTACGCACGCGTTATATTTTAATTTAACTCATATGCATAGATAGAAATTTCCACAAAAGATTCAGCATATGGCCAAGTTAATCGATAAAAATTTGGTAGTTTTTCTTTGATAAAAATCGGGCAGCAAATAAGCGTGTGGTCCAACTGATGGAAAGTTGTCACCGAAGTTTACGGTCGCTTGCAATACCAGAGCTGTCTGCATCGCGTTGCTGACCCTGACTCAGTATGTTTTTTGTTTTTGATATTATTGTACGCTTTCGATGTTAATAAATAAGTATATTAGATCATATTTGCCCACAACATAATCTTCCGAATTCTCCAATGGTTTTCCGTAGAATTAAAATTAAATAGAATTTGTGATTTACAAAACTTTATTTACTTATTGTAGAATACATATAAGATATAAAACGTTAACCTTCTTTATGATAGAAACAAAAGGTAATTAATGTGTAGCTGTTATGTTTGAATAACAATTAAAGGGTTAGTGGGAATGAGAGTACTTAATATACTATTTATAAAATAAATAAGAATACACAAAGTTAAAATTTATAATTTAGAAAATTTGGAATTGTTAAATAAAGAAGACAGTAATTTGTATTATTTTAATTCAGTAGGTGTATCAAGGACTTCACAGACTTTATTCAAATCGCCAAACTTAGACAGCATGTTATTATTAAATTTAGAAAATTTAACTACAGTACATGTCAATAACAATATCACATACAAAAAGTAGAATTAGAGAAATGTTTTATAAAATATAATGTTTTCAGTTTAGAATTTTATCCACCGGCGATGTTATTTGCGTTCGCAGGCGACATCGGCAACGCTTCCAAGATGAACTCCGTGCTGCAAGTGGTGGGCGGCGTGTCGCTGGCGGCGCTGGCCGAGGGGCTCGCGCTGGCCGACCGCGCCGGACTCAACCAGGCCGACCTGCTCGACGTGCTGGCGCTCACGCCGCTCGCCTCGCCGCATCTCATACTGAAGGGCAGAGGTAACGCCGGCCTCACCTCGACGTACTGTTCACCTTCTTCTGAGCGGATGGCCTAATTCGCTCTCACTCTAATCTGACAACATCTTCACTCAATTGGAACTCAGAAACTTGTGTTTCTAACAAATGTCTTTCTTGTTTGACATACATTATTTATTTCGAAGTTTTTTGTTTGACGTAAACTAGTAACGGATAAGTCGAAAATGGTTCTCTTGAACTTCTCCCGTTCCTGTGATTCTCGCGTTGCTCCCAGTGATTATGGCAACCATTTTCATCCACTAACCCGAATTTGGATGGTGTTGTGATGTTTTTGGTCGAATTTATTGTGTGTTTCTCCCATGTTTTTGTTGATGATGAATGTTAGTATTAATTATAAAATGTGTATTGCCGGCAGCCATGATCGAGTCGACGTACTCGACGCAGCAGCCGCTGTCGCACATGCAGAAGGACCTGAAGCTGGCGCTGGCCCTGGGCGACACGCTGGAGCAGTCGCTGCCGCTGACGGCCACCACCAACGAGATCTTCAAGCACGCCAAGCGGCTGGGCTACGCCAACCACGACGTGGCGGCCGTGTACATCCGCGCCCGCTTCTGATGGCTGCGCGCGCGCCGCCCGTGCCGCCCGTGCCGCCCGTGCCGCTGCCTCGTGCTGGTCACGCTACTCGCCGTACGGGACATCCTGGACTCGGGTTGAACCCTACCTTTTGTACTGTCACCGCTTTTACTTCGATCCGGACGACTCTGTCCTGTCGGACACGAATCTAACTATCGATCGACAAAATTTGACATGTAAAGTGGACGTGTTTCTTTCATTCATTGTAATTCGACAATACGGTTTTGTAAATTTAACATCAAGTTTTGTTTATCGACAGTTCTATGCTCGTTGAGCTAGGGAGGGAAATTTTCCTGCCACATGTGACAAACGACTGTTTACTCTGATCGCTGTTTGAACATGAATTTTTTATTTTAGATATTATTTTGGAACATTTACTTAAATGCTTAAATGACGGGCGTAAAATTTACCAGAATAATGGTGACGATAGTTTTCCAAAGCTATTTAATTTTAAACATTGGCATTTCAAATACTCTCAATCTATAAAATAAAAAAAATGCATTGTGGCATTTAGAAAAACATTTACAAACATTTTGGAAAATCGTATGATAATTCACAGTAGTGAATTAATTACATGTCTGCGACGCCACGATTTGCTCACCACTCCGTCGAATTCTTATTTGAACGCATAGATTTAATAATTATATGCAGTATATTGGAAATGTATTCATTGAAGAGTTGTCTTGATCTAATTTAAATATGAAAGGGTACAAAATTAGTTAAATATCCGTGTTTGATTCAGTGATACATAGTTAATTAATTTTGTACCCCTTGTAGCAGATCACGTGAATCTCTTTGGCAGTTAAAGGTAGGAAACATTGAGTCGTTGTTATACGAGGCATATCTAACACTAATTTAGGTCCCATATTTACAGTTTTAACGGTAAATATGTGACCCATACGTTACACTAAACTATAAAGATGTGAACCCTAAGTGCACTAGTACACTAATACACAAAACTCACTTATACTTATATACTTTAGAATCATTATGTTTAATGAAATAACTTATTTAATCATCGACCAATAAAGGTAAGGTGTTATATATTTTTGTAATAATATCAAAGCATTATTCGATTCTATGACTTGAACAAGTGTGTTGTGCGGTACCCAGGGCACTTAATTCACCAGCGTTTAATTTAACGTTAAAATAAATTATAGAGATATTACTAGTATTTCTAATAAAAATGATGAGAGAGGTCCACGATCATCTAGGGGTTTAAAAAAATACCCAACCACCTATTCTCAGACCATCTTAATATACACAAAAAATTTCATAAATATAAATATGTGAGGACTTAGATAATAAAACCCTGTGACACGTGATTTTTAGAAGTTCGAGTGAGATTCATTCTAATTGAAATATATATACTTTTTCAATATAGTACTTTAGTGCCAAATATAAATGAATGGAGTTACGATATCAAAACCTAAATATTTGCAATTTACAGACAGCATCAAATAAATGTTTTTGTACAGACACACTTCGTTAACAAAAGAAGCCAATATGTTATCGATTGTATCAAAGAAAGGCAGTGACAGTGCAAATAGGTGTACTGTTCTCTTAATCCTTAATTTAAGTGTTTCAGATTCGTATTTGAATCATATGGACTTGAATGTTAGATGAACGATATTTATCTTTACAAAGATTTAAAAATAAACTAAAGTGTCTATGGAAATATGTCTACATTAATGTTTTAAATATCTCTGCGTCCTTAACGAATAGACTTGTATTATGAAATACTCGTCACCGCACAATTTTGATCAAATTACAATCAATACTGTGTTTCTATATATTATAGAAAATAAAAATCTATGTAATACAGAAATATGACAAATAGATGTGTATTTTCTTGACGAATTTAAATAATCTATCCTGATACTTTATGTACTAAAATTTGAGGTATGCCACAAACTAACGTATTCATAAATGTGTATTTGATGAATAGAGTTGATTGAAATCATGAAATAATGATTTTTCGAGATGTTAATAACACCTGTGGCGCACCTACAATATATGCAGGCGTATTGTGTAATAGTGCAATTTTTATACATCATAACTAAGTAATCATAGGGTTAAAATTTAAAGTACTGTAGATATTAATATACCACTTTTTTAACTATTTTTGTTAAGCTTTCTTAGATTTTCATTTCAATTTCGAAAAGGACATATACCAATATAATGTTAACTTATATTTAAAACCTTATACATATCCCGCAAGGCTATCATACATTAAATGAAACTGTAGTGAAAGGGGGATATAATATAATATTAATTTTAATTGTATAAAATGAACATTTTGATTTTGTTCCACAATATCGCCTGCATAATCGGAAGCATTTGTAATAGTATATAAATTATTACACGGATCATAATAATTATTATGACGAGTCTGCAAGATTGTGAAATCATAATCATCAAAGCACTAAAAAATATATATGTGCGCTTTTTTATAACTATTACAAATTCCGTCCAAAACGGTTAATCAAATTATTTCGCGATCAATCTAGGTAAATGCTTTTCAAATTTATTTTTATTATCTGCTCCTTTTATTTAAATCAATGTGACCTTTTCAATAATTCTCCGATATTATTCAGTTATTTTAACGACTTGTTTTTAGCGTGAATGAATTTATGGTTAGCACATTTTTATGTAATTTAGGCGTAAATCAAGTGTACAAACACTTTAGGTCGGTTAAGGATCATTGAAGTTGATAAATGTTAGTAAATAGTTTTCCAAAGTGTCTTACGTATGTTGCATTTATGTTTTCATGTCAATGTCTCATGTTTATATAAGAGCTTATATGTGTAAGAGATGTTACTTTACAATTTCAATAGTGGCGATACTTAAATGTTAAAAAATATTTTCCAATGAACTCAATGTAATAGTTTTATCATATTAAAAAAGATGTGTAATGTTGAAACAAGTATTGCATGATTCTGTACAGCAGGTAATGATTACCTTACAGTGTTACAAGCAACAAGGTGTTTCTATGTGTAAATGACTGACATGATCGTATGAAATAAATAAAGAATAAATATAATTTATTAAAATGGGTTTATTTTGATATTGAGGTGGCATTGATAGAAGAACACATTCGTTCTGGCACCTCAATATCTCGAAATCTATAGTATTTAGCGACAAACTGCTCTTTCACAGAATTTTTTGCTAATTTTTCAAAACAAATACATTTAGCAGGTAATGTTTAAGAAAATGGTGACAATATTATTAAAATGCTCTAAATTCGCGAGACTCGCCTAATTAAGGACTACGAGACTTGGTTATGGAGAGATCGTGAGGTTTTTTTTACAATACATTCTATTCGATAAACACTGAATACTCTGCACGCCATCTATCGGTACAGAAGGCGTTACTTTTGTGATATCTATTCCGTGCTTGTAGTATTAGTATATAAAGCACGGTAGGTAGGTGTCTCCTTTCCTCTCGACTTAAGGGTTGATAACTCTGTAGGTGAACTAAATATTAAAAATCGCAGGTTTAGTACACGTTATGTTACTCATCTTTATTAAAAGCTATTATTACAAAAAGAAATTATCACAAATTGATCAGGAAAGAGTTATTCAATTTAACTTTTGTCCTGTGCAGAGATGGTGTTACGACAAATAAACACTAAAAAAAATATTGCAAATCTATTAAATAGTTTTAAAACATATCTATGAAAATGTTTTACAACAGCTTGTTTTTTGTCATTAGCCATGAATTAGTTCAATTTCAATAGCGAATCGATAACTACGCATTCTAGCCTTGAAGAGCTCCAAGTTGTATAGAGAGGCAGTGAGTTTTATTCTTAGTATTGAATTCATGGTTCGAAACTATCATGTTCAAAAAGGGTCCTTAAGAGGATACTCTTGGTGCGGTGTTAATGGTTGTAGCATCTGTAGCAATCTAGTACGGCAAGCACCTACTTTGTATAAACTCTAGAAAGTCCACGCCGGCGAAAATTTCTTAACGAATCATTCGAATTAAGTTGATGCCTAAAATAAATAAAACGTAACAATTTTCCAATATTATTATTAATCAAGGTCATTTCTAAAAGGTAATTGTACTCTACAAATAAACTTAAGACGTAAAAGTTTACAAAATTAAATCATTACATTCTCCACAGTGCAACGTAAAAATAAACTATAAAATAAATTATCATCTGTGTACCTAATCTGTATTAACTTAGTAAAAAAATCATAACTATTAAAAGAATATTATTTTTCTTCATTGCGATAGTATAGTCAATATCATATTAAATATATGGTTTGTATAAGAGTCCGTCCTTATTCCGTTGTTGATAGAGGTGGTTTTCTTACTGCAAAGATTACTATTTTGGAGTCGTCTACACATGTAATAAATGGTAAACTTCACCTTTAAATTTATAACAATTAATAGATAATTATAAGATAAACAAACACATATGAATATGTACACATATTTTTGTTGTATTTTTAAAATGTGGTTCCTTTACTTGCTACTGGTATGAAAATATAGAAAGACCACAAGAAGAGTTATTGGGGGGAGAGACTGCATGCTGAGTTCTGGCGGAAGTTCAGGCATATATTCTTGTACTTAAATATATAAAGTAATGCATAAGTAATGTCTCATGCCCAGGTAAGTGATGATGCAAATACAATGTTAGGTAGATACAAAAACGTATAGGAAGGGTTTATGTTAATACAATATTTTTAGTACAGCCTTTCTCCGTCGAAAGGAGCGCTGTCAAGTGGCGGTTGGCGGTCGTCGGGTGGGAGGCCCCACCGTGGTCTGCAACCGTTGGCAGCGCGGTACCGTGGGATGCGGTCGTCGCGTACCATTTCGTACGCTAGGCGAGCTATACCACCCTGGTAATCGCTGATACCAGTCTTGTACAGGTAAGGACGGCAGTAACCAGCAACTGTAAATAGCAGATTGGAATCATTAGAAACTTTGTACGTTTACGTGAGACGTTACGTTTGATTATCGTTCTTAGGCAAGCTCAGTCACTTCACAGTTTTAAAAAACTAGTGTTTGAACACTATTTGTCAGTTTCATACTTTAATAATACTGATACGTATTTCCTTAGTAGTCTGTGATTCTACGTATTGTATTAGATATATACTCATATAATTATGTATTATGTAGTGTATACATGCTATCATTAAGCAAGTGCTATGTTGTAATAGTTGTATGTAATATTATTTATCATGTATGTACTCGTTATAAGTCTCCAACTTTATTTTTAAACCTTACTTTACCGTAAAGTTATTTAATGTTCCATATTTAGAAGTATTATGAGTTCAAAAATACTTAGAGATCTCATTGGGTTGGATTCATTAGGGTATACCCGAATGAAGACCTTAATTACTTTTAAATATAATGTTACTGTAACGGTCTACGTTAACTATTACTTTGTAAAATATGAAGGTACTAGAGAAAAGAAAAACAAACTTGCGAATATCGAAAAGGTTTTCTATTGTATTTTCTTGTACCGTATTTTTACATTTAATCCTTAAAAATTAGCTGGGGAACATTAGGTGGGAATACTTTAAACCAGGCTTGAGTGTTAAAGTAGGTGGTGTGACAAAACTCGACGAAAATTGGGGAACATAGTTACGACGATGATGACGTCACTATTTAGTTCATCATCGTCAATAGAGGTCTCCACCAGTACAGCTCGAACAGTTACAATATAAGTATAACTTATTTTATTTAATAAAAGTGAATGTACACATTTGCTATAACGTGAAGTTGCTCTGTGCCATCTTCGCCTAATGCTCCATGATAGCACAGAAGGTGAGTGTGCTGTTTATCCATATACTGATTGTTCTATTTAAATAAAATGAGTACGTGTGCAAATAATTATTATGTTTAGCTTAGTTTGTTTATTCGAAGATTGTTACTCACCCCGTGTATCTGACGTCACGCCGGAGGAAGCAGTTAAACTAATACAATAATTATTAGATAGTTACGTAATTGTACGGACTTTAATAAGGTGAAGTAATTAATTCTGATGTAGTAATACGTAGATTAGTACATCAGATCTTTCTTTTTTGAATTGGCTGATGCACAATAAAGATATATTCTAAGTCTATTCTATTTTATTTTTATGTGTGTATCATAAATATATTTGTGTTCGGCGTAATGTCTTTTATGAGGCAAAATCTTAATCATTCACTCATTAGGAAGTGATTGTGATGATTGTTTATAGTCTAGCCATCTTATCGTATCCGACCTTTACAGGTGTGAGGGGTGTTCATGACCAAATACTTTTATACCATGTTGTTATTTACGTTTGTTATTCCATGATTGTAAATAGAAAAATAATAAGAAAATATAAGTCAGTGTAAAACAAGTGCTTGTATTATTAACAAGGGGAATTCTATCGAAAACTAAAGGTGCCGATGAAACATCACTAATATTAGTATGCAATTTTTTTACGAGGCATCTGTTCATTATTTTAGTATGACTTCCATATGCATTCGTTTACAAGAGCGGTTTCTTTACCCTCTGTATTTCTCACCATACCAATCCATTTATAGATGACTGAATAAGCAAATTTAGAAGATGTCATAACACAGTGTTTGTGGTGTTAATAAACAAAACTATTTTAATTCATTTACACTCATTTTTTGATACTTTTCTAGTTTTTACATGAAGGGAGTCTTTATAGACATTCCTTTTTGCTTCACACTGTTCCTACTTTTTTTCTAGAACTTTTCTCAAGCAACAGTCTTACACACAAGAATTCCTGTAGTATAAATTAAATTTAAGTCAGTCAAAATTAGTCATAATTACTATGTTTACCTTACATTTCAAGAGAAAATATATTATTATCTTGGGTTTTTTCTATCCTTTTGTTCAATTTTTTTGGACGTTGGATGAGTTGTTAGTTTCATAATTATTTTTATTGCTTATTTCAATTATATTTATAATTTTCTTATGGTTCTAATCTATTTTTATCCCCTATATTAGCAGGATGTTACATTAGTTACTTTCTACTAATATAAATAGAAATTACAGTTAGAAATAGATATTTTTAACTAACTCCTAAGATGTGTGGGCAGCGGCTCCATCGAGGGCTTGTCCATATCCTTATCGTACAGCTCTTTGGCCACCTTCATCAGTTCCGTATCTTTGATGGCCAGCTTCGGCATCTGCTGCGGAAGTACCTCCTTTTCCTCTTCATTCGCCTTGTTAGAGCACGGCTTCTTGCGCTTCTCTCGAGGCTTGAAAGGACGGGTTTTGAATTCTAAAGTTAACACAGATATATATTAATTTAAATCAATTAATAACTGATATATAGTGTGCTGTCGTCAGAACCAACTTACCTCTAATTGAGACGTAATATGTCAAAAGTAATTAAAATAAATTCGTTAGGTAATATTTTAAGTATACAAGTTTATATTATATATTAGCTTAGTATATAAGTTTTAGTATATAAGTTAGGTATATACCATACATAAATTGTCGAAATAATAATACGAACGTGTTATTGGCGAACTGCTAAATAACACTGGTTGAAGGAAAATATATTTCATCGTTATTTTTAATTAATGAATATTAATTGTTATTACCAGGCGATAGATGTTCGCAGAATTCGTTATAGTACGTGGACTGTCCTCGAAGGCTCTTCATAGTGTCTTTGATGAACTTCTGCACCTCTTCGTCTGTCCACGCTTTCTGTTGGTTGATACCCAGTTAAAGTTATGACTATTGCCTTTATAATTATATTTATTTGTTTTCTCATACATATTCCCTGTTGTGACGATTTAAAAGAGCTTAGTAAATAAGTCTATTTAAATAAAGTTATTTTTGACTTTTGAATTTTGACTTTTGACTTTTGACTTTTGACTTTAGACTTTTGTTACAGACAATTCATAAAACATCACCATTGAAACTTGTTTTCAGTAGCCTAGAGTTATTGCGTACAGTAAAAGTGGCCCTATGGAGAATTTATTTTTCACCCGGTGGCTACTAAAATCACACTTTAATTTAAGGCGTATAACTTATAAGTTTCATACTTCTTGAGATAGGACGAAAATTATGGCTCAACTTTGTCACTTACTTCTTGCGTGCCCCCTTTCGGGTCTAGCCATTTGCCGTCCAGTTTCGCCCATCGCTGCTCCGGCCGGCACCTGTCATACAACATAATCCCGAACCCGATTAATATCCATTATTAAATTAGCTTTAACTGAATGCAAGTTATCTACAGATTGTTTCAAGATTTTTACCGCGCATTTGCGCAGTGTACCGTTGGCAACAGCTCAGTTATAGATACTTAATTATAATATATTCTGGCCGAATTTATTTATTATTATTTATATATTTCACAATTTACATACACACAAAGAAAATTAAAAAGGACACAATATAAAGGAGAAATGAGAAATCACTTCCAGCAGCCCCAGACATGGGAAAGGCATTACGAAATTTGGAGATATTTTGAGGAGAGAAAATGAAACTTTCTGCTTACTTCACCAATATGCGATATCCATGAGAGGTTTCCATCAAATATGAAATCCAAAGGTGTCGCAATATAATATGGAAGTAGTTTGAACAGTTAAATGGGGCAGGGAAGGGAAATCTATGGAATACCGAATAGCTTGGCTACCAATAACAATAGTTTGCGTCTTACATAATTTGTTAAAATGCTTCGTGAGTTTATTTACGCAAAAAATCAAGCATAAACAAATATTTTCTACATTCGGTGGACCCCGCAGACACAGTAGCTTACAATGAGATATACTGTGTAGAAATATCAGTATATTTAAATCGCGTGAACTCCGGGCGATGTTTAAAGACAGCTTTATTATAAGAATATTGTTAAAGCATAGATCAAGCATGCCCTTACTATAGCTAACACAAATTAATATGTATATAAAATATATATATTTAAAACTAACATTATTGTCTTTTTTATTGGATGCTGCCGATACTCATCGAAGTATTCCGTCAGGAAAGACATATTTAATTTTGTAATCCACACTGAAAATTCACAAAACGTTGATTTACACTTGCATATGAAAAATTTAGCACAGTTTAAAAAATAAAAAGTCTCCATGACATTTCAGTAGAAAATAGGTAGACTTCAGCGGGCCATAGATTTTTTAATAACCTTAATGTTATTGAGTATTTTCAACACAGTTGTAAAACGTACGAAATAATTATAAATTACTTTTCTCATGTTATTCAGATAATGGTTATCGTTTCAAATTACGAAGGGGACTGATATTCTTTGCATTATTGTTTTGCGGGTTTATTTCTGTCTCTTCAATAGCAAGTTTGCGTTATCGTGGTTTTGCATGTTAGCGCTACTTTTTAACAGGGGTGGACAACTTTTTTATTATTCCCCATTATGTTAAAGATATTCATCGTTAAAACTAAGCTAAGCAAAATATTTTTCTGCGATTTGGAGATAATTTACAGAAACCATAGATATTATAGATGAGAAGCCGCTTCGTGCCGTGCAGACATGAATAATGAGCAAAAGAATATTAAAAAAATTACATGAAATGTCTTTTGGTCGACTTTTTTGCTTAACTACCGTCTTGTTTAACTAAGCGTCCACTTAAAAGGTTGGTGGTCACAAAAATAGCTTGGAACGTAAACAAATACAATTGATTTCTTTTTCACTAAGGAAATGTAGCGTTACAATACTGGTAGGTACCTATTGTGTGTTAAAGGTGATTTGGTGAATTGCTTCGGCAGAACTTAGGTCCAGGCGGTGGTTAACGGCAATGGTATGGCACCGTATCTATTGTATGTGAGTGAATTGTCTCATTGTTATTATGTTGTTTTAATATTTTTTGTTGATACTAAATAGATGTTACATTTGAGGGTGAATGGTGAGTTATTATATTCATCTATCGACTTTTTGAGTAGAAATTATGAAAGTTATTTACGTTTATTGATAGAAATAAAGCTTTCAGGTGTTTTAATATAAATATTTATATATAGGCAAAATTTAAGGTGTTTTTTAGTAATCCCAATGGTAATATGAAGCCTATTTCTATTTATACATGGAATTAGATACAGATAGTTTAGTAGATTTTCTAAATTATTTCGGACCATTACATTTTTAAAACCAAAAAATTGTAATTCTAATGTTATTGGGTTTGGTGTCTAGATTCAAGTCCTCATTCAGATTTTACTATTAAAAACTTACTAAGCACTTCAACACATATATGATAATTCATCGATACTGACAGTGATGATGAAAAAACAAGTAACTAACAGTTCCATGGATTATTCGAATCCTCAAATTCAAAAAGTATAATCCAAGCTATAACTGGATCACAAGAGACCTACGCCCAACGTTTTATCGATGGAGGAAAGTAAATAAGCTAACAGGGTGTAATTTATTATATTGGGCAAGTTTTTGACGCCAGTGTTTTAAATTATACAAAACCATATACTAAAAAAAACCAAGATAAGCAAATGTAACAGCAGATGAAATTCAGCGTTTCTTAAATATTTTCATGTTCAGTACTAGTTTTTTTTATGTCAATGAGCTCTTATTAGGTGTAAATAATAACGGGGGTAGCCAGGTGAATTGCTTCGGCAGAACACAGGTCACCTGGCAATGGAGTTACCGGGGAGTTTTAGTGGGTATTCCCAGTACCTCTCTCATAAGACGCTGGGTGAGCCCTACGCTTGCTGTCGCATAGCCAGTTTAGGTCCGTAAACGGATCCCTCCTCAAGAAAAAAAGTTGAAAATAATATAATTAATTAAACCTAGATATAATAAAATCGAAAGGTGAAGCGCACATGGCTGTCCTTACTGCGACCAAGACCTCTAAGTTAACTATGGATTTTTTCTTGGTACACCGACGGTATCCGCGCACGTGCACGCGATGGTATTCCTTGCACGTGACGTGTCTCTTACGTGCTATAATTTCCGTCATATCGTAAAAAGTTTTGTAACAAATTGCTTTAAATTAAATGGTTTGTATGAATTTGTCTTCCCATTAAATTATTCCAACAAAATGGCTAAATCCTCACTTAATTGAAATATTAACAGTTTGGTAATCATTCCAATCTTTTTGGTGAGAATTTGATCAATTCGATCAAGCCTTTTTTGGTAATTCTTTAAATTATACCCAATATAATAAACCAATTTGATAAGTTACTATACGAGTATAAATATGTACTTACGCGGCGGAATGACTCCTTAAATTTCTCAAGAAAATACATAACCTCTTTAAACCAAACATTTAAACGGCGTATTATTTCAGGCCAGCAAAGTGCAAAACTTCATTCACAATATTTTACTCAAAGAAATTAACCCAAGCGGAACACGAAGATCAATGTCACGACGCAACGGTTCTGTTAAAAAAAAATTGTCACTCGTCGCATGTGGCGAGAGAAAGGATGCTGACGACCACGGCACTTCTACTCACAGTTAATTTCAGATTAAATATGAGATACACAAAGTTATTTTAAAACCCGCAGGTCTACCATGAAAAGGTTTATAAATTAAGTTAAACTTGATTCCTGATGAGATTCTATTTTCTAAGCAGGACTCAAGCTTTATTTAGTTGGGAAGAGTTCTTCTTTGAGGTTTTATGGCGCTTTCTTAATAGATTCCGCCAGTATCGAGTGTTCTGCTTAGGTATATATTTTTTAAAACTATCTGGGCAAAGTGATATGATTGCACAAGGTATATTACTTGTGTATGAGAGGTTAAATGGAGAACTGTTGAATTATCTGAAAAAAGACACAAATATATAGTAAATTTGTCAGTAGGTCAAACCACTTAAACCTTGGAAATTTAAAACGAATAGTTTCAAATCGAAAGACACCTCGTGATAGCTTCGTACTATTCGACTAAGTATGCTTAATTCTGGTACCTGGATAACGAGATGGCTGATGAGTTAGAAAAAAATGATCAGAAGAAACACATGTAGGTTCATACAAGCTCCCTCACAGAGTTTTCTAAACACTGCTATTAGAAATTAAGTGGAATATCGGCAAAAGATCGAATGCCAAAAAATATAGGGATTAAAACATTTCAAATCAATCTTTACTTTTATACTAACGGTAGAACACAGGCATAGCGAGCACTTTGCTATGTACTACATGCTACACAACTTTCTCCAACACCAATGTGTTGTGTGGTGAAAACCAGGAGTCCATGGAACATCTATTATGTCTATTATCTGGCTAGAATCATAATGGGCCTTCTGGTGATGGCATACACAAGGCTTGAAGACTACAGGATGTTCCTGACCAGGGAGATAGGAAAGGTTAGGCAACTATGTTCTGGACACAGGATAGGCACAAAAGATCCTAAAGGGTCGAAGTGCAATGACACATCTGACATGGCTATATATATTATCGGTTCATTTGTTATCCACCATTATATTTATAAAAATAGGAGTCTTTACCCTTACCTGATGATATAATTTATAGGCTATATATAATTTATAATTCCCACTTGATCTTGCGTATTGCAACATAACATCATTCAGTGAAATATCTTATCAGTAACAATAAAATAGCTAACTAAAAAGTGATTTGGCTTCCATTTTGATACTGTAGGATATTTATTTAACCCGTATACAGAAGAATAGGAAAAGCCTGTATACATATTCCAGATCGGACATTGAGAGCAATATTTCAAAAAAAAAATGTCCAAAACTCTCCAAATTTTGTTTTCGTTAGATAAATTTAGATATTTATGTGTACACCTAAGTCTGTTTTTACACGGTCTTTTTGTACACGGTTTTGATATAACACGGTTTGAAAATTGAATATTTTTAATTTTTTTACACGATTTTATTCCATTTAGCACGATTTGAAATTATATAATATTCAATTTTCAAACCGTGTTATATCAAAACCGTGTACAAAAAGACCGTGTAAAAACAGACTTAGGTGTAGTTTTCATTATGTAGCAACCCTAACAAGAACCACTTTAATTTAAATTACTCTTTTCGAAGAAAATTCACAATAAGGGAATTTAATCGGGATACTGAAAATTTTCCCAGATTCAGATCAGGAAGCCTGAGTCGACAAAGGGCCACACACGATATTCGTTTTGTCCAGAATTTGAGATTCGTTGATGCGTCGCTGGCGCATGGCGGCGTGCCAAGCGGGTGTCCATTGTTACTCACGATTAGTCAATGTTTTCATTTAGAGTTCGATTGTTGATTTGGCCCTTTAATTGTGTTTTCTTTTTAATTAATGTCTTAACGAGTTTATTATAACAATAATTGAAGTGATTTTTAGATAATGTTTTGTACAGCTGTTGTTTTTAAAAACCTAAACATAAATGATTGAATTCCGCCAACGGAATTCAATTATTATTTATTATTATATTTAATTTTTTATTTTATTGTCCAAACAATAGAACAGGATAGAGATTAGTTTTGACTCTAAATTGAAGTATCAAATAGATAAACTTGTAAAAACTGCAGTTGTTGGGACTGCAACTAATGAGGAACAGGCATATTACGCTAAAGCTAATTTGATTAGTAAAGTTGATGTTTCGGAGAATGAGTCAAGTGAAGAGTCTGAAGTTAGTGATGGCAAAGAAGACAAGGCGAATAATGTAAGTATATTCCTCCTAAATTAGCAGGAGCACATTATGATTAAAGTGTGTCTAAAGTTGACACTGATAAAAAATAAAGAGATTCAAAAAAGTAG
Source organism: Acentria ephemerella (assembly GCA_943193645.1). Classification (NCBI taxonomy): domain Eukaryota; kingdom Metazoa; phylum Arthropoda; class Insecta; order Lepidoptera; family Crambidae; genus Acentria; species Acentria ephemerella. The sequence continues at coordinate 957,487 of OW971894.1, forward strand.
GATACCCCATAATAAAAAAAACACATTAACTATGAACTATCTTGTTGTAAAAAATATTGCACATAGAAAAAAATTGTACAACACAAATGTCGAAAATGTATTAGATTATGGTATGTTTTCGATAGACTCATGAAGTGATCTACTTAACCATCCATATCCTGTATTCGATACAAGTAATGGTTGTGTTTATTTAATGAAACTTCTAATTCGAACGTTAATTTTCCGATTATTACGTAAATATAACATCTTTGATATGTCAAGTACTTACAGATAAGTTATAATTAAGTTTCTGTATGTGTGAATCCTTGGCATGTCGATGCAACTGTGGGGGAAATACATGGATATTGTACTATTACTATAAATATAATATATTTTGTTTATGTACTTACGTTTAAGGCAATAATTACTTTAAGCAAGCAAACACAGTCTAGTATCACATATTCTTTACCGGCTCACGTATTCCCTTCTTCATATAACATGGGTTCCTTTAAAAGAGGCGTGATAAAGAACTTTTCGGGCCGGCAAGGTGAGGGTGACTAGGGTAGTGTGTCGCATGCTTCACTAGCTATCTTTACATATGGACTCCTCTACTGCTTATCATCAGGTGGTGACGAGTCATTTGCTGAGCTTTTTATTAAAAAAAAACTATCGTGATTCAATGAAAACGTTTAATGAGTGAAATATGTGATTTAATTAACTTGGACACGACACATGTCCTGCTGGAGTGTCCTGCAGTCACAGCTCGACTTTACTAAATAATATAGTTAATAACAAACAAAACGTTTTCAGTGCTGCTACTTCGTGAAGTCTTTCAACAAATTATAATACAGTGGTGACAAAATGATAATTTTGGGTAAGTATATTTTAGTCAGGCTAAACACATCGACAGACGTTGCAATGGTTCAGTCAAGAATACATTAAGAGTCGTTAACGTATTTCGTATAATTGGTACGAGTTGCTTATTTAAGATAAAGAAGAATTTAAGAGGTCCCAAATTACTTCCTTCACTTACTGGTGGTCTCGAAGCTGTATAGCTTTACAAATTGACAAGCGCAGTCGATACACTATCTTCTGTTGTTGTATTACTGAAAAAAAGAAAGTACACTCCGCGCTCGCAAGTTTTAGGCGTATAACGTCATTATCAATTTTGTCAAAGGCCTTGCTTTTAGTAGTCAAATGTCGGCACTACTAGCATCATTAGTTGTAGCATATAGCTACCGATGCCACTGTCAAAACTTAAAATATTTAAGATGGCCAAAAATTTAATACACTATTACCACCAACACCATCAGAATATTTAATATTCTGGAGTTACACAGTTTAACGTCAGTCAAATATATAGCACAATTTTTTTATCCTCTATCAATCACCGTTCCTAGGAATATTTAACACTTTATTTCTGCTGTACCTAAATTTAGATGGTGCTAACAAGTTCTGGGGAGTAATGATTCTAAATCATTCTAAATACAGAAGGGAGTGATATATCTGCACGTTCTGGGACCTGGGACAAAGATTGGCCACGAAAGTTCACAAGGGACTTCTGAGAAACAATCTGCGTAAGTTGTATTCAAGGAATTTGAAAAGTAACTATCTGATTATGTACGTAATATACCTACAAATGTGAATTATGTGCACTAATAAGTGGCTTTACCCAGAATATACTAAACTAGTATTAGCTAAGGATGAAGATATGTACCATTTGAAATATTTTTCGTTGAGGAAAACACCCGTTACGTACAATTTTAATTGTCTCGTTGGTCACAATAATGATGCGTAAAAGTCTTTTTTCATTGTTTTATAATTTTGTGTACATTATAAATAATAATAATCAATGTTAAGTTCAGTAGAAAAATATGTTTTAGAATAAATAAATTATTTTATATCTATCAGTAACAGTGACGTTTATTTTCCCCAGCACTTTTTCTATCGCTGTTGTTAAAGATATTTCTTTCGAAGTAAGCTACACCTATTGTGATCCTTTTCTTGATTACGTGTACACAATAAATAAAGTGAACTATATATGTTGGCTATGAAGTACTTGTAACACGAATGATCTGTACATGAAACATTTCTTATCTTATCTTGATGTAGGGCCAGGATTACTCCCGGAGCACGTCGACCCAATTGGATCTTTTGTGTTTCCCCAATCCTAATGTCCGCTGTCCTGGAATACCTCTAAGATGTACTTACTAAGTACACCCGGAGTCAGCAGCCTTATATCTTCAGGATTGGGATAGCCCAGTCCAAAGAGACCATTTTTTCCTGGCAAGAGCATCACAGTTACATAGGATGTGTTCCATTTGTTCGGTGTGCTCCCCACAGCCCCTACACAGAGGCGATTAATTGAATAAATATTCTTTGTTTAATTAATCTAACTAGCTAACACCGTTATACAATCTTTATACAAGTACATTTTGTAGGATACTGAGCATGACTGAAAATGTTGTCTCTGTGAAATTTTGTGAATCTAATTTGAGTTTAATAGGTGATATAATAAATTATATCGAAATTGTCTGTCGAATAATCCATTTTTGAAAGCATGACCTACTTTTTACGAAGTTATTAGTAAGCTAATTGCTGATCCTGTAGAAAAATTGTCAACCTTAGCAACTTGAGCGAAACTTGTTCTTTTCAGGATACGTATCCTGAAATGTAACGACATTTACGAATAGAAGTGTATATTAGTCATAATATTTTAGTACACTACGTGATGTGGATAAAACTTTCATTTTTTATAAAATATTCATCTCACTTGATAATTTACAATAATACACCACGTTTGATGGGGATCGTATGTTTGTTTACTAACTTCCTTTAACAATATTATTTCATTTTAGCCTATAATGTGCAAAAATAACCGTTGCTTTTGACTTTAAAGAGCGTCTATAAACAAAAGTATCTAGATAAATAAACATTGTTGTGGAAAACGGGACAAAAAGTAAACTATAAGTATATAAAACTATTTGAAAAAAAAGTATAATCAACGCGGCCAACTCAACCGTGGATGTCGTCTGTAACCGAGGCCGCGCCCGCGCATATCGTGACGTGTTCGTTGACACTGCCACTCAGCTCCTTCCTGTAATACGATCGAACTCATTTTAAACGGCAGCAGATCAGTGATTTTTCATTTCTGAATTCCATGCTCAAATTAATATCGTAAGTCGTAATGGGACTCAATTTTGTTTTTATATGAAAATTTAATTGCAGTGTATCTTGTTTCGATATGGGGACATAACAGACTCACTATCTTCAGAATACAAGATTATAAATATAATATTGTTTTCACGTCACAACCTTGGAAAGATTCTGTTTATCATTCGAAGTGCATTCTAACCGCTAGCTTGGAAAAAGATTTTAGAGAGATTTAAAATTTTTATTCAATAATTATCTAAACCATCAGTCCACTGCAAATACAACAGTACGCTAACTTCTTTCCATGATTTGGTTATTGGTTTATAAACGTTAGCGAGTCCAAAAGCGATACATAAACACTTATTTTGTATATACTATTAGTTAAGCGATTTTTGTGCTCCTAACATTTTCCTGTCTATCTAATGTGAGTTAAAAAGTTGTTCTGCTTCTCTTTCTTTTGTTCCTTTAACGGAGTTAAAAAACATCAGCCTTATAAAACAAATAAGAATTTGAGGCAATGGGGAATACGACTCAAAACTTATTCATGCCTTTTTTGTCTTGCTTAACCTCCTTAACCTCAATAAGACCGTGTACCGTATTCCTAACAATATAAAGTTCAAATTGGATCTAATTTAACTTTTACAATTACATCTACCAGTTGAAATAATCGACATTTTAATTATCAACAACACTGGTCAACGGTATAATAAGAAGGCATAAAATCAAAATAACACTGGTTTATGTATGCTGCTAAATGTTGGGAACGAACTGTTGGGCAGTGTTGCGCTGTCACACTCGACGAAATGTGAAGACTCTAACAATTAATTGAAATGAAAGCAAAAGAGAACGTTCTCAAATTGTGTTTCTGAATATTGGCTTGTCAAACCAATGTTCCAGTGTTGGCTGTGACGTCAACAATCGCAACGTTTGGCACGTAACCGCCAGTTTCAGTGGAAAGCGCGCGTGCGCCGGTCGGACCGCCCTCTGAATTTCCCGCCCAAGCGACCGCGAGTGACACCGCTTTGAATTTCGAATCGAATCGTTCTAATTTTGATATTTGTGTGCCTGACTGCATGTGTTCAAGTGGTATCGTTGAATCTAATTAACAGATATAGTGACTTTGGTGAACAAAGCTCGGTTTCTTCGAAACAATCCAAGAAACGTCTGCAGAAGGTGTCACGATCAACGGAAAGGTAACGAATGTTTAATTACAAGAATTCTCATAACTATCATAAAATGTCATATTGTAATTATTATTATTATGTGACAAATTTTATATTCATTATTTACTTTTATTTGGCGTTTATTCAAGGACAAGAATACTACAGGGAAATGACAATCTTTAAAAATAACCGTGCGAATTCTTTGCGCTCAGCGTTAAGATTCTCTGATACAATGATTCCTTGGCCTTACATATTATTCACAGAGTAAACATAATACGTGATCAAAGAAGGAGTTACAAACCATTTAGTGGCTTCCGATTTATTACTAAACTATAAAGAAGCGGTGAAAGATTTACGCGTTCCTCTGAGCGGCTAACATTTATTTACACCAGAACCTGATTCCTTTTATGAATTTATTGATTTGCAACATTACTTTTTTATTATAAAATAAAATAGATAATGGTACATATGCGAAATCAGTTGAGCTATATCTTGTACATAACAGTTTTATTATAGTCTTTGGTAATATGCCCATTTTATATAAGTAATTGAATATAAAGTTCATACTTACATTACAATACTTTTAGAATCCAATTAAATCTTTATTCTTTAAATTTTCAATAAAAATACAGTTTTACCTGTCAAGCAAATATCAACGATGTAATCTGTTTCGGGATTTAATCCAAATCGGATCTTCGGTTTAGGGTAAGTCTGAAAACGTAGCAAATAAATAAACTGCGTTTGATTTTATAAACTTTACTAATAACAACTATTCCTCTGTCCTTTAAAAGCTAGGCTCTGTATCACTATCTTCACATCCGTCTCTAGTTCTTATATATTTAAACATTTATGTTATTATTTGTATTTTTCCTATAATATTGTATGTACGAAAGTACATATCTCTCTGTATTGTTGTACCCAATCTTATGTATTTAATTACTCTGACCGAAGGTTGCTTGGGAGATTGCTAACTATCACTAAGCCTCATATTATGTTTAAGTTTTCTCGTAGAGTATTTTTATAATTTATATGCGTATTGTAATTATTGTATTGCACTGGGCACTATCGTAGTGACATTTACAATTCAAACAAAAGAGATAAAACACTATGAAGCAATGTTCGATAGATTAATTGAATATAAAATTGTAATGTTTAAGTAACATTGTCAATTTAAGGTATCTTAAAATTCAATTAAATGGAATTTTTTGACATTATTAAAAAAATATTTGCCGCGCTCTGTTTGAGACACGCTATACCGATATGTGCATGTATGATGTTATTAATTATTTTTATAAACTGGTCTCTAGTCCAATAACATAGGATTTTATTCCACTTGCCGGCTAATGGTCTTTCGAGCCGGATATTAACCTGCCTTACAAGATCAATGGTCACTAGTATTTAAGGATCTAAATCTATGCTAAATTACTAGAACGTATCATATTTTATGTTTCTTTTCAAAGAAGAACGTTTTATTTATTAATGTTTTGATATGTTACGATGGCGTCGGCGTCAGCGCCGTGTCGCGTCGGAAGGATGCGTCTGCGATCCATCATAAAGTTTCAAAACACGCGTTGATATTCAGATCTATAAAGAAACAGTAACTACCTACCTCGTTTATAGGCCTATGAAATTCACTGGAATTGTGCTTTATCTCTTTTTTAATTAAGGTTTATGAAAAAGACAGATATAATTTAAAATTTCACCCAATTCTATATTTGAATTAGTGTAATTTTATTTTTTGTAATATTTAATTTTTCTTCTATAGTTGATCAAATCAAATAAACTTTAAAACGTACCAAAAATATAGCACATTTCTCTTATAGTGATTACAGTGAAAAGGCTACCTGCGTTTTTACTGTAATCACTAATAAGACAACGCTTAAAAATGATTTTAATCATGGATGCAGCATATATTCATTTCATTTTCTATTTTGGAAAATATTTTGACAAAATCAGTTTCTCAAGATCTTATTTTATCATCCGAAAATACAATTTATCACATAACATTTAAAATAACTACTACTCAAACGGTTAACGGACATTTAAAGAAGTAAGGAAAGTTTTGCAAAAAAACCGTAGTTATTCGTATTTTCCCTCCGGTTGTTTGAATAATGGTAGAAAAAACAATTGAAGATACCAACTTTTTTTGTTTAATCATTGAAAATGGAATAAATCCAGGAAATTTGTTTAATCAATCTATTAATTTTAAATGTTGAAAGAAACGATTAACGTATACATTTGACCTAATATTTAAAATTACCTTTTTCATTCCCTCTTCGCATAGTTATTGTTGTTATATAATGTGCCTGAATTCGGCGTGCTTAGGCATAGGCGTCCTCCAACCATCTCCAATGCAAGTAACCCCTTTTCCTCTCTCTCTTCCCTGTAACCCCCGTTAAAAGGGTCCCAAAGTTAGACGTATACCGTCTTTCCACCTTTTTAATTAGACAACCAAAGTATGTATTCTATTGCCGTCTCGAGAGTACCATAGAGTGACTTGCTTGAACGATAATTACTAAAACGAACTTTATTAACTTAACTATAAACGATATTTATTTGACGAGTATAGAACACTATGTAATCTTGATAGTTATACATTTTAGATAAAGTATGCATAAAATCCATGAGTTTCGACAAAGTTTCATATAATATTTTTTTCATCAATGTTTTTATGCAATTTCAAGTGTACATATATGTTATTATTGGCCCAATTAATTTCACCGACAAACCACTACTAACGCCATCTATTAAAAGAAACCCCAAGACGCAATGGAAAAAATTACAGTATATTTTGAATCTTTTCTTTAGGATTTTCCCAGTATTTGTTATTTTTAAAGCACCCCTTTATTAAACCGAACAAAATACAATAAAAATGATTCCAATCTGTCAAGCCGTTTTTAAGCTAGACTAATATAATTTTAGCTAGAATTAATATTATTCTGTGTGTTAAATTTATTTAAATATCATTTAATTTTAATTGTAAGAACTTAGTAGTTGGTATAACATGATACTAAAGTTTTAAGCTACTTCTGAGGTCGACTGCAGCTAGGTGATGATCGTAGTCTTACCAGTAATAGCACCGTGTTTATTATGTAGATAGTAAATGCGTATTGTACATTATGCACTCGCTATCTACCTTTATAGAGGTCAAGAAAACTAAAATAAGAATTAATATATATAAAATCAAATCATAAAATAAAATGTTACTTTAAGAAAGACTTTAGAGGAAATTTTAACGAATGTTCAAAATTACCATCGGATCCAGTTGGTTCCACTGAATATAAAATAGAACACCCTATCGTGACCGAAATCTGTTATCGTGATGTTTCCACTGATCTGGACAGACGAAAAAATTGAGTGCCCTGAATATTTTTTATACAAAACTCTGTATCTGACTCAACACCGCCTCTACGTAAGGGGCAAGTAGAGTTAATATGCGAAGAATGCTACGACACGAAAACACTGTTCTATCTTTTAAATGAGCGTATGTTATAGTTACTAGTAGAAAACATTAACATGTACCTGTATAATTATTAAAAGTAAGCATTGGTGCGTGTCAGTGCTTAGACACAAAAAGTCACAATTAAAAAATATATATTTTGCAATCAATTTTGAATGAGATTTTTATAAAAACAAGAATCCTGTCGTCGTCGCTGTTTAAATAGTAAAGATTTTTTCTCCATAAAAATTTCTCACTATTGTCATCGTAGCCACGTCATTACGTTATGTTACGAATTTCAAAATAGTATTAGTTTTTTATTATTTGTTACGTTATGTTCTTTTCCAATCGTGAAACTACATTAACTATTAATTTTATTTAGTGTTTATTACAATACTTTATGTGAGATTGTTTACACGTTTACTTATTTATTGTAAGGTCGTCATATACTCGCGAAATACTGACGAAACACAATTTTTTTTTTAAATAATAATAATATTTGTCTTCACTGGCCAGTGTCTACCCCAAATTAAGTATTAGAGTTCCTGGGTTCAAATCCCGGAAAGGTTACAAATATTTCTTACTCTTATAACTAAAATCTAGACCAAATTAAGCATTATTAAGAGCTTGTGTTATGGATACTAGATAACGGAGAAATATAGAGAGAAGAAACATATTTATAGAAGAGAGGAAGATAGAGTTCTTTGACGAGTTGCTAGAAAACAAAAATAGTATTCAAGTCACGAATGTAAGACGGAAGAAGAACATAAACTAACTGCAAGACTCGTGAAGGTACAGGAGTCGAAATGAGTCTTGTGAGGATGCGAGGCAGACGTTGAAGGCTTTCATTATAGCTTATATTAATTTATACAAGCAACTCGAAAATAAATATTCGTGTTAATCGCACAAACATTAGAATCGGGACTCGTACCCGGGACCCATGGGCCTGCAGCTAGGAGTATTTACAGGCTACTCGTTCAGCTCATCGGTAAAAATCAAACTGAGAAGCGAGTATTGTAGAATAGAAAAGGTTTCCCCATTCCCAATCAGAAGAACTACATTCTCTTCGGATTTGTGAAGAAATAAGATATTGTGACTAGAGTCTTATTCTTAATGAATTGAAAACTTACTAGTGTAACACAGCTGATTTGACAGCCCTTATTGCAACTTATTGCAACCTTATTGCAACGAATTAGAATTTTCCCATGTTTTATTATTTTTACAATTTTAATAATAAAATTATCAAACAATCAGTGTTTTGGGATATTCTTACTATTATACTAGGTATTTATCAGCATTAGTGTACTTTGGATTTTAGTCTATTGTTTTTATGTAATAGAAGATGACGGTATCGCATTTGAACTCCACCAACCCATGTTCCTGCCTACCTTGCGGCATACGGACCGAATCACGGGAGAGCGCGAGGGTACTTGCATAGGGCTCTTTCCCCTTCGGCGCTGATCTGTGCTCCCTACAATTATCTTTATGCGTCCCTTCTGTTGCCAACTCTCCCCCTTCTGGGGCGTGACGACACAATATGTGACTTCGCGTCGGGCTGCTCTGTGTGTTTTACCTGATTCCTCCTATTCGTATGATCGTCTGATGGTGTTTGAACTATAGATTATTCATCCTGTGTGCATATATTCAACGAACGTTATTGTGTTGAGAGTGAAATAGATTATAAATGTTCTGATAATCTTGCCCATGATTTTTGACTGACAAGAACTGTCAAGAAAGACTGAATGTTTGACAAGTGAATTGTTGGTTGGCGAACAGATTATGGGGTTCATATATAACGTTGCCTTTACAATAGTATGTTAATACGTGAACTGAATTTATAAACACGATATTTTACCTGTACAAACTCATATCGATGTATTATTCAAAATACACATATTGATTTGAACAAAAGCGTGCGGGAGGTGTAACGGGAGCCGTCCGACCATCGACACCCGCTGACGGCAGGTGTTATGTCAACAACCCGCTGTTTACACGGCACGACATACAACACCGGTCATGACACCAATAGTGCGGTGCAATGGACTTACCGGTAAAATGTGACAATTTAATTAACTACACTTCACAAATGAATTTTTTTGATGAAAAAACCTGGATCGAACAGCCACTATACATATATCGCTATAATTCATGATTTGCGCGCGTGGTTGGTTTTTCAGGCCATTTTACCGACTGGTTGAAAAATTAAAACCCAACCAACACATATGATAAGGGGATCAAATGAAAGCTTATAAAATAGTTATTTAATTTAAAATTCTGGTCGAAAAACCCAAAACTGGCTCGAGATTTTTATATATTTGTATTCAGTTCACCAAGACCTTTAAAATGATACCATATACATATAGATCGGTGACGGGCGGTTGGGAGGTGTTCCTTGTTAGCATGCAAAATTAACTAGATTTGTTATGTCGTCACGTGTTGTTGTCTATAGTTTTTAGTGATTCGATTTTTTCATATAAATTCGTTTAAGTTACCATAAATTACCGCCAATCAGTTTGTTAGGTCTTTGATTATCGCTTGGCATTCAATTTATTCACAAACTTGTATAGAAAAGAGCAGACGATTGCAACAGATATGGATTTTGGAATGATTACCAAATGTCGGGTATACATTTATATCTTTTTCTGGTTAATTGGGTTTCTCAATTCCCTTACATCTAGTTTCAAGCTTCTATATACTTAGAAGAAAGCTTAATATATTTTTTTTTGCCTATTTATGATACTTCGACACTGTTTCAAGCGCCATGATCACGGAGATAACTGAAGATTTTTCGGGTGAGATATTATGGGTAGAAATATTGATGTAACCTCTTTCGAAGTTTTTTATTGAGGCTGACGACGGTTGGTACCCCTGTATCTAAATTCACTTTTCACACGCACTTGATACTGACATATCTGAAAAGCAAAAATAATACTACCATGATACCATATTCTAATGCCTTCCAAAAAATAAACTAGGTCATATAGGTTAAAATTGTTTTTAATGATAGACTATTTAAATTATATATTACTGATATTTTTATCTTTTCAGCTTTTCAGCAATAATAAAAGAATCATATATTTGTCTGTGTGAGATTTCTATACTTTTTATAATAATTTATAGAAAAAAAATCTTAAGGCCGATGTAAATTGCTTCCGCAAACCGGGTCTGGATTCGTTGTAGGTATCTCATATATTCCCAAGACCTACAGACTAGAGTCTTTGGATGCAACTCAAATTAGGTCACTAAAGACAAGCATTATTTTGTCTTTTTATCAAGTATTATTTGTTTTTTTTCCATTTTGGCTCATAAAAAAGTAATAATAATAAGAAAAACGATTACATATGAAATGTAAAATAATTTCATTAATATATTTACCATTCACTTTCTATAAAATAGGTGTGTACATAAATTCGGTTCTATATTATAGTTCTAAAATAAAGCAAATAAATTGATAATATTGTTTAGTTATACCAAAAATAGAAAACAAATTGTACAGTCGAATCACTTCCGATAAATTAACGTACGCACAGAAAAAAAGTATTAAAATTTTCTTCCAAAACCTGGTCTTAGGAAGGGATTGAACTTGACAATATTTTCGTCAAGGAAAGGGGACTGCTAAAATAGCCGGCAGAGATCCGCGGAGCGTCGCCGTCACGCGCCAGGAATAGCGCTGCATCAGCCGCCTGCACCGCGTCCGCGCCCGCGCACGCACCGCTCGTCGCTGTGTCATCTGGTGACGCGGTGTGACGACACACACGCACATCTCACAAAACTGTAGGCGGAATACTCAAAAGCTTCTAAAGCGGCAGGCTTTAATAATTTGAATATTCCTTCACTTTTGAGCTATGAGCCCATTAAAACTGCTGCTTCAGACTCAGAAGTGGACAGTTAATTTTAGGTAGACACATTTGTGGTATTACTGATAAATCTTGTACGAAGATTCTGTCACGGGATCATATTGTAATATAATTTATAAAATCCACTAGCTAAGTTATAGAAAATCGCTTTGATAATCATAAAATAAATAAAATTTTGAACAATTTTTAGAAGCCAGGTGATACCCCATTCTATATGGTCGTATAGATGGTCGTAACATTAAAAGGTAAACTTTTCGCTATGTATATGTTACACATATAGTTATAAGTGGAACCATCCTAGCTTCATTCTATAGTTTAGGTTAGGGCAAGGGTAATTGTTCAGTTTTTCCGGTGCAACTTAAATTCTACTACCTACTTTAGCCGGTCAAAGTCATTTCTTCACTTTTTATTGGGTTTTCGTAATTGTATATTTGAATGTTTTCAATTATTATTTATTCATTGAGTTACAATTTGAAACATAATTGAGCATATTTTGATGTTGTTATTAGTGATAAATAAATAATGGCACCATACTGTAGTTATGACTAAATTTTTCTTTAAAAATTGCCACTGCGTCGCTATCATTTATAGCGTATTATAGTGGACTTTTCCACTCTTCTCCTAACGTACATTAATTTTGCCTATGTTTTGTGTTTCATGACAAAAATAGTGGTAGATACTAAATAATAATTTATTGACATAATCGTATGATACGAAGCAAGCATTCCACATTGTTTCGCCAGACTAGTTTACGAAGAAGCGAACCTTATCGCGCCACTGAATAAGAACTATTACTCGATAATGTGACTAAATATTTTGCAAACAGTTTTGGCATATTGTATAATTAAAACTACATTGGTATGTATATAATGCTAATAAACACATGCTACCCTGAGATTCCTCCAAGACATTATGAGTATGATGACATTCATGACTGCGATACAAATTCTTAGGAAGGATTATTCTACTTCTAATGCCAAAAGATACTACTGCAATTTTAAAAATAACAAAGTTTGTTACAAAGAGTCTCTTTATTTGTCAATTACGATGTAATTGAGAAATTTTTTTAAGAAGAAACCTATATATATTTGTATATAAAATAAAGTCTGGTTAGTTACACCATTTGTAACAATTTTTTTGAGTATCCAAAATTTTTTTATGTTGACAATTTGTCGATACTGTACCTATTACATGTTAATCGCTTGGTCTATCGTCACCAGTAACTGGGCGGCGATAAGTGTTATATATATATTTTGATTTACTCATTTTGACATTTTATTCTATTTTTCAATAATTAGTGAAATTAGGATTTGTTAATTTCGTAGTACACTATTAAAATTGTTATCGTTTTACAACACTAGCTCAAACGTCAATCCAATTGTGTGTACTTCTAGTAAAGTCGAATACGGTAATCGTAGAAATATGTTGGAATGTAAAAATTTTGGTCATTATGTAACCATATTCATGAAAATATATATAATAGGCTAGCTGCACCGGTCTTCTTTGTATCACCTAAATCCGCCGCTAACGCCATCTATTGAGAGTCTTTCAAAGTGGCTATGGAAAAATTCACAAATTTCAATATAAAGCACGTCAGTTTGATACTTAATTTTTGTAGCTTTTCTTAAATACTTTCATCATTTGTATCGTTTTTTTAAAGCAAAGGAAACCCAAAAGAAATTGTTCAAATTGGTCAAGCCGTTTGAGTTTTAGCGAGACTAACGAACAACAAATAATTTTTATATATTACAAAAGGTAGATAGATGTAAACCGAGAAATAGCGATACAAAAAAGCTTGAACTGCAATCGTCCATCACGAATCTAACAGAGTTTTTAATTTCATTGACAACAAAAAATGCAGCAATAACTACATTTACTTCTTTACCATCGTCTCCGACCCAAATGGCACTATGCAGGCGTTGTTGCAAAATAACGCAGTTTATTATAGAACAAACGAAACTAAATATAGGTGTGACGACAGCATCCGTGTCATCAATAGTGACGGATTCTCGATATCGATCCCGCGCCAACTGAGGAGTGTGTTTTATATTATATAGTTGGTTGGTGTATTTGCATGTTACATTATGGTACTCGTCTTGCCGTGCATTCATTTATTAACAGCTATAAGAAGTTGCTGCAATTCTTAAATAAATATTCAGAACAAAAAACTTATTGAAAAATTATATATATTTTAATCCGAAACAAAACCAACAGTGACAATGTCAATCAAAATAACAAATATTTTCATAAGTAGTCATAGACAAATATATGTACAAGTTTCTATCTGCAACATACTCCCGGCGTTGCATGTATAGATTGATACCTGCAATAAACTTACAAATCCAACCTTACAGGAATCTTGATGGGACGACCAGAACGAGTGGCGTAACATTCCTCCTTTGTTTCATTTGGTCATTTTTTTCATTTATACGTCCATCTGTTGGTGACAGGGGAAAAGCATAACCTCACTACGCTATCTCTATTCGACTTGGTGGATGAAATCTATTGATGTAACAACCAAGATTAATGTCTTAATATGCAATAATACAATTCCTGAATATGACGTGGATTGAATTAGAGAAATCACATCGTTTTGTTTTGTAGCTTAGTATTTATTTAGTATCTATTTTAACAATTTATGTACACAAATATAATTAAAAAGCATACACAACAATATAACAGAAAATTGTACAAAGGTATTGCTTATTTCTATTACAAGTCTCTTCTAGCAGCCCCACATATGGTAAAGTAATAATTGTAGAAATTTTTTTAGTATAAAAATATAGTGTTATGTTTTAATAATTGTTCATAATACTGTTTCTTTCATTTGATCTTACGATAGTCGGTTCCAGGAAACATAAGCTATGCAGGTCGCCAACATGGTATATATAATACTTACTATGACGACTCAGGTTGATCAAGTGTGGCTTTATCTGATACGAGATCTCGTCACCTTTCTAGTTCGCATGTAACTTAGCGCGAGGTCGGCATCCGCCACATCCCTCCACAGCTAATCATCAATCTATCAACCAGACGCTGGACGCAGATAAGATCTATAGAATTTTATCTTTAGTATCGTTTGTGGAAAGTGCTCTGTACTTCAAACGCTAAACGCACCTGCCATCTCTAAGGGTTTGGCAGGTATTATAATCGTTAGCGAACACTACCATTAAATAAGTCCGTTATTCGTTTCACTGCGTTAAAGCTAAGCCATTTGCTTCAATGACATTACAGGTGACCACGGAAGACTAATGACATCAGGCATAAGCACATGAAAACCCAATAATCAATAATCTATCAACGGTTAAGATTTTGCCTATACGGCGTTAATATTAAACACATCTTTTACTCAAAATAAAATAGATTATTGAAACTTACAATTCGTGATACATTTTGTTATTAGTGTATTTTTTATTGATATTTTTCTCCCTATCTGTGTCATTAGGTAAATTATTAACTTTTTTTATTTCTTTCTACAATGAAAAAAGTAAACCCAAGAAAAAGAGGTTGTAATCGATTTACAATGCCTTGTTAATTACAATGATGTCTATTATTGTAACAAACAAGATAAAGTTCCATAGAACGCAACCTGCGATCAGTGCAGTGTGTAAGTGAAACAACGGATCGCCACTGAACGCAAACATCTGACGTCATAGGATGTTTCATTACGAGTCTACTCGTGAAATATGTGGCCACAGTGACGGCGGACAAACTCTTCAACAACGAGAAAGAAAAACAATGTGTTAGGCTCTAATTCCTACATAATTGGAAACAATTTAGAAGTCTACTAAAATTATAAAATCATTTTAAAATCCGTTTGTTAACTGTTTGTTACTTGAGATCAGTTTCATTCAAGAATTTTCGTTTTATTTTGGATTTGGATAGGAATAATTTAAACTAATTTGACGGGTTGACGCCATCGATTACAACCGAATTTATTGTAATAAATGTAAGTCGTTTAATTTTCTCAATAAATAAAAGAGTTTATATAATAATATTAACATTTTTATCATTTTAATTTCTCTTTCAAATTATCTCATCTTGAGAACAAGTTTGAAGTCCAGCTGCCATCACTGGTTATTCATGTGTTGGGTTGGAAATAAGTCCTGAATAGATTCATTATTAATTGAAACGATTTACATAATATATTCTCTTGTTAATTTAAAACTCTAAATATTCTCTTTGCCGCTTAAAGTGGAGCCCTACTCAACATCCATATTCGCGTTTATTAGCGATCGTAAACCCATTTCAAGAGTGGTCCGTGTTGTGAAAGACCTTCGCAGAGTCATTCCGAGTCTCGCCTGCGTCGATTAAACGCACGCGTATCTTGTATGTGTCAATTTGAATTTAAGAGCTTCTAGAGATTAAGGGAACATATACCAGAGGAGCAAAGATAATACGTGTAAGAGTAAATGTTTTGTTTATATACATAGGCACTTTATAGCAAGGTAATATTTTGTTGCCTCATTTAATTTCCGAATTTCAAAAGCTCTCCGGATAATAGACCAAACCAACAATACAAGATTAACGAAATCGCTCAATCAAAATCATTCTTTGCACGTATGAGACTTGATTAATTTATCACATAATTAGTATCTACAGTTCTCGTCATCACGTGGTAGAAGGGAAACTCGGAAGTTAAGGTTGATCGTCAGATGTTTTCATGTCTTTCATTTATCAATTTGAAGCTTCAGTCGATAGTTGATTCGCATATTTAGGTCGCTCCAAAAAGTTTACATTCGGTTTGTTTATCTGGAAGGCAGGCATAGTTAACATTTATCTTTACGTCATAAAAGCGAATGAAATGCACTGCGCTAATGAATTATTAATTATTTGTTTTACTTATTGTCTTCATTCTGTTATAGACTGTTGTTATAGGAGATCCGTTTCTTTACTAATTTTATTAGAATCTGAAATACGAACTCGTTTTGGTGTGTGGCAACTTTTGATGGAGTTCGGGATTATTGATTAAAATACTTAGTGTACTTTTGAGAGGTTTAAATAATATTATCGGATTTTTAATCATTTGGTTTAGACAGGGTCTAGTTATCGTTTAATTAGATTCAGCAATTATCTTCCACCATCAAAGAAGCACCGTTGTTCTTAATAATCTAGACAAGAATGTGTTGGACATGAATGCAATGTACAATTATTAATTCATACAATACGTTGGTGCTTTTATTCGCTTCCTCTACAGTCATCTGTTTTTTTTATTTTATTATCTTAAGTTCATTTATTTTCTGATTTTAATTTGTTGTTTAGAGTTGGTAAGACACTCGATAATGAAATGATAATTGCACAGTTTGTATGTTGTATGTAATTTGCGTTTTACTTAATGCTCCTAGTTCAAAGGCAAAATAAAATATGTCCCTGAAGCTTTAAATATTATGCGTTGGCCTCCGCTTTTGTAGGTGAGTATGGTTGCCAGGAATCAAGAAACCGTTATGACTGTATGCTATGCTGTTCCGTTTCGTTCTTTGAAGTTTTAATATTGTAAAAGGAAAAAATTAAGCCCACTTAAACCCAGTGCGTGCGAAAGGGATGTCGCTTTTAGTTGATAGGTGCGAGTTGTCAGCCAAATATTAGCAAGTAATAATTGAATCACTGGGATTAATACAATCTATTAACACAAAGTGATTGGAACGAAATACTTTTTGTTTTTTTTTAAATTCTTATGATTACAATCA
This sequence comes from Acentria ephemerella, assembly GCA_943193645.1. NCBI lineage: Eukaryota > Metazoa > Arthropoda > Insecta > Lepidoptera > Crambidae > Acentria > Acentria ephemerella. Next base: position 974,765 of record OW971894.1, read on the forward strand.
CAAAATTTATCTTTTTGCATGTCGAAGTAAAACTATGTCGTTCATGCGGCCATGTATATGTAAAGGAAGAGCCCCGGCGCGGTTGTATTAAGACGATTTACTTGTTTCTTTAACTGTGGTGCACAGCAATATTGGGTGTGGTAATCGTGAGCCTACCACCAGGCGGATCATATTTTTATATGTCAAAAATGAGGGGGTTACATCGCCTATATTTTAGTAGTAATAGATATTCTGCACATCAGATGTGTTAACGCCTCTCATGCTCTGTTAAATTACCTTGTTTATTCTTTTAGATAAAGATACGATCCTCAATGTTAAGAACTGGCCATCAGGCAGGTTCACAAATAGAGGTTTTAATGTTTTTTACTTTTCGGTTTTTTGACATAAGGTTGTCGTTGTTGTTTTGTTTTTTTCTTCTTATTAAGCTATATTGTATATTGGTTTCCCTTTTATTTTAATATAAAATATTACTCTGAGCTGTCCACCCTTTTATTTACTCCGCTACACTGAAAATAATAATAATAAATTCGAGTATTTTCAAGTTTATTCGAACCATGACGATAGATAATAAGCTAGTCCTATATTAATATTATCCTTATACCAAATGTGCTCTGACGTGTCCGGACATGCGATTCGAAAGAAACCAAACACAACATTTCATTGAAACGATAACTGTATCTTAGTGGTAATGTAGTCGGGTTAGCCAGCTCTATATTAAACTCAAACAAGAAGGTTTTATTTTAAAGCGTTAATGTCGAATCTCGAATGAAACGCACGTAATGTTTATTTAAAAAATATATATGTACTTATCCCGTAGGTGTAAGGATACTTTTTCAATGATCAAAAGTATAAGGAACATCTTGGAAGTTCCATATGAATGTTATTTCTCTATGAAGGCTAAGTTTGAATGACAAGGTTGATTTAGAATCCAAATGTTTATAGTTTACGATATTAGTACGTAGGTGCCTACTGTTAGTAGCACCTGCTAATAAATAGTATAATAACAGCTTTTAAATGTTTATAATCAATATTTTATATATATTGAGCTGAGGCTGCCTCTTCCCAAAATATAAAATGAATACGAAAAATACTAAGTCTGCTTAGCTTTGAAAATTTCTAGAACTATAATTGTATAGTTCATTAGTATAATGGAATATAACTCATTAATCAAGCCCATTGATAAAATAATCTTTAATAATATTTTCAGTAGATACGACATTTCCTTTCGTACTTCTTAATTCACAATACATATCTTCACATGTGGACTCGTCTACTGCTTATCGTCAGGCGGTGTCGAGTCATTTGCTGTGCTTTATATATAAAATAAATAAAAAATACTCTTTTTTTTCATGTTCATGTTCTTTTTTTGTTCATATGTCATGGCTATATTAACTATAAAGGGCGGATCCCTAGGGTTTCTAAAGTGGCCTCCAAACCCTCCCAATTTAATATCTCTCGCTAAAACTCGTATAAGGACTTACCAAATCTGTCTAGCAAAACCTTAAATTCTTAATTTACAATTCGCGATTTCCACTTCTCAGAACTAATTTAAATAATGGCAATCTCCTTTTTACATCTTGCCAACTGTCTGACAAAATTTTTACGTCTTGCCAACTGGTAGACAAAATCGTCGTCTCTTTCTTTTTTAATACTTTGTTTCGTATCGCTTTCATGCCACATGGTACTTACTTTCAGCGTTTACTCTTAACACGATGATTTCTGTTTAATTGATGTTTTTATATATACGTACTTCGCTTGTGTTTTCTTTTCCAAGTAGGCCTAATGCGCATCACCTACAGGACGATGCCAACTTTAGGGGTAAGTGGGACACGGGGTAAAAACATCCTCTCCACAATATCATATTATATAAATATTACGAAGGGTTACGCACAGATCACTGCATCATTGATACTATTTTTGGTTTGAGTGTAGATGCTTAAAAGTAAAAAGGCGTAAGATGTCCTACCTATAAGATCTGACTCCTCTACTTATAATCAGGCGGTATCGAGTCATTTGCTGAGTTTTTCATTACTGAATTAAAAAATTATAATATTTGACTGAGTACAATAATAAATATGGATAATCGTTAATTACCTTCCATTATTGCTGTATTCAATCAATTAATATGATTGAAATTAATATTGCTGATCTATAAATTTAGTAGAATACGCTGGTCAAATCGATCAATAATATATATATATATATATAATTTCCGAGAGTATATCGTATGATATACGTATACGATCGATAAATAAAAAACTAAATATATTATTTCAATTTTGTGCGATATATATATATATCTCGCCTGGCAACATCTGGCAATATCAGGATGCAGCACTCGGTTCCCTCCCAACGAATCGAAGCAATACTCCGAACACCTTGGCTGGCACTTTCGTCAAAACCGCCGCAATCATAGCTCACGACGTCCCCCAGTCTCCCGACCTTGGTTCTACAGTCGCACTAATTGGATGCAGTCTGAAGAGATTGATGATTTAGAGAATAAACGTTAGTTATTGGAAGGCATTCCACACCTTGGTGATGCGTGTGATGAAAGGCTTAATTTCTGATACCAAGTTCATGAGAAGACTTTTTAAAACTGTTCAGACGTTGGCGCAAATATTCTTTATCACTTATCAGTAATTTTTTATATCATTATATAAGTAATTTATATTAGATAGAAGACTCATCGTTGGTCTTTGACGTGTCACTGCGTCTTCGTCACCGTCGCGGTGATTAATTTTATTAGTAAACTTAGGTCGGAGGGCTCGCAGACGACTATTGCGGCGCATACGCATACTGTATCATTGGATGAGTAATATATATCATTGGGTTTATTTATATCAATATAGCGTATGAAGCGCTTGAGTGACTAACCACGTTTATATAAACGTTAGTTTTCATTGCTCCATTTAGAAGATAATCGTAATCTCTATCGTAAGCCTTTATTAATGTGTGTATTTTGGCAGGACTTGCCTATTTGAATTGTGTTTGTGTAACACACTTTAACGATCTTTTTTATTTTAAAATTGAGACAAAAATAAATTTTAGACAAGGGCCTCTTTCACTAAATATATATATACACATTAAAGTATACAGTTTAGGGTTTATACATGAGCGACCTTACTCATAAAAGCTTAATGTATTTAAAATGTTTAGTTTATCTCTGTCGTATTTCAAATTCAAAATAAACCATCACAAAGATATTTCAATAGTTGATTTCATTTAATGAAAACTTCTAGTGGATATTACAGGATTCTCTTTCAGAAAACCATCAAAAGAATGACCAAAATCGTATTATGATTATTGTCTTGATCTTTGGTATTTATTATATTTATTTCACTTTATTGATTTATAAACTTTCTTCTTTCTAAAAGAATTCATTTTAGATTTAGTTAACTAACAAAATTTTGATAGTTCTTATAGAAGAATTGGATTGGCTTCGATGTACCAATAGTTCAGTAGACTTAATTTTGTACATTTAAAATTTAAAAAAGATTTTTTTTCATTGAAAATACATGAGATAGCATAGAAGTTTCGTGATTGTGTTAAAATTGTATTAATTGTATTTTGCCTTCAAGAACACTGACTAAGAAATGTTCGTGACTAAAATAGCGACACGGAGATTTGCAGATATTAATCTCTGACTCATTGTTATAGGGACATTATGGATAGCCCTTACCACAATATAACAAATATAATATTTCTGTGTTACAAGTATATCTAGAAGTTTTTTGGTTTTCAACTGTCCTGGACGGAATTTAAGTTCAATTTATCTTTTTTCTGACACCTTAAACAGAGTTCTTTACCATCTGTGTGAGTTCAATCGTATCGAGTCTTTGCGATCGTCAAATAATCAGTTAGTAATCGCTTTAAAAAAAAATCGTTTCCAATACTTCTGCAAGCGGTGTTGTCGCTTCTTTACAATTAGACAGCTAACAACAAACGTGAGACGCTTCAATATGATTGACTCACTAGGGACTGAACGAAGCTTAAATTGGGCCTGATCATTAGTGTGAGTCTAAGTATATAATAAATTTTATTTATTACTGTATCCAGCACTTCGCATTCACAAACAAGTTATTGCCAACTGTCTAACATATGGTGGCTTGACTAAATAATTGGATGTTTGGCGAGGGTTCGTATAATTATAATTTTGTATTTTCATGCACAAATATTAATAAACAGCTATTATTTTTTTACACTCTTGACGTATAGGCCTCTTTTAAGTCATTAATATGGCATTACAAGCCAAGATTAATCAGGCAGAGATTTATTTAGACGCTGCGAGCTAATAAATTAAACATATGTCCGGAATATTGCTCGTAAGAGAAGTATTAACTTGGTAGACATGCGTGTGGGCCACGTACGTAATTACAGAGTAAAGATCGTCAGGAACAATAGTTGCTGTTCGATAAACGCCTTTGTTTGAACTGAATTAGCTCAGTAAAAACGAATGGAAAGCTCTCAGTTCTCTTAGTAATGACATTCAGACAAAGCATAAAGTCATAAAGAGTTTTGGTATGAAATTCCTTTGATTAATTTCATGAAAAGCTTGAAAGTATAAAAGAATATATGTTATGTTGGCATTTAATTAGAGTTTGGGAAAAACTGCGGATGGTAGTACAATAAAAATTAATAATAATAATATTTTTTTATACTTATACTTACACAATTAAGCATCATTAGGAGCTTATTTTTATACTAGAGAAATAAAGATAGTAAGATATATACAAATATATAATATACCACAAACATAGTACAAATAGAGAATATTTTCTTATGCGGACTTTACGATGTTTTATCTGGACTTTTAAACGAAGGCACTGCTTGAGCAATGGCCAAAGTTCGATCAGGTGAGCTGAACCTTTGTTTGCTTCTGTCAAAGAATCTTACACAAATGACCCACCTGAAGGTTAGCACCATCACCTATAGAAAAAGAATAAAGAAGACAATATCAAGGAATTCAAGGAATCACCTGACACTGCAATTTATGACTCCATTTAATTGATTATTACTATTACGAAATACTAGCTGTGCCCGCGACTTCGCGTGGATGTTGGAAAATAACAGTATGTCTAACATAGGGGAGTAGGTTGCATGATTATACTTGAGTATTTTTTATAGTTTAAGTCATGATTATAACAAATTCGATTACCATAAATATATCGCGCACATTTTGTTAGCTCTATTAAAGTAGAACAATTCTGTATATGTATATTTTTATATAAGTTTGAGAAAGAATAGTTTTTCTGGTTATTGCAACATTTTTAATGCAGCCTTCTTCAATAAAAGAACTATCGAACACAAAAATAATTTTTCAATTTGAATAAGTTGTTCCTGAGATTAACGCGTTCAACGAAATAAACTAACTCTCCAGCTTTATATAATTAGTATAAAATCGTTATAAGTACATAAAATTATAACAGAACCTAATCCAATAAATTAAATTAAATGGTAATTTAATTGGTATCTTGATATTTTTTTCTATTTCAAATAAACTTTTTAAATTATTATTATTTAAAGTACTAAATAAAACGAATATGATTTCAATTTAAATACGGTTTTGTTATGAGAACGTATTTCCCGCGTATGTTCCCTCGTAGCGCTATATTGCTACGGGTTACGAGGTACCCCAACGTCGTAGTCGTAGCGTAGTAGAGTCGTAGCAGAATGGTTTTTTAATTTAAATCGTTTTTATTTATTACAGATCCCATCCGTGATATATATCTGTTGCATTCCTGTTAATATTAATAATATTAACGCTTTTCGAGGCGGACAAGATTACTAATTATTTTAGTATTTTAATACTAATTTTTAAATTAGTTTACAAATCCTCTTTAAATAAAACAAAAATAGGAGTCGAATTGGAAAAAAGAAGTAAGTAATGTTGTGTCTAGATTACGAATTCTGGCTATATGACCTTGCTACTAGTGAATGGTTTTGATTAAAATACCTCTTGTAAAACACGGTATTTATTATAAGGTAAGTAGGTGGTACGTAGGTTACCTAGTGTGGGTGTTAAGTCCCGTCTTCATTATTTTCTATTATATTGTATGTTATCTTTCACAAGAGGTATTTCAACCAAACGTTTATACGTTTGGTTGAAATACCTCTTGTAAAATCAATTAAATAAAACTAAGTAATTTTCTTAAATTCATTGCTCTACTCACTAGTACCGTGGTAGCATCGCCACATCTCATAATCTAGACACAACATTACTGCCAATATTCTTTCTTTTCAATTTTTGTTTTCATTAAAGATGATTTTAAAAATAATTTTTAATATTAAAACAATTGACGTTTGACGTAGTTTACGTGTATTCGTAAGGTAAACTAGTATTAGGTAGGTTACCTACTCTGCACGTTAAGCCCCATCTTTATTATTTTGTAGTATTTAATTTATTTAATTAAAATCTGTGATTCATGCGATACCTCTAAAAACAGGGAGATGCAAAGTTTTGTTTTTAAAATATATAAATCATACTCAGAAAGTTAATTTTCGGGCGACCGTTAAATAGATTTGGTGGGATTTCGTATTGGCAATATTTGTACCACAATCAAATAGTTATGGATTAAGAGAGGAACGTGAAAATTGTTCACTCAGAATTATGTTAGAAGGGCATATAAAATAAAATATGTTTATACGGACATAATTGAATTTAAAATGAAGTATATATTTATAACTCTATACCACCCTGTATCAAAAAGATTTTTGATAATGCATGCTGAGTTTGAATCATCAAACGAATGCTAAGTGCTTAATGCCAACCATATGTGTCGATGCAAAAGGAAGGAATGAATTCCATTAAAATAAAATATGTGATTAAGATTGAGCAGACTTTATTTATATTAACTAAAGTTATAAATGACGAAACGTAGGTACAGTTACAAACACAGAGCAATCTTTCCCTTTAATTTGGAGTATAAAAGATGATTAATTAGGACTCATAAAATGATATGAAAAAATGAATACAAAAGTTAATATTCTCCACTTTATATTTATTAAAAAAACTAGTCTAATACTAATTACAAAAAATAAATTGATTGGTATGTATTTTGTGTTAAATGTGATAAAATTTTCTGATATCAAGTCTCTTATTATTTCTAGTGTGATCAAACAAAGCTATGATCAGACGAGAAACAATTCAAATTTGAATCAAGGTCGGCACCATATTTGTTAATAACTTTATATGTATAAGTTCAATAAGATTCAATGTACTAAGGTTATGTTTTATACATAAATATATTTATATATTTATCTTGAACTTTATTTTCAATCGTATTAAGTATTAATGCGGAGTTCGCTGACGTAGTGGTTCAAACACTTTGGTTTCCATTACAGAAATATAAAACAAGTTTCACCATAGTTGGTTTCGGACGATGAAATCCCTTCACCAATCCATGGTCCTGTCTAGCTTACGTTATTCGGACTGAGTCGCGAGAGAGCGTGAGGGTACTTGCTCGGCTCTTTATCCTTCAACCTACAAATACCTTGATCTATTCCTTCTGTTGCCAACTTTCCCCTTCTGGGACGTGACGACATAATATGTTACTTTCGATCTGCTCTGAGAATTTTACCTGATACCTATTCGTATAACCGTTTAATGGTGTGCCAAGAGTATGTGAACTTGCACAATGCTACCCAGTTACTGCGACTGCTGATGTGGTCACTGGAACTGTGTAATTGGTCCAACTATGATGTGACATTTTAGGTCAGAAATTTGTCGGTAAGAGAGGACCAACGTTGACAGCAACTCTACGTGATTCGTTTTTTATATTTTATTGTCATTACTGAGGTTTATTCGTATCATGTCAAAGTGTGTGATAATATGTAAACCTCGATTGAGTTACGTGAATAAAATTTATTCAATTAAAATCGAATTGCGTTGATGAATATATTGAAAGAATTAAAGCTTGTGAACCTTAGAGTTCTTGTTTATAGACATAGTGATATGAAATGACAGAGTACAACACTAACTAATGTTATTTATGGCTACTGGCTGTTTTGTTAACGAAAAACAAACACTGCTCTATGTCGCTATTTTTGAGTATTTTTTTAAATTTAGAATAAATAACTATCATAAATGACGACTATGCGTCTTCACTTCCAATTATAATTCACGTCAATTACAGAGATTCATACTAACACGGTCAAAGTGAGGATTTCACGGGAGAGCATAAGTTGAAAGACAAGGGCGGAGTCTGTATCAACGTTTGTCTAATTAGCTAAATGACGTAAGTTCGTAAGATTGGTCCAAGTAGAGTGTGGTGCCGTACAGTATTATAATAAAATAATAGGTTTTTGGCCAGGCCTGTGCCCTGAGGTGGAACGTACATATGCTGTTGACGAAAATAGATTTTAGAAATCGAAATAATAATTAAATAACTATAATAATGTTAGAGAGCAACTTTTGCCATGGTTTGTACAATGGATGGGTCAATTAAAATTGGTTGTCTTAGTTCTCATTGTCGTTTTTCGGAAGACATGTTAAGTCGTTATTCCTGGTTGTTACGGCAACCGTTATCAAAATTTGTAAGTGGCTCAAAGACACCTATAGTTTTATAGGAACTACTGTCCGATAGGGGCTGTTGCTGGTAAAACAGATCACCAGGTGGTATATTAGGAGTATGCGTGCTGGTTTACGGAGTCACGGAGAAAAGTTCAAGGAAGTGAACGTTCTAACAGTACCATCTCAATATATACTTGAAAATCTAATGTATGTACGAAAATATATTTAATTTTATAACGAATTATGTGATATTCATAATTTGACGACAGAAAATAAGCATTTTCTTGTTGGACATTCTACTCGTCTTCACAGAATAAACAATTCTTTTATGGGTCATTGTATACGTTTTTACAAATAACTTCAAATCTATATTAGAGACTTGCCAAAGTTGTGTAAGAAAGCTTACTATAAAATAAAAGATTATCTTAGTCACTAAAGCGTAGGAGTAAGTTGCTCAATGCCGATTAATAAAAATAACAATGGTATTAATAATAAGAATATTGACACGTAATGGCGTAACCAATTTGTAAATGTCATTACAAACATTTAAAAAGCTGTGAAATTTCTTGCGTCGCTTCTTCTCCAAAGCTAAACTATTCGTCCACGCGGTGGTACGGTTACATTTTGAAGATTTAAAAGAACTTCGTAATTGAGTATGTTTAAATAAAGTGCTTTTTTATTTGGTTTTTAGTTTGATTCTGAGATATATTTCAAAAAAACAGGAAAAAAATATGAGCAGCTTAAAAGATGATAGCATATTCCTCCCGGCGCTCATGTCGATTTAGATAGCTATTAATAATTTCATTCAGTGGAGCCATGAACATGTCTTGTCTTCAGATGTCAACGAAGCTGCGATGCTAAATTTTTTATTTGATATTGGTATTACGGGCTGCCACATGGCACTTAACATCATGTGATTGCTCAAGAACTTTTATGTGCACTTAAGAGGTAGTTTCATTTGGCTGCAATCTTCTGTATTTTGAGTAGAACATATCAAATCGTTGAGATACGATGCTGTGACGTGAACACTACCGGCAGGACTAGTCCATCAGTTTAAAGCCGCTCAGCTATGGACAGCGCTACCCTACTACGCTATCTCTGAAAGATTTATACCAGAAATTATGCAATCTAACAAAGATCTAAAGTCACCAACATAGGTCATCGAATTAGCAAATTGAAGTGGAAGTGGGATGGTCATGTAAGCCGTTGAATTCACTGTTGGTCTGAACTCTGTTAGCGTCGTGCTTGAATGGAGACCGCGTCTTGGAAAATGTATGTAAGATAGCCTGCACAAGATGGAGCGATTATATTCGTAAGCTGGCTGGAGTGAGCTGTATGAGACGCAGAAAATCAGGAGCTAGTCTGTGGGGATGAGTATGCGATAAGTCTACAATGACGATCAAATTATTTAATTTTATCTTACTTATTTTAAGGGATTACATTTAAATAGCACCGTATGCGTTTCAGATCAAATCTGAGACTAATATAAATAAGTATATAAGACTTCTTGTATTCTTCCTTTCCTTCTATTCTTTCCCTGGTAACTGTACAGTTGTTATAGACTATCATTGAACACGTTATCTTGAGATAAAACTGATATTTGAGGTCTCTACTCAACCATATAAATGGTGGTTACTAATCATAATTTACGACTTTAATATTTCACAATCATTTATTTATGTCATAATCGAGTGTTATAGCATTAATAATTTCCGTGTGCAATATTTTCTCAGGGAACCCCAATTAATGTGATGAGCGCTGACATTTATACGGGACGGAATTTTTTATGTTTCCACGGGTGTATCGGTAGACATTATTTTTGTTAATACCCGGTCGGTGCCAAGATTCGTTGAGAACAAACACAGTAGGATAACTATTCTGTGATAGAATAATGAATTAAATTATGTTTTTGCTAAAGTGATTCCTAAGGCATGGAAAGGATTACTATCTTTCAAATTATGATTTATCATATGAATTCATTTATATACATGTGAAATTTCACAGTTAATCTTTTCATTCAACTAATGAAGTTTGAATTTCAGAGTCAAAGTCAAAATATCTTTATTTAAATAGACTCATTTAAATTGCCATAAGTTCTTTTAAATCGTCATAACAGGGAATATGTATGAGAAAAACAAACAAGTGTAATTAAAGACAATAGTGATAACTTTAAGTGGATATCAACCGGGCATTTACAAATTGTCCCAATTATAGAATTTAATTATGTACAAAAAAATTGTTAGTTGTAATTTTAAAATAAATATTATTTTAACACTAGTATGCATATTCCCAATCAACCCTACTACCGCTTCGACGAATTAGTATCTGCAGAGAAGAAACGGCGCAAGAAACTCTCAGCCTTTAGTATTTATAATGACATTTACAAATCACTTATGTCATTATGTGTTAGTATTACAATTATGATCGCTAATGTGCGATCTAGACAAATCGTAACATATTAAGCCGTTTGATTTTCGAGCTACGTACATACGCTATGTGTTGTATACTTTTGAAGCTTACGGTCAAGGAGTTCACCAGCTACATTATATTTAACAATAAAAATAAATGCGAATAATTTGTAGTTTAACAGAGTATGAACTAAGGCAATCTATTGAAGAAAATTAGCAGATGTTCCGAATGAAAATAATCTCATGTGATTTTTCACATGTTTTCCATGCCTAGGTTACAGTATTAGCTGGGTACATTGTCTATTGTATTTCAGACATGACGCCGCGTGCAAAGTTTTTCAGGTGTATGGGCAAAGTATGGCAGTATAATTATGGGACATGTGATGCTTTTTCTTCTTCACATATATAAACTGCTTGAAAAACCGAGTTATTATTGATTTTATAAGATATACAAATGGTTATCGTTATTATGTTAAAATGATGAAGATAAAACGATTGAAACAAACGCACGGCTATGTTCTCAATTAATTATCCATAGATCAGATACAATAGATATTGTAATGTATCTATTTTGTAGTCTATATGAAACTTTACACTGTGATATAAACTTATTCTGATTTGTAATCAGAAATCCTAGAGATTTTTTGAGTTACAACGACATAATTATTTATTTATGTAACATATTGCACGTACATAAAAAAGTCACACAAAAAAAAGTTGTGAACATAGTAGATAATGTGTGTGTACAAAGGGCCTTATCGCTTAAAGTGATCTGTTCCAGACAATCTTAGGGTGGACTGGATATACGACGTTGGCGACGTAGCGTGACAAATACAGAAAGCTTTTTAATAATCTCTGTTATTACATGATTTGTTTTAAATACCGGTGTTGTTATTATTATTTTATAATTATCTAATTGAGCTGCGTATGCTAATTGAGTAAATGAGAAAGGTCAAGAAAATTGTATTTGATATTTTAATTTAAAGGAAAAGAAATTTTTGAATTTTCACTACCAACTTCTATTAATTTGTAACTATCTAACAGATGTAATTGGAACTTTATGATACATTTGTAAAAGTGATCTTTTTCATTGCACACACACAACTAAACTGTGACCTATTATCAATATTACGTCACATTCCGATCGGCGGCTCGGCGTGACGCGTGACGTCACGAAAGTAAAAATAACCTCCAGTCAACATGTACTGTGCTTACGTAATCCTAGGCATTAGTTCGGTGCAGTTTTTAGTTTATTTTTAGTGTTGTGAAGAGTATTTGATCGTTTCCGATGTGTAATGGCGTCTAAACATCGGTAATGATAGCTGTCGGCCAGACGCAGGATTTTCATTAGAGTACAACCTTGCGATTTTGAAAGAATTTAGTATGAAAATATAACAATTTACTTGGAAAGGTTATGTCATCAACTGTTTATGTTATTATATTTTAATTGATTAAATATATGTATTACCATTAAAGAAATGTATGAATTCGAACTTTAAATATCTGTATTTATCGATTCAAGCATAGATTCGACTGTTTTCACTGAGTGACGTTTCGTCCAGTAAAAGTGGGTAGAATTGATTTCTTTTATTTTGAAGTTTTCTGAAGGTTGCCTTAAAAGGGACTCAAAAAAGAGTTAGTCAGTCGAATCTACACTTGGAAGTCGTGAAGTGCTACGAGTTTTAAGTATCTGTTGTTCTGTGAAAACTAAAGGAAATATAAGTGAGTAATGTATTACCTGTTTTATTTCAATTAGTCACCTATTATTGCATGCTTGATGGAAATATAGATAGTAAACAAGACAATAGATAACAGTTATAAGGTTTTTCGACCAAAGATAAGAAGCCATAAGGTAAAACTACTCACTCAAATCAGTGTTTTGTCTCACGATGAAAATACCTGTGCTAGGTCGTCTACAGCACATATTTAATTATTATACCATGCCTTTTGTTATCTTTTGTTTCTGTCATTTTTCTTTTCTGTATTTTTTTCTTGTATTTTTGTTTGTAATGTAAGGCTATAAACGATATATCTATCTAACTATCTAGCAGCTCCCATGCTTCTAGCTCCTACTTTACAGAGAAAACGACGATCGTTTCCTTTGATCTTCTAGATTTCTGCACCGCGAATATTCGCTGCCATTCTGTGTGTACAACATTGATTACCAACGGAACTGTCATCGCGACGTCAGAAAGAAGCTCTCATATCTATTTTAATTATTCAAGCTGTAAGTCAAAGTCATGTAAAATATCACATATTTGTAGAATAGCGCCATTGGTAGCTTATCTCCCGCTCGCAGTATGAACATTATTAAATTATACTCCTTATCACTTTTAACTGACTTCAAATTTTTTTTGTTCGATAAAAAAAAGACGTAAGAATGAGGTTTTACCATAACACCACACTCAGCTCCTTTATTTGCTCCACGAAAGAAGGGATTTAGGCTGATGATGATGCTAAGCAAATATATATTAGTTTTTAATTATTAATTACAAAGGTGTATAAAAACGATAATGAATTTCTCGCTGAACCTTCTCAGTGATAGCTCCAAATTTATATACCCGGGAACCTCCACACAAATTAATATTTAATTGTGTCTGTTAGGCTTAATTATTATTGACATCAACCAGCATTTTCAAAATGCTATTTGGAATAAATAACTTTGTATCGATTTACTGATTAATATTCCGATTAAAATATTAATTACATATTGATTTTTCAGCATAGCGCGTAAAAGTTTATATTAAAATCACGTGTCGGACGATTTCTCATATTATAAATATAACTATCTAGATATCACCGTTATCTAGTATTCATAATACAAGCTCTTAATAATGATTACTTTGTGATAGTAATAGGTATGAGTGTGAGAAATATTATTATTATTAATCTCACAACCACAAGAATGGCAGTCGTAAAACATCACATAATGTTGTCCCGTCACAGCGACAAAGGTTACTGACTGAATTTAGCACTAATTGTAAGTAATAGTTTTTCACGAATGATTAAGATGATGTGACTTTAACAAATAATGAGTTGAAATAACAGTTTTTAATACATTTATATTTTAATATGACTTGATTAAATAAAGACTGATTTAAACTAGCTGTCAATGATCTTATAAATAGTTATATACATAACATATAACCTATAATCATGAACTCATTAATATCACCTAATACATGAGCCTATAATTTACGACAGTGGCATTTGTTTTATTTATCGTTAACGTCTCAGAAAATAACTTCATTGTGTACTTTGATCAATCAACTGTTAAATTTATATAAAGGTGAAAAGCTATCTACCTACTTTATTGTTATTAGTTTTTGCGTTACTTCTGTCTTTCAGTCAATGGAAGGATTAATAGTTATACCAATAATTAATAAATAAAAATTTTAACATTCGTGTCTCAATTAATTACAATGAATAATGAAAAAGTAATCTTTCTTTGTTATTCTTCAATGTCTTGGTTATTAAGAAAGAATGAGAATTATTAATAGCATGTACTATTTCATTAATATGACTAAAATACGTAACGACTATAACTTTACACCAGTTAAAGCAGCTTTAGAACCTTTCTGTTAAATACTATCGATAAACAATTAAATATTTCGTTAAACTCCCCGAAAAAGTCTAAGAAACATCACTAGAATCTCGTTTTTTTACAATGCCACAAGCACAACATATGACGCTTAATTTCGGCTACTTGTATGAATATAAATAATAATATTTAAGTTTTATCTATAATAATATTGAAGCCTAAAACAAAAATAATCAATATGGACAAATCCATGAAGGTAGAGGTCACTACACTTAGTTATAAAGAAGCAAATAAAAAAGAGTCAGAGTTGGCTCAGTGAGCTAAATACTCAAACGTACCGTACAATCAACGGCCGGTGAATATCGTATGTATTACAAAGATATATTTCTACTTAATATTTCATTTAGAAGGCGAAAGAAACAGGCGTTACAACAGACAGGCCCATTCGTGTCTTGGCTCAGTTCCATGCCCGTTGTTCTCAAAGTAATCATTTAATTAGCTAATTAATGGTTTGGGATTACAGCCTCGCGTGTCATTGTACTACAACAGTTTTAGACCCCGCCTGGAGTTTGTAAAGATTTATTTTATCCTTGAACTCTGCGCGAGTGGTTCGTGCATCTCTGGATTATTTATGTATTTGTTTCAACCCCACAAATAAATTATTTAGTAAAATATTTTTCTTGAACATGCATCTTATAGGAAATATCGTGATTATTTTGAAAAAAGAATACGCGTAGTATCGAACATAAGGACACAGAAAATCAAATCAAATTGCTGGACCGTTTTTTGAATTTGGAACATGATAGCGCTCCAGCAGTGTTGTATGAAACGGCGTACTGGAGTTATTAAATACTCTTTTTTATTGGATCTCTTTTATCAATCTTGGCATACTAAATTGACCGCTGACCATTGCCGACATCTAAGTCCACAACCATCCATCTCAAAACAGCATATTCAGTCATCTACCATTACATCCAATGCCCATCTACAAACGTCATTAAAAGTTCAACAATATCTCCTCGATGCCCTGGACAGATTACAGCTTCTCATATTATAGGCGATGCAGATGTTACGAACACCAAAGAGCCTTTGCAATTGCTTCGCGACATAGCGTCGCTTAGTGCCTATTATCGTTTAAACCATGGACAGTGCTTTGAAGAGCTCTTTATCCCTCCCTCTTTGCCTACTCAGGAACCAAGCGTGCTGGTCTACGGAGTCACTTTTTTACTGTCGCCACGTCTACTTTACGCACAAAGAGATTTCGCAACTTTTTTTTCCTTTACAGAGCTACAGCGTGGAATTCCTTACCGGCATACGTATTCCCTTCTTCCAACCCTGTAACATGGGTTACTTCAATAGAGGAGTGAAAAAGCACTTCTTAGGCACTCTACTGCTTACCATCAGGTCGTGTCGAGTCATTTTCTGAGCTTTCTATAAAACATTTTTCGTGTGCAGTAGTAATCAAGCAAGTTCGGATAAACAATATTTATTTCTACTATGACATTGTGGTGTCAGATGGAAACTAAAACCAAAGAACAATATGAGTGTAGGTTTATATTTAAATTATCTGTCCAAAAAGCATTTAAAACTGAAGATAGTTCTAATAAAGGTGAACTGTGCGAAACATACCACAAAACATAATATTGCTTCGAAAAACACTATTTTCTCAATATAATTATTTATAGAATAGAGTGGAATAGAATATTGCTTTTGTTTATTTATAATTCAGCTTTCATATTAAATTCTAATAAATGTCAGAATAGAATAAATTTCTATGTCATGGTTCTGCCACAATGACTTCCGTAGTATTCCAGCTTTCTTATTCCGACACTTCAAAATAATAAATATCAAACAAGATAGAATGGGAACAAAATTAATTATTTGCGGAATAGCCGGAATTCTCCGCGCGTCACATTGTCATACTTTTTGTAAAGATTTCTTTATGAGAACTGTAAGATTAATAAAGAACAGGTGATAAAAAAGCTGTCAATAACAGCTTTTTTCTTATATATTCTGACTGACTATCTGGTCAAGCGGTCAGTACTCCTGTTCATTAGCCAGAGGTCTCGGAAGTCCCGAAAATGGTAATTGTAAGATTAAAACGGTTCATCATAAGTCAAAATATTTTGCCAGAAGTGTAATATTGCCACGCGCTAGCTAAAAGGGACGAAGCTTCTCCATCACCTGAATTGATTCGACGGTGGTGTGAACGCGGACGGAGTTGCGGCTTGAACCTCCGATATTTTTGTTAAATGGACCATAGCGGGAGTGAGACCAATCTTGGAAAGATGGCCACCCATCTTTCTCTCCTGAAGATCAGACGTAAGTCTAGCACTTGACGCTATGAATTTGATTGCGAAAACGACACGTCTATACATTGCAATTCTGCCCTGCACGAGCTCATCAACGCCGTGTCCTCTTCGCAACCGTAGAGATGGATTTCACGCTACCAACCCTAGTAAAATCCATGGTTCTTGCGTGGTTGCATACAATACAGCGAGAAGAACATCATCAGTTTTAGTAGGTAGACTGCAAAGCAGGAGCCGAACATACTACTGTGTTAGGGTCACTGAACAGCTACCACAGCTTTTTGAAGATAAAAAAGCACAAGCCTTCCTATATGGGACAAACACAATATGAAATATAGGTTAGTGGAAAGAGGTTACCGTGACTGTTACTTCTACTTCTAAATAATATCGACCGTTCTAGGATTACTGCCATCGAGGTTCTAAAACGCCAACTTCACAAATATTATCGTACTAACTTGCTAATACGATAATATTTGTAAACTTGTTTATTCTGCATAGGAATTCTGTTGTGACCTAAGATTTAGCGCAAGTTTACACAGAGCTAAAAATATGCACTTTCTATTTTAGGCGTTTTATTCTATATGAATGAATACAATAAAAATGTACGAATAGTATGAATAGAATTCAGCGTGGAAGCTAAAATGAAAAACTAAAAACGTGGTATAATGCAGTAATATTCATTTCTTTGTTAATTATCTTTTGTATTAAGCATCATTAGTTGCTACAAACATTAAAAAATGTAAAAAATAAATATTATGAAATACAAAAAATTTACAACTTTAAACCTGTTCAAGTTATTCGTTATCAATTTACGACATCTTGTGTTTAGAGATATCTTTTCATTTAATCACTTACACTCACGAAAATGAGAAACGTAGCACAAATTATATGAGTGCTGGAAAATAAAGAAATTTTTCTAATTAAAGAAATAATTTAAAAAATCCACGTTTCAACAATTGGATCATCGACTTTATCAACCTGTTATATCGAACTAAATTGTTTGTTACAGATAAATGCGCAGTGGCAGTCCGCTAGTGCAGGCACCGGTGGCGCGCGTGATGCGCCTCTATAATAATTACGGGTGCGCGGCGTGTGGTTTGCATTGATTTTTTGTAATTTTCAGTAAAACAGTAGCTTTATGGAAAAAAAATAACTTTCAAAAATTTAAAGCGTGTTTTTGATCGTTTCTTAATAAATTGCGAAAAAGTTTAAATAATAAGTTCCATAAAATTCAAATAGTAAGACTATTTCTTGTATAAATATGTAACTAATTACTGGAAATTTCGACAATTAGAATTCACTAGTCTATCCACTTGAAATAAACAAACGTGATTTTTCATTACTAATATATTAAATATTAAGGAATTTTAGTTTTAAAAAGTAAATCCGTATTAATATTTCCGTTGTCCTTGTAACAGACGTGCAACAAAAAATCAATGTTAACACCACGAACTGTGATATGTGGTGAAAAGTGAAACCAACGTAGTGAATAATGTAAAGTGTAGTGAGGACAAGTGACAGACGCTGGTCGCGTGATCGGCAAGTGGAGTGAAGTGACGCGAGGCACGTTATGACGTGATCATATTTTATCTAGTCAAAATCATGGGAATACAGGTGGAGAATACAGTCAGCTATAACAGTAGCTCGTGTAAGTATGTTAAAGTATGCTAAAAATTGACGGCTTGTTAACAAGGTAACTGTTTGGTTATGTTCCAATTGTAATGAACAAATGGACTTTGCTTGAGTTTATATAAAAAAAAGTTAAACGATTTATTTCATTAAATCTGGTATTAATGTGGTCCTAAAAGAAAGTTGCTCTTTTCATAATGAAATTAAATTATGGATGCGTAATCAACCATGATTAAGTTTTAAATTTAATATTTCTGTAATATATATACATAGAAATTCATTATTTTGCCCATAAACTTAAATAAGGTAGATATAAAAAACAATAATATGGATATTTACTATATTTACAATAAAATCTGGATTATGTTTCTTTTTTTTTAAATAAACAAGCCACAGTGATGACTTTTTGCTTTTAAAAAGTAATCTTATTCTAATACAAATACAAGTGTCTCAGAATTTAAGAGTAAGATCTACACTTTTATATGGCTTGTGTTGCTGAAATAAATATTTTTGTATTTTTTTCTATGTTTTTTGATAATATTGTCGGTATTTAAGTTAGTTATCATAATAAAGAAGAAGAGAACTTTAGAATAAACTTGAGGTGAAGTCCATCAATCGATATTACAATTAGAATGATGAAATTCACCAGCTGGTCAAATAAAGATTAGTACTAATTTTGTAATATGGCAATACAATTTCCCGCAAGCTGTCAACTGTCACTAAGGATACTGCAAAAAAATCGTAAAATCTTCAATATTTTTTAATTTGCTATTTTTATACAGAACAGTACATGGTGTCAGATTTGAAAATCGAAAATATAAATGTGGAGTACAATTTACCTAAAGAATTGTCTGACGAATTGCTGATGTCATCCATCAAACTGCTCCTAGTCTTGTAGTCAATAATCGCTGTACAGGATGCTTTTTATGATTTATTTCAGTTTTTTAATAAACACGGGAGTTTGAATGTAGTGTATAATTATGTTCCGTAGTAGTTATTTATATGTATTGTTAAATATTAATAATTGTTAAACATTCTTTCGATTTCATTTAATGTTTTTAGAATTAATTTTATCTTTAGTATATAGAATTAATTATACAATTACTTATATTATATGATTGCAAAAGACTTGGATTAAAAAGTGTCAGCTTGTTTTATATAGGGGAATGGTGTTGCCATGTTACACCCTGAACTTGGCAAAGTTTTCAAATGTCAACTATACTGCTGGACTCTTTTGATACAACATTCTAACAGCACATTTGATGGTAAGCGTTCGGCGTAGTCATGTTGCCCGCATTGTAAAATTAAAAGGAAGAGTTTGTTGACAACTTTGGAGATACGTCTCCCAACTACGATTGCTTCTAACACAAGTAAATGCTAGGCAAAATAGTTGTAAAGTATAGTAACATCTATACCTTTCGATTTGGCCATCCTAATGTTACCAGTAAGAGATCGCTTTTAGCGATAAGCTCGCCCTTTGTACAAAAGTAGTTTAATTTTCCCTATGTTTTTAATTTTTTTTAATTGGCATCTTTATTAGATATTCTATTTTATTCTTACTCAATTAGGAGATGTATCTCAACCAAATGCATTAGCTTTACATTTATTTTCTACCTTTCACAAAATGGTGTATTCCAGGTAATTAGCAGTTAATCTCTTTCAGCGTTGATCGCTTGCAATTGGCCCTTATCCTCCAACATTTACCCTTAAATGTAATTAGTATAAGTCTGACAATTTTTATATTAAAAAAATTGTAGACATGAGATAGCTGTTATGGTCTATCCTAGTCATAAATAAATCATAGGTCTCAAAAGCCAAATTCCTTAACAGTATCTAAGGACTCAATTTAAGGTCCCAAGCTTAAAGCTTAAGTAGCAGTAAGTTCTCTAGCAGTCAACAGATTGCTTCCTTTAAATAATATTAGCTATCTAGTAAAAGCATGTCCTAAAGAATATTTTATTTCAGAGACATCAATTTTTTTATATACTAATCTCGTGTATTTTTAATGATGTCGCGGCTTACAGAAACGAGTGGGGCTTATTAAATAATAAGGGGTATCCTATCAATTAACTGATATTTCAGGCCTCAGATAAGTTGACAGTCAATCTATATATAGGCTTTGTGTCAAAATGTCAAATACATTCGATAAATATATATTATCTGACTATTGAAAAATCGACCTTAAATCTGAAACCTTTATGCGACGCTTGTTTTATTATGATGACCTTGTGATGACCTTCGTTTTATATATAATAAAACTTAGACACTACAGACTAATTTCATATCGAATTGCAGAAACGAAATATAACACAAGAAAGTAATTATCGAAATAGATTAACAATTATATTCATGGAAAACCGACAATTAAAAATGTTTACAATGAAACACAATTAGTAGAAGAACAAGAAAACGGAAATGGACTCGAAATAAGAAAACACAAGAAATTAATCATCACAAGTTGTATAAACAACAAAAAAATTGTCTGCGTCGGTAAGTGACTAATCAAGAGTTCTATAGAAATTCATCTACTAAAATATATAGATAGAATATGATTTATGCTAGAACATGAATTTCAGAAACTATAAAGGTAGTCTGGTCTTGGACAGTGGACAGGATTAACGAGAATATGATAGATGAGATCAGGTGTCGTATGTTTTTACATTATTCATGCACTATTAAATACAATATCATAAGTTGAGAATTAAATATGATATTCTTAAAACTATTGGACAAACAAAACGGGCTGATTTTACTATTTAACTGTTATGGATCTGATATGGTGACGGAAATGTTGTAAACAACAACAGAGGAAAGCGACATGGTTTGGGAACTAGACGCCAGTTCGTAACAACACAGTAAATACAATCGACTCCTAGACGATAATGCTGATGGAACCAACAAAATTTTACAGGAAACTTAAGAAAATCAACGTAAAATAGATCTTAATGCTGCGGAGTAGAGGTAAAAGGTTCGCCCTTAATTGTTTTCATTCCTTGGTTAGTTTGCGATGGAGGTTGACTGACAAGTTATGACGTGTTCTTGTGCCAACCTGCTATCGTTGGCATACCATTTACGTTTCGTGTCTTCGCACTGTCTGTCATGTTGTGTTAATAGACGCACGAACAGATTTTCGGAAGTTTCTTTATTCAAATGATTGACGGAATCTTGGAAAAAAGCAGCTTCAGATATATTTTTAATAGTTTCTGTCATTAAAAGTGTGTCAATTGTATATTTATTAATAAATAGCCGCTGTGCCTTCTGCTGCTGCTGTGGCTTAGGAAACAATTGATTTTATTTAATAAACAAACATTATAAACTTTTTCAATTCATATCAATTGAATATACAAACACAAGTCACCATCATCATATCGGCGGGGAGAGTTATGTCAGACTTATTATTCAGCGCAAAAAAATATACGATGTTGACAGAATGGATAGTTTGACATTATGTCGTATAGTCCATTTTAGTGTATGGTGGGACACCACTTGAAAAAGAGTTTGGCTACTCTTTTTTGGGCTGAGACTAAACAGTGTCCCACTTAAAATGAGGCGAGCAGTACCTTCTGAAGTTCGGCAATACATTTGAGGTACAAATAAGACATTTGATGTGGCGAGTAATGCGAATAAAATGTAGCAGTGCGTCGTTTGATCTCACTGTCTCTCTTGCCCCATAGGTTAATTAGGCAGAGTGAGTAACGCAGCCATAGTGTCAAGAAATGTAAAGTAGTACATTTTATAATCTTGAGCTGCTCTTACATTTTGCCGTCATGTCCGGAAGAAATCAACAATAATCTGTTTGAACTTATTAACTGCTGGCTGAACAACTGAACGTTCATTTATTAAAGTTCTGTCAATATATTGAAGATCTCTCACAGTCTACTGTCTCATTCACTCAGTCATTTTTCATATTATAAGACTTAAAATACATCTGTACGATTTCTTTCAAACGAACACACAAAAAATAATTATTTACTCACTGTAATTGTTCGGTAGTTATACGCGTACATACATTTCAGCGATTCATTTTCACTATTTCCATTTGAAGCGAAAGTTTTAGTTTTCCTGTTACAGTGTACACAAATAGATGATACCTTTAATGATATGTTAACTAATGAAGATTTCAAACATTGCTAAATGGTATAATATACTTACAGCAGATATGTGATTACCACTGCACAGAAGTCACGAACACTTGTGAGTTTCTGTTATTTCGACGCGACTTAGCGTCGCTTAGCGCTAACTATCGGTTGAACCATGCGGAGTGCTCTGAAGAGCTTTCTACTGAGGAATACGCGTGCCACTCGCCTCCGCCTAAATAACGTTAAAAAGAGATAACTCATTTATTTATCGTACAGCTTGAGCTTAGAATTCCTTACCGCCACACAACTGCTTCATCCTGGACATCTTTTTACGTTTTGTCAACTATCAGGCAAAAGTGATGTCTCTTTCTTTTTTGATGCTTGGTTCCGAATCGCGTTTGCGACAGAAATGTACTCACCCTTCGTAAACTTAACACTTAACTACAAAGTAAGATAAGGTTTTACAATTTCCACCTGGCTAAGTAGTACAGTATTACTTCAGTCTAAGGCCGTAATAATAATTTTAACACCATTGTTGTGTTCATGCAGTTATAGG
This sequence comes from Acentria ephemerella, assembly GCA_943193645.1. Lineage (NCBI taxonomy): Eukaryota > Metazoa > Arthropoda > Insecta > Lepidoptera > Crambidae > Acentria > Acentria ephemerella. The sequence goes on from OW971894.1 coordinate 997,796, forward strand.
TAAGATGGCTATTCGTCCTAAAGGCCAATTGCTACATTAAGAATAAAAAGTAAATCTTCAAATGGACCATCAATTCAATAAAGAGTCATGAATTGGTAATGGCTTTGGTATTATATCTATTGATAAGAACACCATCCTATAATTTACTTACTTAAATCATACGATTTAATCTGAAACATTCCAAAGCGTTCGAAATTCAAATCAAAGAATTCAAACATTGGCAGCGATTCTTTTGTGCACGAACTAAATGTTAGTTCATTACTAGTCTTACACTATAATCCTTTCAAAAAAGATAGATGAATGGTGACGTTTCTAAAATGGCGGTTTTGAAGCATATTTGACTTATTTAAATGCGTATATATATAATACATCCCAAATTAAATAAGTCAAAAGTATGTGTCAACTAACTAAAAGTCATTCTATTCCTTTTATATTTTAATGATAGAATGAAATGCAAGAACTGTAAATAGCATTTTAGTTTAAAAGAATGCTATTAGAATTACCACCATTGTTAAATATATGGTATTACCTAGTTTTTATGTTGATGTTTACTTCGTCAGTTGTGTGTTCAAAGCTTTGACTTTGCGGCGCCAGAAAATGTAGAATCTAAACATACGATGTTACTATTTAATTTGTAGTTACTATGTAAACATACGATATTTAATTATTTTTTTACAAAATTTAATTAAATTTCGGATGATTTAACAAATACTCTTTTTATGTCTGTATTATAAAGTGTAATTATTAAAAAAAAAAATTAAATTATATTATGTGTATAAATCTTAAATTTTATCCCTCTTATAAAACCTTTTGCAAACTAATGAGAAAGTTAGCAATAATTTAAGTAGAAAACTTAGTACAAATTTAATTACTAAGTCTAATTACGGTAATTTTATATTTGACTAGTAATTATTAAGAATTCGTTCTAGAAATCTTTTCCTTTTCGGAAGCTACATAAACTACAATAATAAGCCAATGCTCTGTTTTCGCAATGCCATAAACGTGATATAACCGAGTAAATACAAAAGTGTCCAACTTTTTTTTTATAAAATACGATCATATTAATTGTATATATATTTTCACTCAATGAAATATCAAGATAATATCCTTATTAAATCACTACACTGATATTTATAATACCAACCTTAGAGATTACGAAGAGGCACGTATTCCTAAAGTGCGAGTTTCCACTGAACAAGTGTGAATATCAATAAACTACCCAGCAGATAAAATGGCAGTTAATATAAACAATACATCACATTTAACATAACACCAATTGTATGAATCATTTCAGTAGAACATAATGATTGTGTAAGCTTGGTGTTTTATCCAGAATCATATTCGATTTCTTTACATTACAAGTAGTTGTTTTGGTTGATGATGATGAGGTTTAGTCAGATATGATCTACCATTCGTTCTGCTTGGATTAAACATATTAAGTCATTGACTCAAATCCGCTTTAAAGCAAACCATATTACACTAGTATTAAGAGTTATAATACCGTCTTTTATGCTTGACACAGAAATAGATGATTAGAAATGATTATATATTAAAGATGGCCACGACATAAAACCACCACAAGGTGACATCAATGCGCCATCTAGGTAAAGTGTCTGATACAATATTTAACTTTGTTGTTAAACCTATCCACAATTCTGCCTGTGCTTGTACATAATTAAAATAGAAAATTATAATTTATCAAAACAGCAAATGAAAGATTGAAAGAAGAGAATAGAAGAATCTTTATTAAGTATCAAAAACAAAAATACATCATTACCTCACAATGCAAATTACAAATCGGATCTGAAAGGCTGTGTTCCCAATAACAATGCTTATTTTCAGTAGAGCCTTATGGGGATATGGTACCACAAATCTTAAAAGCCCAAGTGACCTTATATTTATTTTACCATAAGAACAAATACAAGAAACAAAACCCAAATAAATGTTTATTATCTAAAACAAATGACGTTATTATTAATAAATCGGTGGTAAGTTCTGCTTACATGATCCAAATAATTATAAATTTACATATACGATCATATAGCTGGGCAAAAATGAACTTTTTTGACTGACTAATGCTGTTAGCATATAGGTAATTTGTAAATGTTATTACAAATACTAAAGGTTGCGAGTTTTTTGCGCCGCTTCTCTGCAGCTACTAATTCGTCGAAGCGGTGGTAGAGTTCATTGTGAATATGCATATAAATGTATGTTTTAATTTTAGATTACTTAATTAAATTTAAAAACTGTGACAATTCCAGGCTAATAACCACTTAACGTTATCACTATTATTAGAGTCAATTATATTTATTTATTTTTCACATACATATTATCTGTTATGACGATTTAAAAGAACTTACTTATTTAGTCTATTTAAATAAAGATATTTTGACTTTGACTTTGGTGGTCCAGAAGCGAGTAGATGGAGTTCCAAGCCTTAGGGACAATTGGTCTCTGGAGGATTATTGTCAGTCATCATCTCAACGACAGCATGTAGAGCGCTACAGCCATGTTAAAAATCACATTGCACCGCGGTATATTAAACAATTACCTCAGTTTTCTGGATTAATCAATGTCAACTAAGATACAGGTCTTACAACGTTGGTTAGATACCAGGGCCATGCTATGATGTTTACAGTAAATATACAACAAACTGACATGTGTTTTCTTTTCACAATAGGCACTTGTTTATTATTGTAAATCAAGCTATTACTAACAACTAAATATTTACAAATCACTAATAGAAGGCCAAAAATTTTGATTTAATCAAAATGAAACCACTCTTGATGCCCCATATATATATATATCTGCGCTCTACCTATTTGTGATGATTATTGACTTGTGTATATGTATATAGCGCCTACGAGGATCCACATCGTATAGTATAATTCAATGTAAATAAATTATTTATAGTATAATATTAAACTATTTATAGTATAGCAATTAATTCTGTAACTTACTCATTTAAAAACAAAATATTGAATTTCGTCAACTAATAAAGCCAAGAACGAGTCATTTTCCCATCGCGAGTATTGCACAGCAAATTAAACATCGCTTATGTCTTTGACTAATTGTTTTTATAAAAGAACTAACGATAAAGACAAATCTGAACTTTCTGTTAATTAAAAGATTACTTACCTATTTGAAAATAAATGAACAGAGATTTTTTGTACGTTTATTGAATGTGAAAACTATATATACATAACTACTATATAATATAATATACAAAAGTTACTCTACGTCTCTATTTGATTTAACAAGGATAAATATAAATACAATATTTGACGGTCTGTCCGAGTGGTCAGAGGTCTTGTTTACTGAGCTAGAAGTTCGGATTTGAATCCCGGTAAGGGCAGATATTTGTATGTAAAATATTTGTTCATGAATCATCAATGTGTGTATATTTATTAGTTATTTATATATACATTACTATCTTTATGTCACAATTGTCTACTATACTTAACACAAGCTCTTTGTCATGCTTAGTTTGGGCTAGATAATAGTTGTCAGTATGAGTTATGGTATGTGAAGACGTGGATAATGGTGCTGGTAGTACAATTGGTTGTTGGTTCGTTGTGAATATCAAAGCTTAAAAACAAAACAATATAAGCCACCATTATTACATAACAATGCAAATTTATTTCTATGGGATATGGAATTGTAAAAATTGGGCCACACTATACAATGCGCGGGCGCATGCCAATACAGCGCCAAACAATTACACTGGAATGTTGATTGTCTCAGTGTTATATATTTTCCGGCACTCAGCGGACAAATTGGCATTAGTCGCACGGTAAACATTTGAAATATGTATTCCGCGGCTCGAAGGATCATTTACTTTAACAATTTAATTCAGTCAAATGTTATAAGTTAGCATATCCTTTTCAACCCATACAAAGAGTAATTTAGAATAATCATACAATGATTATTCTAAATTAAGATGAAAAGGATTAACAAGTATACATATCGGTAGTTAATACTTTACTTTCAAATCAAATTTAAATAATAAACCAGAAATGAATGCTACATTGTTTCGGTTTAGAACTTACGTTGTTTTAATTTACACTAAAATGTGGAAAATAATAAATATGTGTAATGTCACGAAACATACTTTATATTTATTTAGAAACATGTTTTATTTTAGTCAGAATCTTCAAAATGTGGGTGGTTATGGGTGTGTGATCCAAGCATGCTGTATTTTAACCAAGTCATTGTTCAAAATTTGAATGTTCTTTATACCTTCGTAATATTTGAAATCTCACGATCGCTTTGTTTCTAAACTATAAGTCAATTAACAAATCCATTCAGCTTCCAAACTCGTAACGCCATCTATTAACGAGTTTACAAACCAAGAAAACGCAAAAGCAATCCAGTTCTAAATTCAAAAACCACCGCATGCTTTGGCAAATTTTCAATTTTCCACGTTTTATCGTGGATCTTTAGATGGCGCTAGTAGTGAGATGCGTACGCGGAAGGCCCGACGTAATATTTTGTTTATTTTAATACCATTGAGTTTATTTTTAAATCAGAGCGTTTTATAAGTGGCCAAGGAAGTTGTGTACGTGGCCCGTTTGGCTCCGAGACTTTTCCTTAGCTGTTACATTAAATTTTTGTGTTGATTCAGATTTGTAATAAAACCTTTTTTTAAATGCCTTTTAATATGCGAGAGGTTTACTGCTCGTCCCATTACTTCACTTGATTAGCTGGACATTGTTATTGTTAAGCCTAGATGTATACAATTCTTATATAAATTCAAAAATGTTATTAAAACACGTTTTGTTTTCATTGATTCAATCTTTGTCACCGTCTCGTGTTATTTCCGTTCTCTACTATGAGTGTGTGTTACAATGATCTTGTTTATTAGCGTACAGTAAAATTGTAAATTCAATTAGCGATGCACTCGTGGGAATATTTTAAATAAAAGAATAACAAAATTAAATACCTATTGAAAGTAATATATATTTTAATTTCGTTGCGTGTAAAGCTAACTTTTTAAATTCACACAGAAAAGCAAATTTACACACGTAGAGAATGTTCTGTTTGTAATGGAAATATTAAACAACGTTGCCATATAATAAACAATACAAGCAATAGGAAAAACCATTAATATGTTTGTATTTCCAGCGTCTGAAAGAGACACAAATAGCCCTACTTCATTCCCACTCTACCTCTAAGTTACTTTATATATGTCATTTAATAATATATAATCAATAATATATAAATCGGTCATTATAAAAGAAAACTGTAATTTATCTAATTAAGTCTTATTTACATATACGTATATATTATATTTTAAATGTTAATTTGGTATTTTCGTAAAAGGTAAATCGATATCTATGTAGATGTAAATTAAATGCAAACTGCGTCCACCATTTAGGTAATTCACATTCTCCAGTCGCAGGTCTGCTGGTAGAAATTTCGTTAGATATAAGCACTACCTTTGTACTCAATTGTTTTACCTTTGTTGTTTGTGCTATGTATGTGAACATAGATAAATAAATAATATAACTATACTCTTTAGTTATGCTGTTTAAGATAAAACTTGTTGGTTCGCCTCTATGTAGGGCCTGTGGGGAGCACACCCAACAAACGGAATACACTACAGTAACTGTGATGCTCTTGTTAGGAAAAGACTGGATCTCTTTGGACTGGGCTATCCCAGTCCTGAAGATATAAGGCTGCTGTCTCCGGGTGTACTTAGTAAGTACATCTTGTAGGTATTCCAGGACAACGGTCATTAGGATTGGGGAAGCACAAAAGGTCCCATTGGGTCGACGTGCTCCGGGAGTAATCCTGGCCCTACATATTTATAGATACTCTTGCAGTATTGCTTTGACGTAAACTTATATGAAATAGATTTTTACATATTTTTAATTATAATAACAATCATGGCTTAAGAATTATTATTATCTGACATCACTCTGCCTAAGAATTCGGCAAATGTCGCTACACTACTTTGCGTACAAAGAGATTTTGTGACATGTTTCTCTGACGCACGACTACAGCGAGGAATTCCATACCGGCACACATAGTCCGGTTCCCATGTTGTATGAAGGAAGGAACCTTGATACATCATGGGAACTTATGGAACGTATGGAATGACATGGGTTCCTTCAAAAATGGCGTGAAAAGGCCCTTTTTGGGCCGGCAAGGTGACTTTATGTTTTTTACCTTGTAAGAGCTTTGGAACTATGTTTTAACAAATATATTTATTTATCTAATAATTAATATATAACAATAAAATAAATAATTCAATACATATTTGATTTCATCAATAAACAATTTGTCAATAGGTCTGGTTTACAAATTGACTACGCATTAAGTAAAATGATACTGTGGTAATAGTTTGTGTGATTCGTTAGCTAAAGAGCCTTGGTGAATATGTGTTAAGCATACGTTGGCCTACAATTTTAACTTAATTTATCTATTTTAATTACCATTATATATACTATAACTCTAATAAAGAATAATAAGAACTATGTTTTTGATTACTCTAAATAGTCGCTAAGAAAATAAAAACCATTTGCCTTCAGTCAGAGTTTTTATGACTACGTATTTTGATTCTATACAGTAAGCAGCGAGACGCTTAAAGGAATGCTCGTAACTGTACGGGAGTAGGCTACGAGAGTGTATAAGCTACGATATAACCGCTTACCCTCAGATGGGCCATAACTCTGTTTGCCATTCGTATAAATACAATAATATTTCTCACACGCCTATTATCTAGCTCAAATTAAGCATTTTTTTATATTGTGTTACATACACGTTGTTTGATACTCTATAACAGAGAAGTATAGCTAATAATATGTATATAAACAATTGTAAATGTATATACCTCGGGACCTGTGGCCTAGAAGACAGGGATACTGACCACTCGACCAGACGACCGTCAGTATTAATAGACACTACTAATAAACATATTATTGAACAACTCAACACTATAAAATAAAATTCAACACACTGCTTCTAATAAAAATCTAAATATTACGGGGACATAGGTATGTTCATATAAGAGCCTGGTTTTTTCTGAAATAAATGCGCTAAATTATCAAAAAAAATAGCTTAATGTTCACGAAATAAATTTTTTCATAGAATCTTGGTGAGCGTTTAAATATTATAATTTGGTCTGCAATTACCCTAATCGATAAGTTTATATATATATGTGTGTGTGTGTGTATACATATATATGAAACAGGGAATCCATGCTCTCATAGTGTGATAAAGAAACAAGTCATGAAGATTAGAGATGGCGGCAGTGAATGGTATTATATATATATGTGTATATATGGTATTATATATTTATCACACTATGAGAGCGTGGATTCCCTGTTTCATACAACACGGACTCGTATAAAAGCGGCGTGAACAGTCACCTTTTTGTCCGACTAGGTGTAGCTAGGGCAGCTAAATGAGAACGAAATCATAAAATGTTGTTAAATAAATGAACTTACCCTACAATTGAATGAATGGAAATGAACACTTGAAAATCTCACGTAACTCACTAATCAAATAAAGAATGATGTATATGAATGATTCCATATATTGCATGATTTAACTATCCTATATGTCATAAAACTACACCAATTTCATGACAAAAACAACACAATATATGAAATAAAATATACAGCACCCAACCAACCCCGCCATTACGCCCCAAAAACTCCAATAGTTATTTATGTAATACATAGACCATAGATAATATACCTTGAACCGAGAACAGTTCAAAGTCCAAATATGGAAGTTGCTAATATCCTGAAACACGCGTGATGTAATTACAGCAACGGCCATGTTGTTATTTGCTTATATCGTTAATGTCATATTAAATATTTAACTGTTTTGAGGAACTTTAAATTTGTGGGTTTTAATTGTAGATTTTTCGAGTTTTAAAATCAAATGAGCTATTTCGTTGTTAATACTTCTACTACGGGTTACTTAACTCGCGTTTTACTGTTATCGGTATATAAGGTCGGGGAAAAAGTATTCTCGCATATATATAAACTTGTAATAAAATATCTTTGGCTGTACTAATTGTATCTGGCTGGTTTGTTTCCCACTATTTTTCATTTGTTTTTCTTTCTGTCAAAATGAGCGAATCGAATGAAGAAATTAGATACATGTTAAAATGTTATTACAAAAAAGTAAAAAGCAACACAAGTCGCGAAAATGTTACATAACTTTATTTTTGCTTTGTTTGAATTAGACGTTATTGTTCTCCGGATATCAGTTGGATACATACGGTAAATAATCTAAGTATAATTATTGGTTAGTAAGGAAAGTGGTTCCTTTTAGATTGCCACCAGTTTCTATCTCTTCAGAATTTTTAAGGCAGCGTCAGGTTAACGTCAACCCAAAGGATGGCTGCCAAAACTACTTGTTTTTTTGACCAGAAGTCCCAAAATTTCAACGGGATCATGTCTCTATTTAGAAGATGGCATTGAAATTATATGTAAATTTTATCTTTTTTCCCGACCTATTAGATACAATTTTTAATAATACCTAGCAAACTACTTTACTTGTTAAGTCTGTTGTGATGGATGGTTTGTTGTTTCAAATAACAGTCTAAAAGAATAGAAAAGTTCCTTACATTGCCATGACTAATGTATGCAGTTACATGGCATTGGTCTATTGACTTTTAGGTTCATTACGATGATCATTACGCAGCTACGTTAAGATTTATTCAAAGTCAAAATATTTTATTTAACTTTAGTGCATATATATATATATACTTATTGAACGTCAATCTAAGCCATTTTTCTAAATCTACCGGGGGTTCAAATTGACAACTTCTTAATAATAGATATAAAACAATTCAATTAGCATAGAATTGCCAAAACTAGAAATTTGTAATCGACCAATTTTGGACGTGGGTTTTGCTAATTTTTTATGAGAAACAAAAAATAATCGTTTTCTTTTACTTAGCCTGCAGTTTATATTGGTAATTAGCCATTAAAATTAGCTGTTAATCGATAGTGTACATAACTGGGTTAATTAAAATAATGTTCAGTGGGACTATAAGTACCATGGTTTGATCTCCCAGTATAAACAAGTACACAGAAAATACTATAGAAAAGTAGTATAATGACACTGCAACGACTCTCAAAACTCTACCACTTTCATAAAAATCATGAATATTTGTATTAAACGTTACGATTAGCTATCTTATGCAAGTGTAAATAAAACTTTGTCTTCTATAAAAGCTAGCATGCTTCCGGTGTCAATCACATTCCCGATAAACAATATCTATTCATAGATAATGATTTTGGGCCTGTGCGAAGGTTCCGCGGGGTGAGCCATGACCATCATCAATCATCGACGGCACGTCTTGTCGCCGCATAGGTCAAGGCGCGGTGGGGTTGGTGCCGAGGGCGGGCGGGCGCGCGTGGGCGGCCTTTTGTTTACGGGCGGCCAGCGGCAGTCCCGCGCGCAGCCGCCGCGAGCGCCCGCGCCGGTCCGCCGCGCGCGCACCCTATATCCAGTTCACGGCCGCTCTATTAACGGACGGCTATTTCGGCGCATAATATACCGAACGGTGCGGAGCAGTGTTCAGTTTCGCGCGGGCAGGTGCGCCGGCCGAGGTCGGCGATGCGACGGACCTGACCCGATGTGACCCGCCGCCATGGAGCGCCGCCGTCGTCCCGCCCGCCTCGACGCGCCCGACCCCATGACGAAGGTGGCGCGCCGCCGCGAGAAGCCGCGAGAGCGCTGGCTGCTCACGCGCAAGACATGGAAGTACATGTCCGATGCTGGGCGCCGGCTCATCCCGGAAGGCTCTCAAAACCGACCGGAAGACGTGCCGCGCATCGAAGCCTACTTCCAGGAGGTGTGTGCAAAAGAGCCTCGTTTCTTGCTCTGGCGCAAGAGCTCTTACCCGGGGGCGATCCCTCGGCCGCGCCGCAAAAAGCGTGCTCGAGGGGGATCGGTCCGAGCGCGCTCACCTTCCGATGACACGCCGTTAGCGCCGGCGCGCCCTACGGAACTCTTTATCCCGCACACCTCCGGAGGCCGGTTTGATATAGCGAAGCTTCGGCGCGACTTTTTTGCCACGCCACCGACTTCCACCGCTGGCTCCGGCTTAGGATATCACTCGTCCGGTTCAAGATTTCTCAGCGGATCAAACTTAACTCTGCGAGAAAGTGGTGGCCCGCCAGCAACCACTGAAGAAGATGAAGATAGTAATCTAGTCGATTTATTGCGAAAGTACCTGAAAATAGAAGAAAGTACGGGAGTGTCTAAATTATCGGACTCTGAGGAGTTAGTGCGTGTTTTAAGGCGCTACCTGAAAAGGCAGGCCGACAATGTGCCCGCAGAAGGCGATGCAGACCCTACACAGAGGTCGTTGCTTGAGAATCTCGGCAGGTACTACTGTCGTTCGCCGAACAGGGAACATATAGTGCAGGATTTGTTAACTGATAGGAATTTGTTAAAAAGACTGTATCATGACCTTCGTAAAACTAAACCTTATCGCGGCGGTCGAAGCGGCGGCAGTGGTGGTGGTAGTTTTGGACCTAGTGTGCTCTCTGCTGCATCAAACTCTAACACCAGAAGTTTACTGCGTAGTCGAAGTAGTGGTTTATCGCGCTACAGTGATGGAGAGGACTCTTTGCGGTCACCGCCCATGTCACCGCCTCCTCTCATCGAGGTATTGGGGGAATCTATGGAAGATAAGATGGTCGATTGTGGAACACAGACCGTTCCTATTCCAGAAGAGGTCCTTTTGGAGATGGAGAGGAGTTACCGTGAGAAGCTAGAAGCTGTAACAGCTCCAACGAGTCCCACAAGCCCACCGCCGGTGGATCGTAAGCCGGCACGGCGACGGTCCAGCGTTGATCATGATGACGTGTCACAGTCAGTCAGTGATACCATTAAGCGGTACCTTAGAATGGCTCGTAAAAAGAGTGTAGACGCTGACAAAGCGGATCGGTTTAAGCGAATCAACTACGATAAGAATTTGAGGAATATCAAGCCCCGGGCACCGGGGGAGGTAGATGATGATGGGCCGCATAAAGGTTGCCAGACTGAGGAGGGTTGGATCCTAACTTATAGGGATTTGCTTTTCGCGTCAGTGGCATCAACGCCGACGTCGCCACCGTCGCCGGTGTCGCCGTCGGCGCCGCACTCGTTTCTGTCAACGCTACTGGGGCGAAGTGCACCAACCGTGGCTCCTGGCGCAGGTGGCATGCAGAAGTCGCGGTCTTCGAGCAGCGTGGTGCAGAGCGTGAGCAAGCGCCTGTGGCGGACGAGAAGCCGCAGCTCCAGCCGCGCCACCGCCACCTGGACGCCTCAGGTCAGTCGCATTGTATTCTGTGTGTCTGTTGCCTATATAATTGCCTGCCTTCCACATGACTGAGTTCACAAGCATCTCTTTAATATAAAGAAGTACTAAATTTCAAATTGTTCTTATAATTTACAAAGACAATGCTTAAATGTTTAGTACATGCTCAAATGAAAGAATATTTTGAGAATTTGGCCGTAAAGCACGCTTTTTTGTTAGAAATACATACTATTATAATTTTTTTTTACAATAATAGCCAAAAGTAAGCATAATTAAGAGCTTGGGTTATGGAGATATTAATTTACTTAATAACAGAACTGTTTGTTAACTCAACTATTTTCATTCTATTATAGTCCTATTTTCATCTGTAAATAGAATATTTAAATTGGTATTAATGATACTAGCACCAAGGTAGAGAATCGTGTGGATTGTGAAAGGTCCTTCCTAAAGGTCCCACTCTTAGACGTCTTTTTACTAGTCCTGAAGTAACCTAAGCAGATTTCATAGATTTTAGGGTGATTTTTGGGTGTTTTTTAGGGTGTGATTTCACTTTATAATGGACTATACAGAGACAGACACTGAGTCCTTATACTTAGAGTCTATCCAAGAAATAACTTTCACACATTTGCCTTACTTAGTTCCTGATTATCTGTATTTGTCAAGGGATTCTTTACACAAAATCCCTTGGTCACAATCAAACTAGCTTTTATATTTTCAAAGTCAGTTTTTTTAAATCAGAAACAAATTTGACTTACTTTTTCTATTCAAAACAAGTGACTTATGAGTGTAGAATGAAGCTACTAAAAGCCGCCATAAACGAATGATATATTCGCGCAAATCTAGACTCCCAACGTATAAATTAGCGTATGTTGGTAAATGTTTGAGTCAATTTCTATGCTTGAATAAATTTTCAAACTTATGCAAGTTTAAACTTGTGCATATTTATCGTTACGTACAAATACAATAAGCTAACAATAGGTCTTTACAATTATAGAAAGTTTTTAAAAAATATCAACACAACGTATGTTGGTAGATAATTTCCGCGATTACGTAATCTTTACGAGTGGGGCTACCGTTCCCACTTTTTATTTTACGCATGATTGAACAAGAAGGTTCTTCTGAAAGTTCTGACTTCAGGAGAACCTTCTTGTTCTTAGAATCTGTCTAACGGTCTGGTGTTTATACCTAAATAATGTACAACAAATAATGTCAACCTTTCCACCTTGTATGGTTTCTATTCAAACGTAATACGAGTCATTATTGTTGTGAAATTGCAGTCATGTATGGTCCAATATTCATATTAGGGTTAAGTGCTGCCTAAATCAATGCCAGATATTTCTAATCAATATTTATTTAGTTGTTTTAGCAGAGTTGATGACAAAACTGATAATTACGGCGTAAGCGCTTGCGTTACGTACATTTTAAGATTTAATTATAACCAGAAATCCCACTGCATGTTTACTATATGTACGATATATTTTCAATTAATTATTGCTAATCTTTATCAAAAAACTCAAAAAGGGAATCGAGCCATTTAATTTTATGTTATTCGGGGGACAAGGGGTAGTTAACAAAGATCAATCCTTATTAAAGTTAATAATGTTGTTTACGTTAATTATTGCTGTATAATTTTACAGCTATCGTTAGCAGTCACAAGCTTTTATAATATATTTGTTTATTACTAATTACCTCATTAAATTGATTTAAATATTATTAACATTCAAGCTAACTTAAGAATAAATAAAAATTAAACAGTATCAAATAGGCATCCGCTAAGCATGTTGTCGCAACTGGGACGATCACGACGCTGGTATTGTGGGGATACCTTATATATTAGAATAAACTTGCACCACGAAATATGCAAATATTAAAAGTAATATAACAGGTAAAAGACTGGCGCTTTGATTTTATTTTGATTGTTAGATACACTAGTGTGTTAATCACTGAAATCTCAATAAAACTATGATATTCCTGGAAATTTTAAGAAAGTTCAAATATTTTCACAAACGTCTCCTCTAAACGAAAGCAATGAAACCAAATGTGCGTGGCGTATTTTGTTTAATATCAATATATTTCATCTGCTTCGTTGTTGTAATAACTGTCGTTGTAAATCCTCGGGCGCACGCGGTACGCGGTAGCCGTTCCAAAACACATACCTACACCACATTATTTTTCGTGCGAGTAGTTTATTCTCAACTGTAAACAAATACTGGTATAGTTGCTATTCCAATGATCGTTAGGCTTCGTACAACGTTCGATGGACAGAGTGTTACGCGGAGGGTTGTTTAGAGCTTAGTATTCCTAACTTTTGTAAAAGAAATTACCTAAAATATGGTGGGTGAAATGAAATAAATGTTTGATAGTAAAGGAAATGACTGTATAATAACGGCCGTCTGGTCAAGTGGTCTGTGCCCCTGTCTACTTAGCTAAAGGTCCCGGGTTCGAATCCCGACAGGGGCAGATATTTGTATGATGAGTACGTATATTGGTTCACAAGACATAAGTGTTTGTATTTATATTTAGTATATTTCTGATATGTAAAAAATGTTCAATTGTCAATTTAGTATGGAAACTGACGTAAACTGGCATTCCCTCCATCGCTCTCGGATTACAAATGGCAGTCGCAGTTTCTAGATGATAAAAAGTTCACCGTGTCATCTATTTATATTAAATTTTACAAAATATTATAAAACACACTTACATATAAACTCTCGATGAATATCAAAACCACGATAATACCTAAAATACTACGAGAGTCTAAAGAAGGGATTCCCAAACTATTTTAAGCAAAAGATCCCTGTTCCAAAATGAACGATACCTTAGACAACCATTGCCAAATATCTTTAAAAATTCTATCTCAAGTTTTATCCTATTGGTAAAAACTACTTAAAAATGTCAAAAAAAACGCAAACGTTTTCGGCGTTTATCTCGATGTCTGGGAAACAGAGAGTACTTGAGGTCGGAAACGAAAGGCCGTCCATTTAGCAAAGCCTGATGTAAAAATAGTATCTAAAAACTGTAATAAATAATAACATACATAATCACTTAAATACTTTAATCAGTTATCTTGACTGTTTCAAGTTTCACTACCAAGGCAATGGCTGGATTTTTATTACAGTACGCCATTTTCCATGGCCTCGGATATTTTCGTTCTTTATTTGTGTATAAACCGTTAAGTAGGACGCTTGTCCAACATTTAATAATATTGTTATAGAAAATTATACAAAGTAGAAAATTCTTTACGAACATAAATAAGAAATTTAAAAAAAAATATTGTAACTTTTTTATATTTCATTTATTTGTATTTCATTTAACGTTTAATCCTCAATGTGGTATTAAATGTTTGAAGTAAAATTTAATAATATATTATTTCATTATTTTACATATTTTAGTATAATATCTGTACTACTAAATACCTACTTCTATACTTTTTATGGTAACACTCTTTGGGATGCGACATCGTAATATAGAAATTAGTCTATGAAGCAAAATCAGTAAGACTTTAAAAGTGAAATCAATTCAATTGGTCCGTAACTCGAATTTTCTTTAACAACCTTATTCCTTATTATTTAAGAGACGTTTTTTGCATGTTTCTATTTTCTTGTTGTTGTATTTTTTGCGCTTTAAACAATATTTACATTGTATTGTATTATACAACTAGAAGATGAACAACATTAAATCATTAACAAACACATAATAAACACAAACATTTGTATCTCCCCGTGTTATAGTCATTGGATTGTTTGCACATTGCACTGAAGACAAATTCTTTACCGTGCTATCAATTTTATTAAGAACCGTGTTACATATCATAGGAGTTGGTAATTTTGTTAATACGGCGAGTATTTAAAATGGTTGCCTTAAAGTAAATAACTAACTACCATAAAACCATTGTTTTTAGCTTCAGCTTCTATTATTTCTGTTTTAGAACCAACTCCAAACAATAAAATTTGAAGGTAGCCCTGGGATCCCATCGTCAGATTCTGACTTGGTGACAATAGGACGTAATTAGTATACTCTATTGAATAAAAAAAGAATTTTGAAACTCGGTTCCAATTGTCAAAGTCATCGTGTAACAAAAACTAAACTGATAAATAATAACAAACATAAATAACTTCCAATCAAACTGCGAACCCCCTCCTTTTTTGAAGTCGGCTAAAAAACAAATCTATCCTGGTAATTCTATTACCTAAATTATTTATTCTTATATATTGAGCGCCGCTTTCATTTAAATGATTTTTAAACTTGATGTTTTGCAAAAAAACTTCATTTAATGTTATTGTAAATATAAATTAGAAGCTAAAGTCCCGTAATTTATAATCAACAAAAAATAGTAAGACTGAATCAATAATTAATTTTAGATTTGCGATCATAGTGACACTTAGTCATATTTTTCTTGTGGGAATGTTTCGAAACTGTATTTTGTTATTTCATTATGATTTTTTCAACTATGTGATATCATATGATATTTCTAATGATTCCTATGAAAATATACATCAATGAAACTAAAGTACGTTCTGTTTCATTGAGCAATACAGTTAGCATAATGAATGACCCAATTTTATTTTTAACTCTGGCAATTTTTTAACTGTATTCTATAAATAACTGACCGAATGTAACCGGCGGCATTAATAATTGTCAAAATGTAGAAAAGTTTTTATTTACTAAACTACTCAAATTGTAATGACAAATTCAAAATTTTAAGGTGTACTAGCACCGTGGTGCATTCATTTATTATTGTCTATTTATGTAAAACATTTAAAATACATTTAATGTGTTGGATTTGGATTTTAGATTTGAATTTGTAGTACACTTATGTCTTAAGTTATTATTACATTGGCCTGTAATCATTCAAAGAAGTAATTAGCATATAAATGGCCACACGTACAGATCCTGTAGTAACGTTTATGTAATATACTAATTGTAAAGGTTACAGGAGGATCTAATAATAATTTCTGAAAATCTCAAACTCTTATAATTTCTTTGTTCAGTTCAATTAAATTTAAATATTGGGGTGGGGAATCGATATCTTTTTTTAATAAACAGCTGTCTATTTGCAAGCCAGATAAAAAATACAATAAAACCTTTGATAAATAACCTCCTTGACCATCTTTTTTAAAAAATATTGTTCCATTTTTAAATTACACGGCAGATATGAGTTTACATAGTAATTTATTTGAACGCTACAACACGACAGATATGAATTCTTTTATAACTTTCGCCGGCGGCTGCTCGCATGTATTAGTACAATACAGCAATACCGAATTATCTCGAAGTAGGTTGTCAATATAATGCTCAAATTTCTAAGCCTGTTTGAGAAACTATATATTACTTAAAAACTTGTCTTACAAATATATATTAACGAAAACTAATTACACCAAACAATGTCTGTTTGAGCGATCAAACAAACATTCGTTATAACGTTTCGACCATCAAGCCCCACTCAACCCAACAAACAGAAAATTGGCAGTGATCTAATATTTTTTGAATAAAATACAAAGTTTTGAATCATAAACGGGATATTTACCATGTAATTTATTATGTATTACGTCTAATACTTCTGATCTGTATCTCTTATGAAATGATAGTTTCGATGCAACCTTGTTCTGCTAACATGTGAACTACTTACAAACTCTCCCGCCGATGCTAATTCATCGTAACTTAAAACATTTATAAATATAAACAAAAAGTATAAATTGAAATAGTTTCTAATGTGACCTTCAAACATCACACAAGACACATCTTTAATATTAATGTGTTCGGGTTGGTCCATTTCTTAACTCCAATCTTTCCTCCTCGTCACACAAAATTATAAACGTTCCCCGTAGGCGTGAAGCGAGACAAAACACATATTTTACAATCATAGTGAGTCACTGGCGCACGAGTTTTCTTATATTTTCGAATGACAGACAGATGAACTAACTTTCGCTATTTTTTATAATATTAATAACATAATTATTTGTTAAACATCAACATCTTCATTTTGATCTAGTTATTGGAATGACTGTGAGTTGTTAGACGACATTTTATTAGATGTTAGTGATGGAGAGGACAGTAATCGAATTATGATATTGTCTCTCACATTTGAAGATAACATTTTTAGTACACAAAATGAACGTAAAAAAGTTAAATTTAACAACCGCAATGACAAAACTATAAATACGAAGTTATTACCCATATCAACTGAAGTAAAATTATATTAAAATATACAACACGAAAAGTACAAAAGTATAATAATCATAAAAAAGACAGACTATAAAAAGATATATGTATAAGATAATAGGTATAAATAATTAAGATTGACACGTTAAACACGGAGATTCGTTACTTCTTCTCCAAAGCTAAATTATTTGTCGAAAAGGTGGTAGGGTTAAAATTTGAAGATTTAAAGGAACATAGTAATTGATTCCATTTAAATAAAGATCTTTTTGATATTGATTCTGTAATTATATTAAATTTTTGATACAAAGACATTGATGACCTTAGATAAGTCTTGTGAAATGACATAAATTAATGAGAATAAAATTGAATTTGAAACGATACGAGACGAAACCGTATGAGCTGATCTTTCGCAATAGTGGTAAACACGCCACGTGTCAAACTCGTAAAACTTTTATACTTGTACTCGATGAAATGAAAAATTGAAGTCTGCACCTTTCTTTTTAATTAATTCGGTCACAGTACTAACCAAACCTAACCAATTGAAATAAGTGTCTTTTAATTTGTTAATGCCACCAAATTAAATTGCCAGTTAGGTTTTGCGAACGCCGAGTAGAGCCCAGCATGTATTGACAGGGAGAAGTATCTACATAACTGCGAATGCTATTTCCTAACGTAAAATAAAATTTAAAAATATCGAATAAATAGACAATTAACTACTAACAAAAGTCAAAAGTCAAAAATAACTTTATTTAAATAGACTTATTTACTAAGCTCTTTTAAATCGTCACAACAGGGAATATGTATGAGAATACAAATAAATATAATTAAAGGCAATAGTCATAACTTTAACTAGGTATCAACCGGGCATTTACTAATTGTCCCAGTTATAGTATTTATATGTACGGAATAAATTGTTAGTTTTAATTTTTAAAATTAAAAATAACACTAGTATGCATATTCCCAATTAACCCTACTAAGAAAGTATTAATCAAAAACGACTAAATTTTTTTTAAGAGCAGTGTTACATTTAAATACTCTTTACTTATAAAACAAGAGTTATGGTACAATCTATTTCAATACGTATGAATGCTCTCTCGTGTTCCCAGTCGTTGTTTCGTATTTTATTTTCAACCAATACGATAAAATATATTTGTTCTTGTAAATATCTTTCAGACATTTTTCTAAAGTATTGATAGTTTTACTAAAAACACACATAGGCTTTTGACAAAATTAGTAATATTAGCTGACGCGAAAGATGTATACTTATAGTTTTTGTATGGTTGTATGTTGTGCACGTGATTTAATAATTTCGACCCTGATCTTACCAATTTTTAAGAGTTCCAGCTTTGGATCAATCTCGTTTCTATATTAAATTATTGATCCTTTTCTGAACTTTTTATTTGTCATTAAAATTATTTTTGGATGTTCTAGTAGTGTTACGTCTGAGTCATAAGAGCATCGTATTGAAATCATCAAAAGATTTTTAGTAACTGCTGTAGCTATATCGTATTCATAGTCGAATATTTATTGGATAATCTCAATGGTACTAAATTTATTTCGATACAAAAATCTTATACATAAACATGAATTGATGTTCTTTAGTCTTGCTAAATCTCAAAACGGCTTGATCAATTAAAATAATTGTTATTGTGTTTGATTCAGTTTAATTTAGGAGTGGTTTAATAATAAAAATAACTGGGAAAATTCTAAAAAAAAAGCTTAAAAACATACTACTGAAAAATGGTCATTTAGTATGAGAAATTTTGAGATGACTTGACTTGACTTGACAAGTCAAGTAAAGTCAAGTCATCTCAAAATATATTTATTTAAATAGACTCATTTAGTAAGTTCTTTTAAATCATCATAAAAGGGAATATGTATGAAAAAAATAAACAAATGTAATTAAAGGTAAAAGTGATAACTTTAAGTGGTTATTAACCAGGTATTTACAAAGTGAATTTAAATATGTACTAAATAAATTGGTAGTTTTAATTTAAAAATAAATAGTAGCTGCAGAGAAGAAACGGTGTTAAATATTAAAATTGTCATTACTTTCATCGGTCCTTCAGGTTTTTCTTCTTTCTTATCATATATGTCGCTAGTAGTACTTTGTAGGTGATATAAAATTCATAGAGTCAAGTGGTATCCAA
The DNA here is from genome assembly GCA_943193645.1 of Acentria ephemerella. Taxonomy (NCBI): domain Eukaryota; kingdom Metazoa; phylum Arthropoda; class Insecta; order Lepidoptera; family Crambidae; genus Acentria; species Acentria ephemerella. The sequence goes on from OW971894.1 coordinate 1,017,380, forward strand.
TTAAATTTAAATAAAGACGGTTTCAGTACAGATTTACTTCATATTCAGAGAAGTGCGTATTTTCAAACTTATTCTCATGTGCATAGAATATAAATAGACAATAAGGAAGCAGGCTTTGTCCACTATAGTATTATATATGGGGACTTGGGGAAATTCGCAGTGTCAAATGATATCTTATAATTAGTTTTTAAGAAACTTATTCTTTGTTACACATTAAACTAATGTCAGTTAGTGGTTTTGACCATAATAATTCGAAATATTAAATTTATTAGCCAATCTGAAAAGTTGGTCGAGCCATAAGTTCTGTGTGACTTACAACGTCAGGTTAGTTTTAAGCTCTGCGATTCTATTCTAACCCGAAATACTTTTCGGGATTAGTACAGATTATTTGTGTTTTGTTGTTGTTTTATTTTTTATTCTTAACGGGGTAACTTGGGGTAATAGGGGGGTTCTTGGCATTTATCTCACCTGACGTTAAGTGAAGATGAGGCCGAAAAAACTATATCCGGATTCCTCTACCACAGAGGAAAGTTCCTATGTTGGTGGCAGAATTAGATGAGACGGTGGTAAGACACATGGACTTAGAATAAGCCAGTAATTGAACCCCGGACCTCCTGATGAGAAGTAGATGGCTTCAGCCCCTAGACCACAGAGGGGGTTAAGGTGTTGTATAATATGTTATATTGATGAACAGCTACTTATTGTATGTACAAGTGAAACTGGTGAAAATATGACCTTCTTTGATTTTTATAGACGAGTGTATCTTTAACTATTTTTGTACAAATACAACAAACAAATGCCACGGCACGTTGAGTGTGTAATAAGCCCAAGATCATAATATAACCTGTATTTTAATTTTCATGTATTGAACACTAATGTTTGATGTTATTTAAAAATACCTGATTAAGATGCGAGTGATATTGTGCAGTGTGATGACGTCACGCGTCATGTGCAGGGCAGCTGTCGCTGGACAGACGGCAGCGGGCGCTGCGTGCGGCTGACGGACACGTCGCTGCTGACCCTCAGCGAGGTGGAGCGCCGGGCGTTGCAGCAGGCCGCGTTGGCGAGGCTCACGCAGATCAACCTAGGCACTACTATCAAAATTCCAGAAGGTATCTATTTATTATATATACTTAGACAAATATTTCCACAGAATTATCGATTCGATTTAATTCGACTAAACATGGTTTCTTCAAAGAGGTTGCACGAACAACTTTTGTCTAATCTTGCACAAAACCATCTCACCCAAGCGAATATAATGCTTCAATATACTCTAGACAGTTTTAATATTACTTTAGCACTTTACACTTTCATGGTCACTTACATATAAATTAGAATTATAAACTGTATACATGGTACAATTTCATTTGATTTTGTGTACATTTTTAAATTCTTAAGTTTGAATCTAATGAAACTTAACTTAATATACACAAATATATAGTTCCTTACAAGAAGGTATTTCTTAGATTCGTTCAGTATTTATTATATTATTATTATTATTATTTTGGGGCTGTCCAACAACTTCAGGATTTTTCCAGCTTATGGATTTTAATTTCATTTGGTTCGATGATGTTTCTCCTCAGGTTAAAGCTTCGTTTGGGGTTCACAATTACTTAGGAGGTACATTGGAGTTTCACGCTCCTTTCCATTGTACCGACAGACCTCAGATTCACTTAATCTCATATTGAATAAGTGTCTGATTTGTTTGAGTGTCCAGTCGAAGTTCTAATCATTTAGTATGATAAGTCGCCTGACTGGCATGTTAAACGTTAAAACTGTCATTTCTTACACCGGTCCTTGCCACAGTAGCCTTGTAAGAGACTTTGAGTGTATCAAACTAGGCGTCCTTAGCCACTGTTCTGTCTGTTGTCCCCGATCTTCAGATCTAGCTAACCTATCGGCCTTTTCATTGCTTATGACACTAGAGTGACCAATAACCTATCTCAGAGTAATTCTTTACCTGAATCCCAATAAGTTTAGTTTTTACACGCAGTATCGTTCCCAAGAGAACACGTATTATGAATGCTAAAAATCATTAAATGAGGAAGATATAGGATTTAAAAATTAAACTTTTTGGGAACATATTTCAAATCTCAAAGAGTATCAGTAATTTAGGGTCTTAGGTGGTTTTTTATCTATACTCTACTTCTCAACTACTTTAAGACTTATTTATTGGTCTAGAATGTTAGAAAATAAATAATAATTTTTTTTCTAACATTCTAGACCAATAAATAGATTTTACTATGTAAAGCAAAATTAGAAACTGAATTCTAAAAGCCGGCGACTTTAAATTTATAAAGTTTAATTTTAAATATAGCAATTAGACCTGTTTTAATTATTGACAGCCATTCAGTGAAACGTTACTCAATGCGAGCAATAGAGAGGTGTTTAACGATCTACTAATTTAACAACCGCATCCCGCCCGTAACGATCAGATCTCTGCAAGTTACAATAAACTAATCCACTAGAGACTGAAGAATTTCTGCCAGAATATAATTTTCTACAATTCTTAGATGATTCCTGATCCATTTGATTGATGATGAAAAAATTAACATTATTAAAAAAAACATTATTTTTAAAAAAGGAACTTAATAATTTATTCGAACAACTCTGAAAAATAAACAGTTCTCAATTTAATATTCAGCGTAGTGATCAACGGGGTAGTGTCCAAATTATACAGATTGTTGTTGAGTATTTTTTTACCAAAAGCTCAGCAAATGACTCGACATCACTTGATGATAAGTAGTAGAGGAGTCCATATGTGAATATAGCTAGTGTGGCATGAACATACTGCCCTAGGAACCCTCACCTTGCTGGCCCAAAAAGTGCTATTCCAAGCCTCTTTTAAAGGAACCTATGTTGCATGAAGGAGAGAATACTTGTGCCGGTAAGGAATTCCACACTCTAGCTGTGCGGCAGAGAAAGGAGTAGTAGACGTGGCTATAGTGAAAGAGTGACTCCGAGTGAGTATACTGTTAACACACGATGCTTAGATACGTCGTTAGAATTTTTAAGAACTACCGGGGACAACAAGAGTACAATATGTGACATATTTTAAAAATTATACTAAAACTAAAGTTCTTAATACTGGAGTGGTAAGGCCATTTTAAATTTTTCATCACTGACTTTTGCAGCATTGCGTAACACTTGTGCTGTAAAAGTGTTGATATTTATTTACTACATCCCGATTTATGAAACATGTTTGTCGTCCGATCATCTCGAAATAGTGCGCGGTGAGGTGAGCGTCGAATTGCACTCTGGTGCGACGCCAAAATACAGGATTCTGACCCAGAGCAGACTAGTACACCAGTCATAATAGTCGTTCCTCTATTGGTTCTGCTGTGGTAGACTGTATAAACCTATTTATAGAGTCATATGTGTACGTGTTGTGTAATTTAGTTCGATATTATTAAAGGTTTCGTGATCGAAATACGTTTTCACCAGTTTGAGCTGGTTATCTGACTGTGAACCAAAAGGGATATTTAGATCTGACTCCTTATAGGCTTCATTTTTGAGATATATTTTTGTCATCTTTATGATAACTAATATAAACGTATTCCTTAACATGAGTGTTACTTTTATTAACTGCTTTGCCAGCATTCGTTTTAACTGTTAAATCGCGTGGGACTGCACTACCAACAAAAAATTTAAAATGTGCCAAAATTAGCTAGCATAAAATATTCAGATAATAAATTAAATAAGTAAACTAACTTAAAAAACAAAAACTTAACGACAAATAATAAAACTTTTAAACTAAATAACATTGTAAATATAGGACCTGAGAAGTGCATTTGGCGTGTATGCTTCTTTGTCCAAAAAATGAAATATTACGAACACGCAAAGTTTAAATTAGTATGAGTATTAAATTAGTTTGTGTAAATAGAAATACAGAGCAGGTCTCCTCAGTTAAACTCTCAAATATCTTCTCACGGTTGATAAAGTATCAAAAGATATTAAAGTCAGAAATAATTATTTTGCTCGGGTCGAAAATGTCTAACATCAGAGTATACAGTGACTCGACACAAGTGACCTACTAGTGACAACAATGTTAAAAGTTTTATAAATACCAGACGAGTGAAATGTTTTATAAATGTCACACAATTTTCTAAATGTCAACGAGATCTTACGGAGTTGTGTCTTTGTTTAACTGGGAGTGGTTGCTTCACTAACGAAGGTTCGTAAAGCATTAATAAATCAGCGATGACCAGTATTTTAATGTAAATGACTAAAGCTAAAAATAAGAGTTTTAATCACCAACAAATGATTATTGGAGTGAGATAGAGAATAGACAGAAATAAATTGATAAACGAGTGATCCCCGAGCCTCTAGTGGATCAAACGAGCATTCCTTCACTATGAGCAAGAAATTTAATTAATATAGAAGCGACGAAAATACGCTATACCTTTCCTACAGAAACATGAACATTTTGCACGCTCGTAAATGTTCACATTAGGTATGTAACCGTAAAAATGCAGTAAATTAACTTTGTGACCTACTGCTGGTTACAATAGGCTAAAAATACACGGCACATGCGAGAAATGCCGGGCTATTTTCAAAATGACGGTCTTAAATAAATACGTTCGTTACGCAAGCGTGACGCGGATGACGTCACGCACCGCCCTGCTGACAATCCGCTGGTACAGGGTGCGCGGGTGGCGGTGGGAGTTGAATGCTCTATAAAGTGCAATCAACTTGACGGATTTTACTTACTAAAGGATGATAAAAGATAGTTTATTTTATGGTTGAACCAATAAATGCGTAATTTTGTAGTGTTTCTCCAACTTTTTAAGTTTTAAGTTTATCTAGCTTGTCCTGTTAATCACACCGGCTAAGACAGAGCTGCACCGTTCTAATAACAACTGAACACACTGTGAAAGTTTATAAATATTCCACTTGCCGTTGTCATGCAGACTGTACATACGACATAAAGAAAATATCACTCTGACGATAGTTCCAAGTGCTCGTTGACGGTTGACTTTAAGACACTCTGTATAAAGAACGCACTTGGCACCCGCCCGGCGTCTCTGGGGATCACATGATTCCGGACTCTGTTATTAGAGATTATTTTCGATTAAGAATCTTTTAGTGGGCGGTCAGGGAGATATCTGATGGGACCTTTAATTGAATTAAGTGTTTGCCAAAAGTTGGCAATGTCTTTTTTAAAAGCTTCGTTCATTTATAAATTAAGGTTTATTTAACACCCTATATAACGATTTACATAACTTGTTCAGCAAGAAAAATTTGTCATTTATATGTATATTTTCTCTTTTTATCTCGACATTTACAGTTTTATTAAGGTTTCCTCTTTCAAATTACTGTAAAATTTTTTGTTTGAATTATTCCTATTGTGACATTATGAGTTAAATAACTAAAACAAAATTTAACAACGTCTTAACTAAAGGATTTAATAAAGACAGTAAAGCAACCTAGCCCGTGTTGCTTAAAGTCTGTACTGTATTGTATTATAGAAAGTGCCTTCTTGTCGCAAAAGATATTTTAACATGTCCATTGTACTAAGAGATTTAGTGACTCCTTTCTCTGTCGCACAACTAGAGCATGGAATTCCTTACCAGCACTTTTCCCTCTTTCTTATAACATGGGTTCCTTTAAAAGAGGCGTGAAAAAGCACTTTTTGGGCCGGTAATGTCACGTGCTTCACTAGCTATCTTCACATATGGACTCATCTACTGCTTATCATCAGGTGGTGTCGAGTCATTTGCTGTGTTTTATATAAAAAGAATTGTGTTCGAAAATATTTGAAGAGAATCAAACAAGAGACAGAGAACAATAGTCTTTCAATAACATTAAATTAGATCATTTTCGTATTAGGGTCATTGTTTTGATTATTGTTAAGAATAGTAATAATAAATAATTACCATTTCAAAGATAATTCAGTATCACAGCGCAAATAGAGACCGTACGGTGATTTTATGATACATATTGTTGATACATATAAACCTCGCTTTAATTTGACCGCTGAAGTAAGATTGTCTTACTTACTTACTTAAAGTGAAATTTACCAATTACCTCAAAGTCAAAGTCAAAAACTACAAAATCGTATAACATTGTTATTTTTGTTTAGATTTGCATAAGTGCGTTTTAAAGTTATGAACAATCGACAAGACATTATTAAACATAACTCTTGTCTGGTCTAGTGGTCAGTTTCCCTGCTTTCAGCCAGAAATCTCAGGTTCGAATCCCGGTAAGGGCAGATGTGATGAGTACCAATATTAGTTCACGAGTCATAGATGTTTAATATTTCTATCTTTGTTTCTCTGTTATCTAGTATCAAATGATGCTTACTTTGAGATAAATAAGGCGTGAGTGTAAAAAATATTATTATTAAAATAAATCCTTAAATAAACTCTCTCTCTCTTTCTAACCTCCAACGCGCGGCACGATCAACTCCATGGACACTGACTGCAGGTACCGCGTATAACTATTTAACTAAATTTATTGAAGGAAAAGATCACTAATATGACACGAAATGAATACAGTTAGATTTGTGGACAGTGTAACATTTGTCTTTGTATGCTCTAAAAACCCTAGAAAAACTGGCCTCAACTACAGAATATGTTAAACTTTAGATGTTTTATATATACTAGATATTCGTATAAACTTTCACAACAAGATAAGATGATTACTAAATAGACAATTTGCGTCATGCGTCAGTCTTATCGGCGACGTATTTTCGGCTATACTTTATGTCAGTCCACTTCTAATGTGCGCTAGCACTCAGTTGACGTCCAGTGATTTATATATATTTTGGTTTGGTAATAATGTCTTGTTGATTGTTAATGACTTTGAACCCAAAGGGGTAATAAATAGGATTCAACTGCTTCGTACGTTAACCCATTAATTAACCCAATTTACGACTTGTTCAATCTAGTAAGCTAATCTTTGTTATGAGAATGTAGTGCAATAAAAACAACCCTAGTGGTGACATTGAACAAAAGATCCTAAACTGAAACAATAACAAAAATTAACACAATGGAAATTTTCATAACCATTAACAACAATATTGAAATCGCTAAAGTAGATTTCACTTCAGCCATTACTAGTCCGTAATTAACATCCCACAAGCGATGCACCAATCATTCTTAATACGATCGGACAAGTCTCGTCCACGCTAACGTGATTTACTTCCCGACATTGGCACCGGCGTCGGAGCACCTAACGAGGGTTGTCTTCCGTACAAGTGACCTAGGATAATCAATATTTAATATAGAATAGAAACTGGAAAATATTATCGTGGAAGCTATAAGATCAAAATTGTTTTTTTAATTCTTAAAGTTGAATATTTTTTATGATGTTCAATTTATCAAACACAACATTACATTTAAAAATACCTTTTTGCCTTAAGTATCATTCTTCAGTTTGATCAATAAATTATCAGATCTAAATATATCAGACCTGTACCATATCAGACTAAATTATCAATATTTTGAATTCAATGTCCTTTAAAATCTTTTCTTAAAAAATGTAGGACTCACAAAACTAGAAATGTTGGAAATGCAATAATATCAGTAAAATTTCACCTAACATACATTATTTTTGCTTTTACCGACCTTTGTCCGGAGATTGCCCATAGGCTTTTGATAATAGTATTAATAAAAAAATTATTGATAATTAAAACTACTAGAAAGATCATGAAGTTTATTTATGCACGGAAAACTTAACACTCCAATAACTCTCGTTCACTTTAATAGAGTATTCAGAGTATTAACGACATTGTAGTAATTGCATTATATTTTAACCAACCCTAAACACCAAGGTTTGACAAACGCTGTGTTTCACTTAGCAACCGTTTACTCCCAAACAGATGTTACAATCGCAGCTTTTCTAAAAATAGAGTGGAATCCGAGGTATTCTCCGTACGAACGTTATCTTTTACATGTTGGTCGACAAACACATGCGAACTGAAAATAATTTTGTATTGCAAAATCAGATCTAAAAAAATACAATGACAATGGTTAGGTTAATTGTAAATTAAGTATCTGGTAAACCAGTTACAGTATATTTGACCTTGATCATCAAAACAACATTGTCTACGATCCGATCACGAGAGGTTTTCAATCACAAATTTTTATTGCATACCTTAATTCCTTAACAACTTTCTACTATAGCTAATTTAAAATTACAACTTGCTTGAAGGACAACAAGTAAATTTGACTGTGATCGTGATCTTACTTACCTGAATCAACACATGTAAGAGTATTCAGTAGGACTACTCTCACATGTGTTACCTGACTAATCTTTTCAATAATGCCTTGTTTCAAAGATAGTGAGTAATCTTCTTCATCGTCATCATCAACAGCCAATATCTATATCCAGGCAATAAAATACCCAGGACCAATGACGAAAAGAAGTTCAAAAAATGCTCCAAAGATCCTTCCTGACAAATTTTATTTGTCAATTTTACAGGGCAATTTCGGACAGGCTTCTTTGAAAGTCTTAGCTAGTACTTCTGTAACATAAAAAAATTCTTCTTGATACTACGGTGAAAAAGGCCCTAAGGAACTTTTCAGATATTGAGCACCTATTCCGAAAGGATCCTTTGGGAAAAATACTACCCTAACTTTGAAGCTCAAGTCAGCGATAAGTTTACAAAAGAGACATTTCATTACCAAGTTAAAACACAAGTAAAATGAAAATTTCCTAAAAAACCTTGAAAATTGGCAATGGACAGCGTTTTCAAATAGTCAAAGATGGCGTTCAATGTCAAAAATGTGCTGCTATGGGAAGTATAAATATTTAAAGGTAACTTCGATAAACTATTCACGGGAATTCAGAACTTCTGTCATCAATATTATACAAGTGATCTTAAGAAAAGACATACATAGTGTATTTTGTATCGAAGTAGATATTAAATTTGGTTTACGTTAAAATGATTCATATACTATTTGCGTTACCGAATATGCTCATTTCTCATGTGAATCAATTGATAGCGGCAAAGATTCTAAGTCAGTTTTTGTACTCGATATTGACAACTCGATGAGTCAGTCGACTGTGATGCCAATTGGGCGGGGGCATTGAATCAGCCACTGATATTTATATAGGATCGATTGCAATCTCGATGACTTTCTCCTACGGTAAGTGATCGAGTCTGCGAGCCTCTTGGTGCGTTGCCACGTCCATACGAACAGATGTAATATCCCATCTTTATCTTGCTGACGTATGCTCTTCAAAATTACTCGGAGTTGTTGAGTTTGTGTGTTTATTAAGTGTATTTGGAGTTATCTTAAGGATCATGGAAATAATGCGTTTTATTAATGAAAGGCCAATGATAGCGGGTGAAGACCAGGGAATAAATCAGAAGAAAGTATAATTTTAGTCGGTATTTCATCTCCATTTGAAACTACATTCGAATAATTTTTGAATACAGGTTTGGTTTGATTCGTATACTTACTCGTACTTTTAAAATTGACGTTTATCTATGCCATAAAATGATTTTATAGTGTTGTTACTACATCCGTATTAATTTTAATAATTAAAAAACTATTAGACTTTGTAAACTTTGAGGAAATTTTTGTCTATATTTCCTTTCAAAATTAAAGTAGAGTTATTTATGTCAATATTATGAAACTTCATAAGATTTCACCATCTTTGTATGATTTAAAATATAAATTTCTTTTCTATAATTGTCAATTAAGAGAAAATTCAGTTTGTTTTTAAAGACGACAAATTATATAGATGGGTTTTAATTACAAATACGTAATCAGTTAGTAGTCCTCTAAAAATATTAACGTTGATCTATAATTTATGCAGATTTTTAGTAGTCAGCAGTAAATTTCTAATGGTTTGGTAAAATCTGTCAATAACGATATTATGGATACATTTGTATGTGGTACATTAGTTGCACTGTTGGTATTTACTATATTGGAGAAACTTACACCACAAGAAAGTTGGCTTTCAAAACTATTGTTCTTGTCAGAGTGTGCTGACGTACCCTCAACAATAGGAAATCTAATGTATTTGACTCTTAAAATGTTATATTTCACAAATTAAAGTTAATAGTGCTATTAAAATCCTCGAATTCTCAAAGTTTGACCTCAATCGCCTACGTTAACTTTCAACTTTTCAATATCTTGTACTTTGTATGCAACTTTTGATTGCAACTGTATCTTAATACTGTTTATTGTCATCAAGTATTTTATTTCTCTCTTCTTAAACGTTTATGAGTAAGTATTCCATAAAAAATACGTATCTTATTTTTGGAAAGAAAGTATTTTCATATCGCAGTTTATTTACAGTGTTTATTTTGGCATTGCTCGCACTGCTCGTATTTGGTTCACAGCTCGCATGAGATCTGTCAGAACATCGCATCAAATTTTATTGCTAACGGCTCAGTAAAGTGGTCCAGGCAGAGAACTCAACACACTATTACACTTCAAGTCTCTCTGTGTAACGTTATTATTGATGAGGTTACACTGTCTTTTTATTTTTAGCGAATCAAAGAATGTTAAGCTAAAAATAACGGTACTTAGTGTGTTTTGGGAATTGGGAATGTAACAAGTTTAGTAAGTGTTAATTCTCTCAATGTGTCATTATGAGTGTTACCAATTACAAAAATATTATCAATTTCATTAGTACTCTTGATTAATTATTCTACAGTGTACTTTTTGTTTAGATATATGTATTATATCAGTTTGAGAGCTTTTAACTTACCCCTGTTAAGAATATAAGCTTATATGAAGCGGTATATTTATAACCCCAGTTGCAATATGATTAAAATATGAATGATACCCTGATTATTACGCCAGTTTCTATTATTAAAAGTTCTCACTACTATCAATATATGTCAGGGCCAGTTTTTTAAAAACTAAATGTATGTAAAAAAATTAATAAAACAGTTACTTCTGTTATTTTTTTATGATCTCTGCTATGTTTGAGACTTGTGATTCTTCATGCTAAATCTAATGATGCTTTGTAAACGTAAAATACCGTTTTTGACGAAAAATAAGCAAGACGTAAGTCTTAGAAGAAAATGCTGAAAGGATGAAAAGCTTACATGAAAGGCTCGAAGTACCTTGCATCTCAGTATAATTTTATTTAAAACAAGTTTCTAATGTCATTTTAAAAATAAGCAACCCTAAGAACATCTATAAAATCAAATTGACAATATGTTGCAGTACACTCATGACATAACAGGCTAACAGGCGTCAGTGCGCCCGTCGCTGGCGCCGATCGCTACGCCTATTTACTTCGCTGCCCACTTTGACGCAGCGTACGTGAAATACTCCGACAACGTGTCGATGATTCATTACCGAAATATTATTTTGACATAGCAGCTAGTACACTTGGAGTGTGTTGTAGCGATGAGTGATGGATAGACACATAACTATAGTACGAAGATGCAACAGTAGTAATTATACGTTGTAGGTGTCCTATACATCCGTACAAAACGCTTCGGGAGTACTTTTAATGTGTGTATAGCAAAGGACTGGAACTCACTGTGTCCCAATGTTTTCTTCGAGCTTGCAGCTTGTGCTTAACGGTTAGAGTGATTGTGCATAGATGGAAGTGCCAATCAGGAGTATAGCTGAAGCAAAAACGTACACGCAGATACGGAGGATATGATGGATTCAAAGACATTGTAGAGGAGACTGACATTATGACGATAACGGATTGGAAGCCAATTGAGCCTACTGTGATATTAGGAAACACGGTCATACTTTTTATGTAAGAATCTAAGAATATTATTATTATTATAAATTGCCTTAATATTTCTGGTGATGCCATGTCTACGGCAATGTGTTGTAATACACAAACATGTGGCGTGCACACTTTGTTTACAACAGAATTTAATATTTGCTAAAAATAACATGTCACTTTTTTGATTAATTACAAATTCCTCTGTAATGGCTTTGTAAATATTTTTGAGTTTCCGCTTCGTAGAAATGCCGTCAAAATGTAATTATAATTTTTCTGGTAGTCGGAGAAAATTGTTTATTTATTAGTTGGTGCACTATCTTGCAAGAAAATGACATTAGGTTAAATAATATGTCTTAGATCTTAGATCTATTGCATGAAAGTTTATTTATTTCAGGACAGGCATTAAATTTAGTTCACAATTTAAATTCAATTTTGTCACGCTTTGCCTCAATACTTACTTAATAAAGTATATGAATAAATTTTGAATTATAAACATTTCGATCGATTGTAGCTAGTTTATTGCTCACAGCAGATACACATAAATATTTTACGCGCAGGAGTCAACCAAAAAGTGCAAACAAATTTGGCGCTTTAGTGCCACCGTGTTAACGAGGTGTTAACAAATGGCGTGTTTGAGTCAATGGGACAGTGACCAGAAGCGGTCAAAGTTTTGTAATAAATGGATACAGTACAGTCAACACAAAAAGTCACTTTTAACAAATCATAACCCTAATAGTTTTACAAGACTCATTACATATACTTTTCTCTGTTGGGTATAGATATACAAAATACTACACCGAAAACGCATTTTGACAATTTTTAACGTTACTTGCTTGAAATTTATCAAGATAAGATATTTCGATTGCATATTTCATTCTTTGGAATATGCACTCTGCTGGAGAAAAATGAGTAGTTTGGGCTGTATAACAACCACACTTTGAAGGTTTACTGGTCAGTAGGTGGAAGCGGTTTCTGCAAGGAAACAGACCTAACAACCTAAAATGAAAATTGAATCCCGAGAAAACTCAAGATATTTTTTTAATAACCTACCCTGTATTAGCTACAGCGATAGTCTTTCTCTTTCTTTGTAATTAAAATCAGACGCTACAAAGCTGTAGATAACTGTACCTACGCGTTGTTATGTTGATCATGTGATCACGGGTCTATTACCCTTCAAACGGGCGTCATCCGGTCACCAATGAGTCGATTGCGCACGCGCCGCTCTTCTACACGAAATCAAAACAAGTGTCATGTTGCGTCCACTTCAAATTACGATTGTTTGTATGTTGCTATTTATGTTTATAAAGGTTATTCCTTACCATTAAAATGACGCCAAACCAAGAATTTTAAGTAGATCAATTTTGCTGTAGGTTACTATGAAATAATATTAAGAAGAGTAAATTGTCTATTGAGAGCATATCTAATTATAAAGGTTGGGGCCTATTACCGTGAGGTGATTTTCCGTTTTGCTTCCTTTCATACTAAATTAGCAAAAAATATGTTGTTGATTCTGGAATAGCTATATATTGCAAGGTATTATTAAAACTATTACAAAGATTATAACACAAAAATTCTCTAGATTTAATAAACTTCGTCTGTAGAATTGAAATCAAGATGTTCATTTATTATTTATTAATTTAATGTACAAAATAAAATAAAATTACAGGAAAACAGGCATTTTAGGATAAATTGTATAAAAGCGCTTAATGAAATCTCTTCCAGCAGACCTACCATAGAGAAAAGATAATAAAAAGGAGGTGTTTTGATGATATTTTTTTATACAATTGGTAGTAATATTTTTCATTAAAAGACGTTCCTCTCTAATTGCATATATTAAATTCTTGCCAGAGAATGCAGTGGCAGCGTCGACCAAGCCGAAGAGAAGAGCTTACCTGCTCAAGAGGAAAGCCCTCACTACGGGCTTCTTCGATCAGAGCAGGACGAAGGACGACAAGGACAAGGGTGAGACAACCATTGTTTATCTTTGTAACGATAACTGTAAGATCTTGGGCTATATGCTCCTTTAAGTTTTATTTTTTAGAATTTAAGTAATGTTAAATAATCTCGTTCTTAATTTCGTGGTAACGGAAATGATTACATTTCCAATCGTTATTAGTCAGACCCTGATTAAGGAGACGTGACCGAGGGAGAGTTAAGTATGAATTATTGACACGAGTACTTTCATATTCCTGACACCTAACTTTTTTTAGAGCAAGGAGAATAGTCTCATAATCTTTTAAAATAACACTAGTATTGATGCTTCAAGCTTCTGCTACCAATCACCAGCTCATCTTTAAGCTATAAAGCTGGAGTCTTGCACTCTTTAGAATTTTAGGTTTTAAAGAGATTGAGAGATTGGCCGTATGTATGTATATTATATATATTTTCTTTCATGTTTTATGTCGTGTTGTGGTAGGAACTGTGTATATTCGTATACTATTCATTATTATGTCTGTAAGCTATGTCTCTTTATTAATTTACGAACCACGTTGCTTAAAGTACCAATTAAATTAGGAAAACATCGAAGTAATCAAAGAGCAACCTGCCTGGACTTTTACAAAGTCGTGGTACCCAAACCCGCTCCAAGTATAACTCGCACAAAATACGATACAGTATTTTCAAGAAACACATTACGCTGATTTCATAACTACATTTTCAATTATCACTATCTCCGCCACCAAACCGATTCACCGGCTAAGTAAACCAAAACTAACGCAGTGAGACATCAAAGAGCAAGATTGGCAGACATTTGTAAATAGCTGCGAGCAATAACCAGTTGCACTTTATGCGGTTTACGACCTAAGACCAGGCCACGTGACAGATGGACAGACAGCGTGACTAACGATCTATCGATACTACCGTCTCGTTTAGACTAGCGTCTGGTGTGTTAGCAGTAGTTGCCAATAATCACGGATGTGATTATAAATTAGCTAGCCATAGATAAATGGGATAAGATTACATAGTAATATGGGCATTGAACGTAAGCGATCTTGATGAATACAAGATATAACTGAATCTCTGATCTTATGATTACTTCGAATGTCTCTGATCCTTGGCTTTTAACCTATCATTGTTTTTATAGCTAGCTACCCAATAGCCTCATGATATTTTGGCAGGAACAGCCTTAAGTCTAATGGATTTGGATAAACCACTATCAGGATACTCATTTTCATTCTAGCCAGATCATTGTATGTACTTTAAAAATATTCTTTTGCCTCACCACTCGCTCAGAACATTTAAATTTCCTGATAGTTTAAATTAACTATAAGCAGTTAGTCACATAAATATAATTGAAAAATCAATAGGTCTCTCCAAACATTAAACACGTTTAGCGTACAACCGTTACATAACGTGAGACTTTGCAGACAATGATTCAGACGGTATAAAACCTTTATATTCCGCAGAGTTCGTAAAGTCTAAGGCGTAAATCAGTATGATGTATTCATTCGGCGGGTGTGGCCAGACTGTTGTTTTAATGATGTAGATTTTAAATCCACGAATGCGGAAGACAAAGGGGTACTTTAATAACTATTGACTCGTACACTTGCTCCTTCCTCGGAAACAAAGCTGGTTGGTATCACAGATGGATGCTCTTTTGTTTCTGTCATTTACTAAAGTGAATGCAGAGTTTCTGAATTCTAAATATCAGCATTATTTCGATACTACTTACTTATATTAAGCATTATATGAAGGAAATTACTTTTCAAAAGTTTCTTAATTATAAGCGGTTAGTTAATACGCAAAGACGCGTGATGATTTGCACTTATCGCACACTCTCTATTATGATTTCAATTTTCAATGTTATGATGATTGTGTCAATCCCGCTAATCGCTGATCAATATCGATCATAGCGGCACTGTCAATTCCCACTAAAACTGCCCGGTAAAAACATTCTCCATTGCTGGAGTGGATATTGTATTGTCAAACGCACTAAGATTGGCTAAAAGGATGTCTGTAACTGTTGCTAAAATATGTACAACAGATAAATGTGATTTGAACAGCTTCAATACCTAATCATCTCATAGAAAAATGACAAGAAACATTAATATTTTCATTAATTTTACCTAAACATTTCAATGAATGTCTTGCATTTGTTTTATTGGCTAATTAAGATTTATTTTCGTTAAAAGTGTTAGGTTGTAGAACAGAGCGGCATACGAAAATAAATTTAATAAAATAAACACCGTATGTACATTGCTCAACAGCAATATTTTTAATCTTCTTATTTTCACAGACGTTGAGAGAAACTATTGCAAATGTAGAGAGTACCGTGAATTTATTTTTCATCTTGTCATAAACAATATGATCTCTCTTTTGCATTACTGTCAAAGTGATGAACGTAAATCGTGTAGTCTAACAATTCCGCCGCCCACTCCTGGGAACATTTCAGACAATACTGCTATTAGGCATCAGCCAAGCTTATGCTTTAATAAACAATTCTTTATCAAGAATTTTATTTGGACTATTTAAAAGTCTCCACTGAAATGTTGAGCGTTTTTTATTTATTTATAAAAAGCTCAGCAAATGACTCGATACCACTTGATGCTAAGCAGTAGAGGAGTCCATGTGTGAAGATAGCTGGAGCAGTATGCAACATCTCTTTTGGTTTGTTAGTAAAAAGCTTTCTAACTGTTCAACTCTGCATGTAACTGCTGAAATAAGTCTACGATGCTTTCACACTGTCCTTCAAAGCACGAATTAACAACCTTTTATGAACAACCCTTTATTTTTCATTATCTTTACTTTAAAACTACCTTTTACGTAAACTACCTTTTAGTATTTTTATAAATATTTTGTTTTGGTAAAATGGAGCCTTCATTTTAAAAAAGAAATAGAAATACATCGGTGAATACTGCATTCAAATCCAAAAATTTGTTTTTGCGTGATGCGTGTCAAAAATTCTTAAAACTGTTGTTCCGGCTTATTTTGCTATCATACATACTGTAAAATATCTATTTTAGTCCAATAGTGGAGTATTAACATTACGGTGATATTGTAAATACTTGAAGTTATACTTTGAATTAGATTTAAAATTGCATAGACCTCTTTAAACTTGGTGACTAGTCCAGTCACTCTAGTAAAATATAAGAGGAAATTCATAAAGTTACTACCTCTATTTCTTCTCGATTGCATTCACATCTAACTTGAACATGACTTCTTTACGTCGGAAATTTTCAGCGAATCTTTTTTTTATTCCCAGCTCACCAACCGTTAGTCATTTACAGCCGATTGGGAATAAACAATATGGTCTAGACGAAAGAAAAGCAATCCCGATCTAATCACTGGATTCCACATTTTTCGACAAAAAATATTAATTTGAAAATTGTGTAGGCGCCACGGGAGATTCTCGTATGAACGCGTAAAAATAGTTCGGACAGACTCGCGTATGATCACTATCTTTCATCGCGGGTCGATATATTGTTCTATGCTGTAGTACTGATATAAACATACGATATACATTTTGATGGCCTCCGATTGGTTAGGTACGGAAAAATCCTTAGTGCCGTGTGCGTAAATGAAACGTGGACGAAAACATGGAAGACCAGTTTTATTTTTAATTGATAACAAAATGAAATTGATGGCATTCGCTTTAAAACAGACTTTCTTGTTTTTTTTACTTTGGTATGAAACCGGCTATTTAACTCATTCAAATCTTTATTACATCAGTAAATGTGATCCATTACTGCTACATGAATATCGTTTCCGCTATAATCTATAATAATAATTAACCAACTATGCATAATAATTCGATATTACATGACCATAACCACTATGACGGCCCAATGGGGCTTAGTACTATCCGAACTACGGAGGAGCCCAAGAAAATATATTTTGATTTAACTGTTGTTTTCGCAATCAGAACCTGAGAGTTCGAACCATTACGCCAGCAAGCTCCTATGTGGCACACTTAACGAGTTATCTATACACTTGATATAATAATAAAATCATTAATATATTTATAGATTACGTAGTAACAATGCCCCACTCTTGTCATTCTTATATTTCCCTACCGGGCCCGGAGCATCCTGAAATTGAACATCTTGATTTTAACCTGTATCTTCAAACTAAGCAAAGATAGTTACTGTGACTATTTATTTAACATAGATTGATAGAATATTCTTCATTGAAAGACGAGATAATAGTATGAGAGACGTTGTTGGTGTATCTGTTGTCAATTATTGCTCGTAATCTATACGATATATATACATAACAGGTTGGGGGAAAAGCTTCTTCGCATTTTATATGAAAACTCAAGACTTTTTATCAAATTGTTGCTGTAAAAATTTTGTGACTTCTGATCAAAAAACGCAACAAGTACTTTTGGCAGTCTTCTATTGATGTTAACCTGACACTGCCTAAAGAATTTTGAAAAAACAAAACAGGTGGAAATCTGAAGGTCATGGCTATATGACGGATGCATTAATACCTCTCAGCCAAATTCTCTGAATTATTGCTGAGTGGCAAAACATGTATGGGGTCTAGCATTATCGTGATGAAACACTTTCTATTAATCGATTCTGGTCGCTTTCTCAACTTCTTGCTTTAATCTCATCAGTTGTTGGCAGTACGAATCGATGGTTCTGCCCGGCGGTAAAACCTTATAATGAATAATGCCCTTCCAATCCCACCATAGTCACAGCATCACCTTATTGCGATTTAACCCAGGTTTTGCCACAGGCTGTTAAGCCTGACCGACCTTTGACCACGACCTTTTTCGCACGTTCTTGTTATACATAATCCACTTTTCATTACCAGTTATCAATCTCTTCAAAAACGGTTCAGTTTCATTACGTCTCAATAAAGAATCGCAAATGAGTACACGGTTTATTAAGTTTCTTTCAGTGAGCTCGTGTGGCACCCAAATATCGAGCTTTTTTGTGTACCCAGCTGTTTTTAAATGGGTCAAAACTGTTTTGTAGTCAATTCCCAGTTCTTCGGCTATGTCGTAATTGCCGATATGTTGATCTTGCTCCACTTTTTCAAAAATAGCGTCCATTTTATCCGTAACAGTGCGATCAGAGCGAGGTGCATATTTGACATTAAAATTCCCGGATTGAAAACGATTAAACCAACTTTGTGCTACTCTTACTGACACTGCATTAGGTCCATAAATGTCACAATTTTTTTTCGCAAGTTGCGTTGCATTTTTTCCTTTTTTGTAATAAAATTTCAAAATGTATCTAATTTGAAGAAATGTATTTCTTTCTGTCAAAATGCACGTACCGAATGAAGATTCGGTACGTGCATTGTGACAGAAAGAAAAACAAATGAAAAATAGTGAGAAACAAAATTATCCTAATTTGATACTTTTTTGAAATGTTAACTTTTTAATGTCAAACCAGCCAGATACAAATAAAACAGCCAAAGATATTTTATTACGAGTTTATACATACTATATGCGAAAAGACTTTTTCCCCGACTAAATATTAATACTATAAAAAGAACATATGGGTGGACAGAGGAGTTTACTATATTAATCCACTGATGTGGATTTGGCCTTTTTTTATTATGAATTCTCCGTGTTTTCTTCTTTTTTACTTTTTTTTTATATTTTATGCTATTTAATGTGTAAAATACGTGTGTATAAATTCAACATGTCGCGCTTAACCAAGAATTTTTCAAGCGAATTTATAACTGGTACTAAATTTGTCTGGAGAATGTTTGTATTTATATTCTGTTTAATCCCAGAGAAATCCCACTTTTTTGAGGATTGCCGAACAACAATAAACATACGAACAACGAATAGTGAAAATTTCCACATAAAAATATGGATTAATTTGTTAGAAGCTACTTTAAGGGCGAGCCAACAAGTAAATTTTATATTGTAACAATTGAAAAAAGTGACAATAAATTGGATTCTTTTTCGCACAGCGAATCAGCTTTGACGGGTCGCTTTTTTTTCGCGGGTAATTTTATTTCGGTATGTTTCGTGTTTTTAGCCTTTATGATAATAAAGTAATAATCATTCCTCTGTCCCATCTTAAGATAGGAAATTGAATAATAGACGATAAACTAAAGTCTTACCCATTTTGCCGTTTGGTAATACAATATGTGGTTTTGAAACACAACATTTCATATTTAGGTACTTATGTGTTAGATTATTGGATGACTTTGGAGGCGACTAGAGAATTCCTTAACCGGACTCGTGTTCGTTCCTTTTTTCAAAATGGGCTACTTCAAAAGCTAAAGGACGAAAGTTAAAGGATTTCTTTTGGGCTGGTGTAGTTACAACAGGGTTTGTCATGCTGTACTAGCATATAGACTTCTCCTACTGCTCAATCGATGTCTAGCTATTAACTGTAGTTTTTGTTAAAAAAAAAGCTGGAAAAAGAAGATATTTTCATATTTTTTTATATACAAGAAATGACCTGCAAGGAGGCTTCATAGCGGAAGACACCGCCGCCTCCTTGAAGGATCAATCAGCGGCGTGGGCTTTTAGAAGAAAGCGTAGATGGGCGATCGTCTTTTGTTTTTCATTGGCTTCTACTATTTTTTATTTTATAATTGTTATGGTAGTTTCCATCTTTTATAAATATTGACACAAATTTATCCCTGGTATTATTGTTCGCACGAACAGTTTAAAAAAAAACTAAAAACCGACTTCAAGACACTAAAGGGCAAACAAATAATTCATTTAAGAACTTATCTAATATAAAATTATTTTGGATTCGGTGCGTAACTTTATATTGTTCCTGGAAACAAACTAGCACTAACTCCAAAAATACTTCCAGATATTAGTTAAGTTTGCAGTATCAAGATTTGAAGAACAATGTGGAACAACTGATAGTCAAAATTACAAAGAGATACTCACGTGAGGCCGCGTACATTAAGATTCCGTAACAATTATTATTTCCGTTATTATTTCGCAAGGAATTAAAAAACTTGTTAAACCCATGTTTCCTGGAAAACAGTCTTTTTAGGGATAATTTGTTTACATTCTTCGCACAACGAATTTCAAATGTTTTTATTGAATGTGTGCCAATTTCACAAAGTGGGGTATTCTGTTTTTCCTTATCACGGTCGCGAAATGGGTCATGTTTGTTGCCGGTGCACATTTATTGTAAATAGGCTAAGGTTGGCGAAAATCTTCCAAATTCAAACACAAATATATGGAAGAACCATTCATTACTTAACAAACTCATTTGTTTAAACCTTTTAAGCAACGAGTGCACCTCTTAACCTTTTCAAGGAACATGTTAGGACAAGATAAGATAGTAGAAAAAGCCCTCAATAGAATCTTTATTGTGACTTACACTAGGATACTATAATAACGAAATGAAATCTAGCATCTTAAATATTTGTAACATGGGGTAGTACAGCATAAAAACGATAAATAATTTTGAAAATCGGTTCATAATTGACTCAGAAATCGTGTATCAAACGTACAATCTATAAAGTCTAATTGCGAATCTGCACCTGTTTTAGAAGTCGATTTAAAAACGCAAATTATTTAAATAACCATTACTTGTGACATGTTTCACTTTATTTATACGAGATTCGTCGTATTATATTATAGGATTCATCGATGTAGTAAAAAGATCGCTGACACTATCAGTATCATCACTATCATCACTATCTATACTTTTCAAACTTAAAATCAATTTTTATGTTCATCATTTACTTTGTTATGCCATATTTTACGTGTTATTTTCCACATGGCACTTGATATTACTGTCTTTTTTATAATCTTAATGTGAAAACGAAATTAAATGAACTTTAACTTAGATAAAGATAATCTAGTATACTTCAGTTTCATGCTCGATGTTGCGTGTCTTTGACGATATTCAATTAATAAAATAATTCTATTTCAGAAACTCCTGCAGGCAGTGTATTCGGAGTTCCATTGGCACAATGTGTGGAGACGGAGAGGGCCCTAAGACGGCAACAACATGGGGGCTCCAGAGCTTCGCTTGCTTCGCTTAGTACGCTCGAGAAAGGGGATGATGTGAGTAAACTAACATATTTGTGCTCGTAAAGCAAAAGTATTACATCCTAGTATTACATACGAGCACAAATATGATATATTCTGATTGTGAAGACTTTTCGAGTAATGCATGCTGATCTCAAGACAATTTTTTTTCGTACCCAAAGCTTTCTATATTTAAATGCACTTCCCCCTACATACAACATGATACCCATATGTATATGGTGATACCCATTCTGTATGTAGGGGTAAGTGCATTTAAAGTTGATTTGGCAATTTTGAAGAGGAAAAGAAGCGTGAAATGGACTTTTTGGGCTGGCAAGCTGTAGGTGGGTATTTAAGTATGTCGCATGATGCCCTAGCTATCTTCATATATGGTCTCCACTTACCATCAGGCGATGTCAAGTTATTTGCTGTGATTTTATTAAAACTTATATAAACTTACCGGGAATCTGGTGAGGACTAGGAATTATGGGAACATGTGTAATTTCAGTACCACACTTTTGCTTTAATTGTTCCGCTGAGATTGGATTATTATTTATTTATAAATTTAAAGTGCAAGTCATTTATGACATATAGTATATATAGCTAATATACGACATAGAAAAAGTAAAAGCAATGTATTTGTGATGCATCCCAAGCATTGCTAAAGACGTCAAGAAATAAAAATTGACCTTGTCCTATAAAACATAAGCAAGACGAAAAGTTATTAAATCGATATCAATTTCATTATTTCCAAAACATACCAACCTTAATGCAAAACTTAACTCTAAGTAAGAAAATATCGTCTTTATTTATAAAAATGGTGAGAGCACTCACAATACAGTGGTCGAGTGAATTCGAATGGCATTCGCCATTTGAGCGTTCAGAAATAGTTCGTGAGCCAGAAGCCAAGACACGTTACGTGTGACGTCGAATGCACCTGGTTGCTGCTTAAATGCAGGAGTTTCCTAGAAAATGGAGTTTAAATAAGTCATTGAGGTTGCTTTCTCGCAGTCACAACTATTAAATTAAGCAACCCAAATAAAACATCATAAGAGCATGTTATGGTTACTAGATAACGAATTATAGATAGTAATTATCAGAAATAAAGTACATAAATATTCAAACATCCACGACTCGTGCACAAATATTCGTAGTCATCATAGAAACATATGTCCTAAAGTAGCTAAGTAGATAGGGGTACTGAGTACTCGATCAGACGATCTACTGCTTTTTGTTTAATTTCCCTTCGTTATGTTTCGTTTTTCTATTGAGGTCAAACCACCAAATTCCTATAAAAACATTCTTCCGTTGGATTTTGTGGGAAGTGTGCAGGTTTTATAAGTGACAAAACCTCCATAGATAAAAATTAATTGTTGTAAATCCCAAGAACTGGCCCACCGAAAAAAAACCAATCAACGCTAGCTAGGTAAAGTTAGTGATATAAAAACGTACTCTCGAGGTGATACCTACTCTTGAAGATAATCATGTATTTTTATACGAGTAACAATTGACGTTTTGGTATTTTAACGTACACAATAAAAAGCTGGAATGAATAGATTGATTCTGTAGTAAGTTGATGGAGAGGCACTCCTGCTTGCAGGTATATTTGGGTAGATACAAATTATCTAGTTCGGCCGAGGCCGAGCGATCTGCTGATCGCTATGTTGCTTATTATTGAAGAAGGGAAAGGCAGCCAGTGAAATTACATAACTATGTAATGATATCAAGTATATTAAGTGATTTCTTGATATTGCTGTTCCTGTTAAGCACCAACAGGACAATGCATCCACCAAGAATCTTAAGTGATTTCTAGATATTACTGTTCTTGCTAGGCACTAACAGGGCAATCCACCCACCAAGAATATTAAGTGTTTTCTAGATATTACTGTTCTTTCTAGGCACCAACAGGGCAATCCACACACCAAGAATATTAAGTGATATCCTGATATTATTGTTATTGCTAGGCAATGTTTAATTCTTATCATCAGGTGGAGCATCTGATTGATTGATCGAGCAGGAATAGCTTGCTTCTTCTGGCTTCAAAGCGCGTCAAAGTAAGAGAGGACAGAGTGACTTTCCGAATCGAATCAGCAATCCGATGTTACTTTAGGGAAACAAATATGGCGGAATGCCATTGGTTAGCGGCACAACGCCCTATGAAAGCTTCAGTTAGAAAGCGCATTCACAAATGATCTTCTTTTGTATTCCACTGTTTACTTACGCTTTTTTAGCTCCGGTATTATTTAAATAGTGACTTTTATGAGGTTAAACGCTGACTGCTTGACATACCGGCTTTATACCTTATTCGGGTGTCATCGACCTTACTCAGTGCACCTTTCATTGTATACGGTTATGGTGAGAAATAATAATATGATTTTTTTCATTATTCTCCTAAATCTGTTGTCTTTCTTACACACTTCATTTAATGGCTCTAGTAATAAAGTAAGTGTCTACTGTGCAGTGAGTCCGTTGGATATAAACTGTGAAAAGTTAAATGTAAAGGTTTCACAGTGCTTTGCGAAACTTACAATTTTTATAACGTTAAAAATAAAGGTTATAAAGAATGAGAAAGGAGTAAAGAAATCATGTGACATTTTTCAAAAAGTATTTTTTTAGAGAGAAACGAGGAAGGATCACTCAAAAAAAAACAAATATATTATTTCATTAAGTTTGTATTTGTTAACTAAATACATATTTAATTTAAGATGTTTTAAATATTTAATATGTATATATATCTATTACCAATAATTCGTTGTTTGTTAAAAAAAACAAAATAAACTCAGTTTTTCATTCGATCAACTTGTGTTTGAAAACTCTAAAAGTTTTCTATTGCGACATGTTAAAACGGGTGCAATCAGGGCCAATAGGTCTGAGATGACGTCACCCGACGTCACGATGACGTCACGGGTGTCTGGTTACCTGTTGGCCTTCCGACGGCTCGCTTTCATTAAAGCCGGGATAATTTTATCGCATGACGCTCCCATACCGATATCTCAATCTCGACGAGAATAAACCCACTCTAATATTTTCAAACTTCTTACCATCTCCTGCGGCCCTGATGCTATGGACTCAATATGACGTTTCGATGCGAAGATTTACGAGCCATAAAGTTTTACGTTTGTTTACCTAAAAATCAGCCAGTCTGAAAATTGTGTAGTATTTTTAAACTCGTTGCAATCCGGTTAGGTAATTGCGTTTTAATGATGCGGTAATTGCGTGCGGTAACAATTTGTTTGATTTATCTAAACTGAACCGTTTTATTATATGTAATTTGGAAACAATATTTACAAAACTACGGTTTTGATCGAATTATAATATTTTTATGCTCGCATCTATAAATCGTTTTAAAATTTGCAAATACACACCTCTAATTAAGTAGTGATTCCTTTGCTTCCAGAGCGAGTCCTGCGATTCAGGGGAGTGGGGCTGGGCCGGTCTAGAAGAGGCAGGCGGAGGTGGCCCCAAGGTCCCGGGGCTCGTGTCCGCCTGCCTGGCGCATCTTAGGCGGCACGGCCTCCGCACACTAGGCCTCTTCAGAGTATCTGCATCCAAGAAAAGAGTGCGGCAGGTAAGCATCGGGAGAATAAACTTCAGGATTATTTATTTATCGCCCCTTACTTTACCCGTTAGTAAGCGGTTATTGTAGCTTACGTTCTTTATTTAAATAGACTTACAGAAAGTTCGTTAAACAGAGTTCATTTAACGGTATCACTATTTCGACCTATATTGGAAAATATTTGGCAGAAGAAATTCCTACGAAAGAGACTCCGTAAATACAATATATATTTTATTGTACACCATAAATTTATGTTTCTCTACTCATTAGTGAGCTTAGTAAATACAATATATGTTTTATTGTACACATAATAAAATAAACATATATTTCTTCGCTTAGTAGTGAGTGTATTTTAAGACTTGAACATGCACTTCAGTAATACAATAAAATACTAAATTTTTTAGGCTGAAAAAATGTACTAACTTTATCTTACAATCTACAACTTCCTTTAGCATTTGATTGTAATTGAACTATGAATCAAAATTATTAATTACCGAGTTGACCCTTAGATGTGACATTCCTAAATAGAATAAGTCAACCTTTAGCCGCCGTCGTCATCATCGCCATCCAATAAGCAGTTCGCAAGTTTCTAGGGTAAAGATTAACAATTATGTTTTTTAGAGACACGTGACAAAATTTTATTGTCACTAAAAACTTTTTAATAATTTTTCAATGAATTCTGATTTACCACTTCCGAACTCGTTAAAAAAAATGAAAAATTGAAAAATTATGACATAATGTACTTATCTCACTACGATACCTAAGAAAAAAATAACAAATCTTACCAAAAGGATTTTCAAAAGCTAAACTTAAATTTCCGTTTAATTGCAATCAATCAATACAACATGTCATATATATATAATTCCTTTGCAATGTTATGTACTAATTGTACAATGTTATCCGTTTCATTTAAAAATTAATTACTACTAGGTAATGCCGAAAAGTAACAATTTGTCGAATGAGCTTAGTCAGTTTACGCGTAGGTACAGCAGAATATCGTTGACCCAATTGTAATGGATTTATAACAAACTTCGGCTGAAAATCACACGAGCCGAATGACGTATGAATCGATTTATTTACCAGCAACAAAGGCAACACTGTAGCACTTCCAGAAAGATCAACCACAAACTTATGTTTCTTACGTTATTCAAGTAAAATCAACGCTAGAAATAACCCGTTAAACAACAAAATTATTATTGTAAACATTTAGCGAAGGTTAACGAAAATAAGTGCATGAAAGATCCGTTACCGAGCGACATATAGACGGCTTTTACATGAGAAATAATTGAAATTACGCTGCGGGTCAGCGTAATTTCAATTACTAAACACGCTTGATACGTGTAATCATCGTATCATCATAAATACTTATTTTGCCTCGGGCAGAAATTCCAATCATGCAATATCGTGCTTCAAATTTTGTAAAATGAGTGCTGAGCCGTGAGCGAGTTTTGTTTTATTGCCATACTCGGACTTATACAGTAATAGTAATCCGCTAGTGGATTGATTGTCTGAAGAAATGCGTTTCAGCAGATCACAGTGAAATATAAAAATGTCGCATTTTTATTTCTGAGCACACAAAATTATGAGCTCGGTTTCCATAGCGTTAACCAAATTAAGACTGGTTAAAAATTTTAATACAATTTATACAGAAAATGTATTAAAATTTTTGGATTTTGTTTACCATTTCCCATCTAAGTCTGTAGACTCCGAATTCGAAGAGACAGATTTGCGATCCAAGCTTGAACATAATATACCATGGCTTTAAAAAAAAAACAAAGAAATACCGGACACTAAGATACTATGATGCATGTATCGATTCTTTCCCCTCATTTATAAGACCGCAGCAACGTCATAGAAAATCCGCAATTGATTTTAAGTAACTTCACGTGAGGCGCTTTGCTATTGCCACTGGCCTGGGTAATACAATAATATCATTAATATGATATTTATTTTCCCTCCAGCTCCGCGAGGAATGGGAGCGAGGTCAGGAGGCGGCGCTCGATGCGGCTGTGTGCCCGCACGATGTCGCCACGCTTCTTAAGGAATTCCTGCGGGATCTGCCTGATCCACTGCTCTGCAGAGACCTTTATATTGCCTTCCTCAATACACAGAGTAAGATATTTATTGATATTTTAAATCGTTATTGACTGAATTACTTTTACTGATCTTTGAACTTTAGGTACCCATTAAATAACATTTATGATATATTGCACCGCGCCAACCCCAAACTGTTGAACTTATCATGTGCTGATTAAAATTCAATGAAAATCCTTGGATTCGTGATTCCAAAAGCCATTTTAAGTGTCATCTAGTGCTACCTACTTGTCTAGAGCACATGGCTAGGCCTTCTTTTAATTCAAAGTCGTAGTGTGGTGTGGTTAATGATTTTTCAACTAAAGCAGAAATGAAAAACACATAACATTGACACGTGACACGTACTCTGCTATGATAGGAGGATATTTTACCCAAGTATTTTGGGAATACTGACTAAGAAACTATATCATCGCTTCCAGAGCTCCGCAACCGGCGCCTCCAGTGGGAAGCTCTCCGGTTGATAGTGCAGCTATTGCCCGCGGCGCACCGGGATACCCTCCACGCGCTCCTGTCATTCCTAGCGCAGCTCGCCTCCCACGCGGAGGACGACCACCAGCCTGGGAATAAGATGGACGCGGCTAACCTCGCGACGGTTTTCGCACCAAACATATTACATAAGAACAAGCCAAATGAGAGTGCTAGGTCAGTATCGCAATATACAAAACAACTGCTTCCTTTCTTTCACCTTTATCCAATGAGAAATGAGTTTCATCCTAAGTTTATTGGAAATCTACTGCTGCTTAACTATAACGTCGTTTGACATCTAGTTTTAATGGCAGCAATGGATAGACAACAATGAATTCCAAACCATGAACATTACTATTATATCATTTCAAATCAAATTTCACAGGAAGTCTAAAATGATCAGATACTGCACATTTCATCTATAAATGTATTTTTTATGTTGTTATGAGCTAAACTAGAGGAGACCCTTTGGACATAAATTTTTCGAATACTTGATAGTTCCCAGTTTTACCGTTGTCACCATCACATTTGATTATAAGTGAACTGTTGGTCTTGCTTAAGAAGGTGATCAAGCGATATGTATACTGACAAGATCAAAGTCCTTGAGCAAAACTTACTTGGAATTAGGCGAAGCATATAAAAAAAGGTTGATGGTTAAGCTTTTACTGTGTTTCTTTCAGTTCAGAGCAGTTATCGGAGCGCGCAGACGTGATAAACGTAGTGCGGCAACTGGTGGAGCGGCAGGCGGAACTCTGGACGTTGCCTGCTGAGCTGTTACATGAAGCCTACATACACATGGCGCATTCTGCGCCCGCGCACCTTGACTCTCTACTGCTAAGAAGAGCCGAGTAAGTAAAACAGTTACAGCTTTCTAACGTACTAGATACCTTAAACTTGCTTTAAAGCATTGACAAAAGTATATTAGGTATAATATTATAAATTTCGATACAATTTAAAACTTGAAATGGTTGAAGCGTGCTTATGAAGATTTTTATTTGAATAAACATAACCTTTGTTTTCTCAGGAAGTATTCATGACTATGTTTTTTTTCTGGAATATGAACTAACCATGGGATAAGCTTACCTACGTACGGGTTTGTTTTTATGGGTTCCTGAGGTACCATCAGGAGCAAGTGATTACTTCAGTAGGATGTCACTCCTATTACTTTAACTAAGAATTTGTCTTCAGCCTTACCTTTTCACATATCTTGTAAGTGTGTAATAAAGAATTAGAAGAATTGCTTTTGCGACTGGGAACTGCCCTAAAATAATTGTTCTCGAGTAAGTTGCAATAATATGTCTTTTTTAGAGTAAATTACTTCAAAAGAGATCTTAACTGTTTGCGCATTGCCGAATGGCGTTGTAATATTTTGGATTCCGCAAATATTAGCATCTAATCTGTCCGTGCCGAGCCGCCAGTGTGAGCGGGGACCTATTTGGCTAAGAAACTATTCATGTGTATTTTTTGCGGTTGTATAGCGTCGCGTCTCGCAATTACATTAGAGGGAATGTAGAGTCAGGGTGTAAGTCTGGGCAACAAGGATAGGATCACTATGATAGGAACTGCCCCAGGGAACTGCCCTTGCCTTTTAGACAGCAGCGGGGAGGTGACCCAACATAGACAGTTGAAATCATTCACAAATCTTCCACACTGCTTAACAAGAATGAATGGTGTTTATACTTGTAGAGAAGTGTATGCTCATAGTATTTTAATAGGATTTCCCCTTCATACGGAAAAGACTTTCGCTCGTACAGGTTGGAGTTATACGCAATCGTCATTAGAAACATAAAATGTTGACGTTGGTGGTCACTGAATTTGACATCTGTTTTCACGCATTAATTGGGTCCAGCGGGGTTGTGGGTGTTATCATGGCCGGAACTCTTTGTGTGTTCTCCTCGTGTTTATGACAACCTGTGATTTTCAATGGGACGTATATAGACTGTCGATAATGGTGTTAATGATTACTAAGAATTTTTATAAGGTTTTGGCTTGGTATCTAAGACTTTTGAGCCGTATATTCATTTTACAATGTCCATTCTTCTTTCTTGAATTTGCTTTAGGATACCTGTGTGACATATCCCGTTGCCTTGCGGACTTATGACGACAAATATTAACCGCAGTTATTTTGTCTATGACGCAAGTTACAGAATAGTATGTATTATGTATTCTTATATGTGTCGTGTACATAGTACGACGTCGTGATCCTTTTTGAAATGAACCTTCAACTTTTCACATAAAGCATACACTAAGACATGATTAATAATTCTTACACTACACCAAATCATTATTTTATCTTTCTTATTATATAGTTTAAAGTAAGCATCATTAAAAGCTTGTGCTGTGGCTACTAGATAACGGAGAAATGTAAATAGTTAAATGTATACAATTTTTATAAATATACTAAATAAACCCTCAAACACCAAATATTCGTACTCATCATACAAATATCGGCCCCTTCCGGGACCGCTAGTATCCGAAGGTACTGACCACGCGAACAGACGGCCGTCATATACGCCGTCGTTTTATGTTCCTATGCAGGATACAGTGGACACCTCAAATTATGCAGAAACTCTAGATAGATAATGATTGATGCTTGGTGTGCAGATGCGCGCAGGAGGCGGCTGGTGCGGCGGGGGCGGGGGCGGGCCCCGCGGCGGGCGGGGAGGGCGCGCGGCGCGTGTGGGCGCGCGAGGCATGCACGCACGGCGCCGCCGCCACCGGCGGCTCGCTGCACCACAGGTTGTGCGCGCGCACACTACCATAACAGACTCATTCATTAACACACTCCACGCTAACGACACGGTAGCCGGGAACTATTTTTCCCTTAGACGACACGGCTCCCGTGTTCACCCTATAATGAAGGGTTTATAACTTACAAAATATAGGTAGCGCTGTTGGTAATGTTCTTCAATAGATTATAATTTAATGTTTATGAATACACAGGGAGTCACAGTCGGCACTTCAATTATTAAACATATCGCAAATATTGCGCCACAGTGCAAATATGGGCATTTTTATTGGGCATTGAATGTGTTAATGCCGTCATTAAGAAGAGCCTCACTAAACACTGCTACTTATAGGTGCTTCCTCCCTAAAAACTCTAGGTACCTATAGCAGCTCCAGCTATCTTGCATCTTCTTGGTTCAATATTGGCGAAGGCTTATATAGTATTTTTTTCAAATAATGCTCGGAAATTAAATTAAGTAGTACCTAGGCAGAATTTTCTTAATTGATGTTATTTTTTCATATACAATTACTTTTACAATTACAAGCCATGTCTTACGTAGTTTTTTCTTTATTTATGGCTCTGGGATACCAGTGCAACGTACTCCTTTGCCCCATGGAGATTTTGGTAGACAAATGGTAGGCCCCGCCATTATTTATATTGATTTTATTTTTCAATTTGAACCAAATAATTAAATTCATAAATACAAACCTTCAAATAACAGCACTGTATATATACTTACATGCTGTCTTATGTTAACGCTAACTATCGAGAAGCTATCTCCCACCATAATTGGCAGAATGCTTAAATTTTTTATATCAAAATCTCTTTATTTGCTAAATCATAGTACAGGTGCCGGTGTACAGACATGTTAAACATAATAAGACTTAGTGCAACTAATTCTGGCCTGCAAATTAATTTAAGTATAATTAATATTATCATTAAATTGCCATTAATTAAAAAGGGTCAAAATTAAAACAGAATTTATTACAATCAAAATACAGTTCACATTATCATATTTATATAGTTATCTACGCGAAAACAGACCACTCTTCTTACACGTTACGTTTATTGATAACGGTACAGTTTAAATCGTATAAAGAGTACTTTTTTTTATCATACAAACGTTTCTACTATCGGTATACTTTAGACAAATCGATCGTCAGGATCATTGCGATCTAACATTTACTCGTAGAGTGCAAACCATTTAAGCTCACAATCGCATATTTATGCATTAACACAATAAGGCTTGCATGTCTTCCTTATACAATGTCTTTCAAATACATTGAACCTCATAGTTGGATGGGCCAGACACCCAACTCCACGTGACTTTTGACCAATTATATTAATATACCCATAGACAAAAAAACCTTAAGATAATTGTTATCGCAAAACGAAAAAAACATATGGTTCGACTTACGCCCGACTGTTTTGTTTTTTAAATAACCTCCTGTTAAGAGCAAAGCCGTTTTTGACGATGCAGTTTTCATCTGAAAATAAATGTAGACTTCTCTTTGAAAATTGCAAGAATCTAGCACATTTGATTTAGGAACCAGTTATCAAGAACCTTTACATCTACATATATCGTTTGAATATTATTAGAAACTATTAATTATCACTTCTTTTTTTAATTCTTTTAGATTCTTTGGTATCTACAATAAAACAAGAAGTCCTCTCATTCTACACGATCACGACGTAATTCTGAATTTGATTTGATTTTTAAATCTTCTTTCATATTTCCCCAGCTATCATTAGTTCTTGTATCTTCTTAAGAATAAAACACAGAAACATTACCACAGTAAAAGTATCGTGATAGCCATACGACATATATATGTTAATGATCCTGCCTCTGCCGGCAGACGCAGTGAAAAGTCTTACTCGCGCAGCCGACGAACGCGGGAGACGGCATCTGACACTTCGTCTGGTTCCATGTCCTCCACCATCACCACAGTCGTCACCAGGTAGCCTTCTTATAATGAATTTATTTTCATATTACCCATTTGTAGGAAATAGCAAAATTACGTTGAGTCGCTTGAATAGTAAAATTTATCAAGAACTCCTTCACAGCCCCATCAAGTCTTTTAACAGAAATTTCAAATACTATCCGTTCTTTAAATCGTTACAGTATTTTTAAAAGTTTATCGGCAAAGGTATTTCCCCGAATAATATCGTTCATCCATTAACATAAAATCTTTGTACTGACACAATTTAGCCGTATTGTTTGAGATAGCGAGAAACTGGTACCTGAACTATGCAATAATAGCCTTTATTTCAGTGCATTAGTACATAAATGAGGGTTTGTTTCCCGATACATAAGATGCTTTTTAGAAGTTGGAGCTTCACTTTTATGAATTCTGTAAACAATTTAGGAAAACTCCAAAAACTAATTTAAATTGGATAACTTCTTACACATAATTAAGTAAGCTTTTAAGTGTTTTGAAGTCGGTTATCAGTTTTTGTTTAAAACTGGTTTTTTAAAATATTTATGAGTGTTAACTTTCTAAGCTCAAAGTTGGGTGGCCTGTCTGTTTATCGTTTGTTAAAGATACTAGAATAAATTTAGAAAAAAATATGAGACACGTGCCTATGAAATTTGAAAGTCACCCTTGATTTCCTTGGGATCCTTTTATCAAATCCTGATTTGGTGACAATTCGACCACCTCTGAGTATAATCTATCCAAATAAAACAGAATTTTGAAAATTGGTTCACAATTGATATAGAAATAACGTAACAAACATATAAAAACATACAGTAGAATTGAGAACTTCTTTTTTTAACGTTGGTTGAAAAGTAGAAATACGACCTAGCACCGTACCCTGATGAGAAAATCTATATGTAGTGATGAAAAAGGATGTATCGTGATTTTGAACCTTTTAGTTTGACAGAAATATTCAAGTGTTCAGAAACTTCTGGTTTACTGATTTTTTCAATATTATATTTTTTCAATAAAATTTGTTTTTTATTTTTTCAATGCATTTTCTGTGTTCCTATGGTTTATTAATACTATTAATCACATATTACAGTCAAAATACATCCATTAACAGGCACATTTTTGATATCGAGAAATTTATTGCAGCAGCAGTAAGCTCCGAAGCAGCGAGGAAGGCGGAAGCAGCGGCATCGGCTGCACGCTAGCCCGCGACTCCGCGCCCGACTCCAACGACTCCGCGAGCGACTATAATGAGGTAACATCAATATTTTCTACTTGGAGATAAAGTCCAAGTCACAGAATAATGAAGGACGATAAAAAAGTATTAAAAATGTTTAAAATGCCATTTACAAGTCAAAGAAATAATTTTATTTATTATTTAGGGTGACGTTGAAAACTTAAAATATCTCATTTGGTATCGTTTTTCTCAGGTACTTGATTAAAATTACTGTTCCAAAACAAATAAATTTCTTCAGGTAATATGTTTTAAAATTTTCTACACCCAATTATCTATTTGTTATTTTTGATACTCTTCATTTCAAGAATATTTAGGTATCTAAATATTTTTTGCGAGGGAATTAAAAATGTGACTTTCCACAGGGACGGGATGAAACACTTCTTATATTTCGTAACTTTCTACAACACAAATTTAATGTTGAACATTAAAAAGTCAAAATTCAAAAATGACTTTATTTAAATAGACTCATTTACTAAGTTCTTTTAAATCGTCACAACAGGGAATATGTATGAGAAAAACAAATAATGTAATTAAGGGCAATAGTCATAACTTTAAGTGGGTATCAACCGGGCATTTACAAATTGTCCCAGTATTAAAATATGTACTAAATAAATTGTTAGTTTTAATTTTAAAATAATATTTATTTTAAAATTTAAAATAACACTAGTATGCATATTCCCAATTAACCCTACTACCGCTTCGACGAATTAGTAGCTGCAGAGAAGAAGCGGCGCAAGAAACTCTCAACCTTTAGTATCAATATTGAATAGGTATAGAAAGACAGTCTTCAATGCCTGCGATCGACAAAACTAAATATCGTATCAATCGCAGACGCTGGGTGGGTCGGACGAGGACAGCTGCGTGATCACGGCGTCACTGCACATCCCGGCGCCGGTGCGGCCCGCGCCGCCTCCTCGCCGCCGCTCCACCTCCGGGTCGGAGTCGTCCGCCAAGCGGGACTCGGCCGTGGGCTCGTCGCCCGCCTCGCCCGCCGCCTCGTCGCCGCCCTCGTCGCCGCCGCCCGCCTCGCCCGCCGCCGTCACCGCTGTCACTGCCGCCACGCCGTTGAGGGTTACGCTGGCGCCCGCAGCCGAGATACGGCGCACGCCAGATATTGACAGGCTCATATCGCTCAGCAGGTAAGATTGAAACGAAATTGAAACAACTAAGAAAAAAACCTTGTTCAGATAACTCATACGATTTTAGATGTGTGATAGAACCTTTACACAAAATATAGTATTAACTTAGACCTGGGTTAAACTTAGTCGTCTTTTTCTACCTACAATTAGAAATATGAGACAACATTACATTTCGATCCAGTTTTTTATAAAGCTGTATATTTTTAGTCTATATGTTATATTAATCATAAGTGCAGGTGGTTTCTTAGAAGAAAGTTAACTAAGGGAAGTATTTCGCATCATCTGGACAAGGTCATGTCACGACATTTGCACATTGTATGTAATTATTATTTTCTAAAATATACCAGAAAAATGTTATTTTCGCCACTGTTATCTTACTCGCTGTTGTTACTGTCATCATAAACCTACCGCAGTGCATCAGATAAAACACTTGTCTAGATTAAATGAAATTTGCTACTAATATTACCAATACATTCCGTTTATTACCATGAATTGGAATGTAGCTTGCGCATATTTCGTGCCATCTAGATAAGAACTAAGCGTCACTAGAGCTGCTATCACCGCTACGCCGCTAAAGGATCGTTCAAGGTAAACTTGAATCACTTTCCAGTTCATGTGGTACATAAGATCGCTACGCTCCTCAAAACTTCAACTCACCAACCGCTATAGCAGTTACCGCAATGCTGTTGCCATGCCATTTAGCCCCAAGCTGCTCGTTCTCGAAAAATCTCGTCCTTTCCTAAAATTATGAAGAGTAATGTGTGAAATATAGCTACATCTGTAGTTTGGATGGCACCCAGTTTTACCTTCATATTACAATATGCGTACTTATCTAGTAAGCGAATGAACTTAAAAGTCATTCATATGCCCATTTCTTGCCATGGAAATGAGGTTTAAGTTTACGACTCATATTATCACAGTCACTAGAGCTGACAGATACTCAGAGTTATGGTCTTCTATCATTTTTTAAATTCAAAACATTTAATCTGCTGTTTGAAAAGAAACTTGTATATCATCACTTCAATATAATCTCTGTCATTGACTTTTAAAATGGTGAGAGCGTGCGGTTATGAAAATAGCAAGGCTGTTCAATAAATAAATCTTATCTATTACAGGGAACGTAACACGTCAGACGCCCGAGCAGTGATCCTGAGACAACACGACGAGAGTACCAACGTGAGGACGAGA
Source organism: Acentria ephemerella (assembly GCA_943193645.1). Classification (NCBI taxonomy): domain Eukaryota; kingdom Metazoa; phylum Arthropoda; class Insecta; order Lepidoptera; family Crambidae; genus Acentria; species Acentria ephemerella. Next base: position 1,053,280 of record OW971894.1, read on the forward strand.
ACCTCGTCCCGCCAGGAACAGACAGTTAGGAGAGAGGAACAGACCGTCAGGAGAGACGACCAGAACAATAGGAGAGACGATCAAAATGTCAGAAGAGAAGAGAGGAGAGAAGGAACTATGCTGTATAAGAGAGGAGAACTAATTTCTAGTGCGCGGTCACCGCCAACATGACAAACTACTTACGTGTTTTTATACATAAACGTCTATTTATCATGTTGTAGTTTTAGTTATTTACTTTTTACTCCATAATTAAACCCTAAATATTTTGGAAAATGTAATAGTCGAATAAACACTTTGTGGGATTTTCAATAAACCGAATTTGGAAGTATGATGAGGCCCAAGAGGGACGAACAACTTCGACGACCATATTCTTAAGATTTCTTAAATGTTATTCCAACCAATTACAACCTATCCACTGTCCAATGAATATTCTATCGCTGGCCTAGTCGAGGACGTGTCAGTGACATCATAGTAGCAAAAGAAATAAAGTTATTGGAATCTCCATCCTAGTAAGAATCTAACTTTGGGAGTGAATCTTTGGGCTATAGATGTTACAAATTATAAGTTCGACAACTGACGATTTGGGGGAAATCTCGTTAAGATACCCGGGAGAACTAAATAAGTGTTTTAAATCATCCCATCGTATCCATAAAATAAAACTAATAGTTTTTACAAAATCATTTATAATTTGTGTTTCGATAGTATTGTTATCGTCTGTGCAACTTATCCCGCATGATGATGGCGCCAAGTTTGGACACTCCGTCTTGATATTCACTTTTTCCAAGCGGTGGAACTGCCGATGTTGTTTCTGTTGGGTAAATTGGTTGTTTAGTAAAAAAGGAATATAATTTACGGGAAACATTCTCAATTTGAATAAGCTTCTTATTGAAAGAGAAGTTCATATGTGAAGTCAGTTAATGCAGCATGCACCCAGCTCTAGCGACATCCACTTTGTCGGCCCAGAATGTGCCTCTACACTGTCTTCTTACAAGAAGTCATCCTTACTTTTAAGTTATTATGGTGAAAAAGCGTATTTTCAATGGCAGCCGGAATATTCCCAATTCTATCTGGTAGAGAAGGCTATATAAGACATAAGTTGCCTCATTGAGAATTAGTACTGCTTTATTATCACTTAACGTTGAGAAGTTAAGTGCTTCTATTATTCTAGTTACTTCTAAATCGTTATTTGGATACAAAATTTCTTTCTAGGTTTGTGCTTTCTCCATGGGTTCGTCAACAATATACAAAGGGTTATATTTTACGTATAAACAAATTACCGCATTTAGCTCTCGGGTCACTAGCAGAACCAGCGCCAGCTTGTTTTGATATTGTTTTGGGTGCCGCTCTCCTCGGTTTGGGCCCGACGCGGCACGGATCGCCCGGCAGCCGCATCGGTTGAGCACACGGACCTGTACCGCTTTCATCTTGCGCTCTTTGAAGACCTTCAAATTTAGCACCTGGACCTATGCAGAAATTTAGGAATCTTTTGCTAATTTTCTGTGTCTTTGTGTTATTTTATCTGATAATTAAAACCGTATCTACATGCTGTTACCATAGCAGCAAATTATGTACTCTGTAAGGCTGGAGTAAATAATTGATACTAAACGTTTATTTATAGTTAGACCTGGTGTCAATCTGCACAAAAACCTTCTATACAATGTCTTCCACCGGTTTATCATAAGAACGTATATGATAATATAATAAAATTTATTTATTTATTTTATTTTCTAAGTATAACATATGAGTCTTTACCACTCTCACAGTAGTCCACTTGGTAAGTAGTCTTGTTTCGATCTCTGTCGATGCGCTGCTTGAGCTCTGGAGAAGCCTCGTTCTGTAAGATGCTGTATAGCATCGGATATTTCGACTGGAGCTGAAACATTAAATTAATGGTTGATGGTGGTTGAGTATAATATAGTGGGGTTTGTTTGCGTATTTCGCAAGTAATCATAAATTTGTATCTACAGTATGTATTATATGCCTCTGTCCTTTAACGCTTGGTTCACATTTTCTGAATTTAAAAACTACTTGATTGATTTGCCAGTGACTGCGTTTAAATATATATTATTAGGAAGGTAATAAAATACCTTGTCCAAAAACGCGTTTGGTTGGTCATACCGAGACGAGGCTGTCTCAGGACTTGCTGCCACCTTCGCAGGATATAGTTTTGGGTCAAGAAGTGGTCCCATAATCTAAAACAATCCAAAAAGTTAGAAAGAAACTAGACTTATTTCTTCTTTACTTACAGTTGTGGAAATAGAGTGCTCATTGTCACCTCATTTCGGCTCCAGCCTCCGTCTTTCCCTGGTGGTAGCTTAGGCATCTCGCCCCCGGAGTACTGTGGACATCTGCAGTCCGGAGGCCGCGTGTGTTGCATGCATGCTTGATAGAACGCTACCTCCTGTCCTGATAGCTTTGGGTTTCTATAAATAACCAATAACTTTGTGAGATTTTAGCCAAATAAAAAAAGGAATGTGGAAAGGTATCTGAATCTATATTAATAATTGTTTATTAAAGTCTCGTAGGACGCATGATATTTGCCTACCTATATCTGCCTAGCTACCTGACCCGCTCTTTTCATTACGTTAACCCCCACCAATCAACCAGTTCCTTCCCGACGCTTGACTGACTGACATAAGTTTCCGCGGTGTTCGCCACGTTGCCCTCGTTGTATCGTTTTTCTGTGCCCATCAGTGCTATCCTAGTGCCATCAGTGTTGTGCCTACCAAGTGAGACCAGGGATCCACCTACATACCTGTATCGGCGAGAGGGTAACGTACCTAGACATACCTAACTATAAAACAAACTAACTTAGCCCAGCACCTTCCCTAAACAATAATCTATATAATAATGATTGATGTCATATAACAAAGTTAAGAGTAGCGTTCTACATATTTAAATATATCTAAAGACCATAAATTAGAACGTGTATGGAGAAAGGTACGACGAAGATACTGAACAATTCTGAACATTTATATCCTCAAAATCTTTATTGTAAATGAACATATCTTTTAATAAAACTAAGGAGTCTACGTAAAGTTTTCAGCTCCAATATTCGCATTAGAATAACACGGCGCTGGCTGTTATGCCCCACCACTTTGCCAATAGCTTTTGGTAGCAATATTACAGTTCCAGCGATGAACAAGGGTTTTTAAGCCTCACAAGGAAGCGTCACTCTGTTAAGTCAATCAAGAACCTAAAGAAAGTGGCTGGTTATGGTTGCACGTGGAAAGCTGTGGACTGCTGATAAGATAAACAGTTACTGCTTATCATCAGCTCGTATGCTTGTTTTACGTTCTTGTAATACAAAGAGAGACATACTCAGCCAATCCTCCTCCACCAACTCCTCCTGACCCTGGCAAGTTGGGCCACAGATAGTCTTTCCTGTAAGTAGTGAGGTAATGATCCATGCCGGGTTTTATTTTTTTTACTATATTGCTATTATTTTAACATCACAACGGCGAATTTAATAATTTGGTAACCGAATATTTTGCATATTATTTGTTACACTATGTTGAATTTTGACATAAAGAGCAGATGATTGTCATTTTATGACAGTCATTGTCATAAAGATTTTATGGTGAATTTGTATTATACCTCATTTTCGAGGCTTCTTCCTTATTAGGATTTTAGCCTGAGGTTTTAGCTAGACACATAAGCTATAGTAATCTTGTCAAGAAGACAGGCTATTTATTCTAAGGATGAAAAAAAATTTAAATACTAATGTAAAACTTTCAATAATTGAAAGATTAGAAACTATAATAGTAGTTTCCACTTTACATGCTGATGGGGAAGCTCTTCTAATATCGCTAAAAAGTTACGAGGGAGCACTCATTTGTATGTAGGAGTACTTGTGCTGTTTATATAATGTTTTCTCTTATTACTTCTGATGCGATGTTTATTTTTTATTAATTATTGATGCATGTCTTCATACTCCACACTCTATTATAGATAAAAACAATGAATGCGAAACTCAAATGTCAAAAAAGCCAAAACACATTCCTGTTAGTAAGCCAGTAGGAATGGTGGTAGGAACCTACAAGGTATTCTTCTTCAATTGTAGACAAACATTGATAGAAAAAATCTAAATTGCATGTATAGAAAAGTCTATACATGCTATTTAGATTTTTTCTATCGAACAACAAATAAACAGATTTTTTCTAACTGGCCTATTTGTTGAATCACTGTTAATTATTTTAATCCTTGGATGGATCAATCAAAAGTTATTCCAAGCTCCTTCGTGCTATGAAAGGAACATTTTCCTGCTGATCTCGGCTATTACGGCAACAGTCTTCACCCACCACATTTAACCTTCCATGGAATAATGCCTACAGGCATGCCCCAGGATATACATAGGCTGTTAATAATAATGACGATTAATGGTAAAATAAAAATTCAACACAGCTTTAAATTACATTTATCAAACGAAACATTAAAATAAAAAATATCACAAATTGCTTAAACAAAACGCTTTACGACGAAACATACTTAGTAACAAAATTATATTGAGTAAGTGTAAAAGTAGGGAGTCTTCCATCGCCCATACTTGGGTTCCTCTCGAGGGGGTCCGAAGGGGTTCTTCTCTAGCACTACCTTACCTAGGAGACTATGGCAGATACCATAGTTTGTGTCTCCAGTATTCACTCGTAAGATGCGGCGTAGTTCCTCTGTAAACAAAAACTTTACCATAAACTTGTGATCGAAGTAATTACCTGTTATATCATAACCTTTATCTATTGATAAAACTGCAGATACAGATAGTGAAAGGTGACGAAAAGACTTAATTAAATATTCACACACGTCGTCCTACTCGCAATGTTTGCGCATTAGAAGTACGACTCCAAGAGTTTCCCTATCGAAAAAATTAAAATATACAATTAAGCGTTGCCTTTTCAACAGTATCTACACGCACCAGCCGTATGCATGTAGTCTGATTAATAAGTATGATATACTAATGATTTAGTGGTATATACACTATATTTAGTAGTGAATTTACTCTGCTAAGAATCGAACTGATTTCGATTATTTGTTATGAATACTAATAATATATACCTTTGTTACGGAATAATATAAATAGTAATATGTCTATAATTATTACAAATACAGTAACAGAAATATACTGAATTAACATACAAACATCCATGGTTCGTAAACAAATGTTCGTCGTAATCATCGAACAAATATCTGCCCCTACCGACATTCGAATCTGGGGCCGTCTAATACGCTGTCGTTTTATATTTAATAAAATATAGATCCAGTTGACACCTCAAAGTAATCACAAACTCCAGATAAATAATAATTGATACTTGGTGTACAGATATGCGCAGGAGGCGGTTTTAAGCGTACTTACTACTAGACCGGACGACCGTACTATAGAAGGAAACTTACTCTGTAAAGAATCATCGTATTTGGGCCGCATCGACATGGAAGAGGGCGGTTCAGCGTACTTCTCCGGCTTAGGATGACGGTACGAGCTCCGCTGACTGGTGTCGGGGATAAATACGTCATCAGGCAGGCGCAGAGTCTGCAGGGCTCGAGCCCGCCTCGTGATGTTCACGGACATGAATGGAAGTTCTAGAAGCATAAATAAAAGATTTTAATTATACCAATTGTACGAGCCAACCTAACATTTAAGTTTTATTTATAAAAGCTCAGCAAATGACTCGACATCGCCTTAAAGTAAGCAGTAGGAAGAGTCCATTATAACAATTACATAACTGATCAGCAAAAAATGCCTTCAATAAGTATACATGTTATTTCCATTGGGTTGATGTGCTCCGGGAGTAATCCTGGCCCTACATCAAGATCCATGTCATTTTAAGCACCTAAGTAAAGAAGTTGCAATTAAACCTGTCTTAAAATCTCGTTACTTCTAAAATTAGCTGTGCCCGACAGTATCCAGTGTCATTAATATTAATGAGGTCAAAATATTATGTAACTGTAGAACGCATAATAAAAAGCAAGCATTTAGTAAAATCAAGAGTTAAATTCTCTGCATTTGTGGTCCTTCGAGCTTAAATTTGAATTTCAATTCCAGTTTGGACGCTAAGGCGTGTCAAGACCCCGAAAATGTAACTAGATTTTAGTAGCCTGTCTTTCTTTCTTAGAATATAATATAAGTATTATACCCACCTCTAGAGCAATATTTGCACAAGTATTCAGTTCTCTTCAAGTCTTGTATTTCGTTCTCAATCGGTGTGGGGTCAATGTCTTCTGACATATACATTTTTGTGAGCTTCGGGTAGTCATCGGCGAACTTTATACATGGAAAATATATTACAAGTCACAATCTTACTAACTGTCACTGAATTATATAATTGAACAACAAAATTGTTTACTTATAATTTTCGGACTACGATTTTCATTCCCTCAAAAATCAAGCTAAGTGGAAAATGCGGAAAAACTGAGTTCGACTTCATACAGTATGTCTTGATCGTCAATACTTAAAACTTATGTCATATAACCTACCCGTTGGACGGCTCCCTTGTAATATTCATGGGATACCGGACATAGCACGTCAGGAGATCGTTTTGGGACATCCTTGGTCTTCAGCGCGTCCCGACTCAGTCCCACAATCAGGCAGTTGTCGTCTACAGCTTTACGTCGAGGACTTTTTCTGGAGGTTAGTAAAATTAAATGATGACAATAACAGCTTTTACACTCGAATTAAAATCGAAAAATTTGGGAAAGCAACAGCATGAAACTTAAGCCAGGTCAAGACTTGTGAATTCATGAAGTTATAACTATTTTCCTGACTCACTCGTCGCTGTGACTAAAACAGCATTAGGTACCGCACAAAATTCAAGAGGAAATTAGTAGCAGCGGACTGATGAGGTCCTTAACTTTGAGACGACACTGAATTGAAGAGATATATCCAAACCTACGCTCCATTGCTATTACATAAAGCAGGAGAGGCAGCTGATAGTCCTCTTGACGCGAGGGTAACTTTAATTTGTAACCGGAACCTCATGATACAATTGTGTCTGTTATGTGTTGAGCTCAACATTTAAGTACTTGGAATATTTACATGCAAATTAACTTTCTCATTTCAGAATAAGAAAAATACCTACTACATAGTACAAAGTTAGTAGTGGGCTAATAGAAGGAATGGTTTCACTTTGAATGGAAAATACAGGCAAATATCTTAAAGCTCTCTTAAAGCTCTCTGGTGTGAGTCAAATAAGTAGTAACTAGTCAAAAGCAACGAATTGTTATCTGTGTTATATCTTACGGTTTAATCTTCTTCCCATAGTCCACCATGTAAACAGACTGAAAATCTATTTCACCGTCAAACACTGACATAATTCTAAGTGTATTTTACAAAATATCTTAAAAATATTTTCGCTTTAGACTGTTACATTATCGCTGTCAATTTAATTGACATTAGAAAATAATCAATGTAGTCTATTGTCTTTAGTGGTCGGCAAGATCGCGTTGGCGAGAGGTAGGTACTTTGGTTTAGCTTCAATATCAGAACGTAAAGGATAATTGTTGCAAATCTATTTCTTTCTTGGCCGACCATAAAAAGGTTTCAAATTTCTTTTTTTCATTGAAATATTCACCCTTCCCGTATTATTATCATTAATATAAAGAAACTATTTAATAACAATTCTTACAATTATGTAATACAATGCAAACTTCTTTATTTTTTTTCTTTATTGTAGTTTATAGGCAACTCTTTAAATCGACTGGAAACTTTAACATTAAAATAAAAGAGTTATCGATTCTGTGGAGTCGAGTAGTGAGTAGTCTTAAACTATATTCGAAATTTATTAAACTAACGCTATCGGCCTTCATGATGATTATTTTTTAAATAGGATGAGTGGATTCCGCCAAATATTTCTTATTTGTTTCCATTTAAATCACATTATGTACTTTATTTCGTAATAGTAAGGTACATTGATAATGTGCATATATCCAAATATTACATACATATAAAATATTCAAACAAAGAAACATGTCCGAGAAACATTAAAACTTTGGATTATCCGTCAAATGAACTGGTAAATAGGCTTTAATTATAAGAAGAAAGAAGAATACCTAAGAATACCTTCCTGATTCTGAAGTATACCTTCAGTGGCATAATCTGAATTTGCATGTTAGTATCAGGCCCTTATCTGTAGGTATTTTATTCAACGTATCCGAACGAACAAGGAGAGCTCAAAATTTGACATTAAGAATTATATGTGAAATTTTCGACGTCAATGAATACGACTTTTAGATTTCGGGATCTTTTCCCTTATCTTTTAAAAATGTCTGTAATACTAATACATTATGAAATAGGTAATTTCTAAATGTCATTACAAATACTAAAGGAAAAGGTTTCTTGCGCCGATTCTCCTGCAGCTACTAATTCGTCAAGCCGTGGTAGAGTTAATTGGGAATGTGGGTTCCCCGACAAAACGCCGCAACAAAAACGCCGCACGAAAAAACAGCGTAGACAATCGAAAAGGCCGCAGACAAAATAACGCGCACAAAAACTTTATTATTTGATTAATGTTCCCTATTTTTTTTTATTTCCGTTGCAATTGTTAAAAAACGTGGAATTTCAAAAGTTAATTTTTTGTACCAATTTAAATAATTTAATTTGTTTGTCTCTCTGCCTGGACAGAATCTTATATAACATTTCCTAGTTAATTATTTTGTTTTATAATCTTTCATTGGCTTCATCTGTTTGTCTGTCTGTCTGGACAAAATCTTATATCACATTTCCTACCACTGAGAATATCAGCTCATATTTTTACACTTGTATATTGAATAACATAAAAAGGAGAAAGAAAACACGTAACAATAAAATACAAGGTATATTTTACATTAATAAACATTTTTGCCAGATGTTGATATTGAAACAATTCAAATATTGGCCATAGACAAATATTACAAGCACTTAAAAAATTAACTTACAAAATACACTTTTATACTTTGCAAATTTAGATATACATTATATAAGGTAAATATTTACAATATATACTTTTATGTAATCTACTCTCAGTCGCTTACCCACTTCTCACTTTTAATATATACTTGACATATATGTATGTATAATATATATATATAATCTTTATGAGACATTTGTATTAACTTCTTAAGTCTATTTTTACATACTTTAATCAGGCCTCTTTAACACATACCATATTTTTTTATCGAATAGGAGTGGAATTTAAAATAGAATCGCTCTGGTTTACCTCTCGCTTTCACACTACTGTGTGCAAGCAAGAAATGAGATAAAAAACTGAACAAAAGACTATACAAAAGTCAATACTATTTTCTACCAACGCCCCCCCCCCCCCCCCTCTCCCCTTCAATTGATCTCTAATAGTAATGTTCCTTATCAATGCATCAGCTAGGCTAACAGCTTTCATATTAACATTTATAAGGAAAACCTAAATTAAGGTTACTATGATATGATCGAAAATCTATACACCGAAATTAAATAATTAAAAGAAGCGACAGTCAAAAATTAATAGTTTATAAAAATAAACTTAAACCTGACTATTTAATAATTTTGTTATTGCTAAATTATACGTGAAAATTATATATGATTACAATACTCCAGTTTGTGCGAATGTTAACTTTGAAAACTTATCAAGGCTATTAATTCAGTATTGTTCATTTTTATATAAATAGCTCTAATAGCCCTAACTCTGGTTATTTCAGTAGTGTTCTATTTTTTCAATATGTATAATTAATATTAAATCTGTCATGTTTATAAAATTCATACACCTCATTCATTCTATAATTCCATCGATTTTTTTGGAATCGTGTAAAGAGGTTCTACGTGAAACAAAAAAAAATGGATCGCGTTCATTTATTTATTATTGAACACAAGGTTTTATTGAGTTATTGCTGTTACAACTGTTCCAATTTCAAAAATCAGAGTGATTTTGAATTAGTTAGTATATTTTTAAAACAATGGCCCCAATTCCGTTATTCTCATAAGTTATTCTAACCTCTTTCATTACAATTCAATAAGAGATAAAAAGTTGTTAATGAAATTGGCTAATCTGAAAACTACCTAAAACGAATTAAAAAAATATGCTGTAAATTGTGAGGACGATGTACGGAAATAATATTTTGATTTTGTGAGCGTAACTAGAATTAGAACCAATATTCTAATATTGGTGGTATAAGCTTCAATTAAAATGGAACAATCTTTTTAAATAACTTTACATACATAAGGAAATCATGTAGATATAAAGTTATGTTCATAATGTATCTTATTTATTTCGCAACAACTGTAACCTATGTGTTATCGAATAAATATACACAAATAAAATACTGCAAGACTGTGTAATCTAACTTAAAAGTATTATTTGAATGAAAACAGAAATAAAAGTAATTTTTGGTCCAATGCCGATTCAGCCAATCGTTAATATTGCTACCACAACAATAAATAATGTACCCCATCTGCTTAATGTTAGTAATTTGGAGAAAACATATTTCCGTAAAATGAGAAGACACTTTTTTTAACATTTCTGTTTTATAACCTATTTATAATGTCATACGAATTTAACTAAAGCCTGGTAATAAATTGTGTCTTCAAGACTGACTTCCGTGAGTTATAATTTGAAAATTTACAATAGAATTCTGTAACCAAGACTTCAATGACAAAAGATGTTAAGTTAAGAATTTGAAGCCAAGCAGGTTAATCAATAATAATTTTAACAATTGAGAAGTGTATTGCTCCAATTTTCAACTAAGAAATTGGGCCAAAACCAATTTATCAATTCGACGAGTTGCTCGTCCCGCCAGCGGGTAAACAATGGCTTTTTTTATAAACAGGCCGCAATGGTTATGTGACTGATTACTTATTACTACACCAACTTAATAAGTAAAAATAAGAGGCTTTACTTAAGATGGACACATCGTAAGGAAATAAACAAAATTATAATAAATTGATAAGCGCAACGATATGAATGGCACGGATTCATTATTAGACATAACTGACACCACAATCGCAATCATTCTAGACCAGCGCCATACTTCATCATCAAAACTCCGAAGATAAATTTACATTGAAATACAATGTTGAGACAACAATAGGCCTGATTCTGATTTAAAACTTACACTGATCGATTATCGCGTGACGTAAAAGGTGTATTCCATTTTCGACCCTAAGTAACTTTATATAATACCAGTTTTTGGAAGCGCCTCACTATAAGCCTTCTAAAGTTGCCTATAGTTCCTTTAACACTGTATTTATTAAAATGTTCTATTTCTTGCTATCCTTTTCATTATGAGAGAGCGAGATATACTCAGAGTGTGCCTCCAGAATTTCTTTTAATTTTAACATTGGCTATTTTTCTTTCATGAAAATGTTACGAAATGATTAGTTCATGATTGTAATCGTTCAAACGTCAAATTATAAAACAGAAGTCTTTTTTGAGTATACCGAATCACGACAGAAAACCTTTCGCATACTTAAATGAACAAACATTGCGCCCATTTGTGAATCCACAGTAATTTAAAGTACCTAATAGTCAATTTATTTTGTCCAGATGCCTGGTTATTCATCATCGTTCACAGACTATACACCCCAGTGTTGGGCACAGCTACTACGCTAGCTAATGTGGATTGTTAAAACATTGGTAAGGTTAAAGCCGTTGGCCCAAGTAAACGAATTTGGAACAATCAACCCGAAAAGATGTTCAGTCGATTTTGAGCCAACGTTACGTTACACTTTGATTACTGTACGAATGACATTGGGAATATATAAGCTCATAATCGTATTACAACAAAAGACATGTTTTCCACCAAGTTTGACGCACTCTGTCATGAAGCAAAAGATGTGAAACGATTGATGATAGAATTACTCAAAACATGGCTCTGGCCTACACGAAACACAACACGTAAATGTATCATACATTCAGAGTAAATTATTGTTAGATCATCTCCATTATAAATGCGGAGAATGCTAGATAGCTGAGCACTGAATACAATAAAAAATAATTTTAGAAAATACAAAAATTAGTTTTTGGCTTGACAAGACTATTATAAGAGTAGATAAAAAAAAATAAACAAAAAGAGATGGGTATAGCGCTAATTCAATTATACATCGACTAAACTAAATTATCGTCTTTGACTATAATCCAAAAAAAGAATAGATGACCGTGACGTCATTATTATTAATAGTAAATGAAAGTGAAGACTCATGCAAAATAATTTGCTGCCCGCTTTTTACATTTTTAATGAATATTTAAATGTACAAAATCAAGGGCGCAGAACGGAAAGATTTCTAAACAATATTTCTTTTAGTTTATGATTATCAAATGGTTCTAATTTAATCAAAAAATTCAGAGATGAAAATCTTCGGCATTTTATTAAGTTTTTCAAATGTCGAAATGTAGATCTTATAATTTTTTGTTCATAACAACTTCTTTAAAAGCATTTTCGATTCAGTCGGATTTATTAGAAAAATTAGTTTTAGTAATATCTAGCATCATTACTTGAATCCAACGGACGAGGGTTCGGTCGCTGGAGGTTCAGCTACGGAACCCTGAACGGGACCACCAGATCTTCGTGGTGTTCCACGCGAAGCTCTGAGATCGCTGCTGCTGCTTTCTTCACAGAATTTGTTATCTGGAATTACAATAAAGAAACTATCATCAAATAATTGTGATAGTTAGTGTGGGTCTAAGACAATATATTGTCGATTTCAATACATGAAATTTAATCTACATTGGGCTTGATGATACTAAAGGTATTAAGCCCAGTACATTTCAAATCTATTATTAAGTTCATTACATCACATTCTTTCCTAAGGTACATGAAAAGGATAGCAAATTGTAAAACTATCAAATTACTCAAATTTAGAAAACTTATCCATATACACAGTAAACGTAGACACTTTAAGAGGGCATTTTGGAAGAGGCTTCCCTTCCTAAGTAAATACTTTTTAAAGATATAGTACAATGTTACCACTATCCCTCAAAACTGCCCATAATACGGATAAAAGATCCAAACGAGAGATTTTGGCCCCAATTTGCTAGCTTCTACGATTCATAACTATACCCCCAGCACAAACAGTAGCTTTGTGTGGGGGGCACAAAGCCTTGTAACTTCACCACTCAGGCATATCCAATCATATGGAACATTATTTTTATGGCCGGCGCTATTGATTTTGGATCTAAGTCAGTATGAAACATAATTTCTATTATATATAACAATAATAAGAATATTTATTTATTCTTATTGAACATGCACTCACTAAATCCTTATCCTCATTAGTAAGGCCAGGTTTCGATAGCAAGGCGTTCCGTTCAGCGTGAGTGATGTCAGCCAGCAGGCGCGGAGGCGGGGGCGCGGGGGGCGCAGGCGCAGCGGCCACCCGCGCCGTGTACGCTCGTACACGCTCGCTGTACGCACCCGGTTCTAGCGCGTACGGGCCTAATGCGCCTACGTCTATTACATTACTGAAAGTAAGAAATAAAAATTACATTTAAAATGCTATAGTATTATGCTCCCTACATATACAATAGTGATGTTTCCAACAAGAAATAGGTAACTTTTTCACACATGTTTCGAAAATTAATGTCGACTTAAAAAGCTTTACAAAACAAAATATGTATTTATTTACATAAATGGTTTAAATAAAACAACAACTTTACTACCTTCATATAATATTCTAGAAAAAAAACTTACTGCAAAAATGAACTAGTAATATTATTTTATTTTCAATAAATGTGTCACTTTTGATTAATCCAACAATGACTGTAAACACATAAATTACCATTATACCCACAGGTTTTCTGTAGTTCCATACAAGTGGTAATTGTGGCGGTTTCGTTTTACTGATTACAAGTGTCGGTATGTCAAGATAAAAGATTAAATTTCTTTAAAGTATTTTTCAAAACCCTGGTAAATTCCACCTTTTAAAATAATCAGTATTGACAAAGTTATAAGAGACCAATGCAAAACCTATATACTCTTAAAGGAAAATTCTAAAGCTCTATTCTTAAATTCGCTCAAAAAGCTCTATTCTTAGATAAAAAAAAATCCAATATGTCAATGGCTGTTATCAACAATAATAAGAGCACAATATTTATAAACATTTCCATGGTACTAATTGAATCGTTAATCACTAATTTTATTCAAACATACTATATTTACACATCATTATCTGCACTTTACTATGATTGTATTACAATGTATGGTTATCTAAATTTAACTAATGAGATAAGGTTTAATAGCAGTTCAACAACTTGTAAATTAATAATACAATTTTCATTGTTTAAGTTTTATAGAAATACTAACAAATAATGTGAGGAAACTGCACAGCGATAAGGATAATTTTAGATATATATGATATCACAATAAACAAATACAAATACAGTTATGTTATAGTTACGTAATTAATATTTATCTAGATAAATATGAAGTACAACACAAATCATCAACAAGTGTATATTTATTTAATATATTTGTGTTATAAATTATATTAAATGTTAATTATAAACAACACAAATATTTTCTACAGATATTTCTCCATTATCTAATAGCCATAACAGAAGCAATCAATATTGTTTAATTTCGGTATCAAAAATATTTGTAATATTTGTCATATGTTACATATAGACATGAAATATATGACATTAGTAGTTGAAAGTAATATTATATTCTTAATTTAATGTTTACATCTAGACCAGAGTTTATTTTTTTGGATTATTATTACCTGGTTTGCTGGTGTTATATTTATGCAGAGTCTCAAAAATCTATCACCAAACAATTCAACTCACAAAGCATTGAATTTTGACATATTATTTACATACATAAAATATAGCAAAATATTTTGTGTATGTAAATAATTTAATGTGAGGATCATATGTTTTTACAAAAATTAAATAACAAACCAGACACTCATAGACAATTTCAAATGATTAATTGTCATACCACAGACAGACAGTTTAATAATATGTAATTTATATCTTTTATTTTATTATCTGCTTTGGGTACTTCTCAAGTTACTAAATTTATAGTTTTGTATTATAGAGGTTTAGTTATAATAGGATATAGTTACAGCATGTGGAGTCAGATAAGCTGATAGTTATATGACTCCTCATACTGTAACTGTAATAGTAATAGCAGTCATATTTAATTTTTCATGTATGTTGCAATAAATGTCCCTATGACAAAGTTCTTTACAAGGCTGATGACACATAGTAATATTTCATTTTCATGTCAATTCAAAGTATATCAAATAATGCTTTTAATACTGCAATTTTTATAATGATATAATTTTTATTTATTTTGCTTTTTTAATACAGATAACTCTTATAACTTACGTTGCAGTCTCATGTAATATCCTATTGAGAGCACTCTGCTCATCAGGTTTCCGAGGAGGTGTTGAAGCTGACACAACAGGCACTGGAGTCTCCTGCTGTTGCTCGGGCACCTCAAGCAGGTGTGTTCTTTCGTTTACTATGTTTTCCTGAAAATAATTACTAAATAATGATATTTCAATAGTTGATTAAGCTGCCTGATAATTATCGTAACAATCAATTAGGGATAAATGGTATAATAATAACATTATTGGTAAAAAAAATTAATGGTAAATAAATAACATTATGCAGCAAATTAAATTTATAACACTTTAAATACCATCCTAATAGTGCTTTGCAATTTTTTTGATTAAAAAGCTAAAAATTAGGTTTATAACTGAATAGCAACATGTGGGTGTGTTGCAGGCATCAGAGCACACAAAAACAACAAAAAGTGTATTGTAACTAAAAATCAAACAAAAACATTACACATGTTAAAAATGGTGAATCAAACAAAAGATAAAAATCTAATGAACTAGGAAATAATTCAAAAATGTCCAAACATTAAATTAATTAAATTTTCACATTGATCAATCATATTAAGGAAATTTTATAACTCTGCATTAATTAATTGAAATATGGTTAGAATTTTGAAAAAAACGTGTAAATACTGTATAAATTTACCTGCGTATCATTTTCTTTATGGCAAAGACTATAGCAGCAACCCATAACTGCGCTCTTTAGCGAATCGAAGCATGAATGCAACACACTGTCTTCTTCCTCGGACTGCATAAATATTAGAATTATTAACCTGTAATGAGGATATAAATAGAAAATCTAGTAGATTTTCGTCGCCTACTACTTGTTCGTCTACAATCACACGATGACATTAAAAAAAAAAGTGACATTGACATTGACAAAAATAGTAAAAAAATTAAACGTCATTTGTGATATATACTTTTAATGTTCTTACTACGAAAATAAAGTCAAAGGAATTTCATGCTCATACAGCCATACAGAGCTAATATTCAAATGAAATAATTTGTATATAATCATTTAAAACTCTTCAATTAAAATATGAAAACCAATGTTTAAGAGACTATTCTGTAGTGCGCCTTGCCATACCTTTGATAGGGAGAACTTGGCGCGTAATGGAGGCGTCGGTTGGGTGCTGTATATTTTATTTATAGTTATTATATGTAATTATTGTGTTATAGTATTATAGTATTTTTGTCATGAAAATTGGTGAAGTTGTATAAAAATAATCGTGTTCATTCATTCATTTACAGGGTAAGTTTATTTATAATCATCGTATCAATTCATTTTCATTTGGGTATCATTTCAACGTAATGATTAACATAACATTCTTTTTCATAATTTTTTTCCCGTGTAATTAACAAAATGGCAGGGCCTACCACTCGCCAAAAACTGCTTGAGACAAATGGGTACATTGCACCGGTATTCGGGAGCCAGACATAAAGAGATAATTACATAAGAAATGACTGTATCGGCTATAGTTGCCTTTGCTTTCCCTATAATAGGGAGAATTTAACAAAAAAACTTGCATAGGGTTCTTTTTGCTGTCAATGTGAAGCAAGGATGTCAATGTCAAGTAAATAAAACATTAAAAACTAAAACTCTCGTGGACAAATCATTCTTTAACAAGTGATCTCGATTTTTTATTTTATTGTAGTTAAATTTTGATCATTTGTTAATTAAGATACTATGATTCGTTATCGAGGAAAGAAGAAAGTGATGGACAAAGTTAAAGAATTTGATGCTTTCCCTAAAGTTCCTGATGAATACGTGGATAGTACACCGGTAGGCGGTACATTCTCTATTTTAACATTTTTTATTATTTTGTGGCTTATTTATAGTGAAGTTAGTTATTACTTTGATAGTAATTTGGTATTTAAATTTTTGCCCGATACGGATATGGATGAGAAACTGCAAATCAATATAGACATCACGATTGCCATGCCCTGCTCTAACATCGGCGCTGACATTCTTGACTCGACATCTCAAAGCGTTTTTGGATTTGGCGAGTTGCAAGAAGAAGATACTTGGTTTGAACTAACGCAGGAGCAACAAGATGCATTTGACGCTGTGAAATATTTAAACTCCTATCTGAGAGAGGAGTACCATTCTGTATGGAAGTTGCTCTGGAAAAAAGGTCACGGTTCCGTTCGCGCCACAATACCGCCGAGGAAAAACAAACCTAACAGGCGGCCGGATGCATGTAGACTTCATGGAGTCTTAATACTTAATAAAGTTGCAGGAAATTTTCATATAACTGCTGGTAAAAGTCTGCATCTACCTAGAGGCCACATTCATTTGAACATGCTTTTTGATGACACCCCTCAAAATTTTAGTCACAGAATAAATAGACTAAGCTTTGGCAGTCCAGCTTATGGGATAATATACCCTCTTGAAGGTGATGAAAAAATTACTAATGAAGAAAATATGCTATATCAATATTTTGTGGAAGTTGTTCCAACTGATATTGATACTGCATTTGAAACTATTAAAACATATCAGTACTCTGTCAAAGATTTAGAAAGACCAATAAGTCACATGAAAGGCTCTCATGGAGTTCCAGGAGTGTTTTTTAAGTATGATATGGCAGCACTAAAAGTAAAAGTTTATCAAGAACGGGAAAATGTTTTACAGTTTATGCTTAGACTTTTTTCTGTCATTGGAGGTATTTATGTTATTGTTAGCTTTATAAATACAATAGTTTTAAATGTAAGGACTTATTTCACTCAAAATAATAAGGACTATACCAAACAGAGACTTATATCAAAACAAAAACTTCAAACAAGTCTATCAAACCCTCTCCTGATAACTCCAGATTTAAGTGTTCCATTAGAATTAGTAAAACAATGATAATAGTAAATGTTTAGTTTTAAGAATTAAATTGTATATAAGAGATTATTTTGTCTATAAAAACAGCATTTGTGTTTTAAGTGTAATTATGATTTATTTATTTTGATCAGTTGTTGCTGGCAATATTGAAAGGAATTATGTAGAAACTCCTTTGATATTATTGTATTGTGAATGTTTTGTATTTAAGTATACACAATTTAAAATGACTAATGTTAAAGCAATATATCTTGACAAGTGACTTGAGTATTTAGCATGGGGAATCTAACAAATTTGGTTTGATTATCTCAGGACAAACCATGGCGAAAGTGGTTTTGTATTTGTAATCGAAAATTGAGAATGAGAGATTGTCATGGCGAGTCATTCACTATGGTGGTCTCGAACACCAACATTTTTGAACACCCCTAAAATATACTTTAGTATACCAAGTTCTTGGAGAGGTCAATGGGATATTCTTATATAACATTTGATTACAGTTAAAATTTTATTAAATAAAAGTAAAGGTTGAACTTGTTTTACCTAAGGTGAAAATTATCTTTCATTATTAAGATGCTGTTGTCCCTATGTCCTACTCTCATTTTATTAAATATCTATTGTATTTATCTGCTTGTGTACTCTATTAGGTATTTAATACCGAATCATTTTATAAATTAAAATATTGCATTTTTATATAGACATTTTTAGTAAGAAACAAAAACATGTATCTAATTCTTAAAGTATTTAAATTAGATATTTATTAGTATTTTCAGGTATTTTTAATTTAAACCTCACACTTTATTACACAGACTCTTTCGTAAGTTTGCAGTTGTGGAATATTTATTTAGATATGGTTAGATATAATTTTTACCTATTACAATTCTTAAGATGTTGACTGCGATACGTTTTATAAGAATGTACTATAAAAAATGTGTATACTATTAAATAATTATAATTGTTAACCTTTTGACCCACTTTTTATAACTGATAAAACTTCAAATGACAAATAAATCAAAAGTTAAAAGCAGGTGTTTGCTTCCCCTTAAATTTTTGCACGAGGGGCTGGGGGGTTTGTAAACGGTTCTATACTCTATCTCTGTTCGACCGCAAGCTATGCTGTAGCTCTGTCTCGCGCATATGCTCCGAGCAGTGTATATTGTTTTCGTCGACAAACGGACTAACCGGCTGTATTCGCGCGGCGTGTTTGTTACGCGGCGGACGCATCGTCGTCCAACGTGGAACTGATATACGAAAAGTTTTACAACTTTTTTTTTAGTAAGGACCTTTGCTCCTTAAGGACTTTCATTGAATTTCGCGTGCGGATTATAGTCAGTGCGGTGCGTTCTAGTGAATATCAAAGTGTGTGAAGTGCGCCCATGGTATTTTTTTTGCGATCGCAATTTACCGTTTCAATTGAACTTTACTGTTTTGTTCAATAAAAAGGCTCGTATGTAGAGGAGGCGCTCGACAGAGCCGTATATGGTTGATCTCGCTGGCGTCAGCCGGTGAAAGTAGACCTTTGTTAAGTTCATAAGGACACGGGCCGCTTGCAACTAACTCGAAACGACTCGTTTCGCTTGCAGTTCGCGAGAGGTGAGTGGCGTTTTGGTTGTATTACCGACTACTTAGCTTCAATAAACAGTTATCTTAGATGTTTTTTCTGTAGTTGCATTCAGAAATATTTCTTTCGCTATGTACCGTTTGTTAAAGGTTATTGCCATGTTCGTCACAGATTGTAAATATACGTATATTTATCGAAATTGTTCTGAAGTTTCTACTAATAGGTGTAGCCTGTGTGTTATTAAACTGAGCTAATCGGTGGGAGCCACCTATTAATTTATGTAAAGACACTTCATTAAGGGTGTCTGTTGTCATTCATGGTGTGTGCATGCAGCGGTAGGTCAGTGCCCTGCTCCCTACCTGTTGACGCGTCGCCCGCGCTCGTCAAGCCGGTTCTACCACAAGTCCACAACCCACAAACCGACTGAAAAATGTGTTAGTTTCCCAAACACAAGTAACAATACCTAGTTTACAAATAAAAATAAATACTCTAATATTAGCACGTATACGAACCAAAGTACAAATTAATCATAATGTACATTTTAATGTGTTAGTGAGTAGGTAGGTACTTACTACTTTGAATTAAATATTATTATACTGCACAGGGTCAGTTGGAATACACTTGATAACTCGAGTACAGTCCGTCTGTCTGGAGACTAACAGAATTAGGTACCTGCCTTCCTATCTGGGCATCTAAATTCACTTACTTTGACTGTAGTTAAAAAGAAGTGTTAAAATAGTTTACCTAATCCGTAAAGCGCTTACTTTTACAAACACTTAACTTTTGAAGGACGGTATCCAACAAGTTGCAGCCATCAGCTGTCTGTCCTACTCTACCCCAAGTCAACAGATGTTCATCACATGTTCTGCTCAACTTTTAACTGTTTTTTGACATTTCTTATCAATTTATTGCAAAAAAATATGACTGGTGATCCTAATTTTTTACCCTGAGGCGGTACCGAAAGCGGGAATCATGTCACACAGAAATTACATTTTATCAGTGAAGCAAAACATCGTGAAGAAACCTGTACACACCTGTGTAGAAATTCCTAGGTTGTGTGTGAAGCAACCAACCCGCACTTTGTCTGCGGATTGACTAAAGCGTAATCACCCCAATTTTAGGTAGGCTCGAGCCCGATAGGGACGTATATGAGCTCTTAATGATGATGATGCGTCACAGAAAATGGCGTGCGGTGGTGGATCAAAAGAGGAATGAATGAATGTTCGAGAAATTATAAAATACCCGCTCTCGATCCCGATACATCGTCAGTGGGTTCAGTCTTTGCAATAACTTGAAATAAGTTAAGTAGAACATGTGATAAACACGTGTTGAGGTAGGGTAAGTTACATTGTTGATGGCTGCCACTGGATTGGATTTTGACAAATAGGAAGGTCTTGTAGGTAACCTACCGATACAGTTTAATGAGTTATTTTAATGGCACGGTTGGCAGAGAGACGGTACGTAATAATAGGTTTTTAATGATATAACTACTTATGTAGGAATATTAAAAGAATCTCTTATTATGATGTTGTACAATAAGCTTGGTAACTTTTCAGTATCCGTCTCAGAGGACCAATTTTCTCCGTCTTATTCAAACCTAGGGATTATTATATACTCAATTTCATTTTCGTCATATAAAATACCTATTTATCTAGCTGTGTAGATTCAATAGTAATATTTTGGAATTAATCATACAAATAGGTAAGTTTGTCGTATTTTTAAATAAGTAGCTTCTTTTATTAGAATTTTTACATATTAATAATAATAGTATAGATGTTAAACAAACAGCTAATAGGTAATATATGTTATAATTTGAAGATAGTCACAAAAATAGTAACTACAATAGGCATACAAAAGTTACATTACCTAACCTACTCAGAAAAATCATTTACCAATTAATTAAATAGAATAAAGCTTTGGAAATAAATAATGCTAAAATTGTCATTTCTCTGTCAGTCATCTGGAATCGGTATTAAGTTAAGCAACATGTGAGTTTCACACCGCTTTGTTAATCGACCCACCTCTAAATGAAGCATTTTGGACTACGGTGTGAAATGTCGGAAATTTTTTAGTATGTAATTTGGGTGATCGTTGACGCAACACGTTTTAACTTTACCAACTTAATTTTGTAATCCATACTGTTTCTATTCTATTACATTCATTCTACACACTGCATGTGTATACATATAGTCGTAAAGTAATTATGTTATTTCCATTTACCTGAATTGCAATTTTAATTGCTTAAATCTTTTTTATTAATAATAAAATCACATCAAGTTATTGGTACGTATATAAATAAATATCGTAAATTTCCAATTACGTTTTGTATCATTTGTGACAACGTTAGTAAGTGGTTAAATAAACTTTATAGATTAGTAGTCGTAGTGCAAATATGTACGTAGATAATAAAATGGACTCTATTATGATTGTAATAACGCTGTACACATATTCAACAAGTAAGTGGCTTTATTTTGACTGGGCTTTATTTATAAAACACTAAGCTGTCAAATCGAATAACATCATTCATTATCATTTTATTTTACTTAGGTTTAGCACAAGTCGGCAGAACGCAACGACAGCGAAAGTAAATTGATTAAATTAATTTCGACAGATTTCACCTATATGGCGATCACTTACTTTTGCTTCAGACTGTACTGTTTATAGGAAAAAATATACAGAAGCAAGTAAAACACATAGTTGTGATTGTGACGTATTTCCCTCTAATAATAATAAAATGGAATGATAGGTTTTTGTTGAAGCAGATGTTGAGATGACGAACAATAAATTCATTGACGCTAATCGCAATGCTGAGGAATTTTTCTATGGGTGGAATACTGTTATAGTGTGTAATAAATACAACGACTTTAATCACAAGTTTAATTTGATTATACATAAATTGGTGAAAATTTAGTTTGGTTTTAGTACAAATTGGCGATAAATGAAAACGATCAATATTATAAAAAGATTTTACTTGGCAATTAATTCAATTACTCAAATAACAAAATATAGGATAGGAGGCGCGAAACTTCTTTTGGGGCGCAAAGTAGAGATAGTTAGGGCTGAAGATATCGTCGCGTTTTTCAATCAGGCGGCGTTGAGCCATTTTTATAAAAATAAAATAACCTTTTCTATTTAAATTACCTCCTATTGTCTTTTGTCTGCTTGCATTCGTACATGAATCAATTTGAGGGTAGTGCAGAAATTTTAATGGAAACCTTCAAAATGTTCGAGATGTTTATGTAAGTGTACATTACAATTCCATATACATCCTATTCTGTATTACAAACTTCAACATAGATTGTTTGAGTTCCAAATAGCATTGTTGGAATACTAAATTAATTTAAATGCAGGTCTAATAGTATAACTAACGGTAAGAAATTCCCTGCTCAAGTTTATTTACGTATATACCTAATGGTGAAACTTAACATTACTGGTATTGTCTTGAAATTATTAAATTGAAATGTTCTAAATATTACGTAATAGGTGCGATTACTAAAATGATATCATTAAAAAATTACGGCGTTGATTATTGCAATTTTAGAAAGTTTTATAGTCTGTCCTCTTGAATAAATATGTAACATGCTCTGTTGTAACGAAATTCGGATACTTTTACTTAACTTCTTCAGCTTTCCTTGTTATGGGCATACATAATCAATTAACACAGTAACAATTCGAGAAATAATTTAACATTAAGATTATTTTCTAACATTATTCGAATGTGTTATTAGGCTCACCTAACACAAAATTATGTGCATTACGTTTTGGAACATTACGATTTGAAGGAAACATCTTTTTGGTTCATCTTAATTCCATCTGGCCACTAGGTTTTATTTATGCTTCGTCTGACTCCTTTTAAACAAGAATTCTCGATAGTCTGATGGATGGGTGGGCAAGCTATGCATAAAATATATTCTACTAGAGGAGACGCATGTGGGGTAGTTCTGGAAGTGGAGGCTAAACAATTCTTGTGACATATTTATACGATGACGCCTTTAATTGTTGAGCTGTGATATGCTCTCGCGTAGCTGGATACTATTAAAATTTAATTTTGTCTTGATTGTATGGCTGCACAGGTTTAATACCAGAAGAAACATTTATTTTTAATATATTAACCTGGTTCATGAGGGGTCTCCTTCGTTCTCCTGTCTTGCCCGTGATACAAGTTTGACAGACTTATAATTAGACCATCCAGAGTATGGTTCTTTCTTTACCATTAAATCACTAAATAACGTCTTACAATTTACTTAAGTTGATAAAATTATATACTACCCATTTTTAAGTTTACATTTCTTTAAACGAGACAAAAAAACTGTGGCTTAAAATATTTCCACGCATGTTTTACATCACGAATAGACATCATGCTATAGTGATATTCTTAAAGTCAATTACGTATTGTAATCCACATTGTCATTTTATTGAGCAAAATACTTTTCATGCTTCTAATCCTAAGTTTATAAGTACTATTTTCGTTAAGATAGTCTTTCCCAATATTTCTGAGCTTTAGTACTTTAGTAAAATATTTTATTCTTTTGATATATCATCTTTGTTATTGTGGCGGACTCCACAAATCAACGACTTTTGCGTCGGAGGATGAGCTGGGTGATTCGAAATATCCCAGCGCCTTGACGTTGCTGAACACTTACTGGAGGCTTCCCAGGTACCTTGCCCGGTAGTTCGCCACTCCTCTTCATTCCAATAGATCGTGAGGAGCTGTTTCTTCGGCCTCCATGTATGCTCTGCATAGGGCAGATCACACCATCGTCACGTATTTTAAAAATGAGTTATTTCCCTCCAAAATTTGGTTGGGTAATGACAAAAACTGATTTTAGTAAATCCTGACTGAAAACCGATTCTAGCCCAATCAGTATCTTTAAAAATAATGTTTCAAATCGAGACAATAATAACGAACCCAAACAACGAACCAACCAAACCAATTTTAGGGTTAATATTCCTACTTATTCGGGAATTGCCCCGAAAAGTTTAAGTACAAGTTAAATAATCAAAATATGAAAACACGCAGTAGTTGAATACATTTTACGAATTGGTTAATGTACTCTGGTACAAGGATCTGTATGATAAGTAGCGAGCTCACTCACTACTTATCATCCGATGTTAGTTGACATGCCATAATCTGTTCCAGGTTTCTCTGGCGAATTTGCAGCAAGTGTAAAACGTCCTTTTACGTACCCTTCCTTCCTTCTTACAAGATGTCTCCTTTAAAAGAGACGTGAAAAAGCACTCTGGGCCCGCAAGGTGAGGGTGGCTAGGGTAGTCTGTCGTATGCTTCACATCTTAACATATGGACTCCTCTACTGCTTATGCTGCTAGGTGGTGTCGAGTCATTTGCTGAGCTTTATATAATTAAACAATATGAAACCGAATTCTGAATAAGATCTATTTTAGCGGCAGCATAGAAGTTAGAGCATTTACTTGACCTTTAAATAACCCAACAGCAAAAGGTCCAAACTTTGTAGGTATTATAACAGTCTGTATTTTAATCAGCCTAAGCTTAAATTTCGCAAGATTATATTCGGTATTTAACTTTATGCAATGTTTGATACGTGCTCTTTAAACAATAAGGACATTGTTCTTGACACCCTCCGTCTTGAATGAAGGAGGTATGTTGTGTCGTTTTGTATGTGTACTCGGGCGCATAACATCTGCCTTTTGCAATTTCTAAGTACCCACTTCATGGCTTTTCGTTCTAAGTTCTAAATGTATTTAAACAGTGAATTGGATTGAAACAAATAAGTCAACATTTTTTAGTAACGTAGGTTCACCGAAGAGTTTGGGATAATTTATTAAGTATTAAATAAAGTTAATTTAAGTGGATTGATTTAAATAGGAGTAAATGAGAGTGTAACGTACTGCATGTTAGCATTAATGCTATCTAGAAAACCAATTTAGTTACTACTGTTAGCTCTGTACCTCTGCTAAAGATACATATTCATTCTGACTTGAAACAATTCCTAAAATAGCCTATAATCATTTATATAATATATAATTTTGTGGATTTCTCAGCATCTAATATCAACTTACGTTTCTACTTATGTGATTGTAAAGACCATTTACAACCAAATCAAGAAAAAATGTCACGAAAAAGATAGTACGGGCATTTACTAATGGCCATCACTTAACGAGCAATTCAATCGTGTGGAAAATACTGAGCACGTTCCAAGATATCGACACAGCATTTACTAAACCAACCGTTTTGCTAGTAAACAGCGTCGGAAATTGTTCACCGTTTGAGATAACTCACTAATGGAGTGCTACTGTTTGCTTAGTGTCGGATATGTAGGGCACTTTTGGCAGTTATCTAAACTTCTGTACAATGTATATCAGACATACCTTGAAAGAGCTCATTTCCATGAAATCAGCAACGAACAAAGCTATTAATGATTATTTAAATATATACTATGCTATAACTACGAAATAGTCTATCAATGTCTGAAGAAAAGAACTTTGTATCTTCTCTAGAATTGATTAGTAATTTAGGAAGCTTGTACAGGGTCTTCTGTTTATGAATGCCATATTTGGCATTGCCTTCGGATAGATACTGTCCTATAGTAAATGATTCTTCTCAGCCTAGGTTCACTGCAGATCACTACAGAGACTCTCTTTGTGGCTTCTTATTATAGATTATAATTGGCCTTTAACGCCACAATATCATTTTAATCTATTTCACGGTTCTTATTGAACAAGGCATAATCCCATTTATTCTTGAATAGTTTAATTTAGACTCTGAATGTCTAGATCTCGGCGAGAATTAATAATGTTTATAGGATT
Source organism: Acentria ephemerella (assembly GCA_943193645.1). Classification (NCBI taxonomy): domain Eukaryota; kingdom Metazoa; phylum Arthropoda; class Insecta; order Lepidoptera; family Crambidae; genus Acentria; species Acentria ephemerella. The sequence goes on from OW971894.1 coordinate 1,079,743, forward strand.
CGGGAAGAAGCCTATTAAATGTGATTATCGAGTTTGACTTTCAGACAATACAATCAGTAAATCTTTGTGGACAATAGCATTTTGGATCTACTTTATTCGTTCCGTTCAGCCGATCGTCGGATATCGGAAGCTGTGTGAAATCCTCACTTCTTTCGCCACGCCAGCGTTAGCGTTTATAGCCGAGGTTCTCGCAAAAAGTATTTACGCGTCATTGGGCCCTAGACTTGCGACTTTCTGTGTAAGAATTCTGTAATTGTAACCACGGGAAAAATCCGTGTTTGTGTGTACTGTGAATAACATAATTTTGATGTATAAGTTGCTTAATATACGCTAAATTTACGTTAACATTACGATATTTGCGTTAAACAATATGAAATTTTACCCCATACATGACTGAGATAAAATTTCATATTCGTTTTGTGAATCTCTGCGGTTTCAAAGTTTATATAGCAACTCTGAGAGGACTTTAAAGAGGATGATCTGAAAATGCCATAGAGGTTCTTTGATTTTTCATATATATTTTGCAGCTTGACTAGCTGTTAAAATTGTTAAAATTACATAACAAAAGTTGTACAAGATATTCCTTATTAAATGTTATAGGTATAATAAAACGGATAGGATATTGCACGCTACGTTGATCTAACATGGTTACAGAGCCGGCGAAGCGTTTTACTGGATACCGTCCTACATCTCCCATATTCCGAATCGACGGTATACGAAATTTAGATCGAAGATATCCTCTGGGGTAGACTGTTCAAGTTAGGAAATGTTATATAATCTTTTCACACCTCTTCGGTACAATTACATTTGGTAACCTCATTGGTGACAATCTTGATAGTGATTACTTATTGTAATGAATAATAAGAATTCGACATCTCAAGGTGCAAGGCAAAGCATGTTAAGAAGTTCTCTCCCGTTACCTTCAGTCACGGGTATAGTTCCATCGTTTTTTTCAGCAACCGTAATTAACGGAGCTGGTGGTGCTTTATTACTTAACAGTAGGTGGCAGTGATGCGAATCTGGCTTTTTCAAAACTGAAGATGACACTCAAAATTAATTCAACGTTGGATATTTAGTCACAAATGCAATTCCTCGTGTATTGTAGGTGCTTTGAATATAAAATATTATCGCGTTCCATTCCCTTTAATTACACTACAAAAGATCTTAAACACACAGTGTACTCTCTTTTTTTGGTTGCGCACATTATTGAAATATGTCCCAAAATCGCTTCACTAACTCACAGATCTCATGACCCCTTATTTATGGCGAACGATTAGGTTAATCGTCAACAAAATTGTCTTTCTTAAAAATAATGTTAAACTACAATGCTCTAATTAACATTTCGTAATTTGATGCTACAAGAATGTGTACGCAGCGAATTATTCTAAGTTCAAAGTAATACGATAGTGCGGGTAGTCATACGTGATCGTAAGCGTGAAGACTGTGATGTGTAGTCCCTCGCATTCACAAGAGCCACTTCAGGCTAACAGGTGGAAACTTGACGATTAAATTCACGATGATTTTGATCTTCAACCATTCATATGAAGCTATGAATGAGGATGACGTACAAAATATCAACTAATTGTTTAGTATATTAAATATTTAAATAATTAAACGGGTCATTTAGGCCATGAATATGTCACTCGTGTCATGGTAGAATCGGTAAACACAGACCCCATCCTAATTTCATCCGTAAAAAATATATATCAAAAATACATATACCAAATAATACATCTTATACATACATTAAAATATCAATTCAAAAATATTAAATATTCACATACAGAACTCTTCGTTTAAAGAACTGAATCCAAATATCTTTTGAAATGGCAATATTAGAGATTTGCAATGCTATCACATCCAGGTCGGTGAATCCCCTGGCTAAAGCCGTGGCATTGCGAAATGGCTGTTACTGTACTAATCCCGGCTAATCTTTAATGATTCCTTGCATCCTGAATCGCCACCCGGAAAGAGGACGGCGTACACGGGAGAAATGACTACTTCAATATAGGCGAATACCTTTAATTTTACTACATAAATATTATACCCTAAGAACGGTTATAATAATCTAATGTCCTTTTTGGTTTGTCTGTGCCCGAATTGCACAATACCTGTTAGAAAAAATCAGATCAATTCATGGAAATAAAATGTACAGATTTTTTCAAATAAATTGGGTTTGGAACTCAGCCAACTAGCAATTGATTGCTACGAAACGTTTACATTATATATCTATACTAATAGATCACTAATTCATAATAATAATAGAATACAAATTCATAAGAATGTAGCAAAGGTTAGATAGAGAGAGAGTAGAGTAGAGAAGAGCTTAGAGCTCACTTACGTGTCCTTAATAGTACCTACTTTAGTCTTTTTGGGTAATGTCTATCACAAATATCAAGATCTCTGTTTATGTTAGTGTGTAATCATCTATTGACATACATATATTTTCATCAAATAATTTTTATTTGTTTTAAATATAGCACTATTTACCCTAATTGTGTCCAATAGGGTCAAACCTTGTAGTTACACTTCTATTCTACTTCTATATTGAATATTAAGTTTCTATAGAGGCTCCATGTTAAAGATTGGATTAAGCAGGACTGCTAGTATATCAACTATGGTTTGTAATAGTCTTTAAAAAATATGATTTGATTAATGACTGTCAATGGAACTGGTTGATTTTATTTATTATTATAATTTTAAGATTATAATTTACTTTTCCACATTATTATATATTTATTAGACTTAGTTTCTGGCTCCGCAACACAACAGATAATTCGACGTTCCTGCTTACACAGTGCATATAATAGTTTTTACGTGTCTAGTGACACGTGTTTCGTGTCTTAATAAGTAAGAAGTATTACTAGTTTTTATTATTCTTGCGTCCGCAAGTGTGACTTTTCTAAATGAGCATTTTGATCATTAAATTCTATAACTGGAACAATTTGTAAATACCGTGGTTTTTAACCGTAATAGCCATTTAAAGTTATCACTATTACCTTTAATTACAAATGATTTATTTTTTCTCATACATATTCCCTGTTATGACAATTTAAAAGAACTTAGTAAATGAGTCTATTTAATATAACATATTTTGACTTTGTCTTTGACCTTGGTTAGTGGTTACCGCATAGAAATTAGCGGCCACTAAGGTAATACGGTAACCACAGGAGTGTAATATTTTGTTAATATTGATGATATCACCGATAAAAAGATGTATCATCTATTTTAGATTCAGTATATATAGGTTTTATTGTTGAAAGAATCCCGGAGTCCTCAAGGAAAAGTATAACTAGGATAGGTGATTCACGACTTCTATCCCGTCTTTTGTGTGTAACGAATGAATAATGAAACTGAGTCATACTTTCTGCAATGTATTATGATATGTAATACTGTATAGATAGATTTTAATACAATATGGCGAATTAAACCTTTAGATATGTTGTTACAGACTTGTCTCCCAAGATGATGATTTTGTGACTCCTTTCTCTGTCGTACAGCTAGAGCGTGGAATTCCTTACCGGCACACGTATTCGCTCCTTGATATGGGTTCCTTTAAAAGAGGCATGAAAAGGCGCTTTTTGGGCCGGCAAGGTGAGGGTGGCTAGAGCAGTTTGTCGCATGTTTCACTAGCTGCGTTCACATATGGACTCCTCTACCGCTTATCATCAGGTGGTATCAAGTCATTTTTTAAGTCCTGATATAGATACTTCATTTCCTTCAAATCCGACTTAATTTTATTAATTTACATTTATCTTCTAATTATTAACAAAAGCGAAACTTTAAAAAAATTGTGTTGAGTGAGTTCAATATGTGTGTGGGTACACTATATGCAAGTGTGTATGTGAGTGTTAATCTGAATTTAAATTAATTCTTTGTTCTGTTTCTTTTTTTTAAATATTTTGTACTCGACCCTTTTTACACTTAATTTAGTTATCTAGACAAGGTTATATGTTCTATTATCTTTATCGCTGTATTTGGACATGATCCTCTGTGAATATGGAACAAAGACAAATCGATCCATGCTTCAATGAACTTTGAACTTTATAGATAAAGCAAACGGTATACGTATTTCGATAATATATTTTCGGAACATACCCTTAACCTTTTTTGGGCTTCGAACAAACGGAATTATAGTTCTAGTTTTAAAGGTTTCAATGGATTTTATTCGTAGTAATGTAATTAAATGAAAATCTATAAAAATGTTGTTAAAATCATCGAAAAAAACTAGCAGGTGTCCTAGTTTTTTGATGTGTAGAATATTTTAGAGAATTTATTTGCCTACGAACTTATCAAATAGTTTGTGGCTTTATCTGTTTAAAATGCATCTTACAAACTGACAGACAGGCGGTATGATACTTCTAAAGTACACATTCAAAACTAAATTTTGGTTCACTTTTTCTTGTTCCCTCAATATGATTGATACAAGGACGGTTATAATGTAAGGTGAAGTTTAGAAGTAGCATTATCTTATTACAAGTTATTTGACATTGTTTTATTACAGCTATCTTTTTCATGTTCATAATGAGAGAATGGGACATACTGAACATTGAAGTGTGCCATCAGAATCTGGCCCAGAAGCACCCTCTGCAAACCTAATTATTAGCTATTTAATGTTCATGTCCTACACATAGGTCAAACTCCGGTAATAGTCTACCGCAAGTGATTGTATATTCGCTACTATGAATATCCAATCGTGGCTCGCAGAGAGGTTCTATCCTAAGGATGTCACTTTTTATTAAAAAAAAAAAACCAGTTAAAAAGGTCAGGTCACACAATACAACATGACATCGTGTTTCAAAATAACAAATCCTAAAAATTTCTGTTCTAAAAATAATTTTGTTTAAATGCTATTCTAGATATATTTTTTTTTAAAGTTTCTCAAATGACTCAATATGATAGATTATTAAAATGACATTCTTACTAAATGTCTATAGCAAAATGCCTCATTCTCGAATAAGGTCAGTAAAAGATTTGATGTCACTTAGTATATTATCTTATAACATATGTCGACAATTTAAGAATAAAGAAAATTATAATTCAATGATTTAAAAACAGATATTACCTGAGATAAAAATGTATTTTTTTACATTCACATCGAAAATACGGGAATTTGTTAATCAAATACACTTGCGGATTTTATTTGGATCGTAAAAAATTTTGGTTTAGAAATATTTAGAAAAATGGCGAAATAAATATAACCATTCGTTAAAACATTTTGATTATCAGTTTTACAAGTTAATAGCTTTGTTAACTATCATGCGAGGTAACCCGACATGTTTTTTAATACTATGGAAACATTGACGGGCCGGTGAATTATAATAATTACAAATGACAGATTTCAGTCTTTTAAAAAATATGGTTTTCATTCTTTTGGTTCCTTTGCCAACCCTACGAATAATGAGAAAGGATATTATGTGGTGTACAGTTGCCACATCACATGAATGGTGGAAACAAATGTATGGGACTATAACGGTCATATACAATATTAATTCCATTGAAAATGTTATTTGAATTTTTTTACTATGTACACGTTTGTATACTGTGTAAAAGTTAATAAAATAAAGATATACTGAAAAGCTAACAGATATCAATAGTTTTTCAGATAATCTTAAGATTGTTTGAAGAGCTGTTACATATTGCCAAAAGCTGGAAGCAGTGACACGTTTGATAGTACGTCAAATGCTCGGGTGCATGAATAAAATTAACTTCAAACTTTGTCATTTACACGTTTACAATCATATAAAATGGATAGTAGTACTGTACTAATGTTGGCAACTGCTGCGAACATCTGCCACGCGGCTTGAAGCTCTTCGCTTTTGTTTTTTCTCTTTTATACTACATTTGTGACATTTTCAAAATTATATTTTACTAATTATCTACCTCTACGGCTCCCGGAAGACGCACCATATTCTCCAACTCTATCCCCACATTAACTATGACTAGTGCTGCTTAATTTAGTGTTGATGTGTAGGAATAGCTTCTTTTACTTCCGATGACGAAAACCAGGGATTACGATCTTTAATGATACAATAAGTTCTACGTAACTCGTTCCTTACACAATATCTGAGCAAATTGCTTTGACAAATGGATCTCTCTACTTACACGACACACAAAGCAGACATTCTTGTGTTCCACACCATATAATAGCCTGTAATGTAATAATAAAAAAACCTAGACGTGTGTGGTAACTATAATATGGTAGAAAGGTAATTATGTCAAAAGTATGTCACATCACATCACGATTGTTAAGTACCTATGTAGAAGATGATAATGTTTGTAAGACGATTCTGACACAAGAGTTAGTTTTTAGGACCGCTTGCAGGAAAATACCGATTTTAATTAATTTAGATTTGGTTCTAGACCTCAAAATATATTAAGTTTGAGATTGGGTGGTAACTACTTAATCTAGATTTTAAAATAGTTGCAAGTGGGCCTTAGGCAATATTTATGCACAAGAAAAGATTTACCGGATAAAGGAATCCGCATCTACAGCCGTTATACGTCACACTGCTAGATCTACACGGGAGAGACATGAGGAGTTTTGGGCCATATTACCATCACGCTTACCAATAGGTAAGGTTGGTAGATAAGTGGAAGAAAACGTATGCATGACAGTCTTTATCAACGGCTAAACGCGAGAGTTTGAAGAACACGTACTAAGTAAGTGAATTTAACAGTAGATAGGAGGTTATTTACTTTTGAATTCACATAATCACATCATCAGCATCAGTCTTAAACATATATAAGCCACATGTCAAAGCGCCACAAGCGATGTAAATGCAGCAGGTGCTGTTGTGACGTTATCTAACATGAGAATAAATATTCATAGATAAAAACTCAACTTTAAACCAATTGTATCTTTATATTAATGTTAAAATACACTATGTGGCCTAGATAACACTGACACGAGAATAGATCATTGGTCAACCACAAGAGTGAACCATTAGAAGATTTGGAGTGGTAACCGTTTTCCATCGACCGTGTCACATGCTTGTTAGCTTTGTGTGGAATGAAAAATATAGATAAGGAAAGACAATTAAATTGGACACTGGTTAATAAAGACGAAATATTGACCATTAGTGTTTCCGTGGCTATCAATTTTACTGCCCATCACATGGAAATGTGTCGCAAAGTGGTGCAATATGTTGCGCGTCATGCCACAATTTTCATATTTTATGGTTTAGTAAGAGATTTTGATGACACTTGTAATTACCAATACAAAATACTAGGTCTACCTGAATCGGAGAAACACGCGGAGTTTGGGTCATAACAGCATCACGGTGAAGGTTGTGGGTAAAAGCGGTTGACGTAACGTTCGTCTTCGGCACGGAGAAGCTAAAGATTAGAAATTTTGATTTACAGAAGGTAGTTAAAAGATCTAGAAGGTTCTAGATCTTTTAACTACCTTCTGTACTGTCTTGATAACGTTATCCAATCATCAACCATCGCCTTTTCTGCTGGTTATGTTTTGATTTTATATCAAATTACATGACACGGATGGTATTAACATCTTTTGACTCCAGAATGTCAGATTTCGCTGGTGTCTGAGCTACTTCACATCATCATATAAAGTAAGCAGATGGTTCAACAGAGGACCAGTGAATTATTTAATTACTTTACATTCTCTTAAATTACGCAATACCCTCCTTACTACCAGTTCTTCTCCTGCTCTAGAATTACGATTGCATGTGACCCGTCGGAACAATTGAAACACAATAAGAGTATTACCATAAATCCCAATTTAAACAAATCATTGTGCCGCATTTCGTAACGAGTCGCCGACAGCCGAATTATACACGTCGTGATTCAGTTCACATTCGGGGCCACAGTGAGAAAGTGTGCCAGTAATACATTAGTTATATTAATGTACACATTTAATATTTAATTGTTTCTTTTCTATATATAATTTGAATTTTAAAAAGCCCTCGTGTTGTAGCAGAATATCAGTGCTTTGTTCACATCCCGATGTGAACAAAATTAGTCACTTTGTTGAGTTGCGACCCTTTTGCACTTCTGCAGCGCACACAAAGGTCTTTGATACCTTTATTATAAAATGTTTGTCTTTTAACCTATGTACTGTCTGGATGGATTGTGTGTGATGTAGAAATGGAAATAAAGACTTTATCTATCTATCTACAAACCATTTATCAAAAAATTGTAATTACTTTTAGTAATATCAGCAGATTGGTTCCTTGTTATCATATGTTAATCAATATTTGTTATGTCAAGCTCCACCGTACTTTGAAAGGTACGTCAATCCGTTAGTCTCCCTAATTATAGTTCAGACCAAACTCTTTAAGTATCTCTAGTGTGTAGGATGGCTGTGTTCGTAGGACGTTGATGTATTTAAGCTGTTGATGACCTTAAGGGATTAGTTTGTTAAATATAATATTAATGTATTGATTCTAAGCATTTCAAGCATGCTTTCAAGATTTTTCCCTAAGATGTTGGTGGAAAGTACAACTCCTCAAAAGTCGGGAGAAAGGCAACAATTCTTTAAGTATTGTATAGAATGTAAATAGTATTCTTTCTTTTTTATTGTTATGTAAGGAAAATAATATCGCATTTTTATGATTTCAAGCGATATGAGACGTAAATACAAATTAACATAAATTTTAATTTTCAATTGCTTTACTGTGGTACATAATTTGTAATTTTTACATCCCACTAAACTGCCTACTACACCAATATTTTCGTTTGACCTGACAAGTCGGACAATTCAATATTAATAGTCTCGATGTTAGTGATGTTATTGGGAGGATATCGCTACTCAATAAACTTTTAAATGTGTTTAATCTTCCCAAACTATTCCGTTATGAAAATCAAAGACATTTATCTTTTTACAAAGCAAGATTAAATTACTGATTGCAAACTCAACTGTGGCTCTGAGTTTTCACATAAAGACAAAGTGTCACACAACACTGAACTGTACTACTTACGAGTTGAGAGTTAGCAATGAGATTCGTAAAATGGCTAAACGTCTAGGGAGTAAAGGCAATGTTCCATGCAATTGTAATTGACTCCCTCATGGCTCGAGCGCCCTGGAGAATTTAAGAGACAGCGGGACACCTCCCCCGGAGGTGATGCCTGTCGATTAGAACTCCTCCAGAGACGAATCGCGCCTTAAGGCTTGAGGACTCTCCAAGGTTCTCGCCTCCTTAAAACCCCGGTAACGCTGTAAAGGCCATCTGCGGCAAACAGTATTAGTCAGTCCAAAAAAAAAGCAATTGTAATTGAATTCTTTGCTACATATTTAGGGACTAAAACTTTGTAGCATATAATTGTTACAGCCTGACCTTAACTGATGAAAACAGATGTCTTCAAAGATTTGGTTAAACATAGAGGAATGTTAGGAAATCGACTTCTGGCGTACTGAAGAATCATACCTTTCCTACCCATGAAATAATTGAAACTGATTAGAATCCTGTCTCTTTCAAACCACTGTAAAGTTATAAAGACCTGGTCTTTATAATACTACAAGAGTCCGTCCCAAGATATAGAAGTAGAAAGGATTTAAAAGTGAAATCGAGAATCAACAGCAATCTTTTACAATTTACAATGCTCTTAAAGTATTGTGTCAAAAACGCATTACATCAAAGAGGATGCAAGTTATATTGCAACTCCGAGGGCGATGCATTTAGGACGCTTACGTCATCTATTGTTGCTACGTCCGTGTCTTTCGCAAATTCTGCTAACGGACTCGCCAGGAGAAGTCGAGTTTAAAAGATGTAATCACCAGTTAAAACAATATTTGTTAAAAGGATATTTTGCTAAGATATGCTGGGTTTAGATGCTAGAAAAGTTATCACCCTCCTCGTAAATTTTAGCATATTTTCATGAACATGTAAAATAAATAAAAATTATAGGCCTCGTAATCAAAAATGTCTATTATGAACTTTCCATAAAAATCTACGAAGGTCCAATCTACGAAGTTTGTTGACCACTTTTAGCCGATAATTTATACAGGAAGTCTGCAAATTTTATTCATACGAAAAGTGGTTGACCGTCAACGTCTTCGATTAAACATATTTATATATTTTCCTGATTATTCATTTCATAATATTGTACAAACCTTGCCATATGGCGTACAACAGACCTTCAATCACCATCAAGGTCGCCTTCTCAAAAACACTGGTAATATTAAGGAAGGTCAACTGAAGCCGAAAATATTGGCCTTTACAAGGAAATGCAATAAAATACAACACTTATCGGAAACAATAAAAAATATATCGAAACTAATTGAGTTACGAATATGATTTAAAAAATTGAATGACTTTTGAAATGGAAAAAATAACCTCAATCAAACATGCATAATAGTATTTACGATACACACAAGATAAAAAGATATAACTGAAAAAGACAATACAATAGACTGGCTTATAGCTAAGCAGCGATCTCTTGCAGCCAGGTAACATGGAGTGAATGAAATCAAAATGGTAGGACCTAAGGTAGTTAAAAGAAATATAACAAAATAAAATATATTTTTTTTGTTGGGAGGCATTTACATATCCATCGATTACTGGGTACTGTTAAGTACACGATTTCTATCAGATCGGTGATGAGCTAATTTAACTTTATTTTACATGAAAAATGTATTCGTACTATAAGTAAAACTGTTAAATTTGTGTTTTTATTGCAACTTTGATATAATTTTGTAAAGGCCGCCATTCAATCATTTGTACGTTTTTTTATTGAGTTTCATTTCTTTCAGCAAAAAACAAATCAAATTCGAATTTTAAAAATACCTTTGCTTTTTAATTGATAGTTTTACTGCAATGGTCTAAGGTTCCAGCTCAAGTTTAAGGTAAGTAATAAAAAACTGCACGCGATGATAACCTCCTTTAATGTTACAATCAATCGCATAAGATCTAAGGAGTTTCACCTTAGATATACCATCTTGGTCGCTAGGACGCTAGAGACAGTGTACAAAATTAACTTCTCTTAGACTTTATCACAAATTAATTACAATAATAAGTCACGAAAGATGATCCTCTTGTGTCAGCAATTGTCGCCTAGATAGTGATCTGACGGGTCACGGCTTGTCACTCACAGCGGAATCGGTAACAAATCGATTTACTGACCCACTGGAGACTAGAAAAGTTCAAAACTAGATGTCGCATAGGAAAAAAATCGAGTCATTTTTATTGCTTCTAAAACAAAAGGATAAACCTTAGCTAAGAATTAGCAGACTACTTTCTATAAATGTTTTAAATGTAGATTGTATGTAATCAAACTAACCGTTATAACAGTCTTTTATATTACATTGTTATTTACCTGAGTAAGTTATTAGATAAATGAAACATATGAGAAGGATTGCACAGAACGAGATAAAATTTCACTTTTAATCAATGATTTTAAATAATATCTACTAAGATTTAGAAAGGACAAACAGTATTAATATATCGCTCTTTTCGTAATTAGTTCTAGACGCGAAGGCTCATTCAGAATGCCCTGTACCGAAAACTGCACAAATAAACAGTTACATGAGAATAATTTATGGTGAGTTATTTGAAAATATTATGTGGAGAGGAAACTGATGTTTGGAAATGTTAGTCGATGTTGGGAAAGGTAAGACATGACTTGAACAGGCTCCGAACCGATGAGAAAAGAATTTCAACTCCGAAATTTCTAATATAACTCCCGAGTTTGAGAAAGAGGAGTCAATCAATATAGATAGAGAAAATATTCATGAAACATAATGCCTCGTCTCCTTCTAACGGTAAGGTACCTCTTTACGTCTCTTTTGAAGTTACTCGTGTTATGAGAGGAACAGAAAATAATGATATTCTGCTTGTTAGAGTAGAATTGGATTTATAAAATAATTTAACAATTCTCTTTGGTGTGTGTACAAAATAAGTTGAACGTTCAAATCGGTATGCATTACGCAGCGCTGTAAATGCTAACGAGGTGTATCAACACGTTTGCACAACTTTACTGATAACATCCTTCGCTAGGTGATGTCAACCGCTTTAATATTAGACTTTATGTTTTATGTCATACAGTTTAAAGTACGAATAACGAAGAGAGATTGGTATTAAATCTGTATATTACCTGTAATATATACAGTTTAAGTTTGTACACCACAAACGTAATATTGAGTACAGATGTATAAGAATTGCCAGAGTATATTGTTCTTAATTGAACAATATCGTATAATATGTAATTGCCAGTTCAATTTGCCCACAGTTCGTTCATAACTTTAGTTTGGCTATAGATGCCCTCAGACTAAAATCAGACCTACAAAAGTCTTAGCGGGCCAGGCAGCCTGACTATTATAGCACAAATATTCTTTTGATGTCTACAGTACTAACAAACAAACTATAAACACCCTTTTACTTTGACATTTAACGGCGGGAAGTCACTTTAAGATGACGAACACAAGATGAAGATAAACAAAATTGTACTTCCGTACGCAATAGTAAATAAACTTGTGTGTTAAAAATTATATAACAATTTTTTTTATTACAAAATGTAAAATCTAAAGAGTTTGAATGTGAATACTAAGTTACTAAAAATAAGAACAAGATGTTTATAACATTTTTCTCTTCGAATAGGGCCAATAAGGTTGTGAATCAATTACATACTTCGCCTATGAAATGTCTAGTCATTTGCTGATTTTAAAAAAAAGTAATGTAAGCCGCCTTGTGGCCAGATGTATTGACGATATTCGTAGGCTGGCTGGAGTGGGCTGGATGAGAGTCGCCGATTAGCAGCACGAGGAGTAGTGGCGTTCATTAGGATAGACCTATGTTCAGCAGTGGACGAGTATAAAATGGGTCGATGATGATGATGAGAAATTATTTACAGTTATAAGAAAATCCTTGAGGCCAATTGTTGTTTAATATGTTATTAGAACCTGGATCCCATAAGATTACAAATCCGACAGCAGTTACATCGATCTCGTATACATCGATTCACAATTCTCCCAAAGAACCAGGGGAATTAACAATCAAATATTAAAATAAGCATGTAAAATTGAGTTCAAAGAATGTAAATTTTCATATCAAACTTAAGTATGTCAGTGGCGCGGTGATGTGCGCGCACGCATAAGATACGATCGACGTTGTTAAACAGAGCATTCGACGTTTAGCTCTCCTCTCGCTAGTTACGTGCTTGACAATTGTTGGCAGTATGTTAAGTGAATCGTAAACGTGAACGTGAAGGAATATGGCTGATTAAAATGAAAGTCTAAGAGTCTTAAAACCGATGCCAGTACACAAATGCAGTAGTTGTAACTGTCACGCCTACTGCTAACATCCTATAACGTCTGTAACGTAGAAGACAGTACTAAAACCCCCGACAATTTTTAGTTTACATTACTTATTGAATTAAAACTATACTGAGTTATTTCTATGTTTTATATTTCTATTATTATATATGGATTACAATAAGAAGGTTTCACAGTGAAAAAGACGATAACATCCATTCTTCTGTGTTAATTATCAAATACTAGAGGTTGTACAGCTTAGCATGAGATAACCGTTGCGTTGATTTAATAATAATATAGAGGATCCTGATTACCACACGACTAGCCATCAAACTGACCAATTTAAAATTTTAATACTTGAAATATAATGGGTTTCAAATTGTATAGAAATGTATAGAATCAAACTTAACATTAATCAATGAACGTCTGCAGCCCAATGGTCTTTAAGATATTAATTTACTAAATACAAACGAAACTGCAAACTCAGCTGCTAAGAATCATCGCAAAGTACAACTACATACTGTAATTAAAAAGTTGTCTTACAATATGTGTACTGTCCAGAAATGCAAATGTCTGCCTCCTTCGTGACATGCTCAGAATATTCTTTATATTCTTGCGAAGGAGTCGCATTCACGTCACGTTCTTCTTCGGTTCTTGATTAGCACGTGTATTTGTCACCTGCATTACGTGTTCATCATTGATTTGTGTCACAGTATACGCGTTGATTGTTTGATTGTCTGGCAAATAATTGCCCGGTGGTATCTATAAGTAATATTTATTTCAAATTCGGTTAGTCGTTTTCTTTGGCTATTCCGTTAACTACACTAACTTGAGATATCGCGCTATGGAATAGCGTTACCAGAGTTTGTGGGCCTAATTTTGACAACAAAAAAATTTAATTGAAGTTTATTATATATAGCTTTATGATTACTTTATAGGATAAAGATAGGAGAATTAGAACTATCAAATCAGAAAGGATGCGCTTCCTAAAATCTTAATGTTATTTAGGTCGAAAATTGAACACCTTTCTTAATGGCACGTGAATTACCAGCTGTGCTTGCTATAATTATACTGATTAACACATTCAATGCCCAATAAAAATGCCCATATTTGAAATGTTTATTAAATATTTTTTCCAATAAAACATTAACTATTTCGCAACATTGAAGAGCCGACTGAGACTCCCTGTGTATTCATAAACATCAAATTATAATCTATTTAAGAACATTTCCAACGCGCTACCTATATTTTGTAAGTTAGTAAACCCTTCATTATATGGTGAACACGGGAGTCTTGTCGTGTGTGTTAAATAAAATGCAATGCATATTAATAGATTCGTGCGCGCTTTAGAATCAGCCATTGCTACATTATATATGATGGCCAACTACTCAAAATAACATTACGCAAATATTTAACATTTATATTCAGTTTTTGTGATAATAATAAAGTTAACAAAATTAGAAAGCCTTCATCTAATGACGAGAATCACCTTTTAAGCTATATTAGCCTGGCAAGAGCTACTGCTCTGCTCTTCTATAAAGAGGTAATTTTACTTGTATGATATTTATTTATATTGATTCCATTTAACATCTTAAATAAAATGTGTGTGTGTCTAAGTGGCAAACGCACCTATATTCAAATAGATCCTGGACAATGACACAAAAAATGCGAAAAATGAAATATTATAAATTCTTTCTTTACCTAAATACAGTACAATTAGAAGAAAATAATAAAGATTTTTAACACAAAATAAAGATTAATTAAAATTATAACACCTAATAGGCATATAATGTCACTATAAGAGACAACATTATCACTGCTACTTCTAAGAAAAATAAGTAGGCCCGTAATTGATGTTGGTGCTGTGGAAGGAAAAAAGCAAACAAATCAGTCACTTGGCAATACAGAACTGAACATTGAAAGTATTTTATTAAAGCCTTTAAGGACGGAATACCGAAAAGACTTTATCTAAATCAAACAAGGGTCTGCAATCGTAACTTGACCCAACTTTTTACGAAATCTGACAGCAATCGAGCAATTGGTAAGAAGTTCGCAATGTGTTTTATCAACCAAGGTTCCTATCGGAAGAAGCAAAGATTTGAGTCTAAAAAGTTACTTTTTTACTTCTCATTGTCATTCGGTATTTTTCATTATTTCAAGCTGATTTTAACGATGAACATTGTCTTTAAATTCGTTTCCATTACCCACTTCATTCATCATTCGATTTGGCTCTGCAATTATGTCACTGCCATTATGAAGGTCGACCTTGTAACCCAAAATTGCAAATCTTTGGGACAAATAAGTATGGCTTCATAAATACCGGACTCAGGTAAGATCGCCATTTGTTACAAGATGATAAGGTGCTTTCGATTATAATGTATTTAAAGTACGAGGATTAGACTTGTATTAATTTACTATGTGCACAGGTATATATAGTATGTTTTGCTTTGAAAATATGTAAACATAAATAAACTATCCTTTAATAAAACTAGAATTTGCTAATATCGCGAGTAGGTACGCGCGTATACACTAACGCATACACACAAACACACATACACCCACACATTAAAGTCACCATTCACATGCGATGACTGAGTTATGTTCTTGATTGGCAATTATTTCATTGTTAATTATCATTTATTTAAATATGTATTTATATATTTTGAGCAGCTACCTTCTTGACTTCCTGATACCTTTTAAAAAATATAATGTGTTTCTTTAATTGGCTTATGTCTGGGTAATTCCATTATATTCTGTATGAATAAAAAATGCTGTTGAAACAATGTTGAATTAAATAAATAAATAAGTCGTTAGAATGGGCCACCTGCAAAACAATTATAATGTCAAGGTGAAAGGCTTGAGTGAAGCCATGAGGAAGACAACGGCAGAGGGACACCTCCCTTTGATCAGTTCCTAAGAAGTGAATCGAATCCTTAATATCTATGTTTTCTTCTTAAAATATTTGGGCTGGAAGACTTGAGAGCGATAAAAAACCTGATGCTTAACTCTAGGCTCTTCCTCATGTCTTGATCGCCAAACGACACCATCTCTTTAGGTAATGCTTATCGATTAGATATCATTTAGAAGAGAATCAGGTAAATACGGCCTTTATAAAAACCTGGTTTAGGTACAAACGTCATCTACAGCAAATTTAGTTAAAATAACCTTTATTTACGTTATTGATTTCTCGATTCAACCGACATTCAAGTGCATATGGTATATGTGTTGTCTCTACGTCTACTTGCTCTATCTATCCAATTGATAGCAAGGTTAATTGAATACGATATTCTTAGACGTCTAGGGATCTGCTTGTTAACTGTTCCACTCTTTCTATTGAGTCATGATCTAATTGAGAGATCAAGGAGAGGAACTTTATTTGCGATACTTGTGAGTTCTTTGAGAGCGCAAATAATGAGTTGTTAAGGTAATTCCCCTAAGTGCTCTTACATTTTCATTTATTTTATGTACTTTTGTTAGGACTTCTTAAGTTTTCGTGGAATATTTAAAGGCTTTTATTTTTAAATTAGCTCAAGTAATAATAAAAGCAATTTTTGTTGCAGGTAATGAATCAAAATCTAAGGAGTCACGCAGTATAACAGTAAGCAGTAAGAAAGTAGTTTTGATGATAGTTTTTTTTTAATAATGACAGCAACATACAATACTTATCGAAGCAAACTTTTCCGATTTAAACTCCATTTTATTGACAAGATTCAATTGATATGGAAATTTTTAAACAATCCAGATTTTATTAACCGCAAAGGTCTCTGATCTATTTTAGAAGTTATACCTTGCCATTTTTTTCACATCCAAAACTTGCTTAGTCAAGCAACAAAAGAGACCATCAGATGAGTACTAGCGTGGCACCGTTTTTATTTATTAAGAAGTAACTTGTAATTAAAACTATTAATGGAAGTGAAAGATAAGTGAATCGGTCAGTTTGATTTCCTTTCTTATTTTGTGTAATCATTTAAAACTTATAGTCATGCAGCTGTAAAACCTCAATCGTGTCCATTTTAATTTAACATTGAGTGCTGAAATAAGTCTTTTGCCGCAAAATTTATGTTTCATTTTACACTTTGAGTGCTATAATTGGATCTGCGCGAGCCAGATAGTTGCAGTACCGTGAAATTGTTGCGATAGACTAAAGGGATGGGTCGTTCTTACTAAAGATATTTGAAAGACCTCGATAGGAACTTATCTTTAATTATCGTATACAATAACAGAGGTTTTATGAAAAGAAACTAAAAATAAATTTTAAATACATAATTGTTTTAATGAGTTATGATTTATGTTAAATTGAAATCCTCTTTGAATATGACACCAAACAGTTATAAGTTTTGTATTTTTTTTAATATAAAGCACCACCTGATAAGCAGTAGAGGAGTCCATATATGAAGATAGCTAGTGAAGCATGCGACATACTGCCCTAGCCGCCCTCACCTTGCCGGCCCAAAAAGTTCTTTTTGACGCCTCTTTTAAAGGAGCCCATGTTGTAAGAAGGAGGCAATATATAGTGAAGTTCATGAAATAAATGTCTCCAAATCATAAAAGCTGTAATTAAAAAAACCTCTGTTGAGATGGAAAAATTTATAAAGGGGATTTTTGGTATAAATTCCAAAGTCTAAATCGGATACTGTCGCTCCGTTTTAAGAATTAACAATGTCCATTAAAATTTTAACGACGATTGAATTACGCTCGATGAAAGAGGTTTATGAAGGACACTTTACTTAAAGGTCCGGCCTGAGATTCATCGCAATGAAACGACGAACGTTAGTATCAATAAAGGCACAGTTATTTCCTATGAACTCTAAAAGGGCACTAAAAGCTAGAAGATCTTTATTGTGATTACTCTAGTCTATGAATGCTTATTACATAAGCTATGATTTGTTAATAACTGTTTGTGGGATGGTTTGTCTATTAAAGGGGATACGCTTCCGCGAGTAGCTCAAATTATAAATGATCAGGCAATTTCACCCGGGAATTATTTGGGTCACGTGACTCTCTTGAGTCGAAGTCCTGGGGATTTAAATTTTATAATAACTAAAAAAGCACTGTAAGCAATGTACTGAATCCTGTCATAAAACCGAAGGCATTACAAACGAACCAGATTTCAAGCCGGACGAAGCCTCTAGGGAGAAGCCTCTACAAACGAACCGGGCATAATTATCTAACTCATTTATTTAACAATTTATGTACACACAAAGACAATTAAAAGGACACAACAGAATATTAGAGAATTGTACAAAGATACTGCTTATTTCTTTAAGAAATCTCTTCCAGCAGCACCATATATGGGAGAAGTGACATCGAAAGGTAGAGCCGCGTGTACCAATACTAACTTTATTTTTTCGCAAGAATTATTATTCAACGTTTCACGGAATCTAGTTGGCATCTAATATTGTAAGTTCCTTAGTTACTTTTCTTGTTATATCCAGAGACTTTCATATTATCCGCCGTCTCATTTCGCCGCTTTTGACAGACGCTTATATAATTAAAATTATAATGAGTTCAGCAAAATTTTGTTAATTAATTCCTAACTTATTCACGTGGTGTAATAAGTACTTAATTATTCTAACGAAATTACGAGTTTATAAGAATAATTTTTCCTATAGCTCAGGTGTGTGAATTTATATTTTATTAAATTTATTCCGTTTTTTTAAAAACCGTTACCACTCTCCATGATACGTATTCTAAATTATAATAATGTAAATTCCTAAAAGGAAAAGGTCTTCTCTGCTGCTTATCATCAGGTGGTGTTGAGTCATTTGCTGAGCTTTTTATAAATAATAGATATATTTGACCCAACACAGGCGTAAAAGAATTGAGTGAGGAAAAAATTTGATTCAACTATAGAACACATATTTCTTCTTATATTTAATGTTGTTTCTAAAAGTTCATAAATCTACAGAAGATCTTGTTTTGACTAGAGCGGATCAGACACTCGGAACAATACAATGACATAAAGAATATAAACAGTTGCCGGCATAGGCAGATGCCTATCGAAATTGTTTATCTTCAGGTAAGGTTATCTTGAATAATCATAATTTTTAAGCTCTTGACAGAAATGCGACCGAATTTTGGATAGCTTATCTATCTAATTTTAAGATTTTTCAATTAAATGCAGTACACTTTCACTGTATTGTTACGGGTGTAATACAAGATGGACTCACACAGTTCACAAAACTGATAATTTATTGTTACATTTTTACATATTTACTACTATTTGCTATGAGATCTCAGGACTTTGATATGGTAAAATAGGTCTTATTCACATTAATTTAGATTTTTTTTTAAACTGTAATAGTTATTACAGAAGGCACTTGTTTATTTTCAAAATGACCTAAAACTAATATGGCCCTATAACTAATATAACAAACCATATATGGGGCTGCTGGAAGAGATTTCTTATAGAAATAAGCAGCACCTTTGTACAATTCTCTTATATTCTGTTGTGTCTTCTTAATTGTCTTTGTGTGTACATAAATTGTTAAATAATAAATAAATAAAACTACAGAATTAGAAATTGTAGACCTTGTTCCTTATTAGAGTCACTTCTGTCCGAATATGTTATCTCACACATGTTATTGCATTATAACTCCAATTTTAAAAGGATTTTTATGAAATGCCTGATGCTGAGAATAGCTGTGATAGCTCCATAAGTGTGCTGTTTGTTGAAGCGACAAATGGATCCAATTTAGCGGCCCACCGAGTTGTCCTGATTGAACTATGATTGAAGCCTTTACTACGACACTGACGTTTATGATTGATATTAATATTGTAGCTATTTATGCTGGTTTTTAATAATCGATGTGTTGAAATTTGACATACTTTACATGTTTAATCTGACACACTTTAAATCTTGTAAACTAAACTCGTAAAGATAGATTATTGAAACCCAACATTGGTCGTTCATCTGTTAATTTATACTTTATAAACAAAGTGCAGTCTACAAAGACATGGCCATTGGTATTAGGTTCCTTAACTAAAATTCTCTCGGTAGTGTAATGTAGGTATACTGAATATCACTGTGTAAAGTGGGTAAGACGTCATTGTATGTGTGACAATCAGTCTGCTAATAAATCTATAATTATTAAGACGTGTTTTGTTGCTCGTGTAGTAAACATATCAGGTAGGTAGGTATCACCGCCTGTGTCAGTTGAACCAGCTCTCCGCGTTAGTAAAGAATGGAATAGCTTATTATTCAGAACATAGAGTTCATAATCTAACAATTTATGTACATTTCAACCACAATGAACAATGTATATAAACTAAAATATACCATTCAATTTACACTTTTACATTTAATAATTATTAAAATCATTAAAATTTATATAAAATAAAGTATTATACAATGTAAAGTAAATTCTGAAGAGAAAAGTAACCGGACTGATTACAGAGTGTTTTCATAACAAGATGTGTGTTATGTGTTGCCATAAAACTGTCGAGGTTGTAAACATTTTTTTTTATTAGTCGATTAGTTAGTATGTCAAAATTAATCAATAACAATTCATTACGATACGTGAAGGAAAATAATTTATTTACAAATATCATTATACATTTATATGTAAAATGATTATTTTAATTGGAGTGTACTTAGGCCATTTATCATAAAATACACCTTTATGTTCTTGTCATTCATATACTCGTTACTTAACAAAATGCACAATCGTGTATATTAACCGGTTTAAATCTGTCAAAAAAAGTTAATTTAGGGGATAATTTGATGGACAATTTAGACAATGTGCATAAGACGCTATAAGGTGCTAAAATTCTTAAGTCTAAAATAATTTAAAGATTTTTGAAAAAAGAATTAAATTGTGCCAGAAAAAGAAAGTTAATTAAATCTCATTCGTAGTAATTAAAATTGTAAATAAGAATTAACTATGCGTTTTATTGCTGTACTCCCTCGTACAATATCGTTTTCTTGTTGTAATTCGAACGTAGATTTATTAATATAAGTTTGTTTTATTTCGAAAGTGATGCATGCATTGCCTCTTTGTTAGTATTATGAAAAATAGATTTATTAATTATTCTTTGAATTAAAGTTTATGCACTATAGGCTTAAAACTGCTTCATAATAAAGTCGGTTTTTAGGTACAGTTATTTTAAAAATAAAGATAAAGTATCTCTTTTATTCTTCCTCTGAGTTTCTTGCCTGATCTACTCAGAGTATTCCCCCCCCCCCCCCCCCCCATTTTTGAACAGATGGCTAAGTGAAAATTCAATTAATATTTTTAAAAAAATTCTTTGAATTTTTGTCTTTTTTTATCTCGTCGGCTTTGTGTATACAAATTGTAAATTACATTGACTGAGAACTTAGAACTCACCATCACTAGAAATCTTAAAAAAAACAACGTCTGCGACAAATATAACTCGGTCATTCAACTACAGCGCTTCATTTGACATGAACTCGTTTTGAATTAAAAGCATTGCTCGATATTCTAAGTAAAAAACCGGTACCTATTCGCTGATTCTTAAATATTTTGAATATCATAAACAATTGATGAACTTTATCGCGGTTTTATAACGTAAGGGCCAAAAGTAACAGCATTTTAACCAACTAAAGACTAATAAATAGTATTTAAAAGCCTTAGCTACCGAACTACGCAAAGCCTGCATTACAAATTTCAACTCCATAAACGTCAGAGGTCTCCATCGTATCTAAATAGAAAACAAACCATATTATAGGGCTTTAAAATATGATTTTCTTCAATATTCACTTTCAAAAGAGTATGTAATGTATCTAGATTGAATAAACGTATTTTGACTTAGACTTTGATAACATCATATTTTGTTCTTCTAATGGACTCATCATAAAACTTCAGTTGTTAAATGAGTTTAAAAACTAGACCCAAAACTCCACAAATCGAAATATCTTGTTTCCAAAACTACAATGAATATTTTAAACTAAATCTACTTTACGTAGGTAAACATTTAAATATGTCTGAAGAAGCAATAAACTTCGAAAGAGAAATGGATCTTGTATGTTCTTACTAACCTTAATTTAACTGTGCCACCGTAAATCTTGTGGGCTTTATTTGATGGCGATAGAGTTTATTTTGTGTGTGTTTCGTGTAACATTACTTGAACTACATTGCTTTTGTGGAGCAAACGATGTACTGAAGCGATACCGTTAAAATTAAACCTTTCTTTAAAATTAATATTTTTAATTTATATTCTGTTGTCTTTTGATATATTGATGTTTGTCTTATATACGGTTGCTTGTGTGATTGTTCTTTTTCGTTATATGAAATCGAACAATCACACAAAAATGTAAAAATAATGTAAATACCAAATGTTTAATTTTTAGATATAGTTATTTAAATCTAGATATGTCTTGACACCTCAAAAATGTGTCATTGCTAAAACAGAACGGCAACAGCCCCGACATTCGGTTGATGAACGGGCGGCACAGGACTCGTACATTGAGAGATATCGAATCTTTCTTTTCGTCTCTTTTTTATATCGCCCTCGTAACAAATGTTTGTGTTCTTAGATTTATTGGTGCACTTAGGTATTGGTGATTTTTTGGAAGATTATAACGGCATTCCTGTGTATAATATTATATTTTCAGTTGAGGAATGACCGGCCCTGTAATACATCAAATGACTGTTGTCGTGATACAGCTAAGGCACGTTACGGCTACGAATTCGAAACATGCTGAGCTCCGGCGATCACATCAATGTCCACGATTTTAATATTTGTTATAAATTAACATCACATACACGGCCATTTAAAATATTTTGAAATAACATCAAATAATATAACTTAAATCATAACATTATACATGTTATGTTTTAAGTCAAACATGAATTCGGGTTTTAAAAAAGTTAGACTTAAGTTTACGAAAATTGAGACGTTTCGCTCCCGCCATATTCTTGCAATTTGTACCACAAACAGCGTACGAAATATCAATCAAGGCACCTCGAATAGAATCCTGCTTCGGAATACCAAACAGCTCTTGTACTGTGAACAACAGATTGCAAATGAGAAAGTTATTTAAAATTATTTATTAAATTTAAATTAATTGAATCAAATTCTAAAAAAAACGATAAAAATTTTTTTATTCAATATTATACATATAGTTTTTAGAATAATTCGTTTCAAAGTACCGGGAAGTCCCGGGTTTTCCAAGTTGTATCATACTGACATATTCCTGCTGAACAGAGTTTAGTCAAACCGAAATGTATTTTACTGCCTGGAATTAAAGTGTGTCTTTACGAGTAATAATTTTAATTTTAATCGATGGGTTAATTGTATCTAGTGACGTTGGTTGATTAAAATGGTTGAATCTGATGCAGTTACGGTTATTAACGAATAGCTTCCTGGATACTGGTGTTGTACATTGCCTATTGCAGTAGATGCTCTAGGTTTGATAATGTGTTTGTCAACGGCCATGAGACTCGACACGTTGTATAATTTTTAACAATTACCCATCTTCGACAGGACTACATTGATATCAAATTAGAAAAGTCGACGATGAGCTAAAAGGTATCAAACTTAATAGGCAAATAATTAAATTGTTTTCAAGAAACAATACAGTAAGGATCAAATCATCAAAAAAATCTATCTTACAGTAAAATCCGCCTGACTAGCATTGGATAATTCTGCGTAACTTATAAAATGGAGTCAATCGTATAAATTAACCCAAAAGAGAAGAGCGGAAGCTAAAAACTTTAGCTTCCTCTATGACACTTAATTTAGTGCTGATACGCGGACGGCATTAACCCCAACAATATCATAAAAAACATGTAAAAGTATATTTTTCGGTGCAACCTTGTCTAAATGTCGAACATAATGAGGTGAATGTCGCTTAAATGTCGCCAACGACCAGTTATATTAGCGACTAAAATGCAATATCTATTCTTTACTTCAACCATTCCTCGTCCGATACGTAAGGATTCTTGGTGTGGAATATAAAAACTATTTGGTGCCTTTTATTACTAATGAAATAGTGTTCAACAAAGCAATGAAAGCGATATTATTAATGTAATTTAAATTTATTTATATGATTAAAACAAATAATATGTGCACTTAATAATTCAGCCAACAAATCGTAACTAGGTCAACTATTACAAGACAGATCAAAAAGTTAAAGAGATTCAGTTAAAGACAAATTTAAAAGCACCACGATAAGCCCGCAAAACAATTATGTGCCCATTGGGTAATATAACTGTTTCCAATGGATATAAGGGATAAGTTATGACATCAAAAACCATTTAATTTGACGGTTCTATTCAATCCATCGCTATGTTAATATACGACGTGGTTATTAACGAAATACAGTTTTTGTTTTTTTTTATTTGAATTTTCTGAGAAAAAAATATTTTCTTTCTAATCGGTCACGTCGTTATAAAAATTGCACGCACTTCATAAGCATAAGAATGTGGATGTAAAGTCAAGTTTTTTCATTTTATTTGGGATGTAAGGCTTACATAATATACATACCATTGTGTGTATAGATGACCAGCCCATACCATACCAATATAATACCAAATTAACTATTAATTACGCATTATACCATTATGATTATCCAGAATAAAACGATATCGAAGTACCGAAATTGGCAAACTAATTGCATTAAAAGAGGACTCGAAATCTGTCTCTAGTTTTAGGAATTATCTTTTAACATGCCTTCTGATATCATCTTAATTCAGGAGTTATATGACGTTTAAGGTTTCCTTAAAATCTTTTTCTTTAACATAATGTGTATATGTGATGTACTAAACAATAGGTTTAGTTGGGGTGTAAAGAAATATTCGATGAAGTGTTCTAGTCTCGATGACGTTCCTTACTCGATATTTTCCTCCTCGAGTTGATATTTTATTGCTCGTATCTTGTATATGACTTGATTTTATCCGCTATCTTCATTGCATAATTCATATTTTAGTAAGTAATATTTATGGAAATGGTCCGGTAAAATAAAAACTATGTTTCTTAAACTTGTGTGTTTAGATTTCACGCTTCAGAATATTAACAATTAAAGTATTTACACGCCGCTGGCTGATTCGCACGATTCCTACAAATATTATATGAGGTTTCTGAAAAAGCGTTGAATTTTAATATCGGCCTAAATATTCAACGATCGTACTGTATAGAAGAAAGATGGAGGACCCTTTTGTGTAAAACAAAAACCAAGAAAAGTCCTATTCAAAAACTTTATGGTTCTTTGTTGTCCGTCCGTTTTTCGTCCTGATGGGTACAAGTCTTGGAGGTGCAGCTTTTATATTCCCATTTATTATTTGTCTTGCCTTTTATCCTTACCTCCTTTAATGAGAAAGAGGAAGACACAAGAAACTACTTAAAACTGGATAGAGCTTATATAACATTGTTATGTCGTACAACTCTGACATTGAGCATTTCTTAACTTAGACATTGGGTAATTAGCTATAAGTTTTTCAACAAGATTGGTCAACATAAAGTGGATGGCTAACCAAAACATGACCAGTAATTTTTCCGTATCGATTGTATTTTTCTGCCAAGTGGTATCCTACTTTGGATGCAGTTTCATGCTTTATGGTTAGATATATATCTAAGCATATTGAGAGCTGGCATTGTGTTTTGAATACCGCTCTTTATTTTATCCAATGACTGTCTACAGTTTTATTGTATTTGTCGACTTTTTGAAGTTCTAACTCCTCGAACTGTTAAATTCAGTTATATGGAGATATTACATTACAATATGTACGATTGCAGAAGTAAAATGTTTATAAGAACTACCCAGTTTGAAGGGATCTAACTGTAATAACCAGGATTATACACAGTTTTTACTGCAACAATAAATTGTTCTGTAATTTACTTGCTAGTCTCCTGCATCCCTTCTCTCTATCTCTCGTCTTTATTGTTATTAGCTTTATTGATAAAAAAGTGAGTGTCTTATTCTTATTTATTAAATTCATAATCATCATCACAATCCTTAATATATGGGAGAACCACATGAGGTATTTGGACCATAACACTCCCACGCTGGTTACAACTTACGACCAATGTTATTAGATCTGAACCCTATGTTGGTATCTCATCCAGTACGGTACGAATGGCATTCAGGAAGTTCGCGGAGAGCAAGCAATCAGAAGAATGGGATGAGATTGCTTCTCTCGCACAATACAAAAGATTCATATATTCATTTGGAGGAACTAAGAAGGTGACTATTAATTATAAATCCAGTAAGTGTTCCACGCCGGCGAAGACGCGACCAATAGTATCATAAGTCATATCTAATTACGCATTATATTCGTAATGATCTTCTCGAAGATTTGCTAGTTATATTTTGTTTCAATCGTATCTATAAAACAATATTACAGCGATTTAGTGTAGATAATCGTCAGTAACCATGTCGGTCGTTCACCGTTCATCTTGCTTTGACCTCTGACACCGTCTTTGTGACCTGACATCGTCTTCACGTACACCATAAATCTATCATGAGCACCGTTAGACATTGTTCAACTTAATCTTCAGTTTTATTTTCTTAGGAATTATATTCAGCTTTATCATTCTTTGGATCTTCACCAATGTACATCTTAAGTAAATCAGATATATTAAGTTCAAATTATAAAAGCTAAAGTAAAATAATTACGCGATTGACCAAAATAGAAGAACAAGGATGTGTTTAAATGTCTGTAGAACCAATTCGAATTTAATCTTCTTAACTACAAACGACTTCTGTTAAGTGCGGCTGTGAATCACCAATAAACAAAACTATTTGGTCTTCGACAAAACATTCCTTGTTTCATTATCTATGTTCACTTTGTTGCTGTCATGCAGTCCTCCAAATATTATGAGCACGAGTTATGACTGTGTGATAGATAAAGTCAACACTCGTTTTACAATTATCTACTTTCATAAATGTTTACATTATTACGTTTATCTGTCTCTTTTGATGTTTCATCGGCGTGTATAGTGGTATCTCTGTCTAAGTTGCGGCCATCGCCTTGAACCCGTAACATTCGTAGCGATTCGGACGCAGTCACGCTATACGCACGCTTCAATGAGCATCGTTGGAAACCAGAGTTAGCGCCTGGATTTTCTCGTAGTTTCACATCGTTGTGATATTGATTAATGTTAATCAATGATTTCAAAATACAAATCTAAATGCTATTAATTTATGGACTCAATAACTAAGTTTCTTAAATGGTCATAATTTAGCTCTACCTTCGTTACGAAGAAACCGGAGGGAAATTTTCCCTTACAAACGTAGTCTCCTGTTTCTTCCCTTGCAAATACTACTAAAGCAATTTATTTTTTAAAAGTTCTAAAACCACTATTACCATGGTTCCTTTTTTCCATATATTGATTATTACAGAAACCTAAGCATGCCATATTAAGATATTTTGTTGCATTTCGTATAAAAACGAATGTTTGCATGTAATAAAATTTTAGTTTGAACGTTCATGTGGAAGGATTATAGATATGATATAAAAACTAGCTTGAAACAGTTTCAACAAAGTGAATTATCGAGAAGTTAAATAATATTAGTCAATTTAACTGTATTTACAATTGCAATCAGTTGCTGAGCGAGTATTTTATTGATGTCAATCTCCATTGTCTGAAGTTTCTACTGAACACTTCAATCCAGTCCAACAGGGTTTCTGTATTCGGTTTAATCTCATTTCGATGAGAGAGCTAATGATAAAAAATTAGTAATTTTATCTGATTCAACTTGAGCTTAGAAATTTAGAGTAGTGATAGAAGTTCAGAGTATATGTACCTATAAAAATAACTATTAGGAAAAGTTGGTGATTGGGGGAGTAGTTTCCAAAGTTTAAAAGAGAAAGAAGAAAATCTTATCATGGTTCCAAATCCATTCATTTTCTTATTAGTGGTGAGTGGCGAGCCACTGTCGCAGCAGATCTTAGAAGTCAAAGTGACAAAAACCCAAATAATAAAAGGAATGAGTTTAAATACCCAATTCTGTCTCCAATATTCATTTGGGAACGAAAATTATGAGCAGCTTAAATGAACTTACCGGTCTGCTGCCTGACGTCACTCACACGATCTGCTTGTGGCCTCGTGGTGTGTCAGGTACGTGCTTGAGGTAATGAGCCGGCAAACTCCGTATAATTGATCCTTCGAACTAGTCGCCCGTGACATAAACCACTTTGTGATATATATATTTATTCAATCCACTCCAAGGGCGACTATTTACCTCCAGAATGTAATAGTTTCTTCATATTCAAAATTTATTACTTCACGAGGTGTTAGTATGTTACTTCTGGAATATCAAACAAGCAGATGAGCCACGTAGTGCTGGTGCCTGGCAGCTTATAGAAGAGAACGGGCTTTTTTTCTTGAGGTTCGAAAATTTTATAAGTTTCTTTGGACACTGATAAGCGACCCTTAGAAATGGATGATACCTAATATCGATACACATGACTTATTATCAAAGTAGGAAGTAGCGATATTTAAGAACTTGTGAGAAGAAAACGTCTTCTGGAACAGATCCCTCTTAACAAAGTTTATACACCATTTCTGGAGTGATATAACTTTGCAACTTTTTAATCATGCATTTATGCATAAAATGCGACCTTCGACACGGAATTATCGACGCGACGCGACGTGCTTAAAATATTGCATCGATGTTGTTTGGCTACGTTACGCAGTCTGGTTCCGTACGTGAAAAATACATATTTATATGTTCGTTGAATATAAGAATAGAATTAATTTAGTACAATATAGACTCAAAAAGCATGACGGACTCGAAAAGGATTTTTACATAAGATACCGCTATCTTTTTTCCCGGGTCGAGAAATCATACGAATATCTAAGTATACTGTCTCTGTCTCTACACACGAAGACATTTCGTGACTCCTCTCTTTCTCGCACAACCAGAGCGTATTACTCCTTTTCTCTTGCTTTTACACGTTTAAGCGTGAATAGGCAATGAGCCGACAAGGTGGAGGTACTGGGACATTATGTTCAATGCTGCATGAGCTACTTCATATATCGCCTTCTACTGCTCACCATCAGGCCTATGGTCCTAGTTAACTTACAGCGGAGGATACACCTCAAAATCCGGGAAGGCTTTGAAGCTGTTGGGTTCCAGTCCCGTGTCAGAGCATTAATTTAAATCTGATATTTACGTTTAAGTTTTACTTGTTAGTACCGAAAACTTTGTGCAGTGCTCTTCAGAGTTTATACCTTCGAAAAACGTAACTATCTCGTCTGCGTTCATATGTCAAATCTTCTGAAGATACTTTATTATAGATATTATATAATATATAGTATTGGAATTGGTAACATTTCAATATGAAGTGGTAGTTATGTTTGACGTAACGCACGACTAGAGGCACGGGCAATTTCCACCGTTATTCCATCAGACATATAACTCAAACTCGGTTGCAGACACTCCGTGACCAATCTTAACGAATGGTGGTCAGCAAACTAAGCTCTGTGTGTTACGTCACGGATTACAGAAATCGAGAACTTTAACCCCTTCTGAGTTTTGTGCAAACTGCAACACTCTCAAATTAGCGTCAAGCGAAATATAGCCATTAGTAAGGTCTGGCACTCGTAGGGCTGTCGCTCATTTACAAAAGTAAATTCTATTTTATTTTAATCAGAAACTTTGAAGTACTAATTTAAATGATGTCAAACTTCTGTATTGTTTCCCTATAATACTATAATGTTTGTTTTTACAATTATTAAGAATTGGTAATTTTGTTTTGTAAATCGCATAACTGACGTGCGTTACTGGTGGACAGACGTAGTTTTCAATACTCTTTGGAGATACGTAGTCTTTACACTTTTCTATATTGGTACAAAATTCATCTAGTTGTTTTTATATATTCAATATATGGAGTATCTATCCACTAAGCTTTTAAATACAACTGCCTTTAAATACGAATGAGATTTGATTGAAACTTTAATTGTCTTATACTTAATATATTTTTAATGTGCTCTGCAAGAAATCAGTCTTTCGTCTAATTATGTAAGCGAAATTCGATCAGATGTCGCTATTTAAATATACATTTCTAATCGATTCAGTTATGAAATATGTTAAAATGTTATATAAGTTTCGCGTCAAAAGTTGCAAATTTTATTAATGGAAACCACATAACAACTGCCTTTTATTTTCTAAAAAGTTTTTGTGTGTAAAATTAGCATTTTTATGCCGAAACAATAAAATATTAATGTCACTTTACAAAATGAATAAGAAATAGAAGATGATTAAGTAATGCTCTAAATACATATTTAAGTATACCTATCCAACAACGTTTCAAATAACTTTTTAAGGGTTCTGTTGTAGCGGGCCAACGAAATCCCAAAATCCAAAAAAAAATAGTACCATAAATAAAAATATGAATTTTCCTTTTATTTAGCTAGACATAAATAAGTCGAAACCCATTTTGTAATTTAATAATAATGCAAGCAGTATTGATAAAAAAAATATTGTTATAATATAAATAAAATCCCAAATGAATCATCGACAGCCCTATGCTACATTCCTTTCTGACTCATGTTGCTCGTTACTTCATAATTTTAAACATACCCATGTTTTGCAAATTACGTGAACTGAACTTGGACTGCTTTCGAGGAATCTAGTAGGTAACTACTTGTTGCTACTGAAGATGAGAATACATTTATTTAGTCTTGCTATATATCAATTATGGACTTATTAAGTAAATCTTACAATTTATACACAAGTAACCCTAAACAAACATAAAAATTTTAAATTATTTATTAATTAATTTTTAATTCAGATGAGAATTGATCTTTTAATTCAAGTACTTACATATTTTCAATATAAGCACTATATAAACTTATCTATTTCGAACTCAATTACATTTCCTTAGAATTTAATATCATTATTTGACATAGTTGAGTTAGAAATTTGACAATGAAAACCAAATAGCGTTATTTAGCAGAATTCCGTTAATTAGTGTTATGTAAAGACATTTAAAAATTAATATAATTTCGACTATGATCTATTTGTACAATATTATAGAAAGAAAGAGCTGATTTTATGAGTTTAAAATAAAATAAAAATATTGGTAAGCCATTGACAAAAACTTCTCGTTGCTAAGGCATAAGTTACAATGGTAGTCCGATTCTTAAATAAACAGAAAAAACTTCATAAGTTATTCATAGATTTTAACAAACTGTAACTTATTTATTTGTTACAGGTACGTATCGAAACATCGATTGAACAATCTCCTTAATGCCTTTATGTGAGTGGATAAAATGATAACGATTACCGTAACTGACGTAGAATATCTTGAGAGAGTTTATATCATCTATACGTCCCACTGCTGGGCACAGCCTGGCTACATAGGAGTAACACATGCGGAGTTGCGCCATAACACCACGACGATGGACCAATGCGGTGTGGTGGGCCCAGTTAAGTATGGCATTGTTTAGGAAAGTCTCATTGGACGCATGATATTTGCCTACCTTTATCTGCCTAGCTACCTGACCCGCTCATTTCATTACGTTAACCCCTACCAATCAACCAGTACCTTCCCGATGCTTGACTGACTGACATAGGTACCCGCGGTGTGCGCCACGTTGCCCTGTGCCCATCAGTGCTATCCTAGTGCCATCAGTGTTGTGCCTACCAAGTGAGACCCGGGATACACTTACATACCTGTATCGGCGAGAGGGTAACGTACCGAGATATACGTACCTAAACAATTAACTAACTTAGCCCATAGGCATATTTATATATAAATTCAGTGACATTGGTACGGTCTATGTAAATGTAAGAAATTCTTACACTTAGCTATAAAACAACATACAAACGGAAAATGAAATCATTAATTTGATAATTTGATTAATACGATTAAACAGTTTCCAAGTTACAGTAAAAATCCTAGTAACGTCAGCGTATTTTAATATTGATATCAAATTGGTGCCGCGAAAGATGTTTATCAAGCGAAATTTAGTTGGAAGTAATTAAATTGCGATCAGTGATGTCAAAACGGGAACAAACGTGTGGGGCCATGAAATGCGAGATGAAAAGTTGATTCTAAATCTAAGTTCAAAGTAGTATTTCGGCCCTGAGGGCATAGATAAGTAGAATATATTTACTGCCTGCAAATAAAACATAAAATGTATGTCAATCGAGATTGTGTGGAGCGAGATTTTATGTCAAATACATTTTTACAATTAGCGATTCGAATGTGATTATCGAAATTCTTCTTCGAATATTGAAGATATTATATATTTTCTTTGTTTCACGTTTTAGAATATACTAAAAGACACCATCTCCAATCTCCATCCCAATTCATATATATCATTCCATTGCATCATTATTACTTTATTCAAAGTGAGATCTAAATGGGACCATTTTAATTAAAACTTTGGTGCATTTTACGCGTGCTCAATCTAAGTTATAATTAATTTGTCTAGAAATAAAAATCACCGCTACTGTTTTATTGCCATTCGCATACAATAATTCTGATCTAATTCCAAACCGGAATATATTAAGCTTAAAACTCTTTAAACTTCAGAAATTAAACTCTATCAATAAGTTGGAATAAATTAATGGTATTTATGTATTCTCTTATGCAATTTGTTAATGAATACATCTCTGTGGAATTAAAATTCAGTTATGATGACAAAATTTAGCATCTTGTTGCTAAATTTAAATAACATCGGTTCTGCTTGTGAATATATATCGATTATGATAATTTATGTAAAATGATTAATAACTGTACGATCAAAATTTAACAATTTGCAAAATGCTGTTGTGACAGTGTAAGTAAATGCAATACGTAATAATAATATATTTATATCTACATATTATTTTTAAATGGGCAAACAAAGTACCCATGACTTGCATGCATCTTTCTGTGTAATCCTTATGAGTAGTAAAGTTAATAAGTGCTAACTGTTTCAAATCTTGTATCAATATGTTGAGTTGATGCGTTTTCTTTGAACTATGTTATTCGTTAACTTTAAGGTTATTTCAAGTTTACGATCACAGCAGGGATATACAAGTGTCACATATAACGTACATATGATGATATACTATAAACCCTTCATAAAATATCATGAAGCATAGTATATTTGTAAGTAAAATACCTGTATACGTTACTTAATTTTTGAAAAAAGAAATGTGAAGCACTAGACAGTTACCATACTGTTTGGCAAGCCAGTATAAATCTCCATTAAATTAGTATTATTAAGTCAACACAGATTCATTATAACAAAACAGTATTGTAACGGAGCTCAAACATATTGTAGTTTACAGTCAACACAAAACACATAAAGCTTAAAAGCGATCTTATATATTGGTAAGAACGTTGGATTTTCTACTGTTACTGCTTTATTTGTTATGCTGTCTACTACTTACGTTTCGGTTAGGCACTGGCTGCGGTCATGATCCGGCCGTACCGTTACTGGTAATGTTTTTATTATAAGTTGTAAAGCGAAAGTTGAAACTTAATTATAATACTCATTCAGTACAATAATCCGTTACGTGCAGAGATTTTTGATTTTTAATATGACAAAGGGCTTTATTAGCATATTCTTTCGTATTTATTTGAATAAGGACATTCTATAAATATAGAAGGTAGACCATAAGCTCTTATTTTATTGATTATTCTTCAAACTACAATTATTTAAACACCAACAAAGTCAAACTACAAAAACTTAACCGTAACCGTAGGTAACATTATTTAAAAGTTGCTAGACTGTAGCTCCAACAATGGTCTTTTTGGTTTTTGGTTATACCTATCAAATAATGTGCAGTATAATATTTTAAAAATCGCCATTACTTGAAGCTTAACCTAGACTACAACTTCTCATTTGACGCATATTTTAATTATGACAAGAGATTTGGTTTATTGGGATACCCAGTTACGACCTACCCTTAATTTTTATCACAGCGATCTGCTTCACAACTGAAACATAAATGTGTATGCTACTCTTTCACAAATGACCCTGCAAGCTCATTAATTATGTTTATACATAAAAGTTATGAAATTAATTTTAACCGGTAGTAAAAGTAAAAATTTTGACATCTCTTTTTTCGTGGCCCCATTCTTAGGCGGATTACTTCATTGACAGGCGGTATAGCGGCTTATGACAGCTTTGGAAGCCTGCGCCGCTCTTATACCTTTAGTACGTTAATAGCATGTTGCCTACACTTAATCAGATTGCCATAACTGACAACAACTTAAATTGAAGGTAACTTTTTAGTAAGCGCTTTCTTGTACTTTTATGAAAAGGAAGGCAAAGGGATGAAGCCCATACGGTCACGTTTGAATGCTAGATGTATTTTGTAACTTCTACAGTATAAAAGAGCTACATGATGATGGTTACAACAAATCATTCGGTGGTTCATTACAACAATAAAAGGGAAGAAAGTGATGAACCCCATACAGTCATCTAGTTTTCTGATCTATTTTAATATTTCTGCAGTTTTGAGTACATCATTTTACCAGCAATATAAATAAAATCAATTGATAGCTGGTTAAATTGCCATTCTAGAATCAAAAAATGTTAATACCTCACATGCCCCCCGATTATAAGACTTCGAATCCACACTGAAACTCAGCAAACTGCTGCTAAAATAGGAAAAGAAAGACAAAGATGGAGAATCAACTTTTTCGTGAGGTCATTATTTTATTTTATTATGAAGCATAATTGAAAATAGTTCTTAAATTATAAAGGAAATAGGGTTATAAATACAATTCCAACAATTTGAGCTAGGTTTATTTTTTGGGTAAAGTCTTGAATGTACTTTCTTTGTGTTTTGGTAAGTTTACTTTATAAACCGTACCGTAACTTTATTCACCGTTATAAAAACGAATAAAAATAAATATTAATTAAGTGTACAATTACCATGTGTGTTAACAGTTTGGAATTATAGTAACTTCAGTATTATTATTTACATATCACAGTAACAATTCAAAAACCGGTCTTATTACGGCAGGTTAAGGTGGTGTTTAAACTCCATTAAGTAAAGTTTTATGTGTTGTTGATTCTACAGTTAATAATGTAACATTTACATTATAGTATGGACCTTATTGTTTAGTGATAAGGCTCGTTTTGCAACTTCTTTGTGAAGGTTTGTCTGCTTGTCTGTATAATACCAACCTAGTACAAAGTACTCAAGGTCGAAGGATGGGCAGGAAACACTCGCGATTCATCTGAATCACCATTGCTTTTGCATTGTTGATACTGGACTGAAACCAGCATATACATTATAACAATAGCTTTACAAAAATCCGTCTTATAGTCTAGCAAATTACTTTATTTTCGATTGATTACACCGTTGACGTATTATATTTACGATAACCTTTATGGTTGTAACAGATGTTTGTTATACGTAGTTCTGTTACTTTGTTTACAATACAAATATAGTACAGTCAGATTATAGGATAACTGACATCACGCTAGCTTTATTAATCTCTATTAATAGCTTCTAACACGGTGTAATAAAGTTCAAAATGTTCCGGAACCTTATATGAGCATTAGGCCGGCCGCACTTTGGATACGATTTTGTCTCCTAAGTAAACATAAGCAAACGAATAAGCCTACGAATTGTTTTTTTTAAAATATATATATGCTCAGAAAATAACTCGACACCACCTGATGATAAGCAGTAGAGTCCATATGTGAACATAGCTAGTGAAGCATGCAACATACTGTCCTAGCCACCCTCACCTTGCCGGCCCAAAAAGTGCTTTTAAAGGAACCCATGTTGTATGAAGGAGGGAATAGGTGTGCCTGTAAGGAATACCATTCCAATTGATAATTTATACTGATTACGTTTTATCAGTTGATAATCCCGTAGATAAATCGCAGTAATGAATTTGTATCTACTAGATACAACTTCCCAGAGAAGAATGAGTGCGTAAATTATATTTTAAAAGCGCAGAATAAGAGGAATTTCATCTTATAATGGCGGACTGAAATAATGAGCCCGGGAAATATTTACTGTCGTTTCCTTTTCTTGGGGCTACGATGAGTATAATAATTTGTACACAAAATCAAAACAATTTCTATATCCCGACGCCTAGAATAACCTAGTAAGTCAGGATTGATTTGTAGAAACTATACGCGGGTAAACGTGTCTAGTTTACATAAATTTAGCGAGGCACTATAGTACTCAGTGAGTCGGGATTGTTCGTGCGTGTTCTTATGAGTCAAAATCATACGAAAATCCATCCGAAAGCGGCTGGCCTTAAGGTCAATTCATGTAATTCTAGCGTAAAGATACGCATCGAAGCATTATCTAAAAGTAAATATAGCAAATTAATTATTTCAACAAGTAATGCTCAAATTTATATTTATTTAAATTCATATTACTTTAATCGCACGCATTCTTCGAAATCCGCGCGAATCGCGTTCTATAGTTGTGATTTTTACATAAGATATAGCCAGTGAAATAGTATAGTATGAATATTATTCACGCTTTGATGATTTTCTGCGTGCCTCTACGCTTGCATTAATTGACTCTGATTTATTAAATTTTCTTTAATATATAGTTAAATTGTTTGGGAGTTTAGAATTGTCTCCAGACAAAAAAATATTCATACATACAAAACGAAGACATAAGTCTGTTCAAAAGATTTAAAAATTTAAAAATAGAATACATATAAATTCTGTTGTGCACGAATTAAATTAAATTAAAGTTTAGTACTACTCTTTCATTGCAATATAACCAAAAAAGACAATCGGTGACGTCATTTGACGTTTCTAAAATGTCAAATCTAAAGCATTTTTGCCTTATTTTAGCATGCATCATAAAACATGCCGATTAAAATTATGTGGATCGTTCAAGTGTCAACTAATTTGGCGTAACAGAATTGGGGTATTTTGTATATCATTACAATTGCATTTAGTGATTGAATTATTGAGTATTTGGCTTAAGCAGTACCAGATAAATTAAAATTGGATACACATTGTCTTAATCGTGTCTTAACCCACTTAAAGTTATTACTATTACCATTAATTACATTTGTTTATTTTTCTCATACATATTTCCTGTTATGACGATTTAAAAGAACTTAGTAAATGAGTCTATTTAAATAAAGATATTTTGACTTTGACTTTGAATCGAAATGTCTTTATCCAGCTGAATGCCTGAAGCAAGGAAATCTTTCTAGTTCCCCGGGAATGGGAGCCTAGTACTATACAAATTTAATCAGCTTATAAAACAATAGGAATATACTAATTCAATTTGGCCAATCTAGTTAGTCTGAGCCGCCGCTGTTGCGTATACCAAATGTGATTAACTAATTCCTTAATTAGCCCACTAAGATGCGAATGTACACGTAAGAGAAAATTAGACTTAAGAATAACGTAATAAGGTATTTTGTTTCACTGAGTCTATTTATTAAATCTTTATTGTCCATTAAGCAATATGAAAGACGTAAAGTAATTTTTGTTATACAATTACAACTGCTATATAAAATCTTACTTTATAGTATATGTAGCTAAACTGATTTTCGACTCCAACTGTTCTTCGGATTTGACTGAAATCATATAACAACATCTAAAAATAGCTAACTTGCAAATTACTAAACTAAGGGTACAATGCTGGGCGTTCTCATGATCTTAAATAATTTAACGAATAAATAAAAATAAATTGAAAAATACTTTAAAAAGTGGCTCCTTTTTATTTTCCTGTCCATCCAACTTCCTTTGAGTAATTTATGTTTAATCCTGTCCATCCTAAAGTGACATGATAGAGATCGCTTTTAGCGATAAGGTCGCTATTTTAACAAATTTGTTGATGTACAATAATTGTATTCTAAGTAAAAGAATTGTACGATTTTCAAAATCTTGTTAGCGTCTAAGG
The DNA here is from genome assembly GCA_943193645.1 of Acentria ephemerella. NCBI lineage: Eukaryota > Metazoa > Arthropoda > Insecta > Lepidoptera > Crambidae > Acentria > Acentria ephemerella. The sequence goes on from OW971894.1 coordinate 1,117,704, forward strand.
GATTCCTTTGGTCCAAATAGAGAATTATTGATATTTTTTTAAATCAATCAATAGTTTAACGGTTTCTTTGTGTGATCGAGCCATTAAAATCATTTTCATTTCTTTATGGTTTTACTTTTTATAAATCCAATTCTTGTTTTTTTTTGTCGTACTTGTCACACATACCCATACACACACACACCCACACACACACACCCCCCACACACATATAAAATAAAATATATATATATAAATATATCATATAAAATAGTGCGTTAATATACCCATTTTATATATTATCCTATAAGTATTAGGAGTACAACTAAGTTTTGAGGTATTTTTCCGAAAAATTGAAATTTTATTAAATTCAATCAAAATATTGTCCTTCATTGGCAATTACTTTTTCCCATCTTTCAGAAAGCATCCGAATTCCCCGTTGAAAGAAGTTTTCATCTTTTGATGCGACCAATTCGACCAATCGACCCAATTCTTAGTTTCTTCATATGATGAAACAATATTTCACATAATTTTTTATCTGTTCACTGCGACATTACTGCCACGGTTCAAATTGATGTAATGGAAAAACAAATTAAACACGGCTATCTTATCAAATGGACGGTTTTCCATATTTCGCAAAACGGTTCCGTTTGTTTGATGCAGGCTGCAAGAATAAAGTGAAAGTCTGGCGCGGCGCCTGCGCAACCGCGATTCAGGAAAACACGGTTATCCAGATTTGTGGGGCTGATCTGAATGTAGGGTATCCCGTATGCGAAACTAGAAATTTCTACATCGCAAAGATATATTTTTGGATTGAGATTGAGAAATCTAATTTCTAGCAAAGCTTCTTAGGTGATTGTCGCATTTAAGAAGTCTTCAAACAGTTCATGATGAGTACTTGAGAAAAATGTCATTTCGATACAGAGTAAACCTGGAGCTCGTTTCCTTACTAGTCAAAAGCGTTGATTCTTAAGGTATTTACTCATTGTTTCATTAAAATTTAGTATGCAAGAAAGCTAATTACTATAGGAATCCTTTTAGTCGACTTTAATCTGTCTCCACCAGGTATCTTAAAAGCTATATGATAAATATTTTTTTTTAGAATATCTAAATTACGTACTCAAACGAAGAAATTATTTTTAGGAACAATATACAAAAATATTCTCCTATCGTCCAACCTTTTTTATAAGAATTAGTCACTTCAAGTCTGTCATATACAAATAGTGAGCTTAAATACGCTGGTTCTGTGGCTGTAAGTTGACAAGTTAGAAGCAAGCAATACACTAGATGGTGAATATAAAGTACTTAGGAAAGCTTTTAATGACTTAAATAGATATTTAAGCCATTAAAAGCCATTACTCTAAGATTCGAGTGTTGGTACAAAAAATTGTCTGAATAGAAATTTCCGTAAACTCTTAATAAAGATAAGAAAATTATTGAAAAATAAATATAATTAAACTGAGTTTTATGTATAATTGAAAATAAAGACATCATCGATCACATTTATCGAACTAAGCAAATAATTATAACTTTAAATATTCCCAAGTAGGTTTTGAAACTCCTTTTATTTTGATTTATAGCATCATTATTGATCAGACAATAAACTCGGTGAAACGCTACAAGAGGACAGTTATTCAATTTCACGATCGATTTTGGAACTGCGTCCAAGTTTTCTACAATGACTCATAGAACTAACATTGTTTGGTGTTAGTAAATCGGATATCAATGTTATTTGCAAACTAACAAATATTTAATCTGCTGTATTATGCGATTAAAGCGTTATACAAGGTCTTAGTAATCCAGTTACAAATTTGCGTGCTAATGACGAAGTTAAGTGTTAATTCTTTTTCATTATCGAACTAGATTCTAGCTAGATTGAGGCAATATTATGAATGATAAGTCTTTTTTCAAACACACACACACCCTTAATTAAGAATAGAAAAGAATATATCTTTATTGTACATCATACAATTAAAAAGAAATACATAGTGAATTATTTAACAATAACTAATTGTACTAAAACAGGTTCAGCTAATTTCTTAGTAATTAGGGACACACCTTAAAATGTCTTACATCTTAATTTCTTTCTTCTTATCATAAAAATACCTTGTTTTGATTTTAAAACCACACCGAGGAAGAGGCTAATAATATAATGTACGTCTGCATACTCCACGATTCAAGTCTTCAAGATGTCACTATAGTAGTTGCGTTGCGTAGAAATAAATGCATTTTAGAAAACAGTTTCCAATAATTCACAACAGAAGCGGCGCTGTCTTTTGCATAGGTTTTGACAGCTGGCGTCAAACACAAACAACACATTTCATTTTGATTGTATATCAGGTTATGTAGTATACTTAAGACAAAGAATTGTTTCCTCAAACTGCTATTATTGGCAATATTTGTAAATAAACTGTCAAAATTGAAAGCAGATTAGTTCCTTAACATTTACCTAGAAGTATTCAGACAAAGGGCTCATAAACAAAAGAGGATTACTCAATGTCTTCTTAACACAAATAGAAGCACTTCAAAGTACTTAGATATATTCGTATACCAAAGCAATAAAGTTTACTTTTCTTTAAAAATGTGCCACCACGAAGAAGGCTTGCAATATTTGAATTAACGGATATTGTTGTCACAATTGGCATTGTTATAAAATCAGGTTTTAATTTTTTGATATTTTCTTTTCTATAAATAGCCCAGCGACACCGCCTGATGGTAAGCAGTATATATACAAAGGAAGCTAATGCAGCATGCGACATACTGCCCTTACTACCTCCAACTTGTCGACCCAAAATGTGCCTTTTGCGGGTTCCTGCAAAAGGCACATTTTGGGTCGACAAGTTGGTCGACCTGCGGGTGCTGTACGAAAAGTGTCTTTAAAACTTCCACGCACTGGCTGTACGACAATGCAAGAAGTCACCCAATTTATTCGTGCATTAAGTAGGCGTAGAGAAAGTGAATGTGTAATCATTCATTCACCGTAGAACAGCACGCGCCCCGGCAGAGGCTTTCCCATATGGGAGATACATATAATATAATGAGTTTGAACAATAACATCATTGCGCCCGCCCAATGCAGCTTGGAGGGTAAATCCCTGGTGCGGCTTGCGGTGGTGTGCCGTTTGAAGCAAGCAGGAGCTTCAGATAACAAATCATGGCGACAGTTGCTTTGTCTACGTTATCGGTACCAGATCGAACCACTACGCTCACGAGCTCTTCATTATGTAGATATGTATTTGTTATCATTGACTGTTCACAAACAAAAGGTGGCCTTCTGTTCTTTATTGCTTGTTTGGCCTCATTTACTGTATTACTTTACTTGGTTTACTTCTAAACTAATTTTTAACGACAGCCACTAGTTGGCATTGTAAATAAGTTACAAATTTGATATAAGACAATTTGAAATCGTTCTTAACGCTCTCTCAACAGATTAAATTACTTTGTTTGATTTGAATTCTTTTCTATTTCACGGTTATCTAAAGTTCAGCTGCTTTGACCTTGACAAATGCTCGGATACGGTAATCAGAGCGAAAGCAAGGAAATTTATTGAATCTTTAATGTCATTGTCGCAAGCAAGTACCTAAGGGTTAACTTTCATTTATTAGCCTACTATTTCGTTTGATTTAAGTGATGATGACATATTGATTACTTCCAGATTTTCTGACGAAGAGCCTATTGGCGTAGCAGTTCGAGCGCTCTGGTTTCGACAACGAAAACCAGTCCTTGTTTAGTTCCTGCCTTAATTAAAATTTGTTATCTCGAGTTTCCCAAGTGGTTTAGGAAACCGTTTTCACCCATCAATCTGCTTTGGGCCGGCGTGGTGGTATTACGGGCCAAATCCCTCATGTGTTCCTGTGTTCCCTCATGTGGGAAGCCTCATGTGTTCCTGTGTTCCCTCATGTGGGAAGGCCTGTGGGCACAGGGGAACTCTATGATGTTGACGATAATGATGTCATTTTAGATTATAGAACTTTATTCAAAAATATGGTAGCATAAATTAACAGCAGGAGAATATGGTTTACTTGGGTTTGTATTCGAAACGTTTTTATGTAGAGCTTTGCAGCTGAGCTTGCACGAGTATTTAAGGGTTCCTCCTCCATCCCATCTGATACACAATCTGAAGATGCACTTAACCTAAGGAGAACCTCATTTAATTTTCTCAATCAGGTACGCCATTCCCCTTGTTCGAAACGGGGCTGAAACTCAGCAATATGGTAGTAGACTCGAAGGTCTAGTATGGTTCCATTAACTCTCCAATTTGAGGTTTGAAGTGGTCCATCGTATGGAGGGAAAGATCGCCAGGGTATCAGAACGTTAAGAGGCGTGAGAGAGGATTGTAGTTAGTAAAATCTAAAAACTCATTTTCGTTTATAATTTGCTTAATAAATGTAGTATTAAAATTCTGCTTGGCATTTTAAGTAGTTCACCATGTTTATTAAGAAGGGAAAGATCGCCAGGGTTACTACATGACGTAAAGAACTCTTGTCTGAATGACAAGGCAAAAGCAATAAAAAGTGATTGCTATGTACTGGTAGAGTTTGTTTTATAATACCTTGCTTCGCAATAATCAGTATCGTGAAATTAAAGTTGAGCACTAAATCTCAATTATGTTGTAGACAATATATCAGTGAATTAGCCCACATGTCTCTCGAAACTAAACACTAAATTCTGCTTCGAAAATAACAGACATAATCTTGTTACAGAATCCTCAAATGATATGATACGTCGCAGCTCGGATTCTCATTGCGATAGGATATAAGGATAGGAATATCATGCTATTTTAGTGGGATATGAAACCTCGGGGAAGCTTAGAGATCCCTGTAGCATATTACATGTTATTACTGGAATGCGTATAAATTTTGGATTCTATTCTCGCTTTTAATATTTTTTGTTGTTTCTTATTTCACTTATGTAGGATAACTGGTAAAATTTGATGTCATTCCTATTTTGTTTTTAAGTTAAATCCTGAAAAAAATGATATCATTTTTTTTCAGGACAATTGCTTTTGAATAAATACACACACGCACGCACGCACACACACACGCGCGCATCACTTTTACTACTCACGACTCAACCAATACCAGACACACAGGGTTACCAGGTTCGTCTAAATATTAAATTTAAAAAATGTTCATATTTTTTGTAGCAAATGGTAGATTTTTTTTTAATTTTGTCTATTATTTCTGTCTTCTCAATTTACATTTTTACAGTCCTCTATGATACCTTAATCTATGAGACTGTCTGGAGGGATGATTTTTATGTAACAAGGAAACTATAATGTTTTTCATAGTCTCAAAATTAAACTTTTGTAATTAATAATTTGACGGAGAAGATAAGCTCTCCACCCTTGCAAGTCGATCTAGTCAGCGGTTACGTGCTTACACGTGTCGCAAGAAATCATGAGGTCATGTCCAAGATATTTTTATTTTAGTAATGCTTCATAACATGAACGCTGAACATTTATTGCCGGACGAGAACTATACCTACTAAATTTTAGCTATGTTTCGGACACACAACTCATACTTCTATTAATTTCTTCTCTCAGATTCTAACTACAAGGCGCTTTGATCTGTGAATTATATAAATTTGGGGACAACACTGAATAATGCTTTGATTCATATAAGAAGTCATAAGTTAAGGTACAATCGTTCACATTTAATTGTTCACAAATGTTAATCAACAATACAGGTCTATTACCTTGTTTATGAAAAGTAAAATTGTTTAAAAATATCACCACAGAATTAATTCTAACAATCAAAGTAAATCGAGTCAGCTGATTGCTTGTTGAGTAATTGATTGCGTTCGTTTGCCAGACTTAACGGCTGATACGTAATGTAACATGCGAGTTAATTTGATGAACGTTCGGGAAAACTGGGACACCGAGGTTTTATGGAATATTTTGTGGGACACTATTCAGATTTTATCCGCCCTGGAATTGAATCACGAGGAAATTGCTGTACTAGTCTACATTCATTGGTTATTGCCGTTTTTGATCATGATTAAATACTGTCTCATAGTAAGCAGTAGAAGATCTTCATATGACAAAGTCACTTTGCCGTTGTCACATAAATAATCAACTCATCACTCTTAGAGATTTATTTTTACCGACTTCAAAGAGGAGGTTCAATGTTTGTTCAGTTTGCTTTGTTTTTGTATGTATATTTACTGATTTTCAAAATTCCTTATTAAGATTATGGCATCCCAGGGAAACTGAGGGCCCTTAACATTAAATAAAAACTTAAAAAAATTCAATAAATACAAATAGCTTTAAAATTAAATTAAATTGGTTCATATTTTTTCTAAAGTTCTTTACTAACGACAAACAGTCAGGCAAGACTACAATACTGTTGGTTATCCAATTTTATTTATAATATTTAACTTAATAATATGATAAACGTTTCATTTATTAACATGTCACTATTTTCAATTTCTTTGATTCATGTTAATGTTATTTTGTATATTCTAAGGCTGGCTTAAAAACATATCTACGGATGGTTTTGCTTATGAGGAATCGGATTTAGAGTTCAAGTTAAGGAAATTTTTGCTCCCACTGGTCGTCAAAGAGAGTCGCTCTGTTTTGTCGGCATTTAGCTAAGCCATCTATTCTTGAACTCTCTCAAGACGAGAAAAGGCTCAAGCAAGTTCCCAGCTCACTTGAACATCTAGACTAGACGGTCTCTTTTATTTATAGGTTGCAATAATGAACTAAATTAAGCAATATGTACTAGAAACAGACAGATACATCACAATACTTTTAAAGATTACATTATTGGACTTTACATTAATGAAAAAAAAAGCAGTTCACTCACCCAACAAAAATTAGTAACAAGGGATTACAAAGAGATTCTTTTTTCGAAAATTAAAAAATCTATTTGTTTTATTCATACCACCAGCAATCTGCGTAATCTGGCAATATTTTTGTATAAAGAATTTTGAAGTAGAGGCGTTACCACAATATCCACTAAACATCCTCTCCGGGCTGACAGCCGTAACGCATGTCGGCGACAACTCGGGCTCGCCCGAAAACATTTCACCGGGTCGCTGTCTGCGCCAGTCCTCGCGGGCCCCACCGTTTAAAATCTGCCTGTCATCGGAATCGACAACGATTCTTGGAGACCGGCCACCATCGAACGCAATGCTCTGCTGGCCCTAAAAAGGGCCTTTTCTCACTGGTATTCCCAGGCAGACCCAACAAAGGCCTAAACCACCCGGACACGCAAGCCCGTACCCCGACGTGAACGTACGGGCACCAGGATGTAGCATCGTCACGGCAGCGCTTATGATAGTCCATACAATTTCTATAAAGTTTTATTATGAAGACATTTACATTGTATTAATATTTCAAATAACTCTTAGAGACTCATCGGTTATACTGTGGAGAGTGCTCTGAAGAGCTCTTTGACCTTATCCCAACCTCTTCTTCTCTCACATATGAAGGCTGTTCCCAGCCATGGGACGTTTATAAGCTGTTGATGAATAAGTATTTTTTCTCATCACACTTAATTAAGAATAGAATAGAATAGAATTTATGTTTATTGTATATAGACTAATTCAAAAAGGAGAACACAGGAAAACGTATCATTAAGAGCTTATGTAAGCGTATAAGAAAACCTTACAAAAATCATGATTCGTGAACAAATGTTTGTATATTATTCTCATAAAAACTTCCTTCCCGTAACGGTATTCAAACCCAAAACATCTGGTTAAGAAGCATTTGTATTAGGGTTTAAAATCTTCAAACTTGACCGCCGTACGTAGACGATAGTTCTAATAATAAAAAAATTGCATTGTTTTTTTTATATTTTCTGATGTTTAATATGCTCCTCCCTCTTCCAAAATATTTTCAATGTAATTTTATTACCTATCATATTTAAATGTCCCCAAAATACTTTACCGAAGCTGATGAATGGCATACACAATATCAAACGAACTCAATACAACTATAATTATAAAGAAAATTTGATTTTATCAGTGCTATATTAAAGTCGATATCACGTTACATGGAACGAAATCAACTACACTACACTCATAACACTAAATTATCGTCAGAATGTAAACATATTAACTCCAGCGCACGTGTGAACGATTGCTAATAACAAATGCTATATTAAAAGTTTATTAAATACTATACCAATAGACGGATATGATCACAGTTTTACAATGCAGTGAGGTAGTGATGCGACACGTGGATAATAAATGTTACTGGTGTCCGTGTTAATGTTATAGTATCCGGTGATGATGCATTACTGAATTTTTTATTTATTTATTTATTTGGTTCACCAGTAATTGTTACACTGATACATACAAAATAAAACAATAATAAATACTACATATAAAACTAAACCATATGCATACAAAACAATATATATCTTATATCTAAATGTACAATTAAGAAACGGTAAACACTACATGCATATAGTAGATAAGTTGTACCAATATAAATAAATAAAAAATGTGTTTGTCTTTAAAATTGGCTGCAGAAATGCATTTTATGTAAGTTTTGCATCAAACATTACTACAGTCCTTACTGTAATAGACATGGTTAGGTTGGATAAAATATTCTAAATACATATTTGATTCCCAAAACATCTATTGCTATCTATCTTACTTTGCTTTGTAATAGGTGTGTGTATTATGTTCCAATTTATCTTTTTTATTTAATTTTTTATTAATATTTAGGAGTTAAGTTACTTGCAATAGGTGACAATTGGAAAAAACTTAATTAATTTATTATTATAAACTTAACAGAAATATAAAAAAAAAATGCTCATTAAAATGATGTTAAAATCAAATATATTGCAATAAATAACAAATTAAAAGAAATTATTTTTATTAAATCAAAATTATATAATGTCACACAAAAATCATATTATAGTAACGTTTTAATGTCAAACTTAAAATTAGAATCCTATTAAATAATTACAGAAAAATGTCCGGCAATAGTTACATTTTGTTTGCTGTAGAAAGGCCTTTAGAGTGGTTTCTTCAGCTTGCATATAACTTTATTGTCATAGACCCATGTGTTGATGTATAGCTTCCAATGCTGTACATACAATAGAATCTCTGCTGGCGTTTCCAAACTTTTATTAACACTTAAACATAGACGTGTTATTCGCTGTTTCCTGAAGCTCCGGAAAGTCTCTTCGTCTCCTGTTTAAAAATATGAAATGAAATGGTAGAATAAAATCACGATTCAATTAGATAACCGCTTTAATAGTTTATCATTATATTTTAATTGTCTCCTTTCTAATAGAAAAGGTACATACTCGTATACGATCATAGCGAGAAGGCACATCACTAGTCCTTCTACCATTATGGAACTCTGCATTCCTCCACAAATAGACGTTCCCCCTGTACACAGCTCGGGTCTTATTTATACTCCTCTTGGGCTATGAAGTAGTTGGTAATACCTCAATAATATTAAATCAATTACGGTTCAGGCACCCTTCAGTATTTATGACTTGCAACATTATCTGAAGGGACTCCTAAAGAGACTTCTGCATACGTGGATTACTTATTTGTTTATTTTTTTAATTTATTAACACATTCAAAAGGGAGTTGTTTTGAAAGAACACATCAGTTAGATGGTCAAGTATCACTGAAGTATCAACAGGATTTCATTAAAGAATTTCATGGTAAGACGAAAAGTTAAAACGCAATGTAATTTAGTCGCTTTAAATCAATAAAATTAGTGACAATATAAATTAATATAAAGCCTAAACAAAAAGTTATATCCATGCTTTTTCTTAGGAAAATTACGACACCTGTTATAATTAAGTATATCATTAAATTTCATATGTAGTTCTTACTATGGGTTAAGTGGAGAACTAGTGGACTGTGAGTATCTCCTTAATAATGAAAAGGCGAGCGAACGATAAAAGTAAAAATGGGTTTATTCTACAAACAGACTACGTAACAAGAAGACAGCAATACAAGAAGAAGTAAAAAACACAAAACAAGAATTTGAGTGATTTAAAAATAGACAAAAATCATAAATAGATATGAAAAGGTAGTAATGGTTCGGCCGCAATGGGTATAATATACGGGTTGGTCGACTTCACACACCACCTAATAATTTCGCCACAGGTGTCTGCAGGTTTCCTCACGATGTTTTACTTCACTGTAAAAGCATCTAATAAACGTATATATGAATTCAAGATTTGAAAACACATTGGTAGGTAGGCGGGTTTCGAACCGCTGCCTGCCAGTAAGCCACTGATGTTTCTTTTCCAAATATTACTAATAATGCTTAATTGCTTTACTTATACCGTAGAGTACTTTTTTTATATAAAGCACAGCAAATGAGTCGACACCACCTGATGATAAGCAGTAGAGGAGTCCATATGTAAAGATAAGTCATATGTAAAGATAGCTAGTGAAGCATATTTACTATTATGTATAAATTAAAATCAATTTACATTTTAATTCAGCCGAGAGACGCCCACTGTTGGGCATAGGCATAACATCAGGATCGGCCAAATCATGACAAATAAAACTACAAGCATTCCTTGAGCTAATTCTCATAAAGACAAAGGAATTACGCAAAAAATGTTGAAATTTTTACAAGTAATGCAAGACACATTCGCTGATTCATGATGCCAAGTAATTGGTTCTGACCTTGGAGAGTTGGCATATTGTTGCTACATATATATCTTATATGTATCATATTACATATTTTGTGGTAATCAAACATTCCTTCAAGTTTTGCAGCGTGTTTTACATTTCCACTTACATCCCGTTAATATTTTCGAATTTGGACATTACTTCCAATATAAAATATGACCTCAACATGGTATGAATGAAACTTTCCAAAGGTCCGCACATCTTAAGAAGTGCTAATTTTGCATGCACTTTAGTGCTCAGCAGGTTTTGCGAAGTGCTCAAAATCAAACCAAAAAGGTCTTTATTTAAATGGACTGGATAGTCAAAAATTATACCTTACGATTGCTTCTACGAATACTTTAGCTTTGAAGAAACGACGCATTAAACTCCTCAGCGTTCTAAATATTTATAATGACATTTACGAATTATTTAAGTTACTTATCTATTTAAGTACAGCCACATGATATATATTGGTGTCAACCATAATAAGAGGACACAGAATAAAGTTTGTGATAGGTAACACAATTACGTAGCTCTTACAACCAATAACAATTAAGTCATTACATGTCATTATTCTTAATGTTGTTACATTTTTTATATTTGATGAATGGTTATCAAGCAACTTACTCCCACGCTTTGGTATCGTTAAGATAAACATTTAATTTGTAATGAGTTCCTCATGAGAAATGCAAAAAAATTTTAGGTGCAAAGTTAAAATAAGCCTCGTATATTATCCCATGTTGATCCTTGTCTCGTTGGAATAGGTACCTTGAATAGGCTTAATCCCTGTACACACAAAAAGCTTATAAAAATATCTTACGATTCTATTACGTTACAATTCTCCGGAACAAGACGTCAGACCTTGAACTTATACAATAAAATAACTTCATAACAATTGCAAACGCTGCTTCGTATACAGCAAACGTGATTCGACTTTCTGTCGTCATTATAAAATTCATTTCACATTGTGGCTACAGTGTTCATGTCTACTATTAGTTCGTTGTCTTTGAGAAATAGACAGTAGGGTAAAAAACGCAATCACACGATTTATTGCTTTTCAATCGAATGAAGATTAGGAATAACAATAATCGCTTTTATTACCATGGTATTAGATCGATCCGAATGCAAAAGTGCTACCCTTGATCAGTTTACGACTGTACATAGATTACAATGATTATGATAATTTAGTTTATAACAAATTTGTACCACTTTAAACCATATTGAATTTTTAAACGCAAACTGGTTAGTTCAATTTAGTTAAAAGCTCGCCAAATGACTCTGCACCGCCTCATAGGGCCCGTAAGAGAATTCCATATTATAAGTAGGTAATAAGTAGGTAGCTAATACAGTATGGGACATACGTGCTCATGCCACCTATAGACGAGCTGAGGGTATATGAAGAAGGGAATACGTGTACCGGTCTTTGATTTTATATAACTATTAAATCAAACGTCAATAAATTGGACTTCCTGACTGTGCTACAAAAAAATAATCAATTCGACTTTAATATTCGAGTAATTCACATTTGATGGCCGTCTGGTCGAGTGGTCAGTGCCCCTGTCGACTCAGCCAGACGTCCCGGTTGCGAATCCCGATAGTGACAGATATTTATACGATAAGTACGAATTTGTTTACCAATCATGTGTGTTTGTATGTTTATTTAATATATATCTGATATTTATACACACAATACTATTTATATTTCTCAGTTATCTTGTATCCATAACACAAGGTTTTAATTATGCTAACTTAGGGCTAGATAATAGCTGTGAATGAGAGAAATATTATTATTATTTATTAAAACGATAGACCATCCATCTTGAAACAATTATGATTGATGTTAAATATTTTGACAGCTTAAATTATTGAAGTTTAATTATAAAGCAAGATTGTGAAATAGAACTTAATTTTTAACAAGTATTTCAGAATGAATGGTTTAAATTCCAAGAGGGCGTAGCAGAGACAGATAACAGCGAAATTGTTCTCATTTATCACTTTCTTGACTTTGTTTATGATTTACCGAGTATATTAAAGTTGAGGTCATAACTCATAACTCAGTGTCATTGCATTTTGTGGGCTCTTTTTGATTTTTTAAATTGTTTTTTTTTTGTAAAATAGTATCTATGTATCTCTATCTCTAATGCGTTCATCTCCCTTGTTGTATTTTGACGTATTTCACATGTATAAAATATTAAAATTCAATGCTTCGTATGCAAAAGCATACATATATCTATCATTAATTATTGATACCCACCATTAGGTAATTTTGTAAATTTTATTGTGTAAAAAATTATTTAAAAAAACTCAAAAGCTACTTCATACAATAAAATAACAAAAAAATACAATTTAAGAACTTATCTATTTTCAAAGTATTTTGCAGTCGCAGTTTCATTTTATTTTGTTTCTGGAAACAACTGGACATTTCTGAGGATTGAATAATCAGCCATATGCAAATACAATTAATTTATATTATTCATGAAAGGGAACTAGATAGCGAAGAAATATATTCATTTATTTATATATGTTATATGTCGCATATTTTTATCCACTACTGCACTCAATTTCTTCACATATAGACTCCTACCACTTACCATCAGACGGTGTCGAGTCATTTGATGAGTTTTGTTGAAAAGCTAAAAATCCTACTTAGTAATTCTTCCGTAATACAAACCTATATCCTTTTGTAAACTAGTATGTTAATTGAGTTCCTTTCGTTTCAGGTCGAGTCAGGGCCGCCGGTAACCATGGCAACCGGCGTTAAAACAAACCCCTGAAATCATCGGTAAGTTGAGGAAACCTCCTGAATAACGAGAAATGCGTAACTGTTTTTGTTTCACTTATGGTTAAAAATTCATAAAGGATCCAACCAGGTGTCTTAATGACAGTAGTGGTAATCAATAAACAATTAGGAATATCTTATATTATAACTTTTTTTATACAACCTTCTTAATGGCGTCGATATATGTACTGATATTGTACATGCTTTCATTATATTAATTATATTATATTAATCTTCTTTATTTAAAAAAAAAATGAATATAATTTTATAGCCTATATACATCTCACGGCTGGGCACAGACCTTTCTACATTGGAGATCAGGATTTGTAGGCCATAATGCAACCTTGGTCCAACGGGTTTGTGTGTAGCGGTTACCGTAGCAACCAGTACTAACGGATTAAAGTGTCTTTTGAAGCAAGGAGGAGAAATAACAAATTTTGATTGACCCATCCAAGGAAGAAGAAGGAAGAAGAAGATCCACAGAAGGGACGCATAAAGATAATTGTAGGGAGCACAGATCAGCGCCGAAGGAGAAAGAGCCCTATGCAATTACCCTCGCGCTATCCCGTGATTCGGTCCGTATGCCGCAAGGTAGGCATGACCATGGGTTGGTGGAGGGAAGATGTTGACCCATCTAAGAAACAACCATGGCGGAATCTCCTATGTTCCGTAAATTACGCCAACGAGCACACCACAAAACGAAATACACCAACATACTCACAAACGTATGAAATCAACTAATTGAAAGAAAATCTTGAAGTATTTGCTGTAAAAATTTATTCCAATTAAACTGATTATGCCAGAGAAACCTCGAGATACTTTCAAAGGATTTGAAATTTAAATGAGGTTGAAATATATTCCAATATCGTAGACGATGGCGGTGTACATAAACAGTATTATAGACATGATTGAAAATCAGTTTAATTGAAGATAATACACTTATTTATTTACAATAAAATTGATTAACACAGTATTGTTGACATTTTTCGTTACATGTAAACTAACTGTTACAGTTCATTGAATGCAAAACAAACTGATATTAAATGTATTCGTCAGTAAATTAATGCAATCATATTTTTACGTAAGTTATTTAATTGCGGCAAGCGAAATAAACTGTTAATGCCTGTTATATATGGTTTTAAATCACTTTTAAGTATAATTAAAGTGAATAAGACTCATTATATGACACATGTGAATTAAGTTCTTCTTAAATATATAAAATTAGCAAAATATCACTTACTGTTGATTACATGCATCATATTAGCTAAAGTAGTACAAGTTAGTGTTGTAAAATAGAGTTTATGGACTTAATAATAAGAATCAAACTTTTTAATTTTAAACTTATAATTTTTGGTAGAGGTACTCAGTGCAATCATTCAAGCAACAAGCTATCAACCTTAAACTATTTTGTAATTAGAACTAAATTTTTAAGAGGACCATTTAGATATGAGGTACAATCGATACAAATAGCAACAAATTTAACGACTAGATGTCAATATTCTGTATTTTGATAGATATTACTGGCGTTTCGGCTGGCATTCAAGTGAATAAAAATTAACTTCATTAAGTTAGTCGTCTCTCTTTCATTCTATGTCAATATGAAAAGGATAGAATGACTTGAACGTTAGAAATGTTAAGTTAGTCGACACTTATACGATGCATACACTTTTGATTGTATGTTTTATGATGCGCTTTTGAATAAGGTAAATATGCTTAAGACTAAAACGACTAATGACGTCACCTATCATCTGTCTCTTTCTGGTTGGATTTTATTGAAAGATTAATGCTGAACATTTTAATTCCGTGGACAACAGAATCGAGGTGATTTTAAGGTTACTAATGTTGTTTACCTAGCATTTACTGTAAATTTACCAAAAATAATTTGTGGTAGACTTGTCTTTATCTGTCGATATAATATTGAAATCGGACGTTAGACGATTTGCTATGCAAGATGGATAGAAATGTTAACCAACGACTTTGGTCAGTACATGATATTCTTTTCTCGTTGTATAAAATGTAAGAGCACAACACTATCCAATAATTTTCCAAAAGACTTTGTTAAATAACATGTTTTTGAATCTGTTAACCATGCTCGTTGCGAAATTACGAGGTCGACACACGACCTAGCAATGCCGAGTTACACCTGAACAAATACATGCCTCTAACTGGGATGTAAGAATTTAAATATTCAGTAAAATATTCGAATTTATCGAAAATTTTTATTTGGTATGCCTACGACTTCGAAAGTCGAAACTAAAATTTTTTTAACAGTTTCAAATTGAAATGATGTAATAACAACTCTATGCTTTTGGAATAAAATATTCAAAAATGAATAAAAAACTTCTGTAATATTTTACAAAATTAACATGCAGGTATCCCAATTTGGTAAAGGCCTTCTTCCATGGACAAAAGACATGATTTAAGAAAATACACAGCACAAACCTTGTCAAGTACTTAAACGCTACATGATGTTATTTAACTTAATTTAATAATTAATTTGATATGGCCGACTGATTCTACTTGCTTATCCCAGTGATTAGGAGATTTCGAGCAACTTAAGCACGTACACCATCCACCACATGTACATTAAAGACAATATCACATTGTAGACAAGTACTCACTTAAGTAGGTACACAATTAATGGTACTTTGTTGGCTCAACGGGCAGACAAAAGTAAAATATTGGGCCACATAGTAATCCATATTAAAACTTATTTACCCAAAAATTTCTTATTAATTATAAAGCAAAAAGATTTTAGCAACTTTTAAAAATCAACATATACTATATCCTACAGTTCACCCTGTTGTTATTTATCGCTGATTGAGGTTTCAACGCCACAACGGGCACTGCTAAAATAATTTGAAGACAGAAATGACTTGGGACAATTAATCTAAACGTCATCGCTTTCATCAAACAATTAATTACATTAATTCTGAGCCTGAATACAATTAATATAATTTATAATTCAAGAGTTCTTGAATGGTACTATCCCTAAACAATCTATACAACCAGTAACAACCTCTTAAGGATCCAATGGAGCCAAACATCTGTCCTGTGTAGGTTGTGCAGGCGATAAACTTTCTCTGGATAAGATTGTATGAGACGACCACGACTGAACATAGGCCTTCCACAAGACAACCCGACGATCTGATAAAGGTCGAATAATTATAGCAGCTTTAGCCTTAGATTTTGCGGATTCTGTAAATTAAATTAGTGATCATGTATTTTTAATTGTAATTTTGTAATTAGAGTTATTACAATGTATTCTGTATAGCTATAGTATAACTCCTATAATTAAGATTGCATTTCATTCTTATTAATTGTATTTTTTTGTGCATGTTAAAATGTAAATCTTGTTGGAGTTAATAAATAAATAAATAATAAATAAAATAAAGGTCGCGGGAAGCGGTTTGGAATTCCTTGGGTGAGGCCTATGATCGGTGGACGTCTCACGGCTGATATGATGACGATGATTCTATTTTACCGGTCCTAATTCTGAACTAAATTATATGCGCTAAATTTAATTTTCGACGCAATCTCGTCCTCTCAATATGAATGCAAAATGACAGCTGTCATATAGGTAATTTGAAGTTTGAAAAAAGATATTAAATTTTAAAACGTTAAGTTAAGACCGCCATATAATGTAGGTTTAAGAAGCACTTTCCTACACGCTTTCTAATACAAGTTGGTTTAAAAGAAATATATTTAATTCCGCACACGGCGTACACTATAGAAATTTAAGTAAACGATTCTTTATTCAAATCTATAGTCAAATCTATATAGGTTGGGGAAAAAGTTTCTTCACATTTTATATGATAATTCTAGACATTTTTGTTTTAAATTATATTACATTTAATTACAGTATATATGTTCCATTTTGTCAGTAGACTTTCTGCCATCTTGTAGAGATATGATCCCGTTGCTGTAGAAATTTTGGGACTTCTGATCAAAAAACGCAACAAGTAGTTTTGGCATTCTCTTGATATTAACCTGGCACTGCCTAAAGAATTCTGAAGAGACCGAAACAGGTGGAAATCTGAAGGTCAGGGCTATATGGCGGATGCATAAACACCTTCCGGCCAAACTCTCTTAATTCTTGCGTAGTGCCTAAAGATGTATATTGTCTAGCGATATCGTGAAACACAGGCAGGACAAGAAGTTTCAAGGTTACATTGTTAATTTAACGAACACCTTTTGTACTACTAAATTTTAAATGACGTATCACATTAAGCCTTTTAGTATGGAAACCCTATTTTGACATCAACAAGACATTATTTTGCGAAGAACACATAAAGCAGCGAAAGCAATTACCTAGACTTATTTGGTTTTAAAATCGCCTGCTAAGGGCCTATAAATTTATAGAATTTGCATTAAATTTTCCTCTCTTAAGCCTCCTCTGGAAGCCACCTGGAGTCTCCGTTTTATTACTTGTTCAACTTAGCTTTACTTGGAGGGGACATGTCTTATAGTGTTTAGTCGATAAATCAAAAAATTTCTGTAGTATTTAGTTTGCAAAATAATTTGCAAGATTTAAAATAAATAACATTATTAGTTTATTTTGGCTATTTAAGTTTAAAACACAAGTGGTTAATGTATTTCCGTTGATATTAGTATCAATACCTGGTATGCTTTTGTAGAATAAGAATGTTTCAAATTAGCCTTGTCATTATTCTTTAAAAAAGCTTATAAAAAGCTTATATATATTTAGATTAAGGTTATAAATATTTAGATAAAATAATGATAACCAAAAATAATATTTTTCGTAACTTGCTTATTTTTCTACCACAAAATCAGACACCATTATATACACACGACAGTTAAATGACGAAAGCATCTCTCAGATACATTTCCATCTACCCCACAATCATAATTTAACCTTTGGTCACGTTCCTAGTGTTATGTACCATAATGTCATGGTAATAAAGAAGCTAATCTATGGTGTAATCACATTGTTACGGTATTGCAACATTGTCAGATTCGGCTTGACCACACCAGGGCCTAGTTCCCAGGCTTTGTGAAGCGAAACTTGATTTACAATGTGTAATTGCTTGTGGGCTCCAATAGTCATGATGTAATGATCATTTATGTTATTACGCTTAATAATTATAATCTCCAAAGCTATTAAGGATATTGAAATATAATCGATATTGACGTGACATGAAAATAAATTCGTCACGATTAGTATGTCAGAGTTATTTCTTAAAACAGGCAACAGCACGCAGCACTTAGTACTCCTAACATAGAGTCAGGAGTTCTGGATCAGAATCCAAGCCAGTTTTAAGAATATCCAGTGTTCGAAGACCATAACTGTTCAGCCGATTTATTGAAAGCTCTATAAATGAACCGCGATCTCGATCCGAATCAGAAAGATTTCTCAGATTTGTGTGTCCGTAGTTGTACTTTGCGTAAGTATATTTGTTCTCGTCTTCAGAGTAATAATTAAAAAATTTCTAGATGCTATCTTGTAGCAGAAATTCTTTATGTCCTAAAGAGTCGCAAATTTCTGAGCATAACTCAAGTAGAAATGCTTATTATAGATTAGAAGCAAAACCACTAGTGCTTAGCGCTGCCTGCGTTGTTCTAACGAGCCACCCCCATCAATCATTTACTCACGAACCGTCTGCCCTGCTGATGGAAATGTCGCCGGGTAGTGAGCCGGGTTTATTGGATGCCGGGAAAACGTCACGGGTAAATTTGCTAAGCCTATTTTTACTTCTCGGTAAGAATGACTTGTAATTAGGAGTGTGTAGTATCTGAAAAAGATTGGTTAATATCTACAATCTATCTATGATCCATAATGCTTGCTATAAACAAGAGTGGCTGAGTGCATTCCATGACATAGGATTCAATATAGGCCCCGTGTCAGCCCATTCAATACGAAACATCAGAGTGCGCCAGCCAACCATCTTAATTTATCACTAATATCATTATACGGAGAAATGTTATTTGATTGCTTTCTTCAAAACAACTTGAGCTTCTTTGGGCAACGCATCCGTTATGATTGATATGCTTATGTTTTTAAACATTTATATTTTCGTTATTTTTTTTTCATGCTAGTTACTGGAGTTTTTTTTATCATAACCCTTGAACTGTTGGGATAGTCTCCAGATCAGTGTAACCTCCCGGGATCTTCTGTAATGAAATAAAGTTTTTACTGTATACTATATATAGCTGTCAGTTGTTATGTTTTAATAACCTTGAGTAGAATAAACCTGGTTTCTTCTGGCTATGCATATGCCACTCACACTACCAGTATCCTGGAAGAATAATTCGGATCTCTTTAATATTAAAGATTTTCTATCTCGACGACCGAAATCATTGGACTCTCAGTACAGTTAAGATCAATTTCAAATACTTACTGGAGAAACACTGATACCTCCTGTAGTATATATAATAGGTATTTCTGGGCTCCGAAGCAATTTCGATCGTGCAAAGCAATATTAACACATTAACGATCACACAATGCATCTTAAACTCATATCATGACACAAATTAACCAATTATATTCGCGCGATTGTCTCATTAAATAGTACGTTGACATTAAGCTTACCTTTCTAAACATTGTCAAATTTATTCACTTTAAAATAGAGTTCAAAATCGTAGATGCAGCTTTGTAAATGATTTAGAACGGCGTTCAAAGTGGCCACGTGTAATTTGTCTTGATTCGAGTAGTCATACATTTTATGAAGCTTAATTTATTTTATTAATCTTAAGCTTTATTATAAAGTGTTATGGGTGATATTTGATAAACCTTTTCATTGATGAATGGACTTTCCTGATTGAAGTAATAATACATACAGAAAATTGTAACAAGTTGTATAATTTTTTCAAACCCTAGTTCTATATCTATGGCTTTGAATCTATCTAGGTTTGTTATTTTTATATTTCTAATGATTACTTTTTAATAATTTGTATTAAAAACTCATTATAACTTCGTTTCGATACAACTGGCCAAAAGTCCTTGTTTGCGCTCATCAGCTCTGCTCACAATTTCTACATTCTTTTCATTAATTGTACTACCTCTCAACTTTTTCAACGTCATACCTATTTTGATTAAAAACGTGATGTCAAAATAAAAGAGATATTAAAAACAAATCGTTGATCCACGACTAATTCGTATCCGAATTAAGAATTCTTTTTCAATTTGAAAAAAGAATTTAATTTCGCGTTGTATGGTACTGGATTTATTTATTAGTTTCTCTCTCATAGACAATTAGATTGTCATTTTTCTATAATCGTTACATTAAATATTTTTTGGCATTGGTAATAAGTAATGCTTTTATAGTACTGCGGAATGAGTATATTCCATCTTTTTCTAACACACGTGGCGGTAACACCGTCTCTGTCCCCCGCAGCATCCGTATCGATCTGCAAGATGGCCTTGACCTTGCGTGGTGCGGGTAAACAGTGCTTCGACCTTGTACCAAGAGATATGTAGACAGTTGATCGTTCGCATTCCGTTACTTTCTTAATGAGTGACTAGAGAATATAAATCGTCGTTTGAATATGAGTATTTACACGGTTAACCTTAGGTTACAAACTCAATAGAAAGAAAGATATCAAAGATGCCCATCTTTGATATCTTTTATTTTGTCAAAGACTGGACATCTCTGTCCAGTTAGTCCTGTTAATTTTTCTACTAAAAAATTAAATTAACGCTAAGTTATTTCATCTTCAAGGATTCATTCGAATGAATTGAAAAACGTGCAGCTCTAGACAGCTTTCACTCTTTCAGTGCCATAACTGGAACGTTACAGTCAAATTTTTGAAATAACCATTTCTGTTCATTGTTTTTCAATTATCGTTCAATTATCTTGAGACCTTAAAATTTCAAGTTTCATAGTTTATTCCTTGTAGTACAATATTTTAAAATCTAAAATCTTCATTGCTCTAAAAAAGTCAAGCAAATGATTCTTTTGAAAACTTCGAAGGTTTGAACGAAATTTTATCTTTCATTTGTCATTATATTTTTATTTACGACAAGAGAGGTAAAAACTTTACATATGTATCTCTTTCGTCATCAGGTGTCTCCACGTTGCTTACGCCTTGAAAGATCATTAAAAAGCATGATGTTGACCTACAGATGTTAATCTATATTAAGTTTCGAATCTGCGATTTTCTGTAAGCTTCTAAAACAGCATTAAAATTAATATTAATTACCCTGCGCTGTAGCTGAACATGCTTTGGACGACTAGATCCACTGCAGTGTTCATAATTCGAATGAAAAACACAACTTTGCTCTAGCACTCTTAAAAATACCAACTACATTTAATTTATTACTTTGTTTACTTACACGTCAGTTAGAAAATAGTTCATTAAAACTAAACAGTAGGTACCTGCTTACCTACCCTTTTACTCAACCAGTAGAGCTAACTGGCCAAATAATAAATTGAAGTAAACCAGTCTATCTTCATCTCTCTCTCGTTCTCTTGGTGTTAGAGTGCGTCAGAGACGCACACTTAGACTAACACACATGCATAAATATAATTTAAATCCAGGTTAATAAGGTACAATAACAATGTTAACAAAGTATGTGAATTAAGTCAGAATTAATAAACGACATATATTGTACCACTATTATGTAATATCCTATCATTACCAAAATTCTAACTAAATTCACATACTATGTTAATTGTTGTACATATATTATTTGTCGTTTATCTATGTGACTTTACGAGCAGCACTAGCGCTCAATATCGATTGTCATTATATCGATAACATCCTAAATCGAATTGTCACTAGTTTGATTTTCATTTCGTTATATTAAAATGAAGGATCCCAATACTTGTCATGTCATCATAACAATAGAAGTATGTCACTCGATTCTGCGTGTGCGCAGTTGAGTTGAATAAAAGAGAAACGTCTTAGCTACTTGTTAGATCACAGAATATTTGATTACATTATTGTTTTACTAGGCCCATAACTTGTTAGATTGAGTAATTTTACTTATGATATATTTAAAATAGAAAATAGAAAGTAATAACACTCGTACACAGCCAACAGAATATATTCATAGATAGCACAGAGCACAGAGTTACAGAGTACTAACCTATGTGTAATGTTAGTGTACAGAAGGCGCAAAAATTTAAATATTCAACATTACTTGTTAAGAAATCTTGGAACTTGGCATTTTTTAAAGAGCTTTTTGAAAATGCAATTGAATGGACTTGGATGGATAATATTTATCGTGTTTTGGAAACCACCTCTTGGATCGTTTAAATATTGATTGATAGGTATCTACAAATACCAACTGTGCGCGTTTTTCACAGATCTAAAAATACTCTGCTTTTGCATATTTTTTTTTTTTCAATTTTATTTGCCTCTTCCTAAAAATGATCTTCTGACAGCAGTATGTTTCTATTCCAGGCGTGGGCGGATGTCGGGCGGCGGCGCAGGGCTAATGTCGTGCGTGCGCGAAGGCTCGCTGGAGCCGCCCTACCGACCGCCGCACACGGACCCGCACAATCATGGTAAGTTGAAAATATAGTTGATTATTCAGCACTTTCAAATGAATGCTAACTTTCATCAGTTTGAGATGATCTCATATAATATTCAATATGAGTTTCTAGTTACCTAGTTTCGATAAAAAACTGACATTCTACTTTACCTTTTTAAGCATGAATGTATATACAGAGTTTGTGGCGGATATAGACACCTATCAATGAAACCACTCTTTCCGCCGCCACATTATGTATCTTTAGGAGTAAACAGTGCGTTAGTGGTGTTTCCTTTTACATATTTATGTTAATTGTTCTCCGTCTATGGTTTCAGGCGAAGGGCGTACGGGTCGGTTTTTGCGCGGGCTGCGGCGCATGTTCAAGCGACGTGGCAGCGGCGCACGCGCCTCTTCACCCGACCCCAAGAGCAGTTCCACGAGCGAATTACTCGACGCCGACCGCCACGCGAGGAGAAAGTAAGTAGAGATCATTTTCTACACATTGAATTTAACTGATATCTTATATGTCTCTTTTTAAATATATGATACAATACGCACACCGTCTGATGGTAAGCTGTAAGAGGAGTCGAAATGCGAAGATGTTACAATAGGCCGGCAAGGTGGAACCCCAAAATACTATACGCAAGTTAAGCAATCAAGATGCTGGACCAGGTATTTTCTTCCTAGAAAAATCAATCACAATAGAATTTATCAATACCCAATTCTTTATTGGGTCCATAGGTTTGAAATTTCGATTCTTGATGTACACATAATTTACTTGCTTATCTTGCAGTATTAAGAAAGATAAAGATAAGATATTATAAAGATATATTCTATTCTATTCTATTTGTGCTGTTGACTGTATCACTCACTCCTTTACTCAAATCTCACAAACCAGGCGGCTACTCAGGTGGCTCAGCCATTCAAGTCTTCGCAGAACCCTATGAATTAATTTACGATCTTTCAGATCTTGTGTTAGAAGCTATCGTCCGCCTCACAAAGTAGAAATCGTTATAATTCATGATAAACAACTAGTTTGACAAATATTTATTCCAATAAATGTTTTAATGATACTTAATTTAAGCGAAACATCCAGACTAGAACAAAACAGTTTGTATGTATATACGAGTACATTAATCAGTGGAACAATTACTGGTAAACCAAATAATAAATTTAAAACAATAAAATTTATTTAGTAATTACGCAAACATTTTATTTTACTAATCGAGATATTTGTATAGAGACAACAATTTTTACAATGTTTTAAATCACCATAATATTTTTATGACTATGTTAACATTATTAGGTTTCGGCTTGATAGGGTATCTAAACCCCTATCATAATATTAGTGCCAAGATTCTAGTTCACGTACAGAATAGGAATCGCAATTCGTATCCAGAATTAGATATAATGTTAGTTTGTTGTTGTTTGCGCATAGTCGAAGTTGTTATAAGATCGTGTTACTTTATATTAGGTAATGATAATACATAGGTACAAATATATCTTTCTCTTTTTATTACGAAGTATACTTATTTCATAAATAGCTCACCTTACTTCTATTTAATAACAATCTTCCTTAAGCTTCAGCAATGCGTCGAGACAAAGTATGTATCATATAGCAATGCCATAGAGAGTGCTCTGAAGAACTCTTTCATTTACTCTCTGTGCTAATTACTTCCAGTCCAGAATATTTCCCATGAACGGTTCATTCCACGGGAAAATATCTTAAACTTAATGCAGCTTAATTATTGTAATAACGTGAAATTCTGGAGCAGCAATTGTCAAGTTTTCCCAATACCTTCATGATTAACAATTAACTTGCTTAGGCCAACGTTAGCTACATTAAAACATTGAGATTTGACTTCTTTTTTGCCAGGTGGAGGTTCGTCTCTCTTAGTACGATTAGAAAGGTATTTAATTTGCATTTTGTTACAGAGAGGGCGCGTACGGCAGCGGACTGTCGGTATCGCACGACTCTGTTTTCACAGGCGAGCGGTCTGGCGACGAGTCGAGCGACGAGCGTGCAGCGCCCTCGCATCTACCGCACCTTTCCAACACGCATAGGGTGAGTTTTCTTTAAAGTCAAACTAGCTAATGATCCTGAGTATCCTGATCGTTAGTAGAGACCATAGCTTATATTAATAATACTTCTGACTTATTTATTTCTATAAAAAAAAGTGTTTCTCCAAGGTCTTGTCAATGGGTTGTCAGTTAAAATAAAATATGTTTTGAATTCTATGAATTATTTTTATAATTATATAACGGAGATGTTAATTCTTCCATGCGCTGTAATTAGGTACCTACCCTTGACATCAAAATTACTTACTTTGATTAGTTATCTACTTCACGAAAATTGGAGTATTGCTGTTATACTGCACCTTTGACGATAACATAGATGCTTTACCTTTCCTAATTATTAAATTTTATTGATCTAAGAGCCATGTTCGAGCACAAAATAATATTAGACAAGGTAACTACGAATTTTTTTGTTGGTGGGACATCTAAATAAAAATAGATGCAAACCGGGCAGAATGTAGAACTTACGTTCCTTAGTAGCTCAGTCGCGTTGTATAAGTTCACTGGTACATTACGAAAATAAAGTATTATGGTTACTTAAGGATTGAAAGAGTTGATCCCGGTTGTAACGATAGCGATAACCTCTTTATTGATAATAATATTTTGTTTACTTTTTTATTAAAGCAAAAGTTTTCTAAACTGTCACGAGATGGCGCTAGTGTGATCAATTGTATCAAATCCTAAGCAAATGGTTTTGCATACGATTGGTGGAATTCAAATTATAGATAGATTACCGAAACCTATGATAGGTTTATTACCGGCACTCGTCCACATTGCTGAAATCATCCAATGTTGTTCAATGCAAAAAGAATGTTGCTGTTCAGCACTATACATTTCTCGTAGCAAACGGGACAAACAAAAGTACGCTTTTGTTAAAATATTTTTTTCTTCCAAATTGTTGTCACATTTTTAACAATTTGCCAAACCTTACAACAGTTATCGGCACGGTTGTTGCGCTCGTGGACTATTTAAATTTTTTCATGGGAAACTATAATTTCTTAAAACGGTTTCAAGTGAATATAAATATATTATATTCTAATAAAAGAATATATTTTATTATGGTCTGTACTAAAACAATAAAGTGTCATTTAGACCATATTAATTGTTATAAATTATAACTATTATAAATTATATTTTTTTACATTTTAATATTTTTGATTATATTGTTTATTAATGTTTCTTCTTGTTTTAATATTAAGTAACTATTATGTTGCCGTTTAATTGCAGGGAATAATTCATATTTCATTCTTACTTCACTTAGATTACCTCCTTATAGAAGTTGTTCCGTAACGGAGTTCCATAAACACGGTTTGCTATGATAATAATAAATAGATTTGCCACTCGATGAAAGTGAACCCATGACTAATGATTAATGAAATGGGTAATTTGCATAAAAATTATTATGATGAGTTCATTTTACACTTTGGCTAGTCATAAGTTCCGTAATAGCTTTTATTGAAATCTGTGATGCAAGTATAAATACGGTGTTCAAGTAACTCTGCTTCGTCGAATGAGATTACTCTAACGAATTCCGAAACTAAGGACTCTTTAATTATTTTCCTATTGGACTTCAAAATCTTTGCTACCAATTGCCTCTCGTTTCTGATGCTTATCACTAGATTTACCAGACCAGTTATTTAGACTGGTCATGCAATTTCAATTCAAAATTCCTACTATATTACACATTTTTTTTCAGAAATGATGACTTTTGTACCTATAATTAGAGAGTACGTTTTATAAACTTAATGTTATTTTATATACATTAGTAACAAATATAATTTTTGTTGGTTTGTGGTACGGCTTTATCCAAGTGCGCCTAGCTAGCTACTACCATCTGACCTAAGTCTATCTCCATAACATTTTTATTGCTATCAGCTGGAGGTAAGTTAGCCAATTCCACTTTGGGTGAGGAGTCCGGGTGTAACTCGCTTCTATCCAGTCTTATCATAACTCATCATCAGGTTAGACGAACGCCAAGAGCTACCCTGTTAAATATTAAAGAAGATAAGCTAATTAGTGATAAGACCGCCCTGTACAACGTAGCAACTTTATAACTGTCTGTGTTTAAAATTTATGTTGTACAATTTTGTGCATTTTCTTCAGGAGGATTTATTATTTATTTGATCAACAAGACAGATAACAATAACAGTAACAACATAATCTTGATACTATTACAGTTCAATTCTAGATTGCAATCCTATTATTACGTTAACACATCAATATTTGACGTACAGATTTAATTTAGGAATATAGGAATACAATTTTGAACAAACAACTAAACTAAAAATTTACCATCTCTAGTCTCTATAATGTCAATACACTGCGGTATCAAGTGATTTCTTGATATTACTGGACGGTTACCACTGTAATCAGATCATCTGCTTGCATTACAATCTCTAACATTTAAAAAGTACTTTTCATCACCTTGCTTAATTGAAATCCAATTTTAAATGCGATTGACGCATTATTATTTTTTTAAGGTCCACGTTTGACGTGAACCTTTATTATTTACATTGCAATACATCGTTTATAGCTATATCTTGAATTCCGGCAGTTTTGCTTACACAAAGATCCAATTTTAAACCAATCAACGCTTTCCGTCTATTGATATTCTTTTAAATTATACTATACGGCCTAAGTTATTCCAATAAAGTTACAATAAAGTTAATAATACATTCAAAAATTATTATTAATACTTTATATTTATAAATGGATAACTATCGATTTTCTATTTCATCTTCCAGTCCTGAAGACTAATGACACAGGCATTCTATGCCCAAGAAGTCTCCAGTATAGTTTGACGCTGTATATTTTTAATTATATAAAAAATAAACTTATTATTAATTACCTATAACTAAACTTATATTATCTTGCCTGTTATTTATTACCCTTTTAGTAAAATTTGTGCCAAGTTTTCAGGGATGTTACAAAAATTAGGACAGTAACTTAATTTTGATACCTTTGCCTTTCCGACACCGTAATAAATATTAAATAGGCTAAAGAAAATTCGTTAAAGAGAAACCTGGCACTCACAAAAATAGAAAACTTGTGGATTCACAGATTAAATAGAAAACGTAAGTATAAATCTTGAAAATTATATGAAAGCATAGACAACGTTGTTGTCTTTATTTTAACTCAATGTTATTCCACCTCTGCTAGCACAATATGATATGACGGTGCAGTTTAATCCGTTGTGCAATATTTTCTACAAGAATGACATGGTACTTTTTTGGCTTTCTATTTGAAATGTTATTGATGAATTCTAATTGTGATCTAAGCATTCTAAGTAGACGTGACCTGTGATATTTTTGTCTGACAATGAGTTTTTGTTTCATCACTATTATTTAGATCCCAAACATTTTCGGAGCTATATAGAAATTGCATTCGCAACTTCTTTGAAATTGGAAGATAGAAGTTGGTAACTGGGTTGGAAAAAGGAAGCAGGAATGAGATGCAAGGAGCTCATATCATAGGAAGAAGTTTTATTTGATTCTAAAACAAACAAACTAGCACCAATCACAAAACTAACATAAATAATTCGCAGTACAAAAATACACGATATTTTGTGTTCTTGAATTGGCGCCGGATCGTGACATCATAAAAAATATCGAACGGGCGGGTACTATGTCAGTAAAAACCAATTCGGAATCAAGTTTTGGAGCGATCGATGTCTAGCGAAATTTGATAAGTCGAGATCTAGCGATGAGGCATCCGCATCAGGCCGGTTCTGCTCTCTTGCCCACAGAGTTTTAGACAGACGGCTGTTAGTGTGCGGACTATGGCCGTGGTTTACTGTTTTTTTTATGTTTATTTTCCTTCTCCACTGAGATGAATCACACTCAGTCGTCGGTCCGCGGGCGAATGGCTACAGTCTCGCGCTACTGTTCCGAATTTAAAAACGTTCGAATCGCGTGGCCAATGTAATTCGCTTTTTAATTTTCCAAAGAGTTCTGTGTTCTTTTTTTTCGGTTGTCAAAAATCCACGGGGTCAAGGTTATTTCAAGTGTTCATTTCTAGTTTTGAATGAGTCAGTGTCCGGAGCTTAATTTGTTAAGCTTTCAAAGTTGTACAACTGTCGTTGGTTTTAAAATTTTTATTTCAGTTTTGAAATAAAGACTAATTGGTTATGTTGTTTAGTGTGCAATATATTTTCGAAATTATTGATTTAATTCAATGAATCTATTATTCTAAATCGTGTAGTGACTGTATTAGACAATAATATTGGGTGAACGTTAAACATGTCTATGATACG
The DNA here is from genome assembly GCA_943193645.1 of Acentria ephemerella. NCBI lineage: Eukaryota > Metazoa > Arthropoda > Insecta > Lepidoptera > Crambidae > Acentria > Acentria ephemerella. The sequence continues at coordinate 1,146,824 of OW971894.1, forward strand.
AATCGCCTCTAGTGATAACCTTAAAAAACAAATCTTTGATTTATACCTAAGCTGAGTTAGATAAAAATTTTAGGTTAGGATTATTGCTTGTGAACTAACTCGTTAACGATAACAAAATATAGAGTAAAAGTTAATCAATAATAAGTCTTCATCAGTAGTGTTTACTTAATGAGGTGTAATTTAGAGGCTCCCTAAGTATGAGTTGATTCTAAAGAAGTGTAGGTACACAATCTTGACACTAATGTATGCAAGTGAAATTTAATATGGGTTGTTATTTGACTATAATTCTGCAACGAAAACTGAATTTATTGAGTTATGAATGCTTATTATGACGCCATATACATTGGTTTACAACTCAATGTTTACTAGTCGAAACGGTAGCTTCGAAACAAGCTATAAATTGTAGTTTGTTTTTCGTATTACATTACTTCGTTCGTATCAAAAGTTTCGAATAAGTAGGCGTTTAAGCAAATCTGTCTAAACAAGATTCCATTTACAGACAGCTAATAGGGCGATTATTTATACCACTACAGTTCCTTGGTAGCTTAATGAATGTGGAACTTTATTGTGATAAGTTAAATCATCATTCGTTGCATATATTATTAAAAAAGTATCCATTAAACACAGAATCGCTTGATTGTTCCAGCATGCCCTAAGATTATATGTCCACGGAATGTACTAGACTTGTTACTGTGTAGCATTCTTTATAAATTTACTGTAAAGAGGTGGCTTGGCAAGTAAACTTTAATATGAAAGAAACCAAGAAGTCCAAAACTGTGACCACAAAATAAAACCTTCTTATAATAAGTGGGGGCGAGTTACGGCTAGTTTTTCTAATCGGGCGAGAGACGCGGAATTTTAAATTTAATTTGATTTTTTTTTAATCCCCCGGTAACACAGCAAAGGCCATCTGCGGCCAACAGTATTAGTCAGTCCAAAAAAAAAGGAATTTTAAATTGTGGTTAGTGTACAACTGATATTAAGTAATGCAAGTGTGAATTACGAGAACCACTCATGTGTACATAAAATTGCTTAGCGGTATAACTTTACGGTATCTTGAAGTTATCTTTGACTTACCTCATTGTAGCTTTAGATAATAACCGGATCAATGTTTTGGTATTGTGGGAATAACCTTTAAATTTTTTTAAATAATAGTTACAGGATATATGGATTTTAGTCTCATTCTTACTCACTCATTCATTTAACGGTTTTTAAACACATAATACATTTTGTAGTTAATTAGAAATTGTCATTATCATCCTAATTTAATATAATGTGTGTTGTTGTAAGCATCAATAGGTATGGTAACCGTTTTCGAGGAGCTCGGCTGTATGTGGTATATAAAAATTATTGCATTCTTAATAAACTCCACCTAAATACGTATTTTTGGTCCGTTGTATATTCTGTTTTCGTATTTTTATATTTTTTGTCTTATGCAGGGTTTCAATGTCTTCGGAAGATTTTGTTAATAGTGTGTTAAACTTTTAAAATAGAATATTCTTTATTGCATACCAGTTATTGTAAATACAGAAAGAAAGTCGTAACAAAGGCGGTCTTGTCACTGTATAAGCGATCGCTTCCAGACAACCTTTGGGTGGACCGAAAAGATAAAATAATAATATAATTCGATTTAAGAAGGTATTTATCCCATTTAAAATTATTTTTGGAGTCTTAGCTTCATTTCTGGAAAAAATTAAGCTTTAACTCCAAACAATAATTGTACACGTGATTAAAATTGTTTATTTCTGTTTAGTGTCTTTATGACGGTTTTTAGTTTTGTTTAGAACTTTTTTTTCACTATTTTGTGTAGTCAGTTTCTAAGGTCAAAGTTAGATGGGTGACCGTCAATATTGTTGACTTGCGCTTCTGTTTGGTACAAATGGCAGAAAGCCGAATCTAATAAAAAAATCAAGTATATTTAATCAGAACCCACGGCGAAATCGGTATACACCTTAAAAAATATATATACGTAGCAACAGATTTCGAACTTCCTCCCTTTCAAGTCGGTTAAAATATCAAAATTCAACGGCTTGTGAGCCAGTTGATACATAATTGAAACCCAGCGTTAAAGAAGGTATATATTTGTGTTATCTAATTCGTGTAAATAGGTTAAATACAAAATTTATATCTCCCTATACCTCAAATGTATTTACGTAAACATTTCCCTAATAATGATTGTTATATTACTTTAATAATTTGTACAGTTACAGTTATACCAACCTCTTAATAATATCGTTTTATACTCGGATTGACCTCAATCTTAATTGTCCATTGATTAATTGTCCTCGGATTGACCCAACTCTTAGCCACGATAACTTTGTTAAATAGGTGTCAGTTTATTTCATTATTTTCATAAAAAAACGTGTTTGGAAGGACACTACATGAATACATCTATAATATCTTGGTTATATGTAATCTAGACACATATTCGTGTGAAGTATAACTTTAGTAGGTGTAACCACGCACGCATTGCACAGGCCGCCACGTCTGGGATTGTCTAAGTAACTCTGGGCAATTTCCATTGGTGCGAAGCCCAGTTATAAGGCTGGGCAGCCGGGAGATGACCTGGGTAATTGCTCGGCAGAACCCAGGTTATCCCCGTGAAGGGCAATGGAGTTACCAGGGAATTTTAGTTAGTATTCTCACTGCCGCTCTATTGAGGTACTGAGTGAACCCCACACACGCCCGTCGCTGAGGTGTGTAAATGGATTCCTCCTCGAAAAAAATGGTGCAATACGTATGTAGCAGAATGATAGCAAAAAATGGAGAGAAAATTAAAACCACCGTTTGACACAGAGAAAAATACGAAAGTAATCAATTTTGATTGACAATAAAAGTTATAAAAAGTATAAAAACATAGATAGTATAAAAGAGTCTTCAACAACGTACATCTAATAACTGTCATAGTAGATTAATTATATTTTTACATACATTAAAACTTTGCATATAAATTATCAAATAAGACAAATTAAATATAAAATTTATAATAACTATCATCATCATCATTATCAGCATATATACGTTCAACTGTTAGACACATACTTTGATACATGGGAGAAATAGATGAGGAGTTAGAGTCATAATACCACCAGCTAGCCCATGCGGTTTATTGGGTAAAAGCTGTTGTCGCACCAACTGGGTCAACGTCTTAAAGTTCCTTCGAAAGCACGGTGGAGCTTGAGGTACCAATTTTGATTGGCACATCCAAGGACCAAACATAGCTAAAGTTGCTTAAATCGAATTGCGTAATAGTAGCCGAGGACCGAGCCTTAAGAGGCACCCTAATTTCATGGCCCGACCGTCCAGGAGATATGCGACCTAGGGTAGTCTGGTGAATTGCTTTGGCAGAACTAAGGTCACCCTCGTGAAGGTCAATGGAGTTACAGGAAACTTTTAGTGGTTATTCAAATCTTGATTATCTCATCATTATGCCACTTTATCAGGCAGTGGGTGAGCAACACATTCGTCTGGCGCTTAACTAGTGGCGTCTCATAAACGGATTTCTTCTCGATAAAAAAGGAGACTACGCGACAGTGGGACACTACCTTGGGGTGATGCATATCGAGTAGAAATCCTCCAGAGGAATTCGGCCCTAAGCCTTGGGGACCTTCCAAAGTTCTCGCCTCCCTGAAACCCCAGTAAAGGCTACCGGCGTCCAACAACATAACTCAATAAAAAAATCTAATTAATGTTAAATTATTGAAACTGTTATTAATGTTATTATTACCTAACTAAATAACAAAAGAAAAGTTTATATTTATGCTAACGCTGTTAATTACGGTATATGAAACACTATAGTATCATCTGTATGATCTTGCTTAGAAAGTGAAGCAGCTAAAGCTTGATATTCACAGAAGGAAAGTACCAAAAATGAGCCAATTTTTTTTCAAGAGATTAAGGATTCAATTTGTAATTCAAATTAACACGTAGTAGGTACATAATTATATTCGATTTTATTTCTAGAAACTTAAAACATTTTAGCAGTGTTTTTTTTTAACTTATACTTAGGTAATATGGCGGTAGTCAGGTGGACTTGAATCTAGCAGGTCACAGCCACTAGACTACAGGGGCGGTTGAAAAGCAAAAACAGTGTAAAATTTTTAGCTGCAATTCAAGAACTTTTTGTTGAAATTGTTTGACATTGTGTTCACTATAAAATTCTATATTAGTGGCACATTAGAGAAAATCCTTTTCATTGATATCTTTAAAACGATATCCGATATTACTAACCATGTTTCATGTTTTTATTGAGTGACACACTCGATTGAACGTCTACTACGAATATAATATTATTGTATTTTAAAACAAATGGTGGTTCGGGTAATAAGGAATGTTATGGCCCGCAATACCGATAGTGTAATCTGCGCCTTACAACTACAAAACGTTAAATTCAATGCTTAGTACCGTCTCGCTCGTTGAGCTTACTTTCCAAAATTCTCTAAGCAATTCACAAAGACTTCAGTATTTTCGGAATACTCATCGGAGATGTGTGTGTACGACTTTATATTGTGATTTTGTTTAAAGTGACGTTTTGTTTTTTTTTAAGTTTTCCAAAGAGTTTCTGCCTATTTAAATGCCGCGTACTTTTTCAGGCGCTATACGGACTATTTGGAATGTGGCATGGCTTCTCGCAACGAAAGTGTTTTTGGTAAAAAAAAATCTGTTTTTACAAGATATTTTTAAGAGTGATACAAATTTATATAAATTTTTAACGGTAATTATATTAACAAAGATGTATTCAAATAAAGAGAGCATTATTCAGCAAGATATAGAACACAGTCTACTTAGCAAAGGCTCAGTAGGGGAGATATTTGTATGATCAGTTCGACAAATATTTAAGTCCACGTGTCATTTATTTAGTATATTTCTGATATATATATATAATTTCTTTATCTATTATCCATAACTCAAGCTCTTAATGATGCTTAATTTGGGCTAGATATAATAGGTGTCACTGTGATAAATATTATTATGTTTATTTACTTATCTTAAGAAAATACTTATTATGTTGAACAAACAATTTTTAAGTACTTATAATAGAGTAGTCATAATAATTCTTTCTTACTTGAATTGCAACAAGAAAGTGAATTATATTCAAATATTCTCGTATTTATTACTGTTGTTGTGACATTCTAAGATATTATGAACGCGTGATGACTGTCAGATTAAAGATATCTGAAGCCAAGTTAAACCGGTTATATGTTGTGGGTGTTTGTGATAAACGTAAAACCTAAAGTAGGACCACATTCATAGAATATATTGTCAATTTGTCTTTTAAACAGAGAAAACGACCTTTATTTTTTAATAAAGTAGAACAAAGAGGTTTTTATATAAAAGTTACGGTTAAATTGTTCCTATTAAGAAAGAACTAAAATTTTTTTTAGAAAACAATATAATATATATTTATTGTACATCAACCAATTCTAAAAAATAAATACATACGGAACAGTTAACTAATATCTATATATGTTATATATTTTTCTTCAAATTTTCAAATGGATTAGGATGTTACTTTTTATTTTCGATATCACCTTGTAATGTTGGTCCGATCTAAATTTAATCAGATCAATATATCGAAATCAGGATCCCAGGAACTTCTGTACTGTAATAATTTAAATACATATGATTTATTGAATGTAAACCTATCGTGGCTGCAAAATTCCACATGTAATATGCCCAGGGTATTGCATCAAAATCGCGTTGGATGCGTGAGGCAACTCTCGCCCACGAGATGTATTCAAATTAACTTTTGGTACTAAGTTAAGGTTTAGTCATTGCGTTTCACCATGTCTTCGAATAAAGTAGTAATGATATCTTCGTTTATATTCGTGTTAATACACGATACTGGATATTGAAAGTCTAATTTTTAAAGTATAATTGTAATTTTGTTTGTAAATACAAAGACACTTTAAGAAACGGAAATTTAAAATTTCGAATTTATCAAATTTTAACTTTAAGACGGTTTATGTTAATAATTAAAGAATCTGCTTTAGAATTAAAATTAATTACAATAAAACTTGCAATAGAATTGATTAAATTGTTTTACTTTGTTTGCTGTTTATCTCGTTCATGACAACATAATATTTAACTATTTACAAAACATACCTAAATAGTTATTAACAATATATTTTAGACTCATGTAGACTCATTTTATACACTGAATATCCCCGTAAAAGGAAAATATGCATTGTAGGTACTGGTGCATATTTACATAAAATTAACCCATTGTTATAACCATAACCCTTGAATATGTATTAAAATATGCTATTGTAAAAAAAACGTGTCTCAGAGTGGTATTCGAACCCGACCCTGGCACAATCCGGAACTCCTTTCGCTACTCTGCTTGCCAAAAGATTTGCGAAAAGTATCGAAAAAAGGATATTTTCTAGAGTCTTTCTATTTAACGGTTTAATAAGCTGTAACCTTCACAATTTCGAAATAATTACATTTCAATTATAACGAGTATTAAAATATCTATGCTGCCGCTAGGGTAGACAACATTTCATCGGCGAAATATATTATTTTTCTAAATACAGTTATACATTAGAAGAAACACACATACACACACACTGTATTTAAAAAATATGGTTTGTTTGCGTACTATATATTTCTCCGGCAGTACATTGTAGATACGCAGACCCTAAATATAGTACAATTCCATATATAAGGTTGGCAACCCTAGTTGCCATTAAAGAGTTTATAATTCTAACTGAGATTTTCAATTCCAATTTCAAAAATTGTGGAAGAAATAACTTTTTTAAATTGTCTCATTTCCGTAAACACTGAAAATGAAATATTTTAAAGTATTTAAAATTATTCAATACAATTCATTTTTATTCCATTCTGCTACCTGTATCGTTTCCGTGTATATAGTCATCTTACGTTCGCTTTTTTGTTCAAACCAGTTCCAATTAATTATGGCATCTGAATTGTAAAAATGATAGCATACAAAACTGTACACTGTGAAGTTAAAATCTTATCTTAACAAGTTATAATTGAAGTTATTGATGTTATACAGTCAATAATTTGTAGGTTCCGTTGAATTTACGCAGGTACACTAATATCTTACTACTAATATCTTAATATGTTCATCCATCCTTATATTAAATGTTAAATAAAATAAAATGAAATTAAAATTTATTTATCGTAAGATAGAAATTTTATAATACAATAAATTACTGGCTACAAACAGAAGAAAGCTACATTACAATTAAATGGTCGCCTCTCAGTATCTGCTGCAACCTACGAGGTCACAGAGCTGGTCTTCTATAGTGCCAATTGAGACTACAACACGCGCCAATCGCCAAACCATAAGGCGTTTTCATCACAAATATACGTGACGTTCTAAATTGTAATTGAAAATGATAGAAATGGAAAGAATCGTTTTGACCGGGAAAAGATAAATATTTAATATGAATTTTACAAACATGCAATAACAGTGACAGCGCAAACACACCAAAGACAAACTTCAAAAAGTAAAACGTAAAAATATACAAATCAAAGTATCAAAAAGTATCAATAAAGATGAGAACATGGTATGCTACAGTAATCGAGGGATTAATTAAATGTAAACACAAATTGTAGATGAAATAAACAATTAATGTGGTTAGAATAACAGAATAAAGTGAATATATTATTAAAAATAAATATTACATTTTAATCAAGGGAATAAATAATTATATTGTAATAACAAGCATATTAAGCACCATCACCAACATAATATAAGTCCCGTTGCTAATAAAGCCTTCCTATATGGGAGAAACATATGAGTATTTTGAGCTATAAATCCACCATGCTGGCCCAATGGTGTTGGTGGGTGAAAGGGTTTAATACAACACCATATGAATAATGTATATTATTTAAAATATTAATCAAAAATAATAATATTAACAAAAATCAAACACTATAAAAGACTACTAAATACTTTTTCTTTTAAAAACTGTTAGAAACCCTCGTAAATTTATTGGAAAGAATTAAATGCATATATCAGCTACTTCCATATAGCCTTATATTATATTTTATTATCTCTGTTTCGTATTCATTATCTTATCTAAGTCAAAATATCTTTATTTAAATAGACTCATTTACTATGTTCTTTTAAATCGTCATAAAAGGGAATATGTATGAGAAAAATAAACAAATGTAATTAAAGGTAATAGTGATAACCAAACCCTAGTTTTGTATATTTCTTATAAATAACTTAATTTATTCTAATCTGTTTTGTTGACCAAATAATAAATAAATTTATCGACAAAATTTGTACTTTTATGTATATTGTTATTTTTATTAACATAATAAAGAGATTTTAATTTGTAGCTATGTATAACCTAAAACGATGTAGGTACCATAGAGAGCAATTTATATTTACCAACTGCTTCAGTTTGAGTATTGGGATCCAACCTATCTATTTAACTATTAAATACATTTAATTATATTATATTTATATTTATTTTTATTTACTTTTCATTTATGTTCATTATATACACACTGCGTCCACTATTTAATTCACACATTCCTGTCGTAGGTATTTATGTACACACAAAGACAAATCTCTTCCAGCAGCCCCTATAATATAAGGACTGTGTCTTCGGAAGCACGGAGATGCTAGATAATGGCTAAATAATAATGGCCTATCTGGGGCCGACCATAGCTAGATAGGCGTAGTTTTCCTAATCGACCAGAGCCAACAATCTCTTCCCAAGGCTTTATTTCAATGTCAAAGTCAAAATATTTTATTCAACTTTAGTACAGATATATACACTTATTGAATGATAAATTATTTTATATTAAATCGAGTCTAGTTTACATTTAACGTCAACCGTCTCGTCGATGGTCTCTTTTCTACTTAGCCAGAGGTATCGAGTTCGAATCCTGTTAGTAGCTTATATTTGTTTGAGAGATCACGTGTCATGTCCTATTATTGAGTATATTTCTAATATAGTATAGAGTAGTAGGGTAGTAGGGTTAATTGGAAATATGCATACTAGTGTTAGTTTTAATTTTAAAATAAATATTATATTAAAATTAAAACTAACAATTTATTTAGTACATATTTAAATTCTATAACTGGGACAATTTGTAAATACCCCGTTAATAACCACTTAAAGTTATCACTATTACCTTTAATTACATTTGTTTATTTTTCTCAGACATATTCCCTGTTATGACGATTTAAAAAAACTTAGTAAATGAGTCTATTTTAATAAGATATTTTGACTTTTGAATATTTATATACTTATACTACCTATATTTCTCTGTTATCTAGTATCCATATCACATGCTCTTGATAATGTTAAATTTAGGCTAAAAATAATACTTATTTATTTATTTATTTTTATTTATTAAAAGGGCAGTCAACAAAAACACATAGTAGCGTAGACATTAAATTAAGTATAGTTTTTAATTACAGACAGCCACGGCATGCGATGTGGACTAACAGTTATAGTTATAATATCTTAGGTTTATATATGTTTTTTAATGTTAATATAGAAACACTGATTACAGGGGTTTACGTTCCTGCTAATGATTTTGAAGTTAGCCTTGTATTTTCGTGCACTAAGGTGAAATATGTCCAACTCCTACTTTATTGTTCCGAGAAAGAAGGTTATAGTATTACTGTGAATATCTATCTATATCCCAGTGATAATTAGATATATACTGAGCAGATAACTTTGTATTAACATTGTATATGTCCAATACTGTTTCAACCAAAACCTACTCGTTTACATTGCACTTTCGTAGTTTATTATTACATTAGCTTTTAAACTCACACCAAACATTATTCTGGATGGTGTGTAATGGGAAAAATGCAGTGCAACAATAAGATAGTTTGATAAACCACCATTGTTGTCCGCGATTGCTGAATCGGAAATGTTACCGATTGTTACGTCTTCGATAATGTTGACAGGATAAGTACGAGTTTATAATCCGCGTTTCCATAGAGACAAGGTTATGTTTACTAATGATTTTATTATATTTTGTACTGCGGATTTTGTGTAAATAATGAAAATGTAAGAAAGACTACGATTACTTATGCTCTGTGTCTACATTTTATCATCTGATTTTCAGTTATTTATTCGCGAAAAATTTCTGAGAATGAAACTTTTTGGTAGAATTGATTCTTTTATACAAATAATGAAAAAAATGAAGTCCTTGGAAAAGTAGCCCAAAATAACATATTTTTTACAAGGATACGAATTTTTTTGTATAAAAAAACTACTGACAAACATTGATTGTCAAGAATTAGAGCCTTTGAAAACAACGATTGTTTACATATATAGGTAACGCATTAAAACAAACCTCAAACAAGACAATACTTTTTCTACTTTAGCAAAAACATAATATTTGTATACATAATAAGTATTTAAGCAAATCTTCACAGTCACCAGTTTGATATGCGACGATCCGTGAAGAAGGTGAAACATGAACTACGCCTGTGGTAAACTTAATTTTTATTTCATAATCACTGAATTGGGCGTTCTCAATGAACGAGGTTCAAAATCACCACGCTACCTTATCTCTTCCAACCCTTACCTTGAAAAATATAAAGATAACGGACAAATAGGACCACTCTGGGTAATGTTCCAAAGCCCGCATTCTATCATATTCATTTTGAACACAGGGGTTTTTACAGTTTTTATTACCAATAAGACAAAGGAAAAAAAGAAAAGAAGAAGAAAGAGAAATATTGTACTGGATTATCCCACGCTATATGATGTAACTTGTAGTTTTTTATTCAAGTAATTTTATTTATAATTTATTTTTAAAGTGAACTGATAAAATTTATCAGTTACATTACGTTAATTAAATGTACATTTACATAAAAATTGTTTTTGCTCCGTTCAACTCTTGGATATATAATACGCTTAAGTTGGGTATGTCTCAAATACAGTCTCAAAAAGGTTACCTACTATGAGTTTTAAATTCATCCGAATGTCTGTAAATTTGAGATTATTTGCTTCATGGTTTAGTTTATTTGAATTTCCTATATAAGGTTAGTACATCTATAAATTGTTGGAACTAAATTTAAACTTACTAACTATACTTTAAGTATTGCAAGTATTTTGTATTTTACCTTAAATTCATATACAAAAGAGTGATTTTTGTTACCTGCTTCCAATAATTGACTTCAAATCTCATTGTTCAATAACATCCTCCAGTTATCGCATTACTCGCATTAGTACTTACATTTTCTGCTCCCGTGAGTAATGATTGACTCAGTCCTATTTTAGTTTTAATTTTACCAGCTTCCTCGGCAGACGTGTCAATATTGTTCATTGCTTCGATAATTACATTTTTGACTTTGTCTTCAACTTCTGTATTAGAAACGTTTCCTTTTGAATTACGATCAATTCTCTGTGGATTTTCTTCAACCCAAGTGCAAGTGTGTGTGTTTTAGGCGTGAAGTGATGTCGTTTAGTGTGTGTTAGCAAGTGTCCTGTAACTGGCATGAGTCAAGGATGGAAAAGGCGGTTCTGTTGGGTGACAGAAGGAAAACTAGTTCGATTATGGGTTTGTTAAATGCATACTTATAACATATAGAATACGTTAATTTGTGATAAATGTCTTCAAAGTTATGTAAATTAGTCCGATGATATATTAATTAATTTTAAGCCTTGTTATCTAAAGTTATGTAAACCATAACTACTTTGTTGATTCTACATAGACCAAGGCATTTGATAATCATAAACGAATTATTCAAGTAATTTATGAAATAAAAGATTTTCAATTATACAAATTAGGATTTATTAATTTCTTTTAAGTTGGTGTAATAATTGCCAGTTTGTTTTAATAAAGAGGAATCCCCCGGTGTACTGGTTTTGATTGCAAAAACAAAGGAACTATCACAATGGTTGATCCTGGATAGGAAAAAACTCAAAATTTAACAACAGATTGGACTACTCATTCTGCCGTGGACAGAAAGGTTTGTGCCCCCATTAGTGGGATATTTAACGCTAGATATACCAGCGATTTGAATATATGTCAACAACAAAAATTATATTTGTTACTAATGTATATAAAATAACATTAAGTTTATAAAACGTACTCTAATTATAGCTACAAAAGTCATATTATCATTTCTGAAAAAAAATATGTGTAATATAGTAGGAATTTTGAATTGAAATTGCACGACCAGTTTAAATGACTGGTCTGGTAAATCTAGTGTTAAAGGCTGTTGAAGATGACTATTAAATAAGAGACATTAATAATCCACATTTTTCTCAAATATTTTGATCTACGGCCACCTCTTGTGTCGGTCCTTTATATTTTCTCAGTATAAAATCTTTCGTATTTATATTGTTGTGTGTATTAGTTAAAGTGTACTCTAATGAATAATTTTGGATATTAGGTTTCATTTATACTATATCAGCATAATTGAGAATGGTTTCAATAATCTATCTACGGTTTTGTTTATGCTTAAACGGCGTTTAACTTTAACATATTTCACATGTATACTGTTTCAAAATTCAACTTCTCGTAAGCAAAGTAAACGTAGATAGATTATTGAAACCCTGCATGAATTTTGAATTGATCAGTCTGAACTTAATCTCCTAATGAGAAACCCTGAATCCCGCGTAACAAAATTGTAATCTAAATTTTTTTGTTGTGTTAAAAACTCTAATGTTTAAACTTTACGGCACTTCTCAGAACAATGACTTAAATCCGTGAAATCAATTTTGGCTTTTATCGTTACTGTCATTAAATTGAGTCGATGTGTAGCTAACATTAATATTTAAAAAATTTATCTTAGATATTATCTTCTATCTGTCGCAGGCTTACAACGATTCTGGTGGCTGATAATTGTCTTAAAAATCATAAAAATTGGTCAACTTAGTTGATTCACCTAACCTGGATTTGTAGCCTAACCTCACATAGACATGGATTGAGACTATACTGAATAAATATATTACATACAATATGTCACATCAAGTATAGTTTAAGACCTGCTTAACTTCAAATCTGAACTCAGAAAAAAGGCCTAAGAAACCGCCCGACACTTCCCCTGAAGATGACGCCTGAAATAATCCAAACGAGAATCGTCCCTTACACTTGAGACTTACCTAAGGTTCTCGCCACCATAAAACCCCGGTAACGCTGTAAAGGCCATCTGTGGCTAACAGCATAAGTAAGTCCCCAAAAAATCAGAGACTAATAGATTTTTTAAGTGGTTATTTTTCAATTCTCACGACTTTTGTTTTTCAAGGAGGTCAATTTTTAAAGTACATAGTTACTGAGAGAACTAGTGATTTTATATGTTCCAAGCTTACTCTTATTTTGTCTGTGAGTCGGTAAAGTAATTAGTATACCTTATTAACTTATAATTAAGGTAGCTAAGAACCTATTAAATCAATAATGTAATTAATTTTAAGAATCGCTTAAACTAACCATGATTAACTCAATAAATTATCCTGTTTGTAGGAAACATATTGTTGTTAATATGACAGGCAGTTCTGGCAAATAATGACTGTGAGTCGATAGTGTAACGACACACTTATGATAGATATAACCTATACACATATACTATGTAGGAAGCAAGGAAGCGAGCGCGCGCGCACCCGCCGCGCGTGCCGGCCCGTTATCACTGGACTGATATTTGCTATCATATCCGTTTGTTGTTAAACAGAATATTGTTTGTTTAATATTATATTGTTTTTGATGTAAGAAATTTCATAATGAAGTTAAATGTGCACCAGAAAGAAAAGGGCAAATAAAAAATGATGTATTTTTTTTAACATGATATTTCGCATGATAAATTATTCGGTTCTTTTATCGCCTTAAATGTAAAATTACTTCATAGCAATTTTACAAAAAGTTACCTAATATTAGAACCCCCTAAAACCTGAAAATTTGGAATAGTTTGACATGATTAAATGAATCAGAAACCTACCCCGCATTGTATATGGTTTTTCCCCTCTTAATCTTCACCCATTTTCTTGAGTTGAGCGTAAGGGAGTTGTTTACTTACCACGTGACGTTTAGTAGTAGTGGTGATATTTTTTCTCTTCGTATTTGGCTTGTACTAGTAGTCGTGATATAGAGATTCCGATTTTGTCCGTCAGGCGGAGCTAGTAGCGGCAGTACGACGGCGCGGGCGCGGCGACGGCAGCGACGACGATGAGGACTTGGGACTGCCACGCAGCCCACCGGCCTCACCGCCCACCGACAAGGCTGACAAGGTTAGTAGTAAACAACAGCCTTTTAAATTTTATAAGTAAATTTAATCCCAACATGACAATGTAAATTTTAAGATTATGAAGTTGAAGGAACATTAGTCAGAAGTCGAGAAACAGCTGTCTGATGGAGTTGTCAATCAATACCCCAGTCTACTTAGCCTGAGGTTCCTGTAGGGGCAGTGATTTGAATGATGAGTACAATTATTTGTTCACGGGTTATGGATGTTTGTATGTTAATTTAGTATATGTCTGACATTTATATACATATTACCTATCTATATTTCTCAGACATCTATACATGCTCATAATGATGCCTAATTTGCTCTAGGTTTATGATAATTAATTAAAGACACTTAAATCTACGTGCTCAACACTAGTTATTGGAAATAATTCATCTAATTAATTATTATTATAAAATTCGCTTTATATAATTTCTATTTATTAGCGCCATCTAGTATAAACACATCAAAATATCTCTTTTACGCGTGAACATTTGGCCTGCCGCACGCTGTAAAGTTGCATAAGTTTCAAAACAAGCTAACTAGATGGCGCTACTCTGTAGTGCTGCGTTTGTATTCTTTACTTAATTTAAATTATTTCATGTGGTTTAGATATTTTATTTTCAAAATTTACGGAAATTAATTTAAACTGAGAACGAAAGCAAATTAATTGCATTTTGCAGTTACATCTGCGTAAGTTTAATTCAAAGTAGGGTTACCAACAATAGAAAATTGGTAAAAAAAAAATAGTACATTAAAAAAGTATTTCGAAAAAAGGAAAAAATAAACGAAATAGTATTCTCCAACTGTATATAGGACGCAGTCACTAAATTTAGTATAATACTATATATTATAGTATGGTTTGCAATCCTACTTCACCGTCCTAATTGCTTCATGGTTCACTTTCACTGTTCATCCAATTCAACCACAATATTGATATGCAGCCTTGATGTCATTTTTACAACATAAGAACTGAATACTAAGAATTCGGAATAACATGCTAATTCTCTCGGTTACCTACTCACTCCTTAGCATTCTAAATCGAACATGAGACACAATAGGTTTTCTATTGTGTCTGAACGTCGCCCATCGGAAAATAAAAAATACCTATCTACCTGTTTTTGCACCCTTTTTGAATCGTAACAATCATATGACGTCATTGATTTTTTGTAATGGTTATGGTCCGAGTTTCTTTGCGTGGTCGAATCAAAAATGAGGTCCACAATAGAACTAATGGTCGCTTACTTATCTCAAAGAATAGCGAGCCTGAAGTGACAGTGGGCAGGGCACATTCCTAGGAGGACTGACGTGACGTCCGTTGGGCGGGAAAGGTCCTCGAGTTGCGGACGCTTACCAGAAGACGCAGCGTTAGCACAGGGTTAGTAGGCCTTCCGCACGAACCAAAGATTTGGTAAAGATCGCGGGTAGTTGCTGACCTAGAGACCTATGTCCAGCAGAGGACGTCTCTCGGCTGATATGATGATATTGATGATTTATCGTGGAGCTAATAACTATTAGCTTTGGCTAGAAAGAGACTGTCTACTCTCTACGTCTCTTTCTAGCCAAAGCTCATTAGAAAAGCTATTGTAGGATTATTTATTTCGCAGATAGATTATCTCTATATAATGTAACTCTCAAGACCTCTGCGGTTACCGTTACCACGTATATAAACCTACTCATATACCTATCTACATATAAACTAGAGTTAGATCAACCGCGATGTGCCGTCATCGCCTTTGGACAAAGAATAAGGATGTCGACACGTGAAAAGTAGAGTATACACCTTTATTTGGAAAATATAAGATATTCTAAATGTAATAAGCTTTTCAAAAAACCAGCATTATCTATTATAACATTATAAAACTGAAGAGTTAGTTTGGTTGAACGCGCTAATCTCAGGAACGACTGATTCAAATTGATAAATTATTTTTATGTTTGATTGTCCATTTATCGAGGAAGGTCATATGTTATTTAACATTAAGCTAAGAAAAATATGAGGTTCAATGAAAAATGTTGCAAAAACGGGATAAAATATATATTTGTCAGAGCTCTCTTTGCTTGCGCTGCGTAAATGGTAAAAGTTACGTAAAAATAATGTTTTCCGGAATTGTCCTTTAAAAGTAATAAGACAAGTCCGTGTCATCATATGCCTGTTTTTTTACGTTGAATCACTATAACCTTTTTTTGGTAATTAAATTAATTATTCACATGATTTAAATCTTTAACCAAATAAATACTCAAGTTAAATCATGTGACCTACATACATGTTATTTTCCGACATCCACGGGGATTCCCGGGCTATAAATAATGTTTAATTAGATATGCTATAATGACAGCTATAATGTATAATTAGATATATTCGCGTCAGATAGGTACAGTTGATAATATGCCCATAGTATTTTCATTTATAAAATGGACATTAATTATTTCTATTGAGTAATGTAGATTGTGTTGAAACTCATTTTATAATTATTTTTCATTAAACTATACATCTTTAATTCAAATTTCAAAAGTAAATTTGTCAGTTATTACACTCATAGGATCTAAATATTGACGTACGAGTTAATTTAATGTATGTATAATTTTGTAAGCTCAACTTATAACTGATTTACTAACATCTACTTAAATTTTTATATTATATAAACTGTTGATATAACAACAATAAAATAAAAAAGTTTCGTTACATAAGCGTGTCACAATTGTTAAACATAACTGATGATATCATTTAAATACATAAACGAAGTTAAAACATTTTATTCAGTCGTTTTTGCGTGGTCATTAGATTCCATCTTCACGACAACTTTCGTAAACGTCTCAAATATGGATGTTACGTTCCCATTTCTGTGTGAAAATTATAATGTAATGGTATTCTTAGTACGTTGTGGTTACATTTAGTTTGATCAATTTAAATTGACATGTTAAAGTTTCATCTTACTAAGCAATTGCAATTTTGTATCAGATACTGTTCTTTGCTTTTCAGCGATTCTGTTAACGAAACTAATATTCTTTTTTTAAATGACACTAAGCATATTTTCAGTATTAATTTTGTAAGAGTTTTATTACTGCTAGATATAATTTTTATATTAAACGTAATAAACGTATCATCAATTGATTCACCATACTGTTCAATATAGAAACTAAAACTGTTTCATTAAACTAGATACATCAATTTAAACTCGGACACTTTTTCTGATCATTGTAATAAAATCTTTATCGCACGATTTAATGGAGGTTAAAAACGATATTAAAAAAGGTGTAAAGTAGCACACAGAGTAATCGGGTGATTTAGTTTAGGCATGTTTCTCGTTGACTGAGTACCAAACTGCGATTTTCAGTTGAAACTGGTAGAAGATTTGGTTAGGACATGTATCTTGATAAAGTAGACGGTAGACCAAGGCAGTCAAAGAATAGTGGCTAAGAGCGACTAGATCATTAAAGTGTTTTCTACACAACCAGCCCGATGTTCTTGTTGAAAGAGGTTTTATAGAATATCTATTGTCCGTAGAGGAAAATTATTATGACAGTAGGATGAAGTAAGTTTTTTGTTTTATGTTTTGGTAAAATACAGTTTTATGATTTTAAAGTGAATAATAGCGTTTGATCATTTCTCCCATGAGAGCACAGTTCTTATGAAATAATGTGGCTGGCGGGACCTCTCAGTATGAGACCAGCTAAGAACAGTCAGGATTGCTATTTAATAGATAGTGGCCTATATTCAACAGAGTTGATATGAACTGAGAGTCATGATAAAAAAAGGGTTGCTGTCTTCCTATTATCTACAAATGGAAATTGAATCAAATAGACGAACTAAATTTGCTGTTCAGTGTCGGCCTCTTGAAGTGTCTTACCATCTACGGTATTGTTTAAATACCGTTTCGATCTAACGGTGTTATAGTGTACGAAGAAATTCTATCAATGCCATATTTACATATCCAATAAGACTTATATTTAAACCTTATGTCAAATAAGATAACGATTAAATTTAGAGTACAATATTTGATAATTTAAATTAAATAAGTATATGGCACTTATTTCTTTTTTGACTGTTTTACTTCAAATGATGGATTTCTCTTCATCTTTAATTATGAATGGTTTTCTCTCAAAGCCATGCCCATTGATACAATGAAATTAGTCGCTACTTATCAGTTGAACTAAATTTAATCTAAACTTCGTAATTAATTTTTTCAAATTTAACATTGTTACTAATTTTTGTAACTTCTCCAATAGGCTGAATACTCTAAGCTTTGCCGATTAAACTTGTCTTTAAGCACAATCCATTTGTCATAATAATCATATTTAATAATATTCTTAAATTCAAACTAATCTACTTTCATTAGGTTGTTTCTGCTTAAAGTGACGTTCATGTTATTATACAAGCATCTACCTCAACCGGGACTCAAACCCGATTCCTCTAGCTTAGTACACAGCTGGCCATTAAAACAGTAAATTGTGGTATCATAATAATGATATAAGAAGCTTCATTATCTTTTCAGCGAGTGTGTACAGCGATAATGGATTTGTTTTCTATAATAACTATACATTAATAAATTTGCCTACTTAAACACCAACTCTCTCCGTATTACAACATTAGCTGAAAATATGAGCCTATTTATGGTTTTTTTCTACCTTTATAACAAATAACAAGAGTTGAAAAATACTGCTTTCATATTAAAACGAAGATAAGAAACTTTTTTGAAATATCATAATGTAACCCTACCATCGCTTTTACAAATTATACTTTAGTTGTCAGAAGACGCGGCTGAGGAATTCCCCCAGATATAAATTTACATTTCGGAAGGTATTATTTGTTACTGTAATTTTCACAATCGTAAAAATACAGGTTTACATGTAGCCGAACCCATTTTATAAAAGAATCAATACAAAATGTTGGAACCTTGACCGACAGCTTTATAAAACATGGAGGTGCCATTCGGTTCTATTTCTACGGCTTCAACTGTTACTGTGACGTACAGTACCCTAGTGTGAGTTTCAAATGTATTGAACAGTCTCGATGAACAGTCAAATTGTATGGAAGCGACAGCGACGGCTCTGTTGTGAATATTGGAGATGATTTTATATATGTATATGCGATAGTCAGTTCAACGTAACTACGATCGAAAGGACTCGATACGATAGAGACTCACTAGGAGTACAGACGACACCTTAACTTTTATTTTATAGATTTTTTAGTCATTATTTATTTATTAATAATTGTTGTCGTCCTAATATAATATACATAATTATAATTAAGTAGTTTCCAAATAACCCTATTTAGTTAATTAGAATGTAATTAGGATATCCACTTACACGTGTTTTAAAATATCTGTAATTAATTTTTGCTTTAAATAACATATTGTTCTAACGGTTCGTTTTTCATTTCTTATATATTGTTTGTGGTTCTGTATTTAATTAATTGTTAAAATTAAAGATTCAAATCACGACACTTGCCTGTAGGTAGTTTTTTTATTATCATAGTTATTACAGTATTCCATACAAAATAGAGTTTGATTTCCCATGCAATATTTATTGAAATACAAGATGACAATCAAGATGGCATGGCCAATGCCTTAACTTCAGCCCACGAAGCTTTCAAAACCGTAAATCCCACAAACCTGACTCGACGAATAACAAAACACAATAATTATCAAACATTACCTATTATGGTCTTCGTATACTTATCTCTGTTCAAACTTTAGTTGGCGTTAGACAGTCAGTGTCGGCGCGGCTATAAATGATATCGCACGCGCGTTACAAAATCACGCGATATAAAAAATTTAAAACAAAAAAACGAGCGGGTTAAGTGACTAAAATTATTTATGAGTGATAACCTTTTTTAGTGTCTAAAATTTTTATATTTCATTAACTGTAAACTGTGACGTGAAAAGTGTTGTGGAAAATAAGTTTTAAAATTTAATCAACGACGTGTGAATTTACTTGGGTACTTGTTTTAGTGATCATTGGATATAATGCTTTCTTTTTTTTAATGAATTTTATAAACAAATGCTTTTTTATCATATTTTCTAGTCATTATGTGAAGAGTAAAATGTATGTCGCTCGTCTATGGTTAAAATTTCACAGTTTAACTCGAATTTAAAAAAAATAACAAGTCATACGATTTCCTTTTGGTGGTGGGTGAATACATAAGTATTATTTACTTTGGAGCAATATATACTTCTCAGAGAAAGTAGCTAAGTTGATAAATGTTTAGGAAAAAATATTAATTCCTTTAAAAGTATTATATAGTTGAATTTATTTATAAACTTGCAAAATATTGACATATTAATTAAATGAGGTAATTTAATGCGTTTACGAATAAAAAGGTTCTGTTTGACTTTTTGTTGATAATAATAATAATAATACGTGATGTCAAAACCAAATAAAATGGCTCAGGATGGATGTTAATAAGCCATATTTGTAAAACAGAATACGGTGGAATATTTATTATATTTTTAAAAGTGTTTGAAATCATTTTCAATAAACCAAACTTTTCTGACGGCACTGTAATGTAAGGTAGCGATGGTGCTATAATATTATTTTTAAAAAAGAAAATTTTCCAAACGATCCACTTAACGGCGGTCCAATTTTGATTGGTAATTGATCCAACTCTCCTTCTCAAGTAAGCCAGCCAAGCTCATTCTGTCAATCAATATCTCAAACTATCTATATACCTATCTCACTCAGTATCTCTCAATCTTACGAGGAGGTTTTTATTTCCGGGCATAGAATACATATTACAAACATTTGAAATATGTTTTAACTTCTATTGTTTGTAATAAGACAAAATCCTCCGTAGATAGAATATTGACACCCAGTCTAAGTTTTCGCCGACTTAGCTCTATTATTTTCGTTATTCTTCAATCTCCTTAAGTTTTTTCCATTTAGGGAATGTCCAGTAATGGGACGTTCCCAAATAGGATATTACCTTCATTCTCACATCTCACGTTTATCATCGCAGGTAGTACATTTCTGTTCGCTTACATAACTTAAGGTATTCAAAACGACCTCATGAGGACTGATCATTATGTAACGCGAACAAATAGGTTCATACCAGTTCTATTATTTCAACCAGGTTTCCGCCTGTGTCGTTGTCATTGCCACTCCATAAAACTTTCCCTGACGCCACAGATTAAAATCATTGTCAATGATACACCAAAAAAGTGATTGTGACACTGATATATGTATCTGTGCTCTGCCAATTTGTTATGTTAAATATCTAACAACATTAGAATTGGACGCGTTTGTATGGAATATTTTCATGTTGTTTTATTTAATGTATAATGCAATCAGTGCAGCAATTAGTAGTTTGAAATCATTATGAGTTATAATGGTTATTCTTTTTTCTTTTTAAATCAGTTAATTGTATTTTTGTCTATAACAAAGACAATGTTATCGTCAATAATGCAGCTGTCGTGGTAAATGAGCACCTGGGCGCTTCTCTCCTCCACGATACGACTCACCTGAGCCGAGATCCGAGCCTTTAGAGGCACCCTCAGGTTTCTCGCTCCCTCATGGCTCGAGCGCCCTGGAAAATCTAAGAGACAGCGGGACACCTCCCCCGGTGATGCCTGTCGATTACAACTCCTCCAGAGACGAATCGCCCCTTAACCCTTACCACTCCTATGTCGAGACAGACTCGACGCAATGTATTTTCAATTTTTTAAATATTTAATATATCTCATTCTGAATATTGTGAACACGCAATATATATATTTCGTCAAGTTTCGCCTTTTAGGTAATTTATAAAAATTATATATTATACAAATTTTTGTTGAACTTTTTATTGAGACCACTTATGCATCTTTTGGAAATTAAAAAAAAATAGGAGTTCAAAGGGTTAAGGCTCGAGGACTCTCCAAGGTTCTAGCCTCCTTAAAACCCCGGTAACGCTGTAAAGGCCATCTGCGGCCAACAGTATTAGTCAGTCCCAAAAAAAAGGTAAATGAGCAATCAGTACCCATTGTTGGATTCATTAAAATTTCTACGGGTTTGCCTACGAAGCGGGGAATATTGAAATTTGTTCATTTAAAGTAAATTAAAATTCAATGGTTTGTAAGATAAATAATCAGTTGATAGATTATTCTAATCTACCTTAAATGTATGTATCTAGCGGCGTTTATTGTATAAAAACGTGGGAGACTCGTGGCTGCTTTCTTGTTATATTCTAAGTGTAAGTATTTTCCTGTGGTTATGTCTTCTTTCGCTCTATAATCTTTGGAGATTGACTCGGTAATTGGCAATTTCCTCATCTTTGTTATACCAACCATTGTTTACAATAAATAGAACAGAAAATTAGGAATATTTTTCATAAAGTTCTGAGATAAATAAGATACCATATATCTTGATAAGATTCCGCGAATCTTGTTCTTAAAACGAAGATGTGCTCTAATAATTTATTTATTTCATGATTTTTTTTTCAATCAATTTGTTCATTTAGTTCGGTTTAGAAAATTTCTTAAGATGACAGAATTTTTATTGTTTTTTATGTTATTGCAAAGACCATTAAAATTCGAAGTGTGCGTGTCTTTATGAAGAATAAATGAGAATGAACCAGATGAAGAAAAGCAGGTCCTTGGTGAAGTGGCTTTAATGCTCTGGCTTCGATTATAAAAACAAAGCAACGTTATCCATTGTTAGTCTTTGGATGGTTTAATAATTTTTTTTTATTTCGAGTTCCTGTGTGCTTCGGAAGTCCAGCCACATTGGTGTCGGTTGTTTTGGCAACCGCTTTCACCCAGCAGCTTTGAAGCAGCTGGTAGTGTTAAACCGTTGCTATGTTTCTCCCATCTAAGAATGCCTGTGCGCATTCGTTGAAGATTGATGATGAAACGTCGGGGTGTACAACAATGAATATCAATTATTATAATTGTGGGTATATAGATACGTGCTCACCAGTTGTCATATTTATACTAACGCCACAGACTACAGAAGCACTTGTAATGTCTCTGCTTATTTTCGATGATTGGTTTAGTGGGATTCCCCGACCCAACTGCTAATCTATTTATGCTGCTTCGTCACTATGTGTCAAGTGTGAGCGATATTTTAAGACTGTAATTTAATCATCCCCCAACATTTTTATTGAGGGATGAAGGGATGAAATGTCTGACAGATTATTTAATATAATATTTATCACACATCATTAAGATATTATGTTATGGATATTAGATAACGGAGAAATAAAGATATGTTTATTAATATCAGAAATTAACTACATGTTAACAAACATGCATACTCATTATAGAAATATCTACCCCTACCGGAATTGGAGCCCTGGACCTCTGGCTAAGAAGACGAGGGTACTGACCCATCGACCGGAGTGCCGTCATACAAAATAAGATATTTTTAAAAATATGTACATTAGAGAGAGTTAGAGAGAGAAATATGTACATTTGAGGTTTTTATATAAAAAAACACAAAATCTTTCATTCTGAAATGAAAGAGTAAACTGAACTAATCAAAACTAAGGCATTACAATAATAACTGTTGTATGAGGTGACGTCATGGGTGCAAAAGACGAAAAAATTGTTGAAATAAAATAAAATAATATTACTGTAAAAAAGAGGAAATTTTCACAATGACAATCAATAACAAATTATAATTTGTTTTTAAAAAAGAAGATATATATTTATATCTTCTTTTTTCAAAATAAACCGGTAAACAAATTATATAAAAAGGAGGTATAACTGTCTGTCCCCAATAATAACAATTAATAATATATTTTGAATATATGTTACTGAAAAGCAGCTCGATTTTATAGATTTCGTATAAATTATACTTTCGAGATTAACAAACTCATTAAACTCTACAACTTTTAATCCAAAATGACAACGCTAATCAAAAGTCAATTAAACATCACAGATCTAACAATTTCGTAACTTATTCCGATATGGATTTAATTAGTTAAGCTATTGCGTTGTTTTATAAAAAGTTTGGGTTTTTATCAAAGTCAATTGTCTACCGTTGAATGTTAAATTTGTTAATCTTTCATTGTCTTCGTGGTAGTTGTTTTAAAATACCTTCTAAAAAGGTTTTGATCAATGCCCTTGTTCTAAGTGAGCCGTGACCATAAATATACAGAATATCTACACAACTAAAAATCATTAAATACCTTCTTAGTAAAACACTATTAAGTTTATTGTTTTTGAGTTTCACTATGAGTATTCATATTACATGAGCCTGATAAGTGAATGACACATATTGTCAAATAAAAAAGATATGTTGACAGTGTTGTCTAAAAAAGAGTAAAAATATCCGAAACGCTTTTGTGCTCACGATCGTTCTCAAACCTTATTCTCTTCCATCTCTTTGTATCTCATTCTCGCATGTATTCGGATACACTCACGGTTATATCATATCAGTCATTCGGATACGCATTGTAACACTCCACATTCGGTCGTCCTGTCATCGTGTTGAATTTCCATTGATTCCATGAAAAGTATCTAGTATCCTGCCGATATGAACAAATGGAGCAAGGACGTAAGAGAATCCGGTTTGATAAACCATTTAATTAAATTATTGTTATACAATTTGTAAACGGTTTCAGTTGAACATAGATTCCAACTTTTCTTATGGTTATATTAGTTACTTTGTGAAACTATATATTGAATTATGGAACTTTTGATATTTTTCCGGAACTCCAGATATCCGAAGATCGAAGTTTGGGTCCCAGAACTATTTAACTACTGTATCATTATAAAGATGAAATCTGAAGTTTGTATGTAAGATATTATGAAAGGACGGAAGTTATATATGATACAATCCTAATCAAACTGGACTTTGGACGTAGATTATGTGCATACGTATACTTTTTCTACATATCATAAATATGCTTCAAAGAGATTGAATGACATTATAAATCCAAAAAAGTTTTATTAAATTGTTTAATTTTTCAAAGAAGTAATCGAGCGATTTAAAACTTCACGCGTAACGGCCAGAAAAATTAGGTGTTTTCTCGTGTCGATTGCGTAGAGCTAACGAGCCATGTTGATTACTAAAGAATGAGTGATTTGTAACAATGTCAGGAAAAGAACTGTTTTGTGGTAATCGCTCAGAGCGATCACTATCTGGAAAGAAAATAAACATTTTTTATTGATTTGGTCGAAGAAATTTTACGAAATCTGATTTTCGCGAAATGGAGAGTTCTACTTTATAAACGTGCGGTTTCAGAATGGGATTAAAAGATTAATTAATTTCGAATAACAAATAATAAAGTGGACGAGATGCTTTCTGTACGCCCAAGAGTAAGATTTAATCGTTTTTCGTAATCGTCGTTTTGATCGTAGTTGCGTTCAGATGACAATTGCATACATATATGTATAACACAACAAAGCTCGCTTCTGTCGTATATATATACAATTTGACAGCTGACGACAAACACGATCGAGACGGTTAATTCGATTGCCACTTACATTAGGGACTTTAAACTTTTAAAACTTTGACAGTTTGACATTTTAGACATAGTTAAAAAATCTCCACTTATATTACGTGTATGTATGACGACATTAATTTAATAACATGTGTTAGCCCGAGAAAGATAGAATAATTTAATTTAGTATAGTATTCTTACCACAAAGAAAAACTATAATAATAACCAGCCTTATAAAACCTGTAGCCGTAAATATTTAAATACCAGCACAGGTGTCTATTTAACTTGGTTCTTGTGAATGGGAGTGCCGAAGCGCGCTTTCTACAGCTTTCCACTATTCAATTGTTTCTACAGTTAGCTGACAAATGATTTATCTTTCACCGTGCGGAGAAAAAATCGATTGAAAACAGATATCGAATTAAATAATCGATAAATGATGCGTGGAAATGACATCTTTTTGTATGTTCTAAAGTAATTTAGTGAAGAAAAGTCAATAAAATATAATTTGATTAACATTTTTATGAAGAACAGTCTGGCACAGAATGAGTTAATCTGCGCCATTTTTTAAATTTTAAACAATTTTGTGAATTGTTCTGCGTACGTGAAATTAAATAATCTTTGTACAGACTTTTTACTATTTCAGTACTTAATAAAAATTAAATCTTTCAATGTCTATTCATTTATGTAACTAATAATTACGAAAGAAAGTAGGTTATTAGATTTGAAACCATACAAAAGTTATTTTCATATAATCATAGATCGATAACATTTTGCGATTATTGTTAATCTATTTATATGATAGCAGTACTGTTTCACTTTTATTATTTATTAGGTGGACACTTGGACTCATATCACTCCTAATAAATAAAGACTCCGGGTTTATATAATTGAATAATTATGTCATACATAGTTATTACGGTTGCAACAAAATTTATTTGGTGTATTTTGTAGGTATGTTTATAATTTGCCGAACTGATAAATTGATTTAACTCAGCAATATAACTATAACAATTTGTAAATACCCAGATAATACCTACTTAAAGTTATCACTATTACCTTTAATTGCATTTGTTTATTTTTACTCATACATATTCCCTGTTAACACGATTTAAAAGAACTTAATGTAAATGAGTCTATTTAAATAAAGATATTTTGACTTTGACTTTAACTTTGAAAAATGGATAAGCAATTAGTTTGGTGTGGACACTTGAATTGATAAAGTTAAGTAACTCATACGCCGAAATACCATATTGTGTTTTTCTATAGATTGATATTGCAGCCATTTTTATTTTGAACTTACTAAAATGCTAAAATGCCTAACTATTTTCTTGATACATTAGGAACACCTTAAGGACATCCAGTCATATATTAAAAGAAATATTTCATAATTATATCAATAATCATATTAAAGAATAATTTACATTGTTAATCTTTAGGATTAATATATGTAATATAGTGTATTTGTATTTTCATGGTGTAATTTAATATAGTATATTTTCATTATGTTGTCTCAACTATCTGTACATGATGTTTCCACTTACTACTGGAGTCACAACTGCAGCCTATTTAGTCGCGTCCCACACTTATAGTACATTGTAACTCTGTTTAGTATTGTAAATAAAATAAATTCTGTTACAAATACCTCTGCTCAGGTCCTACGACTTGTGATTCTGTGATCTTGATGTAGGGCCAGGATTACTCCCGGAGCACGTCGACCTAATGGGATCTTTTATGCTTAACTCGGTGTGTTACAATTCACGTCACATATATGATAACTGCCACAGATGTCTGCATCCGCGTTGCACAGCTCAGCTAATACGTTCCCCTTTTCCGACAATCGAATTTGTTTTTTAACGCAAGCAAGTATTAATGGTTTTTGAATCATACAATTTTTAGAGTTGATTTTTCTTCTGACGAGCCATATGCCTCGTGGCCAGGCTTTTGATAGTTGATAAAGAGATTGTTGTACTATTTATATTGGACCCAAATTTTGTTAAGACTTGATGTTGATTCTAAATCGATTAAAATTTTAAGTGCCTAAATAAAGAATCTACTTCATACTATTGGTGGTGAGAGTCAAAATCTTGGTCCAGTTGGTTGGTATCTTTCAGGTTGCAATAATAAAACCATTTCACAAACCCTTTTTTTTACGAGGAGGAATCCATTTACGGACCTACCCGCCACTGAGAATACCCACTAAAACTCCCCGGTAACTCCATTGTCCTTCACGGGGGTGACCTGGGTTCTGCCAAGCAATTCACCAGGTCACCATTTCACAATCCCTAAAATACTTATTATACAGAAAAAGTGATCGTAAGCAGAATTAAATTAATTGATAAGTTAACCAAATTGTAAACGTTTTTTCTTAACGGGGTAGCTCCTGGCCTTCAACGTTTAATTAAATTTAGTTGCTAAGCACTTACACGATACATGTATAATACAGAGCTGTAAATACCGCCGTCGAGGCTAATGTGATGTCATCACATTAATTAACAACAAGCCCTAAGGATCACTTAGGCACTCCTTTACACTGCTCGGTGTAGAAATGGATCCTAGGACGGATTAATTTATACAGTCACTCTCTATATATCTCACTATTTAGTGTCGTTTTAAAGAGTCACGTATTTTATTTTTATAATTTTAAAATACACTAAGGTTCCCATAGCTAATATTAGTATTAAAGACCTGTGGAACAGATTAATAACATTAACAGTGCGTTGTGCATTTGTTCTTCTTCATTGTGGTATTGTTAATTTAATGACAGATCTATATCTGACATGTCGTTACACGTGGAACACTGTTTACTTTTTGTAATATTGTTGTTTATTGTATATGGATCAATTGATAATTAAATTTCACTAAGAAATAAATTGAAATTTAGTTATACGCAAATAAAATATAGAGTTCATTGATTGGATGGCTGGTATATACATTTTCTTCAAAATTTTACAAAGTAACTGAAAATTTAGGAAAAGTAAGAGAATATTCAGGACTACAGTTTTTACTGTGAATTCTTTTAGTTTAAAGAGGCCAGTTTAAAATCCACGTACTTCATTTTCACTATACGTCACTAGTAACGTAACCGTTAATAACAAAATATATTTTATTAACTCGCGTTCATCAGTTCATTATTTGCCGTTATTTGATTTACGCAACTTGATGGTTACGAAGCAAGAATTTAAATTGTTTAAAATTAACTTTTAAAGTTTTTCTACATAAGTTTATTATTGCTTAATTTTTCAATTAAATAATTGTGAATAAAACAATCTAACTGCGAGATAAGTTTCTAAAACGAAATCAGAACTGAATGAATGTATTTTGACTTTTACTTTGTCAAGTTTAAGTATAATATATAATTTATAACAAAACTAAATAATACAAAATTATCTCATTAACTAAAGAAATTAGCAATTCATTTAGTTGTACCTCCTCATCTTATTTGAAGTTATGATTAACAAATAATTTATATATATATATTCAAAAAGGAGTTTATTATTGAAATTCTTGTATCTATTTTTGTAGGTATCAATCAATAGTTTGTAAAAAGTGCCTAAAATGAAAGTTATCGATATTTATCTACACGTTCGACAGCACTGTTACGTGAATGATATTATCATGTGTATGTAATATCAGATAACACTTCTTCGCATTATTTTCGCGGTTATAAATAAAAGTAGGCACTTTAAAGTATTGTTTCTCATCGACTGCGTTTGATTACCACTGAGTTACATATTACAGGGAAGTAATTTAGAATATTCAGTTAAAATAAAAAATAATGAATTTTCAAATAATGTTATTATTTAAATTTCGAAAATCAGAAGAGCTAGAAGAAATTCTAAGAGTAGCTCAGTCTAGGCACAGTAGTCGGTTGGAAAGTGCGAGGTCGCGGCTTCCAATTCCTCATCAAGAGATGATTTTTTCTAGTTGTCATTTTTCTAAATAGAAATATGTAAGTAAGTACCTCTTGCTTAATATTATACGTGTAAAGGTGTAATATAAAAATAATTATCAGTTACTTAATACATGGCACGTGGCACTTAATAATAAAGTCGAACACAGAAGTACCTAGTTTAACAACTTAGAGCCATGTCACAATTAATAACAATTGAATGTCATTACAATTATAATACAGAAATAAAAGTTTATAGTTAGTGTGACATGTGACTAAACCTTTTCACAGGTGTCTTTTCAGAGGGTAGTTGTCTTTCCACTACGATTTCTAGCAAATTCTAATCCATTGCTTTTATACCACTTGCATTAGGGTACACTTTACAAGTACTTGTTGACGTTGCACGTTTGACTTTTTAGTGTTCTATTAGGCAAGGGGACTCATCTTGCTTACTAAGCGTCCTTGATACATTTACTTTTTGTTTTCATTAAGTAGTCATAACATTAAGTAGTAGGTTTCCTTGGTGTCACACTTGATGTGTCAATCTCTATTATCTATCTATTTTTCTATTTTGATATAATAGTACAAAAAAACAAAACAAACTAAAACCAAATAAAAAAATAAATACCTACAAAAATAAAATGAAATTAGGAAATTTATTAAAAAGCATTATATCCAAT
The DNA here is from genome assembly GCA_943193645.1 of Acentria ephemerella. Lineage (NCBI taxonomy): Eukaryota > Metazoa > Arthropoda > Insecta > Lepidoptera > Crambidae > Acentria > Acentria ephemerella. Next base: position 1,176,928 of record OW971894.1, read on the forward strand.
GAATTTCATTAATCAACATTAAATTTAACGGGAAAATTAATTGTAAAATAAATATTTTTTTTAGTTTCACACAAAAATCATTATCAATAAAATAAGTACAAAAGTTTCAGTGCAAATTAAGTGAAGTGAATATGTACCTAAAGTGCTAAGGATGTGATCGATATAATATAGTTATAAATAAGTTAAAGTAAATCAATATGATGCTTTACATGACCAAAACTGAAGAAGTGCCAGTCAAGAGGCCACCAAGGAGGAGGTATATTAGTGCAAACATTAAGGTTAGTATGATATATATATATATATGGATAATTACTAACCATATATATATTTATATCCATATTTGTATTATGAAACCTATATATACCAATCTATATTTACTATCCACCGACCTTGCTTCATGGGAAAAACTTATCAGGAGTTTCAGCCATAAAACGGTCTACGGTCATTCCTTCAATGTCGCCACATCTACTTTGCGCACTAAGAGATTTTGTGACTTCTTTCTCTGTCGCACAGTTAGAGCGTGGAATTCCTTGCCGGCACACGTATTCCCTCCTTCATACAACATGGGTTCCTTTAAAAGATGCGTGAAAAAGCACTTTTTGTTCCGGCAAGGTAGGGCAGTATGTCGCATGCTTCACTAGCTATCTTCACATATGGCTTTTCTACTGCTTATCATCAGGTGGTGTCGAATCATTCGCTGAGCTTAACATAAAAAAATAGGTACATCTACGTTGACCTGGCGAGTTGCTTCGGCAGAACCTAGGTCAACCCCGCGAAGGGCAATAGAGTTACCGGGGAGTTTTCGTGGGTACCAGTGCTACTTTGATGAGGCACTCGGTGAGTTTCACACACGCCCGCCGCTTAGCCATTGGGGGGTAGGTCCGTCTAATGACAAAAAGAAAGTTACATTAAATTTATAAATGGTGGGCCTTATAGTGCCTAATTTTTAATATTTATTTGTATACCATCCCAAGTTTTGAAGATATTCTTGGAGGGGATGAAACCTCCATTTTCTTCGCAATATAACGTCATTTACGAAAGCTTATAATCACGCTACTGACTGCTCTTGACAATTTGAATGACTACTTTTCAAGATAATCCCTGACACCTAGATTATCGGTGTTTATCAGGTTTCCTGATTTGAAAAATTGTCATTGTAAGTGAACTGTAATATTATCTTTATGAGAAATAAATGTTTCTAGACCTGAATTATTCCAATTTTTGAAATTTCAGGTTTTTAAGAGTTGCGTACTAAATATTCTGTTTTTCCTCTATTTGTCTTTATTTATTTAATAATAATTTAACTGGTAAATGGCAAAATATTTTTTTTGATTGAATTAGAAATATTGGAAGAATCTTTCTTGAGTACAAGGAATTGGGTTTTCTTTACACTATTCTTTAAAATGATATGTTTCATCTAAAAGGAACAATAATATTGTTCCGTTCAACTACATTCAAAGTATTGACATCATTACATAACGATAAAGACAACTATAGCGATTCTTAGAGTGATACTCGATAAATAATTTGGTAAAATTTTTAAAAAACAACTTCAAATTCTACCTTATAGACACCTTACTTGTCTGTTGACCATACCTAAGATATATTTCCCCATGCATCTTTATTCCGACCACCAGGTATGCGGTGCGGTGTCCCAAGGATCGCTTGGGATAGAGACCCAATAGTATTTGATTTCATCACATTAAACAGAATAACAACTAAGATTTAATCCAAGAATCGCTATTGTTATAATTAGTTGAACTACGTACAACAATGGCCCCAACCGTCTGCCTTGTGAAATCTACCTTTGTTTAAACACAGGCAAATACTGTAATGCTTGCGCAACTTTTCCTTTTTTTATATAACGGGGTAGCTATTGGCTTTTAACTGATGTTAAGTGATGATAAGTCGAAGATGGAAGTGAGCTACAGCCTTATTTCTCATCTACATAGAGACCTAGATATCTTACTTGAGCACAAAAATGCTTTTAATATTATTGTTATGACTGCAGACTTATCTAAGATGGTGGGTGCTAACTAAACGGCTTTAGAAAAATATCTACCATCAACTAAAATTAGCAGAAATTAATAATAATATTAGAATTTGTTGCACAATGAATATAAATAAGGAAATAATAGAAACATAGGCGGTTTTATTGCTTAAAGCAATCTCATCCAATGAATGGGCCCACCCCCCACTGGGAATTGCACTCTAGACTTCTAGATCAGGGGTTGGGGTTGGGGACCGAAAAGGTTCTACCCATTTTCAGGCGTACTGTGTAATTGGCTTAGATAGCAAAATACTGTCTTACCTATAGTTATAAACAAATAAATCGAAACGTAAAAATAATATAAACACTAAATATACCATTGACCAGTTACGTGTGGTTCCGGTACAGTAACTCTTGCTGCATGCTCACGTCCGCTTGCAGACTAATTATTATGTTTGTTTGATAGTTATCTGGCAGATTACGTGTGTTCGCTTCGATGCAGTGGATATAGTCTACCAAAAGACTACCAAAGAGATTTTTTTGAACTGACTTATGATGTTGGCCGCAGATAGCCTTTACAGCGTTACCGGGGTTTAAGGAGGCAAGAACCTTGGAGAATCAAACAGATGTGGCATATTCTCGAATACTTCAGATAGTTGCTTTATGGAAATCTATCTTATCTAAAGAATTACTTATATCGGAATAAGAGATTTCGTGATTTTTTCTTTGTCGCAATACCAGAGTATAAAATTCCTTACCGGCACACGTATTCCCGTCTTCGTACAACATGGGTTCCTTCAAAATAGGCGTGTAAAGGACTGGCAAGATGGAGGTGGCTAGGGCAATGTGTCGCATGCTGCGCTATCTTGTAACCGGATATCTTGTAACTGTCCGGTATCCGGCCTATCCGGCGGCTTAAATACGTAACTCTGTCTCTTCTCCTCCTGACTGTGTCGATGATGAATTTCTACTAGAGAAATCTTCACAATAAATGTGAAGATTTCTCCAGTAGAAATTCATTTCTTTTTAAATATTACAATAGTAATGTAGATTACTATAGAGGTTATTATTATTATGGGTTATTAGATCACACGTGTCGGTAATGCAATCAATACAATAAGTAAATGAAAGAAAAAATTGTTAACTTTGCTTATCAACAATAAGACCCGAATCGAATCGAGTCCAGCCGATCGTGCACCGCCTACGTAAGCGTGCTTCGTGCGATGCACTCAACGTTCCGCCGGATATTCACGGATTGCTCACCTTCAGGCTGTGTTGAGCCATTTTCTGTGCTTTTTATAAAAAAAAAATATTTATATTGTTGCAAATTAAAGTTCAATAATTTTTCTAAATTATTCCCGTAATAGCCACTTCCAGTAAACTCTGTACATTTTAGGAGCATTTATTTAATGAGTATTATGAATACAAACATTTGATCACTAAGCTTAGTTTTTTACCTATTTATATCTTGCTTACTCTTCAGGTAATCTTCGAACCGTTTTCCCAAGCATACGTATTATATTTATGTGATAAAATAAACGATTGGTCACCAGTTATGGTTTCATATCTTTTTCATGGATTACCACAAGTATTACCACTATTAGGTACCATTAAACATAGGCTCGGTATGATGCGCGATTTGTGTAGTGACAATTGTCTAAATGGTCACTACACAAAAAAATGTCATTTCTGTGATCATAAAACAAGCGAATAAAAAACTAATGACAGATTACAAGCGCACGAAGGTCAGTTTGGTTTCCGAATATAAGCGGTCGTTCTACATACCCAGCCGACCATGCCACCGGCCACTAAGTATACTTTTCGTAGTATACTTTGATTTATATTTCTTTGTTAAGCGTACCTACTTTGCCCTATATATAGTGATTAAATTACGAATATATTTTATCTTCAGAAGGTTGCTCTACTTGAAGAAAATAAGCAAACACGTTTGCTTAATATTACTGTAGAGAGATGAAACCCATTAGCCGATAGGTAGTAGATCCAGTTGCCTTACCTAGTACCTAATCCAATCAATAAATGCTAAACTATGTTTAATTAAATCGTGTTATCATCATCTTCAACTTTAGTAATGTGAAAATTGTACAAAATAGTAAAATAATCCTATAATATACTTTAAAAAAATGTAAAGGTGCGCCGGCGCCTGAAAAAAGAAAGTACAAACGATTCTGCGCTATAATGGAATATCAAAAGTATTATTGATGATATTAATTAGATTCCTAATTAGAAGTTTAAAACGAGTGATACTTAAAATGTATAATAGTGAATAATTTTATTGTTTTACATAATTTATTTACAGTTTACACCTCCTGAAACATAATGATACTCGATATTACTAAGTAATAATGATACGAGTATATAGAGGTTTACCTAACAGTGTGTCTTCTTATGAAATGTATTTTCTAACCGCTCATATACAATTTAATTAAGACCTATCAATACTAATTATATGAAAAAGCAAAGGTTTTTCGTAAGTTTGCATGTAGGAAATAAAGGGGGGTAATTTTGGACAATTTCGGATATTTTGAAAATTCTAAAGAAATTTCTAAGTTTTTCAATATTTAGAATTTTAATAGAATATGTATTCTAATTTTGATGATAGAATGTAACAGTATATTGACAAAGACATAGTTTGTAGAAAGGAAGATATATTAGAAGAGCAAGCTATCGATACATTTATTTCCAAAATACTCCTGTCGAAATGAAAAACCTTGATTCATTGTCAAAGAATATAAATAGAACCGATGTTCCTGTTTTTGTCGCTCTAATAATCTTGTGATTATTAAACGCAATATAAATCCGATCAAGTGGTTATATTTATGCGGACGCAAGTGCTCGTAAACATATTAGACCTTATACTGTGATATAATTATTAGATTGTTTAAAGAAGACCTACATGTAGCATTTTAATTAACTTCTTAAAATGCTTGTTATATAGAGACACCACGCCGGCATCTCGCAGTCGTCATGCAGCGACGGCTCCCTCTTGAGCGTCGGCTCCTCCGAGATAGACGAGGACAGCAGCAGCGGCCACCACCACTCCCACGACCACTCCAACAGGAGTGACCAGTCGGACTTTTATAGTAAGTACTCTGTATCTGTGTCTATACATACAAATGTGCACAATAAAGAATTACTATTGATCTATTCTAGTATGTCTCTTGTGTGTAGATTAGAATGTATGTGTGTAGAAGTTCAGTACATCCTGCTCTCTCATTGTGTTATTGAAAATAGAACAACAAACAATCAAGCAGCTATTATAACTGTCAAATAGCCTAAATTTAAACAGTTTTAAAGGAAGCATAGACAAATTTAGAAGGCATGTTGGGAGGCGCTAATACCTTCATCTATGTAACTATAAATTATTCTATATTATTAAAGTATTTTCTGCGATTATGCATAAAATAATATCTCCGATATTAACTTTTTTCTTTCTGTAATTTACAGACTCATCAGAACCACCTACAGGGGTGGCGCCACTGTCGCACTCGGCAGCCAAACACAAAATGGCGGTACGTCCGCGACGCACACACGGCGCGCCTAGGCGAAAGAAAAATAACCCTGTAAGTGAAACTTTCTAGACTAGATATGTGAAGAAAGAGTGTTCAGCGGCTTATAGTGTTTTCATAAAGTTTATATGATTGATTATACTTCAAATGTTTAATTTTAAGAATAATAAATAAGAGCGAAGAGGCAGATACTTGATATTATTTAAAAGATTTTGTTACTCAATTAAGTTAGGCGGTAGTTTCAATTCATAAAGATTCAAGATTCATATTGTAGACGATCATTTAATTTATATGCCATTTATTAAAATGTCAATCTAGCATAAACATAAAAGTGCCAAGCATTGCATGTAATTTCATACTTTTAACAAATTTACTTAAGTATTTGCGTTACTATCATTATTTTGAATTGTTTTTAGTTCAAGTCAATTTGTTAGTATTTCAAAAGCGATGCAGATAACAAAATGTCGTGTATTGTAGCCAACATTGGAGAGGTTGTAAGTCTACTAGTGGACTGCAATAATGATATGCTTGTAAATTATTGGTAATTTTATTCATGTTTCCAAATATGTATATTTCAGATTGCCGCATCAGCCTTGCCAATAACGCCTGAACTGAACGAAGAAATGATACGAAGCACTACTCCTGAAGTTACCCACAAAACTGCAGAAGTTGTTACTGGTAAGGACTTTTATATTTTATTAATTCATCCTTTAATTTTAAAAAATATTGTAGAAGAAATATGTTGTTGACAGATCGTTCTGTTTAAGATGACTCTCGTCTAATATATAAAAATGTCACGTTATAGTGTTTGTTATCGAACTCCATCAAAACGGATTTGGTACAATTGGAAGGTCCGAGTATTCTTAGATCTACCAAATATACACCAAAAAGTATTGCTCCATTGAAATGACCTATAAGGTCTTGGTCTATTTTTTATACCTCTAGGCTATAAGGATGGCCCTCTGTAAATTTTTTAGTAATAATTCATATGAAACGTTCGACGGGCCAGCTGCTGTACGTAACAACCTTAAGATAGCATGTGTTCCTAAATTACGTAGTGTACTGTTATTGAGATATATATTTTTTAAATTCCAGAATCATTCTCTTCATCGATCACTACGAAGCATGTAATAAAGGAACACCATCATCACCACCATCACCATGTAAACCGGGAACTACAAAGAGTACTGGAGACTCCAAGCGATACCAAACTCAAGTCATCCTCGCTTCCTCCAGGACTCGCCCTTAGCCAACTGGTGGGCCATACAACTGCCAAGCTCACTGTGGCCGATGCTAGCACACCTAGATCATCGATAAAACGGAGCAAGTCAAGCTCTCAAGACCAATCTCTAAGGGAAAACTCTCCCAAGCACCATGCAAAATCCACGGAAGCCGAACTAAGTACCTACCGTTCCGAAGAAAGAATGACTAAATATCGCACCGACAAGAAGCACGCCGAAGAAACTTGCCTCGAAAAGAAATCTAAGTCAGAAAAGAAGATAGAAAATGAAGTTATTAAGTCGAAAAAAGAAGAATCGTTCTTTAGTAGACTGCTGCTGAGGAAGAGCGGGAAGAAACCAAAGAAAGACCAGACAGATAGTGACTGTCACCAGGATGTGAAGAGGTCTAAGATTGCACAATACAAGCCCGTAGATTCTGAAAGAAGTGGCCTATCTTACGGGGAAGGATATAAACCAGTACCCGCAGAAAGAACTCATAAGTCTGCTGGACAGAAAGCTTTTGCCAATCAAATGCATAAGAGGTTTGATAACAAGGGAGGTTACGTTCAAGATAGTGCTTACAAAGATGTTTACAGTGCTGCCAAAGTTCCCGGCGTCGAATATAACATTACTGATCTCAAAATTGCTGACGAAACTGATAAAATGTTGAATTTAGAAATGAAGACTCGTTTCAGCAGAAGGGATGAGTTCGTCGAAAAGAGTGAATGGAAACGAGCTACTTCGAAAGAAACGGTGGATGAAAATAAAAGGGAGTCTTTTAATTTGCACTACGATAAGTCGAAGAGGCCTGTTTCCGTTCAGAAGTTAATCGAACCGTCGAAGGCATTTATTAATAATGAAATCGTCAGTCGAGCCCAAGAAGAAATGGTTTCGCCTGCTCTAGTGATCTCAGACGAGGAAACGCCCACCAGAGCAATGCGAATAAAAAATGTCCACAGCGACTACATGTTCCATAGCGGTAGTATGCCTAAAAATATTCCATATTTTAACCCTGGCTTAGCAATGTCCGCTTCTACTTCGCCTCCTAAAACTATTCGCCACCAGAGTACAGAAAACGTAAGGAATAGGTCTTCTGAGCGCATTTCGGGATTCAATGAAGTAATAGAGAGTAGACGTATCGTTCAGACTGACGAGTCCTATATGAGTTCGGGGATGAGATCTCTCGGTGATGAGTTTGTAGAAAGCAGAAGTAGTATAGGTAAGTCTCACAGTTTCCGATATGCATCAGAATCAACGTCCATTAGTTCTCAAGAAAATCAAATGCCTAGCTTGCCCGCTATCGTTGGTATTTCAGAACCTTTGTTAGAAAGTTGGGAAGTTAACTACAGAAGAAATGTAACCGACAGGCATGACTTTTCTAAGAGGTTATCGGCTAGAAACTATAATATTCTTCACGGCACAGCTGAAGCTAACTATGACAGTTTGCCGAGTACAGATAGTAGTTATTTAGACAGTCTCAAAAATGATGTCAATGAAGACAGAAAACTATTTACAAACAGTATCAATATTACAGTTGATAGCCATAAAAGAGACAGTGACATTTCCCAGATAGAGGCTAAAATTGACGACATTATAAGCTCACCTAAGCCTATTATAGCTTCAATACTCAAATCTAGTTCATTAGATAGTGTTAAGAGTAGTCCAGAGAAACCGGCTGACGATAGAAGAAAGACTATTTCAGTAGAGAGTGCATTGAGTCAAGGTGGTAAAGTAAGCAATATTCAAAGAGATATGAAGCTGGAGGCAGAGAATTTCATTTCAGTCACTCACATAAATAAAGAGCAAGCTTCGTCAAAAAATATAGATTCTAAAACAAATAAGGAAGAGAAGCCCCAAAAGGTTACTAAACCTGGAGTGCCTGAATTTCTCAACATTCAATTGAACAAAGTTGATGCAAAACCTACTACAAATATAGTGTTGACCGCCAATATAACGCCAAAGAAACTTGATAGTCCTCAATACGAAAAAGATATTGAACATTTTCAAATCGCTGAAATTAAATATACAAGAAAAGAATCTATTACTGGCAAAACTGAAGCTAATTTTGATGATTCTTTGTCTACCGATTTACCATCGCCAGCTGAAGCTAGAAAGTCTGTCGGCCAGCCTGTCGCACCGCAGAGCCCTTCGACTCCCAAAAACTTTTTCAAGAGAAAAGCTACAAGTGTCGAGTTGCAAGATAGGCCTGAGAAACCCAGAACTAATTCAATGAGCACCGATGGTAGTAGTGAGAAAATATTTGACAATATGTCTATGGATCAAAAGTCGCATTCTAGTTTTGGCAGCAAAAGTTCCATACAGAGTACTGATAGCAGTGACGTAAAAACTCCAGATAGACATGAAGAAGCGGTCGTTTACCGCAAAAAGCCCGTGATTTTGTCAAAAGAGTTCCGTAATAGTGAAAGAAAAAACGACGATGAGCCCGAGTTGATGAAAGTTTTTGCGCGGAGATCTCTCAAGATAAAAGATACAGAAGCAGATAGCCTGGCGCAGGAAATAGCTGATTCTAAGGAAGTAAAGGACGAAGTTAATGATAATATCACGACTAATAAAAGTAAAATCTTGAAAAACGAATTTAACGCTTCTATCAAGTCAAGAGACAGCGATAAGGAGAATGAAGATACGGCTTCGAAGGAACAAATCGAGGAAAAGAGACTAGTTGACATCGCGGCTCGAGTGAGTCAGTTTGGGGTGCCGCATTACCAACGAAGCGTCAGTATCAATAGCGTTTCAAATCCTAAAAGAGATAGCGCTCCTGTATATAGAAGTGAGGTCAATAAATATAAAAAAGAGGTATCAGATTCAACGCCCGAGAAAAGACTTCGGAATCGAACGTTCCCAGATACCTCGAACGATAGAGAAGATATTAAGAGTATCGCAAAAAGCGAAGCGATGGCTTACAAAGCAGATACGCTGTCAAAGCGGCCGTGGCAAAGGAAAGAAGAAAGTATTAGGAATTTATCGGTTGAGAAGGAGAAGAGAGAGAGTGCTGTGATAGAAAATGACGGGGATGCGGAGAAACAGGAAAGTGAGAAAGAGAAAGATGGTGATGCGGAGGCGCCGCAGTTTCGCGGTATCCTGCACGTGCGCGCCCAGTGGGAGCGCCGTGCTCAACAACAGGCCGCCAAATAACAGGTAAACTCACAGTGCAAGTAACAACGCGGCAATATACTTTTTAGGTTTTTTGAAAGGAATACAAAGTCTCCATTAATAGCGCGACCTTTTTATTTTCTTGTAGCCAAAACTTAATGAGTGAGTAATGCGTAACTTTCAGAATCATGAAAAAAGTCGATTCATAACTGAGGCAATAGAAATAGTAAACACGAAGCTACCGTAACGATTTCGATTAGAACCATTACGAGTTCATAATAATATATAACATTCGCCCGATAAACCAAATAATTGTCTCCAAATATACTTCTCCCAAAACACTCAGGTGTAACTCAAAGACCAGTCTTACACCGGAATCCGGATCCGAATTAGTATTGTATGTGATACTATGAAAAAATAGAATTATTGGTGAAGCTAAAGATAGTTTATTTCCTTATAATTAGCCTATATACATCATTACCCCAAATAGTGAAAGTTATGACTATTGCCTTTATAATTATATTTATTTGTTTTCTCATACATATTCCCTGTTGTGACGATTTAAAAGAGCTTAGTAAATAAGTCTATTTAAATAAAGTTATTTTTGATTTTTGAATGACTTCAGAAGGATTGTACTGCTAGAGGAAACGCTAACCATCTATATCTATATTAATGTCCGCTGTCAAGGCAATCCTTCCTTCCATTAATCGTATTGAAATCTCGAGAATAGAGTTTAAAAAGTCAGGACCTGTCAGTAGCATTGAGTTCAATGATACCCCTGGAGAACGCGGACCACTATTTAGCGTAATGATTTGCTTATGATAGCGATATAAACAAAATTTTCAGATTCAAAAATAATTATACATTTTCATAGCTTGACATATAATACTAACAAAACAATAATAATGTCAAAATTTAAAAAAAAGAGTGTCAAAGTATAGTTCGTACTCGACTCGATGGCTATTTACCGTCTTTTGAAAAGGTTTTTTCAGGTACTGTTTCTAGCAAGCTTGTTTGTGTGTCGTATCCTAACCAAGCCTTACCTTTATTGTCACTAACTTTAAATCCAAAATATAATTATAGTTTTCAATATGTTAAGTAAAATTTATACATGTTTTATAATTTTTAAAATATAAAAACATCAAAAATAATGATTGGATAAGCAAAATTAAGTACCAAATGGGAACAATAACTTTGTATAATGGAATAAAGATATATGAAAAATATATTTAAATAATTTTTTTAAGCTATTTCAACATGAATTGTATAACAATATAAATATTGTAAGAATAATTAAATAAGAATAATTGAATGATAGAACTCAAAATGTTGAAATATTGGAACGGCTTGAAAATTTTCATTATCCGTTAATAATTATTTTCCTTTGATTTCAGGAAATTGATGGTACCACGTTGTATACAACTACGTTATATAAAATATTTAGTGATAAACTTAGCTTAGCGAGACACACAGACATTTCGATAATTTCTAATGTTATTATAAAATACTATAAAATTTATCTAAAACTGTTAAGATCACAATGTATTTTTGTGTGTTATTACAATTGAATAGCGAATAGTTATATTTTATAAAAAGATAATTATTATGTATTGAACATTAAACACTGTGAAATACAAATTTTATTCATATAGTTTTAAGTTGTTTTATTTTTGGTAATTAACCTTTACGTTTGATATACTCATGTGTTGGTGATATAAGACTTTAAATAACAGTTTACTCTTGACTGTGAATCTAAGAAAGAATAAGAAGAAAGAATAAGAACTCATCCAAATATATTAAATTCCATGAAACCAATTTCCTTGAATACAGTTTTAAAAGATACGTACACTAAAGAAATTTGTTTTTCATATTTCCCATAGTTAAAGCGTTTATTTGAACAATCCACCTTGTCTCCTAAACAATGTAATAGGTATCGGCTGTTTCTGGTTGGTGGACACTTCACAATTTTTTTCTTTTTACTAAGGACAGATTTTAGGACTAAACAACCTTAGACCAATTTCGCTAACCTGAAATATATATACATATATATAAATATATTTATTTCCATAGTTGTAGTCTTTGTCTCTTTACAAGTTCACAGCGACTCATCAACAATAAAATAGGTTGTTTCTGGTTGGTTTGTGGGTACTTCAAAAATAATTTATTTTTACTGAAGACAGATCGCAGGACTAAACACAAACAGACCAATTTCGCTAACCCGACACTATGATACAAAATTAAATTAAATATCCTATTGAAAAGTCCTTGCGCGACGTCTTTAGTGCCTAACGTCCTGACCCGCTTACGCAGACCAAGGAATGTCCTCCATGACCCAGACGATCTCCTACACTAACACACGTCACAGAAACACTTATAATACACTAGACTCGTCGATACCAGATATAGGTACTTACTTGGGCGCTTCTCTCCTCCACGCCACGACCCGCTTGAACCGAGGTCCGAGCCTTAAGAGGCACCCTCAGGTTTGTCACTCCCTCATGGCTTGAGCGCCCTGTAGACTAAGAGATAACAGGACACCTCCCCTAGTGTGATGCCTGTCGATTAGAAATCCTCCAGAGGCGAATCACTCCTTAAGGCTTAACGACTTCCCAAGGTTTTTGCCTCATTAAAACCCTGGTAACGCTGTAAAAGCCATCTAAAAAAGTCTAGTATCAACAGATGGTCCTTCGTACCTGGCTAAAGTTGTGATATCATATACTTTATAAGCAGTGGTAATTAAAAATATTATTATTGAATCAATCAAGGTTTCAGTTAGTCTCGAGCTCCTTTGTGCTTTGGAAGGCACGATAAGCCTTTGGTCCCGGTTTCACCCACCAATGTGGGCCACACTGGGCCAGTGTCGTAATGTTAAGAACCAAATTGCCAATTACAAAATGTGTTTATCTCATACCATGTACCATATGGTACATCATGGTATATAATGTATGATATACCATGTAGAGATAAGCTGTTGATGAGAAAACTTTATCTCTTATATATAATCTTCAAGATAAGTCCTTTTTAACATCCAAACATTCTTACCAAAGGAAAGAGTACGTCACAACCTAAAGCAAGATCAACTTTTGCTTGACGGTAATTTAGTATCAATCTGATCGGTATTTTTACAACAAAATAAATAACTCTATATTTACCTACTTCTTTATAATAAAACTAAAAAGAAAGTAATGGTATAGTTTAATACAATAAATTACTAAAATAATGTAAACCAAAATTTACATAGTTTGATAGCTATTTACCACTAACAAAGCATATAGATACATTAATAGACACATCTGCACACACTCACATACACAAATATTTTGACATTTGATATGACAGAATTCGACCTAGTCCCCAAGTGATCTGTGGAGATATGTTTTGCCATAGGTTGGTCCCGGAAGGTCAATCAAATACCTAAGCTGATGTCAAGCCGTACAATCCAGATTCAATTAAATTCGTAATATCTTGATATTCCTTGGACTTTATATACCGTAAGAAAATTATTATTATCATCAAAAGAAATATTTTCAAAAAAGGTCGCATAAACACCACTCAACAAACACGAGAACAAAATTATTACAAACTTAGAACTAAGTGGCAGTGACAGACAGATAGAAAAGTTTTTATTCATAAATGAGTGCTAGTGGGCTGATACGGCACGAAAGCTTTTTATGGAAAGTGGCTGACGAGAAAAACTTAAAATTTACCATAAATTTGTTTTCTTTGTGTCAATGCGTGCGTGTAATAAATGTAATGTTCATAGTAGGTAGGAGTAATCATTTTTACATTATTTCTCAATCAAAGAGAATTAAAAAACACGTGACTAATAGTTTCCACGCGTATCGGTAAGTTCGAAGATTATCCGCGTAAGTAAAAAAGATCGCTAGGCTGTAAACGCACCCCACGCATAGGGTCGGTGGGGCATTGGGCGCATGCGCGGAGCACCACCGTGCTAACCCCAATCCGTGCCGCTTGGCTACCAATGCCACCATTTTGTACTTTCATTTATACCTTAATTTCCGTACTATAACTCCATTTCGGTAATATAAATAAAATTTGATATTTGAAATTAGTAAAACACGATTGTGGGGTGAATATTGACTGGTTTCAGCTGTGAATATACTGAAAATCGTGTGTGGTTTACTTACGTAATTGTATTTTTTTTCCGAAAAGAAGAACTCTGGCAGCTGAAAAAACGATTAAGGTGAGAACGCAATTTGTTTTCTTTTCTGTGATATAAAACCTATTCGAAAGAACAAAAAAGGTTTCTACAGATTCTCTAGGTCACACATTGATTTTTACTTACCACTTACGTATGTACCAAACATTTAAGACGCAAGAAGGTTCACAAGTTTTTTACATGAACCTTATGTGCATAAACGTAGAGGTCTTTTTTTTCTACGCCTCGAAGAAGCTTGTTCAATATTAAAACGTTGACATAATAATAATATAGGTATAGAGGTATGGCGCTGGAATTAGATTGGTTTTTGCATGTATAAATGAGAAACGAGGCGAAATAGATGTGCGTTCTATTTTCAGTATTTGTGTGGGCCAAAATGTAATGAAAACAAGCTTATCTTATTTTACATAAAGATATCTTACTTAGGTATACGTTGAATAATATCAAATGAAATGCGATGGGTCTTGATAGGTAATAGTGGGTTAGAAATACGAGCGTACCTTATTTACAAGATATCTTACTTATATATTCGTTGAATAATATTTTGTAATACGTTTAACAAAACGAGATGCTATAGGTAAGAAATAGTAAAAGAAAAAATCATATTATAATACCCATTTATTAAGAAATCATTGCAGAATTAATATGTCAATTTCTCGTGTTAACATTTATTTAGATTTAATTTTTTAACCCTGTAATTGTAAAACACCTTGTATTTTATTACTGTGACATTGTATCAGGGAGAGCTTGGTGGCATATTCGTTAAAGCAAAGCAGATGACGGTATGGTGGATCCTAGGTGGGTTTACTGTGCTTAAGAAGGCACTTTAGGCCGACATTTTTACACACAAGCACAGCAAACGGATCGACACCGCCCGATGATAAGCAGTACGAGGAGATCACTCACTGGTGATCACTTTAATTAGTTTGGAACTTCCACAAAAACCACCAAGAGCGAGAAGAACTCATTGGTGTCCACTGAACTATGGCTTAACAAAGTGGCGCCCAACATGGGTCAACGGGTTCTAACCAATATAATAATTCGTAAGTGCAGCTCTTGAAATGGGCGTTTTTTGTAGTGTGATGTAACAAGTACCATCGCGCTTGGTTCAGAAAGACCAGGAGACTTGCGTCATTTCCTTTTAGCATCACTGCAACTTATAGGTCTTAGATCCATGCCATTCTTCGTTAGCACGACCCAAATTGAACGCTTTATAAGAAGACTCACGGATTTTTAAATTTATATTTCCGTTCACAGTTCTAACCAAAACTTTGATTGGCTTTATTAAGATTTGTTAGTACTTTACTGGGTATCTAAATTAAATTGATTTGGTTCTGTTAGTACTGTTATTTTAGTGCAGATTAATAATGGCATTAGTTTCTCTCTTAGCCTTCAAACATGATAAAAGTCGTTGATATGTGCTGATATAAAATAAGAAGCATTCGATTTTGAAACTTAATTAACACTCCTAGAAGAATAAAAAATAATAAAAGTAATAACCATTAAATGAATTTTAACGTAAAGCTCGACTAGAATTTTAATGACTGTTTTAAGAATGGCCTTCTCAACGTTATTGTATACTTAAAGGTTTCTGTATATTAGATAGTATCGTACTCCAACGGACGGGCACAGAAATAGATTAACATTTTTACCAACTTATTTTTTCCATTTATTCAGGACAACAAACAACCTGACATTGTGCATTAATTAACAAACTAGCTACTAATAAGTAATCTTAAATATAAACCCAACACTCCACAAATTAGGTATATGAAACAGACAAGCTATTGTCACAGAATTTAACTTAACATATAGAATAATATAATTATCATAAAAGTATTTTGGATTGAAAGCTACTGACAATTCGTTTGCTCCCTAAGATTTTTTCTCAATAAACTCTTACGCACCGCAGGATCACAGTTATTTAGATTTACAGAAGATCGATGTGGTAGATTCACTGCTTCAGGCGGGAAAGATGTTTTCTATTATTTTTGCAGGACACCTGGTTTCTTACGCAACTACAATGGTTGTGGGCGTCATCTTGAGTTAATTCATAATGAAGGTTTAATAAATAACAATGAAACTTCAGCTGAAGCCTATTTCGTCTCACGTTCTTCACTTTCGTCTTATCGGAATTACGTCATTAGGGGCGCTTCAGAAAACTTTACCTTGAAAATTCTGAGTCAAACTTGTGTCTTCTTTGTACGCAACACAAGGTGAAGTGTATTTATGAAAGTACAATCGGCCAAGGAATTGAATTACCTTAATATTAATACATATTTCTTATTAACGGATATATACTACACACTACACACATCCAAGAGTCGTGAACAACAAATACCTGCACTAACCGGGATTTGACAGGGACAGGGGTACCGACAACTCAACCAGGGGATTCACTCGCGCGTTGCCGAACCTGTAAAAAATTTTACACTCTTTTTGCAAAAGTCTATGACGTACTTGTCTGGGAAATCCTCCACAGGAAGCATATTCTACAACTTGAGCGTACTCGAGAGAAAGTTTCTTGCAGACCGTACAGTACGTGACCACTTTGGTTCTAGGGTTTGAGGTTGAACTCTCTCCCGGTAGCGAGCGGTGTGGTAGTTGAAATAGGATGTTGGCATTATGTTAAACAACTCATCAGAACACACCCCGTTATACAAGCGGTAGATGGACGTAAAATCTCTCTTTATACTTAAAGGTTCAATACCGTTCACAAACATATATGTTTTAGTTCTTGTTCTGTGTATACAAAGAACCTTATACTTAATATAGTACAGTATAAACAGAGTAAATTGAATAATTAGGTAGGGACATTTTTAAAACCGTATTTAGGAAGCTGCATCTTAAATCTTAGGACTGATATAACCATGAATATAAATCGGGATTCCACTTTTTTAAGCGACAGTACATTTTACTCAAGCTAGGTGACTAGACCTTGTATCATAATAGGACTGTGCTAGGTCAGACCTTGACTTAAATTTAGACAAGAATTCACACAACAGAAAATGTCTGAACAATTTGAAAAAATATTATTCTCAAAAATAAAAAAAGGAGATAAATAATCATTACTTAAATCTTAAACCAAATAAAAAAAACAATGTATGATAGAGGAAAAACACTTAATTTTGTGTAACAGGTACCGCACCGCTAATTTAGAAGTTCCTACTGAAAAATTAGAGGTGTCTACTGTTTCTACTGGTTGAATAGTAGAGAATGCTTTAGATATTAAGCTCGCAAATTGTGCTTTTGTGCAATCAAGACTAAATAAAGATACAGACATCCATGACCCGTACTCATCATGCAAATATCTGCCGTCACTGGAATTCGAACCCAGAAGAAAACCAACCAATCAACCAGTCTGCCGTCAGAATTTGAATGGCAAACGTGGATTCTAAAATGGGTTATTGTTGCTGTGTGTGCAAATAAAAATTTACTTTTACCCTTCTTTATGTGAGTAGTTAATACCTACAAATATCTATAAATATTCCCTCTGCAGGCTTATAATCAACTCCAATAAAACAACTTTGATATTAGACTAATTGCGTTTTGAACCAAATGACTAACAAATCTTACTGAAAGTCCATGTTGAACAAATTCGACAATATTGTTTTTAGTATCACTAGCGGTGGTGCGTTTATCTGTTTGTAATGAAATATCAACTCTATCTTAACGCTGTACAGTAACATTTCAAAGTAAAACTTCTTAGCTATCTTAGTAATATTTCCGAGCAGGTACAGACCAATTTTTAAGTCCACAAAATTGTCTATAAATTAGAGGGCGTGGAACGGGCCCACTTTGCATAATGAACGCCCATCAATAATCATTTTGTTGTATTAAAATTTATCGGCCTACCCGCAGTACCCGCTTTTAAAAGAAGGTACTTTTGAATTCCTCGCGCGCTGCTATAAAGTTGTTTAAATTACTTTTTAATGTTTTTTCGAAAGGTTTTCATATATAACTGTTCAAATTCAATTTTCAATTCAATATTTTATAACTTCAGGACTCTTTGCTCTATATATAAAAGCCTCATTACCTAACTAAAATAAATATATATATATATATATATATATATATATATATATATATATATATATTTGTAAGCGAAATGCAGAGCTTGCGTTGCTTAAGTAAAGCGTCAGAAGTGCACAAGGTTACAATTGACTATAAGGTACTATAAGGTTACTTTCTAGTGGTATGCTTTTTACGACTACGCTTGTATACTAATAGAGAAAGAGACAAAATATGAGATAAAGCTAGCAGAAATAAACGACACGACATAATATCGTTGGAATATAGAACAAAGAACCTTTTTACATATTTTAGGTATAATATTTAACGTTACCTTAGATGTGGGTGTTTTAATTTAGATAAAAGAGCTAATCCATGATATTATCAATGGTTTTTTTATTGTATAATATACGTATATTGTTTCTATAACGATATGTAGTCAATAAGCACGTCCCAATGTTGGGCACAGACTATGTTAAAAGCAAATGAGAAGTTTGGGCTATAACATCACCTCGCTGGCCCAATGCGGACTAGTGGGTGAAAGCTTATTGTAACAACCAGGGACCAAGAAGCTCGTTGGAGCTAGACGTGAACGTATTTGATTGAATTATCCGGGACTAATCATGTGAAATTTGCTTTATTTTCGTTAGCGATACATGAGTGCCCAATCCAGTAGGTCACCGACCACCTCATTGTACATACATGATGTTAAATAATAAATTAGACTTAACCATTTTTTCAGTGTCTTTGACGTCAGGTTCGGTCATTAAAATACAATTTCATAAAAATGACGAAAACACAAAATACCTAAACTACATTAAGTATTGTTATTGCTGTGGACTGGCTAGTTTTTGTATAATTCCATATTTGTATTTATATATTTATTGTTTGTTTTTGAAATATATATTTTGTTTTACTACAGTTTAAAAAATATACGCTCACGAAGAAAACTGAGATTTACTATAAGTTAAGTGAATTTTGCAAATTCCTGATTTTTTCAAATTAAATCATAACTAATAAAGAACTTCATTTTAGTCATTATTCTTCATCATTATTATTAAGCTTTTAAAATTATAGAACAGAGCTGCAACCATAGATCTATCAATAAGCGAAATGTGATTTTGGAATTCAACAACGTACTGATGTCAAAATTAGTTTTTTTTGTCAATTTTGATTATTGATAGATCCATGCTCGTACGGCGGTTTAGATTAAATAATTGAAACAACAACTATCAACTTTTTATTGGAGATTAAATTATTTAGAACAAGTGATTTTTTTTCACATTAGTCACATGTCTTGCTTCATGCTTCAGCTAAATTGGATCCTTGTTTTTTAAAGACTTTTCGTCTTCAATGAAACATGTATATTAATGGCTTTTCAGTATCTGTCTTAACTATAAAGATAACTTACAAAGTAGGTAAGTTTACGGCTTACCTTTCATTTGTCTCCCTGACAGATATGGGTCTACGGCGTAAGCCGGCCTGAAGCAACCGCAAACGGCTTTATTACTGACCCACAAACTCATCGGGAAATTGTGAATGGCTTCTTTCTAATGAGAAATACGATGGAGTTTGATTTATTCGTTTATTAAATGAATGGATGTTTAAGAGACAGGTCCCTAAGTACAAATAATAACTAATTGCGCTATCTCCTTAAAAACTGGATATTTTTGGAATTATCATGTCACAACAGCTTCGAGATTCAATATCACGTTCTCCATTTCAATACAATATATATACCACAGAAGTTTATAACTTTAATAAATAAAAAACTATTTTCGTTTATAATTTGGGTACTAATTATATGATTCTGCTCAGCTAATTACGAAATCAATATCTTAATTATCAAGTAAAAGTATTGTCCTGTATAAATAATAAAAAAAAACTGTATGTAGTATTTATTATTCGATCATAATCCAAACACAAAATCTAAATTATACTTTGTTTCAGACAAATTATAGTCAGCCAAACAAATAACCATATACTTAAATTTGACATGTCATACAGTGTATGCAGGATTGAATACGATTCTAGTGTATACAGTATTGTTGAATACATGAACATTAAAATTATATTTTATTTTTATTTTTCATTAATATTGTTCATTTATTTCTATTTATGGTAAGAATTACATATTTATGTCTTCTGGCAACATTTTTTTTTCTTAGCTTGCTTTTTGTTCTCTGTGTGCTGCTGCTATGTACAGCACCAAATATAAAAGTTTTTAATATTTATCATTGCCTATTATTTATTCAACAAGTATACTTGTATATAGGAAACCGCCTCTTGTTTTCACATCGCCGCAACTCATTCTTCCGCGCTGCAACAGGGAAATAATACCCTTTGCTTCAGTGAAGATATCTAAATTAGGCTATTTATTATCATAGAAGTTCAATCTTCTTTTATTTGCATCTTGGATTTCCTCGAGCATAAAGTAAAGAACTTATTTTATTCCTGAAAAATTAGTAGTTGGCTTACATCTTATCCAAACATATTGAAACTTATCAAAGGTGATAAACTTCTATCGATCATTCAAGTGTAGTTATGTTGTCTTTCTCTCTCTCTCTGCAAGCCTATAAAGAAGTTAAAGAAGCTAAAGTGATGGATGGATATTATTCTACGCCATTGAATTTACCAATATTCTACGGTAGGTTATTAGCTTTCCAATTCGTATTACCAATCTAGATGCTGGTTTTTGTCACTCTTTAATATTATAGAAAAAAAAACAAGAATTTTTGATCGATGTGTTCAATAAACTATAATATAAATACATATCAGTAATCCAATGTTAATAGATTAAATTGTGGCTTATTTAATAAATGATCCTATTTCTATACTCTTGTATATATACTTAAAATCGTACTAATACGTAGGTACATACTAATCCTACATAATCGTACTTAACGCCTAATGTCATTATCTACATGTCGACCTGGCGCGAAACAGATATCTCTGAAAGTGGTAAACACTTATTAATATATTTGTACATTTTAGAAAAACACATTACTTTAATACACAATAAAAATAAACTTGCATAAAATATTAATAACTAAAATCTTAATCCTAAAAAGTAAAAAAATCTTTACACTAAAATATCTATATATATCTTTATCTTAAATCTTTATCCTAAGGTTACCCGGAAGAGATCGCATTTAGCGATAAGGTCGCCCTTTGTACAAAAATTAGTTAAATGTTTTTTGTGTGTTTCTCTTCTTGAATTGGCTGATGTACAATAAAGCTATATTCTAGTCTATTCTATTTTTTCTAAACCCAATAATTTTCTACATCTACTAAAGAACCAACCCAAGAGATAGTAAAAAACTTTCTATGTAAGAAACAGCTATATAATATATATTTTCATCGTTACTGCTATAGATCTTTAGTAGTGGACAGTGAATTATGAACTGGCTGCCGAACAAACTTTGGTCAAATTGTTTACATATCAGACAAAGCGCCCGTAAGCGATTATTAAAACGTAATTTGGTTGTTTAGTAAATGTATATGGGTAATTCTTATTGAATAGTTCTAAGTGAATGAAAAGTTAATGTAATAGGAATGTTTGTCCGATAACGACAGTAGAAATTCCTGAATATTAAATGTTTTTACTTTAGAAAAGTCAATGATAACATGACTATTCAAAACGTGGCCAGTTAAAATCCTGCAACAGCTCTACAAATGTAGAGTTGACATCGGAAGAAAATTAACACTTAGATATATGTTGCTCAGATGATTTTTTACTGACTAATGCTGTAAATGTTTCGTTCCCGCCCACGGTACGCTGACTGGATCCGTAGGTGAACCGCCCATTACACTGAATGGGGAGGACATCAGGTGCATTAAGCGTCCCTCCAACGGTTCCAGCACGCGAGGAGGCTTCCCAGCCCGTACCTACCTATCCTATACATATTCGAGACCTAACTATGCTAACAAAGTCATAAAATATTAGGTTGGTTCTAAAATTCAAATTTCTAAACTTCATTTTGAAAATTCTATACAGGTTCCTGTATTGACCGTGTTGTAAGGATGGAGAAGTTGTTTTTTAATGTTTTAGATTTTTGAATAAACTATAGGATTTACCTTGTAAATTATATAGTTTATTTTTTAATTTTCTTCATGTTAACTGGTAACCCAACCCTAATGAAACTCGATATATTCTCAAGGTATATGACTGTCATAGTAAAGTTACTTACTTTCATTAAGGAAAAGTATCTCATTCCTTCTAGTTAGGCGAGACGTGTATCAGAACAATAGAGCGGTTTGGGTTACTTACTACCGACATAATAACATTAAATGAAGGTAGGTAATACATATCATTTGCGTCAGAAGAAAAGTGGGGTAACAGTTTTTATTTACTTTTAATTTTTTATATATTTTACCATAAATTTTTTAAAAGAATTGGTAAAAATATATCCCTACCTCTTCTTTCATACTCAGGAGCACGTATGCAGATCTACGGAGTTAATTATTCACAGTTCTGTAACCTCTGCTTTACGCAAAAAGAGATTTGGTGACTCCTTTCTTTGTCGCACAGCCAGGGCGTGGAATTACTGGTACACGTATTCCCTCCTTCACATGATAAGGGTTACCATGTCGTGTCAAGACGAGAAAAAATTCAAAAGGCATGTGACCACTTTAAAAACTAACAATAAAAAATAATATTACGATGAACGATGATAGAACTCATTAGTATCTAGACAAACTTATGATACATAGGCTTTAGATACTATAAACAATACAATATAAAAACAATATAATTATTAATTAATAAATAAAAATCCGTTTAAACTTAATTATCTGTCGTCAAACTGCAAGGGCCAGTTTGCAAGTCAGATGCGGATCAAGGACACTTCCCCGGTTTTTCTAAAGTAAAGGTTATTTCGTATAAAACATTAACGAT
Source organism: Acentria ephemerella (assembly GCA_943193645.1). Lineage (NCBI taxonomy): Eukaryota > Metazoa > Arthropoda > Insecta > Lepidoptera > Crambidae > Acentria > Acentria ephemerella. The sequence continues at coordinate 1,199,864 of OW971894.1, forward strand.
AGTGTGTTTTTCACGTTTTTTTTATAGTTATGTAACGGAACTTTACAGTTTAAGGTGACGATAGTCCCTTGTTATTGACGTTTTACTTAAATGATGATATAGAAAATTTGACCTATGTTTTATATATAGAAAGGTCTGTGATAAATCAAAAATTATTGATTTCGTTGATAGATAAGTAACCAATCAACGTTAAAATTCCCTTAATGAACTTAGTAATTTATCATGGAATCCATTAGTATATAGTGACATATTCGATCGATACTAAATATGAGGTTTCTGCTTTAGTGATTCACCCGCCTTTCGCCACCTACGTGTGTTTACGTCATTGAAGTTCGTACTCACCAGAAAGGCTAATTGACAATGATTTTAAGTATTTAATGTAGACATAAATTAAGTTAGAGAAATGAAATTAGATTTTAATATTTAAACACGAACAGTATGTGACTCTACATACATTAATAATCACACCCACTTTTGCACAATCACACACAAATATTCACAGACTCAAACACACATGCGTTAGGGCTGCAAAAGAAGCCGATTGTATATTCCACGGATTTTTTCTTGCATATATGTTCACCGATTCCTCTTACAATTGCAAGTCAATTATCTAAATCCTTTTTTTTATTTCATAGAATATACTCCAGAGGTGGCTCCATTGTCACTTAGGCAGGGTGTAATGACGATATCTTGGAAACCGAGGGCAAATTTTAAATATTATAAAACCGAAATAAATCAATAAACTTTGACCTTAGAAACATACCACTTAAAATTGTAAAATAACAGAATCCATTATTTTATAGTTTTAACAACTGGTTATCCTCTTCCTTCTGCAGTGGAGGCGAGTGATGTGTGTGCGCCGGCGCTGATGCTCTGCGGGGCTATCTGGAGCGCCGCGCCAGTGTCCCTGCGCGGCCTGGCGCCTCCCCTGCCGGCCCACCCTGCGCTGCTGGCTGCCCTCGTCATGCACGCACTCCATGACCATCGCATCGACGATGACTCCAGTTTTATAGGTCAGTACCAATGTACAAATTAATTTGAACTTGTAATTCTCGAGGCTTTTAAAAATATATTATATTGTTGGAGATCTGCATAACCAGCATTGGATAATACTGCGTATATGACAAAATGTAGTCAATCGCAAAACCTTGCCTAAAAGGGCACAGACTTTAACCATGGTAGAGGCTCGGATTAGCCCTACCTCGACAATATGATCTGTGTCATAAAACTAGTAATCAAAACTATCCGTAGATAAATACTGAAAAACACCTTACCAGATTTTTGAAATGAATCGCTCAGGTTTATTTATTTATAGAGATTACTTTGCTTGGTGGTAGATTGTAGAAACTCTTGCAGCTACATCTAGGAAGGTACCACCTTCTTTATTTCGGCCGTGGAGCAGTTCACTGTTTAATTACAGGACATGGAAGGCAATAACATATTTGTCTCTGGAATGTAAACGCATCAGTACCGACTTCTTTATAGTGCAATAGGAGTAATTGCGAGTTTCAATCGAATTCAATTGTCTGGATCATGTTTGTCGTCAACTATCAAAATGTATGGAAGCGACAGTAGTGCCTCTGTTGGAACAAATTTTTTATATTGTCGTCTTGATACGATTGATTGACACTAGGGTCTACAGGCACTGGGTATTTATTATCAGCAGCTATTATAAACGGGACTACCGTTTGCTTGCAAATATGTATGATTTTATGTTAGTGTAAGTAATATTATTTCATAGTTTGTGAAAGCGATTTCCACGTTTTGACTATTTCATGCACAGATTATATACAACACGTTAAATATAGACTGCTGTTTATGTCGACGTACCAATGTACACTAAAAATATTATAAAAAGGGAAAATATAAGTAAGTTTATGTGTATAAGTAATCTCGACCTGATGAATTGATTCCGGCAGTTTAAAGCTATATTTTATTTAAATAATAAAGGCTATATTTGATTGGGATTAATATATTTCTTATATGAAAAAACAATATTCTTCAATAAGTTTTAGTAGTTGTCATATAACTTAGTTATTTCGTTTAAATAACGTAAAATCAGAGATACTAAGTATACGTTCACTGCGTACAGAAAATCAACAGATTGAAAACATGATTGCTTAAATAACTGATTTTTAGCACTGATTTAATTTGATACTGTTAGAAACGTATACATATAAGTGGAACTTTAAAATTTATTTTATTTATTTATTTATTTATTTATCTTAACAATGTTTCAACAGCAATTTTCTACACACACAGAATATAATATAATAAACAAAACACAAGCCAATTATAGAAACACATTATTTTACCAAAGAATCATCAAGAAGCCAAAAACAAAAACAAAATAAAATAATAAAAAAATATCAATAAAACAAAACAAAAGTCAGTTATCGCATGTGTGTGTGGTGTGTTTGTGTGTGAGTGTATGTGTGTGCGCTAGTTTATATGCGCGCACCTACTCGCGATGTAAATGTTACAGTTCCTCAACTAAATAAAGTACAGACTTCGATTATCTCGAATAATCGTTTAATTTTGATATAAAACCACGAACATTTTCGAAATTTCAATCTTAGAAATGGTTTCTTATAAAAATCGTATTGGAAACTCCTAAATCATCTACTAAAAAGAAATACTCAAGAGTAAATTGTTTCGAGCGGCAACCCTGCCCCGCCGAAATACTACAGCTAGTCACGCGAGCCAGCCCTATCGGCAGACATCTTGGCGCCACCTCCCCCCGCACCCCGCCATCCATTGTACATATATCACCTAATGGGTTATGAGCGCCTAGTACTTTAGTTTAAAATTTTATTAGAATGATTATTAATTTAAATTGCTAAAAATTATAGTTATTATTTATATTCTTAGCTTGGTTGTATTTTATACATAGTTATTTGGTATGTGCAGTCGGACGTTTTTATATTGTGTTAATTATTATAATTGTTTTGTCTCAGGTTCTAGTTATTCACATCACATATATACAGTTTTAGTTATTCGTAGATCGTGTGAGAAATTTTTATTTATTTATCAGGTTAACCAAGGATTGTGAAGAACGATTCATATGTCAGATACATCATGCTTATTTAATTGTCACAAATAGCGCTGATTGAAAAAAAAATCATTTGTTTCCGACAATACTATTAATATGGCCGGTCAATGAATTTTAATTTGAACATCAGCTTAACTTTAGATACCCCCCTAATATCACAGTTTTAAAACTGTGATATGTATTTAAAGTTTACCGACAGAATGTGTATAACTTGTAAATTATTTAATTCCATTACGTTATTTTAAAGTGATACCACGTAGGTATGTGCATTGAAAAAATATATTTTAGCAGTTAATTTTATTTTTAGGCTAAGTTATATAAACAAATAAACTATAGATTGAATTATAATTATTTGTAACTATTAGTGTTTTATAGATGATTTTATAGACATTAATTCAGTTAGTTGTTTTAGTAATTTGTTTCCTGACGTCACGTTGTGTACGTTTCCAGAAAGTTTAGATGGTACTTTCACAAGATGGCGCTAGTAGTCTAGAATCTCATTAGGAAAACCACCAAAATTAAGTGTTAAGTAAGTTAATTAGTGCATTAAGAGGACCAGTTTAACAGTTCTATTAATTTCAATATAAGTTACATACACCGCTTAAACTATATAGTAAAATACTAAGTTAATGACCTTTCCTGGTATATTGCTTATTAAACTATATTGAACTGAACTATGCAGAAGTGAATAGTGGAGACAAGGTCGACACTGTTAATATTTACACGTACGCCGGTGGTGGCGAAGATCTGAGGTGAGAAGAAGAGATGACCTTGGTCAGTCTGTGGTTGCATCGACCGCCGGTGGTGGCGAAGATCTGAGATGAGAAGAAGTGATGACCTTGGTCAGTCTGTGGTTGCATCGACCCCTCTATACTGTTTGTTTTGGTGTTTATTTTCTTACTTTAGATATAAACACTCTAATCAAGATTCTATAAGTATGCTAGTCCACTCTAATGGCTATTAAAACGCGTCACCTAAAGCTTCCGTTCAAAAATATGTTTGTCAACATGTTGATAGTTTTTACAGTAATTAAAAAGGTCAAACCATGGCAGTTTTTTTTATTAAATATTTGTACCAAATTCACTGTATTTATCAAAGCTCTTACTTTCCTATTGTAACTTAGATAAATGTCACAGAATTTATATGGACTGTTACCAAAAACTTCTTGTTATAGTTGTGGGTCTATCTTCTTGTAAAAATAGTGTGTGTAATGTTAATATAAGTCATTTGTACATGAAATATAAATGGTGAGTTGTTTTTAATTATTATTTTTATTTTTCATGCGATGCGGTTTACTAACTACGGCATTGGATTTTCTATCAATATTTTGGTTATTGGTTTCAACAACTTTATGAAAAAATTCAAGAGAGTATTCCCCCAACAAATTGTGTACAATATTTTGGTTTTCCTATTTATTTTTATCATACTCTAGATTTTTTACCATTATAAATATTAATTACTTCAACCTATAGGTTCTTGGAAAGTAATGGAAAATCTATGTGAAAATAACTGGTACTCCAACGCAGCTGGGTAACTCGAGAAGCTCGGAGGATGTTAAGCTAAAATCCAAAGTTGCGTGATGATGAAAAGAGTATCGAAGACAACTACGTTACTATTCTATATAGAACCAGCAATTCTAAATGAAATAATATATACTTAAAGTTCATATATAATAAAGTTTTATAAGTTAACTTTTTAAAATTGTTTACAACGATATCTGTGACCTAATTAAGATAACTATTTCTCTACATAAATATCAAAATTCCTTTCTTTGTGTACGTGTGAATAACAAACAGACAATGAGGCGAATTCTTAAGGCTTTGTTGTTAAGAAATCACTTGTCGGAACCTTCATTAAGGTCGGCACGCTTAGCTCAGATAACAAGTAAATTCTCACTGAAATAATTAGGCCTGGCACGCATTGGTGTTGCCGATATAATATATAACAAGATTTTTAAAATAATAAGTATATCAATAAATAGTAATCACTAAATAGTACTTAAAATTTGTATTAAATTAAAAAAAAATTGAGAATTCAAGAATGCTTCGTACTAACAGAAAAATATTTATGTGAAATAAGTATCGGTATCTAATTTGATGCCGAATTTTCTTACTGTCAAATTTCCTTAAAAATATTTCAAGTCATGGAGGCAAAAAAGAGATATTTTTTCAATTGTAGCATTGGCTGTTCGCTGCCTTCTTCCAATATCAAGTTCGATTGCTTCGCTCGCTAATTCGCGAAATAAATTTACCTAATTCTGAATAACTAATTTAAGTTTACTAAAGAATACATTTACAATATTTAAACTGTGCTAACTTTCTCTCGGCCGATCTGACCCGAAAATTTAAAACCATTTAACAATTACATTTTTTTTTCACACGTGTACAAAGACAGCGTGTGTGTTAAGCCTAAAAAGTTGGATGTAGAGTATTCAACAATAGAGGTCAAATTACGCAATTGTAACTTATTTATTATGAGTCACGACCGTTTGTTCAAGTATTGAGAACTAGCTTTGACCGCGACTAATGAGTACAATGGACAGTGCACAACACGTAACAGTTTCTTCTGGAGACCACTCTTACTGCGTTCGTAATAATGACGGCTTTCGTAGACTTCGACTACAATTTTAGTAATATTCAATGAGCTGTACTTTTAGTTAAGTAGCGAGTGGAAGTTCATGTGTTTGAAATGGAATTTTTATTTTGTATGCTACCCATCTAGTTAATGTCAAATAATTAAGAGATGAAATAAGAATTAACTTTTTGTGATACATTTGTAATCTAGAGCAGCTAGTTCCAAACTGTAATTTAGTTTTTTAATAATTGAAATGCAAAAAAAGCGTAAGTTCGCTTTGGTCGCGCACTTTGCGACTATTCTAGTCTAGAAATATAGTTAAGGGCAGAAAAATTGAAACTGGTTTGGCCCTTGGAACAAACTGAAAAATCATTATGGCCCGAAGGCTTCAAATTTGCCTGCAAAATTGCCCTTCATGGGGGCGACCTGGGTTCTGCCGAAGCAATTCACTTAATCGCCCCCAAAAGTTTGGGGACCTATGATCTAGAGGAGACGCGGTTTTCGCATTTTAATTATTAAAAAACTAAATTACTAATTACGGCCCGCGGGCCAAATCCCGCGTAGTTTGGAGCTAGCTGATCTAGAGCATCGCGAGAGCGAGCAACTTGGTGCTTCGGAAACCACGTTAGCCCTTGTTACTGGTTGTAACGGCAACTGCTTTCACTTACTGAGCTAAATTGGACCAGCGGGGTGGAGTTATAGCTACAACTCTTCATGTGTGTCAGCAGTGGGACGTATATACGATATGATGATTTAATAAAATATTTTGAATTTGACTTAATGTTCGCAGTTTTAACTTCACTTTTTTTTCTGATTTTCAAAGTCAATTATCTCACTCGGTAACGTTTTAACGGTTAGAAATCTGATCGAAAAAAAATATATTTCCCTCCTACTTTTTAAAAGGTATGGAGAGTGTGTCATATGACGGACTTACCAAAACTTATGGGAACCTTACGCTATAGCAATAAGAGTCATTGTCCAACTAACTTGTAACGCTAATTACAATATTTACGAACAGAAGGTAGTTTACAATCATACAACTCGTAAACAGAGTTTGTTCTAGTTTATTCCATTTACAATGAGTTTTATTTACTTGACGACACAGTGGCGCCAGCGGTTAGTCTTATAACGGAATGAGTCATACTTTACACGGGGTTTTCCATTACACTGAAAATAAGTATTTCAGTACCATAGCTTGTAACGCACAGGATTGGACTCTGAGTTGTTAGGTTATTAGGTAAACAACGCTTGATTGATGGGAGTTTGTTTTTAGAAAACTGAAGCCAATGTTACGTATTAGAGACAAGTACATGAAACAGGGATGAAAATGACCCTCCACACAATTAAATGACAAAATTAAGTCTTGTGGTAAATAAAGAATTCTATTTATAATAAGAAGTTAATTAGAAATAAACCCTTGATATTAATTTCATTACATCTCACGACCGCAGTTAATATGATAAATTCCAATGTCTAGGTTCTTCACCCTTAGTGCAGTACTGCGTTTGATTAAATATTAAAACTTTAGCCATTCGAATTTCAACTTTGTTCCCATCAACTAAGTCTTTCATAACATATTCACGAAACCATTGGATTTTCAACCCTACAGTCGCTGTGTAAAATTGTGATTTTGAAATCGAAACTTCAGTGCATACAAGGTCGCTTTTTACAAGATATTCAGACGTTGGATTCCGTTCAAGGAAGGTTGGTGGTAGTCTCGATATGTACTTGTAATTAAAAGTAAGTAATGTGTCGATTCGTTCTCTCCGGGCTTTTGGTGTACATCCTGAAGAAAAATGGCAAGAGTAAGAATTTGACTATTTAGTTTTTTGACTGTGTGATAGAGACAGACTCACTGGTAGCTGTTTCTTTCGGTTTTCGCTTGGCTATCATGTCACTTAAGCAGGATTTGGTTGAAATAATATATGTGAGATCATTCTTATTCCATTCTAATAGATATTTTTGTAACGGATACAATGTATTTGTATTCAAGGAGGCCACTTATAGCAAAGGCCTACTGTTCTATCTTCTCTATGGCAAAGATGAATAAATATTATGTTTTAAATATCTATGCCCATATATTTTAATGGATTTCAATGGATTACCTATTTTAGTGTTCTTAAATAAAGATAAAAGTCGTGTGACCAGACCTCATGGCATTTTTCAAAACACGATAGTTAAATATTATAGCAAATTCAATTTATAGGATTTTAATAAACAAAATTTAGAAGTATGAAGATCTATTAGCCAAATTGTGACTTAAATTCATATTCATAAAGTGTACTTGGTATTCGCATAATAACAGGCTCATATAGGCATGGACTGGAGCATTCTTTCGTTATAAAGTGAATAAATATTCCCGTTATAACGAAAGAATGCTGTAAACAGAATCGATTACGTTTAAATAAATATAATCGATTCTGTTTATAGTACGGAGCTGTGCCGTATTTGTGTAGTGTTGTATTTTTGTTTTATTGCCATACAATAACAATACCACACTATCTACATATCAGCTAGTAGAAATTACGTTATAATTAACCATTAGTTTAGTACTCAATTGTTTTGTGGAAATTGGCATTGAATTATTTATTATACAAATGATAAAGACATTCATTGTTCTTTTGTCTGTCTGTGGCGACTTTAATATCGATATATTGGGTGATTCTCAAATTATTGTTAGATTTCTAAATCTTTTTAAATCTTTTAATTTAGTTCCTCTTTTCTCGGAACCAACAAGAATAACTGCCACTACAGCTACCTGCTTAGATAACATATTCTGTGAAAATGGTAAATTTTTAAATAAGTCTATAATAAATCGTTTGCAATCTGACCATACTGGGCAGTTCGTGAGTTTCGAACACCTTTATGTTCCAAAAAAAATTATTATTAATTGTAGGCCGGTTACGAAGAGTCGCGTAAAATTTTTTAATAGTAACATCAACAAAAAAATTATAAATTTGCCGTTTCATGAGGATAATAATGCCAATCACCTGTACGAAAATCTTTTTAAATTAATAAGAACTGAATTTGATTCAGTTTTCACTGAAAAGACTGTAACAATAAATCCATTTAAAAGTAAATTCAGTGATTGGGCCACTCCCGGCATCTATAAAAGTAGAAATAAACTGTATGACTTATATGATCTTAAATCAAACGCTAGTGATAATAAATTCCATGAATACGTTAAAAAATATTCCAAAATATTTAAGAAGGTTTGTAACAATGCAAAAGCTATATTCTTGCGTAATAAAATTATTAATTCTAAAAGTAAAATTAAAGCCACTTGGAATATTATTAATAAAGAGACTTGCAAACTTAAATCAGAAGATAAAGAGTTCTGTTTAAAATTTAATAATATTATTGCTACAACAGATAAGGATGTGGCTGACGGTTTTGAATCTTTCTTTTCTAATATAGCTGCCACAACCACAAAACATTTAAATTCTAGTACTGATCATGCCATATCATTACTTGAGTCAAGTATTGAGATATGTAAAAGTACATTTAACTTTACTTACATAACTCCAATAGACATTTTTAAAAACTTTAAACAAATTAACATTAAAAGAACAAAAGATCTATGGGGCATATCAACAGACCTTCTTAAAATAATAATAAACAAAATATCACCTTACTTAGCATTTATATTCAATAAATGTATTGATGAAGGGCAGTTCCCTGATCTAATGAAATATAGTAAAATCATCCCACTATTTAAAGCAGGTAATAAGAGTGATCCATCAAACTTCCGGCCAATTTCTATCCTACCTGCTCTAAGTAAAATTTTTGAAAAAATTATATTTCATCAGTTGCTGTTACACTTTAACTTTAACAAATTATTCCATGAAAAGCAATTTGGTTTTACTAAAAATAGAAATACTACGGATGCAGGGGTCGCACTCATCAAACATATATTTGATGCATGGGAAAATAAGCAAGATGCTATAGGTATATTCTGTGATCTATCAAAAGCGTTTGATTGTGTGGATCATCAGATTCTATTAGTAAAATTGAAACATTATGGTGCTTCAGATAATTCGCTACGCCTTATAGAATCGTATCTTACTGGTCGAATACAAAAAGTTAACATAAATGGCACTAATTCTTCCGGCGCGCCTCTGTATATGGGAGTGCCCCAGGGCTCCATATTGGGCCCCTTATTATTTCTAATTTACATTAATGACCTGCCTTATTTTGCTAAAGACCTCTGTGAAATAGTTTTGTTTGCTGATGACACTTCTTTGATTTTCAAAACCGACAGACGCAAGGACGTATCTGACGAGGTAAATAGTACTCTTTCTCAAGTCCTACACTGGTTCACGGCTAATAATCTTGTTTTAAACTCTAAGAAAACCAAGTGTATTAAATTTAGTATGCCTAATGTAAGGCGGGTCAATATTTGTATTAAGATAAATGAGGAACCAATAGAAATAATTAATTCTACAACATTTCTTGGAATTACTATAGATTCCAAACTACAATGGGGCCCACATATTACGGCTCTGGCAGGAAGATTAAGTTCAGCTGCGCATGCAGTTCGAAAAATAAGACGGCTTACTGATGTGGAAACGGCGAGATTAGTTTATTTCAGCTATTTTCACAGCTTAATGTCGTATGGTCTACTGTTGTGGGGCTCCGCTGCTGACATACAGACGATCTTTGTACTTCAAAAGAGAGCCATTCGTGCAATATACAACCTTAGACCACGTGACTCGCTAAAAGAATTATTTAAGGAAATTAACATACTAACCGTGGCGTCTCAATACATTTTTGATTGTATTATGTATGTACGTAAATACAGTGGTTCTTTTCTTAGAAATTCAGACTGCCATAGCTTCAACACCAGAAATAAGCATAAGCTCGCCTTTCCAAGCCACAGACTGCATAAGACCGGTAATTGTTTTATAGAAATAAGTATAAAAATGTACAATATGATACCACAAAGTTTTATTGAATTGCCTCTGCATAAATTTAAGTCAACTATTAAAAGTTGTTTGATGAAAAAGGGGTATTACAAGGTAGAAGATTATTTTAAAGATAAAAATTTGTGGCCACTATAATTTGCTTCTCTGCACTTATTTATTATATTTTGCAATATTTAAAAATATATTTTTTAATGCACTGTAAAACAAAACATGTATATGTTTATAATACTAATACATAATGACATAATTGATTTGTAAATGTCATTATAAATACTAAAGGCTGAGAGTTTCTTGCGCCGCTTCTTCTCTGCAGCTACTAATTCGTCGAAGCGGTAGTAGGGTTGATTGGGAATATGCATACTAGTGTTATTTTTAATTTTAAAATAAGTATTATTTTAAAGTTAAAACTAACAATTTATTTAGTACATATTGAAATACTATAACTGGGACAATTAGTAAATGCCCGGTTGATACCCAGTAAAATTATGAGTATTGCCTTTATAATTATATTTATTTATTTTCTTATACATATTCCCTGTTGTGACGATTTAAAAGAGCTTAGTAAATAAGTCTATTTAAATAAAGTTATTTTTGACTTTGACTTTGACTTTGTTCTTCGTATTCTATTAAAGCCTTAAATGAACTGATTTCCACACGTTTACGTAACAGCAATCTATGGCTTGTACCACTCGTTGGATATTAATTATCAACATTGTTATGCATATTCATTGACAATAGACAGCTTAATTAGTATGATATTAGCACTAGATTTGATCAATGTGTCTATGATCTTGCAATTGACTCTGATTAACCTACTTTGCATTAAATTTTATGTATAGTAATTTGTATATTATCTAATATATAAAAACTCATGTGACGACTTGACTGATTTTTTAGAAATTGTTTGTGTATATTTTGTTGGACTGAGAGTTGAACGTTGGCCCTTTCCAGAATTTTTCTTTATTTTATAAAACTAACCAAAGTTTGCCCCGTCAGGTAGTATTTTATTATGTTGTATGTATATTATGTTACTTGTGTACTTTCTTATATGTTTCATGCGGATCAATGGTTATTATATTGATAATTTTTATTTGACTATTAGAAAGAAAGGTACTTTATTAAATAAAACTTTAATTAATTAGTGGAAACATTTAAATAATCCATTTGAAATACTTGCACATAAACATTATGATTGCACAACAAATAAGTTTTTTGATGTACAATTTATATATTTATACAATTTATGTATATTTAGGTAAATTAGATTAGATTAGTATGATGCTCAATTAAATACAATTCTGCTTGAACTTTTTTTAAAAGATAAATATAATATATCTCTAAGAATGGTTATTTTCCAAAATTTTATAAATTTAGTTGTATTAAGCATTTAAAAAATAAGTGTTTTGTTTTTAATTTATATTCTAGTTTAGATATTTTTTCTTCTACTAATGTTTCCGACCATAATTTTTCATGCGAGCAAATTACCTGGAAATCCCCGAATAACCGCAAAATTTTCTTGAAACTAAATAACGATCGCCTCCCCAACTTTGTCGCTTTAACGGATACCTTTGTCCGGCCACTGTCCTTTCTATAGTCTCGTTATCGTTGTATTGTTGCTAATCGTCTGCCGCAAAGCAACGATAACGTTTTATCTGTCCTTAGAAAATGTCGTCCATATTGCGGGAGCTCACCCTTCGAGGTTTCGTATCTAAATAGTTTTTGGTATAATACCTACCAAGTGCACTGGTATTTGGTGAACGGTTTTTCTATATCGCTCACCTAGCTTTCTGTTCGTACTATTATATTCTGATGACAAGATGATAGCAAGATTAGGTTGGGTGGACTGATCACTTCTCTGAGTTCTATGTCATGTAGCGTTTTGTATAATCATAATTTGTTGTAAAAAAGCAACTTTTCCTTGAATGGACAATATTAAAATATTTCAATAGCACTTTATAAGTAATCTTTAAAGCACTCTTTGGGCTGGCAAGGTGAGGGTGGCTAGGGCAGTAAGTCGCATGCTTCACTAGCTATCTTCACATATGGACTCCTCTACTGCTTATCATCAGGTGGTGTCGAGTCATTTGCTCAGCTTTTTATAAAAATTAAAAAAAATACCGACGTCTGTATGTCACAGTATCCAATAAAATAAATCTACTAAATGGTTGTAAATTGCCTTTCCTTATAATAATTTATGTATATATATACAATTAAAACTAAATTGACCGCTAAGTATAACACAAGTTACTGATAGTTTTCGAATTGTTTATTTTTAACTATTAATTTTAAACTAATATCTCAATAATTTTCAGAATTATAATTATATCCTTCAATCTTTACTTTTATAAGAGTATGTATAAATGCCTGCCTGAATAAATGTATTTACATTTGACTTTGTCTTTGGAGGATAAATATTATGATGAATATAAAGCTATGTTAAGTATTTAGGTTGTTTGTTTTTAGACTACATAATTGGTGTGAATGTGAGAAATTATAGTAATTATATATTTGGGTATTTCTGTATCTACGTATCAGTATTATGTCTCTTGTCTGTTCTTCTCAAAATAATGTGTTTGTGGTGCGTCAAGTAAACGGCCAGTCTACACTAAACCATATGGCAACTATCATAAGAGTAATTTTGTTTTTTTGGATTTTCCAATGAAGCCAGTATAATTTTGTTAAACTAGCCGTCATCAAGAAAGTGCCATTTGTCCGTGTACGATGTGATAATAGTCCTGTAACTCAATTTCATGTAAATCAAAACTAATACTAAAATTCTTTAATAAATAAATAATTAAAACTGTTTACCAATATATAAGAAACTTTTAGATAGCACTTTTAACTATATAAGAAAGACTTTTTCTAATTATTACGCTACTGCGTTGTTATTTACTACGACCGTAGTCTGGTCGTAGCAGGGCGGGCACGCATGACCCCCCTACCGACCGCCCAGAACTGACTCAGTCTGCCCCGCGAGCTATCTTGTGAGTGCACGTCTGTATCGCTCGCTGACCGCGCACTAATTAAAACTAAAAGAGTATCCCAGAGATACGTGTTCGAAATTCAAATCTGACGTTCGTTTTTTCCAATTCGAATAGTGACAGTTGCACTGAAAAGGTTGATTGTTGTTATTGTGTGCCGTGCGTGAATGAGGATTTATTTCGGAATTACTTTGTTTATACGGTAAAACTTCGATGATATGGTTCAGTTGGAAATAATTTGGTCAATGTGTATTGATTTTTCAACGAATGTAATTGGCTGGTTATAATTCGAGCGTTTACTGAAGGTACCGATAAAAAAAGTTTCATTAACCGAATGCTATTATTATCCAATATATTTTTGAATCAAAATTACAATAAAATATCACTTTTCAATTGCAAAGTTGGTTTCTTAAATATATTTTCATAGCCAAAAATGTATGTGTTTAAAACAGATTACTTGCCTCTCATGTTTTGGCCATGACCAAGCGCACATAGATTATTAAAATGTCAATGCGTCATAGATGACATGAAACATTGATTTTAAACACAATTGCTATTTTTAACTGCCTACCATAGACATCAATGTGATCTATTATATTCTTAGTGAGGCTTGAAGTGGGTATTGACTGATATGAAAATAATAGTTATTAGTATTAGAGTAAGTATATAATCTCAGGTAGCTTTGACGATCTTTGTCACCACCGGTTATTCCATTGTTGCCAGCCTATAAATCTTTTATTAGGTTAGTTTCTTTTTACTAGGTAAATATTTTTCAAAGAACGTGAGCATAAATACGTACACAAGTAGTTTATTATTTATATTCTTCGTATAACTGTATATTACTCACCAGCCCACAAGAATCACAAAAACAGAATACTAAAATAATGAATTAAAATTACAAGTTCGTAACATAAACAATTACAAACGAATAGCAATAACAGTAAATTTATAATTAACTAGCATTCGCCCGCGGCTGTACCCTCGCGAAGTTAAGCCATAACGTTCTCCGATAGATGGACCATCCAGACAAAAAGAATTTATTAGTTCCAACCTAGAGATAACCCCCTACAGACTCACAGACTTTACCTCTTTTTAATATAAGTATACGTTTACATCTATGATTTGATACAGAACCACATTTCAGTGATAAATCGTAGCCCCACAACTGACAACGTCCGTGGCTCAGTAATCCTTGTTTAGTCGGGCTTAACCCTAATTAATTAACAGTTCCCCGAGTATCAATTCTTAGATATACGCAAATATACAATGGTGAGATTTTGAATACTAATTCATATTTTAATTTACTTATTGAAAAAAGAGTTTTCATTCAACTTTGGTAATAAAGCGCACTTAACGCCAATTTAATATAAAAGTAAATATTTCGCTTACATTCCAATCCGACCTGAAAAAGATAGACGACTGGTAAAGTTATTCGTTTCCAAAATGACAGCTTCAAAGCATAGCTGCTTTATTTTCTCGCACAATTGTGTGAAAAAACTTTAATATACCTTGTGCAGTCATATCACTTTATCCAGATAGTTTTTATAAAATATATACCTAAGCAGAAAACTCGATACTGGCGTAATCTATTAAGAAAGCGCCATAAAACCCCAAAGAAGAAGAAGAAGAATAAAAAATCTAGGTTAAAATAAGTCACAAGTGTATGGCTCGTCTGTGTCTAAATTGCCGTTCCTAAAAGCATTCTGACCCTTTCATATATATTCATAGAAATGCAAGAGAGGCAAATGTCTTAAAAGAAACGCCACCATTAATGGTTTCTGAACTAGTACAATCTTCACAGGCAAGATATAACTATTAATTAACTTAGGAATAGTTACTTATCGCTTAACTTTATCTTCGCATTACCTATCAATAGAAGCTTCTTTGAATGTTGTACAAGGTAATGGTGATATAATTAAAAGGATTTTAAAAGTTTTAGACATTTTCATATCAAAGTAAGTCAAACAATATCCTTGATAATTGAAATATGACCAACATCTGGTCGGTATTGGAACCGAGGACGTCTTGTTAGTAGAGACTATTGTCTGTACCGCGGACCGAATGATTATCACTAATCGATTAAACGTTTAATTTACAATAAAACTCTCATACCTTCCATTTAAGACTACTTATAGAAAAAAACAGTACCTTTGTACAATTATCTGTTATTCTGTTGTGTTCTTTTTAATTATATTTGTGTGTATTTATTATACATTGTTACATAAATAAATACCTGTATAACATAAAAGGTTTTACAACTTTGTTATACAACCTAACCCCGTACCATGACATGTCATAATTATCACGTCATTTACGAGACACATTGTTATGATATTTAACAGATAAATCGCACAATGACAAGGTTGTTCAGTCAAGGGCAAATCAATTGTATACTATTACTTTTTCATAGTAAAACTGGGAATCATACCTAATGTCTTATGAGACAGATGACATTGCAATGGATATTGAATTAAACTTATAAATAACTATCATCTGATTTTTATTTTTTACATTAACTTTTAAAAAAATAATATTCGTATAAAAAAAGTACCAGACAATATGCGTGTTCAAACAAAAAACAAATTTAAATACTAATAATAGTTATAAGTAAAATTTACTAAAGCATGTAGTAGAAGGGAAATTAAATCAGAATTAATCCTACTAATTTTTTTAAGTGTGAAGTTTAACTAAACAAACTTATTCAGTGTTTTAATCATATGCAAGCAAATGAGTAAAAAAAACATTCTCAGTCTGATTCTGATTTTTAAATAAAAATTACCAAGTATATTTTCAATTAGGTTGTCCAGAAATATTGTTAATACATTTGTCACATTTATTGATGTATCATCAATTATTCTCAAACCCATTATAGTATGTTCCAAACACTAGTTCATATTATATACTTTTACATATAAAAGTACATTTATTAATTATATATTTGGATTGCAATTGTCAGGTCGTTCACATTTAGGCCAGCGATCAATCACGCGGCGTATTCGGGTTGTTCTTATATGGCTCCAGCCCATTCTACCCCCCATCCATCATTCTTGTTCCACGTTTGACTAACAGTGATACGCCAGTTTTAGACTGAAAGAAAGAGGCTTTGCTGTTAACGTTTTTATTTTTTATTTGCTCTTACATGTGACGGGGTCAGGATAATGATATCGCGTAAATGTTGTGAAATATTGAGATCTGTTGATTTTAGGAAGCTTAATGGTTCCGTGTGTCTTAGAGGAAATAATTAGAATATTTTGTAATTGAGAACAGAACTTAGTAATTCAGTCTATTTAAATTAAGATATTTTGACTTTGAATTATGTTTTCGTAGTTTTAATTTATTTTGAATTCTACCAATAAAAGGGAAGGCAAAGGTTAAACCCATACAGCCATGCCATCTTGTTTTAGTTCAGGGCCAGGATTCAATCCCGGAGCACTTGGAGCCAATGGGATCTCTTGTGGTTCCCTTATCCTGGTGTCTGCTGCATATCATATCTATGTTATGTACTTTATATACTATAGCATCTAAATATCGGTAAGCGTTTAATTTATGCGTACAAACAAAACGTTAAATATGAATATATAAATTATATTAGTATTATTGATGTTGCTGCTATGTGGTGGACAATAACGAACAAATACTCAACGGTTTTCACTTCAAGCTGTTTTTATTTTTGATTCTCCATAATGCGGACATTCACACGGACACGTGCTCGCGAATCACGTTTCTGTGAATTTTTTTGGAGTTGGTACTAAGTTGTTTTTTAAACAATAGAAAGTGAAACAGCGACTCCAGAAATAATTTAGAATTGGATAACTTCTTAAATTGAATTATTTTTGCCTTTTAGTGTTCCATTCCATATTGTTCCATCATTTACTGCACCTAAATCACGAGAACATTTATTTAATTGAGGTAGATTGGTTTTACAAGAATTTATCAAAGGTCTGGATGCAAAAGAATTTTTATTTTTTTGTCTGACTGAAGTAACATTTACTTCAGATCAGAGAAAAATAAAAAGTTATCCTACCAATAAAAGCGCAAAGCAAACAGAAAGGTCGTCGACCTCCAACAATATGTTGGAGCAATAAAATAATATTACGCTACGTACAGTCGACCAAAACAGTGATTAGACTGAATTCAGATTGTTACCAGTAACAATTTTGATGCAGTTCTAAATATTATTTTGGTTATTTGTAGATGACAACTTTGTTATTGCATACGCAGCAATAATTCCAACGAATTATGGTCTCAATTCCGTTGTGCACCGACTAAATTAAATTTAAGTTCAGTACTGTTCTCATTACAATCCGACAAGAAAGCGACAGATCAACGATGACGTCATTTGATGTTCCTAAACATATTTGCCTTTTATAACGCGCTTCATAAAACATACCGATTTAAAACTAAAAGTGTCAACTAACTTGTCGTTCTTAAAAGACGTTCTATCCCTCTCGTATGAATTTGAAAGTAAGAGATACAAATAACTTCGAATTAAATGTATTATAACGAAAAAAATACGAAATGTTTATGAATTTTTACGAAATGTTTGAGGCCTAAAAGTGCCGTCGCAACTAACGAACCGAATATCAAATGACATCATGCATAAGAAATTCAGACGGAACACCTTATTTCTTTGTCCCATAGCCAGAACGTGAAATTCCATACCGATTTGTTCACATTACATGGGTTTCGCTAGAAGAAGTCACATTTGACTTCTCTTGCCTTCTCTTCTCTTCTCTTCTCCTCGTGCCTTTTCATTAAAAGGCATTTTTGGTGCAAGCTATGCGAATGTAAATAGCTTAGTATATCGCGTGCTGCCCAACTTTCTTCCCATATCGACCTATCTTATTGCTTATCATCAGGCGGTGTCTAGCTATTTGATGTTTATAAAATAAAAACCAATTTTTCTGCGGACCTTACATTCAGCCATAATACGAAGTAGAGCAGAGGGTAGATGTATGTAGATGTTAATTTATGCTTTTGTTTTCGTTGTCTTATTTTTTTAGGAGCGTTCGCGGAAGTTGTAGATGACGCAGTCATTGTTTTCGTAATATAACGACGTACATGTATTCGTTCTTAGCAAGAATAACATTAGAAATCCTCATTTTTATTAAGGATATTCAAAGAAATTTAAAAAAATGACTACTCTTACATCTTAATTATATTTTACATACTTTCAATAGTTTGATAAGAAGTTATTAACACTAGATTTACCAGACCAGTCATTTAGACTGGTCGTGCAATTTCAATTTAAAATTGCTACTATATTACACATTTTTTTTTCAGCAATGATGTTATGACTTTTGTAGCTATAATTAGAGAGTACGTTTTATAAACTTAATGTTATTTTATATACATTAGTTACAAATATAATTTTTGTGGTTGACATATATTCAAATCGCTGGTATATCTAGTGTTAAAAGCATATATGTTTTCTGTACAGTTAGTTTAATACAGCTTAGATAATGCTGATATTATCATATAATTATTATGTTAATAATACAAGCACTTGTTTTACACTGATATATATTTTCTTTATCTTATTATTTTTCTATTTACAACCATGGTATAACTAAACATAAATATGTGGTATAAAAATGGTCGTGAACATATTAGTTTTGTTTTAGTATCAATAAGGAACAAAACAACAATTATAATTAATAACAAACAAACTAAGGAAGAAATACAATTAAAATCAATAATTTCAATCCATCAGTCTTAATAGCTAAACTAGTTTAATTCTTCAACTAGTCAACCATGATACAAGAAGAGCCTATACCTAACATAGTTTTTGTTATCCAAAACCCAACTTTATTTGTGTTGAAATCTAACTTCCAAATTTCCTTCAAACTTTTCCATTTCAGAAGCCTTATTTCTTGAAATAGAGTTCACAAATCTAACACAAGAAACACGTTTCAGCGAAACCTTTGGCTTCTAATGAAGTAATACTATTTCCTGTGTTAGTAAACTTGTGTCGTACAATTCACCAACATTGGCCATAATCGTGGGGAAATGAACGGCACTTAATAGAAGTACGCAAGCACTATTGGGGGTGTATTTAGACTCTTTATTTCCATTATTTGCCACATTTTGAACTATATAGCAATGCTTATAAAGTTCACTGTAAACCATAACTAAACTAAATGAGAATACGAGTTCATAATACGCCCCCTTGGCGATAAAAGTCGTGTGTTAGAGCCGCCCGCTCTAACGCATATCAGACACGCACCGGCTGATTGTAAGGTTGGCAACATAGATATTTTTCTATTTTTACTGTCATAGAATGTCAAACAGGTAAATAGATATTCCACCTTTTTATTTAGAGGAAAGACATGCTGCTATCTGTAAGACCTGTCTCCTTATTTCCTTCTTCTTCGCATTTCCATTATCTTCTTTTCTATTTCTATGCCGCATTGTATCAAGTTATTACACGAGAAAGTATCATCCAATATATACTGTACCTTTTTTATCGAAGAGTAATCTGTTTACGGACCTACCCGCCACTGGCTGATAAAGTATACCCACTTAAACTGCCTGGAAATTCCCTCCATTGAACTGCGAGGGCATGGGTGACCTGCGTTCTGCTAAAGCAATCCACCATAAAACCCTCAGGGAGTCCAGCCTTACGGTCGGGCTTAGCGCTGATGGAGACGTGGCGGTCTGTGCAATGCGTGCTAGGGAGCCACCACACACTAGACCTAGCCTGGCTAGGCAAAATAAAACGGACATTTCTTAATTTAGAGTCTAAGTATTGTCTTGTATCAACAGTTAACGCACCAGTTTCAAGTGATAGGAAATCTTTTGGTGATGGGTTACCTCTAACCATCGGAGAGATAACGGTGTGCTTAACTGGACTTGACTTTTTAACATAACATTTTTATAAAAGTAAAATATTGTTTTCGGCTTAAATTAATCCGTCCTTTCAGCATTAAGAAAAGCCGAAGAACAAAGTATTTTTATATCTTTTGCGGCAGCCCTATTACTCGCTACCGTAGCACGTAACTATGTCAACCTTTTATCGTAATCCTTTTCTGAGTATTCAATTAGTCACGCCCCTTTCATTTGTCACATCACAACACAACAGAGGTTGGATTTCAGAATTGAAATAATTAGTGAACAATGAAACCACTAACCTATCTATCAGTTTATTTTGCATTTAAAGATTTTGATAAAATAGAAAAGTGTGCTTCGAAGAAAACTTGGTAAAAAAATACATTTTTTGTCTTTTACGGCGTCAAATTGTCTATGAAGTTCGTCATAAGATCTAGACGAAATTGATGAAATATTTTTATAACGGTGGTTATTTATTAATATGTTGTATCAAATTGGGTTGTAAATTTTAATTGGTAAACATGCATAGTTTTCCTGTTACCTGTTTGTTATTCTATAGTACTTTCTTTATATGGGGCTTGCTTAGCGATTAACACCCATAACATTCGATGGCCAAAAATTGTTTTCGACTAAAATTTTTTTCAGCATCAACTCAAAATATTGAAATAAAAAGATTTTATTCAAGAGATATTTTAATAAAAAAACCCTCAAGTTATACGCTAAAACCTTTCCAAGGTCTTTGAGAAGTTTCCGATAAATTACCAAGTTGATTTGAACTCTGTTCAGGGTTGGAATATCAATTCAGATTCCTTCGTACCGGCAATTTAGTTGAGTTTCAATCTCAAAGGTTTTAATGGATATGCCTTATTTATCGCTGAGTGGTCAGTACAGTCAGTCAGTTTGGCGTACTATCCAGAGGCAGAGATCTCGCGTTCGAGTTGGGTAGGATATATGTATGATATAAATATAATGTGTTTCTTTAATTGGCTTGTGTCTTGATTATTGCATTATATTCTGTGTGTGTAGAAAATTGCTGTTGAAACAGTTGAGATAAATAAATAAATAAATAAATAGATATTTAGAAAAAATCGTACCTTCATGATATGGAGATAATTCGTTCTATGCTTTTAACAAGACCATATTTTACAGGATAGGTAACACTTTTGAAGGCTGTACAGGCTACGGTGTCTGTATTAAAATGTCATAATATATGTATTAATAGAAGAAATTCATCAAGTTTCGTTCCTCAGTCCGCCAGTCGTCAAACAATATAAAATCTGTGTCAAAAGAAAACGTGTTGTGTCTGATAACATATTAAATACAAGTTAAAGATTAAAGAAAGAAGGTAGTTAATAATTTGGTAAAGGTTGTCTTGTATTATATTAACAATATCATCAACAAATGCTTTGTAAAGTGGGATGTAATTGGTTTTATACATTTACTTAATTTATATGTTTTAAAGAGTGCTTACTTATACTTACTTACTTATAAATTTTATTAAATGCCCCTTGGTTCATTTCACTTGTATATGCCATAAATTCATGGGTTGCTTAGAAGCGTTCTTTTATAGATGCAAGTCCACTTGTCTTTTTATTGTATATGACATAATTTGTGCTCTCTATCTCTCTCTCTCTCTCTCGCGTTTATAGAGTAACAATGACAGCTCTTACCGATTATGTTTTATATAGTTTTTTCTTTTGAGTATGATAAAATAAGTTTTATGTAAACACAACAAAATTACAGACAAGTGATGTTGTACATCTCTTTTACTTACATTAAAAAAGTAATAAAATATTTTCTTTGTTTTTAAAGTTCAATGAAAGAGTGTAACATAAAACACTTTGTTTAATTCCGAATATACACCCTAAAACGGTGTAACAAGCTACCTAATACACTAAATTAGTGTCAATTTGCTTTCAATGGGTCGCGCTACGTAGATTACACTGATTTAAATCTCAGTTAACTAAAAATACTGCATTATAAATAATAAAAACAACATTTTGTTAATTCTACTGATTATCAGGTGTTTTTTACGCTCGTGGCCTGGCACGTGTAATTATATAGAAACTATACTTCCTTTTAAATACAAGAGCAAGATTAGATAGAGTTACACACATTTCAACCTTATTGTGTTATAGTTAAGAGTTTTCAATGTTGATCTTGATGTGGGTAACGTAATTGTTGTAATTATAGAAAATGGTAATGTCAGCGGATGTTAGACGAGTATGGATAATAACATATTTATCTAACAATACAGATTTGTGAATATGGAATTAGTTTTTATTGATGCCTCATGTAACGTAATATAAGTCGATAATATAAATATTGAAAATGCAATAAAGATTAATAAATTATTTAGAATTAATCTCCTAATTTAAAGGAAATAAAAGGGACTAAATTCTGTGCAAATAAATTTTAGTGAGTTAGCAAATAAAATGATTTATTTTAACATTACCAGCATAGAGGGAGACAGCATGTCACTAAAGTAATCTTGTTATCTCAGTTCCGCGGACATGTGCAAATGCAGGAAATCTCAAATAACACAGTAACTTAGACTTTTTAAAACGTCGTAGACAATATTAACTTTTTGACAATTGAATAAAGACGGGTTTCAAAAAATTTGATGTGAAAATTTGTATATTGAGTTTGATAATGAGATTTTTTTAAGCACACGTGATTTGTGTGAGTGATAAATGATATAATACGTCCCTTTAAACAAATTTAACGTATGTCAATCGCTTCTGTGGTCTAATGGCTGAGACCACATACTTCAGATCCGGAGGTCAATAGTTCAATTTCCAGTGGAGGCAGAAATTTTCTGCTCGGTTTGGTTGGTTGCTGGGCTTTTCTTAAGTTTGCCTGGATAGCTACCACCAGTTTACCTAAATCTACCTCGATAATAATAATGTCAACAGCATTGCTATGTTCCGACAGTTGGATGTAAGATATCAGTTGCTCTGTGTTCACTTTCATTGAAATTGAGAGAGATTTGGTGATTTAGTGAGATTCGTCTCACCTGATTGTAAAAGTCCGAAGAACTATCGCGTTTAGAATTTAAAAATATATATTATTTACCATTAATTTATTCCTCTATTTATAAATATGATATGGGTTTTTGGCCGATTAAATTCCCAAAACCATCATTATCATCATCTTTAGCCTATTTTCGTCCACTGCTGGGCATGGATTCAGGCATGCCTGCATATTGGAATATGCAGGCATGCCTGAATTCACAGGCATGCCTGCATATTGGAATCATATGAGAAGATTTAAGCTATAATGCCACTACCAGATGATTTATTGATACTTTATTATCTGTATATTTCTATATATAAGGGGTACTGACTGGCGTACTGAAATACAGGCAAAATACTTGCCTAGTTCAGACTCCAGTCTCCCACTATCTTATGCACCTGTGTCACATGCATATGATGTCAATGTAATTGTTAAGCTTAAGATAATGTTTTTTTGTTTATGTTATTGCTTTTATATCTTTAACGGTATGATAAATATGGGTTCACATATATATACAGGGGTATTTTTTATAAGATTGAATTGGACTATAAAACTATAAGAATTTAGACAGACCCATGACAGACCTTATGATTATTATTGTAATGGCTGTTTTCGCTTCAACTTCAAAAATAATGTTGTTCCCATCAGATAAAAGACCAGGGACAGTTTTCAATAACAAAGTTTGTAATATAATATTCAAACGAGTTAAGCAACATCTGATGAAGGGATGTCTCAATTTATCGATAGCAGCAACTATCGTTTCATCACGTTTTCTTACTAGTGCCGTGCGATTTGTTTACCGAGCGGTTACCTAACAGGCGCATTATTTTATGCACTGATGCGAATCAGGAGACTACGAAACAACGTTGTGTCATCGTTAATAGTGACGATCGAGTATTAAGTGATTGTAGTAGCTGTTAACTGGAATTTCAGTTGAAATATCTGCTATTTTTATCTATCTAGTTTGCAAATCACAATGAGGTTCTTCTGTGAAACCTTCTTATAAGGATTATAGATGACGATTTATGGTAAATAGGAAGCTAATACTCAATGAAAATACTTAACTGTTAATTTCTCTTTATGATTTCCAAGCCAAAATAAGATCTGACGTGTCAAAGAAATCTTTTTCCAAGGACAAGAACATCTATCTATTCTATATATGTTTATATACACATACGTACGTATATGTTTACATATTTCAAGAGATAACCTCCATCACTCAGTGAATATAAATGCAGTCTATATTCTTAATAATAATATTAATATTAAAATACTGAAAAATGTTTGATACATTCATTTTCATTACTACCTTCCGCCCGTAGTGCCCGCGTGGTGTTCGATCTGTCACAAATATTATATAACCTATAACCTTCTTTGATAAATGGACGGTTTATCACAAAAATAATTTTCCAATTCATGCCAATCATTTAGAGACAGCGGGACACCTCCCCGGAGGTGATGCCTGTCGATTAGAACTCCTCCAGAGGCGAATCGCCCCTTAAGGCTCGAGGACTCTCCAAGGTTCTCGCCTCCTTAAACCCCGGTAACGCTGTAAAGGTCATCTGCGGCCAACAGTATTAGTCAGTCCAAAAAAAAAAGCCAACCATTCCAGAGATTGTCCCGTGCACCCTCACAAGATTTACCTCTTTATTATATCAGTATAGATTATTTATATCGAACCTAGTATTTACAGTTATGCTTTTATTTATTTTTAATAATAATATTTGAAATATTATTGTTTATTTTCTTCATATTTTAAATGCTGTCAGCACGTATTACTGAGAACCTTAGTACCCATATTGTAATTGCATGATAAAATCATTGTAATTATAAAGTGATTAGAAAGAAGCAAGCTCTAGATATAACTTATACCTGACTAAATTACAAACACTAGTTAATACATACGACACGCCTCATCAACAGACTTTAAGACTACTAACGTATGTTGAAGAAAAGAGATTTATTAAAAACAGGTGTTAATTAATACAAATAATCATATCATTTTGGATATTAACGACAGGCTTGCCGGATACGAGGTTCGAGTCCCAGCTGAGAGAGATGATTCTGATAAACACGAATAGTCAAAGTCAAAATACATTTATTCCATCTAGCTAGTTCTATGGTGACTGTACATACTTTTGGCATACTTTAGAATAAAATTAAAATACTCAAAGTCTAAGTCAAAATATCTTTATTTAAATTATTATCTTTATTTAATTTACTAAGTTCTTTTAAATCGGGGAATATGTGTGAGAAAAAATAAATTTATTTAATTAAAGGTAATAGTGATAACTTTCAATCGTTATTAACAATCAAGTGAAATAATTTTAATGGTGCTAATTTCTGTTTCCGAGAGGTAAACAATTAAAGCTCCAACAAAATGTAGGTATAATTGTAATTGCTGGTGCCTGCTTTCGTTGTTTTCATAATTTCATTCCAAATTGTATTGTTAGGAATAGCTTACACGGCAGTTCAAAATTTGTATTTGATGAAAAAAATATAAAAAAGAAATTTTAACAGAATTTAGGACAAGACAATATTACGCCATTATTCTGTGCTTTGATTGGATAAGTTGTTGGGCGTGGTTGTTACGGCAACCGCTTTTATTACCAGGTCGCATTACGCCATCGTGGTTATGTTGTGGCTTAAACTCCTCTTCATTATATGTTGATATGATTTCAGCGTGTAATCGTGTAAATAAAACCTCATTACACGTAATCGCACATTATAATTCAGTGCGCAAGCGCAAGCACGCTGAATTTTCATTTAAAAGTGTCGGAATCTCAAAAGGTACGTGTGTCCTTAGCGTTTCTCCGCGCATAGCATAGTGATGTTACTGAAAGTGAAATGTGTTAGAAAGTGTTACTAAGTGTTACGCATAGTGATGTACCTGTGTGCTTAACGAACACGAAAATATGGGGCTTCATAAGCGAGAAAGTAAGTATGAACGAGTATATACAAATTTTGACGATGAAAACATTATATACAGCGTAAGTAAATGACCATCTTTCTGCTTCCTTATTAAATGGATATAACAAGTATATGTAAGTGTATTTCAATCTACGGAAATGTATCCTATTTCCAGTCAATAAGCGACATTTTCTAATAACTAACATAAGAATCAAATATTATATATTTTCTATGTTATGCCTGTGGTGGTCATGGTGCATGCTCTTAGCCTAAATTTCGGGAACTCATAAATAACAAATATAAATAGGGATATTGAACAGTTTTCATATACAGTTACCCCGTTGTACTTGAACCAAAAACGGAGGAATCGAGATATTACAACTTAATTGACTGATATGAAAATTTGAATATAAAACACATTTTTATCAAGAATGACAAAGACACTAGAATTTTGGAGTCTAAAATTCTAGGTTAACGATACTTGTAATATGTAACAGGCTCTCTTTGTGAATACAAATGGTACATAAATATATAATCTAGAATCTCAAGCCACGAACGATATAGTGGAAACACACCATACAAATTCGAAATCACTTTGAATCACGTTTAATTGTGTCACTTTATAAAATTGCCTCAATTAAGTATGATGATGAAAATTGCCGCATTACCATCGAGATCCATTAATTTGTAGGTACACACTGCATCACGAAGTTTACGAGCATCACAGATAATAATGAAACTGGCCAAAGTACAAAAGAGAAAACGGGTTTATGCGCCTTCTGATAAGATCTATTCTATTCTATTCTTCTAAAGGACAGGGGAGTTCAAGATTACAAAAATAACCTTGTTGACATCTAGCTTCTTTATTATATTAATACATAAATATAATACTAATGTACGCATATTGAACATCAATCCACTATTTAACAAAGCGTATAATATTTAACATTAAAATATTTAAAAAGCACTTTATAAATATACTTTAAAGCACTTTTTGGGCCGGCAAGGTGAGGGTGGCTAGGGCAGTATGTCACATGCTTCACTAGCTATCTTCACATATGGACTCCTCTACTGCTTATCATCAGGTGGTGTCGAGTCAATTGCTGTGCTTTATATTTAAAAAAAAAATGCAAATACTTGAACACTAGCAAGGTCTTTTAAGGTCTTCGTCATCAAGATGTGTGTGCTCTGAACAGTTTCGTAAGGCTGTCTATTCCTAACATCTACGTCCAACCTATATAGGCGGCTGCATCAGGACTAGCTTATAAGTTTAATTTAAGTTCAAAAAGCTTGCCTCTTATTTAAAATCTGTATAAGAAAAAAATATCTTCAACATCTTATTTATCAAGTACACCTCTCATATTCTGTAACTAATAAATTTGTAAACTCAACACCACATATCTGTCAAAGTCCACGTTACACAGCAATTCCGATTTACGGTGAAATCACTTAAACTATCGTTAAGTCATCTGAAGTCACTGCGCGTAATGACTAAAGACGCCGTGAAAGTTGCGCTTGAGCACGTTTTGATGGTTTACGCCCGTTGACATCTAAGTTATTGCCTAAATGGCAAATTAATTATTTAATTACAAATTAACAAAACCACATATAAAATAGTAATTTTTAGTTGAGCTTGTTATTTTAATAAAAATTATCTGAAATATATGAATAAACGCAATTTCCAATATAAATAAAACCAGTAAAATACAAAAAAATATGCAGTCGAATTGAGGTCTTCCTAATAAGCCTAGCTAATGCATTAAATATTGTCGTAGTTATGTAGTTTGCCTCAAAAATTTAAATCTTAAGTGTGCATGTAAAGTTTTCTTTGTTATTTTGCTTAATAACGCATAATTTTTTCCATCTATTTATATATAGCGATTTGGCAGACTCAATTCCTATTGTTCTTTAATGGTCTGTCGTGAAATTAATCTTGACTTTTTCTTAAAAACTGTTAATAACACAAGAACAGCTAGTTCAATTGCTCGCTACAAATAGGAGATATAACTTGAGCCTTTGCCAATAATTGCCAACAAATCTATCTAAGTAAAATATATTATCACCAATTATAAAAAACTTTAAGGATGTGCAGTTAATGGGGATTTATTATTTTTATTCCTAGTCACTTGTTTTTGGTAATTAATATTAAAAATATAACAATTGTATGTCCGAAATTGAGTAAGCTGCTGTAAATATATATTTTAAGACCTTTTTGTAAGTACACAGCTATATAATATAAAAAAAGATCAAACGAACTTACGTGATTATGTGAAGTGTGATCCAAATTCTATTAGTTGCTTCATTCGAAGATATAGTCTACGAGGTAGATAGAATAAAGGACGAATCACCACAAATAAATATTAAAATAAATTTATGACCCAAAATAAATATGGTACGCGGGTAGAGCCCGCAGCATCGTTTTGAAAAAACTTAACGCACGATTCTGTTATTGGTCATTTGAACAAACAATCTGTGTTCAACTAAACTGAATTTGATTACGATAATAGATCGCACTGTCATCGGGCTTTCTCATTATTTGTTGTTATATTAATTGAGCTTAGAGAATTTGCCATATTCACATACCTTACACTATGTTACGGTGCATTTTGACCCATCAAGATATTTTTGCTTACTTCCTTATATCTTTTGGCTGGAGCAGCCTGTAGTCCTGATAAGCGAATTCTAGGACTCATTTTAGTTCTAAAGCATTAAATTGACATAATATACGTTTCATAGCATAGTTTGTAAAAAAGTTATATAGTCATAAAAGAGACAATTAAGATAAACTATCGATACGCTCTGGCTTCGCACGGGCGCAATGTAGATACTTGTATTGGGCACTGTGGAGTGACTAATAATATTATGTTTAATCTATACTATTTATAGGATATTTTTGCAATGCAATATATACAGCTGAGTTTTAATGAGACGGCAAACATGTTTTCTTTAGAGGTTATTCTCGAAAGCGTGACATAACTAAGGTTTAGCCAGTTTTGCGATGTAAGCGCACAAAAATATGTTTATTACGACATTCGCATTACAAATCCTGGAATTTTTTGTTTTTTTTACAAATTCCTCTTGAACCACTATATATTCCTGAAAACTGCATTAAATTTCTTATGTAGGGGTAGTATTTGCCAGTAATTGTTTGATCGTTTTATTATATGATTTAATGTTTAAATAATGGGGCATGCACAGATGTAATGAAACGTTGACATGTCCTGTAAATGAGATGGTGAGAGACAAATAAAATTTATTTGAAGTGAGCTGTTTTAGTAAACATTGTATTGGAAGCAGGATGACTTGTATCCTACGCTGTCAAGACAATAAAACTTCTTTTGGATTTTACAGAGTTGGCAACGCATGAATATTAGTTACCAGTGAATTAAATAGAATAGAATAGAATATATTTATTTGGTACTAATTATAATATAAAAACTGCGTTAAATATAATTAACATTGAAGCTAACTTAAGAATAAATTAATATAAAATATCAAATAGGTTTACGCTCAGCACATTGTCGCGACTGGGACTGTCACGACGCTGGTATTCTGCGGATACCAAACAAAGTTCGATATATATACATATACTTATACATAGACATACACTGACCAATTATTTTATACTTTAATATATATTTAAAAAAGATATAAGAGTACAAGCAATTCACTCGATCAAATATTTATTTTTATATCCCTGAACACTGGATGAGCCAGGCGGGGGAATATTGTTCCGACATTTAGAGGCGCAGTGCTCAGTAAACATAGGCCCAACGCTTGTTCAACACGTTTATTGTTACAGAGTCCTTCGTTTACTGTACAATACAGTGAACGTAGCGCTGTGTCACAATTTTGATCAAAAGATTAACAAAGTAAATATTATATTTCCCTCCTTTTTTGTTTCAACATTTATTTACATTTCTAGACGACACCTTAAAGTCAATGAACTTACAATGGTTTTTACGCGACAAAAAGTATTTAAGGATATCGTCATGTTTATGGTTTTAAAGCATCAAGATGTGTTCATGGACTCTTTGAAGCCGTTTTATTTAAGGCTAGACGTCTGAAGGTCATGTGAAAATCGATATGGCGCGGTGTGCGAGTACCGCTGGCTTAGGTAAGGGTCCGTTTAGACGCACTGTGTTGTCGTTGGGTAGATAGAAATGAAATTGACAACTAAATCTATAAAATTAATTAACTAAAGTAAAAGTCATAAATATCTTATTCAAGCTTATACTATACCTAAGTATTATACTATTTTAGTCCTTATTCTGAGAACAAATAATGATC
The DNA here is from genome assembly GCA_943193645.1 of Acentria ephemerella. Taxonomy (NCBI): domain Eukaryota; kingdom Metazoa; phylum Arthropoda; class Insecta; order Lepidoptera; family Crambidae; genus Acentria; species Acentria ephemerella. The sequence continues at coordinate 1,230,439 of OW971894.1, forward strand.
TCAGTGACAATAAATATTGAATTGCATGCTATTTTAATAAATGGTTATGAAAATAAAAATAATTGCAAACGCAACTAGAAATATCCATTGTAACCGGCCACCTAAGCTATCTAAGTAGCCTTAGGCTACTTGTTTCTTTGATTTAGTGTGCCATAAATGATATATTTATTATTCAGCAGTTCAACTTCGGACTAAAGAGAATCGTTGAACGATAAATAATTTTGTTAGATATTTAAGATATTTAAGAGTTATAGAGCAAACTATTACTTGAAATAAAGAGATAGAATTTAATTCAATTTTCTAACGAATTCCATTGCATTAAAAGAACTGCATTCTGTATTACGATTTATTATTAGCTGCATTGAAAAATATGAACATTGATAATTTATTAAGGTCAGATTCAGACCGACTATTATATTCGTAGTATTAGCGAATATCTGCTCATATCTGCATACACCTTAACAATATCAGTTGAGAGTTTGTCTGTCGTATCTTGTGACGTCACTATCATAACATAACCTGGCTGTAGATTGGGTAATAGCCAAATAAGTTTATGTGATACTGAGCCAAGTTATTAATTGCGAAACTAATGTAATTATAAGAGTTGTTTTTATATCGATACTTAAACAAAATGTATAACATTTAATACTACGAAATTATTGCAGAAACATTTATATTATTTTCAGTTTGAACCAGTAACCTCATTATTTTTAAACTTCATTTATTATTATTTTGTTTCATTATAATTAAACCTTTTAATTAAGAAATAATTTTATAGTTTCTCATTCTATATGATCTACCACGTACTGTGTTTCGATTGTCAAGCACTTTCATTTGATACCCATTTGTGTAATTACCCATATTTAGAAGATTGCAATAAATATGAAATCCGCCATTTTGTACCGGCGGTCACATGAATTTGTTCATGACTTACTGTATGTACTGTGATGAAGCCCTTTCATGAAAAATTCAAATATTAAATATCTAAGAATTTAAAAACAGGACTAGCTAAAACTGTTTGAAAAATGTGTGAGAGGACTTATATGATCAGGCACTTCTTATCCATGGGCCAATATGGTCAAATACCCAATGGTTCTACTATCCATGGGGCTACTTAAATAGAGCATCAGCACTTTCACTGTGTTAAACTCCCCTGCTGTTACATACCATAAGCATAAATTGTAATATCCTATAGCAATATCCAGAGGGCCAAGACAAGATGCAATATGATGACCTTAATCGTCGCTAATTGAAAATGTATGGTATTTATGGTATTTAACAATTACACCCGATTGCTAATCGAGGGATTATGTCAAATCCCTTACATTTTAAAATGCATCGTGTCTAAGTCCTCGTGGCTTCAATTGGTAAAGGCGACAAGGTACTTACTTAAATGCGTGAGAGAGAAACCGCTGTGTGCTATCGACAAATGCTACAAGGCTCGTCGTGAGCGTTTTTTTTACGTTGAGTACTTGTTAGTTGTTTTATTTATTCAATAAGCGTTATACTTAAATATTTTTGAAGCCTCATGTATATATACCTTTTTAAACGTAGCTGTAACAATATGAACAAGCATGTAAATATCACAGTTCCATGTAGAAGAAGAAGAGCTCTTTGACCTTATCCCTCCCTCTCCTTCCTTACTCAGGAGTACGCGTCCTGGTCTACGGAGTCACTCTTTTACTGTCGCCACGTCTACTTTGCGCAAAAGAGATTTCGTAACTTCTTTCTCTATCGCACAGCTAGAGAATTCCTTATCGACACACGTATTAATACAACATGGGTTTCTTTAAAAGAGGTTTGAAAAAGAACTTTTTGGGCCGGCTAGGTGGAGGTGGCTAGGGCAGTATGTCGCATACTTCACTAGCTATCTTCACATATGGACTCCTCTACTGCTTATCATCAGGTGGTGTCAAGTCATTTGCTGAGCTTTTTATAAAAAATAATGTAGTTATCTTAGTAGTTATCTCAGTTACGTAAAATATTCATATCTCATTTGATCTGCAGCCTTGTGTACCTCCAATAACTATCAAGTATTTCATGTTCCCGCGTAAAGTGTACGGTCAATGTGTACCGGAAGTGGGCCCGGTCGCCATTACCGTTACATTTTGTGTGTTACATGCGTGTAGACGAGCCTTTAGTGCAGCGCAAGGTACAAGCGAAAGCGATGTCTAATTGGACTCTTTTTTTTACACAGGAATAAACAAACACTTGTAAATGAAGTATAGTATTCTCCTTATCTTCAAACAAACTAGTTAAAAGTGACATCAAATAAAATCCACTTTTTATAATATTAGAAAGCGAGTTTAACGTTGTGCTAAGTGTCTACATATGTATAAAACTTATATATCTCATTATTAATTTATTTTTATGTCTGACATTTATAGAGTCATTTAAAATATATTATAAATAAGCAAATGCTCATCCTGGACAGAATATCAAAGTCAAAGTCAAAATATTTTATTCAACTTTGATACAGATATATTATATATATACTTGAACGTCAACCAAAGCCATCTGTTCGTACTAAATCTAGGCTAATCGTCCTATGAAGAACAGTCGAAAATCGAGATAGATGTACCAACTATTGCTGGAAAACATTATGGTGGCTTACTATAAGAATGTAAGCAAAAGAGACTAATATAATGGGAATAATAAAATAACCTTACCAGCTCAGTTAATGTTAATAACTTATATCTTAAGCACTTATAATACGGTTATTGTGTACACTGTGTGGCGTTGAATAAATGTATTTCTTTCATTATTATTCTGATAATTATTTAGGCCTTAAATCTAATTACTTACACCGAATTATGTAGGTTGTGGTGCGGGTGTATCGTTGGGAGAGATTGTTATGTATGTTATAACCGTTTGTATGGCACTTAGGGCTACGCTCAACGAGTATTGGATTTGTCCCTTGTAGTTTGTATTCAAAATAATACGATTTTACTACTTTTGCAGTACTACTACAATTTTAGCTTGGTTAGTAATGTCATATTATTATCTCTTATTCATGAACTGACTAAGTCCATAAACAGTTCTTGATTTTCTAAGGATTGATGAAAACAAGTTTTTAGCCGTCAAAAGTAATCATTTTCATAAACGTATAATATAATCAGTTGAAGTCTACTAATGGAATTCAGTAATAGATCTAATTGAAAATAATTGACGCTAGTCTCATAGAAGTCAAGCAAAGTTAGCATTATAAAACTGAATCTGTTTACTAAACATTATACGTATGAATCTCAATATATATTCGTACATTTTAGTCCATTGTTCTTGACTAAAAATTTTGATAAGAGTGAACACGAACATGATGTCTACTGTACATAATAAAAGGCTTCACTAGCGCCAGCGTAACGCATGATGACCCATAAGTGCTGAATACGGATTGCTTTGACTGACGCGTTTTTGCGAAAAGGTCCGCTGATTCATTAAATTTTTGGTTGTAGTATATATTACCTATATATTATGCAACTTTTAGGTGATTTGTCACTCTGGTCCCATTTTTAAGCTCCTTTTTTCAATTTAATTAATAGTGCTATTTCTTTCTTTCTCAGAGAATGGTCTCCTCTCGTATGAGAACCCAAACTACCACTTGGATCCATCGAGACTCGAATCAGCAATATACAGTGATCTGTACGACATGCATGAAGATAAGCACCTGACCGACGACTACGACGCCTACCTAGACAACAGAAGGTGAGTGTTTTAATATCATAATTGATGTAATCATCAATTTCTCATTTAAAGAACTCAAAAAATTACGCAGTAAAAGTAAGTAGCTGCGTAAGTTACTGCGTAATTTTGATTAATATATGGATTAAACCTTTTGAAACCCTCACCGAAATTATAAAGCTACATGTTAATCTTTGCTTTTAATCAAAACGTTTTCTACTTAAATTCCTCTGTGTCTTTTACATAATTCCAGTGCTAAATTGAATGTGGCCGAAGAGAAAGAGTTCTATCGAACTCTCGGCAAGTTGCCAATTTTTCATGTTGAATTCAGATGTTGTGCAGACTCGTCCTTTTGCTGTTAGCATTATCTAGATGTAACATTTTTAGCAATGAGTAACAAGAGACGTTTATATGGCCGTTGAATAACATAGATCTGATGTAATCAAACTACTTGAAATAACATGCTAGAAGGGTTGAGATCAATTTTTATCTAGTTCTTATTTCTTTTTAGTAACTAGACATAAAATAGATGAATGCAAATACAGCATCCCCCTTTGTTATCATATTTCAGTCATTATAATTACGAATTTCTCTTTGATGTCACTATTTACTATAATTGCTTTTAAATTAAATGTATTCCTATATGAAATAGCGCCGACCCTAAAGTAAAGTCAGAATTCGTTTTCCAGGTCGAAAGTCAAGCACGAGTGCCGTCACTCTGATCTACATTGAATACAAATCCGTTAGTTCATAAATTTAAGTAGTGTTGTGATATATTGAACTTGATTCTGAAGTACACATTCTAAAACTTAATTTTAGTGCATTGCATCTCGTTCTATAGTTATGATTACAAAAAATACAACTGGCAAAAATACACATGACATTGAGACAGGTGTATTCAATTTTCTACCTTAAATGCAGGTTTTAGGAAGATCACAACATGCTTCTTAAATTTCTAAGTTTACTTGTTTAAAATTCTCATAATTTAGCTTATTTGTTTATTCTTATATAATACATGCTATCCTTTTCTTATGACATAATATACTGAACTTCAATTTAAATATAAATTGTATTGTCAGAACTATTCCAATAAATCAATTTTCGTGAGCTCCATCGTACTATTGAAGGCACACTATGTCAAGCTATTTGTCCAACTAATATTAGAAGATAACAGGTATATTACTTATGAGTAAAAGTGGTGAGACTTTCAGAAATTCAACACCCGTGTAAAAAGCGTGGTTTCTTTTAAATGTTCAGGAGCCATTTATACTCAATTATGTAGTTAATTTAAAACTGAAACTCAATACTTAAGATTAGCTTAGCTGTCATGCTTTAGTGTACAAACTCAAAAGAGGCAAAGCTTAAATTATGGAAGAGGTATGCCACTTACAGAAGATTGCTGCTTATTTAGGTGACTAACGTGTGGTGGGACAAGCGTCTACTCTATAGGCTATAGCAACTGCTTACAACCAAGAGAACAACTGAGTATGGCTGTTAATCACCCTTGTTGAATAGAAGAAAAGAAATAGACCTACAAATGCTGTTGATAATAAAACAATATTTTTCACACTCACGCCTATTATCTATCCAAATTAAGCTTCATTAAGATCTTGTTTTATTGATATTAGATTACGGAATAATATAGATAGCCATGATTATAAACATCAGAAATTACTAAAAAACAAAGAAACGTCAATGACTCATAATAAAAATAATTGCTCCAGCCGGGATTCCAACGCGAGACTTCTGGCTAAGTATACAGGTGTGCTGACCACTCTACTAGGCGGAAGTTATAATAACTGATTTGTTTTTTCCACCTTAATTTACTTGATTAGTCTACTGTTAGGTAAACGACTATAATTGTACAGTAATGTGTAATTGCAGTTAACACTATTCACTACAGTACAGACAGTAGTAGATTAAAATGTATCACTCTTGGAAATACTGATGTGATGTAAATATTTTGGGAAAAGTATTTAAAGAAAAGATATTACTTATACAAGCCAGGATTTGTTAGAAACAGAACGAGTCAGGATTACTGGAGGATTTGACAGCGTGGTATCCGGGTCGGTGTTACGGGAGAGTGCATCGACCCCTGCACCACGCAGGCGCAATGCATCGATCCGTTGCATTCCGCTTCCGATCCGAGCGGTGCACTTTGAGCTATAGCCGTAGCTTTGCGGTTCCAGATACAGCGAGGAATAGCCGAATAAGAATAGATATTTCAAAAAAAAGTAAAGAACTAACTTAATCATCATCTTCTTCATCTTCATTAAAGCCTATATGCAGCCTTCCTGCACGTAAGAAACACATAAGCAGTGAGGTCGTGAGGATCTCGTAAATTCGCAATTCTTAAGACAACAATCGCTGTTTCAATAATGTCACTACCAACAGGGGGTGTTTCGTTCGTACTATTATTAAAAATATCGCTCTTTTGCCAACCGCTTTATTTCTATACTTATACATCAAATAAATATATTTATTTATTCTTTTCGGAAATGTATGATTTTCAACTAGTTCAAATAGGTCTTTGTCAACAATTATCGACCTTTATTGCTGGATGTTTCGGTCAGGTTGCACTGTAATGTTCACGCGCAGACTATAATGGACAAGCTCGTCTCGTTTTCGTCTGCCACGTGAACTCTTAGGTTACTTTTAACATTTCACTATTCGAGTCTATAGTATATTATGTAGGATAAATTAAACTAAAACAATATAGGTAAACAATTGTCGTGTTATACACGTTATAACCAGTATCACATCATTGTTTAATCAATTAAGTGACCCAAAATATTGGATGAATTTTAAGATTTAATCAGTATCTGATAACACACACAAACTTTATTTTCTTACATAAAACAATAAAATGACTAAAAATATTTTATTGTGTGATACATATTGGTTAACGCTATCAGATGCGCCATGCATTACATCCGTAGCGTGAGCGGCGAGCAACATCTGACGTTAGCCCCTTCGAATACCGTAGATGATAATAACGCTGCATTACTGAACTTAAGTCATAAATAAAGAGTCAAAGTCAAAGTCAAAGTCAAAATAACTTTATTTAAATAGACTCATTTACTAAGTTCTTTTAAATCGTCACAACAGGGAATATATATGAGAAAAACAAATAAATATAATTAAAAGCAATAGTCATAACTTTAACTGGGTATCAGAATGATGGAAACTCCTTAGATAATACAAATCAGAGAAAAATGTTTTGGACGATTTTTTCATTGATGCCTTGGCCTATGACAGACCTATGAAACCTCTTTTAGTTTCAATATTATGTCAAATTAAAAAACTATGAATGATCAAAAGCAGACAGTAAAGTTGTATATAGAATAATGTTAATAGAAGGATTTATTACAGTTAAGTCTATGGAATATTAATTTAAACCTCATATCAAATAATAATAAAATAGTTTTAATGCACTCAAGAATTGAGAAATCGGACACAAGTGTATTAATATGGATCCAAAATCGGTTTAAAAGTAAACGATACTCAATCAGCAGTAAAACTGCTTACATCTTCTGTCTTGAACCACACGAAAATAGTTCCTCATTTGTTTGCACTGCAAAAATAGGAGACCATTTAATGGCTTATGTCAGAAGTTCGTCTACCGGGAATGTTCTAGATGGCGCTTTTTGTTCCTGACTGCGAGACGAGATAGAATTATTTTTTATAAATAATAGAAGATACCGTAGTTTTGTTGCGGCTTATGTGTTTATTAATTATAAAGTCAAAGTCAAAGTCAAAGTCAAAAATAACTTTATTTAAATAGACTTAAGCCTCATTTACATGGAGAGAGTTTCTCGCCTCGAAGATACGATTATCGAAAGAAAGAAAAAGAATATCATCATGTAAACTATATGTACGATATCGTACGTCGAAGGGCGATAATCGCATCGTCTTTGAATATTGAATGTCTCTGTGTAAACAAAATTTGAAAGCACGAATCGTATTTCAAGATCAGCCAGTCAGTGCGTGAGGCAGTTTTAATTATCTTTGCTCTTCTGAGTTGTCTTAGAAGAGCAAACTCTTTTTTTACGCTTTCTTTTATTTAATTATTGTGAATTAAATAAATCTTTTATTTAATTAAAGCGTAAAAAAAGATGTTGGGTTAAAAAATGGATAGAAAGAAGAAACACTTTAGAAGCATCTACTACTTTGTGCCTTGAATTACAACTAGAAGATGAAGAGACATTTAAAATTATGTTTCGTGTCACAAAATCAGTTTTCATACTTACTAGAAAAAATTGGACCTTCTATACTAAAAAAGACACACATATGCGTCAAGATATAGCTGCTCATACAAAATTGGAAATAACGTTAAAGTTTTTGACTACAGGAGATTCCTTTCAAACGTTATAAGAAATATTGTCGGCAGATCCAAATTTAAATATTTTTCGTGTCATTTTGATAAAATTACCGCGCTAATCACTGAACTCGAATGGCGATTGTCGCCTTCAAATCAGTTCAACCCGATTTGTACGATACTCGCATGGACATGAAAAAATGTCATACGAGATCGTGTTTAGACAAGTCGAGAAATCGTAGGCGAATATCTCATTGCAATTTCTGCCGTAGTGTAAACAGAACGCTTGGCGATAATTGCCTTACGAATATCGTATGACATACTCGTATGCGAGTTTTTGTTTTTTTGGGTGAATGTAAACTTTTTGAATGCGATAATCGCCTGGAGATTATCGCTTACGATAATAACATACGATTCTCGCCTCAAAACGTGCGATAAACTCTCTCCGTGTAAATGGCGCTTTATTTACTAAGCTCTTTTAAATCGTCACAACAGGGAATATGTATAAGAAAATAAATAAATATAATTATAAAGGCAATACTCATAATTTTACTGGTATAAATATAATTATAAAATTATTGTTTTCTCTTTTAGAAATATATAGACAGCTATCGGCCCCTGTGGAGTCCGTTTTGGCACACAGTATATTATATGGCTATTTATTTATTAATTATTATTCAGTTTCTTTTGAGCCCCATAAGCCATAATAGCAACTCAACAGTCGTTATCTATGAGTTCAAGTGTATCCGCGTAATTTAGACGATAATATAAAATTGGGCGCCACAAATTTTTAACAAAAGACTTGAGTGAACTTACGCTATATTATTTTCAAAAGGAACTTCAAAGATTCGCAATCTTTAAGAGCGTGAAGAGTTCGTGAACCGTTAGGTATAAGGACGAAGCCCTTTGATTAAGATTTTTGGCTATTGAGGCTGGTACATTTTGCTTATCATAAAATTTGTTAATTGATAAAGATCTCACATTCTCACCTGTGATCATATATTGACATATACAAATATGTTGACATTCAAGAGCAAGATTATTGAAACCCTGCTTTATATAGCATAAAATAGGTACGTTTATTGTAATTTTGAATGTTATTATCCCCTGGTCCAAATTTTATACATTGCATTTCTTACGTTCAGACCTTTCAGAAATTATGGAGATTCTAAATGACATATATCTTCATTTCCACAGCCATCGCGGTATAATAACCTCCATTCCATTAGTACGATACTCGCATGGACATGAAAAAATGTCATACGAGATCATGTTTAGACAAGTCGAGAAATCGTAGGCGAATATCTCATTGCAATTTCTGCCGTAGTGTAAACAGAACGCTTGGCGATAATTGCCTTACGAATATCGTAAGACATGCTCGTATGCGAGTTTTTATTTTTGGGTGAATGTAAACTTTTTGAATGCGATAATCGCCTGGAGATTATCGCTTACGATAATAACATACGATTCTCGTCTCAAAATGTGCGATAAACTCTCTCCGTGTAAATGGCGCTTTAGTCCCGTATCGATGTATTCCTGATTGCGATCACGTTGCAGTCTCGTTTCATGCATACGCGAGATTGCAAACATTGGGGTTAGATAACTTCCCGTTGACATTGTATTTTAAACCTAACAGCGTTGAGTTTAATGTTAGTGTTGGGTGTGCCGTCAGTTAATAAAGTTAGTTCTGAAACGTAGGATTGGGAGTAAATTGGTCGGAAGTTAAAATTAGGGGGTTGATAGGATGGCGTGTGTGGGGTGGTAACTTGTTGATCAAAGTAATGCGATTTGAGTATATAGTTTTATTTTATCATTTTACGATGCCTCAAAAAACAATTTATTTAATGAGCTTCTATTTTTTTTCTACATAAATTAATCACGCAAAGAGCTAAATTCAACATATTATTCTGTTCTTAGGTTTAACTCATCTATTTTTTGTCAAGTTTTGCAGCCTTTCGATTATTGGTTTCCGTGTTCATGACCAATCTAGATTTCATTTGTTTTTTTTATGTTATATAGATACTGCTCTATTTCAAATAACAGAATGATTTTCATTACTCATACGCCCGGCTGGTCGAGTGGTTAGAGAGCCCTGTTATTAGATATATTCTTAAATTTATTCAAAGTAAAACTAGTCATATTTGCTAGTCAATTTTGTTCCCTAAAACCGCTCACACACAATCGAAAGTGTATTTTCCAATATTATATAATAATATGCGACTATAATATTCGTATATTTTGTGTAGTGCAGGTGTGTTATTAATATCGTTAAATACTTCAAGTGATAGGGATCACTTAACTATATATAAATGTAATTCTATAAAGAAATGATGTATTCATTCGTCATAATCAAGACAATGGTTCATAAGTCTCTCAAGCGAAATTCCTTCCATTGTTCACGTGGATACATCGTCCCGATAAAGCTTTGTATAATTGATTGAAGTTTAATGTTATTTTTCCCTTAAAACTGCTTAGATATTGATTTAAACGTTTACAAAAATCAATTAAAATAAGACATTTTTTGTTTCGACTTCACTCCACACAGCCTTTTGAAACTGTCCATTGCACGTTACTGTAACAAATAATGTGAGAAAGGTACTTTGAATGCCAAATCTCCATTAAAATTCACAATGGCGCAGAATGCGTTCGCTATGCAGAAGTTTCTATGCAAATTCTACAAGCGCATGTTCTAAGAGAGACAAGACAGTCAAACTTCGTTTTTGATATAAAATGTGGGTATTTATATAGTTCTTATTTTGGGAATTATACTGATATAACTAATAATACTGAGTTCAGTGTCACCAGAAGTTAAGTGTCCCATTCTTTTGTAAATCGTGAGGGTTAAATGGTGGTCATGCAACGTCAAGATATATTATTATGATTATTATAACGACCGTCTCGGTCCGGTCGGGACCCGGGTCCGAATTCTGGAACTTTTGCACGGAGTTTCTACAATTTTTAAACTGCTGCACTAGAATGTAATAGAATTTTGTTTTAACACATATAAATAAAAGATTATCGCTAGAAGTGCTAGCTCGCTATTAAAAACTAACTTGTGTTTTTGATTTATTACTTCAATTTGCATGTTTTAAATAAAGTAATATATCTATTTAAGACACAATAATAGTTAAAAAATAACGGATATTTCTCAAAACCAATGTGGTATGGTCACATTATTCATAATAACTGAAGATGGTATTCCATTAGATTTTTCCCTTCACATTGTTAACAAGTTAATACCTCAAGCCTAACCTCGAAATGGGCTAATTTTAGCATTCCAGTGGGATCGAGAGATAACAGGCCAAGTAACCAACGAACAGAATATTAGCTTCTGCGAATTTGTACAGTAATATTTGGTTTGGAGATTTATTAAGAGTCAAGCTTTAAGTAGAATTTTGAACTTTTTACTTATTTGTTTTTTTCTGAGAGTATTTTGTTTAATCCAGATTTTTCTTGTATTCATCCATAGTAATTGATGACAGTGAATTAATATTTGCTTAAATAGATATCGATTGACTTTGAATTGATCGCAAAAGCAGTATTAAAAAACGATGAGACTTATTTTGGATTACTAAAAAAATCGTTCAATTTTTTCTTATATTTCTTTTTGATCAGCTTAGTTAACTCTGCTGCGATAAATATCATTTTAAATATTTTCCAAACAACACTACGATCTACCTCCAACATGAAATATATTTAGATCGCAACGAATGATCGCCTAAATGATTTTCTTTAAAAAAGCTTACCTTCTTCTTTTGAATTATCATAGTCTCTGTTTAAAAAGTAACTGGTGTAAAGACCAGAACAATATTTTTGAAAAGCCATGATGTCCGCAGTAGACGAATAGACACGTTGAAAAGTTAATAAATTCTGCTTTATCTAAAACACTTCTTGTACAGGGTAGCAATTTGTTCATTTAAGAGCTAGTACGTTGGTTTGAGGCTTACCAACTCCTGTTCGATGTTGAGCTCTACGCAGAGTATAATAAGGACTTCAGTAACTGGAAGTGTTAAATGTATTATAAACGAGAAGCCATTGTAATGAAACTATAAAGTTTCTCTGAGCGTGAGTCGGGTGAAGGTGGTGCTGACGTAGGGTTGTCACTAGATTGTACTTAAATTTATTGAGCAGGGATAAGCACCTGGGCCCGGGATATTTAAAATACATTTGTATTTGATTGATACAACGATTATTTTTCAACTCAGTAAGAAAGTAATGCAATTACTAATAGGTACATTCATGCATATATTATTATAACTTTTTATTGTACAACATGGACGACAAACAGGCGTAAATTTTCTACCAGGTCCATTAGCGACCAATCATGTCGAAAGTTCTATTCTCAAACCATTAAACTAGTAAGATCCTCCTTCTCTATAGAGTTCCATGTGACCAGAAAATAAATTCGCCCTGATTCTCACATTTGTAAGAACGGTTTTCAGATTTAATGATTTATGATGTGATTTTATGAATGCTTCAAAGTACTCACATAGAAGCAGTACGCCACAAAACGAGCATTAATAAGTATTTTTTTTGCAAATCGACTACGATACAGAAAAAAATAATTACTACCACCTTCTCGTATCAAATGAAGTGGACGAAATGGCCAACCAATTGCTTATCCATTGCCGTCTTACAAGGAGAGTGTCAAGATCACTTTACAAAGTAACTGTACATTTTTAAATCTCAATGGCTGCCATTTCAGCCGTCAAAATTAGTTAGCGAAATTACCTGATAAAATATTTATAATTTTGATTAATACAATCCGTACTCTCTCCTTATTGTTACTGGTTTATTCAACATAACAGGGTCTATTATTGTATAGATCTTTATATTATTAAGGTCTAACAATGAAACATTTGAGCATTTAGACTGAGTACCGACCTTTGAGTGACTGACCTTTTTTGCAGTAAAGATTTGGAAAAGCTTCGTCACTGCTTAACCCAAAAGTTTAGAGTAGTCAAGTGTCAACCCTAAAGTCATGTCATGCGGTCGACTTTCAACCCCCTGGTTTATTTTATGTTTACGCTGAAGGAACGAAAGTTAAATATAAAACAAAGCCAGGAAGTGAAACGCACGCCACAAATTGTGTTACTATGTTTTTGTTGTATTCGCTTCTGTGGTAAATGCTTTTCATGAAGAAGAAGGAAATTGATAAGGGTCGTATTTGGGATGAAGGCTAGCTTATTTTTTGATCGAATTGAGAATTGTTGAACCCACAGTGAGTTAAATAGTTGTTTAATAAGTAATAAACAGTGTTAATAACAAGTTTCAGATTTCTTTAAACTAGATTACTAATCACATTTTCTAAGATCGTGCTTTAACCGACATAAATTATGCGATTTACATCTGACACATCTCTCGAGCGAGACGTTAAATAAATACATTTTATTCTTTCAGAGTTGAAGACGAGCCCATATCGCCAGTGACAAAGTCAAAGTAAGTATTAATATGTACCTACTAAGATCAGGCAGTGTTTTCATAATTATTGCATGCTATTTGAAGAACATTGCTGTGTGAGCCAGTTTTGTTTCATGATAGTTCCTTACTGGCTGTTCGATGTATTCCAAATAGCATGCAAAATACACACATATTACAAGATAGATGAACGCCAAATTGTCTCGTTACTGTAACTATATAAAAGCAACGTTTCGGTACGAACCAAAAACTAATTGATTGTTGAAGTCGGTTTTAGGTAAAATTATAGTACCTAGTTATTTCTGCAAGATGGTTGACGTGCGTTGGCGTGGAAGATAAGTCACTACCAGTAACTCCATCGACCTACCGATTAAAATATCAAAATGAACTAAGCCATATAACAATTAAATCTAAAATTGTAACTCGTAATTTCGAGACTCCTATTTTGTCGCACAACCAGAAAGCAGAATTCCTTACAGGCAAATTAGTATTCCTTCCTTCATACAATAGGGGTTCCCTCGAAAGAGGCGTGAAAATGCACTTTTTGGGCCGGAAAACTAGAGGTAGCTAGGGCAGTATATCACATGCTTCACATATAGACTCCTTCTTTAGCTTTCCATCAGGCGGTATCGAGTCATCTGAGCTCTTTATTTAAAAAAATGGTTTTTCATCACCACAGCCGTTTTTATCCTGCAGTAATCTATGGAAATGGCTAGTGCCTCTGCATACATAATATTTATTTAATAATAGCCATATTCTTTTCTGTAAGAATTTAAGAAACGGTAGACGCAATACGAACGATTAGCAAAGAACTTACTTATTATCTATATTATTCGAGTCGATCTGATTAAGATTCATTTACATATCCCATCCATAGTAACCGGCTCCAATTATAAATAAATAAATTATGTACAGCTTCTAACAAAAGACATCTCTAATATATGTATATCTTTGAATCATATATATGACTCGTCTACATTAGCTTTGTTCGCCTTACAGGTGACTAATACAGGTGACTGAATATACAGAATTGAATATCTCACGATCCTTGAAAAGTGATTATTGTTATGATTTTATAGCAATGCATTCATAAAAGTAATTTTGCATATTATTTGTGTAGCCTATTATGAAGTTTAATTGACGTATAAACAGTAATAATGAAGTAATAAGCGATAAATTATTAATGTTAAAGATTCTAGTCAACATTAGGCACATTGTGAAACAGGTAAATGAAACTAAGTCAATAACTTCTTTTACAGTGAAAAGAACGGGTTCATATCACCGTCCCAACAGAATGGCGGAGAGGAATCACCCCCACCAGAGAAGGAAAGAGCAGATCAAGAGGACACAGAAAAAAGGCACGCTGGCCCCGTACCACACAGTGCAGAAGGACCCAACGATGACCTGTACGCCATACCAGTGAAGCTGCGGCCGAAGAAAGAGCCTCAGCTACCTCCTGGATGGGAGAAACATGAAGGTAATACTAAAATAATGATTTCATAAAACGAAGGTGATACTGGTTTGGACAATTCAATAGGACATTTTATTGGGGTCTGACCTAAATATATAGAAAGAAATTTAGAATGCATTATCAATTTCATCGGCAAAACTATGAGACACACTTACATATTTTAGAATCTTAACCAAATTAACTCACATAATAAATTTTGATTCACAGATAACGACGGTCCGTACTATTGGCACATAAAAAGTGGTACAATCCAACGAGAAATCCCAAAAATGCCACCCGTGGAAGCCCGGGAGTCTCGCATCTCAATGGTGCGGGATTGCTCAAACCTGTCGGACGTGAAGTACGAGGGAGTGATGAACACCTCCGTGACTAGGAGCACGACCAGTGGAGCTTTGGATCACGTGGACCACGAGGAGAGGAAAAGAAAGGAGGAGGTGTCTTACAAGTGAGTGATCATGAAACCTTTTTATGTCATTAAATATAAAATGAATTAAATTTAGCAGGGTTATTTCAGTATAACATTTGATGTTTAGGAGAAATGCTATCATAGAAATACTATTGATGTAAACAAAGTTACTCCATTACCTACAAGTAACAGATTTTAATTATACATTATTTTTTCACACCTATACATTGTTTGAATTTTTTAGATTTTTTTTTTAAATCAATTTCTAAATCACAGTATGTTTTCAAAAATTACAGACGGCGTAGCTTCCCTGCTCGTCCGGAACCAGACAATGGGCGTGCTGTTAGGTTCTTCGTACGGTCTTTGGGTTGGGTGGAGATTTCCGAAACTGATTTAACGCCAGAGAGGTCCAGTCGCGCCGTTAACAAGTGCATCGTCGACCTAAGTCTTGGACGCAACGATCTGCTTGACCAAGTCGGCCGTTGGGGAGATGTGAGTTTTATAATAAAGTACATAATGATTGCTATTCTTTTTTAGTTACTACGTTACGGAGATTACAAAATGATCTTTAACGTAGTGTTAAGAAAGTTGCAAATAAGCAGGCGGTTCGCCAAATGTTGGTTAAATGTTTATCTAAGAGCTAATTAATCTTCACTAACCTTACGATTAAAATACTTAAATGGTTAATGCTCATTTTTATGAAAATAGGCCTTCTCATATCACTGTCTCAACAAGTTCATGAAATCAAATGTTTCGATTTAGCGTGTTTCAATTTACAACTCAAGATGGTGTTCAAGCACCATCTAGTGAGAAATCAAGGAACGATGTACTACAAAAATATATTGGAGAAAAATAACCGCTTCTTGATCTATTGTCGTTGTGTCTATACCTGACTGATATCGGTACTATCTCAAGTACGACAGGTCTAAATTATGTCACATTAAATTTGATTTCAGGGTAAAGACTTGTTCATGGATTTGGACGACGGAGCCCTGAAGCTGATCGACCCCGAGAGCCTCACTACACTCCACACACAACCCATACATACTATACGTGTATGGGGCGTCGGCAGAGATAACGGCCGGTAAGCATTTAAACTAACTGAGCATCGAGTGTAGAAATAAATTTATTTAGGTGTAAATCCATTGAAATTGCGAGTTGGATGCTATGTGTACTTTATTTAATTCGTATCTAAATGTATTTTTGATGCAAAAATAGTGTTGTTCCATCTACAAAAGAATTGATACATATTGCAATATATGTAATACATATTTCATTTTTTGGTGACACGACATCAAAAAAATGGCGGCGACTACCATTAGTCGTCAATAACTGCACGAGGCAAAGGGATATATTACATAGGTATTTCAAAGTGAGAAAAAGAAGAACTACATAAACATGGCTCCACGGCTCTTATTCCCCATGCCTTCCCTATATTAGGAAGAATTAAACAAGAAACAAAATATTTAAATTACGGTTTCGTTCAATTTCTTGTAGAATACTGGCTTATATCCTGTAGGTTGAAAATCAGTTTAATAATTTACCTTAAATGTGAAATACTTGGGACTGTAAATAAAAATAGATTTTATCTTAAGAGTTAAGTGTTTATTGGGATTTTATCACTCGCCGTTCTTCTTTAGTTGATCTCAATTATAAATTTAGTTTGAATCGATTCACAACAGATATCTTTTTATAATTAATAATTATGAGTTGTTATGTACGTCATATACTGGCCAAAATTGCTTAAATACGTACCGTTTAATTCCTTATTATATTAATTATTTTGTCTGTTATAAATCTATCATTATATTATTTTATTTTATTATTTTAATTATCAGTAGCGGGTTTATATAACTGTACTTAATAAACATTTGTTTTTTTTCCCTTCCTGCGTTCTTGGAACAGCGAAAGGTATGTCATAATAGAAATCGTCGGGGATTGTTCTAATCCGCGTAGCGTAGGTAAAGTCTATGTATAGGTACGAAATTTAATTTAATTTCATAGGGTTAACTTGATTTGTTTATTATTTTAAAGGAATTTAGGCAATAAGCTACATTTTGTCAGAAATGTGGAATTATCAAATGCTAGTTACGCCGATTTGCACCGTCCCTCATGAAATGGTAAAATTTTGATTATCGTAGTAGACATGTGCCTTAAATGAAATGTATTATGTATCTATTATGTTATATCGTTTACTATAATAATGCATAATAAAAATAAATAATAAAATTACATAATAAAAATTTAAATTCATGTTGAAGCTATAGACTTACATACAATATATCTGAATGTACTTATCAATAAACGAGTAAATAATTTATCAGCGACATCACTGATTATCAACTCTAACATAAAATGCGTGCGTTTATTGTTTTTTCATTTATTAGGAAAACCAAAAAGATAATCACTGGTACACGCAAATTTTAGGAATATTAATTAAAGGTTGCCACGACATGCTAAATGAATATTCCAGGTTTTATTTTTGAAAGCCGTGAATGTTCGGAAGTTCCTATATTCCATCTCACTTTGCTTTAAGCAAATAAAAGTATGTAAAAATTATTAAACCATTTTATGATTGATCGTAAGCTGCCAAATTACCATCCACTTTAAATTGAGCTCCTAACCAAACCTTAGGGACTTCGCATACGTGGCGCGTGACCGCGCGACACGCAAGCACATGTGCCACGTGTTCCGGTGCGAGGCGCCCGCGCGCAGCATCGCCAACGCGCTGCGCGACATCTGCAAGCGGATCATGATCGAGCGCTCGCTGCAGCCGCCGCCGCGCCCCACCGACCTGCCCTGCACCAGGCGCCCGCGAACCATGCCGGGTGAGCGGGCATTCATTATTTAATTTGTAAAACTAAAATAATTTGGCTTTGACTTTATACTCAATTGTTTTATGTAAATTTTCTTTAAAATTGGTTTACAATAAATATAAATAAATGAAATAAAATAATCAAGTCTTCGTACTTCTTAACCAATCAAACTATAGCTTATAAATCCTGTAATAGCCAAATAGGCTGCTATTGCTGTGCACAGGCCTTTCTACATGGGAGAATCAAATGAGAAATTTGGGTTATAACATCACACCACTTATCGAATGCAGCTTGATTGCTGACGTGCCTTCTGAAGCACGGAGAAGTTTTAGATATCAAATTTTGAATGACTCATCTACGGACCAACCATAGCGAAACGAGCACTGTCAGTTAAGACCAGAGGCTCGAATCAGTAGGCGAATGTACTTCTAATGTGTCTTAAGATTTACCCTAAATTTCAGATTACCATTTTAACACCGTTTAAACATTAAAACTAAATGTTATCACTCCAAATAGGTGCCTCGTTCCCGACACCAATGGAAGAGCCCCGCAAAACAGTTCGCGCTAGATACTTAGGCAGTGCAGAAGTATCTCGGGCTACTGGTATGGATGTGCTCAATGACGCACTGGAACGACTGGCCGCGGCCAGAGCGCCTTCAGCGTGGCGACCTGTCGCTGTGGCCGTCGCGCCTTCCATGATCACTGTTACTGAGGAAGGGGTGAGTAAGGGCCAAGTAATAGATAGTAATTAAAAGTAAAGAGGTAAATGTGTCACTGTAGTTACTTGCCCCCACAAAAACCGCAATATATGAATCGATTAGGGTTAATACAAATACGAAGAAGTGATGTCCCTTTAGGGACCCTTGAAAACTTAAAGTGCATAGTTACTGCAAATCCTTGATATTCTACTTTTGAGTGATTATGAATAAGGAAAGAGACAGTAAATGAGTTGTAGTATTCAAAACACAATCTTTATAGAAATAATTTAAAAAGGCTTTTTACTGCGAAAGAGTAGGAATTCAAATCTCTATTTAATTAGCTAAAGGTCTCATCTAGTTCTACTGTTTCAGACAAAGTATTTTATAAAAGCGGCCACGGTTAAAATTGAAACTATCGATTACATCAAAGCATAGATTTATTTAAATTGATGAAAGCATAGATTTAGATTAGTTCAACGCCTTGTAAGCAAAACCAATTCTAGATACTTAGCGTCTGTTCAAACCGGCCATATTAGAAAAAGCAGCCATCCAAAACTAGGTGTATTTCTCGGAACACCGGGCAAAAACAGAGTACATAGTATGTTGAAAAATAGTACATCTTGTAACAGACATGTTCAAGATTTGACTGTGGGATTCTATACAGAGGCAACATTAAAAATGACACGATCTTATATATTTTAATGAGTGAGTTTTATTCGCAACGAGGTGTTTAGTACCTATCTGACCGTGCAATGGCCCCGTGTGCGGCAGGAGCCGTCGCCGCTGGTGGAGTGCCGCGTGCGCTACCTGTCGTTCCTGGGCATCGGGCGCGACGTGCGGCGCTGCGCCTTCATCGTGCACACGGCGCACGACGCCTTCGTCGCGCACGCCTTCCACGCCGAGCCCTCCTCCGGCGCGCTCTGCAAGACCATCGAGGCCGCCTGCAAGGTAAACCTGCAACCTATAAGGTATCTTCCCGCCATCGATTAACCTATTGTATTTGTAGCAGCTGCGTCATAGCGCTAGATACACTGATAGATATTGAGTAACCGAGAAACGGTTGATCAGCATATGTACTACAATGTAAGCACTGAGACGGGTTTCGACATTGAAACGTCACAATACGTTATGCGAATTATGAATCACGGTTACAAAGTTTGTAAGTCACACCAGTATACGAAAGATCCGAGATGATGCAGTCGGGCTGACGTGTCCCAGCAAACACTATCGCGGCGGAATTCTTTTTCGCTGACAATATGGCGGATCTAGCCACAACCCAACACAAGACATATACTAGCTGATTTATATTTTATTTGGTACTATAAACAGTTTATAAGTTGACATTATTTGTTTAATGTATAGCTTCGCTACCAAAAATGCCTGGACGCCCACGGCGGCGCAGCTGGGCTAGCGGCGAGCCTGGCGCCGTCGGGCGGAGGTCACGGCGGTCACGCTGGTCACGGCGCACACGGTGCAGGCGGCGAGGCGGCGCGCGCGTCGCTGGGGCAGGCGCTCAAGTCGCTCGTGGGTTCGCTCACGGGCCGCCGGGCGTCGTGAGCGCCCGTCTGCAGGTATATGTTTGGTCCTTCGAGCCGGAAGCTTACTACCTCAATTATTTAATTTTGTACGCTTATTTTATACACAACTGCACTTAGTGTCCCTATTTACTACTACTACCTTTATGGTTTGAACACGCTGAAAAAGATTGTTAAATGACGAATAATACCATGTAAATGATGATGAATTATAGAATGTAATCCAGGATTAATGTTGTCGTTATATTTAAGCAAAGAAAATCGACATGGTTTAATTCAACTTTTAAAATATATTTCAGTGCATTTAACTATTTATTACTTTGTATATATTTTGTTATAATACTAACATTCCTTTTGCAGGATAGTCCCATAGGGCTGCTAGCTTGTCGGCCCACGCTTAACACGCAGCATCGGAACTAACACGGAGATAGGATACGAACCACGCACGGATTAGTGCAACATGTTATTAACGTTAAAATCTTGTTTATCATCAAAATTACACGTATTATCTGGGTTGAAATTATTACTACTAAAACAGTACAATAGAGGAGATATAAAAGCAATAACTGTCTAATACAATTTATATTAGTTTAATGCGATAAATTGCAATGTAATGCAACGCTTAAATCGTTTTAGTTTTACCATCAACACTATTTGACTGCGCGAGACATATCTGTTAGATGATGTTTTGAATACTCGCTGTGCGTTAAAGTGCACTTTATTACCTTACACAAAGGATTTTAATCAGCAGATAAACAGAGATTTTACAATAAACAAAATGATTAAATACTGTAGTATTTGTACTTTGGTTTTATTCGTGGAATAGCTTAATACCTTACAATAGACTTGAACGATATGACGCAATAATCCATATCTGCTATTCTGTATAAAAGTAAACTCATCAATTGTAATAAAATCATTCCCCAAATATTTTACAATAGAAAATAGCCAGTATAACTACAAAAAAGCAATCAGTAGTATACCAATTTAAGTGACACTTTAATACACAGCAATTTTAAGCAGAGTGAATATACAATAAAAGATATTGAATCTATCAATAACATGCTACTTTGACAGATTAAGGACGCTGGAATGACATGCGGAAGGTATAGATATAATTTTTCGGAATTTGATTATTAATCGTTATTATTGTACTTACAGATAGTTGGAAAATTCAATTGTGGTTCTAAATGTATCCAATAAGGCTTAAGCTTTCTCTACTAATGTAAGATCTCATGGATTCCAAAGATTTTGGTTAAAGTGTACTTAAAGTGTTTTGAAAGGAATATGAGATAAATCAGGACCCGACTTTTATTAGCAACATCAAAAAGTATGTAACGTAGAAAATGAAATTTTGATAATAACCACTTTCTATAAACATGCATACAATCATCTCTCCTAGAAAAGATGCGTTTTGTTAATCGCTATTGCGATTTGACATAAGCCATTGCTTAGCGAGAATAAATGTCAAATCGATTACAATTTTTCATTCAGTGACAGCGATTGTCTAGATGCTTATCAGGTGCAATGCAATTCCTTTGCCTTACCTACTCATGTAGTTACAAAGTTAAGTGACAATTTACGCCAAAACTAACGAATAATTTATTGGTGATTGATAATTGTCGGTTAGTTTTGGTTTATCAACTGTAAACAACAGTAAAAAACAATGATAATTTTTGTTTGACAGTTCGTAAGTATAATTTTTTTATGCAGCGCTGTGCAGCGACCTAGAAGTAGGTTAAGACATTATTACAAGTTTATACCTAGGTAAAACAACAATTAGATAAGCGTACAGTCATTTGCTATCATACTTAACGGGGCAATGGTTGGTTTGCTAGTACTAAAATGTTAACCTATACTTCTGAGACATACGCCTATACTAAAACTACGTCTAACAAACGTGAGTAGTCAACCTTAGCTGAGTAAAGCATTGTATTAATTGATATCTGATGTATACCGGTCTTTGCATAAGTTGGAATATCAGTTGTTAAGTCGTTGGTGCAATTTAAACGGGGAATACCCTCACCCAATAAGCTCTAATGTTATTGCTGAATATATCTGTTCTATTTATTGGTGTCAGTGTTTGATACGACTGCACCGCTAGTGGCGCCCTCTACTTGCAAATTTTTATTATGGTAAATCATGATGGTAGCACTACTACTGTTACTGTACTGTTAACATTATAATTATGTCAGTAAATTTATTTAAAATGTTGGCAGCAAGACAGGCTGTCATAGAAGAAGCTCTACAATCATCCAAAACGAACCGATAATTTGGAATAGATCTTCGTAACACCATAAATTCTAAAATCAGATATCACTTTCAACAATGTCATAAATATCCTATTTGATAAGAATGCTCTATGAATGTTTAAAGTCAAATAAAACTATGATGATTCTTTACACTAATTCGTTTCTTGATTTTCTGTTATAATTTAATAAATTTAATCAAATATAAATATATAACAATGATATAAATAAATAGTATGGTTGTTATAAGCATGTTGATACTTAAAACTAGGTATTTTATTAAATACTATTGAAGTTTGTATAGTGCGGTATTTAATAATCACCTGTCTGGACAAGTATTTACGTTATATATAACAAGTTGCAAATACATTATTGTGTTTATAGATGTTACCTAATAAATTCCTAGTCCATAGTCATAGGTATTCGCTTTTGTAAATTCGACGCTACACTTGTATAAGGATGATACGACGTTGACGTCTCGGAACACAATTGGGTGTTAAAGATAGAATCGGTGTAAATTAGGATAAGTTTGATAATATTAGAGGAGGACGATTTGTATATAATTGTAAACTCTACGGTATTCATAAAAAGGTAGATAATTAAATGGACGGATCATATAACTGTGTTTAGAGTAAAATCAGATAATTTAAATTTTTGGGTCGGTGGCAAGTAAAGAAATGGTAACGCAATATGCTTTTGGAATCTCAACCTTATTACTGATGCATAAAGTTGATCTCGGGTGGCATAAATCGTAAGACATTCTTAACTATTTAAGTACGCCAGTAAAGATTTTCCTATTAAAAATTAATCATTTCTTCACTTATTGCTGACAATGTGTTACTGCTATCACGTAATATATGATATTGATAATTATAAAATTACGTAGATTATTAAATACCACAAATAATAAATAATTTAAGCGGTATTTAATAACCAAACTATTATATTATTATGAGATAGTTAGTTAGTAACTATTGGTAAATAGTATGGCGCCCAGTCAGTACCTTTATTTGTTAGAAAAATATTTAATTTTAAAAAATTAACAAATACGTGACGTAATGTAAACTCAATTCAAAGCTTTGCCATACAAGAAACGGGTAAATTGGTCTTTATAGATCTCTTGAGGGTTGGATTTCATTTTGTGACGTATATGTGAATAATTTGAACTTGTATATGCTTATATAATTTCTTATCGTTGTAGCTGTCTGGGGCGATAGGTTTCGAGCACGGTATGAACCTAGCAGTAAGAAATTAATTTCTAAAAAAATGTAATTCAACTCTATCACGTTGATCGTAGTATAAATTAGAACCTATTGTCTAAAGATAAAGAGTTTATTTTTGCTTAAGCTTATAAGGTATATATAAAATTAAAATTGGATTGCGAAAGAAAAATATTTTTTGTATATCACCGCATTATTTATAGTGATAAGCTTTGGGCAAAGTCAACTTTCCATGGGTATATTGCAATATTGAATTCTGCATATTTTTAGATTATTTAAATCGAGATCGCAATAAAGCTGTAGTTGTTTTGCCATTTGGCAACAAATAATAAATAAGGTCAAATCTTGCTAAGCTTTATTGAGAAATCGAATTTGGTTCAGTCCTTAACCTCATCATTACAAGGGTGTTAGAAACACGTTGAGCTTTCAATAAATATATATTTATATAAAATTAGTCCACTCCCATCATTATAGATTAATAATTCAATAGCGCCAAGCTTCCAGCAGCACGGCCGCCATTTTGTGTAACATCAGCAAAATGGCCGCATGAGTGGGATGTTTTGTGTAATTCTATATATGGTGTATATAGTACGAGGGATTTGGGACCTATGTTGTGAACTTATTCAAGTTCACAAAGGGTAGAAGATAAAATGTTTTTGTGTCTGTAACACTTCTGAATCTAATATAGATACCTAATTGTATTTTGTTTCCGGGAGCTATGAACGTTGTTGGCTTAGTTAAATCAGTTTCACTGTTATTAAGTACTGAAGTTTAAATTTAGTGCAATAAGTTTATGTGCTTAATTCGGACGTTAATTAGGGTATTTGTCAACAAATGTCATATCTCCCGTCGTCATATTATAAGGTATTCGAGTTTAGAATTCACAAAATAGCTTAATATTATATTTCAAATATTAGAATCAGTGTCGCTTCGTTTTATATACATATGTCAGTATAAACAATACACTGAGCTGTTCTATGATACGTAAACATAGTGTTATTCACGCATATAATATAAGTAATAAAAATCATTATTTATACAAGAATAATTATTATATAAATGGAATATTTAAGGTGACTGCGCACGGGCGGCTGACGCTGAATGTCTCTTAGTCGCAGTAGACGTGAACATGCAAGCTTTGACTGCCTTTATTCGGATGATATATGTCAATATTTTCTATAAAACGTAACGTTTATAATACGTAGTCTTTAGATAGCTTCCGAATTCCTGTTTTCTGGTTCACTGGTGGAATGTAAACGGAGGAACGTTGTATGGATATACAGTCATTGCTTCAACAGCTTAAAAGCCTTCAAACTGTGGCTTTTAATGAAATACTTTTGTGAAATTAATAAAAAAAATATTCATAAAGACATTACAGTGTTTCATTTCAATAAGTTATTTGCCAGACCGGTATTGAATTTGAATGCCATTGGTGATGCGTATATATTATATTAAAAGTTTTACCCTTATCACTATCATCATATTAGCTGAGAGACGCCTACTTAAGAACGGGTGCAATTATTGAACAGGCTTAAAAATAGTAATGGTTCATTCACTCATGTTGCAGTAGCTTTTTAAATCATAGAGGTTGAATATAAAAATACAATTTGTTCGTCTATTCATTATAAATATTTATTCATAATTATTACATTGGGAATAATTTGGAATTTCATTTTAAAACATCTCAATGCCAGTAGAAAGGAAAGTGTTCCAAAATATCTATCCAAACATTTCTAAAGTTATTTCTCACAGGGCTCTTTATTAAAAATAAATATCTATATCACTGCTCCACGATTTCAGTTATATAATTAGTCTGATTATTAAATCTAAAATATATGCATCATTTTTTCGCAATACTATCCCAAAAAGGACAACTTAACACGTATTATTTAGAAAATTGCGTTTAAGTTAAATGTCGAGTGTTTATAGATTTTTTTAAAGCTGTCTCGATTGGAGTTCTTTGACAATAAAATATTTTTTGTGTGCATTTCCTTAACATAATAATAGAAAGGGATATACTGAACTAAAATTTAAAGTGTACCTAATATCAACCAACTTATTACAAATAACTTTTTGACGATAAAACATTTTTTACAAGTATTTTTTTTATATAAATCAATTTAAGCTAAGTTTCAAATATCTATCTACGATGATGCTGCTACGAGCGTAAATATCCGTAGATAAAAGTATTAAAACCCATCCATATTCATTTCATTATATCCACACAGTATTTTATACATATTACATGCAGAATTTAGGCCGTGTAAAAGGGACCTAAACTTAATATATAGTTTTTAAAGGTAATACTTTGAGATAGAATAACGCGCACAAGTTATTTGTAACAAAACGGTTTTTTAAAATAAGGATACATATTTTTCATCTTGAGACAGTTTTGTATATGTAGTCAAGAATTAAAAAATATATCTACTAAATCATAACAATCACATGTATGTATTAAATATGGTATATTACATATTCTTACATTGTTCTCACACCTAGGTTTTTGTACAAAAATGTCCTTTTGTATATGTTCATGTTTTGAAATAAAACGCCGAAATATTAAAAAACAATTGAAAATCATAATCTCTTAAAACTATAATTACGAAACGTTAGAGATACATAATTATACTTGACAGTACATATACGGTTTAACTGTATATCTCATTAAAAATTTATTTAAGCTAAAACACAAATTTGTAATGTCTTGCAATGACCATATCAGTAAAATATACAAAACATAATTAAAGTGTCTAACTATAATAGGTTAGATAAGGATTTTTTTCTATTTATTTTTCAGAACTACAATTTTTTACAGAATAATATTTGGCTGTGGCTCACAAACCGTAATGGTTTATCTGTTCGCAGCGATTCGCTCTGTTATCTACTCTCTTAGCTAATTTTATTATAAATAAGGGCTTGAATAACTTTAATTCATAATTTATTACAGATAACGGAATATAGAAAATAACGGTAAAATAAAATTTAGCATTCAAGATGTAAAACGCGATAAAACATACATGGTGTTCGCATTAAAAACTATACACAAAGGAAATTATTGTAACGCTAAAATATATTAAATGTGACACAAATATTGTCGGTTTATTATTTTGTTTATCTCGATAATATGTCAAATAAAAAGACCATGCTAAGTGTTTTGAATAAGCGTTTCCAAGTAGTATTTAGATTCTTTTGAAATATATTATTATGGAAATATATTTTAGATACAAATATAGTCTTAGTTAAATATTGTTCTTTTAAATTTTACAACTGTGAAAAAATAAAAAAGACCCAGATGATGGTTTATCATTTGACCAATATTCAGTAATTTAGTAGAATTAATTCTAAATAAATTATGGTATGAAATAAATATTTTAATGCTTTCATAACGCAGCACGGACAAAGCTATAATATTTCAAGACAGACAGTTAAGCTGAATAAACATATTACGAATATAGATTTAAAATAAACAATTATTTAGTAACAAAAAATACAATTGTTAATGATTATGCTACAGATTAATTTGGTACATGCGAATACTGAACTTATATCCAAGATCTTTGAGATTTATGTCGTTTGAAATTTTACTGTTGGCTCACCGCAAGCATATAAAATAAGCAAAAAAATCTATATCCATCATTATTTCATATCGCTGTACGCCGAGCCAACAAGGTGTGACGTGGAGCAGTTTATATTATTGTGATCAAACGATATCTTTAACTAATAATTTATACAAAATAGGCGCATTCTATACAGACCCCTAGTACAATATAAAAGAAAATATCAGTGTACAACAATTTCTCGGTGTAGTGCAACACTGCTGTCAACGTTTGTAATAAAAATATTTATTAAAAGACTAGTTTATGAAAAACTTGTATACATTGTTTACAACACCGCCAAACAATATCTCTAGGGTTGTTGTCCTTAAAGTATTTGTTAACAATACCACTAATAAATTTAGAAGGTAGATTGCTATCTTTAAGTTCGGTTAACTTTTGTGTGTACACTGGATAACTTGCATATTAAAATATTAAAAAGAAAAATTATTAGTCTTCTCTTTAAAGTCGCCACGTCGCCATGAAGTTAAATGTATGAATATATTACAGGGATATAATTATGGGTAAACTAACTTCGATATTTGGTTATTTATAATTGTGTTACCTCACCATTACGGTGGTATTTTTAACAATGAATGAAAATATTATGCTTAAACGATTAAAAAATTGAACTATTTCAACCCATTTCTCTAAATTGACACACATTTATATTTTGCGTTTAAAATTACATATTGAGATCTTTGAAAATTGTAGACACACAAGTTTAAAAACCTTTGTTACCTATCAGAGGATAATTTTAAGCAACGTTGATTTAAATTAAATCGAGAGAGTTTGAGCTGACATAATAATAGATGTAAAAATATAAATTTTTGGGTTTCGTTCTAGATTATTGACAGATAAAATCAGAAGCTAAAATAATTTACCAAGGCACGAATCTTACAATTATCCAATGAAAAGTGTTTGAGCAATAAAAGTTATTTTTAACACACCCAGTCTATTACAATAGTCTCTAAAATAATATCGAAAACTTAAATATATATTGTTTAATCTATGCACAAATTAAAAATGACCAACCTTTTCTCCGTTGGTTATGGTCAGACAGCAGTCCTGCACTATGACCGTGTGTCGCCAGTTAGGGCCTTCTCGGAATAAATAGACTATCATTCATATAACAACCTCTCATGATTAATATCTTCTGTAAGCTGTGATGTCAACCTGTAACAGATATACGAAATAGATGAAAAAAGATCAAAAAACAAAGGACAGTGAGTATTTGAAGTTAAATGAGTGCCTAACACAGTCTGGATCAGTTGTACCATCAATGGTACTAGCGATACGTAGTAAACGGTAAGTAGTATCAGAAGTACTATTATTGGTACTAATGATAAACCAACGCAAATCACGTGTGAGATTTTGACATTTTTAATATGATTTTTCAAGTTAAAATACTACTCATTTCAATTGCAGGGTCTGATGGATATCGTAGTATATTATTGCATTAACTTGAAGGACATCAGTGCTCCTATATAATAATACAGATCACTGATTATGCTACGCATTGCATTACTACTTGTTTACCAATATTAGGGCACTATATAATTGTTAATATGTATTGTTATTAGCAATTAAATTATCTAAACAGGTGAATTATATCTTGTCTTGCAGAAAGCTATATTTTGCGGAACAATTTCGGCTAATAACTATACAAAATATTACTCTTTACTGTAGTTATTTATTTGGTACCTCAGATTTCACCCACGCGTGATATATACCTACCTACCTAGCAATTAATTTAACCCTTTGCGAATAGTAAATGCAGGGCTTAAGTTAAATTACTAGTGTTTGTTCATAATGTCATGATTATAAGATCAGAGTCGGGTTCAACGCTTAATTAATTTTTATTCAATAATTCATTTTAATTTCGTAATTAATATTTTTGCGATTAAACTGAAAAAATACAAAGATACTAGACTTACTAGCGTTTCAATAATATCTATTGGTCTCAATAGCACACACCTGCAATATTTTTCTCCTGATATATGGCAGGTGCCATTTAAACAACGTCTGGTTGTTCGACATTTTATGACACAATTATAGTGTAATACACTCACGCACTCAATTAACAGTGAATAAAGACACTAAGACTAACCTGTGATGGCACTACATCCATCCATTTTGTTCAAAGAAGTTCGTTCTGTGCTGAAACAAATTTCTACACTATAGAACACCATAGAAATTACAGTGGATTTTTATCATCGGTATAAAAACGAATATTCAGTATTTTCAAGAATAACTTGCAAGTAGCCTACGGTAATAATGACCTTCATTCTCTTGTACTAGGACTAAAATTTAATTCCTTAGAAAAAGGTTGTTAATTTTTATAATAATCCAAATAATAAATAAGTCGGTGACGTCATTTACAAACAAACAACAAACAACGTAAAAGTGTACGATAAATCTGTCAATTTGACATTTTTAAAAGTCATTCTGCTCTATACAGATTGAAGTAGAATGAAAGAATAGCAAATAACTTAATTAAAAATTAGAAAATGCTAACAGAAACGACACCTAAATCTCTTTTAGCAGTAAATAAAACCGGTAATCTCTCAGGCTCAGATATAGCTTCGAAAATCAAGTTTTAGATACGTCATTCACAACTTCAATTATATCATACATAATTTAAGTCTTAAGCAAGGGACTACTTATTTCACAGTAGGAGTAAATTTGTGTGTTTATTCTAGAATAGTCATAAAATACCAGAATGAAGTTACTATATCGATGATAAATTTGATTTTTATTGTGAAACTTTTTTTGTTGTAATTATTTATAAAAGGCTTGTATTCAACTGATGAACAGAATTCCAATAAAAAATATTTAAATGGACGAAAAAACCAAACGTTTGTAGACCAAGCTATAGCTCTGCTTAGCCAATTATATACATCCCTTTATAAACAGTAAATTAAAACTATTCATAAGATAAGTAATAAGAAGTAATGATGAATGAAAATGTACGTGAATGATTGGGAAGAAGTGTACTACTATTAAATATTTGGTGCGATGGATTAATATTTTCTCTGTACAACAAAAAAGTTACTATATTATAATATCGCAATTCCGAGACAACACTCAAATAGAGGACAAATAAAACTTGCAAGTATTAATTATATCATGATTTAATAGTGGCTGTGTTAAAATTCACACACATTTTAGTATCAAGGAAAGAACACATTGTTAAGGAAAATAAATTAAATAACAGATTATTTAACTTAAAACAGAGTCCGTCACCTAATTATGAACTTATATTTTACAGGCGAATTAAAGTATGTCACATAGTTAAAACTTTGTACAATTTACTGTTTTAAACTTTCACGGTCATTAATATATAGTTAGTTTTTTTTCCGACATTTATATCATGTAACTTTTATATACTATGACATAGCATTGAATCCGACACCGCTCTCTTTAGTTATTTCTTAGCATTAATCAAAACAGTGCATTTGTAATTTTGTGCTCAAAATAGCAACAAAATTGACAGAACTAAGTCTAAACGTTCTAAGGGTCGAAGTAATGCACTGAATTTCTTTTAACATTTAAAAATTTGTTTTATCATTAAATATCTACGTAGAGGAGTTTATCTGTGGAATTAAATAACCAAACTTGAGAGTACATGCCGTATCATAATCGTGCTATGGAGCTTACCATGAATTATTGAATCTACCAAGTCAACTACTATTCTTCGGTCAAAGTTATAATCCATATTCTCATTTTGAAGAATCATCGTACCAACAAATGGAAAATCAGTTATTTGAAAATGAGCTTGTACAATATATCACGACTAGTACGAAAAATTTATATTTATATATTTCTGAATTATAACTTACTCAATGTCATAATAACGGCGCTGAGTTTCGCAGAATCTTTATGCTGAGTCAGTCCTTGTTGACTGCCTCTATTGATTTTTTTGTCCATGAATTTTTATTATTTTAATATTATTTATAGTCTAAGCTTGTATTTATATAGGGCGTGTATTTATGTAGCGTGTATTTAGGGTATATTGGTATATCTTAATAAAATTTATTTTCTTTATTTGTATTCAGACGGACTACGGATTCATTTTTAGATGTTGATATCATGGTATATATTATTATACTTATTTTCCTTTGATTAAATGATGTCGCATTAGTTTCTTAGAACAAATTTATACAAGGAACTAAATTCCATCTAACTACTAATTAAAATAGAATTCTGATGATGTTATAGGAACCGCAACCAGGATTGTAACAGACGAAAAAATAAGTATATAATCAAAAATACTCATTTATTAATAAATATACATAATATTTATGTGCTTTTCAAAATTTATTGCTTTACGGGTTATATAATTAAAATGTACATTTTATTTCGCATCATTACATATACATAAGCAAATATGTGCACTGTGTGTGAGTCTGTTTAAAGGACTTCGTTCGAACTCTATTGATTGGACAATTTTTGTTACTGCAATACCATTGGAATATAAAATCAGACTCTGTTTTAAATGTTCTTAAAAAGGATATGAAAAAACAATACCCGTTCAAAGTTCATTCACTTCAGTTCTTCAGTGGATGTACTATAATTATCTATGTATCTATTTCGAGGTTAAGGTTTAAATTTATTAGAAACTGATCGTTTCATAAGTAAGCACTTGAAATTTACAATTACAGATTTCAGTCCATTACCATCCCGAGTAAAGCATATCTACAAGCCTAACAGAGCAAGCGAGCGACGTACAGTTATTGGCAGTGCTAAGACAAGCTCAGGTGTCACCAACCTTTACTAGCTTCGACTACTGTTAAAACATTGATTGAACAATTCAAATTTTAGGTAAGTATACTCAAACTGAAATTGGATAATATATGTGTCCTAGTCTAAGGTCCTTGTGTTTAGTCTCTTCCCTGAATGACTGGTTTATCCAATTTCACTTATCGATAAATTCGATCCTAGATGCGATCGGCAGACATGACCAAACGTCGTACTTTACTGGACTTGTAACATACTTAAACAGATTAATAGAATTTCCAAGATGTGCCTGACGTTCAGTGGTCTCTAAGTAAATAAGTGCAAAAGATTCTAAATTTGCGAGCCACGCCTTTATAAAATGCCACTGCAACTTAACTTTAACAAAAATGCTAAATTTGTAAAAGTAGCTAAGAATTGTGCAATTCTAAATGACATAATATCTCACCATCTCAATAAAGACTATTTTTAAATGTTAATTACGACAATAATAAAACAATAGCCATTAAAATAAATTATTTAAATAAAACATTTTATTATACATAATGTAATAAACCAAGACCTAATTTAAGTTTGACTGGTCAAACCCCGATCTCATGAAATTCAGTTTGATTGACCAAATTAGTTTCTACTAGGTTTGACGAAAATTCTTTAGTCAAAGGCCGTAAAACGTCATTTATGAACCTTCGAAGTTTGGCTAAAACATATGCTCAAAACAACTGGGTTAGTTTTTTGAGCTAAATGATCAAGTGAATAATACATAAAATAAAATAGCATGCGATTGACTTAGATATCTTTAAACTTGAAGTTGTTAATGGTTAGCGATTCATTACAATTTAAGAAGACTGAATTCAAGACATAACTATGCAATTCTTTTTTAGAAGACAGCATAGTATATGCTGGGAAAAAACACAGACAGCAATGACTGATGACGATGTTTGATGTCACGTAACAATATTTTTCTATAAGGAAATGGCATGAAAATAATCGATGTCCTAGAAAAGGTTGACGACCACTGTACAACGTACGCGTCACTTACAACTTGTCTTTATCGGAACGAGTCTCTCCGAATATAGAGCCCCTTGCGTTGAATGGAACTTGGCTGGAAGACTTCTCGTGCTTCGCTGGCCGACAAAAACCAACTTTAATTTTATTTGGGTAAAGGCGAATTTAGATCAATTGATAGTTTGTATAAAATTATGAGTCAAAACTTACCGCTCGTGATAACACCGCCATATGAGTTGCTGTTTAGCTTTGTCGGCTCCTGCGAGTGCTGAAAGCAGATATTATTTCAATTAATAAGCCTTTTATTACAAGATTGCAAAAAGACAACTTGAAAAGACACCGGCCGACAAGCAAAGTACAAGTCTCCTAGATCGCATATAGAATTAGTAGTACTTATTTTTCTTTAAATTTAAATATAAGATATATTACAATACGGTACTGAGTATGTGTCGCCTTTACAAAGAAGTGGAAAATTTCAGCAAGGACTTAGATATTGATATTTTCTATCGTAGTCCAATTACATTTAATCGTAACCACAGCAAGCATTTTAAATGACTTTACACAGTAGTACAGATTCATGTGACCATTGTACTAATTAATATATATCTAAATTATGTTTCAATACACTTTTTAGTACATATTATTTAAAATAAAAATATTAAAATTAGATTTAATACAGATGCACGGTCGAGAGTTAGTAATTGAAATGTTTAAAAATTTAAATACATCTTAACTGGGCTAATAATGTCATAGAAATGGCCTTCTATAATATTTATAATAAATTCAATTAAGTATTGAATCATATTGAAAAAAAAATCAATTAAATTAATAAAAAATA
Source organism: Acentria ephemerella (assembly GCA_943193645.1). Taxonomy (NCBI): domain Eukaryota; kingdom Metazoa; phylum Arthropoda; class Insecta; order Lepidoptera; family Crambidae; genus Acentria; species Acentria ephemerella. The sequence continues at coordinate 1,264,421 of OW971894.1, forward strand.
TGTTGTGTTAAATTTAAATCTAAATAGTATTGTTATTAAAGTAGAATATAATAGTATAAAGTTTTGTTTTTAAGTAGTTTATACTGGTCATGTTTGATCATGCTGTGTACACAATGTTTTGGAGTAATAGCTATGTTATGTGTAAATGAAATTATGCATGACATTTCTTAAGTGTTGTAACTCTGTTTTGTGTACCAATAAATAATAAATGGATACATATTTACTTCTCATTCAGTCAGTGTAGTATAGTACAGTTAGCTGTTTTGGTGTGAGAGCAAATGTAGAGCAATGCAAATGGAGTTGGAACACATGCAACTGGTAATATCAAGTAACTTCCTTAAATAATACTAGTTAATATAAGCCGGTGATGATAATACGACATACTGTCAGGTGGTATGTTAACAAAAAAGTGTACTTCCATGCTAAAAGTTGTTATTGCTGTAGCAACATTCAAATCAATTTTCTGAGACATATCAATGTTTGAGGAATTATTATAAAAATGGCTGCCAAAATATATCAATGCATACACAAAATTAATTATATTCTTATAATTTATGCATTTACATGCATAGTAGGTACAATAAAAACTATTACATTTAATGTGCATTAACTTAATAATATAGTGTTTAATATTTGTTTCAACCTTTATGGAAAATATCTACATCAAATTATTCAGAATCATATGAAAGAAATATACTTTACAAAGATTATTTGATTTAAATACTTCACCTTTTTTAAATGAGTGTAATACCTAAAGTTTTTCTTTAATTTGATGTATATCATTATTGAAGTGGCCATAAAATGTGTTCCCAGTTTTTAATAGAAACACCTTTTACCCTTTTTTAAAGGTAAATAAATACATGTGCTAGGATCATATTCATCTCAAGAGGTCAATACATCTTCCAATTTGTATAAATAATACATGAAATAAGAATTAATAAAATATGTTCATTACTCCATCATGCTATCCAAGTAATTGGTATTTACAGTTGATTTTACTAGGCATACTCTTTTTAAAGTATCTTAACATCAGTAGCATGATTCTTGTAGTAATGATGTAGTCATAATACAGTTCAAATGTAGTCTGAATTACATTAATATCAATAACAGGTTCTCTTTGCATACTTTTTCAAAGTGAAGTGGTTCTCATAGCTTTAATATGAGTAATAAATATAAACTCACTATTCCAAGCTTTGGACTTCACAAGACAAGTTACTCTTTCGTGGGCAAATGTATACACATTTATAACAAAATCCTGCCAAAGGTAACTGAACTGCCTTTACACAGATTTGAAATCTATGTTAAACAAAGTTTTATAATAAAAGACTATATTATATGGTATTATAAAGTTAGAAAACAAAAATATGCAAATATTTCTATTAATATGAGTTAAGACACTCATAAGCAGTATTTTTATAACACATTCATTAAATCTGTTTTTACATTCATAGTTATATTATTGACTGATGATAGATTTAAAATTTTTATTATTAAAATATTTTGATTTTCACTTTTTAAGCGAAATGTGATATTCAATTCATTACTAATTTGGTTTTGCTCCAGTATATTTTGTTGATTGATAAATATAGGAATTGAGCTACAAATATAATAATTTAGTCGCTTTGCTTACTTATATAAAATATTTTTTATTAAATAACACCAAATAGCAGTAGTAAAAAATCAACATACCTCCATTTCTTTGATATTCCTCATAATAATAGCAATATCTTCTGTTGTAGGCTCATCTAATGAATCACTCCGCTTTTCACTTTTACCATCCTTATTTGAGCTCACAACACTTGCTTGTTTACAATGTTTTAAATTGTTCACTTTCTTTTCATGCGCACTTTTGTCCTTAGAAGGCACTGTATCACTCTTATTATCACTGTTTTTAGGTACACTTTTGTCCAAATTTTTTTCTTCTACCACTTCCACATCGCTACTGCTATCATCCACAGGGAATGGTTCAGGTTGAACGTCTCCTAAAGGATCAACATCTGATACTATAACAATGTCTTTTTTCTTTTTAACCTCTGGTGGCCTTTTGTCTGGTTTCGCAAATGTAGGTGAATGGTGTACAGGAACTAATGTGGGTCGAGGGATGTTATTCTCTGCTATCCTCATACTTTCAATCTGTTTTTGTGTAATTTCATCCTTACTCTTTGGACTAGGATCTTTTTTGCTTGTTTGGTGATTTGTATCAATATGCAAAGGTGTATCTATCCTTTTATCTTTCACATGATTCTTTTCCTGCTTTTTAGGCTTTTCTTTTTCTTTCTTGCTAGATTGAGCACCAGCAAAGGCAGGGTTATTGACCATTTCATTTAAAGCTGCCGGTGATTTAACTCTAATGAGGCCTTCTTTGTGCTTCTCTGATACTGTTATAACTGAATTGTTCGACTTCTTTTCTTTTTGGACACTCAATACTGGAGTTATTGTTATGCTGCCAATGTTATTGGGGGGAACATATAAATCTTCTTTTTTGTCTTCTTTCTTCCGTTCCTCAGGTTTCTCAACAATTAGGTCTTTGCTTAGACTAAAGGAGTTGATGATGGTGCCAAAGGATGAGTATTTGTCTTTGTACTTGTCTTTGTCCTCTGTTTCTAGTTTATCTTTGTGGGTTGTAGTGGTGACAGTGAGAGAGCTTGGAAAGTGGATGGGTTCTGTGAATGGCGCTGGCTGAGAGCTTGAGCCATGCCGTTGTCGCTTCATGTCTGATGTGATTTTAAGTTCTTTACTAAGACTGGAAAAAGAATAGAATACTTTTAGTACAGCCAAGTAAGTTGATAATTATTAAAAATGTAATAAAACTAGTCAACTAGGATTTTATAATGTTTAAGGATCTACTAATGTAGATCCTCAAAAAACGGTAAAACAATGAAATTTTTGAAACGTGCGTCATTTAGACGATTTTCCATACTTAATTACTAATTTATAATAATTATTTTAGCTTCTCGAGGATTTCTCCTATTATTAATCGTAATCATATGTTATCCACAAAATATACACTGATGGGTACTTACTCAGCTTGCCGTAATAGTGTGGGCATTCTAACAAAGCCTGCCGGGAATAGGGGTAGGGCCCTTCGTACTAACAAAGAAGCTGCTCCATCAGGTTCCGGCGCTAAGCGTCGTAACCGAGCTAACAACGCCCTGGACCGTGGGCACCAAGGGAAGCGCCGCTTGGGCATTCTCTTCTCTATGTGAGGGGCGCCTTCAGCAGCTGAGGCTATTTTGATTTTCTTCCTATAATTTAAAAAGATCATTCTTATATTGATTGCAGATGCAGATTTTAGTATTGCTTGGATTAAGTTAAAATTATTCTAAGCTAACATCAATTTTTGTGTTTATATTTTACACTTCACATCAGACACGACTTGTCTTGAGAGCCAATCATACATAAGTTTCAAATCTTTTCACCACATATTTACACTTTAATTGGTTCAGATTATATAATACATTTTCAAAACTAATTGTTCATTTTTCGACCAAATCTAAATATATAATTCTAAGAAACTGTAGATTGCGTAGCTGATAACATCAAGGTTGACTATTCTATGAATATTCTTATTGTATTCAAATTAAAGAGACAGTAAATTTTTACCAAATTGGAATTGGCAGCAAAAAACGTTTTATTAGACCATATAGTTCCGAATTTGAAGTATGAATACTATTTGTATATTTTATAATAAAAGTAAAACGGAACACATCAAAAATAATATGATTAGTCACAAAATTTGTCGAAATAATTTTAATTTAATCATCAGTTATGTAAAGTATATTTTAAAATTACCTCTCCTCGCGAACCCTTTCGCATTCAGCGTTGTAACTTCCGATCATGGCAGGTTTCTTTTCTTCTATAAGTGCTTTTAACCTGCAAGAAATGTTTCCAAATGATTCTCCTCATCCGAAAAGCCTTCATCTGCTGATTATGATATTGAATGATTTGATTAAAAACACCCCTTACTTATTTGATCTTGTATAATCTGTCCATAAATACTATTTTAACATAAAAAGAAAATACTTTACACAAACATTAACTTCGTTTTGATTATAAAGCAGCTATCTACATGGTTGGTACTGGATGCTAATCATAATTTTTGATCTCAAGCTCCTTCATGGGCATGTTATGCTGTTGGTACCAGTATAGTGTCCCATTTCTGGGCACAAATATATTTGAAATCCTATATGTATAGCCTGTTGATGTTTATTATTCACTGATAAGAGAATGATAGTCACAGAGTATGAAGAAAATTGATGATACCTTTGTAAAGTTTCAACAATTTTCTCTTCTCTTTCATCATCAGTGAGTCTGCTAAAGTCTGGGTCTTCTTCCACTTCTAGTATCTTGCGTTTGTTGTTAGTGACTGTAGAGTTGGCAGTGATTGATTGAGCAACATTGGTAGGTGGCACTTCTGAAATATTTAATAAAATTTTATAAACCGATTGCCCAAATAGTTGAACATTTTGGACATTCTTGTCCCAATTATTTCAACTATCCATGACAATTGAATCTTTTAATTTAGACACCACTCAACTTAATAAATTAGTTAAATTTAATATCATTTAATAATAAAAGAAAATGTTCTAGTTAAATACACTGATATGAGAAAAATATAAGGAAATACTTTATGTTGTTTTTAACCTATTTTATGTTGTTTATTACTGGAAAGATTTGGAGAAAATATTATTTTTAATACTTATTTTCCTATATTACATGAATTTTGAAATAGTTATTCGTTTTAATATAATCAGTATAAAGTTTAATAGATAGCACAATATTTCAGAATATATAGATTTTATCCTTTAAAAGTTCGAGAAAAAATACTTTTTTTCACCCAATCACAACATTATTATGGAATAAATTGAAATTGATTACTTTATAAAAATTTCGGAAAGAGAATTTAGGCAAAAATATAATAACTGGGAGTTTCCCAACAAAACTATCTAAATCAGAATATAAATGTTTTTTAGTATTCGTTAATTTAATACAAATACACACACAAAATTTTAAAAAAAAATTGGAAAACTAAAAAAATGTTCGTTTGCCAACTTCGCCGCTAAAATACGACGGATATATTTTCATGCAAATTTTGTCGGCCTCTAGCCAACATAAAAATATCGATTTATCTCGAGAAAGATTTCCAAGTATGTTTGAGAAATATAGTATATCCGTCCAAAATGTATAGTGTATACTGACTGGTCCGTTGGCTGGGTCGCGCGGCGAGCAGCGCGGCGCGCGTGGTGGCGAGCGCGCGCGCCGCCCGCGCCCACGCCGCGCGCCGCGTCTCCGCCCCGCACGCGCTCGCGCACGACGACACCGCGCGCTCCAGCCTAACAGTCACAACACACACCACTATTATACGCTGTTATTTCTTTATGAATACCTCTACTACGTATCCGTATATTGCCTTCTAGAGTTTCAGACTATGGTGACCTAGCGCTGCCATTTTGTTGATGGCTTGCGAGGACAATTTTATGAAAATGGAATGTAATGTTAAATGATTACTATCTAATTAAGAATGCAACTTGCGCCACGTTTTTTAGTATAGGTTTCTAAGTACTGTCTTCCAAATCACAAAATTGATAATTAGTTGTTGCCATTTACCGCTTCGAAAATAAAAAAAATATGAACAAATTTTAATTTCATAGCTAATTATACCATTTTTGACTATAGCAATCCTATATGAAGTGGTTGATTAAGATTAAATTTCATATTGACATAATAAACTCCAATATCGAAATTGGAATTGGTAACTAAAATGCAAAAACTCTAAACTACGTAAAATTTCTGACGAAAGAATATGTTAGAAATAAAATTAAAATGAAACGAGTACTTACGTCATTTTAGATAAAACTGACTTACTTGACAAGGTACTGTTCATTCTTAGTTTCCAGCTCCTTTGCAGACAAATTAGGGGTTTCCATGAGCTGTCTGCTGACCACTCCTTCTAATTCCTCTATTACTTGCAATATGCTTGAAGGCAGTTTTACATCCGTCTTTGCTTCTGCATCTCTGATCGTTAGAAAAGATTACAAATGAAGTAAATTGATACTAGTCATGTATAGTAATTTAATAGCGCTTTTACCTATTGGTAGTTTTCTAATAAATTATAACTATAAATAATACTTTTGTAAGGAGATTCACAAATATGTCGTTTTTTATTATTTTATAACCCTTGCATACCAGCAATCTAAGCTTTAAATCATAGTTTCTCTGATGAAACAGTGTAAAAAAAAATACGCTCTCACACATACTCTCAAGGTTTATCGTAAAAATTATGCTTTATATGGAAACATAATATGAAAAACCATAAAGAAATGTTTAAAAATAAATAAATTCAAAGTTCGTATGGAAAATCATATGATGTATAGTATCAAACTGTCATATCTCCTATCGCTATTTCGGATTACTTTTTATAGATGGCGCTTGTTGTAGAAAGAAGTAGTCTTTAATATAAATTGCAATAAACAAAGAAAATTGAAAATTTGACATACAAAGTTTACCAAGTCATCTAACATAATATATTTACCTGGAACTGTCTGATGTTACTGCATTTTCTGAACTGGGTGCCGGTTTGGAAGTTAGGGAATCTGACTGTGATGTCCTTGAATCGGCACTCTCCGCATCGCCATGTCCGTTGTCTGTAATTATTATAATATTTTAATTAATAATGACTATTATATTCAATAATGAAATAAAAAATATCAGTATATTTGATGATAATTTTAATAATTCAGTTTTAGACCAAGTTGTAAAAATAAAGTGAATTGTTAGTTGATAAATGAATATAATACCATCAGATGTTTGTTTTCCAGATGTAGCAGCTGAAGAATCAGTCCTCCGAACCTTTTTTGCTTTTTTCTTATCAATCTTTTTGTTTTTCTGTAACAATAATATTATAAATTAATAAAGTAAAAGAGGGCGCAACACATTTTATTATTTCATATAATAATGAGACAGCTGACACGTTAAGATAGTAGTCACCAAATAGAAAAGATAAGAAAGAGGTTGTTATATATAACAACCTCTTTCTTATCTTATTATTTTTATTTATGTTACTACTAAACTTACATTCAGTCCTATGGTTGTACATATAGGCTTGAAGCTTGGTCTAATAAAAATTAGGAATAAAACATTTAGATAGTTGAGTCAATTTTCAACCTTATGTAAAGGATAAGTAAGTTTTTGAAAGCAACTTAATTTTTTTCTCTCATGTTATAGATACCTAGGTTTCTTCAAACGAGACGTGAAGAGCTCATGTCACCCTCAGCCACTATGATCGATACCGCATCAGTTAGGGTTATCGCACCCAGTATAAAAAAGTTCCTATTATCCCTATAATTAATAACTTAAGAACAGACAAAAGTGAATATCCACAAAAGAAAACAAAAGAAGGCGTCGCGCGGCGTGTTATATATTTAAATTTATTATTCGTACTACGGCCGGCTGCGCGGGAGCGTCTGCCGGCTTGAAAGACCGGTTTTCCTTAGATCTTCGAAAACAATAGACTTTCCTTGAGACGTGATGATAGTGCTCGTGTCATAAACACGAGCTAAAACGCTAAGCGTTGGATATCATGTCTCAGCCTGTGCACATATTGTTATATAAATGTATGAATCGTGACAAATTTACTGAACTGTCTGAGAACTAGATTCTGAGTTCGAATCCCGGGAAGGTTATAAATATTTCTCACACTCACACCTAATATCCACCCCAAATTAAGAATAATTTAGATTTTGTGTCATGTTTCCTAGTTAACGGAGAAATGTAGATAGTTAATTGTTTTTGATATTTATATCATAATATAAATAGCAAAAATATACTAAATAAACATTCGTACTCATCAAACAAATATCTGCCACTACCGTGTCTCAAAACAGAAGTTCCTTTTGCTGGGGGGTTCTGACCGTGTGTATATTTATTTAGTAAATAAATTTTAATATACATTATGCAATCTATTACACGAGTTATTTTTATACTAACTTTAGCTAAGAACTTTGACAATGAGAATTTTATTATTATCTTTTTGTATATGATTATGAAAGACAACATAATTGGTGCCATTCATTTCCTTAGACTGATAAATCAAGGTTTGCAAGTATTCGGTTATTGACCTTGATAAGTACTAGTCACTTCGCGTTAAGAAAACCTATTAACTCAAAACAGTAAATAGCGACTCAGTGTCAGAGGAACTTACAGGCGATTTTAGAGCATTATTATACTTTTGTTCTTTAATTATTTTATAAACGGTACGTTCAGAAACACTGCATGCACCAGCAGTCTTCACTACTATTCTCTCCACAGTCACGTTTTGATCACCACACAGTTTGAAGTATTTAAAAACATTAAAAATCACCCGTCTTTCTCCGTTAAGAATTATTGAACCACTTTAATTTTTACGAATAGGGAGGTGAGGTATCCATTTTTAAAATTGACAATGACGCGTCCGTACTTTTAAAAGGGTTCACTTCAACTGGTCAATTAGAATACAGCACGGCGTTCTAATGATACTATAAGTACGTATGTTCGCGTTAAGAATTCAGTGAGTCATCAGTGCAAATGCTGGTAAAGGTGTTCATAATAATAACAAATTATATTTTAGAAAATTTATAAAAATACACTCAACTGTCCAAAATCAAAACCTAATTCGTGTAAAGTGATTTCTTAAGGCTCTATTGGATATTTCTTACATTTTTTTGTGTTAATTGTTGTTGTTTTTGCATTATAGTATGTCGCATGCTTCACTAGCTATCTTCACATATGGACTCCTCTACTGCTTATCATCAGATGGTGTCGATATGACTGCTGAGCTTAATATAAAAAAAAATTAAAGTTCTTTGCGAAAACTTTATTAAATTTTAGTTTAATAAAGTAGTCAAGTATATATTATGACTAGGTTTACGTGAACTGCGAAATCAAGACCGATTAAGGTAAGGTAACTCTTTCGTTCTTTAGAAAAATATAAGTCGTAAAGTCAAATGTAACGTCAAAGAATTCATATGGTAGCATTTTATTTATTGCTTTAGTTTAACAAGAGATATTAAATTGTAACTAATATGCTGTGTACATCGTTTAAATACATACTTATTGGGCCATTATAGAGGTGTCGGTTTCCATATATTCCAAAAAAAACTGACTCCCCAAAAAACCCCCATGTATTTATGCTCCGCAAAAATTAATAGCACTTTTTTATAGTTGACTAGCTTCCGCCCGCGGTTGCGCTCGCGTGGACTACGGTCTCTCATGTTCAGTCTCAGTTATATAGCCTACAATCTTCCCCAATATATGGACTATAAAAAAAATATCTTGTTCATTCCAACTAGTAGTTCCTAAGATTACCCTCTACAAAACAAACACACCAACTTTACCTTTTTATAATATTACTATAGTATAAATTATAGAATAGTGAATTTCAAAGTTTACACCCGATACAATAATGTCAAACGAAGATGAAACAGCCATGACATTTATTGAACGTAGAATGCTATAATATTCTTATTTAGCCGGGTTATATCCGCCATTTTTGCTCTCGATCAACTTGTTAACACGAGTGCGATCTGTCCACGTCTATTTTAGATATTAATTTTTATTTTTATATATAAAGCACAGCAAATGACTCGACACCACCTGATGATAAGCAGTAGACGAGTCCATATGTGAAGATAGCTAGTGAAGCATGTGACATACTGCCCTAGCCACCCTCACCTTGCCGGCCCAAAAAGTGCTTTTTCACGCCTCTTTTAAAGGAACCCATGTTATAAGAAGGAGGGAATACGTGTGCTAGTAAGGAATTCCATGCTCTAGTTGTGCGACAGAGAAAGGAGTCACTAAATCTCTTAGTACGTAAAGTAGACGTGGCTACAGTAAAGGAGTGACTCTGTAGACCAGCACGCGTACTCCTTAGTAGGAAAGGAGGGAGGGATAAGGTCGAAGAGCTCTTCAGAGCACAGAGTTGTTTTTGTATGTTGTTTTGTATTACGTTATTAAATTTCACTTTTGTTAAGTTTCCGTTATGCTAACGGTTTTTCTATATGGACCCCCGACCAAGCAGCGTTTGCACATTGGCAACTACTGGTTAAATTATTTACATTTATAGTATAGTCCTTATAGTGTACGACAACATTTATAAGAAAATGAAAAATTACGGAAAAATGTAGAGAAAATTATTACTCAACCCGGTTCTCAATGGTTTGAAATCTGTGGCTATGTAAAAGCAATCCTGACCTTTTTCCGGTGCTCCGTTTTATGGGAATCCACCACACCATTAACCACCGCCTTAGGATCCTTCTCGTCTTGACTTGACTCTGAAGAACTTTCTGATGACTCCTCTTCACTGCTACTGGACGAAATGCGGCGCTATTAACAATAATAAACAAGACACTGTAAATGACAAATGTTTCGGACGGAAGAAAACAAAGAACCCTTATTATTTCTAAATACGACGCCCAGCTTGCGTGTTTACTCCACACACACATCTATGGCGATTGCTTTCGTCTTTAACACCATTATTGCTTAACTAAGGCTTAATGTCACTATGATAAACAGTGAATCGGCAATGGAAATATGGCGTACGTCAATGAAAGCGATAGCGATAGATTTAGACATTAAGGGGGCCGATCAGTCAAATCGTATCATAAACCCTCGATAGCTTCACAAATGTAATAGTCAGTACTCAATGTTTAAACAATTTATAAATAAATAATAATAAAAACCTTCGCCCTTCTGCCAGGCTCTGCGTCAGATAAGGCCGCGTGGTTATCAGGCACTGTCTTGAACTCGAGAGAGCCGCTGTTGATGTAGAAGCCGCCGTAGAATGTGTCGCATTCCGGCGGGATCATCTCGTCGTACTGAAACAATACCATCACAATATGATGTCATGCATGCATACATTGACTTAGGAATAAATAATATAATCTTGCGCACTACCCAAACGGACCATAATCACCTTGTGGGCGCTGAAAGATTGCGTGGGGTCATTACAGGGCTCAGTATGAATTGTTGGCTGCGGAACTATCGTCTACTGGTTTAGGTTACCTACGTCCGATCTGGAGGTCCAGGGTTCAATTCTCAGTGGGGCAATTATTTTTTGATTGGATTGGTGGGTGATAAGACATTTTCTAAGGGCGCTGAGACATTGCCGTGTCACAAGGGCCAGAGTAAATTTGGAGCTGTGGTCTTCTGGTACCTACATAAAATATGGAAGTCCAGGGTGTATGCCTGTCCCACTTTTTCTAAATACTACATCATTGCCATAACATTATATATGCAATACTATAATCAGGCGAGATGACTAATGCAAAGACTTTTTATATAAATTACAGGACATTTTACAACAATTACTCAAAGTCAAAGTCAAAAGTCAAAAATAACTTTATTTAAATAGACTTATTTACTAAGCTCTTTTAAATCGTCACAACAGGGAATATGTATCAGAAAACAAATAAATATAATTATAAAGGCAATAGTCATAATTTTACTGGGTATCAACCGGGCATTTACTCACACCATCAGTGTTGTCAATGAAGGAGTCATTCTCATCATATCCTGCCCCGATGTCTGCAAAGTCATCCTGCTTCGAACGCCCTGTTCGCCCATACGTGCTTTTACCACCCTATAAAATTATATCCCTTTAAACACAAGAAGATTGCTAGAACTAAAAATATAATTTTTAGGAGTCATTATCTGAGGTCATAAAGCGTCATAGTAATATTGGCGTATTTATGAATACACGTTAATTCAATCAAATTTATTAATTTCAAAATGAATATAGTTAAGTCATTTAAATCTATGAAAATGTAATATTATAACAACTGATTTACAGCCACTTAAAGTTGCGAATACGACAATTGAGATCACAGTACGCGACATAAAGACATACATTTTACAAATAAAGTTATTTCAGAAAGAAATAGGTATATTGACATTTCTTATATTAATATCACTGTTATTTTTTTGATTAACTAATCTATTTTAACATAAGTTTTTATAAATGTTACCTAATATAAGTGTTATAATATAAATATCAATTTATAAAGCCAAGCTTTTGCGTTAATCAATATACTTACTGAAAATCAATTACTCCCTTGTTCAAAAAAGTTTATATGGGTAACAGACCACAAAGAAGAACAAATGTCAAGCATATAATTATAGTCAACAAAATAAGTATAATAATTCATACTATACTATTTTTTTAAGTAAGTTCCTACTTAGGCAACAGTAGAAGAATGTAATCGCTTTGATAAAATAACTCTTATTGCAATAGGATAAGGGATATTTAGTTTGATTCAGTATTGTCTGATGTTCTTCAAGTCAAAAACTTTGCATATGGTTTGTAATATATTATCTATCTACCTACACAATAAATGGTATATGGTAAAGTTTTTAACTCACATATTTCTGTTCAAACTTTCTAGCAACTTGCTTGACATCATCATCATTGTCAGAGAATGGATCCAGCCCCCTTGTTTTACCATTTTCCACTCTTTTCTTCCTCTGAAATAAAAAATCAGTAGAATATTTAATTCACTCATCAGTAGCTCTTATAAAATGGTAAACATGATATTTGGCTTTTGATTTCAAAGTAGAATAAAATTAAGTAAATATTTCACTTCTAATAATTATGGTTGATCCATTATATTAAAATGAATTTCTATTTGGTAATCTCGCCAAAACTCAACTGATTTACTACTTTAATACAGTGGTAGTTTGAAAATAAAAATAACTGAACGAAATCTTAATGTAAACCTTAAAAACTGCCTACCTGACATACAAATAAAAAGTCCCAAATTATTTTCATTAAAATATATATGTTTATGAAGATCATATAATTATCCAGTGAACGAGAGAGTATTTTTTAACTATCATAACTAAAATATATAAACTGATAGCTAGGTTGTTTATTAGTCTATGTTTGATGAAATTTAAAAAAAGCAGAATAATTTTGTTATATAAAGAACTGTGCCTATTACAATGGTATTTTGAAATAAACTGAACTAAAATTATAATAATTATTGAAATTAATTATTAAAATATTAATATTTGAGACATATATTAAATTTATTTGTCTGGATTGTACAGCTTGGTTGAATAAAATATAGTTTTTCTAATCTTGTATTGTATGTCTTCTGACAATTTAGTCTTTTTAGCAAATAGTGGTTTTATCTACTGTGTCTGGGTTTACATATATAAAAGCAATTGACATTAATTACTTTTATACATGTAAACTCATAATATTTTGAGAGAGAGTTGTAATGATGTCTCATTATTTGCTCCGTGTTTTAGCCAAGATGCAAAGCTACTTAATAGTTACACAATAATAGTATAATAGTTATGCAAGAAGCCTAAAATGTAGCTTAAAATTCTAAAGATAAGATAGTGTATTTAAAATGTTACCTTAATATACAATCAAGATAACCTGTGAAACTGTTCAATCTAGGCAATAAAATTTTAATTGTCCTGAGGATCCTGGGAGTATACTGCAGTTCAAAAGAAAAATTAAATAATTAATGTTATGGATAGAATTCATTACAAATCATGAACATTTTAGATATACTATGAATGTTATACTTATTGTGTACTATTGCATAGAACCAATGATAAAATATGTTCTTAAGGTGCAATGGGAATAAAAGTGTGCAAAACAAGGATAGACAGAATCAATAAAAAACTATGCAGACATTTCTCAACTCCATTATAAATATATAATAGAAATTCGTTACAATTACAAATGTGGGAGTAAGTACATATGTTTTCATTATTAATCAATGTTGCATGTTTGTATTTGGTATGAACCCTAATGTAAATAATACATATTATTAGACTTTATACTATGTTACCCAGCTTAATTGCAATATATCACATACATCAAATTCTTTAAATAATTATCTATAATGTTAAATCAGTCAGCAATTGTGACAATCGTGTGCGCATTGAAAAATATGAGTATAATAAATCAATCCTTACTCAAGATAACTATATAAAAAACTAACTAAGCGCATAGGATAAATTATTCTTCAATGCACTTGCCTATTAGCTACTATGCATAAAAAACTTTAATACCATAAAATAAGATATATTTTACAATAAACTTTGTTTGTCGCCAGGATTACGTTATCGGAAATTCGTATTACTCAATGATCACGTGATTACTCACTAGCTTACTTTCATTGCTATTGTTATCTCGCTCTTTTGAAGGACATCGATAAAGATAAAGGGACAAAGGGAGATTAAAAACGGGTAAAATAAAAAATACAATTTTTTTTAATAACGTATTTTAGATACCAAACTATACAAATCCACAGAAAAACAAAACAACGTTCTAATAAGTATAAAAAATGATGTGACATGCAGTGCAAACGGCATATATAAAAAAACTTACGACTACGGAATCTTTACAATAAAATGTCTACTATAAATAGAAAAACGCAAACCGCGTGATTAAAAACAGATAGCCATAATTCTTGCACAAAGCAAAACCATCACACAATCAAATAACTCTACACACACAACTTTAGGACAGTATATAAATAAGACAGGTCAGACGTGAGTATATAACCTATACGCGCTTATTTACTTTCGAATCGATAGGAGCGAAAAGCTTCAAACACTTGGAAGATGCAAAAGGTCACTACGGAGTACATTGCCAGCTGCGTTTTGCAAGCAACTTGGCAATGACGCAAAGAACAAGTTTGCAAACAAAAACATAACCAAAACATAACACCGAACGGTCAATACACACAGTCAACCCCTAGCTTAATCACAAAAATAAATCCCATAATCCTTTTATATCAGTTAGAGCAGTCCAACAATACATTTTAGCACCTTTTACACACGCACACAAGCGTATTGCTTATATACCGTAAACACATAACCTATATACCAAACGATATAATGACAGCAGGCAAATGTTAATACATTCTTCCTAAATTAATTAGATTATGAGAAAAATTAATAACCTAAAAATAAACAGCTTGAAACCGGAAACAACAATCGAAATCATAGGTTAACCTAGGTCATTAGTTCTACTTTCGTATTCAATTTGATAAAGCGGGGTTTGCAATGTCGTAATCAAACTTGCAACGTGTGATTTTTAGGATAACAAATTGAGAAAGTATACAAAATATTCGAAAAACAATTGGAATTATAGGGATGATGTGAATCAAAACATTGGAGTCTGCGAAAGATGTCCTAGGCTGACAACGTTTTCCTATGAATGTTGCAAACATGGCGACCGCTATCTGAGCTTCTCACACAGCTCGTGGACGCAAATTCATGTCACAAACCTAATACAAAGCTGTGTAACGTAAGCAAAAAATATCTTAATACGATCTCGACAGGCACTGATCGAATCCATCTCTTGCTGCCAAACCGTTTATATTTTCTCGTCTAGATTTTAACAACAAATTCCCTAGAGTACAAAGAGCTGGAAAACCAGTATGGTTGCGTAAATTGCTATGATTTTCTGTTATAACTTACCTCTTCTGCAATGACTAGTTCCTTGTAATTCAGCTCCGGATATTTACTTTCGTTGCTTTCAACCAAATTTATAGTTAATCTCACTGTTTTATTCACATTATTCTTTCCACTTTTAGGAGCACCCACTGTTATAAGAGTAGCACGTTTAGGGTCCGACATTTTCCACCAAATTCGAGCATAAAATGATTTTTTTCAAAGCATGACACGACCTGCATTTTCAAACTGTGTAGCACATTGCCACCATGTTGGAATTTATTGTTTGGGTTGTGAGCGCCACGGCAGGAATGAGAACTACACAATGGTTGCTATGAATTTAACAAAGATGGCGCTTATAGTATATTTATTTACTCAACAGATGTCGCACAAATGGAAGATTATTGGTTGTCTTACTCAAGAAATATTTATTTTTTATTTATCAGAAAATCTAGAATAAAGGAAAGTATACTTTCATGGGAAGTATATTGGCTGGTTATAAAATTAGGCAAATCTGGCACTATTTATAGTTTGGTAATTGGGTATGGTTTTGACATCTTACTTTGCTATATAATTAAGAAGATGTTGTAGAAAATACTTTATAGATGGCACTGTAGTGAATAGCAAAGTGACTGCTTTACCAACTAAAGATAATAAAACATAAATTGTACTTAAAAATATATAACAAGAATATTTATCAGAAAAGAAAAGAATATTATAATTTTTTTTCAAATTAATTTAAATTTATTTCTAATTATTATGATCATGAATTAGAGTAATTAATAAATACCATTAAACAAATGTCCACAAAAATACAGCAAATAAACTAGCGCCATCTAGTGTCTCCACCAGTGACAAAATTGTAATTACATTATAATTTTATTACATTATAATTAATTAAATATAATTACATTATAATTTTCTCACTTAAGTTTCATAATAGAATAGTATCTTTATTTGCTAAAAATACAAGAAATTCATATATTGTGCCATCACCGATGCACTGATTGCTTTTTTTGGATTACTTCGGAGCTAAATTCTAATTATTTGGTTGTGGCTATAATGCCCTTTTTGAATTGATTTGCGTTATCATTACTTTATTTAATAACTTTAAGAAGAGTCTCGTTTGGAGGTCCAGCAGCAGACGTCTTTCGGCCTTATATGATGATGATGACGAATAATGATACTATATTTTTTTATAACTTATTTTGGAAAATACTACATTTCGCCGATGAAATGTTGGCAACCCTAATGATGACAGTAGAACAGAAGTTAGATCAAGAAAGTTCAAAAATTTGTCAGCTACTGTTCTGCTTAACTGTGATATACGGTTATATTAAAAAAGGTAGGTCGTTTCTACACAGATTAATTTCTTTGATCGTATACATTCCATGCACAAATTTCGTAATTTAAAAATTCAAAATTGTTCCTAAAAATATAGCTCTCATTTTAATATCCACTTCCGGGCTTAACGAAGAGGAGTTATTAAAAAAATGGTTCAATCAGCAAAAACTCAGTTGATGCTCCTCTAAGGAGGATATTTTCGGAAAACGCTGATGGCCTGGACATTATGAGACCGAGATTCCTATTAAGATAAGGAACATTAGTCGCACTTAAGAGTTGCTCGCCTTGCGTTACGGCAGCGTTCAAGCGACTTGTTTAGTCAAGTGGAAATTATTACATTTTAATAATTCAGTTTAATAGCGAGGAAGAATTAAACCTCTTACCTAGGATATATCGACGATTTGTCGCGGTTAAAACGATTTACATATAGTGTTCTGTGGATTTAAGTGATAAGCGACACTTATGTGATTAGAGTTATAAATATCCCAGCACCCTGGTCATAGAGCCAGCGTCTCCTGCCCGGTGTTCACCTGCGGTTCGGGTCAGTTCTTGGGGCGGCCTCGCGCTCCCGTCCCGCTTCCTCCTTCGCGAGCATGACTTGTTTGTAGAAGGAGTCAACAGCGCCCCACGATGTCGCACTGCCGTCCATGGCGTGTTTCACGGTCGACAGTGAAAGGTCTGTACCTATAATTGAAATGAAGACGCAGCGTTGAGCCGCCCCCTTTGTGCACGACTCAAGAGTGCGGCCGTGTCCTCATTTCTCTTGCACTCATTGCATCGGGGACTGTTGGTTGGCCTTCCACAAGGTGCACTAAAGATCTGGTAAAAGTCGCGGGAATTAAGTCGCTAAATGCAGACAGCGCAGGATCTATCAGGTTGGAAATCGTTTGGGGCCTATGTCTCGGCTGATATGATGACGCCGATACGACGATAGCTCTTCATAAAAATTTTAATTTCAGCTTCATTTGGGATATTTTTATTTGGTAGGATAAGTGTCCTAGCAACACTATAATGTCTATAAAACATGGTATCAATTATGGATCATTATTGGTTTAGTATTGTTACTTCGAACCGACAGAGACATTTCGAAAGCTTATTACTTACTTTAAGATAAATAAAATTTTATTGTGATTATGTGTACAATATATCTTGTAAGATTTCATGCACTTAGCTTCTTTTCTTTCTTTTCTTTGTCCTTCTCCATTGCCTTAAATGTTATTAACATGTAGTGTTCTGTATATCTCAATTGTAATATATAAAGTACTCGTTGATTAGTCTAAGATGGTTTGCAGATGAGGAAAATATGTTCGGAAATTTAATGTTCCGCCATTAACTTTTATAT
Source organism: Acentria ephemerella (assembly GCA_943193645.1). Lineage (NCBI taxonomy): Eukaryota > Metazoa > Arthropoda > Insecta > Lepidoptera > Crambidae > Acentria > Acentria ephemerella. Next base: position 1,282,557 of record OW971894.1, read on the forward strand.
AGTTACACGGTTTTTTAAATTAATTTATTCAAAATATGTTGTTTAGGACTTAATTAATATAGTTCGATATTTTTTCTTTAGTGTACAATATCAAACAACTATGAAATAAAATGGTTATTTATAGAAAACATCTTACTATGATAATACAAAAGGTATAAATTACACTAGAGGAAAATAGAAACCTGAAACAATATTTTATGTATACACAACTATTTTGTATGCAAAAAATATAAAGGTAACACACTACGCGAAGGAAAGTTATCGACTGAGCACCCATCTCGATCCAGATAGATTGAACTGGAAAATATCCGATGCAAATATTCCATAGGTGGTTTGATTTAGGAAACTTGTTAGGAATGGATGCGGCACTTTAATGGAAACTAAGAAAACGAAAGATAAACTCAAATAATAAGTAATTTCTAACGCCCAAAACACTCGCTGGCAAAGAGGTTGGAATACTCTGATGGTGATTACAAAAACAAAACAATATTCGCCATAGATAACGCAAAATTTGTTATATCGGACTCCTCAAGCTTCGCAAGTCTCGTTAGGCCGTTGGTTCCATTGTTACGTCAATCGCAGTCTTAATCTACCCGCATTGGATGAGCGTTGTGGTATTATGGTCTTACCTCCTCATAAGATTCTCCCCTGTAAGAAAGCCTGACATCAACCATAATATTGCTGGTGCATTGACATCCTGGAGACAAAAGGGGTTCGTTGGTGCCATGCCGGGTAATTACAATGGCTAATTTTCCATTTACTTATAAGCACAGTGAACCGCTTCATGGCGGAAGAAAGAAATGCGTTACTATCTACATACATAATCCTGCAAGTGGGTCTGACCTAGTTACTAGGCTACTATTACATACCTACCTTATCTTTATTGATTGAAGGAATTCGTTTACTGACCTTACCCTGACTGATTCAGCGGAACTATCCCTCCACCAACCCATGGTCCTGCCTACCTTGCGGCATACGGAACGAATCACGGGAGAGCACAAGGGTACTTGCATAGGGCTCTTTCCTTTGATTCAGCGGAACTGTGGAATACCTACTAAAACTACCCGGCAACTCTATTGTACTTCGCCAAGGTGATCTGGGCTCATCAAAGTTATTCCCCAACGACGCCAAAAATAAATAACTGCTTACCTACTGATCATCTCATGGGAAAAGATAGCGAAGATAGCGATAGAACAAGAATACGGTGTCTTGGATTTTCAGTTCCAATTCAAAGAATTCTAGTCTCTCTCTTCCATTTTGTTTATCAAATCATCTCTTTTAACAGAACTTATCCATCTTTTCATCAACTTTCCTCCGTCTCAAGCTAGCATCATCAAAAATTATCTGTACTTTATTCCAATAACAAAGAAACAACAAGTTACCACATCCACATAAATCTTTTACGAGTCTATCTTTAGTAATTGGAGGGAGCGTATCTCAGAATAAAGGGTAAAATTTCAGTCACGAATCGCGCCCAACTAAGGAAAGCACCGTTCATAAATATTGTAATCGGGCGAATGAATATCATTCAGTATTGAACTTGTTGAAATACTGCCGACAATATTTTCACAGTTCAAATTGAATTTCAAATCGTCTAGACTTCCATCAGTTAGGTTACTTGGCGCCCTCTTCAGAGCTTCGTACAAATTTGTAGAAGAAGAAGGACTTATCCCCTATAAAATAATGTGCAGTATTTTTGATTGTCTTAACGCATAACTATTTTTTATTCAATATTTTCTATGGAAAATGGGTATTGACAATCCAAGCTTGATGGTAACCCGTAACCAACGCCATAACACGCAACATCAAAGAAATAATTGATAATATTGCAAGTGCTATAAATGATTCCCATGTAATTAAGCCCAGTACAATTAATTGACTGACGTCCTCTTACATTGCCGTAAATATTTTAACCATTTTTTTAACTGTTAACCATCCTCCTTAAGTACAGCAAACTGCTTGCTGCTCGAGTTAAACATCAGCACTTGTCTAGTATTTAATCCAGAAAGACAAATATGCTGAAATTCAATGCACGCCATTGTAGTCCCTAAAACGAGGGCACTATATAAATCTGCATCACAATTAGCTAATCTCAATTATTACTAATACTTTTCTTCCTTAAAGCTCACATAGTTGATATAACATAGAAATAATGAATCAGAAAGTCTGACTGAGAAGGCGTAACACAACGTTCGCGGCTGAATAAACCTTGAAAAGTAATTTCTAAAGACGAACAGATCCAACTTCAATAATAAAAGCTGCGGCAATAACCAGCATTGTTTCTGGTACGTTAAGCACGATAATAACTTGGTGACTGCCGCCCCATACCAAAGGATTTATGCCTTGTCTCTTGGGAAATAGTTCGTGTTAGTTTGACCATTATTGCCGTGCTGACATGGTATGGTTTTATTAACTAAATCTTATTTAAAAGATTTATAATCCAATGTTTTCTCCTTCTCATTTTCTTACAGCTTATATTGGACGATTTATTATGATCTGCGAAGTTCAGAGACGAACGAAATATTGAACATAAAGCATGGTTTTAGTTTTATTGTGGAAAACTTTTTGTTGGACAAATAGAGATAATTTTGACATGCGTGAAGTAAACGAAAGAATACGTCTCCTTATAAACAAGCACGGAAAAGAAACATGCCCATTTTTAGGCCTAACATTGGAAGAAGCATCCAGAAACTATTTTTATGCGTTATGAGACTAAAAATGTTACAATCCACAATCATTTAATGTGTTTTTACACTCGTGGTTTTATAGTTGACCGCGGATTTTAAAATTCAAACAATTCTTGATGACGTATAAAAGTAGATAGATAGATAGATAAAGACTTTATTTTCCTAGGTATGGACCGATTGTAATCCATCTTAGATTGATGCTCAATAAGTGAACATAATATATATGTACCAAAGTTGAATAAAATAATTTAACTTTGTGATTATGCATGTCAATGTCATAATATTCAAATTTTACATTATTATAAGTAGCCGATCTTAATATTCAATCTTAGTCTACCGGTATATTACGAAACCCCTATGGCAAATGGGCTTGATGGGCCCATAGATATTGATAGGTTAACCTTTTTTTTTAGTAAATTTCCTATCCATTGCCAAGTAGCATAGCTAACTATAATTATACGTTTGAATAAATTATTAATCTCAGCCATTATACTTAAATTACCCGTAACCTAATTTATTATCATTTTATAACTATTTAATGCACGTAACAACCCTTGGTTCTAGTCTGCGTTCTTACTTTAGACTGTACAAAAAGAAATACAATACAATTTACTCGTCATAAAATATTTTATGTTCAATAAAAAGACACATGAAACTTTGAAGCGATTGCGGTAGTAAAAATTGGCCTAGAATTGAATCTAGCACCTAGCGGATATAAAATAAAAATAGATCTAGGAAGCTAACGTGAATCCTGAGGGATTGTCGCGATATACAGCTCTGCCATTTAGCTTGCAAAAAAAATGATTTTGCAATTGGTGCACGAAAAAAATATAGAGAATAGAGTTTTTTGCTTATTACAAGGGAGCATAAAATTGACATGTCTACTACAATGGGAACAACATAACGCGTTTTGATTAAATTTTTTAAAAACCAAAGTGATTGTCACACCAACAACAATGTCATACCTCCTTAACAACTTAATATATCTTAAAGTATAAAATAGATAAAGGTTATTTGGTACAAAAGATATATTAACATTTAGATCAAACTAAACAAAAGCACCAAAAAGGCATCCGCTTTGCATGATGTCGCGACAGAGACTGCCACGACTCTGGTAATCTGCGGATGCTTGGGATGGCTCTGCGCACACATTTTGAAGTAATATTAAAATAAAAGTAAGATTTACACTACATTATAGGGGATATCATAATTCTAGTGCATCCATGAAAATTTTTGTGGGAGCAATCTACAAGTGGCATATTTCCAAGGGACGCTATCCAGCCCTCAAGAGAGATGGACAACGTCCATGATTCATCGACGATCGAAGAAGATTCTTCCATTGGAAAAAAGGCCATTCTAGCCGTTACCACAAGCCGACATCAAGGTTTAACGAAGCATCGTTCTCACGTTAAAATTTATAGGAACAGAAGATAGTACCAGCGCATTTTCCAATCTCATTATTTATCTGAGTAAATGGTCCTACAAGATTCCACACACGAGGCTATGCTAGACCGGCGACCATTAATTGCGGCCGCACAAAAGCTTCGCCTGATTGGAAAACTTTGTCTCTTGATCAAAAGTTTTCATATTAATTTCTCTGTGTATTGTGTCAACGAATAGTTGAAAGGTATATTTTAGTTATATATTGGGGTATCTTTAGACTAAGTTATTGGTCTGGGGGCAACTAGGTGAATTGCTTCGGCGAACCCAGATCGCCTCAGTGAAGGGCAATGGAGTTACCGGGGAGTTCTAGTGGATATTCCTAGCTCCAATTTTATTTGAAATTGGGTGATACCCGCACAAGCCCACCGCTTAGCCAGTGGCAGGTGGGTCCATAAACAGATTCCTCCTCGAAAAAAAGAGAAGTAAGAAGTAATGGTTCGGATCTGAATAGATGTAGATGGGCAATAATTATCACCTAAGATTCTTCTTTCTAGATTCAGTTAGAAATCAGCAATGCATTTGTAATCAATGGTTTTGTCAAAACCATTCTTGTTTACCTAAAATAGAAAACTTATTTCATTCGTTCTTATTCATATTCGTTCATATTCCACCTACAATGATTGTTATTTACTAAGACATATGTTCACAAAACTTGCTACAATTTGTCAAGTATATACAAAGTTAGATAGACTTTGAACCATTCTCACCGCAGTCTTATAGTATACGGCAAAGTTGTAACTCAGTTCCTGAATAAAACTATCTTGGAACTTTATCTACTCACTGAGATGTGTATCATGGTAAAGTTAGTATATACTAAGTTTTTGGCCCAAAGATACCTGTAGTACCAACCAACCAAGGATATGGTATCGTATGTGCGTATAGTTTTTCGTATCTTCATCATATCACTGTACTAGAAGAGGTATGGTTACTTCACTTTCGTGAGCGAAATAAATAGTCATAACGAAAACATGCAAGTAGCCGACTCCTGTAAATATATCTCATTCCTTATTAAGTCAGCTTAAACGACTTTGCTTTTTTGCATTTCAGTGAATTTTCGATGAGGTATAATTACTTCTATTGATGATTTTCAATTATCAACTTTCTATAGCATGGCTTATGACCTTGAATTATTCGGTTATTATAATCTACAAATCACCTTACGTGTTGTAATTACTCGCACTTAACAAACACTATATATTCGGAGCTTCTGAGAGATTCTAATATCAGGTAGTAATATCACCAGCTAATAATTTCGACATAAAGTGCGCTCCGTGAGACAGTTCTCGGTTCGGCAACCAGGGTTGCCAGTTTCGATAAAATAATTTCAAGAAGAGTGATCATTAATTTAATAATATATATTTCTCATACTATATACATAATAATCTAGCCCAAATTAGGCATCTCTAAGAGATGGTATTATGTATCTCATATCATCTCATCATATCTTATCTTATCTAATCTCATCTCATGTCATCATTTACTTTCAATGATTGTATTAATATAGTAGATACTTATCTATGAAAACAGATTTGTGTTGTAGGTCAAGGGGAGCTACGATGATAGAGTGTCTGTATGTTTTTTTTTATAAAAAGCTCAGCAAATGACTCGATACCACCTGATGTTATCATCAGGTGGTATCGAGTCATTTGCTGAGTCATTTTTTTTTTTTTTAGCTATCTTCACATGTGGACACATGTGAAGATAGCTAGTGAAGCATGTGATATACTGCCCTAGCCACCCTCACCTTGCCGGCCCAAAACGTGCTTTTTCACGCCTCTTTTAAAGGAACCATGTTATAAGAAGGAGGGAATACGTGTGCTGGTAAGGAATTCCATGCTCTAGTTGTGTCTGTGTCACTGTGTGTGTGTCTGCATGAGTGTATGTCTGTTATTGTTTAGACTACAAAACGTTTTGTAAATCAAAGACAGTTTTTTAGCCGTGGATAGCAATATACACTAGTGCTGTAAGACAAAATCGCGAATGGTCACTGCCAGTTACAAGATCAACCGAATACTTTTTGGTCGGATTTATAGCACAATAGGAACTTTTTCCACTGTAACTCAGATGCATATTCACCTGTGACAACCCTGCCAATAGCCGCGGCTTACGTAAGGGTGCGGCGAGCAGATTTACGCGGCGGCTTACTGCACCGGCGCTCCATTCTAATTCGCCGTATACGTATCGGATAACTGTCCCGATACAACTGTGCTGTGCATATGCTGAGTAGGGACTCCAGGTGTGTCGAGTGTCCAGGGACTTCAGAATTAAGTAAGGCGGTAGTGTGTATCGTGAATAGGGTGGGGTTGTTGTTGATACCTGTGCAAGTTTACTATGTCGACTAGGTATTCCAAGAACCCCGCAGTATCTCGGACTTCCCAAATTTAAGTCAAGTAGCTCGACTCATAAATATCATCGTTCAGGTAGGATGAATGTTTGATGATCGACAAACGACGCATCAACATTAAATACTTATAAGTAAGTAAGGCTAAACCTGTGAGCAAAACAAACATACAACCTACCTGCATATAAAAGGTGCCGAATTTCAAAAATTGGTCCCATTTCCAATTCGACCCAAATTTAATTATAAATTTTTCACGTCACAGTTGTAATTTAGCTTTGTAATTTTTTTTTGTCTATTCCAATTTTTCTGTCGATTCTTCATGTGCTCGACTCGGTATTTTATCGGATTTAAATGCCTGTGCCACGTCACTCAAAACAGAAACAGAATAACTCGCGTTTTACGAAAACTGTTATTGTGAAAAGTGTTTTTTTATAGCTTTGGAGACTAGTTCCCATGTTAACTCAGTAACTTATTGTTCAAATGACAATTAAATTTGGTTAATGATGAGCCAATTTATCCCAAAGCTAAGCTATCCTGTGGGACACTCTCAGTCTATGGCTGATACACTTAGAACAGGGTACATAAATCCTAGTTTGATGCTAGATTGGCATGCACGTCTATTGTGTGTGTCATTAATTTAATTCTCTATTTAGAATAGATGTCTATTTTAATCAGCATAAATGTCAAGTAGACATTACGCTGGATATGCTGCTTGCTATATTATAAAAAAGAGCTATTTCATTGTCAATTGGCTCACATGGCCTCCTTTAAGGTAGTTAGAGAAGTATGTTGCATGTTGCATTAGACATTTTCGCGTTCTGACTCCTTATTTTTTATTTGCCGCGCTTTTCATTAAAAAAATATGGTTGCTGTAATTTTAATACATTGTTATTGTAATAAAATTGAACAAAATGACAATATGAAATTTGTGTCGGGTTTTGCCCTTAAAATATTTGAATAAAAATATAGAAAAATGTGCCAAAAGCCTTACATCTTGTTAAAGATGCTTGTATAAACAGCACTTTAATAATATTGTGTTGACTTGCTAACTGAGTGGTCGGACCGATTCGAGTCCCGGCCCAGATGTTTGTATGATAAACGAAAATTTTCAACAGGTCATGCTGGCTGATAAATTTTAGTACTAAATATATTTCTTATACTTAGGTACAAAAAATATTAAATTTGTGTTTCTTTATATATAATAGTATCCATAGAAAAAGTTCTTAATGATATAGGTTATCCTTTGTTATACAGCATGACTTCAGCCACGTCGTGAGTATCTCAGTATTGAGGCCAGTACTCTGGATATTCCCGGCGTAGGTCATGTTTTTTACTAATTGGTTGAAATACATGAGTTAAATTTAACGAAACAATACTTTGTCCTATTTTCATCTTTTTTATGGCAACACTATTTAAAACATTTAATCGGTTCAAAGGCTTTCACCTCAACAGTACGAGACTGATTTTCAGTTACACCATCATATATTTATTTGGTTACGAAAAGCAAATCGTATTAAGCAAGCTATACCTAAATATATTATCTGTTTTACTTGTCGTTTTAAAGCTTTATACGTGTAGAAATGCTTGTGTAACGATCTTCTATATCATGTCTTGGTGTGAAATAAATATCCAAAATTAATGTTCTTTTGAGTGTAATGCTATTAACTACTATGCCAATTAGTAATGCCTAATGTTTCCACATGGCAGCGACAAAAGAAGCAATGGCTTCGAATATATATATCATAATAACTTTATTTATTAACTTAAGTTCATTTGGTAGACTTCGCATCATATCCAACTCTCCGATATGTTTGTGTTTCCAGTAATGATGTACGGAACCGAGAAGTGGCCGCTTGGTCTTATAAATAGGCTCAAAGACATCCAAGGGTAGAGGAATCCAATAGAAGAGTTTCTCAGCGCGATCGAATCAGAAAAATTGATATCTTCAAGAGACCTTGAGTGGCCGTGGTAGCTCGAAGAATTACGAGCCTAATCTGCAAGAGAGCACATTGAAAAGAAAACCGTTGGGTCGGAAAAGTCCTCAAGTAGCGGTTTCGTACCGGAAGACGCAGCGTTGGTAGGCCTCCGAAAGCTGGACTATGCGGATGTTGGAGCTATAGGACACGTCAAACATTTGAGTTGGATCACATTTTTTAACCTTCGTTTAGTTCGTCAATCACACCATAATTAAAAGATTTGTGACCATAACCCTATGCTACCAAAGGAACTGCCAATTTGGTAGGGAAATTGAAATACATTTAATCTTGAATGATTTGACTAGAAATTTTATTTTTGCATTTTTCTAAAACAGTTACAGACCTGAGTATTAGATATTAATTTCAAATGATGCCTTAAGTAAGTAAGTAAGAGTAGGTTTATGTATTGTACATTTCTTCCATCTGTATCCCAGGCGCTATTATACACGCCTACTGGGAGATAGATTTAGCACCCCGGCTTCTAGATTGCGCACTATAGAAATTTACGCTCCACTTTTATCTCGCCGTGTGAATGGAATATATTAAGACCTCATTCTGAACGAACAAGCTCTCGTTAGGCGAACGAATGATGTAATTTACATTGCATTTCGAATGTCAAATTATAAAGAATTATAAAAAATAACTATAATCTAGGCACTTGAGTAGATTGACTTCTTGTTAACCTTAAGTCGGTTAATAGCGAATAAGGCCCTCTTATTTTAAATTGTGATTTCAGACGTCAAATAGAGAACTGTCATTCCTATTACGATACATAACAAGGTCCAAAGTTGGGTTTTTTATTTATCATTTGACGACCGTCGAGTAATCGGTACTGCTAGCTACAATCTATATTCTAGGCTCATCAAGTCCGTTTATCATCGATTTACCAAAGTCTGTTGCCTTAAGAGCAATGTTAACCGCATTGTTATGTTTGGGTAGTTGGAGGTAAGATAACCAGTCCCTCTATCCGGGTTTATCCGGGTGCTGCTCGTATCCAATTCCCCCCTTATCACCACATACCATGCCTTTACTTTGGCCTTGTCTGGTGTAATGATGACTAAAAACTTGCTTACACCACATATAACTGTTTTTGTTCTACAAACGAGACTTTAACACACTTTTGAACTAGTACAATTCAATAGATTTACACATCCAATTAGCCATTGACAAGGCCCCATGTGTTCGCAACGCCACGTAACCGGTTATGTCCGGTTTCGGCCGATTAACACCGGAATGTTCCGGTCCAAATAGTAATGGCCGCGTAATTCGTATGTGGGTATTTATCGGACGATTTTGCGGGAATCATCTATAATTGTAAGTTTATTTTCAAATACGCCTTAAGTTATGCCACTATATTAGAATCATGAACGATAAAAAAATTGCCGCCGTGTGTTCCAGTGATCAGTACCGCTGTTTAAGTAGCCAGAGTTTCCGGATTGGATTCTCGGTAGAGGCAGATATTTTTATGATGAATACTAATATTGTTTTAAGAGTGCTGAATGGTTTTAAGTTTATTTAGTATATTTTAGGTAAAATCAAAATATATTTATTATATTTCTTTATCAAGTTATCTATCTTATGAAAATGTACGTTTGTCCTCACTTCCATTATATTGGAAAATACAAACTAAACAATCATCGATATCGATTTAATTACACAATGCAACCCTTCTTACGGGCTTAATCATCAACACCAGTCTATATACTTCTCACTGCTGGGGACAAGTGCTCCAACGAACTTCTTGACGAACTGGATAACACAACATTAAGCAACTTTCCTTATGGTTCGTTCCTGATCCATCTAAATTTGTTATCTAGTCTCTTAGTGCTTCAGAATGCATATTGAGTTATACCCACCAACCAAACTATATTGTTGTATATATACCTATGTGTTGTACCTATATTGAGTCGTTGATAGTGGTGTTATCGCCCAATCTTATCATATAGTATATAGTAGGAAGGTCTAGCGGTAGTGGTGTGACGTATATAGCCTGTTGATTATAATGATGATGCTTATTGCCTTGTAAATAGGGTACCAGAGAGCCAACGAGCTCCTCGACGAACTTACAACCTTACTACTAATAGTACTAATAGTCTAAAACACTATATTTCAATATGAAGCACTAAGAATTAGAACTCTAACCAAAACTATTAGGAACTAAATACCTCTAACTGGGCCAGATTCTTACCTGACATTAAACGAGATGAGTAACGATATGTTTTGCATACTTGGTGCATAATGTTGCATAATATACCCATAAAGATCGGTGAAGTGGCCTCTGCAGCCCCGGCTGACACTTACACCGATTTTCAATTAAACGTCATGAAAAAAATTTCACAGTAGATTATTAAGATCTAATTCATTTTAAAAGGCAATACTATACAATCTTTTTAATATTATCTTCATATATTTAGAGGACCGGATAGGGGGACAGATAGGCCAGGTGAATTGTTACGGCAGAACCCAGTGTCCCCCCATAAAAGTCAATGGAGTTACCGGGGAGCTTTAGTGGTTATTCTTAGTTCCTCTCTCATGGGGCACTATGTGAGTCTCACACACGTCTACTTCTTAGCCAGTGGGTAGGACATGGATGAAAAAAAACGATAGGGGACAAATAATAATAATAATTAAGCTGTCTCCCTCTAGTAGAAAATAAATAAATTATCAAAGGACTTTTCAATCTAAAAAAAATCATGTCTCTCCCTCACTAACACGGGTACAGTACAAGCTTTTTATTCCTAGCAATTCTCGTAGGAAAATATTCCAGGGGAAAATAATTTAAGATAATAACAAAAAAAATATCTGTGTATTTAGATGTAAACATCCCGAGAGCAAATTTTATAAATAACGAAAAATTTGTGTTTGAAATATTCACACATTTTAAGCTTTAAATTAGTATATAATTTTATGATGAATTCAGTAGAATCTTGTTAAAGCCTAGATTAAGTCCAAAAGGTAAATTAAGTTCCTAGATTAAGTTCTTTACTCTAGATTCTTCAAAATTATGTCTTGTTTGAAAATGTTCCTACATACTACATATTACATTTTTGTTATACCTTTTGAATTAGCCCTTGGTGTCTGTCCGTCTTTTTCATCTGTAAATACCATCAAACAAGGTTTGTCCTAATATTCCTCACACATTAGTGTTTTTACTGAAAAAGATAAATTATATCACTTCTAAATAGAACTGTGAATGTGTGGGAATATTTATTCCAATTTAAATTATTTATGAGTGTTTTGATATTATTCTGGCGATAGGTGTGTAATAGTCGGTCCGCTGTGAAGTCAGTGAGTGTCGGCCTAAATGTGTGCCGAAGCAAGAGAGCCACGTAACGACTTCCCCAATATTATTTTGTGCACTAAATTATAAAAGTAGGTAAGACGAGTCGTTGAGGTGGAGATACAGTTTTATGGAGATTTAAACTAGTTGAAATGTGTACTTGTGTTTATTTATTTATTTTCAAGAAAATCTGTGCATTACTCAATTCATATTACAATAAAGTTCTCACAGATATACGAATCATAAAAAACAAGTGAAACCAACTCATTAAAAATAAATGCTTAAGATATACATGTGTTATTAAGATTACGACGTTAAATTACTTTCTTCTCACAAAAGAAATATATCAATATTTAAGACATTTTCATTGCAAGATCTTCATACACGCGCAACAAAATCGTGTATGCCATACTTTGTACTTTCTAAAATATAGAAATAGAGATCAGAAACTTATTTCTAGCAAGTCTTTAAAATTAAAACAATGACGCATCATTAAATGTATTAAGAACTTATTTTCGATGTCATTATAGTTAAATATATAAGAAGTTTTTTATAAGTTTATAGTTAATTAAAAGTTGTTACCTTTTTTTATATTTATTAAACCTTACAATAATTATTTTTGTTTTACCTTATTTAATTATATTAATTCAATTACGATAACAAAATATTCAAATTCATTACTTTTCTATTTTGAATACTTTTATTGATTTAAAATATTATTGTGTAAATACATAGGTATACAAAGTTCAACTACCTATAATACATTTTAATTTAATGTAAATAATGATAAACCGCGATGGGTGGAGTAATCAACATAATCAGAGGATAATAATGTAATATTTGATATGACATAATTATACTCTTCAATTCTGCTATATTAATTAATGTTACACAGACATCTCTAGTTACATGAATCAAATAATTTGATAAAGTACGATTTAGAAAATGATGATAAATATAAAACCTATCAAATATCAAAATCTAATGAAGATGGTAGTTGGTATTTTTTTTTTAGGTAGAGAGGTTGACGAGGTTACTTATCATCCTTATAGTACGGTGCCAACTGTAGGGATATCCTCCTTTTTTTTTATTGCTGTGGGAAATCTCTTCCAGACGCTCCCTTTTACCCGGGGAAGGTAACAGGGGATGTGTGGGGCTCTCACCCACTAAAACTCACAGCGACGTACTACCTGATCGCTTTCTGCCGATGCGCGGGATGACGCCCGAAGACATTTCACCGCTATGTCGGCAGGACGATTTGGCCGTATATTCGGTCCCAGCTAGAGTAAAGACGAGGGGAAAAATGGGAAGCTTGTAAGGACGACCCCCCTCCAGCGGGACTCCAGCTGGCGACAGACTCCAGCGGGCGGTCTTGCTCGAACACGCCAGGGTTGTCCTCCGATTCCTCTCTCTGTCGTCCTATCTCTATTCTTCCGATTGACCCTCAGCGTCTGACCTCCTTTGCTGTGGGTTATTCTCCCGATAGATATAGATAAAAATTGATTTGCAATAATATTATTAATAGCGCTCTTACACCTACTATTAAGCATAAAGCATAAGCATCATTAAGAGCTTGTGCTAATTAATCCACAAGGATAAGGCAACGGAACTCATTTTAATTATTAAACATACATGCCATGCATACAACGGAACACCCATTTTTGTTGTTTTTTTTTATCGCAGGTCTCGATCAGTGACACTTTAGTATACTGATATTTTTCTCACACTTTTATATGATGAATGAAAGAGGTTTATCTTTAATTTAACTTGAGCTTAGATTATAATTGTGCACGAGAGAATAAGGATCAATAAGTGATGTCCCATTGACTGTGCCAATACAGCTCCAATGAAAGGATCTACTAAAAGTTTAACTCGCAAACGCTTAAGTATTGGTTCTATAAAATAATATAAAATAAAATAAGAAAATGTTAGCTAAAAACTCGTGTTAGCTCAAGAAGTGAGCAGTCGTCTTCAAGAAGATTAATTCAAAAGTTCTCTCACGACCTGCGTCCCTTTCCCTTCGCAGTTAGCACTCTCTTTAAAACAAAATTAAAATGTAAATTTATCCTTTAATCCTCGCTAAAGAAATATAGGGTGAAGGAGTACGGAATGAATATGTTTTTAAATAAAGTTTAACAAAATAATTTTAAATCAACTCCTAGTGTTATGCTATCATTTGAGATTGGGCTTTTTTATAATTGAATAAAAATAAAACAAAACGCAGATCAAATGGAAAATCAAATATCAAATCCAAAAGCCAGAATAAAAAAGTAGTCAATTACTTCACTTTTCAAAGCTTCGAAAATTTATTTTTTTAATCAAATCCAATTTTTTTTATTAACAGCCAGTACTTGTTAACGTCAAATTAATAAACCTAACGGCGCGTGATTAAATAATACGTTAATTATGATTTTAACAATTGTTTAATTAAGTTAATTTTATGTTTTGTTAGAATGAATTGTTATGAATATTGGTATTGGAAATGAGAACTATTCGAATACATTCGAATACATCGAATAGTTCTTATTATTTTAGAGCGGGTAGATCCGAATGGAGTTGTGACTGTCGTGGCGGTGGAAAGTCGATTCAGTTGTTAGTCGCCGCTTGAAATGTACAGACACAAAACCATTGGCTCTAATCAAAAGTTAGCATAATAATCTTACGTTATTTTTATTGTGATTCGTGCTAAATAAATTTAATAGTAATTGATCATTAATTTGCTGTTATTATTTTTACGTTTATTGTAATATTTAAAAAAAAGACAACCTATTGTAAAATGAATGACGGAATCGATATCAACACGCCTCAACTGCTCGACAATCCGTCAAACCTTTGCGTATAGGTTGTCAAAATCGTATGAAATATCAATAATTATGATTGAGCATTAAATTTACCTTTCTACTGTGAATAAATACTTCCATATTTATCTATCTTAATAAAGATAGGAATTTTTGCACCTGATGTACTATAAATTTGTCTTGGGTATAGCATGTACCTATTTACCGCCATGACAAACTGTTCGTTTAGGCGGCGGCGTTTAGGCGTAAAACCCGTTGTCGTCAATTTGCAGCTGCGGGACGCTTTATTTGCAGCGCTCGCTGCTGTAAACATCGCTCCACTTAGAAGATTGCGTTGCTCTAACGAACCCTGGATGGGGACTAAAAATATTGAACAAAATTTCATTTTAAATTTGTATTTTCTAGGTAGGAAGCGATGTTTGTTATGGTTCAAAATTGAATGGGAGACCTAAGAGGTGTTTTAGAACTCGTGCTTAACTTTGAACGGTCTGATTATTGATGCTAATAGAAATCAGATATTTTGTCCCACTTTTAACCAAAAATTGAATTATTATTGAATGTCTCCTGCCAAATAGAAGACAATCCAGTCTCAATTAGTTTTTAATTGTCGCAAGGGGAGTGCAGAAAAAACAAATGTGATTTTGATTGATATCAATCAATCTAGAATCATCTTAGCCAACACGACGCTCAATGATTTTTTGAAGATTAACAGAATGCCCTACACAAAAATAATCAAATTTGAACTTTACGACCACAACAAATTCCTCATGTACTTCTAAGTATTTTTCTTTACGTGAAACGAACTGCGTACTGCCTAACGAGTTGTTTCAAATAAGCCATGTTCCAAGCGTGTATGATGTCAGCTGTCAATTGCGAAAGGTGGCGTAGTTCCAAATATGAATTTTTAGGAAATATTATATGCATATTTTATTTTTCGTAGCGTTGACGTATCAGAGGTTGTAAAAGTTGTTTCAGCCTTTTTTGATTTATAAATAGTGTAGTATTAAATAATATTATTTCTGTCACTGGTTATGTACGTCTATGGGCAAATAGGTGTGCTATTGGCCCAAAGTAAGTATCATTACGAGCTTATATGATGGATACAAGAGGACAGAGAAATATGGATATGGAAATATACTAAATAAACATACAAACATCCATGACTCATCACACGAATAGTTGCTCCGACCGGGATTGGAACCAGGGACCTCTGGCAAAAAGACCGTGGTACTGACCACTCGGTCAGATGGCCGTCAGAGATGATATTGTAGAGACAGATAAAACAGTTACCATGATAAAAATTCTTAAACTGATGCTCCAACAATGACCTGATATGTCATAAAATCACTATTTTTTGGATTTTTACAATTTTATGTAGTTACACTTGATTGTTAAAATTGAAATTGGCTTATAGCTTTGAAATTTGCTTTGGTTCTTATTAAGTGCTCTCCTATTTACTTCACAGGACGTTCTAAAACTCATTACAGCTAACAAGGTATATGTGCTATCTAGAAACAATCTACATCCATGTCGCCAAGACAAGAATCTTCAATTTAAATTCGCTGCGTCTGTTTATTTGTGTGTTTGTTTGATCACCTGAGTTTAGACTCTACTCTGTTTAATATTATTGTGTATGTGCGCGACTATGCAATTAATAAATTATATTCTTAATAAAATATCGGTTACATTTAGGATATTAAAATAAGGATAGAGATAAACCAAACACAATAACGATCGAACCTAATTTCACAGTTTTTGACGAAAGTTGTTAGTGAAACAGTCAAAATAATCGTATTTTCAGTTTCACAAACAGTTTTTTGCGTATTTGTTGAAATGCAAAATAAAAAGCCACTAAAAAAAAGAAGAAGAAATTCAAAATAAGAAAACCAAATAACGGAATTCGACTGTATTTGACACGTCCAATTCGCATGAAGAACTGTCAAAATACGATACGTCGTATGCTTGTCTCGTTTTTCAGAGTAAGCCCTCAGACTTTTTAGTTATGTAAAGATTGTTAAAACGTGATTCAGATTGGAAAGCGACAAGGAAATATCACTTCTGGAATGTTTTCACGCTTTCATTATATTAAACGTCTTGGCAATTAGTCATTTGTTGTCGTAACTGAACAATGGTTTATTTATTAAACTTGATTTGACAGTTAAAATGACAATTACTAATGTAGTTCACCATCCTTATAATGCAAATTCACTAATGATAAATAATGTTGTTGGACACACTAGTTATTTCTACAGAATAAAGAATTCCTTTATGGGCTTATCTCTACGCCGAAACTGTTTTAGAACGCTCACTATAAAATAAATGATTACCTTGATGATATTAAACAATTAGTATTAATATTAAGAAAATAAACAATAATGGTACAAATAAATTGTTTACGATTTATTTGCGCCACTTCTTCGTGGAGTTTATTTAAAAGAACTCAGTAATTGAGTCATCAAAATAAAAAGGTTTTTAATTCCATTCGCAATTATGTATTTGTAAATGATACTTTGCTCGGCACTTTGACTGTCGAAATATAAATAATATATATATATATATATATATATATATATATATACACCCTTATTTTTGCATTGGGGTTACTAAAAAGGGAAAATTATAAAAAAAGTATTTATTTATAAATAGGTTACATACACTAATGTTTTTACATTTTTGTACGTCGTCATCTCATGGAAAAACAACGCTGAATGATAATGTTCTCAATAAACAGTCTTATATTAGACATTTTCCACTCAAACTTAAGCCGGAATCGTTTGCCTATTATAAAATGTAGGCAATGACCATTAAAAAACTTTTTTGATATGATAAACATTAATTTGTAGACTCCTATGAAGGTCAGAATCTAACGTATAAATATCAAGGAAAGTACTAAGATCAAAGACAGTATTGTAATTTTTACTCTTGATTCAATTAATTAAACATAATTTACTAAACACAACAAAATCAAGCAAAATATGGCTTGTGTTTTTATTAATCCCGAAACAAAGGTATATTGTCACATAAGATTATTCAGTTAGTTTGCCAACCACTTAACTTTATAAAACCTTTATTCAAATAACCTATTTGTCACGGCTAATGAATGATAAAACGTCGATACACCACTACCATTGTACACCGATATAAATTTCCACAATACCAATTAAACTTCCAGCCTAAACAAACAGGTGCGAATTCAAACAAAACTCAAAGTGGAATTTTAAAGCATTCTCGTTTACAAAATTGAATATTAATGCATCGAAATCGAACTTGAGTTTTGAATCGATAAAGTTTACTCTCAAATATTGGTTTAGCCTGATGATATTACTTTTGGTAGTCAACTTTAAGCTGGATTTTTCTATGGAACAAGGAAGTGATTTTGTTTTGTGATATCTTGAGGTAGTTCTTACAACTGTATTTTCTACGACAAAAACATTTTCAAAGTCTTTTCAATAAGTTAATAATGCAAGTTAGACGTTCTGCCAATGGATCACTGAAGCTAATTATCACATGCGTGAAATTAATCGGAGTAGTTGCAGGTGTTTGATTCACAGTGACCAAACTTAATCTTTTTATATTTAAATGGGTACACGAATAAAGAATCTTGCAACTCCTTACCCTACGCTGGGGATCGCTTGAAAAGGTTAAGATATTGTGTTATTTTTATTTCTTATTTTAATGTGTACATTAAAAAATTATAAAAAATAAAGCATTTCCATCAATGACCAGATATTTACTTTTCACAACTGGACAGTTGTGAAAAGTAAATATCTGGTCATCGATAGAAATGTATAATATTGAGAAGACAGATGTAAAGAGGATTCTTTACATCTGTCTTCTCAATATTAAAATATACACTGTTTGTTTAGTTGCCTATGTCTAAATTTCTCCAATAGTTTACATAGTTATTATTTTTCGGTGTGGTATATATTTGTCTTAGATATATTATCGATCTTTATATTTATCATCAAAACTATATTTAGCAGATTTTTTTTGAGAATCATAACTTCTAATTATGTTTATTTAGTATTGCCAGGATTTTAAATCCATTGCTACTTATTGGGCTTAGTGGATAAACATATTCGGAACACATAAAATACAATATGTTTATTATTTTATTACATTTGTCAAAATTGTGTAATAAAGTTGTTACTTCTTGCAAAACTGAGTAATTTTTTTTACTGATATTTTTTATTTATTTATTTATTTTATTTTATTTTATTTTATTTATTTATTTATTTATTTATTGGAACAAAAAAATAGGCATACATAAAAAAGTAAACGATAATGGCTACATTAGTTTAAAATAAAACTGTGTCGCAGACATTAACGCCCACCTCCAGTAAAAAGAATACAGAGTCCCAGTATCAAAGTTTGCACAATTTATAAACAACTTATGATATAAGTGTGAGAGTGAGCCTGTGAAGTATGGATCACTAAGTGTATACATGTGTGTGTGTGTGTGTGCGTGTGCGTGCGTGCGTGCGTGTGTGTGTGTGTGCGTGCGTGCGTGTAAATAAAATATAAATCTGTGTTTCAGAGGGATCTTGCAAAAAATGGTGTATCTTAGCATTGATGTTGATATATTGTTATAAATTAGCAAAGATATTGCACTGGTGGAACCCGGGAACAGTAATAATGAGGAAAGTGATCAGGATAGAAGCTACTTTATAACTATTTGACCTGATGAACTTTGTATCACTTGCCGACCAAGATCGCCAATAATAGAAAGTAATCCGAATCACGTTAAAGAAATGACAATTTTGAACAGTATTAGTACTACAGTACAGTACATTACAGTAACAGTACTTAATGATGTATTTTTTAATTTTTCTGTATGATTTTCCCAGTTATTTTTATTTTTTCAAATTATTCAAGCCGTTATTGAGTTTGAGCGTGACTACGGCTATATATATTTATATATAAGACAAGAAGAAAAAGAGGAATACTTAAAACTGTATCTTTATTTACTTAATGGATAGGTGAGACACGCACTGCCATATAATAACATAACAGCCTAAAGTAATTATCACACGTTACTGTAACAGATTTCTAAAAATGATATCCAATTTGTGTAGTCGTAAATCATCGCACAGCGGCGATATTTCATGAGGTCCGTCGGATTGTACACTGATGTATGTTCTGTGCTAGTCCGTGTGTTATTGTATCTGCTATGTATATTTTTCATAGAGAAAGAAATTTCCAATTAGGTTAGGCATTATTATGAGCGCTGGACTGGGGTAGCACTTTAATCGCAGTAGAGACATAAAACTCTACAAGGGTGATATCGGTTCCATAATTAAGAGCTGGTTTAAAAGAAACGTACTCCAAACCCCACGAACTTTATTCAAGTGAAATTTAAGTGTAAAGGTTCTTTGTATCTTCTTAAATATTAAGAATTGATGTTCGTTCGTCTCGTTGAAACTCAAGAACGACTTGACCAATTTAATTAATTTGTATTGTTTTATTCCGTTTGATTCAGGGATGTGTGCGTGTGTGTGTGTGTGTGTGTGTTGTGATGTGATGTGTCAATAATTGGTGCAGAACTGCCTACTCATTACTAGCTAATGTGACGCGAAGATATCTTCGTTATATCTTTATCTTCCTTGATTACCATCATTTTTTCTTTATTCTATATTAACAGTGATTAGCACACTCGTAACTTTTGCATTTTTGGACTTACGCTCAGCAAAGTCCTCCAACACTATGTATCAATTTATTTATTTAACTATCTATGTACATACACACAATTCGAGGGAAGTTCGAAATTTATTTCACATA
This sequence comes from Acentria ephemerella, assembly GCA_943193645.1. Taxonomy (NCBI): domain Eukaryota; kingdom Metazoa; phylum Arthropoda; class Insecta; order Lepidoptera; family Crambidae; genus Acentria; species Acentria ephemerella. Next base: position 1,302,860 of record OW971894.1, read on the forward strand.
CCCCTCAATCAAAAGATGTCTTATATCTATTTTGTTTACGGCTTTTATTAAATTAGGGTAAACTATGAACTTTGATTTGAAAATATAGCCAGTTATTTAACTGAATAGGAATATAAGAAATTGTAATACTTCCCCACTTCAATCATTATTGTAAATTTTTATAAACCATTGCATTTTAAGCTCAATGTCTCGTAACGACTGTGCGTCGTAAATTTTATAAAAAATATGTGATAACTAATTCAGGTTCAATTATTGATTTAAATCTAATTACTTAATCCTCGTACCCTTCAGATGTTCTTTGATCATTCTATTTAGCTCCAAAACAGAATTCAGGTATATGCTTAAGTAAAAGGACTTAAGACTCATACATAGAATTCTCAGGCAAATGGTAGGTAGGGATTAATTAGTTTTTAATTAAGATTTCAATACTTCGAGTTGGGTTGTCCTGATTGAATCAACATATCACAAATTAAAACGATCATAAACTATCTTATATATACATACGTATACTACGCAGTCAAAATAAGCAAACAGGATGGAGTTTTAGCAAATTGTGATGTCATAGAGATGAAATAAACTTTACTTTGGCTGAAAACCTTCTAAATATTTTATTTTAAATAATACAGTAAATATTAATAGAATTTTTCGATGACCTTCCTCGCTGGAGTGTTGTTTGTGGTGCGGTCTCGTTTTAATTTATTATTATTTGTATGTAATAAGTTTTATCATTTTATACGTCGCCAACTTCCCTCAAGTACTTTATCTTTAATCCTGTCCATCCTAAGGTTACCTGGAAGAGATCGCTTTTTGCGATAAGGTCGCCCTTTGTACAAAATTAGTTAAGTTTTTTTTTGTGTTTCTCTTTTTGAATTGGCTGATGTACAATAAAGATATATTCTATTCTATTCTATTCTAATTTTGACGGCATAGAACATGTGCATTTGAATTTGAAATTGGAATTTTATTTAAAATAATTTGAGTTTTCTACGTTGATAGCATTTACAGATCAGATAACTTCATAACTATTATATAACAGTTTGAATTGTCACCATTAACCAGTGCCGTGTATATATATAAAAATACATATTTGGTTTAAAAACTTTTGCGATCAAATTCGATGTTCGACATATGTTAATAACGTAAATCATAGATTTTATTCGAGATTAAAAAGAATCGACAATAAATTCTAAAATTAACATAATATAAATAGCTTGCCTCTGTAAAATCCATTAAAGGGCAACATTTTTGTAATCAAGGAAAATGTTATGCTGTTGAGTATTTCATGCCGCAAGCCCTTGCGCCATCTTGAATGGGGAAATGTGGAGGACCCTCAGAGAGGCTAATGACCACTCCTGACCTCCTGACGATGTACCGTGTGGGTACGTGGAACTTTGGTCTTTTACCTACACTTTTATATTTGTCACAAGTCGATTGTTAAATATTTTAGTTTTGTGGTATTACAACTTGATACGACATATAACAATAATATTGATGTGTCGAATAGTCTCCAGTAGTTTTTTGCGTGCCCTTGTATATAACTATATACAGGCTAATTTGCTTAACAACCTAAGTAATATAGCAAAATTTAACTATGCAATAATCTTTATTATCGTAAGTCTTATATATAAGCAATAATTGCTATTCGTTAGTCATTTCGTTAGTCAAAACAAACTAAAATCGGCGTCAAGCAGTTGGAGTTCGTGCTAAGTTTATCCCAGAAATAATTGAAAGTGAAGCACTGACTCTCAAAAATACTTTAAAATTAGGTAAGTACTTACATTGAAGTAAAGTTTTTTTAACAATTTTGAGTGGTAAGTTTTTAATGATCAAAGTTAAATGGGTGGCCGCTTGCTTTTCTGCGAGTCGCTGGTTGGAATACATAAATACTGTCATTTTCTATTGTTTTTCCTAAAATTTGATAGTTCCCTTCGATTTCCTTGAGATTAAATCATCCGATACTGACTTGGGGAAAATAAGAACACCTCTGGAATATACTCCATCGGAAAAAAAAGCTTTTTGTTTCAGACAGAGATCGGAAGTCCTCGTTGACACAGCAGTTCAAGCGCGCTGGTTTCAATAACGAGAAGGAGATTTCGCCATGGTGGATATCGGTTTGATCAATCACAATTTGTCTTAAGTTCCGTGGTTCTGAAGGTACGTAAGGCTGTTGGTTCCGATTGTTACGGCAACCGGTTTCACCCACCAAGCCGCATAAGGCTTGCGTCTTTCTTTCATGGAGGTCAGTGCCCAGCTCTTTGATCCTGTTAATGATCACGAAGATATAAATATTTATGTCCTATATGTTTTCGTGAGGTGCATGAGAACTACTGAAGAAAGGGTGGTATTACAAGGTGGAAGATTATTTTTAAGATAAAAATTTGTGGCCACTATAAATAGCTTCTCTGCACTTATTTATTATATTATTATATTTAGCAATATTTAAAAATATATTTTTGATTGCACTGTAAAACAAAACATAATTGTTTGTAATACTAATACATAATGACATAAGTAATTTGTAAATGTCATTATAAATACTAAAGGCACCAGGCTGCAGCTACTATTTCGTAGGGTTAATTGGGAATATGCATACTAGTGTTAGTTTTAATTTTATAAAATATTTTTTAATACATATTTAAATTCTATAACTGGGACAATTTGTAAATACACAATTAATAACCAATTAAAGTTATCACTATTACCGTTAATTAAATTTGTTTATTTTTTCTCATACATATTCCCTGTTATGACGATTTAAAAGAACTTTGTAAATGAGTCTATTTAAATAAAGATATTTTGACTTTGACTTTGACTTACTTCCCTGAAGTGAAAATATGTGCTCGGCTCTAAAAACATAAACATACTAACATGACTCAATTTCGCAGGACAAACACTGTCGGTGTAGTGACCATGCACTCATTGGACAGAGCCGAACTAAGGTGTGTGCGACGCATAGAATTATCATTACATATTACCATCATCATGTCGTCATTAAAAAAAAACTATTTATTTAATATTATTAGCTATATTTATGCAGTATTGCAGCGTCGATCAATTAAAGTGTTGATGTGCGCAGCCAATCACAAGCGTTACATACCACTGGTGACCATGACGAGAAAATTGTGAATAAAACAGAAAATATGAAATCAAAAGTCAAAAACTCCTCATTAAAATGGACCCGATTTTTAAGTTCAAAATTTAATCCCACCATCGAATACATTAGGTTTGGAGAAGAAGCGGCGCGAGAAACTAGAAGATGTTAGATGTAATACACACGTAATCGCTTAAGTAATTTGTTAATGTAATTAATTACAAATATTTTAAAGCTCAAGAGTTTCTTGCGCTGTTTCTTTTACAAAGCTAAATTATTCGTCGAAGCGGTGGTAGGTTTAATTTTGACAATTTATAGGAATAAGTAATTAATCCATTTAAATAAAGAGCTTTAGGATTTTGATTGAACCAGTTTATATATTATTATTTTAGCAACTTTCTAGAATAGAATAGAATAGAATATATCTTTATTGTACATCAGCCAATTCAAAAAGAGAAACACACAAAAAAAAACTTTTAACTAATTTTGTACAAAGGGCGACCTTATCGCTAAAAGCGATCTCTTCCATGTAACCTTAGGATGGACAGGATTCAAGATAAAGTACTTGAGGGAAGTTGGCGACGTATAACATGATAAAACTTATTACATACTTTATCTTCAGTTCAGTCAGATTGTATCAAAAGAAAGGGAATAAGATAATTATTTACATTATGACCTATCCATTTGAAAAGATTATATGATGTATTGAAGAAATACTTCCAATACTCTTCAAACTGTTTTCAATCGCCTATATTCTCTCCTCTGCTTTGCACAGACCTTCCTACATGAGAGAAAACCTTTGGGAGAAAACACAGTCACTACCCAATGCGGCTTGTTTTGTAAAAGCGTTTGCCATAATAACCGTATACCCACGGCTTAACGTGACTTTCAATGCACTGACATTCAGGGACAAACTATGACGAAAGTTCCTTTGTTATCGTAATAAAAACTAAAATCACTCGAACCCCTCGTCTTGTTTAAGTAAAATAAATTAAAGATTTTTATCTCCAGTTTAAATTCGTCCCTGTACTCTGTTATCCGAAAGGAGCCGCTGTGAAAACAAAGCCGGCGTTGAGCTTCGCTTTTAGATTCTCTTATGCAACTGAGTTAAAGGAAACTCGACTATGATAGTTATACATAATAATATGAAGACTAACATTTTATTAAAGTATCTTCCTCTTATATCAGCTTTAAAAGAGTGCTGGCTATTCATAGCTAAATAGCGCTGTCGGATAACAATACTGTAACAATGTGGCCTCCATAGGTTTATCATTTCTCTGTGCTGGCTGATTAGATTTGGACACGAATTAAAAATTAAATATCCGAAATCAATCTTGTCTACGTTTTAACTCTGTTAGCTCATATAACGTAGGCTTAGAGTTTAATTGTAATAATTTGTAAGGCTGTATGCGGTTCATGGACTAAGAAATTCAAATAAATTTAAAGTTCTCTATGAAGATTAAATAATTTTTATATCCCGTCTACTATTAGAATCAAAACATGAAAATTAATATGTAATTAGTGTAAGCAATAACAAAGTTCTGAGATCAGCGTCCCGCAGTTTATCCGGGTACCGTGAATTAATTAATCCCGGCCAGAATCATCCCCATTGTCTCCTGTAACTATCTCCGGCCTCCGCGCAAGTTTACACATTTCCACAAAATATGGCGCGCCGAGGTATTCTTGGAAAGAGTCTGTGGCTCTTTATGCAGCGATTTAATAAGCTTATGTAATTCGTTTGGCGTTAAGAAAAAGGGAAATTACTGCTTATGAAAGGTGAACACAACATTATTTCATTCAAATGAATGATATGATATTATTAAGTGATATCATTTTTACACTCACTTTTACAATTTACATCGGGAAATGGAAATACGCGTCACTGACTGTGTCATTTACGTCAAAGCCATTTGTAATCTGTTACTTTCATTTAGGGAACTTATCTAGCTTTTTATTAATAATTTTAATAACATAAAAACGATGAATCATTAGGAATTTATCATAAAAGATATAGGAATAAGCAAGATCGTGTTATTTTACAATACAATCCTGCTTACACAATAATTGGTAGAACCGAATACTCGTCTAGAAATCAACAAAACTGACCTTATTACAATCTAGTTAAAGACAGCGGATAATTTTCAAATTAATCTTCAAGCGAAAAGATTTCTGATTTACTACGAATAAGCTGCAAACAACATTCAACTTTAAAAAATAAAGTAAAATCGCTTTTACCCAAACCCCAACCGAAACAGCAAAGCTTCAAGATAACTATGTACATGTACTAGGACATAAGCCCGGGGAATGTTTCTGCTGAAGATTTTGGAAACTGAACTCCTTAGTAAAAGAGTCATGCGAGTGGAAGAGGAAAAATAAATTTAAGCTGAAGTTACGAACTTGGGTAAGTTACTACAAACTATACGATTGAAACGAGTCAGGTTATAATACACCGATTAGGATTTACACCACTTAGATTTTTTATTAGTTTCACTTAAAAGTTTTAAGAAACTAAAGCGTTTAAAACTAACTACTATTTGTCAGTTTGATACTTGAATTATACTGATACGTAATATCTCCTTAGTAGTCTGTGATTATATTTATTTTAGTATATTTAGTAGATTTTATGTAATATTATTTCTCATATATGTATTCGTTATACGTACGTTGTACTTTATTTTTAATGCTGTCCATCCTAAGTTACCTGGAAGAGATAGCTTTTAGCGATAAGGTAGCCCTTTATACAAAATTAGTTAACCCCATGTATTTCTCTTTTTGAATTGGCTGATAATAGGCTTTTGTGTGCAAGGTGTTGTAGGGAATTGAGTAGAATAGAATATATCTTTATTGTACATTACGTACTGAAGAATAAAAATTGTTTAAATGCGAGTCACCAAGTTTAGTCGAGTGGTCAGTATCCCTGTCTTCTTAGCTAGAGGTCAGGGATTTGAATCCCGGTAAGGGCACATATCTGTATGATGAGTACGAATATTATTTTTATATTTGTTCTCGAGTCATGGATGTTTGTATGTTTATTTAGTATGTTTCTGATATTTATACATATATATTACTATCAATATTTCGCCATTATCGAGTATCTATAACCCAAGCTCTTTTTGATGTGAGAAATATGATTATGATGATTATTGTTATTTATTAAACAATTTAAAAAATGAGGAGGTTCTTAATTGTACTATATGTTTTTGTAAGTTATTTATGTTATGTTTGTTACGCGATTTCTCTGTCGATAGAGTATACTTCTGAAGTGGTCCTGTTGTTACGAAGTCAGGTTCTGATGATAGAATCCCATGGAAATCAAGGAAAACAAGAAAGTTTTTTTTTACAATTTTGAGTGGAATGTTTGAGAATGAAAGTCATAGTTGGCGGTTAACTGCCATTACTGTATGTAGACTTAGTTTTCTGTTTGTCTTTGGTTAACATACTGATATAATTTTTTCATAGAAAAAACAAGTAACACGCACCTGATGTAAACTCCTAAACAATTTGAAGTTATACTATTTACGATCTAAACAATATATAATTGTTAAAATATATATATTTAATTATAAAATTATAAATTATAAATATAATAGCGACTCTGTAACTACAGCCATAATTGTTATACAGAAAAGAGAGGGGTCTTTCCTAATACAGGTTTTCTTTAACTTAAAAGAAGAGACCCACACATTCTAAAAAACTACGTGTAGTAAATAAAGATATTTTTGATTGTTTTTTTTTTGAAAACAGTACTTAAAGAATTGTTCCCTAACTCCTGACTTATGAGGAGGTGTAATTTGCATCATCAGCTCAACGAAACAACGTGGAACTAATACTAAGTGTTGACGCCTTGCATCTGTGCGAGTCACCACACCCACACATGCAACAACGGCTGAGCAACTTTATCTGTACCACATAGCAAGAACGACCGACGACGAACATTCATTCCTTACCTTTGTAACGACGCGTCACCAATAATGTGTCATTAGCATAAATTTGTTAATATTTAATTAAAGTAATTGTGCATCTCATCAAACCTATTTTTTAAAAGCAACCTTGCATCAGTACCTTTGCCCCGAACACTAAGATCAATATATTTATATTATATTTAATGAATTAATTTTTAACCCTCAAGGATCCTTCCATGATCAGCTCAGTATAGTGGAAGAATTCTTGAGCTAATGGATGACACTGCCGGACGCAAATACCTATATAGTTTCTTGAAAAATATGAACCATGTCGGATTCGGTTTCAACTGATTTTTCTAGGATCCCATCATCACATCCTGACTTGGTGACAATGCGACCATTTGGGAAGGTAAACTCTTTCAAATAAAAAAAATATTTAAATCGGGTTTGGCATCTTCGAGTAATTGGGGAACACACATAAAAAAGATTACGACGAATTGATGACTTCCTTCTTTTTTAAAGTAGGTTAAAATCAGCAAGTTTTATACTGCACTAGCTATTTAACCGATCTGGTTAATTACGACCCATCAAAAAAACCAATGTGTGCCAGTAACAACTTGAAAATGACTAAAGAGTTTTGTAATTATTTTTACTTGGAAATAGTTTGTATATTTTTCTCATAATTTGAAAGGTGTAGATAGTGTCAAAACGTTCTTTGCATCAAATTTAAACATAATTCCAATTTATATATAACAATCTAAAATTATCAATAACGGTCCCATAATTGTTTCTCCATCATTTCTTAGCAGATGTGGCGACAAAAAGTAATAATAATGCTGCACATTCAATTTGTTGGCCACAATCCGTCTCCGATTGTTCTGTCATGGTCCTGATTGATGGTGTTTATATAGCCGACTTGGGCTGGGTGCTGGTGCATGCCTTATGTGAAATAAACGCTGGCGTTTTCTTAATAGTATTCTGAAAAAGATACAAAAAAAATCTTAGGTTAATAACTGAGAATAGAATAACTAGATCAATAAAATCATCAAATTCGTTAGCATGTACTTAATACTAAAAGTGCTTCTAAAATAGTTGTAAATACCTTTAGTACTTAATCAATGGAATGACATTTCAAATACGAGCAAAAGAGATAAAAAAACTGTAACTGTTCAAGGGGTATACAAAGTAAAAAAATGAATATTCTTTATTCATGTACAATAAAGAATATATACAATAGGCGGCCTTATTGCTAATAAGCAGTCTCTTCCAGGCAACCTTGGATGTATGTTAACAAGCGTATATAATGTTAGTTTATATGGTCCCACAGAAAGTAAGGCCAAAGTAAGGCATTCTGCATGACTAAGTATTTTCATATTATGAATAATATAATACAAGCTGCGAATATAACTTATTCTTATGTAATGTCCGCTAAAAATTCATTAAATTATTGCTTAGGGATTTTATCTCAAAGGCTCTATAAATAATATGAACACATTTTTAATTTAATGATCTCAGAAGTTTAAGAAGCACGTATTAAGAAGCACGTATTATAGTAAATGCCAGTCTTAAGACTATAATACATTGTTCATAAGTCATTATTCGAAATTAGATTATTTTGACAGAACATTACCATAAGTTATAAATTGAGAGCAATTAAATGACTCAACTATCAAAAAAGCGCCATTTACAGAGCTACTTAGCTCTCAATAAAAACGCGCCGTTTTCTCGCCACAGTGCGCTATACTTTCGCTATCCGTCTTTCTTTCTCGGCGACAAGTATTGTCGAAAAGCAAAACAATAAACTTGGAAAATGCTCTTCGTAACTGGTGTTTGTATTATTTTATCGCCTCCCTTGCGTTTTGTTGTTTGTTCGACACAGATCCATCTTTTTGAGTTAATTCTCCAACGAAATTACTTCTGCTTTCATTTTTTATGTCAATGTTTTTGGTGGTTCTCCGTTTATTGTTCGTCGTAAAGTCTGAAGCTTTGAGTTCGTTCATTATGAACACTGGTTACCGAAAGCGCTGATATATATATTGTTTTTTAGTACAAACTTTGATAATGATGTATATAGTATGTGTTAGAATAATGAAATGGTGAACATGAAAAGCAAATAATATGTCAACATAATTATTTTGACATATTCAGTATTCACTGTAGGCAGCCAATACTTTATAAGCTTTGTACTTGTATATATACCTCTTCAATAGTATGTATACAGGTATATATATATAAAATAAAACAAGCCGACGACAACGACAACATACGACAAATAACATTATAATAACATACGAAAATTAAAATAGTATCAGATTTAATATATATATATATATATATATATATAATAATCTTCTTAATTAATTATTTAAAAGAAACACAGATACGTTTTTAACAACATTAAAATATAAATAATAATAACAATATAAATTCACTCACCTGTAAAGACAAAAGAAACAACATTTAAAGCCTTTATTCCAGGGTTCTCATCTTATTAAATTCTACAAATAATTATCTTAATATTAAGTAACATTCAATCAATAAAATTAACATCTGATAACTGTCTGTTTACACACTTAATACTGCGCCGAACACAACCAGTACTAAATTAAGAAAAGAGGTTTTATATCAATAAAACAAACTACAACTTTTCTTTACATTTATAATATTATCTTATTATTATTAAATCTGATACTATTTTAATTATGTCGTTTTAATTATAATTTTGTCATAGAAGCGATGCGAACAAGTACAATCTCCATAATGCTTGTACCGCAGTTCCATTATTATAAGCTCTCAACTTCAATATTGTTAATATAATAAATCCGTACCAACTTTGCCCCGTCGTTCCATGTAAAATGTTATGTTACCAAAATACCCCGGCATGCCTTCCTCCGGGAACTAAGGTAATGCAGTTGCAACAAACAGTTTAATACTTCAGGCTGTCTGTTACACAGTCGTGTATCATTGTGCTACTATTTACAGGATCATTTATTACGTAGTAAGTGTTTTTAATAATGAATGTAGGTAGCGATGTTAATAATTCCTCGAATGGTGCGGTGTTCGTTGAATTCTACATTACGCTTCTCTTGTACTGTTCAAAAATTCCGCTTCATTCATAAAAGTTGTTTTCTCCCTTTTTCTACGCGTATGCTATCTGATTGTGGATAGGGATGTCAAGTTTAAGAGAAAATGTAGATTTAACATGACATTTCGAAAGGAGTATACATCCAAGAAGCTTTGTAACGTATTCCATTCACTTTTAATCGTTTCTATTGGAAATATACAAATTTATACATTTAACCGCCTCTGTGGTCTAGTCTCTGAGACTATCTACTTCAGATCGGGAGGTCCAGTTCAATTCCCAGTGAAGACAAAAGTTTTCTACTCGGTGTGGTACCACCATCTAACCTAAGTCTGCCACCATTACAGTAATGTTAAAAGGATTGTTGTATTCTAGCAGTTGGAGGTAATCCAGCTCCTCTATAGTTGAGGAGTAGTTCACATCCATCTTCGGTTTTATCTTCACTTATCACCGGATAAAAACCCGAGGTCAAGATCTACATCGTTAAGATTAATTAAAAAATAATTTGAGAACAATTGATATATCGTCAATACACTAAAATATGTAATATACCTGTCATTTTTCACAACTTTATAAGATGAGTAATATATAGCGGATGTGTGCACTGAAACGTCAAAGTACAGGTCATATCTCTATCTAGTAGTGTCAGTCAGGTATCTTAAGCAAGACGTCATTAAAGCAGTCTTGACGAGTGGGCAGTGCCCTAGTTTACCTAGCCAGAGGTCTCGGGTCCGAATCCCAGTAGAGATAGATATTTATATGATCAGTACCAATAATTTATGAGTTGTGGAGGTGTCTGATATTTATATTTATATTATTATCTATATTTCTCCGTTATCCAGTATCCTTAACACAAGCTTTAAATGATGCTTCTTTTGGGCTAGAGAATAGGTGTGAGTGTGAGAAATATTATTATTAATATTAATATAACTAGAAGTTTCCTTATTTAATTTTCGATACAGTAACCGCATTTACATACTTGAACGTGCTGAACACTTAATTAGATTTAGTCACGGTATTCGCCTACATGTAAACCGCACTTAATACCCGTTTGAGGACTTACAAAGTAACTAGTGGAGTAGAAATTTTGAAAGAGGAAATATTAAAAGTATATAGTTTCAAGCGAACGCTCACGGCACGAGTACTATTTATTTTTAGGCACATTTTAACCATTAAAACCAGGTCCTTTGTATAATTTGAATCGGTAATATAACGTAAAGGGTAAGGTAAATAAATAACTAATAATAAATAACACGGTTCTGTTATACAAAAAAAAAAACTCAGAGATCAAATTTTTTATAAAATATTAGCCGCCGTGGTGATTTTATAGACCAAATTAGTCATAGTATATTTCTGTTAAGTAACGCCTGTGCAATGAGACATACATAGGCTGTTGTTGTCCAAATTTCTAGAAGTTTGGAAGTTGTTAAATAAAAATTATTTGTTAGAACCTTTTTTATGTTATAGAATACTATATTTGTAAAACAAGAAAAATTTGTATGTTACTATGAGTGTCAATAAAGTAGCTGAACTGTTTTAAAGTGTTTTTATTAGTTTGTCTGAAATACTATTTTCCAGTAAGTTTTAGGTGATAATCACAAGGCAATTATAGATTTCACATTATTATTACTTTATATATATTTATCTTGCATTACACAAGAGTGAAACCCCGTGAGAACTTGAGACATTTGTAGAATTGCCTGCATTTAAATATTCGAAAAGAAAAAAGTTAAATATACATTAAAACACAATTACAAAGTAAACTAAGTGTCGTAAATAACGAAACTACGGTTTAACTTAAACGAAAGATAGGGTAATTGCAAAACAATCTACACGCAAACCCGGTGAACTTTGAACCTGTGAACTACCTACAGAGTACCAATAACGCCATCTATCGAAAGAAACCCGCAGTAGCGATGGAAAAAATGACAATTGTCATGTCCGTTAGATAATTTCTTAAAATTTTATAATTAAATTTTGTTCATCTATTTTTTAGCTTCTCTTGGAGATTATTCTTATTACTATTTTTTTAAACCGTTTCTAAATCAAAGCAAATAAAACACAATAAAATGTATTTAAATCGGTCAAGCCGTTTTTGAGTTTTAGCGAGAGATATCTTTATATTACATCTATATATTAATATATCTATTTATTATGTACTATTTATTTTTAAATAGGCTATTTTTTATATTAGCTATACTGCTACACTAGATATACTCCTTTCTGCTTATCTTCAGGTGGAGTCGAGTAATTTTTTGAGCTTTCTATAAAAAAAAGATATTTAAGAAAAAAATATATGCAAAATGTTGACAAACACTCACAAATATTTGTACAAGGAAACATAAATTGAAAAGAAAATATGAATCTTCCATAACAGGCGTTCGTTGGCGTTTACTGAAATACAAAAAAAATGAAAAATTTAAAGAGAATTTATGCGTCATGGCGCGGAAACTCCGGACCGCAGTTGTTTGTGGTAAATGAGTGTTTTGGGCCAAAGAGGCGGGAAATAGGGAAAGATAGCGCGAAGGGTGAGTTGTTGAAGGAAAACACTGATTAGATATTTATTTTAATATAAAATATGATTCGTAATGATTCTACAAATACGTTAGATATTTACATGATATGTTTTTCAATATTCCTCATAAGATTTGGGATGATTAGGGAGGTGAAGAAGAGTTGGTCATGAGATATTTTTTTAACAGATACTTCTTCTTCTTCTTTTTATTTTATATATTAAATCTTTAATTATTTGAACAATTTTATAATTTTATTTATTATATGTTAAACCTGTCAAGCCGTATATACCAGATACAACAGTTTTTTAAAAATTTGAGACGACAAGAATTCATAAGATAAGGTTGGTGTTTTCGCGGTTCAAAGTAATAGGTTGAGGAAAGAGTTTCTTCGCATTTTATATGAAAATTCAAGTAATTTTTAAGTTAATTCATATAATGTACCATTTTGTTTGTAGACTATCAAAAAAGCGCTGTTTAAATCACATCAGTTTTTGGCAGTAGAGTAAAACCTTTACTAAGTTTATATTAAGTGCAAAGCTTCAATTTTCTATTTAAAGACCAGCCCCGTTGCGGTACCTACTATTCTAACGAATGTGCTCCACGCTTGATGCGCGTGCGTTGATTAATATATTATAAATTCTACCCCGTAATACGTAAGGCATTGTTTGATGTCGTAAATTACTGCATTTTCAGATGAAGCTTATAGCAATATTAATCTATTACAAAATAATAGTAATCAGTAGAATGGTCCCTATACATAAAAAATGAAGAATAAACGCGGAAGTCACCAAATTGACAATAACAAGACCTGACCACGAAAATGGATTGGTTTTTGAACATTGTCACACAGAACTAAATTAAGTTTTGACGTTAGAAAGAAGAAGTTTCATTGTATATGTTATCGGAAGTGAATGTGGCGTTATTTTGCAAAATTCCTAGGAAGTGTGTGTAATTCAGAAAATCAGGGAAAATGTGAAATAGATTTTTTATGCTATAAGTCACCTAGGAATTACTATAGAAATACATTGTTTATAAATTGAATTAGGCATTTGTTTAATACGGGATAGAAAGCTTGTTTTCATGTGCAAACACCTTAATGTTTATGTTTGTGTCTAGATTTCAAATTTTTTATAATTTACTTAATTTTGGTTCTAGCGCTCAGCATTCGCTTCTATGACAGCTTGCTGCTCACTTGGCTTTTACATATAATGTTAACTTTACTTTTATAATATTTTTAAGCAAAGTTATGAATCTGCTTCAAAAACATGAAAGGGGCAAACCACACGAACCGAAAATGCCGTAATGCCTCTTAAAACTATACCGCACTGCAGCTCAAACAAATTTACTGATTATAATACGAAAAAAGGTGACAGCTAACATTTTCCGTAAGCCCGACAACACGGTTGATATCTGACAGGTGATTCCGGCGGGCGGCGCTCATTTGAATTTATATAATATCCTCGACAAATCTTAATTCGCATTGTGCATTATAACAAGACACGTTTATTATTATGTATAAGTCCTTTTAGATATTTATATATATTTAGAGACTATTATGTTGATTATTACAACTAATGCCACTATCTGAGTTCTTACACAAAATTTATTCTCTTCACATTATAAATACTACACAAGCGGAATAACTCTCGATTTTTCACAATGCAGGTTGAAATAGTCATTAACGTTACCCCATAGATGACTATAAAAATAAAGGTCAATACAAATACAATTTCTTATGTCGAAATATTCCTTAGTCAATATGGAAAATTTTACAGTAACTACATTTCTCTAACATGCTCGGAAATTTGAGCAGTATTTTGAAAACCTTCGTCTAAATAAATTAAAATTGCAAAATAAAAAAAAAGTTGTGTAAAAATCTATATTTGGCGTGTTTTAGCGGCCAATAAATGTCTATGTAAACTTATAGCTGCCGTGTAATATAAAAATAGAACGATCTTTTGCTCCGAAACATGGCAATCAAGGAGGTAATTAATCAAAGGTTATTTATATTTCGAATTGACTTGCAAATAAAAAGCTGTTAGCTGTTTATTGAAAAAAAAACAAATGAAACATAGCGCGTAATAAATAATTGATGTTCATTGGTCCTCCTTGATCCTAGGTACTACGTCTTTTACAAGCCTTGGCCACAACTAGGCATAGATGGACATATGTATGTGTTCCTCGGCTTTGTCTTGGCTTACATTTACACGTTCGTCTATCGCCTCTTTCACTGGCCACGACAGCAGTGTGCTAAATGTGCCAAAAAGCATTAACTGCTTAATATTTTATTCATAGCAATGGTATTTAATTAAGAATGGACTTAAGTAATCCTAGCTTTACCTACGTCACTTAGTAATAATGGAAGTGAACCTATAAAGCCACATCACTATATACTAGTACATCATCTTCACTTATATTAATCATGCTGATATAAATGCGTGACAAATTGCAGTTACAAATGAGCCGTTGGAAGCACGTGTGCTCTGACATATTGCTTAGATAACATCGCGCGTTTCTGCTCACTGTGTCGTATAAATCTCTTGTTGGGGGTTCAGTATCTGGGAAATATATTTAGTAAAGAAAGGGTATACATCTACACTAACGGTTACACTCATGATGACATACGTATCGTGTTTACGGACTAATAGTAAGCCTTGTATAGTGAGTTTACTTTACAAGGTTTACTATTAGGCTCTAGTTAGAGGTCACGCATTCGTATCCTGTTAGGACAGATGTTTGTTCATGAGTCATATGGATGTCTGTATATCTCATACTTCTCCTTTATTGGTACCCAATGCACAGGCTCCAAATGAAACTGATTTAAATATAGAAATAACATAGTTGTATCAAATTTAAGGAGAACTCAAAGAAGGATATGGAATAACTGGTAGAAGATAAAGAACTAATAAAGTGATTCGGAATTTAACTGTAGAATACTTTTACTTACAATAGACAAAGAGAAGTTCAGGAATTGTAACTTTAACATTATTGTTAGATAATCAATTATTCATGACAATTTTTTATGTTCTTATCAATTAAATTTTTAAATATATAATTATCAACAAAACTTTTTGGTGTCAAAGTAAAAAAAATATACTTAGCTATTATTTGACATAGGTGGGTGTTTGCTGCTTCTGTACAAAAATCATAATGACATGTGCTTGGATACCTTTAACATTTGCATCGAGCATTAGCAGTTCCAGGTTTTGTTGTTGCTAAAGTCATGAATAGAGTTAATCTAAAGCAGAATAAATTTAGCAATAACAGCAGAATTGATTTGGCTGGTTTGTGTGCTGGCTTGTTCGGCAACTTTGTCCGATTAGGTGGCTAACTCGCTTGGCCAGTGGCATATTATGTCAAAGTGCAAGTAGTTGGAACAGCGCTTTAGTGTTGGGCATTGGAGAGAGGGATGTTTGCTACTTTTGTTTTAATTTAACTGTAGGGGTTTGGTCAATTGTTTGTCAGTTAAATAACTGTCAGTTAAATTACTGTCGCTGTCAGTCAGTTAAATTACTGTCTAGCACATTATACCGAAGTTCGGCTCTCTTTACACACGTCGTATTAGGCTGATATGGGTTATTTTTTATGTTTTTTTAGTCGAAAAAGCATTGTAGACGTAATCACGCCAAAGTTATTGCTTATTCTTTCATTTATGTTAACATGACTCACTTTCATTTTTAATTTATTTAACTGCTTTTTACTCCCAGGAATCTTGAGACAATTAATAATAAATATTTCTGTATTATATTTACGGAATACTTAGCCTAGGTGTGTTATAACGATATAATGATTCAGGGATATTTATGTTACTAACTGCTACGGAATTCGTAGCGAAATATATCTTCATTATTTTAATAGTGTTAGATATAATTACTGTGTGTGTGTAATAACAGATATAAAGAATACGTATGTGTGTATATGCACCTATATTAATGCAGAATATTTAATTTAGAAATTAGTAGCAAATAAACCAGTTTAAAGTGAACACGTATTTCAATTAATTAAAGTTCCCACAAACAAAAAGCAATCTTATTGCAAAGAACAAATAGTATAGTCTTAATTTTCGTCAACGTTTATGGTTGTATTTATCTTCTAACACAAAATGCATACGCATGACATCAACAACACTAGTAACACGACATATTTTATTAACTTATGCACTGTGTCCCATCACTACTTGCATATGCAGGTTCTTACGTTTGCTGAAAGTTTAGAACGGCCTCCGAGGGGTTAAATTTATTTCGTGGCATGCAAAATTTACGATACCTACTTCAGTTAACTGTTTTTAAAATAAAACGAGGAGGGAGATGGCATACTGCAGCAGGAGGAGGTAGAGTAAGATCGGGTCAAGAAAATAAGATTGGTGAATATTTTTACAATAATGTAGGTATACACTAGACGAATGAGGAGCTAATTGGCTTAGTGGTTCGAGCACACAGGTTTCGATAACGAAAACAAAGCAACTTTCGCCATGGTTGGTCACTGGATGGGTCAATCAAAATTGTTTGCCCAAGTTCCTCCATGCTTTGGAAGGCACGCTGTTGGTCCCAGTTGTTAATAAACCGCTTCAGTGATCACAAGCCAGGGTCTGGTGTTATAACCCAAACTCTTTATTTGGGACTGCGGTCAGCTGGGGTCGTATATATGCTGTTGATGATAGCAAGTATAAGAACACAAATATACTTATTTGTTTAAAATAGGGTATACAAAAGCTGTATCCTAAAAACAACAAGTTAAGCCTCAAAGTCAAAGATATAGTTTTTAGTTAAATTTTTCAATTCTCAGATAGCATATTGCGTACTTCCTCTTGTGTGACAAGGATTGTTTTAAGTGAGCCGTGAAAAGGTACATTCTGGGCCAGAAAAGTGGAGTTAGACTGGTTTCTTTATGCTACATTAGCTGGTTTTGCATATGGACTCCTGATGATACTCACTGGTTTGGAGCTATTCGCTGAACATTGCTCATATAATAATTATATCAGCCTCACTTACTGTCTCTATTTGATGCTTATTGTCTATGTTTTTAGAAAAATCTACCAAAGTTACAAAACCTACTTACAAGGTTACCAACATTTAAAATTACATAATAACAAAATATCATCATACATAATGCACCCTATTAAAACTCAGATAAAAATTCTCTCGAGAAATTTTTGTAATTTCTATTGCTTTTAATCAAAATATTGATTCAAAACAGTAAAGTTATATCGCCTCTATTCCTAAACGATTAAAGACTATGTTCCCGTGTTTGGAGACCCGCACAATTTACCTGAGCCCCGTCCAAGTAGGGGCCATAAATTTAGTTTGAGCGCAGATTATTCGGACCGTTCTAAAGTATTGGCATGGAGTCCAGCTCAACGATAGCCCTGCACCAACGATAGCTTTTGTACTCGACGTGGAGCCATGAAATAAGCGACAATTTTTTTAAATACATATTTTTCGTTCTTATCACATTTTGAATTTACACATAAAACAATTAGCCACTTTTAGAATCTGAATTTATAAACATAATTAAATTATTTTTATAGCTATCTCGTTTCGAATGAGATAATAAAGAAATGTAGCACTTACGTTGAACTTACAATTGGCCCAGAATTATCCT
Source organism: Acentria ephemerella (assembly GCA_943193645.1). Lineage (NCBI taxonomy): Eukaryota > Metazoa > Arthropoda > Insecta > Lepidoptera > Crambidae > Acentria > Acentria ephemerella. The sequence continues at coordinate 1,321,052 of OW971894.1, forward strand.
AATTATCCTTTACAATAATCGCAACAGTCTTTACGGCCGTTGATTTCATAAAGTATGTAAGTTATTTTAACGCACATGAATTAAGGGGATTTTTAAGTATCAATTATATTAATGTTTTTAAAAAAAATTTTTATCTTTTTTATTTAAGTAGAATAAATGGAAGGTAGACAACTTTCTTTTAGTTCTAGAAAAACGTATGTCTTTCATTAGGCAAATTTAGAAAGTAACTTATTCTCGTAATAATTCCATGAGTTATAATATATACGGATTACTTAAACGTCTTGTCAGAATTAAAAAAGTTACGATTGATGATGATATAGTATCTTCGATTGGACATTAGGGGATTGATAATTATTAATGGACTTAAAAAGTAAAGATTGTTATGATTTTATTTGACAATGCGTTAGTAACTTGTTATATTAAGCATATTTTTGCTACTAAAAGATCAAAATGAGTATTGGAAAAAAAATATTTCGACTATAAATGGATTCTAATTAGTTGAAATTAGTAATCAATATAACAGCTCACAGTTTGAGTAAAACTTTGATAACAATATGAGATTGTACGTACAGTATTGTAATATTTTATGTGTTATGGTGAACTTGTATGCCCGATAAAAAAATTGTTCAGTTACAAATCTCCAAAAAATAATATTTTGATATGATTATTAAAAACCCGAAGAAAAGATTCGAATAAATAAAAAAACTTAATGGCCGCACATTGAAAAATGATCACAAATATTTGCTTATATATTTTCCATTTTGTCGCCAACATTAAAGTGACAAGAGGCGCTGGGATTTTAAGGGATATTAAAAAGTAAAAATTTAACACTTAAATTATGTACAGAAATGAAGGTTCCGCATGAAATAATACTTGTTTATTTGGTTGGTGAACTTTAAAATTTATTGTTCACAACTAATATACTGAGCCTGGGAATTTGTCACTCCTGCAGCGCTGTTCACAGTACCTTTTAGTAAACAAAATATATTTTACTAGCATGCGAATTATATTTTAATTTGAACATGTTAAAATAAATGTATTTCTCTCTGTACTAAGTAATTGTATACCAGTCTGATGCGCTTACGCAAGTTATTTTCCAAGTACATTTCCCAGCTCCGAAATCCTTTAGTAAATATGTACGACTTAATTTTCTAACACACTTAAATTTATCACTATTATCTTTAATTACATTTGTTTATTTTTCTCATATATATTCCCTATTATGACGATTTAAAAGAGCTTAGTAAATGAGTCTATTTAAATAGAGATATTTTGACTTTGACTTTGATAGAAACTAGATTGGGGTTCCCCGTTTTTAATCTACACCACGGTACCCAAAATGCCCCAGAATTTTTGCCCTTAGCGGTTTTTAACAACTTTTGTTGTCGTAAAACACAATGAGACCCCGAACATTGTTATCCGTCGTTAATCATTCAGTTATTTGACAAGGCGTCAACGGTCTAACAGAATATTAATGGTGTTTAATCGCTTCTTCAATATTGAAAATAGTTCAAAAATTTTGATTTATTAATATTATAATAATAACACCCAGATGTTACTATTCTGTGTGTGGTTTCAACTCCCCCTTAATATTAGAGATAAGAGATTGCTACTTAGCGATAAGACAATCCTTGTATAGTGAAGAATCTTCATGAAGACATCAGACGTCAGACTCAGTGACGCAGAGGTTACTTACCATCTTCAGCCTCTACAGTTGCGTCGCAATATTGCATCACTTAGCGCGTTTTACCGTCTATACCATGGCTAGTATTTTGAGGAGTTTCTCTTATCCCTCCTTCCCTCTTCCACCTAAGGACTACGCGTGTAGGCCTACGGTGTCACTGACAAACTGTGACGACCATTGCTACGTGCACGAAGAAATTTGGTAACTCATTTCTTTGTCGCACTATCAAGAAATGGAATTCTTGGCCATTACATGTTTTCCCTCCTTCCTACAGTCCTGGGTCCTTCAAAAGAGGCGCGAAGCATCTTGCAGATCAGATAATTAAGATGTCTATTGCAGTTCATAGTTTCACTCGCACTAGCCACCTTTTTATTTGGACTCCACTTCTGCTTACCATCAGGAGAAATGGGGTCTTTTGACCTTTCTTCTATAAAAAAAATATTAAATTTCTTTATTAAATAACGTTCATAATAAATTACAATTGTTTTACATTATGACAATTAAATGACACTGACATATACAATAAAAGTAATGGTATATAATAATTTAATAGTAATGAATCTCTGATCAAAGCAAACTGGCTATGAGAAAATGAGCTCAGATAATACACACTGGATTCTTCAAAAAGTCTTTAACGGAAAGGGAAAAGTTGATAGATTTCTTTAACGAAGTTTCCCAAGCATTTTCTAAATAATAGTAAAAATAGTCTCATTGAAACAAAGCTGAATGCCCTGAACTTGTGATACAGCATTGATAATATCGATCGGATCTTAAAAGTATAACGGTGTAACTTCAAAGCTAGTGGCTTTAACACTATTCCGTTTATAATTATTAAAAAAATTCAAATTGAACAGTTACATAATCTTATTCCAGCACTTGATAATGTCAAATATTATAAAATACTAATTTAAAATAAATCATAATCCACTATGTTAATGCATAATCGATATTATTAATTTGATATCGCTTGTTTGAATCGCGTAATGAGAACACACTCTTACACTAAAAAGTTTTCAAATTCAAAAGTTGACATAATACTTTTACCTATTGAAAGTATTCCTAGTTGGTTTTTTCTTTTTTCTAATTATGCAATTACACATTACACTACAGCCAAAAAAAACTGGCAATAACGAAGTAACGTACCAAAACCAACCAAAACAACTCAAACCAAATCAAACCAAAACCAAATCCAATACCAAATCGCGCGACACTTGCTTTGAATAATTTTATTTATTTATGATGTCGTTATAAAAATGAACAAATAATAACGTTGCTTTTCAAATTTATATTCCTGCCTGGTAATAATATCTGCACTCCATACGCCCCATGGGACAGAAACTTAATAATGAAGAATAAACTATATTCCTCTCCACTCCAAGCTAATCACTTTCTGCCATCTATAAGTAATAAGACATGTTCTAATTTCGTGGCGGCGTTCCCAAGCGGCGTGGTAATATACACCCCTATTAAAAACGCAATGAATAAAACATAATCTTGTTGACCCGACGAGAAGTTTTATTATTCTCACACCTGTTTTAATTCAACCTACACTATTAGATTGCGGTAACGTAATTATGTATTATTAAATGATTCTGTCATAGTCACCAGTCTAAAAGTTATATGTGTAAGTTATGTTGACTGTCTCTTCAACGTTTTGTTAAATTGCATTTTAATTTTTTGATATTTAGAATAATATCCAATCTCACATCCTCCCATAATCTTGGTGACTTGCTCGATGTGTTAATTCGACTTGTTTATTGTATTTTATAAACTTTGATAAGAATATTTCTTCTTCTGACGTGCTAATAAAAACTGTCATTTTTTCATCTCTAGTACAGATAACTTTTGATAGATGGCGGTAGTGGCAGATAAACATAATTTCGACATACTCATCGGTTGAACCTTTTGCCTAAATTTTATGCTTCGTAATTCACCGGGACACTTGTGATGATATAAATATGTTATGTCCGTAATGAAATCAAAGCTTTTTCATTTTTTACGTCAAAATTAAATTAGATACTGAACGTGAAAAAGAAAAGCATTTAAAAAATTACCTCATTCAACTTTGTTTGTGATAGAAATAGCCCTTTTAAATTCCATGGCACATTTTAACTAATCACAACCGGGCATCACCACAAAAAATCTGCTTACGCGCGTGACATGTCCTCGTAAATTGACTACGCGTTACAATGATACATTTAAAATGGAAGTGAGTGTTTCGATTTCAATTACAATGATTCAATTTTAAAATATCAATAGCTGAAGTTCTTTCTTGTGGCTATGTAAATAAAACAACTGAAATATTACTTTCTATTGCAGCCATGATTTTACGCAATGTGGAGGAATCATTTTAAATACCTGTCCAACGTAAATATCAAACTCTGAATGATCTTCTTTTTTGAATTTAGTGGTTTATCTCTTGGCTTTCATCTCACCTAATTCTAAAAAATGGTGATGTCGACGACGGAAATGTCCGGAATGATCACTTTTTAACACATTACACTTTTTTTAAGATAAGACAGCCAGATCCTCAGTGGTTGAGAATGCTCAACAGGATCTGGATGTGTTACCTTCATTTCCTGGAACTTTATTTTTATCGTAACAGACTTAGGTTAGATGGTCCTCCAATCAGACCAATCAGAAAAATCCAGCCTCACTGAACCGTCAGAATCGTGGACTTCTAGATCTAAGGGAAGTTGTCTCAACTATAACTCTAAAGAGGCGGTCAAACCTCTCGTTCTAGCAAAGTTTGTTAACGAGAAGTTGATTTTGGCTTCAAATAGATACTCATTGTTACTCGTGATTACGGGTAGTGTATAAGAAATACCAATTCGTGCATTTGGAAAAAGGCAGCTTTTGTGTTGCCAAAATGGAGGTGGTTGGGCAAGATATTTGACATTCTTAGCATTTATCCTTAAAAGATATGTAATTCTAAGGGACATTTATATCTTTACCACATCACATTTATCATAATTGCAAAAATTTGCTCGAAGTAAGTAGTACTTATCTAATTATAACTGACAATTGTCGACGTGCTGAAATACGTGGTAAAGCAGCCAGACCATTGTGGTTGAAGCAGATGACGAGAGACGACCGTTTCAATAATTTAATTATTAATTGAATTTTATAACCAGTTAATATTTTTTCAATTCATTGTATTTCATAGTAAAAATATGTATATGATATTACGGAAATAGGGACAGCAGCACAGATATATTAAAAGATACCTAAAGATTCTCCGTGATAAATGATATACGATAAAACGTGACGATAAAACGTGACAATATGAGTGTCAAAAATTTGTATGATACAACCTTTTATTTCAATATAAATCATAAATTAAACCTTTTTAGGTGGTTTATTGTAAATAGAGATAAATCCAAAAATTTGTGTCCTTTCTAGAATGTTCTCTACCACTGTGTAGAGACACGGTCTAGTGAATTTTTTAAATTTAAATAAAAGGGTGCTGCATAACATATTACTATTGCGGTCTTCCTGCGTCGCTAATATAATTACCAGTTCCGTTTTGTCACCCCGTCCGGTGGATTAGCGGCGACTTTTCGCGGCTTTCCTTTATAACTTCATTAGGTTGAGTTGACTTTGGTGGATTTACCATAATGGCGAGTGTACATTGGACAGGAGTCAATATGGTGTTTTTAAGCGCATTTTTAAGTACCTATAAATATTTATGTTTGCTACAGTTCTGAGATCTTTTGGAGGTCATTGTGGAGTATTGTGAAGCTAAATATATATGTAGTATGCTATTTAAACATATATTGGCGAGTTTTTTCTGGGAGGAATGGGTTAGAAAGTTTTTATGCATTTATTAATCTTATATAAAGGATATAAAGGACATTTTCCATTGCGTGTACCTAATTGTTAACGGGCAACATCACTTAAGAGGTCGTTTCCTAAATACAAATCAGCTATCTATGGGCACTAACCCTCATAGAAAAATCCTCCGGTTATCTATAAAACTCTATCATGCAGCTTTAAGGCTTAATATCGCATAGCACATCTCTACACAATACAGCACGGAAGTCAATAACAGAAGCCATGTTTAGAATTCAATTATAAATTTCGAATAGAATAGAATAGAATATATCTTTATTGTACATCAGCCAATTCAAGAAGAGAAATACACAAAAAACATTTAACTAAATTAATAAATACTTTAAATGATAATAATTACTTTTAATGTAGTATTAAAAATAATTTTAACAATCTATAAGCTTTCAATTATTATAAAATTGAATCAATTATTAATCTTTCAAGTATTAAAAAAAAGTAAGGAGAAATGCGTAATAAGATCACAAAACTAGTCATTTTGATAAACAGAAAGTGTCGTACATATAATGTTATATAATAAGTATTGTTAAAAACAAGTTTCACAACAAACCGTATACTTTGTTAGTCTGTGCGGGATTGAGACTTCTTCTTGTCTTAGGTGCTTCTTAAAGCCATTTCTTCGAGGTAACTCTTACTATCAGATTTTTTTAATGAGGGAAGATGGCGATGGAATATGTTTAAGTTTAATAACATAGTAGGTAGTAGTGTATATGTTTATTCATAACTAGTTGACACGGTAAAACCTACAAATGACAAAAAACGCCTTTTTTGGTCATTTGTAGGTTCCTTATCTTTTAAAAGAAATCCGAAGTAGCGATGGAACAAATGACAGTTTTTTAAGCATGTCAGTTAGACTGTTGTTCTTAGTAAAATACAGACTACGATTTTTTTTAAAGGTAAGATAATTTTTTATTGTGATTCTGTGTACAATAAATAGATCTTACAATATCATGCATAAGTTACAACAGATTGCCATTTTCGGGCGTACAATATTAACATTTTGAAATATAATATTTATTTAATTAGTACTATAATTTAATTTTATTACAATTTTTAAAGATAATTCCAATTATAGTATTCATTTAAATTGTAAAAGCTATTTTCTAATAGCCATTCTTTTAATTTTTGTTTAAATAGTGTACCCTTCAATGACTTAATATATATTGGTAGATGATTGAATACCTTTTTGGCATTTTTAAGGAGTTTCCTCAGTATTTAATGTATTTTAGCGACTCCTGAATTAGAGCGCACAAAACATAAATCATTTACATTGTTTAAGCTACATTTTATAAGATTAGTCTACAGTTATTCACTTTTATTTATATAAAATATAAACTCTCGCGTGAGGCAACACCATTTTCTTACCGTGTCTTGCACAGAAATGTACTGACATAAAACCTTAATACAAAACAAACAAAACAAAAAAAGCGTATTTACACCTTTCTATATTTGGTGATTGTAATCTATACGATTTAGGAAAAAAAACGGTTTATTCGATTCGTGTACGAGTTCGAGTGATATAATTTGGCGTGTACGAGTAAAATAAATAAGGCAGAGCGATATCTAGTATGCACAATACAAGCTCTCAATGATGTTTAATTTGTCGTCGATGAATGTGTTAATGTCATGAATGTGTGCATATTAGAAATATGATTTATGTTATGTTGTCCTCCCGTGTACACGATCTCTTTGTAAAATTGTGGGCTTTTTTTATAAAGCACAGCAAATGACTCGACACCACCTGATGATAAGCAGTACAGGAGTCCATATGTGACATAAGATAGCTAGTGAAGCATGTGAAATACTGCATCACCTTGCCGGGCCGAAAAGTAATAAATTAAATTAATTTAATTAAATTTAAGTAAAAGTTGATTAAGTCAAGTTTTTAAGTTTTAGTTTAATTTTAAGTAATAATTGAATAAGAAATTAAATCGTATCTTTATCACACAGTTCTTGTTTATTTCTGTAGACTCATTCACTATCAAATTGTCTAACATATAATCCGAAACTAGATTTGATACAGCTATTAACAATTAGCCAGTGGCGTCTTTGGATATGGAAACATCTGTCTGAATATATTTACATGACATTTGATTTAGTTAATTCTCCATCAAGATGGATACTATAAATATGATTGGAAGGATTTTATCATCCAAGTAATTTGGTATTTTATTGTAGAATAATAGTTATCAGTTCTTTTTTTTTATATAAAAAGCACAGCAAATGACTTGACACCACCTGATGATAAGCAGTAGACGAGTCCATATGTGAAGACAGCTAATGAAGCATGTCATATACTGCCCTAGCCAAAAAGTGATTTTTCACGCCTCTTTTAAAGGAACCCATGTTATAAGAAGGGAGTACGTGTACTGGTAAGGAATTCCATGCTATAGTTGTGCGACAGAGAAAGGAGTCACTAAATCTCTTAGTACGTAAAGTAGACGTGGCTACAGTAAAGGGGTGACTCCGTAGACCAGCACGCGTATTCCTTAGTAGGAAAGGAGAGGGAGGGATAAGGTCGAAGAGCTCTTCAGAGCATTCTCCATGGTACAAACGATAAAAGGCACTAAGCGACGCTATGTCGCGACGCAGTTGCAGAGGCTGAAGGGTGTTCGTTACCTCCGCATCGCCTATGATACGCATAGCGCGACGCTGCAATCTATCCAGAGCATTTTTCTGTTAGGTAAATTGTAGTCCACATTGCATGCCGTGGCAACCTTTAATTAAGATGACATGAAGTTTAAAGTGTTTGTTCCTAAAATTTGCTTATACCAGTATATATCTTGTTGTTTGTCCTAATGAAAGAAAAATCAAGTGACTTTAGATAGCATACAATTTTCAGTTTAAGAACAACATGTGAATAAGAAATAATAATACTTTGGGCAAAATGCTAAGAATTGTGAAATAAAATAATGACAAACGTTTCTTTGGATGATGGTTTGAATAAATATGCAGTCATTACTACCAATTATTGCTAGGCTTACCGGTAATTGACTGATATTTTCCATTATTATATACAATGGAGATATGAATACAACTTCATGTTGTTTAAAGTTAATATTGAAATTTCGATATATTAGTTTTCAAGGAGTATATTTTATTATTATTTTTGTTATTTTGACAGCTTCGACCCTTAACACTTAAAAAGGACACAGAGATATAAAACATAAAAATTACTAGACAAATATATTCGTATGAGAGGTAAAGCTGATTTGGTATTGAATGAATCATCATCTTTAACGGCCTTAACGCCTCACTGTTGGGAAAACTCCTTCGTTTGGACTTTAAAACCACTATGATGACCGAACCCGATAGGTGAAAGCAGTTGAAGTATTTTGCTTGACCTATACGGGACCAACCACGGTAAAAGTTGGTTAGTTTTCATTATCAAAACCAGAGCCAGAACTACTATGCCAGATTGAGCTGAATAGCCTTAATGAAGAATAATAAGTGTTAATCGTAACATCTACTTTTCGTCTGATTATGGAGTAAAATCCAGTTGATAAGAACGAAGCAGCATCTTCACAGTGAATGATGAGATGTCTCGTATTATAATGTAGATTGCTTACATCAACCATACTTTCTGAATTCCATCGATCAAAAGTTACATAATTATTTTTCTCAATAGAAATTTTCAGCGTCTCCCAATTTTTGATCATGATTGATCTGGATTAGTTAAACTCAAATTGAAGGTCTGAAGCAGCAAAGTAAAATGTAAGAGAGTAATGAGTTGTTGCAGTGGTAATCTATCACATCCGTTAAAGGAATAAAAATAAGTGATGATGGTAAAATAAGGGATAGGTGCTTTTTGTAGTTAGATTTCAAAATTAATTAAAAGTAGTGGCGCGGTGAGTTATGTGGTGAAAGCTCAAAGCTCGACTTATGTCAAACTCGTACGGTGTCAAACCTGTCTTGTGTCAAACTCGTACTGTGACAAACCTGTCTTGTGTCAAACTCGCACTGCATCAAATTCGCCATATTTTGATTAGTAAAATCACAGTTATAATTTATCCTAACATAACTAATTAAATTTAGTAACCTTAAATAATAAAAATATACATCTTAATTGATTAGTTCAGGGATTCCCCCAGTATGGACTTCTTGGGGTCGAAATTGATTTCTCAGTGTCGACATAAACAACAACTACAAATCTGTAGATAGGATTTTAAAGTCTATGGGGGTCCGGGGTATGAGATCCTTTTTGACATGAAATGAAAAATGATTTAGATCTAAGATATAAGTTGGATTATACAATCAATTACTTGCCACGACCTACTAGATCATACCACTGCTCTTCCGTAGCTTCCATATTTTTGAAAAGAGGTCTCTTTCCCATAATAGTTAGAGAATCTCTAGGTATGTTTACAATTGTAAGCAAAATAACGAAATCTTAAAAGTTTTAGACTTATGGCGAGCTGACGTATTTACTTGCATCGTACCGTTAAACATTAAACAATTTTTTTCTTCTTCCTACATACAAAAATGAATAGTTGTTTCAGCTGATTAGAATTATTTTCTGATCGAAATTAGTTATTGTCTTTATTTCGTATTGATTCAGGGATAATTTAAAAATAAAAATTACACGTAAAACCCAAAGAAAAGATAAAAATTACTTTTGAAATTGGTAATTTAGAATGGAAAATTGTGCTGTATTTTCCATTCTAAATTACCAATTTCAAAAGTAATTGTTCATTAGGTGCACCCATAAACTGATGGTGATATGAAATTCAGCGGGTTAACTAGTTATACATGATTAAATAAATTATTTATTAAATTGAACCGACCCACGAGTACCAATAGTATTAACCCGCGTGTATTTCGATATTCAGAAGCTTTTATATGTCATACGTCATAATTCTTGTCTTCTATACTTTCCTGAGAGAAAATATATTTTTTGTACATCTTTCCTTAGGCATATTCTCTCTTGCTGACGTGCGTCGCTCGAAGGTATACATAATGCAGGAGGAGACGTAGGGTATAGGATATGTTTAATTATTAAAATGAAAACAAACGTAGATAAATGATAAATTTATGTAATGTCTATAAAATGAAATTAGATGTGAAATAGGTATCAAATTTCATTATAACATAAGTAAACCACTCAGGCACATACCAGTCTTGATAAAAAAATACGTAATCAAAAACAACAACTCAAGCTCTTGATTTATAAGTGGAAAGTGGATCTAGAGTTAGAACAAAGGCTAATCAACACCCAAGTTCCGCTAATTTTCCTGGCTTCATTATTCTTACCCTTTCTTTCGAAGCTACATTTATAAGTTCGAAATAAAGTTGAGTTTTGCTTTGCGCTTTTTTTAGGGGACAGTTGGAATTTACGTCTTAACCTTACAGAAATTCAGAACTAACATTTATTTTGTAGTGATCCTGCGGTAAGTAAGGTCGCTAGCAACTCTAGTGATTCAGTCGTATCCAGACTTTTAGGTCGTAATTTGTGTTTAGTTTATACATGCATTAATTCAAATTCAAAATTCTCTCTACAATAATTGAAATTTCTGGCGTTGATATATAAAAAGTAATATCTAACACTTCATAACAGAGGCCCTTCTGTCGTTTCCTACCATTGCGAATTGAATATTGTCAATTGTGAGTGAGTTTAACTGAAATAATAATATTTCTCTTAAGTTTCTCACAATGAGTTTTTTAGACATGCCAATAAATCTTCATCTTTATTAATAATAAATTTAATAATAATAAAATTAAAAAATATATATTAAAATTTATTGTTCTCTCAAAAAACATAAGCATACACTAAATACCAGGTAACAACAGTCTAAGGAAAGTTAATAAAGTACATAGTATATTAAATTTTATAATAATTTAATGAAATGTTATATTTATAATCAAACACATGATTATAAATTAGATTAACTCAAATAAATACTGGTCGGCTAACTACAACAATTCGTCATTAAAAATATTCCTGTATAGCGCAGTAACAATTGGCAAGTAATAATTTAAATACATTTCATAGATAGAATATGTTATGTAATCAAAGATATCATCATCAGTATAGCCATGCGATGTTCACTGCAGGACACAGACCTACCTTAAGCATTTCCAAACCGATCGTTCCTGTACTCTCCGCGTCCAGCGGCTTCCCGTGACTTTCAGTCGGTTCACCAAGTGAGTGGCTTACCAACTCGAGGATCCTTCCACCCTAACAGTTGTGTCTTCCTAGCTATGTACTTTATCCATTGCCACTTCAGCTCGCATTGGGCTACGTCGTACTAGTTCTCTTGCAGGTCTAATCATTTCTGATTCAGTCACGCAGAGACTCCGAGCGTAGCCCTCACCATAGCTTTTAACATTTATCCTTTATATCATAAGAAACAAAAATATACAAATATAAAAATACTAAGGTTCTCTTTAATTTGGTTTTAGTGATTAATTATATAGCCTATCGCAATACAGTATCACCGTCGGATAAGAGTTCTACAGGCTAAAGCTGAGAAAGAGTTATGTTGGGAGCGTGACGATTGGTTCCATATGCGATCAACATCACAGTTCCTCGTTACTTTTACAGGTTTATTAGTATTTAGAATAGAGCATAGGCCCCAGAAACATTAGTCGAAAATTTATAACTCTTTTACGATATCATAATTTTCTGACATATTTTACAATAGTTTGAAAATTTCGAATTTTAGTATCTATCCAATACATTTAAGACACTTTGCGCCTTAAATATGTTAATTTCTTTTTTATTTTTTTCAATATAAATTGTTAATTAATAGCAATGTTAAATTTAACATTAAATAATTTAATTTTATCAAAGAATCTTTCACATATGAATTGGATACGGAACCTTCTTCTCCTCAATCTTAGTAATTTCTTTAATTATTTAGATTTTACTTGAAGTCGTTAATGCAAAAGATACTTTTTTAGCCTCTGACTTTCTTTGATGAAAGGCTTTGATAAGAACTTGCTTAAAGGAATATTCGAATTATGATATTTTGCTATCTCGTTTTTATGTTAAATATTTTATATAATAAAACATAGTGAAAATTTCCTCTGTTTTATAATTTCTGTGATGTACAGCAATAATCGATTTAAAATATCGATTCACAATTATCATTAAATTACTGTGAATCGATATTAATTACTGTGATTGATATTCATTATCAGTAAATTAATTAAAAAATACTTATTGACTTTACTTCTCGAATTTTAGTTCAGATAAGTTATCTAGGCGAATATGACGACTTAACCCTTATGAACAAAATTTTAAAATTGGATAAATAATCTTTCTCATGCCATGTTGCAAAATAAACTACTGTATGAAAAGTTGAACACATGGTTTTTATATTTGATATACAAACAAGAATAAACTCGCTGCGTTATGGTGAAGGTGTATAGTGATGTGTAACCTAACATTTTTTACGTGTCATAAAAAAACTAAAGTCTTTTAGGATATGGTTCAGTTTTCACAGGATATGATTCAGCAAGGAGTCTATATCCGATGACAGCTAGCAAGCGACATACTGAGCTAGCTATCTGTTCAGTAACTCCACTGCTCTTTGCTGTGGTGATCTGGGTTTTGTAGATGCAATTTACAAGACTACTCCAAGCGTTGCCTTTTTTTACGAGGAGGAATCCATTTACGGACCTACCTGCCACTGGCTAAGCGACGGGCGTGTGTGGGGCTCATTCCGTACCTCAATAGAGCGGCACTGAGAATACCCACTAAAACTCCCCGGTAACTCCATTGCCCTTCATGGGGGTAACCTGTGTTCTGCACGAGCAATTCACCAGGTCACTCCAAGCGTTGCCTGCCCTTTACAAAATCAATAGAAAGCATTATATTTACGGCACTGGGGACACTGTCACATAAACCTTTCTCTGTTAGAAGGACTGGGAATTACCCGCAATTCTGATAGACAGGGTACAGGTGCAACGACCTTCGTCACAGTCACAGCTGGAAATCTAACCATTGTTTGATGGTCCGCGGAGGGTTCTTATTAGTCTGCTTAATGCCTAGACTTTAACAATGACATTTGCAAAGCCTTGTTATGTAATCAAAGCTAATGTAAGCGAAGAAATTTAGCTGCCTATTTCGTCCTGATTTCTTCGCCATAAACATTGTAATTCTATTTATTTATTTATTTACCAATTTATGAACACACATAGACAATCAACAGAATATTAGAGAATTGTACAGTTACTACTTATTTCTATAAGAAATCCTTAATCCTACCACTAATAATATAATTAAATTTCTAGTTTAATAATAAAATTTAACAGCTGATTAGTTAACGTTTGATATTATTATTATGGTTACGATCAAGTGAAGACTAGAATGATAAGATCAAGTGAAGAATAGGGCCAAATTCCAAACTTTAATTCTAAACTTAACTATTTAATTCCTAGTTATATAAACGAACTTCCTGCGGATATTCACAACTTGCAGAGGGAAAAATTTAAGTTCAAAATAAGCTTAGACTATATATAACAGAGGAGATGCTGCGTACAGTTAAACAACCACGGTTTGTGAGTCGCGGCTCGATATAATACTAATTTTTTTTTAAAGATTTGTGAAATAAACAGAAAAAGAAAATCTAAATTTTAATACAACTTATCTCGGTCTTGCTTTCAAATCATTTGGCATTTAAAGAGCTGTGTTTAATTATTTACGATAAAGAACTTCATCCCATAGTCTGTTCTTGTTGTTTTCATTTAAATGTTTGTCGTATATTGAATATCATAAATTATTTTATAATAAATGTGTATGATATTACATTGTTCTATTAAGCGTATTTTTTATTTTATTTCATTAGCGTTTTGAATGTATTTGTGAAATAATATAAAAAAAATTAAGTAGAAACTTTATTAATTGTATTTTAAGACTATTCAGTAACGGCAACTTCAGTATTTTAAAATTGTATTGGAAGATTTATGACTGACTATTAGTTTAGACTAGCTCCTTGAGTTTGGTACTTTCCATAGATTTTAAAAACTTCTCTGTGACGATGGTTATTTTTTTTATATTGCGTTGATGAGTCCATCTTATGAAGGATTTGTTTATGGATGACAGGTCACAGTTACATAAAATAGTATACAACCCGTAACAGAAAGATGTAGTCAAGATTATTGGGGTTTCATACCCTGTCCTACTACCTACATTTGTCAGAACTACCCTGATTTTAGATAAGAACTATTTTGATTCGTTATTTATGTAAATACATACATGAAAATTATATAAGTAGATTTTTTAATTTTTAACATTAGCATAGTAGACATTTTTATCTCAAACACTACAATTAAGTGAATAAAATATCTTTCAAAGTTATGGCATATTTAAAAAGAGAAGTATATTAAAGTGGATCATTATTTTTATTTCATAATTTTTTGAATAACATATTTTTTCCTTAAAGATTTTAATGTTTACCATTAAGTGAACTATCAGGTCGTTTATCAACTTAATGCTGCAAGCATTCATATTATGAATGCTGGAAGATCCTCTTCATCAGAATGCTAATGCCTTTAAAATGACCGTAAAACCGGTAAGGGAATGAAAATGAAAAAAGTTAGGAGCAATGGCCGCATCTATCAAGCGAACGTCGTATCTTGCGAAGCGACGCTCAAACGTAAAGGATTGTGGTCACGTCCTTGTGTTATGAATAGTCTAACTCCCTCGTACGGCTCTTGTATATCAGGGTTGACACCAACATGTTTGCCAAAAAATAAGTTCTTACAATTAGTTTTATTGTCGGAATTTCATACGAGTCAATTATATATAAAACATTGTACTTATCATAGCGGAAAGAATCGCTGCCTCCTTCAAAATATGGATGAATTAATCCAGCCTTTTGGCGAATTGCGTTGAGGTTTTTCTGTGTCCAATTTTCATTCATTCATTTATATGATAAGTGCATTATTAATCATTATTGTATCATTTCATTATAATAACAGCATCATTTCTTCATTATCATTAATTAACGATTGGATGTTCATTACATTTCTCCTGTAATTCATTGACAAAACTGCCACTAATGAATATTCGTCAAAAACCGTTAAATGTATACCTTTAAAAAGGTAATTATTTTCAACTTTCAACGTTAAAATAAACAAAATTTTTCGTTATATTATGTAGCAAAACCGTTTTGATGCTTGATTCGAGTTACGACTTGCGAAATTATAATTAGCAAATTGGCGGCAAGAATGAAATTTACAAAGTTCGTGGAATTGGAATTCGTTGGCAAAGTTCTCTGTCTTACAATATTGTTATCTGTAAATGAATAGTGCTACCAAATTCATTAGAAGAAAATGAATTAATAAAGAATTACTATATAATGTGGGAAATATTTTAAAATTCCCTTAATATTGTACCCTTAACTCGAAACTTCGTAGTTACTCTATTGCTAACTTCAGGTACGCCTTATATGTTTGTATGAAATGTATTCATACGAGATTTGGTATCTCGTACCTCTGCTGCAACTTCAGAGCGTAGTTTCTCTACCAAAATCTCTTAACAGAACACATCAAAATCCCACATCCGAGTCATTGTAGAGCAGTGGTCTACAAAAAGTCTATTATCACAAAACATAAATTGAATATTCAATTCAATAAATGTACATATATGTACCAAAGATGAATAAAATATTCTCATTTGTATGTACTCGTGCTAATTATTAACGGGTTAAGAATACACTTCTCACCAAAGATTTTGGATCTGCAGTTCAGTGATTGTGACAATTGCATTCAGTATCCCGTCTGCAACTTTTAGAAAGTTGGAAGCAGACAAACGAGGACTTCAATACGACGACTCAAAAAGCATAGCAAGTGCACGTATCGTTGTGTTAGCGTGTACCCTTCCAAGCGATCTGTGCTCTGGTGAAATTAAGGTTGGCATTAATTTTGATATAATTTTGTACTCATTTCGCCCACAAAAAAAGAACATAAATTGTTTGACTTTAAACTCGTTAAGATATAATGACATGTTTGATACTAGGATGGAACTAAAATGGAATAGATTACCTCGTTGGGATTGTGGTTCGAGCACTCTCGTTACGATAACTAAAACAAAGCAACATTCATCATGGTGTGTCCCTGGTATAAACACCTATATTCTTGTTTACGTACAGTCCAACAGCATATTTTTCAACAGTACTAAAGAAATAACCAAGAACAAGAAGTAATACTCACGTTTTCCAATATTAGAATTTATTTCTTTAATCACAGTACAGCACGTAATATAATCCTCAAGAACCGACCGTCTCGGACCGATGCTCCGCAGTGAATGCCGCGTACCTCGATCCGCCATCGTGACGTCTCCTGTCATTCCTTCGTATCCGCTCAGTTGATCATAGACAATTATTATATCTTTACTTTTTTTTTTTTTTTTAAACACTAAATTATTATTAAAAATATTAAAGTAGAAATATGATATCAATAAAACCTAACACTCGTCCATCCTGACGTCGTGCATGTCCCCATGCACGATAACAGGATGATTTAAACCTAACACTTGGCTGATCGAGGTACGTTTATTGTTTACAATGCTTAACTTAAAAACATACTCTAAATATTCTTGTAAATTACATTTGTATTATTTCCTTTCACTTAACCTTAATAACAATCGTCACAATTTATATCATACGAAATACATTACTTCGTTAATTATATTGTGAGCATACATTTATTCATTACTACTACTCATACGTAATAGGATATATATATATTTTAAACTTCTTTTTTCACAGACGGAACTCTTTTTTTTTATATTTACTTAGTCTATACTATTACATCTATTTCAACATGTTATTTGTGAACCCTTCCTTCTCACAAATAATATGTATTCCATTTGTTATTCTTAACCAAGTCTCAATTATGTTATTGTGAACCCTTCCTTCTCACAAAAACATACAGAGCCTGAGGTTACTACATATTCGTTCAACATTTGTTACTTGTGAACCTTTCTTTCTCACAAGAAACATCTAACTTATTTTAATTATTATAATCTACCTTAGCTATTTGTGAACCCTTCCTTCTCACAAATAATATGTGTTCCATTTGTTATTCTTAACCAAGTCTCAATTATGTTATTGTGAACCCTTCCTTCTCACAAAAACATACAGAGCCTGAGGTTACTACATATTCATCCAACATTTGTTACTTGTGAACCTTTCTTTCTCACAAGAAACATCTTACTTATTTCAGTTATTATAATCTATCTTAGTTATTTGTGAACCCTTCCTTCTCACTAATACTTAATGCACAGAGCTCCTTAACTTATTACATAATCAACATTTATTACTTACTAAATATACTAAGTTTACAAACTTATATTATACCTATTTTTTTTTTTCTTAAACTTAAAATCATAAACAGTCAAATATACTGGATTGATTATTGAATGAACATTATTCGCTATCAGTACTCCTATCATCCCCTACCTCACTATCATCGTCATTTACGCTTAGCGCAGCTACGTGAATCCAAGGCAACATGCGGTCGGAAGCTACAGTTGTTTTACGCCTGTTCTTTGAACTAGTCAGCCCAGGCACCGGAGATAGTTTATAACGATCGCTACCTAGAACTGTATCAACTCTATAGGGGCCTATAAACTTTGGGAGGAGCTTCTTACTCTTACCGTCATTGTTAAAGGAAGTCTTAGTAATTTTTACTAAATCTCCTACTTTGTAAACGCGAGCAGGACGGCGGTTTTTATCATAAGCCTGTTTTTGTTTCTCTTGCTGTTCATCGATCCTATCCTTCACTTCCTCGCGCAACTTCGATAGATCAGAATTGTCCCTAGTGTCGTTCACTACTTCATTCATTATCGGATTAATTTCAGAGTTCATACTAAAACCAAACAGAACTTCGGCCGGCGTTCTACCAGTAGTCTTTTGTATAGTATTATTTAGACCCCATTGAATTCTACCTACGTTATTGTCCCAATCCTTTTCATTGCAATTTAAATTTTGAGTAGTTAATGAACTAAGCACAGTTCTGTTGTAACGTTCAACTTGTCCATTTGATCTTGGACTCGCGACGGCATTTAATACGTGTTTAATACCCTTATTTAAACAAAATCGCCTAAACGCATGAGAGGTGAAACATGTTCCGCGGTCACTAATAATACGGTTAGGATTCCTAAAGGTGTAAAACAAATCGTCTAGAACTCGTACCGCTGTAAGCGTCTTAGTGTTACGTATTGGCTTAATAAAAATAAACTTTGTGAATCCGTCTACGATCACCAGGAGATAAGAGTTTCCCCTATTCGATCGAACAAACGGTCCTAGATGATCTATATGTAGAGTGTGAAACGGAATATCTACTTTAGCTATAGGGTGAAGAAATCCTTCGTTTGACGAGCTGTTTTTCGAGTAAGCACACTCAATACAAGCCTGCACATATTTCCTTACGAAACGCGACATTTTAGGGAACCAATAAGTTTTCTTAACCCGTTCCAGTGTTTTTTCCACCCCAAAATGACCTATGTCGTCGTGGTTCATTCGACAAATCTGCCACCTAGCCCCCTTTGGGACCACCCAACGTAATGTAGACCTATCGCCATTTATACACCTATAAAGTCTGTTATCTTTAATCAAATAATTATCAGTGATATATTTCAGATCATTAGCATCCATATTGGATGATAAAATGTCGCGTATACGACATGATTCGCTATCGCCTAACTGCAAGGTTTGCAACCAATCATCATTACTAATTGTCATTATAGTTGGATACTGATCGGTGTTCATAGCGCATTCATTTTCTTGAATAGGGTTTCGTGACAGAGCGTCTACGTGCGACATTCTCGTACCAGCACGATACTCTACCTCGCATTCAAATTCTTGTAAAAGTAGCCACCAACGTGCTATACGCGGAATGAGATCGCGTTTCGAGAATGTCGAGCGTAGGGCACTGCAATCAGTCACAACTTTAAACTTTTGCCCTAACAAATACACTCTAAACTTTTTAAGGGAGCAAATCACGGCCAACGTCTCTAGTTCGAACGCATGAAAATTTTTCTCCTCTGGGGATGTCTGTCGACTGTAGAATGCTACAGCTTGGAACGGATGATCTTTATAGGGGCGTTGTAACAATATTCCACCTTTTTTTTTTTTTTTTTTTTTTTTTTTTTTTTGGCGCAGGGGAATGCATTGACGCATTTCCCTCCCGGTTCGGGGAAACCGGGAAGGGGTATGTGGGACTCCCGGGCAACGGTGCCCGTCCTACCCACTAAACCCCTGCGTTGTTCCGACACACTGCAATTGGCGCTGCCATGGGGTACTTATCGCATTCACCACAGCAGCGTCGCAGCGAGCCTTTGGCAGGCTCTTCCACGAGGTGGGATGGGATACTCTCGAAACAAGAGGAGTATCCCTCGTCGCAGAGACCGTGCAATGCAGGTACCGTTCCCCTTGAGTACCCGCTGGCCCCTACTCGGCGATGGTAGACTGGCATAGGAGAAAACTCCCGACCAGCCCGCCCGCCGGGACGGGAGACTTCAGGGTGTAAAAAGCCCCGAAGTAACCCGCCCCGACGGCCCCCCCCCATCATCGTCCTAATAAGGACGGTGTTGGGCGGGGCCTCGCCTCCCGCGATCCATCGGTGACAGGGGGGGCGGCAGAGGACGGCCTAGGGCCGCCGCCGCCGCCACCCCTGCCAGCGAGGGATCTGCCTCGCGTGCGTCGCTTCAGTTGCTGTAAGCAACTTTTACTGCCCACCATGTGGTCAGCCGGTAAACCGGCCTCGGCACATGGGGGGCAGCGAAGCGGCGCCGAGCACTCGACGGCCTTGTGGCCCGACTGGCCGCAGCGGAAGCACGCTCCACTGCGGTCAGTTGCCGACGGGCACTGCGGCTTGGTGTGCCCCACACCCAAGCAGCGGTAGCACATCATGGGTCGTTGCTCCAGCACGACAACGCGCACGGAGCACCAACCCACGATGAGCTGGCCGTCTTTGCTGATGAGCTTCGCCGCAGCCGCAGGACACGTGACCCTTACGGATCCCGAGCCCCACCGGCCGCGGCGAATCTCACCAGCGCGGACCCGGTCCAGGGGACACTGTCCGGCACGAGCGACCGCCGCCCGAACCTCATCCACCTGGACGGAGTCGTCCAGCCCGGTCACGCGCAGATCGGCGCACTTGACCGGGACGGACACCCTGACGTCGTCGCCGAGCACCCCACGGAGGCGCTCGGCGAGGAGGTCGGCCCTGGCCGCACTATCTGGGCCCAAAACCTTCAGAAGGCGGGCCCCCGCCATCGTGTGCCGCATCCGGATGGTTGGGCGGTCCGGGTCGTCCTTCGTGGCATCTCTCGCCCGGGTCAGCGCGTCCACGTAGGTCACGCCGCGCTCTACGGCCTCAGGCGAGAGAGCCAGGGAGACGGCAGCAAGAGTTGGCACCCGCAATTGGGCGCGCTTGCGACGCTTTCTCCTCCTCTTCTTCTTGCTGCCTCCAGATGGACGCGGCTGCGACACTGGGGCTTGCGCCTGCTGCTGCACGGGAGTTTTGGCAGCGCTGGCGTACGTCTTTCTGGCGTTGACCGTGCCTTGTTGCGCCCGCCTCGGGGCAGGCTGGGGCGGCTTAGGCGCTGGTGGTGTCGTCACAGCCGGGTTTCCAGGCTTGGCGGGCTTTGTGGGTTTGGCCTTGGCCCTTCTTCTCTTCTTGCCGACGAGGGTGAAGCCATCTTGCTCCATCACGACCTCGTCGACAACGCCAGGCGCTTCCACCACTAGAGGCGGGTGGGTGGCGGACAGCTCTCTTCCAAGACGCGCGTCCAACACGCGCCCAAAAAGACGCATGAGGCGCGCGTCCTCCACGTCGCGGTCTAAGTCTGGTCCTGGCCTTCCTTCCCTCACGCAGACTGCGGGGAGCTCCTCCATGTCGACACTCGATGCCAGTGGGGCAGGGACATCCGATGGCGGGGTTGGGGGCGCAGGGGGGGCGGGCATGAGGGCAGCCTCCAGCCGCCGCTGCAGCCCCTGGCACTCGTCACGAAGGCCCGAGCACTCTCCGCGCAGCGCGTCCATTTGCGCGCGCATCAGGTCCACTTCGCCGGTTATTCTAGCATTCTCCGCCTGGAGCCGCTTGACCTCTGCTGTGGCGGTCCGCTCGTATAAAGCGTCCAGCGTATCTTCGATGCGGCTGGCAGCCGCTTTAAGGTCTCGCACCCACGTGCCCTTCAGGTTTTTGGACCTAACGGCTATGCGACCTATTATTGCGATGTCGTCCATTACCCGACATTTAAGCAGCCCCAATGGTGGGTCCGATGGCCGCTCTCCAGGCAGCGGCATGCGGCAGCGCGCCCACGAGTTAATCGCATTCTGCGACAGCCGTGCAATCTCTTCGTCCGAGTCCAGGGTGGCGAGGAAACCACCGCCTAGTTGGGCCTCCCGCTCTTCCGACGATCGTCGCCGAACGGTTACATACTCCGGAGCCCGTGTAGATGGCAGGCTCGACGGAGCTGACGACGCCGGCGACGCTGGAGGTGTTGGCGACGGGGCTGACGGTGCCGCCAGGGCTGGTGGGGCCGACTGGTCCGATGCGGCCAACTTGTTCATCGTTCGCCGCGACATCCTCTTCAATACGACTTTGGCCTCCGGCAGCCCTTCCCGAACACTGGGCGGGTCAGCCGGAAGCCGCTTTCTGCTCCCACTTCTTAAAAGTCGCGTTCTACTTTCTTCGACGTGCGACGCGTCCGAAAATGTGTCATCGCTGTCGAGAGCGGTCGACATGGCGCTGTCAATCTGCTCCTCTTCTACTTCCGATCCACAGCCAACGCTGCTGTCCCTACTACGAAACTTCTCCGCCTCGTCCTCTTCGACAACCCGGAGACGCCGTGAAGCGCCCCCGACGCGGTGATTGCCCCCCCCAGAAACGGTGGGGCTGCCCGAGCCCGAAGGCCCGGGGAGGGATTCTCCGACCGCAGGGCGGCCGGTACCCTCCTGGGGTAGTTTGTTTTTATCAGTCGCGTTTTCCATGATTGTATTAACTCCCAAAACCAAACGTCAAAATAAAACAAAATAAAACTGAATAGAATCAAGAAAAGAAGAATAAGAAATAAATAAAACAAAACAAAAGAGAAAAGAAAAACCAAAAGATAGAAAAATAAAAGGAAAATAAAAGGTCCAGGGCTCGGGACCGGGCTCCCCCCGGCCATTCAGCCTATCGCCGCCCCGGGAAACTTAGGCTTAGGTCGGTGGCGGCAAAAGCCGTTGACTGACCGAAGTCTGACCACCGAGAGTGTAATTTTTTATTGAGGTTTTCTTCCTCGCAGCCCAGCGCTCAGTGCGCCGAGCCCCCGACCCGTGAGGGCAACGGGCTAGTGTGACCGTGCAATGCCCACCCTGACAGAACAGAGCGGGCAGCCACACTCTCCGCGACCTTGAAGGCCGCCATACCACGACCCGAAGGTCCGCTGCCCCCCAAGGGGGCCACCAAAGGGTAATTTTTTAGAGAGGTTTTCTTCCTCGCGACCCAGCGCTAAGTGCAATGCGCCAAGCCCCCGACCCCCACGAAAACGTGCAGGGCTACGGGTTTGTGTGGCCGTGCAATGCCCGCCCTTAAAAAGACCAGGCAGCCACACGGTGTCAGAGTATTAGCCAAATACGTAGCAATGTCCTGAAAAGGACATGACCACGTAAGTGCCCGGGGTACACCAGCCAATCACATTGTGAGACCCACCGTTCGCGCCAGATGCAATAGCATCGAACGCGACTGGCGATCCCCCCAATGCAACCGACATGCGAGGAGGTTCTCTGACCTAGTACCCCAACAATATTCCACCTAGCCCAACCTTACTTGCATCGGTGTGAAGCTCTGTTTCGGCATTTGGACTATAAATAGCTAATATCGGTCTATCTACAAGTTTAAGTTTTAATGAGTTAAACGCGTCCTCTTGGCTTTGGCCCCATTCCCATTCTGAGTTCTTTTTTTAACAATTTATTTAGCGGATGCCCCAAAATTGCGAAATTCTTAATAAACTTTCGAAAATATCCAACAAGGCCGAGAAATTGCCGCACCGAATGCTGATTGGTTGGACGGGGAAAATCTTGTACAGATTGGACCTTCTTGTCACCTGGGCGTACCCCGTTGGCACTTATCTCATACCCTAGATAATGTATCTTGTTTTGTAAGAAGCTACATTTTCCTAAATTTAAGGTCAGGTTTGCTTTGCTTATAAGTTCTAACACCCTTTCTAACCTTGCCAGACACTCCTCTATATTTTTCCCATATATTAGAATATCATCGATGTATGCGGTTGCTTCCGTGAACCTAGCAGAACCCAGAACCTTGTTCATCATGCGCTGGAAAACCGCTGGAGCATTCGATAATCCAAACGGCATACGATTAAATTCGTATTGTCCGTCTGGGGTTACGAACGAAGTAAGTGCTTTTGACTCTTCAGAAATAGGCACTTGATAATAGCCAGATGCCATATCTAGAGTGACAAAGTATGCTTGACCTGACAACCTAGCGATCTCGTCGTCAATCACCGGCATCGGGTACCTCTCCTTAATTGTAATGGAATTCAAAAGCCTATAATCGACACATAACCTTACCTTGCCATCCCTTTTACGCACCAGGATAATTGGACTAGAGTACTCTGAGACAGACTCTCTAACTATGCCAGCTTCCAACATTTCATCAACCATATCTCTCACTTGCTCGCGTTCTTTGTGCGACAACCTATATGGGCGATAAACAACTGAGCGTTTACTATTTAACTCGATGCTCATTTCGGTCATATTAGTGCAACCCAACTCTTTGAGAGACGACGCAAAGCAATGTTTAAATTTATTTAGTAGTTCTAACAATTTCTGCTTATGGAAGCCGTCTACCGATTCCCCTACGTCAACATCAACCTCATCGATAATTTTACGTTCAGGTAAGTGAGAATCTGCAGTCATATTAATGCGATTCACTGCCTGTACTTTCGTAGCCCTGGCTAAGATGAATTCCGACTGTAGTAAGCACCACCCTGTTGCTGGAATGACACTGATAAAAGCTACATTATTCTTCACCTTATACAATCCTCCATCAACTACGAGTCGCTGCGTAGGTGGTCCAATAAGTCTATCATTCAATAAAATATACCCGTTCACCACATTGCTAACACACGACCTAAGCGAAACAGCACCAAATAGTACGACGTCTGCCTTAACTGACACAATAACAGACGCATCATCAATGTTGTTGTCATCGACTAAGGGAAGTTCTTGACTAGTGTTGAAAAACTTCAGCTCCTCGGAATTTTTAAGCACTACAATATGTGGCAGCTCTGTGAAAGTTTGGCCTAATAGGAGAGATACGTCGAGTAGCACATCATCAACTATCTCACATGTCACTACAGCACTGATGTCATCAATTTCAAGATTGGCAACCACACTACCTCTAGAGTAGACCACTTTGTTACCAAAACCTCTCATCGGTCTAGAGAAACCGTTGCTGGATAACCCTAACACGGACGCCATTGTCGCAGTCATTAAGGAAACCTCACTCCCAAAATCAATGAAACATTTTGCTCTTACACCATTAATTTTACAGTCCCTAATAAATTTTGAATTCGTTTGTGAAACACTTATGCGCATAGTTTTGGGAACATTTGCTAAGCTACTAGTAATTTCAATACGAGTACAATTTTCGGTTTTATGACCTACTCTGCGACATTTTGTATACTGGATTAACGGTTTAGGACATCTGGAATATGGGTGGCCCTTTTCCTTACAGTTAAAACAAAACAATTGGACGCTGTTAGTTTTAAATGTCCTTGATACAGAGTTTGAGTCTAGAGGAGTCTTCTTGGAAAAAGAACGGTCAAAAGTCTGAGGGGTATCTCTTATGCTCATTAGAAATTGTAGTAACTGATCGGGATGACTACAACGCAATGCGTTGGCACTAGATCTTAAAGTTTTGTCTATTAAGCCGTGAATAATACAATCGACCGCACGTTTGCCTTCAATATCACACTGATTCAAGAGAGCTAGTTTTTCATAATAGTATACGTCTAATGGTTCGTTGAATTTACTTTTTCTACGTAACATTTCCTCCAGGGATTGGCCATAGTTTTGCTCGTACGGGAATGCATTTAACAGCTTTGTTTGCCATTCGGACCATGAAAATAGTATAGAATTTAGGCTCTCGTACCAGGTTTTGGCCAACCCCTGTAGTTTTTGCATTGAAAAATGTATAATTGTTTTCTCATCCCAGCCATAAACAGTAGCACACTCGTTAACCTTTTTCAGCCATATGTCAATACGCTGGCTTTTAGAGGAGGGATCAAATTCAGGCAAGATATTTTTGTGGTTTATATTATTTGGTAACGAGTTGATAGATGTTGATGGCTGGGGCTTGATTTGCCCTAGAGATCTTATTAAGTTATATATGTCCTTAGAAGTAAACGTTGGACTGTCTGACCTGTTCATATTTTCGGGGCTCTGTTCACGGCGGCGGGACTTAGGACGTTCAGTAAAGTTGCGCAACCGTGTGTCACCTGAGCCGCGATGCTCTTCGTTATTCCGAGACCGGCTGGATTGCGATCGAGCATGTGGTGATCGACTTCGCCATGTGTCACTCTGTCGCCGGTGTATCTCGTTTTCCAGTACGCGCACTCTGGCACGTTCACTTTCCAGTTGCCGCTGAAGTTCACTTCTATGGTCTTGCTCAGAACTTCGTTGTCGGCTACGGCTACCACGGTCACCAGCCTCCCGGCGCGTCCTGCTGCGATTTCTCCTTAATGATTCTCGACTCAATCTTGCCATGCGTTGCACGGGTGTTGATAGCCTTCGCGCTTGATGGGGAGACTCATTTTCATGTGGCATCGTCCCTGGAACTCGGCACAAATATAAAACTTTAAATATCTCCAAAATGGGGCCTCGTAGCGCAAAAATAACCAAATTTTCCCTCCCGTAGACCCTAATTTATCCATGAGCCTGAATTTATGAGCGCTATAAAATCTAAGAATACCCTCATAAAAATAAAAAAAATAAAAAAAAACCGAACAAAAATGTAAAACTATAAATATCTCGAAAACGGAGCGTCGTAGCTCAAAAATGACAAAATTTTTCCTCCCGTAGACCCTAATTAGCCACGAGCCTGAATTAATGACCATTATAAAATCTAAGAATACCCTCATAAAAAATAAAAATAAAAAAAATACTGAACAAAAATGTAAAACTTAAATATCTCGAAAACGGAGAGTCGTAGCTCAAAAATGACAAGATTTTTCCTCCCGTAGACCCTAATCATTGATGCGACTGATTTAATGAAAGTATAATAATCGAACTACCTTCTTTAGAAAAAATTTTAATGGCGTGACCAAGAATCCTTATCTTACAATGGCTAGCTATAAGTTTTAATGTAAACTCAACTAAGAATGTGATTATATAGGTTTATATTCTTCTTTTTATTTATATATACTCATTAAAATATATCGTTAAGGCATGTTAAAAGTAAAATGAGTGAGCATGCAAGCGACATAAGATAAAATACATTATAATTTCACTCAAAGTTAACCGAGCCTAACTTCGGTACAATTTGAGGTAGATTAGAGTGGGTTAATCCCACTTCTGAAGTATAAACACCTATATTCTTGTTTACGTACAGTCCAACAGCATATTTTTCAACAGTACTAAAGAAATAACCAAGAACAAGAAGTAATACTCACGTTTTCCAATATTAGAATTTATTTCTTTAATCACAGTACAGCACGTAATATAATCCTCAAGAACCGACCGTCTCGGACCGATGCTCCGCAGTGAATGCCGCGTACCTCGATCCGCCATCGTGACGTCTCCTGTCATTCCTTCGTATCCGCTCAGTTGATCATAGACAATTATTATATCTTTACTTTTTTTTTTTTTTTTAAACACTAAATTATTATTAAAAATATTAAAGTAGAAATATGATATCAATAAAACCTAACACTGGATAGTTCAATAATTTTTTTTTATTACCAATCCACATTTGACCACCATGGTGTTGTTATGTCCAAAACTTAAGTGTTAATCTCATGTAGGAAGGCTTGTGGGACAACATAGACTGAAAGGAGGAAAATGGAACAGCTGCACTTAAAGAATCGATTTATTTGTTATTATTTAATAAGGTATAAAATAAATTTTTGATATTGACAAATTAATAAATATAAAATTTTTTATAGCGGCAACCCTAAAATATTATGACTACGTGCCCACTGCCAGCTACGTAATAAATTAAATAAGCTGCAGACGATGTTGTTTGGAGTTTATTTATTTATTTAAAACACGTGTTACTTAATGTAGAAAAACCCAATACGTAAGGGTCTGGTGGCTTGTAATTTACCGTGAAACGCGAAAAGTTGAAAAAACCGCGTAACAATATAGAATATTTCGGTTTTGAGAATTATGCCCAATATTACAATGTTAGTTTCTTTTTAATGTAACGGGGATTGGTATTCTTCTGCTTCTATAGTTAAATTATGGATTTGTCAATTTGGTCTGTTGTAATGGCTGGATAAAATGAAATATTCGTAACCAGAATTGTATAAGCCCATTGTATCTCTTTCAGGAGTATCTAAATATATTGTGCGTATGTGTGTATGTATGAATTTGTATATATATAATTTTTATGTATTTAATTATATTAGTATTGATTTTTTTTTTTTACACTTTTCCCATATATGGGGCTGCTGATGGAAGAGATTTCTTATAATAATAAAGCTTATACTATAGGAATGGATTTCAATAATCTCTCTATGAATAGTTTTGCTTATAAGAGGTTGAATTATCATAAACGTAATATACAAAATAATAAATACAGGACAGAAAGAATAATAAAGATTGTAATCAAAAAGATTGTCTTGTCGAAGTGCTCTGGGAGTCAATCCTGGTTCTTAAACAATACACAATAAGATGGTATTTAACACGCACTGTAAATAATTATATGCCTTTTAACAACCAGCAAGTGCAACCTGCGTCAGGTACTTAGGTAATTGGTACTACTGTGTACGTTAAGTTCCGTGTTTTTAATTTTATATTTTGGAACATGAAAGTTTCAAAAGTAAGTATAATGTTTATTGACACTCACTCACTCACTCGCGCGTTAGCTATATTTAAACCTTCTATAATATGTTTGACTCGAAAATCGGCGATAATATAAATCTATCTGCAGATTAAGCGTTCTTCAAAGCAGGAGATTAAGCTTCTCACAGAAAGCTCTTTGTATAATCTTCCCAGATTTACAAAGTAAATTTGACATTAACATTGCCAAAGTATAAACAAGTAAACTATCGAAAATCTTCAAAAACAACAGAACAATATAAGTTCCTTTAAGTAAAATAGGCGATGTAAGTTACATTACTTGAAATAACGACCTTTTTCGCTTTCTAAGTAAGCTGTATCTGCTAAACGAGGAGCTCAACCGAATAATTGAATCCATCAATAGGAAACAAAAGAACGTGCGGATTGGCACTCTTGCCAACGACGCTGGTCAGAACCGGTTTATTCCGGACGAAATCGGATTAAGCTGGAACAGCATAGAACTAAGTGCCAAATCTGAGATAGAAACAAATTGAAATAAATCGGGTTTTAAATTCACTATTTTTTTTGGTTGCTTCAGTTAAGTGGTCTACGACTGGTGGTGTTAGTCGCCTTTGACGGTGTCAAGGTGAAAAGTTCAGCCGTGGTCATACCAAATCCTCGTGCCCTAATGCTTACATCGCAGTCCACACCTAAAACGCGAGGATTGCAGCGTGTCCATTAGATGGGGAGATGTAGTAAGTAGGCTTAAACTTTGCGCAAGCTTCAAGCCCGGCTCTCTTGACACGTCCAGGGTGGACCTGAGTAAATCGGTATCTCCAGTCATCAATGATGGACAGGTTTTAAACAGTATAGGGCCCCAAATGGCAGGCGTGGATGTCGCCAGCATGCGCCTTTACATTGAGTCCCTCATACCCATGCAGTTGGCATCGTAAAGATGGGAAAGAGGGTGTATTTCTGGGGTTTAGTGCGTGTGTGCTCCACATTCCTCCCCCTCTCCTTATCGAGGAAGCAGGAGGACAGGTTGCTAGAGTAACGGAATCATGGTCTATATCACTTCCCTCATATAATTATCTTGTATTTCCTGGTCATCCAAAGTTTGTCTGGAAGATACCTTCTATCTGTATTAATATTAACGGATGTGCGATAATGATTATTCTATCTTATTTTTCTTTAGTCTCTAGTTTAACATGTTCATTGAGAATCTATTTTCGCTCTGAAACTGTTACATTTGATATGTCGCCTACTGTACTCTCCTAAATACAACGAAAACTATGTAAAGCAAAAAACTTACAAGATTTTACCTACAAAAACCTGTGAATCATTGCCCCGTACCGTAGTCAAGTTTTGTCCAAGCTTTTAGTATGTTTCAACGGGTTCACGCGTCATTTGCTGACCGTACTCTAAAGGGTCAAATGTTTTACACAGTCACCCAAGAAATCTGTTTTATGTAGGCCCTCTGCAACCTAAACTACGTCGATATTTGGATATATCCGAAGAATACCTTTTATGGCGAGATTCTCTACAGCTCTTAAACGACAGAAAGGGATAGACGATCGTAAAAATAAAGTTAAATGAACTTGAATTTTTGGATATTAGTTGATTTAACCTTGTCCGTAGTATACTTGCAAGTTGGCAACGTCGCACGTTTGTCGTTATAATTACGTTACTTTTGATCGAAATAATGTTTTGTGTACTCAACGTTGCATGAAAAGAATAAAATTGTGTTACTTTGATAGCGATTTCATTTTAACGTTAAATATCGTTACGAATATTGTTATTTGTTAACGTTTCCAGTCCTTGCTGCACACTACTCCTGTATATGATAAAATTAGTTTTTAGAAGATTATATTATTGATTTTGAATTTACAATACTACAACTTGGCAAAAATGTATAACACATACAAAACATCTTAAGAAGGTTATAAGTGATACGTAAGGATACTCGATCATGCTTGTGTCCAAATTTTGAAACAGTTAAACAGCTTCATAACTTTTTCTAAGCAGCGTAATCCATCTGAATCAATTAAAATCAATCATCGAAATGTATTTAGGCGATAACTTTTGAACAACTGCACCTAATTATATATTCTTTTGTTTGTTCGTTATGCTTTGCTTGTGTGAATATTACGCTGTTGTAGTGAGAAAAAGCCGTATAACATGGGTAAATCAAAATAATGCTTTTTATCAACATATTTTTATACAGCAAATTAAATGAAAACTTGGTTCAGTAATTTTCTTAAAATTT
The DNA here is from genome assembly GCA_943193645.1 of Acentria ephemerella. Lineage (NCBI taxonomy): Eukaryota > Metazoa > Arthropoda > Insecta > Lepidoptera > Crambidae > Acentria > Acentria ephemerella. The sequence goes on from OW971894.1 coordinate 1,351,812, forward strand.
TTTTTTTGAGTAGATGGCTTGATCAAATAATAAGTCTTTGATGTGGTACACGACGTTTACTAAGCACAAGACGAAATAAAATAAAAATTTGAATGGAGCGTCTAATGTGTCACTGCTTGTTAGATCAACTAGATGACTCTTGGTCAAAACTTATTTTTTTAATTATTAAATAGTATGTTAGTGTGTATTACAAACACACATGAAAGTGTTTAATTTGAACTGTGTGTGTGTATTTTGAAAGCGGAAGAAAAAAAGTAAGTTGTGGTTAAGGAGTATTATTAATATTATTCAGTTACTTTCGGGATCCATAGACCGCTTTGACTAGTATTGACTTTTTGTGGCAACCCTTTAGATTTCACTGCCTAGCCCCGTTGATTCCAGATCTCTGGGCACTGATATGTTGCACCTCCTCAGGATGCACTATGTGCTTACCAGGTAAATGCTTCATTTATGCATTAAAGTACCGCAGGAGCAGTAAACTTGCATTGCGGTTTCGTCTGACTCCTGGCAGAACCAATATAGCGCGTCCTGCTTCATTCCCATTTGAAACCAGTTGGGTTAAAGGGTAAAAGGGGGAGAGTAAACCGGGAGCTGTACTAAATGATAATGATAACATGTAAAAGGTATTGAATAAAGATTTTGAGACTCGTTACATGTTTCTACACGTCCATGACTTAACAACTCGTCGGTCTGAACATGGACGACCAATTTGATGTAGCCGCATAAGTTTGCCCTCGGGCGTTGTTCATCGGAGGATATAAAACAAGCCGAAGCATATCTTGCTACACATGTCGTCTTTGAGACAAAGCAAGCTATGCCAATGGAATCGCTACGAGAACGATTTTAAATGAGATAGACATTTACAAGTTACAAGAGTAAGCGGGCGCAGAATTGTGTCTGTATAAAAAGCTTTTTTTTTTTTTTTACTTTTATTTAAAATAATATTGACTAGTTTTTTACATTGAACCACAATTGTTCACATTCCACAATGTACTCACGGTGGGATGACTAGGAGAATTAGAATAATTCACTAAAATCCATTGTATTTTAGTTTAATAAATATAGAAACAGTGGTGTTTCAGAATTACTGTCTTATATGAGTCATTCACATCATTTTGCTTATATTTAATCTGTTTTTTTAAATGATTAATAATTAGATATAAACATTTACAATACCTATTTAAAACCGATAAGTGATGTAACTATCAACTATGATTGATACCATATTAATATGTAATAAGTAGTCATTAATTTTTAACATATATACGGTTAACTCCAACGCTTTTAATATCGCACGAAGGAAATAAAAATCCTGTAAATGTATCTTTAATCTGTAGTCTTTATCTTTAATTTAAAATATTTATTTATATTATTTTATTTAAAGTTTAACTTATTTTTTATTTTTATTGTGTCTTATGCCAGTCAGTGTTTGGTTATTGAATCGTGAAGATGACCCTATTTACACAGAAAATCCACAGGTGTCGGATTAGGTGGCTCCATGCGATGCTATAACCACCGTGGCGGGTATAGGTAATAGAATATACTTCCATCGTAGATTAAATTTGCCCTCGGCGCTGAAGGGGATATCGCAATGTGATTGCAGATGTAGGGGCGTTCAGTGCTTGCTGTGCACGATCAATATGTATAGCCACAAAGTCGCTCTAACGGCCCTGTAGCAACTGAGTAATGCCCATACCTAAGACATATAAGACTTACCTTATCATAGCCTATCGCGCTCAAGGGTCTTTTACTTTACGGGGACTATAGTATGGTATAGTATACACCATTGCCTCAATGCTAAAATTTCATAGAAAAGCACTTTTCGTTCATCCATACGTCATATATTCACAGAGATATTAGTATTATAATTACGCAGAAGGTCTTTTCCTTTTACGGGAATGTACATTTACATTAAAGCTAATTAAAGTTGAATTTTGCTTTCATTGTGTAGTACTTATACTTCTATTATATTGGTATTTTTAGGTATTTAGTGTTAATGTATCGTATTTTTGAATTATTTATAATATTTTTTTTATCACCATACACGCCTTATTGCTGTTTCTACTGGTTGACTGTTAGAGGATCCCTTAGGCATTGAGTTCGCCAATTATCCTTTTGTGCAATGAAGAATAAAAAAATGCAAATAGGTTCTTGATAAATGGTCATTTAATTACATAAACAAATAAATTTTTATATCTGCATAGAATAAGGTTTACAACTCACAAATGCACATCACATACATGATTAACGGTCATAGTTTTCTATTATTATTGTACCATTATTAAGCTTGCTTTTTATAAATAGTTTGGTCTTAATTATTATGGACTTAACACAAATTACTAAAGAAATTAAAATATAAACATAGTTTAAGCGTATATCCCGAACAAAAGAGACTAGGTTTAACTACGCAAGGAATCATAGTGTGTAGACAAATGCGTAAAATAATTTCGTAACCTTGTTTGGGAATTATTATTATTTATATTATTAAACATAGTGAATTCGATGGACTTAAGAATAAATATAGTTTTCAACCAAACTAAAAAAAACACTCTCGTTTTAAAAGAGACAACTCTTGTGACTTGGACCACAGCAAAATACAAACAGCTAAAACGTTGAGGTACGTACTTCATCTGGATTTATGATTTCTTTGAGTATCCAACCTCCTTTGAAGATGTCATACTCTTTCGTGCAGCGGTTTGAATATTTGCATTTATGGATTATAGCTTTTGGTGAATAATCTCAAAACCTCCATGTAAAGCAAGGTGCAATATATTTCTTACACGATTGATGATTATATGAGTTAGATTCTTTATGGGGTTCTTATGCCATTCTTATCCATAATTAAAATGATTTAATAGAACTTAATATTGGACCCTGAGTGCACCATGGGTTATATCAGACCTCTTCAGATGCTAACTTAGACTCTTTAAAAAAAGTGTTGTATTAAGAAATACTAACGTATTTGTGGAAATATTTTGAAATGTTACTGATATAATACGGTTCCCTTTCGTTATCATCAAAAGTTGAATAAGTACGACCGATTAAAATTACACATTTAGCTACAAACTACGTTCTTATTTAGATATTGTAGAGTATCCTGAAAACTCCCACTTAGTTTATAAAAGGCAGAATAAATAAATTTAAGGGTTATTTGAAATAATTTCCTATCATTGGTAGGGTTCAAATAATAATTGGTTTTGAACAAGGTCAGTTTTTGTACAGAAGCTGTTAGAGAAATAAATGAAACGCCATGTTGGTTTTTGAAGCGAATTACATAATTAGTCTCTTTGTAAAGAGGCTTAGAGACTGGTTTATTTTTACTCATTGCTTAGTCTAAAGTAATTACCGTTTGAACTGACCTTTAACTTTGTAGCAAATTAATATTTTTATTGCGGTTTTACGTCATTTGGATGAAAGTTGTAAATCCAATTTAAATATGTTAATAGTGGATTAGCTAGCTAGGAAAACAACTTTTTTTTAATTAATATATTTATCTCATTTGATGATAACAGCGAATATAGAAGATCTTCGCTTTCTAAGATTCTTCAACAACAGAGGAACTGGTAGAAGAGCTATCTCACCTCCAATTGTTAGAACTTTTTGTTCGATTTTTAATATTATTTTTATCAAGACAGATTTAGCTGAGATGATCGTACTTGGACGTGAATTTATAAAGTTACTTTCTTATTATTATATAAAGAAAATAAATCATAGTATCCTGGTTGACAGGCATTGATTATGTAACCCTGGTTACCATATAGACCAGGGCTAAATTATCAATGTAAATAGTTCTTTGGAAAAAGTAGACACGTAATATTTTTATGTCATTCAAATGTTCATAGCATTTTTTGTAAAACCTCCAATGACAGGAACAACAAGGCATTTAAGCATATTCATATTCAAGGCGTCTGATTTATAATTAAATTACATGACGATGAAGATTTTGATAGGTTGTTAATCAAAATGATAAAGCTGAAACAAGTCAAACAAAGTTTTGCAATTATAAATGAACTAATTGACCCGATGAACTTTGGATCACCTTCGGCTTAGACGATAGGTCTACAAATAATATACAAACAATACATTTTCTACTACGAACACCATCTAAATTTATCAAGCCATTTTAAGTTTTAACATGATTAATAAAACAATTCATTTTTATATCTATACTTAAAATGTATTACAAAATAAACGGCTAATTGCATCGTTATGTTGAGCCAGAAAACGCAATTAGGTTTACACCTAATTGCGTTTTCTGGCTCTAAAAATACGGACGCCGATAACACGCTTGTCCGAGTACTTTGATTAGGCCGGGGCTAGGTGTCAAGAGAGAATCACTATACAATACAGTCATTTAAAATTTTAAATATAAATATTCTGGGTAGCTTCAAATTTAAATACAAAATAGGGTTATCTGAGTTTTAACTAAAATTGTTAACTTTAAAGAATTAAGTTAAAAATAACCTTGCTTGGAAGTATATGTATATACCAACTGAGCTGCCAAACTTGAAGCCAATACCGATTCATGTGGGGGTACAAATAGTGTTTTAACGCGGCACGTCACGCACACAAGGATAAAATTTTTGTTCTTAATTGGAATATAACTAACGGAGAACGACAGTAGATTTTGATATTGAGTACTGCGAGCCGTTCGGGTTAAGTAGTAAATCGAAAGCGATGAAACCTCTATAGTTTGACCTAAAATTAGGCATGTGTACGCTTGTATTTTATTCTAGCTCATAATGCATTTCATGAGGTTTGTCTTTGGACGTCTGCGCAAGTAACCAGTCTTCTTAGCTCTGTCAACTAAACCAGAGGTTTTAGGTTCAAATTCTGAAAGGAGCAGATTTGTATGATAACAACTAAGTTTTTATTACGAGTCACGAATGTTTGTACGTTTATTAAGTAATAGCTTTGCTCGCGACTTCGCTTACACTTACACTTCCACTTCGCTTACACTTCAGTTTAGTTGTTATAAAATCTTAAATAGTATTAATTGAAAACCCTTGGCTCTTTGCTACCTTAATTTCATGAGTCTTTACACCGCTTATATTCAAACCGCAGCTTTAGAGTTCTCGTATATATCCTTACAAAAGTACGAAAAACTAAGTATCCACCCTAAATGGTAACATAATTGTACTTTGCGGTATTCTGGTAACCGATTATCCCTTTATTGGGAAAATACTGGATAACGAAAGAAGTGTGTAAATAGTAAGCTTGATATACCCTATTTCTAGAAGTAATGCTATGATTATGACGACTTTTCTATGTCTATACGACTGTGTGTTAACTAGAGGTCCTTGGTTTTTTTATATATATAGCACAGCAAATGCCTCGACATCACCTGATGGTAAGCAGTAGGGGAGTCCAAATGTGAAGATAGCTAGTGAAACATGCTACATACTGCCCTAGCCACCCTCACCTTGCCGGCCCAAAAAGTGCTTTTTCACGCCTCTTTTAAAGGAACCCATGTTACAAGAAGGAGGGAATATGTATGCTGGTAAGAAATTCCATGCTCTAGCTGTGCGACAGAGCATTAATACATTTGTATTTCACAAGGCGCGTCAAGCTGTTGGTGCCGTTTTATACAGCAACCATTTTCATCCACCAAGTCGTATTGTACCGGCGCTGTTGTGTTATAGCCCAAACTCTTCATGAGTCTGCCTAGTAGGACAGTCTATGTCCAGCTGTGGGGTGTGTAAAGGCTATTCATGATTAACGCTGCATACAAGTTTAATAATAAAGCTGTTTTGAGAATGTTTATTTTTTTGTTGGGAATTATAAAGTAGTATTTTCATAATGGGCTGCCTTATCGCTCTCTAACAGGAAACCTTTGGATAGATAAGATTTTTAAATAAATATGGCAATGTGTTTTCAAAATGTCAAGACAGGACAAGGCTACAAGGTCTAGATTGTATAATAGAGATAATTAATGGAGGTACTAAGACCAAAATTTCAATCCACCTTCAAACTTGAAATATTAAACGGAATATAAAAGATAAATAAGAAATTTATTTGCTTTTAAAGTCGTAGATAACATTGATGGAATAATTAAATCTCTGTTCATTTCTGTTAAATTTGACATGAATATAAGTAATTGACTCAATTACATAAATTGTATGAATACAGTTATAACCTTATAATTACGTGAAAGCTTGTAAAGGCCTAGATTAAGTCAATTTTATATAAACATACCACTTACAATACCCCAAATAAATCGCCGTCACTTCACGCGAGGTGACTAAATGTTAAATAAATATATAAATTCCATCACTATAAATGAAATTAACACAAAACAAGAACGGGTCAGCGAATCTCCAAAAATGTTGTTATTTAAATATTCCTTGTAACATTGGTCTAGTTATTACTAGACAAATGATTAAATGAATTAGATTTAAAAATAGTTATTTCACTGTCAGTCACTATTCATGACGACATAAAAGCGACCAGTGCAAGGGCTCCGGAAGGAAGGCGGCATCCCTCCCTCCAGCTCTACTTCAAGTCACCTTATTTTGTTTCTGTTGCGATGTTCCATATGAAATTATTCTTGCAGTGTTGCCATAGCTTAAATGCTTTTATTAGTTGCTTGATTTTATCATTCTATTAAGCATTCTATTGCATGTTCGCTAGCTCACTAAGTAAATAAATTTTCTTATCTAAACTAAGAGGCACGATTTCTTTTATCAAAGACAAGTGAAAAGTTTTAATTACTTTGAAATTTTGCTATTAATATAACAAAATATTCAGTAAATTTAGTAAGTCAATTAATAATTCAAGTATTTTTTTTGATATTCTTATTTTGTGTTGAAATTAGTTTTGTTTTTTTAATTCCTTTTTTCTAAATTTATTTGATTGGTCACAAATTCATCAGGACTACAAAGTTAATATGGCTGTCATTCTGTTTGTATAAAAAGCACTACAATTGACTGATGGCAAGCAGTAGGAGTCTGTATGTGATGATATCTAGTGAGATTTAGTGGCCTAGTCACCTCCACCTTGCCGACCACAAAGTTTCACTCCTCTTTTGAAGGAAACCATGTTGTATCAAGGACGATGTTATGTAAATTTTAAAGTTTGTAATTTTGAATAAAGAAAGAATTTCTTAAATCGCTTCTCAAATTGTGTGATCAATCAGTGAACATACATATGAAAAGAAATAAATGCTCCTTTTTGAAGTCAGTTAGAAAAAAAAACAGCTCAGCGAACTGCCTCTCTACCTATATAATAAAGGTGGTAGGTACCTCCAGCAAGTGAGTCGACCTTCTGAAGCACATGGACTTGAAAATAAATTTATCGAATAATCCGATTGAAGAATCTACCGTAAAACCTTTGATAGTTCGACCTCCTCAAAGCTAACGAGTAAAATTTTCTATTCATAACGTATATATTGTATAGTAAAAGTTGTTTCCCAAACAATGTTCAGCAAAAGGTAGAAAGAAAAGCCACGAAATTTGCGATTCGTAGTTCCATAACTGGATCACATAACTCTGGACAATTTAATATTTTGTAACGTTACTTGGGAAGCGTGGCGTGGTGGCGATATTAAAAATTCCTACCGCTTCAAGCTGCGGCTGCTGTAAGCGGCCAAGCTAAGTTTTAGACTTGTCTTATAACGTATGAGAGGGAGATAAATCAGGCTTAACTTCTGTGTTTATTTATTAAGAATTAAAGCGAGAGTGATGGATACTTTCGTACTAAGTGTTAGGGGAATAAAACCTTCACAGGTTTTGTCTATGTCTAAGTAAAACCTTTTTACATTGTCACTAGCGTTATTATTGTTATTCTCTAATATGAGGTTTTAAACAGGTTTCCTTTATTATTTTATAAAGCGAAGTTAATTAAACCAAGTAAATTAAATTAAGTTTAACCTTTTTTCCTCTATCATACAACTTAGATTAATACAAAAAAAACGCCTTTGGAGCAGGCAAGGTGGCTAGGGTAGTATGTCACATGCTGCACTAGCTATGCTTCACACGAGGATTCCTCCTACGGTCAGATCAGAAGATGTCGAGTCATTTGCAGTGCTTTATAGAATAGAATAGAATAGAATAGAATAGAATATATCTTTATTGTACATCAGCCAATATATATATGCATGCATGAAAAAGAATTTAACTTTTTACACGAAGTTAACTGTAAGAAGGAAATTATATATCTGTAGACGCACCATGAAACTAGTCCAGTGAGTCGTATATACACTGTAAAAGACGTATATCTTAGTGATGTAATGAGTAACCTTTTTTTTACGAGGAGGAATCCATTTACGGATCTACCCGCCACTGGCTAAGCGACGGGCGTGTGTGGGGCTCACTCAGTACCTCAATAGAGGCACTGAGAATACCCACTAAAACTCCCCGGTAACTCCATTGCCCTTCACGGGGGTAACCTGGGTTCTGCTCGAGCAATTCACCAGGTCATGTAATGAGTAACCTAAAAAAGTTAAATTTAAAATAAAAGATTTTATCAGGTCATTCTGACATTCATCTCTTCAGTAGGTTGATATTTTTTACTGTATTTTATAGCTCAGTAATCGGAGTACGACATAAAAAGCTTAAAAACATGTTATTACAGAACTCGTTTGTAGCATATAAGTGAATTTATCAATCTGTATTTTAAATTCTCTTTGGGTTTATTAAATAACATTGTAATTGCAGACGAGTATAAATATTTTCATCCAAAAATACATCTATATTTGGCAATGGATTAACCTTCACCAACGTTATCAACCTTGGATACGTTTAAAATAAACGATTGAATTTCAAGCCAAATTGTTTTGAGTAAAATTTTTGTAAGAGTTAAACTTTTAATGAAAAACAAAAACGAGTTGGGATATTATTGGTATTTTTTTCGCATTGGTATTGGTATTTTTTTAGTATTAAGGGATATTTAATCGCTGCCTGTCCTCAGGTCAGTTCCCTTTGCCATGGAAACTGGGTAGGCTGGTGCTCCTTCAGAAACCCGGCAAGCCGGCGAACACACCATCGGCCTGTCGGCCCATTGTACTTCTTGATGACGCGGGGAAACTCTTCGAGAGAATTATATCCACCCGTCGTCAAACACCTCAACGAATTTATGACATAATTATTTTGAATACTTAATAATATTCTTATAATACTTAATAAAAACCTCGGGCCACACCTGTCGAACTCCCAATACGGGTTTAGGGAGAACAGGTACACCGTCGATGCAATTTCTTTGTAAAGGCGTTCGCTGACAATGGTGTGTCTAGGGGCAGGGTGACAATGGCGGTTTCGCTAGATACAGTAAACGCTTTTAACACCCTGCCCTTCAGCTGCATAGGTGAGGCACTCAATCATATTTTGTATGATATTTTTATTGGGAGGGCGAAAAGTAAGTCACCGTGTGAAATTAATTTTCCTTTCCATTAAATTTTTTAAATTTTATCAAGAAATTAGTTTCTTTTTTTAACGTCTTAATATTACAACAAAGTGCATTTGTTTCTGGTATATGTTTATGGTACATGGGGCTGCTGGAAGAGATTTCTTATAGAAATAAGCAGGACCTTTATTATTCTGTGGTGTCCATTTAATTGTCTTTGTGTGTATAATAAATGTTTTAGGTAGCCATATTTTTTATTATAGATACGTATAGATGTATAAAATATGGCACTCTAAAACAAAAAATATGTTTGTAATACTAATACATAATGACAAAGGTAATGTAAATATCAACAAATACTAAAGGCTGAAAGTTTCTTGCGCAGTGTCTTCTCTGCAGCAACTAATAGTAATTTATTATAACCCTTCGGTTAATTGGGAATATGCATATTAGTGTTAGTTTTAATTTTAAAATTATTTATTTAATACATAATGAAATTCTATAACTGGGACCATTTATTGGCATTAAATGCTCCAAACCCTTTCTGGCTAGATTGATTTGTCTACCACAGGCGTTGCTAACAATATAAGAAATTGTGCCTAATATATTCTATTTACACATGGTGTACGTACACATCATTTACAATGGCTTAATTGTTTGAACATTTGGTAAATCAAGCGGGCCCAGCTGTCGCCTGCCGCAGCCGTTCATTTGATTGTTACATTGGCGTAACACGTTTCGCACGCCAGTGTACGCGTTGTTACAATGTCGAGCATTATAACATGCCTTTATTTGTGCGCGTATTACGTACTAAATTATGCCAAATTCCTGTGGATGGATATTACAGTTTTGTGCCAAGAATGACTTTTTAACATTTAATACACTTGATGAAAGATGGAGTGGTAAATACTAGTTATTAAATAATGCCAAACCAGAAGTACACCTGATGGTATGTGATCACCGTGGCTTATCCTCGAGCAATATTATGAAAAGACTTTTTGCTGGTGCAGACAGGAGTAATATAATAAGGCGAGCTGTCAATGTTACGCTCTTATATATAAATGGTACACAGATTAATATACTCCTTGTCCTTCTACGTTCTTCTTTTGGCAAACATACATTTTTAAAAATTTGATTAAAGAGGTATTGTGACAGATCCGGAATCGTAGGCTTATCTGTATCTATAGTATTAAGGTATATTAATATGTGCACCATTTATATATAATTTTAAAAATTCAGATATTTTTTTATTAATAAAAACCATTTGGGAGAATATTATACCCACCTTGTTATTTTAAATTATTATTATAACATACTATAAATGAAAAATTTACAAGTTACATAATTTGCCTTAGTCAAAAGTATAAAAAATAATTTGGGATAATGATGACTTGTCGGGGGACCTTAAATATTATATAGGTTCTTGGATTACTATTTGGACCTGGACGTGAGTACCTTTGGTGTTATTAGTCTTAGTGTCTTCCAGGCGTTGCAGCACAAACCTTAATTTCATTCGTGTGTTGCCCCCAAAGTGTATGGGAGTTAACGATTCCTATACAAAGTTTTTTTAGTACAAAAACTATGAGACGTATCAGTACGTGTTTCAGTACATTTTTTAATTTGCTTCCAAATTAAATTATTTATAGACCAACCAATATGAAAGTCTTACCAAATTGACGCTTCATTACTTGTTAAAAAAACCTCTTATGGTACCACAAAAACGAGTCGAGTTTCAATTTTTCATCGGAGTGTACTTAATACGAAAAGCTTCGCATCTACATAATTCCGGACCCTCTATCCAGTGGAGAGGCTGAGCTGACGAGACAAGGGGTCGTTTTTATCGGCCTGTACCGTGTAAAGAGGCCCCTCCTGTTGTTAGAGTACCATTAAGTTCGCCTCGATAGACCCTAGAGTTTTGATTTTGGGCTTGACACATTTTTTTATTTGAATAGAGGTTTCCTTACTTTTTGTGTGATATGACTTTCGTAAGGTTTCTTCTATACAGGTTAATATTCGAAATTTGAATATTGCTTGAACTTTTTAAGTTCTTTGTCTATAAATGCTGGTGTTTGATAATAATAAAAAAGTATTTAAATCGCAACTAAGAATTAGATGTTTGATTGTGTCATAATTCACTCAAATTATTGAAATATAAATAATTAGTGTGGCTAGCATCGCCCTAGTTTATTTTAGACTGGCCTTTGTTTATCAATTATATAATCATTATTTTGTTATTCTAATGATTATTAATATAACCAAACAAGGATTTGATTTTAGATCGAAATTTAATATTCATCAAAGTGACAGGACTGACCAAAGAGTCTAGAGTAAATCGATCTCTACACTTTGAGTTAATTAATCTAAAGATAGTGATATTCAACCAAATTATATTATATTTTGTAAATCAATAGGTAAATGATAATTATCTTTCTCTTTCGTATGCACTTATTCTATATTTTTTATTTTATTACTATATAAGATAATTTTATAAAATACTAATTAGTATAACGGCCATTACAGTAATTACATATCATGATTAATTGTTATCATAAGGATTATGTATCCTCCATATACAATAACTGTCATACTAATCTGTCAGAATCAAAATATTCACCGAAGACGTCAAACTTATACTCCCTAAATTTGGGTAGAAATATTTATTTATGTATTTTATTTAATATTGTTTTAAAAGCATTCATTATACATAAATTATATAATAGAATTACCCAGACATAAGCCAATTAAAAAAACAAATACAAATAATATAAGACACAAATTATGTATATGTATAATGGTAATAGATTTTTGGCATCTGTGTCTAGTCCCAGCGATATTGCATTCAAATTGTCATTTGCACGCCAGAAATCTAGTATCCTGTTTATAATTTGATTAAATACGGGACCGAGATGTAATGAAATATTTAAGAGGTTGCTTTACACGATAAGACTGCAACCATGCCACGAAACATCTATCTTCTAAGAAGTAATACGACATCAAGAAGTTTTGAAGACGGAAGTATGGGGTTTCATAGTTAACATTTTTCATCTCACGAAATATATTTCTTTTGTTCCAAAACTTTAAGTTTAATTTTCAAGCGTTCAAAACAATTGCTTCTAACATATCGCTTCTTCTAGTAATTGTAACCGCTTTAATAAGTATAAATGGTTGACCCGGTTTTGCCGAACATTGTTTTACCATATAAATTATTTATATAAATAAAATCTGGAGAGGATCCCTACGACCCACCAAATACACGCAGTAGAAAATTATACAAATCATTTTAGAGAAGTTCAATATATCGCTGCATTTTTAAATTTTTACAGAAGCATTCATTCAGCTCCACAATAAAATAAGCAGCATTGAATCACCCAGCAGACTTTCATCAATTTATAATTAAACCTCGACTGGCTCATAAACGTGGAAAGCAATAAATTTAATCATAAAGGTCTTGTGTTAATATTTGAGGAGCTTTGTAGTTCGCTTATAACGCTTATGGTAAAAGGCCATTTATCTTGGACAATATTTTAGCTTAAGAACAGGGTCTGTGCAACCTCACTCCTATATAGACATTGTTAATATAAGTCTGCGCCTTCATGTTGTTCTGGTATCCCTACAAAAGTTTTAAGGCCACTTTAGGCATTCATTTCTATAGAAATTAATAATACAATAATGATACAATAATTTGTTGGTGAATAAGACAACAATAAAATAGTGCAGCACTGCATACAGCAACAATACAATAGTACATCACTGCATACAGCAACAATACAAAAGGTAATACAATACAATAGTTCAACAACTACTATTACTAACACTATAGTCAACATTATTACCTAAAGTTTTGGTATTAATAATGATCCAAACAGTCCACATGACGATAAGCGGGTCTGTGGCACTAATAGCACCTTGAATAACACTCATGCGGACATGGAGGTTTTGCTATTTCTGTGTTTTTTTACTGTATTGTATGCTGTATGCCCCGTATATGTTTTTCCGTACGTCCAAGTATGAGTTATGAATTAACAACATTGAATGTTTCCCGCGACATTGTTTCATAGACACAAGAATGTCATAAATGTTGAGTGCGTGAGTTTATGGCGGAATAACGCGTTGATAGAGGTTATTATTATTTTTGTTGACATACCGAGTACGATTGTTTCAAGCTTGTCTTTGGATTAATTTTTCGTTTCGTTTTCATGAAATATCTATTATATCCAATATCCAAATTAATAGCATTTTGAACTTTCTGTAGAATTTAATGATATCACGTATTCCCTTCTTCATACAAGATGGGTTCCTTCAAAAACGGCGTGAAAAGCAATTTTTTAAGCCAACGAGGTGGGTGGCTAGTATGTTGCTTGCTGCACTAGCTATATTGAGTGCTTACCACCAAAAGAAAAACAATTTCAAATGGAGTAATCGGATTCATTTATATTCTTATAAGATTATTTGTTTAATTTATGAATACAAGAGAAAGTAACCGTATTTCAATTTCGCTCAAACACTACATCTGCGTAGCTGAAGAAGAACATACACTCTACAGGCAACTCATATTGCAATAATCCAGGCTCAGCAGTGCGATCACTGCTTTAAAAGGCTTTTCTTTCACCATGGCCATCTGTAATTCCTTTAAAGTTGTTTAATAACATTGATATATGTTTCCAAAGTTCGATGGCGTAGTCGTTCGAACATTCTGATTGTGATAATGATAACTTTCGCCATGGTTGGTGCCTGGACGAATCAAACAAAAGTGTCATCTCGAGCTCTTCTGTGATTCGGAAGGAACGAAGGTATCTATTGTTAGAGCGACCGCTTTCACCCACCAAGCTATATGACCAGAGTGGCATTGATATGGCCCAAAGTCTTCAAGTGTTAGTCCTATATATGTACCTACCTTGCTGATATAAGACAATTATATGTATATGATATAAGGCCTGTGTTCAGTAGTGAAGTATTTATAGGCTGTAGATCATGATGATGTTTCGGAAACCTTGTAAATGAAGTTAAGAATTTTGATTACGTAGGATTTTAGTTGATATTGTACTTTTGCTGTTTAATTTTGTAAGGCGCCTTGTGTTGTAGCTAAAAAATGTAAAAATGTATTTATTAAATTGGAAGGTTTGCTTTGAGATTTCAAACAAATCAAATTGAAAGTCCTAATGATTGTTTATCAGTGTCAGTTACATCAAAGCTTTTATAAACGAGAAGTGTTGAGGAATTTCAGAAAGATACTTAACTTGATTTATCGTTTTATTTCATTTAAGGTTAAGTGCGGAGGATTTCCAATATGGGATAATTGGAGAGCGTTATATGGTGTTTCTTTGAAATTAGATTATATTCTATTTTAAAGCCGCCCTTTGAACAATAAAAAACCCGAGGAAGTCAAGTTAAATGATAGTGGAGACGTATTTGCTTTTGATGATGTTTATTTTACATAAAATTGGGATGTGGAAAAATATTTGGCTGGAAACGAACTAACGTCAGTTATCAAGGTACAATAATAAATTTAACAATGCAAACACTACTTTTAGAATTATTAATTGTCAGTCAGATATGTTAGAAACTATATAAATTGATCTTAAATGCAGAAAATCGTAGGACCCGATTAACAGCTCACTATGGAACAGTTTCGCCTAAGAAATAATAATTTGGGGTAATTGCACAGAGAAAGAAACCATTTGCAAACATCGGAGAAGCTGCACATGTTCAATGCTCACTAATGAATGCTTTGTACCTGCATTCAAAAAAATTTCTAGAATACTCTGTACGGTACCCAATTCACCCCATTGTGGCGCGCGTGTCCTCTGAAATCTCGAACCAATCTTTGATTGATTTACAAACAAAATTACGCAGTAGTATGTAATTTAGACCTGAGTGTTTTTTTCTACACTTTGATTTTTAATCCGCAAGGCACAAAAACTATAAAGTACTTTCCTACTAAGATAATTAACGATATATTTTATTGTATGTAAAGTCAGAATTGTTAAAAAGCTCACACAAAAGACTACATCAACCGATGGCGGTAGAATGAGAAGTTCCCATATTTTTGAATTATATTTTGTTTTAAAAAAAATTTGTAGACAACAAAATCTTTTTCACTTTTTTCTTGCACAAAAATATCAATTGCTTTTCTTTCTACAAACCTGTTCGTTCAAATTCGCCTCTGTATATTCAACATCAAATAGCAAGTGAAGCCCGGACATAAAATATTGTCCAGGCGATAAAACTGGACGCAAAAGACTATTACATTGCCTCCTAGTGAATGATAATAGAGCATTTTATCGGCGTTCACAATGGACAGCAGAAGTTTTTATTGACAATAGTAAATAGGAAATAGTTTCAGACATTTCATTCAAGTTATGAATTTTTGATTAGCAATAACCTGTGTTTATTGGGCCCGTTTGAATATTATCGTTAATATTAAGTGTAGTTCGTACAATGTTTTATAAATATTGTTATCAACAAAACGGTTTTATTTATTTAACGGAATATCGCGTATAAAGTAATCGCTTACCATCAGGGCTTTTAAACTGTAGACGGTTGAAGGATGGCATGCTGTAATGCGCAAATTAGTCATAACCTATGGCGGCGGGTATGCGACAGCGCCATCAGTATTTTACGTACCGTGGCGGAGAAGGTAGATGGGCTGATATTAAGACATTGGGATACGACGCGTAGCACCACCAAACCGTAACACAAAATTTGTTTATCTTATTTTCATATATAAAAATATATGGCTGTTCATTAGTATCGCTAAAATTCACATGTTCGACATTAAAACTGAAATTTCTTCTATCGCTACTTAGGAGTTTCTTTTAACAGATGGCGTTAGTGGTAGTTTGTAGGTAAAACAGAGTTCGCCGTGTGAACTAATAAATAAATATAAATAATATTATTAAATAATTGATTGCTGTAACACTAACACGCAGGTACGCAGTGAAAATAAAAAGAAGTAGTACAAATACATCTATTAAAATATTATGAACTACCTCACTATTAAAGAGGTACATTTTAATGAAGATATTTACACTAAATTTATGATTTTGCAAAAGCATTTAAATAGCAGATGCTTTATAATTACACGAATATAGTGTCTAAGTGGCCGGTGAACTTTGTATCATCTGCCTAGCAAGAACGCCATCTATAAAAAGTAAACCGAAGTAGGTTGAAGAAATGACAATTTTGAGTAACAGGTCTTGCTAATTAGACATTTTTCCATACTAAATAACCTACGTCCAATTATATATTATTCTGCTTTACTTTAGGATTTTCCCAGTATTTTTTAAACCTTGAACTATGCCAAATAAAATGAAATATAAATTATTCAAATTGTTCAAGCCGCTTTTTGAGTATAAGCAAGGCTTACGAAGTACTATATATTTTATATATATGAAGAAGATGAGGAAGAAGAAGAAATATATATCGATCACTCATTGTCATTTTATGTGTAATTAATTGTTAATTTTAAATAAATCTAAAATAACTTTGTTACAATCAACAGCCTATGTGATGGAAGCACGCGTTCTACACTAGATGCTTTTGGGTCTAGGACCTCCACGCTGATTCATTACTGAACCGTCGGTTCCCTATGCCTTCGATTCAAAGTTTCAACTTACCCATCTGGCTCACGCACGGCGAAAGTGGCTTAGTTTTGGTTAAAAAATTCAGTGTAATGGTTCTATCACTTCAATAATTTGATGTATGTACACTTAATTAGGTACCTACAAGTATATTACGGTTCCTTATAGTATCATATACGGGAACACACACATCAGGATAGTCGAATGTTAGGGTTATACTTAATATTGGTAGATAGATATGTTTTAACTAAAAATTACATATAAAAAGTTGATTTTTATGAAATATAATTATAGTTGTAATTTTACCCGTATGGCAACACTGACATTTATGGCATGTCCCTTTTTGGTCGGTGACGCGGTTAGACTGTCAGCCAATCACAGAGCGTAGATTTTCGCGCCAAAGAATTGCAAGTGGTGACGGAATCTTGGCATCTTGCGGCATTCTTGTTCCGGCTATCGGAGTGTATGATTAAGTGTTAATAGTTGTATCAGAAAATATAGTAGTTATTAAGTTGCATTATACTTTTACTGAGCTCGAACAAACCAAGTCTACAATAGATATTTGGATCAGGTCACTCATACTTAAATCTAATAAATTTCTTTCGTACTCTTTTTGGAGGATAAATTGTATAAAAGTGAAAAGTAATGAGCTTCCAACCCCTCCAAGATTTTTATCATAAGATTCCACTACGTACACTCAGTCTACGGAAAAGCAAATAAATAACATTTAAATTTTACTATGTCCAGGAGTAAACACCATTCCTCTTCTAGAGTTGTTGGTAAATATAAATGCAAAGGCGAATATTAAAACGTTCAGTGTACAAACTTTTTAAACCTAGTTTCAAATTAAAGCGAGCGGGAAGGTCGAGCAATTTTCACAGAGACCTTCTACCACAACCGTTGAGCACCCGGGATCTGGGAAACTCTAGATTGGAGAATGATTTTGGATGAGGTACATCAGATGATGTGCCATAAAGGATTGAATATCAATATAGGAGTTAAAGCTCCTACTTTTAACCTGTCAAGCTTTCAACCTATTGGTTCCTGGGATTATGTCGCGATTTAATAAATTAAAAAAGTTCTAAAGGAAAACAGTGCCGACAGATACTGATGTGAGAAATGACGTATCCATTTCCATGTACATTGTTTCATATATCAGGTAACAAAGTAGCCATAACGAGTACCCTCGCAGGGAAATTGCTTTCGCGCGCACTCCATCACACGTGAAAATTTCATTTTTTACTCATTCATGTAAACCTTTACTTGCTCCCGTATCGTGTGGTGTTATATCGTTTACGAGTAAATGTTACACATAGATAGCACAGGTAATAAAATAAATTAAGATCGGAAAATATTTTTGCACATAGAAAAGTACGTAAAAGTCACAGTAAAGTGAAGCACTGTATGCAAAAACAACTTGTTACAGACTCCTTTTCTTTATGCCATGATTTATGGTTATGTTTAAAGTTTTTGATGAACATTGTCACAATTAGGTAAATAAAATATTATTGTAAAATATAATTACATATATTTATGTTAAAATATTGGTTTGATAATTATATAAACCACTTGAAACAGTGTGGGAAGCGCCTCACAAGTTACCACTACGTTATAATGACCTTAGAATAGAAAAGAATATATCTTTATTGTACATGTACATCAAATGAAATACAAAGGAAATAGTCATTCATAAATAACGAACACTTTAGTACTTACTCAATAAATACAATAATACTGACATATACATAATACTTACTCAACGTAAAACAAATACTTTATATAAATTTTGATTTAAAAATTGTACTTGTACCATTAAACCTAATACGGAACTTAAACATAAAGAAAATAATTTTAACCTTAGAAATAAAAACAAAGTAAAATTCTTTAAAACTGTAACAAATTACGTAAAAAAGAGGATAATATCTCTCACATAGGTTACATTGAGATAATATCTAGACAAAGTATCATAGACTCTGTTGCGGACTGGCTGGCTTAATAGAATTTTATGTAAGAATTTTTGAATTTATATTTTTTTATATATTCTAGTGTTTAGTTGTGATAGGGAAGTTGTAAAATATATACGTTTTTGTAATCACATGGTTTCATTTATAACCAATAGACTCTTTTACTTGGACGTTTGAGTATTGGTCTGTGTCCTAAGAACGATCGATTGCCATTCCATCAAAGAAATGAAGTGAAGTGACATTTTTATCTATGTGTTATTAGAATCATAGTTTTTGAACTCAATAGAATCAACATAGTTATTTAAAAAATAATAAAAATCGGTACTTATATCAACTTTCTATAACTGTACTTACCAAACATAAGCTATATTTGAAATGCTCGTATATTTCATTCTATTTAATAATAACATTGATACTGTTGTATAACTACATGTTCTTAAGAAATAAGTTTGAAAAATTTAAATAATTTAGCAAACGCACGTTAACTTCCAACAAGGCAACCCTCTCTTTTATTCCATCGTAACTTTGTAACCAAAGTCAGAATACGGAGAAATATTTAGCTTTCTTGTAACCGAGGAAATAATATTAATAAAAAAAACATAAATTTTATTTATGGGACTTACATACTCATTACGGCTGATTTGAGAAAGGTTGGTTTGAATTTTTTTGCTAGTCGTAAAAATGAACGTGCACTTAAATTATTTTGTAGGAATAAGAAAAGACTTTTATTACTTCGCAATTTTCATTCTGACTTTGGTACGAACCTAACGTTAATGTACTTTGTAAGATAAGCTGCGCAAACTATATATGTACATAAAAATAAATAAATAGGAATGAACCAAGGTTATTGTTAAAAAGACTTCATAGATGTATTGCCGTGATATTAAAGGCTGGATAGCTCAGAGTAATGAATATTGTATTAAAATAAAAAGGAAAACAGACGACTGTATAGAATATAGGAGAATAAAACCAACACGACTACCGAAACAAAATAGGACAACAACAAAAAAACCAACAATCTTACGACAAAACGAGAAAAGAAAGAAACGTATAAACTTCTATGCTCGTAGACCTGCCTGATGGGCAGTTCTTAACACGTGGTTGGATATAAATAAGCAAACGTTGACAGACCATACGTTTATCACAAATTATTAAAGAGTATTTGTATTGTGGAAACATTTCAACACTGGGCTGTCAAGCACATGGGAAAATCCTTTTAAATTCTTCGAGGATATTTCTCATGTATAGAAAATGCAAACCATAAGTTTATAAAAATTGGCTTTTAATAAGATTTTATTTCGAAGCAAATATCTTTATTTCCATAAAACTTAGTCACACGTAGTTCCATATACATTCTGCCAACTAACGATATAGTTCCGTATACATTCTGCCAACTAACGATGTAGTTCCGTATACATTCTGCCAACTAACGATATGCAATCATACAATCACAATCATACGTGTTATATATTTATGGCTTTTTAACTTTTGATTAACATTATGTAAATATTGTCAAATATCATTTGACAACATTTTTTTTTTGGATTCCATATCTAAATAGAATGTCAATATTTAAAAAAATACAGAAGCAATAGTTTATCTGTAATTAATATTTTCTTAGGTAAATATGTGAGGAGCTGTTAAATAGACAATACTCCTTGCACGTACCTCCCACGCAAGGAAGTCGCTACCCATTGTATAAAATTAAAGATATTTTTTTATTTATGCGTTAATATTCGTTACGTGCAAAATAAATTTGCTTTTTTTCAAATTACTTATTTTTGTTGAGCAATTAATTATTGAATCTTTTAACTCTACATTATTTTGAGTTCATACAAGAGTAATATTTTATACAAAGCTTATTTGGTTTATGATTCCACATATTTTTGAAACAAAATGTGAAAAGCTCTAAATTTTAACTTTTAGTCAACATCCCTGTATATTATGAAGCTACAAAGTAGTGTATTTGACAACAACATCCTGTATTATTTATTCGCCATAACAATAAAGTTTGTTACAGAAGTCTATTTACAATGTCACGTTTATATATGCTTATTTATTTATTTAAAAGTTTATGTACACAAAGATAATTAAGTAAGACACAACAAAATAGGAGAATTGTAAAAAGGTACTGCTTATTTCTATAAGAAATCTTTTCCAGCAGCCCCATGTATGGGAAAGTGACTACGAAAGGTAGGGCGTGTACCGAAACTAATATAATTAATGAAGAAAAACAACAAAAAATTACATAAAAAATAATATATATTATATTTACACATACATATATATATAAAATACATACATACACATGTACGCACAATATATTTAGATTCTTACTTTTTATGTTAGGGAAAGTCGAACACTGTTTGTTTGACATTTTTTTTTTGCCCGCCAGTTAGTGGTTGGTTAGTGCGATAGTGATGCTTGGACACTACCAATATCGAGAAAAATATCCTGGCTAATCCTTCCCTTTACACTTTAAAACAGCTACCTAATTCACAGTAGAAACTATTGTCAATTTGTACGACAGTTAAATAATACACTTTACGAAGTGTATGGTGAGGGCGCTGTTAAAGTTAAGTGCAAAACGTTTAAATTAGTTCTTACTTCAGTGAAAAGTATAAAAGTTCTTATTAACAGAATGTATTAGTTCACCAAATAAGGTTTAAGTCTAACCGCTGCCCAATAATAACGCGATATGCTTCACAGTACTTAGAAACCGCAGGTAATTGAGAAGAAGGCTGTGATTTAGTAATAATCGGAGCGAGTTTTGTATTCAAATAACAACGTTCGCAAGATGATTATCGTTAAAATAAATTAGCTGTTAAATTTTACTACTTATTAGTGGTTTCGTGTTTTCTCATAAACGATTACCACTTTGTCAATCGTCGGGGTCATGTCGATCACAAAATAGGAAATTTCTGAATGTTTAAATTTTTTTTAAATTGAATGCACTACCTTGGAACATGGGGGAAAGAAAGTGTTTAGATAATAACATAGCTTAATATTAGCAACTTGGTAAAACGTTTGCAGTTATAGTTAGGACTGACAACGGTATAACATGCCTTGGAGGATTCAAAATTGTACTATCCTGGAAAACCATTTTCTAATTCCCTTTGTTTTCCTAACCGAGCAAACTCCTTTGTATTTTTATTTATTTATTTATGCACACATAACACAATTAACATACATTGCAAAGGTGAATAGCAAGCACAAAAGGTCTGCTTGTTTCACATTGAAATTTAAAAAAAATATTTGAGAAAGGCAGACGGTGCGCACATTAATAAAAGAAAATAAAAACATAATATATACCTTATATATAAGTACTCCTTTGATCTTCTTTTGGAGATATTAATGTTAGTAGAGTCACTGAATGATGGAGTTTTATTTCATTTTGACGTATTATTAAAAAAAAATTAAGCTAGTTTTTTATTTGATGTCATTTACAAGCGCTGTCTCCTTACAATGTATAGCTAAAGTGGTCACTTAGACCACAATGAATGTAGTGTTTATCGCTATGTAATTTATAGTAGCCACAGAGTGGGCGTTTCGTTTTACGGTACTCTGCTACAGAGTCATTTCTAGGATGCCAGAGTGAAATTATGCTTTATCAAGTTGTGACAAAATGTCATGAATTTTATTTTTAATCTTATTTAGGAGTAGTTAATGTTTATTTATTTAAATAGTATGGGATTAGTTTTAACATTTTTACGGAGAGTGATGAGGACTGTTTAATGAATGAATGAGTGAGACGGAAATATGGTCAAAAACTTAAAATAAAATATCGCTACTGCTACTTATATACTAGTATTTATATATCACTAAAACTATAACAAAACTAGCGGCCCACATATATAATACCTAACCCTTTATCATGAATTGCTGAATCTATTGATAAAAACCGCATGAAAATCCGTGCAGTGGTTTTTGAGGTTATCGCGAACAGTCAGACAGATGTGGCGGGTGACTTTGTTTTAAAATATGTATTGATATGACATATAATATTGCATGTTTTAAAAAATATCACATTTTGTTACAAAATAGTGCCAGCTCCAAGTAGTTCGTCATATATATAATTATATGAACATAATATGATAACAATTCCACGTGAAAAATCATACTTTTAATGGACGAATGACAACAAATGAAATTGGATAAATATTAATTTCAAACAAATTTCAATATATTAAAATTTAATTTATCTTCTAAAAATATTATAACTAACTGTACTAAATTAAATATTCAATTATGTTTCCTAGATCAATACTTCGTAATTTACCCTCAAGATGATAATATACTCTGTAATGGCACTTAATAAAAAGTTATCTCCGCGTTTCTATGTAATAAGAATTAAAAAAAAAAAATTAATTAAGGGCATTCCAATTAAATTTTATTACTTTTTAAATTACATCGTGGCAGCGGAAAATTAAACAAATAGTCGTACATCAAACGGTTTTCCCGCAATTAAAAGGGTAACTGCGTAAAACAAGCCTTCATGGCGTTTGGATTTCATAATCTACGTTAAATCGCGCTCTGGGTATGTGATCTAATATGTCCACACCGAAAAATTTAGGCCGCAACAATTTGGGTCCAAGTGACCCTGCTGGAGATGCCGTTGTGTCATTATGCCCCGTAATCACGGGGGGAATGCGCATCGCTATTAAAGGGTTAGGACATTGAGTACATTCGGCATGTGAGGGTTAATTGAAAACAGGTGGGTATTTATATTTTGGTGTGTCTGAAAATGTGTGCTATTTGTTGTAGGAACACCGTAAAATCCGGGTGGGAATTTAAAGAAATAAAGGTATCTACCCGGACTATTTAATTAAACTTACAGGTCAGAATTTGGAATTGCAATTTCACATGTTTTTACTATCGAAGTTAAATTATAAAGAAATTAAAGCTGCTAAAATTAAATTAAATCACTGTTACTTTAACAATTATTTACAATAAAATAATTGTTAAGTAAGTGTACGTAGAGAACAATAATAATAATTACATATATTTTTTTAATGGCTGTCCATCCGTAGGTTACTTGGAAGAAATCGTTTCTAGCGACAAAGTTTCCCTTTGTACAAATCTTTCGTTTATATCTTCTGAAAATGTAATATTGGTTGATGTATGTACAGTTAAGCAAAACTCTATTCAATTTTATAAGATGGAAGGAATACAATCTTTCACAGTCTATTTAGCCATAAACTATACCTTGCGACTATGATGTATTTAAATATTATTTAATTATATCAGTATTAAATTATGAAATATTTTAAAATATCAATTCATTATATCCAGCACATGTATTCCCTCATTCTTTTAACATGGGTTCCTTTACAAGAGGCGTGAAAAAGCACTTTTTGGGCCGGCAAGGTGAGAGTGGCTAGGGCAGTATGTCGCATGCTTCACTAGCTATCTTGACATATTGACCTCTACTGCTTATCATCAGGTGGTGTCGAGTCATTTGCTTTGCTTTATATATAAAAAAAAAAATCTTATAATGTTATACTAGTTTCAAAATCAAATAACTTCTAAATTCAATTCAACGAACTTTGTCATCGTTCTTTAATATTAATAAGCTCTTCGACTGTGTACAATGATAGCTTAATTAACTGTTTTGTTGCGATCTATTAAATAAATTGAAATGGATTCTTTTTATTTTTGAGGGACTTATTGTATGCAGCGATACAAATGTAGTGGCACTTTTTTAAGACTGGCACAAATTAGAGTAATCTTACGAACTTATGTTTTCAGATTCTTTGTATTACATGGAAATAAGTATCTATAACACGGCATAAAGTGGTGGAATACTCATCTCAGACTAATCTAAGATCGATCATATAAGGACTCAATTTGCCCAACCTTTACAAGTAATTCGGTCTTTAAAAATTATTCTTAGACCATAAATCCAATTAAAAGTAAAAAAAAAACAAGTTTTTTAGACAATTTTTCGGAGTTAATGCTAAGCTGGTAAGCCGTTTTGTAATGTCGTCGTCGTTTTAAATCGAGAACATAATTAACGTAATCCACTTAATTAAATACGCACTATAAGAAATGACTCAAAGAGTTCAAGATCTCGCTAAATTCAAATGAGATCACATGCTAAGAAACAGGTTTGTAATATAAAAAGAATCATCATAATCGCTACACCCTGTAAAAAGATATGAGAGTTCTATTAAGAACTGCCTCGTTGTTTTAAAGCTCATTAAAAATATTATTATTTTTATTAACTTGTTCTAGGTAATTGTTAAATTTGGTTATTAAAAAAAAATTTGAGAAAGAAGAAGTAACCCAAGAAATATTTTTAAGTATAGCAACACATGATATTATATAATAATTTTCTCGCTTGCTACACGTATGTAAGTGTAAGATAATTTTATTTATTATTAAACCAAATTCGAAATTAGTGCCTACCAAAGCTACCTAAATAAATCAGTGTGATATCAAGCTTCTTTGGTTGAGCCGCCTACAGATATTTCGTAGCAAATATTACATAATTCTAAGTTTACCTTAGATTACGAAGTAATGACCATCATCACGAATTATCGACTTGATATTAGTATCGTTATGTCAATTATCAGGACTGTTGTATCGAATAACGGTTAGCTGAAATTAATCGAGTGAACGAGCCATCTGACGCGTCTCATCATTATTGTTTATGGCTGATATTAAATTAAATTTAGACAGTTAGACATTTTTATTAATTAATTGATTTGAAAATGTCAAATAATTTCTATAATCGAATACAAAAATTTTCAATCATGTTTGTTCCATTTTTTGTTCTTATCTTCTATTTTTAAATTTTCTTATATTAAGTTTTATTCTTCTTTTTGTCATTAATTAATAAAACAGTTAACCTTCTTCAACCTTTTGAATTTGTTGAGGCGCAAAATAGTCCCAGGATTTTCGGGAATCATAATTTACTTGTGTGTGGATTGTAAAGCTTAACAGGTTATCCTATTTCATTATATTATTTATTACAAAATAAAACTCATTATCATAAGCAATTAATATTTAAAATATTAATTGTTTACCTGCATATAGGAATACTGATCATAGATAGTTTTCATTTTTATGAACTTTATTTAGGAATCTTATAATCTTATGAATTTTCCTCATATTGGAAGGCCTGTTTCCAAAAAATGGGAAGTATATAGGTTAGTGTATACAATTTCTTATGAGTAATATATTCTTGAAGAGTATAAAAATAGCTTATAAACCATGTTTTAATTGAAACTTGTAACCTTTTATCTTTTAGCAAGTTTTTAATTATCTTACTGATTAAGTAGGTAGGTGATTATCTAAGAACAGATTCTTCTTCATTCAAGAAAACATTGTATATATCTTTCAAAGTTTATTCACATTTACTTTATCACCTCTGTTCTCCTTAGTTAGCATCTTGTAAGCAATTTCACACAACATCGTTGCACTAACAAAATTCACTTAGTCGACGGTACTTGCAATATGCAAAACGTATGCAAAGACGCCGCTTGGATCACTAGATATTCTGTTTGATTATCCCAGCTCAGGTTGTAACCCCAAGCGACTACTCGTAAAATTGTGAATTAGCTGATCTTACTATGTCAACCTCTTTGAATTGATTTCTTATTTAAATATTAATTGAAAATCACAAATTAGTTACATAAATGATGGTAGCGAGACTTAAGGATTATTATCGGCGCTGCCGGGAACCGCAATATTAGACCTTGTATAACAACAATATTATTACATTGTTACTTACATTAGTACTTTATCTTGAATCCTGTCCATCCTAAAGTTATCTGGAAGAGATCACTTTTAGCGATAAGGTCGCCCTTTGTACAAAATTAGTTAAGTTTTTTTTTGTGAGTTTCTCTTTTTGAATTGGCTGATGTACAATAAAGATATATTCTATTCTATTCTATTCTACATTGTTGATTAAGTAAAATCTTATTACACTGTAAAATGAATAATTTGAGTCATTAATTACGTATGCTGTATAGTTACATTTCATTTATAAGGTATGAATAATTGTATAAGATTAAGAGTGTTGTTATGGATAATATATATATATATATGTAGGTGAACTCAATATTTATAAACATAAAAATAGGTACTGTTATTATATTATAGTTTTTATTCCTTATAAAGTACGTATATGTAGGTATATGTTTAATATATGTTAGTACAAGAATATATTATTAAATGAATATTTATATTATTTATTCAGTATTTCATTATTCATTTATTTGTATAGAAACACCATCGACATATACACGCTTAGTGTTTTACAAAGTAATTCATATATCATAAAGTATAGTGTTAGTACTCCTCCTATCCTAATCGTCTTGGTAAATGTTTCTCCTTCTCCAGATCCCACGATGTTCCCCGCTGATCATATCCACGCATCTATCTTTATATTTTAATCCATACAACTGAATTTCATTCCTATTCCTTCACTGTTCATGCGGCGCGATTGTGGAACTCATTACCCTTCTCCATTCGTGATTTGCAAACATTATTGCAGTTTAAGAATCAAGTTAAAGCCCATTATCTCTCTATACAGAGGAACTAAATATTTAGTTTTGTAACTTACTCTTTTTATTTCTTTATTACATCATATTTGTATTGGTAAGCAGGCGTCTACTTTTCGTAATCGCTTTCCCATATGAGGGGCTGCTGGAAGAGATTCGATTCGAATAGAAATAAGCAGTAACTTTGTATAATTTTGTGTTATTTTGTTGTGTATATAAATAGTTAAATATATTAATAAGTTATGCCACAAACACGCTTTGATACAATCAAAATTACACTAGATTTAAATTGCAATGTAACAAACAAGACACCTGCAAATTTGTAAATAGTGCAACGCTCGCTTATGCCAGCACGTGTTGTATGCAAAGCTTATGCGATACCTCAGCAGCTGTTACACTATGTATATAAGATATGTATCGGTAAATGAAACTGAGCCTTATATCAATTGGAGTACAATTTATTTAAATATTACTTTGAAAATCCTAGCAAGCGCAATGTACTACAAACATGAATCAAACGACGGCCGTCCGATCAGACTACTGAAAGGTTTTCCTAAAAGGAAAAAAAAACTAATCTTAAATTTTATTTAAGATTAGTTGAAAACCTAGCAAGCAAAACCATCATAGGTCAAATGATGACACAACAGTACCCCTGTCTACGTAGAAAGAGGTACCGGGTTGAAATCCCGATAGAGGACAGATTGTACAGGAGTCTTAAATGATTGTATGTTTATTTAGTATGGCTTAAATTTTTATACATCTCTCTAATATCCGAAACACATGTTCTAAATGATGCTTAATTTGGGCTATAATATAATAACATAAAAATAACATCAATAAATTATATATATTATGATATAAATTACACATTATATTACACGATATTATTATTATGAAATGTAAAGCGTCATTATAGTGTAAAATAAAGTATAGTTCGTCTGTGTGTCTTAAACCTTAATATATAATCCTACCTGGAAGAGGTCGCTTTTAGCGATAAGGTAGCCCTTTGTAAAAAAATAGTTTGATAGCGTACTATACCCGAATTCCAAAAAAGAACTCGTTATCTTGCCTCGAACTCTGGAACACAAAAATGCTGTTCACAGTATTGTTATGGCGGCAGACTTAACGATGACGCAGACGAAGGATGGTGGATGGCGGTGAACCTAGAAAAAACCCTATCACCAACTAATCCAAGTAGAAAATGTGATTTAAGCCACTAGATTCAGAATCAACTAGATACAGAGGCGGTTAGTTAATAAAGATTTCTAACAATTTATTTTTTGAGTTTCGCATCCGCATCACTGTGATGAAAATCATTTCATCTGTTTTAATTTAAAAGTTTTTATTACTTAACTTTCAAAAAATTGACGTGTTGAAGGTGGACACCCTGTTCCTCTCAGGTCAAGACATCCAGGAATATTTATGAATACATTTATATATGTTCAAATGTTTATAAACTAAGTTGATTTTGAATTTTCTCATCTTTTCTATGAACTTAGATTTCTCTTCATTTCTGTGGCGACCAGAACAGTGCCTCACCAAACCACTTTACATAATCATTGCTGCTAGAGACCACAGACTTAATAACACAGAAATGGCGAGGTTTAATTACGCAGGTGCTCTCGCCGAAAGGTCTGTTTTGAGTAATTAAAAATAATATATATTTATACGGCCGAAAACATTTGTTTCGCTAACTTTTTTAATTATGATGACATTTTAAAAAGACATTAAAGGCAAGGCTGGAATTTTTTCATTTTCTTTTAATTACACCTTAGTTACTTTTTGACCTAAATTAGGAGTTGTTTAAAATCTTTCTAGCGATTTCAATAAACATTTTATGAAAAGTGCAATAAAAAAATATACTCATAAAATAATAACTACTAAAACAAACTAAATGAAATTTATGTTGAACTAAATGGTAACTATTTAGCATCGAACAAAAAAAGAATCACGTTGATTGGATCAGAAAACTTTAAGTAATCTTTGAACATAAAACCAAAGTATCGTAAAAATTACATCATTCAAGTGAACAAAATACGCTTAGAACAAAAAACTACGGGATCAAACTAAATTCAATTTTTATGAAACAAATGACAACTATTCCGAACAGAAAAAACTGTAAATGAGATCGAAAAACACTGCGTATTACATTAAAAAAATACCAGTAGATTTTCAGTCGCCATTTTTGAACTCGGTTGCTAAATATAAAAAAATTTGTGCGAATAAATAAATTACTTTTTTGCAATGCACTTGCAAAGGAACTGAAATCATTAAATTGGTTTTCTGGAGAATTTTAAGAGGGCCTATTCGCTTATCCTAGAAATTTTTCGTTAAAAATAAAATAGACAATGACAATGTTATTCTAACAACACTAAGTAGTAATAATAATCCAATTCAAGACATTCAATTAGGACCTAATTTTATTACAGAGCGTTGGTAAGTTACACATCTCAGGACCTTAATTGTAATTACAACGGTCAACAAAGGTAATTAAGAAGTCACTCCCAAGGAAAAGTCCACTGATTTTAAGATAACAAAGATATAATTCCTTTTGTTATAGTAATCATGCGATAAAAATACGCTAGAACTAATATTTTATTGACATTGTTACTAAATGTTTTGTTATAGAATTCGATTTAAATAGATCAGTATTAAAATTAACCGGGTCGGTTGAAATTTTTCTGGGTTGATTGACTATGAAAGAGATAACCACTGAGTAAATATATTATCCCATGATGAATTATATAATAAAAAAAAATACATCATCACCAGCATAAAAGTCAAAAGTCAAAAGTCAAAATTAACTTTATTTAAATAGACTTATTTACTAAGCTCTTTTAAATCGTCACAACAGGGAATATGTATAAGAAAATAAATAAATATAATTATAAAGGCAATACTCATAATTTTACTGGGTATCAACCGGGCATTTACTAATTGTCCCAGTTATAGTATTTCAATATGTACTAAATAAATTGTTAGTTTTAATTTCAAAATAATACTTATTTTAAAATTAAAAATAACACTAGTATGCATATTCCCAATCAACCCTACTACCGCTTCGACGAATTAGTAGCTGCAGAGAAGAAGCGGCGCAAGAAACTCTCAGCCTTTAGTATTTATAATGACATTTACAAATCAATTATGTCATTATGTATTAGTATTATAAACATATACATGTTTTGTTTTACAGTGCATTAAAAAATATATTTTTAAATATTGCAAAATATAATAAATAAGTGCAGAGAAGCAAATTATAGTGGCCACAAATTTTTATCTTTAAAATAATCTTCTACCTTGTAATACCCCTTTTTCATCAAACAACTTTTAATAGTTGACTTAAATTTATGCAGAGGCAATTCAATAAAACTTTGTGGTATCATATTGTACATTTTTATACTTATTTCTATAAAACAATTACCGGTCTTATGCAGTCTGTGGCTTGGAAAGGCGAGCTTATGCTTATTTCTGGTGTTGAAGCTATGGCAGTCTGAATTTCTAAGAAAAGAACCACTGTATTTACGTACATACATAATACAATCAAAAATGTATTGAGACGCCACGGTTAGTATGTTAATTTCCTTAAATAATTCTTTTAGCGAGTCACGTGGTCTAAGGTTGTATATTGCACGAATGGCTCTCTTTTGAAGTACAAAGATCGTCTGTATGTCAGCAGCGGAGCCCCACAACAGTAGACCATACGACATTAAGCTGTGAAAATAGCTGAAATAAACTAATCTCGCCGTTTCCACATCAGTAAGCCGTCTTATTTTTCGAACTGCATGCGCAGCTGAACTTAATCTTCCTGCCAGAGCCGTAATATGTGGGCCCCATTGTAGTTTGGAATCTATAGTAATTCCAAGAAATGTTGTAGAATTAATTATTTCTATTGGTTCCTCATTTATCTTAATACAAATATTGACCCGCCTTACATTAGGCATACTAAATTTAATACACTTGGTTTTCTTAGAGTTTAAAACAAGATTATTAGCCGTGAACCAGTGTAGGACTTGAGAAAGAGTACTATTTACCTCGTCAGATACGTCCTTGCGTCTGTCGGTTTTGAAAATCAAAGAAGTGTCATCAGCAAACAAAACTATTTCACAGAGGTCTTTAGCAAAATAAGGCAGGTCATTAATGTAAATTAGAAATAATAAGGGGCCCAATATGGAGCCCTGGGGCACTCCCATATACAGAGGCGCGCCGGAAGAATTAGTGCCATTTATGTTAACTTTTTGTATTCGACCAGTAAGATACGATTCTATAAGGCGTAGCGAATTATCTGAAGCACCATAATGTTTCAATTTTACTAATAGAATCTGATGATCCACACAATCAAACGCTTTCGATAGATCACAGAATATACCTATAGCATCTTGCTTATTTTCCCATGCATCAAATATATGTTTGATGAGTGCGACCCCTGCATCCGTAGTATTTCTATTTTTAGTAAAACCAAATTGCTTTTCATGGAATAATTTGTTAAAGTTAAAGTGTAACAGCAACTGATGAAATATAATTTTTTCAAAAATTTTACTTAGAGCAGGTAGGATAGAAATTGGCCGGAAGTTTGATGGATCACTCTTATTACCTGCTTTAAATAGTGGGATGATTTTACTATATTTCATTAGATCAGGGAACTGCCCTTCATCAATACATTTATTGAATATAAATGCTAAGTAAGGTGATATTTTGTTTATTATTATTTTAAGAAGGTCTGTTGATATGCCCCATAGATCTTTTGTTCTTTTAATGTTAATTTGTTTAAAGTTTTTAAAAATGTCTATTGGAGTTATGTAAGTAAAGTTAAATGTACTTTTACATATCTCAATACTTGACTCAAGTAATGATATGGCATGATCAGTACTAGAATTTAAATGTTTTGTGGTTGTGGCAGCTATATTAGAAAAGAAAGATTCAAAACCGTCAGCCACATCCTTATCTGTTGTAGCAATAATATTATTAAATTTTAAACAGAACTCTTTATCTTCTGATTTAAGTTTGCAAGTCTCTTTATTAATAATATTCCAAGTGGCTTTAATTTTACTTTTAGAATTAATAATTTTATTACGCAAGAATATAGCTTTTGCATTGTTACAAACCTTCTTAAATATTTTGGAATATTTTTTAACGTATTCATGGAATTTATTATCACTAGCGTTTGATTTAAGATCATATAAGTCATACAGTTTATTTCTACTTTTATAGATGCCGGGAGTGGCCCAATCACTGAATTTACTTTTAAATGGATTTATTGTTACAGTCTTTTCAGTGAAAACTGAATCAAATTCAGTTCTTATCATATCATACGGTCGAGAGACGCCCTGTGCTAAGCACAGGCCTCCCACAAGGACCTCCAAACCAATAATGAGCTGCCCGCATCCAACGACTTCTCGCAACCTTAACCTGATCTTTTCATCTTGTAGGAAATCTACCAACGCTGCTTCTTCCGGTACCCTTCCGCCAAAAAAGTCATCACGTCCTCCTTGCAATGAGCCCTGCCCATTGCTATTTCAGTCTCCTTCTTTGGACTAAGTCAGTGATCCAAATCGTTCTATGATATACAAAAGAGTTTGTAACGATGTGGCCTTCTTCGGTCCATCGATTTAAAAGTGCTGGCGGTTTTTATTCGAACAAACATTTAAAAATATTACATGTCTAAATTTATTATTTAATATTATAATTTTCGTTCGGAAGCTCTTTTATCCCTATGTATCTATCGCTTCCCATATTTTAAAGGAACCCATAGTTTGGGGTAAGTTACAATCATCACATCATCACCATCACCATAATTAATATCACGTCATTATCTATTTTATATATAATTTGTTA
This sequence comes from Acentria ephemerella, assembly GCA_943193645.1. NCBI lineage: Eukaryota > Metazoa > Arthropoda > Insecta > Lepidoptera > Crambidae > Acentria > Acentria ephemerella. The sequence goes on from OW971894.1 coordinate 1,385,034, forward strand.
TTATTTTTACAGTTCCTTCTTCCTTGTACTTTAAGTTATATTACTGGAATAAATGCATTGCAAGTAAATAGAGCTATGTTTTTATTGCATTGATCACCACCGAACCCACATTCAACCCTTGCCAAGAAGGCTCATGGTGACAAGTTATCTTTCTTATCTCATCAAATAAAAAATAAATACAAATATACTTACAATGAACTGAAACATAATGATAATCCTAAGATATAATCTTTTGAACCTGTCAAGTAGTATAATCCAGTCACTGTTAGATTCTTTTTTCTATTTAGTTATTAGGCGCCAAGGTAGAAAATAAGCAAATGTATTGGACACATAAAGAAATTCTTTTTTTACATTCCTTTTGAAGCATTAGTACAAAAGTCTTTTATAGTGCTGGATTATGGTATTCAAGAGAAATCTTTTATATTTCCAAGAGTAACCTAACAAATGAATTATTTTTAATGCCGTTTGATAGTCAGCCATTATTCTTTTGTTGAGTATATCTACCTACCCATTTTTACTGTACATGTCTTGTCATATAAATAAGCAGCGTTATACAGAAAACTAATTTATTTTATGGAACACCGCGTTTTTGTGTACTATTTCATAAAATAAATTAATTCATTATAATTGACATTCGATAGTTATCACGAAATACGATCTACTTGAAATATAATAAATAGCTATGATCCACAAAAGTTGCGACCATATAGACCATATAGACTAGATATTACAAGCTCTTAAGAATTATCTATCAATACGATTGAACTAAAACGTATATTTGTAAATTGAATGTTAGTTATGGCTTTTAATTAAAATCAATCCTGTTAAATTTTCATCATTAAAATTAATCCTGTTACTATAATATAGAACTTACCGTTTTATATAAAAAATAAATCATAATAATTGACAACGTAACCTTTTATTTCGAGGAGGTATCCGTTTACGTATGCCTCAACAAAGTGGCACTGGGAATACCCACTAAAACTCCCCGGTAACTCTATTGCACTTAGCGGGGGTGACCCAGGTTCTGCTGAAGCAATTCACCAGGTCATCCCCAGGCAGCCAGTGCAATGCATGCGTGGGAGCTACCCACGAATGCGGTCAAGCTTTGGGCGTAGAAAGACGGGTGACCACAGCATGTCTCCTCGTGCCCACCCGTCTACGCCGGAAAGGAGCGGCTAGAGGGTCGTCCTCTCGTTCCCTCTCCACTGCCTCCTTCTACGACAGAATAGTCTGTAACCAAACGTCATTTTGAATATAATTATAGATAATGGCTCTGTTGAGAATTAAATCCTTGTATATATACGAATTGCACATAGCACGTCATCGTATTGCTTCCCGATTGGCTGTCCATCATCTGATATCATAACTAACCAATGTGGAGCCGTTTTTAGGGCAGACCACGTGACTGACAGGTTGAGACTGGAGGAGGGCTTACCATCAATTCAGATCTTTCGGCGCATTACCAAAAGAAAAACTATAAATCTATGCAAGAAGCTACAACAGGCTTCAATTCCCAAATAAATATATATTATTCCCTGATTTCTCCTTTCTTACTTTCCGAAATAATAAGATTGGATAGAATAACTTTAGCAACGTAAAGTCAGTTGACACTGATGATTCATTCACTTCTGCCCTTTATCGACATGTTTTATGACGCGTATGAAAATAAGGCAAAACTACTAAAGCGTGGTAAAATGGCGATTTTAACGGCAAATGACGTCATCGGTCATCTGTCTTTTTGGTTATATGGTAGTGAAAAAGTACAATTTAGTTTGTGCAGAACGGAATCGGGGCGAATTTCGACATTCGTGCTAATGCCACACTACCGTAATTCACAACACTAAAAAATTTCAGTAGTTTAAAAAGATATTTCCGCCTAAACCTCATACTTACACACACACTTACTTATTACAATAATAATCAGTATATTTACACTTATCTTGGCATGTTTTCTGAGAGATATTTATTCGAACACTATCTCCTAGCTACAGTTAATGTTGTTATATAACAAAATCTCAATAGGGAGGTACAAGTTGTAAGATAAAGCGGATTTCTATTTGTGCTTGTTTTAAGATACAAGATTAGTCTGCAGATTACTCACACACGTACATAAATTATGAAGAAATCTAAGAATTAAACATTATTTCAATTCAATTCAATTCTTTATTTTGCGTTCCATAGTTACATAATATGTAGATCTTAAGACTATTATTGACACTATGGACCCTGTCGGGTACAACAAATTTTAGGACATACAGGAGAAAGCTAGATTACAAAAAGCGAAAATACTACGTAGGTTTAAGTTAGTATGATTAAGTGTTTTAATTTGTAATATGATCAAATTCAAATATATTCATTTAAAATAATAATTATCTTGCGATTGTTTACAATTATAAGTGAGTGTATTTTAAATGTAAGAAATAGATTTTATAGAATTTTTGATTTACGATTGTATGGATGTCAGGAATATTAATAATAAATAATTAGAATTCTCAATATTGTATTATTTTAATTCTTAGAAAAAATTGGATAATATGTCAATTGGGTATGATCAAGTAGGTAATGTCAATAGTTTAAAATTTCTACATACAATAATGCCTTGGACATTTGGCATCACGTGGTGTGAGTATATACGATGCAAAGGAAACGAATACCTTTGAGCCTGTAAGATTGCGTTGTGATATACCATTCTCTACGGCCTATATTATCGTTAGGACCACGGAGGTTGCTGTGAAGAGCTTTTTGACCTTCTCCTTCCCCCTCTTTGTGTTGCGAGAATTTGAGATAAAGACACTCAACTGTCTTTATCTCAAATTCAAGCACAAAAAGATTTCATAGCTAGTGCCTTTGTAACATAGACTGAGCGTAAAATTACCTACCAGCACATTTATTTCCTCCTTTATACAAGATGGGTTCGTCCAAAAGAGATGTTTAAAGGCACCATTTGAGCTAGCTAGGCGGAGGTGGGCAGTACGTTAACTGTATTTTTAATAACAGAAAACCGTAAAAACTAGACTCAAAACAAGATTTCTAAACAGCGATTCTCAATCTGTAGTTGTTGAAAATTTCTTCTTGAAGTCACACAACAGGAAACAAGTCGAAGAAGGCTGATGTTGTTTTGTTGAATGATAGAAAAATTTATATATAATATAAATTAAATAGAAACACTTTATACCTTACACTTTAACATTAAGAACCCTGTTAATTTCTATTAAATGAAATATAACACTAACTGTTGTAGCAGGAGTCCCAAAATGTATAATAAAAAATACCACTGCTTCAATGCGCTACCTCTCTTAAAGCCCTGGTGTTTTAAAAAGACATCTTAAATCGGCTTTATTTCTACCAACATCATTTCGTTACGTCAATTAGTTCCGAATCCCAAACCACTTCAAACTTGTACTACAAGCTTGTCAAATAAATTTTTGCGTGAACCCCCAATAACCGTTTGCTTCCTCGCTAGTTCTAATTAATTTCGCGGCGAGGGTTCTGTACAAAATATTGCGTCGTTCCAACGGCCTCCACGCTGTAGCTCGTTTCTTGTCTCTAATAATGTGTCATTTGTATTTGTCTATTTGCTGGGTGTCGTTGAGATAAAGGATAGTCCGACTTACAATGAATACTATACTCAAACGTATATAGAAATACAATTATGCTGATACGTTTTTAAGTCTATATATATATATAGGCATAGTGTCATGACAATGAGAGCTTGTAACAATGAATGGAAAATTTTAAATATTACTACTACCGTTAATAGAAAAGAGGGGGAATTTTTTTAATGAAAATACTAAGGGTGATGAACAGAAGCCTTCTGTACTTTAGTAATTTTAATTCGATATAAATTTAGTAATCATTATACTATTACAATTTTATGTATTATGAAGCTTCCTACATACGTGTGTGTTTAAAAATTAGTGCAGGATTTCAATGACACACACACACACTGTGGAAAAGTGAAATGTCAGTTTACGCTTCTTTGTATTTTTGAATATAATTTATCGAATAAAAATATAATTTATTCCAGTTTTCGTCCATGTGATAGCACAGTCACGGCGCTGATCAATGAGACAGACGATAATCGCCGGGCCTTGAAATATATCTTTGCTTTTCTGTAAATTTCGATATCCTTCTGGGAGCTCTCCGTTCGCTTCATGCTTCATCCTCCGCAATTTCCTGGTTCCAGTCATACCTCGTGGGTCGTATGCAGTGTGTCCGCGATGATGGAATCATCATTGCGGACATCATCATCATTGTCTAGTTGGCGTGATCTTTCTGCAGGTGTCCCCCAGATGGACGAGTACTTTACCTTTACTCTACTCTATATTTATCAACTATATGACTAGTGCTACTTCCTCTAAATTTCATACATATTATATATATTACAGAAATATAGGACTGCTGTTGCTGCTATTAATGAACAGCTCACCAACGTTAAGGAATGAGTGAGTCCCTTCCCTTCGGCATATTAGTTAACCCGGACAGGTCACAGACTATAATAGGGGTAGACATATCTGTGATCTTCTTGACTCTACGCTAATTAATTCTGTTTAATTAAATTAAGTTTCAATCCCTTACACAGTCGTCTAAAATCATGGGGTTTTATTTGACTGCTACTTTTCCTGGATCAAGTCACAAGTAAATATAGGTTATATTCACTTGTCACTAGAGTTGTGGTTCGAACGATCTGGCTTATATTATGGGAATAAAGCAGCTATAGCGATTGAGAATTGAAAGCGGGAACAGGTTCACGAATGAGTAGGTCAAAATTTGTCATCGCTAGAAAGACTCGGTTACTCGCGCTCTTTTGTTCATCGGAAGACACATTAAGCCGTTGTTTTCAGTTGTATCTGAGACCGCTTTTACCGATCAATCTGCATAAAGGCAACGTGTAGTTTAAATTCCTCATGTTTTTCATTCAAGTATTTAAGTCTATATTCAGCAAGGGGATTAATTGAGACTATTAAAATGTGTTACACTTGTTTTATTACTTGTGTAATTGTATATTTAACGATTGGATTGGGACTATCGATTAGTTTCTACATGGATACAATTGATTCTATCGATATAGTGGTTCACCTCATCACTCAGCAATTAGCACAACAGTTGCGGTCAGCGGTTGTCTGAAAGAGATCGCTCTTAGTGATAAGGTGGCCCATTGTGCATTTTTACTGTATTTTTATATAAATGTATTTTTATATGCAATAAAGTATAATTTCTATTCTTCTATTATTCGACAGAAATACAATTATCAGATATCTATATGCTATATTTTTTCTATCTAAATCCGAATATAGATGGGCACCGCTACATCAAAGGAGAATGTCCTTGTAGTGCTCAAGAAACTCTCTTGAACTTCATCAACGCAGAAACACTACAACAAATTGTTTCGCTTTGAACTTTTATACGTTGGAGTATCCCTTGTTAGATATTGAAAAGCTTCAGTGTATTTGATTCATATCAACGTGTATAAAAGACCATAGATTTAAAAACATATAGACATGTCAATCACAACCTATAGAGTTACAGCAATAGCACACTATAAAACTTAGTTTAGTTTTTATAAGTATCACTTTATGTTTCTCAATCAACTTTCTAATTTGTGACAATGACTAATTTAGTAATGTCGAAAAAAATAATCTGGTGTAAAAAACGTGATGGATGCGATAACATTTCGTTTGACTAACGACTTTGTTAGTAATCTTTGATTTGTTTTTGTGGCTTATGTCAGATAACCATTGTCAGGCAACTTTTCACTGCTTTTATTAGCTTAGTTTTTATAACGTTTATAATGGTTTTGAATTAAAGAAGATTGATAGGTTATGTTTCAAGTTAAACAAAAAAATATTGAATAGTTTAAACCATTGTTTATTGTATTGGTTTCCTTACTTTAGGTTTAAGATCTTCTAATAAAAGCTGAAATCACTGTATATTGGGTTTACTGGAATAGTTATTTAGCATGTCATTTAAATACACAGACACGACCCTTTTGCTGGCGGAAGGACAATCTGTTGCGATTTATATCATACATTATTTTTTTATAATACTGATAGCTACATATATAACTATAGAAATAATAGAGTAACTTCACAACAGTGACTTTGTTTATACCTTGTGAATAAATTAAACAACACTATTAAAATACACTATTTTATTTTAATATAAAGAAAAAATCAATTTATTCCCATTAAATACAGGAGATGCTGAAGTGTAGTAGAAATACTAAAGTTTTCCTTCCTCTTCATAGATATAGATATAATTTTTTAGTATTTTCTTTGCCATTTCCTTATAATGATAAACTCGCTATACTAGTTAACTCATTCTCAAACTCTACTCAAATTGTCAAACTAAAAATATTAATAATAATATTTTTTGAAACTTCCCATAAATGACTGCATTATGTTTATGCCTAACCCAGCGTCACGTTTACTGATTTTTACTGACTATAAGTACTAACAATGAAGACGTACCACTACCATAACTTACCCTTTCCCGCCTCTTTTTGCTCTCACAAACTTTCTTACCAAAGATTAGTGCGCAGATAAGATTTATACGGGATCATGAAGATTATTCGTAACCAGATTTTGAAATAAATACACTATTTACTTCATCTTCGTATTTTTTATACAAAATACTAAATGACTTGACACTGGCTCCGACTCGTTTATACACGCACTAAATTAAATTTAGGTTATACGTATCTGTTTCATTATAATTCATTAGCAAATAGAAAGACTTTATGGAACGTCAAGTTAGCTGACACTTAGGTGATGAATACGATCCATAAGATGCGCATTAAAATAAGGCAAAAATGCTTAAGAATTGCCAGTTTAGAAACGTCAAATGACGTCAACGGTTATCTATCTTTTTTTCGTTCAGAATAGGACCACTGCCTGATGGTAAGCACTATGAGGAGTATGCAACATACAGTTCTAATTACTTCCATATTGCCTGCCCAAAAGGTACCTTTTTACTCCTTTTTTGAAGGAGCCTATGTGTGCTTGTAAGGAATTCCACTCTCGGCCTAGGTACAAAAATACGAGTCACGAACTATTAGGCTTGAGAACAGACAAATAATTTTTTTTTGTAATTAATTAATTAATCAGGTAAATTAAATCAGTTTAATAATGTAAAAGAAAAAAGTTTCGTATCTACATTTTAATCTCTGCCACCATGCGCAGAGACCTCATTAGGCTGACAATTATCCCTTTAATGGCTGGTGTAAAAGTTAACAGTAGCGAGTGCTCCCCAGAGGGTTCTCCTGTCTGCGCAACGTTGATAATCTATATTCATTAGCGTGGAACAGAATTTTGCATACGTTTTGTTTTGAAGCAATTTTTCACTAAAGTAATAATTTCTAAATGAATTTTTGAATTGTAAGAAAAGAAGGGAATGGAAATTATAGTACTTGAAGGTTTTGCATACTATGTCTGTATTGTAAGTTAACATAACATTTACATATACAGTTTGGGGACGATAATGCAGTCTAAACTAGAATTGATTAAAATTAATATTTAAAAACATGAGCTGCATACTTCATTTAAATGTAACGAAATTATTAACTAAGACTTATTTTACAAGAGCCAATGTTTTGATTTATCATTGTCATCTCTACACTGTATACAATCCCACTTTCCAAATAAATGTCGTAAGTAAAAATAAAAATAAGTAACTGATTTGTTTTGTGCCGCGCTACATAACCTTCAAATGTTAAACCTTATAATATTGTAATAGTTCCTATTTTTGCAGGACAGCAGTTAAGTTTACTATGTGGTCGATTGTCCGTCCTATTTTTCTAGACTAATTGTGTTATTCTTGAGTACTCGCGTTTTATTTCTTTTATCGATCCCATATGATTCTAAGAGTTTTTTTTACGTAAATCTAATTATACCAGAAACATCCTACGTTCGGAGAATAAAGTAACACACGGCTATAAAAAATCTTGAATATATGCTCGATAAATTGTTCGGAAACAATATTCATAAAAGTGTTTAATCATAATATTAATAATCATTTATTTCTTGCCACAAAGTATTAGTTTCTGTTTAATTTCTAAAATTTAAATAACTTAAATCCAATTAGCTTTGTTAAGTGGAGATTGCTGTTGATATTCAAGTTCATCGCCCGCAGACTTGAAGTCTTGAGAAACACTCAATAAAATAAATTAACTGCTGTAAGTTGATCTTCTGGAAGCGAGGGCGCATTCTACCCACTGCTAATTTGTACTAGTTGTAGTAATTTAAAACATTATTTTATTAAAAAACTTCTTTGTAAGTACTCTCCAGAAAAATATTAGCTTTTTGTTAGAAGAAATTTTTCTATTTTTGTCGCTCTTAACCTTCATCTTATCCGAAGATGAGATGTAGATATGGCCAAATATGGAAGCGAACTAGAGCTGGATTCTTTAACCATAGAAGAACTGGCTTTCTTACTTCCAACTGCTGGAACATAACAATGCTGTTAATATTATTGTTAAGGCGGCATACTAAGGTAATGTTTTGATGGTAGTTAGCCAAAGGGAGGTGGCATTTAGTTATGGTGGAGGTTAGCTAAAGAGACTTAGTAGAAGCCCTACCTCGAACAAATCGAGCATATATTTTCTGCCCCCAGTGGGAATTTAACTTTGGACCTTATGATCTGGTAATGGTCATGGGAAGCCGATAGACGCGAGCATAGCAGGAACGATCAGTGGTTTTCCTCCGGCAGATAATTGTGATGATGATAAAGTCTTTTACAATAAATGTTCACCATTCGTAACGGCTATGTATCCCGCTTGTCACACTCACCGGATAATTGTATCTGACAGAGTGATCTCTGGATATTACATGAACTTACGTCGAGCGCAGGTTTTTATTGATGCTTTTTGGTGGACACGTGATATATTGCCCGTGACGTGTTAATATTACGCACGCTGTCCGTTCTGCCAATGTCAAACGTAAATAAATGATTGACCTTAAATAGTTGCATAAAGTTACATGTGTAATCTGAATAAAGGGAAAATGTCTGAATTGTTGGAAATCAGAGTAGGCGCATTGAAGGATTAATGTCTATGGAGATGGAGCAATAAAAATGACTTAATAAAGAGGAGGAATAGAATAGAATAGAATATATCTTTAATGTACATCAGCCAATTCAAGAAGAGACATACACAAACAACTAGTACAAGAAGATAGAGAACGCTGGCTAGTAGTTCGAAGACTCTGCATTCTATTACGATAAACCTAACCATGGGAAACGTTTTCCTATGGTTAGGTTTATCATCTCGAGCTTCTCTGTGTTTCGTAGGGAAAGTTAATTTTTAGTTGTTGCTGATACTGCTATCACCTGCCAGTCCGAAGCAAGACCTGTACTGAGCAGTGGGTGGAAGTAATCTGTTTATGATGATGGGAAATAAAACTGTCCTTTAACACAATGCAGATGAAGCATAACACTAACATTTGTGTGTTCTTTATTCTGTTGTAATAAGAGTGACCAACTGACGTGTGACGTTTGAAATGAGTTCTGTAGCTTCGTTCTTCAAAGCAATTCAAATTTGCAATTCTTCAGTTAAGCAATTTAAAAAAAAAATGCTTTTCAATTCCTTTCTTATTGAGAATGAAATTATGAATGAAAGCATATTCGATACCAGTCTCTACTTCTTATCGAAAACTTGTACGAGAGCCTTGAAATACATCAAATACAGATAAAATATGTTATAATTTAATTGTGAAGTAACTACCACAAACTTATTTGAGCACACGATTGGCTTTTGTAATATAGTGTGTACGACACGCACATAGATGATAAAACGTCGACCTAACTCATGCGACCTTTAACCACGACCTGTGCATCCTAGTCTGAAAGGTATATAATAACTAAGCGCTAACTATAAGCTAACGTGCACGTTAAGTCCTGTTTTTTGTATTGGAACTTGGAACGCGATAGTTTCAAAGCTAAATACATTATTTGCAATCAAGCAAGGTAGGTTTAATGCTTTTTTGATATGCCATTCGCAGACTAAACCTGGATATTTATAAATAAAATAGCAATGTCGTCTAAGATCATAGACAAATTTAGATAAACGGAATTGACACTAACGTTATTGTGCTATCTTCGTCTATTCTATTATTTACGATATAACGTTCTTAGTGACATTTGCAGACTATTTTTGTTTCAGGAACAAATAAAAGTGTATGCTGTCTTTAAATACTCATCGCTGATGTTGTCACGTGAAGTAAATACAGTTCATGACATGATATGTTCAGAGTCATGGTGAATTCTGTTTGTGAATGAAAAATAACACGTTTGTAAGAAATAGTTGGTAGGTACTACTCAGGAATGGGACCTATATAAATCAAGAGTAAGTATAATGCTTAAAGCTAAGAAGATATGTATCTCAATCACAACGAAACTCACAACTCATGACTCACAGCTCTCACGACTGGCTCTGAATATTGAAATATTTGTTTGTCAAAAATTGTAAGTCGTACTCATATTCAATTGAGGTTTAAAAATGAGGTTTTATTTTATTTGCCGCTTTAAAGTGCTGGCCACTTTGAAACAAAATTTAACCTTTTTAATACGATTAAGGTCTAGAGTTTTAAATTGAAAAAATATTGAAATCAGGAACAGTACTTGCAATATTGGCTTCAATTGATTTTACATTTGAGTTTAAACGTTAAGATGGATGTGTTGAGGCACTGATAACTCTATCCAATACACGTGCAGTACAAATTTATATCAGTACCAATTTAACCATAGGGATTTAAATTTTCAACATTATACCTTGTGGATGAAAAATGTCACAAAAACGTGTTTTCCTTTTTTTCTTGCTTTGTTACTTCTTTTTTAGCGTTTTTATTTAAATAAAAGCTTGTTTTTTACAAAACTTTTTGAAAATTAGTAACCTCTTTTGAAGTAATCCTTTATAAAATGATTGTATCGAGTGAAGCTGTAATCGCCAAAAGTGATCGACCACCAACTTCTTCGATAACGGAAAGGTGTGCGATCAAATCAACGATACCAACTGCTGCTGCATCGATTATTGCGATATCAAGGAAACACAACTACTTTGATGAACACGATGTGGACGATTAATATTTAACAGACTGTATATGAGTCCAACTATTACATAAACGATGACAATCAAAATACAATTATGAACTGAAAAAATAAAATAAAAATATATTCATTTGTTAGTAATAATTTATTTATATTATAATTGATCATAGAATTAGTCTGTGGTAATAGCAAAACAAATATTAATTTAAAAATATTATGTGGATGTCAGTTAAAATAATAAAAAATAATTATCTGACATTCAATGTTCTATCAGATATTTGAAAATCGAATTAATTCAATGTACGATTGACACTTCACGATAAAGGAGATATAGCTAGATAGAGATAGATATAGCTAGTACTAGACTATATTAACTACAGTTATTATTTAGTCTAGTTTTATTATAGTTTAGTGCTTGCTATTTTTCCTGTATCTCAATCTGGTGATAAAAGAAATATTTTCCGTTCTGTTCTATTTATAAATATGTACTGATGTGATGGTTGCAGAATGTTTCTAGAAAACCTTTGCCATTTTTATATTATTTTTTAATAGATGAAAAAACTAAGACAGCTTCCACTTAAACAAGTCATAAGAAATATTATTATTAGCTTAAATACATTCAAGGTCATTGATAGAAATGGTTACGTTAGCGTGCTTGGAAGAAAATAGAGCCTTAAACTACCCAAGATTTATGCTCCCCATCATTTAAATATAAAATATTGGACAACTTAATGTGCACCAAAATATTCTTTCTCTTAAGAAGATTGTTATGGTAATAAGACGTTAAAAACTACTTATTTTACGCTTGAACAAATAAAAGAAATGTCAGTTAAGAGCCCAGCTCCCTATGCAAATCATCCCGGAACATAAATCAGGTACCTACGCAACGATACTGTGACCAAAATTTTTTATTACATGGATTTTTTTTACATTATACAATTGTACCGGAAATATTGATTCTTTTGTTCTTATGGGTTTAATTGTCTACAAAACTTAGGTACAAATTATTGTACACGCTTCACTTCGAAACGATTGCTTTAACTTTTTATAATAATCTGATTTAACTCATGATACAGTCATTAAAATGAATAAATTAATATAAAACCTACAGTTGTAAATAAATGAACTGATTTGGGTTGTACTGATAGCTATTTTTCATTTTTTAGTATATGTTATTTGGGATTTCGCAAATCTTTTCCCTTCCTAAAGCAAATAACATTAATAAAACAAAAATTATAGTTTTTATTTGATTGTTATCATGGTGACCCTACACGCGTTAGAACTTCACCTTAACAGCGTTTGCCGAATTCGGAGTGAATTACGTGAGTATAAATCTTTCCGTTTGTTCAACAAAAAATGGGAGGAGAATTTGCGGTATAATCGTCTATATGTGTGCCATAATGGGGTCGGCTTACTACACCGTGAAATAGAAAATTTGATATCGATTAAAAAGGGAAGCATGTTCATTTTTAATTTTCCTATCTATACCGAATATACTGCTCGCCTGATTGTGGGACAGTGACGTCTTTTGTAGGATGTGCGATGCTATATTTGTATTTTTGAATATTATTTTAATAATTTATTGAGGAAAAATTCAATTCAATTCAATTCCTTATTTTGCGTTCCATAGTTACATAATATGAATCTTAAGACTATTAATGACACTATGGACCCTGTCGGGCACAACAAAATTTTAGGTTATACAGGAGAAAGGTAGATTTCAAGGTAGGTTTAAGTTAAGTGTTTAAATTTGTATAATGGTCCAATTCAAATATATGCATTCAAAATGCTAATTATCTAGGGAATGTTTGGAATTGTAAGTCAGTGAGTTTTTAAATGTAAAAAATAGATTTTATAGTATTTTTGTATTACAATTGTTTGGATGTCAGTAATATTAATATTAAATAATTAGAAATCATTATATTGTATTGTTTTTTTTTAAATTCTAATATGTCAATTGGGTAAAATGTCAAGTAGGTAATGTCAATAGTTTAAAATTTCTAGTGTTTATAAAGTGTAATGTGTAATAAATGTCAATGGTTTGTTTATTATTATTATTTTAGATATTGTTGAAGAAATCCGAAATTCATTACCGATAGTCAGACTCTCTTGGAGAGACTGATAGATAACACCACCAAAAAAGGTATAAAACCTTTTTTACGATAAATCAATAATTAATAATCAAAACTGACTGACGTGCGATTACATTGACAATTAGTTTGTCATGTCCAGGATAAATGGCATAAAAACTATATGATTTATTGTACACCATTAATCACAAATACAGCCAACTTTACAGTTGCTATATCAATCGTACAAGAGCGGTATTATCGCTAATTAGCAATCTTTTCCAGACAACTTTAGGGTGGACAAGATACAAAAGAATACGATAGATGAGTGAAGTCGTCATTTAAGGTCAAATAAAGGACACACTTATTTGGAATAAAATATTTATTTATTTATTTATTTTAAGGGCAGTCAACAAAAACACATACTAACAAAAATATTTAACTGTAGCGTAGACATTAAATTAAGTATAGTTTTTAATTACAGACAGCCACGGCATGCGATGTGGACTAACAGTTATAGTTATAATATCTTACGTTTATATATGTTTTTTAAAGTTAATATAGAAACACTGATTACAGGGAGTTTACGTTCCTGCTAATGATTTTGAAGTTAGCCTTGTATTTTCGTGAACTAAGGTGAAATATCTCCAACTCTCCTACTTTATTGTTCCGAGAAAGAAGGTTATAGTATTTCTGGACCCTGTTTAATGTGAATGTGAGGATAAAAATATTTGCAGCGGGTTTCGATTATTTATTGATAAAAATCAACTTACCGTGATGAGCTGGCAACTGTGTTTTTCGCTTAAAACAAACATAATACCAAAAATCCTAAAGTTAGTTAGTTGTTAGTTTTTCACAAATATTTTGAGACCTGATTCTCGTGTGTCCTTTTCAGTGGCTCCTCTCGCCCAAGACAGCAATCTTTATTTTTTTTCAAGTGTCCTACCATTATTGCACTGGAGATCTTGTTACAAACCCCTTTGTTTTATTATTTTCCCTCTTCAACAAGTGACTGGTGCTACTATATCTATCATCGGACAATGAATCGATTAGACTTGAATAAAATAATTCAAATCAATCGATTATTTCAACCAACATTATTTTATTTCGTGTAAATTTACAAAAAATCATGACAAAAGTAATAATTAAAAGTTGGTAAATGAAAATCGTTAAATTATCATTTTTTTCAACTCTATTTCGGATTACTCTTTCAATCTACACCTCTCTCTTTCTTTCTCTAATAGATGGCGTTCGAGGAAGACAGACGTAGTTTCTATACAATCTGCTAAAAAAATTAATTGTTGGTGAAACAAAGTTCAATGTTTGCATAAATTTTTCTTTTAAAATCCTTTAGTGTACCATTAAAGTACCTAAATATTATTTTTCTAAAATAACATATATTGCTTAATTTGTCTGATAAAAATAACGTGACATTGATAAACTGTTTTATTTATGAGTGATTCGGTCTAGACTCTGTCTAGACTAGAACCATAAAAAATTGTTTATATCTATAATTAAAAATTGATTACTTATGCGTTTAACCTTTGAAGACTTTGGTAGGTAAGGAATAAGACAGTATGAAAGCTGGTGAGGAAAGCAGTACATGTATAAGTTCTTTGTTTTACACCAATAAACAAAAATAAAATTCTTTTTCTGCTCACTGCAACAAATTTATCCAAAAAAGTAAATTTGCTAACAATCATGAGTTTTTCGCCTAAATATTAACAGTACGAAGTCATACCCGTAAATTCTGTTGGCCATAGCAAATGACAGTTCAATAGCAAACTGAATGCCATTAAAAACACATTAGAGTCAGAATCATTGGCGGTTTATAGGTCATTACCTCCGCGTGTATTGTTAGTTAACGGGTTAACCTTATCATGTATTGTAAAGAAGAAAAATCATCTTGAATAGAACGAGACTAAATGAAATTCTACAAATAAATCATTTTGTTATGCCCAGACACTTTTTTGATGATTAAAATAGAAATATAGCTAGCTTCAAAGTTCAATATCGCTTTTATACTAATAGTAATATAATTTACTATACTTTTTATAATTTCGTACATTAATTTACAATTATACACGACTAAATTATGTTTTTGTTTTAGTCAAATATACAAATTAGGGTAAACTTTAAAAATTTCACTATATAGAGTGTGTGCGGGCTTGAATACACTTATTTTTAATCAACAGGTATTTTATTATTAGCAAGATAAAGTTAGTCCATATCTGTTGTTGGTAATAAATTTAGCAGAAAGTCACCTTAATACCTCCGTGTTATAGTAATCATCATCACCAACAGCCTATTTGCATGCCACTGTTGGGCACTGACCTTGGTTGCCGTAACAACAGTGGTTGCCGTGACAACCGGGATCAACAGCTTAACGTGCCTTCGGAAGCACGGAGGAGCTTGAGATAGCAAATTTGATCGACCCATCCAGTGAATAACCATGGCGAAAGTTGCTTTATCGTTTTGACAACGAGCTCCTCGCAACATATAAATAATACTAAAAATACTCCAGAATGCATTCTATTGTTTCCTTTCTTATTGCTATTCACTATAAATTTTGCATATCAAATTTGCTAAAGTGAGAGATAGCTATTTGTTATAACCGATGCAATTCAATAGAAATTCTATATTTGGTCGCAGAGAAACGCAAGTGCTTATATTCAAATATTTTAAAATGTTCTCCGTTGTTTTATCATATATTACAGTGGCTGGAGTGTCGTTCAATTTGTTTTGAAGTTAGTTAAAGTAACGGTTATAATCACCATTATATCAAATCAACAAAAAAATATTTATATAATTAACTATCTCGTATGGTGATGGAAGACAGAAACTTGGTTTATATGGAAATTGTTGTTCGAGTTGGAGATTCTGTCTATAAAAAATGTATACACTCGTACCTTTTTCCATAGATTTCCAAAGTTCCAAATTCGACGTTTCATGCTATTTATAAATGTAGATGCTGTGTGTAAGTAGGAACGTTTGATTACAGTTGATTATTGTGTTACCGATTTTAATCAACACGTCATAAACATCCCCACAGAGGGGCTGGAGCCTACTCAAAGTAACGGTGAATACGCCTTAGTCAACCACGCTGGCGTAATGCGGGTTGGTCGATTTCACACACAACCTAAGAATTTCTTCACAGGTGCAGGTTTCCTCCCGATATTTTCCTTCACCGTAAAAGCTAATACAAATGAATTCAAAATTGGAAAACACATTGGTATTTAGCGGAGTTCCAACAAGGGACACAATGACTTTAAGCACTAAGCTACGGATTAGAGTGTTTTATATAATATGCTGCGTGCCTGCGTGTAACACGCTTCGCTATTTATTATGTGTATTTAAATTGGTATAATTGCCTCTGTGTAATTTTAACCCCAATTTCCTTGCTTGTTGTAGTGTTTATTTTGTAAGGTTCCATTCTACAGATGAGTTAGTGGCGACCTGGTGAATTGCTCGTGCAGAACTCAGGTTACCCCCGTGAAGGGCAATGGAGTTACCGGGGAGTTTTAGTGGGTATTCTCAGTGCCGCTCTATTGAGGTACTGAGTGAGCCCCACACACGTCCGTCGCTTAGCCAGTGGCGGGTAGGTCCGTAAATGGATTCCTCCTCGTAAAAAAAAAGATGAGTTAGTGGCATTAGATTTTTGAATTAAACTTCTTTATTCCACTGCAGTTGATGGAAAGATAATCACGTATTCAAACCAGTATAATATACATCATATTATAATTATAAATCAGTGAAAGGCCAACAAAATTCAAACCGAAATCGCCATAAGCAGAAACATAACCCTTTTTAAAATTAAATGACTGCAAACTTTACCACAAAATCTAGTAGTTAGCTATTTGAAAAAGCCGACTAGCTTTTATATTAGACAAATGTTTTCTATTTCACTTAAAATTCTTAAAACTTACTTTTACACATCATTTTATAAATGATGTTAAGATAAATTATATTTAAATAATTCTTCTAGAGAACGTTCTGCGATTGACAAAGAAAGAATATTTTAAATATTTTAGGAAAGCAAATTTTCTTTTGAATGGACCACATCTGTTTGTTAGATATCGCTCAAAGGTATTTGATATTTGCACACATGTCGCGCAGAGTGCGCTTTATACAAATACGAATTGTATTAGATTACTTTTATGCTAGTGATCGTGATTCTATCATGATCCCGTGCGAATTGCGGAGGATTTTTATTTATAGTTAAATTTGATGGACGTCTGGTACAGTCAGGACCCCTGTCTACATAGCCAGAGGACCTGGGTTCTAATCCCGGTAGGGGCGGATGCGACGGATGATGTCGCAGCATGTGACATACTTCTCTAGCCACCCTCACTCTGCCAAGGAACCCATGTTGCATGAAGGAGGGAATACGTGGTAAGGAATTCCGCGCTCTAGCTGTGCGACAGAGAAAGGAATCACGAAATCTCTTTATGCTCAACATAATCGTGGCGACTGTGACAGAGTGACTGCGTAGACCAGCACTAGGAAAGGAGAGGGAGGCATAAGGTCAAAGAGCTCTTCGGAGCACTCTCCATAGTACAAACGATAAAAGGCACTAGGCGACGCTATGTCGCGAAGCAATTGCAGTGGGTCTAGGGAACACCTTAGAGCCTCTGCAGTATACTTGGCCGGAAGTCCTCTACATCGCCAATAATACGCATAGCGCAACTGCATTTGTCCAGAGCATCAAGGAGGTACTAAGCCGAGACATCTCAAAGGTGCAAGCAATACTCCACACAAGACTGGACCTTGGTTTTGTACAGCAGGCATAACTGGTCATGCGTGAAATACCTACGCACCTTGTTCAGCACTTCGAGTTTCCGCGAGGAGGTCTTGATATCGGACGGATGTTTGTATATTTATTTAGGATATTTGTGACATTTATATAATGATTACTATTTTTATTTTCCCGTTATTTGATATCCGTAAGAATAGCTATTAATGATGCTTAATTTGGGCTACATATTGGTATGAGTGTAAGAAATATTATTATTATTTTCATTGTTTAATACAGATACAGACTTAGGAAACTCAATTTAAAATTTTATCTTTCAATCATCAAAAAGCTTAGATTTTTAGAAAGCTTGGGCGGTAAACGGGTTTCTCCTGTTTGTGAGATTAAAAAGATCTTAAATATAACACCGTCTGGACACCTGATGCACCGGGAATGGAATTACCAATAAATTTGATATCCACAAGTTTTTGCTCATTTGAACTAAATAAAATAATCAAATTAAAAATCATAAAATAACTGTTGATTTATCACTGCTCACTAAATTCTAAAATAAATACAAAACAACAACAGGACTGATTCGTAAAATGTATTCAAATTCTCGTCAAATCAAGATGAATCGCCGAGATTTCACAAACTTTCACATAATATTTCTCGGGCGAACTTCTCCAGTTTGCAGAACTAACGTTAACCTAAGGTTATGACAGAAACAGGCGCGTTGACTTCCACCGTATTTTTATGGGTTCCTTCACAAACAATTCCAATTTGTCGTAATGTCTTAATAAATGGGACAGGACTGTTTGGAAACTTTTGTCTTGCGTTGTTTATTTTGATATAACATACAAACAAAGGTTGTTAAGGAGTAGCGAACGCTAATGACTTTGTCCGATACGAATTGTTTCGTATTTTGTGACATCGGATTGTGTAATAATTGATTTGATTCAATATTTTGTGGATAATGGTCTTCTGCTTCATATAAACTTGTTGTTAGACAACTTTTTGTATTGTTTATATTTATTGTGGCATTTATCATCCTATCTAGACATTTTTCTGTTATGAAACATCTTTATCGAATTGTTAAAACAATTTTCGGTTTTTTTGTTGGTGTCATCCACTCTTTGGGCTAGCGGTGTGGTGTGATAGCCCAAACTCTCCATGTTTGTCTCAAGTATGGAGGCTTGTGCTCTGCAGTGGCGTCTCACCTTATCACCAGCCTATAAACGTCTTTATAGGTTGATGATGGTGATGATCTATCAAATTTCATCAGATTTTCTTTTTATGACATCGATGAGTCATTATCATCTTTCAAATCTGTAAGTCTAATGGTTTTACATAAATCATTGCATTTAACAGTAGTAATCTTTTATCTTTCATTGCCATCGGGTGTTTTTTCTAGAACTAGGCCATTCCAACAGTTGTTAGCTCTGCATTCATCATCGCCATATACTACTGTTTCAGTATTCAGTTTATGATAACTTTTATTAGTCTTAAAAGGTTTACGCATAAAGTTCCTAATGCTCACATTAAAGTTGAAGAAAGTACATCGTTTTTTATGTCTTTGTTTTTACATCAAACTTCTCATCAACATAGATTTAGTTCGTAAGTTATCTGAATGAAACATGACAGCTACATACATATTTTGGCCTAAATCTCACCTTACGGTAACTGACGATAAAGGCGAAGATGACAATCAACGCCATCTAAGAGTAGCTTGCCCTTTAACAGGAACTGGCTTATCTTAATATTGAATACCAGAACACGAAAATTCTGCCAATATAATTGTGGTGTTAGGTAAGATAACAACCAATTTACAAACGGGATAACAAACAGCTTAACCAGCCACCAAACCAAACCTATGAACCTAGGAAATTAAGATCTGAGGTCGTTTCTAGATGATACAGTCTTAATCTATCTTTAAGGGAAGGAGGTAGTTCGTTCACTGTCGACAGTTAAAGTAAAATTCACTATTATATTACTTAATTTAAAGACAGTAAACGGCGAGTTTTATTAATAATATACTAAGAGTTTACTTTCAACTGAATGTAGCTGTTAGATGTGGTTATCGAGCTGTTAATTTGGCAAGTACAAACAATTTCCTGGACCTCAGAATTAACAGCCACGAAAGCCAATCGCTTCTGCAAACATTTGCTCTGTTCCGTCAATTAGGATTGCGGCATATCATATCCTAAAAGTGCTATGGGAAATATTGTGTCTTTTATATTGCTAAGCATAACTGACGCTTAAAAAGTATTGTCATTATCAATTGTTTTTTTTTGTTAGTGAAAATGTATTTGTGTTTGTAGTGCATTGCTTATTAATAGTTTAAAAAAAAGGTTTACTTCGATTAAATTTATTGACAAAAAATATTGAAGGATTTTTACTTTATGTATTTTACAGAATAATTATTTGTATCTTATATATTATATTATTTCAGCAGTCTTAGTTCCTTATTACTACTAATGATCCTTTGGTTTCGAATCAATAAATGGACTAAATTACTTAATTACATAGGTCTCTTCAGACGTCTGTATTCAACGCCTCCATGACATAGACATACAATTAAACCATAATAAAAGTATACTGCACATTACTAGAAGTACTTTTAAGTGTATTTCTATACATCCGATCATATTTAACAACAAATTAAATTCTTTCATGCATGTGATTTTTAATAAGCACAAGAAATGTATTCGCTAAATTATTTATTAAGATCTATTTATTACGACACTAACGACACTATCAATGTATACACAAACATACACGATTAGTATATGCAGATGTTTAATAATAATTCTTTGCAGGTATATACAGAATTATCAAAATAGAAATACGACAACATAATACATTTTTCAAAGTAAAATTAAATTTTAATTATTTGTTAAGGCAAGACGTGTGATTCCTCTCATTTTCCTTTCAATACACGATTGGGGTCGCTAAATGGAGTCATGATTGTTCATGCTATTGTAAGTTTGAATATATCTATTTAACGGTGAAAACCTACCGAAATTAGAAATGTCTACTTGACGAAAGAATTTCTAATGTGATACTTATTACTCGACTTACAAAGCTCAAATTCCCGTTAGACACGCATGGCGAACCTCTACTAATAAAATCAGCCGCTTGAACATATTAATTCCAACCAGTGGAAACTACACAAACAAATTCAATATAGCGCTCACAAAACCTTGGGCCTACTGTTAGCGCTATCATGATTTAAATGTAACGAGCTAATAGGGCGGGGACAGATACGTTGTTGGATTTTATCAAGTTTAATCGTTTATGATATTCTAAACTGAAAAATACAAGAATTATAAATTTGTACGAAGCTGCTTCGTTATTCTTAGCGCTAGTTTCCAACTCACCTGGTGATGGAAGCAAGTTGCGCCAGGATACCGTGAAATAGCACAGCTGTTTATATTATTGTTATGGCGTAAGACTAAGGTAAGCTATGCACAATCAAAAAATGTAGTACACTGACTAGGTATTGAACCTGGTTCTCGTAACGACTAGATCATGGCGGTGTTGCTAATTCCTAGAAAATACTGTTACATTACACTTGTGTACTTGTAATTATGTAGGTACATGCCTTGAAGGAATGTAGAGCAATGACATGCTCAAATATCTTATTTTTATATAAAAATAAAAATCCATGGTTGTCTGATAATTTGTCATAGATAATAAAAATATTTCTCATACTCACGTCTATTATCTAGCTTAAATTAAGGATAATTAATAGATTGTGTTATGGTTTCTAGATAACGGAGAAATACATATAAGAAATAATAAAAAGTTTCTTCGCATTTTACATGAAAATTCAAGACATTTTTTTTCAAAGTTATTTTACATTTAATTACAGTATATGTGACATTTTTTTCGTCAACTTTCTGCCATATTGTAAGTAGAGACATGATCCCGTGGCTGTAGAAATTTTAGGACTTCTGATCAAAAAACGCAAAAAGTCGTTTTGGCAATCCTCTCTTGATGTTAACTTGCACTGCACTTGCACCCTCGCCCCTAGCGTGATACATAAGAAAATACTTTTAATTTTAAACAA
Organism: Acentria ephemerella; assembly: GCA_943193645.1. Taxonomy (NCBI): domain Eukaryota; kingdom Metazoa; phylum Arthropoda; class Insecta; order Lepidoptera; family Crambidae; genus Acentria; species Acentria ephemerella. Next base: position 1,406,950 of record OW971894.1, read on the forward strand.
TTTCCTTAGACAAAATATTTCCTGTTTTTAGTTAATTTATTAGTTTCTTATTAAAGATGCGTTTCTTTCACAGAGAGTACAGCCAAAGATATTTTATTACAAGTTTATATATACTATATGCGAAAACACTTTTTTCCCGACCTAATTAATTTACGAAATAAACATGCATGACTTATGAACAAATATTTGTAAATACAAAAAAAACCCACGAACTTAAATGAAAATCTTGTATACTAAAATTTATACTATACAGACACATGTCTTCTCCCCGTTGATCATACTTTTATTACTGAATTAATCCCACCAATTTAGTTCTTGCTGAAGTTTCACTATCGCTTTTGTAAAGTACCATAAAGATCTGGCGCAAGATACAAGATTACGGCGGTTCTATTAAGAAACCATCGCTTTTCATATTGCAGGTATGATTTACATTATACGAATTATTTCTGATTACGATCATAAATAATGGTAGCTAAACGTGTGTCTGTGTAGTTAAATACTAGATAGACTTAATGTTTCTCCACCTACAAATTTAGAGTAATTAATTAAAAAAAGAAAAATAAAATTAAAAAAAAAGTATAAAAAAAGAATAGCAATTAAAAAAAAATAAAAAAAATATTTAGAATCATAATTACACACAAAGTATGATTGCAATAAGTACCGTTTTTGCTTATAAGCTTTGTTTCTTTAATGAAGTATTAATATTATGTATTGCCAAATACTACTTTAAGCTAATAGTTTAAAATTTATAACTTCGGAGGAAAGCCAAGATAGTTTAAAAATCTGTCAGCTTATACCTTGTACCACGCTTAAGGGTCTTACTTTAGCGGCACGGAGTAGAAATTAATTAGAGGAGGAAGGCAAACTTGGCCGTAGTCGTCGCTTATTGGGCTCTGAGTAAAAATATGAGACAGCTATAACGATGTGAGGAGCCATTTTTATAGATAAAGCAATATATATCAACTCTACAACATCGTTCCAATTTCGAAAATTATTTTACGAAGACAACTGTAGATGCTTTATTAATATCAGTATTAATATCATCATTAGTATCGGGTAACTAAGGAATGGTTGATAAGCGAATCGAAGTACAATTTAATGAAAGAGTCTAGACATCTACCAATTCAATCACAAATCAATCATGATAAGCAAAACCTGATACATTTGTACTAATTTTCTAAGATTCAGTACAACAGAGTAAACAGCTCTGCGGCAGATCTGGTTATATACACACACACACACACACACACATGTATACACTTAGTAATCCATACTTCACAGGCTCACTCTTACACTTACTAGTTTTATTTTATGTTTTCTCATAAGTTGTTTATTAATTGTGCAAACTTTGATGCTGGGACTCTGTATTCTTTTTACTGAGGTGGGCGTTAATGTCTGCGACACAGTTTTATTTTAAACTAATGTAGCCATTATCGTTTACTTTTTTATGTATGCCTATTTTTGTTCTAATAAATAAATAAAAAATAAATAAATAAAAAAAAACTTCTACTAGGTTTGGTGGGTGGTATGGCTTTAATTAATTCTGTCTGGCTAGCTGCCACCTAAGTATACCACCATGACAATAATGTTAACAGCATTGTTGTTCTATCAGTTGGAGGTTATAGGTCTAATTGGAGGTCCAGGTGTAGTTCGCTTCCATTTTGTTCCTTATCTTTACTTAAAATCTGGTCAAATTAAGGCAAAGAACTAACCTGTTAAGAATTTGAAAAATATGACATGGCGCACGCAGCTAAGCAAAGTGAAAACATTTTTCAACATACAGATGCCGTTTAAAGGGTTATTATGATTTAAACGAATTTGCTTATAGTGACATAGAAATAAGATTCAGATTAAGATAACAAGGACGACATATAAGCATGACATCTGGTTGTAAAACTACAAATGGATATTGATCTAAAGGAACATGCAAGATACTCAGCAAGATTCGTGCCGCCCTTTACATTGATATTTGGTTATTTTAGAATAGAATAGAATAGAATAAATCTTTATTGTACATCAGCCAATTCAAAAAGAGAAACACTCAAAAAAAAACTTAACTAATTTTGTACAAAGGGCAACCTTATCGCTAAAAGCGATCTCTTCCAGGTAACCTTAGGATGGACAGGATTCAAGATAAAGTACTTGAGGGAAGTTGGCGACGTATAAAATGATAAAACTTATTACATAAAAATAATTTAAACAGTTTAATTAAACAGTTCGCAATAAAATACAATTATAATATGAAAATAGATTCCATTCAGTCTTCAATGCTTCATTGGAGTTCAAGTATTAAACCCCGTTGACCCAAACTATGGATCGGTCGATTCCTTTTGTTGACACAACAATCCCAGATTCAGTGTTGGAGATATTCACACATTCATTTCGTGGGTCTAATGCGTTTCAATGTTAATTGGATCATTTTGTCTGGAATCTATGCTGGAGGAAATCACGAAAATTAATACGGTTTTCGTGAATACCTCCACATTTTCTCTCCTAACAGTTTGAAATTATAAATCGGATTTAATTATTGATTCCTAAATTATAGGTATGTTCAGAATATGATTCAAAAATTAATCGAAATTCCAATTTCACATTATGAACAATAATTGAGAACAAATATAAATTTCTTGGCTTGGTCGTGTATATTTTTGTAATGTTTATATGTTGTTGTGTGTTTTGATAGGTCTGAAGAGGGTTTAGGCTATTTTTATACCCCTAGATGATAATCATGATCCTAGAGACCCTCTATTTTTAGATTTTTATTAGAAATAAATTATAGTCTATAATAGTATTTACAAAATTTTGAACTTATCTATCATAGCCTCATTTAAACTAAAAGTATTACCATTTGATGGCAATGTCTTCTACATCCATATTCACACCAATCACTAAGATTAACCTCTCAGAGGGAAATAAACATTGTAAACCAAATCCTTAGCAAAGGAATGCCTTAATGAATAGTCCTTATCTTAAAGCTGTTTGCTGTAGAGATTCTGAAGAGGATGAAATGAAATGTCAGTTAAAATCAGAATACGTCAGATTTAGGAAATCAAGATCGGCAAAGTTTGACAAGAATGATGGATGATATCGCTTTGAGTACTGTATCTTATGTAAACACTATTCAAGGCAATAAAATTTTATAATGTATATATGCTTAACAAATTGATTATTTAAGACTAAGAACAAGAAAAAACCTGATTAAATCTTTGGCTGGGATTGGAATTACCAAAGTGTAAACAGTTTTCCGTATACCTAAGTGTACAACTTATTAATTTGTATTTTACGAAAGCGTCATCATTGTGATTGTATTAATTTCAAGTGTTTTAAGCTCATGATATATATTCGTAAGTACTAGTAATAATATTATTAAATTGATAATCAGAAGTGCATGTGTGCGTTAATCAAAGCTATAATGTTATTTACGTAACAATTAACACACACAAACGCACACATGACATTCGTAACTAAAAAAATTCTTATCCAAAAACACTCATTGAATAGAAATAATTTTACTCATTACGTCATTAAGAGATTCGAACTCGAAATCCATAAAATTGTAAGTTATGTTGGTAGTTATTGAATAAACGAAAATATATATGTTTTGTGGTGAATCATATAGATTTGATAGAAAATATTTTACGAAAGAAGAAATCATGTATTTATGTTATTACACGATACAATGAGATTATTGGAAAAATACTAACAATCCCTCCCGGATCAATCCATCAATCTACATTACTAGTATTAGCGTGGACTTTAATACCAGTGAACTCGCAGTACTGTCTTTAAGCCGAATAGTGCCTCAGTCATAGTGATTGGGTGTTTTGTCGACACTTTAGGCCCCCGTGCCGTATCTCAGACGAACAGACACCATTAACTTATTTGGGTCTGAACACGGTCATGAGCTGAAGCGATATTCTCGCAAGCGTGTACATAAGATTAAAAACTATAATTAGAAGAATAATATTTCTCATACACACACAAATTATCGAGCCTAAAGTAAACAAAACCAAGACCTTGTTATACTAGATAACGGAGCAATATTGATAGTAATATCCAATAATCCATGACCCGTGAATAAATATTTGTATTCATCACACAATTATCTGCCCTTGCAGGGACCTCTGGCTATGATAAGATGGCCACATGATATTATGATAAAAGAATGATACATGATGATGATTTTCCTCATGTAGAAAGGCCTGTAAGTAACTTAATTGGGAATATGCATACTAGTGTAAATAAATATTATTTTAAAATTAAAACTAACAATTTATTTAGTATATATTTAAATTCTATAACTGGGATAATTTGTAAATACCCAGTTAATACCCACTTAAAGTTATCACTATTACCTTTAATTACATTTGTTTATTTTTTTCATACATATACCCTGTTATGACAATTTAAAAGAACACTGTTCAAAGTCAAAATTTTGACTTTGACTTTGAACAGTGTTATGTATATGTAGGCTAATGATGATGAATAAATAATCATTCTTCATTTTCTTTCACACCATAAGGTATGTTAAATGTTATGACCTTAAAGTAATTAAAATATTCTTGATTATAATTATGACCTTTAATTTTTAATGTCTTCATGTTTTTTATGTCATTCTTCTTCATGGAGCTTTGAAAGCTGTTACTGAAATAAGTAAACAGTTGTTAAATTCAGTTACTTATTTCCATTCAGTTTTGTATAAGTTTGAATCTGATTCTAATACTATCATTGTTGTTGATAATGATTATGTTTTATGTATCAACCTCAAAATTTTAATATCCTGTTGCAGAGCCAGAAGATTTGTACTAAAGGTATTTCTCGCTATTTACGAAGTCTAATTCTTGTCCACTGTACCCTCACCCACCAACTGTCATGGGCGTAACCACGGACGTAATGAACTAATGATGCTGACGCATCCGCCATTACCCCGTGCCCACTGACAAAGAATACTCTATTGTGCCCTTTGGTGCTCAAAGAAACGGTTTTCAGGGGTTTAGTTGATTAAATTCTGCTATTTATTATTGGGTCGGGTCCCCAAATCACTGTATTCATTTAAGTGGAGTGCCTCATAAAATATTTAAGGTAGTAAATTTTTATTAAATTTTCAATTTAGTGTACATGATTTTTTATGATTTGAAAGTGTCATTAATTTTCGGTATGTGCTCCATCAATGATAAAATCATTATTGCAACCCTGAAACAGTTCCCCAAATAAGATTGAATTCGGATTATATTAGACATATTAAAATGAGTGTTTTGATCAACTATCGTGTGTTTTAGTAAATAATAATAAAATTATCAAACTTGATAAATAAAAACACTGTTGATCAGTTGAAGGAAAATTTATAATAGACAAAAAATAATGACAGTATAAAACAAAAGACAAAATATGTTTAAAAGCAAAAAGTAAAGAAAATATCTAAAAAGCTTTTATGTGCTTTCGTGCACAAATGTGTAAATATTCATTGGTCGGCTGGTCGGCCTTCGTTGCTTTAACTACTCGTTCGGTTCTAAAACTGATTACTTGTGCTTTACATATATACCAACTTGATAATCTTATGAACTACAGATGCCAGTAGTTAAAGTTTTCCCACAGAACCTCATATCTGATTCTAGTTCGTGGGCAAATATTTGTCGTAGATCGTTCCATAGCTTATTCAGTTCAGAGCTCATTATTGTGTGATCAAGTTTCGAAGACGTAAGTAAGGCTGGATTTGTAACTCACATTGGTCAAAACTTACCTATAGGTACTGACAAATTTTTGGGAGCGATTAGGTGAATTGCTTCGGCAGAACCCAGGTCGCCCCCGTGAAGGGCAATGAAGTTACCGGGGAGTTTTAGTGGGTATTTCCAGGTCCAATTTTATGGAACTGGGTGAGCCCCACACACGCCCGCCGCTTAGCCAGTGGCGGGTAGGTCCATAGACGGATTCCTCCTCGAAAAAAAATAGGTACTGACAAATTTCGGATCTCAAGTGTTTTAGTATTAGTCTTATATTTTTGTGAGAAAAATGACTTAAAAACATAATGATTTGTTGATATTGTAGTGGTCTTAGGCAATTATTTCGTAATTAATTTATTATTGTAAGAATAAACCCCTTTCACCCAATAACCTGCATTAGACTAGTGTGGTGTTATCAAAATCGGAAATATCAAATACTATTTAGGTATTTAGACGACCATCTGGTCGAGTGGTCAGTACCCCTGTCTACTTAACGTGGTGTCCAGGGTTCTAATATTAGTAGGGACAGATATCTGTATAATGAGGATGAATATATATCCAAGAGAAATGGATGTTTGTTTGTTATTTTAGTATAATATATTTATAAACATATTACTATCTATTTTCCGTTATTTGGTTCCGTTAAAAAAGCTGTTCACAAATATATAATAATTCCGTTATGTGGTATCCATAACACAAGCTCTTAATGATACTTACTTTGAGCTATATAATAGGTGTGAGTGTGAAAAACTTATTAAAATAATATGGGTATATAGATAAATTGGCAGTGATTATTTCTTAAAAGATCTACCACGAGGGTAAAGAGAGAACGAAAAAAAAAAAAAAAAAAAAAAAAAATAAGAGATAAATTATCATGTATAGATTATGAAAAGATATCCACGTTTATAAATCCGTTAGCGAAATATCTTCTGTGATAATAAAAGCTGTACTCGTTAAAACATTGACAAATATATAAGCGCACATAAAAACCTTCTTAAATGAAAACCTCTTGCATTATTTAGCGTGTGTTAAGAGCACTTGTGAAGATTACCCGTCGCGGCCAGGTACTCTCCATGGCCATCATTATGATAATTTTATCGGCAAATTTCGCCTGCAATGCCTAAACTCTGCGGCACACACCAGCTCTAGATAACGGACAGTGACAGCACCTTATTCTTTGGTTTTCAAATCTTGTTTGTACATTCGGCTAATATAATTTAATATTAAAAGTGTAACACTAATAATTACTAATACAGATAATATACAAAATCTATGTAGTAAAAGAGTCTTAATGTAAAAAAGTATTTATTGGTCATTTTTTAATTTTTTACTCAGGGGGTCAGTACATATGCGCCGGCGCAGATCTCTCGCTATACTTTTCCATAACAGCCGTATATTTCATACGCAGTTTTTTTCTCCATTACATCCGTGCTTGACATACATGTGATTATTAATGGTCCAGCTAATTGTAATATTGAAAAATTGTTATCATCATCACCCGTCGCCCCCTGCATGGGTCTCTAAACCAATCGGTTCTGCGCCGCCTGCATCCAGTCTCTTCCCACGACCATTTACTAGATCGTCCATATTATCGTAGATCGACTCGGCCGTCACTCGAAGACATTACCGTACTGTCAATTTCTACTATAGGGTCGCAATTCTTTGGGTTACGCCAGCGATCTTTTGTTCTCAAAATTGAAAAAATATATATACAAGAAGGAAATACAGTCCGACTTTAATTCCAATGGTTGTAAGTTTCCCCCTTAATTGAAGACAGAAGAACCACGTTATTGTTACAAATAAAAAGTAAATTGTTTTATAAAAAATACGAAAACGAAGAATTTATCCATTCATTGAAATATTCCCCTGTTATATTATCAAAATTGCTAGTAAATTACTCCCAGACATTCAGAAGAATGATGTGAATGTAGTATAACTAATAATAATTATGTTAGAAGTCCATATAACACCTCCCTAGAGGTGTCATTCCAGCCCAAATTACAGACAGCCTGAAAGTCGCTGAGTTAGTGTAACGTGCTAACTTTGGTAATAGATAGGAAATCGGGGAACATTTGTCGCTAGATTAAATAAGTAAAATGGATAGGTATCTTTAAATATTGACAATGATTAATTATAAAATAAAACTAATGCAAAGATCTGGATTTATTCATTGTAGCTAGATATTATGCACTTCACCGACTTCTGCAGCAGGATCAAGTAAGACCCCGCGAGTGCAGCGAGGCGCTAGCAGAAAAGGACATCTTATATAGGTTCTGTTCCTATATAAGATGTCCTTTTTGAAGCATAACTTACATATGAACAACAAAGCGAAGCAATCCATTTTTAACTATTTATTAGTATCCGATGGAATAAAATTTTGCATATATCTTTGGTCGTGGTGACAATAAGATCTGCAATATTATAGTTATTTCAATATGGCCGCCGCATTAGATTGTAGATTCCATATATTTTCCTTAACCCCTCAATATAAAATGAAAGGGCTTGAAGAGCATAAAACAAAAAGTTATATGTAAATAGTGTGAATGTTGTCAACAAAACAATTTTTAATTGACCCATCCATAAACCAAACATGGTCAAAGTCATTATCGAAACCCGCTCGATCCTCTAAATATATTAGTAACATACATATATAAGTGTACTATATAAATTATACTGTTATATATAAGAGTTGAAAACGTAACGTAACGTAACGTTTCTCAAATAATTTCAGTGTCACATATATTCATCTTATATGTATATTCGTATACTTTGTACTATTTACAATCATAAACCATTTAACATTTAACGAATAATAATTGATTATTGTACACCGTTCAATTGTGATCGATTTCTCCTTTTTCCTTTCCTACTGTGGAGCTAAGAAGCACGCCTGTCTACATAACAAGATATAATATGACATTGAACTGTTAGATCACCTGTTCACAACATACTGTCAAACAGTTTCAAGTTCTCAGTTAGATAAAAAACTTACGGTGTTCATAATATACGACAATATATATATATATATATATTATCCGAAATCCCATCAACTTGATATAAGGTTTCCTTCTTTCCCACATTGAAAATTAATAAAAAATATTTGTAAATATACATCCAATATTACCGAGTATATCTAACTTCGCAAGATTGATTTGAAATTACACATAATAAAAATGAGAAAAGAATGTGACTCAAGAGAATTGTTGACGGAAAAAGTAAAATTAAATGGGAAGTCTAAGAGGAACCATCAATTCCTTTAATATTCGTCTCATTAGCTATAATTCAGTAGGAATAGGCATTTCACTGTTGGAATTTCTGCCATATTTTAGCTCGCAAGCGGTCGTTCAGTTTAGTATAAGATTTAAGTTGTAAGCGATGAGCGTATTTGTAGATTACTGTATCTATTGCAACTATTACACCTCTGTGCTTCCCCATGTATGTTTGTACCCAATGTTTTGATTTCTTTAAATAACTATGTTGTAGGATTTACAAACAAAAAATATAATGTGTTCTAAAAATAAGGAATGAAATTCATAAAGTAGAGATTGCAGTTTATAATTAGACAAGCCAAAAAGATGTGACATATTAATAGAATACAATGTTATTAGAAAAAATATATGTCACAAACTATGCAGCCAGGGTGTTGTATATTATAAAGTTATATTTAAAAAAGTTTGGTCCAACGATGTGAATAACAATAAACTCCGCCGAGTCTATAAAATTGAGTAAAATATCGACTCATTTAGTTAAAATTTAACATAATCTTATTTATGCAAATTTCAGCTCTTTCAGTGTAATAATTTTGAAGTAAACTAGAGTAGCTGTTCCAAGAGCTGTAAATTCGTCCTATGTTGAATTCCACCCTCCATTAATTTTTAATTTTTTCGAATATATTTCTTTACAAACCAATTAGTAATATTTATAAATCGAATAGGTCACTTAATTAAGTTAGGTTAGGTTAGAGCAGTGACATATCATTGTTTACAGTTCAAAAACTGTGTCTTGTGAAGATGAATAATGGGCGAATTTTCCTCTCAAGCAATCAGCAATCACGGACGACAACGTTTCTATTATTTTGATTAAAAACATTAATAAGCAAGAGTTTACCATTTAAGCCACCCGCTCACCTCTTGCGCCTCACAGTCCCACGCCGCGTTTCTATTTGAGAAGATAATTTTCTTCTTAATTAACCCGCTGTTGGATAATGTATTTAATTGGGCCATTGGAACGTGTGAGATGTAATGCCATACAGAAGAAACTTTAAAATTGTAATATTAGATGGGCCATTTCACTCGAATTCAATGGAGTCAAACTTATATCATTTGCCTATTTACAAAAGCTTTTAAAAGATTTTAAGAATGGGTGATAATATCATGATATGATATGATGATGGTACCGTCAATGATATTACCCACATGTGGGCTTAGTAAGTAAAATTGGGGTTTAACGGACTTATATCTTGGTATATCATTGGAGGATTTATATCGACGGGTATCGATTTCTGGATACACTATTGGTAATTCCCTATAGCGCTAGAGCATTATGTGGATACCTTTAAAGATTCCTCCCTTGACTCCAGCGAGTCCTGTAAAGAGTAGCATTCAGACTTTAAACACTATTACTACCCGGTGAAAATCCGGTAATTTGCAATACACGCAATATTATCTTATATTTAAACGCTTACAAACTGTGAACTGTGTATATGCTATTGATGAGAGAAATACTAAACAAGAAGAAGGTCTTGATAGCCCAAGACCTCTGTGAAGAACTTCAGATTACAGGCTTTAAATCAATTTGTCACGTTAATTGAAAATACCATATCTAAGTTTGTTAGTGGTAATTTGTAATTATAAATAATTGAACACTAATTATAGTATACGCAACACAGGCATTATCTTCGAACATTAAAAAATTAAGGCGTAAAATTACTCGTGTTGTTTCGACTTCATTAAACAAAGTTAACATTCATAACATTCCTACGTTGGTATCGTTATAATTTAATTTATCAAGTATTCTCGGAATAAGTAGGTTTCCCTCTTAATTGACTTCTCAATGTTAAATGTTCAGAAGAAGATTTATTATCGTATTAATTAAGAGGCTTAACCCACTCAGTGTTAAAGTTTTCTAATTTAACCCTAAAATTCAGTCCCAGGTCGATTTGGTGTATACAATAACTTCGGAGTTAGTTATTCCCTGTGTTCACCTCGACAATACGCAGAAAAAATGTAGGAACTGTTTTTTATCGTATTTGGAATTATTAACAGTCAGTATTAACCCACTCAGTGTTAAAGTTTTCTAATTTAACCCTAAAATTCAGTCCCAGGTCGATTTGGTGTATACAATAACTTCGGAGTTAGTTATTCCCTGTGTTCATCTGAACAATACGCAGAAAAAATGTAGGAACTGTTTTTTATCTGTGTTTGGAATTATTTACAGTCAGTACCGTGATCAATTTTGATACTATAGCATGGGTTCTCTGGGTTCCTTTTATTCTTCACGCGGTAGCTTTGGTCTTCATCTCACGTGAACATAAGTGATGGAAGTGAGCTACCCTTGGATACTGTGGATATTGCCAGAACACAAAAACGCTGTTAACATAAGCCTCGCGAGCGCGATGGTAGATTTATGGTTAGATTACCCTTCTTCCAGAATCGACTCTACCTTGGTGATTCCCGATCCCGAGCTCTACAACAGTTCTATAACTTGGAGAAGCGTTTTAAGGCTAATCCTGACATCCGTAATAAGTACGTGTCATTTATGCGTGAATGTCTAGACCTCCAACACATGTCTTTGTCTACCTTTGACCCATCCCGAGAACATTATTATATTCCTTACCACGGTGTGTTCAAGAGTACCGGGGACAAAATACGTGTTGTGTTAGATGGTAGCAGCCCGCCGCCTTATGACCGCGTAATTTTGTAAAATAATGGGAATTAACTGGCGGATTTACAAAAAGCCCTAAAATAATGCGGAAAAAATTCAAAAGAGAAATAAATGGTCCTTAAAAAGAACACTTTTGAGCCGGCAAGGTGAGGGTGGCTATGGCAGTATGTCGCATGCTGCAGCAGCACGAGCGTTCTTCACATATGGACTCCTCTACCACTTGTCATTAGGTGGTTGACTTATCAGTAGTGTAGTCACTTGCTGAGCTTTTATAAAAAAAAGAAAAAAAATGGTGCATATGCATTTTAACCTGAAACTTTAAAGAATTTATTTTAATCTGCCTCGGTTGTCTATTGATTGAAACTTTCAGCTCAGTTTTATTGATGGTACGGCTTTATCTAAGTAGCTAGTACCATTTTATTTGATTCTGACGTCATTACGATAATGATAACAGAAATGTTGAAATACGGCAGTTAGAGATAAGGTTACTAGTTCCTCTGTGGTTCAGGAATCAGTATAACTCGCTTCTATCTATTTATTTATTTATTTGGTCAACAAAACAGTTTTATAGATTAAATCAGCAAAAATCCTAAAGCCAAACATATGCATTATTAATATTTTGCACATGTAGACGTGTTAATTCACTAAATTGTTCCTTAACCGCTTTTTTAAAAATTCTATATCTTGAATTGAAGACATCTATACGAGGGTTTTTAACCAAAATCTCGTTGTAAAGCCGACACATTCCACTCAGAGAATTATAAGCGATGTGTTATTTTTATTAGTCTGTAAATAAAAAACTGTATTAGATGTTGTTGGATTACACTTTATGTTAATATTTAGTTGGTCTAATAGGTAGGATTTCAATTTTTCTTTTTTTTCTTTTTTACTTTTTTTTCCCATATGTTTAAATTGCTTCTTAGTGAAAGCAGATTTAGTTCACCTTTTATTAAACCTTTGAGAACAATAAATCGGCTTCTATTTTTAAAATAAGAACGGATCCAACCAAGCAGAGCTTCTATTTCACAAGAAGTTAGAGTAAAAAATACAATTAAAATCATTTACGTGTTTTATGGTATATTTACAATCACCTCTCACGGAGGACTCTCCGTTATATTTCGCGGCTTCTCAAGTGTAAGGTAGGCTCTAAGCGACGAGTCTTATCCCTGTTTCTGAAGGGGCCTTGTCAGACATGCTGTCAGGCGAACACGAGTGATAAGGGTTTGGTTTTCCTATTAAGAAGCATGGTACCCTTGAACAGATCGTCAAATTCAATACCACACCAAAACATCTTTTTTATCTTAATTTATCTTAGTATGTCAGTGTGAATTTATACATTAGAAGCAAAAAACTAAAGCTATTAACACTACTGGTACCGCTACCGATTACTTGCTTATTGTATACTTAACCAGTGCTAAACTTTATAATATCACAACAAAGTTAATTAACTTTCTTGTTGTTATTAGAACCGTTAAGCTGTCTGAGCATATATCTCACAAACAATAGCACGAAGCGATTTCTTCATGCGATTTTGCAAATGCCTTTGCCCAGTAAAAAATATATAGAAGGCTTCTTATTAAGTATTACACAGTGAAAAATGCGAGAGTAGTACCATGAATCTTTGTATGAAAAACGTTAATATTGTATTCGTTATTACGCCATATGCACGATTAATGGTTTGCCGGATTATATTTTAAAATAATAATTATTGAGTAGAACCAAGAAAAATTATGTCTAGCTTTATTCATAGTCCATATTCCAATTCTGCATTGATGAGAAATCCTTTTTTCGTAATCCAGTAAATCTGAATAATGGATCCAGATATCACTCTTAATTTTTATTTTCCATTTCAATAGAATGATGTGTAAATCGACTTTTCAACGAATAAAATCCACTTGAGTCGTTTTGACGACACCAATGACCCTTTTGCGATCCCAATTGGACTGTCTCCACCAGACTAAAGTTTTCAAATTAAAATGAACTATAAAGCCTTGTATTAACAACTGGTTTGGTTTAAAGCCTCCATACTACAGAGCTAGCTTAAATAAGCCATCCACTTACGTAGAATTCTTGAAGAAAGATGTTTTGAAATGACCTTATTGAACATTTTTTAAAGTTAAGTTATTTACATTAATCACAGAAAACCTTTACTACTTTTACCATAGAAATTTCACTAAGCATTAGTTCCTCTCCAATAAAGTCGTAAAACGACAAAAACTATTTCGATATGTTTATACTTATTGTAGTTTAGTTTCCAGGTGTTTTGTTTATTGATAATGAAGAAAGATGTAAATCTCTATTCCTTCTAGAGTTTGGAGATGCATTCTTATATTATCTGGGCACAGAATTCAACTTGAAATTTGTCGATAGAGTGCTTGTTAGTGCAGGAAAAAGTAGATGGCAGCAAGCCTCGTGGGAGTTCATCTTTTAGTTGAACCTGTGACTCTAGTTTCACTAGGAACAAACCGTCCAATAGAAACCGAAGATTTTTCTACCTGCACGATTATTATTTTTGTCGGCGTTATTCGTGGAGGCTCCTAGGGCTGCTTCCGCTTAATTCACTTTAGTGGACTCTCTTTACCGTGTATCAGGAGCTGTAGAGTCATTTTAAGCATAGCGGCCATCGCTATGCTTAAAATGACTCTACAGTAAAGAGAGCGCTAAGCATCAACTCTATCAAATGGTTAAGTAGAGATTGTAGGAACAAATATCACACTATGTGATGACCCGTGAAAGACCCCTCTTACTGCTTACGTAAGAGGGGTCTTTATGTGAATAAAGCCAATGAAGCCTGGAATTTTCTCTAGCCATCTTCAAACTTTAAGGTTCTCGGTCAATAGGTTATTTTAACTAAACCTTCAAGCTTGCTATATGAACCCATGCTATACGAAGAAAGAAATACGTGTTCCAATCTACGAGTAACAAATTTATACTCAAGGATATATAGTACATAAAATCTTTGATTGAAACTTTGTATCAGGCGCATTAGAATAATATTAAAATATTCTGTCTCAATTATTAAACCTTGTTTATCTTGTTATGCCAATGAATTTTTTGTTTCTACCAGAGTAAAATGATATATCTTTTCGTCAAGAATCTATTTTCAATCATATTGCGTTGGCAAAAGGCATCTATATCAGAATTTATTTGAATTAAACAAATACCACATCAACAACATGTAAAATGAATATTTTCACAAACAAATAACTCTAGAGTCCCGTTTGATTCCCACCACGTGCCCGAGGGCGGGATTCCTTTGGAATTCACGAGTTATTTGCATACAGTGAGTCGAGTTTGCTTTTACTTTTTTTCCATTAATGAACAGACCCATTGCCCTTTTGTGGGTTCGATAGCTTTTATAAATTTTCAGCGGTTCTGTTTATTTGGCTTTCGTTTGATCATGCGATGAGATAAATGCTAATTTATTGCTTAAAAAATTTCCAAGTAAACTAAATGAACATACTCATGTAGAGAAAGTTGAAGAGATAGATGGCGTAATTGTTCCAGCGCGTTGTCATCGATTACGATGAACAAAACCACTTCACCATGGTTCGTCTCTGGATGACTTAATCAAAATTTAATTTCGCAAACGCTAGAATAACAAATTTTGATTTGAATGGCTTAACGGCATTCTAAAGCACGGAAGACTGTGTTTTAGAATGTCTGACTATTCCAGTAATCGCTCAACCTCCTCACGTGTTTCCTTCTTGTAAGAAGGCTGCTCATCAGTATGACGTATATTGGCTGATAAGGAGTATGATGTAGAGTATAAACGTTGTATTGATAGTATTGATAAGTTGCAGAAACAGAACGAAGGGAATTGATCTGAAATAAATTATAAATCCACTGCCAGCTTAATGTACCCTAGTGATAATAATAAAGCAATGGATTTGGTATAAAATTCAGATGATGGATGATTCTTTCCGTAACAATTGGAGTCTAGTAATACACAGGCTTGCAACATCTAACACAGTCATAGAAAGTCACTCATGTCTATGCCAAATTTCAAAAATCTGAAAATCATAAAAAAGTGAATTTCTGTTTGTCTCTCTTAAATTCCAAAAGGCTTCGTCATCATTATCTTCATACCAGTGAAAAGACGTCCACTGATGGTCTTTCTCCCCCAAATCTCCAAACCGATCGGTCCTGTACTAAGCGCATCCAGATGAATGTGTTGCCTGGTAGTGTCGGATCCATACGTCATCACTGACAACACACTTTTGTCTTGAGACACTGAGGTAGATGGGCCGAGAATATGCAGCGTTTTTTTTATAATATCTAAATATTTTTTAATAATAATAGGACTGTCGTGCTATTCTTAATTGTCATTTCTTCCTCCACTGTATTTCGGATTTCTTTTAATAAATGGCGTTAGTGGCAGAAAACGTAGCATCCTACTCAGAGGGCGAACACATCGTGAAATTCACCGGATCAGTGTGTGTACAATAAAACAACACTTGTGTTCACATTTTAATCAATCATCGGCCATTTTTCATCCCAACCATAAAACAACATGTCCATTACTCTAATGTACAGACACATAAAACTAAACTAACAAAGAGCTGTTTGTTGGTAGTGACTTAACGTTTATATAATTGGCACCACGAACTAGGCAATGGAGGGCTTGGATTTATGTAGTAGTTTTAATTTTTTGGATCAAAATGATTTCAAACTTTATAATTGGGAAGTGTAACTTAGGGTAACAGTAAATATATTAAATTTTTCATCTGCATTTTAATTATAACAATAACATATTAGGTTAGATCGGGGAAAAGTCTTTTCACATATAGTATGTATGAACTTGTAGTAAAATATTTTTGGCTGTACTATTTCTATCTGGCTGGTTTTCATGACATTAAAAAGGTGACATTTCAAAAAGAATTTCTGTTAAAATGAGCGAATCCAATGAAGAAACTAAATATATTTTAAAATTTTATTACAAAAAAAGATAATATGCAACACAAGCTACGTAAAAAATTGTGACGTTTATGGACCTAATGCAGTGTCAGTAAGAATAGCACAAAGTTGGTTCAAGCATTTACAATTCGGGAATTTTGATCGCCCTGTTACGGGTAAAATGGACGCTTTTTTTGAAAAAGTGGAGCCATGTCAGCAGTTATGACAACTGAAGTACTGTGAATTGCCAACAAAATGGATGACTCATATGATAAAAGCTGGGTACACAAAAAAGCTCGATATTTGGGTGCGACACAACTCACTGAAAGAAACCTAATGAACCGTGTACTCATTTGGGATTCTTTATTGAGACTTAATGAAACTGAACCGTTTTTGAAGAGATTGATTACCTGAGAGAAGTGGATCATGTATGATAAGAACGTGTGAAAAAGGTCGTGGTCAAAGGTCGGTCAGGCTTCACAGACTGTAGCAAAACCTGGGTTAACTTGCAAAAAGGTGATGCTGTGCATATGGTGGGATCGGTAGGGCATTGTTCATGAGTCTTTACTGACAACAACTGATGAGATTAAAGCAAGAAGTTGAGAGAACGAGGCCGGAATGATAAATAGAAAGGGTCAGCCCTGTCCTTACACCTTCGTATTTCCACCTATTTTCATCTCTTCAGATATTTTTAGGCAGTGTCCGGTTAACATTAAGCCAAAACTACCAAAACTACTTGTTGCATTTTTTTTGAGAAGGGCCCAAATTTCTACACCAACGGGATCATGTCTCTACCTACAACAAAATGGTATATATATATATACTGTAATTAAATGTAAATAAACTTGTCTTGAATTTTCATATAAAATAAGAAGAAACTTTTTCCCCGACTTATTATATGAAAAAAAAGGCTCATTTAAAGAGGAGACAAAAGTCAAAAGTCTAAATATCTTTATTTAAATAGACTTATTTACTAAGTTCTTTTAAATCGTCATAACAGGGAATATGTATGAGAAAAAATAAACAAATCTAATTAAAGTATAATAGTGATAACTTTAAGTGGGTATTTACAAATTGTCCTAGTTATAGAAATACTAGTAACACTAGTATGCATATTCCCAATTAACCCTACTAACCTAGTAGTTAGTATACTAAGATATAAGAATAAATTAATGATCCAGAGACAATTAATTGCCATTTAAATTGTTATCAGAAGCAGCGGTGGCATAGTATTGTCTTCCATAAGAGAGGCAACGGCTTGAACTCCAAAACGTACCGATGCGTTTTTAAATTTTGATTTCACATATATGTTCAACGCTTTACCGGCAAAGGAAAACATTGATGTGATGTGCCGTGCCGTGATGTGCTGTTCATCATGACGATGTAAACTGATTTGGTCATGAAAAGTAAGGAAGTGTTTTTTTACTAAACACAGCTATACAAAACTCATTTGTTTTGTGAAGAGTACAACTTATTAAATAAATATTTCTTTAGACAAAAATTGAGTTCTGTATTTACTTTACTAAAAGAAAATGTTAAACACGCCTGCAATTGAAGTGTAACATTGTGGTATCCTAGAACCTTGTAATAAGAGCTATTTTCAACTGACCTGACCATGCGTCCTGTGGTCTGTTTAGTCTAATTTTACCTGTCAGTATTCACAAAATCTTCTTTTGCAATTAAAATAATTAGCGACATCACAAGACCCTCCAAGATGTAAAGGTGTCGTCAGGTGTTCAAACTGTATATATTTCAACAGAATTTTTTATTAACAAAGCGACTAACAAAAACTAAGTCTCATGTCTTTGGAGATCCCTTTTTTTTTTTTTTTTTTGTGACGCTGATGAGAAGCTCTACCAGCCGATCCCCTAGCGAGATCCCTTTGTCAAGTTCGTCAGGTTCAGTCGTAACTGCCTTAAGAGACCGTAACACTCATAATGGCTGGGAATACCACTTAAATTCCCTGGTATTTCCGACAAAACAATTCAGTAGACCCCCAAAATTCAGAACACATATTGATTGGAGAATTTTATCTAAATGTTTTTGGATACATACATACAAGCTTTATTATGTATATTAGTATATTAGATTGCCGTAACACTTTCAGTATTACCCTATGAACATACATCAAATAAATCACTTTTACGTGCAGAATATATTAGTACCTATCTACGTGTTCCTTATAACGCTTGAAGCAATAAAGTATTGTATACTCAACTCCTGGAACTCCAGCTGTTAATATAAACGTTTAGGTGTTTGTAAGACTAATGGCGATAATGTAGAAACACTATTAGTATGAAACTGCAATTAATTGTGGCTCTTATAGGTAATAGATCTAGTTAAACTGTTTCACAGACTAATGGGTACTAGACACGTAAAATATTGGCTATTCGGCAAAGAGAAGACTTGGTATTTGTATCAATTTATTTTGAAAATATAATTTATTATTATTAACTTAAAGTTTAATATTACTTTATTGAATTTTTATAGATTTTGAGTGAGACATTTATTTATTTTGACTTGACAGGAAGAGATCTTTTAAAGACATTGTTACTGATAGTTTGTATAAAGCCTGTTTTGTTTATATGTCGGTTTACTTTTTAATATATTTTGATACTAGATTGTTTTATATGTTTTGATGTGGTTGTCAATATATCGGTGACGAGTCAAGACGTGGTTTCCTTGTTTTTCCCACTTCTCTCCAGAATACAGTCCACAGGCTCCCCGAGCTAACTACCGTAACAGACATGTATATTGAAACGCATCACAAATATCATTGCCATGTCCGCAATATAGACCTTTTTGTATTTGGTGCAATGAAATAATGAATACTCGTTTGTACTATTTAAAACGCTCAAATATCGGTTATTGTAGATGTAGAATAAGACAAGGAATCAGGGACAGTGACAGGGACTATCCTTCCCCTATAGTCAATATAGTATAGATAGTATATAGGCTACATTTTTCCGAGAGAAGCATGTAAGCTTAGTATGTAGAATAGAATGGAATATAGTATGTATATCTAAACTCTGCTCTGTAAAAAATAAAAACTATTCCACGCAATTGTTATTTATAATTAATTACCTTTCGAGCGTCAATTACTGACAGTTAAATATTAATTTGTGGAATCACGATATCCCCCGGGAATCTCGTGACAATTCTTTATTTGATTGTATGGTTTAACAGGTTAAATGACTTCCAGTCGTGACTTCTAACAACGTCCCACTTGGTCGCATATAGTATTTTCTCTAAAGAAACCTCTTTATTTATAAATTTGCTGAGCAAATCAAAAATAGAGCGTCATTATTGACGGAATGTCATAAAAAGATGCAAGACGCCCAGAAAAATTAGATTTAGCTTAAAAAATGTACCAGTTGCTGGTATTTATCTTTCCTAAACAAAATTTGTGTTAAGTACACAAGTCTGCTATATTTATTTTTATTTATTATTATCTCGTATCGCGACTTCTTTCCCCAAGGTTTTTTCCCCATTAAACAGTCCAAACGCATGCAAACTCTTAATTCAGCTTTTCAGAACTAAACGGACGCCATTCATGACGTTTTGTTATTTTACAATCAATGCAAACACTTTTATTTCATTTACAAATGTTTAAGATCCGAGTGTGCTATTCTGCACTGTGGTAATACGATAAATATTATTTAAACAATTTATTAATATGAATTATCTATATATCGCTAAGTGGTGCTCGTTGCAGTGATTTGGTTGGTCGGTAGCTGGATCCATCAAAAATTGCTATCTCAAGCTTTACAGTGCTTCGGATGGCACGTTAAGACGTTAATCTCAGTTACTATGACAACCACTTTTTCCCACCAAACCGAATGGGGCAGTCTGATATTATAGCGCTAACTTCTTTTGTGTATCTCCAATGAAGAAAGATTATTTGGCGGGATTGTTATATCTGGTTAACATATTTTTTGAATATTATATATTTGTATTTGTCTCAAAAATCGGTTCGACCAAATGTTCTTATTAAAAAGTTATCATTATTGCTCACCGGTTTTAGTGCCAAATTTAAACACAGTTGGTATCTGGATGGGTCAATTAAAAATTTGTTATCTAGAGCTTAAGCTTCATAAATAATTCTATGGTAAACAGCCTCAGATATAAATGCAGCAAATTTGAATCTAGATTTATTGTCGTTCAGACTGCATTTTAAGCCTTAAGTAATTGAGACAGATAATTCACTAAGCATATTTCCAATATGAGATCATCCATCCATCACTATTTTATGAGAGCAGCGGGACTCAAACACGATATCTTTATTATTAAATAAATAGGTATCAAAAACATTGCGAAGAAGATTTAATTTAGAATAAAATTTGTTTTCTTTTGATTCAAAATGTGATATAGAGATGGCACAAAGTATCCACAAGTCAAAGTAGTTACATAATTGTTGCCCATTTCGTTTTGGTAATCGAAAACGTTTTATAGGCCATCATCGGCCGCCAATAAAACAAATTGAATGCCCATAAATACTCCAAACAACGGAAACCCTAATGAGTGCGGAAAGCCGGAACAAACAAAACGGAATTCAGGTAAATCTTATGCATAAAAATGAGCAAGAGAGATAATATGATGAGGTTAGAAACAACTGAAATGGACTGCTTTTTGCCATATTTTAATAGTATTGGAAAAATGATGATATACATATAAAACATAAAAATAGGAACCTTTATTACCAGAGGTATAAGAGAGGTATTCCAATAAAAAATTATCAATGACGCCCAAACGAGATAATCCCGTCCAATGGGAGCTGGAAAGGCGTTCATTAAAATTGTGTGTGTTGTTAACAATTTATATGTCCTACTGAGCAAAGGCACAAATGACAAACCATGACCCATTGCAGATACCTTAAAGTATGTAGATGCCCTGCGTGGGTTAAAACGAACACAAATAACTGGTATCAAGATCTAGATAACAAAATCTTGATTGAACCATCCTGATACCAAGGGTGTTGAAATTTGCCACTAAACCAGTGAGCAATAAAGATAACTTTGCAATAAGAACATTTGCTCGTAGCGATTTCTGAGACAAATATATAATATTCAAAAAATATGTTAACAATCTGATATAAAAATCCCGCCAAAGGGATCCTTACTATGTATCGGCATGACAATTATCTGCGCGTAACTGCCGTAAACAACAATTTTATAGGATCATTCTAGATATTTGCTTGAACCCTTTAAATGGTCTTCAGTACAATAAAAATAAATGGCAATCCTATACTTATCGTAATAATCGAGCTATTTGTAGGATATTTTCAAAGTAGCTGACGATAAAGATGACATGATTAAATGTGAAAGATTACTCTTAATTAGTTCATCCCACGGGGGAAATGGGAACAGTATGGGGTAATTGGGAATCAATCATTAAAAATCCAGCTGTATTATCGTATGCCTTGTGAAAAGTTCTCCAACTTCGTACTGGGTTATTCGTTATCCAGGATTGTTAACCATGTAAGTCCACAGCCAGAATACGAAACTGTGGCAATCATCTACCTGTTACAACTGTTGAGTTGTAACAGTAACAACAAGATCAGCCTGGGTGAATGACGATACGCAAGCATTTTAGGAAGTGGCCGATTTCTTCATGATTTGCTCGTCTAATATAAACTTTGTCAGAGCGATGAGAACACCCTATTTTATCGATTAACCAACTAGTCACTGGGACACTTATAGATATGGCTGGGCGCATACTAAATTAGTTATATTTCCCGATGCTGGTTTGTATTTTATAATCTGATTGTATTTTTAGCATAATTAAAAGTACGCACTCTTTTAATTATGCTAAAAATACAATCAGATTATCTGATCCAGGAACACATTCAAGTTTACATATGCGATGTGAATAACTCATTCTAACCAATCCATAATTTTGTTTTCATTTAGAGCGAGTAATACTTCACCGTCGTCACGTGAACGCCACGCCATTCGTCGGGTCGGATTATTTAGTAAATTATTTAAAAGACAGGCACAGTACAGATTCAATGCAGATCGTTACGATCGCGACTTCAATTCGAGTCAGTGTTAATATCGTTGTTTCACAGAATATACTCCAATAGTAATAGAAAATTGCATGTGCATTGCTACGTGACTAGGCTTATATCACAATATACATTTCATGTAAGCAGGAATGAAATAACAATAAAATAACTTCATCTACAGGTTTGAATTAAAAGTTTCTTTGCTTGAGTATTGATTTATTAAATATATATAATACTTCTTATTAAATTTTTATTAAAAAAGGAAAACGTTTTGATGACATTATGTTTAATTTTCAAGGTATCAAAATCATACCTACAATTTATTGTAGGTATGATTTTTCGTATTTACAGTTTATAGTTTATCCAAAAGTCTTCCTCTTATCATGACCATTATATGTTGAACCAGCAAGTGTATATGCCACATATTAAAAGAAGATTCCCTCTACAAAAAGAAAATTACATTTTCTCTGGTAAAGGTGTAGAAGTTAAAAAAAAAGCTATGGGATATAAGGGTTTATGTAAGTCCTTTCATTGATATTTTGATAGCTGTTAGTAACCTTACTGATACTGTATTCACTGTAGCAGTACCACTGGTTATCTCTTGCCAACGTTGAGTTTCAAGAAACATGTTCAAACCCCTTAGTTCATTTTATGCAAATGAAAATATTCTACGAAGTATAAGTATTAAAATATTTGCCTGGCAGTTGAAATTTCTAGTTAATAAAGAAAATTAACGTGGAGAAAAATTAAAGTAGAGATAGTTAATATATTTAAGAAATTAATTAATTATTTATTTCTACTAATGCTTGTAAATTATATTAATTCAACTGTCTTTGTTAAATACCAAAGTAAGAAAATAACGCGAACAATCCAAAATTTATGTTTGAAAATATTTAACATTAAGTTAAATATAATGATTTGATGTTTCGATTTGACTTTGCAGGTAATAAAGTTTTCAGAGTCTAAAATAATGTTCTCCGTTATTCAAAACCGTGCCTTGCATGCCAATGTATTATTTAATCCAACTTTGCATCGGAAAAATATTAGGTATGTATGTATGAAAATTTGCTGCATGGTCCATTTTGTTGATGGATGACGCAACAAAATGGCTGCTATCATGATTTGTTTGACATTTGTAGAGCTTAAAGAATTTAAGAGTCAGAGGAATAAATTGAAGTGATAAACTTGGAAAAACGAACGATCAAGTATTAGTATTGCCATATTCTATTTTCTGTGTGAACATCGGATTAACCGCAAATCATTTCACGAAATAGAAATTACGTACCAATAATAAATTGCCACCACATATAATTAGATAAACAATAAAAAAGTGAATATACTACTAGTACATGTAGATGGTAGCGGCCTTACTAATAAAATGTTCTTAAATCCTTTTAATAACAGCTTTCGTAAAACACGTCTTGTCTTTTTTAATGTCTAATTAATTTTTACAAACTATTTACACAAAGAAAATGTCTAAATATATACTTTAAACTGAACTATTCAGACAATAATGCCTACTTTACTAAACATCAACCTAAATTTCTTATTTCTAAAACGGCGATAATTAAATTTATTTCCTGCCGTTATTTTATAAAAGAAATGAAAGAATAAATAAAACGCTTCAAATCCAAAAGAACTAATTATTCATATTATTTAACTTCATTTTCAATTACTTCAGTTGCGGTTTATTCACCTCTGTAAGTGTAAAATTGTGTCAGATGAGAGAAATTTAAATAAGCGTAGCTGAGGTCTTATAACGTCAGCAGAATAATTTAATGTTAGATTTTATTTATTTACTAAGATTTGCCTGCAGTTTTAACGATTATGACACAGGTTTAAAGGTATATAAGGTCAGGTCAGGTCAGGTCAGGTTTATAAGTATTTTTAGCGGCGCAGGGCTTTTGCCGGCGCGCTGGCCCCGTGATAAAATATGGGGAAAATTTTACCCGGACTTATGGCTCGCAGAGATGGTAGCGGTGCTGCTCACACGCACGCACATAAATGTGCCAGTGAAGAGCCCAGTTGGGCGTCTCGCATGCAGCAAATGGTACAAGGGCAACTGCATAGCGAAGAGGAAGGAACACCGGGGTTGTTTTAGTGGGTAGTCTCGACCTAGCCTATCATTGGTCGGGTAGTCCCACATACCCCTGCACCTCTCTTTTCCCTGTGGTGCAGGGCATGCGTAAATGCATTTTTTCCCCTCAAAAAAAAAAAGGTTTATAAGTATTTTAGCACGTCTTGTTACAAGTCAAAAGTCTCCATTCAAGAATACTAATTAAATAGATTATTAGAGTGAATGTTGTGTCTAGAAAACAAGGATATTAGGAAGCCATGCCAGGGCTAATGGCAGGCTGCTGACTACCAGGGTTACTCCCTCAAGCAGTCCCTCGAGGGAGTAACCCTGGTAGTCAACAGCGGGCAGGTACGAGTGAGACCCAACTTACGGTTGTAATTTAGTTTATTGGTAATAATTTCTTATTTTATATTAAATTATGTTACAGTACACATCGATAGCTTTTTGTGTGTTTCTCATAGGTGTAAACTGCCGACGGTGCATGTTGTTGCAGTTCCGTCGAAAGTAGGTTGCCTCCTTGCTGAACACGCTGACGCAAGTCCAATGTTTGATTGGTAGCTTGAATATACTCCCAACTCCAGGAAGAAAGAATGTCTGCTTCCCAACTCCAGGAAGAAAGAATGTCTGCTACGTGTCTCGCCGGATAACCTCCGGGAGGCATTTAGTGACTGGGCGACTTCCTGGAGGAATTAGGATGGCTGGAGTGTACCAGCCCCATACCCTCCAACGCAAAACAGGCGCCGCCTGAGGAGACCGCCCCTACGAAGAAGAAGAACGTGTCTCCGCATGGGCCAATTATGATCGTTCAAAGTTTAGCTTGAACAATTGTCATAATATTACTGTACCACTAACAGCAATACGATCAAAGTGATAGATGAACCGAACTAATGTGGTGGTTTTTTTATTGGATGAACGGAATTTTTATTGCCCTGCCAATAAGCTTATTCAAGTACTCTAAGTACGACTTCTTTAATGTTAATTTTCAATTGTTTCAGTTAATGCTTTAAACAATCATACTTATAGAGTTTTAAGCTTCAAAAGCAGGACCAAAGCTTGGCGCCAATTCTATTAAACGAAAGCTTAAAGAAAAGAAGACAAATATCTATATAAAAAGTATCGTTAGGGTTTATAATCTCTATTAATATACTTCCTCCAGCCCTTTAAATATTCTGAAACATTATATTACAAACCCTAAATTTCCGACAACATTCCGTATAGTTTGGATTCCCGATACGTCCGTTTGGTGACGTCATCTATCACCAAAATGGACGACGCAGCTTCGTACTCGCGTCTAGCTCCTATTTCAAATTCTAATTTGCATGTGAGCCATAGCTGTTACAGTGATAAATTGTCTTTAGCTATTTTTTTCGTTCGCAACAAAATTGGAGTATTCCTGTATTACCTTTTTACGACCGCGATCTGATATGTGATTGGTAGTATTAACATTTTTATTTCTTGTGAAGCAATGGCTGCTCGAATAGATGAAGATTGGGATAGGTTTTTTATTGTTTCGTTTCCTAATTTTAAGTTTGAGTCACGAGCATCTGTCTATTTGCCTAATTCAAAATCATCTATCAACTTAACACTTCTGAGCAGAATTTTCAGGTTTAAGTCGCTCCTGAGTTTCAGAGAAAGATTTTTTAAATTTAAAGTAGGTTATTGTAGTGCTCATTATGCAGAAGAATTAAGCAGAGAAAAATGTGGTCGCGAATAAGTGATGACTTTGGATGGATGTAATTTAAAATCAAAAAGGTCTTTAATTATTATAAACGACGAATTACTCTTAAAATACGTTAATTATAGCTTAAAATAACTCAAGGAGGTAGATAGTGGGAAGATTCCTATTCTCAGAGGTTCTCTGTGTTATCGAATCAGAAATGATCAGATAAGGTACGTCACCAAATTAATATTGTTAGGAGCACCGACTACTGTAAGCTGTGGGCAGTGCAGGATCAGCTTGGAGATCCATGTTGAAGTCCAATGCCCAACAGTGGGCGTCTCTCGGCAGACATGATGGTAGTGTTTATAGTTATATATTATCGGGACTTTCGAGATGATAAACCAAGAGTTATGTCTAGATTATACGGCCTGCCAATCATCGGACTAAACATCAGTTTTTATAAATTGTTGATGCTGTTTCGATTTATAACGTTAAAGATAGAGCAATATCGTCATCCTACTCTCTCATAAATCTTGTCAGGTCAAAATGAATAGATAATAAGCATCCCCTTCTTAATGACTACTATCATAATGTTTTATCGAAGTTTCGTAATCTAAGTTATGACTGGACGTTGAGTAATGACATGACGTAGCTAAGGAGTAATGATCAAGACATTTATTAAGTGGGGTAAAAGATTAGTATCAAATCTGGGCCCTTTTGTAATGGTTATACCTGTAGTAATAGGGTAGAGTCTAGTCAAAGTGTTTCGCTTTAATTTTGGATTGCCTTTGCAAAATTAACAAATTACCTATTACGAAAGTATTTTTGCTGTATCATATAATGGTTCTAAGTGCGTCTGCATATCGATTACCTGATCACCGATTTTACAATTCTGTTGGCATTATCAAAATGTAAAATTGTCTTCGTTCCTTTAATTCTACTTTAATCAGAAAGGGATAGTATGACTCATTTTATATTATTCTCATCGGCATATTCTTACAAGTGCATT
This sequence comes from Acentria ephemerella, assembly GCA_943193645.1. NCBI lineage: Eukaryota > Metazoa > Arthropoda > Insecta > Lepidoptera > Crambidae > Acentria > Acentria ephemerella. The sequence goes on from OW971894.1 coordinate 1,434,199, forward strand.
TGAAAATAAATCTTAATGAAATTGCCTTTATGGAATGCACTTTTCCAAGGCTGAATGTTATAAAAGAGTAGAGTTAAACTTTAATTAAATTTCAATCCGTGCCCAAAAGGAGAAACTAAATAACAGTCTAGTAAAAAATGGAAGATACGATAGATTTCATTAACTATTAAAAAGGCATTATTAAATTTTTAATAATACACGGAACCACGGAATAACTCTGTAATTTTGTGAAAACATATTAAACAAAACTATATAATGAAACAAAAATTAACTAAGCCTTAGCAAAAATACGAAAAGAAAACAACTACAACAATATGAACATTCCTGAAAAGCTCTAATATGTGCACTTTAAAGCTTATTTTGTAAAACAAACACAGGCTCCCATAGGACTCGTAATATGGCTTTAGCTACACAGAGATGGACAGTGTTGGACATTTGCCTAGATACATCACGTGAACAGCCGCAAATGCCGTGGGCAGATATCGGGGACACACTGTTTGACAAAATGGGGAACAACTTAACCAGTTTGTGGACAGTAAAAGACTAATACATCTGGACAAGTAATCTGATTGTATTAAGATCATTAATTATTTAATTGTTAAGATAATCAATTTCGAGAGACGTAATACACGTTGGTTGGTTAATAAAGGTCTAAAATAGTGCAAGATAGTAATTATTAGCACAATTGCGTAAATATGAATCTCTTAATATTCGTTTTAAAAATCATCTATAAGACATTACAAATATTTTTTTATTTTTATATTAGACCACCTAGTCTTTACACAAACCCTTTCATCGATCCGCCTTTTAATGCCTAACGCACATTACGCACTATGTATTCATTACTAGGACTGGAGTCTGGTCTATCTACAAGGCAAAGGGTGTATGAACATCTTTTGTCTGAAGGAAATTTAACACAACAGTAGACAGTACCACATGATTTCTGGAGACTGATAGTATCTGGTAACTAAAGACGACAGTTACTACTTACCGTCAGCTGAACCATGCTTGTATGTCAAATAATGCACTGTCAAATGCCGATGTCTTACACATAATTTGGTGTTGAGAAACATTGGATTTCTATATCTGTCTCCAATTTGGTTTCTCCATACGCAACTAAGGAAATAGGTTTGACTTGTGGAACTTGTGGTGGTTGGTTTTTTTTCAGTAATAATAGTTCAACATATTTTTATTTATATACTCTACTATCTCCAGGACCGTGTGTCCAATTGTCCTCTTCGACCTCTGGCTTTGACTTTGATTGATACGCGCAGCCTCAGGTCCGGAGTGCTGCGGAGTCCGTCATGAATCCTGAATGGACCATGAGCATTACCGTTGAAGATGCTTGATTTATTGTGCTAATAGTACTTATGAGGCTAATATATCAAAACATTAAATTGAAGGGGAATCAGAAGGATCATTTTAGTTTCCGCGTAACGGATCTAAACTTTGTAGAAGGTTCTTTTACATCGCAATTTTCTTTCAAATTTCTTTATTACTGATTTTGAATCATTCCTTAAAAATTGAAATCTTGACACATTTCGGTGCTTGTTTTCATTTCATCTCTCAGGCTATTCATTCTTTTTACAGATTCTAAATAAACATAATATATTATACAAATATGCATGACTCGTTAACAAATATCCGACCTTTTTGTTGACTCGTCAATGGTCCTTCAATTTACAATTTAACCCGTCAATTTGTTACCAACCCGTGTCAGGAACTCTAATATGTTTCATTATAAATTATATAAGATATTACAACACTTGAGAGGAAAACTAACGCCCTTCGTGATGAAGGCGTTATGTTCGACAGTAAACTTTGTAGCAATTATCACGATGATTCCTTATCCAGTAAATGTAATGAACTGTCAGGATTCAAATTTAGAACCTTCAACGACTTCGAATCACCTACAAGCTTATTGCTCTGATCCTAAGCCAAATTGAGTCTACTATGGTCACCTCAGTTTAACATCTATACCGTAACGCTTGAATGAACTCAAAGATGCCTTTTAAAAGATTTGATATTTAGCTCTGATCTTAAGCGGGATCTGACTACATATGCTGAATGGCTACGTAACTTTAAATTAAAGAGTCTCAAGAACCGGCGCAGGATACACGACCTAACTTACTTGCATTAAATATTAAATGGTTTGCTATCCACTACACTTCTATCTTACATGCATTTTAGAGTTCCTATCAGGTCCTCCTGACTCCAGCTCCCCTTTCTGATTCCGAATTTAAGTTATTATTATTTAAGAATGTGTCTTTCCACAATCTTATTTTTAGATGTCTCACGATTAGATCACAATTCAATTCTTTATTTTATATAAAGTTACATAATAGGTTATCTTAAGACTATTAATGACATAGGATATACAGGAGAAAGGTAGATTACAAAAGGTAGGTTTAAGTTAAGTGTTTTAGTTTGTATTAAAGTCAAATTTAAATATATTCATTCAAAATAATAATAATCTTGGGATCGTTTGAAATTCTAAGTCAGTCAGTCATCGCTTTGTTAAATCAATATGACAATGTGCCTGATATGAACAAGTCATCGCTCTATACGTGGAAAGCGTCATTACATAAGATTGAGAGTGATTTTCTTTGTATATTTTCTAAGTTCTTCTCTCATTGCGATGTGCGTTGTAATGTAATGTAAGTATTACACGGTGTAGACAAAAATATGTATTTCTTATATCTTTTGTTTATATTGCTTAATGATAATAATGTCTGTCTTCGTATAATTGCAGTACACCTATCATAGTTTTTTCTTTTTTATATCGATCTGTTATTGTTGTAATTCTGTTTTGTGTACTTCATTAATTGGGTTATGATGGGACTGACATAATAGTCAATGTAAAAGTCCCTAATTAATAAAAGAATAATATATGTATAGATATTAGACCTCATCGTTCACTTACGCTTACCGCAATTCGAGTCCGGGACCTCGAGTTAAGTTAACAAGGTTACGGCTGAACTAGATATGTGCTACCCCTGCTTTTAAACTTGCTTTGTCCAGAACATAACTGACATAAGGTTCACTTCACTCTGAGCAAGAATAGCCTGTTTTTTCAAGGCTTTCGACCATCCTTAGAACGTTCACATCGATGTAATAGGTGTTACCTGCATTCCTGGCTTTTATCACATTCTCGGCACATTGACGTTGAGAAAGTGGCGCCATGAACCATGTGGATCAAATTCCCTGTGCGCTCTTCAATTATTAAGCTATATATATAAAAAAATATATACGATAATAGAAAATTATAGCGTGACGACTTATAGTTATATTATTGCTAACTTTTCCTACAAACTAAAGACCAAACTACTTGATGACTGAAATGAAAAGAGGGCTCTCGCCCTTGACCTATTGTCACCAATGTTAGATCTATTGGCAAGAGATAAATAAAATCTAATTGTCACACTGTATTACGAGGGGGGGCAAATAAAAAAAACAAAAGCGCGATTTAGTTTTGCTTACCGCCATCTATTGATATAAATGAAAATTGTTTTTTATTATGCATAATGTTATTAGGCAACAAACGATAGCTTCAATATACCGAACGAAAATATTTATACCTCATTAATTTATTTGAAATGTAGTCATTAAATAACATAAGGGTAATTTTAATAAAAATCTAAAACAAAAGCCATCAAATGTGAGCCTGGACCCTCGCCCTAAGTAAGATTTACATCGACACAGCTCGGCTTTAAATATTAACTGCTGCTGTGACAAGGGTGTACCGGACTGTGTTACTGATGATAACGCTAGTTGTGATGGGACCCTGTTAATTTTAATTTTCTATCGCTTTTTACGAGGTCATGGTCCTTTTACGTAAGATTAATTTTCATTATATATTTTGATGGTTCATTGCTTGGTAGGCAGAGCACTTTAATTTGTAAAGATTGGGGTAATGTATAGATAGTTATATACAAACGAATTAATATGTTCATAAAATACTGGCTAAAACCAGTAAATCGTTGAAACATTTTTTACACACCCAAAAGACAGGTAAACTAAGTAACAAGTACTTATAATATTTTACGATTATTTTTTATATGACAGCATATAAACAAAAAAATCAAAATAAATACAAAATATCTTTCATCCGGCTCGAAGGACCAAATTTAAAATCTTATACTAAAGATTTTTGAGTAAGTATATTATAAATATTTAATAAAAATACTAAGGGTTAAATTTGTCAGTATTACATTTTTACGTTAGTATCAAAAGTAGCTCGTTTGTAAGAATTTGACTCCAACAAATGTAATTGTGTATATTTTATGAATGTACTTAACATTTTAGCCACAGTTGTGGACCGAAATAATAATTTACATACATTTGCATGCATATTACATAAATTATTAATTCAGTATGCTTTTAGTTGGCCCTAGTTTCTAATTATTGTAATTCTTGTATCCCACAATTAATGTTACACCTGATAAATGATTTATTTCCAGTATCATAAGCTTAAATACATTGTCATGCCGTTCTTATATAATTTACACTCAAGAACGCTGCGTGCATTTTTAAAACTCGTGCAAACAAGGAGGACTTTTACTTCGAAACATTAACGTTACATTAAAAGTCTGGCTCGAAGGACCGTCACGGGGTGTGACGAGGCGGAAACAATACTTTCACTTTATTACTTTTTATGCTTATTCGCTTATTAAATTTCAGTAAGCATGAACTCAAGTCAAGGTTATTAAGTCATAAATTAACTTTTGTACCTTCGAAGTTATGAAAAGATAATTTGTAACATTTCTTTCTTAAAATTACAATTGTAAATAGGTTACTATTTGTCAGTCCCTGATTAAAGAGGTCAATGAGAGTCCCTATCATTTAAATATCATTACAAGTTGACCCGGCAAGGCATATTTCGCCATATAAATTATTTATAAAAAATAGTGGAGAGGACTACTCTATCTAGTTGTATAAAAAAATAACCTACGACCTACTCACAGAACTAGGAAACAAAAGCTTTTTCATGAAAAGCCGTTTGGAGGAGTCTAATAACAGACACTGTGATTAACAGTGATTATAAACACAAGATTTTTATATATTATATAATTTTCTCCAATGAATTTATGTTAAAGAAATGTTTCGGATTAAATAGCGACCTAGAGACTTGCATATTAAACATTAATTAGATGAATTCTCTTAGAATTTTATGTGTCATGTCCGAAGAGCGACACCAGGGAAGCACGGAAGTGATAATAATAACACGAAGTGGTGGAAGTAGCAACGCAGCCAAAATGAAAAGTGCGCAAGTTTTAGGTTTTATTTACAATGTAAATTTATTAAAAACTACTTATTTATATATATATATTACATTTCAAATTAAGGCTTATATTTTCAAATTATCAGCTGGTTCCAATATCATCCAATATTTTAAGTAAATTAATAATTAAAGCTAGGCAATAACTTTAGTGTGCCTACATACTATTTAGTAAAAAATAACAAAAATAACTGACACAGAGTAAGGTAAATATTATTTTAATGCAAGGTTCTCAATTAAAAATATATATTATAAGCATTCGGTTTTATATTGTTGCAATGTTCGTGACAACCCATACGCCGTCACTGATGTGAAGTTAGTTACTCATTTATGACGTCACAATTTGACAACTCCGTCCTGTTGATATTTCTATCGCAGAGTAGATAGGAAATGGAACTGGCCATAAGAGTACATCTAAAAGTGAAAGCAGCTGACTTCCTTCAAAATGATAAAATTAGGTGACACATTCGGGACACAAATCTCAAATCTTATTAAACACGTACTAGGTTATTGCTCTAGATGCCTGAGCGAAAAATATCTGCGTAAGTGCAAAAATTAAATTTCAGGAATCCACCCGGAGTTGCTATTGAGCTACCTAATTAAGAATTTCGGGACTGCCTACTGATTTACTGCGTGAATTATGTTCGCTCTTTCTTTTTTATTTAAAAAAGGTCAGCGTCTATGCTTGAATCGGACGAAAGGTAATCAGAGATAAAATTTTTAAGTGCTTTCTGAGTGAACGAAATAGGCAACTGGAATAGGAAAAAAAATCTTATTTTAGCAATGTTTTTGTAGACCCAGTTCAAAGACACCAATGGTTTCTTTAGTATAAGATCTTTAGCGTAAACACAGTAAGACTCACAAGAAGTTTTAGAGTTTCTCCAAAATATAATTAAGAAAAAATAATTAAACTATTATTGTGCACATTACAAGAACTTTGAAACACTTTAATAGTTTTCTTCTTAGTCGGATTTACTTTTTAAAATATTTATTTAAGTATAGTGTTTTTATTATATTTTAGCATTATAGAAGCCTAATGATTATAACATTAACTCTTTACTTTTTAAATTCATAAAGAGAAATAATTAGTATTATTTGATGACTATGACTTCATTCTCGAACGATTGTCTAATAGGTATCTTAAGAGAATTAATTTGGGAAGAAACTCCTTATCATTTAACTCTTTTTAACAATTCATTTAACTATTTTTCAAATAAAAAGCTTAAGTATTTCAGACAAAGAAAAAATTAGTTTTCCATAAATTTAGGTCTAGATTATAGCTATGATGCTAAGAGATGGTTTTATTATCTACGTTTTCATCTTAAGTAAGTGTTCAAAACTTATTATCATAAGATTTATATTCTATTAGGTCGGGGAAAAAGTCTTTTCCCATGTATAAATTTGTAAGAAAATATTTTTGACTGTACTATTTGTATCTGGCTAGTTTACATGACATTAAAAAGGTGACATTTCAAAAAAAGAATCATATTAGGAAAATTTGGTTCCCCACTAATTTTCGTTTGTTTTTCTTTCTGTCAAAATGAGCGAATCGAATGAAGAAATTAGATACATTTTAATATTTTATTACAAAAAGGAAAATTGTAACGCAAGCCCCGAAAATAAATTGTGACGTTTCAGAAAGAGTAACACAAAGTTCGTTTAAGCATTTACAACGTTAAAATGGATGCTATTTTTGAAAAAGAGGAGCAAGATCGGCCAATCACCACTTACGACATAGTTGAACAACTGGGACTTGACCACAATATAGTTTTCAACTATTTGAAAAAACTTGCTACACAAAAAAGCTCGATATTTGGGTGCCACACAATTCACTTGCGATTCTTTATTGAGACGTAATGAAACGGAACAGTTTTGAAGAGATTGATGACTAGTGATGAAAAGTGGATCACATATGACAAAAACGTGGGGAAAGGGTCGTCATAAAAGGTCAGTCAGGCTTCACAGACTGTGGCAAAACCTGGGTTAAGTCGCTATAAGGTTATGTTGTTTGGTGGAATTGTAAGGGCATTGTTCATTATTAGCTTTTTAACTGGGAGGTGTTAATGCATCTGCCATATAGCCCTGACCTTGCACCTTCATATTTCCACCTCTTTCGGTCTCTTGTGTCAGGTTAACATCAAGAGAGGTCTGCTAAAAATACTTGTTGCGTTTTTGGTCAGAAGTCCCAAAATTTCTACAGCAACGGGATCATGTCTCTACCTACAAAATAACAGAAAGCCTACGAACAAAATGGCACATTTGTACTGTAATCAAATGTAAATGAACTTTGGAAAAAAGTCTTGAATTTTCATCTAAAATGCGAACAAACTTTTTCCCCAACCTAACGCTAATGAGCATTCGCAGAGCTGTGAGTGAACTACAAGTATAAGTATTTCATATGGTGCTTCTATTGTGCTTATAGCGCTGTAAGTGCCCATGAGATTAATTTGGAATGTATCCATATTAAATCTTACAACCATAGATAAGTTGTTTTTACTACTTATAACAGCTTACTAATCTTTATGTTTCTATCACATTAAAATTACACTATAGTAATCTTTTTTACGCACAAATTATAAAAACACAACAATTACAAAACAAAATAATCAGACTTATAATAAGCAATCTCTTCCAAACATCCTTGAATGAGAAGAATAAAACAAGAAAAAACATAGAAAATAAATAAAAAAGACAAATAATATTTTTACATTAGAACATGAATTTAGAATAATTTCAAGAGATTGTAAAATTTATCAATTCTATGGAAATTAAAAAATTACACAGAAAACAACTTTTAACTCATAATTTGTAACAGTTCTGCTGAACAAGGATTTTTATTCTGTATTACAGATACAGTATCTCAATCCCGGGACACTCATCGTTTATAAACAAACTCATATTTTTATTTTTGTCCTCTCGCTGTAAGTCTAAGTGTATATGAGAAAGTGAGATGTTGTCGGTGGATTATTTATATTAAAACAAACGAGTTTAGATTTTATCAAGGTCAAAGTCGCATTTAATTTGGTTATTACACTTACAATATTCAATAAAATATTGAACATCAGCTTATTTACTTCCCACTGTTGGGCATAATACATACAAGACTTTCAAGAGGAGTTTGGGTTTTAGCACTGCCACGCGTGAAATGTGGATTAAGTAAGTTGAAAGCGGTTGTTTTAACCTCCTGAAACAACGACATCACATGCCATGTGAAGCAAACAGGAACTCAAGATGAAAAATTTTATTTTTTTCCTAATCGAAACCATTTTTCTTAATCACTACGCCAACGTTGTTGATTTCATAAAAATCTAATGTGATTTTTTGTACAATTCTGAATATTTAATATCTTGTCATATTGTTGCTGTAAGTTTTTACCGGCTGAATTCCATTTTTAAATAAAATGTTTTCTTTTTTTATGAAACCGTAATAAGTCGAGTTCTTATTCGCAAATATTCTTATTAAGAAGAAAGGCCTTTGTTTTATTTCGTACGCCCTTTGGTAATAGACTAAAATTGAAAAACTAATTTACTGGTTTAAGAGAATAAGTTAAGCTACTTATGCCGTTAAAATAAAAATATCACTCTGTTGAAATGGCAAGTTGGTTTACTTTGGACTTTTCCATAGTGTTTTATTTCTTTTGGTATTGTGGGGCACAGCGGTTGACATAAGTGATATTTTTATTTTACAGAAAGAGCTGGGTGTATTTTTTTTCAATATTGTACAGATGATTTTGTAATTTCACCCATATTTCAACCAATATTCAAAACGTGATTCTCAAAGCCTAACACTAGGAATAAATATAAACTCGCTGTTCCAAACTTTAGACTTCACAATACGAGTCACTCTTTCATAGGGAAATTTACACACATTTATAACCGCCACATACTTATTCGATATAAGTATATCGAAAAAAAGTTTGATGAAATTGGGATATTATAAGGTTCATCAATATTTAGACGATAACAATTCGTGGACAAATTGAAAATAAAAAGAAAAAATGTCGGGAAATTTTTATATCTTTTTGTTTTCTATAATGACACGTTTCTATTCAAATTTTTTATATGTTAATAATGACTATTACTTTAGAATAGAATATATCTTTATTGTACATCAGCCAATTCCAGAGGAGAAAAACATATAACTAACTAATACATACATATAATTATACAATTACTAAACTATCTCCAGATTTACATATCTGTCAAATAATTTTTAATGGTATGTAAAGTTAATGTTAATTTCTTACCTGCTCTTATTACTTTAAGTCCCTATAGAAACCATGTAGATTTCTAGACAGCTGTCTTAGATTGAAGTTAAAAAATTATAATTTTACCAAAGCAAAATAAAATATTCTGACTTAGACTTTAATATTTTTACTTAAATACCGAATTATTTATTTTACGAAAAGACAAAAAGTATTTTCCATATAATCAAGTCATTACTATTGAAGGTAAATTTTAAATAACCTTCCTCAACATTTTTTACGCTAATCCATCTTTGGATTTGAAGTGGGTAAAATAAATTAAATCACGAATGGTTATTGCGCCGGACAGTCATTAAATGCGTCGCAATTGTAAAATAGACTCCCCGCCACTGAGAATCATTCAATATTTAAATTGTTTCGCACTGTCTGCTTATTCAGCGAAAGTCTTTTTTCTTTGAGAATCTCTGGCTTAAACCCACTCTTCTATTACAGGATTATATAATACATATTTCTCATTTTCAAAAGCAAGACACCTTTTTGATGATTGCAAGTTTTCAAAAGAAGCAGCTGAATTCACATTACCTGGTTATAAGCTGAATGAAGAGATCATAGGATTCAAAGTCAAAGTCAAAATATCTTTATTTAAATAGATTAATTTACTAAGTTCTTTTAAATTGACATAGCAGGGAATATGTATGAGAAAAAATAAATAAATGTAAAAAAGCTAATAATGGTAACTGGGTATTTACAAATTGTCCCAGTTATAGAATTTAATTATGTAACTTATTTTATAATTAAAACTGACACTAGTATGCATATTCCCAATTAACCTTACCACCGCTTCGATTAATTAGTAGCTGCAGAGAAGAAGCGGCGCACGAAACTCTCAGCCTTTAGTATTTATAATGAAATTTACAAATTACCTATTTCATTATGTATTAGTATTAGAAACATATTTTTTTTGTGTTACAGTGCAATATTTTATACATCGATACGTATCGTCATTTCTGGTGTGATTAAGTTTCTTACACTACCAGCTAATGTCTAGCACAAATTAAGCATCATTAAGATCTGGTTTAGTTATTACTAGACAATCAAGAAATATAGATAATAAATACAAAGATATGACACGTGAAAAATATTAGTACTCGTCATTAAAGTATCTAAGCATTTCTAGCTAAGTATATAGGAGTCGCTTGATAATAAGACCATGTGTGAAATCAACTAAATTAGCATTTACGCCACCCTAGCCGCCATTTCCTTACTGGCCTCTAACTGCCATTTCACTCTTCTTTAGAATAAAAATTCAAGTCTTTTAAAATGTTTTATTGAGTAACAACAGTATTTGATAATAAGGAACCTTTTTTGATTATTTATAATATCTTTGTTGAATACTTAGAGTATGTAATACATATAGCCTAGCACTATAAACTTATAGTATAATATATATTATAGTACTCGTATTGAGCAAACAACCTGAGTAATAATAATTTGATAACTAAATGACTAATCAAACTACGGCTGTACCTTAGTGACTTCAGAATTTAAAATATATCCTTTCAATATATGTACTATAAAACATGGCACAGATAGAAATAAAGATTAAAGAATAAAATTACTTAAAAAAATAAGTTCAAAAAGTTTTTGTAAAAAAGGTTTTGTTTAAATTTTTGACATTTTAGAACTGTCAGATTTTAAAAATAGAATTAAGGTCACTTGTTTAATTTCAAACATCTGTAAAACGGATTTCTTTTTCATCAATAAATCACAAACACAAACTATTAATAGATTTATACTTATATCAATGTTAAACAAGTAATAATATCGTTCACTTCAATTCACCTGGTAATTGAGTCCCAGTAAAATAAATTCAATTTTAAGCGCAGTAGTCCTCTTCGTCAAAGATTAGCTAACAGTACAGATAATCAAATCAAGTCAAACTATCTGTACCCGCGAACAATGTCCAAATTTTTATTTGTGATAGTTCAATATTTGAATAGTCGCATGAGTCGATGGATGCAGACTTCATAAAACCTTTTCAATGTGAATCGATATAAGAGTAATTTTGCCAGCAGTGCACAACACAGTCCAAGTCAAAGTCAAAATAACTTTATTTAAATAGACTCATTTACTAAGTTCTTTTAAATCGTCCCAACAGGGAATATGTATGAGAAAAACAAATAAATGTAATTAAAGGCAATAATCATAACTTTAAATGGGTATATAATTAAAGAAAATTTGAGTTTTATTCATTGAAAATACAAAATTTAGTTAGCGTATACCTTTTTTGGTGAGCAATTCGTTTACGGACCTATCCACCGCTGACTAAGCGACGAGTGAGTATGGGAGCCACCCAGCGCTTGATCGTGGTGGTACTGGGAATACCAAATAAAACTCCACGGCAACCCGTACCCTTTGTGGGAATGTTATGGGTTCAGATTAAGTAATTCATCGGACATATTTATCAGATACTCATTATAAACTCCGAAAGTAAAGAAATTTGTGTCATGGTGGAGCTCATATAAGTTCGTCGGAATTTAAAATCTAGAGCTGTTCGATGCTTCGGAAATCTCATTTGAATATTAGCCTGCATGGACCCAATTCTTTTATTTGTGGAACACCTGGTACCCGAAGTAGACCAAACTCATCTGAACTCTCAACTGAAAATGGCTAAACTCAAATTTTTTTTATTTACTTTGCTTCCAGTATTCGCAATTTGATTTAATTGAATATTGATAAGTTAACTTTTGAGTATTAAATATCATATACAATTATAGTAGTAACACTTGGGAAAAGGAACACACAGCTTATTAACTTCACTTTGCAAAATGAGAAAGACGAAGCTTGAAGAATCATCTTGCAGCTCGTCAAGATCAAGATGGCTAGTGAAGTATATGTTTTCACTCGCACTCACGGTTTCACCTTTTTATCATGCTTCTTTTTAAAATAAACAGTGTTGATAAAAATGTGTATAAAATTATTTAGTAATATAATTTGTATTTATAACAATAATAATAACTCATATAAAAAGCAACATTTTATCAACTAGTAATTTATACTTGTAAGTTTATGAAATATTAACAGAATTTTACCACCACTTACAATATTTCATTGTTTCAATTAGTTTACAAGTAGCTAAAATATACACCATGTTTGTGCTACTTGTAAATAAAGAAAAAGACTTACAAACGTAGCACTTATATTATTACTTTTAGGGATAATTATACAATTAAAAGTTTTTAAATGTTTCTTTAGGATTTAGCAACAACTTTTATGGCATATAATACAGTAAGGTGTAGTTTGTTTAATTCGTGTACTATATTCACTAACCATGATTTTGATGTTCAAATCAAGTGTTGAGTACCCCTGTCTACTTAGCCAGCCAGAGGTTCCAATTTTACAAGTGGAGAGTAAGAATATTTGTTTACGAGTTATGGACGGACGTGTAGGTAATAGGTGTAAGAGTGAAAAAAATCGCTTCACACTTTTCAATGAACAATAATGTTGAACTGTGTTATTGAAGAACAAAACACTGCAAGCTACGATTGTTTAACCTTTATTGTATATCAAAACTAGCACAAGTAGCAATTTAGTATTCAGCCCCCGTAGCAGCGACTCGTTTGACCAACTTCGACAATTTTATACACGTCGCGAAAACGGAATGCACAATAAAATGAATTGAGAAATGGCGGTCCTTATAAAGTTTACTAAAAGGTCTCAACGTACTTGTACCTTTTTATATTTTATTATATTACTTAACAAATAACGCGTACACTTTACAAGACCAATAACTAAGACGACGCAAATCGAATAACAGCTACAAATTTATACTTAAAGATATTATTTTTTGATGTTTTATATGAACGGATTTAATGTTTAGTCAATATCGAGATGTCAGAAAAGCATTCTTCAGAAAGGCTTTGAATTGGAATCGTTTCACGTCACTGGTTCTGCGGAGTTGTTGCGTTGGGGACGTGATTTAGTGAAAAGATGTGTGATTCGTCTGAGTGTATACTTAAGTAATGCTTCTATTGCGCTGTCATTTAAATGTCTATATCAGAAAATAACTGCCCTAATAGTCCTGCAATAATAACACACAATTATTCATCTTAGTCTTTTGTAGGCATTAACTACAAGCAAAACTTTTGTCCCCTCTGGAAACTAGTAACTAATTTATACTATGCACGATTTGGATACGGCCACTGTACGATTTATAACCTTTTCCCATTTAATTAAATTAAATTCAATTAGTCGATACAAATCAGTTGGTCGACTTGGTGCTCAGTCAATTAATTGTTACTGGCCGAGTGTCATGTGAGGAAATTGAAATTTGTTTTATAATAGTGTGAAAAGTGATTTATTCATTTGTTTTAAGTTTGGTTGGGTATTGAGTCCTGTTCTATAATTGAATGAGTTTTGAATAAAACGCTTACAATATCTATATATTATTAGTATGCCAGTTAAGGTAAAAATATGGCTATATATAATCAGTTTTCCCACTTATATGTCATCATATACCATTTCGCACAGTTGTTACTCGCCACTAACATAAGCTGCTAATGTTAAGGCTCGATAAAATATGTAAGTGAGGCAAATATTATTATTAATTTGGTCAATCGGCTGGGCAAGTGGCCAGTACCTCTTCAGGCTACTCGGTCTTGGGTTCAGACAAAAACAGAACGTTTTACGATATTATAATTTAAGTTTTAGTATTAAATTATGGTTTCCGTTGTCTAGTATCCATAAGACTAGATTAAATGATACTAACTTTGAATAAGACATTCAGTGTGAGAATTATATTATTTTTGTAATAAAATTGTTGGAACTTTCCGTTATAATATACTTACCAACCTAATATTGAAGGTTCTTGTAAATTGCCCAAGATAAATTAAACCGAATTCAAGACCACTTTTGACTTGATCCGTAACTTCATGATATTTTCGTCTAATATTGCTGTTCGTTGTATTCTGGCGAGAATTCTTGATTAAGGTTTCTATGAATTTCAAATCAGATAGGTGTATTCGCTAAATTAGAAACAATTATTTACGTGGACGTTGTGCGCGACTAGGAATAGCCGGGTTCGTTAGTTGGCTGTCACAGAACAAGTATTTGCAGTCGTTTTAACTTCATTCTAATTTGTCTGGGTAATGTGTCTGGTTTATTGTAATTAGCTAACTAACAGTCATTGTATACACTATAGTTTGAATACTAATCATTATTAATAAAATATTCGTTATTAAATAACACTTTTATTGACTACGCTAATCAAATTTTGTATACTAATTATGTATTTTTTTATTAGTACTTTTCTATGGTTGTATTTTATGACGTTTTCATTATTATACGTCATGGTCTTGGAGAAAAGACTTTCACTCACATTCGCAACTTTTACAACTTGTATACAGCACTCTTAAAAGGTTACCATGATCTACGCGAGACATGTTCCGCTTAATAAATATCATATAGACTTGTTATTTCAAATTTCTACTTTACTCATGAACTGTAACTTGTAGTGAGTTGTTTTATATAGAGTTATGTCTTGGGTCGGTACGTATTCTCTACTTTAGTTGAACGAAGCGTTGGCTAATTCATACGTCATAGATGAACAGATGTCGCTAACAGGTTTACTTCCACTTATGTTTTCTTTATATATTCCTACATCAAAATATTTATTGTTATCGACTGCTGTATGGCACAGTTTCAAATATAATAAGCTTAATAGATGGTCTAAAAATATTAAAACACTTATTTCAACATATTTTCTAAATTTTCTGGAGATTTTGCAATTGTTAAATATAAACCATTATTATTAAGCTTAAACTTATTATAATATACTTTAAATTCTTCAATCGTGACTGTCATAAGACTGTATAATATAAATAGACTGAATAAATTTATTTTGACTTTGATTTTGCGCAACAATTATAATCCAAGTAATTTAAGCGAACCGTTTGAGTTTCGAATCTAAATCATAAGATTTAGAACTGAATCAACAGACGAAGAGATTACTAGAAGGGGTGATGGCGTTCACTCGAAGTATGCAACGTTTATTCTTTGTATTACCCTCCCTAAAGGCTGCCAGTATTCGCTGATGCTAATAATCTATGTTCGCAACTAATGCACTGACCATCTTAATACATTAAACTTAAATTAACAAAAGATCCCATTAGGTCAATGTGCTTCGAGAGTAAATCCTGGCCCTGTATTAAGATAAGAACGTTCTAACTTACCTGAGTTCACAATTGAAATACCAATCTTATCATATACTACGCTGGTACTTGCATAAAACAAAATGCTTTGAAGCAAATAAAATTTTAGTACTTTACTTATTGCATAACAGTGCTTAGTCTCTTGTTGATGTCAGTAGTTAATAAAGCTTAGATGAAATAGCAACTGATATTACTGTATCTGCTATACTTTGACTTATGGAACCACTTATTATATTAGAAAAGGACAAACTTACATTAGACGCTTAAAAATTGGAAAACTTATTAATTTTTCTTGTGGTCGTATAATTACTAAGCTTACAATGACAATTCGAAACTTCAGTCACTGTCACTAATCGTAAAAGGTAAAATGTATATTTATAATTTGTCATTTCAGTTTAAAATGGGTATGCCATTTATTCGTAAACTGTGGCAATAGGCCGCTATATTTATGTAAATTTTGTCCGCGGCAGGTGTTCTGTAAAACGATCGTCGTTTGTAGGGCTGTCAGTTCCTAATTCAACATCTATTTAACTCACGAACTATATATTTTAAGTATTTCAAATTAATCTAAATCTTCTTCCAGGTTAAAATTGAAATTTGAAATAGGACCTTTAAATTACGCAGTCCGAAGTCTAGCTACATCTGTTTTAAATCCCAATAGATAACACTTTTATTTTCTTTAAATTTTCTACATGAGATCTTAATTAAGGTTAGCAGTACACAGTTCTATGTTAATAGAGGGTACCAATTAATTTCCTTTGATTAAAAGATAGTACAGATTCTCAAGGACTAACCAAGTTTAGTGTAGTATGGGGGGCGCTCTGTGACAAGATGGAATGACAATATTTGTAGGTTGGCCGG
Organism: Acentria ephemerella; assembly: GCA_943193645.1. Taxonomy (NCBI): domain Eukaryota; kingdom Metazoa; phylum Arthropoda; class Insecta; order Lepidoptera; family Crambidae; genus Acentria; species Acentria ephemerella. The sequence continues at coordinate 1,450,751 of OW971894.1, forward strand.
AGAGGGCTGGATGAGCCAGCCCCAGTCAACCTACAAATGTCGTCATTCCAAACGCCGAGAATTGGGAGCTTAAGCGTGCATTAGAGACTGGCCAAAGGGCCAGCAGTTGACGAGTGTACGGTAGGAACCAATTATTATATTTTTGTCCTTTTCTCCTATATAAAGTTTTTTTTTAAATTGGTTCAACTTGGTGGTGATATGGCTCAAAGTCGTCTTGTGTTTTATGACGTAGAAACCTCTCCTCCATCAGACCAATGTATAGTTACTATAGATTCCGGAGTAAAGTAACATGACTCTACACGAATGTTATAATGTATTTTTTACCACATTCTTAATCTCATTTGTAAGGGGTATAATTTAAAATGATTATTAGTTTTAAGTTAATAATTTCTTTCTTAAGTCACTCATTAAATAAATTATTTTTATTAAGGTATCAACCCTACCCAAACGGTTGAACCAACTGATCAGCATAAGTCTGTAGTAGTTACGCCGGGTGTGTTTCGTCCAGTGGTGACTTATTTGTTGACATACAACATACAATACTTGATGGAGGTAGAGGAAACTCGAATTGGTGTTGTATATTATTTTAGTGTACATCGCTATGGTGAAATAAACTAAATAATGTGTAATTTTTTCTTTTCATCACTAGATGAGGCTCAGGCTACTATTGTTATGCTCTATTCCCATTTGAAGGTTGTATATCTGAATCGGGATTCCTCGACGAAATCCCGACTCAGATATACAACCTAACAACCTAACCTATAAAGATATACGAATGAAATCTTGTTGAGTTCGATGCTCGTTCAATCGACAATAGATATGGCCCTTCCTATCTTCTTCAGGGCACAAATTTCGGATACAAAAGATTTTTTTTGTTTGGTTTTGAGTTACGCTTACGAATTTAAATTCCAATCAAAACAGTTCTTAACGTCAATTATAACATCTTACCTTTAAACCGGTGCTGTACAAAATGCAGGTTGTATCTTCCGTCCTGTTTATATTTCAAAGAGGGTAATGCAAGCAATGGCTTTGGCTTAAGAAAAAATTTTTAATGCCTGTAAAAGCTACATTAAGTATTATTTTATATAACAACACAGCCTTACCTTTTATAGAAGAAAAAGAAACTGATTTTCTTCAAAAAACTTCAACAATCAAGCAAGTTTTCTTATCATCGTAAACTTATTTGTTTCGCCAAAGTATTACGTATTTTCTCTTGACCCGTAGCAGTAAAGGTTTGCTATGAAAATATAAGAATTTTCCAATATTATGCGCGGACGTGATAACCACTGGCTGGAGAAGTATTCAGTACAAGTCAGACTTTGAAAAATACACACCCAATTATAGATTTTTGTTTTATGATAATTTTTCAATCAAAACGACTATTCTTTCTTGTTAATTTAGCTTATAAATGCTTGTCATTTACACCCAGTAAATAACATTGAAACAAAGAAATATGTTTCATTTTTAATGTTTATATAGATAAACACATATAAAATAATTATCAACACAGAAAAGGTTATGCACACGTGCGCTAAACACACCCATAGATTTCCTACTAGAAAATCTTTGAGATAGATTGTGATTGATCATAGCCAAGTACATATTTAGTTGAGTACCTACTTGATAAAAATGTTCAATTTGTGAAATTGACTGTAATTTCGATTGATTTTCCTTCTGCTGAAATAAATTAGTAAATGTAATTACCCTGTTGATCATAGAACAAACAAGTCAATTCCACATGCCGACTTAAAAGATGCTTATTCATTCTTCTTTAGCTGATTTAAACAGGACTATTTGGGGATCAGATTGACAGGCGGACCCGCTCCATAGCTGTTCACATTACTAAGTTCTACACGTAATTCTCTGTGGGATGTTTGAAATACTCGCGTAAGGGTGAAAAGGCAATCAATGCATGGCTTCGTGATGGTGGAATTTCTTCGAATGATTTCATTGGTTAAACAACAACTCCTGCGTATCTGAGTGAAGTGGTTATGTAGATTGTGCTTCAACTATCTATTAAGCTCTAAACCTAATATATTTAAATATACAACCAGCCCTTTAATAATAATAACATTATTTTTAAACAGTTACAAACTACAAACAGGAGTAGTACACAGATTAAGAAACTGTCTACAGATAAATAAAATAGAATATAATGGAATATATCTTTATTGTACTTCAGCCGATTTAAGAAGAGAAATACACAAAAACATTTAACTAATTTGGTACAAAGGGCGACCTTATCGCTATATCTTCCAAGTAACCTTCGGATAGACAGGATTAAAGATAAAATAGTAGATAATAATAATAGATTTAATATAGCTGCCAAATAGAGTTGCTCCGCGATGCATACAAAATACCACGGCGTGACGTCATATGACATTACTCGTATCTTGGAGCGTTTTTGAGCGAAAAAAAAAATGTACTATTCAAATTGTAATATTTAGTGGTGTTTCTATGCTATCAAATCAATTATTTTACCAATGCTTATATAATTATGCTATCTTACAAAAGCACACAAAAAAAATATTATGCCATTGGAGATTACAATTAAACCCTATTCGTATTGATGGTCATACGAAGCGCTGGTATTATCCTTACAATAGTGCTACCCAGTTTCTGTGGCCACCACTGTATCGGTTAGCAATTCAGTTGGCTAAACGCAAGGCAATTTTCATAAAGGGAATCTTGTGAAGTCTTTCATTTGAAAGGCCGGTACCTGTTTATTCAATGCCTCGCCACAAACGGACTCGTAATGAAGTGATGACTGGGTATTGGCTGACCTGGGATATACAAATAACTGAATTAGAATGAATTAGGCGACTCGAATACTATTTTGATATCAAAGCTTAACTATTTCCAATCCCGTTTAGCTTACACTATAAAGTATTTATGTCAGCCTCTGCTTTATTAATTCATACCGTTATAGCAACGATTCTGTTTACATTCATTTAATCTAAAATAGAGTAAACTCAGTCTCTTTTGCCATACTTCAATCAGAAAAGGAAAGTATAACTTTTCCAGAAATGTCTAGTTTCACTTGGAAGATCTATAAAATTTTTGGCATGTTTATGGATGTGTATAAGATTTATTTCGTCAAATATTTTTAGCCGTCCCTATCAAGGGATTCTTGTCTACCTTTAATTAGGACGACTAGGTGTTAGTCGACTTCACAACACAACCTAAAAATTTCATCTTCTCTTTCTTTATGTTAACTTCAACAGCAAATGGTTTCAAATGTAAAACAGAAAGGGTTGTTTTGTACCCATTTAAAATGTCTTTTAAAATGTCTTTTAAATGGGTCATTATGAAGAAACTGGATAACAGTTTTTTTATACACAAGCTTTCTTTGGGATAGTTGATAAATGTGAGTGTGATTGTATTCACGGCCAATTGCACCAAGTTATACGTTTTAAAATATTGCAAAAATTAACATAAAAGTAAACGTCAGCTCATAAGAATGGGTCGTTCCATTTTTAAATATCTATTTATTTTTACAGAATCGTTAACAATATCTTGGTGAAGCTGGCCGTAAGTGTCTGGAATAAGATACAAAAATACAAAACTATTACGACTCGTATTGTGAATTCAACTTGGTGAACCATAAACCTCGTTTTCGCTCATCAACCGGGATCAATGTGGCAGGTTGATAGTTCAATTACCCAGCATAATGAGGTAGGGGCAAGTCTAGTCTGTATCAAGCGATACAGCGCTGAACTGCGCGCTTAGAGATGTTTTGAATTAGGAAAACCCATTTATTTTAAAAACCAAATAATTTTTATTGTAATTCTGATACAACCAGGAATTGATCAAGTATTAGTTCCTTAAATACAATCCAGTTATCTGACGGTTCTAGCTCTTTAAAGAAACTCCTATCCATAGATTCCCACTTCATCTTTAAGCAATCGTGCAGTTTCAATACTCAATACGTGGACTTCATAATTAAAATAGTTTCAATCTGAAACAAATTTTAGATCAAAGTAAATCATAACCGATTTGTAGAAATGGTTGAAGTTTATGATCCAGTTTAAAGGTGAGAAACGTGCACATGAGTATAAAATCATCCTTTCAAATTTAGTTTCATATTAAACGATCTATCACAAATAAGTAATTCATAATGAAACTAGTCTGAATGGTTGCAAGTACCTAAGAGCATTATATTTTGTTAACAAATATTAAGTCTTAGTGCCTTTTATCATTTGTACCATGGACAGAGCTCTGAAGAGCTCTTTGACCTTATTCTTCCCTCTCCTTTCCTAAACACAGACTTTCCTATGGACTCCTCTACTGCTTATCATCAAGTTGTGTCGAGTCATTTGCTGTCTTTTATGAAAAAAATCAGGAGTACTCATGCTGGTCTACGCAATCAATCTTACACTGTCGCCACGTCTACTTTGCGCACAAATGATTTCGTGACTCCTTTCTCTGTCGCACAGCTAGAGCGTGGAATTTCTTAACCTCCTTCATACAAAATGGGTTCCTGTAAAAGAGGCGTGAAAACGCACATATTGTGCCGGCAAGGTGAGGGTGGCTAGAGCGGTATTTCGCATGCTGTACTAACTATCTTCACATATACTCCTCTACTGCTTATCATCAAGTAGTGAACAGTCATTGGCTGAGTTTTTTTAAATAAATAAAAAAGTCTGTGCCGCCACAATTTCTATGCATACAATGAAATTAAGTACAAGATCTTTAATGTAACCTAAAGAAAGGTAAAAACTTCGAGGTAAAGAAAACTTTCACTTTAAATTATTCTAAAAGTATATCGTTAAATAAACCTTAAATTGCACAACATTTCTTCATAGAGATTTTTCCGAATCACTATTGTACAATGAGAATCACTCAAAAAATACAAAGCATTTTCTGGCACAATTTCCTGTTTCTCTTTTGACGGAACTTTTTGTTTTATGGTAGATTTTATATAACACTGGGGTTCGTACGAAAATTTACATATACGGTTAGATGCATGAATATCTAAGGCTGGGTAACCATTACATCTTTGTGAACGATCAGTACGCCTGAAAATTGATTTCAGCGATAAAACTGTTTAATAGACACTAAAATACCTACTAGTTTTGTGTCTATGGCACTTGAATTACAAATTTACCAGATTTCCCATAATATACATGGCGTATTTCTAACAATTTGTATTTGTAGGTAGGCATTTTATGTGTAAAAAATGTCAAGTAAACAAATGAAAAAAGTTTAGAAAAACCTATCAAAAGAGGTTTTATTAAAGCAATTCGAAATTAGAACAACGTCATTTTGAATTAAATTTAAAAAAATTACGACATAGTTAAATTAAGGTGATCATAATCGTAATAAAAAAGTGGATTCAACCTATATTACGCTACGCAACAGCCTCGTATTCAAATTTACGGGAAGGTTCTATTTACCGGAGTTTGCAATTTATTTAGGACAAAGCCATTAAAGAGTTTGCATTGCTAAATAACTTACGCAGTAGTTATTGCCAATATAATATAATATTGGTTATCAAATCAACACAGCTGTGATACGCGTACTACGCCAATATTGAATATAAAATTATTCACGATAAACCTTCATAAAACTGTTACTAGCAACACCATATTAATTTAACTGGACGGCTGTTCGAGGAGTCTGTAGCTACCGGATACTCAACCAGGACCCTGGGTTCGTAGCTCCGCCAAAGATGATGTTTGTGTGAAAAATAAGAATATTCACTATTCGGTCATACCTTTTCATACATTTATGACTGTATATTTCTTATGTTATAATTTAGAAATATATATATAGTATAGGCTTGATAATATGTGCGCATTTAAGAAGCTTAAGTGTGTGTGTGTGTGGGTGGGTGCTGCACGCGCGCGCGTGTGCGTGTGTGTATCTGTCTGTGTATATGTGTATGTGTGTGTATATATATATTTATACATATATATATGCGTGTGTGTGTGAAAAAAATTTCATATATATATAATACAAATTCCGACAATGCGGAAGATTTTCCCTGAACTCTGATGCTGTAGCGAACAAATGCCCACAGACTCATGCAGCCAGGGCATCATTCCGATGTTACATTAATTTTTGGATTTCACCACATCCTCCACAAGCAAATACTGGGTTACTCACTCAAATATGTACCTTCACTTAGTTCAATATACCCCAGATTACATTTTAAATTTTCGTTTTAAAGCAAACTTGGCTTTAAAAGTATGGAGTATAATTTATTTACTTCAAGAAACTTTAGCAAGTTAATTTTGTAATAAATGATCTACTCTGTGGTTATGATGCACTATCAACTTCAGTTTCCTTGAAGTTTTTAAAGTGAAACTTGTAAGAAGTCAAAATTCAGAAAAGTAACGACTCAAGCGAATAGTTAGGTTATCACTACAGTTTTTGAGTTAACACGTCAGTTACATAATTACAATTACAAGCGTATTCAAAATAACACAAGCTAGTGTCTTCTTTAAAAATATATTGTTTGATGATCCCACATCCAATGTTATGTTAGTGATTGCTTATTTTTTCACAAATTTAAGCGACGTTGAAAGATGTTCTCTTTGGTGAAGTAACTTTTTAGACAGTCATTTATTACCGTTCAAAATATGCTTTAGTTAGATGTAAAGAATAGAAACTTGGCATAAGATCTGCTGATCTTACATCTGCTTGATCTTCTCTCATTGCTATGATTATTGTGGAGCTCTGGATATGTGAATTAGTTTAAGTTCTGACCAACTCTTAATAATAATATGTTTCGAAACATTCTGAAAGATGCAAGAAGAACTGAGGAAGTGGTGAGGTGACCTGCATACAAACAGACTGGTTTAAGGAATCGAAAGAAATAACATCTAGCAAAGAATCGAGACAGACGAGATATATATGTCGGCGCAAAAGTATTATGGGATCATTAAATCTTTGTTATTATAGTTAAAAAGTATTTCTACATGTATAAATGCATTTAGAAACACTACTATTTCCTGTTGTTCAGTTTCCGGCGTAATTGCCGAGATAATTGTTAAACCAAATTTTTAATAAACAACAAATATTGTAATACTAAATATAAATTATAAAAGTATTTTTACAAATATTAAATTAATTTAATGTCAACTTTAATAATTTTAAGACTATAATTATAATCGAGTCTGTTATACACATCCTGTTCCTTTAGAACTTATAATTTTATAACAGAAATCTGAAATCTGTAAAAACCAATTACAATTGTAACAATATTAATAATTAATTAGGAAAGTATTTGTAAATATTAAATGTTATGTAATAATTACTTTGTGAACCTTTAAACAAATACAACCGACTTCCGGCTGGGAGTAGCTTAGTCACAAGATGGCGCCACTCAATGACGTTGAGTGGGCAAGTATTTGTAAAAGTATAAATAGTGAGAATAGGAAGGAGGTTGGTCACTTTTGTGCGAGCTGCCGACCAGAGAGGTTGTACAACACTGAGGCTACGACGATTAAGTTAAGTGGTTCACTTTTATTATAATATTAGTAAATCTCTTTTTGTTTATATTTTGCAAGTTTGGCTTTTTAGTTTGGATATTTAATAAATTGATTACCCGAGTCTACAAGTGTTTTTACTTATTTTAAAATGATTAGTGAAGATATACACGGTGACGTTAGCGAAGCCAACGTCACGTTTTCTAAAAACAATTCCGCGGTACAGCCGCCGTTATCAGAAGAGGGACACCTTCCCACTTCTGCCGGACATCCTATTACTTCAGGAATACATGAGGAACACTTACCTGGCTCGGCTAATCAATTTATTCCAAACAATATTTCATCTGATTTCCTGTTACAAATGATGCAAACGATGAAACAGATGTCTGATCGGTTGATTACGCAACAGTCCGAAAAAGTGAAAATTAGTGACATTTTTCTCCCATCATTTGACCCGGACGGTGGCGTAGGCATTCGAGAATGGTGTCAGCATATTGCAAAGGCGGTTGATATGTACAACCTTAACGATTATGAAATACGTATGAAAGTAGGTAGTTTATTAAAAGGTCGGGCAAAATTATGGGTTGATAATTGGTTAGTGTCAAATAGCTCCTGGCAGGAATTACGGGATAATCTTATTTTAACCTTTGAACCTGAAAATAGGTACTCACGTGATATTGTTAAATTTCGAGAACATACTTACGATCAAACTAAAAACATTGCCGAGTTTCTTTCACAATCCTGGGTATTGTGGAAACGCATAACTAAGGACAAACTAGGTAACGATGACGCAGTCGAAGCGGTTATTGGTTGTGTTAATGATGAACGTCTCCGAATTGAACTTATGAACGCGCGTGCCACTTCGGTGCCAGAGTTGATATCGGTTGCATCATCTATTCGAACAAAACGTTCTCTACCTAATATAAACCCTTCACAAATTTCAAATAAACGTATTAGATTTAATGATCAGCAAACGCCTACCTTTTGCCATATATGCAAGAAAAATAATCATCTTGCTAGGAATTGTCGCTTTAAAACTTCTGAAAATAATTCACTTTTGGAAAAAGACAATACTCATAAGTCCGCTAATATTTCAAACTCAAATCAAATTAAGACAACATGCACGTTTTGTTTGAAATCAGGTCATACATTTGACAAGTGTTGGAAACGCGAAAAATCTATGATATCAAATGTTAACTGTATAGGTAGTTCAAAAATAACGTCTATGCTTATAAATATTGGCGAGTTTTCGATACAGGCAACTTTTGATAGTGGTGCAGAGTGCTCGGTAATGCGTGATTCTGTAGCGGCGAAATTACCGGGAAAGAGGATCTATGGAGCTAATTATTTAAGAGGCATTGGAAATTTCCCGGTAATTTCACTATTATCCCTTAAAACTGTGTGTAAAATAGACAATGTCAATATTGAAATTAGTTTCTATATCGTCTCTGATTCAGACATAACGTGCAATGTTTTGATAGGTATGGATTTGATTTTTGACACTTCCTATAGTGTTTTAGTTACCTCTAATGGTGCAAAGTTGATTCATCAACAACCTATCTTTCACATAAAATCTAACCACGCTATATTTGATAAAATCGACTGTGATCTTACAAATGATGCTCAATTGGAACAGCTTCGCATACTGCTAAATAAATACATACACATGTTTATACGTGGTTTTCCAAAAACTCGAGTTAATACGGGAGAGTTAGAAATAAGGTTAAAAAATCCTGATAAATATGTAGAGCGTAGACCATATCGTCTAAGTCCAGTAGAACGCGAAAAAGTTCGAAATATCATTAGAGAACTACTTGAGCATAACATCATTAGAGAAAGTAAGTCACCGTATTCTAGTCCCATAATTCTTGTTAAAAAGAAGAATGGTGATGATAGGTTATGTGTTGACTACCGTGAGTTAAATTCCAATACTTTAAGAGACCATTACCCACTACCGCTCATTTCAGATCAAATCGATCAATTAGTTAATGGTTTTTACTACAACTCATTTGATATGGCAGCAGGTTTCCATCAAATTCCTATATCAGAGAACTCAATAGAGAAAACTGCGTTTGTCACCCCAGACGGCCTTTATGAGTATTTAACTATGCCATTTGGCCTGAGCAATGCTTGTTCCGTATATCAGAGATGTATTAACAGAGCACTAAATTCTTTATTGGGAAGTGCAGGCATAGCCCAAGTCTATGTGGATGACGTGTTGAACAAATGTACCAATTTCGATCAGGGACTCTCTGATATAGAAAGGATTTTGATGGCATTACAAAGTGCAGGTTTTTCAATTAATGTAGAAAAATCTTCATTCTTTAAACGATCCATAGAGTATTTGGGCAACATTATTTCGGATGGAAAAGTCAGTCCAAGTCCACGCAAGGTAGAAGCACTCCTCAAATCCCCCATACCTGAAAATGTCAAGCAAGTTCGCCAGTTCAACGGGTTAGCGGGATACTTCAGACGATTTATTCCTAATTTTTCAAACACAATGATACCTTTGTATGACCTTACAAAAAAGAACACAAAATTTGAATGGAACGAGCGGCACGAAGAAGCTCGTAACATTATTATAGAACAGCTTACGTCTTCCCCTGTACTTACTTTATTTCAGGAAGATGCACCAACTGAACTGTATACTGACGCCAGCAGCCTAGGATACGGAGCTGTATTGATGCAAATAATCAACGGGCGTCGCCATGCGGTGGCTTATATGAGTATGCGAACGACAGATGCAGAGAGCCGTTACCACTCCTATGAACTTGAAACCCTAGCCGTGGTAAGAGCCATTAAACATTTTAAGCAATACCTCTATGGTCGCAAGTTTAAGGTTGTAACGGACTGTAATTCACTCAAAGCATCAAAACATAAAAAGGAGCTCCTTCCTAGGGTTTATCGCTGGTGGGCCTTTCTCCAAAATTATGATTTTGAGGTCGAATATAGGAAGGGAGAGCATATTCAACATGCTGATTTTTTGAGCCGAAATCCAGGCACACTGCAAGTTAATGTTATGACTCGTGATTTAGACTGGCTTAAAGTAGAACAGCATCGTGACACCACACTTCGTTCAATCATTAATGATCTGTCTCGCGGGGAAAATGTAGATGGGTATGTATTAGAAAATGATACTCTCATGAAGGTTTTTTCGGACACCACTATTGGTCGGGGGTTGAAATTAATCGTTGTACCAAAAGCGTTTCAATGGAGTCTGATTAATACATACCACAGTGCTTTGAAACACCCTGGCTGGGAGAAAACTTTGCAAAAAATAAAAGACTCTTATTGGTTTGACAAAATGAGTACTTCAACCCGGACGTTTATTGATAACTGCGTTATATGTAGAACATCGAAGGGAGCATCAGGTGCTGTGCAAGTGCAACTTCATCCTATCCAAAAACCTTCTTCCGCATTCCAAGTGATACATATGGATATTACAGGTAAACTAGGAACGACCAACAACCATGAGTATGTCATAGTGACCGTTGACGCCTTTAGTAAATATGTTTTACTTCACTATGCTACTAACAAAAATCCACACAGCACACTGGCAGCATTAAGACGCACGGTGTATTTATTTGGTACACCAGTTCAGATCATTGTAGATGGCGGTCGAGAATTCCTTGGCGAGTTTAAGCAGTATTGTGATCAAATAGGTATAAACATACACGCTATATCACCAGGAGTAAGCCGAGCAAATGGTCAAGTAGAGCGCGTAGTAGGAACACTCAAAAACTCTTTGGTTATGATAAATAACTATGAAACTGAGAACTGGCATACTGCACTTGATAGTTTGCAGTTAGCACTCAACTGCACACCACATAAGACTACCGGAGTGGCTCCACTTACCCTGCTCACGCGACGTGTACACTGTGTGCCGCCTGAACTTGCTAACTTAGTTAACATTGAAGAAGAAACCCTTGATATAGATCAGTTAGAACGACTTGTTAGCCAGAAAATGCTCACAGCCAGCGAAAAAGAAAAGCAAAGATTTGATAGAAACAAGGCCCGAATACATAATTTTCAGAGAGGTGACTATGTGTTGATAAAAAATAATCCCCGTAATCAAACTTGCTTAGATCTTAAATTTAGCGAGCCGTATGAAGTATGCAGGGTCTTGGACAATGACCGCTACCTGGTGAAGAAAGTAGTTGGCCGAGGCCGGCCACGAAAAGTTGCCCATGATCAACTGCGTCCAGCACCTACACCTGGGCAACAATCACCCGTGTCGGCGGGATCTGAAGACATCCCTCCAGAGCAATCATCCTCAGAGGTCGAAGCTTCCGCTGAGCCGCTACCTTCAACCTCACAAAACCATCACAATTAAGCACTCAAAAGAGAACTACTGCCCATACAGGTGAGAAGTATACATCTTATCGTAAACGAGTCCTATATAAGTTATCAAAATTAAAATCCTATACCCTGAAGTTCATACTATACCCTTTCCTAGTTTAGCAGGTATAATAAGGGTATTAATAGACAAAACAATTGTATAACCATGTATCCCTGTGTACAAAGTTCTATATGACTTGCAGCACATAATCGCCCATTCCATACTTTTCCTTTGTCCTCTGTGTACCACGGCGTAAAAGACCGCCCAGAGCACAGCATCATCACAATATAAAATTTATATGGATTTTTATGCAAAAAATTAAAAAAAAAAAAAATTATTTTTATATAGTTGTTGGCTTAGTGAGAAGTTCAACGACTCAATGAAAAACTAGTAATATCACTGTACCACGGCGTTCGAGACCGCTCAGAGCAGTGTTATTCTGTGAAAAGTATAAAAAAAAAAACTAGTAATATCACTGTACCACGGCGTTCGAGACCGCTCAGAGCAGTGTTATTCTGTGAAAAGTATAAACACATAAGACAAAAAATATCGCTTTGTACCACGGCGTTCAAGACCGCCCAGAGCAAAAGCATTATAAAAAATAAACATAAAAATTGGTTAAATAACTTTTAATAACTTAATACTACATTTACAGATACCTACCTAAGAACTAAAATTTCATTCTTCCAGATAAAGGCTAGTGCAGAGCGCGCACTGCCTATCAGTATGGCCGTGTCGGCGCAAAAGTATTATGGGATCATTAAATCTTTGTTATTATAGTTAAAAAGTATTTCTACATGTATAAATGCATTTAGAAACACTACTATTTCCTGTTGTTCAGTTTCCGGCGTAATTGCCGAGATAATTGTTAAACCAAATTTTTAATAAACAACAAATATTGTAATACTAAATATAAATTATAAAAGTATTTTTACAAATATTAAATTAATTTAATGTCAACTTTAATAATTTTAAGACTATAATTATAATCGAGTCTGTTATACACATCCTGTTCCTTTAGAACTTATAATTTTATAACAGAAATCTGAAATCTGTAAAAACCAATTACAATTGTAACAATATTAATAATTAATTAGGAAAGTATTTGTAAATATTAAATGTTATGTAATAATTACTTTGTGAACCTTTAAACAAATACAACCGACTTCCGGCTGGGAGTAGCTTAGTCACAAGATGGCGCCACTCAATGACGTTGAGTGGGCAAGTATTTGTAAAAGTATAAATAGTGAGAATAGGAAGGAGGTTGGTCACTTTTGTGCGAGCTGCTGACCAGAGAGGTTGTACAACACTGAGGCTACGACGATTAAGTTAAGTGGTTCACTTTTATTATAATATTAGTAAATCTCTTTTTGTTTATATTTTGCAAGTTTGGCTTTTTAGTTTGGATATTTAATAAATTGATTACCCGAGTCTACAAGTGTTTTTACTTATTTTAAAATGATTAGTGAAGATATACACGGTGACGTTAGCGAAGCCAACGTCACGTTTTCTAAAAACAATTCCGCGGTACAGCCGCCGTTATATATATATGAAGCCAAAACATGAATATAATAATGAAACTGCCTCACCAAATTTGATTAACGAGTTATAGAGACCTTAATGCTAAGGTCCCATGGAAGAATGAAATCCAGTGATTCAGTGAAAGACCAAAGTGGTTGACATCATCTAGAAGTGTTCTAAGATGAAGCAATAGTCTGGCATCATGCCATGCGCAAAACTTATGAGCGATGGAGTAAAAAAGTTTTCGAATGCAGTTTCCGACAAAAGTTTTATTTGTAGGTGTACTAATAATTTAATGGGGTTGCATGCGATTACATGATCAGAAAAGCTTGGGATCATTTGTTGTATTCAACCCTAGGGAAAGGCTAGGACTTATAATAGATTACTGATATGAAATATGATTACCTGTTCTTATTATATTAAAAGGATTCAGATTCAATATGCCAGGCAGGCAACTTCAGGATTTAAGGGAATATATTATGCTAAGCAGTGGCCTTTTTGATGCATTAATTGTTTTGTATTAAACTGTAATTGTATTTTTTATACCAATAAACCTTTTTTTTCACTTGGCATCTATTTTATTCGTTGTTTTAATGCGCCTTCTTGCGATTAACTCACGCAATAATTACTTATCATTTGTTACTTTGAGTGTAAATTCTTTGTATAAACTTTCTATTATCAAGAACCATTTGTCCAGAAGCCAGTTGCTAAAATAAAATGGTAATTTATACAGACAATAACTTTAAGAGAGCAGAGACCTTTAACGAGTAGCCGAGGGCCGTCATTTTTTCTTCCAATTTACTGTTACAAATGGGAACTGGTAACACATGTTTTTATTTATGAATAGTGCTGAAAAATAGGCATAAAAAAGCTTAATGGTAGGATTATCGTACCCATGTGTTCCTTGTTTAAAGAAGATAGGATGCCTTATTGAAGCCAAATCAGGGGTGAGAGCTTCTAGTAAAATGAAACAGGAACTATTAAGTTACTGATGTATATTTGATTTAATATGTACAAGTTTGCTATGTGGTAGACTGACTTCCAAAATCGTCTGAGTAATACCACTTAATGTCTTTTTATATTGGCCACTAAGTAGTGTCCTCTATTTCCAGTAATGCTCGCACCTTTGGGATGGCTCCGTCAAGTACCCATTCGATGCTTTGGATAAGTTGCAGCATCGTGCGATCCACATCATCAGAGACGCAGATGTTGCATCGTGATATTGCGTCACTTAGCGCGTTCTACCTACTATACGATGGCGAGGGTCCTGACGAGCTTTTCTTACTTATCTCATCCTCTTCCTTCTAAGGACTACGCGTGCTGGCCTACGGTATCACTGACAAACTGTGACGCCAATTCCTACGCACATAAAGAAATTTGGTAACTCATTTCTTTGTCGCACAATTGAGAAATGGAATTCTTTACCAGTATATAATTTCCCTCCTTACAATCCTGGGTCCTTCCAAACAGGCGTGATGAAACTTCTTGCAAGTCGGCAAGATTAAGATGGCTAGTGAACTGCATAGTTTCCCTCGCACTACCGGCTTTCTTATTTGGACTGATCTCCTGTTTACTATTAGTTGAAAGGAAATCATTTTCTTGATCATTCTATAAAAAAAGAATATTAATATTGGTTTATTTTATTAAACTGATACCAAATTCACAGTAAACGTCTAAAGATGCATATAATGAAAAATTTAATGGAAGAGAAAGATCAATACTCATTGAAAGCGTAGAAGTCAAGTCTGCAGACATCTATCGCAATGCTCTGCAAACGATTTAGCTGCAATTACAACCTTATGCAAGATGGAAATACTGCTAAACATACATCGCATAATGGAATTATTAATCGATTAATATGTCAATTTTAATTATGTTACAACAATAATGTTCACAAAAAACATTGCAAGAATTCGTAAAGACGTAATATTGTTTTCGCATCATCAATTATTTACAAAAAAGGTAAAAGGAAGTTGGATTAAAGGATAATTTACGGCATCGAATGTCATATTAGGGTATTATAGACCCATGTATAGTGGTCCGTTGGACCAAGTCCGTGACAAGATGATTAAGGTACTTATATCAAAGTAGTTTTATTAGGAACTCGAATATTTACGGTGCTTGCTTTTAGAAAACTGGCTGAATCAAATATGTCGATATAAAATAATAGAAACGCTTAGATGTAACAATGGCTTATTCAAATCATAATATTTGGAATGTAAATATTTGATTAAATACTATAGGATATCCAATATATCAAAAAATTTCACTCATCGCCTTTTTATTAACCTGTCAACAGTACTCCAGATACATAGCACCTTATAAGCTTCATCAAAAAATCAAACAAACCTGAAATTTATTATAAAGTGCTTCTTAATCATAAAAATACACTTTAAAGGAAGTTAATTGTCATTACCATTTATTTAACGTTATACAATAGAATTAAACTCAAAGACACTCACAATTATTGTCATACACACACACACACAAACACACACACACACACAAACACACACACACACACAAACACACATATACACACTCACGCACAAGCGCGTGCTCGCTTACTCTTACGTTTACGTTTTAAACTCTAAGGCAACATAAAATTAATAAGATAACATTTTATTATGATTCTCTGTACAATAGATCTTACAATTTCATGCACTTAAGTTACAACAGATTGCCATTTTCGTGCGTACAATATTAACATTTTGAAATATAATTTTTATTTAATTAGTACTATAATTTAATTTTATTACAATTTTTAAAGATAATTCCAATACAAAATATAAAATAAAACGAATAATGTGTTATAGGTATCTAATTAATGTTACGATTTAGTTAGTCCTGCCACAGGCATTACAAGATGCCTACTAGATTGGTTCTACGACCACTGTTATAGTTAAAACACTGATAGTCTGAAAACATAGGATGCTGTTTCTTTTGAAGTTATAAGAACTGTGACAATATTCTTGCCTTTACATTGTTGTCGGTAAACAGAAAAGAAAAGTAAGTATGATTTTGCATTCCAGTTACTCCTCTTGAATACCATTCTGTGACTGTCTTTGTACATCGTCCATCATTCCGTAGCTAAGTATTCACTACTACTTTTTTTGAAACAAAAATTAATCAATTATAAATTTAAAAGAACGGTAAAATCACAATTAGGGATGAGAATAGAAGTCAGAACATACTTAAGTATTTCAAAAATTTTGGTAATTTTTTAAATAATTGATTGTCATTTAATATTGTTTTAAATTTTGAACAAATTAATGAGAGCACTAAAAAGCTGTTGCTTGAGCAAAAATTTTAATTGCGGAACTAGGAACTCGTTTCTGAATAATAAATAGGTGAATTTTCAAAACTTAAACTCTACGATATTAAAAACACCAAATGAAGTTTACAAGCAAACAGAAACCGAGATAAAGTTATGACATTTGTGCTGAGAACCGCGGACAACCTTCGGACGGAACTTTTTGTCTTTTTAAGTAAAAACACGTTAAATCTTAATTTTAATTTTGCAACTCTCCAAACACCAAACACTCGGGAGCTCGGCCTTTTTTGATGCAAATTACTTTCAACTTTTGGCGTTTTCATTAAGGACAGGAATTAATGTCTTTGAGGCGAAGTCTCTATTTGATAACGAAGAAAAACATAATGAAGCCAGGTGGATCATTGTGGAGTTTCAATCGTATCAGGGTTGCCGTCTTGCATTATAATGTGGTCTAGAATTAGTAGTGTCGTAATCGTAGATGGAATTGTTCAGGGATGCATTCTAGGACCAATTACTGTTTTTTTTATGAATATCGCAGTATACTTGGGAATAACGTTTCTGATCTAGAATACTCATTGATATAGTATTTCCAGGTCTATAGCCAAGAACCGCATTCATAGACCAGCTAGCATAGGTTACAAAGAGGTATTAAATGAAAATGTTTGTGTATAAATATGCATTTCGATTAAAACATAATAGTTTCTTAGTATAGACCCTGTAAGATGGTGCAGATAACTCGAATTAAGCTTAATCCGAAGCTAGGCTGCAGCTTGCTCTAGACTACGCAATAAAATTGTTGAACGCCGAGTGCGGTCAGGGCGGCTTTATTTGGATTTGCCCGTAGTATTTACTAGCTTGTGTATTACGTATTTACTATAAATTGATTTTATTCACATGCTTTTTGTTTTTGAAATGAATTTAGAAGTATGCTGGTTTAGCAACTAATATAGATTTTTTTGGTGTATGTATACCTGCCAGTTTATGCATAATTAAGCATTTGAAATTTAATGGCAAAAGGAAACATCTGTAGTCATTTTCAATTTAAGACATCTTATTGGATTTCTGCTTAAATTATTTTTTGTTTTATATTTTTTTTATAAACACAAATTTTTAAATACCTTTTTTTTACGAAGAGGAATCCATTTACGGACCTTCCCGCCACTGGCTAAGCGACGGGCGTGTGTGGGGCTCACTCAGCACCTCTAAATAGCGGCACTAAGAATACCCACTAAAACTCCCCGGTAACTCCATTGCCCTTCACGGGGGTAACCTGGATTCTGCACGAGCAATTCTCCAGGTCAATTTTTTTTAAAATACCTAGTCTATTATAAATCTAAGCATCATTTACACCTGGTTTAGGAAAACGTAGAAATATAGTTCAATAATATATATTATAGATACTTTAAATAAGAACCTAAGAAATGTACAAACAAAACCATGAAATATGACTCATAAAATTTATTTAATTGACATTTATGTATGCGAGAGGTGTTAAAGTAATTTTGTATAAATATCGCTGTTGGTATGCACGTTGCATAACATTTTCGTGTTTATCACACTTATAGCTAAGAGTACTAACCACTCAGCCAGTACCCTTTGTTTTAATACAAAGCATTGAAACCATTTCCTAAATTGAAAAGTTTTATTCCGAAACATATTTTACATAAGTAAAACTTTATCAAATCTCTACAATAGAAAAACTACTAAAAAAAATCAAAGTTTCCACATAATTTTTAACATTTTAAAACAATACTTATTAAGCATTCACAACAAAATGCGACTTCAGTTTTTAAGAACAAAAACTAAAGCTAACCCCATTCTAAGCTGTTAACTTAAATTTAAGCTCGGTGACCACGGACGGTAAGCACAGATTTTATTTTGCAGTTAGATTCTAGTGTGGCCATTCCAGGTTTCAGCATAGTATAATTAAGTTGTTTGTCCAGGAACAAAGAGAAAACTTTACTATAAAAATTATTACTTAATATCTTGAATGTTTTATTATTGGTCGTTAAATTCTCATTATAATATGAAACATAAATGGCCTCTTCTATGATTATAAATGATTAAACTGGCATATTAATACACTGGCATACTGGCATATATAACAGTAACAATATAAGTAAGTATATAACAGTAGTGTGTTAAGAACTGGCTATCAGGCAGGTTCACAAATAGAGGTTTTAATGTTATTTTTTACTTTTCGGTTTTTTGACATAAGGTTGTCATTTTTTCTGCTAGTTATCTTGTCTTTTTATTTAGCTATATTTTATATTGTTTTTCCTTTTATTTTAATATAATATATTACTCTGAGCTGTCCACCTTTTTATTTACTCCACTACAATTGTATGTTATATGTTTAATAACAGGCCACAAGAAAGACCACCTGCCCCCTCATTGTCAATTCTGAATCTATCGCTGTCCGTTTCATTTTGACGTACATTCATATTTACATTGCCGCTAATATGTTTATCGCTGTGACGTGTCGTTTTAGTATGCAGTAATTATTTTTAAAGGCGAAAGCGTTCGCAATAGACATGAAGTTATAAAGTAAGGTGCCTGGTCAGGCAGAAGGCTTATACAATCAACGTAGGACTGTTTCATTCCAGAATCGATGGTGGAACTGTTTATTCAACAGTAGATATCATAAAATCTGTATGTATAAGAATTGGCGATGGTGTAACTTTAATAGTAAGCATAAGATTACAGTCATATATGCATCTCTGTGTATTTGATTATCTCATTGACAACCTCCATGCAAATGAAATGACCTCCTACGAAAATGAATGAATGAAATGAAGGTGAGAAAAACGCATGAAGGGTTTAGGCTTTTATATACAGTAGCATGCTGGTGAGTGCAAACGATTGTATTGACAACCGGGGCATACGGCATCGCTATATGGCGCCGGTGGTACTATATAATTTGAAAATTACTCTGCTCGACTGGGAACGAATATAATCCAAAAACAAATTTACCACTGCAACCGATACAGATTATAGATGGATATGTATTTACAGGTATTCGATAATCGAGGACAGAAGCTATTCAATTGCTTTTAAATATTCACAAAGCGAAGGTCCTTTCTCGATAAACGTGAAATAGAGATGCGCGTGAAAAAGGGGCTTTAAATAATAAATGGTGAACGTATCCATCTTCGATCCTATAAAATTGTTCTGGTGGATACATTTTATTTACTTCAGCAATAGTATATTTTATTTACAAAAAAGAGAAGAAAAAAATCACCAATATTAAATGAACCTTAAGAATTAGGAACTGCAATGTTATAAGAAAGTACGTGAAAGTAAAAATTGAAACATGAAAAATGAAAACGGCTTATTTTCTGTATTATATATTTTGTATTTATTTATCAATTTATGTATATACAAATAGAATTAAAAAGGACACAACAGTATAACAGAAAAATGTACAAAGGTACTGTTTATTTCTATAAGAAATCTCTTCCAGCAGCCTTGTATTGTCCAGGGCGTGTACCAATACTAATATAATGAAAAGAGAAAAAAAATGTAATAAATCAACAAAAAATATAAAAAATAATACATATTATATTTATAAACACACACACACTCTCTCTCTCTCACACACACACACATTATATATTTAGATTATCTGTCAAGAGAAATAAAGTATTAAATAAATAAATAAATATTATTAAAAAACAATATTTTGAAATTAATTTATTTAATGTTCATTTCACTGTATAATGAGAGTCAGAATCAATAAGAAAAATTAAAAATACAAATTGAATTTTCAATTTGATTTGGCGGTGCGTGGGATTTATTAACAATTTTAATATTCAGTTTGTGCGAATTTTCAGCGATCGTGTTGGGATATTATTGAATAGGTATGTGTTTAAATCGATTCATTTTCAATTCAATCAGTATTTTAACCTGACGAGAAAAAATAAATAATTCTTTTAATATTTTCAATACTTCTAACTATTGCTGTAGCAATTCTAGCTCTGGCTTTCTTACTCACAATATGAAGACATCGTTATAGAGAAGTATTAATAAAAAAAATGGTTACCTTGGCTTAGTAGGCCAGGTAGATGATCACTCAACCAGACGGACTTTAAAGCATCTCTCGTTAAAATTTCTTTGACGTACTATATCTTAACAACCTGATGGTGTCACAACATTTCTTCTCATAGAGGAAAGTTTGTGAACACCAAAGTCTTTTTATTCAGTGGCAAAACTTTCCATACAGCTCTTTTACCTAAGTTACTGACAAATACGCATGATAAAGGAAAATCTCTTCAAGAAAAGGTTCCTACGGTACAATGGAAGTAGTGGTCGGTTTTGCTTATCTCAAACTGTTTTGAAGAACGAAACTTTTATGTAAACGTGACTTGCTGTTTAGGGAATATCGTCGTAGTAATAAGGACCAAAATCAAAACTGAATGTGAATATTCAAATAATACAAAAGTAAAAGAAAATGATAAAGATAACGTAAATGAAAATGAAAAAGTATAAAGCTATTCTGTAGGAAAACCTTTATCGCTTGCTCGAATACCATTTTATTTGGCATCTTTCATTGGCGATTGGCATCTTGACCCGTTTTTTGTTTTATCTCACGGTACTGCAGAGTTTCCACGGTTACTTAGAGAAACATTTTGTTCTGTGTTAGTTGTTTGAGTAATGGCACTATACTGGGATGCACAGAAAAAATTATTGCTCTCATTTTATCACAGATTGATCTTCTTAAAAATTAAATGATGAGCTGAAATCAAGGATTTTTATTGATGCTGTAAAAGACAATAAATCGTTTACATGCATATGTGACCATAGAAAGACTATAATCGAAGATGCACTTCAAAACGAATACACAGATGAATACGAAATTATATCGATTAGAGTTGAATGAAACGTGCATCGAAAGATCCGTTTTATGCACTAGTATCGATATACTGATCTCGGTCACTGGATAATTTTAGAGTACTTAGGAGTACATTAATATAGACAGCGCATACGCCGAAAAATTCTCAAAATGTTTTCTGAAATAAAATGTTGGTAATAGCTTCATCTATTATAATAGCTCCCATTAGGGCTATACTTTTTGCTGTCAGACCTCATAAGACTACGAAGTTCGTGTTGTATTAAGATGAAAACACCATTTTAATTCGCAAATCATCATATTTCGAACGATGTTTCGTTTTTGGAAAATCCTCAATTCAAGTTACTAGTTTCTCTCCCACTAACCACCTTTTTAATTGGACTCCACTTCGGCTTACCATCAGGTAGAATGGAATCAATTGCTTTGATTTTTCTATTAAAAAATACAATTACCTAAAAATAATATATATCCTCAATTCAGCTGGAAAAATACCTTTGTTTTATTTGAACTCAATAATAAATATCAAGAATCAAAGGATCTTTTGTAAACATTGGAAATGCCGATTGTCAGCAATTTGCAAAATTGCTGGTGCATTTTATAAAATAACGAAGTTAACAAAATTCAGTTTATATTAACATAATCATCATCAAGTCTTCATATGTCGCACTGTTGAGGGCTTAGACGAGATGCTTTTCGATAACCGCAATAGAATCGTTTAATGAAAAATGTACGATTTGACAATTGCACTCTATAGCTTATAGAGTTTATGTCAAATTTCATAAATTTTTAAATTAAACGATAATAAAAATACATATTGAATAGGCCTTATGAGCCTATTCTCAGTAACGAGTAACCAGGATTGTTCTGATTACTGTGGTTTTTTACCTCATATATCTCTCAGCTGATGAATTTCGGCTAAGCTGGCTCTACTGAGGTTCGACAACCAAAATCAGAATAAGTTACGGTACAAATCCCAAGCAGATGAGGTGTAACAGATGTCGGAGCAAATTAGCTTGGACCAATTGGTGGGTGAACGAAGTTGGGCAAACGGACGGATAGATAGACATCCTAATAACATAAAAATTTTAATTCTTCTATAAATAGACTGGCAAATTGTATTTAAAAATAAAATGCCTTTTAATTAATATCATGTATAACCCTTGTAAAGGCGTAAATAATATAGTTGAGGTTGACTAATCTAACTCATGATTTACAAAATATTACAAGAATGATAATACGTAATTGTACGTTAATAATAATGTTATATACTTAAAAATAATAAGCTTTAACTAATAATTTAATAAATAATCAAATAATTTCTTCGTGCGTTCATTCAATTCATTCTATTAACCGAAATAACTGAACAACTGTATCGCTTCATATAAACTATCTTTAAGTAGTATCTAGCATTTCTATACACTAACACAAACACGCACATAAACATATACATCCACACGTTAAAGGCACCATTCACATGCGATGACTTACTTTTTTCAATGTTAAATAAAATATATAAGTAAGAATTTGAGTAATATGCTCTGTTTCAGAAAAACAAATTCTCATAAAATTTGAAAATATCAAATTCTGTAACTTTAGTCTTCTCCCTGTTTATCCCATCATGAAGCCTTTTATTCTAAGCTCCTCTGATAAACGTGTACAGCTGTTGACTTTAATACATCAACAATTATTAATTTCAAATAAGCGACATCTTTCACCGTCTCAAATATTTCACATCTCGACTCCTTTGTCGTAGCACCGTCATGATAGATGTATATGCCAGGGTAATCTAATATATTTGCACCATTTTCTATTTAAGTGGCACCTAAGTGTCTCAAGTTAAGGACTGCTGGCAATTTAACTAATTGTCTTTATTAAAGATGAGCGCTTTTATCAAAATGTGAATTATGGGAGAGAGTCAATTTGGAGACGCGTTCCAGATTGTCGCTAATTTTGACTTGATGAATTTTGAGTAATATTACATGGAAATTGAACGTCTTTTAGGCGTGAAATTAAGGATGATTCCAATTTTATATTAATATATTATTAGAACTTATATTCATTTGCTTTTTGATTCTGTTACAGCTGTAATTGTTGAAAATTAACAATTATTATCTGGGATTTTAACGATAATGATTTATATTTGTATATTTTTCGGAGGTAATGAAAGCGCTTATAATGTTTGTTCGTGTTGAAAACCATTTGATTTTTGTAGGCCACTCGTGCGAGGTCGCGGGCGAAGGCTAGTTATTCAATAATGCAATAAAATAGTACTTGACTGTCTGGTCAGGTGGTGAACCCTGAAGAGCAGATATTTGTAATGTGAATACGAATATTTGTTCACAAGTCATGGATGTTCCTATGTTTACTTAATGTATTTGTTATATTTATACACTTAAAAAACTAACTTAACTAACTAAGTATTAACTTAACGATTTGTATTGTTCCATTATCTAGTTTCCAAATCACAAGCTTTGAAATTACTATAAGATAAAAGGTATGAATTTGAGGAAAAATATTATATTATTAGTAACAATATAATTAGATACAGCAATTTAAATTAAATTCTCATCGTTACTTAAAGTAGAACACCTAAATGTTTTTCACACACTCGTAATAAGGGTCTATTAATGAAGGACCAACTTAATCCTATTAAGTCATGTTGTACACGGACACTTTAAAACACAAATACACTAGCTAAATATGTTAGTAAACCAATTCTGAAGCCACTAGCTCATGTGTTGAGGTTAAAAGTGGATTATGAGGATAATTCCATTTCGAGACCGTTGTTAAGATCTCAAATTGTTTTGAATGCAACAAAAAACTCAGGTATTTTTTTTTGTGGAATCAATTAGATTTTGGAAAACCTAAAAATGTTAGTAAAGTGTTTTAGGATGGCAATACTAAGGAATAAAATAACGAAGCTTTTTTCTTAGTATTGCTGATGCACTTACAGTTATCATTAATCACATACCAGTAAATCCCCACTTAAACCGTCTCCTTAATCAACAGACGGTATTGTTACATAATAGATTTTATAAGAAAACTAGTTAACTCATTGAACTTTGACCCTTTTTTTTCACCAGCAAATTACCACTAACGCCATCTATTAAAATAAACCAGAAGTAGCGATGGAAGAAATGTCAGATTTAATGTTCAGCATGTCAGTTAGACGATTTTCCATGTGAAATAACCAATTTGCAGTTGTATATTTAAAACCAACCCCGAATCAAACCGAATGAAACACGATAAAATTATTCAAATAGGTGAAGCTGTTTTTGTATTTTAGCTAGACTAACGAAAAGTAATTCATTTTTATATTTAAGAAGAAGAAAGAATTAGAGATCTTTATTGCAACTGAGAGAAATTGATTGTATTATATATTTCAATCGAAGAACATTATCATCTTTGAATATCAGTTCTGTATGATATAAGGAGACCTGTAAGCAGCAAAAAATATTTAACTTCAGTATGAGAACATTGTGAAGCGAGATAAGAAATCTTCCATCCTATTACAGAAGATGGCATAGCTTTTATTGCATCGAATACTATCATAATACCCTGGACCTCGTCGTTAAAGTGATGCGTCACTCTCCCTGAAGTTTAACTTGAGCTTTGCGTTCTAGCGTTGATTTAATTTTACATTCCTTACACAGGTGGGCCAAGTAAACCGAGGATCCACGAAGACTACCTATTTATATGGAGGTCGATTCCTATAATCGTAATTTTAGAATAAAACTGATATTATTTTAATTCCATGTTGTGGTTACTATTAAATTATAATTTTGTAAAAAATTAATTAATATTTGCGAAACCTTGAAGTTTTGCGATATTTCTTACTCAATCTGATTTGAATGAATATCGGCCCAAAGAAATGCCATAACCTGAATTGAAATAAAACGTTTTTTTTACTTATACAATATTAACAAAAAATTATTTATTCATTGAAATTTTATTTCTTATTTTATCAAATTATAATGTTATGTCAAAGTCAAAAGCAATGTCAAAATATCTTTGTTTAAATAGACTTATTTATTAAGTTTTTTTTAAATCGTCATAATAGGGAATATGTATGGGAAAATTAAATAAATAAAATTAAAAGTATAGCACTACTACTAGTGATAACTTTAAGTGGGTATTTGTAAATTGTCCCAGGAAGGCGTAATGTCAGTTCTTTTTTTAAAATAAATATAC
Source organism: Acentria ephemerella (assembly GCA_943193645.1). Taxonomy (NCBI): domain Eukaryota; kingdom Metazoa; phylum Arthropoda; class Insecta; order Lepidoptera; family Crambidae; genus Acentria; species Acentria ephemerella. The sequence continues at coordinate 1,476,358 of OW971894.1, forward strand.
TCAGATACTCCACACAAAAGTCTTCTCCTTTGCTTTCTAACTCGAAGTCATCTAAAGGATATTTCTCTTAGCTGAGTTTTTGCATTTAAATTTTAAATCTACGAGGTCTCTGTTTATTTTTGCGCGAAATTAGGATTGCGGACGAAGTGGTTCATGAGTGATTTTAGATGCTTTTATTAGCAAAATCTGTTCGTTTGAAGATTAATTTAGTACCTACTACGAGTTGTGACATTGGTAATTGATGGAATTTTTTATATTCTGTATTTGTGTGTTCTTCTATCAATAGTAATAAAAAGTTTTCCACAAGTCGTCACCAGATGGCGCGTCTTGGAATTCTAAATCTTTGATTAGAGGGTCAGTAAATAAAATCGATTTTAGTGTTATTTTGTAAATATAGTGGCCTCTATTCGGAATAAATTATCTTCTTGTTTTAATTTAACCCTATAAGACCGACTTAGTAATTTATAACATGACAATTCACTATTGATAATTGTGTTTGGTCTGCAGAGTTTAAAGAGTCAAGGACCAGTTGATTTACAGACAGCAGTAAAACTTAATTTAACGTAAAACGTAGTCTTAAGATTAATCTAAAGACTTGTAGTAACTACACATACAAATTCCCCAAAGCAGATTCACATACACATGCCTCTATAGCTTTGGGTGACGTACGCAGTGCAGTCGAAAACTTATGAGTGTATTTCAAATTTAACACTCTTTTATTAGAGTTTGGGCCATTAGCTGCTAATTTTAAGACAGCCATAAATAGCATAGGTAAACAGTATTGGTAATTAGAATAACTGGTAATTTTCATACTATTTAATAACTAGTAATTTTCGTACTGATTTGCGACCTTTTTGCACTTCTGCAGCGCACACAAATGTCTTTGATATCACCTATTTTAAAATGTTTGTCTTTTAACTAATGTACTGTATAGATCTTTTTTTGTGTGTGAAATGAAAATAAGGATTTTATCTATATATCTATTTTTAAGACCAAAGTAACCCGAAGCTACAGCTTTCTAGTCTCTAAAATATATTATTCTCTACAAATTATACATTGAATTAATAATTTAATTATTATCACCAAGGCAAATAAAGGGACCAATATCAAAGTAGTACTTGTATATTATGAATTTTTTTCGTACATTATATATGATATTATAAATATACCATTTCTTTTCTACACTTTTAATTACCATCTGATATGTATGCAACGCAGTCTTAGGTTGTGTATTCATTGCTTTTACAGATTGTCTCAATCCATTTCAAGCACCAGTGTTCACGAAAAGTGATCTGAAACACAATGCTTTGATCTTCATTTAAGAAACTTCAACGATTTTTACTCACTATTTGTAACTAATCTAAATTATAATAATGTCGCATTTTCTCAGTAGTAGAGCAAACGGCTTGGAATTTATATTGTTACAAATGTACAATGATCAGGTTACCTAACGCCGCTATCAGACGAAGCATATGTTTATCTCCCATCAGAGAAATGAGGCGAACGTAACGCCCCCGTGGGAAACCTGTGGGTTTAGAGCAGTGTAATCAATTATTTAAATTGCATCGAACTAAACACAAGCTGCGTCTCGTTTTAAGCAAAAAAATTCTCTTCTAAGTATTTTACTTAAAAATTTTCGGTGCTGATCAAAAAAGTTATAGAAATAAATATTCCTTTATACGATTAATATTCTTTTAATTATTGCAAATAGATGTGAGGGTCTAATTGTCAATTTTAAGAAGTTTAAAATAGAATTGGAAATTGTATTCCTACTATTCTATAATCGGATAAATTATCTTAAATCTAAAACTTGTAGTGTAATCTTGTCTTACTTTTTCTATATAAAAATATAATGCTCTTCGTAACTCTCACTGAAACTTTAAAACGCTTAGACCGTTTTGAATAATTTTTATTGGATTTTATTCGCTTTAATACAGTAATGTTTTAAAAATAATAATAACGGGAGAAATATATAAAATTAATAATTTTAAAGTGCTAATTAGGTAAAGAAAATCATCTAACTGACGCACTATTAAAAATGTATTTGATTCTACAACTTAACAAACAAATGGAGGAAAGATACAAAGTTCATTAGTTCGAAATTATTTTTGTTATTATTTAGATCACAGTAGTTATCAATATCTAAAACAAGTTATGAATTATGTTCCGTTGTTATGAAGTTATACCGTTGCGCATAATGTTGGTATGTGACATGAATAATGTATTCTTGAAAACCTTGCTGATTCTAACCTGGTTAGTAAAGGGACCGAAAGGATTAATTATATTTTACATTGTCACCCAGATTAGAATTTACGTTGCTTTAATGATTATAATAAATTATTTCTAAGTTAAGATGGCCATAGAACTAATAAATATATATTCTTATTCTTATATAAAAAATATATAGCTGCGCAAGACAAAAATCAAAAACAAATTTCAATAATTTTATGTGTTTTGTTCAGTTTAATTTCGGGGTGGTTTCAAAATAATTTGGAAAATCGTATAGCTGACATGCTAAACATTAAAACTATCAGTGTTTTCACCGCTGCTTCGGGTTTATTTCAATAGATGGCGTTATTTATAGATTGTCAGTGGTACAAAGTTGACCGAGTCAACTAGTCTTCTTCTGTATAAAAAAGAAATTAATTACTGTTCGTTAGTCTTGCTAAATCACAAGAACATTATTGCTTAAATAATAATGTATTTATCTTATACGACATAAATTCATAGCATAACCAGTGGTTTATAAGCCGCATAACCATTATAATTTTAATATTTGTTTGATTGCAGAGTACATAATCTTAGTATGACTGTGTACAACATAATGTTTATAGTTTTTTTTTAATAAAAACGCCATATGTTTATTAAACACAGGCTTAATATACTGTCATAATATTTATTTATTTATTTTAAGGGCAGTCAACAAAAAACAAAATGTACCAACAAAAAATATTCAACTAGAGTTCGTAGATATTAAATTAAGTACAGTTTTTAACTAAAGACAGCCACGGCATGCGATGTGGACAAACAGTTGTAATTATAATATTTACTTGTGTAATTATAATTTTACAATAAATGTCAAACTTTCAAAATTGTGCCGACGATATTAATTTACTAGATGTGATGGCAAGTAATTAAAATGCACATACTTCTCTAGCTAACTTCTCATATATACTCATTATCAGGTGGTGTCGAGTCATTTGCTGAGCTTAATATTAAAAAAGGACTTCTTACAACTGTTCTTGTAACTGAAATGTTAATGTAATTATTAATATGATGTTTTTGATGGCCGTCTGGTCAAATGGTCATGGTGCTATCCCTGTTTTCTTAGCCAGAGGTTAGAATCTCTGTAGGGGCATGTATTTGTATGATGAGTACGGTATTTGATCACGAGTAACAATCTATACTAGATAACGATAGTATCCATATTATAAGTTCTTAATGATGCTTACTTTGGGAAAGAAAATTGGGAGTGTACGGGATATTATTATTTTATCATTTTTACTTTAAAAAAATAACATCAAAAACCTTGGTATCAGATCGTAATACCTGTCAAAATTCATTACCCCGAAAGCAATATTTGCGGAAAATAATCGTAAAAAACGGTGGAATAGACTCACAGAGTCATGCCGAACAATGGAGCTTGAATCTCTTAATAAAGCTGACGAAATGCAGGCAAATCCACGCGACAAGCCAAATCCAATATGACACCGTGTAATACTGAGACAGGGTTAGGACTTTGTCACAGTGGGTAGAGATAAATAAAAAGTAAACAAGGAAGATAAAGGCTTATTTTAGAAAACCCTACTGTTCACTGTTGAAGTTATTTTACAAGCTAAAATACGTTTGATAGTGAAGTGATAATCAACCCAGTTATCTTATCTTATCTTATCTTGATGTAGGGACAGGATTACTCCCGGAACACGTCGACCCAATGGGATCTTTTTTGCTTCCCTAATCCTAATGTCCACTGTCCTGGAATACCTCCAAGATGTACTTACTAAGTACACCCAGTGTCAGCAGCCTTATATCTTCAGTTCTGGGATAGCCCAGTCCAAAGAGACCCATTCTTTTCCTTTCAAGAGCATCATAGTTACATAGGATGTGTTCCATTTGTTCGATGTGCTCCCCACAGGCCCTACATAGAGACGATCCATCAATCCAGGTACTTGCAACACAGCGATGAATAGGAATTTATTTTTTTACAACCATGTCGTAATGTTATGTCTTAGCGAGACGGAATGTATTATATAAGTTGTAACATTACAAAGTATCTTGTGACAAAATAAAACTAGCATTAAAAAAATGGTTATAATAATATAACATGGATCAAACTGGTTTACAAAAAAAATAACTATGGGTTTAAATAAACGTAAAGAAAAAAGTTTGTTTTATTGATATAAAACTTCTTTTCTTAATTTAGTACTGGTTGCTTTCGGCGCAGTACTGTGTGTGTGACAGTTGTCAGATATTAATTTATTGATTGAATTTTACTTATAATATTAAGATAATTATTAAAAGCAATAAATATTTGTTAAATTTATTTAGATGAGAACCCTGGAATATAGGCTTTAAATGATGTTTCTTTTGTCTTTACAGATGAGTGAATTTATGTTGTTATTATTATTTTGATTTTAATGTTGTAAAAAAAGTACCTGAAATAAAGCTTTTGTCTTTACAGAGAAACGCAATTACGTCTTTGTTTCATTTATAAACTTCCTTAAGAATATCATTATATATATTAAAAAGGAAGAAAAACAGTCATAATCTGAAAATTTTCTATTTTTGAATTACGACTGTTATTCTTACCAGTGTGACACGACCTTAAGCTTTTCTTTTTCTTTCTATTCACTGAATAGGGTTTGATACTTTGAACAAAAAGTTTATAAAGAAAACAAAATGTTTTCCTAAGCTCACGAAATGACAAGAAATGTTTATTTATCAGATTCTTTTATAAATATCTAACGAATTTTATTCCGCGAACTATCTTTTTTATTTTCACAAATGATAGACGGTGAATTTATTTTTTGGCTTTAATAAGTCATTACCATTTTAGCTGTATAATAAATGATTTCGCGTATTACAGGAATAGACGGAAAGAAAATGTTTCAGCTGTTAACATTATCAGACACCGGTACAATGGCTAAACCCATAGACAAAGACCAGTCGGCTGATATAAACAATGAGCTGGGATCTCTGAATAAGTGACGACTGACATTATAACTGTACAAAAATTGTTTTATCGATTTGTTTTAAAGCTAGCTTTGTCTAGTATTTATATCTAACTGTGCCGACTCATGCTTGGAGTGCTGATCAGGATCTTGATATAGTGTCATCGAAATGTCTCTGCATATGCTTGGTCTCCAGATAAGAACGCCAAATTGTCTTCAATAGCTTCCAATCGTTCCATTGGCCTTCTTTCACAGGAGAAACATATGAGTCGTTTTGGGCCATTGCCCCACCTTGCTGGCCTGATGCTGAAGCGGTTGCAGTAAACACATTCAACGTGCATTCGCAACGTAAAGACTCCAAATTTTTATTGGACCATTAGACATCAGTCACTGAAAAAGTTCCAACGTTGAGTTGTCATTGTCAAATTCCTTAGTCCTTTTTCTAATCTGTAAAACATCTATTTAGGAGACAATTTTTTTATTATGTTTTTGTACCATGCTGACAAGTCTGCATCACTTGACGCGGTAAGGATGGAAATATTTAATTATCTGTACTTTTAACGAAATTATAATTTTTTTATAATGAAATCATATACATGATTTACCTATTCACGTTAAATTATATGTCATAATGGTAATAAAAAACATAAACTTCACCATTTTTTTAAATTCAAAACTACCGATTATAAAAAGCATTTATGTTAAGTTTGAATAAAGGCTATATGTGAAGCAATGTAGATTGGAAGAAGAAAAGCGTAAGATTAGGTGTCAAGCCTCAAGAACATTTGTCCGGACTACTGAGCTAGATTAATTGAAAAATCCTCAATCAGAAATTACTATACGTTAAGGTCTAAAATCGCTTGGAAAGTAACATTATAATTGTCTAGTGGATCAACAACAAATTACAAAAGTTATTTAACCTATTATTCGATTCGTATTAATGGATTTATTTATGTTTAAACTTATTTTATTATAAGTAATTAAAATTTTTATTGTTTACAGTGAAATTCAATAGAATTTAGCCAGTATATTTACAGAGTTTGGAAGCCTGTAAAATCTCTTCTTTATTTCTTGATGTAACTGGTGTCTATAGACGATGATTACAACTTACTTTCTGCTATTTTAGCATTCATTCATCAGCCGAGTGACGTCCACTACTCGATATAGACCTCCTCCAAGGATTGCCAAATCGATTGGTTCTTCTCTCTCCCATTCATGTGCTATGCCCATTGTTACAATTCTTTGAGCTGCATCGGTGACCCTAGTTATCTTACGATTCTTCAGCATTCTTTGATATACAAAAATATTTTGCATGAAAATCCTATTTATTTTTGTTGAAATATTAAAACGTTCAAATAACAATATCACGTCATTTTGCGACTTAGAGAGTTAAGAGTCATCTTGCAAGATAGGAAATTTGTGAATCTTAGAATAGAATATATAGTGACGTGTATAACACTATAGGGGCCGGTGTAGGGGTAAGCGCGGGACGAGGGGCCTGAGAGGTCTGATATATGCGTCAGCGCAGACCCCGCGCGCGGGCAGTTCTCCATCGCAGCCGCGCTGCACATACGTATTTATTGTCGGGCTATCCTTTTGTCATTTTATTATACCAGCTTATTACAGTCCACTAACAGTTTTATTTCATGGTATTCCCCCCATAGCTCAACATAAGGAACTACGCCAACTATCTTTATTGTATATCAACCAATTTAAATAGAAATGCATTTGGGAAAAATTTACCAATTTTGTACAAAGGGCGATCTTATCGCAGACAGCGAACTCTTCCAAGAATGGGTTAAAAAATAAAGTACTCACTACTTGTCCTCTACTTACATAGACTTATTAAAAACAGTTTAGTTTGAAATTGTGAATACATTCATTATAGCTGACACGGTTTTGGCATTGGAGAAACATTTAACCTTAGTAGTAATACTGATACAACGTCGTGCTACAAAATTGATGATTTAAAAAACTATAATTCTGACATTTGATTGGGACAGAAGAGGGTTTGTGTCAATTTGATACTTCAAATAATTTCAACATCTGTAATATTCCAATTGACTGTAGAATTTACAATGGAAGCTTACATTCGATTACATTAGCAACGTGGCCTTGCGTGCCACAGACCCTTGTCACGAGGAACCTTGACGTGTACAATACAACCCATTGAGATAAATATTTCACCTTTTGTTCGTGCCTATTTCTACGCAGTAGGATCCAGATTGGCTTGTATTGCCACTTCAAATGCCGTGAATTAGAATTTGTAGGTCAGAAAACAGGGAAATGCAAATATTGGCGTGGCGTACAACTTGCGATATGGTTTAGCTAGCAATTTTGAAATGTGTTATTTAGATGCTTGGTTTTAAAATAACATTTTTGTACGTTGAATGTAATAAGAAAGTAAGGCATTTTATTGAAACCTTGAATAAATGTACACATATCAGTAACATTACTTTACCTGTCCTTCTGAAGAGACACAGCAAAATGTGCTCTTCTCCACACCATTGATACGCCTTCAATTCCATTGAGAGTTGATTGAAAAACGTTCAAATCCACAATAAAAAATTAAACCATTTATGTAAAAAAAAGAAATGGCTGTAGTTTTTCAAATTTTCAAAGTGGGATAAATTATACAAAAAATGTATTGATTAAGTTTTTGCAGGAATAGTAATATAAAAAATATAAATGATTCGATATTTAAAGTGACTCGACACGTTTATCGTTTTCTGAAAAAATCTATCACCTACCAATTTAATAAAAACAAATTTTGAGTATTTTTTTATGAGTTCAAAGACAAATTGGTAATTCTTAATTTTGGGTGTGAGACATGTTACTTGAATTTTGTTCCTACCCAAATCGTTCTTATGGTAAAAATATTAAGACAGCTTTTACAATAAACAACATTTTAATTAAATACTTCGTATTCAAAGACAAAAGTCCAGAATCAAGTATTCATTGCTAGACCCGACCTTGCGTAACCCTTATGAAGGATGTAAAGCAAAACAAAAGGCAAGAGGCCGACATTCTGTAAATAGGTCGTCAGATCCGAAAGCAAAAACTTAGGGACTCCATCCCTTGCCGCGCCATTAAATAATCGTACAGTTGATGCGTCAAGACATTTGTTCGGCAAATAAACATAGCCATGAATGTGTAGAGCAGTCCATTAACCACGAGTTGAGTATAAATCTAAAGAACAGTCAGATAACGTATTTTTAGATGGTTAACCAAGCATATATAAATAATATTTAATGCATAGACTGCTCAGCCGTTATTGTGGTCAAGTGGTTGTCTTCATCTACCTCAAATCTGGAGGTCCGGGATTCAATACTGATCCATGCAATTTTTTCCATGGTTCGTTGGTACCACCCAACGAGCAAACACAATCTTACCGAAGCCTGCAGCCGTAACAATAATATTAAAAGCATTCTTGTGTTGCTACAGTTGGGAGGTAGGATTGCCACCTCCACTGTGGTTGAGGAATTCGTGTGTGGCTCACTTCCATCTTCTGCCTCATCATCACATCAGCTGAGATGAAGACATAAAATCACCTTTGGACTAAAAGCTTCAGCATTTCTTACTTTGATATATATAACTGCCAAAGCCACTATGATCAAATTATATAGTAACCGTAATTTCTCCTTCATTTAGAATCTCACTCTAAATTAGGAAGAAAAGGGCGTTTAAACTCTATCGTTTGCAAAGATATATACAGCAAAAGCCCGGAAGCCCTTCCTTGATAGATGCTATAAATAAATTTACAGTATAAATAGTAAATTTATTGTAATTTATAATATAAATTGTAAATTTATTAAACTATAATCTTGTCTCGTAAATGAATTGCATCTTTTGAATAAATTACATGATAATCTGTGGAATAGGCTGTGCAGTTTTAATATTTTTCAAACAATTCTCAGTTACATATCTTTACACGTATGTAATTGAGAATTGTTGGAAGAACAAAATGCTGAGTTCCTTGTCTGATCTCCTGAAGACGAGACTCTCCGGTAGATTTACGATCCGATGGCTTAAATTAACTTTCGATTACTGTTTACATAAGTATCAAAGTTGAATAAAATATTTTGATATTGACTTTGAATCCAAATCTTTATTTTTCTATATTGAATTGTGGAGATGATTTCATTATCACCACAAAATTCATCCTTTTTTTTTTTGTATCGGTGTCCACTTATTTTATGTTCTGTCTAGTTTTTTTGCAGGTTTTCTTTTTGCTGATTCCAAAAAATTTATCATCAGAATATATTAGCCAAAGTATTTTTTATATATTTGCTATTATAAATACATCAGAAGGGCTATAGTCCTCTGCACTTTACATGAATAGAAAATATTAACAACAAGAAACCACTTAAATGTTTTTGCAATAGATTGGCTTAACAAAATTGATGTTAATGGAAGATTACTAGAAATTTACGAATATATAAATAATCTAAATAAAAAATACTAAAAAAGGTATTTTCACATCATCATAGAAAAATCTCATTGTATTTGAGAAATACAAAGTTGTTTGTTTTCATTATACGCAATTTTTACGTAAGTATCAGATTTTCCCCTTCGGAAAGCACAAAAATTACAAGAAAACAATTGAAAGAAATACAATCTTCAGTCCCAAGGGTGTAATCTGAACCAGCTTGCTGGAATAAGCCGTCGCCATAAAGGTTAACACCCTGACATTCATAAAACACGTGGAGTACTTTGTCAATTGATTTGGTGTATAAAAGATTGCGTAAGAATTTATTGGATTAACACGATTCAAGATTACTTCAACTTGTTAATGGATTTTAGGAAATGTTAAAATCATTAAGTACTTTCAACTTATTTATGCGTATTTCGAGCAATCATTTTTACTTTGAGCTTTACAAATAATTTCCTGATTTTAGCTTTGTCTATCAAAAGGAGGGAGAGATTTTATTTGAAAAAATGTAGTTCATGTATAAAGGCACTTATGATACTCAATAATGAGAAAACGATAAAAATATCAGCGCATTCTTATGATCTAAATATTCCTGAAACTCTTATTCGTGAAATTTTATTTGAGAAAGGCGCCTGCGCAACTTTAGGATTAATATATGCTTGAATGTGATTGAATAAAAATCCCAATATAAAAACTGGAAGTACTATTTGTCTACGATTCTGTAACGAGCTTCATCAGTCAAGCCCACTGAATTCGAGTGAAAATACTCTAGTAGTCACTTATTCTCAAAATAAATTTCATACTCTCGTTTCAATAGGTATGCTCCAATAGCAGTTACCGTTCTTGAAAGAAACCTTTATATGATACGTTTCCTTTGGTAGACGTATCGCAGAAACCTTGTTTTATTACCACCGGTAATATAAGAAAAGCATTCACAAGTTTTATATCAATATTGCTCAAACGCTCTATACTCTTTGATGTATTTAGAACTTTTATTTACATATTTATTTATTACCAAATCCACTAGAATAATCTTTCGGTTGTAAAATTCTATCTACAGGTAGAAGTAAGGTTATTAAAGTAAAGTTACCTTTTTTTTTGATCGAGTGACATGGCGAGCGAGGGGCTCGCCCAGATCCTGATTAAAAGCAGCACTGGGAATACCTGCTAAAACTCCCCGGTAACTCCGCAGCCTTTTACGGAGATGACCCGGGTTCTGCCGAAGGAATACATCAGGCTCACTCAAGAATTATTACGTAGAGTTCTTTATTAATTTATTAAAAGAACAGAGAGTTCAGAGATGAGAGTAGAGCAACTATAAGATAATCTGAAGCATTTAGTCCAAAAGAGTTTTTTGTCTAGATTTTTTATTAATAATTTTTTTTTTATTTTACTCATAGTCTTGATATCATGTGAAAATAGGAATGATCTACGCCCGGTTGTCTCGACTACAAAGGAGTTGGGTAACATACATTCCAACTTCCGGAATACAACAATGCCGATAACATTACGATATGCATCTCTCAGTAGTCAGGCGACTCTCAAAATTTCTAATAAATGTTGATTTTAAAAAAATTTACTAAGTCCTGCTTAAACTCGATATATGGGAAATTTATATACCGAAATAGTTTTTGGTATAGTTAACTAAATAGTCCTAAAAAATATTATGTAACGATATATTTTTTTCAAAATAGTGCGTTTTTGTATCGTTTATACGTTGTTCTTCCTACTTTCTCTAGTTGCATTACGAAATTTCTAATCTGTAACTAGATAATTAGAAATTTAATATATTATTTAAGAGAATTTGTACATAACCGGTTAATACCCACTTAAAATTATCACTATTACCTCTAATTACATTTGTTTATTTTTTCTCATACATATTCCCTGTTATGACGATTTAAAAGAACTTAGTAAATGAGTCCATTTAAATAATGATATTTTGAATTTGACTTTGAGTCTTTGACATACAACTTTACTTCTGTGCTATAGCACAGAAGTAAAGTTACACCAAAGACTACACCGCATACACCGCTCTGACTCAGTATACTGAGTCAGAGCGGTGTATGCGATATTAAACCTAAAGGATCAATATAGCGTACCTCGACCGTGTAAATTCTAAAGAAGACAGTATATGTCGGATTCTTAGGGCGCTAGCGACGATAGTTCGCGGCATTGTATCTTGACTTAAGACGTTTCTTTGAACATGAAAATAACGCGCTACCAGAAGCAATATATTTATCCTCTTCATGCAGTGACCGCATTTCTCGACTAAACATTAAAACAATCTTAAACCCGAAGGAGTTGTAATCGACGGTAAATTCAACTTTGTCATATCGAAGGTTGAGTATTATTTGGCGGTAACAAAAAATTTCGTACATAAAATTCACTTAACGAAGCCGTCTATTAACGTCAAAAACTCACACATGAGGCGGTGGAACGAAAGCAAGTTCCTATTACGTTTTTATATTATACTTTACACTTCGCTTCAATTTGGATATGCCATGATCAATGAATGAATCTTCTTTAGGCGTAGATACGATACTTTATTGAAAATTAATTTAAGTACTTTGAAAGTTTATAATATGTATACACCTTGTACTTTCTTTTCTTATATTATATGCCTTTAAAAATTATAAAAAAAATTTCAGGACCAAAATAACGCACTTAAACCACTCTCCCGAATAATTTGCTTTTAAAAGGTGTAACGAAGACAGTAACCCTGCCACAACTTACCCATTACCAGACCTCTTTTGAAAGAACACATGTTAAAACGAAACTCATTTGGAGATGTAAATGCCTCGTCTTATATAGTTGATCAAATTAAAGATTGACGTCATAACAAATAAAGTAAAACCTATTTTCTGCTAACAAACATCTGCAAAACGTTCCTTTCCTCTCTTACTTTGCTAAATTTAACCCTCTTCAACGTTTATCCGTTAATTAAATTTTATGATAGGTATAAAACTGAACAGTGTTTACGCAATTTTCATCATCGCCTACGTTAATCTGCGTTACTTAATCTTTGCTCGTCTCCCGCTGTTAAGGCAAAGCCATTTGCCCTCATTTAAACGAAGTGAAGAATATATATCCTCGTATATCGTATCTGTATCGAAAACAAATGAGTTTTGGTTACAGCCACCGGGTATTTGAGGATTCTTATTAGAACTGTCTCAGCAGGATGGGAGTTCGAAAACTTCCTTGCATTTATTGGAGCAATATATATCGTAGTAATTCTGTAATAATACTGATAAATTTAATAGCACACCACATGTATTAGCCATTAGTAGCATTGCTTTTTAGTGTATTTTTAAAGGGCAAATTAATAAAAATCAAAAATAAATCTATTAATTAACGGTATGCTCAGGATCGTCTAAGAATCTTGAACTTTAAAATTTGCAAAGTGTTTAATGATAATTAACTGAAAACAAAACTTTAATTATAAGTATCATCCGTATAACCAATAAGATCAATACTCTCTCGCGCAAAGTTAAAAGGAAGTTATAATATAAATATACGAGCTATAAATTTATATACAAACATAAAACAAATATGAAACTCTCATATCAAAGTCTTTCATATTCTTTAATATGAACATCCTGAAAGTCGTGTTTATTTAACTCTAATCACAACAAAATTACTATTATTATATCACGATTTTATTTTTGCTACATTTTCAAACTTCAATACTAATTTGAATATGCATTTAAGCGCTTAAATTCCTAAAATATTTAGAGTACATCATTAATAGCTTCAGAGAGCATAAATTATTCCTAATAATTCTCTCTGCAATTCCTTTAGGCGGTTAACCACTGATTTATGTGTAGTCTAGATTTCCGGATACTAATTTTATATTTAGCCAGCTCCACTGAACAGAGATTAAGTTCAACGCAATATAAATGCTGAGAATTTAATACCAAATCTTATTTATTTACAAGCAGACCCAGCAAACGCTGTTATTCCATATTAATAATTTCAAAAAAAGATTAGACGGGACCGCTTTATTATGTAGGGCTATAAATATAGCCTACGACGTATTCTCAGACTTATGAAATATATAATGTGAAGCTGTGACGTAAGATATTTCTATGTAATATTATTATTAATTACATATATTGCTTCTTCTTCTTCTTCTCTATCTGTGTTTTTCTATCAGTTTTCTTTTATACCTTTATCTTTTTTATAGTTCAAGAAAAGATGAAAAAAAATTAATTAAACATTGGTATTTTAGGTTATTGGTAAATTAAACCCGTAGCTATTAAAAACTGTCATTTCGCGAGGTGGAAGAAATGACAGTTTTAAAAGCTGCCCGGATAACATTCTATAGATGGCGTTAGTTGCAGGGTCTAGATGATACATAGTTCACCAGGACAACTACTTATTATAATACAATTAATTCAAAACTTGAATTCAAACCTTTTGTAATAATAAATGTAGAATAAATTAAGCATACAGTTAAATATAAACAAGAAGTTCGCATTTATAATTCAGTACTTTTTCCTAATCTGTATTCGTTTGCTTTTTCCGACAGAATCCATAATTGTTAAAGACTATGGTTTCGCTATAACAATTGATTATGGAGTATTGAAGATTTTCTTATACTTATACTATGCGATTCGCATTTTGATTCTCCTAGACAACTGATTGAAAAATATGAGGAGGTAGATTGGACAACTGCTGGACAAATGCTGGACAACTTCTGGATAACTGCTGGACAAATATGAGGCGGTAGATTGGGGGCATGTTAAGTGAAACCAGTGGTTTGTGGCACCGTGTTGTATTGTCAGAGCTTACAACACAAGAGAGCATATACAAAAAACAGAATATAATTATATTACACAAATATAATATAATTAAATATAATTTTAATATAATATAATTATATAAACTAATTATAGATCGTCAGCGACATACGTCATATTGTGTACTGTAAGTTACGGTACAACTATAAACACTAAACCTTCAAACAACACAAAATCGAATCTGGGATAAGCACATTCTTTTTTCTTCCTGTAGATAACAGTTACATCATAAATATTGCACTAACTTGGATAGATTTACGATCAAGTTAAGCACTGCTTTTATATTCAAAAGGGAACTATGTCGTGCGAATATACAAATAAAATGTAATTTGAACTGTTTAAATCTATTCTCCTCAAACATCTTACAAAATGAAATACATGGAAAATGTAATAAAAAATATGTAGTAGTAAATTAATATTCTGATATATTCATATTCACGTTAATAGATGTACACATTCAATACGGTGATTTTTGTAACAGTTTTGTTACAAAAATCACCTTATTGAATTTTTATTTGATTTTTGTAACAGTATTGTTACAAAAAATACATTACATTTTTTACACCTGTAGTGTCTATAAGCCGGTTTTCTTTTGTAAGTTTTTATTTTCATCTTTATAACTCCGTTTAAATCTAGCAATAATGCAAACTCATTGTTTAATAAACCATGTCTTAAGTCTCCTTAATTCTGTTTTTTAATTTTTTAGCCGTACAACCCTATTTTTTTCTTTTTACCTAAGATGTTTGGAGTACATTGCGGCTTATTAACGAGTTGTTTCAAAGAAACAGTAAACCACAAGGGATAACCTATAAGATTGTCAACTGGAACGTCCCAAATTAAGTTTCAATTCGGATTCGGTTACAATAAACAGTCGTCCAAGTCTTCGGGCCTCAAAAGACAATTAATTCCTAATCCCCGCTCCACTTTAGCAAAGTTACAAATCAGGGTTCTACAGGCTCTCCTAATGTCGCTTGGCTGGAAATCCTCGGAAACTTCGGCAGTTGTTTCCGGTATGTAAAGGCCAGTTGATGAATATTTCAGCTGGATTAGGCTTTGTGTAGTGATAACTATGCATATAGTAATGGATCGTTAAAATTTATTTACGTGCACGTGCGATGCAGTCGGTCGAAAGATTTGCCCTAAATTGGATACGTAGCAATAAATGCTTTCGTTATTATTTTATATGAATATAATAAAATTCATTCTTAAAAAACTTTGAAAAATAACTTCCTATGAAAAGTGGATGAATAACTATTACAATAGAGAGTATAGAAAATTTTTCATATTTTTTTCATTACGAAATTCACTAGTGCGTTCGTATTGCTATGGGACAAAATATATCGTCATAATAATTTGCTTATTCTATATGACTATTAAATTAACGAAAAAGCAATCAATATTCTTTCTGCTAACACTTTTAGTAACCTTGTTTCAATTAAAATAATTCTCACTATTTGGAGTGTAATTTTATGGTCGTTTTTAATATCATTATTGTGTGTTTTATACGGATGTTTATTAATTGAAAACACTTTTTATAATAATGTTGATAAAGAAGTAAAATTTAATAGTATGTTCTTGATAGTCAAAGAATCCTAAACAAGCAAGAAAGCCTTAAAAATATAAAAGGATCAAAATGAATTTTAACGAAAACAATTTTGATATTCGCCTGAATTGTAAAACACTTACTACACTTCCGCTTTTAAAAATATCTTAACATCGCATTACTGTTCGGACGATTATCTTAAACATCTCGAGAATTCAAGCGAACGCGTACATGAAAATGGCTATTCCACTCGGTTTTATAGCTTCCGGCAATTGCCTTTACTTAAATCTAAATCGAACCATATTCTCGGAAAATTTTAAAACAGCACTTTCAAACTAAAATGTCTTAGAAACTATTCTGTTACCCTCTCAGTAGACGTTGTTCCACTGTGTGGTTTAACATTTACTCCTATTGTGAATTGGGCCATGAAGCGAGCGGGCTTAATTTTGTGTCTAGTTCCACTTAGCTGGAAAGTTATACTATATAATATAAACTTACGAGTATACTTGTTTTCACTGAGAATGATGAGATCCGCGGAAACCCAGCAAGATTTTTCCCTTACTTTACACACCATTCAAATGTTAAAATTCACAGCAAGTGTGATGTGAAAGTTGTGTGACACGAATTTAATTAATATTTCTTTTCTTATGAATGTCATCGCGCCATTAATTATATTATGTCTTTGATGTTACGGGTGACTAATAGCGACCTTACCTCTTCCTAAAACATGCTGAAATTTTATTGGTATATCCCACGTCAACAAAATCGTAATACTCAGTTGTTCATAGTTCACCAACTTACTACAAATATCTTTTAAAAAAAACTTGTTTACTTAGCCATCCAAGAAGTGGGAACTTTAAAATCTGATTCCAATTTATTCCGCAATATGAGGAAAATTAGGCTTACGTACTTTATTACCGGGCTACGACAGTAAGTAATATTGCAAGAAAATATTACTAATGAAATATTTTACTGGCATTTTTTTGCTATTAACGATACCAATCGTCATTAAATAAAATATTTTACTAAACTTATATCCTATTGTGCTTAAGTATAGTCATCGCTATTTTAATGGCCTCAATGTACAAGTCGCTCGGAGTTCCTTGGACAATTAATTAGTTGATATCACTTTGCCCAGCGGTACCTACATCGAACCTTGATATAATAGAAGATGATATACCTACTTGCTTGAAATTAGTTCTACACAAGCGACATAGATGACTTAGATATTCATTTCCACTTTGTTACTTATGAGTTATTACCCCTAGTTATCTAGGTTTATGGTACATTCCTAAAAGGGTATTCATATAATTTCTCATTTTGATTCTTTACTGGTTATCGAAACATAAAACTTATTTTGGACGGGCATCTGGTGGAGTCAGTTGAATCTCTATAGACGAAGACATTTCTATAATGTTAACAAATATTTGTTCACTACTCATGGTTTTTGTATGTTTGTTTGTTAGTTGTGTCATCTACAACCTAGTAATCTCAAATAGCGGTGGAAGAAATGGAAAATTTGAATTACACGTCAGTTACACGGTTATTCAATATTTTTACGTTTTCTTAGTAATCTTTCCTAATATCTCTTTCTAATCCTGGATGGATTAAGCTGAACTAAAGTGAACAAAACAATCAAAATTATTTATCGATACTAACAAGCTCGATGAAAATATTTTTGTTGTTGCCCAATATATAAATAATTAGTTATACATATATATTGGGCAACAACAAATTCAAAATGTACTACTTTTTTATAAAGAGGGTTACTAAAGCTTATTTTTTTTGGCAATTATAAGTGAATACAAGATCCAATAGAAAAATTGATAATTTAAACTTTATCAAAATCAAAGAAGTGAATTTTTGTACTTGCGAAAGCCATTCCTGAAGAAATCCAAGTCGAATGTGGTCTTAGCCACTTAGATTTAGATGTGTGTGGTGACTAAGATTGGATCTACTAGAATAGTTTACAAGAACGTTGTATCTGGAAGCGTGAGGATGGTGTTGAAAATACCGAGTTTCTAGTAATTCTGCAGCTTCAAAGAAGCCATTCGCTAGCTTGTACAGAAACAATATGTCATGCGTCTACGTTCCAAAAGCGGTACAATGTATATATTTCTCAGATATAGTTAATTTGGGCTAGATTGGGTTAATAGGTGCGAGCGGGAGAAATATTTTTATTATTATTTTTATCAAGCCGCGATACACTGCCTTGCCTAGCAAAATTAAACGCTATTTCTATTTGACTTAACGGATTAATTGGCTCTTACCATATTTTCCAATATTTTTTTGTAAAAGAACAATCGGTAACTTTTCATCCGATGTAGCGGTGGCATGAAAAATTTCTACTTTTAAGGATCCCTAAGATCAATGAACGTATAGGATATACGATTGAGGTATTTTTTATTTATATTTACTTTTATTTATTTTATACCAGTGGATACATGCATTAATCAAATACACATAACAAATCAATAAATACACACATAATAATCAGTTATGTCTGGATGAATTGTGTGTGATGTAGAGATGGAAATAAATGTTTTATCTATCTATCTATAAATAAATATCTAATGGTGCATGCCTCTACAGGTGACACTACATTCATAAAAATTTAACATTCATCCATATTAATATGCACCATAAACAATTGTACAAGATATTATATTTCAGAGTATCAAGTAAGCAGTTTTTATTGTGCTGTGTCATACATGACATCGGTGGATAAGGGTTTCCAATAAAAACGATCGACCCCGTTTGACCCGTATCTCCACATATGCTGCCGATACCGCAATCCATACAATAACACAATAAATCATGTTTTGTAAATCATTGTACAGTTGACAGCATATTAGGTATTACAGTGGCACTGTCAAAACCGCCGCAATATCATTGAGTTCATTTAGTTATAATATAAATAGATTTAGCCCTTGTTTTGAAAATATAAGACAGAAAAATAAAAGCTGTAGGGTAGTAATAATTAAATATCTTTTATTATTTCATTTAATTATGGGTCATATTTATCTTTGATGGCAATTTAAAGATCAAGGTAAGGTTAGTAAAAAAAATTGAAAAAGTCTTGCGTTCCCCATTAACCGAAATTTTCAATCACCATTAGGGCAGCCTTAATTTATATATTGAAATAATTATTACTGTATTGAAAATAGTAATATAGAATCGAAATCGAAAATTAGATTATGTCAATTTTAATACCAACACACACAAAAATTGTTATTATTTCTATTTCTAAGCACTACGCTAACGCTAATTGTTAGAAATAGAATGCTCATATATAACATTACTCTTACGCTCTATTATTAGTAAATATCTTAAATAATAATAATTAACCTTTCCTCTTACCGAATTCCCTTCGCAACCATTTGAAGAGGTTGGGACTGCGTGACGGACTAATGAATACGAGGCTCCAGTGGGAGTTCTTGCTCGATAACGTCAGCATTGTCCGCCGTTTCTCTCTCCGTCGTCCTAACCCTCGGCCATCTGGACTCTTCTGCCAAGGAGAAGGGAAAATTAAAATTGATTAGAAAATAATAATAGCCTTTATTTGGATAGTAAATAACATAGCATTTATAATAAATTCTAATGCTTATCATGCATTAATTCCCTGTCTGTATGTCAGTAGTTGACAAAGGCCTCCATTTTTTCCCCTGTCTTGGTCGCCATTTTTCTATATCATTAGGCACTCACCACGCACCATCTGCTATAGCTTTGATGTCGTCAACCCACCGTCATCTACCTTGTGTTCTCTTCATGTCACCCGAGACCTAAGACATAAAGACATGGACACATGACTATGATTCTTGACTAATTTTGACCTTTTTCACTTCCTCTGGTTGTGTGGCCTCGAGTTTAGACTTTTTATGGTTTTTATGACATCTTTTGTTTCCTATCAGGAGTTTGGCAACTGACTTCTAATAGGCATCATTAGATAAACTTACCTTATCTTGTGATAATCTATTTGAAATCACCCTGACCAGCATAAAAAGTGTGTTACATTAAACAATTTATGAAAGGATGGGTCCCCGGTCCAATTCGACTTCAGACATCTTCTCTGGATATCTGCCAATACTAGAATGGTTACGATCCAATTTATTTTAGTTTGACTTCTGTTGGTATTAAATTTTTAAACGTTTTAAATGCTCGCACGGTTGATGTGCCAACTCAGTTTACACTGTCATTTTATTTTTATTAAGTTTTCATTACTTCATTATTCATTTCATTACTTTAGGCTAGATAATAGGTATGAGTGTGTGAAATGTTATTACTATAATTAATTTAAACTAAAAAAACGTCACACATTAGTGTTTTAATATTGGATATTTAATATTGGCTATTTTAGTTGGATATTGTGTAAAAAATAAGTTGCTAAGTTCTTGATAACCCAAGAAGTATTAATAGCTATATTTTTCAAAATAACTGTAGTAGAATTTTAATTAATTTCAACGCTAAAAACGTGAACTAAAATAATAATATTAATGTTTACTAATCACTCACAACAGTTAGTCATATAAGCTGATTCCAAAGCGGATCACTAAAAAGGTATAGTTTCAAACATATTACGTCCTCACCTTTACCAAAACTAATCATAGTAATTTTATTTCACTGATCCAACCAACGGAGACCGTTTGTAATATGATCAGGGTTATGATAAACGGCTTTTGATCGTTTAATCATATTTTAATTATGGCCGACCCACAAAAGTTTAACTATCCGAAGGCGATCCTGTGATCCCTTTAGTAAAGACCAAAGGAATAAGGTTGTAATTATAGTATTTGTTTTACGAGTAAAACTAAATTTATAGCAATGTGGTAAAGTAATTTAAATGTTCAATGTTAAAGGCTTTGTTGTGTAATCGTTTGTGTGACCTTGGGAAATTAGTCCTCGAATTGATAAAAGTATCCAGGCTTTAAACTACCTGTGTGCCAAATTACGTGTGTATTTGTGTCTGTGTGTCAAACAATTTAATATTGAGATTACAGTGTGTTAAACATATATGCAATAATTTTACATCATATTACAGTCACAGTGTGATGAAAACAATTTCAAATCTAAATTCAGCAGATTATATCAAATGAAATACCAACACACACTAAAATTTTTATTATTCCTAGTTCTAACCACTAGCATTAACGTAGTGGTTAGAATAGACTCTTGTATAATATTATTCTTACCTTGCTCTTACACTCTTTTATTATTAAATAATAATAATAGCCGTTACTTTTCCTGTTATCTCCTTATTAGTAGGATATTAAAAATATCCTAAATAATCTCTTAAATAAAATAAAGGTAAGACTTACGTCTTTTGTTAATTTTACGCATATTAAGCATGTTAAAAAAAATATGAATATGACCTTTTTGTAAGCTATATCTAGGAATAGTCCTGGTGACCTTGAACAGAAATCACAAATTTATCACGTGTTCCTACTATATAAGAAAGTCTATTCCCTGTAGTAAGACGTTTATGCAAAAATAATATGGCATTATCTGCTATAGAATATAAATGACTTACCCATCAGAGATAATATTATATTTTTTCTTACATTCAAAATTAATTATCTCATTTCAAAGGCTAGACATTCTTGTCGACCATTTAGAACGAAATTTCGAGTTGGCGATATTAAATTCGTCTCCATTATGACGCATTAAGAAATCTTCTTTAGTATTCCAACAAAAATATTGCGAGACCATTGATTATGTCACTCGGACCATTAAAACGGAGGGATGATGGGTAAGGAGACATTTGTAGGGGAAACTGCAGTCATTACGGCACTTTTACCAAGCTATGATGCATTAAACCCTTTTAGGCAATCCTTTTAGTTTCCTAAGTTTCTTTAGTCAAAGTTCCTTTTAGTTTATTTAGTTAAAGCATTAACTTATTACCTTCTGTAACCTGTTCACTGTTTTGTTGTTTATATGAACAATATAATTATTTTAGTTTACTAAACTTTAAGCATATTTTAAAATATTATCCGGTAGCTTCAACTCCTGAGAGCGAGACAGCACACAAGTTTATATAGTTGCAAAGTTACTAAAAAGTAGTTAAATGTAATCATATTTATTTAAAAATAAGCATGCTCCATTTTGGAGGAGAAAGCGGCATAACGCAACAACCAGAAAGCAAACATTATTTAAGCTACGCACACGATGTTGGCGTAGTGGCGAGCAGCGACATAATGTTGTTCAAGGCATTTGTTTTCAGAAAGAACGAAAGAAAATATTTTATTCATTTTCAAACATCATAGTGAATATATATATATATATATATATATATATATATATATATATATATATATATATATATATATTCACTTTTACAAACACCCTGTAACTGATCTTGAGTGGATACCTCACACAGTATCATTATCAGAGTGAGCGTAAATATAAACTATAACATCATTCATAAAATAATAAATTCACAAGAGAGAAACAAATCACCAGTCACTTAAATTAAGAAAGATTCCAAACATCTGTTAGATCCATTTCGTTTCCAGAAAAATAATCACTTAATTTAATGAAATTTAAAAAGACAAAATGCAATATGTCTGGTGTAAACCCACCTTTGATTTTTATCAACGAAATCATTTCAAAAGTTTTAAAATCAAATGAGAATGCTTTGACGATTTTGATAGGCATTTCGTTTTGGGACTTCTGTACCTCGATAATTGCCAGCTGACTATGTGATCGGGTATATATCATCGTGCTGCCTGTCGAACTCACCTCGACGCTCCATTCTACGCCGACTTCGCTTGTGAAATCATACAGTGTTAAACTCCAAAATAATTTATCTAAATTTTTATTTTTACTCCTTGGTTATAAGATTTGTTAATTATAAATTATTATTTCATTCTGTTATTTTAGTATTGTATAATTAATAATGTTGTGGGTTTTATAGGTTTACGTTTTTTCGTAAAATTTTATTACAAACACACTTCCTCTCATCAAAAGAGTTCTCATCTGTAAATTTCGTATCTATACAAATAATATTTATGAATTTTGTATGCTTAAGTGTTATTTGAGCTGTCTACAAGTATAGTCAAGCCACTTTATCTAATTACAGATGATTGTTTCTATTCACTTTACAGAAAACGAGTGCTAATTAGTTCGGTCACATGTAAGTTTAATTGACGTTTGTATTCAAAGTTTCTCAAGTTTAACAAGACAGATTCGTAAAGATACTTGGAATTATAATCCTAGTCGAAAATTGGTGCACTTATTTAAATCGATAGATTTTAAATAGTGTGCATCAAAAAAACCCATTATCATTATTGAATTAATCTTACTTGGGAGAACACACACATGAAGAGAATGAACACATGAAGAGTTTGGACCATAACACTCCCACGCTGGCCCAATGCGAACTGGTAAGTGAAAGTGGTTTATGAACAAAGTGACTTTTGAGAAAGTACATTTGTTTTCGCGATCGAAACTAAATTGTTCAAATCACTCTTACGAGCTCTACACTTTGATGGAAATTGTGTTCATGAAAAGTTCACTTAAAAGTTCACGAGGGACAACCATATTTCAACTTGCCATCCGTAAAGAACTTTATTACTTTATTTCTTGCACATGAATACAATTTGTTTAACCTAAATGGAATTTTTACAGTTGCTTAAAATGAAGTGTCGAAAATTTCCCAACTTAAGTACAGATCTATCAAGTACAATATAAACTTACATTATTCACTTAAAACTTGGATCTCTCTGCGGCATTTCATACGTCACAGTTACATTAAAGACTGTTACATTATATTTTGTGACTCCTTTCTCTGTCGCACAGCTAGAGCGTGGAATTCCTTGTGGAAGTGGAAAACAAAGGAAATCATGTCTTGACTCGTCACCAGATAACTTGAAAACATATAGAAAAATAATCTAGTATCCAAATATATGTAAAAGTAAACTGAAATAAGAAAAAACAGGCTTATACAAAAATACCAGAAACACTTACCAGACTTTGTCTTTTTTTGTCTTTGCACCGCTCTTTCATTATATTTCAATAAAAATAACATCTACAAACGTCAAATCAAATTTAAAATACTTTTTAATGTAATCATGTTTCACACTGCGTTTAAACAATGAGGAAATACTATAAAATTGCCATTTTAGAAACGTAAAATGACGTCACTGGCAATCTGTCTTTTTCTTGTGAAAATGTATCTGAGGGAATTATTATTTTTAATGCTGCTACTATTTAAGTTTTGTCTAGAAAGATAACACAGCTCAAAAGATACAAAACCTGCGCAGTGACATGATTCCTTACAAGGCACTGCAAGACGAGAAGAAGAAGACGAACCGAAATTCAGATTCTCTGTTCCTAATCCATTTATCTAGCTAACATAGTGTACCCAGAGGAGGGTCAACATATCACTGGATTTATTATCGTGATAAAAAAGTTCTGATTTGCAATTTCACACCATTTTTTCACCAATTTATTAACAAATTTACCAGAATTTATGAATATTTTTTTTTTTAAGTTGAAAATGTGGTGGATACTATCAGATTAAATTGTTTAGTAAATGATTACTTACGTAAATATTTAAATTTATATATTTCAATATATTAATTTACGTTTGAAAATTATCTAAAATATAATTCAAAGATATGACCTTAATATAATTCACACAAAAATACAGATATATAATGAGTCCTAGAAGAAATTATAGCATAGTTATTTTAATAAATATAATCAAGTTTTACAGATAATCTTTCAGTCAACATTTCTTCATCCATACCATGGAAGCCAGCAAAGCCACTAAGCTCCATTCAAATCTCAAATATTCTCGATTTAAATAATCGCTCTTTCAGATCTGAATTGGAGTGTTCGTCGGATCGAACATTCGGATTAACGGAGCTAAACGAGTCAATCGATTGCAACTCGATTTTCACAACATCAACGATACTATTTGAATATTGGAACTGTGATTTTATATTTTTTATATTCAGTGGGTTAAAAATGATCGTACACTGTTTATCCACAGCAATATGACTAAGAAAATTAA
Organism: Acentria ephemerella; assembly: GCA_943193645.1. NCBI lineage: Eukaryota > Metazoa > Arthropoda > Insecta > Lepidoptera > Crambidae > Acentria > Acentria ephemerella. The sequence goes on from OW971894.1 coordinate 1,501,319, forward strand.
GTACAGTCAATATTAAAGCAGGTGGTTAGCACAAATCCAACAAATCACATTCCAAACTAAAAGCATCAATAAACGAATGAAATTATGTAACACCAGAAAATCATGAAATCACATGATGTGAAGATAATATTTAACACTAAGACCAAAAATAGTAACAGTGATATTTCATACCATTCAATTGGACACACATTCGTATTAAAGCAATTGCTCGATCACGTATTTCAATTTCACTAACGACTAATGAATGTACGCGTTATTATTGATAAATAATTAGTGAAGGCTTCTGATGATAACTGATTTTATTTACTAAAAGCATTGTCACACGGTTAAAATTTGCTTACAATAATAATATTCATTTGCACTTATAATCTAGAATAAAAGCACCCGTGTGTATACTGCATTGTTCAATATAGTAGAATATATTAATAAGATTTTTGAAAAAAGATTGTTATACGATTAAGATCGGTAAGATCAATCTAGCAATCCATATAAACCAAACGAACAACCTACCGATGGACAGAAATTACCGAACCAATCGCAAGTTGCGGAGTCTGTAAAATATTTTCCATTCCCTCTTTGATGCTGTTTGTACTCGTTTAAGGAAACCTTAGCAGAAAGTTCTTTCCGCTATCTGAGGGCACGGGAAAGTTAGCATCTCTAAAACTGTATAATATAATACAATATTGCACCAGTTAAGACCTCTGAGTATTTTTACAATGTAGAAAAATCATGAGATTATAAAAAATGTTTTTTTCGATATTTAACTTATTTTATGAGATGGTAAAGTCAAGTAAAGAGAATTTAGATATAAGAGATAATCTCACATACTATATACTCATAAGACTCTATGAAATAAGTTCTTGAATAACACAACTACAATTTTGTGATACATTTACTATATAAATCAGACAGATTTCTTATTAAATTGTCTTCTTCCTGGAAGCCTCATGGCTTAGAAAATAATCATAAAGGTTATATTCCTACCAAAATAATTTAAATACTTACCATAATTGTTGGAACATTGAATTGGCTTGGTGAACAGTAAAAAAGCCTTATTATGACAGTAACCGAATTTATATAGCTTCAGACTTGTCCTCTTCATCAGATTTAAAACATAATACAGGTCTTTGGGGTAACAAGATATGAAAGAATTTGTGATTTGCGTAAGTTTTAAGAATCAGCGCAACTATACTGACTGTCCCTAAATTTCTTATAGTATTCGTAAAATTTTACGGTTCAAATAGCATTATCTATACTTTGTTAAGTCTCGCTTCCTACTGATTCGACTGCTTCAACTCCAGGTAAACTTGTTTATTGTGTAGTATGAGCGAAAATTTTCCGTAATTCTGTCATCTACGTAGTTCAAACAACTCGATCTGATTCATTCGAATCCATTGAACACTAACTAGGCTTGGATTAGTGAGTCGAATCAATCAGCCGATTACTGTAACTCGATTTACCGATAAACCTCTCGGCTCTGTCAATCAGTTATGATAGGTCTCTGGAATATTATCAGGTTTCAATGGTACGTGTTTCGTAAACGACGCTTATTAGATTTATACGTGAGTTTTCCTGTTTATTTTGGAAGGTATTCTGGGATACATTGACTTCTTAATACAAATAAAAAACTGATCCCGTACAAAAAAATCTTAACCGAGGCTTTGGACTTAAGGATACAAATTTAAAACGATTTCAAAAAGTCCATTTGAAAGTAAATTAGTAAATCTCAGGCTTATTTTCTAGAATTGGGCAGGATTAATGATGATTGTGAGTTTGTGTGTTTTCTAAATAAAGACTGTATGAAGGCATAACTAATATGAATTTGTTAGGAACAACAAAATTTTAAGAAATGTCAAATTAACTTAGTATTTAAAACCAAACATTCTTGTAACAAGCCATACGAATTATATTTACTATTTTTCAATGAGAATAATAAAGATAAATCAAGTCTCTCTGGTCGGTTGGCGTCCATTGACAAAGAGGCAGCTGCGTGCAAAATCAGAATTATCTTAATAATTATCTACTACACCTGATCTGTACCTAATTACAAGTTCCAACACTACAACAGTTCAGGAATAAATGTAAATTTATAATAAGCAAAACCCGACTCTATTGCCAACGAATTAAAGTTAAATAATAGTTCAGACTTCTTTATTTTATTTATTGTAAGTACTTATATATATTTTAGTATAGTTTACTATGATACATCGAATACTAAGTTTTGTTTAAATCCTGTCCATCCTGAGGTTACCTGGTAGAAATCGCTTCTAGTGATAAGGTCGCCGTCATGCAAATATTCTGTTCTTTATGGACCAACAAGTGATTTTTTTTAACTTTTTTTTGAGCGCTACTTGTATCGTAGTTGCAGTTTTAGTTATTGCCGTAGTGGAATAATATTTTTTGTGTAGTGTGTATTTCTTTAAGTAGACCCAGAAGTGGTAATAATAATTAAGAGTATCTACTCTACTCTAAAAAAGTTTTTGTTATTTTTTATTTTTCTTTATTTGACTTGTTTTCGTATATTTTTTTGTTGTATTTTTTTGCTAGTTTTATTTCTTAATATCTACTGATAACAGCATTCAGTCAAAAAGTAGAGTACTAAATATATAACAGTATATTATATTAATTCTGATGAGAGTTCTAATTTAAATTAAAGGCGTTATAATTAAGTCAAATAAAAGTGAAGCTGAAGTAAATTAATGAGTATTTAATTTATTATATATATTTATAAAATACTTTAGCAACGATCCATAAAATACGTTTGCAGCTACACAGGATTTTGTCTAGGTTTCACTACTAATTATAATAATATTATTATTTTTGAAATTAATTTATAATCATCACTTACTCCTAAAATCTTATGAGACTAACGCTTCAAACTTGGATTTAGAATCAATCAAAATAAATCTTATGTGTCAATATATTTTAGATTTCTGTTCTATCAACAGGTAATTCGCTTCTAATGAAGTTATTTAAGATTTCACTTACGTGTATTAATTTACAACACAGAAGGCTAAAATTAAATGAAAACCGTGTTCCTAATGATACCGAAAGCGGCTAGCGTGACCATTTCCCAATGGATGCCTGATTAGAATTTTTTCCACGTCTCTTTCCAGCCCTTTTCACGAAGCTTTTAATTAAACCTTATTATACGAACCGTATTTCACACGAAAATGCCACCTAATTAGTCTTATTTTTCAGTGACAAAACTTGATTAATTGATGTCTGCGACATGCATTGCGCAGTACTGTCGCGAAATATTTTTATGGGGCAAGTTCGGGAGTTATAGTAGGTATTATGGCGAGAGGGAGGGGAAGACTACTGCGTCCATAAGCGAAGCGGACGCCGCGGCAAGCGATTGTGTCGCACGCTGTTCTATTAGAACGTTCAGATGTTCGACTCTTTTCGGAATTCAAATTCTCGTTGACTTGTCGTGCACGAGTGTGTTGTGCTAGTGATGTGAGTGAGTGAATGGAAATATTCTGGCTGTTCCTAGCCGTGTTCAATGGTGAGTCTAATTTTTAATCGATTTTGAACTTAATAAACGCATTCGCTGTTTCTGAATACAAATCGTGTGGTTATCGTTTCTGCTGATTATCGTTTACGCTTCTGGAGTTACGTGCAAATATTTTTTAATTCACCGACTCCAAATAGGAAAGATACTAAATAATAATGTGCTCACATGCTCTTTTCACTTAAGTCGAAAAGTAAGCCTACAAGTTTCATTTAAAGTTTTTGTTAAAAAAAATACTGTAAAATACCGTCAATTTATGTCTCTAAAAAAGTCAATCGCATTTCTTCAATGAATTACGATGAAACACTTTTCGTTAAATAATGAATACATCTGTACAGTTAGTATTACTTTTAAATAATTTCTACAAATTTAACTAAATGTCAACTTTAATAATTTGGAAAATTAAATATTTGTAATACTTTTATTACGTACATTTTATGAGTATTTTATTTTTGATAAGGCACACTAGCTATTTATGAAATGATTGAAAATAATTCATCTTCCACAATGCAAATAAATTAATACCAATTCATTCAAATAAATAAAACCGTTAAAGACATATTTTTCCTAATTAATAACTCAATCTGTAAAATATTTCGAAATATCTTTACTTAAATAAGAGAAAACTAATGTTTATTTAAGTTAGTTAGAGCTGAACACTTAACTTACGGCCGGGTTCAATATTCTATCCTCAGACAGAAGTACACTTACTAAAGGTTTGTTACCTATAATTTTTATAGGTAACAAAACTTTAGTAAATATAATTGCACTATGAAAAGCTTATCTCTATCTGAAAATAGGAAATCTGTTCGGTGCAATGTAACCGAACACCTTATTTTGCAATTACTTTATAATTATTTGTATGAATTAAATTATAATTGTTATAAGTTAGTCCAGAATAAGCTATCAATCGCATTTAAACAATTATTGTTATATTTTATCAATTAAATAGTGTTAAGCAAAGGACTCAGTTTATCATTTAAAAAGTATTCTAATCAGCAATCTCTGCATTACACCGCACAACATCAGAGCCAGATATTAAGCCCGGTAATTGTGCTCCTGTGCATTTAAAAGTAAATAAATGTTACTTGTCATTTTACCATATTATAACACTACTACTAACTTGTTGAAACACAAGTTTTTAATTTGCAAGATAATGTAACTTCACTTCGAACAGCTTGTAATCTCTGAACAAGCCGGGGTCACTTCTTTTGTTAACCGTACATGCACCATCGTACACTGTACGTGCCACAGTTAGTCTATCGTGTATTCCCTCATAACTAAGTGGGATATCAGATATTGTATCTTGTAGTAATAATTACTGATTCATAGTTGAAATGAAAAATTTTATTATTTAATAGTTTATGTTATTACCGCCTTTATATTATACTTCCTCCGTCGCTGATGGCTGATATAAGTTCTAATTTCTCAACATTTCGCTCTATTAGCTTTCGCTTTCGACCACTCGTCTAGTCACCCTTAAGATGTTACACGATTTAATTTGGTGATCTTCTACGTCATCTGGATTCTTACAGTCTTCACTGTAGGACCAGACGTTTAGAGTTGTTCAACCTCGAGACATGTCAAAACTGTAGACTACGAGACAGTTCTAAGTTTGATAGACGCCGTTCGATGCCAAGTTCTTGAAGAACGATTTGAGCGAAAATTGAAAGAATTGTCACAAGGATCACAAATTAATCTTAACTATGATAACGACGATTCTATCAAAGATATAAAATTTATATACCGTATAAAGATAAGACGATTATAATTCCAAATAGTGTGAAATAAGCAATTATCTGAAACAAACAAATCTTACTTATGTATATCAAGTACAAAGACGTATAAAAAATTCATTTATCAATTAAGTTTCCACTAACTATGTCTTACAATAATAACAATAACTTAAAAATGGCTACTGTAACTTCATACTGCATGAGTTCCTTCAAAAGAGGCGTGAAAATACACATTTTGAGTCGGCAAGTTGCAGTACGCTGCATTAGCTATCTTCGTATATGTAGTCAGCAGGACTCCACTTACCATCTGACAATGTCGAGTCATTTGCTGTGCTTTTTATTTAAAAAAAATTAAGTAACTGTTTAGATTCATTGTTTTAACATAAATAGCAAAACAGAATCGACATTTCTAGAATCTACAATAACTCTTTAAGGCCACATTATGTTTCCATGATCTATGCCGACCGTTATTAAATAGGAACCCTTTTATAAGTGTTCCTATTTAAGCTTGTGGAAGTAGCAATGGTGGCCGCTTCCGCAGTACCACAGCAATATTTGAAGAGTTCTCAATTGTACTTCACTACCTTGTCAGAAACGTCTCCCATCTATTTGTATAGGAGGTCAAGAGCAAACACGTGAGTTTAAATGCAAATAGGAAGTTAATAGCTTCATCTGATTTTATGGTCCCCATCCACTTTTATGAGTTAAAAAAGGCCTTCGGATCCCATAAAAAGGCCTTAGCAAATATTAACAATGGGAATCATTTGATTGATTATATTTCATTTTAGCTTAACGCAATTCTTCATTACTCTCCTGAAAGGGAGTAAGCTAAAATTAAATAATCATTATTCATTATCAATTTATCTCTGCCATTCATTAAACCTAATTTGAACGAATCTTGTATTTACAATTAGAAATTAAATGGCTTCTACGCTTTAAGCTTATTAAATATCGCCTCATATCGCGCACAAAGGATTGAATGATATCTACGTATTATGATCAATTGACTACGTGGGAAACAGATTAGAATTTCACAACAATACAAACAATTAAATTTATATTGCTAATCATTTTCTACTTTTGCGGGGCACGTTGGTGTCAAAGCGCGAATTAAAATAACAAATTTGATTGATCCATCCAGGGACCAAAGATGATGAAAGTTACTTTGATTCCGTTATCGGAACTAGAACGTTCGAATCATGCCAACGAGCCCCCTCCTTCGCCAACGATATCACTCGAGATTTTTATTTACGAGATAGATTATTCGCTGCAGAAGATGTTGTATATTTTAGTGCTTCATAGAAGAATTATAATCTGAAATCCGAGAACTGATGGATTAGCGAAAATTACAACAAAACAAATACATAGCCGATATCCTTATCGGATTGCCCTTATCAAAGATATCACAGCACACAATGCAAAACTTGAAAGACTTAAGAAATTCTCAAGACACATTCTTCCTATAAGTATATGTTTCGACTAGTAGGCCTACTGGCCCCAAGCAAACATCTAGCTCGGTGATAGATTTTTCCTTTGAGCTGATTACGAGGCGCCCCAGCAAAAAATCCCAACATATTCATCACCTTAAATATTTGGTTATACACTATATTAAATAACTGGATTGAATGGCTTATTCAATCCATTTATTAAATACACAATACCTTTTACATTGTACACAACTTATTACAGCTGTAGACTGGTTGGTTGTTGGCTGTTAATTTTAATTGCTTCGTTTCCTTTATATCTTGTAAGAGCTAAAAGTATAAATACAAAATAAACACATAAATTTTTATCTTTATTTGCCGCAGTTGGTCGAGATTTTCTAGAACAAACACGTTTGTGTTCCAATTCTTCACATTTTAGTTACAAAAGTAAATATTGAACTCACTTACTTTCTTACGTGCAAATATTGTGAACGTAGACGTATTTTTATATATAGTTATTGTTTTACTCTTCACCAGATTAAAATACAGGTTTTTGTAATAAGAAATATTTATTCATTGCTTCAAATTTGCCTTCTATTCGAAATATATTTAATTTTCTAGGCAAGAAATATACGAATATTTTTTATTATTATTAAAGATGTTTAGCATGTAAATGTGATGTTTCTTTGCAGCAGTTACATTAAAATTGTACAATATTGCTTCAATAATATGTTTTTTAAATCTTATAAATTATCATTTAAATAAAACAAATACACATCCTTAACAGTAAACCTCACGTTTTTCAATTTTAGTTTTTAAATTATAATTTAATATACTAAATACTGTAACTTTAAACTTGATACAATTTATCTTACGCATTCTTTCATTTTTATGTATTTACCTGTTGTCATTTATTTTTAAGAACGCATTGGGTTATTTTAATTTGATCTGAAACATGTGCCAGTCAGATTATGAAATTTATATTTTTATTTCAGCATCTTTTTCTGAATCATGTTTATCTCTCTCTACCACACCTCATGTTTCTAACTGCATCTGATTAAATAAACACATTTTTCTGCTTTAATTTATTATTAAAATAAAAAATCTACAGGCATCAAAGAAGATCCGGAAATGTGGGAGTGCATAACTTGATTCTCAAATTAATTTTACTGTCAAACCATATGACAGCGCTAATGAATGTTGTCAAACATCTGCTAGCTAGCCAATCATCCAAATGACAAACAATACTTTACGTGGCTGCTGTGTGTAATTGAGATAAAGATAAATTTGTAGAAATTACTGTCTCGGAATATTGTTTAGATTCGCTTGTTTGAATCGTACCTATCATGAATCGAGATTAGCTTCTGTGCTTATAGATTCCGGAAATCACGCAGATCGCTTATTGATAGAAAATAACATTTTTGAAAACATAACACCAATAATAACTTTATTTTCACTTTTTAAAATGCTGCTTATCACTGCATCATAGCAGGAATGAATTCTTAATATTTGAACGAACTCCGTGTCCTGTCATTTAACCAACTAGAACAAGGAGGTTCATCTTCTACAACCTTAACCCTCTAAACAACTGCCTCTGTAACAGTATCCTGGCATATTCTTGAAACCAATATATTAAGATGTTATTGAATTATTTGGAGTGGTATTATCACTGTATTGTCTCTTACTGTTGTTATTAAGTTTCCTACATCTTAAATTAAAATTGTATCATTGATTTGTATTTGACATGACTAGTTCAATTAATGAATCTTCATTATCGTATTTGTTATACGTATTTCCTTCTGTATATATTTCATCTTTTTTCATTTAGGACTTAATGGTATCCTGTAAAGGTTCTATTAATTCTTTAATTATTATAAAATGAGATATCAAAAGACAGATATCGATATTATTTCAAAGTTTTCTCAAGACTTTGATGTTCGTAGTTCGTAACATCTCAATTTCATTTAACTAAAGAGCCTAAAAACTTTAATATTCTATTGTTCAAAATGAATGAGCTTACCTATTTTGTTCTGAAGAAATTAGTTTTAGAAACAAAAGCTCGCTGTCGTTAACATTGAAAACTTAATGTAACCTAATATTTGGATTGTTATGTAATGTGAGCATTGCCCTTCTAACCTTAAATAATCTAGTTAGTAAATTTAAAATATGTTTTGGACAATGTTGGCCAACCGAAGAACAGTCGTGAAAGTCAATGAACTGTCTCTATCTAGATATTTGTACTGCAAATATGAACTTCAATAGAATCAATTATTTTATATGATATTTTTGTGAATCGATTTTTAGGTGTCTAGAAGAATCGATCTTTCTTATAATGTTTTAATATATTACTAATCCTAGTACAAGAGCGTAATATTACTAAAATATGTAACCGCCATGTAAAAAATTCAGCGCCATTTTTGTTCTTGAAGTGAACTCTTCTGTATATGAGGTGTAATGTTGTCTTAATCGAATTAATATTAAAGCTTTGTATCGATGAAAGGACACCTGATGATACTGATTGATTTGGGCTGCAACTATTGGTTCTGTTTGTTACCAACTGCTTTCACCCATCAAGCCGCATAGAGCCGAGTTGGTGTTGACTCCTAAGGTTTCATTCCCACGTAGAAAGGCCTGTGCCCGTCAGTAAGACTGATATAAGCTGTAGATATTGAATCAGGGATCAACTATGTTCAAGCGAATTTGACAGTTAAATGCACTCGTTATGACTGAGTTTAGCTTCAATGTGAAGAAATGAATATATACTTTAATATGGAGTTTATTCGTGGTACTTAAGTTTTACTTATACGTACTGTTTTACAGTATAAGTAATGTATATTAATTTCAAAGGAATTGAGAATACTGAAGTATAGAGTCTTTTTGTTATTACATAGATATTAAATAATCTTAACTTGATGATGTACAAAAGAAGTCGCTACGATATATTTTTTTCTTAATAGATTTGAACTTAACTATTTTTGCTGATTATTTAAGACTTGTGTATATTATTATTTAGACTTATATATATATAAATGATTCCGTTTCTAAACATAGATAATCTTCTTATCATCTCCTAGTTGCATCTTAATTTTAATACTTGTCTTAGCAGCGTTCTGCGCTATATATAGTTTGGAAAAAGTGCTGATTTTACATCTTACATTATAAATATGTAAATCATGACTCATCTGTTAGACAGTTAATTGTACAGTTGTTAGTTGCCCTTAATCCTAAACAAACGATAAAAAACGCGTATTCAAATATATTTCAATAAGTTCGTATTAGTTTTGAACTACACTAAATCGCTATGAAGTTTAGTCATTTTTATAATTATCAAACCCGTAGGAGTATCAAAACTTTATGAGTATCAAGAAATTTTGCTATAAAAAATTCTCTACCAACACCGGTTTATGATCAAACTTATTAAACTCTTAATCTACTTTATTTTACAGGCGATAAGGTGTATTTTACTCAAACCGTTAAACCGTAAAAAGTTATAGAATTAATTTAGGTTGGCGAGATATTTTGAACTTTTCATACAGAACTTTTTTGTGAAGAAAAATTATACGAGGTAGAGCTAGCCATGCTGCCACATTTCTGTCGCATAATAAAAGGTTTAACAATTATATATTAACGATGGTCCTTCGTATTGGCTATAAATGACTTTACTATATAACTTCCAATAAACTATAAAACATTCATCCATAGCTACTCACTTATTCCAATTATTTAAGTCCTATAAGACCTGCTGCCCACTTCAAAATTAGGTTAATATTACGTTCGCTTTAATACTTTTTGTATTGTAGCAAATATTTTATTTTCACAAACATCAGTTTCGACAGTAAATACGTACACGAAATGCTAGCGGTGAATTCAATAGTTATAAACCTTTCAACAGTGGTGTTTTCCTCCATTAAATAGATTTATTGTTATAATAATAGTGTATTTCTAGACAAATAGAGTCAGAAATCTTACACATCGCTAAGCAGAAGTATAAATTAATACCTCTTCATATTCTAACAGAACACTGAAATTCTCTCGATAACTTAGACAGAAATCCCTTATATCACAACGCACAAAAACCACTGCATGGAATACGCGATACAAAATAACACGACGAAATGTTTTTGTGGAGAGTAAGATTGCCGGAATTCATTTTCAAAACTTTTGGAAACTTGATAACGGGTACGTATTAAATAAATATGATGTATATTTTCTTTTTTCAGAATATAAGAAATTTACAAATATTTGCCAATGATAGGAACTGAAACCCGTTAACAATAAGCCTGTAGCTAGGGATTCTACTCACTGGCAGCCAGTACAATAGCACCGGCCGCGAGCAGTATATTTGTTACACTGATTGAAAAGTAAAGAAATTATATATCTGTATCTAACTTATATACTAACTCATTGTGTTGCCTAAAGCTCTACCGATATAAAACGTTATACTAAACCGAAAATATCGAATTATAACGTGATTCTTCCCTAATACCATAATGGATATTCCATTTTCTATATTGTAATAATATATTAACTCAATATCATTTTAGTGCGTAAATGTAAAAAAACATAATTATATGGCAGGTCTCCATAAACATCTCTTTTCAACACAAATGTGTAAAACAAAATTATTTTTCTTAATTTTTATATTAGTTGATAAAATTTTTATGTTTTTAAATTATATCTCACAATTATTTTCATCGCTACGCTTCTGTTTGTCTAGGAGTATGCCGCAACTTTATATGTAATAAAAAGACACGCTCACATTGTATCTTATTAATCACCAAAGTTTATAATGTTGACGTTGGGTGACATCGTGGATATAATTACTCTGTGAGCATCTTCCTTGGGTTTATAACAGTTCGTATTATTTGGTTGCGTGTAAAATTCCCTGCAAGTTTAATTTGGCCTAAGCTCTGTGCGTGACGTGTGATGGATGAGTCGGCGTTAAACTTTATGGATAATCCTGTCGGATTTTAAATATGTACGCGTAATTTTTATTTCTCCAGACCTTGGTATTCAGAGCCTTTTTAGTACACTCTCATATCTTTCTGTTTGTTAGATATCTTATCTTATCTTACTTTTACGATATTAATGTCCTTTTTAATGAACTTAAATAAACGAGGAGTTCTCTATTGAAAGAGTTTACCTAGTTAAGCTATTTCATATTTCCGACAAATGTAGAGTCTATTGTGATCATTCTTTTTTCTTTTTCTTTTTTTTTAATTATACTACCAATTCTGTTTTCTATAGTAATTTTAGCTTCCTTATCATCAATATTTAAAAAAGTTGCGGGTGTAATGGGTTTGTAAAAATCAGTATATAAATAAATTTCGCGATGGGTGACACTCAAACTAATTAGTTTTGAGCTAACCTAGGCTTCGAAAAGTTACCCACCAATCACAATGGTTTTATGGCCTAAACTACATATGTTTTTTATTTAAATACAACAGACTTTGTTATTGCAATCTACTGTACTTTTTAAGTGTCTGCTACAGACGCTTGTAGATTTTTTTTTACGAGGAGGAATTCATTTACGTACCTACCCGCCACTGGCTAAGCGACGGGCGTGTGTGGGGCTCACTCAGTACCTCAATAGAGCGGCACTGAAAACACCCACTAAAACTCCCCGGTAACTCCATTGCCCATCACGGGGTAACCTGGGTTCTGCCGAGCAATTCACCAGGTTACCTCCAGGCAGCCTAGCTTTATAACTGGGCTTTGCGCTAATGACGATTTCCCAGAGAGGGTACTACTCACGGTATGCTTAACCAGTGAAAGTCAGTGTAATAACCTGCACAGTCTAAGAGACCTCCTTGGTCCAAGGTATCTTACCTAACCTTCCGCAAGCAAACATCACTACAATGTAGTGTTATTTGCTTACGATATTCAAATTTCGTCAACACTCAAAATATTTAAACAATATAAATTACTATTAGTATGCGACATCTAATTTATTTACACCATCAGGTGAAAAAAATATATATCTTTATTATTATACAGTTGAAGAATATGTGAAATGTAGAGTAATCTACATTTCTACTCACCTGTATTTTGCATCAAACGTGAATTTCAATTTTAATTGATTTTTATGGATATTATTTTAGGTTATATATCTAAACAATTTATTTTGGAAAAAATCCATTTTAAAAACAAACACATAAGACAGTAAGTCGCAAACTTCAACTGCATTGTTAAAGAACTTTATGTCGAGAAGAAAAAGGACGACATTTTGTAAGTGCCTTTGTGCTTACTTTAAGTTTAACAACTACAATCGTTTTGTTATAAAGAATTAAAAAAGAGTTAACAAGAAAACATTTTTTTTATATATAAAGCACAGCAAATGACTCGACACCACCTGATGATAAGCAGTAGACGAGTCCACATGTGAAGATTGCTAGTGAAGCAAGTGATATACTGCTCTAGCCACCCTAAAAGTGCTTTTTCACGCCTCTAATAATGCTCTATTTTAAATGCTCTCATAATTTTTTCTTAAAATACAAATCTTTATTGCCTTCTCGTGTGATCGTGATTGAGGTAGTAATTACCTATCCACAGGTTCTTAATTAATAAGTCATGTCGAATATATTAGTCATATATTATTCTTAAACAAACCCGAATGGGGTCTTTGATATTTCGAATGACAATTATTAATATATTAATTCCTACCATTGCAATGATTTTAAAATAATATACAATAAACTGATGTAAGTGGGCTTAAAGAAAACAATTATATTCAGTCGACAATGCTTTATTCAACGGAAATCATAAAACAATAAGGTATATGTTTCGATTTAATACCTGTTTTTAATCCAAATAATCTTTTGAGTGTACTGTAGTAGTTCGAGTCAAATCCGTCACTGCTTTCCACCTTTTATAGTGCACTATACCAAAGGTATGGTATATTTTTTAGTATTGTCAATTGTTTGTTGAATAGAGAAGATGTACAACACCGCACTATACTGTATTTACAATTATTTATTGAATAAAAAGATGTATTATTAGAAACAGGTGAAGCAGATTTATATTTCAAACAATTTAATGATATAACCGCTTAATCCCAAAATCATTAATCTACAACGTCCTTAAGCGATCATTATCTAAAAGTTCAAAATTACCTCTCTTATCACTGAACTCTTAATTCACCTGTTTAACTGAGATTACGATAAAAAGCAGTCTTAGCAACACTTGGAATTTTAATTTAAATTTAAATATGTAAAATAAAATATTTAAAATTAATTTTAACAATAATTACCGAAAATTTCATGTAAGATTCCATTAGTAGGAGTGATTTAAGAAAATACACAGGTATTCCCTTTTCAATTTAGTTAAACAGTTAAACGTTAAATACTAATAGCAGGTAAGTGTTTAACTTTTGAATTTGGAATGTTTCGGTTTTATTATTAATTTTATCTTATTATTTTCTGATTAGCTCTAAGCTTATATGACATGATAGTAAGTGAAGGTAGGCCGATATGACCGAACTACACCCGAAATCCTCAACCACAGCGTAATCTCAATTTTAATGAAAGGGTTTGAAAAGTGTATATGAAAAGCTTGATTGAAACCACATAAACGTATTAATAAAATAATAACTTAGTAAATGTATGTAGTTGAAAAATGACTTGTAAGGACCGGAGTCGTAAGCCGCCGGAACCAAAGTGACGACGTTAACCCGTCTCCTGTCTAACTGCCTCATGACATTACACGTGCTCCCAGCTATAGGTACTGGGGCTTTCCCGTTGCCTACCAAGCCATAAAGCAATTATGTTGTATTTCTGTATGAAGGGAAAGGTCACTTTAATTAAATTGGATTTGAGATTTTCTATCCTGAATTACCGAGAACCCTTAACTATTAATGACTTCCTTGATACAATTGGTTTAAGTTATTTTTAGAAAGTATTTTATTGTGTACAGTCATATTTAAAACTAAATATATAAAATTTAAATTTAGTAAGTGTAACATTCGAAGTACTGCAAATCTTTGGAAAAAAGCTAACAAAGCAAAGCAATAATAGGTTTAAGCAGTTTAACATTTCCGCTAGTACAAAGCTAAGTCATTCAGAGCTTCGGCTCGTGCCTGGAATCGGTAAATCTTGGTAAAATTGGTAATTGTATGCGTTGTTTAGGTTGATTTTGTTAATATTTTTTTCATACAACCCACGACTGGTCTTTGATATTCTTCTGTTACAGCTAACTGCGTCTAAAATACTATATTTCTTTTTTCTTCTGAATGTAACTTATGAAAAATACACACTATAAGTAAAATTCAAAATTATAAGTTGTTTTCTTCTATTAATTCAATATTACAAACCTATTTGTGATTTTCAATATATATTGCTTCTTACAAGTGTGTTTATATGAGTTTGATCTATAACTGGTTTACTAAAACCTACTAAGTCATCAACAGCTCATATACGCCCCTACCGAGCGGTTCAAGCTTATCCTATATTTAGGCGAATAGGCCTAAGTTACTCACTATGTGCGCGTTGGTCGATATCACCCACAACCTAAGAATTTTTTACAGGTGTGTTATGTACTTACACTTAAAATTAACTTTGAATTATTGTAGTCATTAATTTGGGTTCATTATAATTAAGAATACTCCACATTTTTGAATAGAATTTCGGTGTGAGGTCACCTTTCCCGTGTGACATTTGTAGCATCTGCTACAAATACTTCTGTCAAAAAGTACTGCATTAAGGACACACCTTGCCATTCGCTTCCAATTTCTCCTGGTTCAAACGACTGTCTATTTCTTCGGAAATAGAATATTTCAAAATCAAGCTCTAAACAGTCTTGAACATTCTTTGTTTTCAGCTTTCGTATAGTTTTTGGAGTTTCTCAGGGTACGTTCATAGTGAAGAATTTTCAAGTAACATTTTACGTTAATGGTACATTAAAGGAAATTATCCACTTCAAAAGTGCGATTTTATGTAATAACTTACTTGCGCGGAATGATCGTTTCACGGGTTATTTGTAACATTTGTCAGATTAAAATATCTTCTAGAATTACTTACAGTTGTAACATTAGCATCTCGGCCGGTGATGATTATATGTTTGAAAAAATCTTTTGTTCTTTTGACTTAAACAAATAGGTCTCCTAGTTTTCGATGGGTTCTTTAAACAAAACATATTATTAGTCTTTCAAATTAATTCTTCGCACTATTTGTTGAGCGACTGAGATCAAAAGTAAGGTTACTCGAGAAACTTTACGTTATATATTTTATGTGGGACTATACTTGGATTAATAAAGCGAGAGCGTGGAATTCCTTACCGACACAGGTATTCTATCCTTCATACAACATGGGTTCCTTCAAAAGAAGTGTGAAAAAGCACGCAAGGTGGACATGTCTGGGGCAGTATATTGCACGTTATACTAGCTATCTTCACATATGGACTCCTCTACTGCTTATCATCAGATGGTGTCGAGTCATTTGATGAGTTTTTTATAAAAAAAAATCTCTTTAGTAGTGAAAAAGGTAGACACCACATGTCTTACTTAACTATTGCTAAAAACTAAGAATAAAAGTAAATTCGTTTCTTAAGTTTTAATGGTTTTATGACTGAGGACCACTCCCTGTTCAACTATCGTATTGGGTTTAGCTAGGAAACATAAAAAAGAAATAATGGTCGTAAGCATCTTTTGCATTAGCATATATTGCTCAATAGTCCAACTCCATATAGTGAAAATAAATTTTATTATTATTTTAAAATTTTAAATTCATTGCAGCTTCACTACAATATCATTGTGATATCATACTGTGATGTAGCAATGTATCAGCCATTAATTTAAAATGAAGTTGATTTTTTTACTTTTGAACTTATGTATTGATTAGATACAGATAAATATAATGTACAGATAGAAAAATAGTCTCAGTCTAGCCTTTACTGTTTCGTTGATGGGAACTTGTGACATCGAGCTGAACTGTAGAGCCATCAATTCAAAAACTTAGCGTGAAGATGAAAAATGCTAAAGCCAAACGAACGGGCGTCAATAAATTCCCCTTTTCCATTTGGTCTAGTCAAACTTTTAGGTAAAATTGGAACCAAGTTTAAAAATGCGAGATTATACACAGCGCTTGTTTGTGATTACTGGGTTTTATATTCATCTACAGTTTTGTCAGGGTTGGTCACCCATCCTATTGCACCCAAAAAGTAGTTTACTGCGTTTACGGCGTTTACGTGTGTAAGTGTATAGGGATCTTCACAATGTCAACACATTGGTAGTATCTATTATCTGAAGTTCCTCCATGCTTCGGAAGAAACGCAAATCGATTGGCGCTAGTTCTTTCGGCTGTTTGAACTCACCAAACTACATTTTGCGAACGAGGTGTTATGGCATCTCATGTGTGTACGCATGTTCCCAGTTAACATCCTTATTATATTTTAACCCAGATAAGCCTGAAACTAAAATTTTCTGAAAATTTTGAAAAAAGTTACATTAATTAGTTTATTAGATCTTATGCAACATAAAAAAAATTATGAAAAAAAAATTAAGTGTAAGGCTCAAAAAATGCCAAAAGGCATTTTTTCTGTTTGATTCAATCAAAGCAATTGCTACCCTTCTGCGAAAGCCAAGATGATCCAGTTTTCCATGATTTATTTTAAATAACTGCCATGCATTATGTTCGGCAAGATCAATCATGTGTGTGAGCAATGGCATGTACCATTTCATACCTCGTATACCAATTCGGTAATGTGAAATATTTTCATCAGACCGATCCACTCCTCCCATATATTTGTTATAGATGGACACCATATGTGGTTCTTCTATGACAATGTTTCTCTTTTCACTTTGTGAGAAGCGTTTGGCAGATTGTTTAGGATTTATTCCTACAGCATTAGAAGCAATACTGAATATATTATTGTCATGCCATTTAGCAATAATGAACGTGTTGTCATGTGTCGTTCTGTAATCGACAGCACCACGTTCCTTTTTTTTCAGTAACTTCGATGTAATCAGAGGACAACTAGATGTCCTGTTTTCTCGAACTGTCCCAGTGCAACGAAGGCCTTTCTTTGTTATCTCTTCCAGCAAGGGCGTCCCAGTAAAAAAATTATCAAAAACTACGTGGTAAGGAAGGTCGAAGCCACGTGAAATCAGCACATCGCAAAAAGTGAGAACAACGCTTGCACCCAGCCCCAATTCTTTATATATTGGATTGCACATAGTTGTAGCACCTTGGTATGGTTCCATCCATAAAACATACCCTAACCGTGTAGCACCAACCCAAGCTTTGAACCCGTACCTAATAGGTTTACCTTTTATGTGCTGTTTGCAGCCATGTCTACCATAGTAGGGGATCATGGCCTCATCTACACTGTAATGCTCTTCAAGAGGAGAAAACTCTAAGAACTTTTTATTTAGAAGTGTAACTAGGGGGCGTACTTTTGTGTATTTGTCTTGCAAATCCAGATTATCATTGACATGAAGGTGGCGAAAAATAAAGTCAAATCTATCCCTAGTCATAGCCGAGCTGATCAATTCGTTCATTCAACATTTCATATCTTCAGTGGTTATGTCTCCAGGCAAATTCTTTTTGACAGCATATTTATTGCTCTCTGACACCAACAACGAAATAACATCTTCATCTAAGAAGTTTTCAAACCACTCAATTGGGCGCTTATCTTGGCAAGCGCCTTGAACATCTGGCCAATTCACGGGATTTTTTGCCAAGTCCCGTTTTCTCCATGCGTAGGTACGCCTACGTTTAGTTCGACCTGTAGAATCAGAAGGTTCTTCTTCTGTATCAATCACCATAATCTGCCCTTGAATCATTACTTCAGCCGGTTGAAGCAGAATGTTTCGTGGCAAATTATTCAAAGTTACATTATCTTCTTCACCCGAATCTTCGTCAGTGAGACAGTCAGGATCAACAGGAGGAGGTAGAATACATATCAGTCGTTCTCTATAATCTTCTTCATTATCAGAAACATTTTCTAAAGCATCTAAAATTTCATGCGCAGCTAACGGTCTGTAAAGAAAAAGTTGTATTATTGTACTAAAATCATGTATATTATCCTACTGTCCTATATATAGTACGCTAGTATTTGTAACAAGTTATACGTAATTTATTTATATTATTTTGCTAGAATATTTATTTAGTACAAAAGTTAAGGTTATCAACTAGATATTAACACAGAAAAAAACAACTCACGAGTAAAATATAACTTTTTATACATACCTGTCATTTGCCATGTCTGCAACGCACTTTTATTACACACTTATAAGGTAAAATATAAGGTAAAAACTGTTAAAATAACTGTCTTTTTATTTTTTCTAATAAAGCTGACACGTTTCTTACTGCAAATCATAAGACTAAATAATCTTAGATAAAGAGGGTATTCTGATATTTTTTTTTATTTCTACTGTCCTAAATATAGGACAGTAGGCTTATCTGGGTTAAGATTCTGTGTTTATTTTGACGTAAAAATACACCATTTTGACATCATTAAATACAATATACGAAGTAAAATATATAGAACGGACACGCCAATTGCGACAAAAATCTTTGAATAAAGTATATTCAAATTTTAACGATTGTAGGCATAGTTATACGTTTATGTCTTGTAGTAAGTTTGCATACACAACTTATAACCTTTGTGTTTTAGTGAAAGAATTAAAAAAACACATTCACATACCTTAACAAATGCAATACGGGTTATGAGATGTCAAATGTGATTGGTTTTGGTTATGATTGTGATATAGATGATAGAAAAATTTTGTTTCACAAAAAAAAATGTATTTTGTTGTTGATATTGTCCATAAAGATGAATATGAGAAATCATTGTTGGATCACAATGATGATAAGCAGTAGAGGAGTTTATATATGAGGATAGCTAGTGAAGCATGCGACATACTGCCCTAGCTACCCTCACCTTGCCGGCCTAAAGAGTGCTTTTTCACGCCTCTTTTAAAGGAATCCATGTTATAAGAAGGAGGGAATACGTGTGCTGGTAAGGAATTCCATGCTCTAGCTATGCGACAGAGAAAAGAGTCACAAAATCTCAAATCAAAATCAAAATCTCAATCTCAAATCTCAATAGTTACACAAATGTGTTTACACTTTGAATGAGTGGTTAGATTTATAGGGCAGTTCAACTTTTTAAATGATGTTATAAAATCGCACACACATGTTCTGTTACTTATTTTGATTGATTCCACGCAGTGAGTTTTTAAATTAAAGTCACAGGCATCACAGTTACAGGTAACGTCCATGGATGCATCTGAAAGGTTAAAATAAAACTACACACTCCCAATAGCTCGAACGAACGAGAGTTTTCAACTATATTCGGGGCAACTGTCAACTCGGTGTACGATATTTTTTTTGCTTTCACAGGAAGTAATTGATCAAGCAATTTTTTCTGTGTAATCTTTTAGTGGTTGCTTTTTTAACCTTTGTAGCATCATTTTTTAATTCTTAATAGGGTAGTTCTTGGCCTTTTTCTCGTGTGGTCGTAAGTGGAGGCCGAAGACGGAAGCGAACTACATTCCGGTTTCTTCAACCACAGAGAAACTGGCTATCTTATCTCCAACAAACGGAATTTAACCATTATGTTAATACTGTTATGGTGGCAGAATTAGGTAATATGAATGTTAGATATGATGTTGTTAGCTAGCCAGGTGTTAGAAAAAGCCATACGACTAACCAAAGCGGCCAAAAAACACTAGGATTTGATACAGATACATCTGTCGGCTCAGTCAATATAGTCTTGTAAAATTATACTTGACCCAATGAATTAGGAACTCACTTGGAACGGTTTGCCATAATCTAGAAGCATTAGTTAATCTATGTTTCAACGAAAATAAATAAGCTCACAAAAATATTCTTTGGAGTATTTGATCTATATTCATGTCATTCAGTCAAAGATATCTTTGTATTTTATATTGCTGGTGTTCCTATAGCAGTAGTTTAATATTCAATAGGCGTGAAAATTTTAAATGTACATATTAATATATATATATAACTGCTGTTTTTAAAAAAAATATACCAAAAACTAGCTAGACCTCTTGTAACGTTCAAGAAGATTTTACCAGAATTTAAGATCACAAAGCAGTATGTTTTCAAAAAACTTAAAGAATTTTTCCTAAGCAATTAAAATGAACGTTAAATTTCTAACTTTCTGTCCCGGTTTCCGAATGTTCTGGATTTTAACAATAAAATCCAATAGTTCGATATTGGTTGCTTTGTTTTCTTTTTCTATTTTAGCAACTGTCTCAAAGCTATCATATCTTATTAACTGTCTCCGTGATTTTAGTTTGTGATATCTGTAGTAATATTTCTTAAAAAGACTTTCAAGTTTATATCTTTTAATTGTACCGTAAACGTTTGAGTATTTTCCGTCAATAGTTCATTGAATCAGCCTTAATATTACGGTTATAATAATTCTTAATCACTTTGAAAAAATTCTTATACAATCTCGCGACTGTAGTATTATTATTTATTTATTTGATAGCGTTTAGTTGTCAGTATATAAAGATAGCTCAGTTTTGGTTATACTTGTCTATTTGTTCAATGTTTTCATACATGTGTGTGTGTACGGGTGTGTGTCTGAGGTGTTTTATTTATTGTATGATTGCTGGGCATTAGTTTTGTCAAAATGTCAAATTTTGATTATCAAGACAGCAACGCGAGTATTACAGCATGAAGTGCAAAAGTATATTTTACAACGTTATTGTCGTAACCACAATAGGGATTTCCAAAATGTCAACTTATTCTGTTCTACTATAGGAGTTTATAAAACGACTGTGCTGTGCTGTCCGCAAACAATAATATTGATAACTTTTTGAATTCATTCGTTTATTTGTTTAAGTTAATTAGTTTGTTTAGTTAATAAATAAATAAAATTCTAATAGGTAATATCTGATTACGATTAATATTGTATTAGTATATTTCATTATAACAGATGTTGGGTATAATAAATACAATGAAATGGAGACATCATTTCGGTGTGGGTTTTTAATCACAGTACACGATGTACGGTTTTGAACATAAAATACCTGACCCTTTTTATTGAAGTATTCGAGGAAAAGTTATTTTGATCTGTCTGCGGACAACGCAGTATTTACTTTCCCGTACAACATCGATAAGCGACTTTTGTAATTACTTTTATTCTGTACAAGCGTAATCGAAGTTTTTAATGACGAGGTCTTTGTTGATACAATCGTAAAAGTTGAGCGATGTTTGCAATGCCAGACGAAATCAACTAAATAATAGCGAGCTTTTGACGTTCGTAAATCGTTTCGGTAGCGATTGCGTTCAGCCGTGAAATTGTTTGAAAGAGATGGTGGATACTTAATGAGTCTCCTGGAATGGGCTTAACCAAAAGACTACATGTCAAGTGAATCATACTAAATTTTTCATCAAGATAGGAAAAATCAATGGTTGTGGAAGCACAAAAGATTCCAATGAGTGAAGTGACCTGATCGTGACTCTGCAAGAAAATATGGATAAACTTGTTCAGAAGTTGAAATACAATAAATTTTACAGAGCGAGGTAAACGTTAGTCATTTACAACCCAAAAACCAGGGATTTTAAGACCAAAATTACACGTCTATTATGTTATCATACGTTTTTTTAGGAAGCTTTTCTTTTACCTTATTAATGGTTTTAATTGTCTCGCAGAATACTTAATCATAACAATAAATAAATTGATCACTCTCACACAGAGCCTGTGTAATGGATGCTAGATGAGATAGAAATATCGCAAATAACGTGTATATACATATCAGAAATTTACTAAATTCATATACAAACATCCACGACTTGCCCTTTCGGGATTCCATACTGGGGTCACTTGATCAGATGGCTGTCTATCATAAAACATTTTTTTATTCGAAACGAAATTAAATACGTGATTATATCTTTAGTGTGTAGCTGTCTTTCGTATATAGATTACCTGTAATGATAATCATTAGAGGTTTTCAAATAAATAAATACTTTTTGTTATATAAAAGCTTCTTTATCAAACGTCTAGTTACATTACGTCCTTTCTACTTAATAGTTGTTTAGCTTTTGAGGAGGAGGAATCCATTTACGGACCTACCCGCCACTAAGCTACTAAGCGACGGGCGTGTGTGGGGCTCACTCAGTACCTCTATATAGCGGCATTGAGAATACCCACTAAAACTCCCCGGTAACTTGCCCTTCACGGGGGTAACCTGGGTTTTGCACGAGCAATTCACCAGGTCAATCGTTGTTACCTAAATGATACATTCATTTTAAAAAATCCTATATAAATTATACATTCCCCAATAATCTACAACCAGATCTGCGCCATCAGATATATTCGTATATCGGTATTTCGGTATTTCTCCAGTTAAAGCTGGCAACACACATTCACTATGTTCATATAACGCGTCTGTGCCGTTCCAATTCACGATAAATCTGTTTTATAGTCGTCGATAAATTATATCGCTCGTCTGTAACGTTACTATTTTTACATTTAAAAAATCCCTGTCGTTGCATTGATTTTAATGATCGCATGTTTGTGTATAAGGAAAATACATTTGCTGATTTGTTATCAAACATTCCTGAGGTTGAGTTGTTAATAAAATGGTGGTAAAAACTTCATGAACTTAGCCGAGTTTTTGGTGGTTCGCGTGAAAAAGTTGTCGAAAGATTCTAGAACATTCTTAACATTGACGAACTTCAAGCGAAAATGGAATAATTAATATTATTTTATCGATTCTACTTAAGACTGAGAGTAATGCAAGAGTAATATCACATTCATTCATACAACATAATCTCATTATCATCAATCGTGGCGATGCTGTGGGCATTCCCTTAAACTAAAATGAAGTTATTTTCCTCTCTTTCATTCATATTCAATATGAAAGGTATATATTGACTTAAAACAACGTCAAATTAGTTGACACGTAGAGCGGCACACTTTTGACTTATTTAATCGGGATTTTTTATGACATACGTTGAGATAAGGCAAATATTTCAACGTATGTCATAAAATCTGCCATTTAAATAAAGTAAACTAATTATAGATTATAAAAATATCTTATCTCTCATAAAATTTTATTCAATACTACCCCAGGCACAATCAATATTTGAGATTAATCCGTTCACCTTAATGATTGATCCGATAGCGCCTTAGTTCAATTTGAAAGTAAGGTGTAAATGTTAATTTGAAATCCTTATAAACCGATCATGCTGGTACGATTCCTTAGATCTGTTACCTTCAAAGAAAAGTTCAAAGTGGATTTGGTGTCAAGAATCGTTTAAATCACCGTAAATTCTACCGCTGAACGATCCGAACTAAATAGGCCGTCAATTAGATCGAGGATTTATGGAGTCAATGAAAGATTAACCTAGTTTGGTGTGAATAGTTCGTTGTAGTGATGCTCCAGTGTTAGTGTCACGAGTAGGTTACAAACATATCAGAGTATCACTAAAATTTCTTGAAATATATTGTCTTCTTAGTCGCCATGTTCTTGTTTATTTATCCATTAGAAGAACTTTTGTCATACGATTGAGAAGTTTCCCAAATAATATAAAAACAATATATTTAATTTATTACCGCTCCCTCTGAGATGACAATATTTAGTCTCACTCCCATTTGCCATAGCAACTGTTATCGATTTCAAACTATATGAAGCTAGAATTATGGTTCTACTGCTTAATCAGACAAACGTCACAATATAATATATGATTATGATCTAAGATAAGATTCTGGTAGATTAATATTCTCATATCATCCCTGCCATGTTAAGCCTTTGCATTAACCCTTCGTGTACTACGTGGGGTATATTAGACCCCAGCAAAACCAAAAACTTTGTAACACTTTGATTATTTGCTGAGATACTCTTCCAAGAATAATGAAGGAAACTCATGTTATTTTTATAATTATTTATATGAATTTAGTAAATTTCTGATATGTATATACACGTTATTTGCGATATTTCTATCTCATCTAGCATCCATAACACAGGCTCTGTGTGAGAGTGATCAAATTTTTATTGTTATAATTAAGTATTCTGCGAGACAATTAAAACCATTAATAAGGTAGAAGAAAAGCTTCCTAAAAAACGTATGATAACATATTAGACGTGTAATTTAGTATTTAATTACATATTTTTTTAACTAGGTACTTATATGAATGAGTAATGTATAATGCCGAACACACTCTAATATATTATGTTATAAAAGTATAATAAGCTTATGCTCGCTAGTTCTAATTACATACCATATATTCCAATCTTTATGTTTCTCAATCTGTATGTAGGGCCTGTGGCCACCGAATAAATGGAACACATCCTATGTAACTGTGATACTCTTGCTAGGAAAAGAATGGGTCTCTTTCGACTGGGCTATCCCAGTCCTGAAGATATAAGGCTGCTGTCTTCGAGTGTACTTAGCACATTTTGGAAGTATTCCAGGACAGCGATCATTAGGATTGGGGAAGCACAAAATATCCCATTGGGTCGACGTGCTCCGGCAGTAATCCTGGCCCTACATCAAGATAACATTCCACTCAACAAGAACACTCCAAACGTTGATTAACTGCTTGACGTTAGTGGTTACATGGTTACGATGCTGGCACCAACTGCAAAGTCCGTTAGAACGTACAAACTCCACGTAGGTCAGGCTCATAGAATGTGATATGTAACCAACCATGTTCTCATGTTGATTAATTTTATTACGTCTTATGACATTCTAACATACATGACATATGACATTCTAATTTCATTATCCCTTAGAGAAAAAAGTGTTTTAAGAAATTTCGTATCACATTACAGACTTTAAAAAATACTTTATTTAAATAAATTTCTTCGTTTTTGTGTAATTTAATGATGATGATGTATGAAAATTTTCTTTTCTCATCATCGAAAAGCGTACATACATACTTTTAATTAATTAAAATACACATCTAATTGCAAACTACGAACTCCCCACTTATATAATTGATGGGGTCTAGAATACCCCACGTAGTGAAGCTTGTAACTTTTACCAACATGGTTCACCAAGGGTTAAGCTGTTTAAATTAACAATTAATAGTCACAGTATTAAGCTTCGTAGTAGTCAAAACTCAATGAGGTAAATTACGAATTCAATACAATCTTTGTTTTTAAATATTGATTATTTTTGCTATATAATATACTCTGTGGTTTATTAATACACTTCACTGTAAATCAAAATTAGATTAAGACACTAAAATCAATGTTCCTGTGAGTTTCCCTTCTTACTAATTAATTTAATTAATAAACTAAATCAAACGCACAGCGCAGTTAATGTGAAGATCACCGAGTTACTACAAAATCAATATTTGCATGTGAATATCATCATCTCTCTTCAAAAAGTGAGGATTGTAAATATTTACTACTTAACATAAAGTGAACAGTATTTTGGGTAATAATTTGACAAAATTGTTGTGTGCTACGAACTTTGCCTTGGCACATCACTAATCAAATGCTAGGTTCTTATTGGGTAAAACGTGGGGGTTTGTAGGTTAGGTGTTGCGGACAGCCTTAGCAATGAAGTGTACGTTCTTAGAATGAAAAGTTAATAAAACTAGCACTACTACGGTTCTTTCTTGATTACCCAAACTAATTGGTACATGCGGCTGCAGATGAAACGATGCGGTTTTATACCTTATACCTTTGTATTAAAAGTCGATTTTTAAGTGACATTTTCAGGTTTAATGCAATTTGAATGAAAACACATTTTTGTAATAAAACCTTTTTAATTATTTACTAATAGTGAGGTTGTTAAGCACTTCGTAATTTAGTTAAGTGAGATGAAAACAAACTAAAAATAGTCAACAACTTTTACAACCTATATACGTCACACTGCTGGGCTTTGGACTACAAACACGGGGAAAATACATGAAGATAGCGACCAATCTTCATGTATTTTCCCTTATTATTTTTATTACTCATTTTCATTTTATGTGTCACGACGTAATACCACCACACCATACTACAGTATGGCATACTGGGTGATACCAGGGCGTAGTGCCTTCCGAAGAACGGAAGAACTAGACAAAACATTTTGATTACCCCATCCAATGACCAGCCATTGTGAAAGTTGCTTTGTTTTGCTAATCGAAAATAGATGTTCAAACTGCTACGGGCTCCTCAAGAAGTACCTAGTATCTTTTAATAGTAAATTCATTGTGTAGGCCTTCGTTACTTCTTTAAGTTACCATCAGGTATGATATTGAAAAGATAAATTGATATTCTTACAAAATATTGATCTTATACTTATATGACACAAAACTAAAATGTTTTTTATGAGCGTGAATATGTCATATAAGTGAAAGATAACATTGTGAAGCAACGTTTATGTGCAATCAATATTTTCTGAGCTAAATCTACATGAGGTGTTAAAATTCACCTCAAGACGTTGTTTTTCGATAGAAAAAGCTTTATATAACGTTACACGCAAAGAACCAAAATATTTGGGCTCTTAGATAAAATTAATGTTATCATACTGACGTTTAATGTGGACAATTGTTGAATTTCGATTTCTATGAAAAATTCTACCTCATAATTCGGAAAGATTACTGAAATGAATGGGGAATACCTATATTTTTAATTATAGAAAACAATCCGACTCCTTACAACCAACAAGTACTTCCAGTATTGACAAAGAACAGATCACTGACCTCCAGCTAGATTTGGCCAATGTCCAGACCGGCTATAACAAACGTCAGCCGTGACGGTTAGTTTAGTATAATTTACGGTAACTCTCCGTTCTTACTTGTTAAATAACTAAGTATATTGAAAAATTGAAACTCTAATAAGTTTTGTAAGAACAATTTCGGTGGCTGTTAAATTATATTGCAGCTTTGAAGAGAACAGAGAAATTGATAGAAATTCAAATGAATTAGTAAACAATATATATAAAATAATATTACCACAAAAAAAAATTAATTAATTTATTTATTATTACATGAACGTTGTAATACTAATACATAATGACATAGGTGATTTGTAAATGTCATTATAAATACTAAAGGCTGAGAGTTTCTTGCGCCATTTCTTGTCTGCAGCTACTAATTCGTCGAAGCGGTGGTAAGGTTAATTGGGAATATGCGTACTAGTGTTAGTTCTAATTTTAAAATAATATTTATTTTAAAATTGAAACCAACAATTTATTTAGTACATATTTAAATACTAAAACTGGGATAATTTGTAAATACCCGGTTAATACCCACTTAAAGTTATCAATGTTACCTTTCATTACATTTATTACATTACATTCATTCATTTCATTTTATTTTCTTTCATTACATTTGTTTATTTTTTTCATGCATATTCCCTGTTATGATGAGTTAAAAGAACTTAGTAAATGAGTGTATTTAAATAAAGATATTTTGACTTTGACTTTGAAATGTTTAAAACCTTCTTTTTCTTTAAAGTTCTAGCCTTCAGGTTCACGTAAATGAGATAGAATATGGACAAGACATGATTAAAATAAATATTTTTTGATGTTAACTTTGTCAGTAGACTACACTTGAAATATTTTTGACATAAATATTATACAGGGTTTCGATAAGTCGCTCTCTGAGCTACATTGTAATACCAAATACATTACAAATTTCATTTGTAATCAATAGAATCCAACTTCTTAAAATTAGGTGGCTAAAATCTTTTGACAATCAATATTTAATTCACAGTTAATAATATAGATTGATAGATACAAAAATTGTGCGTCTTCTGAATTTAAATACACTTAGACTGTTTGGTTAATCTTTGTCATGATTATTACATTTTTGCTAAACTAGGATCATCCTACCAATATTTAAGACATATTTTCCCCTGAAACATTTTCGTGTATCTACCAAACGGTGTATAACTCATGTCTCAAGGCTGAACGCTAAATTATTCATTACAATATAGCTTTGCTTTTTCTGTGCCCTGTCATGTCACATTGAATAAGATAGGCATTTTGTTCATGTGAAAGGTTGTTTTTGCTATAGTCGTATAAAATTGAGTTCGTGTGAATCATTTATGATCGTGAAAATGACTTACAAATTGAGACAAAAAATTTGTAAGCCATTTTCACGATAAAATTAAACAACAACTTTGATTTATCAAATAACGATGTTAACATCGACTAGAATTTTGGTTATAGAAAAATCTGAAGGTCATAACTAGCTATAGACACGTTTTGTATTTGAATGATGCAATTTATAAGTTTGATGTACCTATCCTCGTATTCGCCTCGCATATATCGCCATTGCCTGTATCCAAACTAGAAACAATATTCTGGCAAAAAAGATTTATCATCTCTTATCTTAAGTGGACAGTACAGAAACTTTGATAAAGGGCTCTCAAAGTTCACATCGGCATTTTAAAATCAAAATGCAATTTTGAAGGCCACTTAATACTCTGATAGGATTCCTTTATGAGTATTGAGTGGCTTTCGTTTCTTCAAGATTGTAGTAAACTAACAAAGCTCTGGCGATTGAGGAGCATATGAGACAGTCATATATCTGTATACAAACAACGTGAAAGGCTAAAGAGACTATTGTTCACCGATTGCCCGAATGGAGAAAATTGTATGACGTCCTTGATATACAAACAAGAAAACTCGGAGTGGATTAGATACATCAACAATTGTGTGTCGTTGACGGGACACGGGATGATGTTGCTGTATGAATTGTATCTCTTTTACCTATTACTAAAGCTTAAGTTTAAATAATATTTGTTTCCTTATGTTTACAGTATGCTATTTGTTGTGGGTCGAAGAAGATAATTCGGGCGATTGACACTTATAGTTCTAAAGGAGACCACTTCCGTCTTGCTTAAAACTTAAACGTCCACAGGTTTGTTGTCAGCCACACATATCTTAAGTGGTAATATGAATACTTTGATTGATATAACCATATAAGTCATTAAACACTAAGCACTTGCTTTAAACACTATTCACTTTTCTAAGTTCAGTCCATCAGGTTTGAAACGCCTATATTTTATTTCGCAGCGAGATAATGAATAAATTTAAATATACTACCAAGAATGAAAGTAATGACTATCTAACGCATCTACATAACATTCTAATTTGAATCTAGCACCTAGCTGACATCAAAGGCTTCGGAACGTTCCTTTGAGAAGTTTTGGACTTTATTAACTTTAGGATCTGTGAAAATGCCAAATTCTCTTCACTATTGTGTCAGCTGAAGTGGATGCATTTAATTAAAACCTATGCTGTTCCTACCTGCGTGACTGGAGAGTTTAAGTTATTTACATGATCTCGATTAAGTAGATCTTACATCCATCAACTTAAAAGATTAGGCGTTTCGGGTAGACCTTCAAGCACACTTCAGTCAGGACTTAAAGAATATAAGTTGATATTACATCTGCCAACTTCTATGAATAATGTTAGCTACGTATTAGTACCACTACTGTTAACTTCCAGGAAGCGATAATGCAACTTTCTATCTAATGTTTGAAAAATAACAGCGTTTGAAAAATAACTTTGCTGCTACATTTCGTTTACTTTGAAATATTATAATTCGAAAATTTTTCATTTCTTATTTTGGAGATACATTTAAATCTTCAAAAGCTTTGTAGGAGCAATCTAACGTTGCAAAAAAAACTATTAAATTCAACTTCGCATTCAATATTGATACTTTTCTTTTTCAAACTTATGTGAAACTCAATGGAAAAAATGAGAACCCTGTCAAATTTACACTTTTAAAAATAATTGATGCTCTTAGAACTGTTGCATAACCTGTAGCGAAAATTACAGTAGGTAAAAAATAATTCCGTAATAAATTCCAAACTTTAACTTATCACGTCCTGGCTAAGACAAGGCAGAAATCAGATTAAATGAAAACAGAGGACAAACCGAAGATTTACTGTGTCCTACTAATTTTACCCGACGAGGTAAGGCTCGGGTTGTACGTGATCCAATTATGGGATTAATTTGTGACCGCTAGGGGCATCACGGCTTAGACACTAATAGGAGGTCCAATAAAAATACTGTATGTCGCATAAATGATCCTAAGTAAGCCTTATCGAATATAATAATAGATGCTGATTGGGCAAAAATATTCACTATCAAAATATTTATCAGGCACCACTGGAGTGAAACAAAGAAAATCTGTGTATAAAGTTTAGTTTCCTCGTTAGTCTCTTAATTGTAGTTGTTCTGTACTTTAATTGCTTCTACAGTGCGTCTCTCATTGAAAAGTTTAACACATCATAGTCATACTGAAGTTGGAGACAGAATAATTAAGAGAATAATCGAAGCTTATTATATCAAAAAAAGAAGAGGAATCAACAACGTTTTTAATAATGTCACTCACATAACAATATAAACAATCATTAAACGTTCACATCAATGCGTAAGTTCTAGTCTTATATTTGACTGGTTGTTGAACTTTTTCGTTCTAAAGAGAGACTTTCCCAATTTTTAATAAGTCAGGCACACAACTGTGGTGAGACACTGATACGTTGTTACTGTGGGCTATGTGATATGATTTTTCGCCGGTTGCTGATGCAAGATGTGAAATGGAAAAAGAATGGAAATTCTGGTAATTATGAAGTTATTGATTTTTTTATTCATGTCTGAAAATCTCAACTGATCTATTTGAGCTAGTCATGTTAGGACTAACGTTAATCTTTCTTACTGTATTATCATCTGTAATGATCTGCCATTCTATGTAGCCAAATGAGATCTCTTTTTTTCCTTAATTTTTTCTTTTGGATTTATTGTTTTACCCAACTACCCTGATCATAGTTGCACTCGTAAAAGTAGTAACTACACACTCTTTTACGAGTGTGTAGGTACTACTACACTGCAATTCGCAAAAGTGGCCTAAGATCTACAAAGAATTACTAAGACTACTCCCACGCAAAAATCAACTCCCCCAGGCTTTACGACCGGGCTTCGCACCGAAGGAGATTGCTTTGATGTGATTATTTAGGAAATCTTCAATCTTAGTTTGTGTGGACGAGCCATCCACGCAGTTTGACACACTTCAGGCATAGGAGGACGTATTAACACCGCCCGCAGTCTCACGTCCCTCAATCTCAGCGAGATAAATCGGCTAGAGAATCCTGCTGCTTCTCCCTTGTACTGCCTTTTAAGTGAAAACAGCTTTGCAGAATGGTTTCTTCTTTAGCTTATGGCAAAGACGTCCTAACGTGAAGTCCTGGAGGTTTCATACTTTGTATTACGCACAATTTTCTTAAAATTTCAGTGGAACTTGGCTGTAACAGCATCCCTCTGCTTTAGTTAAAAAACACATACTTCATAACAGAAAAATCAAATTGTGGTTCGGAAAGAGTCATAACTAAACCAGATAAAGTCTGTCCTTTGCATGAGTGTTCCAGGAGTTCTTCAAAATTAGACAATACGTCGACACAAAGTTCAATCAGCAACATCTTTTTACTAAAGAACGTAAAGCATTAAATTCTGTCTCCAGAATATCAATGCACTTGCTTTCTCCTTTATTTATTTTCACTTTTCTCGATTAATGTAAGCAAATGACCACATCATCGTGACCATGAAGAACTATAAAGAAAGAAGCGAACGTTTTAAACAGTTTAAACTTTCAAAATGTAAACAATGGCAAGAGTTCACGTTATTAACTAACTGAAACGTTTGTTTTTCTTGGTTAACTTCCCTCCCCTGGAAATCCCCGGGGTCATAGCTATATTTGATCAAAACATATTTATTCAATTTGTTCTGGCGTGCCTCATAAACTTCTGGTTGATATTTTGTTGTTGATATTTTATTTTGTGAGGACAATAAAATATGTAGTTCAATACACCGAGCATTTTTATAACATCTGTGAAGTCGTCGACCGATAGATCTGCGAAATTTCTGTCATGGGATTTATGGAGTGTAATCATCTTAATGTTTGTATATTTTTAAAAACTTGTTCTAAATTCAGGTATTTATATAATTTTTAGAGTAAGGCAATTTAAGAACTGCTAAGTAAAGTAATAATAATGTTGCATTTTTCAATGACCACTTTTTTAAATTACATCACGTTTGTTAGTTTTACACAAACAAATAAAAGCTTGGTTAGAGTTCCACAATCGCGTACAAAAATTATGCGATTGTGGATCTCGTAAGGACGGACAATGGACGGCAATTAGCATTAATAACTTATTCCAGATTAAAAACTATTTATATTTTCGAAAATTAATTAATTTAGCAATAAGAGCCATTTTGAATAACATTCGAAATATTTGACGCTCCTTAAAAGTAATGAGAAGTTCGTAATCGATACTATGAACTTGTCTTATAAAAATATTTTGAGGCTAAAACGAATTGATATCGACATAGCAAACGAAGCCTTATTTCGTAGCATAATATTTTATATTTGTGGAGCTTTCTCCGTTTTTGATAACGACACCAAAGCAACTTTTGCCTTGGTTTTGCCAAATTTATTTCTCAAGTTCTTCCGTATTTCGGAAGGCTCATTCACCGCTTTCTATCTACCTACCTACCTACCTAGCCACATCGGCCCAGCGTGCTGGTAAAACCACAAACCCAAACTCCTCATACACTCATGGAGGAAGGCATGTGCCCAACAATAAGACGTATAGAGGCTGTAGATGTAATTTTATCATAGAATTAATTTAATCCTTTAAGACATTCTCGATTGTACCACAAACAAAACACCATTTATCAAGTTCAACTCAAAGAGATCTTTCGAGTTAAGCAGGCCTGGCTACTT
Source organism: Acentria ephemerella (assembly GCA_943193645.1). Lineage (NCBI taxonomy): Eukaryota > Metazoa > Arthropoda > Insecta > Lepidoptera > Crambidae > Acentria > Acentria ephemerella. The sequence continues at coordinate 1,534,642 of OW971894.1, forward strand.
TGAATTTGTCTCGTAAGTTAGAATACATTTTGATGACAATTAAATACTTTTGTTGTCACAAACACAGACTTTTGCGGACAGAATAAATAAGTCTATTTGCATAAAATGTTAAGATGTCGCCGGCGTAATGGTTTGAGGGTATTTAGAAATAGTAGAGCTCCTAACTTACTGTCTTATTTGGTATTTATTAAAATATTTAATTTTACAATAATTATACATTGTAATAATTACCCACAGCACACGAGCCCTCTTTAAGCATGCTTAAGATAAGATAAGATAAATGCTTCACTAGCTATCTTCACATATGGACTCGTCTACTGCTTATCATCAGGTGGTGTCCTATGTCATTTTCTGTGCTTTATATATAAAAAAAATGTTACTGTGAACAATAACTAGATATTACAATTTAATGCATAAGTTACAACAGATTGCCATTTTCGGGCGTACAATATTAACATTTTGAAATATAATTTTTATTTAATTAGTACTATTATTTAATTTTATTTCAATTTTTAAAGATAATTCCAATTATAGTATTCATTTAAATTAAGTTTAGCTTAAGTTTTTTAAACTACTAGTTGCTAAAAATCACACACTCTACTTCTTCCTTTCTAAATTCCTCCAATCGTTTTGTTGCCTAATATCCCTATAAAATTAGTATTTTAATTTAAAAAATATTTTATTTCGAAATTAATATAATTTTTCCATCACTATGTTTATATTTTTATTGTTCGGCTTTCTTTTTGTTTTATCTGTTGTATATTTAAATGAAGAATTTCCAATCAATTTTCATTTTAATCATAAATCAACAGTAATCTATAGGCTAAAAAACGTTCCATAGTAAACGATGAGAAATGGCCACAATTTAGCTTTCAAAATGCAAGCAAAAACAATATTTATTTTCGTTTAACTAAGAACCCATAATATATAACAATCTATTTTAGTTAGCTACTGGATAACGTATGTGAACGTGCGTTAGTGTTAACACAAGCATTTTATGTTTACTTGCTCAATCAATGTTTCTAAGCCAGATTTGGCAAACGATGCTAATATTTAATTTAATACATAATTAAATTCTATAACTGGAGCAATTTTCGAATACCCGGTTAATAAACACTTAAAATTATCACTATTACTGGTGCTATAACTTTAATAACATTAATTTATTTTTCTCATACATATTCCCTGTTATGACAATTTAAAAGAACTTAGTAAATGAGTTTAATGATATAATAATATTGACCTTGACTTTGTCTTTGATCGTAAATAAAAATTGTTTTTTTTTTGTAATAACCCTTATTATTGCAATTGAAATCTGGTGGAAATTTCACTTTTCGCACCATACATAGATGGTTTTATATATTTTTGACCTTCTTACACAACACAATGTATATATATGTATGTATTTGTGTATGTATGTATTCATTATGGTCAGTTAATAGTCAGTTCATGGCGCAAGAGATACACTGACCTAAAAATATTGAATTACATATTTGCAGTTTTAGTATAAGGGAATTATCATAATCCTTATTACTTTTAAATCAACAAATACATCTTAATCGTACAAGCTATAAATTTCTTTTTAAAAGCTTTAAATATGAGCAAAGTTAAAATAAGAAAATCCGCCATTATGGAATTTACCCTTATTTGAAGTCTATCCTCTAAAAACAAGCTTCTTAAATTAAATAAAAACTCTCAAATTTGTCTTATCGGAATGGGTAACCAGACTCTAAACCCGGTTTATTACGTCGGCCATTGTCGTTACTGTTTACGGCGGAGGTACATCTATGGCCCCCTTGGGATCGAACCCGGTACCACTTGGTTATGGTAACGATCGGCTCAACCGCCGCATTGTTTTAATAAAAACTACATAAGCAGAACAATGGGTATACTTAGATATTGCGTATAATATTGTTAGCTTTTGATTTTAGTTTCAGATTTAAATTTTATCCAATTTAGTCTTTAGAATTTGATATAAGAGCTTAATGTAAACATAGATAATAAAAACACAGCTTCAAAAAGGACCTCATGATCTAATATATTTCCATGATACGACACAGAACTGAAATGTATAAAGTACTTTGATGTTGAGTTAACAGTCGCTCAAGTAAAACCTTGAATCTTTAGGTTCCTTGGGTCGCTACTATGCTTAGATTACAGAGACAAGAGTCCATATCTTTAATATACCTTGTTACTTAAAAGGTATTCTTTTTTACTGTAAATAGTTTTGAAAATGGATTGCTATCTAATAAAATTTATGATGTTTTGATTGTAAGCGTATAGCCTATTTATAGTAATAAATGAATAAATAATATTATTATATAAATATAACTTTATTTTAACTTTAATTCGGTATGATTTGTATCGCTGTTTGTTTATAGCCACATGTAATATGCAAAGTGGAACGGTAACCTTCCCAGAGGACAGGCTTTGCCTATGTAGAGCTAGATTGGTTTATTTTGGATTCAAGAATTTTTTTAGATATAATTATTAGATTTTCTATTGAATTGATTATAATTTTTTGTTATATATATTTATTATAAAGTCCCTAATTTCAAGTCATGGCGAAGTTTTACTATGACAGCACTTAGTCGATAATTTATTGTATACACATGAGTGTAATATGTTAAACATTGTTGTAGTATTTACAAAATGTAGTTAACTAGTGAAACTCTGCTAGTGTCAGAGAGAGATTCGCAACTTTCAAGTGTACTAAGGTACACTTGAAGTTGCAAATCTTGCGAGCGAAGTAATTACAATAAGTTCTAACTCGTCGGGTTAGCGTTTGAACATAATCTCATCTGAAATTGCTCTTACGGCAAGCCCGCACTGCGAAATCTATCCAGACTTATTCTGACAGTTCTGGCAGTTTATAAATCGCGTATTGAAATAAATTATACGCACGAAGAATAAAATTATTCTCGATATAATTTAATATATTTTATAACTAAAATAACAATAATAATGATTTTTGCCAATTAATACCCAGTTTTAGGACTGGGTACTTAGTTATTAATAATTAGGGCACAAAACATTTACGTGAATTTAAATCGCCGCGCAACGAGATGGATTCTGCGGCAGAACACAGATTTGGTTGTGGAATTATTTTCGCGCTTAATTTTTTGGCAAGTGCGTGCAGCTTAATACAATATCCGTGTAACTATTGTGTGGCTACATTTTGTAGTACGGACTGTTCTATAGACAAACGATGAATAGTTTATTTATTGTTGAAGACTAATCTTTTGCTGCTTTTAGATTTCAGAGGTAATCGCTTACTAAGAAATTTAACATTGTTTATTAGAAGTATAGATAAATCGAAATAAAATGTACCAAAATTTCTCATTCGAACAAATATTTCACATTGTGATTTTTGTTGAATTTTCCTAATTGAAGGGAAGGCAAAGAGAACTTAGGTCCTTACAGCCATCTCTTATGTATTTATAACTCACATTGATGATTACTATATAATTGCGTCAGTAAGCTTGGATGTATAGAGCCAAATTCCATAATTTCATTTAATAATAAGAATTATACATACATACACATTACATTTTATATTTGAATTTTCAATCATAATTCTTTTTAATAATATTACATAAAAACTGTGGTTATTTATATTGATTCTACTTTATATTTATTTAATTCTAAGATTATATGAATTACTACCATATTTTTTTTCCTTGAACTTAATTAACATTTTATTGTTATTGATATTATTATTTAAAGGCCATTTGTTTTCTGTCTTAACGTCAATATTTTTTACTGACACACCAATATAGACTGTTTCATAAAACACACTTTAGCGTTACAAATAGCAGTCAACAAGGACCTTGTCTCAGCATAAAGCTTCAAAAGCTCAAGATGCCGCATGAGCAATGATATATGGTGCCTTGCTATGACGTGCTGTTTATATTCATATTATTTAATCGATTCCATTAATATATCTCATAAAACAAATCATCAACATTGAATTTCATATATATTAAATTTTGTCGAAAGTAATAAAAAAAATGGTGGCACCTACCATTAGCCATCAAAAATTTCATGAATCAAGGGATATATTTACAGCTACCTCGGCACCATAAATAAAGAAGAAATAGCTACGTGATACATAGTTGTATGGGCTTCAGTTTCCTTTGCCTTTCCTGTATTAGACAGAACTTAACTAAAATAAAAAGTATTAGTATATCTACGTAAATTAAGCTTGAAATGTTTAACCATTTTATTATTTGCTTCTTCCAAGGCATTTTATTTGAGTCGCAATTTCCGTCATGCATATAGTTTTCTATTTACGTTTACAAACTTCTCGTTGTGTCTGATTTATGAATACATAATGAATTATTGATACTTCCTCTATCAACAAATCCAAGTACTCAATGACGGTTTCAGAATGAAGGTTTTTAAAACATGACAAAATTCACGAAACGTATTATAACATATGGGCCGTTTGGGATTCTGGCGAAACAAAAATATTATTTTTAGCCGCTTACTGTTAAGGTTAATCGGATAAAATTTTGAAATTAAATTCTTTAAGTACTTTATTATAGCAAAATCTAGATTTCACAAAACTTCTTTTTTGAAAACAAAAACTTTTTAAAACTCACCAGAAAAATTGTAATACAATTTTACCAAAAAACAGTTCTTTGTTAAGCTGCCAAACATTTTACACAAGCAGTCTTTGGGTCAATCATACTCGAAAAATGAACAACAACCTGCGAATACAATATAATAATGCCTTCAGGGTGTTATTGAGGCTTTCATCTTATAGTGCATCATCATCTGATGTACACACTGATGATTTGCGATAATGCGCAACAATGTGGCTTCACTGATACGCAGAGTAAGGGGAAGTACCAACAGCATCCTCAAGGTATTTGCAGAGAGACTGGATGGGCCGACCATGGGTGGACTCATCAAGTTGCATGTTATAAATATAACTTAATGAATCTGCCTTTGCGAGCTATTTCTGTTTTATTTTTATTATTTAATTTTACTATGCCTAGCTTATAATTATATGATTTTAATAAATATTTATTCTATTTAAATAATAACCTGTAGCTTAATTTCATTAATCCTTTAAATTTAAAGAACGGTAGTCTATCAAATCTACTTCTAATATCAATCATCCTTTTTTACCGTTATCAGACGTTGAGTTGCTTCCTCAATGACCTTTAACTATCTACGACACTATATACATCATACTCAAAGACGACACTAGCTTAATTTATGCTATTTTACTGAGTATAAATTCTGGTTGAAAATACTATTAATGCTTGAGGGACTTTTTATTGAATATCTTCTGATTTAATTATGTTTATATTTTTATTGTTCGGCTTTCTTTTTGTTTTATCTGTTGTATATTTAAATGAAGAATTTCCAATCAATTTTCATTTTCAAAATCATAAATAAGTAACCCATAGCCAACAGTAATCTATACGCTAAGAAACGTTCCATAGTAAACGATGAGAAATGGCCACAATTTAGCTTTCAAAATGTATGCAAGCAAAAATAAAATTTATTTTCGTTTAACTAAGAACCCATAATATATAACAATCTATTTTAGTTAGCTACTGGATAACGTATGTGAACGTGCGTTAGTGTTAACACAAGCATTTTACGTTTACTTGCTCAATCAATGTTTCTAAGCCAGATTTGGCAAAAGATGCTAATATTTAATTTAATACATAATTAAATTCTGTAACTGGAACAATTTACGAATACCTGGTTAATAAACACTTAAAATTATCACTATTATTGGTGCTATACCTTTAATTACATTTATTTATTTTTTCTCATACATATTCTTTGTTATGAAAATTTAAAAGAACTAAGTAAACGAGTCTAAATGACATAATAATTTTGACCTTGACTTTGTCTTTGATCGTAAATAAAAATTGTTTTTTTTTTGTAATAACCCTTATTATTGCAATTGAAATCTGGTGGAAATTTCACTTTTCGCACCATACATAGATGGTTTTATATATTTTTGACCTTTTTACACAACACAATGTATATATATGTATGTATTTGTGTATGTATGTATTCATTATGGTCAGTTAATAGTCAGTTCATGGCGCAAGAGATACACTGACCTAAAAATATTGAATTACATATTTGCAGTTTTAGTATAAGGGAATTATCATAATCCTTATTACTTTTAAATCAACAAATACATCTTAATCGTACAAGCTATAAATTTCTTTTTAAAAGCTTTAAATATGAGCAAAGTTAAAATAAGAAAATCCGCCATTATGGAATTTACCCTTATTTGAAGTCTATCCTCTAAAAACAAGCTTCTTAAATTAAATAAAAACTCTCAAATTTGTCTTATCGGAATGGGTAACCAGACTCTAAACCCGGTTTATTACGTCGGCCATTGTCGTTACTGTTTACGGCGGAGGTACATCTATGGCCCCCTTGGGATCGAACCCGGTACCACTTGGTTATGGTAACGATCGGCTCAACCGCCGCATTGTTTTAATAAAAACTACATAAGCAGAACAATGGGTATACTTAGATATTGCGTATAATATTGTTAGCTTTTGATTTTAGTTTCAGATTTAAATTTTATCCAATTTAGTCTTTAGAATTTGATATAAGAGCTTAATGTAAACATAGATAATAAAAACACAGCTTCAAAAAGGACCTCATGATCTAATATATTTCCATGATACGACACAGAACTGAAATGTATAAAGTACTTTGATGTTGAGTTAACAGTCGCTCAAGTAAAACCTTGAATCTTTAGGTTCCTTGGGTCGCTACTATGCTTAGATTACAGAGACAAGAGTCCATATCTTTAATATACCTTGTTACTTAAAAGGTATTCTTTTTTACTGTAAATAGTTTTGAAAATCGATTGCTATCTAATAAAATTTATGATGTTTTGATTGTAAGTGTATAGCCTATTTATAGTAATAAATGAATAAATAATATTATTATATAAATATAACTTTATTTTAACTTTAATTCGGTATGATTTGTATCGCTGTTTGTTTATAGCCACATGTAATATGCAAAGTGGAACGGTAACCTTCCCAGAGGACAGGCTTTGCCTATGTAGAGCTAGATTGGTTTATTTTGGATTCAAGAATTTTTTTTAGATATAATTATTAGCTTTTCTATTGAATTTATTATAAATTTTTGCTATTAACAATATATTTTATATATATTTATTATAAAAAAGTCCCTAATTTCATGTCATGGCGAAGTTTTACTATGACAGCACTTAGTCGATAATTTATTGTATACACATGAGTGTAATATGTTAAACATTGTTGTAGTATTTACAAAATGTAGTTAACTAGTGAAACTCTGCTAGTGTCAGAGAGAGATTCGCAACTTTCAAGTGTACTAAGGTACACTTGAAGTTGCAAATCTTGCGAGCGAAGTAATTACAATAAGTTCTAACTCGTCGGGTTAGCGTTTGAACATAATCTCATCTGAAATTGCTCTTACGGCAAGCCCGCACTGCGAAATCTATCCAGACTTATTCTGACAGTTCTGGCAGTTTATAAATCGCGTATTGAAATAAATTATACGCACGAAGAATAAAATTATTCTCGATATAATTTAATATATTTTATAACTAAAATAACAATAATAATGATTTTTGCCAATTAATACCCAGTTTTAGGACTGGGTACTTAGTTATTAATAATTAGGGCACAAAACATTTACGTGAATTTAAATCGCCGCGCAACGAGATGGATTCTGCGGCAGAACACAGATTTGGTTGTGGAATTATTTTCGCGCTTAATTTTTTGGCAAGTGCGTGCAGCTTAATACAATATCCGTGTAACTATTGTGTGGCTACATTTTGTAGTACGGACTGTTCTATAGACAAACGATGAATAGTTTATTTATTGTTGAAGACTAATCTTTTGCTGCTTTTAGATTTCAGAGGTAATCGCTTACTAAGAAATTTAACATTGTTTATTAGAAGTATAGATAAATCGAAATAAAATGTACCAAAATTTCTCATTCGAACAAATATTTCACATTGTGATTTTTGTTGAATTTTCCTAATTGAAGGGAAGGCAAAGAGAACTTAGGTCCTTACAGCCATCTCTTATGTATTTATAACTCACATTGATGATTACTATATAATTGCGTCAGTAAGCTTGGATGTATAGAGCCAAATTCCATAATTTCATTTAATAATAAGAATTATACATACATACACATTACATTTTATATTTGAATTTTCAATCATAATTCTTTTTAATAATATTACATAAAAACTGTGGTTATTTATATTGATTCTACTTTATATTTATTTAATTCTAAGATTATATGAATTACTACCATATTTTTTTTCCTTGAACTTAATTAACATTTTATTGTTATTGATATTATTATTTAAAGGCCATTTGTTTTCTGTCTTAACGTCAATATTTTTTACTGACACACCAATATAGACTGTTTCATAAAACACACTTTAGCGTTACAAATAGCAGTCAACAAGGACCTTGTCTCAGCATAAAGCTTCAAAAGCTCAAGATGCCGCATGAGCAATGATATATGGTGCCTTGCTATGACGTGCTGTTTATATTCATATTATTTAATCGATTCCATTAATATATCTCACAAAACAAATCATCAACATTGAATTTCATATATATTAAATTTTGTCGAAAGTAATGAATAAAATGGTGGCACCTACCATTAGCCATCAAAAATTTCACGAATCAAGGGATATATTTACAGCTACCTCGGCGCCATTAATAAAGAAGAAATAACTACGTAATACATAGTTGTATGGGCTTCAGTTTCCTTTGCCTTTCCTGTATTAGGCAGAACTTAAGTAAAATAAAAAGTATTAGTATATCTACGTAAATTAAGCTTGAAATGTTTAACCCTTTTATTATTTTCTTACTTACTTCCTTACTTCCAAGGCATTTTATTTGAGTCACAATTTCCGTCATGCATATAGTTTTCCATTTACGTTTACAAACTTCTTACTGTGTCTGGTTTATGAATACATCATGAATTATTGATACTTGCTCTATCAACAAATCCAAGTACTCAATGACGGTTTCAGTATGTAGGTTTTAAAAACATGACAAAATTCACGAAATATTATAACATATGGGCCGTTTGGGATTCTGGCGAAACAAAAATATTATTTTTAGCCGCTTACTGTTAAGGGTAAGGGCCGAATCGGATAAAATTTTGAAATTCAATTCTTTGAATACTTTATTATAGCAAAATCTAGATTTCACAAAACTTCTTTTTTGAAAACAAAAACTTTTTAAAACTCACCAGAAAAATTGTAATACAATTTTACCAAAAAACAGTTCTTTATTAAGCTGCCAAACATTTTACACAAGCAGTCTTTGGGTCAATCATACTCGAAAAATGAACAACAACCTGCGAATACAATATAATAATGCCTTGAGGGTGTTATTGAGGCTTTCATCTTATAGTGCATCATCATCTGATGTACACACTGATGATTTGCGATAATGCGCAACAATGTGGCTTCACTGATACGCAGAGTAAGGGGAAGTACCAACAGCATCCTCAAGGTATTTGCAGAGAGTCTGGATGGGCCGACCATGGGTGGATTCATCAAGTTGCATGTTATAAATAGAACTTGATGAATCTGCCTTTGGGAGTTATTTCTGTTTTATTTTTATTCGTATTTAATTTTACTATGCCTAGCTTATATTTGATTTTAATAAATATTTATTCTATTTAAATAACCAGCTGTAGGTTAATTTCATTAATCCTTTAAATTTAAAGAATGGTAGTCTATCAAATCTACTTCTAATATCAATCATCCTTTTTTACCGTTATCAGACGTTGAGTTGCTTCGTCAATGACCTTTAACTATCTACGACACTATATACATCATATTCAAAGACGACACTAGCTAAATTTATGCTATTTTACTGAGTATAAATTCTGGTTGAAAATACTATTAATGCTTGAGGGACTTTTTATTGAATATCTTCTGATTTAACAAAAAAATACAAAAACAAAATGTTTTCCACTTTTTATTAACACAGTTATTTAAAATTAATTATACAGAGCTGGGTATATTATAGATGTATTTTACTTTAAGAATCTCCAAAGAAAACTTCTGAGAAATACTTAAACCTATTCCAGTCCAAACAAACCTGTTTTATTTCATAATATCGTGAACATTCTTTCACAGACAATGAAATATTTGCGACATCTCCCAACTTCGTTATATCAGCTAACAACGAGACAAATTTACACGAAGCAGGCAATAAAAATACAATAAAATATAATACCCCACACGAGATAGAACTGCTCTTAAAAGTGCTCCCATAAACTACAAACATACGAAACTTGTTGGGGCAAACTTATCTATCTTAGATAATAATGCCCCAGTTTTGGGGGTCTAATAAAAGTCTTTGGAGCATAATCGAAGTAACAGTTTTAATTACTTTGCAACTTATTGTTATTAGGTTCTTAGGTAAATACATTTTTCTTATTAATAGGGTAGTTTTAACTCACGTTAACTCGCCTGATGATAAGGCCGAAGATGGAAGCAAACTAACCACAAAGGAACTATCTATCTCACCTCCAACTGTCGGAATACAACAATGATGTTATAATTATTGTTATGACGGCAGACTTAGGTAAGATGGCGGACTTAAAACCCAACACCAATCAAAATGAGTACTTCTGCCTTCCAGATCCGGAGTAGGTGGTCTCAGTCACAAGACCACAGAGGCGGTTATATAAGGTGCCACATGCTTTTGTGCAAAACAATATGAAATGGACCGTTTAGAAATTTAAAAGTATTGATATTACTGTAGCATCAGCAGTTGAGGTTTATAACGTAAAAATTTAAACCTCTTATCAGATCAGAATATCAATCCATCACCCACCAACCTAAAACAAGTGTAGTCATCTATTTGCGTACGATACGCCTCATACTTATTAAGTTTAAATATATATTACTAAACAAAGTGAATAAAGTTTGATGTTCAAGTATTTGTAAGTCAACCGTTAATCGAAAGTATTAAAATTAGTAATTCGTAATTTTATATTTCACACCCTAGGCGATCGTTAATGAAATGGGAAGAAATCAATTACAAGTCTCAGGTAAATTTATTAAAGGCTGTTGATAGTAATAAATAATCTAAAATAAACCTTAAAGGATCCCTTCGGAAACCTTTTTTCACCAAATTCCATCTTAGTTCGAGATTGTTGTTGATGAATCTGTAAGGTTCGGGAAAGTTCTGAATGAATACGTAAAGTTACTAATCTATAACTAAATAAGTTGGAAAGTAATACCAACTTTGTAGAATTGATATCCATCACAATATATTTATGATAAAGGTTTTCGTGAAAGTTGATGTTTATGTATGTACCTTATTACAATTCGAACGAGATTACTCAGCATTTTTCTTGTTGGTTTGAGATATTCACAAGTGTTGGTCATCTAACAAAGAGAATGATAATGATAGGAAATTCTAAAGTGCGTCCTCCAAACACTTTTACCTTAAAGAAGATTGCAAGCCACAAAATTTCCTGCGATAAGTAAGGTTGCTGGAAGTTCAATTTTGAATCTAGAAAGCGTGGACTTGTCTTCTGTGATACTTAGTATGTATTGATTATATTGTAATTATGAAGAAGAGTAAATAATAACACACACGATACGAGACTGACTCATTTATTGAGATGTCAAAAAACTGTTGTTGTAATACCCACATAATACAAATGTAAGATGCTCAACAGATACCTACATAAATATATACTATTCTCCCATCTTTATTTCAAAGTACTAATGACTGGAAAACTAATACTTATTGATAACTATCAATTTACAATAGTTGTTACATAAATGCTTATGTATAATATTAATATAAATATCATATGTATTAATATTAATATTATGTGTATTTCTACAGCCATATAGAAAACATACTGTATCAGTACAATAAACCGAAATATCTAGTCTCGTCTTTAAATACTTTAAATACAGAAATAAAAAGAATATTGACACAGAGTAACTTATCTAAAAACAATAATAATATTTAAACTTATCGCTCACGAGTGTAAATGAAAAGAAACATATATATTTTTATTACAGAAACAAAAGGTGTCCGGTGGTATTTCCGAAATTGTCAATTCTCAAAACCAAATCTTTTAACCGGTCTACGAGCTCGCTTTGATCGCGACTGGAATTCGTTTGTTATTGAACTATTTTTTTGTGACTCCAACTGAGCGTCAGTCTCAGGTTTGAGACTGGACAAAGTTTCAGAATCAACGCTCGTTTTACTATTTCCTCTCTCACCATCATTAGTTTGATCGTAAGGAGATGTATACGATGACGTTTCGCCTTTATCAACCAACGACAAACCTGACTCAGCGGTATACAATTTTCGTAACTGATCAACATGTTTTTTCAAATATTTCTCCGCATATCTTACATAATATGTCAAAGGTCCTATGCGGTCAGTAATTATTCCTTTTTCCCATGTGTTACTGTTGTTTTTATAAATCTTAAAGTATACTTCTTCACCTACATCAAATTGCCTTTCATTTGTATTCTTATATTGTATTTGCTTATATTGTTTTTGTTTGATGAATTCTTTAACATCCGGACGCAATAAATCGAATGTAGTTCTAACTGATCTTCCTAATAATAACTGACACGGGGTCTTACAAGTTACGCTGTGTGGTGTCGATCGATATATAAATAAAAAGTTTTCCAATGCACTATCTAAATATTGTTTTCATGTGATGCTTTCTTCAATGCTCTTTTTACAATTTTAACAGCATTTTCTGCAGCGCCATTGCTGCTTGGGTGGTAAGGCGTGGTAGTTACATGAGTTATACCTAATGATAATAAAAAATTCTTAATTTCTGTGCCATTGAAAGGTGGACCATTGTCCGATACAACTTCGTATGGCAAGCCAAACTGTGCAAACAAATGTAATAATTTTAACTTAGTATATTTTGCTGATGTATTGGGAACTTTAAATGCCTCGATCCATTTGGAATGCGAGTCAGTAACGACTAAATAATACAAAGTGTTTCCGAGCATTGAAAAAAAATCTACATGCAGACGATACCACGGTTCCTGCGGCCACTGCCAGGGGTGCAGCGGTGCGGTAACGGGCGCTGGCAACGCACGCGCACATGTGTCGCAGGCTCGACACACTTGTTCAATATCGGCATCAATGCCGGGCCAGTAAACATAATTACGAGCCAAGTTTTTACATTTTACGATCCCTTGATGTGTTGCGTGAATCTGATTCAAAATAGTCCTTCGCAAATCACTAGGTATAACAATTCGATGGCCATATAAAACACACCCCTGTTCGATACTGAGACATTGCCTAATTTTATAATAGTTATGCATTTTTTTATCCTTACAGTATAGCCAATTTGTCCGGATTGCATTTATAACTCGCATTAAAATAATATCTTTATTTGTACTTTTGGCTACTTCTTTAAAGTTAATGGGACTTGCTGTTTCTATAAAATTTAAATACGAATCGATTCTAGTGTTCTCGTCGTTGATTATTCCCGGTATTCTAGACAAGTGGTCCGCAACACAATTATGCTTTGAATTTAATGCATTTTATTTTATAATTATAAGCACCTAAAATCACAGCCCATCGTTGTAAGCGTCCGGCCACCATCAACGGAATTCCCTTATTTTCTTTAAAAATAGAAGCCAATGGCTTACAATCTGTGACCAATGTGAACTCCCGTCCATAAATATAATCGTGAAATTTAGTAACAGAGAATATAACTGCTAATCCCTCCCTACATATCTGCGCGTAGTTTCGTTCCGCGGCGCTGAGAGTGCGCGAGACATGCAGCACCGGCCGCTGCTCGCCGCGCGCGCCGGGCTGCGACAGCACGCCCCCTACTCCATGCGGGGACGCGTCACACGTTACCGTACACGGTAATTCCGGGTTGAAGTGTGCTAAAACTCCGCTATTATTTAACGCCTTTTTGACAAGAGTAAAACTAGTATCGCATTCTTCGCTCCAAATAAATTTGTTTCCTTTCTTTAATAAATCATACAACGGCCTTAGAGTATCACTTAAATTTCTTAGGAATTTTCCATAACAATTAACTAACCCAAGAAACGCTTTCACTTCTTTTACACTCTTGGGTATTGGAACACTATTGACAGCATCGATTTTAGCTTTGTCAGTGTGTAAGCCTTCCGCATCGATCACATACCCTAAATAAGAAATCGACTTCTTAAAGAAAGAACATTTTTCAGTTGCCACACGTAACCCACTATCGGATAGTATCCTAAAGACTACCAGAATCCTCTCCCATAGTTTATTGTGATTGATGTCACACACGGTCAAATCGTCCAAATAACATGTAACGTATGGTATTTTAAACAACTGTTCCATTATTCTTTGGAATTTGTTCGGTGCACATTTGATACCGAAGGGAAGGCGATTATAACAAAACATACCCTGCTGAGTTACGATAGTGCATAACTTTTTTGAACTCTCCTCTAAAACTAATTGCAAGTAAGCATTACTTAGATCAATTTTAGCGAACACTACTCCCCCCTGCATCGTCGCAAATACATCCTCAATTCTAGGTATTGGATATTTATCGTCTACTAATACTGGATTTAACGTGGTTTTAAAATCTCCACATAGACGCACCTGGCCATTCTTCTTGATAACCGGTACCACCGGCGTACCCCACTCGCTCCAGTCGACTGGCGAGATAACTCCCTCGCGCTGCAGCCGCGCCAGCTCGGCGTCGACGGCGGGCCGCAGCGCGTGCGGCACGGGCCGGGCGCGGCGCCACGTCGACGGCGGGCCGCAGCGCGTGCGGCACGGGCCGGGCGCGGCGCCACGTCGACGGCGGGCCGCAGCGCGTGCGGCACGGGCCGGGCGCGGCGCCACGTCGACGGCGGGCCGCAGCGCGTGCGGCACGGGCCGGGCGCGGCGCCACGTCGACGGCGGGCCGCAGCGCGTGCGGCACGGGCCGGGCGCGGCGCCACGTCGACGGCGGGCCGCAGCGCGTGCGGCACGGGCCGGGCGCGGCGCCACGTCGACGGCGGGCCGCAGCGCGTGCGGCACGGGCCGGGCGCGGCGCCACGTCGACGGCGGGCCGCAGCGCGTGCGGCACGGGCCGGGCGCGGCGCCACGTCGACGGCGGGCCGCAGCGCGTGCGGCACGGGCCGGGCGCGGCGCCACGTCGACGGCGCGCCCTCGTTTACGGCTAACTTTATTTTACACTTATTAAACGTACCTATTCCAGGCTCGAATACGTTTGGGAAAAGGTTAACGAGTGCATCCAATGCCTGTTTCGAATTTGACGGCACTATTCTTACACTATTTATTTGTTTCAATCTAGGAAACTGAATACCGAAAGATCGCATCCAATCGCGACCAAGTAGCGAGGGGCTAAAATCGTTATCAATAACCGTAAGACTTAAATTTTTTATTGCTAATCCTTTAAGTTCTACACAGCAAATGAATTTACCTCTCGGTGTCACCTTTTGTCCACTGTACATCTTCAAGCTAGTATTGCTCGGCTGTAACACGTATTTACTAAAATATTTGTTAAATGTGTCATAAGATATTATACTAATAGCTGAACCAGTGTCACCTTCGAAATCGATCATAATACCGTTTATTTTTGCCGAAATTATCCAGCGATCGTCAGAGACCTCATCGTTCATTTGATACACTGTCATCGTACTGCTGCATTCGGATTCCGACGAATACTCCGATTTATTTACACTGACATTTTCACTTACGCCGTGAACCACATTTTGCTTACGATTTCGACACACTTTAGCAATATGGCCGATTTTACCACACACATAACACTCGCTATTTCTAAACGAACACCTGTCCGCCTGGTGCGCTCCCCAGCATCGATAGCACCGCTGGCCGCCGCCGCCGCCGGCTCGACGGCCACTTCCTCGAGGGCGCGGTCGGCCTCGCGCCGCCGGCGCAACCGCATGCACGTCTCCGCTGTCCACACGATCGGCCTGCACCACCGACCCGCCACTGCTTCCGTCTCGTACCGCCGCCTCGAGCGACAGCGCCAGCTCGGTGGCGCGCGTGAATGTTAATTCCTCATCCTTCTCCGTCATGATCCTCTGCCTGACTCGATCACTTAGAAGTCCGTACACAAACTGATCGCGAAGATTTTCTTTCAAACTGTCTGTGCTTGAAAATTTGCACATTTTGCTTAATTTCTTCAAATGAACTAAATATTCATTAATAGACTGACCTTCATTTTGTTTACACGATCTAAAAATCATTCTTTCTGCTATCACGGATCTTTTCGGCGATAGATGTTCTTCGACTAAGTTGTCAATGACACTAATTGGTACGTTTTCCGGCTTCTCCGGATAACATAAATCGATTATCAAGTCTAGTGCCTCTGTTCCCACTATTGCTACTAGATACCGCGATTGATTAGGAACCTTAATTCCATGAATAGCAAACCATGCTTTTAATCTACTCATATATGTCGACCATCTGTCGACGTGTAGCTTAAATTCCTTGATATTTCCAAAATCCGGTATTCCACTTTCACTCATGATTGTAAATTCACTTTTTAATTATAATTTCTGACAGTACCGATTACTCGTCGCCAAATAGTATGTATTGATTATATTGTAATTATGAAGAAGAGTAAATAATAACACACACGATACGAGACTGACTCATTTATTGAGATGTCAAAAAACTGTTGTTGTAATACCCACATAATACAAATGTAAGATGCTCAACAGATACCTACATAAATATATACTAATACTGAACTAATGGTTATAAATAATTGATTTAGATTTGATTATACAGAATTGAAAGAAGCTGCTTATAATAGCTTTCTGACTAATATAAAGCAACATCACGAATCGTGATGATATTTAATTTTGATAATTAAAGTTATATAGAGGTAATTTAGTTATACTACTAAATTATCTCTATATAACTCAATAAATAGATAAGGCTTTCATAATTTATAAAAAAATGCGTACTGAGAGCGAACCAGCATGGCACTTACAAAGTGTACTTATGGCGGAGTTTAATGTTCGCAGTCAAGTGTGATAACCCACCCTCGCCGCTTTTGTGTAGCGTGCGTTATATGTTACAGATGTAGCTTGCATCGGGAGCTATTTAAACTTTAACATCTCACTTCATAGTTTGTTGTATTATTAAAGATATTGATTTATCTATGCAATACAATCATTGGCCAGGATAAATAATACGGAGATAAGATAAGATAAATTTTATTGTGATTCTGTGTACAATAAATAGATCTTACAGTCACATGCATAAGTCACAACAGATTGCCATTTTCGGGCGTACAATATAAGACGTGGAAGGTGTATGTAGGCGTAGAATATACGTTTATACAATATAATATACGAAGACAAAGAATATAATGTATTCATGTCAATCGATTAGGTTACTGCTTCTGAGTAAAATAACCATGTATAGTTAGTTTTAATTTACATAATAACAATTCTTTTTAATGGATCGCACAACTTTTTTCTAGTGGTCGTATTGACTATTTGCTTGTGCACAAAAAAATTAAATCCATTAATTTTCTTCCGATTAAATACCTGTTTATTAATTCTCCTAATTATAAATTACAGTTTTTACTACTTCTAATTAAATTATTATTTAAGAAAACAATAGCCTTTAGTATAACGCTGGTAATTTGACCAGGTAGAGATTTATGTGCCCCAGCGGAGTTTCATCTAGTAAACTTATAATCTTCACCCTCCCCTCCCCTTCCCTCAAGATTTCTGAGGTTTTTAAAACAACAGAAGATATTATTGATCATAATTTTCAATTAAATTGTTTATTATACAGGTATAATCATTTGAATAGTAATAGCTATCTGGGATGGGATGGCTTCTCTCGCACACTCCAAGAGATTCATTCATCCATTTGGAGCCCCTAAGAAAGCGATTTAAAACATAGCTTAAGTGGCTCTAATATAGGCCACTATAGCTCTATATAACTATTTAAAATGAAGTTTTAAACACTAAAATGAAGTCGCTTAATGCCTTTTATCGTTTGTACCATGAAGAGTGCTCTGAAGAGCTTTTCGACCTTATCCCTCCTTTTCCTTTCCTACTAATGAGTGCGCGTGCCGGTCTACGGAGTCACTCTTTTACTGTAGCCTCGTCTACTTTATGTAATAAGAGATTTAGTGACTCCTTTCTCTGTCGCACAACTAGAGCATGGAATTCCTTACCAGCACACGTATTCCCTCCTTCTTATAACATGGGTTCCTTTAAAAGAGGCGTGAAAAAAGCACTTCTTGGGCCGGCAAGGTGAGGGTGGCTAGGGCAGTATATCAGATGCTTCACTAGCTATCTTCACATGTGGACTCGTCTACTGATTAGCATCAGGCGGTGTCGAGTCATTTGCTGTGCTTTATATAAAAAAAATACATCCTGTGTAACTGTGATGCTCTTGCTAGGAAAATAATATGTCACTTTGGTCTGGGCTATCCTAGCCCTGAAAACATAAGGCTGTTGAATCCAAGCGTATTTAGTAAGTACATCTTGGAAGTATTCCAGGACACTAGGATAAGGGAAGCACAAAAGATTCCATTGGGTCGAAGTGCTCCTCTAATCAATCTTTGTACTTTACCAAAATAAGATAATAGCTATCAAAAAATATTAGGTGGGTATTTTAATAAGATTAATATTGTTTATTGATCAATTGCAAATATAATGAAAAAATATTCACTATTAGTAGTAGTAGTCAGTAGTAGTAACTGAATATAAAATATAATTCAAATTAATTCAATCCAATAAAAGTTTGCAAAACAATTAAGTAAAGTTACATATTAACTAAAAATTTTGAAAAATAATATAAAATAGATATCTAAGCTGGATATTAATTTGATTCAAAGACTGTCACATGATTTGACCTAAAAATCGAAACTCAAATATCAATAGCTAAACTTCAAATAATATAATCAAACAGCTGCATAATCTCATAGTTGGGGCACAGGTAGATATATGTGCCCCAAAGGAGTGTAATCGAATAAACTTGTAATCCTAACGGCTTTGCTCGCTGCTACATAACTTACTGAATATGGTCGGCTTTTCGGCTTCCACTAAATATCCCTAACTCTGACACTTATTTTTGTGTTTCGAAAGTGTTAACAGGTACAACTTTCGTAACGACTTTTGTTGAATAAAATCGTTGTCTTAAGAATTTATTTTTATGAAAACACGCACTTATTTGAAATTTGAATATCTCCTCTAGAACAGAAAAAAAATTAAAAATAAAAGATAGATAAAGATAATTTTAAATTTATGGTCCGCATGTCACATTCTTCCATTGTTTGTAGGTAATGGATAGCAAAAATATTAACTAATATAATTTTTGCTTTTCATATAGCTTCCTTAATATTGTATGTATTACTTACATACAATTAAGGAAACCTTACACAATTATAGATGGAGGTGCTTCCTAACCTGCTTATAACCTATTTTCTGATTATTAAGTCATTCATCAAGGTTTTTTAATTTAGCACTTGTCTGTCACGAGATTCTGTTGCTGTCTTTTCGTAATCATATTAAGTTCTCTTAGATGATGCACTGAAATTAAATTTGGATTTAGGGTGAACTTCAGAATGAGGCTTATATTTGAAATTGTTAAATTACTTATGATTATGAAAGACACCCGTTTTTGTTGGAAAACCTATCATGGGTACCCCACGGTGAATTAGGCTACCACTGGGTTATGTGAGACTCTCCGACAGGTCCCATCATACTCACTAAAGATCAAAATTTCGCTGATCGATGCTTCGGCGAACGAGAGGGTACTTTGCAATCACTGCCATACGCCGAAAAGTAGATGATATAAGAACCTTTTTTTATTGAGGAGGAATCCATTTACGAACCACCACTGGCTGTGGGATGGACGTGTGTGAGGCTCGCCAAGTACCTGAGCACTGGGAATACCCACTAAAACTCCCCGGTAGCCCCTCTACCCCTCGATTGCCCCTCGCGAGGGTGACCTGGGTTCTGTCAAAGCAATTCACCAGTCCACCCTCAGGCAGCCCAGCCTTACGGCCAAGCTTTGCAACGATGGAGATTGTCCAGAGTTACTTGCACAATCCCAGACTTGATGGCAGATGATAAGAACCTACGTGTAATACAATTGTTTATAATCTGTTTTTTATTTGTGTTATTATTGCTGTCAATGTCAGTTTATCCAAATTTTTGAATACAACTTGCTAAGTGGGACACTTAATCCATACTGATTTTCCCATTTTCATTCTCCATTGAACTTGTCAACGTTGATACGCTATCTACTGTATTATCATCGTTAACACAGTCCATCCTTATTTTGTCTTCCTATCCGTAGAAGTAGAGAGAAAATATTTGAAAAATAATTTTACATTTTCTCTGCAAAACTTCCGTGCCAAGTACAGTTGGACTATAAACGGTTGTAATGTTAGAAAAAAAGGCAACAAAGCTTCTTTTAATAGGGCACGTTTAATAGTTCGCCTCAGCACTAATAACTGCTATTGATTCGTTAGAATCGTTATATAATTGCAAGCCGTTTCTGTTTCTCTAACATTGCTAGAAAGAGATAGGTTACTACCCCTAATTAGGTATAATTTCTCTATTCAGACTTTAGTTGCTAAATACCGCTTGATAGACATTGGTTAGCGAACACGGTGATTAGATTTTCTTTGTCGCTTATTCAAATCGAGTTTTACTTTATTTATTTATCCAAAAATACACGCTAGGTATCAAAAAATGGATATACGATTGATTTAGTATATAGGACCTCTCATCTCCAAAACTTTTGTTAAAAGGAGAAAAATATATTTTTATTTCTCAATAAGGTCACGTGATACTGAGCTGTGCCATTAAGAGACGATATAAAAGCTAATGACATTATGTACTGGAATGAGAGTAAAACTAAATATATTTAACGTCGTAGTATCACACGAAGACCACGACCGTCGATGTTTAGGATATAATCGACAGAGAATAAATCGCTAGAATATTTATTAAAATTAAAATGTTTGCAGTCAAATTAAAATATGAGGCATAATTATTATTTTTATACATTATTTTTACAAGTGTACCAAATCGCAGATTTTTTAATTTACAAAAACAACCGACTGTTGGTTGATTTTTTGTAACTTAAAAAAAAATAGTCGCAAGAATCGAACTGCCAGCCCTAGTGTTTCGGATACTGCTAGGGACTCCTTAGAAATTCCAGTGGATTGGAACAGTTTTAGGTATAAACACGGACATGTAAATTTTCGGGACCCTTACGTAGGGGTACTATGTGTAATGAAAAAGGGGTCAGCGGCTAAACCAACTGAGGTTATTAGAAGCGAGATAAAGCCATGAATTGGGTCGGTGTGTTAGAAAGGAAAGGGAGAAGTGCATTTGTGGACAAAGCTTAACTCAGATTTTGATTATGAGTCCAAATTTTAGTACAATGTTGACAAGAGGACATAAATGTGTGTTTTATTTATAACACTGCTCAATTTGTAAAATCTTGCTCATTTACATTTTTGTCTTAACTTAATTTATAACGTTACTGGTAAAATTTAATGAATGACACTGGATTTTAGCATATATTTTAACCGCCCATATGGTCTAGAGATTGAGATCGTCTACTTCAGATCTAGAGGTAGGGCTTTTTCTATCTCCACCTGAATAGCTGTCACATAAGACTGCCTTATAACAGTAATGTTGAAAGCAATGGTGTGTTCTGGCAGTAGGAGGTAAGATAGTCAGTTCCGCTATGGATGAGGAATCCGGTTGTAGTTCGTTTCCATTTTCACTTACCATCAAGTGAGTTGCCCAAGAATTACGATGTAAAGACTATAAAAGTATCCATGTATTTTACAAATTTGTCAGCGACCTTTTAGGAAGGTGTAAACTACAAAACAGTCTTTTTGATACAGCTGAAACAACTCAGCGTACACTCTTTTTTAATAGTTAACATTTTTTTTGGTGGAACAATATTTGAAAAGTGGTTCGATTTTTAATAAATTTTGACCCTTAAAGTTAATGGAATCAGGAAACAAAATCAAAAAAAATTAACACCCTATGGATTTGCCATTAGAACACGCTGTAGATACTCGATTTGGTGTTACTCATAAAATTTGTACGTCAGTGTCAATTATTACTCTCGTTTTTTAAAATACTCTCGACCAATCAATCCGGTTTAGATTTACCGCAATTGAGTATATAACTTTTTTCCAAACCTACACGTAAAAAGTTCAGCATATGACTCGATAACACCTGATGATACTGAGTAGATTAGTCCATATGAGATAGACAGTGCAGCGTGCGACAAACTGCTCTAGCCACCTCCACCTTGCCAGCCCTAAAAGTGCTTTTTCACGCCTCTTTTGAAAGAATCAATGTTTCATGAAGGTGGAAATTCGTGTACCAGCAAGGAGTTCCACGCTCTAGCTGTGCGACAGAGAAAGGAGTCACGACGAAACATTACGTACAATTGAAACTAGATATGAAACATTCAAAACGTTGAAACTTATTATTGTGACATGATACTAACATAGTTCTTAAGTAAATTGTTACTTACATTCTATGAAATTTAAAACTGAATTAATTGATCAATATTATTATTATTATGTATTATTTTTTCTCTCATTTCTGAGGTATTATCTAGTCCCACATGGCGTGAGTAGAATAATGGTATATATGTTAGTATGTTAGTAGTAAATAGTGATAAATGTATATTATGTATGTGTGTTAATCAACTAGTTAAGAAATACGTGACTTGGTTAAAATTTTGTAGTAATTCGGCGAGATTATTATTATTCATAATGTCATGTATAAGTATTATTGCGAGGGTACTTCTTATTTTATTAATCAATAACGCTATCTACTAAAAGAAACCCAAAGCGACGGGAGAAATGACAGTTTTAATGTTTAGCATGTCAGTTATATAATTTTCCATACTACAACAACAATTTTTAGTTCTGTATTTTAATATACAACTAAAAATATATATTTCTTTATAGCTATTTCATGCGCTGTACCTGAAGAAAATCTGTCGCGGACTGGTTAGTTTTTGTATAATTCCATATTTGTTTTTATATTTTTTCTTTGTTTTCGAAATATACAATTTGTTTTACTATCAGTTTAAAAAATATACGCTCACGAAGCAGACTGAGAGTTTCATTCTCAATAAAATCACTAACACGTTTTATATAAACTTCATCTATTCCTAATGCACAAAAAATGTTATCGCATTTGACTATATACATAATCTATTATCTCCCCTCTATATGTTACTCTCCTTCGAATTCTTTATTCAAACTTAGGTCTTCTTTATTCAAATAAAATTATACTATCGTATCAGTAATAATGACAAAACAAACATGTCTAGACGTTAGCATAATCGTCTGTTTACCTGTTTCTTTTTCATTAGTCTTTGAGCTCATTTTGAGAATTTGTTACAAAGACATTCTTCGTTATGTAAAAAAATATGTGTAAGCTTTGATCAAAACTTCTGTATTCTTCTACGATAAATGTTGTTACTTATGATGCGGACTTATAAAAATCTACAACTGTTAACCTTCACCTTTATATTGTTAGAAATACGCTGGTGAAAATTGCCCTCAATTCCATGCTGTTGTTTTTGCCTGATGTATGTACAGATAGCCAAAAGTATGCAAAAATACTAAATCCTTTTTTCTGAGACAATTTCTTAAATTAATGATTATAGTCTACGGACTCTTTAAGAAAAAAATATAGTAAGTTTATTCCGTTTTAATTTTGCTCCTAAGGACACGTTACAAATATCAAAAGTCTTTGGGGTCTATTTAATAGTGATTAAGTTTACAGTATTAAGTTGTGAACATAACATAAATGTTAAAGAATATGTTTGGATAAAAAAATATATATTTATATAAACGAAACAAAGCCAACTAGAAGCGGTGCTAAAAGCGATTTTTCATACGCAACTTAATTACGTCCATAAGACTACTCAATCGTCCTTCACTGCCAAAAATAATCCTGAATATAGGTCAGTCAGTCCCATTGTGTGATCGTAATAAAAACTCATTGTTTTCTAAGTAGAAAGACGGTAGAAAAGCAGGCCGGAGCTAGAAATAACCGACGATATGGAACCGTGCCAATACTGGAATGATGTTGTGCGCATTAGGCATGCTATTGCTCAACGCATAGTTCTAAATATGCACTACTACAAGATCTTCCGCTCTCCTGGAGAATATGTCAAAAAAAACCAGTTTTCCTTATCTATTTCTCTTTTTGAATTGGCTGATGTACTCCTACAATAAAGATAATTCTATTCTGTCTGACATGTATGATGAAATGGAAAAAAAACAAACGAAAAAAACCTCTTCGAGATCGAGATTTCTTTCAGTTAAAAAAGTGATATAATAGCTTCCATAATTTCTTCCTTTTTATAATTGACATTTTCAATTATTATCTGTGTAGTATTAAACTTCTTGAATAATAATCAATAATCTCTTGAAAATCAACGGATCACAAAACTGTGATATTTGAAAAAATTATGGAAAGCATGTTGTTTTAATAACACATTTGAATCGTCAAAACATTATGAACTAATATCTCGTCGAGATATTAAGACCTTGTTTAACGCCGAAGATCAAAGGAGAGCGGATAGCGTTGTTCGTATTGAGAAAACCAATAACAGTTTATAAATATGTTTTTAATTAAACGAATATCAATAATATCAAATTCCATATTTCTGACAGGAATGACTTTATGAGAGTCGGTTTCGTTTGATCTATAGGAGACGATATTTAAAAATAAACTGAGTAAGTTATTATTACGATTTTAATTATGTAGCAACGTTACTCGTTGTGTAAATGATGTGAATAGAAACTTTATTTATTAATTAAAGTACATTAACACAGTTATATCAAGTTTTAAAATCAAAATTAGTAACTTATTTGGACAATACAGTAATGTACATGACGTCAATTAAAATGTCGTTATAAAGCGCGCTTTTAAAATAATTATTTTAAAAACAAATATAATGTAATATTATTAATACTTATTTATAATATTATATCCTGAACAAATACAGAAATACTAAACTAAACAATTAAGATAATGTAGCAGATCATAGTTTATAGTTTGGCCTTGAGAGTGTTCGAATTACGGTTTTAAGTTGTGAGATTTTAACAAAGATATCCACGTCACTATCGCTGCAGATTAACTCATAGTAAGTCCGGCACATTCTATTCAATGGGTTGTAGTTAGGCGTGTTATTTCTTATTATTCTATTGCGAATGTTTTCGGAAAGCGCACTCCGTATTGAATATTAAGAATGAAGGAGATTTGGCGTATCGTTCGATGAGTAGAAAATTTTGTGTAGGATCAGTCGTACATTTATCGGCGAGAAAATAGAGAGAGATTGAATTGAATTTGGACAACCTGTCAGTTTATTTCTGGAGAAACTAATTTATTTATACGTATTAAAATTTAAAAGAATAAAATTTTAATCAACTAAACCATTCATCTTAAGTATCTATTGAAAATAAAAATAACCGGTTGCGATCTCCGTTCACTTCCGATGGTAGATGGAATGGTGCTACAGTATACACACATTTTAAGATCATGCCAAGCTTTTATTAATATGTATGAGAGTTTTAGGCCCGAAGGTAAAATGATCATGAATCTAAATAAATATATAAATGTACAAAAGATATATAGAAATAAATAAAAGAGATAAAAATATACTACCAATAAAATATATTATGGATATTTTACTAAGCCAAGTATCACTTTGCCAACAGTGCATGTCAACGCATAAATAACAAAGATAATCATTAATATTTCCTATGTTCCCTATAAATTTTGGTTGGTAGATCGAGAGGACGCAGTATTTTTTTAACTGACTTCAAAAAAAGTTGGAAGTTCTCAATTCGTAATTTGTATGTTCCCCGATTGCCCAAAGAAAATTCTTTTTTTTTGTTTGAAATAATATATATATCTGCTAAGTGGTCCTATTGTCACCAAGGTAGGATCTCATGATGGGACTTCGGAAAATCGATTGAAATCTTTAAATTCAATGGACAACGTGTTCCTGTTTTTTCTAAGGCTAGCAGCCATCTATTAGCTCAATGATTCTTCGACAATGCTGAGCTGATGACGGAACGATCCTCGAGTTTTAGGAGTTTGGAGTTAGTTGGGTAAATACAAAATACACGTATCAATCCTTAGTATTCTTTCAAGTTGTTTCAGTTTTCAACTTTGATCTTAAAAACTTACCATTCGGAATTGTGAAGAAAAAGTTTTAATCAAAACTCACGACCACAAAACACAGCAAAAATGTACAAACTCTTTTTTGCACAAAACAAAAAAATAATATTGTTTACAGTAGTATTCAAAGGAGTACTTATCTCTATAACACGGAAATTTCTAGTATGCAGATTTTCACAATACATATATGTACAGTCAACCTCATAAAACAACACGTGTATTGACACATACACAGCTGAGAAACTCTCCAAAGGAAAGTTGGAAAAAAACCCTAAAAATGGACTTAAAACACTAACTAGACAAAAATAATCCAATTTAAAATTATTAGTTCCCAGAAACAATTGAAAGTGGAGCTCCGACTCCAAAAAATAGTTTAAATTGGATAACTTCTTAAATTTAATGAAGCTTAAAATGATTTTACGTTTTTAGTGTTTTTAAATCGGTTTTTAGTTTTTTTTTGAATATTTCAGCTTGCAGACTAATGCTGTCATTTGAATAAATAAATTTACTGAATTTTATTTACATACACAACACAGAGAAATTACTAAAACTATTCGGATAATCATGTCGCTTCTCCCAAAGCAAACAATGCTATAGGTGATGCAAAATAATTTCAGATAACATCATAAATATTGGAAGAAAAGATTTGTTAAACATCTATTCATGTAGATTATTTCCAATTTAGTATGAGAAGAACATCATATTTTGCTAAACTAAATTCCGAGTAAAACCTTGTCTGATTATTTCATAATAACCACTTAAAAATTTGTTACTTTTTCCATCTCAGTTTTTGTTTTTATATTTCTTGCAAGAAGTTTTACCGCGCTCTGAAGTAATTGGGTCGCTGAAATATGTTTAAACAAATTTAATGATCACAAATTAACACCGGAATGTAAATCTTCTGATGCGTGGTTAATGTTTATAAATAAACTTTTGGGATGGTCGTTTGATAATGAAGAGCTTCGTATAGCAAATATATTCCTTAACACATTGTGATCGGATCACGTATTAATACGTTTTTAGCAAATTAATGCTAGAGAGCGGATCACGTATTAATACGTTTTTGATAGATTGTTAGTGGAGCGCGGGTCACGTTAAAATACGGGTCTGTAGGGTTGTAGCCAAGAATACATTTCTAAATATAATAAAATAAATAATTTGCCAAAAAGAATTATTGAAATCAAACAAATATTTTTGAAGTTATCGCAATTTTTCTAGAGGTCTACGTTAGCGCGAAATTACGCGAAAAATCACCCGTTACCAGCACTAGTACGCGGCCGAAAACTGCCCGATCACAATGTGTTAAAAATGAACACTTGATGAAACATGAATTTATTGCAAATGTTGCATGCAACCTTTCCGAATAAAAAAAAATACTGTATATTATTAACAAAGATTATTGTATCTTTATATCTATATTATTCCCTCAACCCACGTTCCTGCAACAAATTCCGCCCCTATACTCCCGCTTATCGTACGTGTTTTGCGTCACTGTCCCTTACCATTACGGCTATACGCTTAAGGAACACATTACTTTCTCATATTCAAAAAGAAATGGATATACTCCAATTAAAAAGAACAATACGAGATTTATTATATAAAGTGTGACCATATCTTATAATCATACTTACTATAATATCTATTTGTATTTATTTTCTTATATATTTACATTATATTATATATAATACCATTATAGTCATAGTTAATATATATCTATTATATTGATTATTTAGTGTTAATGTATGGTATTTCTTTCATTTATTTGTGATAAATGTTTTTCTGTTAACTTTAATAGCCATACATGCCTTTTTTTGCTATTTTTACTGGTTGACTGGTACAAAATGCTTTAGATAATGCCTAAAGCTTTTTGTACCAGTAAACCGCCAATTGTGCTCTTGGCAACAAAGAATAAATAAATAAATAAATTATTGAATATTCATTAGTATAAGAAAAACAGTCGTATGCATTATTACCATCATCATCGCTTCAGATTTTACATGTCAAGGAAGTTAGTAACTGTTCAACGGTTTGACTTTATTTCATTACTGTAAATTGTTATAAAAGTGTTTGTAGTTTAAAAAAAGTTGTCGTCGTATGTCGTGTATCAAGTCAGGCTAAGGACTTGCAATACTTAAATGTAACCAATTTACTGGAAAACAAAAACAAACGAGTTTCGTTGAAAACAAGAAACTATTTTTCTCTACTATTTTTATTACCAAACCGAACATGACTTAACAGCCCGACTTTCCTAAAAGGGACAACACGTTTAGTGAAAACACAATATTTGAACTTTCTTTAGCAAGGACAATATTAAAAAGGGTCATTTGAACGCCATGAGGGTTCGCACCTATGTAAACATAATACTGTGTCCCTGAACAGAAATAGTTTTTATTAAAGCATCCCACTGAGAATCCACTCATTCCTTCTGAAGCGATGTAACGAAACGAAACTTTAGTAAAAAAACACCCACAATGAAGATTAAACCTTAATACCAGTCAATAGGACTCACCGAGTTTTGTAGCTGTATGTTTTTTTAGAATTAACAAAATATCGAGGACGGTACCTAGAAAATAACATATAAAATTAATTATCCCTTTTTACTTCTTTTAGATCAAGCAATTGAAGCATAGTATATGTGTATTTTTATGTGGAATACGATTTCTGGGCGAATGAGTTAGATAAGTTTTTAATTTTATAAAAGTCAAATATTTAATGCTTGATAATTTTATACGTATTGATACGTAGTATTTTGAGCATTTAATTACTCATAGCAGTCATTAAATTGACCACCTCATAATTAACAGTAGAGGAGTGAAGCATGCGACGTACAGTCCTAGCCACACACCTAAAAACCTCAGCACCACCTGATAATAATCAGTAGAGGAGTGAAGTATGCGACCTACAACCCTAGCCACCTAAAAACCAGCACCCTCCCCCAAATGCACAAAATACAACTTTCAAACGAGAAAAATACTAACATTTGAAAAGCTACTGGCTAACTAAAACCTTACTACACCAGCAATATCACGGGAGAAACGTACAAGTGGGTGGATATTATGAGCATATTAGATCTAACTAACTTTCATTGTAATTAGACTAACTTTCTATACGCTAAAACACAGCGAAGTACAAAAAGTTGGTGGTACTAATAATCGTTCTCGACACCATACTTCAGATATTTAAACTGCAAAGTATCCAGAATCAACTACAGCTTTGATTGGTTTAAACTTCTGCATTTGTATAATATTTAAAATAACTATAAATATAGATAGTTACAAGGACATACTTAACATAGATTTTTATGGTAATCATAATTTTTATATAAAATATTATCAACTAAACTATTATAAAAATGACATAACTACTAAACTCAATACCACAGGACATACTACCTCAATACTACCACAATAAGTAAAGAATAATCTTACCACACGACGAAGAAAACATATTTTCTTTCTAAAGTGTTAAGCTAGTAGAATTCCGAACAAATATCAAACACTTAACTTACCAATAAAACATGAATGAGTTCTTAGGACACTTTACTCGATATAATTAAATAGCTTCAGCGAATTTCTGTTCAATGTTTTGGCGTATAACAAGGATATCACCGAAAAGTATGGACCAATGATAAGCGATAACCATTGTTTTTTATGTGAAAAACAATTCAGCATCAACTCCAAAAAATAATTTAAAATTGAATAGATTTTTACATCGAGTTTCTTTTGCCTTTTAAGTGTTTTGAACACGGTTTTAAGTTATGTTTAAACTTTTTGGTGGCATTGCGGTGGCACAAAGTGGCTGTGACAACCAATTCATCTAAAGACACTTTGTTACACACCGGAATAGCGCGAAAAGCAAGCAAGATAAAGTTTAAGGAGACTCTTACATGTCGCAACGTGTACAGACATTTTTATTCGTTGTAGAAACACAACCCTACAAAGTACTGTTATTTGTGATCTATGTAACATAGAACGACTCCGAATGGCTGATTTAACGCAACTACGAATTACACTCAAATTAATCACGTTTAATTAATTATAAAATGGTTTAATAACAATAGGGTTGAGCAAATACAAATTTAAATGAAATTTTTTTGTATAGTTGGAAGTTTAAAATGTTTTAAATAATTATTAATTTGTAAATTTTCAATATATTAATTGAAATCAGAGCTGTTGTATCGTATGCCAAATTAATATGCAACAATTTAAAAATGTAGAAAATTTTAACTCAAATAGGCATCGAAATCACAGATTTCATGCTTTTATGGGAAATTAACCTTATCAGGTTTATAATGTTGTGCAAGTTTATTTAATCGTCCAATGTATAAACAGAGAACATAATGCTGTTGTCACTGTAGAAGACGAGGGTCTGTGCTCCTTACGAAGATTCCATACTAACTCTAGTGTACGTACTGGACGAAACTGTAACCTTATTTGTAAGACATCCCTGTTGGATATTCTTAATTTGAATTTGAGTGTGAATCAGCCCATTACCATTCTTTCACAATGTAGTTTTATTTTAAAGGCGTTATCTTTTGTTAATTCAAATATTCTGAGTAATTCAAAGCATTTATTTTTGAAATTCAAAAACTTTTCGCAAGGAATAGCTGATTCGATCCAATTAGCGTTCCATTTGATTTTGAAGAAATAGAATTGTAAATTTTCGAATTATCTGATATTGAGACCGTAGAATTTATGACGAATCTGTGAATGATACTTCACTTTGGTTTTCCAAGAAATATTTGATGTCATTTATACAAATGCAGTCGTGTTATGTCTAGTTTTTAAGGACAAAAAAATCTTCAACTCAAACAAGGTATATAAATATAAACATATGCTTTGGAAATGTCTCAACATATATCCAATTATATAAAAATAATTTTACACACATCGTTACCTTGTAGTTTCAACATCATGTTAAAATCCAAAACTGAAAATATTTACCAGTATTTAAGGGTTTAAAGTTTTTTGTACCATCAAGCTGAAAAGTGTCTTATTTTCAAGTCTCAAAAGTCTAAATTATTAAAAAAAGAATTCACTCCTTAATGCTGATGCTAACAATGAATTGTAAGTTGTATTTATAAAAATATATCAATATTTACAACACTCAATCCCATATCAGCAAAGCACAAATTCACGGTACACACATTACAATTCTCCAGAGCTATGTCATACAAACTCGGCGAGGGTAGACAGTCAAAAACTAGTGAAAAAATAAACCCTTAGAACGTTTAAGGAGGTTGTCCATAAAATACATCTCTCCCAAAGGGTCAAAGAGTGACGAACCGGGTCTGGGTTTTACGTGACACCACGTACTAGTCGGGATTCCTTCCCAAAATTATGTTTGAATAACTGTTTTCGAATCTCATAAGAAGACATGAAATGCTTTTTTTGTAGTAATAAGGATGAAAGGAACTTTATTGTCAAGAGAATAACGTGTTATTTTAGTTTGATTAATAACGTCTTAGTACTCTGTAAACTACATTTTACAGAGTACTAAGACTATTCTTAAATTGAAAACATAGATTCGGAATCAAAGTTTCTTTTGTTTTTAAATATTAAAACTTTTTAGTTTTCAAATGTCGTCAAATTGTCAGTGAAGCTAATTTGTGATAAGAAGGGTTTATATTTGATGCTACCACTGCGAAGCAATGGTATCTTAATAAGTAAGTACCAGACACAATACTCTGATATGTGATTCCCATAAAAATTCCCAACCACTGGCAAAAAACTGCAAGTGCATCTCATATATTCCAATAAACGAGGAGTTAAATTCTCTGCTTGCCGATCTATTTCCTTAAATGAATGAAATCAATACATTTCACTGATAAAAAGACCTAATTATTATGATACTAGCAAACGGTTTTTCAATTAGCTAAATTGGTGTAAAACTGTCTTAGACTCCAAGGCATCGTTAAATCGTATTTTTTCATTATCGAGAAATGGTTTACGAAATATCTTGTTACAAAGTTGATTTATAGGACAAAGTCTTTGTGGTATGCAAAGGAGTTCTCAAAGTTTCAAACGAAACCAGGATTAACGTTAGAATATCTGATTGCTTTGACAGCAGACAAAGTTTGAGATGAAGTGAGAAATATTGCTAATGTTATATGTTTAAAAAATATACCTTTTCTTGAGGGGAAAAACTTTCTTATACAATGTTATCTAACATATAAAAAACTCGTGGCATAGCGTGTTTACGGAACTTGTACAAAACGGCTTGACCGGTTGTTATCAATTTTATTGTGTATAATTGGTAGGACTGGTAATGGATTGTAATTTCATCAATCAATTTCAATTCAATACATATAATATTTGTGATATATCGTATGTACAATACCAAATATTTGAAATAATGTAAATTCGGTACAGTAAAAGATATAAGACATTATATATATAATACTCTAATATAACGCCTAAATAATTTACGCCTGTTCGTGAAAGCAAATATTCAGTAGGCTTGGTTTCTGTAATAGTTTAGGCATTGCGAGATTACAGTTGTCCTATGCGAGCGTATCTTTACAGATTCTCTTCGTTCAATACCGTTTCCACTTGCTATAGACTCAGTGACAGTGGCGAGCGTTAAACCACCTGCTACTCAGATCAGGGGCTGCCTACGCGGGCTTAAATCCACTCTAGGGACAGGACAGACAAGTAGTCGCTTTTGTAGCGATTCGTTTTTGTTACTGACTTCTATAGCACAAAATTACCGAAAATACAACGCGATATTTTAAATCAATTTAAGGTTAAGATCCCATTTTTGTAAAAAAAATATTATATTCGTTTGGATGAATATTTTTTCTATATTCTGGCAGATACAGGTAAAAATATCTTAGAAGTCCGTGTCTTGTTAAGTACAAAATTAATGTGAATGTCCAACTATGTAATTACCGAACCTGTAGGTATATTGATCCACCCGAAACTACCAACACAAGCCAAACTAACGCCATTTAAGATAAATTATAGGGAGTTAATTAATGTTGACCCTTCGCAATGACTGATGTTGTCGAAGAACATTAAATATCAATTACGTGTTTCTTTTTATTGTACACTTCGTGCGTTATTGTGACGTCACTGATCCCGATCTTAATTTAATAGACCTTTGGATAATACCCAATCAAACTCGAATCAACAACATAAGTTCGTTTGAGAATAACTGATGTTGCTTTTTACAGGCAACAATAGACTAGAATATATCTTTATAGTTATACGTCAGCTAATTCAAAAAGAGAAAAATATAGTGAACATTAAATCAATTTTGTTCAGAGGGTGACCTTATCGCTAAAAGCGATCTCTTCCAGGTAACATTAGGATGGGAAGTAAATTTTGGCATTATATGATACATGATATGCTTTGTTTAATTTATTCAATATGTATCTTACTAGTTTTGTAATACGTCTTAATTTTGAAGTGAAGTGTTTCGCTTAGTGTCATCGACTGAACGTCAATGCTAATTAAAATACTTACATATAGCTTAGATCTGAACACTGTAATATCAACGTAACCTCTAGATTGATATTCTGAATTAATATCAACAACACTGCAAAAATAATTGACCGTAAAATAGTAATACAAAGAACGAAAAGCAATCGAATAATTAGTTTTCATTCGGAAACAAATTCAAATAAGGTTTTGACATTGCGGTCTAAATTATTATTATCAGTATTGAATAATTTTCATATAACATGAGGCTCGGTTTAAAACAATAAATTTACAGAAAAATAAGCAAAAAACATTTTTTTATTAATTTTTTTTTATAAAAAGTTCAGCATATGACTCGTCCCTACTTGAAGATAAGTCCTAAGATAGTAGAGTCCATATGTGAAGATAGCTAATGCAGCATGCGATATACTGCCCTAGCCACCCTCATTTTGCCAGCCCGAAATAATTTTTCAAACCTCTTTTAAAGGAACCAATGTCGTATGAAAAAGGGAACACGTATGCCGGTAAGGAATTCCACGTTCTAACTGTGCACTTTAAAAAAGGCTAAAACTATACTATTAGTATCATAATATTAATATCAATTTCAATATTGCCCCGGCAATATTGAAATTGATATTAATATTTTTTTTCTAGAAGAGATTTCTTTAGAAATAAGTAGTATCCTTGTACATTCTCTGTGTATAATATATTGTATTGATTTGTGTTTGTACATAAATTGTTAAATAATGACTTGGACTGTGTTTACTGTGCAGAATAAGATTACTGCACAGTAAGAGCAGTTGATATGTGAATATGGATTATCTCACTGTTAACTATAAGGCCAAATGGACTTTTGTAAAGTTGGTGGTATTATATCAATAACAACATAACATAATTTTATAAAAAAAACTAAACAGTTTAATAGGTAGGTGTTAGATTTTAGAATCATTAAAATACCGTATCCTATAAATATACACTGTCGAAAAATGAAATAGAAATATTACAAAAAGATTTCATAACATAAAGCCTAGGTCGGTTTAAGACGATTTCTACTAAATATCTTTTTATTGGTTAAAACGTGATCAAATTACCAAGCCAAAGGCTTTTTTGTTATAATTTCTACAGAAAACGGCAGGTAACTCTTTTGACGTGACAAAATAAAATTTTATGAACTGTTCGGATTCATTCAGAATAATAGTTCAGAAGATTCAAAAAGGGTATATAGAAGAGACAAATGACAATGCCACATCATTATACCTCATAAAATAATCATATTTCAAGTCATTAGAATGAATTAAAAACGAAATGAAATTAAAAAAATGAAATGAAACTGAAGTGAATTTGATTGATGAAATTACGATGTATTGGGTAGTTTTTATATTAAAAATAGTCACCAATAAAACCACGATGACGACTACGAAATTAATGGTGACATGAAACCAGTCCTAAATTTATTAACAATTCGATATACTTTGCTGCTGCACCACAAAGAAAGTAAAATTTTGATACTGAAAACTTTTAATTTCATCTCCCTCGTCATAACATCTTTCCCAAAGTCGCTGAGCGAACAGGAAACTTTGTTCCGAACACTTACCATACATTTTGAAATGTGAAAAAAATATTTTCTAAGCTAAAAAACTTACCTATTACTTCTACAACTTGTAAAAACATTCGTACTTCTCAAGCGTTGAAGACCTTCGCTATCTCGCTCGTTATAGCCTTTTGTTATTCTGTTCGTTACCTACGTGGCCATTTCTCTTTTTTCCTTGTTTTCCTTCGAAGAAAACCGTATAAAGTTGGATATGTAGCAGTAATAGATAGTTCTGCCCGGGTATAAATTTTGCCGTCTTTTTTAGTTGGACGTTGCAAATAGCATACATCGCTTGGTGCGGCTGCCAAGATTGATGGAGCCGGGTGGTCCAGGAAATTGCTGGATAGGTTTCAAATAGAAACGGTCTTATTACATTTCTTTTGACGCAGTTCTGTAAAATAATTGTTAGTAGCGGAAATTTTAACGTTATTACTCATATATCATTTTATTACACTCGGATACAAAAACATTTGTGATAATCGATCTTTTCTTTTGAATCAATCACTCATTAGAAAGTGTTATTTGATGGCTCTTTGTTACAATATATTAGGTCGTGTGATTTATTAGACAGTAACATTTGTTTAATAACTTAGATATACAGCGTCGCTTGTGCCAATTACGGCACACTTTATCATTAACCTTTTGAGTTCACTGCTAAAACCATTCTTAAATAAATAAATTTGTTTCTTCTTGATGTCTATCCTAAACCTAATTACATTTTCAACTTATTAAAATTTAATTAGGTACAGTTATTCTGTGACAAGATTAGAAAGAAGAATGGCAAGTTTACAATGGCTGATGTTATATTATGCATTTAAATAATAATTTAAATTTTATATTAAAATAAAACAACCATTGCTCAAGTCTTCGTGACAAGTCACACTTTTTTCTTATTGTTCCTTTATACACACGTCATTTACATAGAGTTTAACTTAGTCTAAAACCACTTAAACAATAGCTGATATCTCCTAGCCGTAGAGGATCGACTAAAGAGACTCATATGTTCAATATGAGACAAAAATCCGGTTGCTGATGAGACTGAAATGAATCAAAATGAAATGAAAAAACTGAAAAATGTCATAATGAAAAATATTTATTCGTTACAAATTTATGACATAATATAAAGCCGAGTCGTCAAACGTAGGAGTACGTACCAATAGCTTTCCTTAAACTGTTCAATATCAAACAGGATGTGTTGAGGAATCTTGCACTCTTAGAAATTTGTTGGTAAATGGCTAGGACAATAAATTATAGGATTAAATATTACTAATAAGAAAACAAGATTTAGATTAATTAAGTAAATCACTATGTAAAAGTTATCAAAACGCGAGTAATAATATTATCTCACCATATTAAGCATCTTTGAGAGCTTCTGTTATATATACTTGATAAAGGAGAAATATTGATAGTAATATGTAAATAAATATACAAACATCCAAGACTCGTGTAAATTTTTTACCGGAATTTGATCCTGTGACCAATGACTTAGTTGAAAAGGGTACCACGCAACTGTATAAAACATAAAATAATATATAACACATAATTTCATAGAATTCGTCATATAAAGCCATAATAAATGGTAATTTAGTTTCTGAGTATTGAAGAGAATCGGGGGCAACCTTAAAATTTCAATAGTATCTACGTGTTTAATATTTTTATTATCTGAAGTTATTCGTGTGTTTTTAAACAACGACAAATAGGAAAATCGACAATACTGACGAAAAATCTTTGACCTTAGAAGCTTATAATTCAAAATTATGATTTTTTTTCAAACAATACTAAAATTGACTTCTACATAAACACTAAAAAGACATAACAACCAATTTAAGAAGTTATCCAATTTGAAATTACTGTAAGAAACAATAGAAGAAACAGTACAGGCTTCAAAAATTTTTAAATTAGATATTTTTTTTTTGTGTTTTAAGGTCAGGTTTTACTTTTGTTTATTCATACTAATGATTCAATGAGATAATTAAAACTAACATGCAATAACCACTTTTGCGAATGTTGCTTTTTAGAATTAGGAATTCCGTTATATTTTTTAATAATATTTTTTTATAATTATCCCAAAATGTAATTCATTATGATTCCAACATTGACTTGTAGTTGATTAAATAATATTATTATCATAATTTATTCCATAATTTCTTCAATGATTCTTTGTCCAATAACGAGACTATACGAGTCAATTTTGATGAACACGCTTTACTTATTCCTGGAGGTTTTCTGTCCAGATTAACGTGATTAATGGAGTCAAGTGGGTATTTGTCTTGTCCGATGTTTCCGGATTGTTAAAAGCGGATAGTTCTAACGCAGGATATGACCGTAGATCTAACTGAGATCCTGGCGAATTTGTTAGTACTGTTCGTTTTGACTACATAATATCAAGTTATCCTCTCGCCGATACAGGTATGTGGGTGTATCCCGGGTCTCACTTGGTAGGCACAACACTGATGGCACTAGGATAGCACTTATGGGCATAGATAATGTGTATTTATATGCTATAAAATATGTAGAATAAATATGTAAAATCTTATAAATCTTTGTAAGCTTGCGTGACAATTTTGAACATTACGTGTGTTACACAAATTAAATGAAATTACAAGAGTAGTTTCTGCCAAATATAGGTCAATTTACAACATTTTCATCGATAGCTTAGTACATCAGGTTACGACACGACATTCTTAATTTACAACGTATAATAAAATGATTTAAGTATCAAATAAACAATGAAACAATTTCAATAATAAAACTAGCATTTTATTGGCAAATAAATCTATAAATATTTTTACTACCGTCCTTAACCAAAAATTGGTAGGTAAGGTCATCTATACACGTTTTACGATGCTACAAATCTTTGCCGCCCGTTAAGTAATGTTGGGCGGGAAAACACCACATCACTGTAGCTAATGACTTCAGAAAAACTAATTGCGTCTTTGTTCATGGCTAAGGAGTCTGTTGGCATAGTGATTAACCTACGTTACATTGCCCCGTACCTCAAAAAGAGAAAGAAACTCTCTTAAACTCATCTCTTCGTTTGGATTTCTGTCAAAACTCTTTTATTCATGAGCGCATAGAGGTTTCATATTGAAATTAATATGAAATACTCACTCAGGCTTGCAATCACTTGGAACTGTGAAAAAATCGGTCTTTATGTCAAGAAATAATGTTAACGTTTGTTTCTAAGATGGACAACCTATTTGCATATCTAAATGATACAAGTTGTCAGAAAAGAGAATTGACAAGACCTACTTGCATTTAGCCTTTTACGTAATGACGTAACAAAGTTAATCTGAGATCATTTAATACTCCCATAATTCAAAGAGTAACTTTGATATGGTAATAGTTTTAGTATGTTACTTAAAAAGTATGCGATTGGAGGTATGAAGACTGATCCCTTCACAAATCTTTTACATTAGTAGACACGGCTTTAGTAGGTGATACCACAACGAAAGTTCCTTATTTCAACCTCTACTTTGTGCACAAATACATTTGATGATTCCTATCTTTGTCTCACAGCCAGGGCGTGGAATTACTTACTGGCACACGCATTCCCTCCTTCATACAACTTGAGTTCCTTCAAAAGAGGCGTGAAAAGGCAGTTTTTTGGCCGGTATGATGAAGGTGGCTAGGGCAGTATGTCGCATTCTATCTTCACATACGAACTCCTCCCACTGCTTACCACCAGGCAGTGTTGAGTGCTTTTTATGCAATACCTCATTGAGTGAGAAAGGTATCGTTGAATAATTAAAATTATTATTTATTTATTATACAATTAAGTACACTGTGATACGCCAGAACACAGACTGCTTATTATGTCGTTGCACGCTCTTTAAAGCCTGCTGCAAAACAAATCGAGTGGTGGGATGGCTGGTTGAATATGACGACGCGTTAGATGGCGTGACTCGTGCAGTTGTTATTAACAAAAATGTTTCACAATATAGGCGTACGAAGTCGTCGGCAGATATTTAATTGTATTTATTGTTTTCATAAGTCATAATAATGTTTCTAATTTCCTATTATGAATTATTTTTACTTTCTAAGGGAACAAAATATAAAACCACCAAAACAGATCTGGATGTCCAGGGTTCAATTCCCAGTTGGGCAGAATTTTTTTGCTCGGTTTATTTAATTGAAGGGCTCTTAATTTAATGGATCCGCTCTCTGGAGTGGTACTTCTGTATATTACAACTTCGTGACCTCAGTCAGCGTTTATGTTCATTCTGAATTGGTCACCTGTAACGTCGTACTAATTTAATTAAAACAAGATGAATTAAGTCCACTTTTAGTTCATACCTTCTTTCACTATAGTAAAGCGAGTGAAACGACGTTAACGCCTTTTTAAAAATTTATCCTTTTTAAACCACGCCGAAACCAGCCTTTGTGTGAAAAATATAACCATTCAATGTATCAGAGCACACAAAATATTTTTAATTGAGGCTGCTCGCGATTAATTGGAATTGCAGTGGCAACAAAATTGTGGTGAAACTAATAAATTGAATGCATGTTATTAAAATTAATTAGCTCACGTTTGATACACACTGTAGTACAAAATGTATATCCAATTTTTAACGCTCCCTAAAGTAGTTTTATTAGGGGTAATAGTATATATTGATGGTCATTTGTACCCCTAGTGTGAGTTTCAATTGAATTGAAACGTCTCGATTGGTTTTTGTTGTCAATCAATTGTATGGAAGCAACAGTAGCGCCTCTGTTGTGAAATATTGGAAACGATTTTTTATCAACTGATCGCAAAAGTCGATATAATTCAAATTTACGCTAGAGGTACTGGTACTATCAGTACCTCCAAGCCTAAGGTCCGAGGTTTGAATCCCAGTAGGGGCAGATATTTGTATTATGAGTACGAATTTTTTTACAAATCATGGCTATTTGTATGTTTATTTAGTATATTTCTGATATTTATATACTTATTACTATCTACATTTCTCTTTTATCTAGCTATCAATAACACAAGCTCTTTATGATGCTTTGTTTGGGCTTAGATAGAAGGTTTGAGTGTAAGAAATATTATTTTATTATATATTATATACTTTTTCATGAAAATATGTTCGTAGTAACATTCAATTAATAAATGTGTGGTAGCACGTATATATACTATTTATTGCAATTTTAACATAAAAAATATGTTAATTTACCTACGTATAGGATATACAATATCCATAGCATTTTTTTGTGGTTCCAAATTTGAACTTTCTCAGCCAAATCATTTAAAGTATAGAAACTTTTTCCTCCAAAATAGTCAGGAAGGGGTTTATTTTTTGATTGGGGGATCCCAATCAAAAAATAAACAATGCATTTAAAGTAAATCTTAGCTGGCTGGTTGAGTGACTAAATGAAAAGTCTCGGCTTCGAGTCATTAATACCAAATATTTTTAAAATCATCACGAGCCGAGAAACGTCAGCAGCTAGATATAGGCTTTTCCCAAGGATCTGCAAACCACTCGGTCCTGCGCTGTCCGCATTTAGCGGCTTCCTGCAACCTTTACCAGATCGTCAGTCCATCTTCTGGCAGGCCTACAAACTGCACCGATACTTTTAAGATACTTAATTGTAATAAAAGAATGAATAAGTAACATCATAATACAAAAACATAATGAATAAAGCTGTATGAAACTATTCCCTATATCACTAATAATTTGATATAAGCCATAATGAGTCATGTAAGCGTAACTATAATATGCTCCGTACCTGAATGCTC
Organism: Acentria ephemerella; assembly: GCA_943193645.1. Lineage (NCBI taxonomy): Eukaryota > Metazoa > Arthropoda > Insecta > Lepidoptera > Crambidae > Acentria > Acentria ephemerella. Next base: position 1,575,597 of record OW971894.1, read on the forward strand.
CTGAGTATAAGAAATGGATTCTAATTCGCTATATTTTTCTACTTTCCAAACCCAAGAAAAATACAAAATCAACTTTGAACGAATGAAAAACTATATATAGATTTTGAGAATATTAGAGATACTTTTTTGTTATTATTCAGATGAATCTAAGTCTTACCGTATACTTGCCGCTTATAACAGAGGTTATATGCATATAAACAGAAGAACAAAAAATAATTGAATGATGTACAACACAAATAAGCTCCTTTAAATTTACATATTTATATTTCCATTTCCATAAATTAGTGTAGTAAACATTCTAAACGTTTATCATATTTTCCTAAAAGCTGCACAAATTTGCTTTAGGAATTAATTACAGTATACCGACCTCTCCGTTATAGAGGCATAAATTACCCCATTCATCAGCCAGCTATATTGTTAGAAAACATCTGTTCACATCATAACACTCGCCAAACAAACTTACAGTTACGATAGCCACACATTCGCCAATCATTGTTTAGGCAACGTTCGATTAATGTCAGCATTGTTGTTTCAGGCACTCGGCCGATGTAAACACAAAGCCGAAATGAGATGAGTATGCGCGTGGCGTGGGCAAGGTGGTACTGGATCGTAATATTCACGACGTGCGCCGCGAGGACCGCCAGCGACTGGCTTGACTGTGCTCACATCGCCACCTGCCGCTGCAAATGGTCCTCAGGCAAGAAGACAGCTTCGTGTGCCTCCAGTGACCTCCGACGCCCGCCTTCACTCTCATCAGACATTCAAGTGCTTGATCTTCACGACAACCCTCTAAGAAACCTTCCGCAAGAAGTCTTTGCCAACATAGGCTTACTCAACCTGCAAAGAATCAATTTACGAGCCACCCATTTGAGATCTATTCATCCTGAAGCATTTTTAGAGCTGAGAATACTTATAGAAGTTGATTTAGCTGACAACGATCTTTCAAATTTACCAAGAGATATTTTTAGAGGCAACGAAAGACTGCGCTTAGTAGTACTGAGCAACAATCCCCTAACTGCGCTAGTTGCCGACCAGTTTCCACCATTACCACATTTACGAATGCTTTTGCTAGACGGATGCAGGCTACGATCATTACATATGAACTCTCTGCGGAATTTAAAGTCGTTAGAAACTATAGATTTACGTAGAAACCAATTAACATTCCTACGTTTGGTCACGTTCTCACTTCCAGCATTAAAAACGGTTTCGCTATCTGGAAATCCATGGAGATGTGATTGTAGACTACGTGAGTTTAAGGACTGGTTTTTAGATAGTAAATTAGGTACCGAGGACTTAGTGTGTGTTGAACCTTCTACAAAATCGGGACGTAAGTGGCGTAACGTTCATAGTGAGAGCATGGCGTGTGCGCCAGAGGTGCGTTCAAGTACTTTAGTTGTGAGAGCTGAAGTGGGTATACCATCTTCATTCGGTTGTTGGGTTCACGGAGTCCCAAAACCTCAAGTGACATGGCTGTTAGATGGTGTGAATGTACATAATAGTACAATTGATTGTGACATGGAAGAAAATGAAACGATTATAGACGATGAATCTGATGAAAGAGTACCGGGAAGCGTAAGGTGGGTCAATATAACGCTTTTGAATGTAACATCCAGTGCAGCTGGCGAGTGGACCTGTGTCGCTAGAAGTTCTGCAGGGGAAGCTAGAGCAGTAATAAGTTTGGTCTTACCACGATCCCAAACGGCAACGGCTCGTACAGCTCCAGGCATTCCCCAGCTTCTAGGAGTGGTTTTCGGTGCATTAGGTATTTTAGCATCCCTTGGCTTCATTGCTGCTGTTGCATGTTGGCATTTACGAAGGCGTACCGTACCACCTAGTCGCAGTTTCACTGATCAAGAGAAGCGATTAATTGACGCATCAGTGGTTGTCAGCTGCGATCGTTCGATCGGAGATATGGCGTCACCTTGTGATTTCGAGCTAACGGAGCAGTCTCTGTCCATTGATGAAAATCAACCAAGAGGATGTGGATTTGACCCTGTACATATAACAATTGAAGGAACTCCAGGAGCATTCCCTCCACCACCAGCTGAGTTTGCTGTACCAGTTCCATATGGTAACATCTTTATATCAGTGCAAGTATCTGGTAGGGGTGAGCCTGGAAAGTATCCAGATTTGCTAAGTGGCGGAGCGACATTGCCTAGAAGAAGTAGGACGTGCTGTACTGTCCCGGCATACGATAATATGGGCCCTAGAGTTACGGCCACTGGAAGCTCGACGTGGTCATTGCCTGGAGCAAGCATGGAGAATATCGAAGTGTCAGAGACTCCGGTTCTTACTCTTCCGCCACCACCACCAGAGTTTGTATCCCTTTAGCCCAGGCCCCTGGTACTGGACGCCTCAGCACTGAGGTGACCTGGTACCTCCGGAACCTGAGTCAATTAGACTATACCCCACTTTTTTTCGATGTATGATAATTTTGACGTGATAACGTACCTATTCGTTTAATTGTAAATATTAGGATAATAAATAAAAACGATGTGTGACATCTTGTGAGATATACGTAAGGTTGTTATCAATATTAAAATTTAAAATTGCATTTAAGGAACTTGTTAATATGTTGGGACTCTGAATGATATTGAATGAAGTGTGTTTACCTTTTTCATTTGTGGAGAAATGCAAAAACATACACCTCCAATGTATAGAGAAAAATAACTCAAAATCAAATGCCATATCTCCACGAATGATCCAATTGTACTTTCGTATAATTAATTTAGTAGGCCATGGTTTTAACTTTTCTGAATAAGTGTCTTCCCAACTTTTGTACATATAATTTATTCATATTATACAATCTTCCCAAACATAAGACTGACCCTTTTTGTCTTTTTGTCTCTCTTTGTAACTTATTGACTATGTGTAAACCTGTACAGTCCACTTTAGTAACCAACAGAATAGCTTCTAAATTTTACTTTGAAAGCAAAATATCTAATGTAAAGAAAAATAAACCAATCAATGGAATTTTTAGTTTCATTTTGTACCTTGTAGTTTAGTAGAATACGGGATAGATTTTGAATCAAAAACTTTATTTAATGGTGTTTTCAAATTCCTAAGCAAATAGCTAACATGATGATTAAAAAAAAAAAGTATTTGTCAATAATAAGATAAAAGAACTATGATTTAACAAACCATTTCCAGCCTAAAATACCGTTAATACCAAAAAGCTTAAAGGTTGTAAAATGAATGAAGCGTTCTTTTACTATACTTTGCAATGTCATTAAGTATTTACTAACGAGAATCCACACCAACGACAGTTCAATCTTCGGAAATGTATGCCTAATCGCTTTCAAGAGTGGTTTTAAACCGGTGTTCCCGCTTTCTGTCGTAAAAGGCCGTTACGACTCAACAACCTTAAAAGGGGAGGCTGATTTATTATTGTTTTTTTTGGAGATAACTTTTCTTTTTCTCGTCTTCCATCAGACTCTGAATGATATAAATAATGTCGGACTATTGTATATTTCGATTCTTGTAGAAAACTAAAAGCCGAGTTCAAAACACTGAAAGGCAAAAATTATTCAACTACCTACCTAATTTAGAAAGTATTGTTTGGAATCCGTTATTCCCTTTTTATTGTTTCTGTCAGCAACATCGATCTAACTCCAAAAATACTTTTCAATTAGTTAAGTTTTTAAATTTTATTATTTTTGCATTTTTAATGTTTTGAAGTCAGTTGCTAGTTAACTTTAAAAATTTCTTCTAAATTTTGATTGGAAAGTTTCCAAGATCAAAGTAAGATGACCGACAGTATTCCTGCGGTCCCATCATCAAGTCTTTATTTAGTAATAATGGAACCAACTCAAAAATAAATCGAAAAGAAAATATTTCAAAGTTTACAAACATACGAAGAAATAAGCATTCGGTGGAATGTTTGTGGCTCTTTTTTGTCGGTTTGTGAGTTTGTTGGTTTGAAATGGTTAAAGCCCATTTCAAACCAACAAACTCACAAGAGAGAAATGAACCAATGTAAAATCAAAAGGATTTAAAAATGTAAACACGAATAACATTTCCTGTTTGAATATATACAAAATATACAAAAAAGGTAAAATTGATTGTACATTTTTGTGCAAACATGTAATTTTTATTATTAAATAAATAAATTTTGGCAAATATTCACCCGATAACCCGATTCTATAAACCCGACATTATTGATTACTCATAGTGACCTTCTCATGTCAATAAATATAGGTAAAAAAGCAAAAAGAAAAAGAAAAACATACACTAACATATACCCGACCTCTTCGCCTATTATAAAAGTAACACGCATCTCTAAACCAATATGTCTGTAAATATTATTTTCAAACACTTTGAAAGTTAAACACTAAAAGATAGTACAGATGATACGCACGTCTGCTTCGCTCATAGATTTACATAAATATCTTTATTTGAGAGTTTTACTTGAGAACACGTTATTAATACGGGTTATCTATTCGTTAGCGAATTATCGTAATACATTAATGATTATTTTATACTCGATTAAGACCTCATTGAACAGTATAAACACTTGAAATATATCTCTGCTAAGTTAATATTACATTTAGTTTTGTTTTAGCAGACGTCACGATAAATGAAATATTTCCAAGACATGAATATCCAGTTTTCACATTTATATTATTTTCGTCATACTTTGTTATTTCGGATACATACTATTTCATAAAGTTTATTTGCTTTATGAAGATAAGGTTTTTTGGTGTTTCAAAAGTACGTGAGACTTACTACTTTATATAATAAACATAACAATAAATCAACGTGAATGTAGACGCGAGTCGCTCATATAATTGGGAAAAACAGTTTTGTGTTGGGCTCACACAAACCAAATCAGGTCACATGAAAAAAAGAACGTTTAAATCAGCAATTTTAGACTTTAAGTGCTACATAAATACGTAGAAATACATAAGCAAAGGCAAAATACAAAAAACTTAACTTAATAAAACAAAAGCATAATACTTTAAAGTTCTTATCAAATGTTTACTTAAAACCGAATTCGAGATAATTTGTGCACCTATACTCACTAGGGAACACCTTGTTTGCTGAATGTACATGTTTTCCAAAGAAGCAACCTTGACCCGAAGGTAGGATTCCACATTTGGTATACTGCTCCTTAGGGAGACCTCAAACCAGAAACTACACTTTCTGGCTTAATACTTTACCCTGTGGAACTCCCTTTTCCTTTATATAGCTGTTTAAAAGTCATTAAGAAGCGTATCATTTGTCCTTTCTACGTTACGAGTTATTAAATTTAATGCGACGCAAACAGCAACATAATTATTATATCATATTGTCTTTACATAATGAAATCAAATTTGATTACTTAAGTTGTAATAAAAACTAAAAACGAAAAATAAATATGAAAAATAGCTATATGGATTATAATTTTTGTATGTATTATAAAACAAAACCAAACAAAGATTTTTTTTTGAGTTTGAACTTAAGAAAACCCTAGAAAATATTCCAACGTATGATTTTATATTCACAAAATATCATACATCAAGAATGTGCTCGGTTGTGCTGTTAAACGTCCGTTTAAAGTTGATGCTACCAAGCCTTTGAAGGACAAAGCTTAGACTGAAAATTCACTTTGGGAAATAAAATGAGCACCGCTTAACTCATTGGGAGTTAACATCTAAAAGCTTGATCTTATTTTGTTTAGGTCACCAGGCTAGATAAAAGTTTTTTTATTGCCTCTAGATATAATTTATAATAGACAGGAAAGTGGGGAATAAAGATGACATATATAAAAAAGTACTAAAAAAATGAAACACAAATATTTTTACATTATTATTTTCTTTGCAGTAAGTAGGAATTCTTAATATTTAAGAAGAACTATCACGCCCATAGTAGATAAGCTGGTGCCTCAAACAGCTGTAAAAAGCCCTGTGTTGAAGTTGACCAGTTGAATCAACTCTTGAAGTGTGTCGAAGTCGAAATATTTTATTCAACTTTGAACATCAATCTAAGCCAAGCAAGTGAAATTTTAAAATTATATTAATTATTATAGCATTAAGATTCTCTTATCATAAAACCGGTTTCAGAAATCTAGATGCATGTCCTCAGGAAAGTTTGGCACTATGCAAGATAGTGAAATATGTGTCACCATATTAACTAACTTTACCACGCTGACCCAATAAACTTCTCTACTAGAAGTGATATGGAAAACTCTCCATAAACTATAGTACAAGCAAAGGCAGACAGGCAGCATTTAATATCAAGTATAGAAAATTTAAAATCACTCCTACTTATTGCCTTATTGAAGTAATTAGAGTGAATTCAAGCTTAGAAGATCTCGCTGGCATAATGATTTAGAATGGTCTACAAAATTAAAACAACGAAACTGACGCTTTGGTTTCACCCGAATGGGTTAGAGAAAATTCATTATTTCGAGCTTTTCCGTGCTTTGGAAAACAGGTTAAGCCGGTCCTGGGTCCTGCAGGACGTGATTGATTCGATGTAAATATAACCAATATAGAATAATGTTACTTTTGTTTTATATTTCGTAAATAATACTCCAATTAAGAAGCAATTAATTCAGTTCTCCTGAACAATGAAACAATTCCAAAAGTGCCACTTATCACGATACGCACTTACTATTCACAAAACGACCTAATTGAAACCACATGAATGCACAAAAACAATAAAATAAAATGCAAACCCCGAATGGAAGGCTCTACAGAATAATACCATAAAAAGTTTACGCTAGAGATAGGGTTTTAAAAGTTCATTCAACGGAGAAAATGGGTCAGTGATAATACTCGTAACAAATTGTTTTGACAGTTACGCAATAATCATTTGGATTAAGGGAACTCGTGAATTACGAGGTTTGTTTGTTTCTAAATTACAATTGTAATTTTTATTTTCGTTCTTTTATTGCGTAATTAATCAGTGTCGTCTTGGGTTGATGTTTGCAAATTCCCCTTTTTCTAATGTTATTTATGTACTGATATACAAAATTATGATTATGATATGTTAAGTTTGTGGTTCATGTATAATTAGGCAATATGAGTAATTCACTTTAATGAAGAGGACACTGAAATATTAAAAAGTATATATATATGAATTACTCATATTGCCTAATTATACATGAACCTCAAACTTAACATATCATAAAACAAGGCCCTGGGAGATGTATCCAAGCATAGCTTAAGACGCTAGTCTTAGTGACATGAAATTTGAAGGGCTTTTCTGAGTCGATTGGAACATTTACTCTTTAAATACAATCAAGAGGCAACTGTATTACAGAGGGAGAAAAATTGATTAAAATGTTTTAGAAGTAAAGAGTTTCCTGTACTTAAAGGCTGATCAGCATCTGATACTTTGGGAGACTATCCGTAAGCTTCAATATTCTATCCATTCAATAGACAGAGAAAAGTAAGCTAAGTTTATTTGGCTAAAACGAAATAGCTTTCAAATATCTTCAATTACACAAAATTTCACTCCGCTTAACGCAAAAATTGGTTTCATGATCCGTTTCTTGTCTATCGCAAGGTGGAACTGGTTAGCCCCTAGTTTTATAATGACTTATAATGAAATTTGAAGATAATTTTTTTTCTGAGTTCCAGTTTTTATTATGGAGGGAACATGTATGCAGGTAAGTAATAACATGCTCTGGTTGTGTCAAAAGAGTCTCGAAATTATATTTAGCGTTAAATGAAGTGAAATTTTGTGTAATTGAAGATATTTAATTTCAGACAACTAAAGTAAGCTAAATTTTCTATCTATCAATGGATTGAATACTGATGTTTATAGATAATTGACCAGTACAGCATCAGATGATAATCCCCCATTAAGAATAGAAAACACTTTACTTTTTACGTTTTAAAATTTACTAATGAGATAGTTGAAACTGACTCTGTCAGAAGGTAATTCCATTCCAATGGCCAGATTTATGGAAACTCTGCAGTTAAATCTAGGGCTGCTGCGTTTTAGTAAAAACGCATTTAAATATATAATTTTTGTATAAAGAAATATTGACAATACTAATTTTGTGATAGACCCGCTTGCAGTGTCGTAGGTCTTTTCCATTTCAATTGTGAGTTTACTGTGTATCGCTGTAAAGGCTTTAAGTATGGGAGTCATCAACATCTCTTATCTCCGGAATGTCGGTGCACCTGCAATAGCAATTGTTATTGTAGACGATGGTTAGTACTTTACCGCTTCTTGTGCTGGTGTGTTGGGGCTTGTAGACGATCGTTAAAAAAAAGGTTTATTCTTTTTTGAGGAAATTGTAAGCCAAAATAAAAAATAAGGTTTTTACAAAAAAGTAATAACAGTATGTGAAACTTTGAAGAAACAAAGGCTTACGGCGGAGAAAAATATCGTGAGGAAACCTGCACACACCTGTGAAGAAATTCTTAGGTTGTGTGTGAAGTCGACCAACCCGCACTTTGCCAGCGTGGGTGACTAAGGCTTAATCGCCTTAATTTAGGGTGGGTTCGAGCCCCTTGCTGGGAACGTCTATGAGCTGTCAATTATGATGATGAATATGTGAAATGTATAGAATAATACATATTTGTTATGTATATGTAACTATTAAGTAAAGGTCTATATATCACTGACAATTAAAACGAGATTTTTTGTTGTTATCTTGAAAACCCTATTTCTGAAAGCCTCTTATTTTCCAATACACTAAATTCAACGTGCGTGACATTGTTTAGTACTTTCAAAGATCGCGAGTGACCAACCCTAATAAGACCTTTCAGGTACCGACAGCAAAACAAACAGAAAAACTTTATTCGGAGTTCTATTCATTAACTAAATGAAAAACCGGCTTACAGTAAGCACGATTGCTTTCAATGCGAGTGCCCAAAAACTTCGCTACAAAAAAATGGTTGGTAATTGAGTTTAAGCATTCGTGCCTGCTATGTTTATCAGCAGTAAGTAGTTGACAAACAATCGTACAAAAAATTTGGTAAAGTCACATTATTGTGCATAAGCAAGTGTTGAAATATATTTTCATCTATTCCACAAAATGTTAAAAATATATTTAATTATTTATACAATTTATCTTAAAAGAAAGCGTGGCTAACGCTTCAAAGTATTTTACCAGCAATTCTCAATTGAACCTTTTTACTAAGTAAGTAAAATTAGAAAAGGCTTCATTTGTAGCTAAAGAAATAAAAGGGCTTGTTTATTTTAATCTTCAAGATTATCTTTGTAATATAAAATATTAACCTTAACAGAGTTTCAAGGTCTGTTATCAAAGGAAATATAAAACGTTTTAAAAATATATACTTCAATTAAAACCAGTCGATTGTAGAGATTATACAGAAATTGAGACTACAGATTTCTTAGTCAAGTAAAAGGTGTAACATAATGTTTTTAAGTTAGAATGCTAGTTAGCATTTGAAGTATGGTAATCGTAACAATACAACCCTTTAAACTATCGCGTCTTACAACACAGAATATTAAAGAAATTAATTAACATGCACAATTACACGCACATACTTTTAACCTGACGTTTCGACAAGGTTACACTGGCCCAAGACACAGCCTCAGCAGTGCACGCTCTCCGCGCCCGGCTGCGTGAGGTAGATGTTTCTTCACCTGCCTACACATCTTTGATGATAGCCTGTTACCACGACCAGTGTAACCTGTTCGAAAGATCAGGCTATTAAAATGTATGTTACCTAAAGTGCGTGTTAAGCCCCTAACTTTCCGCAGATAAGATAAGATATACCAGATGTGACTTGTTTTAGACTTGTGAACTTAGAAGAGTTATCGCCTGCTTGATAAGGATGTTAAGTAACAAAAAAGAGGAACCCTTAACTGCTTCTGTGGTCTAGGCTGTGACCATTTACTTCAAATTTGGAGGTCCAAGTTTCAACTCCCAGTGTGGGTAGAAATTTTCTGTTTGGTGTGGTTGGTCTTTTTTTACGAGAAGGAATCCATTTACGGACCTACCTGCCACTGGCTAAGCGACGGGCGTGTGTGGGGCTCACTCAGTACATCAATAGAGCGGCACTGAGAATACCCACTAAAACTCCCCGGTAACTCCATTGCCCTTCATGGGGGTAACCTGGGTTCTGCACGAGCAATTCACCAGGTCTGGTGTGGTTGGTCTACCGCCATTACAATAAAGTAAGCAGCATTTTGTTTTACAGCAGTTGTGGGTAAGATAGGCAATTCCTGTGTGGTTGAAAAATCTGGATGCAGTTCGCTTCCTTCGTCGGCCTTATCTTCACTTACCAACAGGTGAGAAGAAGGTTAAGTTAAGTTGAGAATAAAAAAACTTACAACAAATATAGCCTGAAAATTTTCCACTTTGCATAAAAGGAAGTACTTAGCATAGTCACTTTGCATAAAAACTTTAAAAAAAGTCCTTAAAACTTTACATCATTAAAATTGTATCAAACATCTGTTGAATTTTAATTTTACACTCAGTGACTTTTGATTAAGGTGACATTTGGTGTGACGTTATTGCATAAGGCAAAATAACAAGATGTTATATTTTTTATATTCTCCGTATGGTATACAATGTTGTTTTTGCTGTATTGTTAAAGGCGTTTTAGTATCAGCTGGACAAGGCAAAGAATGAAACGTTTTTATTAAATTTGTCCCTTAGCTAAGACTATATATGTCTATTTTATGTTACAACCCACTTAATAAAATTAGGATCTTTATATTTTATTGTTCTTAAATAGATGTATAAAAGAACAAAATGATTGCGCGCAAAAAAATGAGGGTAACCATAGGATTATACTGTCGCTGATAATACCTTTTTGGTATTCAAAATATTTGAAATAGATTTTTAGTCATATAGAAACCGGTGACTAATTATCGTAACAGCCTCGTAGCATTTCGTAGACGTTTGTAGCACTTTGGGCATTACACAAGTCGCTTACATTAAGTTGACAGTGGTTATCGTAGCATCAAGACACGTAGCAAGCCGGGCATTACGCATGTTGTTATATCTGAAAAATAATTTGTAACGTTATTAATAAACGTTATATTTTTATAATCGAGACAGTGTTGAAATAATATAACTCTATTGCGTTTCATAAACAGCTTAGTTATCTATATATAAAAAATGTCTATGACGTGATGTTACATTTTGTACATGGTTAAAAGGTAAATACAAAGTTTTATACAGTTTTATTATGAACTTATCAAAGTTTGTTGCTTTAAGCGATAAGATCGTCTATTTGTACTGTAAATCCTTCTGTTTATTCTTTGAGAACATTAAAGTATTATGATAAAGTTGCTAAGTTCTTCGGGCGCTATGGTTACAATTAGGAATCCAAGTTCCGTTTGCCTTAACAACCGGGTTGCTACGGCAATCGTTTATACCCTCTGTTAGCGACGGCTCATATTTTACTTTTTAATTAATGTTAATATTTATTGCGGGTAATCTCGCAAACTTACTTGTACGTCTTTGAATAAAGACACGCGGCGCATCCGACGCCACGCAGTCTGGAAGCATCCGCGAGCGGTATCACTGCTAACATTTTCTTACCTTTTGTTTTCTTTGCCTTAATTTATTGTAGTGTGTTCAATATACGATTTTAACATAGTGAAACGTGTTACATTATTGCACCAGCAAACCATCACCCACAAGTTGGTCTTCGAGCCAGATTTACATGTTTCACACACCGAAATCCAGCATGGTGAACACGCGCAGTGCCACGCGTCGAGAGCGTGATCGTGAGGAAGAAAACACACACGAAGATAATATCCAGCACAACGCCGAATTAACTGAAAACACCCAGAAAGAATCCTCAAGCGTAAAATTGGAGTCGTGTCCGTTTAAAAAGATACCCTCCAGATCAGCTAGTTCAAAATCGAATAGGTCAAATGTGTCTATTGAGACGCGCAAAAAGCAGTTAATTTTAATAGCTGAAAAGGAAAAAGCGAAAATAAGAATGCAGATTATAGATGCACAATTGGAAACAGACCTAGCAAAATTAGAAGACGAAGAATACAGTCCACAAAATAGTAAGGGCTGCACACGCCAAAGTGTTGAGAACTGGATGGAACGAAGTCAGCAGGAACTGAATAGACTGGAGACTGCCCCCGAACATGGCTACCCCACGGGCAATCCACAGTCACAGGCGGTACACCCAGTTGCCGCCACTGAAGGTACGATTCAGATGCTTGCTGCTGCAGTCAAGAACTTGACTGCCTCTTCCAACCACACGAAGTCAGATGCTCATTTATTAAGCCGCATATGTACACCAAAGGACCTACCTGACTTTTCAGGAGATCCACTAGAATGGTTGCAGTTTAAAAGAGCTTATGAGGAATCAACCGAAGTTTGCAGCTTTTCACCCAAAGAAAATCTATGGAGACTACGCAAATGTCTTCATGGCAAAGCAAAAGAATCAGTCTCAGCTCTTCTTATTAGTGCCACTTCATCAGAAAAGATAATGGCTACCCTAGAGCTACAATTTGGAAACCCTGATGGTATTATATCGCGCCTTATGCAAGACATTAAAAAACTGCAGTCTGTGTCACCAGAATACCAAAAAGACATAGTATCATTTTCTGTCAAGATACAGAATTTTGTGGAAGCAGTGCGAGCAGTAAATCGACAGGAATACCTACAAGGTATGAGCATGGTGTCTTTAATTTTATCTAAGTTGCCGACAGTACTTGTGTCAAAGTGGTCTGATTATAGCTTTCCATTACTTAAGTCTAACACAAAATCTACTCTGGAATTATTAACAGATTTTCTGACCAATGAGGCTGTAAAGATTACATCGACAACGGCAAACTTATGCGACATCACAACGCGATATGATTATAATAATTATAATAATAAAAATTACAAACAGCACGGCAGTAATATTAGATCGCAAACTGTGTTGTTACAGTCAGAAAACCTCAGTACTAAGTGCCAATTCTGTCGTGTATCGGTACATAAATTGCATGCATGTAAACAGTTCAAGAAAGCATTACGAAAAATCAGATGGGCGCATGTCAAACGTTATGGAATTTGCTATAAATGCTTAGAAGCCAACCACAGTCGAGATACATGCCCGGCGCCTGCGTGCGACAAGGATAGCTGCGGGCAAGCGCATCATAAGCTGCTTCATTATCCGAGTGTTCCTATTAGTAATAACAACAACCGCGTCAGCCAGCCAAGCGACAGCGAAAACGTCTCGCTATCACAAAACGCGGCTACTTTGACCGAAATAGTGACTCATATCAGTGCGAATACATGTAAAGTGTTGTTGAAAGTAGTGCCTATACGTGTATATACCGGAAGTGATAGTTATATCGATACAAGTGCATTACTCGATGACGGATCCACGGTGACATTAATAAGCGCAGAGCTCGCGGCACGCGCAGGGCTGCGCGGCCGCAAAGAATCTATGCGTGTGTGCGGGCCGTGGTTAAACAATGAAATTGTGTGCGATACTACTGTGTTAGATTTAAGACTCTCCGGCCTAGATAATAAGGTTCACTCTGTAAAAGCTCGCAGTGTTGATAAATTAGATTTACCTTTGCAAATGTGTTCTATTGTAAATTGTGATAATTTTGTACATTTAACTAATATAAAAAATCAATTGTGTAACATAGATGTAAAACCTCAGATTTTAATAGGGCAAGATAATTATAGCTTGTTGTTACCCCTTAAAATAATACAAGGTAAATCAAATGAGCCGTTTGCTACACTTACCACCTTAGGTTGGTCAGTTCACGGTTGTATTCGTGTGATGGGAGGGGCGCGGAGCACGGTGCTCCACGACGCTGCTACCCTGATCGTCTCTGAACTGGAAACCGAGGATTGTGGGGACCGCGACCGCGACCTTCACGAGGAAGTGAGGCGGCATTTTGAACTGGAGGCAATGGGAGTAGCAGGTATGCCTAGATGTAATGCTGAAGACGTTTATGCTGTTGAACAGCTTGAGCAAACAGCTCGGCTTGTAAACGGCAGATGGCAAGTTGGCTTACCCTGGAGAGATCCTAATTGTGTCATGCCTGTAGATACCTACACGGGGGCCTTTAACAGACTTAAGGGCGTTGAAAAGAAAATGGGAAACAACAAGAAATATGCTAGGAGGTACGTCGAACGTGTGAACCATTTGTTTTACAATTACTATGCTAGGGAACTGAAGAACACACAGCGTACATGCAAGACGTGGTACTTACCACACTTTGGTGTAGACGATCCAAACAAAAGTAAATTACGCTTAGTGTTCGACGCTGCAAATAAAACTAACGGTTTGTGTCTTAATGATTATTTATTAAAAGGACCTGATTTACTCTGTTCTCTCTTAGATATTATGTTCCGCTTTCGTGAAAACAGAGTTGCTATCACGGGAGACACAACACATTCCAGTTGGGACAATCACATTCCGGACATTATTCACAAAAAATGGAGCAATTGGATTGAGCTACTTAAGGTCGTCAATAGAATTCGAGTGCTGCGATGGTATAAGGGAACGTCCATTGGTGCGAGTGAGATGGCTGCCAAGCAGACCGCTGCTGTACCTACGAGCCGTAGCGGTGCTACTACGAATGTGGGCGGCGCCTGCGCTACGAACCTTCCATCTGATGCTACGACTTCGACATGCGAGTCAGTACACCTACACAATTATAACAACTTGGAATTGCATGTCTTTTGCGACGCTTCACAGAAAGCATTATATGCACTTGCTTATTGGCGATGGGAGGAGAATAATAAAGTACATCTCGCCTTTATAGCAACTAAATGCAGAGTTGCACCAGTGAAGCTGGTAACTGTTCCGCGTCTCGAGCTGCAAGCTGCCCTACTGGGTGCGAGGCTTGCACGTACAATAACAAGCACGCACAACATTAAACCTGTTCGACGCTTCTTTTGGCGCGATTCGACTACGGTGCTACATTGGTTACGTAATAATAAACGTACGTACAAAAATTGGAAGCAGCAAACAATGGCACTCAGTGGTCTTTTATTCCTCCCGCCAGCCCGCACTGGGGTGGGGCGTGGGAACGACTCATCCGAAGCATAAAAACCACACTGCGTATAGTGCTAAAAGAGCGCGCTCCAAGGGATGACACGTTGCTTATGCTGTTGACAGAAGTAGAAGCCATCGTCAATGGAAGACCATTAACCCACGTGTCCGTGGAGCCCGGTAGCTTAGAAGCACTAACTCCTAACCATTTTATTTTAGGTTCATCTTCTTTACTTCCTGTAGTGGGAGCATTCGATGACTCAGATTTGTACCTACGGAAGCAGTGGCGTACTGCACAAAGATTGGCTGACATGTACTGGCAACGTTGGTTAAAAGAATATTTGCCAGAGCTAGCCCGTAGGCCAAAATGGTACAGTGAGTCAAAACCGTTAAGTATTGGGGACTTTGTTATTATAGTTGACCCGGACTCTCCCCGAAATGTGTGGCCCAAGGGCGTTATAGTAAATGTGTTTCCAGGCAGAGACGGCCGTGTCCGCGTCGTCGAAGTAAGGATCGCTAGCGGTACATTACGTCGATCCGCGTCGCGCATCGCTCCCGTTCCTATTGTGCCTTAGTGAGTGCAAGCACTGGGGTGGGGAATGTTAGCGACGGCTCATATTTTACTTTTTAATTAATGTTAATATTTATTGCGGGTAATCTCGCAAACTTACTTGTACGTCTTTGAATAAAGACACGCGGCGCATCCGACGCCACGCAGTCTGGAAGCATCCGCGAGCGGTATCACTGCTAACATTTTCTTACCTTTTGTTTTCTTTGCCTTAATTTATTGTAGTGTGTTCAATATACGATTTTAACATAGTGAAACGTGTTACATTATTGCACCAGCAAACCATCACCCACACCCTCGAACCCGCTTTGGGAAAGATTTCTCACGAGTAGGAACACTAGTGCTCAGCTCTAGGACGTATAAAGAGTGTTATTAATGAAACAACTAACAGATACCACATTAAGATCAAATTAACTGATTTAGATTTTAATTTTTCCTTGAAATTAAACCCCAAAGTGCTTTTGAATAGCTTTACGTGAAAAATGGTTTTTAGCACTGAAACATTCGAAAAATCTTGAGACAAAGTAATCAGTATTCAGAAAACCTAGCTGATACAGATTTAGCAGGAGTTACCAACTTTTTACATATAAAGCGGTTAATAAGATTTTCTCTTTTTTTCTCATGTATATCTTTCGAAGTTGAAGCCCGTCGCTTAGCTCGACAAATAAGGATACCAACACAGTATTTAAGTAAATGTACTCGGGCGTACATTTGTACATAATGCCAAAGAAAATACATAACAGTACGTTAACTTCGACTCGCGATATAGAGATAATACCTTTCTCCTTCTCTTTGTCACTTAGGCTGTCTCTATCTATATTTTTGCCAATTTCTTAAGTTATCTATCTTTGTTTCATTGTAATTCTACAAAAAAAGAACATTTGCTCCCTTCTTCCCTAAAATGACTTAAAGGAGCCAAAAAAAAATGGTTACAATTTGGACGATAAACTTAGTTTAATTATAATTTTTCATGCTTAATAGACTTCAAAGACAAATATGCCTAAAAATGGCCATTTTAGTAATTTCCTGTTATCGTTCTTTTCTGGTCAGCGGTTGTCAAAGATGTTGGTTTTATTGATAAAAAGGTTAGCAAATGACTCGACACCACCTTATGATAAGCAGTAGAGGAGTCCATATGTGAAGATGGCTAGTGCAGCATGAATATACTGCAGTTTCACATATGGACTCGCCCTACTACTTACCCATAATACGGTGTTGAGTCATTTGCTATACTTTTTATAAAAAAAACAAAAGCAAATAACTAGAAAATGCAAAAAATATAAAAAAGACAAAGTCTAATATGTTTTATAATAAACTAGAGTCTGTTAATTCCGAAACATTGAAAACTAACACTTATAAATCGAAATTGAGATTTTATCAGTCTTTTTATACAAGTATACATGTCACGAGAGTCCACTTTATGTACAAAGACAGAAAGGTTAATTGAATGATTGGCTGGAAGATATCTCTTGCTAGAAATAAGCACGCTTTTGTTTGTGTCTTTGTAGACTACAACATTTACTTTTATAATAAACATTTTTAATAAAAATGACCTACTTTTCTTTATTTACTTCGGTAACACTGTGTACAAAAATAATTTAAGATTCCCGTTATTTCATAAGACTAAATTTTGGGTTTTATTTCCTATGTTATCAAATAATAGTATCTTAAATATAAAAAAGCCTTAGTTTCGAGTGGAGTTAGTATCAACATAATCAACGAATATACATATGCATAGAAAATATAAAAATTAATCACTTTTACTGACTGGCTATTTTTGCTGTCTGTTCGTTATTTAAGCAGCACTGATAAGAATTAGGTATAATGATTATTTTATTTATCTAAATTTTTCAACTTTTTAGTAAAAAATATTGATGTCATTGATATTTGTAGATCTTGTTTGCTCTAATCCGGGACCATAGTGTATAAAAAATGTATACAAATAAGTATACAATACATATAAGTATACAAATAATTAACCAATTGCTATTACATTTATCCACAAGCACGGTTCATATGATAAACCTTGAATGCGCTTAATCAATTGTAAACTATTAGAACTCTACTTTTGTTTAAACAAAGAATAAGTATTAATCAAAAATATTGTTACTGTGCTTTTGAAAATGATGATGAAACGTTAACGGTATTAACAGTAAAAGAGACAAACCTTATTTAGGTTACAAGTATGTCTCAATGAGTTAATTCAACCTTATTCTAAGTAATAATACAACACTAACCTGTGTTATTTCACTGTAATTTATAAAAAAGAAGCCTGTATGCACTTCTTCATTACAAAAAATACAAAAGTTTTAAGGGAACAAAGATGCTTTAACTACTTTCTATGTTACTTCTAGAGATATTCCAGAAATCTCTATACATATATTAAATTGAATACATAGTTCAAGTAATAAATAACTTTAAGTAGAATAAGATTTATTTGCTTCGCATACTCTATAAATTGTTTATTAGTGTCAAAACAAGAGAATCCAATCAATTACATTTTTTCTAACAAAAGTGTTTCTAACTTTGGCATTTACTAAAAATATATTGTTAAGACTATGAAACATTGATATTGCTTATTTAGTATAATCATATTATGATCTTGAGTTGTAACACTGAGTTATACTTAACCCAGATAAGCCTGAAACTAAAATTTTCTGAAAATTTTGAAAAAAGTTACATTATTTAGTTTATTAGATCTTATGCAACATAAAAAAAATTATGAAAAAAAAATTAAGTGTAAGGCTTTCAGGGAAACAGCCGTCCTATATGTAGGACAGTAGGATAATAAGAGGAAATAAAAGACCATTTATGACAAAACAGAATGTAATCAAAAAGTGTAGTTTATTAGATAACTATTGATTATATAACCCATTGTTATATGTAATTTACTAGATTAACACTATTTATGAATGATATGTTTCAAAACACTTGACACACACTCCAACATCACATTTCTTGCAACGTGTCAAACATTTTTTGTGACATTGACGACAGTGTGTTTGCTTCGATTGAGGAATAACCAGATGATTCATTTGGTCTTTACGACTATCAGCATGTTCATGATGGGAGGGTCGGCTAGGCCCTCTTTTGGCATTTTTTCTGTTTGATTCAATCAAAGCAATTGCTACCCTTCTGCGAAAGCCAAGATGATCCAGTTTTCCATGATTTATTTTATATAACTGCCATGCATTATGTTCGGCAAGATCAATCATGTGTGTGAGCAACGGCATGTACCATTTCTTACCTCGTATACCAATTCGGTAATGTGAAATATTTTCATCAGACCGATCCACTCCTCCCATATATTTGTTATAGATGGACACCATATGTGGTTCTTCTATGACAATGTTTCTCTTTTCACTTTGTGAGAAGCGTTTGGCAGATTGTTTAGGATTTATTCCTACAGCATTAGAAGCAATACTGAATATATTATTGTCATGCCATTTAGCAATAATGAACGTGTTGTCATGTGTCGTTCTGTAATCGACAGCACCACGTTCCTTTTTTTTCAGTAACTTCGATGTAATCAGAGGACAACTAGATGTCCTGTTTTCTCGAACTGTCCCAGTGCAACGAAGGCCTTTCTTTGTTATCTCCAGCAAGGGCGTCCCAGTAAAAAAATTATCAAAAACTACGTGGTAAGGAAGGTCGAAGCCACGTGAAATCAGCACATCGCAAAAAGTGAGAACAACGCTTGCACCCAGCCCCAATTCTTTATATATTGGATTGCACATAGTTGTAGCACCTTGGTATGGTTCCATCCATAAAACATACCCTAACCGTGTAGCACCAACCCAAGCTTTGAATCCGTACCTAATAGGTTTACCTTTTATGTGCTGTTTGCAGCCATGTCTACCATAGTAGGGGATCATGGCCTCATCTACACTGTAATGCTCTTCAAGAGGAGAAAACTCTAAGAACTTTTTATTTAGAAGTGTAACTAGGGGCGTACTTTTGTGTATTTGTCTTGCAAATCCAGATTATCATTGACATGAAGGTGGCGAAAAATAAAGTCAAATCTATCCCTAGCCATAGCCGAGCTGATCAATTCATTCTTTGTATCAGGGGAGTTTTCCCAATACATTCTTCTACGGGGGAGCCATGAATAACCACTAACCAACAATATGCCGATGAAACATTTCATATCTTCAGTGGTTATGTCTCCAGGCAAATTCTTTTTGACAGCATATTTATTGCTCTCTGACACCAACAACGAAATAACATCTTCATCTAAGAAGTTTTCAAACCACTCAATTGGGCGCTTATCTTGACAAGCGCCTTGAACATCTGGCCAATTCACGGGATTTTTTGCCAAGTCCCGTTTTCTCCATGCGTAGGTACGCCTACGTTTAGTTCGACCTGTAGAATCAGAAGGTTCTTCTTCTGTATCACTCACCATAATCTGCCCTTGAATCATTACTTCAGCCGGTTGAAGCAGAATGTTTCGTGGCAAATTATTCAAAGTTACATTATCTTCTTCACCCGAATCTTCGTCAGTGAGACAGTCAGGATCAACAGGAGGAGATAGAATACATATCAGTCGTTCTCTATAATCTTCTTCATTATCAGAAACATTTTCTAAAGCATCTAAAATTTCATGCGCGGCTAACGGTCTGTAAAGAAAAAGTTGTATTATTGTACTAAAATCATGTATATTATCCTACTGTCCTATATATAGTACGCTAGTATTTGTAACAAGTTATACGTAATTTATTTATATTATTTTGCTAGAATATTTATTTAGTACAAAAGTTAAGGTTATCAACTAGATATTAACACAGAAAAAAACAACTCACGAGTAAAATATAACTTTTTATACATACCTGTCATTTGCCATGTCTGCAACGCACTTTTATTACACACTTATAAGGTAAAATATAAGGTAAAAACTGTTAAAATAACTGTCTTTTTATTTTTTCTAATAAAGCTGACACGTTTCTTACTGCAAATCATAAGACTAAATAATCTTAGATAAAGAGGGTATTCTGATTTTTTTTTTTATTTCTACTGTCCTAAATTAGGCTTATCTGGGTTAAATAATCAGAATAGAATTAACTGAGTCTGAGAACATATAACATCATATTCACACGAGTTGTAACATTTACTGACTAACTGAACGATATGATCTGCATGTCTTAACTACGTCAGAGAACATAATTTGAAACATGCGGTTGGCTGCTCAGTATTATAAATAACTGCGCGTCATTATAATCAAGTAGAAATTAAATTCATCTGTAAAATATTTAATTTAATTTTTTTACCATCAAGTTCTGTAGAATGAACCAACCGTAGCGGACAATCAGCGACTGCGTCACAATGACGACTTGCCAATTGCATTTAGTACCAAAATATTATTTCACACTTTATCTGTAAAAATTCACGACATTCGTCACAATAGCATCATCAATTCGTTCCCGCCTATCTTTTTTTTTTATTTAAAGCAAAGCAATATTTTTTCTAAGATCCATTAAAGGAGGCTCTGTATTTAGTACCTATTCCTAAGTACTTCCATCATTATAAACGTTTATGGGTGCTAAAATAAAGATTGGGTTGAATAACATTGGGTTCTTTAGGCTGTATAAAGCCTTCTTGAGGGGGTTGTTAAACTGTAGGCTATATTAAAACGATCAATCTTTTGTCAACCTTGTTTGTGAAGTAACGACGAATTATTTGTTAAATACGTAAACTTCTCTTAAATTAGAGACTTGCTCATTACTGTAAAGTAAAGAAGCCGTCAGATAACACAGCGAGCTTTTTACCTTCTTTGACTTGATGGTACACGATATTAAGACCGAAGATGAAAGCGAGGTTTATTTGGTTTTTAAACGATAGATAGGGTTGTCTTCTGTTCAAATATATTACTATTTTTAAGTCTACTTTAGAAGTATTTGGAGTGGTGTATCACAGTGAAATAAGACAAACTGCTTCACGAGCAAAATAGGAGACGCGATGAATCCTATTTGGACATTCTAAAAATACAGATTCATTTTTAAATATGATAACTTATTCATAGAAAAATATTTGACAAGACAATTTTCAACGAACAACAGAATACAATAACATCTACGAGTACCTACCACGTGTATCTAATAAAACTGCTTATGAATCAAATGCAAGGCAGCAATTTCCGTTGTGGCTAGCCACAGTGTAAATGTCGAACCAGTAAGCCATCAAAATAATCGTTCAAATCTGGTACACATAAAATTTAGTTTCATAATGTGTCAACAGCTGGCGCTACCAGTAAAATCATGAATCGTGCTATTGAATTTTAATGATTATTTGTAGTCGGTTGCTTTCTATCAACTATATTTAAGTAGAGTTTCAAGAATGCTAAACACTAGCACCTTTGCATTTAAAGCACACTCATATAATCATTTTACTATATGAGAAAGGATGTCATCGTTTCTCATAAAATATAGTATAGGCACTCGAGTAAAGTGCATTTTATTAAATACTACCAATACAAATCATGAAACATATATATTTTTATATTTAAAACATCTTTATATTTAAAACTCACGTGAGAGAAATGCGCTCCGCGAATATTTACCACGCAATGGATTCCTATGGGCAACCGGATGACATTGGAGCTATATCAAGAGGAATCGTACGGGGATCGTATACTATATGCGCTTAAAACAATCAGACTAATTGAGTAATATGAAACAATTTGTCAATATTATGTTTTTATCTGCGTGAGATATCTGTAGTTCAATGATTTGAGAAGAAAATATAACTATGCTAAGATTTCATAGAAAAAAGACATGATTATTAAACCTTACTGAAGTACTGCTTCCTAATTACACTGTGGCGTAGTTACGAACAGCCAAGTCAGGCTTATTTTGTATTCAACTGATTCTACTGCCTAGAAATATTTCATGTTTTGCTTTGTTAAAAAATATGCGTTCATTTTGGAGGCTGACATCACGACTCTTTCGTGTTTGTGACGTGGCAACCAAGTGCCAATACAAACCGTAGAGGCTGTGTAAAGTTTGACAGTTCCATGTATTTTTTTTCATAAACATGCAAAGGAAAGAAACGTAGTATTTCTTGATATTTATATTTAGCCATAAGTTTGCAATTGGTACAAGTTTACATGGTTATCATGCACAAATATTAAGAATGGATATCATCTGATATTTATTCTCATTACCACTGGAGTAATGCGTTAGCTTTGAACGCTTTAAGCGATATCGAAAACGAAGCAATCCTTGTCATGGTTGATCCAATTGATCAATTGTTTAATATCGATATTTTCAATATTACTATATTAAGCTTTTCAGTTTTTCGCGAAGCACGTAATATGTCTGTCCTAGTTGTCAAGGCAAATAATTTGACTAACAAACCACTATTAGGTCAAAATGGTGGTAGTGGTTATGATTTAATCCCTCATGGCACCCTGGAGACTCTAAGAGACAGCGGTACACCTCCGCTGGAGGTGATGCTTGTCAATTAGAACTCCTCCAGGGGCGAATCCCCCTTTAAGGCTTGAGGACTCTCCAAGGTTCTCGTCTCCTTAAAACCCCGGTAACGCTGTAAAGGTTATCTGCGGCCAACAGCATTAGTCAGTCAAAAAAAGGAATAACTTTTCCATGACCCGAGGAAGGCTTCGAGAATTTATGAATACAATACGATGAAAAACAAATTCGCCATTTCTGACATGAATTGCTTTAGAAATCATCATATAAGATATTTTGTCAGCGTGTATCTGTTTTCAGAGCAGGCTCTCAGTAAAGGAACTGTATTAGCTTTGATTTTATATTGATTGACAATAACAATACGCTAACAACGCTTCATTCCTTTTAAGCTTTGAAATTCATTCAATTGAGCACATATTGTATTTCATATGTTAACCCTGCAATGCGTATATCCGTGATTGGGGTATTATACGTCCGGATTGTTTTTTTCTCATCTAATGCATTCCACGACTTTCCCCCGCTGAGACTCCAAGGCCAAAGATTACGTGATGCTATCCAATTTTGTTGGAGAAACGTTCTGAATAGTGTGTTTTTAAAAATACAATGGTAATTGAAAGACACATTTTTACATTAATAAGTAATTCAACGTTCAAGTTTAAATAAATAAAATTTGTTGATTACAATTTCTGAATAAGTGAAACATGACAAAGTTGTACCTAAAATGAAATCAAAGGATTGAAAGTACCAAACATAACGGCTTTCAGAAGATTCAATATCACTAAAGATAGATATTAATTTTCATTTGCGACACTCTTTGATATCAAACAAAGGAGATTAATTTTAAATTTACTTTGAATGTTTAACGT
Source organism: Acentria ephemerella (assembly GCA_943193645.1). Lineage (NCBI taxonomy): Eukaryota > Metazoa > Arthropoda > Insecta > Lepidoptera > Crambidae > Acentria > Acentria ephemerella. Next base: position 1,599,334 of record OW971894.1, read on the forward strand.
ACTCTTGAATTGTATCATTACAGAGACATTAGCGAAGAAGCTGAAATTGTAAACCTTTCGGGTAGAAATAGGTTTAAGTTTGTAATCGACAATAAATAGAATATTTTCATTTATATATATATAATATAAATAATAAATAAATAAAAGTAAAGTACCATAGTCTCCTTTAATGTTTTGTCTTACGAATATTGTTTTATAATGTGTTATGTTCTGTGTCGTGTAAATGGTTAAAGAAAACATGGCATCTCTGTTACAATATTTTACTTTTTTCCTATCCCTTGTCAGCCAGCCGGCGGTGTAACACATGAAATTAACCTTTAAGAACGTTTTCGTCTCTGGTTTTTTGTGCTTTTTTAATTTTGTGAATATTTTGCTTTGTCAGCGTCCACGTTTTGGCACCATAAGGTAGGAGGGGCAATACACATGCTTGTTCAGAAAATGTAGGAATTAAAACTTAAAGGCTATCAATAGATTAATGATAATATTTAGTATCTCTCATAGTGCTCGTATTGTATAATATACTCATTGCAGAGGATCGAGTGCTGATTATTGTACAAAAAAAAAGAAATTACCCAAGAAAACATATAATAATGAGTAAGGGACATGAAGTAGTCTCCATTTTATCAGAAAATTGCGGGCCTGAAGCGTAATATAAATCAAGTCAATTTTAATGACGCCCCGCTATGTGTACTCTGGTTAATTGCTAAGGGTAAATATTTTTTAAATAGCCCTGAAATGTTTTAGGCTTCCCGTTCACTTAAGACAATTGATCAATAAATTTAGTATGCGAAAATAGTAACAAATAATTTCGCACTCATACCTTTCAATCCCCAATTTAGAGTTCTAAAAGCTTATTGTATCCAAAATAACGTAGACATTTAAGAGTTTAAAGTATTAAATTACCATTTAAAACTGAAAAATTAAAAGTAATATTGATAAAATTATTTATTAAATAAATATATTTAATAAAAGTATACATTATTGACCGTACTTTTCAGCTATCTCGTTGGTCATTTATGCCTTTTAATTTATGCCTTTCAAAGAGCTGATAGAACTATTGTGACATGAACTCAAAAAATGGTGTGAATGCATTCTGTGCTGTTTCCTGGGAAGAAAATGTTTTACGCAGAAATTTGTCGGAATAGCGGAAAAATGGTAGTCAGCTGGAGCCAAATCCGGCAAGTAGATGTCCGATGATGGAAAGTTTCCAAGTACAAGTCCTAAAATATTCAAAGGTAATTTTGTCATCATAGTTTTCCAACCATCGTGGTTACTGATACCACGAACACCTTTGGTTCTTCACAATAGATATCAGCTTGACCTAAAGAAATCTATAGGTAATAACACCATGGAAAGACCACCAAACAGTTACCATCACTTTTTTGTGGGTAAACTTCTCTTTAGAGCGTTTTTTATAGAGAATGCATTTTTCATGACGTGTCAAAATCCGATCGATATCCCGAGTAAAATGCAGTAGAGACGCTGGTAATGTGGACATACATCTCCAACGATGGATAGCCAACAGTAGAATGAATAGCCGTAGAGAATCAGGTGCTAAAATATGTCAAAAGAGTTTGAATTTCATAAAATGTTTAATATTTTTAAATAATGCCTGGAATAATTAATTGAGAAAAGAGTTGTGATAACATTACAATATCAAAGTACCACGTTATAACACTATTACAAAACTGCCTCAACCGAGATTTAAATCTGAAAGCTCTTGAGGTGGTTGGAATATACCTACTAACCATGCGACCTAATCTGGCGTTATTATCATACGGTATCTATTTTATCACTCAAACATAATATTTATACCTGTATTTGGTAAGTTTAACAAGTTTTTTTAACAATGACAAAATGTTCAGAAAGGATTACGGGAAAGAATTCATATAACAAGCTGTGTGTAGAACTTACTTATTGTGGACAAAATCAAATTAATTAAAAACTAGCTCGGTTTTTGGACCTACAAAAACGTCTTCGGACAGCCTAAATGCCAGTTTCGTTATATGGTTGACAGTTAATTATTTAAGCTGCCAACTTTTTGTCAATAGTTAATAAGAGTCTGGATCTTGATGTCATAAGATAGGAGATTCAATAGTCAATTAAAACAAAATCTTAGCAGATATCAAAGATGGCTCTTTTGGTTAATGGTAACTAATGTCAGGCCACCACCATTATCCTATATAATTGTATTTACTTTTTATTATATATCTATGAGGTGCTTTTTCAGATAGTGCTCTGGTTTGGATCAAAACAAAAGCAGATTTCGCAATGCTTAATTTGGGTCAGAAAATAGTTGCGTCAGAAAGTATATACAAAATGCTCTGGACAATGGGATATATATACACTTTTGATGATTTGCCTAGCAAGGTAAGAGTAGACAATAATAGAATGTGACATTAAAATACTTAAAATTTTAAAAGAAAAGAGTTGGAGCTTCTCTGTTTCCAGAAACGATAAAGCACCAACTCTCAAGATACGTCAATTTGAAAGTTCCAAAGAAAACATATCTACAGCCTATATAAATTCCACTGCTAGGGACAGGCTATCCAACGTAGGAGAAGCATGTGAGGAATTTGGGATTGTTCAATGTCCCAATAATAACCTAAGGTGGTAGACATTTAGAAAGAAACCCAAAATGCTTGTACTAAGAGAGTGTATTTTAAAATCATAACCAATTAAACTATATACATAATCTGGACAAAACTCGTTATCGCGATATAAAACCGTGCAGAGCCATCTAGTGAGGAAAACTGGTATTAATATTAATGCATTGACTTTGTACAGGGCTATAACATTAATCATGCTGCCTCATGCAAAGCAAGGGGGAGCTGGAGATAACAAATTTTGTTCGACCCATCCAGAAACCAACCATAGCCTAAATTGCTTTGTTGTTATAATCGAAACTAGAACTTTCTAACCACTACGCCAACGACCTTAGCATTCCATCACATTAATTGCTTTGAGTATAAATTTTGACGTTAGGATGTATAAACAAATTTCTCGATACGAACCCTTATTTGAGCAATATAGAAATTGGCTCAGGAAAATATAAAACGCGATCGACTCGATAACCACTGCGAGGTGAGAGAGGTAAGTTCATACAATATGTAGACATGAAACTGCGCAGAAAACGTTTTACGCGGTTATTGGATGGGTTGGAAAAAATTTACATAGTTAGCCTAGCCATATATTTTATCAAAATATGTTGAATATAGATAGATGTATTACAAAAAATAATATCACCTAGCCGTCTACACGCAAATATTTTAATAATCCTGTATAACGGTCTAATGTGAAACTTCCACGTCCTTCCAATACGTACACTTAACATGCTATAATAATATATATAAAATAATAAATACGGGACTTAACGAGCACAGTAGGTAATTACATTCCTTTTAATTGCCAGACGTTTCGACCAGGTCGCACTGGTCACATGTCGTCTGCATGAGTTAGACTTTTTCTAATCTATGATCGTTGCCTACGTGCTGTGAATACAATGGAAACAATAGTACTAATTTCAACACATACCCGGTCACTTGATAACTTGAATTGAAGAACTAGAACTTAAAGTAAAAATATTGATAAAATAATTTATTTTGTTCCGGTCATATTAAATACACACAAAAATAGCACGGCACACATAACACATACAATTACACATACAGGATAATAAAATGAAGTTCTGGAGGAAAAAGGATAGCAGTAAAATGCGTTATATAAAGAAAGAGACCACTCGACGTCTCTCGATCCGTCAATTCAATCTCGTTTCTCAATTCATCTTTCATCTACGAGTCCTGTGCCGCCAGTCTATTGGCCGAAGCTTGGAACTGTTTCCACTCTCCTTTGTCAATAGAATAATGATTTTTTTTGAGGTGTGAGAGCATATGTAACGATTTAAATCCTTTTTTACACTACTAATTTAAAGCCAAAGTGAAGCCGACTTTTTCAACTTCAGCGACTTTTCGAGCACTCTTTGATTTAAATTTCAACAGCAATATCAATAACAGGGTTGATACGAAACCATCTTTCTATTAATATTATGAAATATTTTTGAATTTTTGATTGTTTTATCGTTGTAAAATGTTAATTTTAATTACAGCTATACTATGGAAATAACATTTCTCAAAATAATTATTTGTTTTGGTACCCATACACAGTCATTAATAACTTTTAAAAGTATACATTCATCTTTTTAAGAAACTTACGTGATTTATAATTTTTATTTCCTTAATGTACAGACTATAACTCCGTATACTTTCATGTCCGTGTATTCCTGTATATTGTAACTTCACTTAATAGGAAGCCATTTTGACCAATAAATTTTAAGGCTATATTTATTTAGCACTTATTAATATCTAAAGATTTATGTGTACTTAATAAGCTATTTTTATTATTATTTATTGCTACTAGGCAGTCCGTATAAATTAAAGCGTAGATATGAGCTTCCTCACTAAGAATTCTGAAAACAATTAAGTAATGGGTTACATGAAAAGCATGGTGAGGGCAGGATCTTTAACTTCTTCCTCTTCTTTTTTACCATTACACAATGCTGGACTGCATATTTTTAGTTTGAACACCATCACTTGTGAAGAGTCAATATTTTCCGTTCGACTTTGATGAGTCATTCAAAATTGTTTATCTCAAGCCGATCTAGATATATATAGATCTCTGGTAAATCCTTCCGTCATATGCCAACATATACAGGTTGTATAGCATATGGTAAAAGGTTTTTAAGGTTTGGACACAGAAATATATCTATACCCAAGAAACACAACATAGTTTTAGACTTTATATCAAAAGTAATATACGCTGTAGTACCTTCTTTGTAGCTGCAAAAATACATTGGCTTTCTACCTATATTATGGAGTGGATCCGAAAGGTGACACTTTCTCGATACTATGTGGAAGCGTTTTATATAAGGTCTTATTGCATAGAAGTAAAGTTTTAACTTGCATGCTTACTTGTGGTTACGATTTCTTTGCTGCGGTTTAGTATAACGGTGTTTGAAATATCCTTCCTTTAAAATTGATATTTTATTTGACTGAAATATGTAATCAAACGACAAAGTAGTAAGTTTTATATATCTGTGTCCCAATTGAGTAATCATGATCAGCAGCGCAATAAGTTATTCCTAAAATAAGACAGCAAGAAACCTAAATTCGTTATTCAAACAAAACTGTGTTAACCACGAAAGAGTCTAACTCATTTTCAACATGGCCGACCTTGGCTTCCGCAATGCGTATTCCGCTCCCTAGCAATAACAAATGAAAAATAGCATTACAAAACACTTCTTCATAGTACTTTGACGCCATTTTTTACAGTATAAACTATCTTTATATTATTTTTAATATTTTTTATATAAAAAAGGAGAGGTATATGAAAGGATACAATAGTTTTTTGCTTAAGCATTTGTATGAGCGGTAGATTTACTAAAATTATTGGTATATATAGCCACAAAATACAGCCAAAGATATTTTATTACAAGTCTATACTGTTTGCGAAAAGACTTTTGCCCCGACCTAATATGTTCTCTTGTCCAAATGTATCATTAGGAGCATCATAAGGTTGTGTGATTGATACTAGATAACAGCGAAAAATAAACAGTAACATGTATAGATATTTACTATATAAAAACAGACACATCCATGACCTATGAACAAATATTCGTTCTTATCATACAAACATCTCACCTTATCTATTTAAACCTGTAACCTCTGGCTTAGTAAATACGGGTATTGATAACTAGACCAGATGGCAGAAAAAGAATTACCTCCAAAATGTAAACATATTCGATCTGAATCTCGTCTATTTACCTTTTATTTATCAAATAGGGGCTCGAACACATCAGAGTTATTTTGTACAAAAAGCGCTTCTTCAAGTATATTAAAAAGCGTTCATTGGATATTTTATAAGTAACAAATCTCAGTGAGGCTTATGGTAGAAATCTATTAGGTCTTAATCTGACGAACAAAATATAAAACTTTACTTATTGATTGTACATCTCGTTATATCACGAAACATAGATCATAATGAATGTTTAAAAATGTAGATTTAAGATGTCCTTATCCTTACAATCCTTCTAAAATGGTTTTATTTTCTTGAAATCTCTCTGAGGTGAAGTAATGTTTTCTGACAATGACATTATTGCATAGATATCTAATGTAGTATTGGGTCCCAATATATTAATAAAATCAATATGGCATTGTTATTAAACATGGTGAAAAAAGATGAGATTTTGTGACTCCTTTCTCTGTCGCACAGCTAGAGCATGGAATTCCTTACCAGCAAACGTATCCCCTCCTTCTTATAACATGGGTTCCTTTAAAAGTGGCGTGAAAAAGCTCTTTTTGGGCCGGCAAGGTGAGGGTGGCAAGTGCAGTATGTCGCATGCTTCACTAGCTATCCTCACATATGGACTCCTCTACTGCTTATCATCAGGTTGTGTCGAGTCATATGCTGTGCTTTATATAAAAAAAGAAAAAATACAAAATCACAAATAAATCATTTTCCCTCAACACAAAACTTATCCGTTGAGGTCTGGTGATCGACTAATCAATCATTTAAAAATGATATATCAATTAAATGTGGCGAGTTTGACATATGGAGGGCATTTACCACTACTTTCTATGAAACAGTCAATAGATGGCGCTAAGCGACACAATGAACCAAAGCATTAAAAGAAAGTTTATAGTTTGGTGACTTGTTTTTAAGGATTGTACGATTATAATTGTAATGAAATCTGTGAAGTACCGAAATAATCAGATACAAGTTTTCAATCACTAGTAGCCTAGTGGCGTTGGACAAAAAAAATGTTAAGCTTACTCGAATAACAAATTGTAATTTCCACAAAGGTTCGTATAAAATATTTTACAACTTTCACGTGAATATAGAAGTATCGAAAACCAAAAAACCTTTCACAGAACTGAAATGGATTTCGGTCGATTCGTTGATTGGAAACAGGGATTTCGTGTCGTAAAACTTTTGTCAAACATTGAGTTTTTATTTCAATAACCGAGGAATTGTTTTTGTTGGCTCTTCACGTTGGAAGTGAAAATGTTGTCTAGAGGTTTTAATGTTTATTTGTTTCATGCTGTAGCTAACAATGTGGGCATTTAATCATACGTGGGCATGGCATCCTAAATGCCCACTTTGTTAAAGTTTTTGTTTGTTTCTTTACAACGTCTTAGTTTATATAGATTTAATAGTCTTCAACTCTTTGGGCCGGCAAGGTGGTTCCCTATCCACCATCACCTTGCCTGCCCAAAAAGATAGCTAGTGCTACTAAAGGCAGTACGTCGTATGCTGCACTAGCTATCTCCACATATGGACTCCTCTGCTGCGGTGTCGAGTCATTTGCTAAACTTTTTATTTAAAAAAATGTTTTCATTTTAAATACCATGTAAAACCTGGCTTTTGTATTACTGTGTGAAATAAAAGCGAGGAACTTTTCATATTGTTACTTCGTAAAAAGCAACCCGATTACTTTTAAAATTTATATTCAAACTCAAGACGAGAATTGGGTGAATACGTTGTGTGCTTGATAATTTGAAAGAACCAATATTATGAAATTTTGTTACAGAAATAAGATACTCATGGATGCGGTAAATTTTTTTTCTCTGAATCTTCGTCAATAAATACGAAGCTGATGTTTCTTCTTAGAATGTGTGGTTTGCAATATAAATATCTGTGTTGACTAGTGTGAATCGAGGAAATTCTTAAACAGCAGCAAGTGGTTACCATCACTAAAAAGAAGCTAACGAAAGAAAGCGATAAGAGGTTATAAAATCTTTAAATGATTGCGAACCACCGGATGGTTAGTAGCATGAGGCGTCCATATGTTCTGATATGCCGTGTGCAATATCAACACCCTGTCACCAGCAAAAACATAAAAGTTCTTTCTAGCTACTATGGCGAGAAGTAAAACCGAAAGAAGATGGTAAGCGACGCTTTGGTGTCTCTTATAATAAAAATAATAATTATTTGTTATAAAATACAAAGGTACTGTATTATAAAATTGATTATGACTAAATTTTGGGTAGTTTGTGAAATTTAACAAGTAAGCAGTGACAATTATCTTTCACGTTAGATAAATACTTTGCTGCTGTGCAGTCGATACTGATCGGTGATCCGCAGCCATTTACCATTAAAACTTAGTGATTCAAACAGCAACGTGGACACAAGTGATTATCTAGACACAAGTGACGCTAATTTCCTTTTGTTTCAAAATATAAATTAAATATATATTTTTAAGTTTTTTAGTAGTAGTACCTTGAGCACTCACTTCTTTTTGACCTACCTTGTACCCTACTCAGAACATATTGGTAATTTAATATTCAACAATAAAACTCGTGTAATTTGATTATAACATTTCATTGGGTTCTCAAAATTGAATTTGAAATATATTTTGAATTTGATATGCTTTACCAATTTTACTGGCTTACTTGCCACATCCATTACATGAAAATATTCTGCTTTCACTACCACATGCTCTCGGGGCCTAATAAGCAATATGTATGTATTAATGGTAATTCAATTCTTATGAAAATCGATCATAATTTTTATGATAAAATATTATTTATTAAAAAGATCACGAGTGTATACAAAATATATCATTTGGCCTTGAAATGTAATTCTGGTGCGTACTTGTAGATGCAAGTTATTATTTCATTCCCGAGCTGACAGTGCGTCGTGTCGTGGTTGGTCTGAAAAAAATTTGTAATTATTAATTATGAACAAAGTACAAATATTTTCAAAAATCTAATTTGTACGTTTCATTACGATTTAGACTATTTATGTACGACTTATATGGGTTCCCAAAATCTTAAAAATAATACAAATTAAAATTATTTAGGACTAACCATGTTAACTGAATTAAATAACCCTTCATTTGCTTATATTTTTAAAGCTTGTCCCTATTTCGGATTAAGTCGTCGAGCTCAGTAAACCTTAAACAGGTTACGAAACGCCAAACGAAATTGAACTTAACGAAGCCTTAATAAAGTATAATAAAGAAGTCATCTATGCAATAAAGAAGAAAGACCTGCTGTTTTCAGTCGAGTCGTACAAACAAATATACAAACAGCCATCATAAAGATAAACGGAGCAGATAAAATGAAACGTTTTTTTACGATTTTTATGTTAATAGTAGCGCAGTACGTTTATTTTTTATTATTTGAATACTTCCATGACGGTATATAAAAGAAAAATGAACGATGCTCGATTTCTTAATAAAACAAGGTTTGACATTTAGTCAATAGATGGCGTTGTTACTTTTGGGCATATTTCTACAAGGCGGTGTTAAGATTTTTTGTATAGTAATGACTACTCTTGCATATTGTTTATTTATTAATACCAATATTTACGAATGTGATTGCTTATATACATCATATAATTGCTAGTTAGTAGAATGTAGTATCATTTATGTCTTCCGCGTTTTACAAATGACATGTTTTAAAATATAGTTGTTGTAACTTTATTCTGGATTTGTATATTACTGATCATCAATAGTATATAATTATTTTAAAATAAGATCTTACTTTACATATATTTGTAAGGAATCGCTCTCAACCTCTGTGCTTAAAGTACATCAAGCAGTTTGTGACAACAACTGTCGTTGTCGGCATGGTGAAGTCAGTCTACACACCTCATGTGAGGTAGATGAGAATAAATAGTAAGTGCTTGCCTAACAGAGTGTTTGATTGCACGCGTCCATCCCATACTTTACATGGCGCAGTCGGTAGGATACGAACCTACGCTCCCAAAGGCAATCTAATTTCGAATCAGATTCAGGTTATCCCATACTTTATACCTTATATATTTCTCGCATGCCAGGAGGTATGTGTCCGGAAATGGGACATAAAGTAAGCAAAGGGCCTACCAACCCTTGCTTAACACAATATACAGAGTACGCCACATAATGTATAACGTCTACTATGGTACAGGCTTATAGCAGGAACAACCGGCTTATAAATAAAGGCGGAACTATCTAAGCAAGTATCAATTATTATACTACATTTAAATTACGGTGGATTACAATTACTACATATTCATTACTACATTCTAACTCAGGTTTTTTAAGTTTTATTAATGTATTCTATTGTATTTAAAGTTGTTATTTAATGAATGCTGTTTTCGAAGAAATCCTTACCACCAACTATCGACGATTGATAAACATTACATTCCTAAAAAATTAAATCATTTATCTAAAAAAAAATCTATTAACTTTTTTTGTTGTTTTTTTAACACTGTTTTACTTAACAGTATGTTTTACCTAAAACTGTCAAATAAATGGGTGGTTGCAAAATTACCCGTAATATCTATAAGTTAACATGCCTCTTTGTCACAATTCTCGGAAACTGTTTTCATGTGTGCCATTTTCTTCTTATTTCGCAGCACTAGAGGTGTCACTACCGCCATGAAGCCAGTCTTGGAATATTTATTATGTTTAACAACACCAACCTAAAAGAAATATGGATAAACATTGCATATTTGGCCAAAGAAAAACAACTATACTCTGCCATCTTTGTATGTGGATTTGAAGAATTTGCAATAAGTATCTAGTATATTTTTAAACAATTTATGTTTTCATTTATAATATGTGAAAATGAACTTTTGATAATATGTGAAAATGATTTCATTCCATATAGATTTAAGTACAAATGTGGCAATACTAATCAGTGCTACGCTTGAGAAAAAACTAAGTGATAAAAAATAAAACCAATATCAAAGGGTAACAAGAAAGATGACGATATTACATAAATTGTTAAGTATTGATGGTGAAATAATTTAGATTATTGTGATTTTATTACAAGACACAAAAAATGCACTTTAAACCTCTAAATTAACGTAAAAAGTTACACTTTCAACTTGACTCCCAAAACATTATTAGTATTTTTGGAATGACGAAGAAATTGATAAAAAAAAAATTTTAAAGTCCTCAAAATATTATTGAGAATCTTATGGTTATCTGTCACCTGTCGTCGAAGAAGCAGGGAGGAAGTCAGGGAGCTTTACATATGACCCCATACTCTCTCTAGATGCATTGAAATGTGTAAAACCAGCATTATATTAACATAACTCACAAATTAAATAAAGATATTGTTACCAGAGCCATAAAAGAAATATTAAAAAAGAAATAATTTTCACAACACACATTATCTCTAGAGTTACGTAACTCAACAATGAAGGGCTGATATCATTAAATGTTTCACTTTGAACACTGATTCTGCGTAAACTTTTTTTTCTTTTTAGATGTTTTAAAAGATACACGAAGAAGAAATTTCTTTTACCTTCTCAAACAAACACGTAATGATGCAAGAAGATTTCTCAGGGAAAGGAGGGTCGCCACGTAAATATTCCAAATCAGTTTCAGTCCCATTTATTTTATCCATGCATGTGCGGGCTGTTGCTACTAGAGTCTTCTTCACTATTCCTGATAGAGGACTTGCTGCAAACAAATCTATTGGTAAATTTTAACATATTTTGGTAATCGTCATCATTTTCAACAGCGTATGATGTCGATGATACGTCCTAATAGCATAGACCTACAAAATAAGTTAAATATAAGCTTTATGATAAAAAAAACTACAAGTAGTTTTATTTAAGAATAAACATCTTAACAATGAATTAAATAATATAATAAAAGAGGATTTAAATTTTACAATTAACTCTCTTTTTAATTTAGATATAATATTAAAACCGATTTTATACGATCATTGTTACGGATTGTTTCACGGGACATTAAAGTTATAGCATCTTTCTAACTGATACATATTCAGCAAAGAACAAGTAAACTACCTTGATTTACTTGCTAATAGATATTTAGAGACAATGACATGTTAAAATTCTCATTCAATCAAGTAACTACAATTGAAGGTGATAAGGTCATAAGGTCAAAGGTCGAAAGTCAAGGTCATTTGAACCGTAGTATTAAATTAATTTTGTGATTTTCAACAACTCACTTAAAATCGAATGCAACTTAAAGGTGTTCCATATAAACATTTAAAACTGACGATAAAAACATAACAAAGAACTCTATGATAGTATTTATAAAAATAAATGGGTTATTTCAACTATTCGCTACATCATCGCTGTAGCTCCTGAAACACATTTGGCTCCCCGTAGCAAATATTCTAGCACACTTCAAAACAGTGAATGAGCGCTTTCTAAGCCATCTTATTCTATGTTCTCTGAATGTGCTCTAGAGGAAAAACCATGGTTATATCTTGCGTTTCCTTTATTTTGAAAGCTGAGATTATGACTGTCTTATTTACGAGTTTCTGCATTCTCGTCTTCTTTTTGTTCTTGATACACAAGAATGATAATGGCATCAAATGATATATCGAATATATTTTTACAAACCAGTAATTCAATCATTTGATTCTTAGCTATATTAGCTATATTCTTAGTGCAGTTTATATATATAGAAGATAGGAATGAAGGTTTATAAATTTTGCGTAATAAAAATTATTCGTCAACAAATATGTCCAAACTATCAATATTAAAAGCTTACCATTATCATCGTTAGCTAACACTTGGCAAACTAAAACTTGCCAAAGAACAAACAATATTTTCTGACGCAGCATATTCTGCGTTCGATCAACAAGAAATATACCGTATAATAAATTATGGACTGAAACCAAACCAACATCTACTTTATGATAAAATCTCCATGGTCATAATTATGTGGACGAATCTGATATCACTGTCATTAGTGAGTTCACTAGACCGTTTTGAAACATTTCATGAACATTTTGGTGTAATGTAATCCTGTTTTAAATTGGTTTCGGTAATTGTTTTGTCTGTGGATCTATTGCATCAATAATACTTCTAAGTTTGATTAAATATAATAATATATGAATCACGCAAAACTTTTGTTTGCGTCTGATTTGATACAGAGTTGACAAAACGCCAACGAATCGCCCAAATTTTTTTTTAATGTCTACGATCTTATTTGACTCCGACGTTACTTACTTACGCCGTATTGTGTTACTTTTTGATATTGTAGCCTGTTCTCTAATAATAGTTAGAATTGAGTTTATTTTGTAGAAAAATACGCATTAAAATACTGTTTATCAAGTCAAAGTCACAATATCTTTATTTAAATAGACTGATTTACTAAGTTCTTTTAAATCGTCATAACAGAGAATATTTAAGGTAATAGTGATAACTTTAAGTGGGTATTAATCAGCTATTTACAAATTGTCCCAGTGATGGAATTTAAAGATGTTTTAAATAATCAAATCAAAATTCTATGCTTAATTTGATTTCTGAAGCATTAAAGTGTCTGACACTTTTATTTATAATAAATGTCAAATGATATATCTAGTTAAGTTACTTGAACGAAAGATATTTTGAAGCAGAAGCTAATGAATATGCAAGATCGATGGAAATTCAGGCTTTAATTTCGAAACTATACTCAAATTTCATAGAAATATTTAGGGTGCAGACTTTGACGAATACAGCTATCGGGCAGACCAATCGTACCCAATTTGTTTGCGGCTGGCTCTGTTACATTGTTTACCAAATTAATGGCTTAGCTCAGCTCTCAACGCGAACCTGCGTCTGATCCCCATGATTTATGTGGAACATGTTATTGGAAATAAATCATTGGTTCGATCGTAATACACTGGACTGCCTGTCAAATATTTCAACGCGTCAATATGTGTATTACTTGTAATTATTGTTCTGACTTCGATTTTAAATGTGACGAGCCGACTACGTGTAGTTTGCAGTTTTTTTATTATGTTGCTTTGTCTTCAATAAAAAGAAACATTTTAAAGTATATTTTATAGTTATATTTTATCTATCGGGCCATCCATATATCGTAAATATTTGGGACAAAAACAGTTACCACCACGCGCCAACGACGAACTATCTTGAGCACCTCTTTTATGTTAATTACTGATATAAAGGTAAATTTAAATGAATTTGAATTTTACATACCTGCAAAAGACAACTTGCACTTTAAATTTAATGAATCATGACGATGATTGACTTGAATCTTTTTCCTGGTTTCCTTCGCCTAATTTAAAGTTCAAACTCTGTATTCCGCGTACTCTGTGTATGTTGATGTATCGTAGAGCTATATACACATCATTTTAAGCATCAGTTGACAGTGACACAATGCAGGGGGAATATTAAACGTGGTAATTATATGCACGGTCTAATTTATGGACTATATGTCAAGCCCATAGAACTTGAATAAAGCCGAGGTCTATGTGTTCTTAAATCAAATTATATTAGCGAAAACTACGATCAAATAACTGGCTTTAAACTTATCAGGTTTTAACTGAAATTTAGGCTTGGAATAGTGTTGATAAGAGGATCCTAAACACAAAGTAGCTTAAAAGGAGTTTACTCAATACGATGCTTCAATTTAATTGCTAAGTTCTTTTAAATAAAATATCTCATAACAATTATCAAAATGCACACGCCTTCCTAGAAGATAAATCATGATAATAAATATGATTTATCTCTAAGCTAGTTACTAGAATATATTACTTAATGAGCAAACAAAATAATATAATAAGACATTAACTTATTGCCAAATACAACGACGAAAGACACGTCAAACCGCCTTATCTCAAGACACGCCACTCACGGTTACACAAAAGAACTCAAGTACAATAAACGCTGGGAAAATGGAATTACTTATGGATATGATAAAACTGCCAGAAGGTAATTTTCGTCTGACAACATTTGTGAATGTTCACGTTACATGTTGAATTCATAGTTGTCCTTGTCGTTATTTAAGTTATACGCGATAAAAGTAAGAGACGAAGTTTATCTCTGGATTGACAAGAAAATATTATTGTATATCTATATGTGTAAACATATTAATATATCATATTTCACTTAGTATAGATGTACATATGAGTCTATTCAGAAATTTGTTAGTTCCCTTGTACATTATCTCTATGTTTAATATATTTTATAAAAATTTGTGTGTATACATAAATCGTTAAATAAATAAATCTTGGAGGTATGCGTAACTTTTATTTTGGACTGACTAATACTGTTGGTCGCAGATGGCCTTTACAGCGTTTCCGGGGTTTTAAGGAGGCGAGAACCTTAATAATTGCGTCTGTAGAGAATCCTTCGAAATGTGACATAGAATAAGTCAGGTTTAATGCGATTGGTTGTGTTAGTCAGTCTTTAAATTAAATAATAGCCTTTTGATATTATCTGTCCCTCTCTTACCCTACTTAGGAGCATGTGTGCTAGTCACTTATTCACTTCTTCTTTATCTGATTTACGTAAAAACAGATTTAGTAACTTTTCTTACCTTATCAGCAGGCGTATTCACTTCATGATATGGGCAACTTTAAAAGAGGCTTGAAAAAGCACATTTTGGGTTTGGGTTCTGAGCGTGGATATGGCTAGGGCAGTATGTCTCATGCCGCACTAGCTATCTTCTTATGAGCTCCTCATACTGTTTACAATCAGGCGGTGTCTTGTGTTTTGCTCTGTTTTTATTTAAAAAAAAACTAACTGCGCGTCGTGAAAATAATAATCACCTGCCTGAATGCAATTGTGTGGCGAACTTTTAAGGTCTTTCACAACTTTGCTTCTTTAATTTTCATAAGAATTGGGATTGATTGCAGTTATTTATGTTTGAGCAACTATAATTTAAAATGAAATTGAGCATTAAATTACCTCCACAACGTTATTGCTACTTTTTTATGAATTATCCTGCTTCAGTATCCTAGTATGAATAAGTCTTAGAATGATGAGAACTATGTTTATTTTGCAGCATATCAAGCCGTAATCAATATACAAGGGTATAAATAATTTGTAAATATCACTACAATCATTTTTAACGACTTAAAAGAACCAAAGAATTGAGTCCGTTTAAAGCGAACAAACAAAATAGCGGGGCCTACCATTAGTCGCCAAAAACTCCACGGGGCAAAGGACTACATTGCACCAGTATCCCTGGGGCCATAAATAAAACTACATTAAAGAAGAAGATTTGGCTGTATGGCGCAATGCTTTTGCCTGTCCCTTTTTGACGAATTTTCTTCTGCACTTAAAGAGGCCTTTTTGATTTTGATCTGCCTATGGTATTACGATAAAAAGTTCTTACAAAGAATACTAATAGCAATAATAATGAATATAATAAAGAAAAATAATGCGCAGTATGAATGTGTAAAACTTGAGGCCGGAAATGAATATTGGCGACGTAACTCACACAGGATATTATAGTTCATGCATCATAGCGAATAAATCGGATAACCTGTACAGTTTCATTGTGAAATATGGAAAATTAATATTTATGTGGAAAGAAGTTCCCCCTCCCTATTAATTTTTCTTGTTATTCAATGCTATATAGGATTGGACACAAACATGACCTCATTCCGTTTTGCTAGTCCGTCATGAGCATGCGTGAACGTAATCTGTCAATTCAACACAACATGACAAAATTATATTCAAATTGGTGTAGTCGTTGTTGAGTTGTTGTAACTAATCTCATGCTGTTTTTTTTAATAAAAGCAGCAAGAAGTATACGGAACACCTGATAGAAAATGGTCACTGCAACCAATGGACGCTTGCATTTGCACAACTGTCACTAGTGCATGTCATCTTTAAGCTTCTTTGTAACGCCCAGGCGTTCACCACTGTTGCTTCTTCACGTTCACGTTGGGTTAATAACCTCGCATATCCGAGGAGTATATATTTGAGTTGATTAGGGGTACTTGGGGTCATCGACCATTACTTCACCTCATACTGCCTTGCATAGGGACCTTGCAGAATGGCTGTAAGAAACAAAACTGGCAAAACTGAGCGAATCAGTTCAACAAATGATAGCCTTATCATTTGTTGAACTGAGTCGCTCAGTTTTGCCATTCAGTGAGTTAATACGATCAGTTTTGGGATACTTCACAATCAGTTTTTGACACACAAGATCTAAGAGTACGGTACGTATAAGTTAATTTACTTATTAATTATTATAATATATTAAATTATTATATAATTGCGACTATTTGTAAATACCTAGTTAATATCCACTTAAACTTATCACTATTACCTTTAATTACATTTGTTTATTTTTTCTCATACATATTCCCTGTTATGACGATTTAAAAGAAATTAATAAATTAGTCTATTTAAATAAAGATATTTTGATTTTGAAAAAATAAATTATATATTGAAAATACTTCCCAATTTAGAGTGATAGTTCCATGTAACGGAAGCAGCAAAAAGGATCATTATTTGCTATTAATCCGTACAAAATTACTGAATTTACACAGTTCCGTATTGATTTAACCTTTACTGCGGTGTGCGGCCAGCCGCAATCAACTATACATGGTTCTATTCTGTAAGCTAACATAATTAGCTGCCTATTTCTGTGTTGTTATACAGGCAGAAAATCAGGTATGTTTAACATAACACATATTATTTATTTATTCAACAATTTATGTACACATTAAGACAATAAAAAAAGACATCAGAATAACAGAGAATTGTGCAAAGGTACTGCTAATTTCTATAAGAAATCACGACGAAAAGTGACAACGAAAGGTAGAGGGGCGTGTACCAATATTAATATAATTAAACACATAAAAATTAATACATATATAATATTTACTCATACACATATATATATACAAATACATTCGTCCACATATACGCACAATATATTTAGATATACTGTAAAGAGAAATGTGTAATGTTTAATAATTTTTGAGCAGTTATTTTGCGTAGTGCGAAGTGCTGTAGTTATGATTAAGAAAACTTTCAACTCAAAAGTTTTCGTAATCTTTAAAGTTTTCGTAGGCTTATGCTTATAATAGGGAAACAAACTATCTCGCAGCTTCACCAATAATTATATTTTGTATTTACTTGACAGTACTAACAAAACACAATAACAATAACGTCATATAAAATTAAAACAATATATATAAAAAAGTATGCGCTCGTGCACAACTGGAATCTTTCTTTCAAAGCTAAATTCGAGCTCTTTAATCCTTTAAAAGTCACATTAAGCCGTTGTTCCTGGTTGGTTCAGCAAACAGTTTTACCTACTAACCCGCATTGGGCCATTGTGGTCATGTTTTGGCCCAAATTCTCCGTCTGTTTTTAATGTAAGAAGTCGACCCAATAGTCAGAAGTATCAATATACTTCCGACTGCTGGTCTACTGAATTGTATGTGGATGATGATGATGAGGATTATATTTTGATAAAATCAAAATCAAAATTCGCAAATCAAAATTAAATAAAAGTTAATTAGAATCAAAATACAAATAGAAATACAAAATAATTATAAAATTAAAGTGGGAGAGTTTAGGTTGATAAAGTAATATCTTATATTTAAAAATAGGGGAGGTGCATGCTGCTCTACCTATTTTCGCATATGGACTTCTACTGCTTACCTTCAGGTGGTTACAAGTCATTTGCTGTACTTTTTCTGTCCTAGAAATTTGATTTAACTGTGTTTGCTAATAATACAGTAATAAATATAGTACTGACTCTGAATCAAACAAATAAACAACCAAATGCCAAGTTGACCGATATATGGCGTACATAAATCTTCTTAGAAATTTTCAAACCATACAATTTGCCAATGCAATACACTTATCTCCTAGCTCAGGTGAAGTTTCAACTAGTGACTCGTTCTTAATATAATATACTTTGAGTAGTGAATTGTTCAGAACTTGGCATGCAGCCATACTGTATTGATTAGCACTTAGAATTTTGAATATTAGAATCGTTAGTTGGGAAATATGATTGGGAGGTCAAAGCTTAATTGGTTAAGACCGTTCTTGATATCAATAGCGTTTTAAGTAAATTCTAAGCCGGTTTATTGGATTTAATGGAGCAGTTCTTTGTATTTATTTAGTTTCACAATTTCTATGAATTAATTATTCAATTCTATGGATCATTATATGACCTTCTTCTGTCAATTGTATGATCATTATGCGTAATCAATTGACGTCCGTTATATGGGAAATATATAAGTACATTAGTCAATGTATAAATCCATTGCCTTATACAGACTTCAATTTATATTACAATACTAATATTTCTCTCACCGCCACCATTTACCACCTATTATCACCACCTATTATGTAGCACAAATTAACTTTGATGATATATTCAGTATTTCTTTTATTTGCCAGTAAATGAGTAAAAACATAGTTCAGATATGGGCACTTCGTCATTTACGACCCATGTCGATCAATGTATAGACACAAAAGTGCTCAATCAATTGCAGTCGAATGTGATCAGGGAGAAGGTCCGAAGCAGTACGAAATCCCATTGATATTTTACTTAATTTGCAATTAAAAATTATCAAGTAATAAATTCAAAGCGAAGAAAATCTCTAACCATAATCAAACATCGCAATCCCTACAACCTCATAAGACACAACTCCATTCAAACCTGGAAGAATCTTAAGACAAAACGTGATACAACTCGTCTCTTGCTACAGGGCACAAGTCAAAAAAAGGGCAAAAAGCCGAGAATAGCACAAAAGCGATGGCTATACGATTCTAGAATGTCCTTTTTGTACGCGAAATGTTTTTGTGAATAGAAATATAAATATGTTATATTCTTATGAAACAGGAATTGGTAACATTTGCAATGAATAAAAATAGCATATGCTTCTTATTACAGATGATATTATGTTTGATAAAGTTGAAACGAATGAGTTGATTGATGATTGATTGCCTGATGTCAAATAGCACATATAGTTATCTGTGATAAGTAGCAAGAGAAGGCCAGTATCCAAATGTAAATATAACTAACGAAGCACGAGACGTACTGCTATATCTTACTCCATACAGGGAAAACAATATTTATATTAATTTCATTTATATTTAATTTTTTGTGTATGTTAATTAATGTTACCTATTATATTGGCTAAACTGCAGAGGTAACGAACACCCTAGAGCCTCTGCAATTGCGTCGCGACATAGCGTCGCTTAGTGACTTTAATCGTTTGTACTATGGATAGTGCTCTGAAGAGGTCTTCGACCTTATCTCTCCCTCTCCTTTACTAGTCAGGAGTACGCGTGCTGGTTTACATAGTCACTCCTTCACTGATCAAGAGATTATGTGACCTTTCCCTGTCGCACAGCTAGAGCGTGCAATTCCTTTCCGTCACACATATTCCGTCCTTCATACAATAAGGGTTCCTTTAAAAAAGACGTGAAAAAGTACTTTTTGGGCCGGCAAATTGAGGGTGGCTAGAGCAGTATGTCGCATGCTTTACTAGCTATGTTCACATATGGACTCCTCTACTGCTTATCATCAGGTGGTGTCGAGTTATTGGCTGAGCTTAATATAAAAAAACTAATTATATATGATGTTGATATTTATTACTGGATTTCTAGGCTACAACTGTAACCTATGTAGTCGCGAGCCACACTCATTGTATACCAAATAAAATATTTGTTTCGTATAGCAAATAAAATAAACAAAACGCCATTAAGAGCTAGTAGCTATATAATCAAAAATTTGATAAGGAGCTCCATGTGTTCACTACTCTTTGGTTCCGATTACGAAAACGAAGCAACTTTTGTTACTGGACAGTTATGGCATACGACCCAAATCGCAGCGGAAATTTAAGCTTATGTGTCCTTTGATACTGTTTGAATATCAGAGTTTCTAGAAAAACAAATGAATACCTGTAAAAATCCTTCATCTTCCCTTTTTTTCTATCTTTCTTATGATAATTACTTTTTGTCTTTGGTGCATTTATTTCAAAACTGTAAACTTCTAATTATTTTGTAAAAAATGAAAATACGTTTGTTGCTAGCGCATAACTGGTTACAGAATTTGATTGCGCAGCCTATTTAGCTGTATTTAATTTAATTCAAAAAGGCACCAGATAACGAAGCAAGAATCAACATGCTTCTAGGTGAAACACAAGCTAGCACAAGTATCTTAATTTCTAGCAAGCATCTATAAAAAAACAGTCCGTCGTAGTGTCGTACTCGACTCACGTCTCACAATTTCCTGCTAAAGTCGCCGACTGTCTGACACCTCACGTTATTGCGTCCTCATGACGAGAATTCTCGTTTTTTCTCACTTTACGTTCGTCTACTGTTCTTATTTCCTTAGTCCGTCAACGTGTAATTATGATTGGAGAGGTTTCAGCGAATAATGGCGCGAATATGCTGTTTTGGAGTTGAGACAATGGAATACCCGACACACGGACTATTTAAATGTCGCATATCGATTCTAATAAAGGTAAAGGTCATTAAGGTTGTTTTGTAAATTAACATTGCATGTTAGTCGAATGGGGTCTTCTAATTTGTTATTTACTTATTAATACTCATTATTGTTTAATTTCGTTCGGATGCTGATCTTAATTTAATTATCCTGTACTGATAAATCGTCATTGCTAATGATACAATTGGTTAAATTGTAAAATTGTAATTGTTAATCGTATTCCCACCTTCTTACAAAATGGGTTCCTTTACAAGAGGCGTCAAAAAGGACTTTTTGGGCCGGCAAGGTGAGGGTGGCTAGGGCAGTATGTCGCATGCTTCACTAGCTATCTTCACATATGGACTCATCTACTGCTTATCATCAGGTGGTGTTGAGTCATTTTCTTTATATAAAAAAAATCCTTACATCATTCTAAAATAAGTTGCAAGAGCCTTTGAAATTTTATTGCTTGTCCGATCGTCTTAAGTTTATATAAGGTTTTATGCCTTGTTACGTAGAAGCTTACTCAGATTAGAATTTCACACGGCCTTTTAGCTCCCAGTAGAAACTGAACGCCTCTTTATGATTAAGGACTTCTATTTTTCCTTGTTAGTGTTTCTCGATTTAGAATCAACTTGGTAGTGTTGTTTGTTTAGTTTAAGTTTTATCATATCACAATTACTGAAAATGTTATCGATGCTTAAATAAAACTTATCATTTTGCGCCTCATAATAGTACAGTACAAAACGTAAATAATATGTTTCATTCAGTAAGTTAAGGAAAAGGTTTTAATTGTAATTGCCCGAATAGAATACGCTAATATGCAGACAAATGATAGTGTAAAAAAAAAATAAGACCTTTGTCATTCTTAATTTGAAAAATTAAATATAAACTTCTATACTCTTTTTATAATAGGTATTTTCGCTCTCTCGCTAAGCCTTTGCAATAATTTTCAAGCTTCTTGTCTGCTCTCAATATCATCACAATCTAATGTCAGTTTAATTAAAACTACGACAGCTTCGCTACGAGTTTTCGCTACAGTAAATACTATTTTCTCATTTCCTGATCACAGCGGTGTGTTTGTCAACACATTTGCTGGAATGTGACCAGAGACGGAACAAATAAAATGTCGTATCATCACATCGAACGCGTAATATGTTTTTTTTAGTTGAGCTCGATTTCCTATTGCTACTTAGTAAGTCTAATGGACTAAGTTATACTTTTAAATAGAATACGTGGAACTGGATTTTAATTTTGGCTAACGTAGCTTATCTTACCTTTTTTCTCTAACTAGCTCGAAGCTTAGTCATTGCTATCATCATTACAAAATTTAAGAGCGTTTATGTAACTAATGTCTGCCTGTTGTTTCTATCTCTCTCTCTTTAGAAGTTACTCTGTACGAAGTTGAAAACAATAATATTTAGATATATTTTTGTTGTTTCTTTAATCCCTTCATTCATATAGATTTCATAATATTTCAATTAAAACATAATTTATTGACTAAAATATTTTTTAGAAGAATATAAAATATAACCACTGCACCACCGTAAATAGAATTTATATAATCTTATCTTTTTTTCTTTTTCATAATTTATACCTTATTCCTGCACAAGCGCTTGTGCAGGAATAAGGTCATAATTATGATAAGAATTATATAAATTAATATAAATATAATTTATGTAAAGAAGTATGTGTTTGAAATAAATATAAAATAATCTTTATATAATAAGATTTAATATATTAATTATAGATAAGTTCCCTACACAAGCATCAGTTTTCTACCAACATTAATATTTATTATTAATTTAGTTTTCTAGCAATTGAAACAATCAACGTAGAAGCTTCTATTTCAAGTTCAATTTATGTGACACTTATGTAATTTACCTAATTGAAAATGCTTTCTATTATTATTTCTACAAAGCGTCCGGTTGATGGGATGACTATTAGTATGTACGAGATGTTGTTACAAGAGGAGATCATATGTGCACATGTATACAAGCGCTCTGGTTTCCATTTCGATTACAAATCAACTTTCACTATATTTGGTCCTTGGATGGGTCAACCAAAGTTTGGCATCGCGAGCACCTCCATACTTCAAAGGCACGATTATCCTCATTATAACTGCTTTACCTTCCAAGCCAGAGAGCTTGCATGTCAATAATGGCAATGAGACATATAAAGGCTGTTTGTTTGTTTGTGTTGTATATAGGATGATGATAATAATGATGTTAAGAATACTTATGCAGTTTCTACCTAATATTTCTATCACAAGATCGTACTTAAGGGTACTAAATCTATATGTTATTGTTGGGAAGTTGCATCAGCTGGGGGTCGTACAGATCACAAAAACTCCTTCTTCCGTAAAAAATAAGTATATTTTCGAAGATATTAACAAACAAGATATAATACACCCGTCTCGGCGGTAGCTGTTGAACGAATAGTAGTCGAGTCACGCGACGGCCGCGTCTACGTCACTCTCACCGTACAAGTCCGTTTAACATAGGGATTCCGGTTATGAATTTTGAACATGCCCCCGGCCTTGGAAGCACAGGTTCCAAAGTTTCGTATTCCTCTAGCCTTTTTTCCGGTCATTGTAACAGCGGGCAGACCTTCGAGAAAGCTCGGCGGATGGTCCCAGAAGCTGTACGTACATCTGCTACACGGTTCACGCCATCCTTTCCGGGAATCACTCGCACGACTCTTCCCATTCGCCATTTGAGAGGAGGGAGGTTGTCCTCCTTTATAAGGACTAGGCTATCCAAAGCAATATCATTGGAGTTGGTCTTCCACTTCACCCTCTGCTGTAGCTCTCCAACGTACTCCTTGGACCAGCGCTGCCAGAAGTGCTGACGTATCTGCTCCAACCGCCCGTAGCGTGTCAACCGTGTAGCAGGTTGTGCAGAGATGTCCTCGCTGGTAGTAGCAGTCAACGGTCGACCGATGAGGAAATGACCAGGCGTTAACGGGTTGAGATCAGTAGGATCTGCGGACATAGGGGACAAGGGACGGGAGTTGAGGACAGCCTCGATTTGCGCCAAAACAGTGTTCAACTCCTCGTATGTAAGCTTAGCATTACCGACTACTCGTCTTAGATGATATTTACACGATCGCACCCCACCTTCCCAAAGACCACCAAAATGAGGTGAGCAAGGAGGAATGAATTTAAATTTAATACCGTCACTGGCAGCAAATTCTATTATTTTCTTAGAATTATTCTTTAAAGATAGCATGAATTCTTTTTCAGCTCCTACAAAATTCTTCGCATTATCAGAAAATATGCATCGCGGCTTACCCCTTCGACTTATGAATCTTTTAAAAACAAGAATATAATCCTCTGCAGTAAGGCTAGTGACAAGCTCCAAATGAATCGCACGAGTTACAAAACAAATAAATAAACAAATATAGGCCTTTGTCAAAACAGCCCCCCTGCCTTTTCTATTTAAAATAAATATAGGTCCTGCGTAGTCTACACCAGTATTCAGAAAAGGGTACCCAGATTCCAAACGCTCTGATGGTAAATTACCCATAATAGGTGTCAAAGTCTTACCCTTAATACGAGTACATATAACACATTCACGTATTATCCTCTTTGCTAGGTTCCTTGCACTCAAAGGCCACCAGTTCTCCCGTATATTAGCCAATAAAAGCTGTGAACCCGCATGCAATAGTCTTTGATGTTCGCTTCTAAATAACAAATATGTGAAGTGATGTTTACTACACAACAAGATTGGGTGTTTCTTATTGTAATCAAAACTAGGCGCGTTACATATTCTACCACCAACTCGAATCAAATTATCATCATCCAAAAACACGTTTAACCCTAAAACTCGATTTGTTTGCATACATTTTTTAAGACACTCGTTATTCGTCAAACAATTATAAACCTCAGCGAACGAATTATTTTGAACGTGTCTCACTAACATTATCTGTGAAGCAGTGAGCTCGTCAACGGATAGAAAACCGGTTTGGCGATCCGCGTCGCTCTTGCGGCTCGGGCGAAGATTTTTTATAAAGCGCAGTACATACGCGCCGACTCGCAATAATTTATTATAGGATGAATAACGTTTAAAATCAAATACACTATCACTCAATGCAATTACTAAACTTGAAGTTACTAAACGTAATTCCGGTAAATTATTCGTATTCTCATTATAGTTAAAATCATTATTGTTAATTAAATTCGTATCATTATTCTGTAAATATGATGGCCCATTCCACCACAAATTATTATCTTTTAATTTATCCAAAGTGACCCCTCTAGACAACAAATCGGCAGGGTTGTTATCCCCCTTTACGTGTAACCACACTGAATCTCCTGTTAAATCGTTTATTTCGGACACTCTATTTTGAACAAATGTTTTTAACAAATGTGGTGACATTCGTATCCAACCCATGACTATCGTGGAGTCTGTCCAAAAATATACCCTTGTAAATGTAAGTCGCAAACTATTAATAATTTTTTTATAAAGTCGAGCACCTATCAACGCACCGCATAATTCTAGCCGAGGTATGGAAATGGTTTTTATCGGTGCAACCTTACTCTTTGCACATAATAACCTGACCGTGACAGGTGAATCGTCATCATACGTCCGTATATAGGCGCACGCGCCGTATGCGCTCTGTGATGCGTCGGTAAATATGTGTAGCTCAGTGTATCGTGTGTACACCCCCCTTACATGACGAACAACTCGTAACCCATCCAGACATTGTAGCGCATGAAAGAATTGTCTCCACCTTACAGCGATTTCATTATTTACAGGTGTATCCCAATCGATCTTACTTAACCATAATGTCTGTAATAACGTTTTTAACATTATAGTGGAGGGTGCTAAAAGTCCTAATGGGTCGTAAATCTGAGAAATTACTGATAACATTGTGCGCTTAGTAATTTGTGAAATATTCTGCGTATCGATTTTAGTAGTGTAGTATAGCTCGTCACAACTGCTATACCAGCCTAATCCGAGTGTTTTATTCTGCGCCTTATCACTTGCAAAGTGTATCCTATTACTATCTAGATTGAAGTTGAAATTCCACTTGCGTAATGGAAAACATGCAGATTGCAATACATCAGCCGTATCCTGACACAATTTTAGCAGGACCTGTAAATTATCGTGACCCATGACTACGTCATCGACAAACATGTCTTGGCTAAGCACTCTGGCCACAGACTCGTTGTCGCATTCACGAGCTAACTGTTGAATACACCGCATACTCAGATAGGGCGCTGATGCAGTGCCATACGTCACAGTATTAAGTTGGTAAGTTTTTAAGGGTTCAGTAGGGCTTTCTCGCCAGATAATCATCTGCAGGTTTCTATGGTGGTCTTGAATCAGTATTTGTCTGAACATTTTCTCGATGTCAGCACAGGCCACGTACCTATACTGTCTGAATCGTAACAAAATATTAAATATATCATTATGTAACGCTGGGCCAGGCAACTGGATGTCGTTTAATGACTTATCGGAAGTTGATTTCGCGCTCGCATTAAAAACTACACGTAATTTCGTAGTAGTGCTATCCTCCTTCAAGACACCATGATGTGGCAAAAAATAATTAGGCTCCCGGACTTCGTCTATCTGTGTCATGTGACCCAAATCAATATATTCACGCATGAAATTGCAATAAAGTGTTTTATATTCTTTCGAATGTTCTAACTTACGTTCTAAAGATAGGAATTGCCTTTTAGCTATCGTAAATGAGTCGCCAAGAGAATCAGCTGACTCCTTTAAAGGCATGCAAACAGAAAACCTACCATTTTTATCGCGCTTAGTCGTATTAAGAAATGCTTCTTCACACTTCCGTTCATCATGCGTCAAAACCGGTTTCGTATTTTGTGGCAAATCCTCCAATTCCCAAAATTTACGGAGCTGTATATCTAGGGATTGCGTATAATTACATTGCACTTGGTTTATAGACAAGTGGTTAGTATGTATAGGACCCGATAGAAGCCACCCTAGCTTCGAATTTTGTAGATATGGCCCGCTAGACAATCGTATCCTATCACCCGTTAAGAGCTCCCAGAATACATCAGCACCAATCAATAAATCTATCTCGGCAGAAATATTGAAATTAGGATCGGCAAGTCGTATTTTATTTGGGATACGTATAAGTTTAAAATCTATGTCTGTCGAGGGCAGATTACACGTAATTTGCGGCAAGACAAAACAATTTAATCGTTTATTATAATCGCATATTTTTGATCGTATAAAAATTTGACACGAATGATTAAGCTGGGTGACGACTTGACCAACACCAGATATTCGAGTAGTGGACTGTATCTTAGGCGTATTTAACCGTTTAATTAATTTTTGCGTAATAAAACAGTGCTGGCTACCGTTGTCGAGTAGGGCACGCACTGTATGAAACTTATTATCGTTATCTGCTACTTCGACTAACGCAGTTGACAATAAAACTTGTTGTGATACCGGTACAGACTCGATTGGTAATTGATTAGCAATGGAATGCAACACGGCGGAAGAATTAATGTGTGTGTCAGTGTCGCTTGCTCGTTCTGATGACTTATCGGCCGTACTGACGAGCATTACTTTCGAATTACCGTCTATGTGTAACAAACTATTATGTTTGCGCTGGCATTGTTGACACGCACTAAATAAACAATCTTTAGGCGCATGCCCTGCGCGCA
This sequence comes from Acentria ephemerella, assembly GCA_943193645.1. Lineage (NCBI taxonomy): Eukaryota > Metazoa > Arthropoda > Insecta > Lepidoptera > Crambidae > Acentria > Acentria ephemerella. The sequence continues at coordinate 1,627,140 of OW971894.1, forward strand.
TACAATTTCGGCACAGTTGATTTTCGTCTACAAATTTAATTCTTTCTGAAATAGATAAATTTAGAAAATTGACGCACATAAAAAGGGAATGTTGTTTACCACACAGTAAACAAACACGACCAATAAATTGCACCCGTTTATTGTTGTTGTTGGAAGATTTGTTTTTTATCGAGGTATTAGCGGTTGAAACATAACTACCTGAATATGTTTGGTTATGATTTTTATTTAAATTATTTGATATTTTACTCTCGGTATAATTTAATTGTGGTTTATTATTACGATTTCGATTAATCATCTCGAGCATATCAGCTCTGTTTCGAAGAAAAGAAAGCAAGTCTTCCAAACATACTTTTCTAGTGCTATGCGTGGCGATGGAACCTATGTGATTCTCCCATTCATGCTCCGTGGATGAATCGAGTTTAGAAACGACTAAATAAATAATAATCGTGTCCCAAGAATCTGTGGACTCACCCAACGTCTTAAGCGCTCTCAGGTTACGTAATACGACGTCCACTAATTTTCTGATTTGCAAAGGTGCTTCATATTTAATACTCGGCATTTGAAATAATGATTTTAAATGGTTATGAATCAAAAGTCGTGGGTTATGATAACGATTCTCAAGTAATTCCCAAGCATGAAAGTAATTATCAGCTGTGAATTCTAATGCGCTTATTACCTGCAGTGCGCTTCCAGTAAGTGATGATTTTAAGTAGTGGAATTTATGAATCGCATTTAAGTCCTGACGGTTATGTATCATTGTTAAATACGAGTTTTTAAACTCCAGCCAACTATCATATGAGCCATCGAAAATTGGAATCTTAACCTCGGGTAGACGTATATTTAAATTGGATTGAATATCTTTGGATACCGTTTTCTGGTTTACATTATCAATTAAACAATTTGCCATAGCCATAGTACTAAAATAAAGTGACTCGAATGACTCCAAATACTCAAGGTTATTACTTATCTCGGAGTCAGGAGAAATATCGTTAATCTTATTTTGTAAATCGTTAAATTTCTGAAACACGTCAGTAGCTGACTGCAAACGAAGTTTCAATTCTCCTATTTGATGCATAGATAATTCGATATCTTGACATGAGTCTACATATTTTCTGAAATGCGTTAACCTACTTCTTAAATGACCTCTTTGTTTATTAAGTTGCGTAATTAAATCATTATCATGAACAATTTGCGATCTTTTACTAGGGCTTTTTGACACTTTTAAATTTGATTCCTCATTCATTTTAACGGTCTAATGAAAGGCTTGGGTACTCACATGAAATATCTCGTCTACGCGGTACTGGCAGCTTGCACAGCACGAAACTACACCACAAAAAAAACACGGTATTAGCAACAAATCGATTATGATCGGAAAGGGCAGAAAGAAGATCTGACCGTTAACCACTGACTGATGCGACGAATTTCGGTTGGCTTCTCGAAGGGGCGCCTGCGCTGGTTGTCCAGGTTATCCGTGCCGAAGGTCCAAATGTTGGGAAGTTGCATCAGCTGGGGGTCGTACAGATCACAAAAACTCCTTCTTCCGTAAAAAATAAGTATATTTTCGAAGATATTAACAAACAAGATATAATACACCCGTCTCGGCGGTAGCTGTTGAACGAATAGTAGTCGAGTCACGCGACGGCCGCGTCTACGTCACTCTCACCGTACAAGTCCGTTTAACATAGGGATTCCGGTTATGAATTTTGAACAGTTATATATATGATAATTTATATTAAAATGAAATGATTGTATTTCCCAATTTATATGCAAAATTTATACAGCTCTTCTAATAAAAGGAGTGAAGAAGATTTTTAGATTATTGAAGGCCTCGAGTGTTTTATTAAAACTTAAAATTATTATGTAAAAAAAAGCACAGAAATCAGTAAGAGTACATATACGAAGTGATCTGCTGCAGCATTCCATATACCCTGCTCGAGCCAAAGACTCATAAAGTTTTCACATTTCATTTAAAGAAACCTATCTATTGTTAATTAAAAACATACTAAGTCTACCTTCACTTACTTGTGTGTCATTGTTTTAATAATAAATAAGCTTAATTTTAATGCATTAGTGCAATAGTCGTTAAAACATTACATGCTGTTGCGATAGGTATCTGTAGATCAAGATAATTGCGCTCATGCATCTAGACAATTTGAGGTTTCGGTGTTAACCTACATACTCGTAGATTCTAACCACTACCTGAAGAACGATGTTTGTCTATGGCAGTAACTATTTACTTACGGCTTTCTCTCTACATACAAATGCAACGATTATTTATCTATGTGTTTGTTTGTATAATAATTATTATAACTTTACTTGGTAGCAGTAAAGTAGGTTAAAGGTAAAAGTAAAATATAATATCGTACGTTCTCATTTATTAATGCGTATAGCACTGTGGCCCGGTTCAGGGGTAAGCGCGGGTCCGTAGATATGCGCAAGCGCAGATCCACTCTGGCGTGCTTGTTACACTCGCATGTCAGGCTGTTTTAAATATTTCAGTATACAATCCAACTTAATTTCGAAGGTTTTTAGTAATACCGTATCTTGGAGATAGTTGAACTATGCCAATACAATTCAAGTAATAAAAAATCACTCCATAATTCTCTAGTTACAAACGTACCAACAGTTATATACTTTATCTATTTATAGTGTCTTTTTATGCAATCACATTTAACATATTTCCTAAGTAATTTCTTAATAAAAAATTTAAGATCTTTCTTTGTTTTCAGATGATTTAAAAAAAAAAAATGAATACCATGTTTGACCTGATAATAAAGAATGCTGCAAGAAAGGAATCATCCAATTTGGTGGAGTGTTTTATAAGCTATATGTGTATATAAATTTCTCCGAATCATTTTCATTTGTAAATATATTTGCAAATGTACCGATATTTTGTAATGTTAAATTTATAAAATCATATATAAACTACAAATTTTAGCATGCATGACTAATTTACTCCACTAATCCTGTTTCTAAATCCAACGGCAGTCAACTGTGATATTAACACACTCCATAAACCAATACAATAGAACCGACCCAGTCATTTTGTATTGCAATTACATTGACAGGTAGCATTGACGTATTTACAATTCAACAATTTAAATTGATATTAGCTAGCTTTAATTTTAAGTCTAAATTTCATCGTTACAAATGTAATATACCTAATATAAATCGTACAACAATGTAATTCGGTCAGTAATGGTGATGGAAGTGATCTCAGTTCTTTGTCAGATGATCAAATGTTATAGAAATGAACAAACTCATCATCATCATCATCATCTACCGCCTATATTAATCCCACTGCTGGGCACAGGCGTACCTACATAGGAAATACAGATGAGGAATTTGAGCCATAACACAATAGGGGTTAGTCACTTATTAAAATTGTTTACTTTTGGAACTATCAAGATGTAAATTTAAATATTTTGATCTTTAACATTTCCAATACAATTAATACTACTTATTGACGTTTTACTCTCTCTTCCATTCTTTAGATAGACAATGATAAGTATTATAGTACATATAGAGCTTAGGACTTGAAAGGAATTAATATCCTTTCATCCCCATCCCTATCTCTTATAGGGGAAACATTTATGTCGTAGAAAAATCAACAGTTTCATACACAATTCTAGGACCTCAATAATATGTTTTAATTTTATAAAAATTGATTTTCTTTCGATAATCCTAAAACCTTTAATCAACGGCCCTTAAAAATGTGAGGACAATCATTTTATTGATTCATCAAACAGTGACTTGCTAACGCTAACACAAATTCAGTTTTGACATTTTTACCCTCATAAAGAATTACGTCATTCGCTTACTAAATGACAACAAAGTAATTTCGCTTGAAGCTTGAAGTTGAGGCTAGACATAAAAATCAAATCAAAATCAAACATATTTTTATTTACTACACTTAGTTTTAAGAATGATTGGTTCTACTTTCTACTTCTAAGTTTAAAAAAAACCAGTATTAAAAAGACCCCTCTCTTCTCTACAACAATATGACTATAGTTACAAAGTCGCTATTATATTTAGAATTTACTTATGTATAACAAACCGGGCAGTATGCACTATTGTGTTTTTATGTAACGATTTTAAAATATACAAACGAAATTATAAATTATACTGGAATAAACCTTGTTTTTTTTTTGAAAATGAAATAGAACTAAACTTTTGTAAATAAAATAACAAGACTTATATTAATGTAAGTAATAAAGTTCACAGCTTTTGTCAATTCCTTGAAATAACAAAAATGAAGCTTCGCTAATTTTCAATGTAACTAAAAAATCAATTTACACGTTAAAAGTAAACCTTGACCTTCGAAATAGGTTTAACGTAAAGACACACTGAACCACTTAAGTGGCGGACACTTAAACGTAAGATCAACAATTTAAACCCAAGGCTTTAGCTAGAGTTTAGAACAAAGTTTCGCTACGTATCATCAACACTGTTAGGAACCAAAAGTTGTGATAAATTATTTATTTGCAACGGTTGGAGAGCTTTTGAAATAGAAGTTTAAGACATAGCAATTATGAGTGTTTAAAAAGTTTCTAACTAAACTGAAAATCAACAATACTTAAAAGTAATATAACTCAATTCAAGAAGTTAATTGGATGTCTATGTGAGAAGGGTGACCGTCGTTATTTTTGTAACCGTCTATTAATAGCTCTATCAGAAAATATAAAACAAGTTATATGATTATAAATTTAGAACTTTGTCCTCGATTTCCCTGGGATCAGATTATTACTGACAGTAGGACCACCTCAGGAATAAACTCTATTGAATAAAAAAGAAAATAAAAACATACAAAAGAAATAAATATAGTGGAATATAGAACCTCCTTTTAAGATATTAATAATCGGTGAAGTTATTAAATAAATAAAAAATATCTCCAGTTGTTTCGAATAAGTTTTACCAATTGTATTTTGAACAACCAATTAAATTTATGTATTAAATTGTTGACATAGACAGTTAAAATATTTAAAATATTTTAAGGATATTTTCTAGAATTTGAAATACCAGGTAGTAGTTACAATTATGTATACTGCAAAGTTGTTTTCTCCACATAAATATTAATTTTTACCTGCATAATTAAACAAGAACACTAAATACAATTCTATGATTTCTGTACATTTTAGTAACTAAATTCAGAAAAGGAAAAAAAAAGGTTATTTTTTGTAAGGTGAATAACCGAATATTCTGTGAATTGTGAACAGATTTTCAAAATTCTTTTAATTAATCAACCAAGTCCAGATCTGATTTCCCTGGGATTTCAACTTTTATAGGCACACGTATATACGTATATACGTGTACATGTATATGTGTATATTGGTACGTGTTTCATAAAATTTTTAGCTATTTGATTATTTTTAATCAACTACTACTACAAATCAAGTAAGGGGAAACTGCGTCGTCATTCGAATAACGACCAAACGCATGTTACATTCTTTTTCACCTTTTCCTTCACATCAAAACAAAATATACTGCTTTACCGCTGAATGTATGAATTTAAAAATGAGGCTTTATGTATCTTCTAGAAAAATAATATAATAAGCTGGACTTCACTTAAAAGGTAATTATTAATTACTCTTATAATAATAGTTTATGGGCCTTGACTGATAATTAAACAAGATCTTTATTGAAAGATATTTTATTAACGGTACTCAAACTGAAACCTTATAGTAAACGCTATAAAATATATATTGCCATTACTTCAGATGTCATATTTAACTGTAACAATGGGGCATAAAAACGTGTACAAGTATATGTTCATTTTAATAACAGTAATAAAATTTGTGAAGAGAGCCCTAAAAATGGGTTTTATAAAGCTACAAAAGGGACTCGTAAAATTCCAGAAATGATTTTGATTCGTTCAATGTCTATCAAGGTGTAGTTGATAAAATATAACAGAGAATCGTAAAAGGTTATCAAAAAATACGGTCGGATATTTCTTGTGCTATATCAGAAGTTTATAACGAGTTTATTAAATTAATCAGTACAATATGTATAATCAACGATTACGATGCTGAAGAGATGGACATTTTTATCAAACCAAAACCGGTCTAAAACCAGAAAAAGTATGGCTTAGTAAAGACTAAAGCTGGTAAAAATACTCCACCCCATTCACAGCTACCAAAGCAATATCCCAACGTAGAAAGATCGCAGGAGACTACAAAAAATAAAATAAATGTGAAACAATTTCTCACTAGTGCTATTGAAAACGAAAGATGAAAAAATAATCCAAAACGTTTATTAAATTGTTCCGACCGTGCTTTTTAATCTGCAGGTATTAAACGATTCATTGATCAAGCTCCCAGTGAGTCAGATTGCTGTGTTAGGTTCCGATTTCAAGATTCGAGATATTAAAAACGAGACTGTTAATTTCAATCAATTATCTAGAAAAATTTTGACACGGTTTATAGCACTACATTTATCGAGGATAATTTAAATAACCTGATAACGAATACTCCAGACATCGAAGTTGAAACTAATTATACAATCCTGGCATTAAATGTTGCTTTCGCATGATTATTTGTCAATATGCATTGATCCATGGTGGGCATACCACTCCTGCTTAATATTTTGTTATATTAGGAACAGGATTTAGAAAATAAAATCGAACAGACTGATCATTGTAAGGTGCAAATCTGTAGTAAAAATATTATTTACAACAATTCGGGTATTTAAAGTAAACACCTTAATACTTATCGTAATCGGAAATTTGATACATTCGAACTAAAAGCACTTACACTAACATTTTCGAGTTAGCTACATCCAATTTACTCGGACTACCGACTACCTGGTTGCTTATTAAGACAAATAACGTCTCACAGCTACTTGGCCCTCTAGGGAAGACACATCTGTTTTCACACTCGGCACGAATGCAATTCGTACTCATTTATCTAATGAATTTTAATCTTGTTACTAAAAGAGGTTTGTATTGTATCCTTTATAGAACCTTTGGTTTATTCAACTTTACACTGTCCAGAATTTCTTAAAACAGTTTTTAAATCCTTACTATATTATGAGTGCATTTTTAAAATTTCAATTTCTTCATTAATATGGTTCAAAATAGAGTTTCTTAAAACATTTTGTTAGTTATTCTTGTACGTTATGTGAAAAAACACAGATGGTAAAACAGCATATAGGACCCCAGTATTTTCAGAATTTGTACTCTATTCTATTCTGGGAACGATTTTTGTTGTTGAATTCCAACCCTGGACGTGCCTTAACTGTTCTTAATAGCATCCTATATTGCAGCGGCAGTGATTATCATAAATTATGAATTCATGTTAACTACGTCACCGGCGACTCATCTCGCAATATCCTTAGGACACCTGACCCTCACTATCTTAATAGATCTGCATCACGCTCTAGTGTTAGCGAAGTAATCAGTTATTGTAATCAGAAGGATAATGGGATTATGATGATAAAACTTAAGTTAAGCTTGTTAGCTAATATTCAGGTCGTCACCACGACGATCTCAATATTATCTATAAAACTATCTATAAGTCCTGGTATGATAATAACTTGACAGAGCTTTTCAGCTTTTTGCTTATGATTTCATTCGATGACTTGCCACTAGTTTATTTATGTACACGTTAATAGTTAAAATGAAACTTACATACAACAATTGGACTGCACAGGAACTGCATATATCTAACGTTAAAGTGGACGCAGTGCGCATACATTTTATATCTAAATAGATATATACTATAACATTGAAATATATCAAAATAACCTTTAACAGAAGGATATAATACGTACTATAATGATATAAATTCGATGAGTTCCAGTTTCCTTTAGTGACCGATTTTATGTCAGATACGACAGATAATGTTCTTGCACTCGGAATTTAACACTATATATACCAGCGATTTGAATATATGTCAACAACAAAAATTATATTTGTTACTAATGTATATAAAATAACATAGACAAGACATAGAACATAGACATAGAACATAGACATAGAACATAGACATAGAACAAGTTTATAAAACGTACTCTCTAATTATAGCTACAAAAGTCATAACATCGTTTCTGAAAAAAAAAATGTGTAATATAGTAGGAATTTTGAATTGAAATTGCACGACCAGTCTAAATGACTGGTCTGGTAAATCTAGTGATAAAAGAAGAGATATTTTGAGAATATTTTATACTAACCGGTAGAGCATTCCTAATTTATCATGGTGATTTTTTTCTGTATATTCTGGTTTCTGATAAATAATAAAATTATCGGCTTATTATAGTGTCGTTAATTTTATTGAAAAAAAATATCAGATAAGATAGATCTTAATTGCCAGAATAAGATTTAATTCATAAATAAAATTTTCTTGTAATAACAAGATACCCGGAAAATGTGTGAAACATTTCAACGCTAGTACCAGGATTACATAAATTATAAGAAGTTCTATTCGTGCAAAGGAAAGGGAAAAATATATTATCTTGTTACCACTTATCGTAAATTACAAAAAGAATATGATACAAAAGGACTATTTACATTACATGACATCCAAGTACGGAAGGAGCTTGTCACTTGTCAAAATCAATATAATATTGTTGGCAAGAGGCCAGTCGAAAGAAATATGTTTACGTACACGTTGCTTTGTTCCGATCATTGTTTTTGTGCTTAATATGAGTTCCCAGATGCTGAACAAACAAAGGGATATTGATTTGTATCAAATTTTCTGAGCCACGATAGTTAAGATCATTTAGATTGAATGATATTCGATATTTTTTGAATGTCCTATTAGTGTATGAGTACATACACCACCTTCGTTTACACTAGGAGAATTAATTAATTTTAAGTTCAATAAAATATAGGTATATATGATGTTGCAAATAAATGCTACTATCTATCTATCAAAAACATCACGGCTCCTTTCTATCTCAATAATAAAGTTGATAATCCACCACACATGTGTGAATTTTACAAATTGGGTTAGCGTGGTAGTGCTATGGAGTAAAATTCTTCATGTGTTTCTTCCATGTAGGAAGGTTTGTGCCCAGCAGTGGTTCGTATAACGGCTGTTATCTTATCTTATCTTAGTAAAGGACCAGGATTTACTCCCGAAGCACCTATGGGATCTTTTGTGGTTCCTTATCCTAGTGTCTCTTGTGCCGGAACACTTCCAAGACGAAATTACTTATTATGCTAAGAAACTAATATATTAACTTAAAAACAGGAAATATTTTGTCTAACGAAATTGTTTAAAATTAAAAGTGTTATTTCTAATGTGTCACGCTATGGGCGAGGGGCGTGGGAGGGAGAGTCGCTCATCAGTTAGTTTTGTCAACCTATTCATTTTTATAACGGTCAGTCAAAATGCGAAACCGCGCACGCCGCACGCTCCTCTTCTTGTTAAGTTTTTGTATTCCACCCCCCTTTTATCAAGAAATATAGTTGTACAGTGTTTTTTCTCTGGAGTTTGGACTTTTATCTTGCTGCAAATAACCATCACCACTTGGCACCGCCTACACTTGGAGACAGCAGCTTTATGTCTTCCGAAGTAGGGCAGACTAAAGAGACACATTCTTTTACTAGCAACAGCATCACAGTTACACAGGATGTGTCCCATTTGTACAGTGTGCTCTCCACGCCATACACAGCGGCGATTCAACTAACTTGACTTTAAATAGCATGCTTTTTAGTGCTATAATGACCAGTAATATCGTCACTTAAACCACGTTGCATTCCACGTTGTAAGTTCCAAATCACTTTCTTAGGGACTCCAAATGGATCTTTTGGAGTGTGCGAAAGAAGCAATCTGATCCCATTCTTCTGATTGCTTCCTCTCCGCGTACTTCCTGAATGCCATTCATACCGTACTGGATGAGATTCCAATATAGGGTTCAGGTCTAATAACATTGGTCGTAAGTTGTAACCAGCGTGATGATGTTATTTGAATTCCTCATGTGTTTCTCCCATATAGGAACTTCATTTGAAATAGCATGCTTTTTGTGATATGGTGGCCAGTAATAGTGCCAAAATATGTTCTTAAAATGATGTCCAGTTTCTACATATCTAAGAAAGATTCATCAAATTAAATATTTACTGGAAATAAGTCAGTGGGTCACATTAAAAGACGTGACTAAACTAACAAAAACATCGTCATCATGAAACACAATTAGTTTTATATAGGTGTGTAATATATGTAAACTTCATTTTACAAACGAAATTTCAAGTAAATTCATTGTACCCTCATTAGCTATTTGTTATTTTAATTTGTTAACGAATCAAAGCGTACGCAATTACATGGGTGCGTCAAACAAATGAATATAGATAAGACTCAAACAACATTTGGGGTTTAGGCTGTCCTCAGAATGTCGTTGTGACGTCCGAGTGTTATGTTCTGTATGAGTAACTGTCACACAGATATGAAACCGATTCTTATATGACTCACTTTATTTTTGCCCAACAACTTACGTTTTGCATCTGGGCACATCACCAAACTGCCTTGGTGCCCCCACATGGCTCTAGCGCACTGGAGACTCTAAGACACAGGGACACCTCCCCTGGAGGATGATGATGCCTGTCGATTTGGACTCTTCCAGAGGCGAATCGCCCCTTAAGGCTTGAGGACTCTCCAATGTTCTCGCCTCCTTAAAACCCCGGTAACGCTGTAAAGGCCATCTGCAGCCAACAGCATCAGTCAGTCCAAAAAAGCCTTGTTGCAAGTTCATTGCATAGACGCCACATGGAACGCCATGCATCTTTAAATGATTTAGTGTGGCTAATAAGCTCAAATAAGAATAATTCAAATAACTAAAAATCAAGAAAACTCCATATGTCGTGGCAATTATTGTTTTATTGGTATAGCTATCAGCAATAGCCAAAATAAACCACTATAGCAATTTCTAAATGCCAGGAACAAGCTATTACAAGCCATCAAACCAATGTGCTATCTTCTCAATTAATCTGCCCTACTCGCTCCTAACTCTTATAATTGAAGCTTAGATTGACCATCGACACTGATTAAGCTATATTGAAAATTAGGATAAGATCATAAAATTTACGATTACCTACTGTATAGTGGCTACCAGTCTAGATTAATTTTTAACAAAGAATAACGACTGTTGAGGACCAAATAAAAGAAATTACGCCGTATTGTGTTACTCGTATAATATTGTAGCTTGTTCACTAATAATAGATAAGAAAAATACGTATAAAAATACTGTTTAGCAAGTCAAAGTCACAATATCTTTATTTAAATACTTATTTACTAAGTTTTTAAATCGTCATAATATAGGGGGATATGTATGAGAAAAAATAAATAAATGTTATTAAAGGTAAACTTTAAGTGGGTATTAATTGGGTATTTACAAATTTCCCAGTTATAGAATTTGAATATGTAGTAAAAATAAATTAATTTAAAATTAAAACTAACACTAGTATGCATATTCCCAATCAACCTTACTACTGCTTCGACGTATTAGTAGCTGCAGAGAAGAAGTGGCGCAAGAAACTCTCAGCCTTTAGTATTTATAATGACATTTACAAATTACCTGTCATTATGTTTTAGTATTACATACGTATATAGTTTGTTTTACAGTGCAATCAAAAATGCAATATAAATTTCAAATAATTATATAAATTTTGGAATTTCCTTTAATTTTCTGAAAAAGATAGCTTTGGAGGTCGTCAACAGTAACCATATAATTGTAGTGTAACATTTATAAACTATTAATAAACAAAAGATAACATTTCCTAATAGATGGAAATGACACTATGATTTTAATAAAAACTGAAATAAACAGGTAGAGTGAAATTTCTTCAACTTCTATATAGAATTGAATTACACGACGGTGTAAAGACAGCCATAACATATCCGTAGATGCTATAAAAGTGCCCACACCCCTCGATTACGTGGATCGCGATGATGGCATCATTACGGCGGTTGAAAACACCGACGGGCAATTTACCTTTTGTATTCGCAAAGATTACAAATTTGGGTTTAGCCGCGAGCTAGCCGGAATTGTTTAGAAGATAATGTAATAGCCGGGTTTGCTCCTGAGATGGTTTGAAAATTGAAAATATGACTGGAAGGTATGTTTCCTTTTTTCTTATGAAGTATTGTATATGACATAATAAGTTTAAAAACTTCTTATGTTATAAGATCAAATTGTTAGGGTTAACGCTCTGTAGATATTAGTGAATTAATACAAAATTAATACGCTGGCATATTAAGATGCGTCTATTGCAATCAATGAAAATACTTTAATTTAAATAGAAAGAAAGAGAGAGATTACTTCTCTTTCGGTGTTTCTACTACTTTACGTACAAATATATTAACTGAGTCCTTTATTACCGATACACGTATTCCCTCCTTTATACAACATGGGTTCCTTCAAAAGAGGCACTTTTTAAGCCGAAAGGTGGGAGTGGCTAGGGCAGTATTTTGCACTATGCACTAGATATCTTCACATAATATACAACTCCTACTAATTATCATCAGGCGGCGACAAGTCATTCGCTTAGCTTATTGTTACAAAAAAAAGAATCTCATACCTTTTTCATATTAGATAGCTAATGGAATTCATTACCTGTCACGTATTGAAACTAAGCAATTCTCGCTATAATTGGTTCCTGGTTCAATCAATATTTGTTATCTCGACTTCCTCCGTGCTTCGGAAATCAAAATAAGCCATTGGTCACGGCTGTTACGGTAACTTCTTTCGCTGAATAATTCGCTTTGGGACAGCGAGGTAGTGTTATGAGCCAAACTCCACATTTGTTTCTCCCATTTATGAAGGCGAAGGTATATATGTTGTAAATCCGTAATGGATTAATAAAAGTCAAAGGTCTCATAGTGAATTAAAATGATTAATGCTATGCTAGATAAAAAATCTGAATAAAAGTAATATTTCTCACACTCATTATCCAGCCCTAAACACATCTTAGGTGGCGCGTAATTCGCGCGAGTTTAACCTGTAGCGGGCATCCAGCAAATTTAAAATGTAGTATTACGTCATCCGCTTAAGATGTGTTAAGCAATAATAAGAGCTTGCTTTCTCTGTTATATAGTATCCATAATATAAGAAATATAGTAGATAAACATACAAACAAATACAAATACCCGACCGCAATTTGAACCAATATGTAGATAGCGGTACTAACCACTCGATGAAAAAGCCGTCAAATAACATGGTATTCTGGTGAATTCACTTTAACCAAAATTCGATACATTTAACACTTGATGCAGGTTTTAATATGCATTGCGATAAATCTTCAAAAGGCCAAGAGAAAATGAAAATTCCTTTTCACGAATACTAAAATGTGAAAGCTTAATCTTTATGAACAAGAAATACTCTTAATATTCTGTAAGGTGTTAATCTCCTTAAGATTTGAGTTGGCGCAGACATAAGTTCGGTGAATGCCGAATTAAGGTGATATATTTAAATATTAAACCCCCAAGTCGCTGAGCTTTATAACTTGGATTTGTCCCTTTAAAGATTAAATAGATTAACTTGAAATTGAAATGGAATATAGTCACAGAAGTCTTAAATAAAATATTCATTATCGAGAATATTTTAGATCATAAGATTGTCCTCTTTAAGTTTTCAATCCAGCTCATCGTTACCAAATGGTGTATATTACCATATTTTAAAATAAGAGTTGTTTATTATTATATCGAATGATTAAGAAGTGATTTTTGTGTTAAGTGATGAAGGCGGGGTCCTAACCATACATACACACGCACAAACAAATACAGTCACACACACACATACAGAAACACACACGTACACACACAAACAATAGAATTGACCCTAAATTCTATACTTTAACTTTCTAGAAATTGATAAATGAATTTGATAATGAATTATTAAATGATTTAAAATGAATCATACATATAAAATACTTTTGTTAATTTTATGTATTATTATTTATTTAATAAATTATCCAATTTTATATTATATTATATTATCGACAAGGTAAAATTTACTGAAAAATTTACATGGTTACAGTATAACAAAAGAATTATGTGCCAAAAAATCTACGTGTTCCAAAATTAACAGGCAGTAATCCAATATGAAAAGCTAAGGCCCTAAAATGCCATTGTAATAACAAAATCTGTTATCACAACACCGTGCAAAATGTAAACAAGTAGCTTATATTGAAAAAAGATAAATGCTAGAGTCTCGGCTTTGTGGATTATTCCATAGTTGAATCGAAGGCAGCGTACAATCTTCTATTTCCTTTAAAGAACGAACTAATATGAATGTAAACGTAAAATAAATGAAACTGAATTCTTTACGAACATTTCATCTCGTAAAGAAGTCTTAGTAGCCAATGGATTCGCCATTGAAAGTGGCCATTAGCACAAAGACTTTTAAAAACAAAATGCTAGGTGATGAGAATCAATATAATTGCATTACTTTGATTTGGCAGTGTTCGCAACTAGCTTACGCCAATGTTATTTTATGTCATTATTTTGCCCCCAAAATTTGGTGACTTAAAAAAAATCTTCTGTTTATATCAATTTGTTTACTAATTGTCCATTTAAATATCGTTAAGTATCGTATTTTAACGTCGACTTTTACTTTAATATAATGTGATTGTGATCCTTGCCTTGTCACACAACAATGTAAAAGTAATTCGCTATGTGGTTTTCACTTCCATTAAATGTAGTACTACATTACACGCTTAGGTGCATACACCTAAGTCTGAAACAAATACAAATAAACATTGTCTATTTCTAATCTATATATATATATATATATATATATATATATATATGACGGATTGCCGAGCAGTTGAGGCGTGTTGATATCGATTTAGTCCTCCATTTTTGACAAGCGGTTGTAAAATGGAGGACGATAACAGCAATGACCTGGTGAATTGCTCGTGCAGAATCCAGGTTACCCCCGTGAAGGGCAATGGAGTTAACAGGGAGTTTTAGTGGGTATTCTCAGTGCCGTTCTATTGAGGTACTGAGTGAGCCCCACATACGCCCGTTGCTTAGCCAGTGGCGGGTAGGTCCGTAAATGGATTCCTCCTCGTAAAAAAAGGACGATAACAGCAAATTAATGATCAATTACTATTAAATTGATTTAACACGAATCACAATAAAAATAACGCAACATTATTATGCAAGCTTTTGATTAGAGCCAATGGTTTTGTGTCTGTACATTTCAAGCGGCGACTAACAACTGAATCGACGTATATATATATCATACCTTATCCAAAGATAGCTCTTATTTTTATTACAAAAAATAATTCTATAAAGCGTGGCTTACCTACTGTCTCCTCCTTCTAAGCAAGTAATTACTCCCTTACGGGACCAATCTGAAAACCAGCGCTGGTCTGCGCCCGGAATTATGTTGAGATTGGTGCCCATTCCCTTTAATGTAATCCTGTGAAATTTTGCAAACTGATGTAATTTATAATATATTTTTTGCTACTGATGACAGTCTCTTGTCTAAGGAAATAAAGTTTATTATTGATTATCGTCGTTGAATAAGTAAATAGAATAACAGATACGTCCTCACAGTAGTCTCTCGCTAAGGTACTGATTTAATTTGTATTACTTCTTTCATAATTAATGCACGCTATGTTTGAACGCTAAAAATAGTATTTAGCTGTTTTACCACTTTATTATGTTCAGACAGAACAAATTGGCTAGTCATTGTCTTAGAAAGCGCAGAGCTTACAATAGCAGGGAATTTCTTTTATGAATAGAAGTTGTACTCGTAAATTGTGCATATTCCTTTGTATTGCATTTTTATAACTTTCAAAGGAAAGAAATTTTTCATGAGTAATTAAAAATCTTTTGTTGGATCGTCGGATAATATTGGGCCTGGTTCTGGACACTTTTTGTTAATAAATATAATAAAAATAATAATATTTATATCAACAAGAATCTTTTACAGAATCAGTAATTATTTCAATGGGATACAATATATTACGTTCCACTTAGCTATGAGAATATAAATGTTTATCGTTATTGCGTTATATAAACGTATATATAAAAATGTATCTTTATCAATGGTGCCTGTATGATTATCAAAAAAAGTGGCGTCGTCTTTTCTAAAGTGATTACAAACTGTTCAAAGTAAACTTACAATTTACTAACTTGTGAATCACGTGAGTGTTACATAAGTTAGTAATTTGTAAGTACACAATTGTTATAAAAAATTTCAATTATTTATTTTAAAATCAGGATCATCGTCATCGGCATATACTTTGAATATGCAATTATTTCTTTTAAAATTAGCATTAGCTATGTTGGCCACTGCCGAGCAAAGTCGTTCTCTTACGATATAAAAACTCAACGGTTCCGCGTAACTTTCATTAATATGGATGAAACGAATAACAGGGCACATTGCAATGAGAACTGACGACCTTTGGGGTGGAAAGTGTGTGCAGACTTAAGTAGACATACGATGTAGCATTGATAGTCCTCCTACAAGGTAGATCTACAATCTGATATGAGTTCTAGAAAGCTGGATGTGGGCACGCAGGACCGATTAGTTTGGAGATCTTTAGGGGAGGCTGTTCAGATGTAAGCGTATCTCGGCCGATATGTATTTATAAGCCTTTTTTTTGTCGAAGAGGAATCTAAGTGACGGGCGTGTGTGGGGCTCACCTAGTGCCTCATCGAAGTGGCACTTGGAACACCCACTAAAACTCCTCGGTAACTCCATCCATCGTGGGGGTGATCTAGGTTCTAACGAAGCATTTTACCAGGTCGTATTCAGGCAACTCCACATTATGGCTGGGCTTCGTGCCGATGAAGTTTGCCCAGAGTTACTTGGGCAATCCCCGCCTGTGCAACACATGCGTAGGCACGCAGCCACGCTTAGGGCGTATGAAGACTTGCGACTTCTCGCGCCGACCCCTCTACGATGATTTTGGTGAGCCTATATATTCAATGAGGTGTGTAGAATGTTAAACGCCAAAAAACCTTTTGGGAACATAGTGTCATATGAACTATTTATATTCCTCTTCGGGGATCAAGCAATAACTTCAAGTTATTAAGGTAAGAGAGAAATACATTTTTATTCGGTCACCCATCCAAGTCCACGTTGTTACAATCATTGCATAATTATTAATAATTTCAATAATACATTAACGATCGTTTTTACGAAGTCTTCTATTCTGTTCGAACTAGTTTGACGTAATAGATTTAATTAGGCATAAAACAAATTCAGCCTAAAGAACGTTCTCATTGTAACTAAATGAAATTTTCTCATTCCAAAGCTTATTCGGTTCGCAAACGGTCATGTTGCCCACATGTGTCTACTTTGCATACTAGCCTGATACTGAATTTCATTTGAAATTACAATAGAAGGACTGACTTAAATTGGTCGTTAAGAAAATCCTGAATTGGAATGGTAACTACTAAAATACCAATTTTTGTTATATTATGTAAATCCATGCAACTGCAGAGTGAACAAGATGAACCGATAATTTGCTAAAACTGGTCGTTTTGGAGATACACGACGGAAGTTTATGCTGTGGGCTTCTCCTTGCTGATATGATAAAGCGTCATTATTGCACTGTTGTGTGGTAAAATAGTTTTTATTTAAATTTGTTATTGTAATTTGACATCAACCAATATATTGCAAACTTCCTTTAGAAATATAATTAAGAACTAAGCATAACTACGGACAATATAAATTAAAATTAACAGCAATTTTGATTCACCATACAGCACTATTCTCTTACTTTCTATGAAGTAAAAAATAATGAATCGTTCATTGGTTTCCAAACATGATATCATAGTTATGATGAATAATATGCAATCAAAATATGATACAGAAAGTAACTGGAGTGGGCTCAAGCCATGTCGTTTAGAGAACCAATTGATTTACAGCGGTGATTTGCAGTTTATAGTTTTAAGACCTCTAGGTAGGCTGGTGGAAGCAATATGGCCAAGAGTGTTCAAAACTTTCTTAATGAGAGATATTAACGACCCCTATGCATCGTGATGTTACACTAACTACCTTACCCTTTACACTAACAGCCAACTGCTTTACGGCCTAAATAAGAAACAAAGCGTCCTTCAGTAAACCTTAAACTGACCAATTCACAACAGTTGTATTATAACGCAGTTTGTTAGTTCAACGATATTTTTAGTTCAACAGAAGAACAAAAGACGAAGTTTGTAAACAGAAGGCAACTCAGGCCTGCTTTGTTTTTACACTGTGCCAAAACTTTTTAAAAGCAACGTAAAGAAGACGAAAACTAAAAGAAATTAAAGACAACCTTTTTTAAATAATTTGTAAATGTCATTATAAATACTAAAGGCTGAGAGTTTCTTGCACCGCTTCTTCTCTGCAGCTACTAATTCGTCGAAGCGGTAGTAGGGTTAATTGGGAATATGCATACTAGTGTTATTTTTAATTTTACTAACTAACAATTTATTTAGTACATATTTAAATACTATAACTAGGACAATTTGTAAATGCCCGGTTGATACCCAGTTAAAGTAATGACTATTTCCTTTAATTATATTTATTTGTTTTTCTCATACATATTCCCTGTTGTGACGATTTAAAAGAACTTAGTAAATGAGTCTATTTAAATAAAGTTATTTTGACTTTTGACTTTTATTTATATTTATTTGTATTTTTATGCTGACATGCAGTTCCTATTTTGTTTTTCAACTATCGAATAACAGTAAGGAAGTTGAAAAATTTGACGGTCACCTATCTAACTTTAATCACAGTAACTGACCATCAAATATGGGAGAAACAATTTTGAAACAAATTTAGTAACACTAAAAAAGGAATTAACATTAATTTCCTTACCTACATTAAATTACTTGTCTAATTTTAAAATTTTTGGAGTTTACTTGTTTCCAGAAATAATAAAAACTTGTTTCCAGAAAAAATTGACACTATATCCAAAAACACTTGAAAAAGACAAGTATTTAAATTTAAGAAGTTTTGCCATTTTAGTGTTTTCTGCGACTTAGGTACTTGTAATTACTGTTATTGTTATTAACCCTTTCAGGACGGGCTTTTTTTAAAGTTTTATTTTATTCAGAAAATGTATTTTATTGATAGATATGACCTAAAAGTTGGTTAAAGTGTGAAATTTTTCGAAGCAAGTGTGATTACATAACCCAACATCACAAGATTTGCATTCGAATAATGAACGCTTTTCTTGGCCATTTTTTGCGCATACTTGACATCTTCTTCTATTCTTACCATGTTCATCTACATATTTGATAAAATGTCTGCCTGTAAGACGAAGGGAGGTATCAGTAGGTGATCGGCCAATTCGATCAGGGCGTTTAGATCCGTGCAAACTTATGATTCTTTTGATCAAATCTAGTTTGAAATCTCCCAAAGATATGTTGGTTGTATTGCGCATTTTATATAGTACGTTTGCATTGAAGACTGAAGTTTCAAGTAGATGAAAGAAGAGTTTTTTATACCATTTTATTGTTTTGCGTTGATATTGTGTAAAGCTGCTCTACATATCCACTTGATCGACTGCATTCATGAAATAATTCGACATTATCTTGAGTAGAATTCATTTTGAACACAAACAAATCAATTGAAGAAAACTAAATGAAATTGATCACTAACCCTAACACTAAATGAAGAATAAATGCACCATATCTATTTTTCTTTATATCAAAACTATTTTCATCTATTTTCAAACAAAAAATCCAATTTTTAATCCGATTAAAAATTTTCAAAAAATGCACCTGTGGATGCACTTGTTTTTTAATCCCGGATGTCAAACAGGTCAATATACATATCAAAATTTTCAGAATAAAAAGTTCTTTAAAATGACGTATAGATCATTGACCTACGTTAATCCGTTCACGAGATAAAGGTACCGGGACAAAAATGTCCCGCCCGTCCTCAATGGGTTAAACTGAGCTAGAATTGTGCTGGGAGTCTATTTGCTAGCAGTAAAGTTTAAGGTTATTAGGCAGACTATGTAATCTTGACACATTTCGACCTTGTTTCTATTTTACCTCCCAGGCTTTTGATTCTACTGTTAACGGAGCCCTTTTTCCTTATTTCCAGTTTTCCGACACCATTTTACCGATTTAATTAATGATTTATTTATTGTTGTGCATAACGATAAGCTAACTGATTGGAACGTAAACATTTTTCAATTTTTCGTCTGGCCTCCTCTGCCGAGGCGTATTTTCCGGTCCCTCTAGTCATCGACGAACGGAAAGGAATTATATATTAATTTTTAAATAATAGTATGTGAGCCATTCACATAAAAATCTGATGGTTAAGTAACAGTAGAGATTTCAATATTTTGGGAATCTGTTGACACAAGGGAAACGTATTTTGGGTAGAATAATTTTTTCAAGCTAATGTCACGCTTGGTGTGTGGAAGGTTGTACTTTTATTCTACCTATTATAAAAATTACATAATATGCATTGGCTGTTTCGCAAACGTTAAATTGTGTTATGTTTATGTTTGATAGAAGTAAGTATTAATAAGTCTCTCTCTGATAATTATCTAACATTTCAAACCAATATAGTTATTAAACCAAATTAAAAATACTACTATCAAAATGTTACGAAATGTTATCAGCAATGAAGTTACTATAACAATTTTATGGTCTTAAGTATAATTGGACTTCTCACTGGGATTCCCCGAGTTGTGAAAACCAGCCTTCCTTCATTCCATTAATGCTTGTGCGTGTATATAAATAATAATTTGTAATATTTTACATTGTAAATTTAATACCATCAAGTCAAAGTCAAAATATTTAATATACTCATTCACTAAGTTCTTTTAAATCATCATAAAAGGGAATATGTATGAGAAAAAATAAACAAATCTAATTAAAGGTAACACTGATAACTTTAAATTGGTATTAACCGGGTATTTACAAATTGTCCCAGTTATAGAATTTAATTATGTTTTAAATCAATTATTTTAAAATTGAAACTAACACTAGTATGCATATTCCCAATTAACCCTACCACCACTTCGACGAATTAGTAGCTGCAGAGAAGTGGCGTAAGAAACTCTCAGCCTTTAGTATTTATAATGACATTTACAAGTATAAACCGGTTGCAGTACTAATGGTAATAACGTTATAATATACCACAGTAATGAACAGTATGTAAGTCATTTGAGGGATTCTTCCTAATAAGAACTCTTTCGAGAGTAATCTCGTCTTCAAAGTTATTTTGTGAATTGCCAACAAAACTCGTAATGGAATACACACTGAGCTATGTAATTTGTTCTGGTTTCTGTGTTCTTAACTTCATGAACAATGATAATACGTGTTTGTGAAGTTTTCAGTCTGTTCTGTGAACAAGAAACCATTTCAAGGTTTCTTTTTGTTTGGTCGTATTGTAAATGTACTTTAGATCAATCAGAATCAACATTCACAATAGCTTCATTAGGGACCAGTTCCGCTTAAGCGTTTCCATGGTAACAAAATTTTGCATTGTTCCTACAATTATAAAATTTTATATGTATAGGATGATTCTTTATTTGGCAGATATAAATATAAACAACGCAGACATTTGACATTCAATTCTATTTTACCACTAGCAGCGAATTCAACTAAACAATCATACGTTAGGGTTTATTTTAGTTTTGGTGAAATAAATAATTGTGATAGGTGTTAGTGCAAGTTTCCAATGAATAAAAGAAAATGACTGGTGGCATCACTTGTGGCATCATAAAAAAGGTTTAAATTAAAATTATTCAAAAGTGTTTGCTTAGTTTTAGTGTCAACAAATTTGGCATTCCAAAAAGACTTTCTAGCCTCTTCATATGCAATTGTAATGAAAGGGAGGCGTATAACTTTATTTTAGTTTAGGTGAATTTCAGCAGAATTACCAAAAATATAATAGTTAGTACCACAAACTTAAAGTATAAAAAATAAGTAGTATCTAAATATTATATATTGTGCGTATGTATATATGTATGTGTGTATTTGTTTATAATATGATATTAGTTTCTATGTATTTAATTATATTAGTATTGGTACACGCCCCTCTACCTTTCGATGTCATTTTTCCCATATGGCTGCTGGAAGAGATTTCTTATAGAAATAAGCAGTACCTTTGCTCAATTCTCTAATATTCTGTCGTGTCCTTTTAATTGTCTTTGTGTGTACATAAATTTTTAAATAAATAAATAAACTTAGCACATAGGAAAACTCTGCAGAACCGAAGAACGTATATTTGCTGTAATTTTTATTGAATGGATATTGAAGAAGTCTTTAACTATGATTAAAATGTGACTAGAAACTTTCACTTTACACGTGGCTTTCTACTTACTTATTACTACTACTGTCAAAATGCTTTCAGTAAGTTCTGAAAGAAGTGAACTGTCTTGAGTCTTCAAGTTCCTCCGAAAAACTGTCAAATAATAGCACCTAATGATCCTCCTTTAGTTCCATATGCCAAGTCCTCTGAGACGTAAACATATATCAACAAATCATTCAATTTTCTACTTCAGATATCCAGTGTAGCTGATCGTAATTGAATAGTCAACTTCCATAGTCGGAATTTGTCCTTGAGCAAGAAGTTTTTATAAGTTTAGCACGAAATAGATCAGTTTATCTTTCGGGACATCCCTCATGCTATTCAATTTAGTCTTGATTTTAAAAGATTAATTTAGCTGTTGGGCAACTTTAAGTTCACTTACCAAATTCGTCTTCTCAATACAAGTTGTTAACTTGGTATACCCACGTGTTGGTCTACCAGACTGACATATTATATTTTCTTAAAATATTTTTAGAAACTTTGAAATTTAGCTGGGGTGTGACTATAAGTTTACTCACCAAATTCGTTCTATCAATACAAGTGTTAACTTTTCTATACCCACTTGGTAGTTAATCAGACCGTTTTATTATTCTATCGTTATATCGCTTTGAGTTTACTTGGAGTTGCAATATATAATACCAAATTTAATTTAGAACAGTTTCTGTGGTAAGAACAATTGGTTTTGGACAATGGAACCGATCGGTCTATAAGAGCGATGTGGTTATAGGTGAGTCTATTATAAAGTGTCTCAAAAATTAAATTTAGGAGGCCTAATGTACTGATCCTTCTAATTCTGCAGTTTAATTTAAATTACAATTTTTTAAATTACTTTAAGTATTTGTTTTCTGAAGAACGTCTGATAATTTTGACAAGATTGTTACAAAAATTAAGACATCGAAGATTCTTATTTGAACATTGCTTTAATAAAATAAAATTTTAAACATCAATTGTAAAGAAAGCCTGAAAGTTTCAGCCTAGAAGATAATGTGTGGGTATACTTATTATCCCATCTGACGCGGGTAAATAATATAATGTGTGTTTGGATAGTTAAATTAAAATTAATAATAATTAATAAAGAATACTTAAACGAGTCAGCACGGAATTTGATAGCCAAAATAATAAGTGATACCAGTCGATTAGAAATCCTTCAGCGGTATATTCCTAATTCCTATTCTAAGGCTCGAAAATTTTTCCAAGTTCTTACCAATATAAAAACCTATTTACACTAAATATGACCATCTGCTGCCACCATCATCAGATGATGTTGTTAATAGGCACCAAATTCCTCCGGCAATATAATGGTAATTATCAAACATTATGAAAGTACGGCGTTGTTTTTGCACGAGATCCAAATATTCTGAAATAAAAGTTTTAATTACAGTTACATTATATCAAGACTCTATCCCGTCAACATAAAATATTATTTTCAATATTGAAAATTGTTCACCACTTGTTTCTGTTGACAAAACAGAACCATGGACGTTGAGAGATTTATGCGTCACCTATCAGCGCAATACGGCGCCTTTATTTGGTGCACATCAAACCGAAAACTCGATATTACCGAACAAATTCACTGAATGTGTGTTTAATATATGAATAACACAAGGTTTTGTATCGTGTGGTTTTTTTAATATTTGTCCATATATTGTAATCTAAAATTAACCAAAATTTTATTACCAAAATATCTATGATAAACGGCAAACGGCTACAAATAGAGTTTCAATTCGTTCGCAAAAAATGTGTTACGAAAGGGGCCCGAACTAGTTCTCAAGTAGTTCAACAGGGGAATCCCCGCGTCAGCAGAACGTGTGTTGCGAGCGGAACGTGCTTAGTCGTCGTTGCGCGATCGCCGATATCGGCTTGAGTGGACAAGCGGAGACTGCAGTTTCATAAAATCGTCTTTGATGTCTAGAGAGGAGATTATGAATGCATTCACCTTTGTTGATGATTACATTTTTGCATACTTAATTTTCTAATAAATCTTATGCGAAAAACCTCATAGTTGGAAAATGTGAAGTGTTTTTAGGTGATTTAAAGGATACGTGAGCTGGTCAATTATCGTCTAAGAATTGAAACATGGCACTCACATTAAAATGCACCTGAAATAGCTGATGGCCATTTTGTAACACCAATTAAAGTATTTAAAAATGGACGATTCTGATTGCTGTTTATTATTAATGTTATTGCATTTTATACATTGCATGATGGTGCTAGGCAATTTGAACAAGACAAAACTTGCCTTGTAAGCTATGATGCAAAAATTAAAATTATGGAAAAAAGTTAGCCTACTCAGACCCTACACGAGCGATAACAGCATAAGGATGTCGCTTTAAGGCGCTTTAAGGTGCAGAGCGCAAGCAGCAGAGGTAATTAATTACCTCTATTGCAAGTAGAGTGAGTGAATTAGTATACCGAAGGTAATTATTGAATAATTTCGATTAATACAATCTGTGTTGCTAATATACTTTCAAAAAACAAATGCAGTTTTAATTTATTCGCAACGTAAGATATTATATTATATTCTGCGATATTAAGCTGATAAATAATCGTTATAAATTAGATCGATAGTTCACGATAAGAGGCTGCGCGGACCGGGTACCTACAGGCAATCGTAGCTCTGATAAATTTTGTCAATGTATACGAGCGATGATACGTGTAAAAGCCGCGGTCGGTACATTTAATGAAGTCGATCAACATGTTTCTATGCTTATAAGAAATACCGCGATAACAAACGGCACGATACGATTGATATCAATAACAATAAAAAAAGAAAAAAAGAGAAAGAAAAAAAAGAAAAGAGAAAAAAAAGAAAGGGGAAAGAGCCATATGCAAGTACCCTCGCGCTCTCCCGTGATTCGGTCCGTATGCCGCAAGGTAGGCAGAACCATGGGTTGGTGGAGGGATATGGTGACATCAATAACACTGCCAACTCTTTGGGACGAACAAAATACTTAAGTTGTTATTAGGACGTGAAACTTTGAATACATTGGCTTGTTATTGCTGGTTTTGAAGGATTTAAAACGGCGCGTTGAGTTGAAATATTCATGAACCTCTAATTATATTCGTCATTAGTGTCTGTTAATTTCATCCATTTTCTATTAGCCATACAGTCTACATTCAAAAAACTCACCTTCAAGAGAGCGTATTCTGTTACTGCCAACATAAACTCCACTTATTACTAAAGGACATACAGTGATAATACTCAATGTTATATAAACCATTTAACTTTTTAAAGTGCTACAATACGCTTAGTATTTGTATGAAAAGCAGATGTTCCTACTGCTTAGTGTAAAAGCTATTTAGATCTGCTTAACGTAACAATGATAATTGTTAAAGTAAATTACAGTCTACAACAAAAAAATTTGATACTGAAATTCATTATTTGAAACATAGCTATTTTTTTTCTATTTTAATTTTAATGTTGCTTTGACCACTATTATGCAGTCATGTCAATCTTATAGTGTATAGCATATAGGAACTATTGTGATGTCTGAACGTGTGGCTTCGTCAAACTAAGGAAAACAGCGCAAAGTCATACATCCTAACATCTCCTGTAGACAATGTGACAATATGATATTTAATTCTTCAATGTAGGTCAATTTGTAAAAAACCACACCTTTTCTTAACCTTCAGAGTACATACCGAAACTTCTACCACTCCAATAACTTTCAAAGCTCTAAAAAGAAGAAAAGGCTATCCTTTGATTTGATACCCTGTCCATCCTAAGGTTACCTGGAAGAGATCGCCTTTAGCGATAAGGTCACTCTTTGTACAAAATTCGTTAATTTTTTTTGTGTATTTCTCTTCTTGAATTGGCTGATGTACAATAAAGATATATTCTATTATATTCCATTCTACCCATATTTATAGGTGTGCTTAAAATATACTAGTAAATTATTATTATTTCAAAATCAATTTTAACTCTTCCCAATCCATCGACGGCTCGAGGGATGGGAGACCCCCTCAGCAGAGGAGGCCAGACGGCCGAGAGTCAGGACGACAGGGAGAGGTCGGTGGACAATTCTGGGCTTATCGAGCAATGAGTAGCGTTATCGTTATTATTTTTATATTTTATATACCAAAGTTAAATAAAATATTTTAACTTAGCCTTTGACCCTGATTCCTCAACCATATAGGAAGTCGCTAGCTTACTTTCAACTATTTGGAAAACATGCTTATTATAGCAATAGATATAGATATAATCTTGGTAGCTAGCCAGGCGGAGTTGGAGAAAGCCTCATCACCAACCAAACTAAACATAAAATTTCTGCCTCCACTAGAAATTAAACTGGGATCTCTAGATCTGTGATCTGTACACTAAATCACAGTAGCGATTAAAGTACCTTACCTCTATCAAACCATGCAATCTAACCACGTAAAGTAATGAAATTTAGAAACTTCAAGTTATATATTTAATTTCCTGATAATATTTAGTCTGAAGTCTTTGTTTCAGTTATTAATTAAATAGGTCACAAGTATTGCCATAGTATTTAACAGGACGTTTATAGAGTCTTTAATTTAGACTCGTGAAATTTAATGTAAAACAGCACCTGTTTTAACAGTTTTGACAATTCTTACGCCTTAATTAAGCTTGCGATTCATTTATACATTAAAATCAAGTACAAATCAATTGAAGTGTTGAGTTTTATGCGATAACGTAAATTATTTCTGTAACTTTAAAAGATTCTCTTTCTTTTATTATATTTTATGCATTAATATGAACCTTGTCAAGTTTAAGGATGGTAAATGCAGATTCCTTGGCAATAAATAAAATCGAAGCCTGCAATGCGTAACGCCAATAATGACGTCAATGAGGTACTTATTATAATTTAATGGTCATATCCTGTAATGCTAGGCCAAACAGTTTGAGGACGGTATGCACAAAGCCTTTTAGAATCATATCTAGGCTGCTTCGGTAAAAGTATACAACTTTAAAATGGCATACGCGATGTGTTTACGTATGGAACCCAAGACAGATATGCCTTAATTTATACTGTTTGATTGTTTAAATTTTATTTATTTTTAAAAATTCCTAACTGGGTAGTTCTTCGCCTTCTTCTTCTTTGGTAGTTCTCCTTTTCTTTATTTATTTTTTCTATCCAACAACTGCAACGTCCCAACAGTCTTTTATTTAAAATTGTGGCTGAAAAAGTAATGTTAGTAAACAACAGGTGCTTAATTAACTTACCCTTTACGACCACACTACTTAATTTACTCCCAAACACTTTATTTTGCATAACTTTTTTAATATTTCCAATGGTTTACTAAAACACAGAAACTTGAATCTTGGTTGATCTTGGATGGAGAAAACAAAATTTGTTATATTGATCACGTTGAGACACGAATTGCTGTTGGTATTGGATCGAACTGCGACAAACTCGCATTTAGCCAGAGTGATGATGATGTTATTGCCCAAACTCCTAGTTTTCTTTCAGAAAAGCGTATGCCCAACACTGGGACGTATATGGGCTTGGATGTGGATGAATCTTTGCAAGAACTACTTTATGTGGTGAAAGAAGACATTGAAAATTTCAGTATGCTGTATTAAAGGAAAAACCAGAGCAGAATAAACGTTTTATGTTAAATAAAGATATTGTTGTAAGAGATTAGACCACTAATTGGCTTGAAATGTCTTTCGACAGAACGGTCAAGTTGGAGTTTGTTGAATTTACAGAGAAATTTAATTAAAATTAAATCAACTTTCGAGTACAGCAGTTCATTAATTACTTATCTTTTATTAAGAACATTTAATTTAAACATCAAAGTGGAGTTGGAAATGTTAAGATGGATTACTTTAGGAATAGCTACTAAATACAGGTCGGGAAATGTGATTTGATACTTTAGCGTGAGTGTATTGTAAACTAAATAAAAAGATCTCGATATTTTCTTGTGTGAACACATACTTTTACGTATAATAAACGTTAATAGATTACGGAAACGCAATTTCCTACAAAGTCTTGCCAAATGAATCTGAAATGTATGTACACAAATTTAAAGTATATGTTAGTAAAAATTTGATAAAAAAATGCTTCTTATTCTAATATTCAGAAATATGAAAATGATAAAATCGTGGCTACATTGAATTTACATTTTTTTTATATATACATATCATTTAACATATACAATATTAATAACTATTTACTATTATCAAATAAATTATTAACAGTGAATCAATTATTAATGTCGTTTAAAGGGAAGGACAATTGTTTCTGTGTTCCTTGTTTTTTCTCAGCATTCTTGAGGAATTCACTGCATTAAATTGTATCTAGGTACTTAACATAATTATTTCCATATTCCGTTTCGGAAATTGTAATTAAGTTAATAGAGATAACGAAACGTAATAATACACCAGAATTTAATTAATTTTATATTAAACTTGATAACCTTGTGAACGTTATATCACATAGAATTTGTTCATTTATCTCGTTATAAGAGTATATTTACATATAAAGACTACGTTTGTTCGCCACAAAATACCACCTATTAAAAGCATTCCGTAATGGCAATGAACAATATTATAGTATTTATATTTATAGACATGGTAACACTTTAACAATGACACTATGGAATGGGTTTTAATTTTTTTGTTGTTTTTAGATACAAAAACAAAATACGACTACACAACAAAAATAGTAATAAGCAATATCTTCCTGGCATCTTAGGTGGAAAAGATATACATTTGATTATAACCCAATTTAATTTATTATTTGATAGATATATTATTAGTGATAGGCTGTAACATCGGGGAATTAATTGATATTACACGTTCATTTTTTAAAAAGTGTCATTGTTTTATTATTACTGATAATTTTTCGATTAAAATTTCACAAGTAAATTTAAAATTTAACTCCGTGCGAGCTCCCAAACATATCCCTCCCCAAACCATAATCGAGCCGCCACCATAAGCCACTGTGTGTTCAAAATTAGACTGTATGTGGCGTTCTCCTTTGCGTCTCCATATTCGCTGTCTCCCATCGATCTGTTTTAAAAGAACTCTGCACTCATCAGTAAAAGAACCTGCTTTATTTTAAAATCCTGCTTTTTTGTGTTCCGCTAATTGTGCCGGTGTGTATATAATAGTAGTATTACTATTGTCAATCCGTTGAACCACAAGTGAAGCAACGCGAGTGAAGCACGCGTATTTTATTTAATTGAGCGCTCAGAATACGTTGAGTTGTCATACTGTCACTAATTTGTGCATTTAAATTATCTCTGGAATATACTGGACATTACCCAATTAAAATTAAACTATCATTGATGGTTTTAATTGTAAGCGTAAAGTTATTCGGTGAATATTTTATTGTGCTATCTAATAATTCATGAATAGAATCATATTTTGAATGCAACGCAATATAATTGAATATTGAAGGTATTCCTAAAGCAGGAAATTTCACGGTTTGCTTTTTAATGTTATAACATAAATATATTATATTGTTGTTCATTACAATGAAGTTTTTTTCTATATATTTTGTTTCAAACAAGAATTAGAAAGACGGAACTTAATATACGTATGATACTTAGTTACAAAAAATATTTCAAAATCGTTAAAAAATTAACGATAAAATAAAAAAACAAAAATTAATAAAAAAAAAAAATATTATTATATTAATTTTTATTTGTATTATTTTATTGTATTTGTTTTGTATTTTGTTATAATATTAATTATTTTTTTAGATTTTTTTTAATTATTTTTTTAATTTGTTAGTGAAAAATGTATATAGAAATTCTGCATTAAATTTTAATTAAGTAATTCTATTAAACTTCTTCCATTTTAATCTGTAGATGGTGCTTGTATTAAATAAATGATTATGTTAATTTACATTTTCATTTTCCATAAAGTCAAAGTCAATATACATTTATTCAGTCTAGGTACATTCCATACTCTTATGAAAGTCAAGATTGAAGAATATAATTAAAATACTGAAAAGTACTGAGTTATTAGCTTATCATAATAATTTATTGAAGCACCTTATTTCATTATAATATACATAGTAAAAATGGAATATAAACAAATGGAATAAGTTTAAAATCTTTTGATGGTGAAAACGGTCCGACTTGTGGGAAACTTGTGGCAAAGTCGAACAATAATTAGAAACGACCAAATACGACTCAAAGACCACTCCAAGATGAAGATTAAATTCTTTTGAAAACAACTCTCTCCTTTTGTATTCCTACCCACCATTTGAACAATATTAGCTCTATACTAATATAAAGAAAAAATCGAAATTGGGCTTGAAGGGTTAAGCAATAAAGTTGATTTTGTAGTATTGGGTTTGAGTTAACAGAAACACGAAATAAACTTATCGTTATCGGATAAGTTTGAGGTTAGTGCTAGAGCATGGAATTACTAGCACACGTATTCCCTCCTCCTTACAACATGGGTTCTTTTAAAAGAGGCGTGAAAAAGCACTTTTTGGGCCGGCAATGTGAGGGTGGCTAGGGCAATATGTTGCATGCTTCACTAGCTGTCTTCACATATGGACTCCTGTACTGCTTATCATAGGGTGATATCGAGACAATTGCTGTGCATTATATAAAAAAAAATCTTGTTGACAGTTCTTATGAGTTCTTAAATCTACTTAGATAGCAGATTGACAAGCTATTGTTGTATCTACTAAGAATAAAAATATATATCTAACACTCAAACCTATCTAGAACAAATTACGAGTCATTATTCTTATACTGTAATATGTTATATCGATTGTATATGGATTGTACATAACAGAGGAAACCTAAGCCCAACAATTTAATAAACGTATATACGTACCACTGCTGGGCTTAGGCTTCGTATCATCATAATCGATATATACGTATGTAGGATGATGATGCAAATATCTGCCCCTACCTGAATTTGAACACGAAACCTCTAGCTAAATAAACAGGGATACTGACCACTCTAACAGACGGCCGTCAAATGCTCACACTCGATAAAATGGTTGTTTGAATTTTGTATCTACGGTTAGTTGTATGTACGATAATAATGGTTAACATCATTCCTTTGCTTGCACAGTGTCATTATATTGTATTTTATTTAATAGTCTCGAAACCTTTTCAAAAAAGTGTTTCATGTATAAACAAATAAAGTCAGGTTCCGCCGAAGTAGTAGAATCATTATAGTTCACTTCTCAGTAAACACAATTATAACTTCAGCTAGACATGTTAACAGCTCGAGCGCCCGTAAGAGAATGCCGTCTCGATTTCGGTTTCGTTTCCTCACAGACTCGGTAGCGGCCATTTTAACCGCTAAAGGTGTTATAACTGCTGCGCGTGAAAACGATACCCAATCATGTTGCCTATCGTTTCATTTAAATAAAGCGTATATCTATATAATTTTTCTAGAATAAACGTTATTAACATTTAATTTCATTAATCGATATTTTGGACAATAGTTATTTTATTAAAATTATATTATTTAAAATTAATTAAAAGAAAAAACAACCAAACAAACAGCAGCCATCCCGTTGCCCTATTCAGCCGTAATACAGCGTGTTCATTTAACAACTTTCTTCTCGTCGCTACGTTTCAATATTTTTGGTATGTTTTACTATAAAAGAGAATTTAATGACTTAGTTTTTAACTCCCCTATACATTTTTTGCAGTTCATAAATCAGCATCCCAGTGTCCAACACTTATAGCAGTAGAGAATTGGTTCAAGTATCTTAAGTAGGGCAGGTTAAGAGTGAGAGGAACAATCCGAATTGGTACTTGTAGATTCTAATCCTACTAAAGTATTTTTATCTGACACGGATAATGGAGGCATTTTTATATTAGCTCTTTTTTATATACAGGCTGTAGCATAAAGGTAAGTAAACACAGAATGGTCAGAATTTGAAAAGGATTTAGAAATAAAAATTCTAATGGAATTTGTATTAACTTTACATGGATATAAACCTATTGTAGTTTTAAAAATATATTTTTTTTTAAAAAGAGAATTGTATATTTAATCAAATTAAATCGATAAGCATAAGTAAATTACACAAATATAGTTTAAATGGCATTGAAGCAGGAGAGATTAAATTTCTGAGCGAACATTTTCAGAATTTCAATATTAATCACCTTGATAACAACTCCCGCGTGGGAAAACCGGTAACATGACAAGAAAGCACAATACTTCCTTGTCATACATACAAGTCACGTGGTTCTCAAGATCATCAATCGCTCGTATACGTCCCTATCGAGGGGCTCGATCCTACTCTAAATTAGGGGGATTAAGGCTTAGTCAACCACGTTGGCCAAGTGCGGGTTGGTCGACTTCACACACAATTTGAGAATTTCACAGGTATGTGCAAGGCTTAGGCTTCGAATAAAAGTAAATGTGAATTTAAATTTGGAACGCATTCGTATACGTTGGAGTCCGAACCGCTGCCTCCTGCATGGAAGCTGTCAATGTAATCCTAAGAGTATCAATGTGTTCTAATTTAATTTTATTATATATTAATCTGGCACTATTAATTGAAAGACAAAGAAGTACGATGCTGGTTTTTACATCAAATCAAGTTAGTCTGATTTATTATTTTATTATTATTTTAGCTATAGGTAATTGTCGCTTCCATTTAAAAAAATAATAATATTACTCACCAATTTATAAAAGTAATATATAGACG
Source organism: Acentria ephemerella (assembly GCA_943193645.1). Taxonomy (NCBI): domain Eukaryota; kingdom Metazoa; phylum Arthropoda; class Insecta; order Lepidoptera; family Crambidae; genus Acentria; species Acentria ephemerella. The sequence continues at coordinate 1,659,959 of OW971894.1, forward strand.
ACCCTTTGAAACTTAGCGATCAAGTTTGTATCACCAACAACCTGCCACAAATGCCACGATATTTATTGAATCTTTCATGTTAGTATGTTAAAGTGATATTAAAGTTGATTATTGTTATTTAACGGACGTCATTTAATTAATAATCTATTTTATTGCTTAGACTTCAGAGATTAAACTTGCATTTAAGATTTCACATACGTTTCCAATTTGCATAACATTATGGTGAAACGTGTTGGCACTATCTATTTATAGCACATGTTAATGCGATGGTTATGATTATAAAAGTTATTAAATAAAGCTAGAGACACCATATGGTCTGGGACTGAGATCACCTACTTCAGATCTGGTCCGGGGTTCACTTTCCAGTGGGGCAGAAGTATTCTGCTTTCCCAGTTTGATGGGTAATAGACCTTTTTCTAAGTTTGCCTGACTATCTACAATCATCTGGCTGTCTGCCACCATAACAATAAGGTCAATTGTTCCTTTGTCACTTCAGATTCACAATTTTTTGGGCTTATTCATGTAGGGACCTGGTGAATTGCTGGGGAGAACCCAGGTTACCCCAGTGAAGGGCAATGTAGTTACCGGGGAGTTTTAGTGGGTGTTCTCAGTGCCGCTCTATTGAGGTACTGAGTGAGCTCACACACCCGTCGCTTAGCCAGTGGCGGGTAGGTCCGTAAATAGATTCCTCCTCGTAAAAAAAGGTACTCCTAGTTAAGTTTGGATATAAGTTTTCTTAGCTTTCGGGCAAAAACTAGTAAAGAAATGATACTTTAATTATATTTGCATAGTCTGTGACTATTTCTATCTGTTTGTCATTTAGAAGTGTCGATATAATGATGAATATTAAATGTACTAAGGTAATATCGTTGTAATGTACTAACATGATTTCAATGACATGAAAGACATTAATAACTTTAATAATACGTGGATTTAGTACTCCTTGCCTTTCTAATAAAAAAATAATCACTTTAAAAAATATAAATACTCCCAGAAGTGTCTGACAAGGTCAGACTATAAAAATAGGCTTTTATTATTAATTCCAATATATATATATATATAATTAATTGATCATTAAATTCCTGTTAAGTAGATAATACTCGAAGACATCCAATCATCTTCCTCAAGCCGTTAACAAATTAAAATGGAAGCTTAAGTAAACAGACAGATTAAGCCTTTGATTGTCCAAAAGTTTCTGATATCATTATTGCCTAAATAAACAAACATGATGTCGGATCCAGAACTGATCCAACTACTTAACTAAACAATAGACGAGTATTCACTTTGGTAGCCTTGGTAATTTCTGACCTAATTTCTATTCGTTTGCTTCCATGACACATACTTAGAAGAATTTGTTCGTATGTATTTATTGTTTTAAATAAGTTTTACTTGTGACTTGAGTCCTGTATTTTTTGTTGACTTTTTCACGATATAACGATCCTTGTCATGAAATTATACCAATTTTATAGCAAAAATTGCAGTATAAGAACACATACATGTAAAGAAAATAGTTTGTTTTATTGATATAAAACCTCTTTTCTTAATTTAGTACTGGTTGTGTTCGGCGCAGTACTACATTGTGTAAACTGACAGTTGTCAGATGTTAATTTTATTGATTGAATGTTACTTAATATTAAGATAATTATTTGTAGAATTTAATAAGATGAGAACCCTGGAATAAAGGCTTTAAATGTTTCTTTTGTCTTTACAGGTGAGTGGATTTATGTTGTTATTATTATTTATATTTTAATTTTGTTAAAAAAGTATCTGAAATAAATCTTTTGTCTTTATAGAGAAACGCAATTACGTCTTTGTTTCATCTAAATAATTAATTAAGAATATTATTATATACATAATAAAATATACAGCACCAAAACGACCCCGCCATTTCGCGCCAAAAACTCCGCTATTTTTCTTATAGGTGTATACAATACTCATACCCGATGATATACAATATTCGAAGTGTATTTTTCATGTCAAAATTATGTATGTAATAAATTATTATGTAATATATTATAATTTGTAGAAATATTAAAAGGATAACTTTATTTTGTTATTAGTACCATATCACGAATATACGTCAAAAGCCAACAAAGCAATGGACTACGTTTCAGTAGTATCCTAAAGCCTTACAAAACTTACGTGAGACGTAGCAGTACCGGCTAAGATCACTTTGCTTTACCTTTGAGGAAAAGCATAAAAAATGCAAATATCAAATTCTTTTGAAATGAATTCGTTTTTTTTTTTCAAAAGTTTTTCGTCTAAAGTTGTAGGTTTTGTCAAAACTTGTGAATTTGTTAAAAAAAATAATTAAAAAAACAATTTTCATATTAGGATCCTTTAATTTCAGAGCTCCTCTCATACCAACTATTTTACCAATTGACATTTCATAGAGTCTTCCGAAGTCATATAATTTTTTTTCTTTAACCCTCACTATATACTTCATTTACTTATCCAACCACCCCAAAAATAGATTTCAATGTTTGCCCATGAAAGCCCCACGCTAATGGCCTCGACGGGACTTTGTCTTAATAAACGTTAAGTGTGCCACCTGCGTCGTTTGCGCACTAACAATGTTTAGAGCATAATTTGAGTCACATTTGTGAAGGCGTTCTCGTACTTTCTTGAAGTTGGTTCTGGTTTTATTTTTCATTTTTATCTCTTTAAGAAGCAGCATTTTACAGCTACCTTAGGGACTTCCCGCATACTTTAATATTAGTCAGATTTTTTTTTACATATATTTTTCAAATACATTCATTCTGTTGATGTCAGTCACTTGGAGCTGAATATGTCAGATTGCAATTTTTGAGTAGAAATTCAATTGGAGTACCTAAATATAAGACTTATTCATCTTACAGAAAGATATAAAAAAGAATATTAAAATTACTTCATGAATAACTTTACGATTGGATTGTCAAGTGGCTATAAAGTGACCATCATAATCAAGAAGACAAAGAGTCTTACCACGGAACTACTAGAGTCTGACCAACTAAACTTTATCAATTTCTAGTTTAGGGTCAGTACTATACTAGAAATAAAAAAATTGTAGAAAAGATTTGTCATTGCTGCCTCATGCTTTTATTTCTTGAATCTATTGATGCGAAGCAACGTATAACTAATTTATCAATATTCTAGTCCATTGGTCTCCAAATTTTGAAGCCTTCGGGCCATAATAATTTTTCAGTTTGTTCCAAGGGCCAAACCAGTTTTAATTTTTCTGCCCTTAACTATATTTCTAGACTAGAATAGTCGCAAAGTGCGCGACCTAAGCAAATTTACGCTTTTTTTTGCATTTCAATTAATAAATAACTAAATTACAAACTTTGCCAGATTTGGTCCGGATTTGGCCCGCGGGCCGTAGTTTATAGGTAGCTGTTCTAGTCTATGGTCAGAATCATGTTCCGTTGGCTTAACTGTAGTTGTAGATACTAATAGGTGCACACTATTTTTATTTCGGGGAAAAGTACAAAAATGTCACTAATAATGGCTGCGTAAAGAATGTGCACTTATTCTTTACACACTGTATCAGAGTATCAGAATATATATTTTTTAAATGTTGCATACATAATAAAATCAATCAATCTAATGTTAATAGTACTTAGAAAAACAATCTTTTACTATTAAAATTATTTAATGGCCAATTTATCTAGTTCGAGCTATTATATTTAAATATAAATAGGCCCAAATTGGTTTTGACCGCCCCAATTCTTTTTTAACAAAATTCGAATCACTTAATTTACAAATTATGTGCGTGGGCCGAACCCTGAAGGAATAACCGTAAATTGTTGACTATCTAAAATAAAATGTAGGCAAATAGATATTCAATACAAATCGCTTACATAAAATTCTAATTTGATTTGATAATAAAATACCCTAGATGGAATTTAATGTTGTTGTTATGAAAATTAAGTACTACTGATAAATGTGAGAGCTTTCGAAATGAAATAAGTATATGTAAAACCTTATTTTTGTATAAAAAGAAAAAAAAGGAACATATAACATAAATAATACTAACTATAGAAATCAAAATAAGAACAATGAAATAGTAATCAGAATAATTTAAATATCACTCAAAAAGATTTGCAACAATTATAATGGTTTTTTTAGATATTTCAGCCGTCCTGAAGATGACCTGGTGAATTGCTTCAGCAGAACCCGGGTCACTCCCGCGAAGGGCAATGGAGTTACCGGGGGAGGGAGTATATACCCAGTGCCACTTTGATGAGGCACCAGATGAGCCCCACACACACCCGCCGCTTAGCCAGTGGCGGGTTAGTCCGTTAGCAGCAACTCCTTGAGAAAAAAAAAGATTCGTGCCATTATTTCTGACTTATACTCCTCATGGGTACCAAATGAGTAATTTAACCTATAGGGTAATATTTCATAAATTTAGTCATGTCATGATCGACGCTATCATATAAAAATACTTTATTAAAAAATGAACGATTTTTAAAAATTATTGTTAAATTGAATAATTGGAATTCTGAATCTCGATAAAAGTAATAAGACGCATTTCATATTTTTTTTCGTCCTGAATTTCAATAATTATTTCCCTTCAAACGCAACACTTACAAAGTATTGTTATTTTGTAATTACCCATTACTTTTCCTGAAACAATTGAGATTCTAATTTTGTTTGTGCACAAAGAATTTGTTTAAATGAAACTTATCTTCTTGGGAGATTGTCAACCTTTCCTAAGAAGCCTTTCCTGGAATTTCGTTTAATAAATTCCGGTGATGTTTCGCTACTTTACTTATTATCTAAACATTAATTAGCTCTTTAAGAGGGAAGGTAAGGTAAGTTACCTGATTCAACTTTGATGGTGAAATTTAAGGGTACTTTATAATAAACTTGTCTAAAAAAGTGGAACGTGAAAGGAATGAATCGGGCTCGAGATATTGATTTGATATCAAAACATTGATATTTGAATCTATAATTTCAAAAAAACATTGGAACGTTTTACATCCAAGTATACAAACTATTGTAAATATCCAAATCAGCTAAAACCTACCCATGTTAACATGAGCATATCAGTACTTAGGTGTTATGAAATTTTTTAATTGATAATTCTAAGATTGTTTTAAATAATTTTTTTTCAGGATGCCTTAGTATTTAGTTCACCAAACTATTATGGGTGATGGCTTGATAGGATATAGTAGAATTAGTCTGATTGTTTGAATGATAAGGGTTTCAAACAAACAAACGGGCTGCCTGACAAGATATTTCTCACTTTGAACTTTGAAGCCCTTGCTAGAATACTAAACAAAGAAATTGGGATCTATTTTCGAGTAAAAAATCATACTCTTAGTTCTTTTATACGTATAATAATACTAAGATAAAGCTCTGATTAAACTTTATGAAATTACCATTGAAAATAAATCCCCGTTTTAACACATAGAGAAAACATATAGTTATAAGGAGACGTTTCAGCTTAACGGAGAACTTAACGGTACTATTAGTGTGTGCCGCAACCACGGGGACCAATGCAGAAGCCCACAAAACTCGAGATATGAAACAAATTTTGTTGGTTTCGTCCGGGATCAATCTATACAAGTGCTGTTTCTGTAATAGAAAATATAGAATGCAATCTGATACACCAGTTTACCTTTTAAATAATAATGATTAAACTGTTAGTGTAATTTGTCATACAACATATATTATAAACTCGAATAGAGATAAATTAAGGGTAGACGAAGAAAACCCGACAAGTTTACTCTGACTATGCCGCGCTATTCGTTAATGACAGCTAATGCAACCTTCTTCAACTTAGTGGAATAAAAGAGGATTATTATCGCGTAAAACTCATTGAAATGAGTATCATGAGAATTTTTTCATGGATCCGTTTCCGGATGTCCACAATCTCTCATCTGCAGTCTGCTAATGGCGACATGTGCTAAAAATTATAAATACAATTACTTATTTATTTATACCCAAAAGGATCTTATCTTTGTCCAAAAATATTATAAGTGAATTTTATATAATTTTCCCCAGAAATTCCCATATTACGTTTGTTCTATAAATAAATTCTACAGCTTTTTCAAGCAATTTAGAACGCAGTACTGAACGACACTAGCTAAACACAGTACCTACCGAGCATTTTGTTAGCATGTCGCCTCTGCTACAGTATTCCGGTCACGGACTTTTCATTCTGTCCTGAATACAACAATAACTTGCTCGAGAAGTGAAAAATCTCAGTAAAAAATTTCGAGAAATTGCAATGTGATTTTGCCGATAGTAGTTTTGGAAAAATATTGCTTGAGACAATAAATGGAAAAGAGCATAGGTAAATATCCGATTTATTAGAAAATAATGTAAGAAACGAGGAAAAATTATGAAATAAAATAAATATTTCCGATGCAGCATTCTGTATAGTTATAATTGAGTTCACAATCAAGAAAAATTTCAATGAAATCAATTGTTAATTCTCGTATACTTTTATTTGCTTTATTGTTAAGACGTAAAGTTATTTTCTTTACCATACCAAGAGATTAAAATCTTTTAAAAATTTATTACAGATTCAAAAACTATTTTTGACTATACCTTTGTTACCTAGCTCATCTAAATATATTGGCAATAAAATTGACATGCAATACCTATCCTTAATGTGCTGTCTATTGTACTTAATAATTAAGAAGCTTATTAAATAGGAATTACCCAGTCAGCAGGTGACCGGTTTCCGTGTTACTTCTCGCCTCAATCCAAGCATTGGTTCGGCTTCACTCATCACGCAATCTTCCACGAGGTATTTCACCTTTTATAATTGTATTTTTCGTAAAATATACTTCCTACGGATTTCGCTAGCATAATGATTCATGTTCTCTAGTTTCGATTACCAAGCATCTTTTGTAATGGTTGGTAAATTTATTTTACGATTGTTGAGCATTTCCATACTTCGGAAAGCAAGGAGCCAACATCGGCAGTTCTTTAATGATAGAGGAATCTAAGTGTAGCTTACTTATTTCTTCGGTCATAAGACCCAAGAAAGAAGTAAGCTACAGAAAGATCGTAAGAAGATCCCAGAATGAGAGAGATGAAAGCTAAAAGGAAATAAGAAAAAAAAGATTGAATTAATTGATTTCATTAATTCAAATCAATCTTTCACTCTTAATTCACACCATTGGAAGAAAAATGAAAAATTGTTTATTTCCACATGGTGGTACCAGAAAAGAAGGTTGGAGCTCTACCAGCAACTGATTAATCTGAAAATATGAGTAACAAAATAAGGTAAATTATAAAAATATATACAAACTGTAGTAACAAATAATAGGCATGGTAACTATTTTTTCTAAACAATGACAATCTGTGACAGTTATTTTACTTGTAAAATAAGTTTTCGATAGCATGGAAACTTCCCTAAATATTATGAACTGAATAACACATTTGTTGAGTCGCTGAAAATCGCTCCTAAGAAACGTGTAATTCGATGTGACGTCACGCCGTGGTATTTTGCATGCATTGCGGCGTAACTGTCTTCGTCAGCTATAATAAATATTATGTTGATATAATAAAAGTTTGTAGACATTGTATAGGCTTTTTAAGGCTTATTCATGTAACTTAGAATGACTGTAAACAAAATTACACATAAGCTGCGTTAGTTTGAACTAATAGTTGTTTCATAGTGTTTTATTCGTATTTTGTTAAGATGAGATGAGATGAGATGAGATGAGATGAGATGAGATAAGATAAGATAAGATAAGATAAGATAAGATAAGATAAGATAAGATAAGATAAGATAAGATAAGATAAGATAAGATAAGATAAGATAAGATAAGATAAGATAAGATAAGATAAGATAAGATAAGATAAGATAAGATGAGATGAGATGAGATGAGATGAGATGAGATGAGATGAGATGAGATGAGATGAGATGAGATGAGATAAATTTTTATTGTGATTCTGTGTACAATAATGGTACAGACACGTTACAGTAAGTCCAATAGAATATTACAAAGAAGAATAGAATAGAACATCAGAAAAGAACGCAACATTTCTGATTATAGGGTTTTTCTTACAATTTCTAACAGGAGTTACTGTAGATTTTTCAGAAACGAAGAAACAGTGTCGTACTAAATAATTTTATCTGAATAACTTTGAAGATTTCCACAAGGTAAAAGAACTGCCTGAGGGTTATGTGGAAGTCACGTTTTGTAATAGACATCAAGATTTTAATATACTAACTTCGCTAACCTTGAATGTAGACAAGATAACAAATCCAAAAATTAACTTATAAAGTGAAAAAAATATTCAATAATTTACCTTATTTCTTAACTTCGTAACAATCTTTGAGGTGTTTTATCTTTGCATATAAATAGGCAACATTAATTGAAAATGAACTCAAACAAAACTGCCATTAAATCTAATGCTGGACCATCTTTGGGTTCAGTATGATAATAAAAACGAACAAGCCAAATATAACGGTATGATAACGTCTACATCGAGTGCCTATTGAAGGAGATAAAAGAAACGTAACCTATATTGAAATGTCTTATCGATTTCATCGTAGCAGCCTCATCAACAGCAGTCTAAATTATGCCGTATTACAAGCCACAAATGCTCCTTTAAAGATGTAACACACTGGCCTAATTATCATCATCATTATCAACAGCTCATACATATCCCCACCGAGAGGTTCGAGACTCCTCTAAATTAGGGCAATAAGACACACAACCTAAGAATTTCTTCACAGGTGTGTGCATGTTTCCTCCAAATGTTTTCCTTCAACGTAATAAATGTACATATGAATTTAAAATTTGAAACACCTTGGTACGTGGCGGGGTTCGAACCACTGCTTCCTTCATGGAAGACAATGACCTTACGCACTTAGCCACCAATGATGGCCCAATGCGTTGGCTGTAATAACTCAAAGCACGAACTAGCTAAATATAACATATTTTATTTAATCTGCCTTATAAAGGTCCAATGGCTATAAATTTATTTTTCCTGTAAATTTATCTTATGAACATGAATTAAACAGTAATACAAACATTAGCAATCGTTAAATTCATTCAAAAAGTCCCTCTTTACCTTTTGCTATGGCTAATATAGTTCAATTTTTGTCTTATCGTTTAAAACGTGTCTAAATTACATTGCAATTACTTAGTTATTATTTTTGATAAGAGGATATTCCCTATAAAATTCTGCTCTGAGTAAATCTGAGATTCTCTTATTTCAATTAACTGGAAGGAACTCTAAACTGACTCCCATGATAAAAAAGCCGGTAGGTAATCCGACACGAAAACACTCCCGAAACTTATATCATTAAAGAAGTTAATTAAGGAAAAAAGCTTTTTCGAACTTTCAACAAATCGGAATAAAGACTTACTAATTATAAATGTTATGATTAAAATGCTTATTTTGTGACGACATTATTAGGTGATAGTCGGAAGTGCGGTATACTGAGATAACTTGACGTTTCAGGAAATATGAGATAAAATCAATTGCCATATTTAAAAAATATATTATTTCCCTCCATTTCTTTAAGTATATTTGAAAATAAAATAACGGCATTCTTGTACAGGAACTATACTGTTGTAGAGTCTAATAGTTAAGTAATACAGATCATATTAGTTTTCTCACAATTCATTTGCAGTAAGGAGGTCAAGACAATCTATATAAGATTGATCGAGACTGAAGTATAGGGTATCCATTGTTCAATGAGTGTACACTAATACATATGTATGTAAGTATATATTATTGAGATGTATGCGTATATATTATTAATATATATATACTTAAGACGATGATTAGTTGTCAGCAAATTGAGTCAAAATTAAACATTTATGCTTAATTATTACAAATAATATTAAGCAAAACTTATGTATATGTCATTATTTCAAAATAATTACTTGCAAATAAAGTTAATATTCAAATTAAGATTATAATGACAAAGCTTTTATTTACATCTCTTTCATATTGTATAACTTTTAGAGTGTTGAAGTGAGAAGGTAATAAAAAAACAATTTAAACTTCACTTTGTTTCAGTGGCACTCCATTTTATCTTGACACAAATTCGCGCGGGCTTAAGCGAGATAACCTCAAAAAACAGAGTCCCCTTTACCTCGTTAGTTTGATGCCTACAAAAGCGAAACGTCATCACACCACAAAAGGCTTACGTTCCCCGGCGCGTGAATAAATTAAATAAGAAAACCTTCGTGTCCTTATTTTGGGAGGAATATGTCCCTCGCTAATCCTGCAGCAATAATTAGGCCATGTAAGTTAAGATAGTGGTGTGTGTCAATTGAATAGTCGATAAAAAAATATCGACAATTGAATATCTATAAAGATAGCGGTTATTATTTAAAGGATTGCTGCGTGCTTCGGTTATTGGGATAGCATGTAGTACTACTACCATTATCTCATCATTTTTGCAAGGGCTTAACTTATGGTAGCATATCAGAATTCTTCATTGGCCTCAGTTCGATCTATACATCTATAGCAATAATCGTATCCCACTTCTGAAGTAAAGGGGATCATTCACTGAAAAAAAGACTTATTTTATAATTCATTAGAGAAGGCAATTAAGTTGTTATATTCTCTGCACTTAAGTGTACTTATTGATCAACTTATTTATTTCTATCTATATCGATACAACTACAGACGGAAAATGATCAGCACTAGAGACAGCGTATTAGGAGTCGTGGGACGTTTAGTAACGCGTGCCGTTTCTGTGAACTCAGCATCGCATGTTACGCACGATTTCAACGTGTTTCGTAATGGGGAACGTGGCAAGAAAGAAGAACAGGCGAATGGCAGACTACATTTTAAGCATGGTTTAAATTACTGGAACAAATTTCAAAAGAAATGGGTTTATTGTGACGTGGTATTCAGATTTAGCCAACTTCAACACTTTTAAAGGAGTTCGAGGTGGTTCTATCTGGACAATTATTTTCAAAGTGTGGTCTCAACGCCGGATTAATAAAAAATGTCTCAGAAAGACTATCTTGACTCCTCGTCAAGCTGCAATATTTATATATTTCAACCAGTAGCTGAACTTTTGCCAAGCTCAAAAACCGTTTTCAGAATAGTATGAAAGTAAAAATAATGAATTGCGATGTACAAAAAAAAAATATTTTTATATTTTAAAATGAGTACTGATTTAACATTATTTAGGATTTAAAGTATTTTGAAGTCTTTTTTTATCTAGTATGTTAACTTGGCTATAAAGCATACTTTATTACAACATTTTTAACGTCATGAAAGTAATCGATATTTATATATATAATTTATTTCTTTAATATAAAACATATTGGTTCAACATATTAACCTAATTGGTAAACATATTTGTAAAATACATTATGATGTGCTCAACATTTTTAAAGTTGTTAATCTTTTACTTTTAGTTTATTAACTACATGTGATTTCAGAATTGCCAGTCGAATATATCCGAACGTCTAAATAATTTTAATTGTCGATGCATACTTGTGGTTGTGGAGAATTTCCGCCTTTCTTTAAAATCACGTTAAAGTAACATATAAGAAATATTTTGTAAATATTTACACATGCTTCAGGTGGTGTTACATCTCAAAGTTTATGAACCCTTTAATATACGATCGTAGAACAGAGTTACGTTTGTTTTTGTTAACTATATTTACGTAATAATATCTCTTCCAAGAATAACACGCTGTTCAACCCGCCTTTTGATATTATATTTCCAAGAAATGGTTGAGGTTTCAAGTATTATAAGTCTATAAATATTTCACTAAGATTTACATCCTGAGTATTTTAAAATTTGTGTGTCTTGATTTGAAGTAAGTAATGAGTTCCGTCTCGGAGTTAGAAAATAACTCGTTTTAAGTCTTTTGTAGAGCACTTCGGCTTATATAAATATAAACGGTACCCAAAAGAGACTTTGTAGTATTTAGCTGTAAGGACTATAATTATAGTCATCATTAAAATTTAATTGGACATTTTATATATAAGAAAGAAAAAGAACAAAGATTTTGGACAACCTCTGACATGAAACAAATTAAACTTTAAAAATGAACTAATTTACTTTTCATAACCACATAAGGTTATGTAGATCTCGCTAATGAGATGTTTATGTAGACAGAATGTCGTCTAGTTTTTCGCGGCCTTTAACCTCAAATATGGGGAGCCATATTTATGACCTTAATAAATCATTACACCTATGTCCCACATAACCCTTAACCCTTCCATGACCCAAATCGTTTTAAGATAATCCACCCCAACAATGTACTCGGACATATAAAGACTTCAAGATATTATATACTTTACTAAACTATTATCATAATCTAAATAAAAAACAAATTCGTTTTACTCACATCATTTATAGATCAATAACAGGTGTAACAGTTTTCATTATCTCTTCTTTAGATTTTTAGACTTTTTAGATTCAGTCCTACCCCGAAAAGCAGAAAAACTACTACAGCATAGGAAAAATTAACGAAAAAAAAATAAGGAACTCCATTTTTTGCTTATAGCTTTGTTGTAATTTCTAAGTGGAAACGCATTCGGTTCAGCTGGTTCTTCATAGAGATAATTATAATTTAATTGTTTATTTATTTATTGGATTACCAACATGGATTTACAACAGTAGTTTCACAGTATTTCAAAAGCAGTTTAGTTCTAACATTTCTTTCCGTCCTTGTATGTACTGGTAACAACAGAATGCGTACTGCCTTTAATAAATTTTAAATTTTCTTACAATCAATATTAAATATAATCAATAAAAACGTCGTTGGGTATTACCTAATAATTAAATTTGTCTTCTTTTATGATAACTACGTTAATATACAAATTACAACATTAACAATACAATACAATACAATACAATACAATTATTACAATTATTTACATTGTAAAGCTACTTAAGTTTAAAGTTACAGTGGTTGTAAAATTGAATTGAGATGTCTTTGATAAAAATTTACTTAAAATTACAGAGCTTATCTGACTTATAGGTGTACAGTAATAAGTCCCTAATATAATGTTTTACTAGAATCTATTTAATTCATATTACACATCGTTCATTGCAGTTTCTTATTGTATTAAAAGAGGTATTACTTTTCTATGAGATACCAATTTTCCTCGACACCTAAAATCATTCACCCCACTGCAGTTTCAAGCGTCTAACCTTTCAATAATCGAGCCTATTTTCAGCTTAAGCCATAGTGTAAGCAACAGCAGTATGCTTCAAGAATTTATAGCATGAAATGTCCTTTGATTCTTAAACTATTTTTTGTATTTTCAATTTAACCCGTTAATACTTTAGGTATTATGCGGCTAAATTGGAAATATACTTTAAATTCGGTTACTATGGTAGTTTGAAGTAGATATAAAATATAAAAACAAATGAGAAGAAGAAAAAATATGAATAAGAATATATTGAGTTTAGGTTGAGTATTGCTTCGAGGAGTTTCAGCAGAGGATAAACTGGAATTCAACACTCTACTTCTTTATGAAGATGGCAACCTTCCCCTCTGCACGCATGTGTAAAGGAGAGGCTTGGTAAATGGAAGACTGAGGACATTTTATTAAATTTCAATCCTTCAACTAACCCATGGTAACTCTCCCTCTACTGGGGCGTGACTACACAATTATCTGGTCCCTATAACGAAGACATTATCATCGAGAAATTGATGAAATTTGGGTGAGCATTTTTAGCACTAATGACTATCTAAATAAATATACTTTCTGATTTTCAACACTAGCACCGCGACCATCTGTTGGTATTAATGTCATTTCCAGTATATAAGCTTAATCTTAAATATGCGCGTAGGTCTTTATACATGCAAAAATACACAACTAGTTTTCGGCACAAAATCAAAGCACTATGATCATTTATTTTTGAGTATATGTAGCTACTTTATTAACTGGGACTGGTTGTAACGTGTCTCTTTAGCACAGATGAAGTTAAGATTATATATTTTATATTCGCCAATCCGGTATCAACCATAGCAAAATTTCGTAATCAAAATATGATTGCCCAAAAGCGTATTGGTTCCCGGCAAGATACTTCATATTCTCAAGTGCAACGAAAATGATTGAATTGATATTATGGTCTATACGAATTGATTTGGTATTTCAAAGATATTATTAATTAAAATAGTAAGCTAGTAATAGATAAAGTATATTATTCTACTAAAGAATACGTAGCTCCAAAAATGAATCGTGCCATCTTGATGTAAATTGTTTAATATTTTTATTACCTATTATAATTAATCAATTTTTTAAAATATTTCTTGTGTAATAAGATTAAGATTATACGTTTTTAGATTATTTAATTATTTACAAACACAAACGTTTAATATGTAAATTATTAAATAACAAATTTTATTAGCTACCTGGTAGCACGGCGTATGCTAGTTTCTTATCTTGATTTAAAAATCAAATTATCCAAACGGACATACCCTACTGTCTTTACGTTTCATACTTAAATCCTGGATACTATACGTGTTTGTATCGGTTGTCCCAGCCGGCCCTGCAGAGCGACGCGGGCCCGCGAGACAGCCGCACGTAGCGTGACGGTGGCGATAGCGTGACAATAGCGAAACGTGCTCGAGTGTGTGTGATGTACGCTCTTATGGATCTGTGCTTGTGTTTTTTATACGAGTAAGTAGCCAATGTTTTTTTTTATTTCAGTTAGCTTATAGTGCTTTGATGTCATTTGTACGTTTCTTTGCAAGTAAAAAGCCAAACTAATTCTTTTTTTAAATATTGAGACGCGATATCCGTGGAGCGGCTAATTTAGTTTGAATTTTAACAAAGCATTTATTATTTTCTAGAATATAGTAATGTTACTAATTAATAAATCATAGTTAAGTAATGAAATAATATATTATTTTAAATGGCAAGCGCATGACAACATTCACATTGAATGACTTGAATTTGAATGAGCTTATATTTGCATTTTGTTAAGAGCCTAATAAATAGTACATATTTTACATCTTGGGATTCTTTTTTTTATTTTCTGGGATTAAGGTTAATGGAAATAAGTTCAGTGTTAATAATACGTGACATAAAGTTTTTAATTACCAATTTAAATGACTTGTAATTCTTTTAATATAAAAGATTAAGCAATGAAGGAAGCGCGTTGCTTTTTCCATAGAATTTTAAGCAGTCACAATTAATTATTTAAAAAATTTACATCTTCAGGAAAGTTTTTCTAAGAATAATTGTGTTTTTCCTTTTGCTCTGGTTTAATTAACAGATCCTAAACTCGCTTCCTGAAAATTCTTTTATGATTGTGCTTTTAAAAGCAGTTCTTTTTTATTTCTCTTCACAATGCTGCTGACCTTTCTTGCTTTTTTAAGCCGTGTTTGATATCAAAATGAAAACATTTTAAAAATTATAATTATAATATTTTCAAAACAATGTTTTTCATTTTAAAAACTTTGGATGATGGAGATTCATTACAATGTACTTTACGAAAGGTAGACGACGACTTATAATCAATGACTAGTTTACTCGGTATCACAAAAATTTAAAGTGTCTGAATTTATCTGATACTTATAAAGATAAGTACTATTTTTTGCTGACATTTTTTTGTTTGTTAAACAATGATGGAAAGATGATTATTACTACCTATTAAGCCGGGTAGTGGGTAAAAAATTATTTATGGAGTTCAAAAGAAAAATATTGTATAAATTTTTTAAAACAAAAAGGGATGATTATTTATATTATTTTTTTTAACTTCGCCTACTGCGTACTCTACGCGTATTAGACCAACATTAAAGTTGTATTGGTTGGTATTTCTAAATCAGAAATAATACGTCAAATAAGGTATGACCCTTAAACTACAACCGCACAGTTTTTGGTTCTGTTGCTTGGTGGCTACGGATTGCTTTATATCAGATATACAACCCTCTTGAGAAAATAATTACTTGTACTATAACATTATACTGTATACTACTATCAGCTGGTACACAAAAAATTATCTAATGTTCCCAGATTGAACGTTGCTTTTACTTTGTACGGCGTAAGTCGTTACAACGGTTAATGCTACGAATAACTACGACAAGCGCATCGCCTACCGTTACTCGCTGACAAACATTGTACGCAAAATTAATATCTAACAGGCTGAACAAAGAGTTTATATTATTATGTAAAGCGCATCAGTTTTTGATTCATGATACGGATTACTACGGTTATCGCTTCGTTTTCCATATTTAAATTGGGTGTATCATATATGAAATATTTAATTTTTATAATCGATAACCTTGAAATAGATCACTTTCGAGATTCTTTTATGCCATATCTCAGTTACAATTATAACTACCATGTTCAAACAAAGTTGTTAACGTGATTTGGTTTTGTGTCAAATTAGGCATACCAGTATAATTAATTTAGCTCCGTGGATTTGACACAATTTTTTGTTCAAAAAGAAGCCCATGGCTTCTCCTGGAATACAAATACATTTCTTTTAAGCACTTCAAATTAAAAACATCTTATGAAATGAAAAATATTGATTTGGAGTGTGTAAATTCCATGAAAAATATATAGAATAATAACATTTGGTTTATATAACCATAACGCTTATTTTCAGCGTGACACATTTCTCATAACAACGGTTATGTTTGTAGAAAACATTGCATTACGAAGCTTGGAAATTATTTAACAGTTAAAGCCAGTGAGGGTCCACGACGGACCATTGGGACTGGGAGTATTAGACGCCATTGTAAGCTTTCTTTTGCTTCTAATTTAAATTTAATATTTTAATTTTCTAATTTAAATATTAAATTTAAATTAGAAGCCAGTTTTTTGAATCGATCGCGATATGACGAGTTTTCAATATAAACGTTACTTTAAGAAATAAATGAATGTAAACCTATAAGTAAATGTTCAATTTCAAAATCAGAAGACTATTCCTTTCCTTTAGCGTTTAACAATAAAGAGACATTTAGAAAATATTATTTCACTCTTTCATTCTATTTCAACATAAAAGGGATAGACCAACTTTTATAAATATTGGGTTAAATAGAAAGATATAGAATTTAGTTGCATCATCATACATACACACACACACACACAAACACACACGTTTATAAAACTTTAAATTAACAAAGGACTTAAAAATATTCTGACATTAATAAGTTATCTCAGCTTTGCTGACAAGCTAAACCTAGCGAAAGCAAAATGCTGATTTTCAATTTCTGTCAGGTCACAGATGCGAGGAGGCGAAAACAAAAACTGACTACATAGACAATCCATACACTTTTGACTTATTTAAAAAAATACAAAATGCTTTAATCGAATATTAAATACCCATTCGTCCATATTTAACACTACAGTTGCCCCGAGATTCCGATTTACACATCAGATGGTCCTTCGTGCCGGATTAACACTGACACGATACCCATTACCGTCGTATCCCCTTATGTTACAGCGATTGGAGAAACTGAATTGATTTCTGATATCCTTTAAGGGAAGACAATTGCTTCACCTAAGCTCTGGGAAACTTGGATGTTATCTCTCTAAGTTGATAATTGGGTTCAAATATCTTTATCTTCATACTCAATTACATTGGAATTGCTACAAGGGTGTTGTAGTATTCCCCACTTAACAATTGGAGAAATTAAACTTTTTGAAATTCAACTAGCCTTGTATGAATTCGACTTTATGACTTAAAATACTATAGGCTCTGCTCCTCTGATTCAGAAATTAAGCACAGCTTTTACTTGAACTATCCAGCAAAAAAACAAAAGGCTAGGGTATTTACACCATCTTATAATATCAATAGAAAATAACGTAATAACATAATTAAATGCGAGCAGATGTTAATGTAAATGCGAATTTTAATTAAGTTTTTATATACAAGGTGTTTGGAAGATACCCTATCAAGCCAAAACCTATGTATGTTAATATATACATAGCCATATAAATACTATGGTGATATAAATATTCAAAATATATTTTTAAATTCAAAATTGTAAAATTATTTTACAATGTCTTTATACAAATATTACTATCAATACAATAATATGTATTTCAAAATAAATTTACCAATTTTTCACCATATTATTTATATGACTATATCAAGATTGGTAGGTCTCGGCTTGATAGGGTGTGTACCAAACACCTTGATATAGGATATAACTTTAAATGTTGTGTATCGGTAATTAGTAACAAATATCAATATGAAATACTCAATTGTACGTACAAAAAGCCTTTTTTTCTACGAGGAGGAATCCATTTACGGACCTACCCGCCACTGTTTAAGCGACGGGCGTGTGTGGGGCTCACTCAGTACCTCAATAGAGCGACACTGAGAATACTCACTAAAACTCCCCGGTAACTCCATTGCCCTTCACGGGGGTAACCTAGGTTCTGCACGAGCAATTCACCAGGTCGTATAAAAAGCCTGTGTTTACTGTGATAAATTTGTTATTAATATTCATCTGTCAAACCGTACAGTCCCTGAAGTGTATACAGGCTCAAAATTTAAATTAAGGAAAAGAATATAATTAAAAAAAAATTATAATCCAATAAAGAGGATGTAGTTTATTATATAATCTACAACTTTTCGTTTGAATGTTATATTGATATATCCATTCTAAGGAATGGGTATCGTAGATCAGAAGTTTGTGTTAGTAAAATATTGCTCAAGGAGGCTTCATTGTCAGCATAAAGAGTACTCATACGGATAAAGGCTAATGACATAATAACGATAAACACACCATCATCAATCGTCCGGACAAGACAATAAATATTACATTTCTTTGCAACAACTGTGAAAGGCCGAAATTTCTATAGGACCATCCCTTGGACCCTTGGAAGGTAATACTTACAAAGCAAATCAATTCCATTGAGACCACATACTTGGATACTACAATGGGGAAGGTTTTGTATTATTTATTGCATTTCTGCTTACGCAGTGGAAAATATATCAAATTCTGAGAGTTTAGGATTAAATAGAATTTATTGACGTTTGAAAAACATCAGGTTACATTCTCCCAAAATGCGAATGATAATTACATTTCTGTAACTCTTTTCAACACCGTATTACACGTCTAAAAACAACTACGAAAAAATATTTCAAGAAAACTTTGATTTCTAAAAGTTATTTATCAAAAGTGGTACTTTTAATAAGTCTACGTTAAGCTATCAAATCTAAAAGCAGTGGAGTCTTTGCCGTAAGAACGTTGACCATATTTAAGTTATACGCGACACGATAGTGTCTTATAGTAAAACGCTTTACCGACGATTTTTTTCTCGATGAACCCTTCGCCGACAAGTCTTTCTTAAAAATTACAGACAAAAGATTCGTACTGCGCTTAATGATATAAAATAACCACCAATTTATTAGTAATGCCTACAAGCAACGCCTTTTTAACCATAACATTATATCGAGAAGTATAAATATATAGTTTTGACTTTGAATTTGATGGCGAAATTTTCATCGACTAAAAAATTGCCGGCGAAGTGTTTCGCACAGACTTAAACTAGAATCACTGTATTGTCCTAGCTGTCTAGTAAAGACTTCTTAATTTCTTATTTATTAGAACTTCTGTCTACTGAACTGGAATTTCATAACAAATATTTTAATTATTTCACAAAATTACAAAACATTTAAGCCCCAGTTTCCGTTTCCATCACGCCTTATCAGATGTAATTAAAAAGACTGCAATATCTAAATTGAATAATTTCTATTTTACGCTTCAACTGTATTTACTCAACCAAAACTCTCAAGTCGAGAGAAATTTACGTAATCAGCGAACTCCGTCGGGATTTGAATCTGAGAATACATTTTGCGAGTGTGTGGATAAAATATGGATATGTCCGGTGGAGACTCAAGGGGACGTTATTTCGCCTTGTTATCAGCTTAAGTGGTACATGACGTAAGGGTCATCTTCACAGTGGCTTTAGAAAATGGTCTATGTTATTTTCCAGGGCGTATTCGTTACGCGTTCAATTTACTGAGGTTGGAGACCTTAAGTACTTCTATCATATTAGCAGTCATAATACTATTTTTACAGAAACTAATCAAGCCTCCAAAGTAATGTAGTTTGAAATAGAATTTTATACTTTAACGGAAGACTACTTTATAGCAGGCATTATACAGTGAGTTCCTTTGCTATTTATTAAAAAAAATATTTAATAGACTTGCCAAGTCGACAATACTGATAACCACCAACTTACTTTGACCTTAGAAACTTACCATTCAAAATTGAGCAGAAAGCGACATCAAATCACTACAAAAGCAAAATAATTAAATTTAAGAAGTTATCCAATTTCAAAAAATTTTTGACTTGTAAGTTGTTTGCAGAAATAATTAAAAGTGAAGCGAAACGAGCAACTTCTGAAAAAAAAATATTTTTGCCTTTTCAGTATTTCGAAGTCGGGTTTTAGTTTTGTTTTTAATTCTTAAGTATATACACTTCGTAAGTCAATATAAATACCGTATTTTTAATTAATAAGCTGAAAAATTTTACAAATTCACAAACCTTATTCGAAGATAATTAGGCGATATAACAAAACAAATGACACTTCCATTTTGCTGTAACACAAACCTTCAATTAAATTCCATTTCACGGAAAATATTTATTGTTAAGCTACCATAATCTGAGTCTAAATACAGTCGTAGGAGTGAGATTTGGAAAGTATCTGTTACATACTAGATATTTCGCTATCAATCTTCTCATAGAAGCACTTTGAAATTGTTTGTCTTATACAAATAGATAACTGCGTAATCAGCTTTCGTCGCGGCTCCACCAGAAGCCTCAGTAAGTTCTGCCATCTTGCAACCACTAGTTTGAAGTAGTTTTGTGGCCCCGAAATAAGTGTTTAAGCAACTATGATTGTAAGCGTTTTGATATTTTGTTATTTATAATTTTTAGCTCCCGTTAATTGTTCTAACTGCTCATTAATATTATTACAACTACCATTGTTTTATTTTCAATACTGGTGTTTTGAATTTTGACGGTTTCATTCTTAAGTATTTCAATAACTTCAATGCTCCTCGCATTAGTTTCGATTACAAAATTATAAAGATACTGTCACCATCTGACTCTGGATGGCTCAATCGAAAGTTCTAGATCTTTCATGTTCTTTGTAAAGCTGTTGGTCTCAGTAAATACTGCCACTGGGTTCAAATATTTTATGCCTATAAAACTTGGTACTGTTATGGTCCAAACTCCTCGTGTGTAACGGTCGGGAGATATTCAAATTACCTGAAATTGATAGTCCAAATTTCATTCTAATTATTAGTATTATTAATTACACTAACAGTCATTTGCGTACTATTAATGTTTTTTTTAAGTTAAAATCGATTGGCAAAAGTATTTATAAGCATAATGATCATTAGAGCATAGGTCTCCAAACTTTGAAACCTTCGGGCCATAATGATTTTTCAGTTTGTTCCAAGGGCCAAACCAGTTTTAATTTTTCTGCCCTTAACTATATTATCTAGAATAGAATAGTCGCAAAGTACGCGAGCTAAGCAAACTTACGCTTTTTTTGCATTTCAAGTATTCAAAAACTAAATTACAAACTTTGGCCCGCGGGCCGTAGTTTGGAGCTAGCTATCTAGAGCATAGTATTATTAATTGAGGTCACAGTAATTTCTTCGTAGACTGCATACAAAAATGCTGACATAATAGACGAAGTCAGAAAAACAAGAAATATTATGAAAAAAAAACAACGACAAATTCAAATTATTGCTACCAAATTTGTCATTCGATTAAGCCTTTGTATAGAAGAGTACATTTTAAATATAGAACATTAAATTCTACATCACTTTTGTTCTGAGCGTTAGTATTTATTCCGGACATTATTTACATAGCCTGCAGTAATTGGTTCGGGTTTTTGTTCTTGAAAAACGAATGGTTGATTTAGTAAAATAAACGGTTTTCTTTGTGTGGGTTTACAAATAAATTTATTTGTAAATCCACACACAGAAAACATTGACAACAAGAGTTTTTAGTTATTCAAACTTTGTCACTAATTGTTTACAACTGAGATACTATTTATATTAACTTTCTCGCATTATTATCTAAATTTAAAAGGATATGTAACATAGGCGTTTGCAAATAGTCATTTTAATCTAATACAAACACACGCATTCGCAATTTACATCTAGACTACCTACTTGTCATTTATAACGTTATTGAATCGTTTTTCGATACTAACAAGTTCGTGTAAGTGTCACCCAACAAGGGATTTAGTAATAGGAAAAAATAACGCCGGTAATACCGTTTACCTAACTAACAAGTAACGATTATTACTAAGTAAAAGCTGTTACAGCATCAGTTAAAGCCACGTTAGTTTAGGTGACACAGCAAAATAAACTGGCATTAAACTTAATGGAAAAGAGTTGTTAATGTGAAAAAATAATCAATTAAGTGCCTTGGTTACTTCTGATCTGATCAGTTGATGATAATCAGCTATCAGCAAGACCATTGGATAATGTAAGAATTGTAGATCATTTAGATCTCAACAACGATCAACTGAAACCAAATTTATCTTGATATATTTGTATCGTCAATCTAATACTACTCTTAAAAACCTTTGATTTGCGACTAAAATACAAAACCATTATAATTAACATGGCCACTGATGATAATACAGAAGCGGACTAGTTCACTACAAGAGTAAAATTCGGGATTTTGAAACTAATAGAAAGGTAATACGAACGAGTTTTGTAAAACAAACTTTAAGTTGGCGTGCCGTGGACTAAGTGGGATTCATAATAGCACGTAATAAATTATTGTGAAACTAATAGCCTTCATTGTGAATGTATTTACAACATATATATGATTAATCAAAATAAACGTGCAGGGTTTGCATGTTAATGACGATGAGTTATTATTACTATTTATTGACGTAAGCTTACGATATCTGTTATACAATATTTTCGAACTTCTTAAGTACTTTATAGCTCTTCGCCGTTATTTTTATTTTGACTTTTAACTCAAAATTTTTTACTATTCCGACCTTCTCAATCATATGAGATCATTGATATTTTGAAGTAATTGAGTGACTTAAAATTTTTGACATTCATAATGTGTAGATAAATGCATAGCATTTTAGTTTTACACAAATGCTAAAATTTATCATTTAAGTGTACACTAAATTCTAATGCTTAGCGTTTCAACTTTTTAATTCAAATTACTAGCTTAGTACATACAATACATTACAGAACTATTATTAATTATAGAACTAAAAACAAATCACACAATCTATATTATACACTTAAACTATATTTTATTCAACACATCTTCACAACAAATCAATTCCATCCATTCCTCCATTTTCCTGGCCCGATACGTAAGCCCAAGTTTATTGGCTCAGGTCAGCGGTGAATTTGTCTTACATCGAAAGCACTATCTTTAAGCCGACAAACTTGGCATGCGGCCTGATAACTTAGTGTATGAGCAATAGACTAGAAAAAAAAAATGATAAAATTAAATGCGAACTTTTCCAGGTCTTTGTATTGGTCTTTAGTCATTGTTAAATTCCGTGAAAAAGTTTGATTGTACTGTAAACTGATTGTCTAACAGGCAAATAAAATTATCTGTGAGGCACTAATTCAATTATTTTTTTATTGGCTTGTACGGCTTTTATTTTAAACCCGGCGGGGTTAAAAGTTAGAGAAACTAATTAAAAAGGATACACGGTGCTTCAATTATTAAATAAATACTCCCATTAATCATCAATATTTAAAGTAGCAATGACAAATTAAAATATTCATAAAATTAAAAACATACAAAAAGAGTTTACACCTGAGGAGTGAACAAACGTCTAACATCAAAGAAGTTTGTAATTCATGCTTTGGAATAAGTCGATTTTAATTGAATCTAATTTTGACAATTATGAGCACGCTAATATATTGTATTGTACATCAATAATTTAAAAAATTGGCATATTGTCTGGTTGCCATATGTACATAACCATCTGGACTGCATTATTTGTAAAAACCCCTGTAAAAAAGTTGCTTTATGCTTATCACAATAAATACCAGTGTTATTAGGACTAGGCTACGATAATATTTTTCATGGCATATATTAATTGTTATAATTTTCTTTATAAAGCAAAACGTTAAGTTAATTTTATAATATCGTCGGAGATAGTGCCATCTGCACTAAATTTAGTCTAACATATAAAGATGATACCTTGATAAGTTTCTTTCAAGTATTTTGTGCAAATTTTTACAGTTAGTTATTTAGTCACGGAAAGCTAGTTTTGCGGGTTTGCTCTAATTTTTTATAAAGAACCTTTCAACATACAATCCAAGAAATCTTCGCATATATATGTCAGTTAATTTTCTCTCAAAAATTAACTTTGGAAGAATAAATCATTCCATTCGTGTCCCAAAGATCATCAAGATTTATGTTATGCGCAAACAAAGTTCTAATAGAATTTCGCTTATTGCACAGAAGTTAGATCGAACCGCGCAACTGTAAAGTTGGAGGCGAGAAAGAAGGTGATAGATCAATCTTCAAATTTAGACTCCGCAAACGCTCTCTTGAATGAACGAATAACAAATTTAATACAACGTTAAGTTCAGATCTGAACAACTTCAATTAGTTCGTACTGTATTTAATCACATATTTTTATTAACTGTACACTGAGCATGTTTTAACATTATTTTGGGATATCCTACCATGAAATGATAATATAAAAATGAAAACTATGGAGACACAAAATTATTAATATTCAAAAGTCAAGTGAAAGTCAAATCAAGTCAAAAATAACTTTATTTAAATAGACTTATTTACTAAGCTCTTTTAAATCGTCACAGCAGGGAATATGTATGAGAAAATAAATAAATATAATTATAAAGGCAATAGTCATAATTTTAACTGGGTATCAACCGGGCATTTACTAATTGTCCCAGTTATAGTATTTAAATAAATTGTTATACTTTTTATTTAGAAATATACTACACAAAATATAATATACAGGTAAATACAAATAATCTATTGTTCTAATAGGTACAGGCAGGGTTTCGTTTGATCGATATTGATATATTTGTAATATTTTAATTTGATTTAAAAATTATTAGTATATGTGGACTTATGTCGCAGCAGACGGTCGCAGTTGAATGACCGCGGACCTAGAATGCAAAAATATTGGTGCCGGGAACCTAAGCCGGTATTTATTTATTTATATATTTATTCTGAGCCAGTACCTAGGGTGGAAGCTATGGAGCTTTCCAGTGATCACCAGTCTGGTGGTGACATCATCACATCAACAAAATTTATTTCCCAAGTTTTATTCCCTGAAGTTAGCATAAATTACATTTATAATAGTCAAAATATCCCAAAACACTGATTGTTAGATAATTTTATTATTAAAATTGTAAAAATAATAAAACATGGGAAAATTCTAATTCGTTGCTAGGCTACTACAATAGATCGCGATGCCCGTTTCTGCGCAAGAGTGCAAAATTAAGGATGGCGACCATGAGAGTTGCAATAAGGGCTGTCGAATCAGCTGTGTTACACATTGTATTAGTGAACTGATATAAAAAGTATCTTATTTAACTATTTCTGCTAACACACTTTTTTTAAATGTATTCAATTATCCAGCTTATATGAGCTTAGATTACATTGTATAAAATTAAACTAAATAAATTAAACACTTCTGAGAATCTTCTGTTATAAAGTATTATTAGAATAAATGCTTTTTATATGTTAAACTGGGATTAAAGCATCTAAAAGGCAAATCTTTTTTTAATGATACATACGTTAATTTACTTTTAAAAGACAAAAATATAACTAAGGTGTCCTTTACATGAATATTACTCGAAAACAGTTGGTATCGTTAAAATATATATAAAAATAGCGATAAAATTACTATTTAGGATCTTGTAAATTACCATTCTGTAGATCGCTGCTACAAACTTCCTTAAATCGCATTCATATTTATTGCATCAAAGCTTCATAGGTATTGAAGCATGCCCGCTCCCATTTACTTGTATAATATACTACCCACAGATTTTTATTATTTCTTTCTGTGGATGATAGTTTATTTTTTGTGTGTTTCTCTTTTTGAATTGGCTGATGTACAATAAAGATATATTCTATTCTATTCTATGATAGAAATCAGACAAGGGTAATTGAAGTTGCTACTATGTCATCACGAAATACTGCTGCTAAGGTCTTGTCTACCACTTCATTACCTGTGATACCTCTGTGGGAGGGCACCGTAGCTAATGTTTCAATGTTGCCTTTAAGACTTATATTATATAATGACTGTTTGATCTAGTAAATGAGATAGTTTAACTTAAAATCTAATCTATTACCTTGCAAAGCTACAAGAACACTTTTGAGTCTGATAAAATTAAAAAAGGTGTTGTAATTTTTAGTTTAATTACATAGAATATAGCTGGATAAATCGCATAAGCGTCGGCAGAAAAATATGCTAGCTATATCCAGATGAAATATCTTTATAATTTAAGACATATAATCATGAAAATCTACCCTAACGTACTTAGAACCCTGAAAAAATGAGACCTAATCTCCCAATGAAAATTAATTTCCCCATTTTCAGGGAGAATTTTTCCCATCAAAAAACAAATAAAAAAGACGATTAACTGAAGCAAAGAATTAATATAGCGTTTATTACTGAAGTGAATGATACAAGCATAGGATGCAATAGTATGAAGCAAAAGCAGAAACATTTAGAATTGAATACATTTCCAGTTCAATACTATAAAACAAGTTATATGAAATACTTCGCTGTGTTGTTACATATAACTTGTTTTATAATACTGATAAAAGCCAAAGATTTCTTACCTTTTCTGCGGCTATCATTTGGATCATTACTGCATCTGACATTTACACCTCAACTCAAGAGAAAGTTCAAACTTTCAAAGAATTAGTTAAAAATAAACTCACCATTCTTTGATCGAAATCTATTCTCTTAAAAAGCTGTCAAAAAAAATTCTGTTGAAGTTAAAGAACTTTAAAACTCCACTGAAGCAACCAACGGGAATAGATAGGAGCAATCGAGTCAGAAATTTGAGTGAAAATTAGTTAACAAGCGATTGCTTTCATTGTCCTTTTTTATTAGGTTATGATGTTGTTAATTTATCTTTTCCGCTGTTTTTGTTTTTATTGACTTCGAGTTGGTTGTATCTCGAAAAAACCTCGACCATATTTATAATCTCTACGAAGACTTTAATGCAAATTTTCAGAGTTTATTAATATACTGTCTATAAATTCTAACATCTTCAGATACATGAACAACAATGAACTCCATGTGGAAATGAAGAGAATTACCTTTATTCACGATCAATGTTTTGTTCAATACTTATTGAGGGAGGTATTATGATGACCCCAATTCAAATTTCGAATATTCAAATAACTAACAGATGCAAACTCAGTAGGTAGTACTACGGCTAGGTATACGACCTTAAAGATAAAGTCAATAATGAGGTTCAAGTGTCTGAAGATATTTTCTTGTTGCTTCTTTATATTAAAAAGTACACCAATAATGAAATACTCTGTATTGTTATAAAAGCAATTGAATTTATTGAGAAATGGGAATTTATATGTAATATCAATAGACTTTATTATTCTCACTGGTATTAACAATTTTCTACGTATTATTACAATCAGTTACTGAAAAAACCTATCATAATAAGACAATAAATATTCAATATTTATAAGACTAATGAAAAGTTGTAAAAAAAAGTTTTTTATAGAAACTTTAATTAATGGCCAATTAATATTGATATATCGAATTACAAAACCAATTATCTAATTTAAGATGCTCCTTTACAATAAGTTAGCTATAATTTATCAGTATTATTATAATATAATTAATTATTATTATTTATAGTATTATTTTTTTCATATGATTATTGTGATAAATCCATATTAATCGTCCCAGTCCCTCGACGACGAGAGAATATTCTTCCACAGAGGAGATCAGACGGCCGTGGGTCAGGACGACATAAAGAGGAATCGGTGGACAATTCTGCAGTTATCGTGCAAGACTGGAGCCTCGCAATCATTAGTCGTCCTAATCTCTTCTGATGATCGTCAAGGAATGAGGTCGTTGATTAAGATTATAGCTAGTATGATCTTAGTCAACGTCACCTCCCACATATCGGTATCCTGCCGTTCATAGTATGACAAGTTCATATACTTTATCTTTTTATCTAATTCGTCTTTAACAAGATTTTCATCGAACGGACACGCGATTTTACCTCGTCCATCAATACGATATCAGGATTGTGAGCTATAATGTCCGTAATGATGGACCGATCCCAATACAACCAAGCACGGTCCTTTTCGAACACTGGCTCCAGCGAGTACTTAAAATAAGGAACCATTTCACCCACGAGGCCGATCTTGTAGGCTATCTCGTTATGTCTGTGCAAATATTCGCTATAAGACAGTACAGGATTATTAATATTATTTATTTATTTAAAAGAGAATGTAAGCGTCTAAAGAAAGTACACAATTTAGTCTGTTAATTCCATTACGGAAATCACTTTTACCAGCTAAACTGCACTGGGCCAATGAGGAGGAGCTATTAAAATTCCCCATCTTTCTCCCATATAGGACGGCATGTGTCCATCAGTAGGACGAATATACGCTGTTAATGGTAATATATTATATGATGATAAATTAATAAAAAATATGATACAATGTTAAATTGATTTTATGGGAATAGTTCCTCCAAAATCCTTAACAATAAATTCGTACTCAGCAAATACATCCTGCAAGTATTCAAAGATAGTAGACACTCGGATAAGGAAAGCACAAAAGAAACCCTGAGGAAGAAATGATTCAGGAGTTGATCCGGCCTTTTAAAAATTTAAGATTTGATAAGATATAGTTAACGCATTCGATAAGAAAAATTTATTTCCCGTTGAAATAAAAATAGTAATAAAAATTTTCCTTGTTTACAATATTTTTGGAATTAAGATTTAATGAAGGTTTTCCGCTGAAACGTCAAGACATTTTTCAAACATTCCTATAACATTTTTCGTTTTCAAAAGAATACACAAATCCCTACACGTGATACTGCAATATCAGCCTAATCAATTTACTAGGGCGTGAAAATGGTACATTTAATCATTTGCTCCCACATTAAATTAGTGCGATCACAGAAATTGAATGCCACATTTGCGGTCACTGACCTAATTACTGATTTAGTAACGCCAAAAAGTTGCGTTTGGTAGTATTTATAGTATATTTAACACTATTATGTTTGTTATTTCCATGTCAATTTATTATCTAACTATATCAGATACTTATCGTTGGTTATAACCAAGAATATCATGATCAGTGTCAGAAACCATCTTCGTTTTGTCCGGACTCAAACTCATTTTATCATCACGACAATTAACACTTATTGATGACGTAAGTCCAGACAAACTGAAGATGCCATATAGTTCTTAGTTGAAGACAATGTCTTCGTCACCTTCATCAACAGGCTACGTCACCTGGCCAGGCTTAGGCTTTCATATATAAGGAAACACGTGAGGATTTCAGGTCATTACACCACAACGCAGCCCTAATGCGAATTGGTGGATACAAGCGGTTGTAACAACTATTACCAACATCTTAACGTGTATTTTGAAGCACGAACCTTGAGATAAAAAAATTCAATCACGTCTGGGATTGTCCAAGTAACTCCATCCATCGGTGCATAGCCCGACCGTAAGGCTGGGCTCCTGAGAGTTGTCTAGTGAATTTTCAGCTCAAAGGCAATGGAGCTACCGGGGACTTCTAGTTAGTATTCCCGGTACTCAGGCACTGGGCACACCCCACACATATCAGCCGCTTAACCAGTGACGGATAGGTCTGTTAACAGATTACTCCTCGATAAAAAAAACGGATCAATCAAGAAATCCGTAATTAGTAAAGATATTTAATCATCTTTTGTGACTCGAAATATAAATTTGCAGAAATCGATAATGGTGAAAAGATTACCAAATTAATACACTACACTAACACAAGCAACTTTGAGTAATAAAGCGCTTTTTTAAAAGGTGCTTTAGGCTTAACATTATTTCGGATTATCATTATAATTGCTTGGTTAATTATATTAAAAATAACTTGATGAAATATTAACAAATTAAATAAGAACTTCCGTAGCTATTCCAACTTAATCTTAATTATAATTTTACTTGATCTTCATCCTCGTTATTATAATTCTCCAAGTCGACCCAGTAAAATTATCGCATACAAAAGTATTAGACAACTTTACACAAATTCATCAAACTTCAAATTTATGAAATTGAACGTCTGTAAGTTTAGGCCGTTCAAATATCTTTTCAATTTGAATAAAATGTTGGAGAGATCAATTATACAGTGAAATAATTTAAATGTGTACTGAAATTTCTTCCCTGGATCTAGTATGATTAGCAAAAGGTTTATTTTCATTTTTTTACATAGTTAAATATTACGAGAAGTCATTATTATGACAATTTTTTCACAAAAAATATATTTTTAATTATTTTTCTATGGCATAACTATTCCGATGCAACTATGATCCAAAATAGCATTGTTTATACTCGAAGTGAACGATGAAAAAAAATATATAAAGAAAGATAAGAATTTCTCTCTATCTATTGTATATATATATTAATATACATACTATTTATTCATAGTATTTATTTATGAGATTTATTTCTGAGCCTTGTTCCTGTGATGTCGCTTACGCAAAACTATGTGGAGTGCAATCATTTTATATTTATGGTTAAGTTAGATTTAATATTAGTTGTACACAAAATTTCTGTTGTTATTTAAATACCTAATTAAAATATTCTAAGCTATTACAAACAAGTAAATTTATAGCATATTTGTGGGTGATGGTTTGCTGGTGCAATAATGTAACACGTTTCACTATGTTAAAATCGTATATTGAACACACTACAATAAATCAAGGTGAAGAAAACAAAAGGTAAGAAAATGTTAGCAGTGATACCGCTCGCGGATGCTTCCAGACTGCGTGGCGTCGGATGCGCCGCGTGTCTTTATTCAAAGACGTACAAGTAAGTTTGCGAGATTACCCGCAATAAATATTAACATTAATTAAAAAGTAAAATATGAGCCGTCGCTAACATTCCCCACCCCAGTGCTTGCACTCACTAAGGCACAATAGGAACGGGAGCGATGCGCGACGCGGATCGACGTAATGTACCGCTAGCGATCCTTACTTCGACGACGCGGACACGGCCGTCTCTGCCTGGAAACACATTTACTATAACGCCCTTGGGCCACACATTTCGGGGAGAGTCCGGGTCAACTATAATAACAAAGTCCCCAATACTTAACGGTTTTGACTCACTGTACCATTTTGGCCTACGGGCTAGCTCTGGCAAATATTCTTTTAACCAACGTTGCCAGTACATGTCAGCCAATCTTTGTGCAGTACGCCACTGCTTCCGTAGGTACAAATCTGAGTCATCGAATGCTCCCACTACAGGAAGTAAAGAAGATGAACCTAAAATAAAATGGTTAGGAGTTAGTGCTTCTAAGCTACCGGGCTCCACGGACACGTGGGTTAATGGTCTTCCATTGACGATGGCTTCTACTTCTGTCAACAGCATAAGCAACGTGTCATCCCTTGGAGCGCGCTCTTTTAGCACTATACGCAGTGTGGTTTTTATGCTTCGGATGAGTCGTTCCCACGCCCCACCCCAGTGCGGGCTGGCGGGAGGAATAAAAGACCACTGAGTGCCATTGTTTGCTGCTTCCAATTTTTGTACGTACGTTTATTATTACGTAACCAATGTAGCACCGTAGTCGAATCGCGCCAAAAGAAGCGTCGAACAGGTTTAATGTTGTGCGTGCTTGTTATTGTACGTGCAAGCCTCGCACCCAGTAGGGCAGCTTGCAGCTCGAGACGCGGAACAGTTACCAGCTTCACTGGTGCAACTCTGCATTTAGTTGCTATAAAGGCGAGATGTACTTTATTATTCTCCTCCCATCGCCAATAAGCAAGTGCATATAATGCTTTCTGTGAAGCGTCGCAAAAGACATGCAATTCCAAGTTGTTATAATTGTGTAGGTGTACTGACTCGCATGTCGAAGTCGTAGCATCAGATGGAAGGTTCGTAGCGCAGGCGCCGCCCACATTCGTAGTAGCACCGCTACGGCTCGTAGGTACAGCAGCGGTCTGCTTGGCAGCCATCTCACTCGCACCAATGGACGTTCCCTTATACCATCGCAGCACTCGAATTCTATTGACGACCTTAAGTAGCTCAATCCAATTGCTCCATTTTTTGTAAATAATGTCCGGAATGTGATTGTCCCAACTGGAATGTGTTGTGTCTCCCGTGATAGCAACTCTGTTTTCACGAAAGCGGAACATAATATCTAAGAGAGAACAGAGTAAATCAGGTCCTTTTAATAAATAATCATTAAGACACAAACCGTTAGTTTTATTTGCAGCGTCGAACACTAAGCGTAATTTACTTTTGTTTGGATCGTCTACACCAAAGTGTGGTATGTACCACGTCTTGCATGTACGCTGTGTGTTCTTTAGTTCCCTAGCATAGTAATTGTCAAACAAATGGTTCACACGTTCGACGTACCTCCTAGCATATTCCTTGTTGTTTCCCATTTTCTTTTCAACGCCCTTAAGTCTGTTAAAGGCGCCCGTGTAGGTATCTTCAGGCATGACACAATTAGGATCTCTCCAGGGTAAGCCAACTTGCCATCTGCCGTTTACAAGCCGAGCTGCTTGCTCAAGCTGTTCAACAGCATAAACGTCTTCAGCATTACATCTAGGCTTACCTGCTACTCCCATTGCCTCCAGTTCAAAGTGCCGCCTCACTTCCTCGTGAAGGTCGCGGTCGCGGTCCCCATAATCCTCGGTTTCCAGTTCAGAGACGATCAGGGTAGCAGCGTCGTGGAGCACCGTGCCCCGCGCCCCTCCCATCACACGAATACAACCGTGAACTGACCAACCTAAGGTGGTAAGTGTAGCAAACGGCTCATTTGATTTACCTTGTATTATTTTAAGGGGTAACAACAAGCTATAATTATCTTGCCCTATTAAAATCTGAGGTTTTACATCTATGTTACACAATTGATTTCTTATATTAGTTAAATGTACAAAATTATCACAATTTACAATAGAACACATTTGCAAAGGTAAATCTAATTTATCAACACTGCGAGCTTTTACAGAGTGAACCTTATTATCTAGGCCGGAGAGTCTTAAATCTAACACAGTAGTATCGCACACAATTTCATTGTTTAACCACGGCCCGCACACACGCATAGATTCTTTGCGGCCGCGCAGCCCTGCGCGTGCCGCGAGCTCTGCGCTTATTAATGTCACCGTGGATCCGTCATCGAGTAATGCACTTGTATCGATATAACTGTCACTTCCGATATATACACGTATAGGCACTACTTTCAACAACACTTTACATGTATTCGCACTGATATGAGTCACTATTTCGGTCAAAGTAGCCGCGTTTTGTGATAGCGAGACGTTTTCGCTGTCGCTTGGCTGGCTGACGCGGTTGTTGTTATTACTAATAGAAACACTCGGATAATGAAGCAGCTTATGATGCGCTTGCCCGCAGCTATCCTTGTCGCACGCAGGCGCCGGGCATGTATCTCGACTGTGGTTGGCTTCTAAGCATTTATAACAAATTCCATAACGTTTGACATGCGCCCATCTGATTTTTCGTAATGCTTTCTTGAACTGTTTACATGCATGCAATTTATGAACCGATACACGACAGAATTGGCACTTAGTACTGAGGTTTTCCGACTGTAACAACACAGTTTGCGATCTAATATTACTGCCGTGCTGTTTGTAATTTTTATTATTATAATTATTATAATCATATCGCGTTGTGATATCGCATAAGTTTGCCGTTGTTGATGTAATCTTTACAGCCTCATTGGTCAGAAAATCTGTTAATAATTCCAGAGTAGATTTTGTGTTAGACTTAAGTAGTGGAAAGCTATAATCAGACCACTTTGACACAAGTACTGTCGGCAACTTAGATAAAATTAAAGACACCATGCTCATACCTTGTAGGTATTCCTGTCGATTTACTGCTCGCACTGCTTCCACAAAATTCTGTATCTTGACAGAAAATGATACTATGTCTTTTTGGTATTCTGGTGACACAGACTGCAGTTTTTTAATGTCTTGCATAAGGCGCGATATAATACCATCAGGGTTTCCAAATTGTAGCTCTAGGGTAGCCATTATCTTTTCTGATGAAGTGGCACTAATAAGAAGAGCTGAGACTGATTCTTTTGCTTTGCCATGAAGACATTTGCGTAGTCTCCATAGATTTTCTTTGGGTGAAAAGCTGCAAACTTCGGTTGATTCCTCATAAGCTCTTTTAAACTGCAACCATTCTAGTGGATCTCCTGAAAAGTCAGGTAGGTCCTTTGGTGTACATATGCGGCTTAATAAATGAGCATCTGACTTCGTGTGGTTGGAAGAGGCAGTCAAGTTCTTGACTGCAGCAGCAAGCATCTGAATCGTACCTTCAGTGGCGGCAACTGGGTGTACCGCCTGTGACTGTGGATTGCCCGTGGGGTAGCCATGTTCGGGGGCAGTCTCCAGTCTATTCAGTTCCTGCTGACTTCGTTCCATCCAGTTCTCAACACTTTGGCGTGTGCAGCCCTTACTATTTTGTGGACTGTATTCTTCGTCTTCTAATTTTGCTAGGTCTGTTTCCAATTGTGCATCTATAATCTGCATTCTTATTTTCGCTTTTTCCTTTTCAGCTATTAAAATTAACTGCTTTTTGCGCGTCTCAATAGACACATTTGACCTATTCGATTTTGAACTAGCTGATATGGAAGGTCTTCGTCTGTCTTCGTCTTCGTGTGTGTTTTCTGCCTCACGATCACGCTCTCGACGCGTGGCACTGCGCGTGTTCACCATGCTGGATTTCGGTGAGTGAAACATGTAAATCTGGCTCGAAGACCAACTTGTGGGTGATGGTTTGCTGGTGCAATAATGTAACACGTTTCACTATGTTAAAATCGTATATTGAACACACTACAATAAATCAAGGTGAAGAAAACAAAAGGTAAGAAAATGTTAGCAGTGATACCGCTCGCGGATGCTTCCAGACTGCGTGGCGTCGGATGCGCCGCGTGTCTTTATTCAAAGACGTACAAGTAAGTTTGCGAGATTACCCGCAATAAATATTAACATTAATTAAAAAGTAAAATATGAGCCGTCGCTAACAATATTGATATTATATTCAATATATTTTGCCGTGTCCTTAAGTATCAAATAACTGTCATAAATGAAGCACATTTTTTGTTTCATAAAAGAGATTTTCTAAAGTGGCCACTAAATGCCACTTCGGATACCATTTGGAACCCATTACAAGTTTGGTTTTAATAGTCATATAATTTTCTCTGAGAACTCCTCGAAATTCTAGTCACGAAATCGAAAACTAGGAGTGACCATTGGAGCATTCTTATCGTCAAAAGACTCTGAAACCAATGGTCTGAAAATCCAACGATCTAAAATAATATTAATGGTTGTGACCATTGCAGCGTGGCAAAGTTTGAAAGAGATGGGTTTATTTCTTTCAGTTACACCTTTAAGGTACTTTATATGTAGAGTGAGGGAGACAATGTGCTAGCTTATTGAAATAGTCCTACTCTCGGAACAAATCATGGATGGCTTCATAGCTAGGTCGAGAAATTTTGGCCCACCGCCATCTCCACTACCGTATCAGTAAGGCTGATTTAATTTGGCTAAAGTTTAACAAATGACATGCGGTTAATAAATGTTGACGAAGGGCAACTGTTTTATGAAAGAAGCAGTTTTCATTTATTATAATATGTCAAAAGTTTTGACGACATCGAAAATATAAAATCAGACAATGCACAAGCGCAAATCAAAAACGGGTCTACTATCTAAGGGGAAATCTTTTGTCATTGTTATACATATTATTTTTAATGTTATATAAAAAGATAATGTTCCTAGCTATTACTGATAATATATTTTGCAATTCTAAATCATATAGCTAAATGATATCCAAAATTAATGATTCAAGTAAATCAAAATTTAAATATAATGCTAAAGTTTTAAAACCTCATCCTCAATTTCCATCAGTAGCTAGACTTTAGATGATTCTTAATGACGTTACTGCGGATATTTGTGACATAGACATGTTATTAGGATCCTAAAAGGCCAAAGGAGGTATTTAGTAATTTTAAAATGATCATTATGTTACATTATTAGCTCAACCTTTGTAGTAGTAATCATCTAAATATATAAAAAGCAAAGGTAACTGACTGACCTATCAATGCACAGCTCAAACTACTTAAGACCTCCCTATATAAGCAGATGAATACAATAATGAAATTGAATTGAACATAAAACTAAAATCTTTTTATAGAAATAGCTGAGAACATAAATTTTAAAGTCATTTTAGGAACATGACCGACCACAACCTTTCAGGAACAGTCAATGAAGAATCAAAATCGAATTGCGGAACCTACCATTTAGAAATCCTACAATAAAATGCAGTAAGTGAAAAAGAAAGATCTTCTTTTCAGAAAGATATTGGTCCTGGGATTGCCAATCCATCAGGATATCTAAATATAAGTAGGATGTATTCCATAATTAAAAATAATAAAGTTAGAATCGATAAAAAGCTTCAAACAATTTAAGAATGCATATAGGAAGATGTTTTTTAAAACTAAAATTTTGCCATTTTTATCAAGATAGACAATCGAACATAGCTTTTTCAACGTCAGATTATATGACACCAATGTTTTTTACAATCATTTTGAGAGAACGACATGCAATGAAAGAATCCCATTCTATCATCAACGAATATAGAAAAATCTATCTATCTAAAAAAACTATCAAATACCATAGATAATTTTAGACGGAATGTAAGGTGATTCATACTAAGATCTGTATTTTATTGCGATCGTTTAAGTCGAAATCAACTTACCTTTCTTCATGTCCCGTGCTGATACCTACACTGCAAAAATATGCATGTACTTAAGGAGAGATTAAAATATTAAAAAAAATTGTAGGATTTCAATTTTTTCTATAAAATGGCAATCTTCTAGTGCGTATAAAATTTAGTTTAACCGATGAGCGAAAACACACTCAAAGATGTCTATTCACCTCAATTAAGGCATAGATTAATGATTCAACTCTCCAATTAGCTGGTGATAATGATATTTCGTTGTGTCTTGTGATTAAGAGACAGGGCTGTAATTTTGTTTGACAAGGCCTTGTCTGATGCTAAGCTTAGATTAGTGGCGTTTCTGACATACTTCCCTGAAATTGCAATTGATTATAACTGGAGGTTTTCGTTTCTTTTTAGAATAACTTACAACAGACAGATTTAATTGTGAACTGAATGATATAAAAGAAATAAAAAATTTGCTGGTAACATTATTGTTATGGCGACCGACTTAGATAGCTAGCCTGTCGAACTTAAAAAAAACTTGAAACTTAGACCTCTAGATCTGAAGTAGATTCTCTCAAAGGTCTCCATTTTTATTTTGGACGATTGGACAAAGGGTCAGCGGTAATTGGTGCTAATTTGTAAAGTAAAAAATATAAATTAAAGCATGGAGAAATACTTAATTTAAATCATTTTTGCCTTTTTAGTACATTGGCATTGGTACATTTGTGGATATAGCATACGTATTGGAAAATATTTTTTTTATTTGTATGTCAGTACTGTTAGAATGAATAAAATGACAACAGTAAGTAGTCAGATGCTAATATATATAACCAAACATATTTATTACGAATAAATATAGTCCAGGAGAACATCCATCAACATAGCAGGCGGATGTTACGTAACGATATTACCAGCGAGTTAATGACGCAGTCATCCAATTAGGCGGTTGTGTAATCATGACGTCACCTGATACCGACTAGGCTTTTGAAGCCACGCTGGTTTTGGTTGAGAGAGACTTGTATGAATACTGTCTAGTCCATCAAGTCAATATCACGTCATAATAACCAGGGCCATTAACCATATCTACATACACACACACATAGACATGCACGCACACACACATACATATATAATAAGATGACCTCCTTTTTGATTGTTAACATGGTAGTTCTTAGGCTGCATCTCAACTGATGGTTTACATACCAATAGTTGAGATGTTGAGTATATTTCTTCGACCTTATCTTAGTAAAGATAAGGTCGAACAAGCGAATTACGCTAGAATTTCTCGACCACAGAGAAACTGACTAACTTAGAAAATATCTGCCTCCATTGAAAATTGATCCTCGGACTTCTAGATCTGATCTGTGGTTGGATCAAACCAGATGGTTTGATCCAATAGACCACAGAGACTGTTAAAATGGTCATGTCAGTGGTATATAGACTATAGATACATGCGATATCAAAAAATCACTCGATATTGAAAATACGTCTTATTTTGGAACAAAAGTTATTATTTACATAATTATTTCATTTTATTAAATTTGCTTTCCTTACAACTCCTGTAATAGAAAACGGAAACATATAAATACTTTTTAGCATTGTACTCTCCTGAAGCATTTTCGGATTTCTATAAATTTTATCTACCAATTTTTTTCGTTATACTAGTCAACACCTGGATAATAACGAAAACATATAACGAAGATATGTAAATACTACTGATGCTCTGCTTGCACAGCTCAGTCGGCATGCCTGCACGCACAGCACGTTCGACTTTAAATAACAGAGAGAGATTGATGGGGGGGTTTCCTTTACAGGCCTCCTATTTTCCCCTTAATCTTTACTCCACCTGGGACCAAGTTAAGCCAACATAGCGAAGATATATCTTCAAGCATCCCTCGCGTCTGTAGAAAGCGGTCAGGTAGTGCATCGCTGTGGATTTTTAGTTGGTGAGAGCTCCACACAACCCCTTATTACCTTCCCCAGCTAAAAGGGAGCGCCTGAAAGATATTTCCCACAACGATAAAATGGTATGTAGATACTCTGTTATCTCTATATCGTTGTATTCTACTAAATAATTTTCGGTTTCCAGCGAACAATGGATTAATTTTAAGGAAAAATTTAAGAATTAATGTTGGGCAAGTTAGTCATGATTTAAATCTATTTAGCTGAGTGAATGGAATCACGAGTACGATATTATTTACTTCATTGTTTTTTTTTAATTTCGAAATGATTAGATTTTGTTTGTTTTGTTTTTGTGTTGTTGTTTTATATAGTTCCATCAATATGCCAAGGAATATTGAACCTGCCAATTTCATCTATACATTTTTTGCCTATCGCATTTAACAGTGACTGTATAAAACAAGCTGTTAAATCTTAAATTACAATAACAGCCGAGTTAATATAATTCACGTGACTTCAGTGTTGTGCCGAAGATTAAATTTGTAATTCTAATTTTATTTGTATTTAAATCACATTATGCAATGTATACGATATGTTTAAACTTTAAACATGTATAGGTGTTTTCATGCGGGAAAAATTCTTGTTCTATGAATTACTTGTAATTAGAATGAAAATATACTTTATAGAATGTATATGTCAATGTCATAAATAGATTCCAAAGAAAAGGAGACTGATAAACATTTATATTGACTTAGGCCATGGCAAAAGCAGTGCTGTGAATAATTAAAAATTAAGGTTTTAATAATATAAAAAAAACATTTAAGATATTAATAATTTATGGATATTGTAAACTCAATTCCTCGTGTCCATTAGAGTCGAGCCGAAATATTGTCAAAAAATGATTTGAGCACAAATACTCATTGTAACACAGCTGATTTGACAGCCCTTATTGCAACTCTCATAGTCGCCATCCTTAATTTTGCACGCTTGCGCGGAAACGGGCATCGCGATCTAGTAGTATGGTAGCCTAGCAACGACTTGTAGAGAATTTTTCCCATGTTTTATTATTTTAGAATTTTAATAATAAAATTATTGAAACAATCAGTGTTTTTGGGATATTCCGACTATTATATCATTTATTTTTTGAGACTTTATATATGGGCAAGATTCTAGCTAGATGGTTTCAATCACAGATAAAAGACAATATGTCTAAGGAGTTTGCTAAGCTTGCTTGTGCACATGACCTTTTCTATATCAAACGTTTACTAGTAAAATAATGTGTGTGTACAATAATGAACAGAAGAGCGCAATCAATCGCCTTTATTGGAAAAATTATAAGCCATATAATTTGCAAATCTTTGTTTATTTACAACAGCTTATATTTTTTAAATAATTATTTCGCTTTGTTTGACCAGCTTTTCTAAATTGTACCAAATAATAAGAACGCAACCCGGTTTAAACTAAATCAGTTATAATTTCCGTGCACTAGCGTTGTAACTATGAGCTGCAGCATAGAACGCAGGATTTAATTTTAGCACTATTTAATTTATATTCCCGTGGCACTTGACTTCGTTTGTCTTCGGATTTAGAACTTGACAAGAGCTCTGAGAGATGATGACTGATGAGAAGTTAGTATGTTTTCAAATTAGCGAAAACATTACCTTGCTTTATGCTGAGTTTTCCCAATAAAAGGTAAGGCAAAGGAATCTTAGTCTAAACACTACAATAATGAAAATATGACATAAACGTCTTAGTTTCCAAGCCAAATAATTACAAAAAAATACTGTTATGATTTGATAATACTATTAAAATTACACTTTAGACGCACTATTTGGTTTACAGCGCTTTCTGTACATTAAATTGATATTAAGAAGGAATGTAGCTGATACCAATATATTTGTAAGATCCTATGAACTCACAATAAACTTTTTTTATTCACTTGTTCGGAAGTAAGTGAAAACGCCGTCAAAAATAGTGCAGTACATTTAGGTTTCAAATTATAACGGTTTTTTTGTTCTTTTAAATTATATAGCGTAAAAAGTACGGTGTAAGCCGGCACGGTTTTTTGGCTACTCTGATAAAAAATAGATAAGGATGGTGTTCGATGTAGGCGATACTCAAACGTATGAGCTATAAACATCTTTCTACTTATGTAATGAAGCCACATGATAAGTATCAAACGCCATAATGAGATTATCCTAAGTGCTTCACTACAAATTAACACAAGACCAATTTGATTATCGGTGCAATATTGCTTTGGACTCTGGACTCAGCACACTACCTCCTTAATAGGCTTGAAGTAAGTCAAAGTTAAATTAGCCTTTGGAAATGAAAGTCACAGAGTGTAGTAATTGATCTTCTGCGCTTTATTAAGCCTAGGATTAGGACTGTCACAAATAAAAATAAATAAATGAAAATCCAATAACTTTATTAAGCCGTCGGTAACTAACACAACGAGTAAGTGAAAAATGGGAACATATAACAAAATATACAGAATTGTATATAGCTAAAGAAGGTTAAAAAACAAACCAGTTTTGTATAAAATTTGCAATATATCTGTCTCTTTTTAATCTGACGAGCCGCGATATACTTTTTTGAACACACATACACACACATACACATACACACACTAACACACAATTTCAAAAGTTTATTTTAACATATTATAAAGAATTACTGTTTTAATATTTTTTTATAAAGTGTATTTTTTATATAAACAAAGAAAGAAAGCACAATTAAGTTTATTATTATTTATGTTACACTATTTCATACTTCTAAAAAACCTCTTATAATGCAC
The DNA here is from genome assembly GCA_943193645.1 of Acentria ephemerella. Classification (NCBI taxonomy): domain Eukaryota; kingdom Metazoa; phylum Arthropoda; class Insecta; order Lepidoptera; family Crambidae; genus Acentria; species Acentria ephemerella. Next base: position 1,701,448 of record OW971894.1, read on the forward strand.
ATATTACTATTAATTCCTCACAAACACTTATTACTATTAATATAAAGCTTGTATCTAATAGTGTGTGGGTATATTTGTTACTTTGATTATGAATTCTTGTAAGTATTTATGTGTGTTGGAGCCCATCACGAGCTCAACTTTGTGGCAAACCGCGAATCCTTACCAACCACTCTACGCTCGCTCACGATGACAGAACGTATGTTTTAGATCGCTAAAACATTGAAATTACAATTGAAATAATTGTTAAATTTATTATGATAAACTATTAATGACAAAATACATCTATTCATCAGCCTCAGCCCTATAAATGTGTTATATTTGAGAAACTGTTTGTTCAGATAAAAAATATTAAATTAGAAAAGTACAAACTAAAGTTATTATACAATTGTGTTAATACATTACGTAATCTAATTACGATATTCTATTAAGTTTTAATAATAATTTACGCTTTATGCATATATTGTTAATTAATTAATAATAATTTAGTAGATACAATCTGCAAAGTCAAATCAAAGCATATAATTACTCCTTTCAAATTCAACCCCTTATTGTGTAATTCTGAATCTATCGCTATCGCCTTCATTTTGACTTACACTATATTTCCCTTGCCGCTTAACTGTTTATAATTGTGACATTTCGCTTTAGTAGTTATGATTAGAAAGGTGACAACTATTGCAATAGACATGAAGTTACAGAATAAGAATGCCTGTGCCAACAATGAGACGAGTGTCTTGAAACATCAAAGACAGTTCGTGAAAAAAATATTTATTTAGACCAAACGAAATTAGCGTTGCGTTGGCGAGACAAACAGTATATGTTTTAATTTTATATAAATTATATTATAAATACTGATTTCTTAGAGAAAAAAATGCTTTAACACCAAGGCACTTTCAGATTTTTTTTTAAAGGATCCATATAGAGTAATGTAAGAATATTTACGTATAAAAAATATATGTTTTATTTACCCTTTATCTCTTTTTCTTTAGTGATGTAGTTCTTTATTTATGTAATGAAATCAATATTCAATCTGTTAAATTTAAATGTATGTCTTGTTTAGATGTAGTTATCGAATGTTCTTTTGTAATATAAATACGGGTCCATACAGGTTTTCCTTACAATATTAACTATGTTACACTTTACAGCCGTTAGCCAAATAACCTTTACCCTCTTCTGTGCGATGCAGCTACAATATTAAGTTGTAAATCAGGAACCTAAGCTATAAATTACGCAATATACCCACATACCTTGTTATCAAATTAATATCTCTCAAGTTACAAGCGATGTACGAGCTATAGCCTGTACATTATTCAAGTTTGTTTCGTCATAAAGATCATCAGTCAGCGCATAACTACTCAAACAGTCGTATAAAGCAACCACTAACTTAGGCAAATATACCATTCCTTTGAATAAATCGACATCACAAGGCATGCTTGATCTTCAGTTTCCTTTGTGTCGCTATAATTGAACATCTTCATATATAACGTCATATCTTCATTAAGCATATTCCCAGATAGTTCAAAGAGATATCACATGTTTGAGTGAATACTATTAATCACAACAATTCTAAGCACCGTCTTCATAACATAAGACAAATTTTCAAAGGCAGTCAAACTCATTTTTCTTTTCTTTTGTTACAGGTAGAAGACTAAAGGACAGTTGCTATGAAATGGGCATTCGAGCGATACGAAGAGGGTGCTGGATGATTTTATTATTGGCTAATCTTTCGGGGAGTGACTGGCTCAACTGCGCTAATATCGAAACATGTCACTGCAAATGGTCATCAGGAAAGAAAACAGCGTCATGCGTTTCCGCAGGACTCATTCAAGTACCTCATTTAGCAGCCGATATCCAAGTCCTAGATCTCCACGGAAACCAATTAAAGGTATTAGAACAAGACGCCTTTGCCAGCATCGAGCTACTGAACCTACAACGACTCAACCTCAGTTCAACGAACCTGCGCTCTTTGCATTCAAACGCTTTCAGGGAACTACGCATTCTGATCGAGTTGGACCTTTCCCAAAATGAACTATACCAACTATCACCTGACACGTTCAGAGGAAACGATCGCTTACGCCTTCTCGTTCTTAACGACAATCCCTTGTCAAATTTGGTCGCAGAGCAGTTTCCTCCATTACAACACTTAAAGAAGCTTGAACTCTCTCGATGTCGACTGCATACCATTCATCCATTTGCCTTCGTAAACTTGAGGGCCCTGGAAACTATTCATGTCCACCAAAACTTGCTGTCGTATCTGCATCAAAACACATTTAACTTGCCAGTTTTGAAAACTTTGACTTTGTCGGATAACCCCTGGTACTGTGACTGTAGACTAAGGGATTTTCATGAGTGGTTTTTAAACAGTAACCTTGGGAATGAAGACGTCTTCTGTGGAGGACCAGAGAGGAAAGCACGCAATTCATGGCGGACTATCAAAGGCGCTGATATGGTTTGTCCACCACTAGCAACTTCAAGCCCCTCTGTAATTAGAACCGAAGCAGGAGCTGACATTTCATTTGGATGCTTTGCTCGTGGTGATCCAAAACCAACACTTACGTGGTCATTTCATAATTCGGACATTAGCAACATTACAGACAGATTTAGTGAAATACTAATGTTTAAGTACCAAACGGACCATTTCGATGAATATAGGGACGATTTTGTTAATAAAAGTGCTCAGTGGCTTAACGTAACCATTACCAATGTTACAAGTGATTTATCAGGGGAATGGAAATGTAGTGCCAAGAGTCTTGTAGGTGAAGCGTCGGCATATTTGACAATATTTCTGCCCAAAGCGCGGACGGCGACCGCACGAGTAGCCCCTAATTATTCAACTTTTTTTATATTAGGCGGATCCCTGTTCGCAATGACAGCAGCAGGTTTTATAGCTGCGTGTGTTTGTTGGAAAACGCGACGCCGGAGAATGCCGCCTAGCAGATCTTTCACTGATCAGGAGAAAAAACTGTTAGATACGTCTTTAGCAGCTAGTTGCGATAGAACAAGTGCAGATTTAGGATCCTCTTACGGTTTTGAAATGCTTGATAGATCCATGTCAATGGGAAGTGAGGATACACAACGATGTATGGAACCAGTCCAGATTACAATAGAAGGGCCACCAGGTTCATTCCCCCCTCCACCGGCAGAATTCGCTTTACCTGCCCCTTATGGAAATATTTTTATATCAGTACAAGTTGCAAGTCATAACGATGAATATCCAGATTTGTTAGGCGGAGGTGCAACTTTGCCAAGGCGAAGTAGAACATGTTTTTTGAAATCTGCTTACGATAACATGGGGCCTAGGATAACTGCAGCTGGTAGTTCAACTTGGTCTCTCCCCGATGCCAATCAAGATAACCAACGAGTTGAGAAAGTCAGTGACATGACGATGCCACTATCAACATTTTCAACGGAATTTACCGCCCTGTAATAAGTAGTCTAACGCGCGGTATTGTGTAAATATTTTTACTGTAATATTAATTTGCGTGTGTAATACAAAATGAATTCTATTAACATATCAATTACGTAGTTATCGATATGGATTCTGTTTCTTTTGAGGATTGATCAGTGTATTAAAGGGCTATGGGAAGAAATGTCCTTATAATTCAACAGATCTGAAACATGTGTCATTTGAAGCATTTATTTGAATACACACCATTTCCCACAGTACAATGCTTGCCCTGTAAACATAATATCCATTGTATTGCTTATGGAGATAAGACATATGGACCCTAATACACCAGTACAACTGCTTTATATACGAGTAACTTAATGTAATTGTTAGTACAGTCAAGAGCACGTCAAGCTTGACACTGGACTAGCCCAGTTTTGTACAGCACGCAGTATAAATCAGAGCTTAACTTAAGCTAGTAGTGTATCGTTTAATATGCCTTTTGCTGTACTAATGAGTGAATTGGTATATTAACTAACTTAAACACTGTTATTGTTAGTCAAGGATTTACAGTTTACAAACCAAGTGTTATTTTTTTATGTAGAATCGTTATTTGTTTGATTTTAGTTTATGAAACAAATGTAATAATATATTTCTAGACTGTTTTGGGTCCCAATGAACAAATGGACATGTATCCTGTAACTGATTAGGGTGGGGATGGGTTTCATACAAAATCCCTCATCGTCCATTCTTTAAAGAACGTTAAATTTAGCTCAAGTGACTGATTATAGGGAGTATACGATTCAAGTTTTTATATATATATATAGTTTAATCGATAACTTTAATCATTTGTTAAAAAGACTGTTTTCTTTCTTATCAAATTTTGCTTCTTTGTCCATTAATTTTATCTTTAGAAAATTCTGTTATAAAATATTGTACAATATAGGGTTTAGTTCCCTATGCCTCTATTTATAGATCTATTTGTAAGAATTTTTGATCGACAATCGTTGCTTTAAATCTATGAGAGAATAAAAAGAGTGCAACCTAAATTATATGAAGTTTCAATTGTTAACGATAGTAAAAATTACAAATCTAGTTACCTAGGAAAGTACAGCAAAAGGGTTAACGAAATAATAATAAAGAATTATTTATGTAAAATATTATATTAATATTTCCAAGTATTACAAAATTAATAATACTTACATATAATGAATTATATTTACATATTTTTTGATCGAAGAAGGTTAGTATTTTAATAAATTCAAAAAAATTTTTTTTTTGCTATATTCTGTTGCCTACCAGTATTTTTGTGTGCTACCATTCTTAGACGTATCATCATCATGAAATTCTGTTACCTACAGACAAAATTCCGAGAGAAATACCTAATTTCACACGATCTATATAAAATTTTAGAATGGCACTCCCAACCTGCATTCTTAAGAACCACGTCAGAAGCACTTTCAGAACAAACTGAATTCTCAATTTAAGAGTGCGATTCGCTGCAACAAAAATCTAATCTTGTTACTTGAGTCAACTTCGAAAGATACTTTTGATTTTATAAATATACAACGAATAGAAAAATACAGTAAAGCAAATATTTTTTTAAATAAAATAGAATTCATTTACAAATGAAAAATGTAAACAAATAACATTTCAGGGGTAAACAACATTTATGAACAAAGCTCTTTATTCAACGCTTTAACCTTTCGTTCCATATCAATGCTCACATACAATAGAAAATAAATTGTAACCAAATTTGAGCACTTCACTGAATAAAATATTAAAGAAAAATAAGTTTAGAACACCGTCGTAAGTCGAATTTCAAAGTATATGAGCTAATCAATGGATCTCAACTTTTTATCTATTTTTAAATGACTTACGTATTTCATTTATTTTATACATTACGAAACTAAAATCGGAAACTAGTTAAATGTTCCTGTCATATTGTTGGGGTGTAAAATTTTTTAGAACAGCGTACATTTTAGATCATGATTCACGAATACTAATTAAAAATGTTTAGTAAAACTCTTAAGACGTTAATTACCGCACTAGCTATCTTCACCCATGAACTCCTCTACTACTTACCTTCAGGTGGTGTCGAGTAATTTACTGAGCTTTCTATATAAAAAAAAATTATAGACTCATATAGAGTAATGAAAACCACAAAAAATAAGTATGATCTTTTGTTGCGTACAGTCATTAGTTCATCGTATTCAGACAAGAGCAAATATAACAAAATTAAATGATTTGAACTCAAATTAACTTATTCAATATAAATATTTTGTTAGAAAAATATCATACAATCTGTATTTCTACTTTTAAAATACGTACGAGTAAAAATTTAGTTTCCAACTGTAGAATCAATTCGCTGCCAGCCGTCCAATTGCGAAAATGGAAGAGAAATAGAAGAAAGCCAATAGAAGAAAATCGGAAAGTGGCCTTAGATCCAGACAAGGCTGAACGTTAGCCAGGAAATAGACTACTTTTGAACTAACTACACTTTAAAATTTTCTCGCATAACGTTCGGTACTGAAAAAGTTATCGCCTATGACGACGAATGCAAGCTAATCGAACTCGGAAAACCTTTTTATTTCATGTCTCAACTATTTTACTAGAATCAACGTGTACTGTTATTTATTGATAATATATAGTTGATGAATCGGTTGAATGTAGAGCTAAAGAACCTAAAAAGCTACCTTTATTAGGAAGGAAGTGGAAATGAAGTCCTAAATAGTTAAAAAGAGATATCTAAATGTACCTTGTCAATGATTTCCAGATAATTATGAAAATCTTTTACTAGGTTAATTTAGATATATTAAATGCTTCGATTTTATCCGTCAGGTTAATATGGTGGGTAGTTAAATTGAAACGAAGTTACCTCCAGCCTCACGCTGTAAAGGAAACTCAAATTTCAAATTGCATAAGTTTCTATATCTTTCCATTTAGACGTCAAGCAGTTTGCTGTATGAAAGGAATGAAAACCAGTTTCCAGACTTGGGACCTCCCGTCTCCAGCATTATAGCATACTCAGACCTAATATCAAATGGTATCTAGATATTGCTGAAAATTTCAGTACTTATTCTGCAAAATCATTCCTGTCTAGTGGCTTAAACCACCTACTTTAGATCTGCAGGTCCCAAGTTCGAATCCCGGTGTAAACAAAAATTTTGGCTACCTACCGCCATTTAATGCCTATCGCCATAGTAATAAGGTAAGATAACTAGTACCTCTGTCGTTAACAAATCTGGGTGTAGTTCACTTCGATCTTCGGCCTTATCTTTACTTAGCATCAAGCTACCTAGTTTTAGTTTAAAGTAAGATATTTGATATTTAAAGCATTTTATACTGTCTTAATTTTTTCATGCCATTGTAAGTCATCCTGAACAAACCTGAAAGTTTTGGAAATTCAAAATGAAAACGTTTTTAAAACTCGAGAGATGGTTTTGAATTGAATATGAAACTTGCACAAAAACTCCTTGAGGTTATTTAGTTAAAAATTAATTTACAAACAGTAAATATCCGGAAAACAGGCGTATGAAGATAAATTGAGCACAGATACTGCTTATTTCTAAATAAAATCTCTTCAGAAGTCGTACCATAGAGAAAAGATCATGAAAAGTTACAACTGGCGTGAGGAAATCGCTTAAAACTATGCTAATAAAAAATCTCTTTATCAAAACAGACTAAGTTCTTGTAGCAGAATAAGAAACACCATATCTTTTAAATGGTTATAATGGCATTAATTAATTGAATCTTCATCAGGACATACTAGTTACGTCTTACATACGTATGACCCATTTTTAGTTTCAACACATCCTTAGAAATTTAAAAACATATTTCAAACGAAATACCGAAATACAATTCTAAGTTCAAAAGATTAATTAAACAAAGGCAAACTTATCTTCGCTTATTTAAAAGCTTCTCTACAAAGCACTTATTAAAAAATAAATCCCAATAGCGGTCAAGTTGAAACTCTAATAGAGGCATCGTGCATACAATGTATTGCTTTTATGAGTGCAGTCAACTCCACCGTGTATTCATGATTCCAAGTGAACGACTTTACAAGTTTTTTAAATAAAATAGCACAGTGTAAATATAAAGTCAGTGTAAAAAGACTGATATTTTAGTTAGCAAAGACGGAGGTAATTCTTTATATTCTCACTCATGATAAAACAGACTGTATAACAGCCTTGGGCGATAAGGATTAAACAAGATGTATCCTAGCATAACTAAAAACAAAAGAATGGGTTTTTGGTTTTCAAATTTATTTATTTTGCATCAATCATGTATATTTGAATATTGAATTTAGAACACGAGGACTAGATAGCCGACTTTTTTAAAAAATGACTTAAAATTGATATGGCATTTATTATTAATATGTATCAAAATACGAACAAACGCTTTGAATGGATATAAATTTCATAACTCATTTGATTAAGAATTTATTGGATTAAATCAGTAGTCTGCCACTACCGCCATCTATCAAAAATTATCCAAATTAACGATGGGAGCAATGACAGTTTCGAAAAGCGAGTCAGTTAGAAATTGCTTCATACTAAATTATCAATTTTATAGTTTTTAATTTATAGCTTATCTTTAAGATTTTACATATTTTCGAACCACCCCTAAATTAAACCAAACAAAACAGAATTAAAATAATTCAAATCGTTGTAGCATTTTATATATATATTTTTATATAGCTAGGGTAGTGTTCATAGACACTTAAACAAGCGATTTTGTTATTTTTGCATATAATAGCTAAATTACAAAACCGACGGTTTGATAATCATCGCCCTTTTTAGTGCTGCTGTGACCCTAGACCTAAATACTTGTTTATAAGGCTGTAGATATGTTTATTACTGTTGCTTATTTCACTGTCCACGATAAATGGTGATCAAATTTTGTTACAGACTCTTTGCATGCAAGCCTCGTACTATAGCTGGATGCCACACGACTTACAACGACATCCAATATTTTATACAAATTGATGTCAGCAGATTTACTTACTATTACTTCTCTTATAAAGTATTAATTATCTGAATTTGGTTTTGTGCTTCTAATAGTTCTTTGTTATCTGAGTACTTATCACAGTTCTTTAACCGATAACAAAAAAGATGAGGTTCTTAATTCCGCTGTCATCATCATCATTATATCAGACAAGAGACGTCCACTGTAGGACTTGGCCGCTCCATATCGATTGGTCCTGTGCTCCCCTTATACGGCGACTTAACCAGGTCGTCGGTCCGAATTGTGAAGAGCCTACCAACGCTGCGTTTCAGATTCACGGTCGCCAATCGAAGATCTCTGCCGCAATTATCTCTTTCATTCAATGCTACGTCAGCGTCCCAAGTCTTCTTGCAAATCTCATCATTTCTGATTCCATCAAGTAGAGAAACTCAAAGAGGTTAATGACCTCTCCATTGCCTTTTTGGGTAATTAAGAGCCTGCTTTATCTCGGTGCCATACGGTATCATATGGCACCGTATGGTTGGCGATTGCAATGTTTATTCTTTAATTATTTATTAAAGAAGAATGAATAATTTAATTATGCATTTATTAAAGATGAGTAACGTGTAGAAAAATTATAATTGAAAAAAAATATTTTATATTAGAGTATATCTTTTATCTTAATATATCTTTTAAAATTGTTCTTCCAATTCGTAAATATGTATTCACAATCGTTCGTATCTTTTCCATTTGTAATTACTGGTATTAAGAATTATAACTCTCGTATTCCTTACTTATACAGAAACTTATTGCGCTCAAGTGAGAAGTCTCTGCTTAAATTAACTTGTGGAAGTAATTTACTTTTGGAGAACCGCTTTCTAATTTAAATGTGAAGTGAAACTGGGTAACTGAATTAAAAGTTCCTTAAGGACTTTAATGCATCTAGTGCTAGGATAATCTTTGATATTAGCTTAATAAATCTGATACTATCAAGAAGTTAATTTGTTTCCAGAGTCACTGTCAACAAAGCAATGTCAGAATTAGAATCTTATGTCATAGGATGCATTTTTCGAACCCTAGTGTAAGTTTCAATCTAAGTTATTAAGATTATTTTTACCTTAATATAAAATTTATTGTTGTTGTTAATGTTTTATTTTCTTTATTTTGTTATTTCATCAATTCACGTATATTTGAGCATGTAGCAAACTCAATTATTGGCGCTACGAAAGATCAGCGCTGAGACCTCGCAGGTTGCAGCTAATGCTTAGTGACGACCATTTGGTTGAAGGTATAACTCTATTTTGTTACTAACGAGTTACTGCACAATGATGCACATTGAATTTATACTTTATAAGTAATTAATTCAATTTAATTTCAATGCTATCGATTGTTATTTTTTTAAGCTGACAAATAAAAAAATGTCTCATGCCAAAACTCACACCAAAGGATGCCTGAAATAATTGTTAATTCACAATAAGGGCGCCTGTTGTATTTACAAGTTTTCTTTTATTGTATTAACTGTTAACATTAAGGTTAGTACACAAATCGGTGATTGTTGACATCTTAGCATTAACAATTTTCTGTATTAAACACTGAAAATCTACAACCGATGATTGGGCAAATACTCGGTATATAGACACATATTAGATCCCGTATTTGAGCTTAGTACAGCTGGTTTTGACGTTGAAGATAAACGAGCACCAGCTGTATGATGATGAACAGCTTTGATTCAATTTTGAAAGAAAGTAAAGGTATTTTGAAGACAAAAGCTAATGGCGTAATGATAGTTTGAGTAATGGGGTCGTATAATCCATAAAATATTAGAAGTGAATTTAAGTTATGTGCAGTGGTTGCTTATATGGGCTACGATATGGCTATGATATATTTTCTTTTTTTTATTTAGAACTTTTATCTTTAAGATATTTTTTTATAAAAAGCTCAGAAAATGAGCAGTAGAGGAGTCCATATGTGAAGATAGTTGCTAGTGCTAGTGAAGCATGCGGCATACTGCCCTAGCCACCCTCACCTTGCCGGCCCAAAAAGTGCTTATTCACGCCTCTTTTAAAGGAACCCAAGAAAGGAGGAATTACGTGTGCTGGCAAGGAATTCAACGCTCTAACTGTGCGGCAAAAAAAAGGAGATATGTTAGCTATATTACCGTATCCTAGTCCAAAAATTTAAACACTTTGTTCGATAGACCCGTCAATAACATTCATCACACAGAGCGGCAATTATTGACGACGAAACCAGCTTTAGAAATTAATTCGGCCAAAATTTGCTGCATAACATCATTATCAAGTTTAAGCATGTCATCAAGTCCTATCTCTCACTTTGCTGGATTTCTGAATAATTCCACTGACAAGTGATACACATATTCGATCACTCGTATCACAATTAGGAAACTCTTTCCTTGTCATTTTTTTTACTTATTATTTAATTAGGTAAAAAAGAAATGTAAGTTAAAGACACATTTAAGTTTTTCATCAAAATTATTTTCTACAGTTTATTATAGATATTTCTACAAACTCATGTTAAGAATATTTAAATTCAATTATAACTAACGAAGAAAGCTTTCATACAATGTTTATTTCTGAATTCCAGAAAGTTCTTTATACTGACCAGAACACAACACATGAATGAAACTGTACGTCTGATAGACCGATTTAATACTTCCAGCCATCTGTTAATTGGTTGGAATGGCAACAATTTGTATTCTAAGCTAATAAAACAGCATGATTTCCCTGGATATTTGATTTCATTACAGTAGCGGCTGCAGTCTATTCCCAGTTCTAGTTTACGATCTATTGTCGCTATAAATAAAGTTCAAAGTTTATCTGTTTGTATTTTTATGAGTTTTCGGAATGGTATTAACGTTTATCTGTTTTAGGGTTGAGTTAATGATTTCTTGGATATTGTTAGTGGAGTCGATATAATATTTCTGACTTTATTAACAAAGGTTGCTCAAGCCGTATGAAAGAATGCTAGTTAATTAAGCAGTCAAAGTCAAAATATTCGGTCTAGGCACATTTTATACTCTTTTGAAAGTCAAAATTGTACAATAAAAGGTATATAATTATAATACTGGAAAGCAGAAAAGAAAGTAATACATCTTTATTGTACATCAACAAATTCAAAAAGAGAAATAATTGAATTCAGTTTTTTTTAATTATTTTAATATTTCAATTTTTATATACCTACTCATATAATCATAAGGAAGGACGATTTTACAATCATGTATTGAATGTCTTTTATTCGATATTGTGCCATATAGCAGTCGAGATAGGTATAATTATAAGTTCCTACAGCCTTAAGGCAGAAGAGACATTACTTGATATAACTCATGGATGACCTTTGTAAAGGCAAGAACTCACACACAAAAATCCTATATGCACACACACTACACGTATTCATATACATTAAACGCCCACGACAGACACACATTCTCACCTCACACACACAAAATGCATACACACATTTAGCACAATATTTATTTTAATATTATTGTTTGAAATAAAAACCGTTTGCTTACTAAATTATTTGGTATTCTAACAAATTAATAAAAATCTTGAATAAAAATCCGTATTTCCAAGTCGTGGTTTATTTATCGAGTGACATTGTCAAATTACATAATATTTTTTTTTTAAATGTTGAAAGAGTCTCAAAGAATAATTATTTAATTATACCTCATAAATTTATGAGTTTTTTCCTTAAAAAATAATTTATTATATTGTTAGTAGTGTTGTGCATTTATATAGTAGCGTTATAGGTGAGCAGGGTTTTCTGTCACAAGTATTTTATACTTAATAAAAAATTCCAACCAGAAATAATTGAAAAAAATAATATTTTCTATGAGATATCACTTAAATATGTATATAATCTATTGTTCATCAAACAATTTGATGTTCTTATAAAATCACCCAAAGCTGCATTTTTTAGTCTGTGGCTTTAGGTATTGGATGTTTAGTAAAACACACTGTGATTAATTTGCTTATATTGTTACAGTAGCTCTTTAAAATACTCGATCACGGTACCAAAATCTTTACTTTTTTATATCTACGAAATCTGTCCAAATATGTCCGGAACCTCTTTTTTATCCTGTTTTTACCCATATACGTATAAACACGTTCCAGATTTGATATCTTAAGAAAACAAACAACATAATTCACTCCAAAGGTTATTAATTTATTTGTAAATGTTAATAGTGTATATCTCCAATTAGCGATCTTCTGTGGATACTGTTTATCCTCTCGTGTGTTAATCTTAGTTTAGTTTCAAGCGGTAAGTCAATATTGAGTACCAAAACTTTGTTTTCGTAGTTAATGTTTGACAGTACTCTACGTAAGAGCAAGAAACTTATTGAAATATCAAAAATAGCCTGGTCTTCAATGATTCGAAATATTAAATCAATAATATTCAGTTTGCTTGCTAATTTTACTTTAATATTAGAGATAGGTCGAGAGCTGTTTTTACCGGGCCTGGCTATTTATTTTTATTTGTTTTTTATATAAGCACTCTTATTTTATGATAGCTCCTAGTATATATTTGAAAGAATATAATTGTCGAGAAAATCTAGTCATTCGGCTGACGAGCACCGAGTATTAATAGAGATGTCGGCCCACCACTAGTTAATAATATAGTTTTCATATTCAATTCAAATCTCAATTTATCTGTTTAGAGTGTCTATATTTTTGTAAGTTTCTAACTGGTGAACTATTAAACGTTGTCTATGGGCTGTACGATTGGTCATGCGCAAATACACGGTACAGAGAAGGAGTTAAAGATTTTAATTACCTAGTAATAAGTATATCTATACTAAATTATTTTTAAATATTTTTGTATTTTATTTAAGTGTTTTTTCCGAAATTGTATTAGTATATTTTAAATCAATTTAATCACAATAATAGGGGTTTTATTTACGGTTTAACTAAATGGGCATTTTGTATCAAAAAACCTGAATATACCTGTGATATTTCAAAATAAAACTATTTTCACACAATTAAGACATCATTGTAATTGTAAAAAATAAAACAGTTGTGTGATTTTCGTTTATTTTTTTAAACATTTTCATAGAAAATTAGAGTGATATTTGAATATAATTTTAAACGTCGATCTAATGCAGCAGAAACTCCTCGCAATATCCATGTTTATTGTTGTGTCTATGTCCCTAGAGTTCTATCGCAAGGGCATAAATAACCTTCGAATGAGATGGCACAAATATGACACGCTACGCTATGGCCTATTATACGCTCATAAGCGTATAATACATTTGATCAATACTAAATAGTATTTTCATATTTCAAAAAAGAGGACGTTCTCAATTCGAATATATGTTTTTTTTTATATAAAATTATTTTTCTACTCTTTGTCGCCAAGTCAGGATCCGATGAAGGAATCCCAGGAAAATCGAGAACAATCTTCAAATGTTATAGCCACGTGTTTCATTCTAAAGCTATGTTTATAGTACGTTTAACAAACAACAAACTGTCTGTTTGTGGCAAGTGGACAATCTGATGATAACTCACCTAACTTTGAAACTAATACTGAAAATTGTAAAAAGAAACATTTAATTTAAGATAAAAACCTTTGCTAATTTTACCCGTATTATTTTATTAATTTCTAATAACAAACTCAGTAAAGCCTTATTGATTTTAGAAAGAGGGATTAGATCCTGTTACAAGAATCCAAATTTAAAAGGTATTTTTGTAATATTTTATACAACCTTATCGCTTTTAGCGATTACAAAGGATTAGATTAGATTATTATTATTTAAAAATCAATTTTAACTCTTCCCAATCCCTCGACGGCTCGGGGGATGGGAGAATACCCCTCGACAGAGGAGACTACACGGCCGAAGTTCAGGACGACAGAAAGAGGAATCGGTGGACAATTCTGGCGCTATCGAGCAAGACCGCCGGCTGGAGCCTCTCAATCGTTGGTCCATCAATCAGTCCCAATCTTCTTTTCTGGTCGCGAAGAGAAGTTGGAGTGAGACTTTTGGTTGAGACTACGACTGGTATGATCTCAGTGGATGTCACCCTCCACATATCAGTGAGCTCGTGTGCCAGGTACAGAAACATGATCTTTCACGAGGTTTTCATTATAATTACGTAATTATGGTATCAGTAGACTTACTAATACCGTACATATACGTAGACTTACGTTGAATAAAAAATGATTATGAATTTGAAAAACTTCAAGTCAAATAAAAAACCAATCAATTTATCTTTTTTAATTTTTTTTTTATTAACATTTTTATTAAATAGTACTTTTTTGTAACTCAGGCCATCTCATTTTGATAATAGAGCTAGTTGGAAAGGAATTATTTCTAAACCAAAAGTATATCTATTGAATGTTGTTTATTGAGCTAGAATGAGAAAAATACGAAATAAAAAAAGAAGGGTACGACCAACATATCAAAATAAAATGGAATCGGTTGGCTCATCATTACAACCTGGCCGACGACTGATCCTGCAACTCATAACTGCAGGCAGAAATCAGTCGTGGCATGATTCCTAAGGGATGGTTGAATAATACAAACTGATGTCATTGTTAGGAAATAATAAATAATTACTGACTGGATTTTGTCATTGGTTACGGACAAATCTTTTAATGTTATCTGTTTGTTGTAACCAACTTCATTCATTCTCCCTATTAAAGAGAAAGCAAAGGGAATTAAATCCCATACAGCTGTCTTATGTAGTTTTGTTTAAATATGGCTCTGGGATACCGGTGTAATGTGCCTCGTATTTCTTAACCCCATGGTGTTTTTGCCGACTATTTTTTAATGACTTTGAATAAAAAAATGTTGAGAATACAATATCCGTTAACGATGCATTCCATTCTAAAAAAAATTCCAAGTACAAATGATACAAAAAGCGATCAAAATCCTACATATGAAAGAATGAATATGAAACACTGGAAAATCTTACGTAAGTCATCGATTAATGCTGAATTATGTACTCCATATATTACACAATTTAATGACCCTTTTTGTCATGAAACTTCACCAATATCACTACGAAAATTTTACTATAACAAAATATACGAAAAAATACATACTGTACCCAACCGACGCCATTTTGTTCGTTACTTTTTAAATAATTTACGTTCCTTAACACGTTCGCGATACATCACATTTGGTGTAGGGGCATCTAGTTGTGCTACCTTGTATAATAAGTAATTAATTCAAATAATGGCCCTTTGTCCTCTATATCCAACTTTTATTCCGATTCCCATTCTTCTGAAACTGCTACACATAAAACATATTCAGAAAGAATTAAAGGGTCCACAGAGGGTATAAAAGAGGTCTCGCTATTCACTCGTGTGCTTAACGGAGGAAAATAATGACACCCACTGTTTTCTGTTCCGTATCTCAAGAAAATATGCCTCTGTACAAGTGGACGGAAGGGTTAGAGTCGTGGAGCACCTGTTTACAATACGGGAATACGGGAAGTTGGTGATATATATTCTTGGGGATTGTTTTAATTTTCCTTTTGGTGATATATATTCTTGGGGATTGTTTTAATTTTCCTTTTGGTGGCCGTTATGTTAAGGCTTTGTTTCTTTCTATCTGTATAATAAGGATTTATCAGACTATTTATAAAGATTATAATACCCAGAATTGAGTTCGATGTTATAATATTCTTAACATCTTGAAAAGATTTTTGATTTGATTCCTCTTTGTAATAGATTATCGTAGAATTTGAACAAGGATATTCCTATGATAAAATATTCAAAATCCAATTTTCCATTTTATCTTACTATCATACTAAAACTTTACCAGCATATCTATAGCATTAGAATTATATTCTAGGAGGAAATCGTTGAAGTAGTGGTTCTAGCTTTCTGGTTTCGATTAAAAAAACGCCGCCATGGTTGGTCATGGATGGGCTAATCTCACTACCGTCCCAAATCCTGTCTCAACCTGAGACAGGACTAGTCTACCTAGTCTGGTTATACAGGCCTAATCACAGGAGAGTGTGCCGCTACTTTCTCGGAGCTTTTTATAGTGCACCTTCTTGAGTTTCTACAAATTATTTATCTTTCGCCATGTATTCTCTCCCCTTTCTGGGGCAGATGCACACGGTCACGTCTTCGGGGTTTTCCAGGTCGCCAGTACGAATATAAAGAGGCCCATTTCGACTCCTCCAATGACTCCCATTTCTTCTCTTTTCAGCCCACCCTAATCTAATCTTGCGCCATATACGCCCGAAAATCTGGTTCGTCAGTCAATTTTTTATCTTGAGTTCTAATTCTTCGATGCTTCGACAGGTAAAGCCGTCCGGGTGTTAAGGAAACTCCTTACATCCACTAATCCGTATTGGACTAGGTGGTGTTATAGCTAAAACTCTTAGTCTGTTCCTCCGATGCAGGAAGACCTATGACCCGAAGTGGATCGTTATGAGCTATTAATGGTGAATTTCATAAGCCAGCCGCTTATCATTAATTATAAAAGCTATAAACATATGGAAAACTGTTAAAAGTACAAAGAAGAACGAATTTAACTCTCGGGCTACATAATACCAAGAAAAATCCCGGAACCAACTGTTGCACAAACATTTGATATCGAGCATAACTGCTGATCTCCCGGGAATTCCCTTAAATGGAGCCTGAGATTTGGGGATGTTTTCGTTATGATTGATGATGTAAATACTTGTTTATTTATCACCTTGGCATCATCTTTTAATAAAGTGGTGCTTCTTTAACAAATCGTTTACCATTGGATTATACGCCAATTAGTAGTTTAATTGTTAGAACGAAAGGTAGTTGGTTTTTTTGTGTCAGTGATCTAGTATTTTCTGTAAAATCTATTGTAGTTATAGTAAATATAAAGTTTAAAGAATGTTTTCAATATAAGTATCTTATTTGACCCGATCTTCTAAAAAATAATTCAATTTTTTAAATTGTTAGGCTGCGATATACTCCCGGGGTTAATTGTGGTATGCTCAGTTTAATAGGTTAAAGGGAATGGCTAATTTAAAACAAACAAAAACAATAATTTCATTAGACGGTTATCACGACCGTCTGGTCAAGTGGTCAGTACCCCTGTTTAATTAGCTGGAAGTCCCAGGTTCGAATCCCGGTAGGAGCAAATTTTTATATGATGAGTACCATTTGTCCACGAGTCATATATGTTTGTAATGTTTAGTTAGTCATTCTGATAATTTCTGATAATTCTATATGTTACGGTAGTTAGCTCGGGGAGCCTGTGGACTGTATTTGGAGAGAAGTTGGAAAAACAAGGAAACCACGTTTTGACTCGTCACCGATATATTGACAACAACATCAAAACATATAAAACAATGTAGTATCAAAATATATTAAAAGTAAACTGACATATAAACAAGAAAGGCTTTATACAAACTATCAGAAACACTATACATATTACAATATATATTTCTCCGTCATCTAGTATCTGTAACCCAAGCTCTTAATGAGCTTAGTTTAGGCTAGATAGGTGTGAGTGTGAAAAATGATATTATATATTATGTTCGCTCAATAATGTTCTGATCTTTTTATCTCCTATATGTAAAATAGTGATGAGGCATTTGTAAGTAAATTCTGTTTATGGTACATTTTGTAAACATCTAGTGTCTTTTGGATTCGCTCGGTGCGAAACAATGGCGGCGATTCTGTTCTCCATGAACTAAAATTTAAATTAACCCTTTAGAGGTCGCGCGAAAATAAAAACTCGAATCATTATCTTTTTCTAAATTTTGTTCTAATCGTTGAGCGTCCATTTTTCTTTCTTGAATGTTTTAGTTATAAGTGTAGGGGAACATTAAAAAAATTTGAAGTTCGTAGGTATGCAAGTTTAGAAATTACCACTGTTTAAAGTTTGATATGGACCATTTGGACCCCACGCGACCTCTTAAGGGTTAAGGTCAGTACTAATCTTTCATTACAGTTCGACCATTAAAAGACAGACGAGCGGTGATGTCATTTGGCGTTAATAAATAGCGTCTTTAAGTATTTCCCTTATTTTAATGCGCATCATAAAACATGCCAATTGAAATAAGTCAAAAGTGTATGACAAATTTAAGTGTCAACTGAATTGGCGCTCCTTAAAGATCTCTTTCATATTGAATGGGAATAAAAGAGAAGCAAAACGTTTATTTTAGTTCAAGAGTCCACCAATTTATTTATTTTTATTTATTTATTAACTCCAACAAGATTAACATTTTAACATGCACAAAAAAAATACAATTAATAAGAATTAAATGCAATCTTAATTATAGGAGTTACACTATAGCTTTCCATAATATTTTGTGATAACTCTAACAAAATTACAATTAAAAATAAAGTGAACACTAATTTAATTTACATGAAACTATAATTCGTTGATATATAAAATATAATTAGTTGAGCGACAACATGAAGTTCTTTTTGAATTTAGGAAAGGAATCTGAAAATATGTCGACACCAAATGAACTCAGCTGAATTACGGGAATGTTTGTATAAATCTATTTATATAATAAACTGCACTAAAACCTTTCTATTGAATCGCTGTATATATCAATGAAAACCACATTCAATGCGCTGCGTAGATTAAAAGATCTGTGGGTAGAAAGAGACAGACGGAGGGCTTTTGTATTAATACCAGGTAAGTTAATCGAAGATAATTCATGTTATATAAAATTTAGCGTTTTTGTTATTTTAGTGCAGGAAGGAGGGACTGCTGAAGCAGGCAGAAGTCTTAAAAGGGTTTAAGCGAAATACGAGCGCTTTAGACTACATGGAGAATAATTCTAGGCCATTGAACTTGATAAGGCACTGTTTATAGTCTGTTAGGGACGTAGGGTGCTCTTCAATAACAATTTTATTACTTTATTGAAAATTTAACGTTTATATTGTTTTCTATATGTTATATTTAAGATATATTATCAGAGTGAAGGGGGGTAACAATAAAAAAAATAGACCGGTGTAAAGTGTCGCTTGCAGCTCTCGTATGTAGTTGGTTGCGCACCTAATTGCCGCTAGGTGTCGTATGTTACGCCTAAACATAGTCAAAAGTTTATTACTGTACTTAAAAACCATACCAGGTTTTTAAGTTTAGAAATAAACTGAAACATAAAACAAAAAATGTACGAACATTTAAATAATTTGGACTAATACAATTTTTTTTTTCAATTTTACTAGGTTATATTTTATGTGTTAAGGTTGCGAATAAAGTAATATCTATGTTTTCATATTAGAAGGACAAAACTTTAGCCAGCCAAATGTTTTTTATGAGTATATGAGAAGTATTTGACAGTGGACAAGCAGATAGCATAACAATGGTAAGTGGAAACTACAGTAAAGGCTATGGTTGACATCAGTTATATCAGTTAATCAAATTTTGAACTACTTAAGTTTAAAATTACTGATTTGTTGACCTTCTGAAGATGCTTATGCCTCAAACGACTTTTAATTACATTGATCGCCTTTCTTGTCACACTCAAAACTGCTACATAATCGAAAGAGCCAACCTTGAGATCCTTGCAAGTCAGGCTAAGACCAAGTCAAATATTTTGTATTTTACTTTATAGTATAAAAAAACAACAGTGTTGTCGACGTGACTTTACGCCTTAATATACTTGACAGATAAAGGGAGAATACCCAAGTGTTACATGGATCAGAAATTTACTATTTTTGCTTGTTGACAAAATTCAATGAATTAATTTTATAACATATTTAAATGACATTTGCGCACCGAAACTAATCAGTAGAAATTACCGGTATTCATATTTGAGACCTTTTATATCCATATTCTAGCAAATAAATGATAATTATGATTATTGTTATTATTATTTAACACAATAATAATTTATCCAAAAAAAGAAACATATTTTTTTACACAAAGAATCAAAATTTTTGGTGTAATTAAAGCTCCGCAAATTTTGTCATATTAAAGCTAAAACCTTTGCAATTAAGCTCGTTTTACCAAAAGAATATTGCGACGTAAATTTCACATGCGGTTAGTAAAATGTCTCGAATTCAAATTTTTCTGGCTCACGATCAAAGGCATTGAGAATAACCCGACATGTAAGAAGTTGGTTTCAAAGGAATATAGGTGAGTAACATAGAAGAGTTAACAAGAAAGTGTAACCTTGCTGTTTTTAGGGTTACGTCCATAAAAAGAAAGTAGAAATGTCTTTTTTTCGTTTTTCAGAAATCGTTTACTTTTTTTATCTATCTTCGTTATTAATTTGGTATTTATTAATATTATTCAATACAACCAACGGATACATGCACTAAAGCAGATTTATTAACAAAAGTACAAATAATACAGATAACAATATACCAAGGAGCCTATTTAATTATGAAATACAGAAAGTATACAGTATTTTAAAATAACTATTACTATATTAAAATAGATGGTGAATCTGACAATGATCCTAACCCTGTTAATGCACCTTGTTGATATTGCCACAAAATATTTAACCTACAATCAAAAATTCAAACTTAAAAGTCAGTGCAATCAAAAGATACGACTGCTTACGTTACATTTTTTACATTCGCAAAGAAATTAAATTCGGAAAAAGTAGGAAGTTTCCTGTCACCATAAAGAAAACAGAAAAGATAAAAATCTGAAAACTGCTAATTTGTTGTTAAACACATATTTTGTACGGAACTCTTACAGCACGAATCCGCGTCACATTTCACTATTATTTTCGATAGATCTTTGATGTAAATGTAACTAAAAAAGTGTTTTGTCATAAAAGCTTTGTCTTGTCTCGTAAAAGGAATTCTTTATTTAAGTTATAACATCGATGGTAAATAATTGAGATCCTTAACATTTCTTGTACATAGTTGTTTTATATGTGATCAACTTGTCTGCGAGAAAAAATAGTTATTTTTCTCTTGGCAGCAATAATTGGTGAACAAGCCTATTAGTTTATATAGTATATTGTGTTCCATGTATTCTATATAAATTACTTCATATTTTTTTTATTTTTTTTTTATTTTATCATTAATCGACAAACATTAAAAGGAAAGATAATCTATCGAATCTCTTTCTAAAAAGAAATCTATTTGTGTTAACGATACGATAAATAAATTCTATTAAAGCCTCTTTCATCATCTAGAAGTAAAGAGTTAGCTGTGATTGGATAACGTTAACTGGCAAGTAAACGTTACAAGTATCTTCTGTGCTATTCACAAACGAAATCAAAACGTCGAATAACAAGTCACGGGTGAGTGAATGATGCATCAAATCGTTCGGTTATTCGTTGTAAAATACCTCAAAAGTCATTCATTAAACGTCACTTATATGTAGTTTCATTTTCGTGGTCCTTAATTAACCTGGACATTGTATTTAATAACTTATAATGGACTTTCAGAGTCTTTAACTGAAGACCATGCGTTTCTTGAAATGCTTTATTAAAATGTCATATATATATAAATTTCCAATCTTTCCATACATAGTTAACCATATAATAATCATTAAATGCATGTATAAAGAATTTAAAATCAATGGAGCTATCATTGCCCGTCGCGATGGTGACCTGGGTTCTGTCAAAGCAATTCACCAGTCCTCCCTCAGCCAGCTCTTGCACCAATGGAGATTGTCTAGAGTTAATTGGACAATCCCAGACGTGACGGCCTGTGCAATGCATGCGTGGGAGCCACCCGTGCACGCGGCCTCGCTTAGAGCGTAGGAAATCGGCGACCACCGCCGCCCGCCTTCTTGAACCCACCCGTCTACGCCGGAGAGGGGCAGCTAGAGGATCAGGAGGTGAATGGACCTGGAAGAAGACTGGTTTCTCTCGAAAGATTCGTAAGAAACCTTTGCAGAACCAGCAGTGGGGACTGTTCAATAAGTTGATATAATTAAATAAATAAGTTATCAGGCCGTTTAGTTAAGTTATCAGGCTAAGCGGCGGGCGTGTCCGGTTCACCTAGTGCCTCATCAAAGCGGCACTAGGAATACCCATTTCAACTCCCCGGAAACTCCATTGCGATACATTGCTTGGTAAATTACGTTTAGAAAATGAACCTGTTTAAAGAAGGTCTAGTTAATATTATAAAAAGAATACAGATATAAATTATTTGAACACCTTAGAAGCTTTTCAGTTTTCTTAATATACCGAGTTTATCTGTTTTTTTTAAATTGTTTGTGTTTCATTCTCAATATTGATTTAAAATAATTTTATTTGCATAGATAATGGTATTACCATAAAGTATCACTTATTTTAGCCAGCATAAATTTCGATAGACTCACCCAATTTCAAGTTATCTCGATAGAGATTTTATTCGATAATAAAATACAGAAAATACCGTTCAATATTCCAAACATAAACAGACACGTATTTGCAGATACAATAAACTTGTACAAGTACAAGTATTTGCCAAGGCTCGCGTTGGAAACTGGATTTCTGAACACATATTTGTCGTTCTTATCTATCTATATTCATAAACTAAACAGAGAACGTGCGTGCTGAAGGATTTTCATAAACAGTAAAAACCTATAACATTCCGATAAAATCGACACGCAGAATCACCCATCTAGATGCAAACACCTTTTGGCTGCTATGCTGACGTCTGGAGGCGTTGTTACGCGGAAATCGCAATTTCCAGTGTCTGTACACTGCAACGTAGATCACTCTTAATTTCTCTGGAATAAGGTTCGAAATTGCTTAGCAATGACTCTATCTTTGAGTACACCTACAGTAAAACGTGGAAAGTTATTGAAATAAAGAAGCACGTAATCAGAATACCGTATCTCTGATAATATAAATACGTAAAGTTTGCGTGAGATGCTCTGAAGGCTACGTGTCATTCTGTTTTGAATATATGTTACTTTCTGAAATCTATCTGGAGTTCATATTAATTTAGGCTTGAGCCTAAATTTTTTACTACTCGCAATACTTTGATTAACTAGTGATATAAGAACCAGTAAGCGTATAAGTATAGACAAGCGATATAGTTTTTTTTGATACTAATTTTTAGAAGAGGGTGTAACTTAAAATAATAATTATGTTATTCATTACCAATGTATTTTATTGTTGCTACTGAATTTATTTACAGTTATGTATTATTAATATTAAATTTTGTGAGTTATTTAAAAATAGGGAAAATTATAAAGGGTCATAGTGACCTCAACGTTGATGTTTTTTTCGCCACAATGACCCTTGGTTAAGAGCAGATAGAGTCTATCTTTGTAACCTCTATCATTAAGCTCATGAATATATACTATATATGCTATATAACTCATATCTAAAGTGCTGAAAGAGCTATAGAAAGAAAGATTTGGTACAGAATAAAAAATGCCAAAGCACTGGTTCAGCTGCTTTGTAAACCACCGCTAAATCATCGCTATTATTCGAATTTACGATACAAGTACTCGCACATATACATAATATAGGATCATTTATATTCGTGCTTATTTTCTTGAGGCTTTGTGAAGTTATTTCAAGCCATATTAGCAGTAAAACGAAATCTTTGGATTTAAAGCATTTCATTTCTTACGTATTGTCGCCTAGTAAACTTAATTTTATCTAGGTGAATGGTAATTAGAATAAGAACAGGGTAGAAATTACGAGAAAAATCAATAGTCGTTGATTTTTCATTTTCATCAATGGTCTCAAATATTTTCTAGTTTCAACATTTTGTGAATAAGTAATACAAAGTATATAAAATGAATGATTTATAAACATATGCAGGTAAAAAGAATTGACTTTCTTTGTTATTGTTTTGACACTTAGAAATTGTCTTCATATTTTTGTCACTGTACATATACTTGACTGCAGTAGGGAGGAGGAGCAAGTATAGGTTCTTCAAAGCAACTCTTCTGGCACTGGCGTATTCCACGAGTCGAGATTGATCGAGATTGATAGTAAGATACAGTAAGGCGAGCAATTATAGCCTTCAACTCTTAATTATGAAGACAAAGAATACTCCACCGACTGCCGAAGTAGACGAAAAAGATTGTCCGAGTCAGAGGATTGGTTTGAAAACACTTATGGATCTAAATGACAGATTTTTTTCATATCCGTTACTATATTTCATCATGTTGACCACTTATTCCTTTACCTTAAATGCAAGTCATCGCTGCTACGTCATAAAATTGAACTGTAACATTAGATTTTTGCGAAACTCCTCGTTCTCAAAGCATTTTATCATGTAACTTATGAATTGTTCCTCAAGGAATGTTCTCGTCTGATGTATGATGCTGGGAATACTCGCCAATTGCCACATTCGCGATTTCCAAGAAATGTAATAGGGGCCACATTATTTCACCCGATAATGGCCTGTGAACGTTTGAATTGCAAGTGGATATAATTTTCGTAGTAATGTTAAAGGGGGTACAATAATTTTTGATACTTAGATGGTTAATTGCAAAACATTATTTGATATCATTTTAGACATTTTGGACTTTTTATATGGCAAAAATTAAAATTAAAAAAATTCGATCACTTTCCCAGCAGAAGTACCTGTACAGGATAATGAAACAATATCATGAAACTCAATAGAATATAGTTTGCATTTTGTGAAAATATATATGAGATATATTTTATATTTATTTTTTCCTTCCTTTACACAACATGAGTTTCTTCAAAAGAGGCGTGAAAAAGCACTTTTGGGCCAACAAGGTTAAGTTGAGGGCAGTACGTCGCATGCTACACTACCTCTCTTCACATATGGACTCCTCTACTGCTTATTAGGTGGTGACGAGTCATTTGCTGAGCTTTGTATAAAAAAGAAAGTGTCTCTTAGTAAGTAAATTATAGGATTTGTTTCATAAACATATTTATTGCTCCAAAACAATGCCAAATATTCGAAAGCACTGACGATTTCCACATTAATAATTTACACCATCCGAATACGCCATAATACTGTTTTGCGTGGGAAACTTTGGCACAATAAATTTCGATGAATAGAAACAGTTTGTGATATATCTTTACCTGTAATATAATTCTCTTATGAAGCCGAATTTCTATCTAACGTTCATTTTGGCAGTCAAAACCATTCGCAAGTAGAGTAACGGATTAGTGTTACTTATTTAACCATTAAATCTATTTCCCTATTCCGTAAGAATTCATCACTTTAGTCATTTATTTTTGAAAGATTATTGTCAGTTGTTTCAATTGATATTTTGATGTTTTATCTTAGTTTCTTAGATAGCATTTGATCTTTGACGTTGGCATAGTCGACAAAAATGCCCAGCTTCAAATCAGTTCCTTGTACACTCCTTTGGTATTATTCTTTGATTTTACGTAAATATTTTATATAAAAGGCAATATTCAACGTACTTGTGTTTAAAGTCTTCGCACTGATGAGTGGACGCGCCAACTGGGCTGTGCAATCAGGGCTACAGCCTTCCACCGTGCCCGGATCCATGGAGGTTTTTAAGGCGGCATGAGGCGTCCTTAGGCTATCCTTTGACGACTGATACCAAGGCTGGCGGCGATCTTACGCAATCTAGAACCAGACTATCAAGACCACAAAAATAGCTT
This sequence comes from Acentria ephemerella, assembly GCA_943193645.1. Classification (NCBI taxonomy): domain Eukaryota; kingdom Metazoa; phylum Arthropoda; class Insecta; order Lepidoptera; family Crambidae; genus Acentria; species Acentria ephemerella. The sequence continues at coordinate 1,727,218 of OW971894.1, forward strand.
TAGGGTCTCTACTTTCAGGGTTTCTGATATTAAAATGATAGGTTACAATATATCTCACTCAATCCTAATTGAGTAATAGGAGTGTAAAAACTTTGTTTATTTAATGAATACTGCCAGAGGCTTTTTTAAACAAAATACTCAAAAGGTTCGCTTGAAATTAAAGAACTTTATATTACTGTTAAGTATTATTATCTTTTATAAGTCTGTCAAAAGCATTTTCAATGCTGTCAGCAATGCTTTTGGTAGAAACTCCTTGCACTGAATCGATTTATAATGACATTCTCATTTTATATTTTTTTTCTACACACAATCACCGTAGTGAGCCATAATACCTCAAAGATAAACTCTAAGCATGCCGGGCCTCGTGAAGGCACTTAATGTTTATTTTAATTCAATTGAAAAATAACATACACGAGTTCGCGCTATTGTTAAAACCCAGTTGTGCCTGGAGCTAAATTCTGTGTTTTATTATGTTATTTTAATAAACAGGTATAAATTTAATTGGATTGTACGAATTATGAAATTATTACCATACAAAAACAAAACAAAATCAATACAAACCAAAACGAAATCAGTATCTTATTTTTCTGAATTTTATTGTATTACAAAAAATTAAGTTGGCCAGAGTGGGCTTATTCTATTCTTCGATGTTAAAGAATGGAATATTCATTTGTTATTTACTGACAATTTACTTTTCACTTAGGGAAAAATCCGAGAGCTCGTATCTCCAATAAATTCTGATTCTTCCTCAATCTTGGAGTAGTAATCTTTTTGAAAAATAGACACATTTATGTAACAGCCGTTTTGACAGCTGGAATGGAGTTAATTTTGAATGATTTTTATTGATCTGAACCTTATCTGACTAAAGAGTCGGATTGTCTTAGTTGTGGGATAATTCCCCTCTATTTAAATCCATTGATGACAATTTTTTTTATTTATATTCTTGGTTATTCTATATTGTTTTTAACAATACAATAGGGATAATTACATAATAATAATTTGTTGCGAACAGTAGTGGCAATAGTGATATTACATACTAATAAATAATAAGATTAAATAAAATAATATTAACTGTCGCTTCATATAAACCATCCTTTGATAAAGCAAGAACATCGCGTTCATTGCTTACATCGCGAGTAGGTGCGCGCGTATAAACTAGCGCACACATACATAAACACACAACACTCACACACAAACACACCACACACACATGCGATAACTGACTTTTGTTTTATTGATATTTTTTTATTATTTTATTTTGTTTTTGTTTTTATTTTTGTTTTGTTTGTTTTTCTCTTTAGTTATTTTATAGTTATTTGTTTGAATGTGTCTTAATGTATTTTGGCTTCCTGATGATTCTTTGGTAAAATAATGTGTTTCTCTAATTGGCTTGTGTTTTGTTTATTATATTATATTCTGTGTGTGTAGAAAATTGCTGTTGAAACATTGTTAAGATAAATAAATAAATAAATAAACAATCTCTGGTGTTTTGTAAACTTGGAACTGTTAATCGGGTTTTGCTTCTAGCTATACTCTGCTGCTCTGCGCTGGTATTACCAGCCCAATGCCACTTCAGCTTCTACACTTATAGACAACGTCAACCACTTTAGTCTTCTTCTTAGCTTAAAAATTGACAACTTAATACTTCTTGTGCAGAGACATTCTGTCGACAAGAGATGTTATAACCTCCTTTGCCCTGTAATTACTCTGGTTTTTCCTTCACATCAAAAGACAATAAACTATTCACGGGGAATTAGGCGATGGTAACCCTTAGGGGATGTATTATGAACTCTTATTTCCATCTAGTATGATAACAAGTTAAATTTTACAACATCGCGAACTCTATGACCTTGTTAATAAAGTTCATCGTACATCAAAATTTAATGTAGGCCGTAAACTGAATTGATATCATAGATCATAATATACCCCCAGGTGTGCAAATTGCTTGTTTAGCATTGTTGACATAAAAAAAACTATTTTACGATTAAATCTCTTGTAGTGGATCCAAGAATTAGCTGTAGTAAAACTAAAATCGTTTTAAGAATATATTAATCTGGTCCAGTAAGCCTAGGAGTTTCTAATTTCACCTTTAGTGACTGAATGTTCTGTTTTGCATTCAAATATTTGACAAATGTACACTTGGAGAAAGATTTTTTTAAATTATGAGCACAATATACAAGCAAGGACTCGATGAAGCCGATGATTAACATGAAGACCATAGTAGCTTTGAAAACAGCGTATTGTAAGTGAGATCCCCTGAGTTTTCATTTATATAACATTGTCTTTAGTATAGGCGATAAAAGCAATATTCTTTCAGAATGTAAAATATTAGATATGTGGTATTATCCAATCGAATCTTGAAAAACATATATTTTTGATATATATTCTCCAACAAAACACTACTATGTAATGTTTAATTCCTGAATTAACCCTTTGGGCTCCAAACTTTTTTCATAAAAGTTTCCACATTCCATATGACAATAGAATGGTCAGATAACAGGTCAGTATTTCTAGAATGTTCCCTCGTGTCTTACATTAAAAAAAACAGCAAAATTCTATTTGAAGTTCATCAAATATAGCCACACGTAGTGGACATAGGAGTTGGTGGGAAATTATCTATGGGCCACAACGTGTGGACATAGGAGCCCAAAGGGTTAAACATTATACAGTACTGTTTTGTGGAAGATTTGATTGTGAAATATCTCATATACTATATTTTACATTCTGAAAGAATACTGTTTTTAACATACAAAGAAAAAAAATCCAACGATAGAGATAACGATAGCGTCTTCTAGTTCAAGCAATTTATTTGATAGTGACTGGTATCTATCGCCCAGGATACCAGATATATCAAGGAATCACTTGCTGCAACAAGCAGATGTCTGTTTATGAAATAGAGTATCACGAAAATTCAAATTCATTTATTGGAACTAAAATAGGCATTCATAAAAAAGTAAAACGATAATGGCTACATTAGTTTAAAATAAAACTGTGTCGCAGACATTAATGCCTACCTCCAGTAAAAAGAAAACAGAGTCCCAGCACCAAAGTTTGCACAATTAATAAACAACATATGAGAAAACATAAAATAATTGATTTAGGCTAGCTATTTTTTTATTAAAAACTGAGGGTATTTTTTTCTTTCAAATGAACTCAATCTATTGGGCAATAAATATAAATAGCATTGCTAAACTTTTTTTTCTTTAAAAGAGGATTTTGTTCAACAGTGACATATTTCAACCTAACCTTCATAAAGAACAAAGTTCTAATTTGTGTTTTTACTTAAGCACAGTGGCTCACTACTGCACAAAAGATGAAATAGAACTCTAAAGTCTTCGGTATATAGACTAATTTTCCAAAAAGGATGTTCCCAACAAATAACCGGTTGATATTATATTTTTGCATAAACAAATCTCTCTCACTTTAGATAGAAAATCCTAAAACATGTGCGATGCATTATCAAATTTATCTCAATAATATGGTGAATCTACTTTTCTCATCAAAAAACAAAACTGTTTAGATGGATAATCGCTCCCGTTGTACACGGATTCAGTATTACTATTGAGTAAAATTCAACCAGAAAAATACAGATTAGTAGTGACGTCATTTGACGTTTCTAAAGTGGCGAATTATTTTAACGTTTATCATAAAACATGTCTAAGGCCCGATTGTCCAATAGTTAGATAACAATTACCTACCGAATAATTATCACGTTTTGACTTATTTTACATAGAAAACTGTCAAGTTGTCAAATTTCTCTGAGTATTGAAAATCAACCCTAAATGTACTAACCTGACGTTCCTAAAATTCACCCCTTTTTGGGTAGAAAGAGGAATTCATAATAATTAATTCCAAATAAAAATTATTATTATGATATTAATAATTTATTTACAAATAAGTATAATAAAATTTACAATGTAGTATATTTCCTGTACAACAGAATCAAGACCAATGACCTGTGCAAAATCAATGAGTTCACATTAAATTTAATGCTAGTTCGCATAAATAATCCAAACAACATTGCTAAACTGGAATAAAATTTTAATGGAAATCCCACAAAAACTTCATACTTTGTCCCCCTACAAGAACCCGAAACATCCAAACAGGACAGGGTTAATCTCCCTTATATCACCCAGATTTGTTTACGTCATCCTTTGTCACGTGACGTGGATTATCAGTATTGCCAGTTAAACCTTCGTACGAATACAGTCCGCTCGTTAGCAATAATATTGTATGCAAATGTTTGTCGCAGTCCAAAGGATCACATAATACATATTAAGCAATGCATATTTCCTAAAAATAATTAAGAAAATAACAAATAGATATTAATTATTAATTTGGTAAACAACGTTATCTTGACAGCTTCACCATCAAAAGCTCACATACGTCTTCTTAGAAGGGCATAAGTCTTAGTCGACCATGTTGGCCGAGTTGATCGACGTCACACACTTAAGATTTTTTTGACACGTGTGTGCTAATTTCCTCGCGTATAATTTTCCTTCGCCGAAAGTGTCAATTAAACTATGAATTCAAAATTTGAACCGCTGCCGCATGGAAGTCAATGCCACTAAGCCACCGACGCTTCCTTGACATCTTATAAAAGTACTATTATTAGTTAATTTTGTATACAAAAATGTTGCTATATATGTCGTGTGGATTTCATTATGCCTTACGATACAGATTGATTCAGAGTTAAGCCACGACAAAGACTGCGTGTATAAATCATTTACTATTCATTTAGTGTCTCCATTAAAATCTATAGAAGTTTCACAACGAAGTGTAGTCATCAGGTTGACGAATATTTAATTTATCTATATTAATAAGTTAAGTATCTATACGGATTAACAATTTTTTTTTTAAATTAGTGTGTGAACTTTTATGAACTAAAATCCGGTTCGCGTTATATATACTCCTTAGTGCAACATTTATCCTGTCATAATATACGTCAATGACTTTTATTTTTCTTTTGTTCCTTATTTCTTATTCAATATTAAGTAAAGCAACAAATAGCACGCATATAAGCTCGATGAATGACTCTTGGAGTTTCCTTATTGAAAGTATTAAGACTTTTCGTAGTGTGAAATCCAAATTAAGATAGATTAACGTTATCCTTGCAAATGCTGATTGTAGTTCAAGTTTTATTGGAACTGTTTCCAGAAAATTCCAAGTCTTTCCATCGTCTGCTACAATTTATTTACAAGTTCCAGACGGGTCGCTTCCATTGCAAGCTTTTTCAAACATTTCATATTTTAAAATGATTAAAGTTTTGCTTAATCTTAGTTCAGATGAAATAACTGAAGATGTTACAAACAAAACGGTAAGAATAATTAGATAAGTTAAAATTTTATCTTAGGGCAATCTTGACTATGCAGCAGTGAGGATTTCGCTAGTGTAGAATTAAGGCGCACTGGATTTTTATTACGAATACTAAGAAAAAATGTGTTTTCTCATATACAAATAAAGTTTGTTATTCGATAAACCTTTAATCCCGGTCGTTACGCCAGCTGCTTTTACCCACACATGCATAGCGCCTGTTGGTGTTACGTCCTTCATTTGTTTGTCAAGAAGGCCTGTGCCCAGTTGGTGGACTCTTAAAGGCTATCATGTTGATAAAACAATACACAGAAAAGAAAAATATCAAAAACGGATAACCTGGTTCCATGTGATGCAACTATATAACCAAAATCAAACAACAGTGTCACAGAACAATGTAAATGTATTATGTGGGTTGGGTATTTCATTTTTATGTTAATAAATAAAACATAATAACACACGATTAACATTGAAAGGGTACTGTTGCTGATTGGCTAGGTCTTATATAATTCCATATTTGTATTTTTATATTTTATGAATATAAAAATACAAATTAATACATTTTGTTTTTCTATTAGTTTTAATAATATACGCTCACTGAAGCTGAGTTTTATTCTGAACACTTACTTTGTGTATTTTCCAATCTAAATCAAGTATTGAATTTCAACACTGACAGCAAATTTTGTTGCCTTAAACCAGGGGTTCCCAAACTTATTTTGTGTACTGCCCACTTTTTTATATCTTAAGTAATAATAATTGATGTTCACAAGTTGTAGTTGAGAATCGAGAGCTCATGCAGTTGGTGTCTAAGAGGCCTCCTAGCTAAATGCAATTACAAATCACCTACCCCCCAAGTCTCTAACAACGCCCGCATTTTTTTTGGGTCTCTTGCCGCCCTCCTTCAGGCCTGCAGCAGCAAGGGGGCGTTATCGCCAACTTTGGGAAAGGCTGCCTTAGACATTTAAAAGCACTTTGTCTCTCATATAACTTTCCATCCATTCCGTTATTATGATTTGATACGATTATTTCCTAAAGAGGATTTCAGTAAAACTGTTTTATGAGAACAAGAGATTAAGTTTTTTTTTCATATTTTCATTATAAACTCAATCATCTAACGAAATTACCTGTACAGGTACATCATAAATTAGTGTTTACATGAGAATTATTGAAACTTTTCGGATAAAGATATGTCTGGTCGTCCAATTTACTTAACTTCTGAGTATACTTTATTTTGAAATCTTTGTAAGATTTGAATGATTTTTGGTATAGCCTCAAAGCTGTATTCTAATGATCCAAGTCAGCATAAGGACTTGTTTGTGGCTGTTGATGATGAAGATGATAATCTATTATAGAAAATTAACATTATTTTGTAGAGGCCTATTAAACTTTCGGGAGCCTCAAGATTAAAGGTTAAAGAATTGTGTAATAAAGCGATGAGCTAATAAAATTTAACAAAAAACCTTACCACAATACACGATGTTGTAATGCTGTCGCTTTCTTCTCTCCAGGTTGATGAACTTTTGATTCTCAATTATTCAAATTGATGTCATTATGTATACAGACAACAATTAGTAAAACCTATGAAAACGTATAACTTTTGGAAATTTGTATTACGTCTATGGAAGAGACATTTCTTTTTAATACTCAAAAGAGGGCTTATATTATAATTTAGCTTATAACATAATTTATTATTTATGAAAAAATTGATTCAAGAGGGAAAACTTAAAAATACAACTATGTCTGTTGTTTTAATATCGAAAATCTACTAGCTACTTCGGGTTTCCTTTAACAGATTGCGTTAGTGGTAATTTGTAGGTGATATAATGTTCACCAGGTCAACTAGAAAACATAGAAACATAGTTGTATTTTCTAAGGCAAAGTCGCAAGCTTTGTCGCGTGAAGGAAATTGTTAACCGTATACGTCACCTTCGAGACGTGGTAACGTATATTTTTCCGTCACTATCCATATTCAGGACCAATAAAAAGGCCTTGTAGCTATTGGAAAGGAACAAAAAAAAATTCTTGTTGAATTTTTATTCTATGACGAATTTAAACATATCGTGTGGATATATTTGAAATAAACTAGAAACGTAAACATGTTGATAGTCGATCTTGTCGTCCAATGCCATTAAATTTGAAGAAGAATTCATTTGAAGAAGAAGAAGGAAGTAATTAAGCCCAAACTATTCAAACAGCAATTTTGCTTTACATAATAAATACTAAGGTTCCAAAGAAGACTTAACCCGTCCCCAAGTGGTTTGCAGACAATTTTTACTACGCCGTCATAATTGGCCTTCAAAATAATTATAAATAAATAAATTAAAAAACAATCCAACAAAGCAAACGTTTGCTACGTCAGCAAGCTATAGCTTGGGAAACCTTTTTGAAAACCAGCGCTGGGCTGCATCCAGTATTTTGCTGAGATAGTGTATATTGTGTGTCAAAATTTTAGTGAATTTTGATTTGTTTTTTGCTACTGTTGATATTCCTTTGTCTGAGGCAATGATCACCCTTTTTTGCTTGATTAAGTCTTTTTATACAAAATAAATGACTAACCAACGCTTGGTGTTAAACCGCAAGAGTACATTTGAGAAGATAACTAGTGCTGCTTGCGACATACTGCCCTAGGCGACATCACATTGCAGACCTATAAGCTGCCTTAAGTAATCATTTATAAAAATTAATTTTGTACTGAATACACTTTAATTCTTCTAATACTTAACTCCACTGCCCTTCATTGGAGTGATTTGAGAGCCAAAACTTCATTTACGCACGTACGGGTTCGTACGAGTTTTGCCTCACAGTTCTTTACCCTTACGGCAATCAGCCTATGGAACACATTACTTTCTCATTTTCAAAAAGCAGTTAATAAACTCTAATGAAAAGAATGATTCATGATTATTTAAAAACTGACAGTGTCTTATAATTCTATTTATTATCTTATCAACTCTTATATATTTATATTATATTATATAGTCATAGTATATGTATGTGTGTTGGGGTATTTAGTGTAAATGTATCGTATTTCCTTGATATCTCTTACCTTTGCCCTACATGCCTTTATTACTATTTCTACTGGTTCTCTGGTAGAGAATGCCATAGGTATTAAGTGTTCCTTTGCTTTTATGTAATAAAGAATAAATAAATAAAATTTTCTATAAACTAAGGTTTAGATGTGTAAAAACAATCAACTATACAATATATGAATAGAAAGGAGTTTTTATTATGTATCTTAAGGCCACTTTTTCTTTTACGATAACGAAAAGAATACGAAGTTCAAGCAGATTCAAAATATCTAGAATTTTTAAGCAACAAGCATTTTCTTATGTGCTATAGGTGGATATATAAATGAAATATCCCCAACGTGGAGTCCATTGGATATTCGTTTCCCTTCTTTGGAAGCAAGTTGTATTGCGTAAGCCGCGTAGATGACCACGAAGTATGCTGTAAGAGCTGTAAGAGAAAAAGATGATTAGATATAGAAATATATCTCTTATCTCGGTAAGGAAGGTTAGGTTCATTTGGAGATTAAATGCGATAAAGGTGCTTCTATATCCCATAATTTAGAACTGCTGAGGAGCTCTTAACACTTTGTCAAATAACAATTAAATGTAGTTCCAAATTTAAAATTCAAAGAAGATAATACTAATAAGTTAATATCATTATCTGTCAGCTATAAATATCTAAATCAAAGTCAAAGCCAAAGTCAAAATATCTTTATTTAAATAGACTCATTTACTAAGTTCTTTTAAATCGTCACAACAAGGAATATGTATGAGAAAACAAATAAATGTAATTAAAGGCAATAGTCATAACTTAGTGGGTATCAACTATTTAAGGTATTTAAATATGTACTAAACGAATATCTTTTGAAACATATATCATATTATAATTCTTACCAATATCAATGCTATTCGATAGAACAGCTTGGATGTTAAGAGCTTCAGTCATCACCAAATATATAAGTCCAGCGACAGATAACAGGAGACGAGCGGTGGCAAATATCACATACACTCTTATAGGTCCTGTTCGTTTCTGGAAAGGTAAAAATAGAAAAAATATTAAACTTCCTTGACGTTAAAAAGTTAATTTCCATTTAATCTAATATTGTGTGAGAACAAGGTTCCAAATTATCAAGGAAGCTCTCAACAAGAACACCTCTTTCATATAGGTGTAGTCTTTCATTACTCGCTTAATAATTGCACTATGTAAATCCAGCGATTAAGTTTCACTGGTCATATATGACATCCAAGTATGAGACAAACCCATCTTTTCCGAAAAAAATCAACGCTTCGTTAGCATAATCATACGTAGATATATTATAGAAATCCTGACCAGATGAACGACAATGCTACGCGTATGGTATTTGAAGCCGACTTAAAAAAAGGAGGAGGTGTTGTACTGTAAATGTTGTATGTTTCTTAAGCGATTACCATGTCAATTGTTAACCAATTTTAAAATTTCATTTTTATATGCATAGAGTATACTTTTGAAGTGATCTGATTATGGGGCCCGAGGGCAACCTTAAAATTTTACAGGCACGTGTTTCATTTCTTTTCTAAAGGTATGAGAGTATTTTTCACAAACGAAAAATATCGGGCAAATCGACAATACTGACAATCTTATTTTGATCTTACATACTTAACATTATGAGAAAAATAATTATACATAACTGAAAACCATCTACTATAAAAATAATAATTATAATTCGGATAATACAACTTCTTAAATTGTATATTTGCCTTTTAGAGTTTTGTAGTTGGTTTTCAGTTCTGTTTATGGGTTTTCGGTTCTGATATTACAGAATACGATAGAAATCTAAGTGCCAGTAATCTTTGAAATTTATTTTGATTGGTCAAGGTATAGAATGGCTTTCGGCGTATGTTTGAAGTACAGAAGTAGTTTATACCCAAGATGAAAATCACAATAACTGCCCATGCTTTGTGACGTTTCAGCATTATAAATGTCTTCTCATTCCGCTTTACTTAGCTGGCTTGTTTCCAATGCCACATTACAGCATGGAAAGCAGAATTTCTGGGACGTATTCTAACAGAAACGGAAACTTCTTGTAGATTATTTTATTTAATATATATTGTTTGACATATGAACGTTAAAAAGTAAAAATGCTTGTTTACTTCTTCTTTTTTCTACTTTCAATTTAATGAGAGCATATTTAATTTGTCTAAGAAATTATATGTCAATACATATTTTTAGATTTTTCAATACATTCGTAACTCATTCTTTATTGTACACACACATAATTATAAAAGTAAAAAAATATATAAACGGTCGTGTACACAGGCGAGTTTAACACACAAATGTGTTTTCTATCAGCAAAACTTTGAGACAGTGTGATTTTATTAAGTTGGGTTTGTTTATGGTTCTAATAAAACACAGAAAACGACTCTACACTCTCTGATTGTTAGGAGAAGAATCTATAACCGAAAATAGCCAGTGCGATAAGCGAGATACTACCATAGCCACCAACACCTTGCCGTTACAAAAGATGTATTTTTGATCATCTTGTGAAGGAGCCCGTGTCAAAGGAGAAAATACGTGTGCCTTAGCGTGTATCTTATTCAATCATAATTATTTTCTGATTTTTATGTTTCCAATTCATCGTCATCGTTTACAGCCTTTATAAAACCCACTTCAGGGCAAAGATCATTCTTCATGAAAGAAATATATTTCGAGTTTGGCTATAATTGCACCAAATTGGCCCGATGTGGCTTGGTGGGTGAAACTGTTTGTCAAAACCACCGAGAACTGTACAATAAACATCAGTTGTTATAAAACTCAACAACTGATTATAATAATAACTGTATCCAATAATATTAATGACAATATAAATAAAATGGTCAATTTTGTAATAAACTAAAGTTGCACATTTAGTCAATAGATGGCGTTGTCTCTTTGGGGCCCATTTCTACATGGCGGTGTTAAGAGTTTTTACAAATTAATGACTACTCTCATATATTGACAAATTAATTCTATCAATTTTTGCATATATGTGTCGATCATTTATCGGGTTCAGTAATTTCATATGTTTCTGCCTCTGCAAACAATTCCATATAAGATATAACATATATAATAAAATAATTGTTGCTGATTTAGCGAACAATGCTAAATCAGCAGACTTGTAATAAATCTGCTAATAGCTATTAAATGGTAAACCCGTAGGAATTTAATTGAATTGTTCAACCAATTAGCTTTAATTTAAAGCAATTTAATAACATGAAACTTCCATTTCCATTCAGAGTAGTCATTATTACCGAGATCGTTCATTTGGTCGTGGTTTTTTAATGCTTGAGTGACTTTGACAATACCACGCATTCTATTCTTCAAGAAACTTCTTTAAATTAGCATCTGGTTAAGGTAATGATAGTATTATTTGTAGACAACACACTATTTATCGCTTTATCAATAATGTCGTCAAAAAAGCTAACAATCATATATTCATAATTTGTTACCAGCAAGTCTTAAATATAAAGCGCATTTAGAAGAAGTTAGTCCAGAAACCTGGCAAGTTAATTAACAAAGAGGTTGTCAGGGCATAGCGCGAAAGAGACAACTGCACCTTGAACCAAAACGTACTAGCACAAAAACAACACTTCTTAATTTTCTCATCCTAAACTTGACAAATTGCATTATTTTTTAATTAAAAATTAAAGAAAGTCTTTGGCGGTGTTCCCATTTGTGGAGTTTTTTAAATATCTCTTCAAGATTTCTCAACACAGCAGAATATTTGGAAATTCTATAGGTTTTGAAGATTTACATCTCTTTAAATAGGATAATTAATTTTTATTAGATTTTTTTGGTAAAATTAATTGCTCGAGTATCATTATTACGGACTATTGCTTTAGACAGATAAGACAGTGTTAATTTTTATTCTGTGTACAATCAATGTTAGAAAGTAATAATTTATTTATTTATTCTCCACTTCACAAATGGCGGACTTAATGCCAAAGGTATTCTTTACCAGTAAAGAACCCAGTAGAAAAGTATTGTATGATTAAAAGGTAAGAAAAAATATCGTAAATAAATCAAAGCTACATTTAAAATAAAGCATAATTATATGTAATCTAAATTACTACACAATTAATTTAAAAATACTTTGAATATGTACGTTTTATGGGAAAATTGCTCTCGTATTGCATCTTCAGTTTTTTTTACAGCTAGAGGGTAAACAGAATTTTTTTTTCTTGTAATATTTAAATAGCATCTCTAGTCCTGAATCCAACTCTGTACATTTTGTTTATTGCACAACGTGCTGACCCACAAACGAGCTTAGTTATTTTTACGAGTTTAAGCTTGCACGTGTCCCCTGTAAATGGGATAATGCGGTTTAGATTTTACAATAGATAAAGAAAAATAATTTTGAATATGGAATAACTAGTGTTAAATTTCTCATGCTCCCATTTCTGGGAAATAACCTCAATGTTTTATAATAATGAAATGAAAATGAAATGTCAATAAAAATGATTGTATGAAACTAGTGATTACAACGACAAATGAATTGCAGGATCATATATAAGTTTGGAATTCAGTCCTAAGATTCATACAAGACAATAGACAATATTAAAAAAGTAAATAATAGTTCTCCCAATAGGTGGTGCAATAAAATAGAATCCCGAATTAAAATTTGAATCTTATGTTAGTACTTACTAAAGCGTGCAAGAACAGTCTTGAAACTGAAAAATACGCAAACATTTCATTGGCGACTAAAATTATTCCTTTGTAAAGTAAAAAAAGCCTCCAAAACAATACTTCTCCCATCCATAAAAGCACTAGCTTTCCAACCAAAATATATTTCCCTAGAAATAAGACAAATAATCGTGTTATTTCTAGCGTAATCTCTTTTTATATTTCAATCAAGTTTTCTCTGATATATTTGCATACATTTAAAGAAATAAACGTAAAATAAATGTATTTAAACAAAAATAATTAAAATTAATGAAGTGCGTATCCAATTGATTAATAGATATAATTATTAGTAACAGATTAATTATTAGTTACACGAAACATTAATCAAAGTTGTAATTTAAGTTTTCGGGCAAGTATTAATTAGGTGTTCGTAGTTATTTCCGTCGGGTAACCCAATAACAGGTACATTTAAAAATGTGAACTATATCGAAATAACAAACATCTCAATAATGAAATCTTGGTTCACGATAGAAAATTACTCTAATCAATCCACTATAGAAGAACAAACTGCAAAGATTTAAAAGTATACACTTAATTAAGTATACAGTGTTTTTTGCTGTAGTCATAATTCCCTGATTTTGATTCAATTTTTCCATGGTTGGTCCCGGATGGCACAAATAAAGTTTATAACACAAAACATATTACATATAACTTAAGCTCTTTCTTCTTCAGAAGACAGTTTGGTCTGGGTTATTAAGAAATTAAGGAATGTGTTAGTAAAGGCAACAGTGAATAATATTTTTTTAATGTATTTACTAATGAATTCATTATTTTTCACATTTCGTGTTTACGCCTATCTTTGGCATTTATCGTTTATGAATATATTGTATGTAATAGTTTAATACAGTTATTACAAACATAACGAAGCATTCTACATTAGTCTACGAATTGATGGTAACTCGACCGAATGTGTGCTCGCTGATCCTGGTATACTGTTTTTCTGGAAGCTTCTTTACTTGGAAAGGCTTCTAGTCCCTATCTTTACGGTTTATTCGCTCAATAAACCCACCGCTCGCGTTGTGAACTTATGGCGCTGTAATGTCTTTAGTGATTCATATATATTGTGTTTGCACGTTTTATTCCCGCTGTCTCGGTTGAATACTAGTCGAAGCTGGTACTTCATTCGAGGTCTGCAGTAGTACCCTACACTGTGGTACCGGGTCGGTGCGGCTGCTGAAGATGAATTGCCGTTTTATATACGTGGAAGTAGAATGCAGCGATTCCTATAAGATATCTATTTCTTCTTCAACAGATGCTTAAATGATATATTCCAGCCTATGGTGATACCTGGATTCTGTGTACGAACCTTATTGCTAGGTTTAGCGCCCACACCATTCTTATTAATAATTTAATTTAAGTTTGTGTGAGAATTTAAACTTATTTAAACCTAAGAAGCCCGCTCTTTTTGGCTAATGAAACCAAGAGAAACAATCACTAATACCAAATCAAACCAAAGAGATTTCGTTAGTCATTTCTTTTTCGCACAGCCAAGACGTGGAATTCCTAGTACACGTATTTTCTCCGTCATACAACGTAGGTTCCTTAAAAGTGGTGTCGAGTCATTTGCTGTGGTATTTGTTAAAAACCCACATTTAGTTATAGTGGTAGAGTTATGGCCCAAACCCCCATGTAGGAAAGCTTGTGCCTAGATGATCATTATATCGATACTATGATAATATCAGCACGTGAAGATTTTTCGTTGATAAAAATTAATTATCCAACATATTAATACTTTGTCAGTTTCTGTAGTTCCAGAAATTAGTGAGACCAACCAAAGAAACTTCAACTTTATAATATAAGTATATAAGTAGATTATATCTATTTATACTCTATCTATATCATTTTAATAAAATTTTTCGATTACCACTTGTCGTTTCAGTGTACCTAAATTATGATAACTAAAATATATACTGTTAATAATTTCGTGCTACGTGCTATTTACCTTATGCAAACCGACCAAGCAAGCAACGTTGATAACCAACCAAGCCACATTAGCGCAGAGAATAACCATTAAGAGTAACCCCACTTCGTTCAGGTAAGGTGCCTGGACCGATTCCACTTCAGGTGTCTGGTTGGAAACCACTCGGGAGTCGGAGTCAAAGAGGTCGAAGCCATGAGTATGGATGCCGATGTACGTGGTCAGGGTCAGCAGTGCCAAAGTATGGATTGTGTTGAAGGTCTAGAAAAGGGTAGAATTTATATTATTACAACATTTTTTTTAAAATAATAATTGTTGTATTTTAGTGACAAGTTTTATTATGTACTATTAACTTTTCTTAATTTTAGGTTCAAATTTAATATCTAATAAATGTGATCCCCGTTACTAATCTGGGATTGTGTATGTTACCATACTTTCTCATAACCGACGACCAATATATTCCCGATAATTAATCTTAGGTGATTACAAACTATCGAAATATTGTGAACATGTATTTGTACATTGTTACATTGTTATTCTAAACCCCCTCTTTGAATAATAACTTGAATAATACAACCTATCTCAGATCTGGAGCTCCGAGATTCAGTGTAGACAAATATTTTCTGCTCATATCTTTTGGTTGTAGGACTTTTTGCAAGTTCATTTTAAACTTGTTTGATCATTCAAGTCGAACTTCTGGCTGTGCAATACTGGAAACTTAGTTACACAGTAGACATCCAATTTTATAACTATGCCTTAACTTTGTATAAGCTCCATAGAGTAAATAAGTTAATTACATTCTTAAAATTGAAGATTCACTTAAATCTTCTCTATAGATGAATGAAATGTACGCGTAGAAATGATTTAATTAAAATGTTTATTATAATCAGACAAATTTGGAACTTAAAACTTAACTGAAGCTTTTAAAGGGATACTGAATGATGTTAAAGTGCTATAATAAGTCATTTAGAGTTCATTGATACTTAACATTGAACCTTTTTAGAAGTTAATTAAAAAACGGAATGACTAAAAAGGTTCCTAAAGAAAAAAAGACACTACATTCTGTTTACTTTCAATTCTCATTAAAAAGAGTGGTTACATTTCGATGGTATGGTAATTTAAGAGTTACTAATTAGATCAATGAGAGTTTTGTAGAAAAAATCAGTTGAGAGCCTCTTTCTATAAGTGTAGTAAAATTAAAATATCTTTATTTAAATACACTAATTTATTAATTTCTTTTAAATCGTCATAACCGGGAATATGTATGAGAAAAAATAAACAAATGTAATTAAAGGTAATAGTGATAACTTAAAGTGGGTATTAACCGGGTATTTACAAATTGTCCCAGTTATAGAATTTAATCATGTATTAAATAAATTATTTTAAAATTAAAACTAACACTAGTATGCATAAATGAATTGACAGTTCGCGATAGTATTCTCTAAGGCGATTCCATACGCGAAGATAGATAGTTCACCCTGGGATACTACCATAGCCCCAAATGGTACTGTAACGGATCACTAGACCAGCCATCATTAAATATAAAGTTAGTTAAAATAGAGTGATAATGGCCCCCATTCCGTTGTGTACGAACTAATTTAAATTTGATATACTAAAATCTCTTTAATTTCAATACAATAAAACGCATAGAATGACTTTAAAAACGTCAAGTTGGAACACTAAGACGATCTATATACTTTCGACTTATTTTAAGTGACATATTTCACAATGCGTGTTAAAATAAGGCAAAATTGGCTAAGTTGTCATTTAAAAACCGTCAAATGACGTCACCGGTCTTCTGTTTTTTTATTGTATTGTACTGAAAGAGCAGTACTTAACATAAATTTTGTTTAGTTCGTACGGAACGTAATCGGGACGACAAACTCTTTACAATATAAGATACTTTGTCTAAAAATATTAAATTCTTAAAAATATATTATATCCTATAATTACGAATATTTATATATAATTATGTGTTATAGGCATATTATTATGTATAAGTATATATTTGTTTTATCTTGATACTCCCTTTCATGACTAATCCAATATCTTAATAATCAATTTAAAGTTTTTTTATGTATATAGCTCGATAAATTAAGGAGAAATACGCAATTTAAATAATTATATAAATAAAAAAGTTACATAGTTCATTCTTTAATAGTTTTTTAATTTGAATAAAATATACAAGTAACCGTTTACTTAAATTTCATTCTGATCAAATATTTGCGAGCTTGAATACATATATTTCTAATCAACTTCTTAACTTTTTAATACTTATCCAATTGAAATATGTGGGAAAATTTAATAAAATCGGAATTTAATAAAATCATTGGCCTTATGGTGTAAAAATGTATATACATTTATAACAGTTCCTCCGAAAACAAGACCTTGTAGAACGCGAACGTGACCAAAATCTATTAAAGGCCAATATCAGTTTCCTACTGCAAAGAGGATTCACTCTCAGTGACCCAGCGCGAACATTTTTTACGTTTGTGAATCGTAAATGTTAACCAAGGTTTAAATCAGTAAGGGATATGTTCCATAAATGTGTAAAGGTTCGTACTTAAGCTCTTTATAAGACTAGAGTTATTGGAAAAGAGTTTGTACGTCAAATGCGTTCTAAATATGAATAGAATCGCACTACTGAAAAACAATCGAGACTCCTAACGAATTACGAACAAATATTCCATTAATATTTACAGTTTTAGTATTTTATAAGATTTCAAATGTTTAAATTTAAAAAATAGTTTATTTTAAACACTAAATTGAATTTTTTGCTTTATTTATGGCAAACTATGCTCAAATTCACTTATATTAGGTTCGTTTTATATCTATGAAGTCGCAATCTACTGTCAACTCTACCCTTTAGTATTTTGATTGCACAGTATGTTGTTAGCCTCAGAAGAATAATCAACTGTTATAATATGCATCATTTTGTTACATTACTAGCTTTCGCCTGCGACTGCGCTCGCGTGGAGTTCGGTCTGTCACAAATGTGACATAGTCTTTAATCTTATGGACTATACAACACAAAAATAACAGATTAGTGACAAACTCTTCAGCTTTCTAATATTAGTAAAGATTTATTGATGCGGTGAATTTGGTATCATCTACAATTTCTGCGCAAAAAGTATATTTAAACATGTTGACTGTTCATCTGTCATGAATGAAGCGGAGAACTTGTGGACTGCGAGCAACTCCTAAATAATGAAAAGGCGAGCCAACGATAAATGTAAAAAATGGGTTTATTTTACAAACAGACTACGTAACAAGAAAACAGCAAAATGACAAGAAAACAGCAAAATGACAAGAAGAAGTAAAAAAGAGAAAACAAGAATGTTAGTAATTTAAAAATAGACAAAAACCATAAATAATTATAAATATCTCGACCACAATGAACATCTTAGAAAATCAATCACTGCTCGTCAGTAAGATGACTTTCCATACTTCCATATTATACCAATTTTAATTAAGTATTGACAATGTTCCTTATTTTTTAAACCACTATTTTAAAGCGAAAATCGAAGCAGTGGTGTGCATTAGGGGAGACCGAGAATAGATTTAGGTATCCAGCAGTAGAAGAGCATGAAATATGTTGACGATGATGACGATGACGCTGATATTAAAGCGAACAAAATATATCTTATTTTTTCATTTTAACTCGAATGAAACCTTTTTGTAAGCAACATTTTTTTACCAGTCAAGGAAGTTATTTCTTTTGATGATATTCTGTTCCCATCTCAGCAGGATGCTGGTTAAATAAACCAAGTTCTTATATTAAGCGTCACTAACGAATCAAACGGTTTGTAGCAATTACTATTTCTTACATTATATTTGTCATTTTTTCGTAAAAATAAAAGGCACGTAGCAATTAAAAAATACCTACGTACCAAATTCAAATAGCCCAGAATAAAACATCCAGTCCTCAACGGAATGCAGTAACAGCACTTCGTAAACAAAGGCTTGAGTTGAGTTGCTAACATTCTGTAAACAAAACGAAATCAGTAATCTAACAATTTGAATTGAGAAGAACGTTATTGTAGAGGTTTTAATACTCTGGATTCTAATCCAGACCAAAAAAGACGAAGCACTTTTCTTCTTTTTTAATCTCGGATCGGTTCTCAAAACTTTGTAATTCTTTTATTTATGACGATTTAAAACACTTTGAAGAATACTTTAGCAATTGGGAATGATATTTAGAATGACATTGGTCCTAATTCCGTTGCGCATGAACTAAATTATGTAATTCGTGTCGTTATTCCAATTCCAGAAAGGGTATAATTACTTTTTGGAACGAGAAGTTAGTTGACACTAAGACGCTTCATACACTTCACAGGCGCCATTTTAAAAACGTCAAATGACGTCACTGGTCACCTATCTTTTTGTTTTCTTATTTATTATTGAACTTAAATTTAATAATGCACTTGGGAATTTGTGCCACCAACAAATTAATTATGCCATCATCGATCAATTATTTTAATTTACTTTTTAGTGAGCTGATTTAAATAAATTTATTTTATTTTAGTTTTATTTTGTTAGTTTTTTATGTTATATTTAAAATAATAATTATACTTATAAAAGCTTTATTTATTTATTTATTTTCAAGGGAAACATACACATATTTCGCTATCTAACAAATAGTGTACATGTATATTGTTTAAGGTTTTTTGTTTTTCACATCGTTTGACTAAAAAGTGATAACTACTACCTCCCGTCTTACACATTCCCCATTCTCTTACACTCGTCACATCATTCATTTGCCATCCCTTTCTTCCACACAACAACACTTATAAGCTTCCCTTTTCACACAAATTATAAACATATCTTTCTATCAATCATTTGCTATCTCTTTCACACAGTTACACGTTCCATTCCATGCTTAGTATATTGCTTATAACATTCAACCTACATACATGTATAATTACGATCATGATATTAAATCACTTTATCTTTGAATGCATTCTTTTACACATAAAAGTAATTGCTTATTCTGTGTGTCCAACAACATTATGCTAATTAAGTACGTATGTAGGTAGCGTAATGGTTTAGTATATAGCCTTCCTCGATAAATGTGCTATCCAAAACAAAAAAATATTTCCAATTAAATCAGAAGTTCATGAGATTAACGCATTCAACCAACAAAACAAAAATCTCCAGCTTTATAATCCAAGTATATGTATAATTTATTTGTATTTAAACTTGAAAAGAAGTTTGATTCTAATTCAATCTCAAACTTTTGACATAAACAACAAACTAAGAACGATCCACTTATTACTTTGAAACTGATTTAATTAAAGTTATTCACTAATTGGTTTGTTAATTTTACAATATAATGTCTTAGAAACGGTTTGTTTAATTCCTGTGGGATACAAACATGCAATTAAAACCAATTTGCGCTCTTTAAATGGATATTTTTAGAAAAAATAGGATATAGATCCTATTTTTGTTACGATAGGAAAAAATTGCTTCATGATCTAATTGGCAAGGCGGGAAAGCGGTTGCAGCTATAGACGGAAAATTTAAATATTTTTTTCGAAGGAGTTACTGAGAGAAAGATGAATATTGCGTAGTTTTTACAAAAAGCGTAATGGCTTGCCAACAGGAGTATATATTACTGTTTGTGCATAAATATTGAAATACAAATATGCTGGTCTGTAAGAACTCTGAAAAAAAGCAATACAATACAATCAAGTGGACATATTTTTAATTTAATTACAACGTCAACGAATGCTGTTATTAGCTACAAATATTTTATTTAAATCTGTTGTAGATAATTAGAATCAACACTTCGACTTAAGACTTCATCTTTTGAATATATGAAAGATATAGTCACTGGAAATCTCATTTTCCAAAGTATTTGAATAAGTTTTAGTGTGTTTGTTGGTATCTTATACTAGAATTATTGAATATTTAGGAACTGTGTATTGTGAAACTGGTAGTTAAACCCAATAAACTAAAATAAACTCACCACAGAGATGGAGCAACGCAGAAAATTTATCATTTTTTTCTTGCCTGTCTTACCTTTCCTTTCAAAATAATATAAGGCTTAAGGACAAATTATATCGGCTCACAAATTTGTATTACTTTGCCTGGCATTTAAATGAGTATAATACTTTAAAAAATAGTATCCTGTGCCATATGTAATATATTTGTTTTTATAAGTATTGTCTATGATGTACTCTGTGGTGTCATGTCATAATCAAAAAGTTTGTCTCGCAAATATTTCCAAACATTCCATCGATGTTACTTTTGTACCATATAAATTTGTTTCTACGCTCGATGAACAAGAAAACTTTACTTCGAAATTTCAAACAAAGAAATGACATGATAAAAATTCTGTAAGACATTCATGTTTCTTTAGTAGCAAAAATAACAGTCAATATTTTTTTAATGGTAAGCAAGTTAATATAAGCAAGAATAAAAAAATAACTAACTTTGACATAAGGCGTCACAATATTTTCTATGTAATTATTTAAATAAAATTTCTATATAAAAATGAATACATAAAATTAATCTAACCTAACTGAACAATAATATACAAGTAAAAAACACTCCCTAAATCTTCTGAAACAGGAAGTGTACCATTAACTTGGTATAAATAATATTATTTTTATTAAGCAAATACAAATAGTTCCAAATCTCTAAAAAAATATTTTCCATGAAGGTTGTGTTACCTTATTGTGTAACTTCATATTTATCGCAATAGCAATAGCAATAAGCACAATGTAAATATGGCATACTGTTGAAATAAATAGAAATATTTCTGAGTTCTGTAAACTGGTGTATAATTGGCGAACGACACAAAAGAGAAGAATAACAAAATAATAAAGACATTGTGTACATCAAATAGACATATAAAAATAATTAACTGCCAGGATGCTCTGAATTAGAATCATGGTACAATACATACCTCAAATGAAAGAGATAGCAATAGATTCAATGTAAGATAATAATAGATGCATTGCTTGCATCTCCAATTCCATAAATTTAATTAAACGTACCAAATCTTTAAAAACATGTTTTTTTTAGTAAATTAAAATTCAGACAGTGTAACCAGTTTCCAAAACATTAAACGAATCTGATTTCTCATCGCAACAACTTTGGGAAGAGAAAGAAATGAAATTAAAACAACAATTCGTTGTAACTTGTACTTTTGACAACACAACTCCAAACAGGAAAATGAAACGATAAAAGAAAAAGATGATTCAAGAGACAAAACATTTTAACGAACTTCTAATTCTGACATTTGTAAGAAGCTATGCAAATGTCTCCAAAATACTTGATGGTATACCGCTTACTATCAGTAGATATCGTTAATGCAGCATGAAGGAACACACTACCTTACCCACTTCTTCCCTACAGGCACATAAAAGAACTTTTGTGTCTCTTTTGAATAAACCCACATTACAGGAAGGATGGTCTAGTAAATAATTCTGGGTTTCAGATTTGCAACAGTGAAACCAGTGACTGAACTTCTTTATGCGAAATGTTGATGCAGACTGTATACTGATCAAGGCTTAGTTCCTTGTAGAAATGTTGTGACTCATTTCTCTGTTGCACATGACTGTGGAAATCATTACTAGCAGACGTGTTTCCGACATATGTTGATTTACATTCTAGATTAATAGTTTCTTCAGTTTACATCGTCACAGGAGGAGGAACGATGTCTGAGATACATTCTGCTTAGTTCAGAACTCAGAACTCAGTGAACTACAACTGTAACAAAACTTGCAACAAAACATCACACCAGACTCGTTTTAAACTATGTTCGTTTGTTTCTTTTCCTGCATTTACATTTATTTATTCCCGTAAACAATCCTTACTGTGTGAAGGCGGTAGATAATTCTGAGTTTACTTATTATTATTAAATAACAGAAGTTTTTGAAACATAAGTTGAAGAAACCTGATGATAAATTGTTCAGATTGTATGCGCTCATATGAATGCATTTTCTCCATGGCAAGCCGTGCGGATTCAAAGATTTGCTTCGATAGACTTCACAGGCATGCATCACAATAGCTCACTTTTGAAGCAATGTTCTTTTTACGGGGAAGATTTATAGATATATCTCACCCATTTAAAACACATTCATTCACAATTAAAAGAAACAATTCATAAACTATTGACAACAATCGAAAAGCAACAAGACAAGCTACGATACAATGTGAAAACAAGTAACTATGATAATTTGCAATAAATAGCAGTTATATAAAAAAATGGAAACTTATTCTGCTTACGATCTAATACTCAAACATGCTCAACATATTACGGAATTTGAATTCACTTTTATGACGTATACACTTAGAAATTGTGGACTTCGATACTACTTCACAATATCTAAAACTGCATTAAATTAAAGATTTTGTATGGTTCAGCGGTTTGTTAAATAAAATTTAACTTACGTTTCATTAGTCACAATGGTAAGATACACAAATAAGGAGAATAAACGATATAACTTAATTCTATCTGTTTTGCACAATGACCGCCGCTTGCGCCGATATCTGCGCATGCACTTCGGTACTGAGCATTATGCCATACAAGGCTGTTACATGACGTAGGTAAACGTCCGTATTCTGACATTCTAGAAAATACCCAATTTATTTTCTAACCGAAAACAGTTTGTATGTCGAACAAGTTTATGCCAAAGTAGTTCTTCAGTTATTAAATTCCGTTAAAAACTTTGAACCTCATTCATTAAATAGATATTAACTATGAGTTAACTATGTTTCGGCGTTAAGGGAAAGGTATTTTAGTGCGATTAGGGTATGCGAGGAATAAACATCGCTTGTCTCCAGAATCTTCTAGAAATAACTAATCATCGTCATTATCTTTATCCTTAAGCCATGGAAAGAACACAGGAGAAGTTTGGGCCATTACTTCAACACGCTTGCCATGCTTGCAAACGGTTTAGGTAACAACCGAGACCCTTCTCTGCCTTCCGAAGCATGGAAGGGCTTGAGATATCAAATTTTGATTGACACATCCAGGGGCCAAGCATATTTTCAGCATTCATATCCTTATTTTAATGTTATCAATCTGAGCGTCCATTTCGTTGTTTCATTTTCATTTCTTTTCTAAGATTTCTAAGACTGGCATTAACCTGGATTCATTTTCAATTTAATAATTAGATGAAATTAAAAAAAAATACAAAATCCATACATAACAAAAAAACAAAAATATTCTAAATCAACATTCATATATATATATATATATATATATATAGATTTATTTAGTTTTTTCACTTTGATAGTTTCAGTTATGGCTCCAAAAAAATATATATCTAAAAAATATTTGAAAGCTGTTGATTTAGTGTAGATAATACTACTACATGCACGTTTGTAATTTCATCCATACTCCTAATAGATGGCGTTGTTTTTTTATATAAAGCTCAGAAAATAACTCGACACCGCCTGGTGTTAAGCAGTAGAGGAGTCTATATGTGAAGATAGCCACCCCCACCTTAACAGCCCAAAAAGTGCTTTTTCACGCCTCTTTTAAAGGAACCCATGTTGTAAGAAGGAAGGAGTACGTGTGCTGGTAAGGGATTCCACGCTTTAGCTATGCGACAGAGAAAGGAGTCACAAAATCTCTTAGTGCGCAAAGCAAACGTGGCTACAGTGAAGGAGTGACTCCGTACCAGCGTGCGTACTCCTTAGTAGGAAAGGAGAGGGAGGGATAAAGTTAATCTTATAACAAGCTTTACGAACAGCGATGTTTTAACCGAAAAATAGATGAATTGTAGGGTATACGATGTTCACCTACTACGTTTAGTATTATTGTCTGAGGTACAACAGGTAAGGTATACGGCTCCATAGATGAAATAGTTAAATTATTATGTGAGACTTTTACAAGTGGTTTTTCTTCGATATAACAGAATAAGGCCGCCGCAAATGTCGCATCATCGGATCACAATGGAACGTAAGTATTTCGATTACGGTAATTTTCTACAAATGTTTTCTTTTGTTTACAAACAATTTGCTTATTTAGCTTGTAATTGTACTCGTGTCTACGTTCCAGTGCGTTTATAACTGTTCTATATGAAGAGTTATAATAACCATATTCTTATGTGTCCTATCCATACGCAGGTTATCTGGAAAATAGGTTTTTTAGCGATAACACTCTGTAAATATTTTGTGTTTATAATCAGTCGTTCAAAATTGCAGTGGTGTTATCACCATCAAAACATTTAAACGATCCATTAATGGACGTTATACGTTCCATTACTGAGCACAGTTATTGTTGTATAAAAGAGACACACGACAAGTTAGGGTCGCTTTAGGGCAATGCCGGCTTGTTACACACTAGTTGCAGAAACAACTATGACATTTTTTTTTTGAAAATGAGATTGTATATAATAAATGAATTCAAATCTTAGTAAATAAACCATATTTTTCTTAACGGAATATAAAATAAAAAATACAAAAATACAGAATACAATATTCCTTACCAGCACACGTATTCCCTCCTTCTTACAACATGGGTTCCTTTAAGAGGCGTGAAAAATCACTTTTTTAGCCAGCAAGGTGAGGGTGCCTAGGGCAGTATGCCGCATGGTTCACTAGCTATCTTCACATTTGGACTCCTCTACTGCTTATCATCAGGTGGTGTTGAGTAATTTGCTGAGCTTCATATAAAAAAAATGATATTTAATATTTGATTACAGGTGTAGTATTGCTTCTGCTGTATTGTATAGAAGCTTACTATACATGAAATAGATAAAAAGTTTAATACTTAATTGTCTTGAAATTCCCCGCTTGTCTCCTAATACTTAGACCTGCCTTGGGGCCCATCAGATACAATACAATGCTTACTACTCAGGTGTGCCTTATAATTATATATAGCCTTAAGTCTCTAACTTTCCCTAACCACACAAGTTCGCTTATTACGACCATTATTACTATTGATTAGAGGCAATGTTTGTCTTACTGTCTTGGAGGCTTTTGTCACAACTTAGATAACAATGTTACTGAGTTGGCTTTAGAATGTCTTTCGTCCTTGTCTCGCCTTTGTCTTACATATTCTATTCATTTCGGAGGTCGTTATCTATATTTCTGTCGATAGTTAATTGGCTGTTATTATCCTATTTTTTATGTTTTGTCTTGGAGGGCGTTATTTCGTCCATTACGAATGTATGACAAAATACGTAGTTGTGGTAATGATATAGTACTGTCTATTGTTGAATGTAGATAACAAATATTATACTACCAACTTGTTGACCGCCAGAACATAGATACAAATATAACACTACCAAGGAACAATAAAAGGATATGATACAATTTGTATCATAATACAAAGATAAGACTGAGAATATAAGCAAATAGTCCTTCACTAAATACTGGATGTGCGTACTCATTGCAACTTTCTACGTCAAGAACTACAGTTTGACACAGTCCATCATTCTGACATTAAAGTATATTAGAACTTAAGTGAAAGATCTCTAAATTTTAGTTACGAAACATCATCGCCATCAAATAAATCGTCATTAGAATGTTGGTCTTTTTTCACTTTCTTCTCCATTATAATATTTGTGCTATATTGTATATCAGTTATGATTCATTGTATTATTATTAAAGTATACTATTATTATAATAAGTAAGTTATTGCAACGGAGGAAATCCAATTCGCACTCTAAGTAATGTTTTATGAAATAATTATCCATTAAATTTAGTTGCATATATAATCAAATCTGATGCAAAAACTTCTCAGGTTATTACACAGATTTCTCTATACTAGCGTGTGTTTTATTTTATTATAAAAATATAATCCTACCCGCGATCTATCATAACCAGGGTTACTTTGTGACTCAAAGACAGTATTATTCAAATTTGCTTTTGAACCCTTTACTGCAGAGGTTGTTGAATGCTCTTTGATGTTCTTTATAAATAGTAATATTTGTTACTGTGTTAAGTGCTCTCTCTCAATCATAAATAAAAAAATATATTACTTATTTCTTTCGTCTTTTAATTTAATCAGTACAAATAAAATATTAGGTCTCACGTTTGTCATTGACAGTATATACACAGTCTGTGCCGCCCGTCAGTCTGTTGGTATATTCTCGAAGCTTTCTGTTCGGTTTGGCGATAAAATAATGACACATTTAGAGCTATGATATCTAATGATTTAATTATTATTTTCTAAAAGAGACAAAGTTTGACTTTCTTAGTACAATATCAACTGTCATCCATTCATATAAAAGATTTTGTTACTGCGTTTGTTGATAAAAGGATATAATTCATAGCAAACATGAATACATTGTTAGTTATTTTTGCCTGTTTATTCTACACCTTGAATGTAGCGACTTTCATGTAGGAAAAAATTACTGAAATATCTACAAAACATACGCTCCCATAAATAAACGCAAAGTGTACGAGCAAGTGTGGAAATAAAAGCTGGAAGCCGTTAATTGGACAGCCGGCGACACCGCAGCGCGACAGTATACTAAACTAGAATGGTTTATCTACACTGTCCTTTAAGTTCATTATTGTACTGTACTCTGTATTTATCTAGAGATTTGTAACAGTTTCGGTATAAGAGTTTTGAATTGTTTACTGATTGGTATATTGGTATAAAATCTTTATGACCTGCTAGTTTAATTAAACCCAAAATTTCACATCTAATGATATTCTCACACCTCAAAAATGTGTCAATATATTAATTTTGAAGTCAAAATACAACTAGGACGACGGCGTACCTAAGAATTATGTATCTTGTTCTCTCAATACGATAACGAAGAGGACAGCTGTTATATCTAATGACATTTAGAGAAGTGTATTCAATTTTCGACCTTGATATAATGAAAGTTTTATGAACAATGCATGTAATTTTTATTGTATATAAGGTTGAGAGATTTTAATACATCAACGCAATTGAAATCTCTTATTTTCTTATACCATAACAGTGTATTTCTTGAATAAGAAAAGAACATAGTACAAGTACATTGAGTATGTTATTTCTTCACGAGACCCGGTTTATAATAAATAAGGACAGGTGGAAATGACAATAAGTTTGCAATAAATATAACAACGAAAAAAAATTATGAAAAACAGCTTAATTCTTGGACAAGTAATAATTGATATTACATTTTGAACAATTTTTGAGATTTGTATTATAATTTTTAATAAAAAAAATATACTTGTACATCAGCCACATCAAGAAGAGAAATACACAAAAAACTTAACTAATTTTGTACAAAGGGCGAACTTATCGCTAAAAGCGATCTCTTCTGATATTTAATTTAACTCATGTATTAATAGTATTTTGGCTCTAACATAGTAATTCTAATAGTAAAATATTGTACAGAAAACTTTTTCATTAAAAACCTACTTCATGCATTTGGATGATATATGCAGGAGGGAAACAAACAGCACTAGTGCGAAGAAGAATACATTTCCGCACGCTAAACAAACACGGAAAAGTCTACTTTTTGAGGAAATGTATTAAAATAATAATACTTTCAAAGGGTTCAGTAATAACATTATTTTTTCAAGTGGAACGATTAATATATTTAAACTGATATAAGAACCCAACAAATCTTGGCTAACGTTATAATGTTGTTGCCCAAACTCCTTATAGGGTTCTCTACATTCTTCTTGCCCAACAATGGGATGCAGATTGTACAGCATTAATAAAAAAATACCAACACAAAGAGAATCTTCAGAACTTGTGGAATACAATGAAACATTTTTTAACATAAACAGAATGTGACCGTTAATTTGACGCTAAATGCAATTTGAATACGAGTTATGATAGCATCATAACCTGTATTTTTCCTCATTGATCAGGCATTGTTTAAAAGTACGCTTCTTCTACAATAAAGGCCAAATTGCTACAGTGTGAATTGTTAAGGAATAATACGATGCAACGGAAAAAAACTGAAACCTGCTCGTGGTATCTATATGCTGGTGTCATTAATATCTGGTAAATATTTTTCAGTATTTTTGTGAACGTAGGAAATATGCATTTATAAGTTATACTGCAGGTCTCTGTAGCCTGTAACATCTATTACTTTAAATTTTTTAGAATAAACGTTAACAAGAATTTAGATTTTCATGTTTAAATGTTTTAAAATTTATATTATTTTGTCCGATTAACATACTATTCGAACAAAATAAGACTATATGTTTTCCACTGATTAACTTCTCTCCTTATTAAATTAACAATTAATTTTAAAATTGGGTTTCATACGGGCATTTTCACTTAATATCTTTTTAAGCTATAGCAGATTAAAGATACGCATTTATAGCTTTACATTTATAGCGCATAAACATGCGAAATATAGCGAGTTTAAAAAAGTATTTGACACGTATCTATTCCTATTCTTCTGCAGAAACCAGAGTTACTTGGAAGAAGAGTTACTTCTCTCTCTTTGTTCAAAAGTTACCTGTCTTAGAGAGTACAGATGGTGAAACTGGTTCGATATACCCGCAAGAAGATTGTGGTGTTATATGGGGTACCACAAGGAAGTGTGATAGGACCCATCCTCTTCCTTCAATCAATGAGCTTGTTGATGACACTGCTATCGTCTTCGCTGGAACCTGGGCTTTTGTTAAGAAAACCTACAACACCTGACACTGAATTTTCACTACGCATCCACTCTTGTAATTTAAACACAATTGTGATTGTTCTTTCATTAACCAAATTAATAAAACTAAGTATCTAGGAATTGTAGCTGATCGGCGACTCTCCTGGTATTCACATATTGAACTAGTTTCTGCGAGTTAGAAAACTAATTTATATCTATAAGACTCTGAGACGTTTCATCCCCGGGGGCAGTTATATGATCATGGCTTCTCAAGAAATATCCACGTAAGTAAATTTACACGTCGTTAGCACAACCAATATTAACTTACTATGTTTCCGTCTGAGATGGCACAGATAAATCTAAAATGTTATAGGTTGAACGTTCACAACGTGCTCTACTGAAAGTGATGCATTTTAAACCTAGAAGATTTCTAATGACATCTCTATATGTAAGCAGACATGTGTTGTTAGTGAGAAGATTATACCTTCTTTACACTACATTAAATTACTCCTTAAGCCTCAAGGAAAATAAGAGTTAAGAGTCGCTCTTGTAATTTAAAATTATTAATATTTTTTCAAGCTCTAATACTAGTTCTGCAGAACTGATTCCTCGTTTAGTGCACTGTAAAACGAATCTTAGTCATTGCCGTAGTAATTTTATGTGAAGACATAAAAATAACACAAAATTTTATGGAAACCTTTTAAAAAGTATATACTTTGTTATTGGCACAATTTAGTATTTTGCAACAGTTCTTTTCATTGCAACTCTTTCTTACTGCATGCAGTAGAAAAGGACGATTGATATTTTCTGATTTAAATTGTGTCCAACGTAACCACCGTTACTATTATTGCTGAAGTGTCCGTATATTAAATACGAAAAGATTATGTGGACAACTGGACAAAAGCTAATTTATTTACGGAATTAAAAATTGATTACACCCAAAAGTGTCAACCTGGCTACTCAAATGAGTAATAGAATACAATATAAAAGACTTTACATATATATATATAAGTGTGTGTGTGTGTGTGTGTGTGTGTGTGTGTGTGTGTGTGTGTGTGTGTGTGTGAGTGTGTGTGTGTGTGTGTGTGTGTGTGTGTATTAATTAAAAATAATAATAAAACACTTAATCTAAAAACTGTTCTGAAATGCACCAAAAAATTTATCTAAGATTAATAGTGGCCACCATTCTGTAGAGCACGAACTATTTATTTAAGTACAGTACTACTCTTTCACTACAATACAACTAAAAGATGACAGATGACCGGTGACGTGATTTGGCGTTTCTAAAATGGTGCCTTAGCGTTTTTATCTTATTCTAATACGCATCATCAAAATATGCCAAATAAAAAAGTCAAAAGTGCGTGGATCGCCTAAGTGTCAACTAACTTGAAATTCCTTAAAGTCATTCTATCCCTTATTAATGAATTGGTTTGAAAGAGAAGCTAAAAACTTAAATTTAATTTAGGCCGTGTACAACAGAATTGCGACCACTGTCCTTTCTCAGAGCACCCAACAGGCCGATAGAGTTCTATGCCAAAATAGTCCTGGACCATATTTTCATATGCTACGGGAACCACTTTCCACTGGGTTGGTCGTTTTCTTGATTGTCTACTCAGTGGTAATCACAAGTTTTGTGCCATCTGGTGTACTCAAAATTAAAGATTAGTAATAACAGATTATGTAAGTATCACAGAAAGTCCAGTTAGGCCCTTACACAAAAACATCCACGCCATCTGTAAATGTGACAAGGGTCTACAATAGTGAAATGTAAACAGCAACCTTCAGGGGAATTTATAATTCCACACGAAATTACAGCGAGAATTTATAATTACAAGCTCAGGTAAAATTTACGTCTAGACATTTGATGTGAAGAAGCCTTTATTAAATATTCTAGGCATGTGTACAGAGTTTTTGATGTGTGAGAGGAGATGAGTTGGAAATTGATACAGTATTTATTACTTTTGTTTAGAACTGGCCATCAGGCAGGTTCACCAATAGAGTTTTTAATGTTTTATCTGCTTTTTGACATATGATTGTCGTTGTTGTTCTGTTTTTTTCCTCTTGTTATCTTGTCTTATTATTCGGCTATATTTTATATTGGTTTTCCTTTTATTTTAATAGAATATATTACTCTGAGCTGTCCACCCTTTTATTTCCTCCGTTACAACTTTCTTTTCATTGCATTTCAATTTTGATGTTCACGAGGCTGTGTCAATACTAATTATCAGCTTATCTTATTAAAATGTTGGCATGCAAATGTGTAAACAAGATTAAATTCTCTTCTTCCCCAATAACCAAAAAACCCCATTTAAAGTACAGTTTTCGCATTTTATTTTATTTTTGCATAACTGCTAAAAATCCTCATGGAGGAAATGTTATTAGGAAAATATCACTATTACGAATTTTCGATTTTGCACACCAAAGAAACGAGTGAAATAATATAATTAAATTGTTTGACATCTTCCAATAAAGGGACAAATAGAAGTAAAGTGAATGTTTATTAATTAACCTATAATGTATGAATTTTAATTTTTTTCATTAAATCTCCATGATCTCTATACCTATATCTGAATCAAAAGCACAATGAAAGAGTTGTATACATAATAAGGTTAAAATAGTATTGTATATTCATATATGTGCTTAATTATTGCCATCTCGGCGTTAATTGTGAGTTGGCTTGGACTGGTAAATTGCCCTTAGAACCCAGGTCACCCTCGCGAGGGGCAATGGAGCTACCGGGGAGTTTAAGTGGGTATTCCCAGTGCTCAGGTGCTGGGCGAGCTCCACACACATCCACCACATAGCATGGATAGATCCACAGTGGTAGACAGATCCATAACCGGATTCCATTAACTAGAAAGTTAAAAAAGGTTGTCTAGAAGAGATCGCGTGCTTGAAATAAACCCAACTTTTTATGGGTCTAGTTTTTTTTATTTACTTTTGTTTTATCTATGTACAGTATAAATTGGATATTGTTTCTTGCAGCATAAAATCTCGTCCATTTACCTACTTTCAAAGCTAATTTGTTTATAATATAAGGCAAACGATATCATATATACCAACCACTATATCAATTTATTCAAATTTCTGAGCAACACCTGTTTACAGAGGCTGTTTCATTACAGATTCATGCGACAGGTCACCGGTCTGTTATTGATGTGGCACAATATATTATGATATAGTTTTCCCAAAATTTGTTAACATATTAAACGAGTGTGAGAACTTCTTCTAACAAAGATGGAGTTATTTCAAAAATTGTATATAGATGTTACGGTAGTTAGCTCGGGGAGCCTGTGGACTGTATTTGGGGAGAAGTGGGAAAAAAAAGGAAACCACGTCTTGACTCGTCACCGGTATATTGACAACCACATAACATATAAAACAATCTAGTATCAAAATATATTAAAAAGTAAACTGACATATAAACAAAACAGGCTTTATACAAACTATTAGTAACATAGAGAATATTATATTTTAAAAATGTTGGTTATATATAATTTAAATTAACACCTAAAGAAAGGAATAAAGATACTAGATAAGATAATATACGATTTATTGTGATTCCGTGTACTATCGATGTTACAATAATTAACAAATTGCTATTTTTGAGCGTACATATACATTTGAAAATACATTACTAAAACAATTTTAATAGATTATTAATGTTACTTAGTGAGTTTATTAATAAAATGATAAAATGAATTTTCAATTATACGTAAAACTGTATTTATTTATTTACTGAAATGCGTTTTTGTAAAAGCCATTCCTTAATTTCTTTTTGAAATAATGCTCTTTTTAATTACTTACGTTAATTTATGAAGAAAACATTGTTATGTAGTCGTACTAAAAGATAGTTGATTATTTTAATAAGGCCAATTACAGGTTACTCTTAACATAGCACAGATACAAACTTAACACATCAAAAACATTAATTTACCTTACTTTGCTTTATGTAATATTTTGTACACTATAGTAAATTCTCTGTCTTTCGTTTTATGAATGACAAAATATAGTATAAATTAGATAGATATATAGAAGAATTATATTTTAATATAAAATATTTCTTTATAATAAAATATTGTATTATGGAAATAAACTTTAATGTTATTAAAATATAATGTGAATGTCATACATACGTAATGAAATAAATTCAAATTATTGAATATGATTTATGAATTTCTTTGGGTAAATTATTAAATTATCAATTTCATAGTATATTATTAATGATCAGAACAATGTTCAAAAGAATTCTTCCATAGTTCCTATCTTTTGAGGAGTTGTATTTTCCACTAACAGCTCATCAAAACAACTGAAAGGTACGTGAATATTATACTTAATGAACTAACCCCTTAAATTCAAGGATCCTTCCGTCATCAGCTCAGCATTGTGAAAGAATCCTTGAGCTGACGGACAACTAGCGGAGACAAATCAGGTATTATTAAACATAAAACTCGTTGGTCGTGCCTAATGAATTAAAGGGTTTCTCTCGATTTACCTATGATTGCACCATCGAATCCTGACTTGGCAACAATGCGACCATTTGGAAAGTATACCCTTTTAAACTAATACTAATGGTTCATATCCGTTTAAGCGTTTTCGACTAATCAGGGTACATACATAAAAAGATTCCTCTTTTTGAAGTCAAATAAGCTAACACTAGAAAGGACGGTGACGTCAGACCTGATAAGCAGTTATTATGAATGTTGTGTTTTAGTTCTTAATAAATTAAACATTATTGTGAAGAACACTACTCTTTATTTTTATTACCTTCCTCACCATCATAGTGCAGTCTGGGATTCATTCACAAATCCCTTCATTTTTCACATCTATCTATCTAGTAAGGGTCGTCCTGGATCTACACAATTAAATTTATTTTCAAAGTTTCATATTATCTCAAATTCATGTTAATGCAGAAATAAAATAAATTCAATATCATATCAACTAATAAACAGAATTTTTTTATTGGGTTCGGTCTCCAAAATCCTTTCTACTTACAATCAGATGAAATAAATTGAATCTAACCAAAAGAAGGCGAAGTAAACAATATTCAAATTTGGGTTGGGCACACCTGCTTACATGTTTTATTTCGGATTCATGTGAACCGTCCTGCGTTTATTAACTCGTAGGTTCCCAGTAATTTCATGGTCAAGCCAAACTAAATGGAAAGAAGGTTTGCGACTTCTGACAAACAAGGGTTTGCAACTCGTATAAATTAATTTAAATAATATATTTCGTTGTATATGTAAGTAGCGTGTATGTATTTATTGGTAGATATTAGGTATTCATTTTCGCGTTGTTGTCAGGTGTAGAAAACTTATTTAATACGGCGTGCGTGCTCAATAAACAATAGAACGTGTGAAATTACAAACGAAGCCCTTTACTTCTAACTCGATTCAATTAAACTGGAAGATTCGACCCGATATGTAATGTGAGTCGCCTCCTAAATTCGTAATACGAAAACGTCTGTTAGAAATTCCCTCGGAAATGGTTATTATTCAATTTTGGGAACATTTTGGGCGTTGAAAATAAACTTTCAAATTGTTTTCTATTGCAATAGAGTTTACAAAATAGTCTTTCAGAAAAATACCGGAAATGACTGTAATTGGATATAATTACATTTTCCAGTAGGATTGGAATCATCAAATGTTTGCCATAGTTTCGAACCAAAATAAAGCATGTTTCGTAACTTTGTCAATGATTCCGTTGGTATTAACTAATTTTATTCTGCTTCTCTTTTATTGTACTCAATTCAGAAAGGGATAGTATTTCTTTTATAAAGTCAGCGTATTTTCACATGTGCGTTAAAATAGAGCAGAATCGCATTGCACAGATTTGATATATTTTTTTAAATCTTTGCTACCACTAACGCCATCTATTAACAGCAATCCGAAATAGCGATGTCAACCACGATTTACAAGTTTGACGATTATCCTAAATTACTTTTTGACTGAAGGTTTTCCTTATTATTACTGATTTTTAAAAAACCCTGAATTAAAGGAAACCAGGCTTAATTAAATTTATGCAAATCAATGAAGCTGTTTTTGAATTTTAGCGAGACTAAAGAACAGCTATTCATTTTGAAGAAGAGAAGATTTAGACATATTTTTGGCTCAGATGCCCCAGTAAAGAAAACTCTCTTTGCCTCCGTACATGGTTTTTAAGAAAGTTTTATTATGTAACTGTTATATTACCATATAAGTTAATAATATTTATTATTATAAAAAAAAATAAAGAAAAAATATCACAAATTCAACCATTACGAAGCTGTTTCATAGGGCATTAGAAGGACTCTTTCGCACATTATCCATATTGAGAAAGAGTAAGACAGACGTACTGTGTTACATCTTAGAGATTAGTGAATGACAACCAGAATCAGTCTCCATATCTTTAAATAGAAATTATTTGGTCCTACGCATATGAGAACTCCATTCGTCTTTATAACGTCACGAAACAACCGGCGTTGACACGTTTCGATTTCCCAAGTGCGTATTTCCGAACCACTTTCATTGAAATTGGCACAATCAAATGCTTCTAGATATTGTTTATTATGTCACGATCTCCAAAATTAAAGTTATAACAACAGGGAAAGCAATACCGGTAAAATTTTAATAAATACTTATTCTATAAACAGCTATTATTAAACGTTATTTATTGTAGAATAATAAAATAAAGTTAATAGCGAAATTTAAAATATATTTATTATAACGTTGAATCAAAATGAAGCATTAAATTGTTTTGAATAAGCGTTTCATGAAAGGTAAGGTACAGTATGTTAATAAAGGTATTTATTTTATCTCTTTCTTATAAAGAATTTAGTTTTTACTATGGAGTATAAGTCTGTTATTTAACTATTATATTAAATAGTTATAAATAATAGGAATATGAAATCAGTCCCTTAGCGTAAATGCTCATATTGCAAGACACAGTGCCATATGAAAGAGACAATGGAAACGTCGCTTTTTGTATCAGTATCGTGGTTTATGTTTAGTAACGTGTAATCGAAGAAATAACGTTACTTCTCGCGGTGTCGTCGTCAGACCGATTTAACAGTTTTTGAAGCTTCCAATGTTTTATGAAGTATAAAGATAATCGATCTTAAGCGAAATCTCGCTTGAAAAGTCTAAGCACAAAAACTTCGATGAAACTGTCGATGGCAAACTGGTCTCATTCTGTACCAATTGTTGATAGCCCTTATTCAGGGCTACTCAACCGTCGCCCACACAATGGCAAAGTAATAAATATACATCAACCAAGAATGGTCGGGCTGAAGGAAACTTGCTATCCGCGCTTTTTTATAAGGTACTATTCATGGCCCGGCAATGACGTTCGCTTTATCTTTTTAAAAGTTTTTTTTTATCTATAAAAATGTTACGCTCCCCTTTTCGAGGCTGTGAGGCGTCATCTTCTCAAAAATATCTAGCAGGTAAATTTTAATAGGTAATTGTTTTTCTGCTTCGTTCCAGGGACGGCAAAAAGATAAAATATTTGAGAGTAATATATTTTTTTTTATAAATTAAAAACAATAACGCGCGTAAACAAGGTGCAGCTTCATTTGTGGTTTACGTTTAGAAATGCTGAAGATGCCAATGTCGTGCTGGTATATTATAAACCTTCTCGCACTTAATTTAGCAGCTAATTTTTATTACTTGGGATTTAAAAAAACCTTACTTTGAGGCTATTTAGTACAGCGCATTGATTATTAAAGTAATTTATTATATTTACTGTTGACTATACAGTGTGTTGCTTTTCTATGAAAGCATTGAAAAAAGTTATTAAATGATGTATCTTACAGGCCGAACTAAACATTGTTAATACTTATTTATGTACAGTTTAATTAATCTAATTTAAAATTTAAAATCTCATATCACAGTGCTTGTTAACTCCTTTGAAATGGCTTGAAGGAATATTATGATTTTTAGCATATATTAAATAGGTCCTAGAATTGACTGTCGCCTTTTTTATACGCCTAATTGTTAAGGGTGGCCCTCTACAGATTTTAAGCAGGAACGTTTGACAAGTCAGCTAGTATTTATATAAAATTACTACATGCTGTATAACATAACAATTGATACATGTAACTAAGTATATGCTTAATTTTTGTACTCTCAGTCACCCCTCATATGCCGCCTCCACGTTAATTATTCGTTGGCTGGAAAAGATCTCTTGCTAGAGATAAGACCACCTTTGTATGTTTAGTTTTTGTATAATTTACTGTTGTGTTTTATCGATACCATAAAGGATGTAATAACTATTGGTTAATTTTTAAATTAAATTATAATTTAAAATATAATATTGCAATACGCACGTTAAACATCATTTAGATTATTATAACGTTTATTAAATTAAATAAATTTTACCTGTCAGCAAAATTGGATAGTTTAGACTTCGTATTATGCACAAAAAGTATTATAAAACTTTAGTATATGTTTCACTATTTTTGAATAACAGGCAACATTGCTACAGTTTGCTACGACAATCACTGCTACGATGCAAGACCACGACAATGCTACGCGTCTGCTACAGCAAGCCATGCGATAATATTCACCCAAAACTACCATAGTAGGAGCTGAGCTAAACTAAAATTGTATTTTCGTCCATGGCCAGTTTTTTCAATTCACATATGTAGAATCTTAAACGTCAGCAATGTGATGGTAATACGATGTTACATAAGCGCTAACCCTAGTTAAAGTGCCCTGTGAAATATTCAAAACGCTTTTGTCTTGTCGTTAAAGCCCGCGTTACACATAACCGGTATTGTAGTAATTTAGTGGTACAAGATCCGGACTAGTATCAACCAGGCTACAAGCAGTGTCGCAGTATTATCTAAGTTCTGAATTTAGCTGAAACCTTTTAGGGGCTAAAATATTTATCAATAGTAAATACGATCCTAAAATATAAGTTTACTAACGGTATAAATGCCCACTATAACAAATAACAACCAGTTTGAAAAATATTCTTATTATAAATGATTAAAAGACTAGATACCGTACAATATTTTTTAACGTAGAGATTGAGCTGTCTTTCTTTTCCGTATGTGACTACCGTTTATTAAACAAAACTTCACCCTTGTGAACCACACTTAACCAATATTTTGTAGAACTTTTCAAAGCTACGTATATGTTGAAGACTTTTTAAGGACATTTTCAAGTAAAAAGTAATTTTAAGAGCTGGCTTTTATCTTTTCTCTTGGATGAGAATGTTTCTTGAGGTAACTAAGGCTTTTGCTATATCTGAAAAACGTTGGCTTATATGAGTATGTGATCTAAATATTATGTTAGTTTTTATGACAACTCCATCAATGGTAAGCTCTTAATGATATAATGATAAAACCTAGAAGACATCACGTACCTAATTTGAAGTCAAAGAGAGAAAAATGAGGTTTCCCAGCTTCTGTTTATCCAACTTTGCTGACCTTACACGCAGTCAAGGTGAAACTTTCGGTTACTAAGTACCTGTTAGTTTTATTTCTAAATGTGATTGTTATAACAACAATATCATATCTTAGTGTGCGTATCGTATTTACAGGGTGTCTACGCTTCCATGAATTGGTTTTGGATTGTTGATATGGAATCATCTTTCTCATTTACAGCCTCTATCCGTCCCAGAATTGGGCACAACCATTTCTTGGAGGCATTATTAATCTATGGGTCACAGTTCTAATGAATTACGTTGCCAATTGAGTTCAGTTTGTTTTCTTAGTTTCATTTAATGACTTTAATCTCAGACCTGTCAAATGTATAAAAAAAGACAAGAAAACTTAAGAAATAATGTATCTAAAAAGTACGCTTTACTCAATTCAAACAATATACATGGCAATATGGAAATTAATTTACTTGATGCTTTCTTTACTAATTGAATTACTTTTTTATTAAAAATGTATCTAGAATAAAGAGTAATTGAATATAATACAATAATAATACATAGATCTGGAGTGGTTCAAACATAACCTATGAAACCTTGACAGTTTGTCTATGCAGCAGAACAAACAAACAAAAATGTGTTTTACGATGTTATTTTTATATGGAAACAGAAAAATCTTTTAAAAACAAAAAACATGAGGTAAGCTTATAAATGTGACGAATTTGATCTAAATAACGAAACTTAATGAATCTGTTTTTCCATATAAAAGTTTAAACATATATTCCATTGTAACAATAAAAGCTACTTACAGATATATCCACACGTGTCCCGGTTATTAACTGTCAAAAGTGCTTTCTCGTGTACTCTTGAATAACTTTCATAAAACGTTAGACAATGGCGGCTAATTAATTATAATTTGAGCCGGTTCTTGTTTATTGTTTCACAAGTTTTAAGACCTTTTTTCCGTTGAAAAGAGGCTTTCTATTCACTCTAAAAAGCTGATCACTTTAAGAGAATCGAAATCTTTTAATTGAAAAGAAAAAGTTCTCAAATATTTTTATTTGTGTTACAATTTTTTTTGCGGGAAAAGGATTGGGAATCCCCAAGAAACAAGGACTAAGCGTTAGAAGAAGAAAACATTTATATGTTGGTTTACTGTTTTCCTTTCCTATCTTTTTCGTATTGTATCTACTTGTTACTGATTTTTGTTTGTTTATAATAATTTAATTAGAAATAAAGGTGGTGGTAAAAGAAGGTAAAAATAGTGTTAGGTAAGAAAAAAGTCGTTTACATCTACAACCATCAAAGCTAATACGTTTTTTGAGTGTGTTTGGTGTTTTTATAGAATTTATATATAGTGTTGTGGAGAGTAATCATATAATTTTAATAGTATCTGATAATGTTTCGAAATGTATTGAATAATGTTCTAATCATATTAGGACTGGGAAAAATTATTTTCGCATATAGTATGTATAAACTTGCAATAACATATCTTTGGCTGTACAATTTGTATCTGGCTGGTTTTCATGACATTCAAAAGGTATAATTTCAAAAAAAGATTTCAATTATGAAAATTTTGTTTCCCACTATTTTTTAATTGTTTTTCTTTCTGTCAAAATGAGCGAATCGAATGAAGAAATTAGATATATTTAAAAAAATGTGCCGTTTATGGGCTAATGGAGTGTCAGTAAGAGAAATATTATAAGTATAGTGAAATCACTTTTGTTATATAGACCTACGTCACCCACAGAAAATCTTAAATTTATTTTTCTGAAGCGCTACACACACAGTACTCTTGTATTGCGTAGGAGAATGTGACGCAATGACAATGTTATATGGGACACGTTCCAAGACGTCGTATATATTTTTATTACTGAAATACCACCCACTAAGGCAGTTGGAACTATTTACCGAGAGATTTGTCTATTACCATCAGTAGCATTCATCAATATATCCAAACGCGTGGGTAGTGTGACCTTTGTAATTTTTATTACTATCCTGATAGTTGAGTAGGAACCTATTTGTTTTGACTTGTATCTAAGATTTTAAGTTATAACCTTTTAGGGCAATAAGTAACACGTTTAATGACAATATTAAAGTTCCACCTTATATATATTTTTAAACATATAGTGTAAATGTTGTAAGTACTTCATAAATTAAATTAAATTAAGACAGTTAGACCTCAAAACATAAAGTCTAAAATATGTTAATATTATCCTGTCCTTGTTGTCTCTTTTGTTATGGGTAGACCAATCAAAATTTGTTATCTTGAGCCGTGCTTCGGAAGGCACACCGATTGTGCCGTTGTTATGGCAACCACGTTGACCAATCCGCTTAGGGCTCGCAGTGATATAGCCGACACTCTGCATGTGTTTCTCCCTTCTTGAAAGGCCTGTGCAGGAGTAGTAGTAGTACGTATAAAGACTATTCTTAATTATGATCCACCATCTTCCATATTTTGTAAAACCCTCCATTTATAATTGTCTCGAGATTCTTGGGTTATCACAGTTCAATTAACTATGTATATGAAAGGATTGGAAGTAAGTAGTTCGTTAGAATTTAATTTAATAGAATGACAAAACTACCTCCTAGTTTTTAATCTCTTTAAGTTATTTTAAAATGTTATGTTTAAATATTTCTTTGTATTTTTATTAAATAAAGAAATTGGAGCGCGAACAACGCATCGCGGGCGGGACTTATCCTCTCCGCCGTATGTCTGCGACCATAGGATCGGCAGTGGCCACATACACCAGTGACAAGACGACGCCCCAAAGAACATCCGTGTTGCGTTGTCCGCGCTCGGATTGTCCACGTGCTTCGAAAACTTTTCGTTTCCATTTTTCCCTTCCCCACGACCTCCATCATCAACACTGATCATAGACCCTCACAATCAGCACTCACCAGAAGTGACCTGGGTTTCTGCAGGAGCAATACGCCAGCCCACTCCCAAAATTTAATGACGTAGAAACAAATCAAAATTATATCTCACCTGTTGCTCGTAGTCGCTACTAAAAAAATTTGAAACGTAATAACAAAGTCCCGAAACGCAAATACAGCTAACATACATTAAATGAACGTGTGGTTGTACGCACGAGACTACTGAAAAACTGGAACACAGCGTAAAATTGTGAAATATGTACACACAAATTTATCCTACAAGAGAAAATTCGTGAGAAACTTTTTATGGTCCACAAAGTCTCTCAAAATCTGAAAGAAGTAATCATAGTTTTAAAAAATTCAACTTAAACCGGCATCGCTTATATACTTAGATAAGGCTAAATTTTTTTTTTAAATAAATGGGATTAAGTCCTTTGCCGTTAGAGGTCAGTTGAAGGTTACACACATTTAAATATCTTTCTATTACTAGCTTATATTGATGAAAGTTGATCTACAAGGCAATACTCAGAATGAAAAAAATCTTTATTTCAATAACGTCGTATCTATGTTTCCCTGTTTATCTATGTTTCCATCTATATATTTATGTTTCCCTGCCTGCGTATGTTATTTTACCTTCACTATAAAAATTCCTCACCAAAAAATGATATATTACCCTAATTCTCTAAGCTTTCCCATCCCTACTCCCATATTAGCCGAGGGACGAGTTGGGACATTAAAATGGCACATTTTGCTTTTTTATTGGAACATGATAAGTACGGTGTATGCATTTATTCAGCACATACAGGAAACTTACGGCGCATTTATGGGCCTATTCTGTTTTTGTGTACTTTTTAGCAATATTTTGGCTGTGAGATGCTCTGACTGTTATTCTGGCTCTACATTTTATAGACTGAATCCAAATTAAATTACTTTGTTTGTATTTTACTTTGTTTATACTAAATAACACATGGAAGAGCCTGCTGTATTATAAATTTCAAAACAGCGTGTTTTTTCTATATATGTATCGATTAATTGTTCTGATAATCGATTTAGTACTTCATATTTAAGAGATGATGACGGTGTGACAGATGGTAGGTAATAATTATTTATTATCTTATGAAAATACAGATTAAAAACTATGTGAGAACAATTAGCTTCATAGATTAGCTGTCATTTGTTTAAAGCCATTCAAAGTTCCGTGGGCAAGTTCATTTTAAAATAGTGAAATTCATTCAATAAACCAATGTCATTGGATAATAACGAAATAATGTATACTGTTTATAACAGACGATGAATATCGTACGATTGTTTCAAAATCGGAAAGACTATTGAGCACTAACAGGTCACAAGAGAGTGATAACTCGGCGGGACTAGAATTCACCGTTCGTGATGTAAACCATTAGGACGCGACGTGTCCGATGCGTCACGGGAATGGCTGTTCGTACCATATTTGTCGTAGTTATGTATAGATCAATCACGTAGCTAATACCCTGGATCTGTGTGGAGATTCTGTGCACGTATGTACGAGACTTCAAATAAATTTAATTTTCAACTTTGGAAAACTGAACACCTCGTCTACCGAAACGATGGGTAAATGATCTGAAGACTAGGTAACTAGCTAACTATGGTACAAAACAGAGTCTTGGAGCAAAATGAGTAAGGCTTATGTCAAACAATTGTACTCAAAAGGGCTGGAGAAAAAAAACTAAGTGCTTAACTTTAACTTTTATTTTATATTTCTCTTATATAATATCTTAGTTTTAAATATGATCTATTGGTAGGAGAATAGAAGGAATATGTATAAAAATATCAGTATTAGCTTAGCTTTTTGAAAATTTTTTGGATTTAATTTAAGTTAATGAAGTAAGTTTAAAAGTAAGGTTAATAGTAAGTTTACTAGACATACTTCTTGATGCTTCTAACAGAGATAAACCCTCTCTCTCATACTTTAGTATTTAATATTTTTTTTGTGCAGTAAAGAGTTTGTACATAATAAGATAATAACGGTACAATCACACCTATTATATAGTTCAAATTAAGCACCACTAAGAGCCTCTGTAATAACTTCGAAATATATATAGTGATAAATATCAGAAATATACGTATTCATCGTACAAAAGACTGCCCCTACCGGGTTTCGATCCTGGGAACTCTGGCTTAGTGACTACCCAACATAACGATGGCTATTAAAACTCAAAGGGCAAATCGGCAATCCTAACAGTAGCATATCCGCATATCCTGCAATAAAATTAATAGCACCGGTTCATACTAACACAAATGCAATATTACCACTATTTACATCACCAAAGCACCTTATTAGTATTTAGATAATGCAATTAGAATTGTACAAGAAAGTCACAACATCAAACGTATAGTTGCCAACTAACTGTAATGCTCCGTACTTTAACAACTAAACCATTCTATTTTCCAAGATAGCTTTAGGTAGGATAACAGAAAGGACCCAGTTTTAAGTCTAGAGCGCCGTGTAATTAATAAACCTAATTTGCATATAGGTCAGGAGAAACATTTTTAATTAAGGCATTTGGAGCGGTACAGGAAACGAATTTGTAAAAACACTTTTATGTAAAATATAAATAATACAACCTTTTTCAAATATTCAACCGAAAAATAACAGCGTTTAAAACTTTATTATCAAACAAAATGTCAACAGAATTTTCGTATTTTTCATCAGCTAAAAACTCAAAGCATACACATTTTTTCAGCCACTGCCCCACTATCATATCTATCATAAGAAAGCCTCGA
The DNA here is from genome assembly GCA_943193645.1 of Acentria ephemerella. Lineage (NCBI taxonomy): Eukaryota > Metazoa > Arthropoda > Insecta > Lepidoptera > Crambidae > Acentria > Acentria ephemerella. The sequence continues at coordinate 1,771,672 of OW971894.1, forward strand.
CCAGGCTATCGATTGGTCTATCTAATTTTAAAGAAAGCTTTTTAGAGTTTACCCAGCTTAAAAAACATCTATAAATGATTCAGCAGATTGTAGCAGCAGCAATATTAAGCTAAGCAGCATCAGTCAGAAAGAAACGGAAATAATAATCAAAAACACAAAATTAAAAGTGGTACGTAATAAAAAATAAAAAAAAGAATTTGTATTTAGAAATAGTGTTCAAATATATATTCAGCAAAACTTAACAAAGCAAGCAAGCAATCATACTGAAACAGCTAAGAGAGGTACAACAAAAATGTTTGAAATTTATTAAAAGTTCCATGATTTGCAAACACTTGTATTTTAAAATTTAAACCACGATTCAAATTTTAATTAGTCTACGACAGTATTTAAACTGTGAAAAAAATTAATTCTATTCGGGGAAGAATAGATCACAATTACTCTGGACCCGGATGTTTCTGAGAGTCATGAAATTCTCTTTGAACATTCTTGGCATCGCATTGTAAAGAGAAAGATAAAAACGTTTGAAACAAGAATCTCGATGAATTTTGTTCTAAAATAGTAATCTAATTTTAACTTTAGGTGGCAATTTAATTTCCGGTATTTAGGCTTTAGCTTCGATCTGTTAAAGATACAAATAACTCTGAAGGCAATGATTTCTGTTTCTGAAGTCTTTGATAAAAAAGCCCAAACAATTATCTACAATCGAATACCATATGATTTTATAGGTTGACAATATATGAAGACAAATGCTGGTACAACGAAGACAATGCAGTCTCTATCACTCACAGCTTCCATTTTTCCTGGTCCTTGACTAGCTCTTAACGTTTCGTTTGATGAAGACACTAAAAACAATTGGCTGTCTTTCTTCTCCACTTATCCTTTTCTTTGGGTAGCCAGAACTTCTCAAGATAATCAAAATCCTTCATTAATACCATTCAATACGGAAAACTCTGCGTTAGATCGATAAGTATGCATTAAAATTTTTATGATGGCAACGAAGTTATTTACATTATATGTAAGTAGCTTAGAAATGGAAACTGTATATCTATGTAGTATATTGCTGGACTTTATGAGTTGTCGCGATAGAAAGAGGTACGAGTTTATGATATAAGTTCAAGATAATATTCAGAGCATCCTTGATATTACTGCAATATTCACTTTGCGCGTGGACTCTACATCACATTGTGTGGATTCACCTATCATGTCTTTTGAAAAATAGCTTCATCAGGTATTCAAAATACTACCCGGTAATTTATTAAACATGATTAGCGCAACAATGGCGGTTGAGTCTATCCGCAAACCCTTGCTCGAAACAAAGTAAATTCCAAAAACTAAAATGAAATATTTAATTAGCGCGAAAATTCCTTTCAACCAAAAATTAAATTACTCTCTCAAATGCTCGTAAACTAATTGAATAATTAAAATTTTAATTGAATACATTCACGGTCTTAAAAGAGGCGCTATAAAAACTAGAGGAATCTCAAGTTTACGGCTGATTAACGAATCTTGAAGTTACTGGCTGAATTAACTCCTCTGCTATGAAATGTAAATTGGTTTGTTACTTCGCTTGAACTGATGTGTTTACTGTAGCACTTATATTTATAATGCTTTCATATTTAAATGAAGACTGAAAATATTTGCTTCTACAACTCGAAATGTATGTATTTTAGATTTGAGTCTTGGTCCCATGGGAAAAATTTAATTCGAGGAGGGGACCATATTTTTGTAATAATAAATATATAGAAACATATTGATGTACACATTGTAGGTACACATTCCTAAGGTCAATCAAATTACTACAACAATAATTTTGCTATAAGATAAACAACAGACCGCGTAGGCTCGACTAAAATGGATTAGGCTCCACGATTTTCTTACATTCCGAGATAATTTCCCTCAGGAGCTGGTGTCCAATCAGACGGATGTTACTACATAACCTCGTAAGGTGTTACGTCTCTTGTTATATTAAGCATGCTATTTAGGTCCTGGGGGGTAACAATTGACTGTGTTGCCAACATTAATTTCACACTGACATCTTACATGAAGGCCAAAGCAGCAATGACCTAGTTTAGCATACAGTTGAATTTTTACAAGACAGTTATGGCATGATGGCCTGAGCCCTGAAAAATTGTACTGAAACACGGTTATATACGAGCGGTTCCTGTTGAAAGGGTTTGTAGTCTTGAAACCGTCAAATTAAATTGTTTATATAACATAACATGACATTACTACCTGAGTAAGACTGAAATTTAATTCTGTACACTATACATAACCAGTATTTCCTTTGAATCTACCTGATACAGGATATTCTCTTTCAGGTACCATCGCTTATAGATAGTTGACATATTTAACGATCAATTCGGCATGACCAGAATTAATGAATAATATCTCCCATTGCACCGAAATACATGGAAGTGCTTGACACTAGAAATAGGATGGTGACGGTACACGGTCAGATGTCTTTACAAGCAGTTCTATCATCATGCAAGTAAGGGAGATAAAGCAGAGGAGATATACTAGGTACTACTACAATGAGTGGTTCTGTTAAGATATCTTCAAATTAAATAATGGAATCTTAGAGCATCATAAAGGTAACACCCTGTCTGCGTTCCACCGTGGTTTGTAAATGCTTCTCATTTTATATCTATTCCACTTAAATTTCGTTTTAACGATGACGTTTTGTGCCAGAAATATTGGAGACACACGAACAAGACACTTCTTAAAGAAAAAGACAAAATACGGTCTTTATTTAAAAATTAGAAAAAAATATATAAGTTTAGTAAAAATAGGAATTATGTGAAAAAACAGGAAGACTGCTCCAGGTTGCAAATACAGAATGCCAAAAAAATAATATTTGCCTAGTATTGAAGTAGGGTTTACATGTCTTACTTCACATTTCATATTGCGAAACATGCCTAGGTTACTATAGGGTGGGAAAGAGATGGATACAGACTAGAAAACCTCCTCGTATACCGAAACTGTTGAGGACCGCTCAATGCACTTGATGTCGACCCCAACCGGTGTAAGGTTCTGTTCACAAACGGGTCCAAACGGCGTACCTTGGACAGGCACTTGGCGAGCACGAATCAACAACCGGAACAACTTTTAGAAATATAGCTAAAAGTAAAATAAAGTATAAAAACTAGACGGCTTAGAATTATACATTAATGAAGTCTATAATTCATAAAAGTCCATTAAAGTTATATTTAGTTCATTGTTTTGTTTTGCTCATAAAGCTATTCTGAATCCGATTTTCACGTAAAAGCCTTTAAAAAGTATTCTCAGTGTTGTTTTGCTGAAAATATTGATGGTATATCTGTTTATTCATGACATTGACTGTCCTAGAAATACAAAAAGCACTTTTTGGACCGGAAAGGTGGAGTTACTAGCTATATTCAGATATGGACTCCTCTTTTGGTTATCATCAGGTGGTGTTGAGTCATTTGCTGAGCTGTGAAGTTTGGTGACTGTGCTTCGGTCAGGTTTTGAGCCAAGGTTCATCTCGGATTGGCCATTTGCATGATAACAGTCAGTAACCGTGACTGCAACCGTTCTCAAGTAACAACGCATATTGGCCTTGCGTGGTTTCGTACTGAGTCACGGAAATTTTAGCACATAGGGAGGAACATAGTAATTATAAGGATAATTAAGTCGTTTTTTGTGCATTACTAAATAAGTTATCCTTTGTTCTAAGTTCGCTTAGCTAGCTACTACCACCTTACCTCAGTCAGTCGTTGTAACAATAATGTTAGCATCATTATTGTTACAACGACTGGAAGTAAACCAATGCCACTGTGGTCGAGGAATCTAGAGAAACGCGTTTGTTTCTTCACCATCTTCAGCCTCATCATTCTTATAATTCGACATAATTAATGACTTTTACTGACTTAATTTTGACTTATAGTTATTGTATATTATTGATATATATTGAGTAAGTACCTATGTGTGTATATATTTATTATTTGTATGTAATAAATTTTATCATGTATGTATTCATTATACGTCGCCAACTTTCCTCAAGTACTTTATCTTGAATCCTGTCCATCCAAGGTTACCTGGAAGAGATCGCTTTTAGCGATAAGGTCGCCCTTTGTACAAAAGTTCTGTTCTTCTTACTCAAGGGCTTTCAGTAAATGTACGAACACGGCTTAATATTTAGCAAAGTTGAAAAAAATATTCAAATTTCAATTTAGGTAATTCAGAGGACCGGTTCATTTATTCGATTAGCTTGAATTAAACCTCGCGACAAACTTTCGTATCATATTAATCGTGTTATAAAATATATGGGTTTGATTCAAAATGTTTATATTTTATTCTCTTCAGTAAATTTAAACAAAAGCTTGCTTACTTAAATGTTTATTTCTACTTTTGATTTGTTTTTATTAATGACGGGCTATGACTTGATCTCACTCTTACTCGAGGAGAGATTAAAAGGGGGGTGACAATGTAGCTAGCTTAGTCAGAAGGTGCAGGAGGGTGTGACGGATAAAAAAAGAGTATCAAATCCTGTAAATAGAACCTAGCTTATAAGTAAAATATAGAATTAGTATTTTCAATTGATTTATCAATTTTTATTAGTCATAAGGTTACCTAATAGTCATTATCAAACTGAGCTTAAACCAAATTATCATTTTTTCTTTAGTTATTTCTCCAAGACAATTTTTGATAGATAACAAGTTGTGGAGGCTTAGTGTTTTATATATATAATTAAGATGAATATTTATTGCTTATTTAATTATTCCATTCCATTACCATGAAATTTCTTTAATCAAATATGATCCAATATTGGTCCAAATGGTAATCCAAATATGGTCCAATATTTGTTTGTTCCCAATTTAAAGTAGTGTGCTTGAACGGTCGGACGGTATTCGGTTGGGCTTATTTTAATGTTTTACGTGAGAAATAAGACCTGAAACTGATTAATGAAAATTAAGGAACATTTAATTAATTTAAATCTGTCATCAAAAAGTGGTTCATATTGTTACGTAACCGCGACAAAAGACGCCTCATGACATCTATCAATTTCTTTCGATTCCAACCTGTTACACGTCAGATATCAACGATTTATCAAAAGTAATGTCAAAATAGTCCTCATACAAGACCTTAAGGGCTCCAGAGATTTATACAGAAGCCCCTTAAAAGAATCCCCCAGGGAACACTTGACATATTTATCACCCTCCGGTTTTTTTCAATTAAGCGTCCAACAGGTCACGCTTTATGTCATTTCAAGAAAATGTAGGTTAGCGCGAAGGAGAAATATTTCGGCGCTTATTTAAAAAATGTTCGTCACATTTTAAGCTAAGTTTTTTGCAGCATAAAGTTGTGATTTGCTGTTGTGATTTCACTCGTTTTTCAGACTGTTCTTTTTGTATCTTCATTTATACACAGGAAATATAAACTGAGTTAAATATACATTTCTTTTCACGGAATCCACTCAATATTTTTGACTTTAGACTCATTAGATGCCAGAACCTTCGAGACCACTAAATGAATTGCATTTAGAACCTTTGTAAATATCTCTAAATTTTATTTGACATATAAATAAGGTAAATATGCCGCAAGTGTAAGACTTGTGCTTCATAAAGTTAGAAGTTTTTTAATTTTATCTTCAGACGTACCTACTGATATCGTAATATCGTCATCTTCGTCTATCCTTTAAATATTTGAAGGATTCACTATAGCGGTAGAATTTATTAATTAATTTACTACTCATTTTACTTAACTTCGTTTAGCTTTAGATACTTCACTTGTGTTAAAACTTATTGGTAGTAAAAACAAACAATTTTAAGCCAGTTTAGCTTTTCATTTCACTGTTACTTTTATAAGTGTTTTACCCTTACCCAGTTTAATTCAAAGGTTAACCTTCTAAATTATTTCATTAAAAACCTTTTATGTCCCACACCCTACACGGGAGAATCACTCGAGGATTGGACACTTGCCTAATCGGCTTGGTAAATGATAGTGGCTCACGTAACTACAAATTCATATGTCGTCTTTTAAATTTGCAAGCCATATTGTAAGATGGCAATGCCATGGTTCCTCATTTTTTCTTCCGAATTAACGCATTAAACAAAATTAGATTTTACCTTACTCGTAAAGTAGATCAACCGTAAATACATGCGGTTAAAGATGTTAAATCGTCCGTTTCACTTCAAACGAATGCAGTCGATATTGTTAATCCTAATTTAGAATGCCAGAATTAATTGTGAAAACAGTTTATCCCGCTCACTTTGTATTAAAACTCTTCAAAACAGAAAGAGGCAGAAACGCTGTCGATGGTGAGGGGAATTATGAATAAACGCTAAATTTTTGAGCCTTATATGTTGGAGTATTTGGATAGTTTTCGGAGAAGGACTATCTCGAGGGACAAAGTTTTTGCAATTGCAAGTTGAGATGAAAATTGCTTGTGCCTTCAGATATTGATATCGCTTTCGTGCCAACGACAACATTTTTCACTAGGGTGAAAAGTTACAGCCCGTTGGTAGATTTTCTATTGATAAAAAATAATTTCAAAATGTATATATATATATAATAATATTGAATTGCGAGATTTTACCTTTTTTTATAAAATTTAAATTTAACATTTCAATAAATGTATGAAATATATGTAAAAAGATATACCGACTAGAAACAAGACATAACATCTATTGACGGAAATCGTTGGAGGCGGATTTGATTCCAGTCTCAGGTTAATTATTATGATGTTAAAGTGCCCTGTTTTACTTTAATTAAATTAAATTAATAAAACGAGGTTTTCTGTACCAGATAAATATTTTTTCTTATTAATTAGGAATAGCAAACAGCCTTAACAATATGTTTACAAAATGATGCAGTTTCGCCATTTCTCTAGTCGACCAAAATAGTTATCCACAAATTCCTCTTTTTATCAAGATGACACTCGACTTTCCATTATTTAAGAACAGAACAGAGCAAATACAACAATTCCTTAACCTTAACAGATGGAATTACAGAAATATTTAAAGTCGTGAATTAATAAATATAAACCTAATTCACTCTCTTGACCCCTCTTTAATTTTACTTAGAAATATTTTCTTATTACCAATATATGGGTCAATTAAGAATTTATTGTTAGAAATGCTAATAACCCTTAAATTGGCAACCATATTAAGACTATAGGAAGCACTTCGACATAAGCTAAGTGAAATCCATCACTGGCCTAATTAAGAATGTTTTAGTAACATATAGGTATTGTAGCTGGTTTAGGTATTGGTATCGCTATGTATAATTAAATAGTTTAAGGCAAATTTACGTTAGAAACAATTTCCGCTGAGCCACCATCTCTTAACCAACTAATACCTTGAAATCCAGAAACGAATAAACGACTTAACACCGTTCAATAGCACAATTGAGATTCAAATCTATATTTATCCTTTCAGAGTCCAGATTATCCGGATTCCAACGAATCTATATATTTACATGTCCTATCACATAAAGTACGTAATACAGAACCAACGAAACGCGAAATATCTCGCAATAACTGAGCTTTAATCAACTAAAATTTGTTTTATATAACGATTTTGAATTAAACCGAGTTTTTATGAGTTGTGATGAGAATTTCTATTGAAAATGCTCAGTGATTGCTAAAAATTTGGATTAGAAATTATATTTAATTCCAAAATTCTCAAAACCACAAATCACGCTATTGAACAATGAGACATCAACCGTAGATTTTTTATGGGCAAAGGTCGAATTTATATTTTACTTATTACGTACACGTATACCAACATTACTCACATTCAGTGGGAATGTTGGTAATATTGGGAAACACTAAAAATAACTGATATGATTTGAAAACGCTTTTCCATTGCGATTTCAAAGTTACAACATAGTGCAAATTGTTCAGTTACGACCGTTCTCAATATTCTATCGACAGGCCTACCACATTTTGGAAATTGCAAGCTGTTATTTTAAGTAAATCAATAAAGTAAGCAACAAAACATTTAAATTATTGATAAATATAACAATAAATAAATAAGAAAATATATAATAATACAAATATCAACATTTTTTTTATATTTATATTATTATACCTTTTCTTTTATGCATTGAATAAATGATTGCATTTGCTTGAAGAACGTTGAAACTCTCATCTGTACTCTATATTTATAATCTTCACTTTGCCAATTTTCATTAAAATCATTAAGGTAATTTACCTCACCATGCCTGTCTACAAACACTACATAATTCAAATCACAATTACGTAGACGGATTCGCGGAAGCAACTAATAAACCTGATGGAAACAATGCTGAAATTAAGTTACTGTTAACAACATAGGAAGATGAACAAAAGAAGTGCAATAACGGCTCTTGTTGCGACTACATAAAGACTATCAAGAGGTAGAATGTTGTTCTTATAGGCTGTGCCTTGTATATAACGAGATCATCAGAGAGAATATGTAATAGAAATGCTAAATATTAATGGATTGTTTGATCGGAATACTTAATAAGTATTAAGAATATCTTGACAGAATAATATAAATTGACTTGATGTTGTTTTGCTTCCATTATGTTTAGAATGATTTTTCTTAAACATGAGAAGCGTAGTAGTTGCAATAATTGGTGTGAGAACAAAGTGGACATTCCTGTTTTACTGTAATTCACTTATTTCTCTTCAGATTCCTTTTCCTTACTTTGTGATATCCTTATTACATTTAAATAATAAAAACGTGAATTGTGTTTTTTCTGAATATCTAAGTCTTAATAACATGAAGTTATAAATTTATCTTATATGCTTTTAAACTCTATTGATGCTTATATATATTATATTCGTGTTTCATTTCAAATTCGTTTCTCTATTTTTACCCCATCCTGATTAATGCACAAGCCTTTTACAGCCAAACTAGAAAAAATGTGGACCTTTCTAGTTAAAAACCTATAAGCGATCATTAAACCCCTTGATTGAAGTATTAAAATCAACTGGCCAACTACTACACTATATAGGTTTACCTTGTTGGTTATATTTAAATGACCTCATAACTAACCTGTGTGTTATCACTAGTGCTGTACTTACACATAATTTCCAGTTCCTGACAATATCCGATATAATTTTAAAGTAATAACTACGGGCAAGCATACCCCTAAGGTCGCCCTTTGTACAAAATTAGTTAAAAGTTTTTTTTGTGTTTAATTTTTTGAATTGGCTCATGTACAATAAAGATATATTCTATTCTATTCTATTCTATCATATAAAAATTAATTAAGGTAGCAATATCAATAAATTATTGTTAAACCAAAAGTTACATTCCCTTAAAATCAAGAGAATATATTATTTTACATTGACAACATAAAAGAAAAGTTACCTTACACTCTGTAGATTTAACTTGCTGCAAGAAAAACACCATAGTCGCGCATTTTTAAGTAATCTATACAATAGTGGTAATTCCCCTGTCCATTGCTTTAAAATCTAGTGAAAATATTACTACATTTAAAAATTATAGCTGGGTTACAGATGTGAAAGACTATAAAAGAGTTCATGTGTATTTAACGCCCCAGATTTTTATGGCTTTTGGTACATTTATCTTCTCTTTTGCAAGTTAGTTTATCTTATCAAACATTACTCCTAAATTCTAAATCATAAGTCAGTAACTTCAGATAATATCCGAACATATCACCTCACTATGACTATAAAACCTTACGAGTTTTACCTCGGAAATTTGATTATATATTGGACCAAAAATATAGGTCTGTATTTGTTGATGATGCAACTATATACCTTTACAACTTGGACCCGAACAAACTGTTAACTCTTTCTCTCTCTTTCTATTTATTTTTAAATTGCATGATAATATTCTAGAAACTAAACTTACTAATATCGCCCAACTTTAGGGTAGGCTCGAATCCCTCGGTGGGGATGTATATGTTGATGATGATGATTCTAGAAACGATAGTGTTTGCTTCCATTCTTGGTCTTGGTCTTTACTGAATACACGCAAAAAGCAATTAACTAAAACGTGTGTCTTGTTAAACATAACAAAAACGATCTAGCACATGATAAACATGAAGCAACGTATGTCGAATGCCAAGCAGCGCATGCGCACGTGTAGGCGTGTACGCTCCATCATCCGGAGAACCACGTAGTGGCAATAATATATTTTTATTAAAGCAATAGTCGCAATCAGTAGTTGCCTCTAATCATCCATAATATACGGCCAACTGTTTATTCTCGTTATTCCAATCCATAATCTCTGGTTAAGTCTTAAGCTTTTGATTAGCCAGCCAAACAGTTCGTGTGAGAATTTTCTTAGTTGAAAGACAAGGATGGTATTCAGAAGTCGCATTAAGTTTAACATTTCCCTGGCAAAAACAACTTAAAACTGCGTTTTTCACCCCAATTTTTTTTTTCTATCTTTTAAGAACATTGTTTTCTGCCAATTGAACGATGTAAGTGGCTAACAACGATGTCTTGTTATACAAAAATTGCCATAGACTATATATATTCAATTAAATTTCCTAATGTTTTTCCTAAACTAAACATAAACTTGCTGATGAAGAATGGTACGAGTAGCACTGAGTAAATTGAAAATAATGTTAGGCATACATAATGTTAGGCCATACATTTCAAAGTAGAAGGCAGTTATTGACTTTTTTGTTGCTCAATAGAAACAAATTAAATCGTAATGATTAAATTTGAATATAGAATTACAATTGTATAATAATTGAGATTTTTTGGCGGGTGATTTGATGGTGGTAGGGAGCTGTAGTTCATTTATTTTGTCTTAGCGTAGTTTTTAACATGAAAATGGTGTTTCCTGGACCGTTATATCGTGCAATCATTTAGTGACATTGTCAGCTCATATTTTTACAATATCATACCATTTCATTTCCTCTTCGTTTAATTTTTCATAAATCATCGATAGAAGTGGCGTTCAAAATAAAGATATCGTAGATACATAATTATAATTAAGTATTCTTATTAATATGATTTAATGAAAGATACCATAGCTACTATTTACTATTTCACAATGATATTGTTGATTATCTGTCATTTAATTGACATCATGAATCAGTCAATCTCAAATGTTGCTACCTGATTTAACAAAAGATCCAATTTTGATAAAAGGGTTAAACTTCAAGCAGATCTTCCGCTAATGTCTTAAAGTTAAGCAAGATTGTGTTTAATGCTAAATAAAATTGTGTTTAATCCCTTGACAAAATGAAATTAAACTCGACGAACCGTGTCGTCATCAAATTCGTCTTTAAAGTGACATTTAGATATTTCAGAATCTCATTTGATTTGGCTTTCGGAAGCTAATTTGAATGCGGAAATGAAACGGATTCTTTAAATTATCCTTCAAATACCAAAATTAAATCCGCATAAAGGCATATTTAATTTTGGTACCTATAAGTAAATAAACTAGATTTTTCCTCGTTAGTCATAAGTAGCCGCTCGCTACTCCCGCACTTTGTCGACGTCGACCGTGACATCTGCGACGATTAAACTGGAGTTGATAATATTATTATGAGGAATGCCAAAGTTTTCCATTTTTAAATCTGTGGAGTAGGCGTAATGAATGGCAATGGACAACATATTTTGTTTATGTTGATGGTAACAGTACTAACCAAAAACATATCAATATAATCTTAATTGGTCATTTATTTTCTATAAAAAACATTTCTCCTTTAGTCTCTAGACAGACTGCAACTAGAGTACCATGCCACTTGCGATCGGATTTTTTGAATTGGGAGGCAACGGTATCATTGCAGTTGCATGTTATATATAGCATGTTAGTGGATGTGCATGTGTGTTTATGCTGCTTAAATGGAGTCTACCTATCCAAAGCCTTATTAAAGATTTTTTGCATCTATTACATCTTATATTTCTTTAATGACTTTGAGTATAACCTTGATATTCTTATTACGAGTCCAATTTTTTAAAATTCCTTTTAACGTCTTTCTAGCAATAGGTCTATCTTTTATTAAGATTTCTTTGAACTACTTTATCGCGTCCTCATCTATCATTATTGTTTTATTCTGCATCGGATTCAAGTTTATCTCAATTTCTTCAATCTCACTAATGACTAAAATATTTTGGCAGTTTACACATTCTTATCTAGATCAAGTTAATATAAATGAATAATTATTGAATTGAGAAACTTAATTAAAAATAGGATCCAATTGTTGAAATCATCAAAGGTCTGTGTGTGATTCTCAATAATACAATGAAGGTAGGAAATTTCAATTCCAATAACGTTGTGCCATAGCATTAAATTGTAACGAATTCTAATCGCGTAGCTTTTCAGTTAACTGTACTTTGAATAGAAGCAACAAGTACGTAAATTTAATTTCGGAGACGTTATCAACCCGCTTCGAGGTGACGAGTTATTAAGCTCCTTTGTGAGTCTATCGGCAAGTAATATGTCAAATTTACTGAAATTATCTTTGGGAATCCTACTCAAGCACATAGATCCAGTGGAGCATTTGAAAAAATAATTATATATGGGAAATGGGGACTTGATACACGTAAGACTAATAATGATGTTGAACAACACGTGACATTAGGTAAGTTGTATTCAATTTTCGATCTTAAACACGTTCGGCTTTAGGAAATGCCTCTATAAATTGTATATCATTCCTTTCAAACTGTCTTAAATAAGTTTATTTCATAGTTCTCACTATTGCTCTCCTTTTATTATTCCATAATGAGTAAGGATAATCTGAACATAAATTTAATTTATGTGAGACGTTAGAATACGACCCAATATCAATACAAATTTCATATCAAGTGATGTCACAGGTATGTCCTTAACATATGTTTTTGAAGAAGTGTTGGATATAAAATCAGGTTAGCAGGCAACTCAGAGGTACATGTTAACAGAATTTGGTACTGTATAACTTATAAAACTACAATATCTGAAAATAAATCTACAATAAAACTCATATAAAAATTTAATATGTACTTAACCACACCTACTTACTGTCGCTATATATAAAAATCTCGTGTAACTGTCTTTGATATCGAATTCCAACGAAACGGCTTAACCGATTTTTATGAAATTGTTCGTATTCATTTCGTAGATCTTAGACTATTTTTATAGCCTTAGATGATGTGACGTGGATTAAACTTGCTGTGCTCAAAACTATGTTAGTAACGAAAAATGTTGGCTTGATTTTCGATCTTAAAGGCTTATTAGAGGCTATCTCGAGCAGCAGTAAGTAGACCATTACATAATACCATCAGGTAAATCACATTAGTTGCATTTGTGGGTAGTTTCCTCGCATAAATTGCACAGAACACCACGTTTGGATTTACTTAGTATTTCTGGGTAATATCTATAAAACTACGTTGCCTTCTATTATCTGGTGAATTACTCCAACAGAACCCAGATCATTATTACGAAAGACAATGGAGTTACCGGGGAAGTCCCCTGTAACTGAGTGAGTATTCTCAGTGCCGCTGAACGCCAGACGTTGTGAGGCACATACACGCCCGCTGCTTATTTTAAATACTTTGGGATTGGTTTTCTGTATATCCAAATACTGGTCTTATTTGTTTGCTTGATATTCTTTGATAAAAATGAATAGTTCTTACTTTTTCCTATATATATATAGTTTTAGTTTACTGAAACAATCTTCTATATCGCGATATTGTGGCTCTGTTGTTCCCATATTTGAAAATACCAATCGAGTACCCTCACAATTCTCTCCCGCTCTAAAAGCATTGATTAAAATGAACAAACTCTTTGCTTAGTTACTCCCCATTAGAGACCAATTCAATTTGCTTCAGAGGCACGATTCTCCTTTTTAATCAAGTCCAATTAAGTCGCGGTTTACGACGGCACGGTGAATAAACAGACTTTTATAGATATGGATGTGTTTTAGAGTTACGTTGAAACTTGTACAAATCGAAATAATCTTGTTTTATATTTGTCACAAGATCTAAGAGTATAAACGGCCTTTCCCAATTTCTTTAAATTCTATTTTCTCATTATGAATATGATCGCTAAAAGCGCCTTGTCGTTTTAATCGACAAGGTCGCCTTTAATAAGATTATGATAGCTTTCTTTTTTACAATCATATTGTCTTCTCTTTAACTGTTATTGGTTTAGATTCTAATTTACGTAACTAAGATCACATCTGATCCTATCGTAAGCAGCTCAAAAAGCTCCCTAACTTAAAAAGTAGTGTTGGGACCTCCACGTTTTATCGATACTTTTCAATATCGAACACGTTCAAGTACTTGAAACAAAGATTAATGTATCTGGATACGTCGAATTCCTTCATTCCCCGTTCCTGCAATAAATTCTACCTCTATATTCCCGCTTCGTACGGGTTTTACACCACAATCCCTTACTCTTATGGCAATCTCTGAAAACCATTACCTTCTCATATCCGAAAATCGGTCAATGAACTCCAAATTAAAAATTATGTATAATGGTCAAAATCGTATAAAATATTTTTTATATCGTCTTTTATTTATTTGTATTCTTAATTGTAAATATTGAAAGTATTAAGTAGAAAGTAATTATAGGTTCTTATAAAGTTACGGATAAGTTTAAGTTTATTTCATAGTTTAACTTTAAATTACCGAAGTCTCTAATGGTTGACTGGTAGTTATTAAGACCACCTATTGTGCTTTTATGTAATGATCAATAAATAAATATATATGTAACAAATGCATTGCATTAATATTCAGATTTGACATGTGTTCTCTAGAATCAGACTATAATATAAGTTATATATTTTAACTTATTATATTTCTTAATAAAAGGACGCGAGGCAAGATTGTTTCTAGTTCTGTTTCAGTAAACACTTAGCTAGATTCCTGCTGACTTTAGACAGAATTAATCTCAGTGCGGAACCCACTTTATTCTCGAGTACACTTGCTTGTTTTTCCTTTGATACAACCATTTCCTCTAAGTCTTTACATCTCTAAACGGAAACATGACATTAAATATCCTACTGCAAACGGTTCGAGGATTAATTACGTAACAACAGAGTATACAAATTGATGTTGTCAATTTTTTAACTGCTTCAGCTTTTGCGTTTTTATGCTCTTTTGACTGCTTAAGCAATGAACAATTGAGGTTTTTAAAAAGGTTAATAAAAAGAACTATAATGATGCGACAAGAAAGATTTTCGAGACAAATTGTAATCATGTCACAACAAAATCATGTCATATGTCATGTCACAAGTAATCATAACATAATATTTAATATGCAAGGATATACCACACCATACAAGTACCACTACACTACTACTACTTTTATATATACCATACAATATTTATACACACTGTGTGAGTGATGCAGTGGCTATATTCGAGGTTGACTGTGCAAATTATTAACAAGCTGCTACTGTACATACAAGTATTCGCATCTTTAGTCAGACGTCTCGAGCGACAATTCTCGTATAAATATTGTTGCAAAATATTTTTGCGTTATTGCCTGTTATTATTACTTATAAATAATAGTACGATATAAAAATACTAGTTGTCAGTACACTGAAATTGAAAAGTAAATTAATTATATTATTTCAATCAGCTAAAAGCTTAATAAAAAAATACGTAATATATGTATGAGTGGTTATTATTATTATTAGTGGCTTTTCCGACACAGTCAAAACGAATTTATATTTTGATTATTGGTTTTTTATTATTAATTAGTTATTTTTTAAATTCTTACTATTAAAAAAGAAGGCAAAGGGATTGAGCCCATATGTAACGATGATTCTGTAGTAATTGTTTGAATATTTTCTTTTTTAATGTAATATTTATTTTTACTATTTTCATTGTCCACAATGTAGTTTATGTATTTTAATGAAGGTACGTATTTTTTTGTTTTGTTGATAGACCATACAATTTTCTTACATAGACATATAATTAGCTTCACTACATTGACTTTGCATATTGTTTGCCATACTGTAGTAACCAAATTAATGTTACGCACAAACACTTATCTATGATTTTTTCTATTTTACACTGTAAAAATTCGGCACGTATTAATTAAATGTCAGTCGTCCGTCTTTTCTGCAGTGAGATCACTTAGTAGTGTGTTCCAATTCTAATTTTGACTGCATATTTATTTTAAAAAGGTTCACATAAATATATGAGCTGTGTGTCATTTATCACGCGTCCAATCGTCTTAGCATATCGTATATACAATATATCACCTAAAAATAACAAATTAGCCCAGTGCCAATATCATACTTGATTGATGTTAAACATACCTGAGGCATATTTCTTGGGATTTCTTCTAAGCCAATTTGGGCATATAAGTATGGCGGGTTGAGTTTTGTCGTATCCAAGTAATTAATCTTGTTTGAGAAATGGGCCGGAGGATGCAGGCCGATACTTTGATAAATAGATTTTTGCTTCTTACCAACTCCTTCGCTACGATCATTTGCAATGATCTACTTCGTATCGTTCATACTAGATATGGTAAATCGAATACATTTAGCCTTCTGACGCCTTATTTTAAAAGCCAAATAATCTATAATCCATAGTAATATATAAATGAAACTTTAGTATAAAAGCATATTTAGATTTTATTATTTTTCTATTTATACATATAGATTAACAGATGAAGTTCTTAAAATCTGCCAAAGTGCATAGTAGTTTTCGTAACAAGCAATCGAATAACTGTTAACCATAAGCTAAAGATACTTAATATCTTACCATTATACTCATTAAGAATTTAGAGATAAATTAATGATTTTACACAAAAAAATCAGCCTAGTATTTTTAACTAAAAGTAATGCCCATAAAACTCAAAACTCTGGGTTAAGAGATAGGTAATATTTTTTTTAATATATTTTAAAATGTTTTTTAGATTTTTGAGGTTTTTGTTAACTCAAATTGTAGCTTGAACCTCAATAATCACTCGGGTAAAAAAATACCGGATCCGCCGGTATGTCAGACAGATTGTCACATCTAGAAAGCTCTCGCTAAAACTACAGCGTTGTATTTTCCAATTTATCACTAAGTATGCGGGCCGCGGTGGGAAAAGGAGCAGGAGACCAATTTCTGTGAATGATTATACTTATTTGGACCAAGAAAATGTCAACTAGGGAATATCAATTTAGGTCATCTGATATTTCAGTGACAAGCTCGTTGGCATAGTGGTGCGAACGCCCTGGATTCGACAAGAAAAAAACAAATCAACATCTGCCATATTTGGTGTTTGGGTGGATCAGTCAAATTTGGTACTTCGAACCCCTCTTTGCTTTTGAAATTAAGTTAAGTCATTAAGGTAAGTTAAGTTTATCAGTTGTTACGGTAACTGCTATGGGCCAGTGTAGTGGATTTATGACCCAAACTCCTTAAATTCCCATGTAGGAAGGCCTATACTCAGCATTGGGACGTATATAGACTATAGATGATGATATTTTAGTCACTATAAACGTATTTAGCTTTTAATGAACATTGGGACGTATATAAACTATAGATGTTGATATTTTAGTCACTATAAACGTATTTAGCTTTTAATGAACATTGGGACGTATATATACTGTGGATTATGTGATTTTAATGAAAGAGTTTACTCCAGAATCAACTAATTAGTAGTAGGAAAATGGAGAATTTTGTTTAAAGTGTAATATTGTTGTCCTTGCAGTAAGTAGCCAACTGAAAAATAGTATTGAGAGCTAAAAACTAAATGCAAAAGTAACTCAGTCTGTCTTTCTTTTACGTTTTCACGCCAAAGCGGCTGAATCACTTTTGATTGGTATATCTCTTCATCCTGGCAAAGGACATAGAAAACGATTTTCATCCCGTTTAAATTAAATGCTATTCATATTCATGCGAATGGAATGGTTATAGGTATTATACAGCACGTCCCGTTGCTGAATATTGATTTGCATCGAACAGAGGAACAGTTGAGACGCCACATCGTATAAAATCGTAAAAGGAGAGCATTTTACTTCCAACCGTATTAATCGATTACTAGCCTCGTTCAAATCAATTCAATTCAGTATTCACGTTGTCCGTTGAAACTGCACAAAGGATTGAACCAACGCCGTGTCCGACATCTTTGTAGTCCAAATTGCATTACGGTAATATACAGGACTTTAGACTTTATACTTTTATCATAGAATTCAATTCTACTCGATTGAGATGACACGAATTCGATGCTATTCAAATATTTTCTACATAAATAAAAGAGCTTAAGTACTACATAGCAAACAAAAGTCTGAATAATCGTATTAAAATTGGGAATGAGATATAAATATACCTATCAACTTCTCCAACTATCAATAATTTTTATTATCTACTAACTGATCCATACATGTTCGCAATATAAAAACCAAGGTTATTCGTACTTCCCTTACGTACTTCCGTAGTTCCCTGTAACTATCGATGAAAATAGTAAGTTACAAATGAACGAATTATTTATTAATTATTTATGTACAGATTGCTAAATTGGTAAACTATTCCTAATATATTTCTTTTTGAATTGATCGGCGTGATGTCATGTACGATGTACTATGTATTTATAAGTAATGTATTTTGTAGCTAACATCAACCCTGTAAAAACTTCTTTTGCCTGTTTTGCGTCCAAGGGTAATCAGCTGAGTTATTCGTACCATCCCAGCTACTCCAGGAAGTCTCCCAGCGCCTTGACATTGCTGAACACCTCTCGCAGGCTACTCAAGTTTCCCGGGGAAGATGGCCACTCCTCCACATTCCAGTAGAACGTATGCGGCTGTTTCTTTTCCCTCCATGCATGCTCTGCATTTACGGTTATCATTGGTACCTAAATTGAAAAGGTACCTGTTAAAATTGCTATGACTAGTTAGCGCCCCTGTAATAAGGCGCAGGCGTGGTCTGTTGATCCGTATGATTGTCTTGGAGAAGCAATGTGGACTCGGGATAGTGAAAGTTTTATCTCTCTGCAGTTGTTAATAATACAAGCACTTGTTTTGCACTGACTATTTTTCTATTTACAATTGTGGTATAACATAAATACAATATGATATAAAACGTGGTATAAAAGTAGTTGGTCGTGAACAGCAGTCCTCGTTCCAATTATCCCCAAAAAGTAATTGCCCGTGTTTAGGATGCACCACCACATAGATTCAGTTAAAACCATCTCGGAAGCAACACAATTAAAAGAGGAATGACAATGACATAATGTATTTGAAGTGGACCTATCGCTTGATAGATTTCGCGTAATCTAAGAGATGTGATCGCGAAGCTATGATCAGGAATATCTCATGACACAACCACTCCCCATTCATAGCGGTCTGGCTAGTAGAGTAGTCAGTTCTACTATTATAAGTGACGTACACAATTAATAAATTTGTTTGTAGGTACTAAAATATCACCATTACTTTCTTACATAACAGTTAAATGAGCAAAATTATACTTTCATTGTCGCAGTGTTCCAATAGCTTAATTGCAACGAAACGATACAAGTGCAATTGAAAACGACGCATTTTCAAAGAATTGGAAATAAACTTATTATTACGAAGCAGAATTGCAGTTGCGATGAATTGTTTGTTAAGTTACAGCTGTGCAGTTGCGATGAAATAAGGATTAACTACTGCAAAGTGATGCAGGATACAAGTACAATTAAGAGGAAATTGGTAAGTTTCCTATATTATATACAGCAGTATTGCGATTGTTGTAGTTGCAAACCAACTAAAAAAGATTTTCAATTGCAAGCCAAAAGAGTCTAATCACTTTAAGGTGACAAAGTAACTACGACGAAGCAGAGGTGCAGTGAAGTAAAAACGCAGTTTCAAAAATTTATATTTCTATTTGATTTCAAATAAGTAGAAAATGATGCTAAGTTTTAAATTTTTTTAGAGTAAATATAGAAGCGTTATTTGAGATAGAAAGGGAACAAATAAAATTATATTTGTCATAAACTAATGAAATAAATGTTACAAATGTATATTAATTTCTGTCCTTTCTGTACCTTTGTGGCGGCCTCTAAGTTATCTGGAGGCCTCAATAACAACAAACAATAGAGTTATAGCCTCGCGACCAACGCCGGAGGCTGTTCCGGCCGAAGGTTCCGGAGTACTCTTCCTTTTTGCCTTTGTAAGCCGTAGGGTCTAAGATGTTTTGCTAAATAGTGTTTGCATAACACTAAGTAAGTGTTTTAGTTAAATAGGAAGCTGTTAACATTAACTTGTTTGAGAGAGTTACGTAAACAGTCCATATTTGTGTGTATGTAAATTTATGATAACTAATATTTGAGTTGTAAACCTTATGAAGTACCTACTCATATTTCAATTTGAATGTTAACATGAAACAATTAGAGGCAGTCCATGCCATTGTTAATTTTTATATTCCTAACTAATTCATACAGTAGACAGCATCTATTGCATTACCCTTTGACTAGAAACAATGTATCTCAAAAAAGCCAACTGTTCCGTATATGTAGAAAATATAATATTGTATGAAAGGATCTTGACATATTTCATCCGAATGTAAAATCTTTTCAAAAAGTATCAAGTGTTCAGAAATTTTGAGTCTGCTATTAAATAAGAAACAAATTAATTGTCAGTAGTGAAGCATTAGATTTAGACTACGTATTTAATATAAATACAAATTTTATCAAATAAATATAAGGTACAGTATGTATTGAGATGTAATTATTATTTGCATTAGTTACTTTGCGTGTAAATAAATAAATAATTATATTGTTGAATTTGATAAAGTTACTTTGGGTTTGAATACATTAAAAAATAGTAAAAATACTGAGAAAAAAGACAAATGAAAGTAGAAGAGTTTCTACTATATATGAATAATTTTACACGTTGGACGTTTCCATATATTCCAAAGTAATCATTATCAAGAGCTGGTGTTATAGATACTAGACAACGTATATATTAATATTAGCACACAATAACAAATACTAATTTATAAAAAACAACAAAAATAATATCAAGATAAACATAATTACATAGTTCATTACAAACACTTTAGTAAGCTTACTTTTATCCGACGTTATAGTTACAATTACAAAAGTTCTAATCTCTAAATTGTGACGCTCTATTTTTCGTTTGAAATGAACTTTAATTTTCCAATAACACAAATTTAATTCTTGTGCATTAATAAAGTTCTTAAACTATTACATAATATGGAAAAAAGAGAACACTACAGCCTCGACCAAACTCACTATGGCTGTTTTGACTTGCAAAAAGAACGGACAAATTACAAAGCTATCCATAGTACCTTGCGACTCTGCCAAGCAATTCAATTTTCATTTTAAAACGAATTTTAAAAATTTACACGTCGTCAACAATTGTAATCTGGTTATATGACATTCAAATCACTAAACAGTTGTGTTGCGGGTACTTACAACTTAATATTGTTGGAATAAACGTGAATTACTCTGTAAACATACGATGACAAATTGCGTTTGTAACCTCTGTGTTATATAACTTCAGAAATTTTATTGCATTTTCCAAGTAAAATTTTGTTGAATCTATGTATTTATTTTACAGGCTTGCTTATACTTAAAGATTATTATTTTTATATTACGCTATCTCGATCTTTGTAGCAGCCTTAGCACCTTACAATTTATTACAAATAAGCTAAAAGTGCGTGAAGTGAGCTGTTAATTCAGGATAATGGCGATGTTCTAAAACTTATTTATATAATAAAAATTCTTTTCAATTTTTCTTTAACTGTAAGAAATCAATAAATTAATCTATTCTTCTAGATTCTATTCTGAGCCGTTCTAGTTTATTCTATTTTATTTTAAGTATGTTGCTAAGAAAATACGAACGCAAGTAATAAGAGATCATTAAAACAAATCGGGGCGTTTTTAGATAGCAAATAGTTTACATAATCCGGCATTATATTTTTGTCTATGATGCCAATCGTTCCCGAGCTACAAATACGCATATATAGCATAAGGAAAATAGCAATGCCTATAAAGTTTTCAGGGAAGCGTTTATTGTCTATACTTTATACTTGTAGTGGCCTTTTAATTTGACTGCTGGACACTGACGTACTATAACTTTTTACAATCGTCAGTAATCGTGCAAGACCTTCAATCATACATAAAAAAAATTCTCAAAAAAATTTGATTTGATACATTCTAGTTACTTTAAAATAAAAATCATTTTTTTATTACAACATAATCCTAATGTGTGAGAGGCTAATGGATGAAATAGATTTTTTTAGATTTTTAAAAAACTTGTTATCCACCATTCTGCTTTCCTCCACAATAAGACGATTTTTATCAACACTGTTGTTTGTTACACATGGCTAACCGCATATTTGTTAATAAAAAACCGTGCGTTTTAATGCACAATAATGATCGGTATATTCCGATAACCCACTATCGTAACCGACAAGCACGCAATAAAAACTAACACCAGGCAACGACGATAATGCCACACGATACTCTTGCGGTGAATATTTTCCATTCGTAAAGCTTTCATTTGAACACCATTATAGTAGATATTTCTCATCCCACAGGAACATATACTTAAATATATTTAGAACAGAATATAGTGAGAATTCAAATCAAATGAATTTAGATCAAGAATTTCAATAAATACGTAAATCTTCCATTGTTCACCTACCACAGATCTGGAGGTCCAGGTTTGGTTCTAGGACTTTTTATATGTCAACTTGGCTAGCTAACATTCTTGCCTATGTTTGTGTCCATAACAATAATGTTAACAGCATTTTTTGGTTTCCAGCAATTTATTTAGTACATATTTAAATTCTATAACTGGGACAATTTGTAAATGCCCGATTGATAGCCACTTAAAGTTATCACTATTGGCTTTAATTACATTTATTTGTTTTTCTCATACATATTCCCTATTGTGATGACTTAAAAGACCTTAGTAAATGATTCTATTTAAATGAAAAAAAAAATTGGAGATAATACAAAAATCATCTATTTCAGAAAAGTCAATATTATATGTAACAATTTCCTTATTGTACTGTTAGTAGAACTTCTAGTCAAAATTGTAGATGACATTAAATAGATGTCAAGGATCATTGCACACTTCAATTGAGATAATATCTAATGACAGTACGCACGCTGCGCAAGATTCGCGCATGTTTACACATTATTATATAAACTATGCACTGTTATATGTGCTTCGTTTTATTCTATTCCTGACAGACAACCAGATGATATAAAGTAGAATACTCTCAAAGCTATATTTGACTTTAAATAGTCCGTAGCTGTTTTCATATCTATAATTTAATGCCTTATTAAATTATAATAATATTTTACACTGTATGTAAGTATCAGGCATTAAATTATATTGCCATATAAAATATTTCTAAAAAAAAAACTGTACATACCATCTTTGTTTTATATAAGGGTATAAATAAGCTACGACATATACATATATATCTACCGAATATACACAAATACATTTACACAAAAATCATTTAAATCGATTATGCAGTTTTGGAGGATTTTGATAACAAGCATTGTGAAACAAGATTTTTATATATTACATTGTTCATTCTCTAAAAGCTTGGCCGTTTGGCTGGCAATTTAAATTGTCCTGAGGATGACAGTTGAAGTTCTTTATTAATTTATTAATTAGAAATCAATTTATACATGTGATTATCTATTTCTTAAATATAAAAAGGAATAATTCTAGCAAACCAATACAAAATTATAACGTTAATAGAAAATATATGAATCATTATAAAATTATGCTGTTGCTTCTGGAAAATAATATTTATAATTAAAAATACGAAGCGTTTCCGCAGTACATAAAACGAACCACTGAGACCTATTACATCAATTTAATTACATTTGTAATTTAGAACTCTCGTTATGTTTCTATTGAGTTTAATTACTTTTAAAAGCGTACTCTATACATTTTTATAAATAAAATCCTGTGCCTTCGGACGGTTTCGTTTATTACACAGGAAAGATACATTTTAATTCATTAGCTTTTACTTAATTCACGTACCCGCTGTAATAGATTACCGGTATGTAATTAATTCAAGGGCTATCCTTAATAAGTATTTACGATGGTTTTTTTCTCTGATTCCTACTATTGATTTTCTTGCTTTATCTTAAATACTTGCTGACTCACTAGTCTTGATTCAATTCTAGAAAAAGAATTTTTTTTTTTAATTTTCAAAAGAGTATTTAATGTCCTGAGTAAATGTATTAATTTTCTTTAAGTTTAAGCACGTCAAACTCTTTTTTGCCTTTTCGCGGCACTTTTAACGGGACTTATGTTAAATGACAGTGGTTATAAGCATGTTGGTAAGGTATGTTGAAGTTGCAATTTGTCTTTACGACCAGAAAGAAAAGAAAAATCACTAAAAAAGTTTGTGCGGGATGTTGTGACACAATTGAACTATTGACGCCTGCGCACTAGCAGCAGTCATTTTGAAATCTAAGTTTCTTCGGAGGCAGGAATGGCGTATCTTGTAGCAGCTGCTCAGGCATTCAAGACCGCTATCATAACACATATTTTATTTGACCGGTGTGTACGCGATAACACGGAGCTAAATAAAAATTAATGTAATTAATAAAAATGTTTAGTATAGCACTTATATGATACATTCAGGTATGACCATATGAATTCAATAAAATTATTATTTAATATTTAGTACATTTACATTCTTTAATTTAATCATTTACTTATATTTATTTATTTTCTGATATTTGAAAATAAGTTCATAACTTTAATTTCAACTTGTAGTATTTTTATGTGTGATTTCAATAAGCTCTTTAACCTTATCTCATCTACATTTATTAAGATCCTCAGGCAAGCAAGGATGAATAGAGTATGTTATTTTGTGATGAACGCTGCTGCGTTACGTACTGATGGCATAGGACAGTTATATTCAGGAATACGGGCTGGGGAGCCTCCTCACGTGCTGGCACCGTTGGAAGATCGCTTAATGTACTTAATGACCTCCCCATTCAGTGTAATGAGTGGTTCACCAACGGATCCAGCCGGCATACCCTGAGCGGGCACGAAACAACTACCAGAATAGAACCGCTAGTGGTTTCTGGCCGGTTAATCTCAAGCAAAAAGGTCCTTTGCAGGGCCACCTGGCGTATCTCCAGGACTTCTTCGGACTGCGGAGTGGGCTGGGAGCTTGTAATTTGTGACTTAATTGCCGTGCTTGATGGGGTCTATAGGCCAGTGGACTCTTATGTGGTCGGGGATTGTGGGCCTCCTAGGTTCAGGACTGGTCGTGGCGCTAGTCGTCACAAAACAAAACGTAGTCACGTGGGCTTAATTTTTGCGCAGAGTTCTGCAGAGTCCGGCAGACTGCCCGGAGGGACCGGTGAGGAAAGGCCCTTTTTAGAGCCAGCAGAGCATTACGCTCGATGGTGGCCGGTCTCCAAGAACGGCGGTCCGTTGTCGATTCCAATGACAGACAGATTTTAAACGGATTCAAAATGTTTTCTGGCGAGCCCAAGTCTTCGCCGACATGCGCTATGGCGTTGAGCCCGGACAGGATGTTTAGTGGGTAATGGGGGAACGCACATACCCCTACAGTTGGTACCGTATTGTAGGGATGATGCGTAAAAGCATTCGAGCTTTCCGACAAAAAAAGGCATTTACATTCAACACTGTAAATTGAATACGCACGCCTATTAAATTTACAGCGGACCTTAAATTAAAACATAAAATAGTCTGTCTTTAAGAAATCTTTACGTGCATATTCGTTTGCATACAATGTCCAGCTTTCATATTAGGAATCACATGATAATTTCACTGGAAAAACTTTTTACGTATTCTTATCAATATCATTATTTATAAATATATATCTCGAAAGTAGACACAGGATGAGGTGGCTAACCCCTCGAGCAGTCTGAAACC
The DNA here is from genome assembly GCA_943193645.1 of Acentria ephemerella. Classification (NCBI taxonomy): domain Eukaryota; kingdom Metazoa; phylum Arthropoda; class Insecta; order Lepidoptera; family Crambidae; genus Acentria; species Acentria ephemerella. The sequence continues at coordinate 1,797,418 of OW971894.1, forward strand.
TTACCCTACAGTTATTAAATAATTTAAAAAAGTTTTTGTTGTAGTTAGTCCGGAGGACAAATCATCAATTGACAAAACTTTTCTCGGCATTATAGATTAAGCTCTTTGCCACCTACAGGAACTTTAAGAAGCGGAATCCATAGTTTGTTCAATCATACGTGATTAGCTTGCCATCAGAATGGCTCCAAAGTTTCAGTACTTCTGTAAGCCATCAATATTGCTTTGAGCCTTCAATATTACTAAAGGCAGTCAGTATTGTTATAAACCTTAAGTATTTTTCTAAGCTTTTAGTATTGCTCTAAGAACTTAGTATTTTTGTAAGCCTTCAGTATTGCTATGAGCGTTTAGTTTTTCTTTAAGCTGTCAGAGTTGCTAAAAGTCTATATATAAGTATAAGTATTGCTACAAGCCTTCAGTAATGTAATGTAAGACCTCATTATTGCAATAATCCTTCAGTTTTGCTATAAGCATTAAAAATATTACCATTGAGAAATATGTTTTAAAGATGGTTGATAAATAACGTTGTTTTTCTTTTCATTTAGGACTGCAGTTTTTAGAGATCGATTTATATTATAACCTAGACATGTTTTACTTGGTAAAAAAAAACCCTTATCATTTAATTGTAGTCTTAAAGATACTTAAATTTTGTTTATAAATATGTTTTTATTAACCAGTTCTTCTAAGTTCTCGATAACTCAGTCACTATCTTCACATATGGACTCCTCTACTGCTTATCATCAGGTGGTGTCGAATCATTTGCTGAGCTTGATATAAAAAAAATATCATAACAGTAAAAATTTGATAATAAATTCCGCCCCAAAACATGCCTAAATGCAGGACTTTTTCGATACTCGGTTATTTCTATTGTAAATTTGATATATTTTACATGTTTATTATGGATAACATAATTATAATGCCTCGTAGGCAAAATTATAACTACACTGAAAAACCTAACTAAACCAGTTGTTAATAATGTTGCGTACATTTCTTTTCCCAGTTTCATTTATGTTTAGGAGTATTCCTAAGAACATTTGATCACAAGTCCACCCTTATTAGCAGGGACATTGAACTCTAAGTGAAACAATATAATTCATACTGCCAGCGGCAAAAAACGTCGTTTCGGAGACTTCAAACAAACAGCAAGTCATTAGCGCTTTAGCTATTTTAGTTTAGTGAAATATGGTGCCCACCATTACTTGGTAATTAAGATTTTTTCAATTTTACTGATTCTGAAAAACATTATTTAAAAATAAAATATATAAGTTAAAAATGAGACATTCTCATTCTTATTATTTATTGTATCAAACGCACATACAAATGAACAGGGACTTTGAACTCTAAGAGGAACAACATAAGCTTTATTGCGAGTGGCAAAAAGTCTTTGTTTCAAAGACGCTGTACAAACAGGAAGTCATTAGGGCTCAAGCTGTTTTAACTTACTGAAGTACGGTGACCATGATTTTTTATTAATTAAGATTTTTTAAACTGTGTTGATTCTGAAAGACATTATGTAAAATAAAAAATAAATTTAAGATTATTAGCTTACGATAAGAAATTTTCTTCATATTATTTATTATACACTCATATAATTATAAAAATAAAGGTTTTACATAGAAAAGTTCATTTACACATGAGAACTTAACACACAAATGGGTACTCTACCAGAAAACCAAGATATTCATATATTGTCATAACTTACATAGTTATAATGTGTGTGAAAACAACAGTTCACCCATTACCGGTGTACAAAAGCATAAAATCGCACTCAATTGTTTCGATAAAATTATTTTTAAAAATTTACAGTTAGTGTCATATATGAAATGTGTAGAGGCCTGATTTGTTATTGTAATAATTCAGTACCATGTAGCAAAGTGGGTACTTGTTAATATGTATTGTGGGTAGATCGATATTCTATGTTAGTTTACAGAATTCAGTTCTGACTTGCTACTTAGCGCAGTAAAACCATTTACCATTATTTGGTTGTTTTATTGAAACATATAAGTAAGAAAGAAAAAAAGTTGTAATTCAATAATACACGCATGTTATAAAAATTGGATTAGAGCCATTTCTTAAGCTTTCTTTTATAATGAAGTACAAAACTCCGGCAAATTATCAAAGTATTCCGCAGTTCTACGAGCTCTTAACAAGTATGTGGCTTGATGATTTCTGATGGCACACTTTGTCTATATTGTGTTCACAGATTACTTTATTTAAATACACCAAATGCAATAAATGGTTATAAAGAATTAATTATAGTAAAAGTATTCTAATAACTTTCCATTTTTTTTGTATCCGCCAATATTATATAAAAGTATACATTATATTCAATCAATATACAAAAATGAAATAAAAATTTTTTTGCCATAAATATTTTTTGCCATAATAATAATAAAATTACACTACACTTAATTAGAATCTGAAATTAATGAAAAAAGGAATGTATTTAATAATATTTTTACCAATAATTTTCTTCGATATAAATAGAAAGGCATCTATTGACCAAATACATGCGAACACGGGCCGGAAAAAGTTGTATGAAAATCCAATGTGACGTGTTTGAGCGATCAAATACATTTATATGTAAACTCATAACTGCTGTATAATTTAAAAATAGAACGATCTTTTTCTTCGAAACATGGCAACTAAGGAGGTAATTCATCAAAGTTTTTATTTAAATTTCGTACTGGCATGCAAATAGAAAGCTTTTTATTTAAATAAAAAAACATATGGAACACTGCATTGTGAATTTCATTGTTTGAAGTTCATTGCTCGTGATTTTGATAAGTAATGCCTTAGCACTATAGTTTCAATTTTGACGCATTATTTGAGAAAAGTACTGTACAATGGTCACAGGCAATCATTGATGGACTAAGGTATATGTGGCAATATTTACACGTTACTTCATCAATGCTACTTTTGCTGGGTGCTGAATTAATGTACTATTACTTGAAACTTAATTTAAGTGAATCTTTTATGTTCATTAGAGGAATCAAATTATCAGAACCTAATTACCCATACCACAATAAAATATGAAATATAAGTAATAACAAGAAAAACCAATGTAAAAAGACGACATATTTACTGGAAAAATATAGGAAATTCAAAAGCTTTCCTTTTAATACAATAAATTCATTGTGTAAATAAAGGAATCGTCAGACGCTCAAAGGAATCGAACATTCACTTAAGCCGTTCTATAGGGTAACCATGACGACGTGAACAGATTATAGTTGCCACGTTAACATGAAAGAAAATGTTCCCAACAATGCTCTATTATGATTTATTTAAACTCTTTCCAACAAATGTGTTTTATGTATATACAGAGAAACATAAATTCATTGATAGCATAATACTTTGGTATTTTTAATATCTATACTTTCCCATGTATTATCTATGGAAACCTGTTTTTTCCTTTAATGGTTTTGTGGTCAAAATAAGCATAAGATGGAGATGCCAACAAAATGTGTTAACTTTAGAATGAAATTGCCATTATTTCCTTACCAGCACACGTATTCCCTTTATATAATATGAGTTCCTTTAAAAGAGGCGTGAAAAAGTACTTTTTGGCTGGCAAGGTGAGGGTGTCTAGGGCAGTATGTCACATGCTTCACTAGCTCTCTTCACATGTGGACTCCTCTACTGTTTATCATCAGGTGATGTCGATTCATTTGCTGAGTTTAATATAAAAAAATATATAAAAAGCGAGAAATATCTGCTACTAACTCCATTCTTTCATCACGATAGCGCTAGATCACATACGTTTTTGCCACACAACAAAAATTAAGATAGTTTGGCTGGGAGGTGTTAATGCACCATATAGCATAATGCCATATAGCCCTGACCTTGGACCTTCAGATTTCCACTATTTCGGTCTCTTCAGAATTCTTAAGGCTGTTTCAGGTTTACGTCAAAAGACGACTGCCAAAACTATTTGTTGCGTTTTTTATCATAAGTCCCAAAATTTCTACAGCAACAGGATCATATCTTTACCTACAAGATGGCAGAAAGTCTACGAACGAAATGGCATATATATACTGAAATTAAATGTAAATTAACTTTCAAAATAAATATCTTGAATTTTCATATAAAATGCTAAGAATGTTTTTCCTCGACCTTTTATTTGAATAATGAAATAGATTTTTTTGTAAAATAAATGTAATCTGAGAATTGACCGAGTTATTACAGTATAAAAATTGATGGTTAAACTAACTCACCTGGTAAATTTTAACAATAATCATATGAATATGACTATGGTTAATCTTCGCCAGGTCGCAGCTATCTGCAAGCTACCTACATTCATTTGACATGTCTTATTAACGGAAACTAAATCTTTTCGAACTCGTATAGTTATAGTCAAATCTCACCGGATATAGTAAATAACAAGTAGTAGTTTATTAACTTAAATTTAAGTTAAATACTTATTTGTTACATCCTTGAGATTTTTTTACCCATTTAATTTTCAGCGCAGCGCACAAAATAAATAGATTTCTGTGTGAATATGACGCAACGACGCCGGCACAAGAAAAGCGAATGACACTTGCAGATGGTGGCGAGCTGTCATTGGCTGCGTTCTGTTTTACTATATTTTCTGTGTTTAAAATTTTAAATCTTGTACGACGCCGAGTACATTCAAGAGAGTACTATTTGGTAAATGAAAATTAAAAGAAAAAATTAATATTAATTTATTTATAGAAATATAATTTTATTTATAGAATTTAAATTATAGAATTTTGTAAAAAATGTCCTTTTGAATAATTAAATAAATGTTCATTTTCGCGATATAAGAAATTGTTTTGAAGGCTCATTTTTCGTGCTCTTCACAAACCTTATGTTGGTATCAACAGAAATAGTTTGCCACGACGAAGGCTCATATTTTTAAAGTACTTCATAAGAAAACAGAAGTGAATAAAAGGGTCAATAGTAAATGAATTACAGGGGTCCCATGTTTGCCGATGGCACCTTAAAAACCCCATTTATTATGGACGCTTTCAGTCTTGGCATGTATTTTGTTCTCCATAAATCCTAAATGACACTTGGAGTACCTCGATAGGTTCGTGACCCATCTAACCAAAATGCCTTTTTAGCAAGGCCATGGACAAACTTTACAATATAAGCGCTGCATTATTTTGGCATTTTTGAATGCGAAATGTATCACATTCAAAAACATAACTGTACACTTATTGAACATTAGTTACAAGCCTTTTAAATATATCTGTCTGTTAATTCTGAGAATAACTGGTTAGAATCTAGAAAATTCATTTCTAAAGTAGTTTCTTACGAAAACCGGTACTTTACTCTCATCCACATTTTCGTAACGAAAATGAATATTTTACCAACGATATCAGTTCCTAAGTAAATTAATAATTTTTAGTCATTTATTTTTCTAATTTAATTATTTATTCGGCAAAATTTGGCAGGTAAATTAGGCGTGTTTTACATTATGGTCTTTAAATAGACTATGAAAGTTTACTTACTGGATGCATACGTTGGTATAAAACTAAATAAGAGCCGTCAAAAACCGAAGTACAATCTTCTTCGTATAAAGCTAACTTACATCCGTAAACTGGATATATATCACAGACTATCCATTAAAAAGAGGTAGAATGATGCTAAAAATAATTAGTAACAGCTTCTCATAATGTATATATGAATCTGGCACAATTACAACTTACCCAATATTTTTTTTTTAAATAAATAGTTTTCGCAACCAACATGAGAAAAATAATATATTGGTTACGGCAACCCCTGTGTAATAAACAAGGTATTTTATTGTCTCACGTATTTATCTATTTTTAAATATTTTATTTACTTTAAAATTCAACAATTAGACCAATTACAAAATTTATATTTATAATTGACACATAGTGGCATAAATATTTGGTAAATAGGTACAAATATTTAAAAGTTGAGGAACTATTTCTCTCTAGTCTCTAGTCTCTTCTGCAAAGCTAAAGTATTCGTCGAAGCGGTGATAAGGCAGTATAAATAACTAAGTTACTGAGTCAATTTAAATAAAGACCTTTTTGGCTTTGATTGATTAAACAAATATCGTGTCTAGCTGATACAACAATAAAATTTATTCGATAAGACACTAATGTTCACTTCAAAATACACTTAGCTGTGACGTCATTATTCCAGGTAAAGTGTCCTGATATATTTCAAAGGACAGGTCAAGATAGTCCTTCACCCTGACGTTAAAGGTTAAGGTCTGAAGAAGTCGCAAGTCTGACCTCACAAATAGTATGTAGAGGTGATCTTTTTAGGATACTATATAAATAAAAATGACTAGACTATATAATTTAAAAAATAAAGCGAATTATAAGAATGATTATAATCGAATTAATTAACACTGCGTACTTGTTCGTTGATGACAATTCGGAAATTTAAAACACAGTTTTGAAAGACACTACATTTAAGAAATCAATACGGGTAAAGTAATTAAAGTTTAGAATTTCTCTGGATTCAATTCTAATTATGGATAATAATGTTTTCAAACCCCAATATTGAATGTTTTTGAATTGAGGGACTTTATCGTCCTCATCATCAACAGCTCATGTCCCGCTGATGAGTACAGGCATGTAACTCTTTCCTCATTACATTATTACTGGCATTATTTAAAAATAAAATCTGTCACTTAAATTAAAAAATATTTGATACATTTTGTCGCTTAATTCTATTTCGTAACGTAGGCTATTCATTCTACTGTTGTTCCTTTGTTGGAGACTTCCACTGTATAACTAGAATCCTGACCATTTTACTGAGACGATTTGCAATTGTGTACTCAGGAAGGCCCAAAGCTATTAATTAAATATTATGTCAAATTATCAAATCAAAGCATTTAATTTTAAGTGCCTCGTTCTATTCTAGTAGGTGATACTACCTTCTTAAGATCTGTAGCTCCGGGGTTCCATTCCTAGTGGAGACAGAAATTTTCTGCTTGGTTTAGCGATATTATCTAAGTCTGCATAACCATAATGTTAACAGTATTGTTGTATTCCAGCAGTTGGAGGTGAAGACGTAACAGCAAATGCCGTAGTAACCGAAACCAACAGCTTAACGTGCCGTCTTAGGTACAAATTTAATAGAAAATAAATTTTGATTTACCAACCACGGCGAAAGTTGCATTGTTTACGTAATCGACAGCGAACCATTACGTCAATGAATTCCAAGAGGATACTTATGTCCTGTAAATGTTCTGCTACCCGCTAAAAATTAGCGGGTATTTTTTGACACTAAAAGAAACACGTTATTTCTGTCTTCCTGATTTTCAACCTATAAAATGTCATCCTGAGATAAAACCTTAGAAAATTCACAATGAAACACAACTTTAGTTCGAAACGTTCAACAGTGTGATTATATACGATCTACCAATAACATACCAGATGCTAGACAAATTAATAATTTATAGTCCTCACCCACAAGTGAACACTTACAATCTCTTGAACAATGCACAGCAAATCCATCATATATAATTCTAACTATAAAACCGTTGACAGACAAACACTGAGACAAAATTGATGCTAAGTAAAACGTCTCGCAAACATTAATTTCAAGGTAGAACGTAATAAAACGCTCTTATAGCTGTGCACGTGTGGTTAATAGAATTGTTTTAGTTCACACATTCTGTTACTGAGGGTTGTAAATTAGTATAGAGTAAGCTCCATATGAACTAGTACATGTTACACTATTGCTTCCAACTTGCTCCTCGGGCTAGAAAGAGTTGGTGCAAGTTTGAAAAACACAGCGATTACACTGTTTTATTACAGCATTTAAAAATCTCTTTAGTCACTTTTAATCCCTGTGCTTTTATTAACGGATCTGGTTATTCATTTCTCTCTTATTCGACCAAAGTATGTGACCCTTTGCAATTTCTCAGAATATTCAGTATATCATTCTTTCAGATGAGTGGTCCATCTGGTAACTTCGATAAAACGCAGATCTTGAACGAAGAAAGACGCTTAATCAAAGATAATAGACGCATGTGAAACTATTCATGGTTAAACATCCTTCAAAAACAGTTCTAAAAAAGCAAAGTAGATTTTTATTTTACTTGGCTTGTGTTCAAAATAATAAGTAAGTACAAAAGAATTTAGCTTATTTTCACAGCCAGTAATCACTGAACCATCTTAGGTATCAGGCTACAAATTGGCTTACATATTAATTTAAGTCTCAGCTATCCTATTGGAAATAAGGGGTTTTATTTTGTTTTTATTAAGTTTCTGACTTGAACCCCACCCCAATACCCCCGCGGCAATGCTAGGCACGTCTTCACTCATTTAAGTTTTTATTCCGCCAGGAGTCCGGGATTTAAAGTTCCAAATGAGAGTAATTTTAAACTCGGCCTTAAGCAGAAGACCACTCAAAATGAAGTCGTATTTTTATAAACACTAAAGTTTTGGTAAAGATCTAGAAGATGTGAAAGAAAATAGAGGTTTTTAGTTTTCATTTTATGTCCATAAGCAGAAGAACAAATAACTGAATAAACTGTAGATGAACAGCTCCCCTGACATGATAAAACTTGTCCCAGACTTTGTGGATGAATCAAAAAGTGAATTTTAATTCACTATTTCGATCTGAGTTTAGATTTTTGACTAAATTGTTATATTCGTTATATGTAAATTGTTTTCGAAATGCTTAGAGAATACTTCATACTAAAAAGCCTTCAGAAGGGCAACACCGAAACACAAAATAAGTCAACGAATTTAAACAAATTTTTGGCGTAAATTGCTTATAAAATTGTTAAGATACTATATTTCATATGTCTTTCGTTGTTCGGTGAGGCTCTCGGACACTAACATGCCACAAAAATTACTCGTCCATTCCTGAATAAATTAATTTCTTTTTTTAATAAGAATGCAGACACTCTTTTTAAAAAATACTTTTCTTGTTACAAATAAGGAATTTGGTGATAGTATAGGTTATTGACGCTTTTTTTATTGAGGGCAAAAAATACTTTTACGACTTCCCTGTACTTCTGGGGTTGTACAAGGGTGTGCGGGACTCACCTGTATTAAGATATTGTGTACTAGGCTACCCACTAAAAGTTTGTTTTCATAACCGAAAATAAAACCACTACCCCATTGAGTTGCACTTATTTGTGTTATTCTATGATTCAAAATTTGGATTTTTCATTCATATTAAAGATAAAACGCCTAAGAATGTATTGGTAATAAAAATTCAATCCACAGAAGAAATGCAATAAACAGCTAATTGATTTGTATTATATTTCTTCTTTGGTTTTATGCTTAATGTTATTAAGATTCAATCTTGTGTATGCTAAAAGTGCTATTATAGTCGGCTTCACCATTTAAAATAATGTAGATTTGATTTCCGTTAAAGATTGAAATGAAGACTTAAAACAATTGTTTTAACCTTGCAAATCCCACGATCAAGGTAATCACTTATAACTTCCTGCTACATAACAGTATGAGAATGCAAATGAACTCGATCCATTCGAGTTAGTTCCCGAACCTAATCTAGGTGTAACAAATTTTCTAATATCGCCGTTTAAGCATTGCATTACTCTGCAATTTATAGTCCGATTCGTGTAAGAGAATCACCCAACTTTATGTGCTGGTCTGCCCGTTCTAGCAGAAATAAACCAAATTGCTTTTTCTGGAATTGAAGATTTAAGTGCCTTTCTTGCTTGAGTATTTGTGTTCGGTCTCCGATATTTTGTTTGTGCGCTTTATGGTAAAGTTACCTTTGTACGTTTTACCTTTCAAGCGAAAGCGACAGACCAAGTATATTGCGACAATCGAACAACACGACTACACTTAAAGATTAACCGGGCAATTGTTACAAACTGCAAAGAACGCATGCGTTGAATTGACGATACTTGAACAAATGCTTTGGACACTTTTTAATGGTAGTACAAAATGTTACGGTTACTTATTAAAATATAAATAGTTGAGGGTTTAATTAGGAGCAGGGGGAATTACCTCTTGTACTATCGTTGGGTTTTAACCTAAAAGAGTACAATTTTTTGTGCTTAGCTATTGCTTAAAGCTAAAACAAATGTAATCATAACAGTTTCTTTTAATTTATATCTTACAGCGTGATAACACATTATTATCAAGTATCTGTTGTAGCAAGCCTACACGATAATGCTAAAAAAGAAATAATGACATTGATTGATTGATGATGTCTTGTCGAAAGAATTAATTATAAAAACATCTTGTTTCTATTCATGCATTTTATTTTCAAGTGATTATAGCTAATATAATAAATAAGTATCTACAGTTTGCTGACCCCGAAAAAGGCAAAGTCAAAGTCAAAATATCTTTACTTAAATAGACACATTTACTAAGTTCTATTAAATCGTCATAACAGGGAATATATATGAGAAAAAATAAACAAATGTAATTCAAGGTAATAGTGATAACTTTAAGTGGATATTCACCAGGTATTCACAAATTGTCCCAGTTATAGAATTTAAATATATATTAAATTAATAATGTATTATGTATGTAATAAATATGAATTAAATTATGATATAAATAATTAATAATAATAAGAAGTGAAAATGATCAATGTTCAACATAAAGAGTTTATAATATCAACAGAAAATTCATCATTACTCAATTTGGACGCAATTTCAATAAAATTACCTGCGTTTTGGCCAGAAAAACCAAAAATATAGTTTTATCAAGTTGAAGCTCAATTTTACATAAATAATATCGATCCGAAGAAACGAAATTTATCTATATAATTGCACAACTAGAACCGACAAATTAAGAACACATTTGGGATATTAAAACGTAAAAGTACAGTCAACAATAGATAGTGTGTGTGTGTGTGTGTAGACAAGGTAACCACATACAATGTATACCAAACTTGTTAAATCAACTTACTTACCATATCAATAAAAATTGCTATCATCTTTAAATTTAACGTTGTGACAACTCCTTGAATTTCGCCGTTTGCTTCGAAATCCAGTATATACGTCATTTGTTCTGTGTCAATACATTCCACTTACGTCGGTTAGGAACAAACAAACCAATTGCTGTTACTACCGAAGACAGTTAAAAAGAAATAAGTTGTTATAGTTTCGAATTAAGACATCGAGTTGTTCATTTTAACGGGAGTCACTGCATGCTCAGTGTTTAGCCAAAGATTTACGTTCAGCATCTTCGTTGACCGGCTACGTTAAAGTTTCATCTTCTGTTGTAAGTTTAAGATTTGTGCTTCACTAAGGTTCTTCAATTACTAACACGTCTTGATAAAGTGTGTATTGAACTCATAGAAGTATCTGCAACAACAACTTGACTAGGGAAACAATGGTACACTTCAACCAGCATACTTTCCGACTCAACAAATTAGAATAATAAATTAGAAATATTTTTTTTTCTTTTTTTTTTTTCTTTATAATTTTTCTCTTTCTTTTTTAATTTTTTTTAATGTAACAGTAATTAGCTTCAGAGTTAGTCAAACAAAGCCTGATTCTTGTTTAATAAAGACAAAGATAGAAGATAGAAGCTTAAAGAAATCCAAAAATGTACGAGTCCATGGTACTTATTTATTAAGATCGTTATTTTACTGATCAAAGTCTGCATCCTAAGTTACTCTACCTCTACTTGAATACCTACGAATATATCAACAGTGTAGTAAATTTCAAAGTTATCAGCCGTTTCAAGCCCGTTCCAGAAGTCAAAGTTGAGTGATGTCAGTTTATGGATTTGGTTTAAGCACAGTTGTTGCATACCCGCTGTTTACTTGGTGTTGTAATGTATTTGTGGTCAGAAATCTGACTTCATGTAAGTGTTAGTTAACATTTCATTGTGAATTTCGATTCATTGTTAACCGAATTAAAAAAATGAGGAGATTCTATATTCCACTATATGTTTTTTTTGTATGTATATTCACTGATTTCTTGGGCAATTGTGATTTTCAAAATTATTTTTCATTTGTATAGTGCTTTATATTCCTGAGGTGATCCCATTGTCGTCAATTTAGGATCCTATGGTAGGATCCCAAGAAAATTAAGTGCAACCTTCAAATTGTATAGGCGCGTATTTCGTGTTTCATATATTTTTTAAGCTAGTCAAATATTATGAACCAATAACAAAAAGACATCCATATAAATTTGACCTTAGAAACTTACTCCTAAAAAAATATGAAAAGAAAACTTACTTTGAAACTGGATAACTTCTAAAATTGAATTAAGTTTACCTTTTTAGTGTTTTGAAGTCGGTTTTCACAACGTTTTCTTTAATTGATCCGCCTGTTTTCATTTTTCATTTCATTTCATAGAAAAAAGGCATTTGCATTGCTAACCGAAGTCCTCCTCTAACAATTACCGAATGGACATTTTCTCCATATATATCATAGCTATACAATGTTTGTAAACTAGATAATTACGTAAAATGGTTAACAAATTCTTTCTGCATTTTACGTAATACTACGTCAAATAACACTTTTGAAGATTTTTAAATAATTTTCTTCAGTTTACATCTATTGACAGACGAATTATGTCTGCTGTTAGTTAAGCCATAGGTAAGGCCTATGTGAGTTAGAAACATGAAAATAAAATGATATTCGTTCTTTATCACATACTTCATAGCAAGCAGCAAGGCAGAAGTAATAAAACAGCGAGGTAAACTGGAAAAAACTGGATATAACAACATTATATCCAGTTTTATTCACAAATCCACGACATTTGCGTACCTATCCCAGTTCAATTATCTTGATATCTAACGCTTCCTTCACACATAAATCATGAGGTTCCGTCCTCCAATTATGCCAGATCAACGTAAAAACTATTAGTTTTAAGTGAATTGCCTTCTCCTTGAGAGTAATTGAACAACGGCTTTTCGGTATCGAAAGGCTAAATGTGCCAGTAATTTTCAGCATAAGAACGATTTTAAAATAACGAAACTTATGTATCGCATTGTATAATAATACAAATATATTTATACAATACTGCGAGTACAATCGGCTATATAGGTATCGATGTATAAGATATTGCACTGTAAAACAAAAAAATATGTTTGTAATACTAATACATAATGATATAATTTATAAATGTCATTATAAATACTTAAGGCTGAGAGTTTCTTGCGCCGCTTCTTCTCTGCAGCTACTAATTCGTCGAAGCGGTAGTAGGATTGATAAGGATATTACTATTTAATACATATTTAAATTCTATAACTGGGACAATTTGTAAATACCCGGTTAATAACCACTTAAAGTTATCACTATTACCTTTAATTACATTCATTTATTTTTTCTCAGACATATTCCCTGTTATGACGATTTAAAAGAACTTAGTAAATGAGTTTATTTAAGAAAAGATATTTTGACTTTGACTTTGACTTTATCGGGGATAATTATTTATTATATTAGCTGAAATCACTTGAAAATAAAATGCACGAATAGAAACAAGATGCTTTTTATAATTAATTGTTTGATGAATTAGTTTGTTGTGAGTTTTGATTGAATTAATGAGTTTATTTAAATAAAGATAATATTTTGACTTTGACTTTAACATATTAACTTGATAAATGGAAGTGGCACAACGCTTCCAATTCACAAAGCACTGTTGATAGACTCTATGCGATAGACACAAACCACTAATTTCGGTTTGTGTATCGTCCCAAAGGTGGGAGGATGTTACAAAAATCTTCATTCTGTTTTATTTGTGGTATTGTTTTATAAAAAAAAATTCTGACTCTACAATCTCTACTCAACGACTCTACACCACCTGATGGTAAGCAGAGGAGGACTCCATATGTGAAGAGCTAGTGCAGTATGCGACATACTTACGTCAATATAGTCTTAGTTTATTTTGTTTTGTTCCTGTGTTATATTTAATGGTTTTCCTAATTAAGTAAATCAAATAAATCAATATCCGCATTTATTTCCTGATAACGTGCTTCTATTCCACCTGAAACAGCTAAAATCATCGAAAAGAAAAAAACACCAAAAATTAATCTACCGACAATGTTTTGTATTATTCGATTCAACGAAAATAGATTGGCATAGCAATTTTATGGTCATATGGTTTCTACCCTACGAAGATAGGATCTCTTAGTAAGTCATAATGATTAAATAAGAGGTTCTAATAAAACAAAGTCCTACATTATACCACAAGATACATAACCTTATTAGGTTGCCACTAGCCGCTCATTAAACGAGAAAAAGATATGAGCCATTATGTCGCAGACCCTTCCATTCGCACCCTTGAAACTGGAGCTCACCATTTCGTCTTTCAAATACACTTGACTTGCCACTTTTGAGCAACCGTATTCAGTTATCATAGGAGTCGTTTTGGCACTGCAGATGTTAATATCGATGTGCCGTCATGTGTACGTATCATGAATATACTTGCTACGGTTTTTTGTCAGAAAGTTGACTAAAGTTGTCCGTCTACATTGGGCGACTTTTTTGGCTGTTAATAAGATTATGTTGCTAATGTGTGTTTTGGGTCATATAATAAAGATGTATGTTCTTTTACCTCGTATTATTATTTGTAATTAAAAATATATTTATTACGCGTGGAAAAAAGTATCTGAATGACACAGAACGCGGGTAAACACCTTAAGTTTTTCGCACATATACACCTATCTGTATGTATATATAAAAACATACAGACGAAATTCTAAACATTGTTGTTTTAGATATAAAGACATCGGTTATCAGTTTTATCAAGGTGCAGTGTCCATGATGCTGGATATAGATTTATTTAATACCAGCTCTGTCACCGAAGTGTCTTATGAACCATAGCTTATTATAATGAAATACTAATTCCAACATATTATTGTTACGAGAGTTAACTGTGAATGTATTGCGTTGTAGTTCAATCACAAAACTTACAATTGAAACAATTAGCCAATTCCATTTGTTAATCTTAATTTTATTGTTAAATAGTTATTGGTCTTATTTATTTATTTACTAAGAAAGATACACCATCGACAATAATCCATATAAATATATATTATTATGTATTAGTATATTGTTTCCAATATATATTATGCGCTTAATTTATGTACACTCAATTCTTCAGCCCGCCCGTCTCGACGTAAATTGTTGGTTGGTTAGAATAGATCTCTTGCAAGAGATAAGCTCACCTTTGTATATGTCTTTCTTATTTGATTGACTTTTGTGTTTTATGCGTACAATAAAAGATATAATAATAAATGAACACAATGAATTACTTCATCTCAACAACAGGTATAACGGTGGTACCTTCCGAAATGATCACGCAAATCTCATCTTAGATTCCTAGTCCAAGATGCGAGTAGAATAAATACTATGTTATTATTTTATATGACTGCTTAAATGTTTCCAAATATCTTGTTGAGTAACACTGATGTTTTAAAAATATTATTAAAAAATATATAACACTGTTCCGGTATGCTTGCGTCAAAGAGTAACTTTTACACGAGAATTTTTAACCAAAAACAGTGAAATTGCATCATTTTAACACTAAAGTGATTTAAAATAAGTGTTTACAGTTATCTTATTAGTGATGTTCCATGAAAGTTTAAGCGTGACCCAGAAATGGCGGACGTTTTTAATTTTATCATTGAAAGAGTTTTGTACAAAACTCGAAATTAGTTTAGAACTTTATTCAGAATTCAGATTTAAAATGATGTTACTAAAATCAGCCTTTGAACCTTCAGATTCTGAGAATACCTTTTTTTTAGAACAAGGTAATGGACGAGGTCAAACACCAGGATGATCAACCAAAAACGAATGACGTCCAACATTTTATAGAAAATATATATATTCCATTATCTAGTATATACATACATAATGCTTACTATAGGGTAGATAATAGGTATGAGTATAAAAAGAACTATAACCTTTTCTATAAAGAAGCGATCATCTTTTTTACACAGCATATTTTCTTGTATTTTCTATAAATCCAACTTATATTATGGCTGTCAAGTCTAAAATATATAACAATGAAACCTACATATAAATGGTATTTCTCTGAATAGCACTTATCCAAGCCTCTTAGAAGTAAATTCAATGTAAAGAATTCCCAACCATTTAATCGTGTTCTGCTCACTGTAGTGAAAAACGTTACTGACCTCCCAAGGATATAATTCAATATCAATCTACCGACTTCTCAGAAATATATCTTGATTAGATTTTTATTCGTTGTTTTTGACTGCTTAAAAACTTTTAGATTAAATTGTCTCCCATCTTAAACTAACAGTTTTTAAGATGCTAATGTTAATGTTTCAGAATCTCTCTAGATATGATATGATAAAGATAGTTCTGAAAAAATTTATCGTATGATTTTAGCTTAAGGAGAAGAAAAATCTTACGTTTTTCAAATATATTGATATACCAACGACAACTTATCCTGGAGGTTTAGAGTATAATCATAGAAATCAATCCTTTGGAGCAATTTTGCAAGATTTAAATTTAATTTCATGTCTATAAAACCTTTTTGTACGTTAGTTATGCTTATTCATACGAATAGACTGGATAGATTTTTTTTATTTCACCACATTATTATTTTTAAACACCCCTGTATTAATACAAGGGTGTTTAAAATAATAATAATAATAAATTATAAAATCCTAAAAAGAACAATTAATAAATGCTGTACAGAGCTATTATTTCTCCATCGTCACTTAAGATAACTGGATCGTTATGTTTTTCAAGCAAAGGCATTTGTTGTAAAGAATGTTCTCTTCCTCAGGCAGAAATTGTAGCTGCTACAAATTTCATCGGGCAATTTATATACATTTATTTATGTATAAAGTGTTAGACTTAAAAGAACAGATATTTCAATATTGAATTAGCAATATTAATGTTATTGACTATATAAATATATTAAAATATAATTCACTCAATTAACTAAATTTAAAATGGGAAAAATATTTCGAAACTTTTAAATGACTCAACTAAGCAATTCAGATCTTAAGATAATAATTTTATATGCACAAATTCTTACCTTTGTCTCTTATCAGTACGCTGGTACTCGTATACTTACAATAGAAAACCTAAAGCATTAAATAAATTGTTAGAGATAAAATGATTTTACAAATTTATTTAACGTATATTAATCTTAAACAGTTAGGGTAGAGTGATTCGCTGTATATCCTCGTGCACCCAATGACAAATGACCTATAAATTTACCACACTAAAACTTTTATTTTTCTCACAAACGTCAAGCAGTCCACACTTTTTATCGTGGGAACCCTTGGTTACAAGTGTAATGTAACTATCTCGATAATAATAAATCCTCCTCGTCCAACCCTACCTTTTGTGATTTTTTTGTCACATACACCTGTGAAATACTGTCTTAAGGCGTTGATAATAGAACGACTCGGTTTTATTTTTGTATTTTCGTAAACGTTACTAAATTAAGTAGCGTCTACAAAAATGTGTTTTTATTTTCTTTATCTTCTTTACAGTAAGACTTGTGAAAGAGCTATCTGAACATAATAGTGTAAGATACGTGATACGATTGAAATCTATTTTACACCGCATAAATAAAAGAGCGTATATTCGTGTTGCTCGAAAGAGCTTATTATATTAGAACATCAACCTTGCTACGCAAATAATTAGATTGAGTTTTCAAAAACAGCTGTATTTTTATCACAAGCTACTCAAGAAACAATATTATAAGATATGAACATTAAGAAATACTGATACCCATATCAGTATGGGCGACATACATCTCACAATCCATGGCGGCTACGGTCCAATCCGAATTCCATAGTCTTTTACACGAGAAAAAATGGATGGAACAGTGAATAAGATTTTATGTTACCCTTGGATGTGAACAGAATTATTACAATAGGGAACAATTATGGGAAAATTTACATTTCTCTTTCGCCTTTTCATTTTGAGATTTTCTTTGCCATTGTGACTGGGTGATTTAATGCTAAATTTTCTGTAAAAAATATTCTATGCTTATTGGTAAGTTTTTTACTGACTTTTTCTAAATATAAGGTAATTTATGACACTTACAATATACCATTGAACCTTACTTCCATCGTTCACATCAACTTATTGAACTAAAAGCATTAACGACAGACACAAAAGACTTATTTATTTCATACACATCTTTCTACGACTTTGATACATGTCTCTAAATTGAAGTTCATTGCATCTCGGTCTTGCAATGTGAGCGGGAAAATATCGCTATTACATCGCATGATAATTAGAAAGGTTAGTTCTAATTTCAAACTTTAAAATTATCAATTTTAATGTAGATTCCAGAAAGCATCCATTTATGCCGTCTCATATTGTCTATGGATTCTTAAAAGTTACGTAAATTCAAGTTGATAGATAAATCTAGAATAGGATAAACTTAAATTTAGTAACGTCAGAATCGTACTAATTGTTAACTGTTAATGTTATCTCTAAGAGCAAATGTGTAATACGAAGTGAACAAAATTTAATGAATGTATTTTGGTACATTAAAACGAAATATATGTGATACAATTAGCTGGCTGAGTGTTCAGTCTCCCTAGCTACTAACTACCTATGCAGGAGTAACAAGAATATTTGTTCTGTATTTTTCGTTTTTTAAATATTTATGTATATATATAACTATACATATAACTATATCACATTATTGCTATCTTTCAGTTGTCTACTATATACATCACAAGCTTTTTATGATGGTAGGTGTAAAAATATTATTATTATTATGGAATTATTGTTTTTGAATTTCAAATCAATATCAAATGAATAACTTCATTAAGGATAATAAAATAAAATTTATGACTTCCCATTAAACCCAATCCACACCTCCATCGTCCCGTTTTCCCAAAAGCCGAATAAAAAAAATCACATTTAGATAAAGAAATGTTTAAATGTCTGGAGTTTCGGCCCTGAAGGCGTCGGAACAGGATGCCATCCGTCACGCCCTCACCTGAGAACGCGGGCGGTTCGACAAGGGATCTCTGTTTTATGGCATTAAAATGTCTCCTTTAAAATTCCTACTTAATCACATCTCTACATGACACAGCAATAATAATGATACACGTCAAAATCGTCAAATGACGTCACTGGCCTTTTTGATTCGGTTTGTACTGAAAACTAATTGTAGTCCGTGCACAAGGGAACCGGGCCAAAGAATTAATAAATAAGCCATTGCTTACAAAGAATTGAACACGTTTTAAGTTTAAAATTTTTCGTAAAAAGGTCACGTTTCTTTCGGTCGCTCTCGACGAGGACAGCTCAAACGCCGTGGCCGAAAGCTAATTTTCATTTACTAATTTAATATTTATTTTATATCAGTCCGTATTTACAAACCGTATTATCCATATTATTTAAATAATATCGATAAAAATCTCAAACTCATTTACTTTTCGAACTTTTGTTTTTAAAATTACAACATTATAGTTACTGCACTTAACTATGTCTTAAAATAACACCTTGATATGTCAATTCGATGAAGGCGTCAATGAAAATGCCCTTTTCAGAATAACAAAGTGTCCTCAAACGGCCTCTTTGACGATTCAATCCCCTAAAAGCCTTTGTCCTTCTTCAGCTTTAAGAAGCATTTTTAGGGGCTTCCAAAAACATGAAATAGAAAGAAGAAAAAGAAAAAATTAAAAATATTCAGAATTGTTGAGATCTTCGAAGAAGATCTTCGAAAATACCTGTTGAAAATAACAGTTTGTCACATATATATATATATATATATATATATATATATATATATATATATATATATATATATGTGACAAACTGTTTTCATCTACCTTTTAGTTCGAACAGGTATTTATTGTGCGAGAGTACCAGCGGAGAAGCAGAAAAGGTTATATAATTAAATTGAAAATATTACATAGTGATTGCAGTATCGTAGTGTAGAGGCATTCCTTTCTTACATTTATGTAACTGTATATAAAATTTTCAATTATATTTGTTTTTCAATCGATAAAACTTAACAAAATGGCTGCCGCTTTATCATGGTGGAAAGTAAAATAAATCCCGCGGTTTTATTTCTACCAGAACATAAAAGAAACCTTAAGAAATCATTAGAATTCTTATTAAGGCACAAAAATTAATAGCAACCCAATTTATTTCTTTGTTTATTTTCCTGTTCGAATCTTAGCCGATATCTTGAAGCATATTCATCAAAAATTGGTGCGTTGTTTACCAAATTTCGGGGGATCATCTATCATTTTTGTATAAGATGATTAATTACTGTACATTATCGACAGGACCCGAGTGCGGTTTCAGAACTCCATTATATTTTAAGGAGGCAGACTTTCACCAAGACTTGATGGAATTAGCTCTTTAAGTGAAAATTGGATTCATTTTAAACGACTTCTTAGAAAAAGGAGGTTGTATGTTCACTGTTTGTATTTTTTTATTACTGAAACTTCACTGATTTATCCGTTGATTTGTGGGGCGATTCTTAAAGCGTTCTTAGAAGGTCCCACTGTCGCCAAATCAGGATCTACTGATGGGATCCCAAGGAAATCGAGACCAACCCTTAAAACTTTATAAAATATAATATACATGAAATACAGGTCAACAATACTAACTGCCATAATATTATGATTATCTATTACGAGTTCATCTTAATAGATAATTATGAAAAAGACAAACCATAATTGATAACAGTACTTAACTATAAAGTTTAAAGAGTTATAAGACTTTATTGTATGAAAACCTAGTAGATAAGGAAATGCATACATACGTCCCCACTGACGGCCCAAGCCTACCCTAAATTAGGCCGATTAGGCCTTACTCAATCACGCTGGTCAAACGCGCGTTACACGACTTCATACACAACCTATGAATTTCTTGCAATTTAAGTGTTTGCAGGTTTTCTCGCGATGTTTTCCTTTGCCATAAAAGCGTCGTATAAACTTATATATGAATTCAAAATTTAAAACATATTTGTACGTAACGTTCCCGCATGGAAAACAATGATCTTGTCTAAGCCATCTACTCTTCTTATATGCATATTAAATATATACATTACTGATATGCATATTGGCAACGTATATAACTGTAATAAACATATAGATATGAACATCCATGAATCCATTCGTAGGCATCCTTCAACATCGAAGAGCCAATTCAATTTTTTTTTAAAGTGTCAATCGAAACGCGTTTGAACAAATGAAACAAGAACGAAATAATAATGTTATATCAGCGTATTTGTGGGCTTAAAACTTTTTTTAATGTAAAAAAAACAAAATATATTCGGTTAAAAAATGACAAAAATATATATATATCACGTTATTACTAAGTATATGAATGATAATTTTAGATGCAATTTTTTTCGTATGAAGCGCTTATCAGTTAAATTAATTGACTTACCAGATAATTTTCTTTTGAAATACTTTTTACAAATAATTTTATAAAAAATTAATGCTTGAGATGAATGAATGAAACATTTCATTATGGACAGTTGCTACAAAAAATTGGAGAGCCCGTTTAATTAACATTAAATACAACTATCACAGAAGTACGAGTAGGGTGACTCTGATTATTTCGCTTCAGATAACGATTAGTTTTATGAAGACGGCAAGGATTAATTGTGTGTAAAATCAAACTGCATTTTGAATATTGAAATACATAATACAAAAAAGAATTTAATTTTTTTTTTTGTAATTCTTACACATACCACGCATCGAGTAGTAAGAATGTGGCTGTTTGATGAGTAAATCCTTTGCGCGGAAGGGATCGAAAAAGCGAAGGAGTGATATTACAAAATTTATTACGACATTATATCTAGTTTTATGAAGACGGCAAGGATTAATTATGTGTAAAATCAAACTGCATTTTGAATATTGAAATACATAATACAAAAAAGAATTTAAATTATTTTTATAGATCCGATTTCCCCTGGAAAATGGTATAATCAAAATTGCTTACAGACTACCTCGCACATAAATCGGTTCTGGTTGACATTTTTTCGTTATGGCGCTTTATTTCGGTTATTTATAGGTATAATATTACATGATATTAAAAATCAAAACGAATACTCATTTATTTAATATGCACTTTTAGAAAGTGCTTTGTGACGTCAATAACCATTAAGCGTGGTTATTTTAGATTGCAAACAATGTTTCGTATGGCAGCAGATTTAAGTAAATGAAAATTAATTTTGATTGTATAATATAGCTAATATATTTATACATTTTTTGAGATACATTGTAATAAAAGAGCGCCATTTATATATATCGAAAAGGATATATTCAACTTGAATTTTTTTTGCAAATATTTTTTTTTATTCTTAACCTGTTATAGTTACTATCCATTCCAAAATAAATTTTAAATGTCTAGAGGTTCTCGGAAGTCCATCTTAACATATTGAATTATCTTTAATTTAGCCCATTATTAAAAATATTTAAATTAAGAAGGTAGTTGGACCATAAACAAATTTAATGGGCAGTTGATTGCATGCTGTTTTCAACTAGAGTGATAATATTATTAAAAATTAACGTAATTAGAACACGAATGTGGTTGAAATACTATCTCACTTGTATTTTAATTCCCAATTATAAACATCTGCAAACAAGACTTACTCTATCTCTCATGAATCCTCTATTAAAGGTTCTGAAACCACGGCGCGTTCTAAGAACTCAAAATTCATGAAAATTTAAATTACTGAGTATATTCTAAGAAACTTAGAATAAGAAAAAAATTGTTGAAGGAATAATTTACATTTTGAATCGTACAGTTATTAAAATTTACTTGAATATGTTCTTTTATGTTAGATTCCGATCCCGATGTATATTAATATTTAATACACTCAATTTATTTCACCCATATTAATATTTATATCGCTATGAATTTAGTGAAATTTGATACAAAAAGCGTGGATTTGGTTGTTGTAGAGTCATTCATTTAGCCCTCAGCAAAAAATAACAATTCTTTTTTTCAAAACTAATGTCTAAGTAAAAAGGCGGGAAATCAAATACCTTTTTATTATGGCGCTGTGGTAGAGAAACGTGTGTGAATGAAAATTTTCTTTTTTTGTAATTCTTACACATACCACGCATCGAGTAGTAAGAATGTGGCTGTTTGATGAGTAAATCCTTTGCGCGGAAGGGATCGAAAAAGCGAAGGAGTGATATTACAAAATTTATTACGACATTATATCTAGTTGAAAGATATTATGGTTATTATGACGTTGGTTGTTTTAATGTTGGCAATAAGCTAAATGTTTTAGAATCTTAGTTAAAAGTGTTTGCGTTACCGTGGTGTAGTCAAATAAATAAAATAAAAACCTGACGCCATATTTTTATGAAGTCTCGTGATTAATGATAATGAATCAGGAATCCATCGTGTTCGGCCGGAGAGAAAAAACATTTTCATGATACCGTTTCATAAATTGATAAGTCATGCTAAGTTTGTTTATTAGTAACGATGATCGATACATTGGTAGGAGTTAATGGGTACGTAAAAGCCACCAATAAAACCTTGCTATCGTTAAGTAGATATGCAAATAACTTGGTTGTTATCACAACTATAATCATAAAAAGGAAACGTTTAAATGTGTCGTAAGCGGAAACTCGAGACCAACTGAAAAGATTTGGCAATTTTAGTTAACAAAATGTTGAAAATTGTTGATGACGAAGCAGGAGAAAAGGATCAACAATTTCAATCTACAGAGTTATCGAAGAAATCGCTGCATGATTTGTCACAGGTAAAAAATTTTTTACCTGAAAGTGAAAGTCATCAGGCCACAATCTAAGCCACATAATATAGTGAGTTTATGAGATGTACCTAATTAATTTAAGTCCTGCTCAATATATTTATGTATTTTTGTTTAAGTTAGTAGCACAAATAGCACAAAAGCTTTCGCAAGTACGTCAAGAGATACAGCCTCTTGCCGATAACATCAAACTGGTAAAGAAAGAATATCAAACTCTCCAACAGCAATATGAACAAAAGAAAAGAGTTTATGAGGCTACCTCCATAAACATTATTTTTTCTGGGATCAACATGTAGTCACCCTACAAGTAGACAAATATACTTCAACAGCAACAATTAACTTAGCCGACAGAAAGAGCATCTTGACGTTTAAACATAAGCGATAAAACAAACTTAAATTCAGATGTGACATTCTTTGTCGCTCAAATAATACTTATTACGTAAATCGATTTTTTATCGATACAGTCTCGCCAAGAGACGTCCACTGCTAGACAGGCCTTTCCCAAGGATCTCCAAACCGATTGCTCCTGCGTTGTCCGTGTGCAGCGACTTTTATTTTGACTACTCTTACCAGGTTATTCAAGGACCAAGGATTTTAGGAAGGAGGGAAAACGTGTGCTGGCAAAGAACTCCATTTCTTGATTGTGCAAAGTCAAAGTCAAAATAACTTTATTTAATAAGACTCATACACAGGGAATATGTATGAGTATATACATGTATTGAAAAACAAACAAATGTATTTAAAGGCAATAGTAATAACTTTAAGGAATTATCAACCGGGCATTTACAAATTGTCCCAGTTATTGAATTTAAATATGTACTAAATAAATTGTTATATTGTGGGGCAGTGAAATGAGATCTTTGTGTGCGTAGGAATGGTCATCATAGTTTGTCGGTTGAAGGTATATTTTTCATTTACTTTTGGATGTTTCCCTGATTCTGTAGTGGTCGAGCTTGCTCCCATCGAAGTGGAGACGAGTGGATTATTTCTTAACAAATGAAAATAAACCCTCTAGACCTTGCTTTTGAAGATAATTTATTTACAAACAGAAATAGGCGGGTATTGAAGTTCTAACGTGACAACGATATTACGAAAAAATACTTTTGTCCATTTAATTGGCGATACAGAGGTTAGGGAGAAGACCTTTTGCAGTTAATATATCAGTTTTCCAGGGGTCGATAAAGATGAAAACCGCAAATTTCCAAAATTCGAAAGTTTTTGGTATCGCATAAACTACATTCTATCTATACCAACAGTATAATAAAGAGATCCTTTAAAGCAATTTAGCTATGGGGGTCTGAGGTATCAGTTCATTTTGGAAATGAGGCCCTTGTCTAAAATAGGTTGGGAAACCCTGACCTAGCCTCTTTAGAGTGTCGAGACATTGCGTTATTTACATTTTACCATCTTCACTCCTTCTTCTTAGGAGCTCGCTTACTTGTCTTTGGCATGTCCAATTGACTATCTTCAACTCAACCTCATGCAAAAAATATAGTAACTCGTTTCTTTGGATTACTCTTACCAGGGTTTCTTCTTAAGATTGGTGGCGGCTAGAGCAATGTGCGGACTGCTCAAGCTTCATTAACTACATTCGTATATTTACTCAATTTCTTGGTTTTTGTATATAAAAGTGACAAAAAATATGAAGTACTGGAGAGATCGCATAAAAATACTTTTTCCTTTAGCATAGCTATTAAATGACGTTATTTATTTTCATCGCAACAGAACAAACAGGAGCAAAACTTTTTAATTGCGACAGACAAACGAATAAAGTTGGCTCTCTACGGACCAACGAGTCAATTTAAATTTCAAAATTCGTATTCAAATAAGGAATTATTCACTACGAATTTTTCTAAGCAGATGTGTCAATGACATTGTGTGTACCGGTAGTTCACCATTTAGATTATAGATAGTGTTGATAGTTTTCATAGGTATTGTCGGCCTCAGACGTAAAAGATCTTGACATGTCTTCTCGATACAAGCACCAAGATATGTCAAGATTTTAGCCATTTTAAAATTTTAGCCATTGATGCTATTTAAATTTTGGCAGTAATGATGAACTGGGAATGGAGTTCCTTTAACTTCACGATAAGTTATAGCATCACGTAACTTCATTTCAGTAATTTTGAGTACGTTTTGTGGATTACAGTTCGTCAGTAGCGCGTATATTCCTTTCTCGTCTGCATAATATGGTGATTATAAGTTAAAAACTTTAGCGATGTGGCTACTCCAGTGAATATTTTGCAAAATCATTTTAAGCGGTAATTGACCTGAGTTATGAAGCTGGTATTGGTAAATGGCATGTACAGAAACCATTAATACGCACGATGCACTGGCGAACAGATCATAGTAATATTCCATTAAAAACTCAAAATATTTACTTATTAGCGTCGGTATCATGACAGTACCAAAGCCAATTAATTATTAACTCGATGAATCGTTTGCAAAAAGAGTGTGTAATCTTGAGCTTAGTCAAACTTTCCAAACCTTTCCAAGGGTTTATCGATGTAGAGTCTAAAAGATCTTTCATTTTTGCATTTGACGGGGAACCTTTGAAATTTGGTTTAGAATCCACAACAATATGTAATTTTTATGATACCATGTAAGATTTGGATGTCCCTGTAAATTCACTATCTTACAATTGAAGTTAACTTTGATGTTTGTGCAACAAACTCTAACTTATTGTAAAAGAGCCATTATGTCTATAATATATTTCGTTCAAAGTGTGCAATAGTACAATGGATAGCAAAAGAAAGGGATAGTTATAGTTTATATTTTTGTTATTTATATTCTATTTCTTCTTAATTTACTCTAACGTTCAGGACCTTTTCAATTATCCGTCAAAGCTACCACCACTACGTAGCCACATTTTTATTTGGACTCCACTTCTGCTTACTATCAGGTTGTTCCATTCTTTCTATAAAAAAAGCTAATCATTATGTAGATTTGAAAAATTTAGTCATTGTTTTTTAGATAGTATGATATGCGTAATATTTTATACTCGAGATCTTAGATTAGCATGATGTATGATAAATATTGTGTAGCATATTATTTCCCAAGAGATGAACTTGTGAAAGATCACTGTCTGTCACGCAATCACGCCTGAGGGTTCAAAGGAAGAATCCTTTGAAAAATGACCCAGTCTATTTTGAGCAAACCAAAAAAGCATTTCAAACTATACACGATAAAGGTCAGATTAAAACGGATACTCTTTATGGTAATTGTGAATTAATTATTTTGATGTTTGTATGGTCAAACAGTAACGAGTTATTATGAATGACAATTTGCTTGGTTTTATTTATTTTAGGTAATTTCGGCTTTTTGGATGGATTCAATGGATTCGTTTTTTGTACAGATTAGAAATCCTTCCCATACAAGACATACAAGACATGGACTCCCGGTTTGAATCCCGGTAGGAGCAGTTATTTGCATGATGAGTACGAATATTAATTATTAGTCATGAATGTTTATACATTTATTTAGTTATATTTATGATATTTATATTCATATCCATTATCTAATATCCACAACACAACAAGTCTTCTTCATCGTCATCATATCAGCCGACACATCCACTACTGGACATAGGCTTCCAAGGATTTCCAAAGCGATCGTTCATATGCAGCGTCGGAGGGGGTTACGATTCGATCACGCGGAGAAACTCCGAGCATAACCCTCCTCATTGGCCATTTGGGTGACTGAGTCTTCTTATGAGCCCTATTGTAAGCAGCTACGTCTCGCTTCCTCGCACTCTTAATGATGCTTAATTTGGGCTAGATAATACGTGTGAGTGTGGAAATAAAGTCTTGAATCGCTTGTTTAAAAAAGTTGTCTCTTTCTTGAATTCGAATGCAAAATATTGAACTCAGAGTTCTATCTCTTTCGTTAACAATATTAATCCTATTCCTAAACTGAAATTCAATAAATCATCAAAGTAAATCCGAAGTAAACACTGCCTTAATTACTTCGTTCTAAGGTTTCAAGTTTGTTGTTGTTGTTATTGCTGTAATGGAAATTTCATATAATGGCAAGACGTTATGATATCTAGTGGTATAGTTTGGCAAGTTGTGAAAGTCGTGACAAGTAAATAGGCCGTTAACGCTAGTTTCATTTGCATTCTAACGTGCCATCATTGTTGGTAATTTGTACCGATAAACGTTCAGAACAAGCTGTGCACCCAGCTAATTTATATATATAAATATATAAATACATACATACACATAACCACAATATATATATTAACTTGTTATAATAGATACACATATGGTAACGCGAACTTCTTTGTACAAATTTGTATATATTATATTTATATATGTTTTCTATAAAACTGTACTACGTTACTTTTGTCCTACATCAATAAATTCCTCAACATACGATATAAGGTTTTTTTGTTTTTTTTTTCACAAGTTGGGTAACATTATCAAAGTTTTCATAAGGATTCCTTTTGAAAAAGTTCTATCGCCTACGTACATTAAGGATAATGTAAGAGGTATAAGCATTCATATCGGTCTAGTAGTTTCGAAGCCTATTCAATATAAAGTATCTAACAATCAACTAAATCCTCTTTACAGAATTAGTATAGATAACCTTCTATTCTTGACTGTAAAGTTTATTATATTTAAAGCAATAAAACTGTTTTATTTCGCTAATAACGTTTTACGACTCAATGTATGAATAACAGAGGAAACTATAGATAGCGAAAATATCTATAGTACTCTGTTCTATTCAAAATTAGAACATCTTCACTTCACTGAATTTTGCAGTTAAATAATATCTATTCAGTGTTGTGTGTAGTCAGTAAGCTTGCTTGGGTAAGCTTTGACGTTAACGCTAAAGTCAGTGTACTTGTCTCCTCAGCTGGTAATTGACAACCATATTAATGTATTGATGTATTGTATGACATATTCTAACTTAATTAATCCCTGCAATTCTGAAATATTTGAGGTCGAACCATTTTAACTTGATAAACATATTTTTTTATAAGTATTAAAATAAAAATCGTAATAAAAATACCGCACTCTAATTACAAATCTCAAATATAATTCCAATTCAATAATGAGATAATTAAAAATTTCGACTCAATTAATTCATGAAGTCAACAGGTTAATCGTAATTAAAAATTAATATTTCAGGGTTTTGCTTATTTCAATTTATTCCCCGCGAATGCGGTCTCGAACTTAATTGTTGGTTGGCTGGAAGAAATATCTTGCTAGAGATAAGCCCACCTTTGTATGTCCCTTTCTTGTTTAATTTACTCTTGTGTTTTTGTTGTACAATAAATGTTGTAAAAGTTAGGATGGGAACTTGACAAATTTTGACATGTCAACAGCGAAATTATAAAGTTCGTACTTATAATTGCTATTTTTACCAACCACAGTGTTATTGATCCCTCGTATCCAAAACTATTCATTATAAATCACCAACGATACACATTTAGAAGTTTAAAATTAAAGTGCCACAGAATAAAAAAGTTACATGTAACAGGAACAAAGCAAAGTATTATTTACAATTCCTACCAAACTTGAAGGCACTTCGCAAATTATTCGTGTGTCTCCGTGTGTAGACAGTAGATAACACATATTTCGCTTATATTGGATCGCACTCACTTTGACACTTTAATACTTATGATTAAGAAGAAGTGTTATAATGTATATAATGCAATAATTTACGCGAATCTTGTTTTTGGAGTGGATTAATTTTTGGATTCCTTAAACAAAATTGCAACACTGAAATTCTTCTAATTCAAGTAGTTAAATATTAATCCTTCATTTTTGAACTAAATATGAAATGATGGACTGCTTAAAATACAACATTTTGACTGCGATCATTAAATAAGCGCGTTTTCAATGATATTCTACTTATTTTGTGTAAAAAATATTTTTTTAAACAAATAACACACAAGTTTTCGATGTTTTACGACATAAAGTCGAGATTATTTTTAGTGAAGCTCTTATATAATGATCATTCATGTTGGCTAAGATAGATATAATACAAAGTGCTACTAATGAAATATTGCGGAATTTCCGCACGTACTTATATATGTATAAGAATATGTTCAAAATATGACGTATAGCGAACGACTAATATGACGCGAAGCGGAACTCTCAACGCTTCATTTCAATATGAAATATGCTTAACACGTCTTCGTATTTAATATCAGTAGGTGAAGGAAATATAACCTGTTTCTATAATATTAAAAATGATTTTTTATTGATTTCAAATATTTATATAAAACTTAGGTACTACCTTACTTTTGACCTGGTGAATTGCTCGTGCACAACCCAGGTTACCCCCGTGAAGGGCAATGGAATTGCCGGGGAGTTTTAGTGGGTATTCTCAGTGCCTCTATTGGGGTACTGAGTGAGCCCCACGCATGCCCGTCGCTTAGTCAGTGGCGGGTAGGTCCGTAAATGGATTCATCCTCGTAAAAAAAGGTACTACCTTACTTTATACTTATACTAACCTTAATATTGTTAACATCTTGTACCTATAACTGAAATTAGAAAGAGAAGTATGTTTCTAAAGCTGAGAGCGTGTTAGGATCAGTGCAGTTTAGTAAGATATGATTGTCAATACAAGATAGATCCATAAGGATATGGGTAAAAAGTTAGAACTGAAACAAGGGTTATTACTTAACATGGTGAGAAAGATTAAGCATATAGGCAAAGAAAAGGTCGAAATGGAAAGACGAGGACCTTAGTCCAAAAGCTGATTCAGGCAAAAGAATAGAATTAGCTATTGGAACTTCGAAGAGCAACGATCTCTTCGAAGTTCCAATAGCGTAGTGATTTGAGCGCTCTAGTTTAAACAACTTTACCATAATTCCTTGAACTCTGGATTGGTCCATCAAAATTTGTTGAGTTTCTCCGTCGGAAGACACCTTTAAAAGTTGGTCCCGCTGGTTACAGGTTTCACCTGCATTGATCCAGCGTGTTTGTGTTAAGGTCCTGACTCCTCATGTGCTTCTCCCATGTACAAAAGCCTGTACCTGGTAAGCATGTACGCTGGTAGTGGTGACAGGTTGTTAAGGAAATCCCAATGGAAAACATTTCACGCACACTCTCTTATAAGCTAGTCTTTAAAATGATAAACTCATGGGAGCACGGAGAAACTATGCAAAACTTCATAATAATGTACTAAGTCGTAGTCAAATTCTATCTGGTATATCCTTTGTCGATTAATATCATAATACAATTTTTCCCATCACTACATCTAGATCATCTATTCTGTTAACAATTCCTATATAATTCAGCATCTATAATCGATTTTGAAGCACAATTCACTCGTTACCGGCAACTATTTAGGGGAATTACCGCGGTTTTATTGCGATGCAACTATTGCACTACTCACGAGCCGTGTGATTGTTGCGTTGCTGTGATTTAATATTGATAATGGAGTTGATTATTGTGTAATATTTGTTATGCTGCTTCATTGATATTTTATGGATATTGCACATTTTTAAATACACTTGAACACCTTATATGATGCGGCACCAAGGTTATTTTAATTCAGAATATGATTCAGATAAAACACACAGCGATGAGGCCACTTTACTCGAAGTATTCTATTTCGCAGGTACC
The DNA here is from genome assembly GCA_943193645.1 of Acentria ephemerella. Taxonomy (NCBI): domain Eukaryota; kingdom Metazoa; phylum Arthropoda; class Insecta; order Lepidoptera; family Crambidae; genus Acentria; species Acentria ephemerella. The sequence continues at coordinate 1,828,591 of OW971894.1, forward strand.
ACTACCTAACCTAAATATAATATTTTATTGTAGCCATTATGCCAGCCAATTCATTTCATAGAAGGCACATAATATGCGAAACTAAGTTTTATAATTTGGATACAACAAAATAAACGAGCCTTTTATGCTTTGAAAAATAATTAATTAATTGATTTTTATTACAAAAAAATCCACTAACCCCAATTTTTCGACGTTATTCAATGGTAATATCAGCTAACCAAATATTAGCGCCGGAGACGACATACGTCTTTCTGACATACCATTAATATATATGTTAGCGGCAAATGGACGACAGGTGTGAACCAGCAGAACTGCCTAAAATACGCGGTCAAATGGTGTTGCCTTTCGAAATGTAGCTGTTACGCCGAGCGGCCGAGTGTTACACCGTAGGTACTTTTCCTGAAATGTATAATATTTTGGTTATTAAAACTTGGAATTACAAATTACCTATTAAATTGATAAAAGGAGTTCGAAGGAGCCTTGCCATAAAAGCGTGAGTTTTTCTTAGGCAAGTTAATATATTATAAAGAAAGCAGGTTAATATATTATATATTATAAGAAGAAAAAAAAATTAAATGCTTAGCATAATTCTAAAAACATTAACTGGGATGGCTAGTTTAAGTAACTATGGCTAACGTTTGCATACAAGTCGCTATACACTACAAGAGTCTCACGACCACCATCACTGTTAAATCTGTTCGGTTCTTTAATCGTATTGTGGGGGGTTAAAATAATAATGTGAAAATTTATTCGCGAGTAATCCAGTTAAAGAGGTTTTACTTCAAATGTTTTTTAAACCAAAATATAAGATTACACATTATTTTTATTATTGATTTTTCGTACAGACATCAGTTCGAAAAATAGTTTTAAAATTATGTTTTTAATATTAATTATTTTGGTTCAGATTCAATTTATTATATATTACGCAACAGTGTGATAAACGGCCAACTACATTCTGTTATCCGTGAATATAATGGCGTTCATTCATTTTGAATACGTTTATGATATCCGGGCATGATTTAAGCTCAAACCGTTTCAGCGTAATCGTAAACCATTAACTACAGTAGCGAATTAATCAAATTACAATTACTACCTTGATAATATTTTCTTCTGAACATCATCAACAGCCTAGACTTCCAACTGCTGGACATATCCTTGCTACAAGAGAAAACACTTGAAGGGTTGTGTGATATAGCATATTATGCCTGCTTAAATGCTTAATAATAATAGACTAAGGTTGACTGGAAGATGACTTTATTAGAGATAAGCTCACCCTTTTAAATTTTTTTCGTTCGTGTGTTGTTTATTTACTTATGTTTGCAGTAAGTGTATATTCTGAAATGTAAATACAAATTCTGAATATACTTTCTTTCCTTACCGGCCAGCCTGCGCGCACGCATTGTTGGAAACCAAGTAATTATAATAAACACGCCATAAGTAATCTGTACAAAATGTTTGAGTCAAGCAATAAGGATCTGATGTAAGTGGTCTGAGCTACTAAACTACAAAGGCACTTGTAATATTTGAATAAACCACAGATTACAGCTGTGTTAATTACAACACTGATACAGAACAAAATAAAGTATGACAAGGTTTTAAATAAAACAAGCTAAAATAAATTGCACTGGGATAGAATAATCAAAAGTGAAAGTCAAAATTTGTATTTGAACCACGATCAGGCAGCTTCATAACAAATGTAAAACGTCAGTATGACAATGACTCTTAAAACAAGGGGTTAAGACACACAAATATTAATGTCTAAGTGTATCTGTATCTGTAATATGAATAGAACTTGCACCGTGGTTGTTCTTGAGTGGATCTTGATTGAGTTTATCTTGGAGAGCATCCACAAAGAAATGTATGCCGTTGTTTTGTCACCCACAAACCCACATCGAGCCAGCGACGGTTTTAACCTCACGTGCTTCTACCAATTTGGAAGATTTGTGCGCAGGAGTAGAACAAAGGCATATAAATACGACTAACTTCAGCAGGAAGTTTGATTCCTTCTCATATAAAGGTTTATTACTGCCGCTGTGAGCTATTAAAATTCTTTATGAAAGCCTGTGACATTACATCCAGAGTTTTACCGCTTATTAGCTTGGGAGTATCGTAGAAGTATAGCGACACTTAAGGATAACTACATCAACATCCACAACATTTGGATCCTCGCTATCATATCCAGGTGACCTATACGTTATTGCATTTTGATTGTCGAAGTGGTGACAAACTAGTTATTGACAATTAAATTTCTATTTGACGTCATTTCCTACAAGTGGACCCCTACTTTGCACTTCATATGCCACTTCAACATACCAATCTAAATTTCAGTGTCTTTGTTCCTATTGATATCCTCATTACTCCTTAAATCTGCGAATACATCAAGAATATTTCCGTAACTAGATAGTAGACTGAACGTGTTTAGAATGCCCTTAGCGAGTGACCACGCTTCACGGCTAAATATAATCATAGGCAACACTTATCGACGACCTTCGACTTGAGACACTAAGTGATTTCAGACGAGAACATCTTACCCTATAACATAATATTTGGATTGAGAATATTCTCACAAAAAATATATATTTTTTTATTACTTCACAATTGTACAGTATATTACCGAGCAACGTTAATTAGTTACTAAGCTTTTTGTAAATTTATTTTTTCTCTTTGCATATAAGTTTCGAATGTCCGCGGGAAGTTCGTTTATATAACTAGAAATTACATAATTATCTCTTCGAGTTCCATATAAACTATTAAAAATTAAACGATAAATTATATATTATAGGTGTAGTTAACATCGTTCTGAAAACATGCGAGTACACACTACATAGATTGTTTCGCCCTCCAGACGTTGGATTAATTACAATGCGATTTAGTCCATTCCCAAAGCCTCCAGCGAGTAATTACCAGGTGCTTAAAGTAACAAGTTTAATCAATAATACAAATAAAGGATTTAATGTTACGTATCAAATGGATTTGTTATTTAACGTACTGCTTAAACGTTACTTATGGAGAACGTTATTTACGTGCCTATAACGTTTTTATTGGTGTTTAATGAAGTAAACGTTTACTCTTCTTCTCCGTATTTTATATCATCATGTCTGGAAGAAATCAGCAAATTTAGCAATAATAATTTATATTTCTTTAAGCATGTACGGCAAATTTTCCCTAAAGCATCAAGAAGTTTTTTCCCTATAACAAACACATAAAAAACTAATGACAAAACTGTGATATTATTTGGTGTAAATTGCTTTTGCAACGGTCGATTATTATATTATTGGTACGTTCAAAAACAAAACACGCAATACTTGGTATTTTTTGAACAGTGTCACTTTATCTTTACTCTTATAGATTTTTAAGATAATGTTTATACATTTCAAATGTAAGTTTATAATTGTGCTGGGATTGAGATGTAATACACGAGAATTCACAGAGATATAACTGAACGTTGCGTATTAATATTCATATAATGAGTAAATTATGTAGTAAGATACGATATTCCGTTTAAACATTTTTTAAATTTAATTTTTACGCTTCAATCTCCCGCAGTTATTCTAATATACATTGATAGAATTGATTTTATATACAATTACGATACTCGTAAAAATAATCTCATATAGACACAAAATAAATTGGTGTCAAGATGTCAAAAACCCGTTGTTTCTTACGTGGTCCGTAATTAGGTCGGTGTTGAAATATATGCAAATAACCATCAAATATCTCGTCCAAAGCTCAATTCGCTAGTTCACAAACCGCCCGTTGTACAACGCTGCAACCTTAAAACTCATCTCAAAATTTCCTACCGCCATAACCCGTAGAATACCGAACCCTAATAAATCGAAGGTTCCGCCGATATAGCGACGTCGCCAGTTATGGACAGTTATTTTTTACGCTCTTCCCGAGCTGTTACGGTTAAACGCACGGCTAACTCTTTGCTGAAAGTTTGCTTTTCAGAGATAAATTCTTGAATGTGCGATGTAAAATATACAGCGGTCCAAATTTTGTATTCTTGGGTCTGTATGGCGTGGTTGATAGGTATATAAAGGGAGAACCTGTGTATAAATAGGACCAAGGGGATTTTAGCTCTTTGAATACACTCGACTCAAAGCGGTTTAATCTTAACGAAGATTAAGAACCAGTAAGTAATTATACTGATATAAGAAATATGGGGTGTTCAACTCTTTTATCGATGTTCTAACTCTGTCTTTCATTAAACAACAACATTACGCAAAAAGAGATGTGCAATATAAAATGGATTAAGTTAAAACAAACAAAGCTATGTAACATACAATTAGGACAACATCTTCGCTTCAATAACGTCAAACACAATTCGCGAGTGGAATTGCAGACAAGCCCAATTTGAATATGAGATTGTAGTAACAAATTTATGCAAACGTAATAAATTTGTTTATTATATTTTTTTATTATAAATTAAGTTATTTGATATTTTCTTGTTATGAATTGTGTACATTCTTGTTAGCTTTGACTGTAAATGTATTTTAATGCAATATTACAAGTAAATTAAAAATAATTATTTAATTTGAAGTCCGAGAAAGGTTTTATATTAAGCTCAGTTAATGACTCGTCACCACCTGATGATAAGCAGTAGAGGAGTCCAAATGTGAAGATAGCTAGTGAAGCATGCGACATACTGCCGTAGCCACGCACACCTTGCCGGCCCAAAAAGTAAGTTTCCCATTTTTATAAAGTGATTTGCTTAATGTTGGTCATATAGAAGTTTGTATGTTTATTTAGCACATTTATGATATTTATATAAATATTAGTATTTCTCTCTTCTTTAGTATTAATAACAAAAGCACTTAACGATACTTAATTTGGGCAATCAAATACGTATTAGTATGAGAAATATTTTTATAACCACGAAGCGAGTCTCAAGTTAGTCAAAAAGTGAGTCAGTATCATTGCCCCATATTTTGTTTGACATACGCAACGTGAACGTATTCAAACTAGTATTTCCATTGTCTATAGCGTATTGCATCCGTCGATGGAGCCTAGTCACACGAACTCACGTTTACCTCAAAGACAGTGCCAAATCGATCCAGTGTACATTGATTTGCCGTGTTCTCACAGCTAGCTAAGACAAAGGAACAATAATATATGACCGTAGGCATGTTCCAAGATACCATCACGCATTTACTGACGATCTATGTCCGGATAATGACAGCTATTACCGTAAATCGAAATCACCAATTGGCTTGACGCAAGTTATGAGAGATCTTTCCTATTTTAGCCTTGACGCAGTTCCATGTGTTTTGGTGGGACATTTTCCTCTTTCGGCCATGATCCAGGTCTAGATTTAAAGGAAATAAAGCTAGTATTTACAGAGTATGGGAAGCATCAACATCTCAAATCTCCATTATATTAGTACACTTCCAATACCAGCTCTTGAAAAGTCTATAAGAAAAAGTAAATACCATTAAGTGATCTATTTGCTTCTTTAATATTCTATGACACAAAAAAGGCCTACGGAAAGATGAAAGTTGTTAAGTTCTAGCATGACGAACACCTTAAGATGGATAGATAAGCCGATGAGATTTGCCAGGATCAGATCTGAGGCCTGTTGAGTGAAGACTGACCGCACAGGAACACACAGGCGAGTGGCGAGGCTCAGCGTTAGCGCAGTTATCAACAATATATTTTTTCACTGTCGAAAAATTCTAGAGTAACCTTTTGTAATTGCAATGAAGATTTTTATTTTCATCTATCTCGAGAACTTAAAACTTTTCTTGTTTTAGTCAATTATCTGTACCAACTCCTTTATGATGACGCCACGCATCTATTCACTCATACCTTGTTCAGCAGTTTCACTTCTTGGAGAATTATAGATAGCAGTAACGTTCATATTATGGTCCCATCGTTAAACTGTAAGATGAAGAATCGATGTAGATAATCTTTACCTACCTCCGTTTTATATTTTATCCTTTATTTGGTCATTAATTTATCAAATGCCTTATTCTTTTATAATGTGTTCTGATTTGAAAGTTCTTCTTTTGTTTGAGTTTTATAGCTAACATTAACGTTACAAATCTGATAAAAATTTTATGACAATCACATCGAGGTCATCTGGGGTCACAACGGAATAATTATACATGACAATATGTCCGTATCTCACTTTATTTGAGATCTGTTCATTAATTTGACCGAGAAATCTATTGTCCACCAAAAAATAATGTTAAGTAATTCTTTTTTAACACTAGATTTACCAGACCAGTCATTTAGACTGGTCGTGCAATTTCAATTCAAAATTCCTACTATATTACACATTTTTTTTTTCAGAAATGACTTTTGTAGCTATAATTAGAGAGTACGTTTTATAAACTTAATGTTATTTTATATATATTAGTAACAAATATAATTTTTGTTGTTGACATATATTCAAATCGCTGGTATATCTAGTGTTAAGAATGATGTCAGAGTGAACACGTAGAAATCATTTATGAATGAAATTGTTTCGGGAAAATAAAATGGTATATCTGTTTTGAAATTAATATGGAGAATCGCTAAAAGATATTGAGAATAATCTCGTAGTTATAAACCTCAAGGAAGCAGCATCCGTTATGATATATTTGGCACCAAACTCTTAAACTTTGGCAAAACATTTTGATTTGTTGGCACACAGACCTACCGCATTAAAATGCAATAACAACTGCAAGAATACAATACATCAGAACTACCCTTTGGAGAATTAAAATGCTTTTAAATTTGCAATCGATTTTTCATACTAATTATTTTAGCTTTCCGCCTGTGGCTACAAATAATCGTTTATTATACGTATGAAATAAATACATACATACAATATTGAATTATATGTAAATATAAATATAGCAGATAATAATTGTAAGGATAATTGAAATTACATTCGCATTTAAAGGCAGAATGAAGATATTAAAATGCCTAAAACTAGCGAACTAAAAAGTTTATACCATAAATAAGTATAATAGTCAGAACATACCAAAACACTTATTTGTTTGATAGTTTTATTATTTAATTCGAAAATAACAAAAATGGGAAATATTCTAAATTATTGTTGCTAGACTAAGCTCGCGATATATAAGATCGCGATGCCCCTTTTCGCGCATGCGTGCAAAATTAAGGATGGCAAATATGAGAATTTCAATTAGGGCTGTCGATCAACTGTGTTACATAAGTGGTTTTAAAAAAGTGAGAATTTACGATACAATAATGTGATGGGTTTTTGTCCAAGATCCACACATTGAAAGGTAATTAGCCACGCTTATGAAAAATTATGTATGACCTTACCACAAGTACCTAAGAACTATTATTGTATACCCACAATCATGTGCATCTAACATTGCTTTCAATAAGTAAGAAGTGTCATGAACTGACAAACGATTAAATCTGTGAGGTTTAATCGTATCTAACCATTTCGATCGTGTTTGTCGTCAGCTATCAAATTGTATGGAAACAATAGCAGTGACTCTGTTGTAAAGTATGGGAAACGACTTTTTAGATATAAATATGTATTTGTCACCTGAACGCAACGACGATCGAGACGCCTCGATACGATAAGTTACAGGTTTCGTTTGGTTGGTGAAAAGACTTTTCTAAGTCCACGTGGCTGGCTACCTCTATCCTGCCTTAGTTATCATAATAAAATGACGTTAGAAGCATTTTTGTGTTCCGGCATTTATAGGTAAGGTAGTTTAGAAATTTGGGTGAAGATCTTATCTGTGTACGGTTATGGTGAGATAAATTACTCTTCAATAAATACTGATTCCTGTTTAAAATAAAGATTATTTTCCTGGTTGTACCTGTAATGTTGTGATTACAATGCGCAAATATATATAAGCTCATTGTTTTTCAAACCATTATTCATTTCGAGTAACCGGGCAACAGTATCGGGTGCACAATCGTGAACAAATAGAGCAATTTGTCTTGTTTTTTGCGCTCGACGCTAGATGGGATATACAGCTGTATAATTCGGTAAACAATTGAAACGATTTAAAAAGCTTTTATGCGTAGGATTTCAATATTCATGAGTAATCATTAATGACGTTAGAAACGTTGAAACGTTCAGAAATCATTATGTCAGACACGATTGATTTGTCATTGTTTTAATATAATTAACGTAAAATCCTACGTATCCTACACTTCGCCGCACGCACGCAATGACGAAATTTATATTTGAAATGTTTTCTTAGAAGCTTGTTGGTTTCCTGCTAAAAAAACTATTGTAGTGTTTTAATTTAGTGCTTAGCCAGAGTTATTAAAACGAGAGTTTATGTTAGTTTAAATTCAGATATTCAGAAGCTGAATTATCGTAGCAAATAAAAACAAAAAAGTATTTTTTTATTTAAAACGTCGTATTAACTCCGCGGGAACTACAAGCAACATCCCTACAGGAGTAAGATATAATAATTGCTCACATAAGTCTGAGTCAGCTTACTGTTTTTCTTTCACTATGCTACCGATTTATGAACTTGGAACAAGTTTTTATATGGTCCGTTAAATAAAACTTTTTTGCTCCAAAACCGTGGCTAATAAATGCTCTCTAAAAATTGTTTGTCCCACTTCGAGGCTGTGTGTATCTATCGCACGAACAAAGGGGAAAAGGCGTTTTGATTGTTGCCGTAGCATGAATATGCATCGATATGTATCAAAAGGTGGCAATAAACTCAATTTAGGCTTACTAAAACTAACTAGCACCTTTGTTGTGTACTAGGGTCGACGGGGTAAATACCCATTTTATATTGGATCGTGAAGCTTCGTGTGTAGCGCGTGAATAAAGTGGTAACTAGTACAATTACGGTGTAAGAGGCATTAACTTCCATGACCAGAATATCAACTTTCCTTTCACTCCACATTAATTAGACACTTTATGAATAGACAATTCAGCTAATAATTAGTTTAGTTTAATTATTAATACCACAAACAAAAAGGGAAACAAAATATAATTGTATTAAAATTTATCTTTGGTTAAATTTCAATTTGTAAATGATATGGGTTACATTCTTTCAATATGAGGGTTACATATGAAATGAATAAGCTCTTTTTATAAAATTGAGACACAAAAAAGGGGCATTAGCTTAGAAAAACCCATCACATTATTATATATTAAATTCTTACTTTTTAATACCAATTATTTAGTCGTCAGAAAAGGAAGAATCAGAGTCCATTGCGAAAAACCAAAGTAGTCGTTAAATAGCTCACAAACACTAAACGATGCAAAAAAACAAAGCTAATGCCGTTTGACATTTGAAAAGACGCGGCCACAGATTGGAAAGAACATAATTGTGTCTATTTAAAAAATATAATGTATTATTTTGGCAATCGTTTATAGTGTCAATATTTTAAGCTAATAGAGTAAGTAATGTCAAAATATAAATAAATAGACAGCATGTTCCAAATTCCTTATTAATGCAAATTTTTTTGAAAAATATTGAATATGAATATGAATCAGATAAGTCAATCGATTGTCATTTTTCAAGAATTTTGTTTTTAAATTTCAGATATTCATTATAATTTATAATTATAATAGATTAACATTTTTCGTATATTCATGTTCACGAATACCCAGAATTGGACATTGTACTTTGAAGTTGATAATCTTGAATAGAACAAAACACTAGAGGACTTAGCTTCAAAGCCTTCATAGCTATTTCAAAGGATTTAAGCGTAACTTTTATCAGACTAGCCTTAAAATGTGTTATTCTTATAGAATTAGAAAATTTTCTTTAAATCAATTTAAAACTGCAATAAAAGCAAGTCTGCTCCGACCTCTAATGGCATAATTATTTTGTAAATGTCATTACAAATATTGAAAAGCTGAGAAGTTACTTTTGTCGCTTAGTAATTAATTTGTAGAATCTGTGTTGGAGTTAAATTTTGATGATTTCAAAGAACTTAATAACTTGTAATTTGAAATAAAGAGCAAAGAAAAAATGAAGCTTAAGCCGTTTGAATTTTGAAAGGTTTTATTTAGTTTCTATTTTCAAAAAGTTTTTAATGGAAATTGTCACCAGTTAAAGTTCCTTCTACATATTAGAAGACTGATATACCTTTTTTCTGACTCGAAAACACATTGGCGTGTTTCATCTCTGTGGGGAACGCAGGAAGGGGTATGTGGTAGCTACTAAAAACCGGTGCCAGCGGTGTTCGGACTCGCTGCGCAACTGGCCTTGTAACTGGGACGGTATGACATCCGCTACACAGCCGGAGCAGCCTTTGTCAGGGATTTTCGACGAGGAGGAGTGGAGGTACCATCGAAACACGAGGATCACCTCCCGTCGCGAGATAGAAAACTGATATACCTTTTTTTTCAAGGAGGAATCCGTTTACGGACCTATTTTCCACTGGCTAAGTGGCGGACGTGTGTGGAATTTAAACTCCCCACCCAGTAACTCCAATGCCCATCAACCAGCCCAGCCATACAGCTGGGCTTTGCGCCGATGGAGATTGTCCAGTTACTTTGTCAATCCCAGACGTGATTGTCTGTTCAATGGCCACAAGAAGATTGATATACCTACCATAAAGATGAACATACTAAATTTTACTTTTGCTGTAAGTAATCTTATTTAGGAAAGGAATTTACTGAGCCGTTAACAAAAGATTACCGAATCATGTAGCATTAACTCGCTGAATCCATTGGCCTACTTTCTCAGACTTAGAACGTTTAACATAACCGACATATAATGCCAAGTTCTGTAATTCCTTACTTGATTGTGTTATTTCTGAACCAACCAATTGTGTTTCAATACTGTTCGATCAATACTACGCATTAAATTTGCTGTGTTGTCGTAAATTATTGGGAGTATTTTAAAGACAGAATATGTTTTAAACAGTGTAGGACTAGAGTAATTCGAGCTTTGGAGCTAAAGATTTGTCTATGAAATAGTGGATTTTATTTATTGGATTTCAGAGTTGACTTAACTCTTGTTACTCCCACATCTCAATATTACAAGAACAAAATAAAATATATTGTTCATTATAGCCACTTCACAGATTACTTATGTAAAAACCTAGTGAGTCGGTTGCTTAATGAAATTTTGATATTCACAAAAGACTTTCTAAAACATGTCTCAAAGAAAGGAATATATAATAGAATATAATATATCTTTATTGTACATCAGCCAATTCAAGAAGAGAAATACACAAAGATGTTTAACTAATTTTGTACAACGAGCGACCTTATCGCTAAAGGTGATCTCTTCCAGGTAACCTTAGGATGAACAGGATCAAATTTGAGGGAAGTTGGCGACGTATAACGATACATACATGATAAAAGTTATTACTTACAAATATTAAATATATACATACATAGGTATTTACTTATTGATAGCATGTATACACTACATAATACATAATTATATAAATATATATCTACTAAAATACATATAATATGTATATGTGCATTTTAAAGCGACATATTCACATTCTTGAAGGAATTATCGGAATATAACCCTTTTCCAATATTTATACATAAGTATTGAGTTTGTAGATAAACTTTCTTATCCATATTGACCAATTAAGTTGCCTTTTGACAACAAGTGAAGATGAAATAAAGAATCGTAAGTTTTTCCATAATTACTCTTACCTTAACCACTCCTGTATATTAGGGTCAGGGTTAGATATATCTAACCGTCTATTTAGGTACAGTACTACTACAAAGTATTAAATTTCTCAAGCGTTCTCACATATCAATTCGATCATCTTTTCACTCAGCAACTCAATGAGGTACCGATAAATAAACGTTATGAAAACTGATATTAATAGACGAGAAATTCCGTTCAGTGTCATATCGCCGTGATGTATGATCTTGCACTCTGCACCGGATTTTACGGAAAATAACTGTTTGCTGATAGATTGCTTTGTTGGGGACATATGACTGTTTTGTTTTCATATTATCTCATTAATGTTTCGACGCTTTTTATTTTATGTTTTTGGCCACCAAACTAGTTACCTTAAAATTATATTTATCGGTTCCTCGCAAGTGTAATTATGCAAGCATATCATGCGATAATCTACAAAATTTAATTTTATACAGACTAACGCATAGCTTTCTATCTCTTCTGTTTGAAATGGAATAAAAGAGACGGGAATAACCTTAATTTAATTTAGTCCGTGTACAACGTAATGGGGGCTATTGTCGGTTGATTTTACGCGCAAAATTTTACAAGAGCGTTCACTGAATAAAATTCAGTCTACTTGTACAAAATGATTGACATCAGACCTAGCAGGGTTATATTATCGTCCTTATTTAAAAATCAGAAACTTGTCAACGGCAGTCTTCTTAATTCCTTAAAAATTAATTAAAACAGGCAATTTCCTGCTGAAACCGCTTACCAATAATTTCAACGTTAAAAAATCTTATTGAAATACTTATGGAAATCTAGTTTATATATTTTTTCTCTGAATAAACTTAAGCTTAAGAAATCTAAACAAAAAGATCATGAAAATTTAATGTCCAATTTCAGCATAAAATTTAATGTGAGCTACAAATCTTGACTTTAATTCCCTTTAAAAGAAGAACAGCAATTATACGAATCTTGACTTTTATGATCCTACGATCTGAAATATGCGCGCAGTTTTAGCGTTCCATAGACAAATCGCTGATATTTTTCTCCGTAAAAGGATTTTCAGACCTTTGTTCAACGGATCTGACATTTGTCAAAACTGAGCTAAGAATTTTCGGGCTTAAAAACCCAATTAGAATGCTTCAATATTAAGAATATTTTATACGAAAACTTAAAAGTGAAATCTGGAAAGTGTTTGATGATTTGTCAAGATCAAATCAATATTTTATCGAAGAACAGCTTAACAAGTACAAAAAACTTTTCAAAGATTTCAAAATAATGCTCTAAAGCCCTTTAGACTTGATCTACAGCGCTAACTGCTCACATATTCTACGTCAGTAGTCTCTCGCTTGGTGTATGACTCTACCTGTCAAGAAGAGTTAGCATTCCAATAAGCTATAAACGACTAAACTGACAAAATTTTGACATCTTATACATACATGCTTCGTAAGCAAAACTATACTTTGGTAGCTTATTAAAACACAGTTTTATTTACAACCCATTTTGATCGATCAAGTGTTAGACACCTTGTAATTTATAAATCCATTTCCACGTTACTGTTGTTTTTTTGAATGACTAATGCTGTTGGCCCAGATGGCCTTTACATCGTTACCACGGTTGTAAAAAGGCAAGAACCTTGGAGAGTTCTCAAACATAAGTCGTGGACCTCGGCTCAAGCGAGTCGTGTCTCCTTCCTTCTCTCCTGAGAAGCGTCCAGGTACGTATCTGTACCTGGTACGACGAGTGTATCCACATTACTGTCATTATAATTAATTGTAAAAAATGAGTTTGCGATTAGGTAGGCGGCTGGAAAAACCGTACTCTACTCAAGTGATGGCTAGGTTCAACAAAATTAAGTGGGATGATTATTACGACAGCATATTTTGTCCACTTGCTCCAAGAAATCACTTCCATGATGAACTGTAGAGACCATAAGAACACTTACATACAAGAAAGTACAAATTGATCAGGATTTAGAAGCAAATTTTATATTAAATCCTTCTAGTTTTGCAATGCAATTAAGTTAAGTTTTCCAATTCTTCCATGAAGAGTATAATAATATTCATCAACATTTTAAGGATGCTCAAACAGAACCTACGACCTTTTACAATCTAGGTCAGTGTTCTAACAACAGGACTACCGATGATTTAGGAGTATGACATAAATTGTAGGATTTGGACTAAGAAAACAGGTACACTAACGGTTCTTATGAGACACTGGTTGTGAAACAATATGCGTACTAGGGATATGATAAAATATACCACTCAGCGATAGACACCTCACATATCTCTAGTGCTACATAATGTTGTCGCTACAATAACTTATTTGAAGGTAATTTTTCAACGCTTTTTATTAATAAATTAACATGTCTCTTCCGTTGAAGCTTAATCCAGAGCCGATTTAGTTCGTGGCTTCTTCGTCGGCTAATTAAAAGGGCCGAGTTACGCAAATTACCGGCATTAATGGTTTCATCAGGCTATTATTGCTTCCACCCGAGGGCCTCCCTCGAGGAAATGCACAATTATATTTTATATTTACCCATTGTGTGTTATGGTTATAGATGGATGGTGTGACATCGTTACGTTAACAGGCTTGGGCGCGAACGCACAGAGTAATAAAGTAGCAGAAACGGCCTAACTCATAAAATATTTACTGCTGATTTAAATCAAAGAAAAATTAACGTCCATCTAAAAGATATGTATTTTCAGAATTGATTTTCAGTAAGAAAAAATTCACAGATAACAATTAGTTACTTGGCATATGATGTGTTAATGATTCCTTATAGTGCTTACCTATTAATTATAGGGCTGAAAAAATACACAAAATTATTGTCCACGTTTGTTTTTAACACTAGATTTACCAAACCAGTCATTTAGACTGGTCGTGCAATTTCAATTCAAAATTCCTACTATATTACACATATTTTTTTTCAGAAATGATGTTATGACTTTTGTAGCTATAATTAGAGAGTACGTTTTATAAACTTAATGTTATTTTTTATACATTAGTAACAAATATAATTTTTGTTGTTGACATATATTCAAATCGCTGGTATATCTAGTGTTAAAATGTGTTCCTAAATTACAGCGAACAACTTTTACCTTTCTTCCAAAAACATTACTCATTACCTTACATTTGCCATTTTGGCCACTAAGCACTTTGCTGTATTTAGCTTAAGAGGAATAATAGTTTGAGTAATTACAGATCGTGGCAGGCATTTAAAAGTCTTATCTTGTATATGAGGGATTCTCTAAAAATAACCCTACAAATTAATTTAAAAAATGGTGGCTGATTATAAGGAAAAACTAATATATCATTGCAATTCTATAACGAACAGATCACCGAACAAACCACTTCACATTAATTATATACAAAAGCGTCTCCGTTTAATCAACTTTTGGTTCAAAGGTTAGCCTAGCAAAGTGCACTGCCATTTATTAATACCATTAGTCTACGAATTATTTAAACACTGGACCTTAAGTTAGCGAAAGCATATAAATTCATTTTAGATCCTTCAACTGTCTGTACAAAGTGTTAAAATACTGAGTCTTGTTTTTTAACCCTTTCATTTACGCATTACTAATGGTTTTCGAAAGAAGGCTCTGTTTCCAAGATTTTGATTCACTATCGAGTTTATCTAATACTGCAAAATAAATACCCTTTTGTATTTTCTTCGAATTTTTTAAGCGTTCCAAAGGTAGTATAAAAATTTCAAAAAAGGCATAAAATACACAAGACCTCGTAGTATTAATTATTTGTTACAATTTCATCTAATTATTTACTAAAAATTTGCAACAATAAACGAATATTAATTCAATTTCAAATACAATATTCAGCAAAAATTTGCAAATTTACGTAATCAATCACAAGAAAAGACGTTACCAGTGTAGAACGTTTATATTTATTTGGCGCCCAAACTGGGACCGCAATAAAAAAGTCTCTCAAATTTTATAAAAGTTGATGCTCGGCGCAAGATATCCTTGTCAGAAAAAATATTCAAGAAGTTTTGGTGTCTGATATCATTACAGTGGCTAAAAATAGGTTGGTAAAAAAATACTGTACAGCTGGGACAAACGTATAATTGGAATCACCGGTTTCTAATTTCAATTTAAAATTGACGTATCTGGGATCACTAAAATCAAATGTTCAAATGATTTATTTAGATTTTTATCACGAAAAATTAAAATTTATTAACTTTGAAAGTCCCTTACAAACGGTTACGAATGCTCTTAGTAATTGCATTAAACATTCATTGTTCCACAGCTTAGCTCATGAAAATTTATCGGCTAGAATAATAAATGGACAAATTATCTGTTACATTAGAGTAACAAAAGTCTGAAAAAATAGATTCAGTGCAACAAAACATGAAATTAAAGTGTTTAGAAGACATCAGTGGCGTAATGGGTTTAGCTTTCAATTTATTTAATTTGTTTTTAGATTTTAAACGCAATTATTTAAATTTCATTAAAACGCCTCAGGTCCCTAACCTTTAGAGGTCAAAAAAAAACCAGAGACAAAACGATAATACAATGTAAAAGCGAAAAACGAAGAGCGAAAATACAATTAATATAATGTCTTTTATTTCATCATTAGAAGTACTAACGTTAACTCTAGCACACACGCCCCCATTCATTTACACACACACGACCACAATATACAAATATATATTATATAAAAAAATATAGACTTAAAGGTCTGAACTCAGTCTGTGGTAATATACATTTTTAGTAATGAACATAAAAATTTAAAAAAAATTTTTTTCATATAAATCTTGCTTTTGCGAGAAGTGTGAATTATGCAGTTTTCTTAACAGATTTTTTTATCTTTCTCCAAAGTCTGTGTCCAAACAGAGGTTACAATAGTAAGCTATGGTAAACTTTACTTACCTTCCATTGCTGCATATCCACCGTGAGCGAGCGCACTCTGCATTGTACAAACAATAGTCAGAACTACGTTTATGAACATAGTCAGTAATGCCCCTGACTAAATACGTAAGCAGTCAGCATACTTATATGATTTTTGTTTGTTTTTCTTAATATTATTGTCAAAGTAGTTTGATCAATTGACAATTTGTTAACCACAAATGTGATACCGCCAAATCACATCGAATGAACTTCGATCCATAAATAACTGTATTCATATCACGAATCCTTTTAGGCGTTGAGAAAAACCGCGTGAAATAAATCATTCCGTGTGCTGCGAAACTGAGAAATGTTTGTACAGTAACTCATCTTAAATATTAGAAGTTTGGGCTTTATTTAACTCTACCAGAGTTAAGTAGTTAGAAAAATTTCAATGCCGAGCCAAAAATTATACAAACCTATCAGTTTTCGTGTTTTTACAGATTATCAATAAATTTTCATCAAAACTGTCAAATTCCTTTATTTCGATATCATATATTGGATTGACGAACTATGACGAATTGAAAGTAATTGCTATCGAATGCCATCATAGTAATAGCAAGGGTATTTATTTAACAAGCAGTGGATTTACTCTTGCTACTTAAGTTGACGTATAACTTAAAAAGTTGCAGTCACATTACGTTAGTTCCATTAATTATGCACTGAGAATAATATTCTTCTTTTTCTTCTCTCGCGCTGGCCATGAGATGAGATGTCATCGATCAGGCGCCTGGGAAGGGCTTGGTGAAAACCAAGAATTAGTTATTTTGGCATGTTTTTATGACCAGTTATCAAGCTTTGAGCCTCAAAAGGCTGACAAGGCTTTATTGTAAGGCATTCATTACAAATAGGCCTAGAAAGCCTGTTAAGAATCAAAGCTAGATTACCGGAAATTTGTTCCTGTTATTGTCAATCGCAAGGAATGTAATTTAGGATTAATATCCCGCTTAACATGTGCTTAATCTAAAACTTTATTGTGATATAAAAGTGATATTGCAAAAGCAAGCTTGGCGTGAAGCAAAATAACTGCATATATTACCATAAGGTACTGCATACAAAATTTACTGCAACCCCGGTGTGTGTGACATGGACTTATTGCACAGTATGTCGTTTTGAGAAATGACTAGAAGTAAGAGTTTCACAATCGGATGTGTAGGTGGCGTTTGACTGATGTTGGCTGTGACGGTATTATATCTTTCATAGTGTCATGGCGTGGCTAAAGAATAAAAACCTTAGTAAATGTGGTGATCTCACATGCCAAATATAAATTAAAACGGTTGAGGTCGTTGGTACAGTGTTCGTAAGGAACTTTCGCAATGGTCGGTCCCTAGATGGATGAGTCAAAATTCGGTCTTCCATATTTCGGAAGGCACGTGACGCTATTGCTCCCGGTTGTCAAGGCAACCGCTATCATCCACCAAGCAGGTCTAGCGTAATGGTTTTATGGCGCAAACACCTCATTTATTTCTCTTATGTATAAAAGAGACGAATATTGGCTATTAATGGGTAAATGTATGGAATCATTTCCCTATATGGCATATCTAAAACTGTCTGAGCTCAAAGTTATTTGTGATCATTTACTTATACATATTCTAAGGATAACACTGAGATTTTGGGTGTGTCTTTCAAACGGAAACCATTATTCTGATTGTCGTTCTTTTATTTATACTTCTGTACTTTTTATTAAATTTAATAGGCTTCCAGACACATGTTTTCCTGTATGCTGTATCCATCGATCTATCAATACATAAACTACTTCCTTCTCCGTGCCTGCCTTGTGTGACCTTGGATATACTTACTTACCTAAACCAGAGATGAATACAAACAATTTCTAATTGACATAAGAAATTATCAAACTTCAAATCGTATGCAATTTATTGAACATTACGCGTTATAAATATAGTTATTAAAAGGGTTTATATCATGTACCTTTACACCACTATGTTTCATATATATCTTACCCGCAAAAACGTCAGTTACCTCCGTGAACATGGTGCTTGCAACAATACCGAAATATAGGGAACTCAAAAACAAAGAGGTACATCATATAAATTACCATGATATATTAATGATATATATATTAAACGCATTTTCTACCAGAATAATAGGTAACACTGCTGCTGGGGTACTGAACAATGGCTCAAGAATACAATATAATGTAGCAGTTTGAACTATCTACGCTATTTCTAATTCCCAATCTAGATTCGCAATTAGAAATAGCGTAGATTTAGTGAATTAGACAGGTACTAGTACCTATCTAATTCACTGAATCTACGCATGTCCAAAGCCAAGAACTTAGTTCACTTAAACCAATTTTGCTATTGTTCTAACACGAATACCATTCGTTTACTCACATTTAATCTCGTTTTGCCGCATGATAATAGTGATAATTATAAACTTTCTGCAGTTGCGAATAAGGGTGTCAGTATCGATTTTGTTGAAACACATAGTTTATTTTTAAGGGAACAATTTAATACTAAAAAATATTTATACAACCTAACTCAAAAAATCTCTACTTCTTTTATTACAAGGTAAGTAAAAGTACCCAATATTTTCTATCTGGAAAAAGCAGTTCAGGCGACCTAATAATGATAATATCAGTACTAAAATATCTTAATGTATAAATGAGGAGTGCTTTTTGGGAGTGGACTGGAATCTGCTGAAATAATTCACCAAACCAGCCCAAGGCTACCCGGCCAGCAGTAAAAATGCTAACGTCTATCCTAAAAGAGACGTTAAATTTACCAACACAAAGTAAAATTTAAAGTCTCTGTTTTAAAACAGATTTAAAGATAGCTACAACTGAACACAATATTTACTTTATAAAACAACAAAAAGGCAAAGGCTTCTTCAATATATTCCCCTGATATATGGAAAGCAAACCCACACAACGGCTTTCAAGGCTTGAAATTAATGGTCTATTTTGACACTGCTTTCTCCATTTCACGCACTGATCCATTAAACATTGTGCAGATTTCCTTATAGCTGGTTTCTTTTACATTCCTTAATACCCGTGTAGATGACTTACGAGATGGAACGATAGAACATGGGAATATGCGTATGTCAGCTTTCGCAGTGTGACAAAAAATACTTAATGATTATGGGTTATTGCTGTTTAGGAAAGTCTCGTTGGACGCATGATTTTGCCTACCTATATCTGCCTAGCTACCTGACCCGCTCATTTCATTACGTTAACCCCCACCAATCTACCAGTTCCTTCCCGACGCTTGACTGACTGACATATGTACCCACGGTGTGCGCCACGTAGCCCTCGTTCTCCCGTTTTCTATGCCCATCAGTGCTGTGCCTATCAACTGAGACTCGGGATATACCTACATACCTGTATCGGCGAGAGGGTAACGTACCTAGATATACCTACATATACAATAAACTAACTTAGCCCAGCACCTTCCCTAAACAATTAGTAATATCTAGAGTCTTGAGTATCAGCTCCTAATATCAGCAAATCATATTGATTATTATCGCGATTAGATGCCCTCCATTTGCTAGCTACCACAAGAGTATGTTGTATGTTTATTCCAAGCACAAATCTTTTGCCCAAGTACTATATGCGTTTACTTCAATAATAATTAATGCACAAAAGTTCTGCAATTAAATGTAAGACGGACAACTATATATACAACATCAGCATAATATATAACGAACACCAACATAATTATGAAATTACCCGAGAAATGGTTAAAGTGAATGAAACAAACTTCAATCACGATAACGATAACAAGTCCAAACGATATGCAGTTCGACCGATGCTGATGATCAAACAAAGACATGTTGTGAGATTATTTTGGTTGATTGGTGGGGTGGTGAGGTGGTGGTGGGGTCTCCATTCAAGTATCAACGGTGAAGGCTGCTTACATGTCTGCTTCAAAACAAGAACAGATTTTTGATCCTAGTAAAGATTGTATTACGCAAGGAAAAATAGTCATTATATGTATGTCACAGTCAAGTTGTCATCAACAAAATAACAATTTCCCAAAAAAACTCCACTCCACGTAGTCTAAAACCGACAATAGAATGCGTTTTTTACTTCAATACAAAAAGCGTGCGAAATAAAAGCGAGCGCTTTGTATGTAAGTATCAAACTTGAGAAGGTTCGACACTGGAATGTAATCTGAAAATGGAATCCACTTACGGCCGATTCCAATATTCTATCTACACATAGGAGAAAGCCTATCATTCTTTATTAATTTACTATAATTACAGCTGATTTTTACTGCTACTTCTAACTGTCGATAGAAGATTAGATCTAGCTCGGTGTGTCAATAACATAGTGAAGATGTGTAAGTAGGAACAGCTAACCTGTCGAGTACCAAGTTGGGTATATCTCCATTGGGTTTATGACCCTATCAAAAAAATCGCATTCTCGGTTAGCTATTGCTATAACATCGAGTGTCACAGCAACACCTTCACAGCAAACCTATTTAATCAATCATATAAATTTAACACCGTAACGTTACAAATCTATTCACGGTAGTATATAATATAATATATACATATATGTAGCAGAAGTTCCATATGACTACGAAGCTACTTGACGACTGTATTTTGAGTCACACAAAATACAGAATACGTCAGAGCCCATAAATGTTACGTCACCAATAATGCTATTTCTTACCTTCCAGACAGTCTGATCTTATGTTGGGTCTTTTTAAGACACTAAATATTACCATTTCAAATACGTTGTAGCTTAAATAAAACTATAATTCTCCATATTCTATTCTATTCTGTTCTATAATTGTTTAATACATTATAATAACAAACTACGTAACGCAGAATGTAACATTTATCTACACCGTACACCGTTCTGAAGGTTTATAGGGTGAAAAGTTTGGACCCTTTTGAAAATCGCAACGAATGTAGGTTAATTACGAATACAAAAGTTACATAAATTCCTGTATGATACTGATAAGACATATTATACGCTAAATTAATACTTTGATGAGAATTTCATTTATTTTTGCATTTCCCTTATTATTTTTTCATTTTATTTATTTATTTATACTTTATTAGACAAAAAATGTAAATGGTCGACTTACTGCCTATTGTCTCTTCTACCAGTCAATCAGAAGTTAACAAAGATCTCTAGAAACAATTAGAATTAGACATAGAAATTTTAAAAACACATAACATTTACTTAACAATAAGACTTATATAAAATATAATATTATTAATTTAGTGTTGTTTAGTTTTAGCTTTTACTTAAATAGCTTTTTATTAATAAGCTCTTAATGATGCTTGATTTTGGCTAGATGATGTGAGTGTAAGACTGAGAGATATTTATTTATTTATTACAAAAGATATTTTCTGATGTATATATTACACAACAGTAGACTTGATTATATATTTTTCAAATCAAATATAATTAAAATGCGATTGTGAGTAATTTTAAATGTGATTAGATAATTTAGTGGTGTGATAACATCATTGGATGTTATGAAAAGAAATTCTTAAATTGTACATGATCTTTATTTAACTCAGTCTATCAGTTCTCGGTGCGATAGCTACCGTTTTGTTGACTGTACTGTGGAAGCAAGAAAACACGAGGCAAACGGTAATACTATGAATAAATTGTTAATAAGATGTATTGTATTGTAAAGATTATGTATTTAAAACGTCAGCATTAATTTGTCATACCTCCTGTTAAGCTTCCAATCACTGTAGCCAAAAATATACGTATGGATTGAAGCCTCAATATGTTTAAAATAAAGCTCACACGCTTATGACACCATTAGTAAGTCTGCTTGACGAAGAAAACCATGACCTCAGCCTGCTCCTCATCACTTTCTGTCTGACAGCTTAGATCTTATCGCAGACAGTACAGTATTTTACTATTTATTTATTTATTCACAATCATCCTGTTGTTACAGGATACAGAAGAGTGTGTTGGGAAAACGTAGACCAGTTCGTGCTTCATGTGTAGGCGGCCAGTAACAATTCAGAGAGCACAAGGTCTTAGTCGACATAACATTAAGATACTACTATAGACTATACAAAGTCATAACTATGTTCAAGATATCCAAAAAGATATAAGTTATAAGTTACTTGTCCTTGTATCCACTTTCATGCTCATTTCTCTGAGATGTCGACATGTTTTTCATAACTTGTTGAGTGCCTCTTATCGCCGCCCCTCGTATAGTGTTGTGACATTCGTTTCCTTTTACAAATCTATCTTCGCTTGCTACATGTTATTAATATTGCGTATATACATGCTGCTCTTTTACGAATTGCTTTACTTTATGATAACATTCTTGTGATTGAAAATTAAGCATTTGCTCTACTCTGAGAGAACTAATTTTCAAATCGAAACGAGGATATCCTACCGAAAACTAAAGTCTTCGACAAAAGCCCATAGAATTAGCAAGTTGAAGTGACAGTGGGCTCGAGCTTGCCATATTTTATGCAGCACTAGAGTAGACTACTATTTGAGAGGAAAAGGCGCCAAATCAAGTCATAGGATGTCTTGATTGTGATGAAACTTTCCTTTCATCACAATCAAGACATCCATTGCTGTTATGGTCAGAAGCAAAAAGCTCTCTATTTAAAGGGAGTCGATTACTTAGTTATATTTTCCAAATTGAACTGTATTAGCACTTCGACAAAAACTTTGGAGAAGAAGTGGCACAAGAAACTTCTCAGCTTTTAAATATTTGTGAGAACATTTAAAAATTATTATTATTACCCTTAACGATTCTTAATTTGGGCTAGTGATAGGTGTGAATGTGAGGAATATTATTATTATTTTTATAAATGTGGATATACACTTTCTCCACACTCCGTAAGAGAAGGGGATTATCAAATCAGCTACGAGGACCCTAGTCCAGTGTAGTGGAGGAACTTGTATTACGATTGTGTGTTATTGTGATTTTTATTTGTGATATGTGTGTGTGTGTGTGTGTGTTAATATATTTAGTATAGGTGCACATATGAGCCTGCCCTTATTTTCAAGCTCTCCGGGTCTACTGGAAGAGATTTAATACCTTTAATAAGTAGTACCCATACATTCAAATACTAATTGTGTGTATGTACATAAATTTTTAAATAAATAAATAGCTAGTTCAGTAGTTGGAGATTCCTTTTGTAATTGATTTCCATCTTCTGCCTAATCGTTACTTACCATCAAGTGATATGAACATCAAGAATTACATCGTGAACAAGTAACCAAACCTTTAAACATCCCATTACCCTTTCTAACCAAACTTTTTCAGAGTGACAGCAAATTCTCTCATGTTATATCATCCTAAGTCCTTCGATTCCGCCCGTTAACACGTTTTAATATTCATAACGTTATCACGAATCATAATACAAGCAGCTTAGCGCTGAATATTTTAACAATATTGTTTGCCTATCACAAAATTCTGAAGCATCGAATACATTACGTGGGACGATTTTATATACGGCATCGAAATGAGTTTTTATTATTTATATTTCTTTATATACAGACGTTTCATACAATAATCGTAAGATGTCAGTTAAAAATAGCTCCAATTACATCAAAAAGAAGTACCCACATATATTAGTGTTTTGTTTTGTTGTGTTCCTATTTTTGGGCCAAAACACCAGCACGTGTTTAGGCCCAAAAATAGGCTAAAGTTTCTCACATTTACAAAAGCCTGTGCCCAGTTTTTTTGTACATAACGGGGAACTGTCTTTTTTTAATCACATGACGGGAAAACGGTAACATGAAAACTGTCTTTACCTCACACCAATATATTGACTACTGTATTTGGTTTTCTTCCAAATTTCTCAACAAAAGCTACTTTTTTAAGGTGTTTCTGGCGAGTATTTTAAGTGATGTGTATTGTATTTCATATATTGTTGTAGTGTATTTCTTGAGGTAAAATGGTGTAGTTTCGTACCAAGAAAGATACTTCGCGCAATATATACATAGTTAAGCATTAGAATAGAATATAATCCATTTATTGCCAAAAATATGTAAAAAAGCTATAATATATTTCAGAAATAATTCATTGATCGCTGTTTTTTGTGAGATTGTTCGGTATTCCATTTATTCATTCATTAAAAGGTTTTAGTTTATTTTTTTATATTACCGCTTTATGAATACGATGAAAATTACATTCTATTTTCATTTTTTTTTCTCGTAATCTATAAATAAATTGGTGCTGTCTACAACTAGTCATCAAAACTCCATCAGGCAAAATAACTACTTAAGACATTGTATAAGGACTTCTTTAGCCTGTCCACAAAAAACTTTTTTTGTTATTAAATTCTCAAAAACTAGTTTTTAGGGTAAGAAAACTTTCCTCGACAAGGTCTCATAACTGAAGTGATAGAACCTTCTCTGCATACGACTTAAGTGGCAAGAGATTCAGTGAATATCTCAGAACCTTTCCAAGCCACAATGACGGATTGACCATTACGACGTTACGACGTCTTTACAGCGGCCGTAAAGGGCAGCTGTGCCCTACGATAGTCTCATTTCATAGCCATTTTTCATGAAATTCTTATAAATGTAAACTAAATTTGCAGTTGTATATACCTAGTCATACTGGGGCAGCATTTGACTGTATCTTTAGATTTTTTCTTAGACTTTTACAGAACTAATTTCCCTGTCCCTAATATACTTTGGGGACTTAACTTCTATTAATTTTTCCCAAGAATCTAAAGCAATAATGTTCCATCTAATCGTTAAGAGGTGCGTTGATGTTTTGGAGTTAAAATATTTTTACGCCACTTATGGCTAACTAATCTGCCTAAAGGTGGCCAGAGTAATAACTCGATAAATAGTCTTGATACTAAAACAGTGATTGACATCTACATCGCCCCAGGTCACGCTGCCAAATGATCTAACGAAGAAAAACTTATCGAAACATCACGATACCAAAAAGTTTTAAGTAAATCTTTTTACTATACTTAAAATCAATAACGAAAATAATATTTATGATCTTACGCACCTGTATAATCTTTACTTAATTACTTTTTGCGTAGAAGTTCTCGGCAGTATATCACTGCTAAACGAATTAAATGTATTTTGGAATAGATGCTTCCACTTCCTATACTAATAAATAAGACAATGTCGTACGTCCAAGAAAGGGTGTTGGTACATAAATTTCATAATTTTAAGTGTTTACAAGTCGATTCTTAATATTGTTAACGACTTTTTTAATGTTCTTTTTGCGATTTTCAATAAAAATGTGATTTCAGTTTCAGTATATAGTATTTACGTCACATGGTTTTAGAAACTTTATTCGACTTTTTTATATCATGTATCTTGTATTTTCGCAATAAATTAAACAATTTCGTGTTAGTAACATATATAAATCAACAACGGTTGGACCGATTTTAATGTAAGTTTTCCTCTATCTAGTATACAAAACACAAGCTCTTAATAATGCGTCCTTTGAGCTAGATAAAGGTAAGAGTGTAAAGATTTTCGTATTTCTCGTAGTGGATTCTTTGTTTAACACAAACAGTAGTCCAGGAGATGACTTTACGTTTTATAACTTTAAGACGATATAAAGTAACGGGGTTATTTTTACGGCTCGTTTTTGATTTCTATATTTATATACCAGCGGAATTGAATTTTTGTAGGCTTTTTGTTTTTATGAATTTCCCTGTTTATGGTCGTCTTTATGGCCTCGTGTGTTGTGAATTTATTTTACCAAAAACAGTAAAGGGAGGGTTATGATTCAAACAAGTTTGGGTGAACTGGCTTGTCTATGCTCACTGTTTCTAAGCAACAGTTGAATAAAACAATTATGTCAACTTAAAGCATTTAATTACATATTTTAAAATAACAAGAATTATCAACACAAACTTTACTGGCTGTCTCCGAAGCAAGATAACAATAATAAAATTTAAGTAAAGTTTTATTTAAATACTACAATTTAACTATAAGAATTTGTTATTTCATTATTTTTACAAATATTTAGAAACCAGTATCACCATACCAAAAAAAAATATTTAATTCCGCTAGAATAAGTTTGTGTAGTGTTGTTTTTAAGGCGAATAAACTCAGGGAAAAACTTACT
The DNA here is from genome assembly GCA_943193645.1 of Acentria ephemerella. Classification (NCBI taxonomy): domain Eukaryota; kingdom Metazoa; phylum Arthropoda; class Insecta; order Lepidoptera; family Crambidae; genus Acentria; species Acentria ephemerella. The sequence goes on from OW971894.1 coordinate 1,855,054, forward strand.
TGAGGCAAGCATTACATGTCCTATAATAAGCACCTGTCAACAACTTTATAAGCTTTTAAAACTTTAGTTCTTCGCTGCAGTAAGAACTTAGTCAAAGTCAAGGATTCAGTACGTACGAAAGTCAAAGTTAAGTTTAAATAAGTGAGTTTTAAGTTTACAGGCGCAGCGCAGTCTTCAGTGTGGTGTAAGTTAATAAATTTAATCAAGCGAACTATTCTTACAGTCAAAAACAAAATATTTATTATTTATATATAAGTTATTACGTATTACAAATGCTAAAGTATGAGTGAGAAAGGATATTTTTATTTTCTGTCCATAATTCGAAAGTCTTAGCGTTAACGCCGCTATATCAGTCAGTTGACAAATAAGTCAGGCGTATTTACAATCACTCAGATATTGTATGCTTTTCTCTTTATTTATTTAAGGGTTTTTTTTTATATTTTACTCCAATTGTAAGTAAAAAGACTATTAAAAAAAGGTAATTCTTGAAATACAGTTGAGTTTTCCATTTGTTTAAAATTATTGAGAAAATTTATGCGAATATACTTAAAAATAGAGAAACCTACAAATCTGAACTATCTATTGTATTTCTTCATAGATGGCGTTTCTTAGCTACAGATATCTTCACTTGATTCGATATATGAGTGCAAAAATAAATAATATACCTTATTCTTCGATACTTAACGCTCGCGTGATTTTCTTTTAATACTAGATTGGAGTTAACGGTTTCGTAGAAAACATTATCACGTAATCCTGGCCTTGTTAATCTCACAGCATTTCACGTTAAATACACACTTCTGAAATAAGTACTTTTTTTTCAGTGTTAATCCTAAAATTATTAGAATTATTTATATATATATATATATATATATATATATATATATATATATATATATATATATATATATAAATTATATTAATCTGTTATATATTTCACTTTATAAATTATATATTTTTAATCAAATTTAAACTTTGTAAACGTTTGCAAAATTGAAGAAATATTATATTTGGTAGCAGTTATATAACGTATTTATTTTTATTGACATTAACAAGATGCAAATATGCCTAGTTTGATCCGCCATCCCTTGTAACTTACATTCGTCTAGGCCAAAAACCTCCCAACGGAATCTGTGTTCTGAAGAACGCCAACTTAAATTAGAAGGCTTTAGTTAGCTTCCAATTCCACGTTCTACATCTTCAGAGCTGTGTTTTTAATATAATCTTAAATATTTTATATATATATATATATATATATATATATATATATATATATATATATATATATATATATATATATATATATATATATAAAGCACAGTAAATGACTCGATACCACCTGATGATAAGCAGCAGAGCAGTCCATATGTGAAGATGGCTAGTGAAGCATGCGACATACTGCCCAAGCCACCCTCACCTTGCTGTCCCAAAAAGTAATTTTTCACGCTTCTTTTAGAGGAACCCATGTTGTCAGTGTTTTTTCTATCGAGTTTGCCTTTTTTGCTGCAAATAACTACCACTACACCACTTCGCACCGTCTGCAGTTGGTTTTACACAAATAAGACTTTTTTTAACTTAACAGTTTCACTATTATTAAAAAATTCATCTCATCCGCCACAATTTCAACCTGTGTGTAGTATATAATTTGGTGGTTTGTTTTGTACTTAATTTTCGTTTATTCAAGTGAATACGTCACATTGTATTTCTTTTTGTTGGTTTGTTTCTTTCGTTAATTAGTAGGCACAAAAACAATAAAGACGACAAAACACAGAACAAAAATACTCATCATTTCTACATGAAATATCTTCTAACAACTAGGCAGCTTTGGAGAAGCTCTTCTAGGTAAACAGGCTGTGTATCAAAAGAAGAAAATGTCTTTCTGTGTGTAATTTATAATAAATGTAGCGAAGAAACTTCGGTCTGCCTTAGGGTAGCGATTGGTCGAAGCCTATAAAATCGCTCTTACCCAAGGCATGTTGGTTTCACGTAGCGACTTTCACGTATTCGATTTTATAAGGGTCAGCACGGCTGTTTACGGGTTACTATCTTTTTGTTCTTGGTATAAAGAGGGGAGGCCACAGACACTCAAGGTTTTCTGGGTAGATAGCTACATTTCCAAGGCTTTGCTTAGTCATCGAAATAGCTCGTCCAGATGATGTATTTTACGCGGGTGTCGAATCGTAATTAAGTTGAGTCTACATGTCACGTGTTAGATGAGATTTTCACGCATTTTTCTTCGGGTAAAGAGTTTTACCCGTAAACTTTAACAGGGGTTCAAATATGAAATTGTCATTTAATACTGAAAAATTCAAACAATATTTTTAACGATTAAATATATTTATTATATAAAAGTATTTAACCGCATTTTCCTTACTTTTCTGCCATATCTTTGGGTTACCTGCACTCAAAACGTTGTGTGAAGGTATTTTATTCTACTTCCTGGGAGAAAATGTTTTTATGTGGAAAATCGAATCGCGAAAAAATGGTATTTGGTTGGAGCCAAGGCTGGCGAGTACGGAGGATGACTGATGGTAAGTGCAGGTCTTGTAGTTTCTCGAACAATGAGAGGTATTGCGTTGTCATGGAATAATAATGGTGAAGATGGATTTATGACTCGGGGCAGTTCGAGTTTTGTCATCATGTTTCGAAGTTCTGCATAGTATATATCGTTTGCTATTGCTTCGGATCCGAGGAAGCTGTATTGAATTACACCATGGATAGACCACCAAGTTCAACCTTCATGGAATGACTTTTTTGGGTAAGCTTCGCTTTACCTGGAGTTAGCAACTTTGTAATTCGTTTGCGATTTTTATACAGAATCCATATTCCTACACTCACACAATTCTTCGATTTCTGTACCACGCAGTTTTTTTAAGTTTTTTCACGCCTATTTTAAAGGAACCCATGTTATAAGAAGGAGGGAATACGTGTACGTGTGCTGTTCTAGAATATAGTTCTTTTTTATTTACAAATATGGTCAATTTGTTTCACAAAACTATATTTAATGACAGAATACAATAACAATATACAAGGAAATTAACGAATGTTTGTAATATTTGTATGGTTCATTTAAGACTTTTTACTTTAATTAGTAACTTTCCTACTGTTTTTGACTCTGACCTCCAATTCTGATTAATAACTTTACAATTACGATTTCTGAAGTTGTGAGATGCCTATGTAAATGCAGTTTCATTTAGTTGAACCACGCAAGTATTATTTAGTGTACATAAAATATAAGTTATCATGTATTTGATCAAAATAGCTGTTATTAACAAAATCTATGTCAATATAAAACATTGACTATTTTTCAAATTGACTCTTATTGCCAACGTAATTGTTTAAAGTGTTATTTGCTGTTCCTGTAGCAACGTCCTTAAGTCTCTCGTTCTAGTATCCTCGTCATAAAATTGTACAATCACCAATGATGAGACACAACCAGAGATTAAAGACACTGCAAAGGAAAGAAATAAAACACAAAAACAAAATCCCCGTTTCGTTAAATTGATGAATGAACGGAACTTTAGATTAAGATCAGAGAAATGTAAATAGATTCTTCAGATACCCATTAGCAGTATTTGAAAAGCCCCTGTTTGAGATAACTGGAAAACTGGAAGTTTATCTAAAACTTATTTAACACCGATAGGATTAGTTTTAAGGTACAGGCTTGTAGCTGCTCAACGTGTGCAATCTAACAATCAAATCCTAAGAAGTGGGGCATAGAATTACACGATGACATACTTGCTCCTCGCGTTGGTCTCTACAGTGCTGAGTGCTGAGGGTCGTGAGTCATCATCATCTTGATGGGGTGGCTTGTGATTTGACCTCAACTGCGAGAAGAACTTTTTGGCGTATTATTTTGAGCTCTCTGCTTTCAACAAAACAAACAAAGCAAAATCTCGAGTTCCAAAGCAAAATCGTGCTTTGGAAGTGTTACACCAAGTTTTTTTTAATATAACTTTATAATATACAACACCCTGGCTGCATAGTTTGTGATATATATTTTTCTAGTAATATTGTAATCTTTTATTATGTCACATCTTTTTGGATTATCGAATTATACACTGTGATCTCTACTTTAGGAATTTCATTCCTTATTTTTAGAAGGAAGGAATGAAGTCGTTGGTCACTCACAACCTGCACTGCGCTATAGTGGTGGTGTAATGGATGAAACTCTTTGTGTTTCTTTAATCGAGGAAGGCCATGATCATCTGTGTTTAAAGTATAAAGTATTCTAGTAATAGCATATCTATTTCCTTGGCTGTCAACCCATCCAGGCTGTCATTATCCTCTATGAAGTACACGGATAGAATTCCGTGGAAGCAAATAGTGTAATTTCAAAATTTTATTTTAAAAACCTTCAAACCTTCTTTCTTAACCTTTCTTACTTCTTTGTGCTTGCAATAAAACGTCTTCTGTTGTTTTTAAAGGCGGCAAGTTCTACCAGCGTCCATGGGTTACTATAAGATGGCCGTAACCTAGTCGAATAAAATAATCAGTGTAATAATCAACCCGCTCGTTACCCGTACCTTGTAACTTAACGGTTCGCTGAAGTTCCAAAGTTTCGAGCGTCATTAACCAGGCCTATGATAGAAAGAAAGTAATATCTGCGATTAGAGCGCTTCGTAACCCATTTCTTCTCTTAATATTTTATGAGGCACATCTAATGTTTTAAATGGGAGAAATTAAACAAAATAATATTTTAAGTCGAATGTTAACAAAAAATATGACTGCTTTTTAAACGACTTCAAACAAGAGGAGATTCTAAATTCAACTGTATTTCTAATGTTTCAACTCATGACTTTTAATTGTGGAGGACCGATTTTGATGTTAGCGTTTACAGAAACAATTGAAAATGTAGCTCCGACTCCAAAAAAAGGTTTTAAATTGGAAGTCGGTTTTTAGTTTTGATTACGTTATTTTTTTTATTTAAAAAGCATAATTATACGTGTGCCTGTAGTATTACTCACTCTGGCTGTGCGACAAAGAAAAGAGTCACGTAATCTATTTTGACAGTTAATGGCACACGTGATCTTCAGTGGGAAAAGATAGGGTGGAGGCGGGGCAGTATTATTTATTTCATCGCGGTCACAATAGTTGTCCCATTAAAATGAACTTTAAAACATTAACTGCTCATGAGCACTCGTGCTGGTCTTTGAAGTCATCAATCTACGGTCTCTACCTCAACTTCTTGCTTAAAAGAATTAGTGAGTTAGTTAGTTTAAAAAGCTTTTACAACTTAAATGAATTGTATAATTGGAATTATCTTTAATAATTGTAATAAATTAAATTATAATACTATAATACTAAATTAAATTATAATACTAATTAAATAAAAATTATATTTCACAATGATAATATTGTACGTCCGAAAATGGCAATCTGTTGTGTCTTAAGTGCATGAAATTGTAAGATCTAGTGTACACAGAATCACAATAAAATTTTATCATATCTTATCTTATCTTATCTTGTCACTAACTTGTCTCCGTGTCACACGTTTAGAGCTTTACACAATTCACCTCTCTCATATACCATGTACTTTGTCAACAGAGGCGTTAAAAGTTACATTTTGGGGCAGCAAGGTGTGCACTGCTCACCACATAATTTAATACGGCTTTACTTCGTAGATTAAAAAAATATACATTACTTCACAATATAACAATAATTAAGAATTCTAGCAAATTTGACAAAAAAAACGTAAACTTTATGAACAAAAATTTATTTTATATTTTTCAATTTAAAGAACACAAAGGCGTTTATACTGACTCAAACAAGTGCCCACACATGGCCCATCTAAACAAAATTTGAATGAATGAATACATTTATGCACCCAAATCTTGTTTGCCGATCAAAACAATCCCTAAGGCTTTTATAAATCGCACGAAACCTCACTAAACATTCCGCCTATGTAGTGTTTATCAAAAAAATAACGCACCCGAGAGTTTATCGAATCAACGGGGACCGAAATACCGTTAAACTAATCTCGTACGATCGCCTTCAGATACCAGAGGAGGGTTAAGTTGTCATTCTTGGGTGAACTCATACATTCTGGTGAATGTAATGTGGTTTGATTTGATCTGCCTACTCCTTGCATATGGGTTCATACAAAAATTTAAAAGCACAGGAGTTTTTTTGCACTGTTAAGAAGCGGAAGATGAGGAGACATGGAGAAGAAGGAGAAGACTCCATAGCTAAAGTTTTAGTCGAAGTGATGCCGGTGGTATGGTTGAATTATAATGATTTAAAATGACTTACACTACAGAGTAAAGTGATATTGGTAATGTATAAGTAATAAATGTTTAGGTCAATTTAGTTAAAGAACTGAAGATCTGTGTTATTTTTTTCACTGCTTTTATTATCTTTATCCTAGTAATAAATATGACATAATGTTTTTATAATAGTATTTGTCCTTAATGAATAATTTTTTAAATTATTTTGTAATTTAAGTTGACATTGTATATAACAATACACTCTGAAATAGGCTGTGGAGAAATATGACATTATTATCCATATTTTTTGTTGTTTTAATCTGTATTTTACCAATGTAGAATATAAATATTTCTTTTTTTCTCAGATACATCGTAGACTAACAAATTAATTAATAATGGTGTATTGGATGCACCGCTCTGTAAAACCAGCATGTGTTAATTAATTTATAAATCTCATTATACATTTTGGTCTTAAGAATATTTGAAACTAAACATTAAAGTGTTTGAATGATCAAGATAAATTCTTAAGTTAAATTCTATTTGCCTTTCTCTGTTTTCAAATCTTTTTTTAAAATTTTTAGTGTTACGATCGTCTGTGGTTACAGCCAGTATTGTCAACTCGCCTGTTTATTTGTTGACAATTAAAAAATATTCGAATTGCTTTAGAATATAATATGAAACACGTCATAGGGTTGTCCACGATTTTCCTAGGATTCCATCATCAAATCTTGACTTGGTGACAATGATACTTCGTCTGTAGAGTACTTTATGGAATAAAAGGAAAATTTTGAAAATCGGTTCTCAATCAACAAAGATATTGGTAAACATAAATACAAAATTAATACGTACAGTGAAACATAGAACCATCTCCTTATTAAAAGTCAGTTAATGAACATTGATTAGTAGTAAATGTTTCCTATTATACTTTCAGAATACAAAAATTATAAAAATCTTAATAAAATAGTAAAATTAATGACGATAACGAATACACTGTAAAATATAATATTAATGAATAAAGCTAATAATGCGAAAACATATAAAAATATAAGTGATATGTTTATTACAACGAGAGCAATAAAACGCATCTTAATTTCTATAGATTTATTAGTAGACTGATTGTCACACATACAATAACGAGTTACCCACTTTACACAGTAATATTCTATATACCTACATTACACCTCCACCACTAAATATAATCTCCTATACTAGTACAATAAAAACTACTAACTAACTAATATAAACCTAAGCTTATTACAGTTTAAACTTAAAGTTGAATACTACTATGAAATATCATATACTAATGCTGAAATCTTTTGACAGTTGAAAAACATTCTAATATCAAAATACTTAACAGTCATAATTATAACTACAAACGATAATGAATAAAAAACTATAATCATAATTTCTTAATATCGATTTATCTACAGGCGTTCCTCTACGGGAGAAAAGCAAGAAGTGTTAGCCATAACACCAACACGCTGACCCAATGAGGTGTGGTTATAACCGTTGCCGTTACAACTATCACCAACGACTTAGCATACCTTCCGTACTGAGGAGCTCAAAATAATTTGATTGGCCCATCCAAGGATGACCATGGTGAAAGCTGCTTTGCTTCGGTTATCAAAACCTGCACGTTTGAAACTCGCCAACGTGCTCCTCATTATAAATTATCCGAACTTAAATTGGAATATTCAATTGATGATTGTACACATTGGTATAATGTTTAATACATAATTAAATTCTATAACTGGAACAATTTGCAAATGCCAGGTTAATTATTGAAGAGGTATGTAAATATCCAAGTACAAAGCTTATATATATAAGTATTGACTGCCTAAAGTCAATACTAAATATGTCAAAATAATTATGTTGACATATTTATTCATTCATCTTGTGTTTTGTTTTCATGGTTGTTGTACGCTGTTTATTAATTGAAGAAATATATTATTTGCTTTACATGCTCACCATTTTATTATTCTAACATTAATAACCACTTAAAGTTATCACTATTGAGAATGAAACACAATGTGTCGCTTACGACGTGTATATTGAACAACCGATAAAAACAATAGCGCATATAAAAATATAAAAAATATGAATTCAAAAATTATATAACATAAAATTTTATAAAACCAGCCAGTCCGCAACAACTATTACGTTTAATTACATTAATTGCGTTTTTTTTTTGTGTGTTTCTCTTTTTGAATTGGCTGATGTACAATAAAGATATATTCTATTCTATTCTATTCTACATTTATTTATTTTTCTAATACAAATTCCCTGTTAATAAGATTTTAAAGAACTTGTCATGAGTCTATTTAAATAAAGATATTTTGACTTTGATTTTCCTTTGACTTTAATGTTACATATTGCCTAATAAAATATGCAGATAATAAAAATCAATTGATATTCGTTAGTCTCGCTATAAAACGCTAAAGGTTTGACCTATTTGAATAACTTTTATTGTGTGAAACACGGTTCGGTTTAATTCAGAGGTGGTTCAAAAATAAAAATTACTGGGCAACTGAAGCTTACAAACATACAACTGAAAGTCGGCTATTTATTATGGAAAATCAATCTGAATGACATGCTCAACATTAAAGCAGACATTTCCTCAGTCGTTCAGTCATTTCATTTGTCAGTGGTATTTTGTCAGTGAAACACATTTCACTGGCTCAACTAGAATGCAGATAATTAATTCAGGTATATCAAGACAACATTGATAAATAACAAAACAAAAAAAAATACTGAATCAAAACAAAACATTTAATAACACAAAATATTGCTCAATAATTTTCTTGAAAGAAATTTTATGAATAAAATGAGCGACGTTTTCTCTTAGATTTAAATTACAGATTTTTAAAATATGATTACTTATTGAAACAGTAAAGAGACCAAAATAGAAAGAGAAACTAAAAGAGAAAAAGAGACAAGAGAAACTAAGTCAAAAACTTTTTTAACTTTTCGCAATTATTTATGAATTACAAACACAATTTCTCGTTTTAATTTTAATGCAAGTTTCTGTTTGTGGTTTATTCACGTCATAAATTTTCTAATTAAAATTTTGACATAGAAATTAATTTCAGTTTCTATTAAGAAATTCCTGTTAAATGTTTTGTTGGTTTTCCTAAAACTTAGTATTTTGGCGAAGTACTAATTTTATTTCTCCCTAGAGATCTATTTTGTAAACACGGCGGTTTCGGTTCGGTGCCGGTTATGCTTATACTTTGCATTTACATAAAACTGCTTTTGTTTTCTGATATAAAATGACGTGGACTTTCGTTATATTATGATATTAATTTTCATTGTATGTACACGAAATGGGTTCCTGCAATTTCCAGTTTAATTTCTATCAAAATTGCTATTATTTTAGTAAAATTCGCACTTTGCTGAATTGTAAAAGCTGTAAAGTGACCGCCGATAGCACCGAAATTTGGTACTCTAAGCTCGAAACTCTCTCTCTTTTTTAGAAACTCTTTAGTTACTATATCACAACAAGGAATTCGATTTTTGTAGGGTGGCAACTATTATTGATACTTTTTAGTTGGTATGATATGGTACTAAAGTATAAAAATATATTTCGAATAAAAAGTGATCGTATCACTATGAACCTGAGGATTCACTTAAAGACTACTTCTTAGTTTGTCGTTTAAATAACAGCGCATCCTCAGGAGCCTATGTGACTTATTTACCAGTCCATCTGTCCCTAAAAGCTGTTTTCTACGTAAGCCCATGCTCCGAGTGACTTTAGGTTTTGCCCAAAACTATTTAAGATGTTTTGTTTCAATGTACCTAACATGTTAGAAGAATTTTCAATTTACGAGTACCGCTAAAATATCTTTAGTAATACACCCATATCCTTCTGCCTTTCACACGAAATACAAATATTAAAATATGGACGCAGTACACATAAAAACACTACCTATTTTAATCGGGCATTCAGTTGCCACTCAAATACAGATGAAATCTGTTTATATTGATTTCGCACTTACAATAAACTGATTATCTGTGAGCGCGTCATTTTTACTGAAGCAAAAAGTTTGAGCGTTCTATTTTTAAAGCAGTCTTTAAAAATAGAACGATATTATTTTATTATAATTTAATTTGTAAAATTTATTAAATTCTTGTCATGATTCAGCCAGGAGATGTATTACGACACTCTAAGGAATTTGCTTGTTTTATCTCACTCTATAGGTCCCTGTCTACTGAAACCATAAAAATATTCTTTACTTGATAAACGTTGAACCAAGTTCAAGCATTTATTATGGTCTTGAAAGCAACTCAGTGGAAATGATACAAAATATCTTTTATTTGTGAATAATTTTAGACCTTATAACTTTAATGTCTAGCCAGCTTCTACATAATTTTAACAACAATAGATTTATACTAAAACCCCTAGCTACAGATCACTTGCCCAGAGGTCCAAGTTCCAGTCCCTAGCAGTGACAGAAAATACACAAAATATTAAATATTTTTACGTTATCTAGTATTCAAAATACAAACTGTTAATTACTATGAATTTATACTTCTTCTTTCTTCTTGTTATTGTAAATTTTATGATTTACAATATTATATTAATAAAAATACGATATTATACTAATTAACTCGTGAAAACATTGATTTAACTAATGATTTAAATTATTTTTATAAATTATTTAATAATTTAATAATAATAACAAATGAAAATATTTTTGTAAACATCTTAAGCGAGTAGGTATTTAATTATGAATTACAAAGCATGTCTTATTTTATGATATTTAATACAGCCAAATTTATTTTACCAACTCATAAAAACAACATCCTGTATCATCATCGTCATCATCAACAGCATTAGTATAACCTAAATTCCATTACAAAATTCTGCGAACATCAAAGAAAACTAAATCCGAATCCGATCCATAAGTCCATATTTACAAGACAGTTATTTATTCAGACCTTTGAAAGTTTCCCATGTCAATGCGGCGTGTATCTTTATTCCGGCAATGAAGGCAATGCCTTCAATACATTAGGGCGATGGCTGCTTAATGGTGTGTCACCTTAATCAATAGACCGACTCCTCTAGATATCTCTCTTGTATCAGTTGACTGAATTCCTCCTTTATTTAGTGAGAAAATTTTCGAATTCTTTCCTTCGAGACGCAGATAAGAATGATGAATATTTTCCTTAATACGATCTAGGTAAAAAATATTTTACTAAGGAAAAATATTTTTTATTTAAGTAGATAGATTTTTATTCAATATTTTTATTTGCTATTTAATCGGTACGAATTATGAGAGTAAAGAAACATACTTACTTACTTTTTACTTACTTATTTTGTTCCTAAAGAATCCTGATATTTTTATTATTTGTATTTTGGGGCTTTGCAGTCTTACGACTGTTTTGTCGTAAAAACATCAACATTTTAACTGTCGGCGACGCATTAAGCACATACAAATCTGACTCAGTCTACTTAGAAACAAACTAAAATAATTTGCATTATTGTATTTACCTGCACAACGTACAGCAACTTCTAGTCCTGTAGAGCGAGTCGTTCTCTAAGATCACGCTGCATACAGACAGGTTTTTAATTGTCCGTAATTTATAATAGTATTTTTATGATTGTAGCTGTTTATCGCTTTTAGGTAGTAATCATTTAATATAGGTATAGCATATGTATGGGTAAAGATATAGGTATACGTATATAGGTATAATCTAGGTCTAGATTATTAGCCGAAAACTTTTCTTCATGGGACATACATATTTAAAGTTTTTTTCTATGAAACTATCACATCAGTAAGTAGTTCAAAATGGTAATGGCAATAATGAGTACTAAAATCTCGTATTTTGAGTTCAGTAATAGTGATCGGTAATTGAGATAACTTTTAATTGACCACAGGACTAACCACATCATACTTACTATGGTAAATCGGCTTAAGTAACGAATAAATGAATTGCTTTTAGAACTTTTCATAACCTTTACAATTTGCCATAAAAGTTTCATAGCTAATTAGTTAAGCCGCGTTATATCCTGTAAACCTCTCAACAATTAAATACCAAAAAATTTAAGTTTTAAAATAACAAGATTTCAAACCAACGTTTCTATGTGGCTGACGCTAAGTGCTCTTGCTTACCTAACAAACAAAAGGGTTGACCGCTATCAATTTATTACCAATATAAGTCATTAAACAATTAATGGAATCATTAATTAGGAACGGAACCATTATTTCGTAGCATATGGCTAATTATAACACTAATAAAATAACATTACATTGTTTACATTGTTTTAATATTTATTTTTAAATAAACTTCGGGTTATGGACTTCAATGGACTGATACAAGAGTTGCAATTTTTTAAATTAATAATAGTAAATAATATTTCTCACACTCACCTATTATCTGGCCTAAATAGAACATTAAGAGCCTGTGTTATGGTTACTAGATGAATTTATATATATATAGTAATATGTATATAAATATCTGAAAAATACTAAATAAACCTATAAACATCCATGACTCGTGAACAAATTCTTAATCATCGTACAAATATATGCCCTTATCGAGATTAGAACCCGGGACCTCTGACTAAGTAGACAAGAGTACTGACCACTCGATCATATTGTCGTCAAAATAGTTACTTCTAATTGAGATATAGATGATTTCTGAATAAAGCTGATAAAGATAAAAAGTAATAATTTCATATAATCTTTATAAATACTTAATCCTTTTAACTGTTCCACTGAAAACAAAGGGATACCAGCGCGGAGATAAGATGTGAAATCGTATTCTTTTTATTGAGTCGATAATTTTATTTTAATAATATTGACTTCATATTTTATTTTTCTTTATTGCCTTTTCTACATATTGAAACGTAAATGATATGCACTGTGTAACAGAAACGTCGAATTTAAATATTTTTTTAAATTATAAGTTTTGTTTCTAAATATGAGGGTATTAAGATAGCGCTTTATATAGCATTGCAAATGACTCGACACCACCTGATGGTAAGCAGTAGAGGAGTCCATGTGTGAAGATAGCTAGTGAAGCATGCGACATACTGCCCTAGCCACCCTCACCTTGCCGGCCCAAATAATGCTTTTTCACGCCTCTTTTAAAGGAACCCATGTTATAAGAAGGAGGGAATACGTGTGCGGTAAGGAATTCCATGCTCCAGCTGTGCGACAGAGAGAGAGAGAGTTTTGTTGTCGCTTAGAAAGTTGTCTATCGAAGAATATCACAAAACGTCCTACTTCCAATCGCACAACTCATACTGTTGTAAACGTAGATAAAAAGTGCTGATTCACTCTCTTTGAGCGAATCACATCTTGTACTTAACTCTCTCGATCGGTACAAAGTTTAAAACAGTTGTTTAAGTCGAGATGGTTGGATTCGACAAGTCACGAGCGACGATAAACGTCCAATAAATATGCTGTAAATAAAAGACTGTCGAATACGAAAAGCTACCGAAAATACGAGAAGATAATCCCTTTGGTATTTGTACTTTTGTAGTTTCCTTTATTCCATTGAAGCAAGTGACTTCTGTAATTAATAAACTAGTTCGTCAGTTACAAAATTATTATCATAAATTTATGTAAATTTCAGCTATGTAAATTAATCAGAATTCACGCCTCTGAAGCCGTGAAAGCGGCGGAGTTACCAAGCTAAATAAATCAGTCATTAACTCACGCCACTTGAGTAAGCAGAGGAGTAACAAAACGTAATACAATCAGAAAACACGAAACTTAAGTAAGACGGAGAGTGATCTTACTAACTACAATCAGAATTCATACCATTTGAATAAGTGGGGCATCTACCATGCTGGTTATACAGGGCCCACGTTCAAGTAAGAGATGAAAACATCAACCACAATGCAATATAAGCAGCACTTATCATAAGGTGGTGTTGAATCATTTGCTCAACTTTTTATCATATTTAAAAAAATCCACGCCACTTCAATAAGAAAAGGAGTCACGAAGCTATTTATTTCACACTAAATAAGCATCGTTAAGAGATCGTGTTACGGGTACTAGATAATAGAGCAATATATATTCTAATATGTATATAATTATTAGAAATATACTAAATAAACATACAAACATCCACTCGTGAATAAATGTATGTATTCATCATACAAATATCTGCCCCTACCGGGATTCTAACCCGAGACTTCAGGCTATGAAGAGAGGGGTACTGACTATTCGAGAAGATAGTCATCATAATTACCTTCATAATGCCATCTCCTGTGATTACACTGGCTTTTTTCCTTCCCAACCAGTGATGTTCTCTATCCAAAACCAAAGCGAGTTGTCTTAATAGATCAAGACCGTCCCGTCCGACCTCTTTACGAATTTTGGTAAATGAATTCATTAACAAGAACTTATTATTGTTAAAATAAAATTCTAAAAGAGGTTTGTCAGATAAAACCCTTGGCATTGATTGTCCCGGTGAATTCTCTATTCACTGTTCTACCGCCGACCTTTTTGGAACGGAATTTAAAATTCCTTTACGATTTTCTAAATTGTGAGTTAGCATCCTACCCTAAAACAACAACCAACTTATTATCCAACCATTTTTTTACAAAATCACCAAATTCAAAGGTATCTCTGCATCTCTTTGACACACAAACCTCAGTACTTATAACAAAATCCACATGAACAATGTCTTGAAGCATAAACAGTAAATATTAACGCGTAGACAGTTTTCTCCCTGACACCAATTTTATTTTCACATAACTGCTAATGCTATTGAGAGAACGGATAACTCGGTACTCGACGGAATACGCATAATAATAATATGATCATACGCATTCACATAGATATTGAAGGTTAGATTAAATTGCTTATAGAAAGTTCTCTTCGTGAAAATTTTAAAGAGTTCTATAAAAAATCACAATGGCTTATTCTTAAGATTCTGTCGAGCAGAAGAGATAAGACACGGTTTAACTATATAAGGCTTATTAAAGCCTTTAAGAATTAGAATTGATAATGTTCTCAAATTAACTAACTAAAGATGAAGATGATGGTTTTAAAATAACTAAAACAAAGTACAATTAGTTAATTTTAACAATTAAAGTTAATTTTGTCCAGATAATGGATGTGACTGTCTGAATTAATAATATTTCTTACATAACTTTTTGTGTGGAAATGTATGAATCAAAAATTTTTTTTTTACAACGAAACATATTTATCATATTTCAAACGAAATTGATTTATTTCTATATTTGCTATATTTCTCATTTCATAGTAGTTTTTGTTTAAGTATAGACTTACTGTGCGAAACCATTGTTTTGGCATACTTTTCGTAGGTATTTATCGAGTTGCAGTTTTTTTTTAATATAAAGTACAGCAAATGACTCGACACCACCTGATGACAAGCAATAGACGAGTCCACATGTGAAGATAGCTAGTGAAGCATGTGATATACTGCCTTAGCGACCCTCACCTTGCCGGCCTAAAAAGTGCTTTTTCATGCCTCTTTTAAAGGAAC
The DNA here is from genome assembly GCA_943193645.1 of Acentria ephemerella. NCBI lineage: Eukaryota > Metazoa > Arthropoda > Insecta > Lepidoptera > Crambidae > Acentria > Acentria ephemerella. Next base: position 1,870,722 of record OW971894.1, read on the forward strand.
CCATGTTATAAGAAGTAGGGAATACGTGTGCTGGTAAGGAATTCCATGCTCTAGTTGTGCGACAGAGAAATCAGTCACTAAATCTCTTAGTACGTAAAGTAGACGTGGCTACAGTAAAGGAGTGACTCCGTAGACCAGCACGCGTACTCCTTAGTAGGAAAGGTCGAAGAGCTCTGCAGAGCACTCTCCATGGTACAAACGATAAAAGGCACTAAGCGACGCTATGTCGCGACGCAGTTGCAGAGGCTCAAGGGTGTTCGTTACCTCCGCATCGCCTATGATACGCATAGCGCGACGCTGCAATCTATCCAGAGCATCGAGAGCAGTTGTGCCTTTCGCACTTAATGCTTTTGATTCTACAAGCACAGCGAGACAGCAAGTGCTCGCTGCAATGCTGCTGTAGAAGAGAGTAGGACAAGCACTATTACCTGGGAGTCCAACAATCCTCAAGGTTTTCCACAGCCTGGTAGGATAGTGCGTAAAAGAATCCCCTTGCCAAAAAATATTGCATATTGTATAAGAATCTCTTTTTGCTGTGTTTTTCTTATTATTTCTGTTGTATAAATATTGATTCTTCTGAAAATGGTAGGATTCAACATTTTGAGCGCATTCTACATAATCTACACTAAAATGAATACCATTAGATAAAGAATTTATGTGCATATTCATACTGTTTAAAATTATTACCGCTTCGTATTCATGGTCCTGGTTCCAAGATTTTAGCCTCAATTTAGTTTGGAGTGAGTAATAAAGATTTTATTGAAATCGCTTCGTTGAAGTTAATGTGAATGGGTTTAGGTGAAACGTATTTTTATGGAATAGTCATTGGGACGTGACAATTATATATATTCTATTTTATCTAGACCCACTGTTGGACATAGGTTTCCCTAGAGACGACACATGAGTATTTAGTCTATTACACCTTTACACCGGCGCTGGTTACTAGGTACGTATTTGATGTAAATAAGGTAACCAGACCTTTTACTCATGGCTGTGGGATAGCGGACTTGATTCGTAATAAGTCACTTTGTATAAAGATTAAAAAGTTGAATTGTGTTCCGACAGCTATAATTATATATATACTACTCGTATTCTATGACGATATGCATATGGGTATAGTTTGTTATCGATAGCAATTAAAATACGGAGAAAAAGAGGAATTAAAGAAAAAACTGTTTCCGAAGGGAGAATTCAGTGACAACTAACTGTATTTTAACGTCATATTTAAAAGGGGAAATAATAATAAAAATGAATATAAAAGAGAGCCGATTAGGCACATGGTTGTTTAATTATTTAGATTATTTCTAACTAGTTTACCTCGCTAACTTCGAACCGCCAAAAAAATTGTCATAATTACACTGAAAGCTTACATGACATCAAACTTGCGCAAGATGACGGTGACAAACTAAAATATTTTTACTTACTTTAAACTATGTGTAAATCGTCTCTGTGTAGGGCCTGTGGGGAGCACTCTGAACAAATGGAACACATCCTATGTAACTGTGATGTTGTTGCCAGGAAAAGGTTGGGTCTCTTTGGACTGGGCTATCCCAGTCCTGAAGATATAAGGCTGCTGACTCCGAGCGTACTTAGAAAGCACATGGAAGTATTCCAGGTTAGCAGACACTAGAAGCAGGCTTAAAAGATCCCATTGGGCCGAAGTGATCCGGGAATAATCCTGGCCCTACATCAAGATAAGGTATTATACTTTAAACTACGATTTCATTCCCTAAAATTTTCGAGATTGTTTTCTAATAGTTATACTGCTTTTTGGAGCGAAAACTAATCCAACAAATACAAGACTGTTAAAATTAACTAACTTCACTTTGTTTGAGCTATATTGAAACCGAACTTTATCTAGTATCTATTTATAATACAACCACCTAATTTGGTCGAGATAATAGGCGAGATAATGTCTGATATTATAATAAACTACACTTCAATTTAATGGAATATCGGAATACAGTATGCCCTTCATACTTTACATCATTTAAAATGAAGGCTTAGTTAAAATTTAACAAATCTAATTGAGTAATTTATTTCTAAGTCGACGTAATATGGTAACAATCAAATATGTAATGAAAATTTTCCATTCCAGAGAACAATCATAAAAATAATTTACAGGGCGTTCCACGCTTAAGCTACAGGAAATGACCTTCAATATGAGAAATTATTTTTTTGTCCATTCTTTCGATTGGCATCATAAAAATACGGTTGGTTTTTTTCACGTGTTAGTCGGTTCTATTCCCAGACGGAGTAAGTAGTTTTGAGGAAGTCTTTGAATGCATTATTACTTACTTTTCAAATTATACTATTATTAATTACTTATACTATACTATTAATTAATATTTTTTTCAATTCTCTAATATTCTGTTGAGTCCTTTTAATTGTCTTTGTGTGTACATAAATTGTTTAATAAATAAATTTTAGTCTCCTTTCAGCGAAATATCCTATCTACCTTAATACGTTGGGACATACTTTGTCATGCTGAACTTAATTAGATAACCCATTTATAAAAACAGACACACATCGCAATCTGCGCAAGTTCCGACACCTTAACAAATAATCTAATCTCAAGTCCTAACTACCCGCGTTACTCTTTAAAACCTTTATTTGCCAAACAGATGCCCAAAGAAATTCCTTCATTAACAAAACACAAAGACCACTGCTTGAGTAAGCGGTATTTCTTTCCCCGAATTGCCTATAAATTTTTATTATGGGCCACTCTTATTTGAGGTACAGAGGTTTTTCACATAAATAAACTGTTTTATTATGAAAGTGCTGTACGGTGACGGGGTGGCAACGTTGGTGAATAATTAATTATTATTTTTCACTTGAATATAAAGAATAAGCAACTTCAGGAGCAGTCGAAATACTTTAAATTTACGAATTGTTCCAATAAAACGCCGGTGATAAAATTTCAGTGAAAATTTCATCAAATTTAATTTACTCTATCTAAGTTTAATTTATCTGATCGATCGTAATAGCGTTAGATTCATCCATAACAAAACTAATATTCCTCACGCTCACACATTTTCTCTAGCCTAAATTAAGGAGTTTGTGTTATAAATACTAGATAACGGAGATATATATATATATATATATATATATATATATAGAGTAATAAGTATATAAATGTCAGAAATATACTAAATTTCTAAACGTGGACTTTCTATTAGTTGGCACTCTGTAACTGTTTACACTGTCATTTATGTGTGCCAATTAAATTATTTTATTTTTTCTTTCATTGAGATAATTCTTATCTATTATCATAATTGCACGATATAACTCCAACAACTGTAGAAAACTCGTAGTATCAAAAATAGATCTTATAGCCTACATATGGCTTATACATATAATTGCGTTCAAGGCCAAAACCAATAAAATGCCTACGCTGCCGGCTTCCTTCAAATACACAAAGAAGCGGGGACGTCAAACTGTGGGGAAATAAATTATATAGAGCCTGCTTCGGCCGACCACGAAATCAAATCACAATGATCTTTGCAAGTCAATAGTAAAGGTAGCAGTCTGCCAAATGCGATTCTATAACTAAAAATTAATTCGCATTAAAATAGACATACAACCCACCTTCAGGTCTGTTACCATATTTTAAAGTATTTGGCCTTACACAATTCACTGTTTGAAACACACATAGAAACCATGTGTAAAGGATTAGCAAGCGCACTCTTTTAAATCTGAAACCACTCTTTGATAAGTAGCAATTATGTTTATATACTATGCTTATGTACATTCAATCAATTCATATGTTGTAAGTTTCCTCAGGCTGTGTAGTTGGGAATCAGCAAGGAATTACTTTGTACGTTGTCAAATAATGACTGTTATTTCTTTAGAAATTATAAAATCATTTTGGAAATACACACAGGCATGACTTGAGGAATATTAATAAATTAGCGCTGTTTTCTATATGTTGGGCTAAAAAGGTGCTAAAATAAGGTATATTTAATAAAATAAAACTGAGCAATGAATTGGGAAAATTACCAATTTAAACATTCAGGATTTCAAACGGTGATTGAAATTTTTCTTTGAAACTTTTGTGTCTATATTTAATGACAAAATTCGATATAGAATCTTTTGATTGTATACTATAGTTTTACAAATTGTGATACGATTTTATTTTAATTAGTAATGATAAATTTCATTTCTTGTTATGTATATTATAATTAAGATTGTTAAAATTACTTGCCTTGAGTAACATATACTATATTAAAAGATTAATAAAGAATTTGAACTAAAATCACGTTAAAATCAAGAGGTTGTGATTTTGAAATATATATAGCCAACTCTTTCTACCACTTAATTGCTTTTTCATGCGATGAGTTTTGTCATTACTCACCGCAGAAAAAGACAACAGCGCCTCTGTTTTGAATTATTGGAAACAAGATGTTATGTATGGATTTGATAACTGAACTCTCCAACGAGACAATTTGGTCTGATTGAAACTATGTAAGTATTCCGGGGCGATATTTAGTGCTAACTGTGCAAAAATAAGAATACTTGCTCTGTTTTTTCAGTGGGCGGCATAATAAAGCTATTTTTTTATGGTGACCTTCATTTGACCTTTACCAAGTATTACAATTCCTTTTTTTTGTTCATCCCGTTGTAGATATAAATTGTTACGTAGAACTTTACTCTTAAAAAAGTGGAAGTACCTGGATAGCTGGTACCTACCCATCTTCCAAAGCCACTCTTTGCATCAGCCTTCTTCGGCATCCGGAACTTAGAACAAAGGACTGTTAAAGTGAATCGTATACCAATTAAACCGGGTAATTTCGGACTCACGCCTATTAAATTTGTGTACTGAAGGTTTATATTTTAATTACAAACTTTGCAGGTTAACAAGCGAACAAATATTAATGAAAATATGAATATAATATAATTTAATAGAGTGATGATAGTAGAATATATTGACAAAGACACTAGTAATTTGAACTTAAGTACATAATTTTAAATCATTTAATCGCTTTGTATTACAATTAGCTTACAGTGTACATTAGCCTTTATAAAATAGAGGGCGTTCCCTGAAAAAGAACTGTCAGGAGCCATGGAGGAAGGTTGGCACTCCATTACTGCTGTTGGCATGTGATTTGTGACACTTTTGCAAGGATTAATAAATTATCTTCCATTTTGTGACGAACTCAATCGGAAAGATGTTATGAAAAGGTTCAATGGAAAACCTATTCAGTTTTGTCAATTTGAAGTAAGTTTACATATAAGGCAACACTAAAGTACATCATTATATCAGATTTTCAAATGACTTTTGTATGTTTTCTGATACATTGTACGCTGTAGCTTACTAAGCTTAAACTTTCTAGCTTGTATGCATTTATAACATGATGTAGTTATAAATATATGTATTTATTATATCTTTTTTACATTATTTAATGATAATAATGTGTGACATATTCTTATTATTAAACAATAGCAGTTTTTTTAATAAATAAAAATTTTCAGATGGATTTTTATATCACGTCATCATAAATTCAAAATATTACAATTGTTAAGTGGAGATAAGATTGTCATCTTTTCGGTAGCTTCTTGCTGGCTCAGCTTGGTGAAGGCTATCGCAGATTTCGGAATCAATAATAAAAAAAATATATACAAAAGAAAGAGAGAACAATAGAAAAGACTGTGATTTCATTTAAGATTTATTTTAAAAAAACACCATACCTAAGTGAGTAAGTGATTCATAAACTAGTAGACCCGGTGAAATTTGTATCACCTACAAACTACTAACGCTATCTACTAAAAGAAACCTAAAGTATCGACGGGACAAATGATAGTTTTAATGTTTAGTAAAAATTATTTAAATTGGTCAAGCCGTTCTTGAATTTTAGCGATACTGACGAATATCAATTCTTATATGAAAGATAATTTAGGTATATATCAGGTATCAAGAAGCAACCGAAAAAGTGTGTAGTTTAAATATTCTTTGTAATCAATCTTGCGATTCAGTAAATTAATACTAGCCTTCATTTTTCATAAGATTTTTGGTGGTGGGTATAAGTAACATCCTATAAAGGTATTTAAATGCAATTGTTAGATATAATTCTGTGTGTGTGTAATAACAGATATAAGAATACGTATGTGTGAATACGTACAGCAATGTTATATAATATGTAAATGTTAATTAATTATAATGTGTAAATAATATTTATTTTAATGGTTAAAAGTTTAATAAACCCTTTCATAAACCTTTTCTCGTTCTAAGAATGCTTTAACAAAGAATAAAATCAATTTTTCTTTCTTTTCTCAGACTAGTTCAATAGATAAAAGAGAGCCACATAAACAATTACTGCGACAACAGAACTAATTTCGCGATATTTGTGTTAGCGGTAAGCTTATCTAGATAACATTTGCCAATATATATTCCCGATCATTTTGTTTCTAAGCCAAACAACATTAATTATTGATAAGAACATTTGTGATTAACGAAAATCGTTTCTTATCAAACGTTAATAAGGCGTATTTTTATTTGAACATACAAACGAAAAAGTACAATGTCGACTTTTATGAATCATTAGTGAAAACAGGTGTTACTTTAGTAATTTGTTTAAACACTCCGTAACTAAGATTCGGATTACGAAAGTTTAACTCAAGATAGTTGGAATTTTATTAGTACATCATAATGCGAGCATGGAGCAGGACTGATTACGCTTCGCCGCCCGTTAGCGTAGCGAGCTCGCTACCAATTAACCCGGTCTTCAGCCAGGCTTCACGCTAAAAGAGAACAATCATGTAACTGGAGTTACATGTATCCTAGCCAATGCACAGATAGGATGCTCTGAGCTGCACGACAGTTCTAATCTAACCTAACAACAGTACAGAAGTACTGTCTTCTTCCGAATGATTACATAACTACAGTATTTTAAGACGATTCGTATTAGAAAGGAGAGGACTTGGCTCCTATCATCATTAGTCGATATACGTCGTGTCTCTGCTGGGCACCGATTGTTGTCAGCACGTAGACGAAGCAATATTTACCATTTCTCACCAGTTCTCTGTTGCCTTAGCATCATCAACCAATGACTTAACGTATATAAATATGGTGGACGTTGCTTCGTTTTTTCGTTTTCTTTATCGGAACAAGAGCATTCGAACCAATACGCCAATGAGCTCGTCGCTACGCCAATGGGCTTCTTTTATTACTCTTCGAATAGTCTCTATGCTGTTTATTAACCACTTCCTCTTAATGTTTACAGAGTGGGCAGCATATGATGCGTAAGGAGTACCAATTTAGTCCAAGCTTGTATAGGCTTCTGGTATACTTTTAATAATAAATCAGAGCCGAACGTATATCTGTGTGTTCACTTGATTGACCTGTTGGAAACTGGCTAAATGTCATATATATTTACATAATATGATAATGTAATGATATGTATAGTATATCAAAATGTAGAATAGTACCAATTAATGGTATATATATATTTGCTTTTTGGCTCGTTCTGTCACGAGTCAGTCTTGACATTGTATTTTGACGGATTTGTTATTGCTGTTTAATAATTATACATTTTTACTTAAATACATGTTTGCATCATATTCTACGCTCGCTAGCTATTATACCAATATCGAGTCGTCTATTTTGTGAACATTTATACCTCGTTTCTATTTAAAGTATAATAAAAGTTTACTTTATCATATAAAATGCTTCTTCAATTATAAGATTGTCAAAACAATTATTAACAAAGTTAACTGTACACTCATACAGTTTTTACGGGTATTTCTCAACTCGCAAAGCATAATCCAAGTTGAGACGACGTAAACTTGTTAACAAAGATCAAAATACTAAGATGGCGAGCAGCGGACACAAATTATACAGCAGCAACAAAATGTAAGATTGCAGAATATAAGAGCACAAAATATAAGAGTACAGAATATAAGAGTACAAAATATAAGAGTACAGAATATAAGAGTGCAAAATATAAGAGTACAGAATATAAGAGTGCAAAATATAAGAGTACAGAATATAAGAGTATAGAATATCGGCTTTCGGCTTAATACACAGTCACCCGCTCCGGATAATACACTCCTACGTAAAGTGAATAATGTTAGTCATGCAATTTTATTTTGGTTCAGAATACTTAATCTCTTGAAACCTTGAAATGTGTCGATTGATAAATGTTAATTCAAACTGGCTTATTAACTGAGTCCGTTTTCAAAGCTTTTAGATAAATAGGATTTAGTGCGAAAATGTTACCTGCCTTTTTAGAAGTATGAATACATATGAAGTCTGTGGGAAATTATTTATTATTTTTCTGTTCATTACGATCGAGTAGCTGTGCAATATGATTATGCTGAAGACCTTAGAGTGGTGGACTCAGACTGATGACCTTATCTGGAAGCCTTAGGATTCGTGATTTCTCATTTTGATTGATCCATCTGTGGTCCAGGTTTGGTTTTGTTTTCATAATTGAAACTAGCGCGCACAAACTATTACGCCGGCTTTTAATTCGATAGCTTTTAATTAATAAAAAGTCTTATTATTATCTGTTGAATGGAGCTTTTACCTGTTTCAATATACATATTTGTAATTAAATAGATATGTTTAAATAATAATATATTTAATTTTGCATGAATTTTCTTGGAAATTAGGAAAAATAATATATTTATTGCATAATATGAAATCAGACTAAAGAAATGTTTCGTTTGACTTGATTCGAGATTGCTGTCTGTCCACGACTGTCTGTGCGCATGCCTGTTATTATATTTGGTGCCTCTGCTCTTAATCTTAATGCAATAAGAAGCGTGCTGAAAAGGTCAGATAGCAGAGTACTGTTGGAAATTGATCGAGTAATTCAGGAAATTTATTTGAGTTTATAAATAGAGCGAGTGAGTGAGTTCTCTGGAATAATTTACCTAAGTATTGGTATGAACAAATTGGTATAACAAAAATGATAAAAACGCCTACATTCTTGGTGGAAACCAGCTATCATGCGATAATAATCACTTTTACGTCATTAATTATGTCAGTTTTTGATGACGATCTCCCTTGTTTAAGGGTGTATTGAGTTTATCAGACTATTGTAGACAAAACTAAAAACTGACTTAAAATCACTAAAAAGAAAAAATAATTAAATTTTCAAACTTATCCTATTTCAAATTATTTTTGGAATCGGAGCTTCACTTTCTATTGTTTCTCGAAACAACTTAGCATCGACATAAAAAATGTATTATATTATAGCTTATTTTTGTTTCTTTACCTATTTTGTGTTATGAAGTAGGTTAATAAATTTATATTACAATTTTGTGTGGAAGGTTCCAAAGTCAAAGTTATGATGAGATGGGTGACAGTCTGTATTGTTGATTCGCCTGTTTGTTTGACGTTAAAAAAACTCGATAAACTCTAGCAAAAAAATATGAAACACGTAATACATTACTTTAGAATTTTAAGGTTACCTGCGATTTCCCTGGGATCCTGGGATTTCCCTCGTTGGTTCACAATTAACAGAGAAATCGGTGAACATACGTTCATTTTAAAACATAAAATGGAATCTTCTTCCTTTAATGAAGTCGGTTAACAACAGCCTATATGAGGAAGAAACAAAAAGATTTACGAACTTAACGAGAATTTATATAACAAAGAACCGACAGCCAATTTAATACAAAATGAATCCGATTTCACGCTTCCGACATCTTGATTTCATGACGCCATAGTAAACTTGTAGAATTTAAATGAAATGTCTTTCAGAAATTTCTATAAATATTTGAAGAAGCAAATTAAGAACACTAGTCAAAGTCAAAGTCAAAGGAAAAGATTTTTATTGCAGACGAAGTTTAAATTAATCTTACATAAGTCTCTTATTAAATAGTAATACAACTTAAATGCGGCAAAACGAATAAGGAGTATAAGTAGTAATTTTTACTTTAATTACGGGTAATTACAATAATATATACCTCGCCAAATATTCTGTGTAATACTTGAACGATGTCATCAAATCAAAATTATCAATTCTAAAATTATGGCAAAAAGAAAACGCGTATTTATTGGTAGCTATGTATCTCTCTCTCTCTCTCTCTCTCTCTCTCTCTCTCTCTCTCTCTCTTTCTCTGATTAAGTAGAAAGTAACAGATTTGTGGGGGGCTATACAACAAACAGACAGATACAACAAAATCATGACTGAACATATACGACACTAGAACAAGAAATAATACCAAGTAACGTCGCCCAACAAGCCTTAGTTTAATATTTTGTAGTGGGAGTGAAACGGGGGGAGGTCAGATAATTTTCATGGTAATTAGTCGACGCGCTCAGTGTCACCTGCCGAGGTCCACCATCATGGACATTTTCAGGGATCCTTGAAGTTTATTGTTCGAAAATGTAGAGGTCAAAGCTACTTCGAGTGTTCAAAAATTACTCATTTTCAAATATTTTAACAATGTTTCATAATATGCCTTATTATTCTCTAAAACTAGACGAACCTTTTTTTTTGTTTTTAACAAGAAAGAGATACAATTTCTTTTAGAAACGTCTATTTCATTGACGCTCGTACTATGAATGCAAAACAATTATCATAAAGATATGTAGATAATCATATTTTTTTATCATATAGCAAGTAAAATACATATTAAGAGAAACATCATTGAACTTAACTAGATGTGCGTTAAGAAGGTTTAATGCTTTGTCCAAGGGTAATTTTATACAGAACCCACTGTCTTGTTTCTGTCGCGTTCCACCCCCCCGTGTTGAGTCCCCGACCGTGTAGTATAACATTGTATTTATGTTATGCGGGAGGGAAATTGTAATTATTAACGCGGCGTATCGCAACTCGGCGGCGGTATTTTCTTTTTGCACGAACAGGCAAAAAGACTGCGATGTAAATATGAATGAAGTTTTGAATAGTTGAAGAGATATCTCTTTATTATTACCGTTTATCTATAATTATCTTTTAAAATTCGTAAATTTGTAACTATGTCTGCATTCTGAAATACAAAAATATAATCTTTAAAAATAAACAATTCTCTATAGCTTAACACCATGGCATATCGGCCATATACTTGTAACTATTTATTTAACTACTGATAACCTCAAGGGAGCAGACCCCAGTATTTGTTGTAATTATATTCTAAGTAAAATCGAATCTATAGAGATTCCTTTTTGAGGTATGGAACGCTAAAATTAAAACTATTTAGAGTTTACAAATGAGGTTAATGTAACTTTTTGCTAAAATCGTCTATCTGTGTTAAAAAGTTATATTTCTATGGAACTTAAAATTGCAGCCCTAAGATAAAATGTTTTTCCTTTGATGTATCTTAGTATAAGGCTAGGATTCTTCCCGGAGCACTTCAACCCAATAGAATCTTTTGTGGTTTTCGTTCGTTGAAAAATTCCCACCCAATGTTTTATGTGTGTAGAAAAATATTGTAGCGGTTCGTAGATAGGCTACGAGTGTTCGTAGCTACTGCGAAAATCGTAGCTGCTACGAGAATATAAAGCTGTTTCTTTAGTTTGATTTCTATTTGAATTCTTTTACATATCGGCCAAAACTTACTTCGATTTTCGTGTCCACTTCAATGAATAGAAATACAGAGAAGAAGAAGAAATCAGTAGAATAACATAAAATTATTTTATTAAATGGGTTTGATTAGTCAAAAATAATTTAAACGTGAATTGATACGTATATACTCACTTATTTCTTTATCATGCAATATTACATAATGTTATAGAAAAGGTATTGTCCCAAACCTCTTTATACTGTGAGTGATTCTTCATTTGAATACACAACCGAAAATGATGCGAAAAAGAAGTATATACAGTAATATAATATTAACAATTATTTATTTGATTACTCGTCCCAATATTGATCATAATGTATATAAATTTTCACAAATATATCATGATAAATCATATGATAATCATGATAATCATATGATAATCATGATAATCATATGATAATCATATCTAATCAAATTAAAATCATATGTTTGTCATTTGGATTTTTCCTCCGTAGTTATTTTGGTCAACATACTTAACTTAATAAAAAATATTAGGGGTACACAAATTAGCGTAATGGCAATGAGGTATTTTTGATGACATTCGACGAGTAATATTGGACAGTAAAATATCAATGTAATTATTTGAGTATATTTTAGCGCTCAATCAAAAGGATAGTACCGCTAACGTTTAATCTTAAAAGCAGGACTGAACTGCAACTCTTTCATACGGATGAATATTTTATTCTCGAACGTTCACTGCAGGACTCGCTGTAACCAATCATGGTAAAGGGTGGCCACTTTGATCAAAGTTTCCAGGACGAAAGCAAAAAAAAATATAACGCTGCACTTCCTATTTTAAATATAGTAAACCAATTAATTTTTCGTTATGCTCAATTTTACGGCTTTCTCATTCATTCAATTACTCAATCACTCTTTTAGATAGTACTATTAGAAATACAACGCCTAGAAAAAGGAGGTGTTTTGGCCCCTTCTTCAACTTTACCTTAGTATCTATATCTTAGTATCTCCTCCAATTCTTTACACGGTCTGTATGCTTATTTAGTTTAAGCTACATATTTGATAGCTCAGATTCTGTGGAACTCTCGTAGAATAATAAATTCTAAATGAAGAGTTCTAGAACTTATAATCCTGAGAGTTTCAATGGTAATATTTCTAAAAATGGATGGAGAGGTTATGTATATTAAAAGCAAGAGATAAAAAATGGCTTACTATGGTTGATATGAATGAAACTGTCAACACCTCGCAACGCAAGACTAGGCTAAATCTGATTTGCCTAATTTCAACGTGCCGTTATTCCGTTGCTCGTTAGCGCGCTGATTCGAGCGCTATGGTATCGATTACGAAACAAAATAACAAAAAACAAAGCAACTTTTATGTTGGAAATTCAAAATTTGTTATCACATGCTGCCCGTGCTTTGGAAGGCAAGTTAAGCTGTTAGTTCTGGTTGTTACGGCAACCATTTTCATCTACCTACTGCAATGGGCCAGCGTATTAGTGTTATGATCCAAACTGCTCATGTATTTGCAGCAGTTGGACGTATTATATACAGGGTGTTGATTGATTGAGGCCTGTAGCCTATAGTGTCGCAAAAGCTGTCTTACAGTCCTTTTTGACTACACCTATATGTGTACATTCGATTTTTATTAGTACAGTCTATTTATTATATCAATATGTGTTTATTTTGTTTCGTCTTGGCGGTAGTGAATATATTTTTTTTCTTTTTGTACCTACCTCATTTTACATATATACTATTATCGGTTAGTACGCTAATACTTTGCTTAAGTTACCTAACAAGTATTCAAAACACAAGCTTGGGCTAGAAAGTGAGTCTATATAGATATAAATACTTTAATAAGGGCAAAAGCATTTACTTTGATATCCATGGCTGCGACAAATAAGCACTTAGGTGTAATATTTCTAACGAGGTGATTGTTCTTTACTTACAAAATAAATTTTAATATCAGCAATCTTATAAACAGCCCTTAACTAAACTAGAAAAATAACAAGTTTTAACAGAAAGGCGTCATAAATACAATGAACTAACTAATTCACAATTATTTATCTCAGCGTCAAGCACATGCGATGCAGCAGACATATTAATTTTAAAACAACTTAGACCAGACTAATCTGCAAGGTATCTAATTAAAAGGTACGTAATTAATGTCAAGGGGGTGGGAGGGGGAGAGTTTACACAGACTAGAAACGTCAACCTCATCTGTACAAGACGTGGGTTTAATCAAGCATTAACAAATGGATGGAGATGAATAAAATTGTCAAATGGTCCGCGTACTTGTACAAAGTACTTGTTATAGACAAGTACTAGTTCAAAGTACTTGTTATAGACAAGTACTTTGCACAAGTGCACGGACCTATTTCTCACAGCGTAAGGGTATGTACAAGTACACGGACCTATTTCTCACAGCGTAAGGGTATGTACAAGTACACGGACCTATTTCTCACAGCGTAAGGGTATGTAAAAGTACACGGACCTATTTCTCACAGCGTAAGGGTATGTAAAAGTACACGGACCTATTTCTCACAGCGTAAGGGTATGTACACGTACACGGACCTATTTCTCACAGCGTAAGGGTATGTACAAGTACACGGACCTATTTCTCACAGCGTAAGGGTATGTACACGTACACGGACCTATTTCTCACAGCGTAAGGGTATGTACAAGTACACGTACCTATTTCTCACAGCGTAAGGGTATGTAGAAGTACACGGACCTACTTCTCACAGCGTAAGGGTATATACAAGTACACGGACCTATTTCTCACAGCGTAAGAGTATGTACAAGTACACGTACCTATGTCTCACAGCGTAAGGGTATGTACAAGTACACGGACCTATTTCTCACAGCGTAAGGGTATATACAAGTACACGGACCTATTTCTCACAGCGTAAGGGTATGTACAAGTACACGTACCTATGTCTCACAGCGTAAGGGTATGTACAAGTACACGGACCTATTTCTCACAGCGTAAGGGTATATACAAGTACACGGACCTATTTCTCACAGCGTAAAAGTATGTACAAGTATACGGACCTATTTCTCACAGCGTAAGGGTATATACAAGTACACGGACCTATTTCTCACAGCGTAAGGGTATATACAAGTACACGGACCTATTTCTCACAGCGTAAGAGTATGTACTAGTACACAGACCTAATTCTCACAGCGTAAGGGTATGTACAAGTACACGGACCTATTTCTCACAGCGTAAGGGTATATACAAGTACACGGACCTATTTCTCACAGCGTAAGAGTATGTACAAGTACACGTACCTATGTCTCACAGCGTAAGGGTATGTACAAGTACACGGACCTATTTCTCACAGCGTAAGGGTATATACAAGTACACGGACCTATTTCTCACAGCGTAAGGGTATGTACAAGTACACGTACCTATGTCTCACAGCGTAAGGGTATGTACAAGTACACGGACCTATTTCTCACAGCGTAAGGGTATATACAAGTACACGGACCTATTTCTCACAGCGTAAAAGTATGTACAAGTATACGGACCTATTTCTCACAGCGTAAGGGTATATACAAGTACACGGACCTATTTCTCACAGCGTAAGGGTATATACAAGTACACGGACCTATTTCTCACAGCGTAAGAGTATGTACTAGTACACAGACCTAATTCTCACAGCGTAAGGGTATGTACAAGTACACGGACCTATTTCTCACAGCGTAAGGGTATTTAACCGATTTCAAACGGTTGTTCTATTATACAAATTTATAACCAAGCACACTATAAAAAGTAAAAAATTATTATTATTGTAACCAATAATAATTTATTTTATATGTGTATAAATTACTTTATAGAATCATTGAGATATAAATATAGCGTTTTTAACATAGAAGTTTATAACGGATAAAAAGAAGAGAATAATATAGGAAAAGTATTTCTTCTTCTTCTTGGCTCAATACTTCACCCGTATTGTGAGTTAGCGGATTCCTTCCCGGCCAATATTTTTTTCTGATAATTTTGTAATGTTAAAATAAATTTGAGAAAATATTTCAATAATAATATGTCCGATCGGTCCTAAATAAACCAAACCGTGTGCACACTCCGCAACTCGTGTGAAGCGAAATAATAGCGATTTACACGAACGAACGCGAATCCCCCTCACCCTGAAATATCCTCGATGGACGGCGAGTGATTGGCCGCGATTATAATTCCGGTTATACTGTTGCGTACATCGATGTCAATATTCGTGATTTTTATCGATACTATTATCAGCGTAGTATATTTAATACTTTTTCGAGAGCTCCATTTTTGTTTATGGTATAGATTAGGATACGTTTCACTAGTTGTGGTGTAACATCGTGTAATTATTTCATTAAAACCACATTTTTAACGTGCCCTGGTTTAATCTGATGCTATTTTTATCGATAGCATGTATCAATCGATTAAATTTGACATTAGAAATCGACATAGCTATTTATTTCGTACAAATTTGATAATAAACATTAACAAAACAGTTAACATCGACTTTTAATGTTGTATAAAAATAGTTATAGAATTTGTATTATTTTTTCACAAGGGCATTTTTGCACATGACCTAAATATTCTTCTTCTAAAGTTCCGAGTTATAATTTATTTATATTTCTAATGGATTTCTGCAATTGATTTTATATTTGAAGAAATTACTTATTATTTTATATGATTTAATGATTTGATTTGACTAGGTGAAGGATGGACGTTGTCAGTGTAACTGCCAATCAAGTTATCAATTTATTGACAGAATCTCAATTAGTCTCTGAGACTTTTTTAAATATAAAAACATTTTTCTACTGTCGTAACAAAATTCCATTTCAAAAACACTTATCATAGTCACATAAGTGATACCTAAAATAAATCTTTTAGTACCTTCTAGAATTCTCAGCACAACTCCTTGGTGTGAAAATAACTCGATAACTCTTCGCGCGCGATAAAAACAAAAGCATTTCTGACGTAAGGTCTCGATGCTAAAATTTATGTCTTAAGTATACCTTAATAGAATAAATTAACTATAAAAGTAAATTTTAAAAATTAAATCTTTTTGTTTTGGTTATTCCATTTATCGGGGAAGGTTATAAAATTTGTGTCAGACCGCTCTCTGTTTATGTGTAATTTGAATTTCGAATAAGAATTAAGTTTTAAAATCGCATCGCCAATATTTGCATTAGTTATTTAATAAATAAGAACGTTATATTAAAAAAACTTAATTGTATTCTAATAATTTAATTCAAATTGAAATTTAATTTAAACAAATATTTTTTAAAACCACGCTTATATTTAAACTAAAAAGGAGAAAATACAATATTTCCTGACTAACCGAAATTTTCAGAATCCATTTAAATGATTAATTCTAACTTTGGTTGAAAATTTTCAAAATCGTCAGAAGTTTTCAAAGTCCATCATTTGTTACTTTAGTGTTTGGAAATGTACAACAGAACAATATCAAATTAAATTAAATTATGTTGTTACAGGGTATGAATAAAAGCGTGGAGCGCCCCAAGCTATATATTTCACAATGAGAATTAAATGTTATTTAGTAAAATAAACATTAAAATATTGTATTGTCTCCTGGACCAAATTCGTATGCAAAATTTTAGCAAAATCAGATCAAAGGATGTAGCTTAAAAATCGATTACAAAATCTGGCGCAGACATACAACAGAGTGAGTGAGACATCACAGTTTGTGTTCGAATATAAAAAATGCCAAATGTGAGGTTTCTTAAAAAATAAGTATGTAATAAATTAAGATAAAAATGCCTCTAAAAAGTTTTTCCAATTTTACTCCATAAAACTTTGCGACTTAATAAAATACCAAATTAAGTAGCAACTTATTCGTTTCGTTGACATTGGCGTGCGGCGTCCATTACTTTCTTCTACGGCCGTAACCACAGAGTATTCTAAACTCCAATAATTTACTCATTTAATTAATATTCTACCTGTGCCTTGCTGATGCGAATCGCGAACTTTTGTAAGTTCCAAAACAAATGAAAGTTTCATTAATTACAGTAATTATTGATTCAACATTCAATTGTCATGAAATATATGTCAGCATTGGAATTTAATCAGGAATATATTTAGTATAGGTATTTGAAAGGATGAATGAAAGGGAAGGCAAGAATAGCTAACGTGAGAATTTAAAGAATATAACAATAGTACTGTAAAGTATTGAATTAAAAGTTTAATATTTATAAAAATTGTTTAAATTAAACGTGTGGTCGTGTCACTTGTTAAAATTATGTCACTTGTTGTTGACATTATAATTTTAACATAGTGTTGCGGACTGGCTGCTTGTATAAAACTTTATGTTTTATAATTTTTGAATTAATATTTTTTATATTTTTATATGTGCCATTGTTTTCAGTTCAATATACACGTCGTAAGCGTCACATGGTGTTTTATTTCCAACACATAGCATTAACAATTTTGATAAAAGAATGCGGAACTCCACGTTTGAAGTTCAACAGATCATAAATAAAAGCAACCTACCACAAACAATGCATCGTTCTACACTACCAAATCATTACAAAAAAGAAATCAAAACAAACTCAAAAGTCGGATCTGGCTTTAAAATAAACAGTAAATTGCAACATAAATAACCAAAAAGATTCTGTAATTCACGGCACAGTTTTCTGGCGAGAAAAAGCACGTCGTTAATCACAATTAGCCGCGAGCAAGGCGCTGGAAAAAACGAAACTTCCCCGAACGACGGAGTTGGTTTGTTTTAATGTAAGTGTTGAGTTTCTCAGCTTGGAATATAAGGCATTGTGGGCTGTGGTAGTTCCACCACATATTTCCAGGTCTATCAGGCTATAAAAAATCTGGCATAGCTTACCCAAACTTTCAAGAACATGCTTCATGCCCGAACAACGACTCCATAGAGCGTCTCGTCGTGCAGAGCAAAATAGAAAGTACCAGGGCTCTATTTAATTTGTTGGGGCGTTGTATACTTCCGGTGGACTTAAGAAAATTAAAATCATTTGTAACTGGATGACAGCCCAAGAACCCTTACCAATATTTAACGCTCTGACTTGTACTATAATTTACAAAATTTGTAATTACAATAGGGTCATCTATACAAAAATGTAATTTTTCATCTGTATTATAGAACAGAAACTGGTAGAAATGAATGTGCTAAACGTGCCTTTCTGTAACTGGCAACTTTTTTATTCTAGTGGATAGTGAAATTGTAAAGCTTACTCTGATAAACCTCAGATCTTCTACCATATTTCCAATGTTGAATGAAGTAAAGTATTTTATGAAATTAAGTATGATTCGGCTACTCTTGTCGGGACATGTCCAGTTGACGCTTAATAAAAATTTTATGCAATTATCCACGATGGCTGAAAAGTCTACTATAGCTTAAATCAAGTCCGCTATAAATCGCTGCAGCACTAAAATAAGCCATGCAGAACCAAAACTTAACATCGCTGCAAGCCGCTGATTTAGCGATAACATTACATTTGTCGATTCGCACAGATTCTGTGTATTCATGTGTCCGCCGATGTAAAACTTCGATTGTAAAATCACAAGGGAACGGAAAGCTTCAAAACCAAAATTATGCTCCAATTATTCCCGTCGGAGAAAAGCTGCAGCTAGAGTGACCAACTTGGTGAAAACAATTTAAGGATACGTATTTTCATTTATTCATAAATATAGAAAAAATAATCATTAATAAATAAAGTTTTATGAGTACAAACAAGCTGTATATTTATATATGTTTATTTGATTGAAGAAAACAGTTTCAGAAAAATATCATGGCCCAGATTATAGGTTACAAATTAAAGGTTATTAGAGATAAGATTATAGGTAAATGAACATAAACCAGAGATGAAGTATTGGTAAAATCTTTACAACAAGGATTGTACAGATATAATTTTCAGCCGAAGTCTAACGTGTTACTTTTAATGTCCAGTAAATCCCGGTTATCACTTAATTAATACATTATACGTGTTACTTTGTTACTTATGAAATTTGATAAGTAACGTGTATAGTGTAAAGTTACTAACATAAACGTTTTAAATATTTCAATTATTAAAAATACTTATGTACCATTGTGCTCAATTTTTTTATATTAATTTCATTATAACCATTTTGGTATACATAAATTAATAAATATCTCATATAGTAAGTACGTGTTTCATAAGCCATTATTTTTATCCTACCAAAGACATAATAAATACTACAAAATAATAAAGCTAAAGATATATTCTATTCAAATAAACAAGTCAGTTCTTGGGGTTTACAATGCTAATCTAAACTAATGGTAATTCATTATTAAATTTCGACAACCAGAAAATTTATATTTAATATCAAACCTACTATCGTTTATTACTACAATTAAAAGGACACAACAGAATATTAGAGAATTGAACAAAAGTACTATACCGTTGTTACACCTGTGCCTCTAAAGTTTAATACGAAATACAAAGCATTATCTCTCGTTTGAATAAAATGATAGTCGTCCTATCTGCAGCACTGCAATTAATAAAACGTGGCTAGGTACCACTATAAGCGGATAATCTGTGTGCCTCGGGGCGCGATTTATCGGCCCAAGTTAGCGCCCGATACATTAGCATCTATATAACATGCATAGTGTTACGCTAGTTAGGCTGGGGAGTCTGTGGACTGTATTTTTGGAGAGAAGGTGGGAAAACAAGGAAACCACGTCTTGACTCGTCACCGGTATATTGACAACCACAAAACATATAAAAACAATGTAGTATCAAAATATATTAAAAAGTAAACTGACATGAACAAAACAGGCTTTATACAAACTACCAGTAACACATAGTAAGGCATGTTTTAAACAATTTATAACAGAGGATTATGCGAATGCCCTGAGAGCAGACTTTTCTGGAAAATCTCATTTGGCCCCACGTTGGGCGCCACGTGAATAACAAAAAACAATTTATACACATTTAGTATTTATATTGAAAAATCATTTTAAAGCAAGTCGAAATTATAATAGCATAATGTAATTTGTTGTGATATACTCTCGGGAATCTCGTAACCTTTAAAATTTAAATAGTTCTCGATTAAGTAGCTTAGCAAGTTAAATTGAGTTTTATTTTTGAAAGAGTTAGATCATAGTTTTCTTCGTCTTATAATAAATATTTAAATATAATTATTTTTCAATAAATACGGTTGATTGCCAGAGTTTATATTAGACAGAGTTGTACTAGAAGCAAAAGATCGCATAAGGAGTACCCTCGCTGTTACAAGATTCTATATATGCAATAAAAAATAAAATATCATCATAAAATATCATTCAAATGTGAAAAATGCCCTAATTAATCATTTTTAGAGCCTATACAATCTCAATTGCCTATAAATTCTTATTATCAGTACAATACTTCTGATTATCATGAGATGCATAAATTACCTTCTTAGCTCCTTTACTGTAGCCACGTCTACTTTACGCACTAAGAGATTTTGTGACTCCTTTCTCTATCGTACAGCTAGAGCATGGAATTCCTTACCAGCACACGTATTCTCTCCTTCTTATAAGATGGGTTCCTTTAAAAGAGGCTTGAAAAAGCACTTTTTGGGCCGGCAAGGTGAAGATGGCTAGGGCAGTATGTCACATGCTTCACTAGCTATATTCACATATGGACTCCTCTACTGCTTATCATCAGGTGGTGTAAAGTCATTTGTTGTGCTTTTTAAAAAAAAACAACACAGTTTCATGTTTATAAAACTATGAAATATCCTTCTGTGTCTAATTAAAATAGTAAGCTATAAACACCTTAGCCCTGATATATTTTGCAAAAGTTAGAGCAAAACTTTTGTTGTGTTGGGAATTGGGAGCCTAGTTCAGGTTTAACCGAAGTTTGTGCAGTAAAATATAACTTGTTTGTAACCAGTTTCCCTTCATTTTAAGGTCATTATTCAACTCACCTGGAGATTATGAGTTAGACACTGTCATGAGTTAACCTAAAAAACTGCCTATGTAGAGGGTTTATACTTCATAAATACGCGTTAGGAAAGTAATTTTGGCGCGTAAATAAAACAATGATATAAGGTTATTATGTGTGAAATATAAATATATGAGTAGGCAGTACCGGGGTTGAAAGATTAACAATAAGATATCCATACTTCTTTCAGGGATTTTCAGCAAGTTGAAGCTATACGCAGTTTTAGCTATTTTCGTATTTGGAATACAAATGCTAAGCTAACCTTCACCTTGCCTACTGCTTACATCATGCAGTGTGGTCTCATTTCCTTGTACTTTTTATATAAAGAAGAATACGACAGGGCAAGGTGCCTTCTCTTTTCCGGCAATGAAACATTCCCGCAGTTACTGTATGAAGGATATAGATCAAGTTTTATAAATAGATCATTATCGATTGATTTGGCACAGTTCGCGGAAACGTAAGTTATGGACAGTGCAGGATCGATTGGTTTGAAGATCCTTGGGTGAAGCGTATGCCAATATTGGATGTCTCTCAGCTATGTCATATATCTATGATGACAGTGAGCATGGATATCTTACATATTTTGTCAGTAATATCTCAACACAAAAGGACTATCCAAGATATTGCTCGTGATTTGGGGTGGTATTATCACATCATTAGTTATTAGCTTATTTCACATAATATCATATGTTAAAAAATCTTTAATGCTAATAATCTAAACCACTTTTTCTCTGTTATCTTTCTTTGTATCATCACTCTTTAGGTTGCTTGGAAGAAATTCCTTTCTAAGCAATAAGGCCGCCCATTTGCAGTTTCATATTTGTGTCTTTGTATTGTCAGATTGAGTTTTTTTATGTGCAATAAAGATAGATAGACAGTGACATGTTATTCTATAAAATATTAAATGAAATGTTATTATATAAAATGTTAAATGGAATATTAATATATAAAATGATTATTAATATTTTTCATTATTATTTATTTATTTATCTTCCCAGTCTCTCCACGTCTTGAATTACGAAAGAATACCCATCGTCAAAAGGGTCAGACAGAGAGAAGAATCCGCGGGAAACCCTTACGTTATCGAGCAATACCGCACACTGGATCCTCGCGATCGTTGATCCATAATACCAATCTCATCAGATGGTCACGAAGAGAATTCAGAGTGACGACTTTCCACTTGCCATTGCCAATTCAGGACTACGACTGATATGATCTGAATGGGCTTCACCCGCCATACATCGGTGACCTCGTATGCCAAGTTCAGTACTTGATCATTATTATTTTTTTTAAATCTGTTGTTTCTAAATGACATTCCCACTAAGCCCCTCCGTTGTTCCGATGGCAATTGGCACAACTCAATAACAATGCTGGTATATCGCATTTCTTCAGCAGCGTTGCAGTGAACCCTTGACGGGTACATCCACGAGGTAAGATCGGGATTAAAAGGAAAACAACGCGCGTCGCATAGACCGATCCTACTATAACCAATTTGACACGTCTGTAAAACATTAAATTACATTTTTCAAATCCAAAAACTACTTTTTAATTCGATTATTACTTAGATTGAATTATTTAGGGTTTAATGTAAACTTTTTATTCAATAAGATAATTTATACATGATCAATCTATATAGATATATATATAAGAATCATTGGCTTGCTCTAAACACATAAAACCACTCATTTTTAATATATCTTATATATATTTGACGGCCCGATGGCGAAATATTACAACAGCCCATAGCTACAAGCTGTTGATGAGGTTGTCCCGTGTTAGTCTCGGCCAGTGCAGTGTTTAAATATGAATATTTATTTTCGGATCATGGTTTACATAAAAATATAAATATAATTTTAAATATGTTTTCCGTTCACTTATATCACATAAGACAATTCCATAACACAACATCTTAATGATACCTACTTTACACTAAATAATATATACGAATTCAATAATCTTATTACTAATTCCAATTATTTCCCCCTACACGCAGAGAAATAAATAAAATTAAAGTGAAATCTATTTTCACGGTGCAGAGTTGCCGAGTCCCCCATTGCATTTTACGTCAATGCTAACAAAGGATACTGTAATCACATCATATTAAGTCAAACTAGATAGGACCTTCGTTCGACAAACAGAATTACTTCTTTTTCAACGTCAGTTGAAAAAACAAAAAAGTTTTTACTAAACAACGACTTTAGAACCACCCCGTAAAAGTACCGTTGGTTTTTAAATTAATGTGATTTCATGCCAAAAAGGATTGTTACATTTTGCATAATATGGAATATATCATCCAGCGTCGATTAGTGACTTAGGTGAGTATATTCAGTTTGTCATTTCCATTCATACATTTGTAGGTTAAATTCATTTAATTTACAACATCGTCATATTTCATTCTCAGTTGCTTATCATTTCATCGCAATCATTTATATGTAATTGCATTTTCGTATCATTCCATTGTAATCGCTAACTTTGAATTCCATTTTCAAAAAGTTTACCATTAGTCATTAATAAATTAGTCGCAAGAAACTCAAAGCGGCAAAAGGATACGTTACACCGGTATCC
The DNA here is from genome assembly GCA_943193645.1 of Acentria ephemerella. Lineage (NCBI taxonomy): Eukaryota > Metazoa > Arthropoda > Insecta > Lepidoptera > Crambidae > Acentria > Acentria ephemerella. The sequence continues at coordinate 1,894,691 of OW971894.1, forward strand.
CGGAGCCAGAAATAAATAAATACACAAGACATGGCTGTATGGGTTTCCTTTGCCTTCCCTATAAAAGAGAAAATTTAACAAAACTGAATAGTAACGTTGTTTCAAAACGACTTGCAAGCTGTTCCCTTGATATTGCAGGTATCTCAAGACGTTGTTTCACGCCAAATGGAACCGGCTTTTACATTATTAAGTCTAGGTATTCTTTACGGCCACTTAAGTTGATTATTTTTCCTGCACAAATTATATTTTTTTAATTGTTTCTTTCTTCCATGAACATCTGTACCAGATTTATAATAGAAAAACAACTGTGCCAAACTAGTTGACGATGTAAAATAGTTTTATTTATTCACTAACTTTATCCCATTCCAACTCGGCAACTCGGCATGGTTAGCGCAGAATTATACAGAGCATAATATTTTTGTTACAGCCACGGTTACTAGTCTTATTGTAAAAAAAATAATAATTATAACTGACATCCGAACAGATCCCACCAGAGTGCGATCTTGTTATCGATAGCTAAGAGTGAATAAGTAGGGAGTGAAGGCGCTCCCAAATTAATTTCTTCCTAAATGAGGTCTGATACTTGAAGGCACAGATGTTATTTGTTAATGGGTATATTATGATAATAACGAAGTTTGCAACTTTTGGATCGTCTGGTTCTGCTGGTTGGTGCTCTTATACGTTTAGCACTAAAGCTGGGATTCAATAGTCTATCTACGGTTAGATTTGCTTACGAACTAGTTAATGATTGACATATTTTAAATGTATAATTATGTTGAAATTCAATCATTGTACGGTCTTCGACTTATCTACTAATAAAACTACTCACTGAGCAATTATTAGCCGGCTTTATTTTCTCATATATCCTCCCCGTCTTTTCGGACCACGTCAGTTGTCAAACGTCATCAAAATTTGAGGTTATGTCAGTCAGTCACTTCTAGTCCAAGTCTTTGTCTTGCAAGGAAACTGAACGACGGACTAAGGAGCTCGGTTACTGAGTGGTTCTACAGCTATGGATCTGATTATAAAATAAATCACCTTTCGCTGTTGGTCTTTGGTTGTCAATCAAAATTTATTCGAACAAGTCAACCGTTTTCACACACGACGCCGGATAGATCAGCGTGGTGATCTTATGACCTAACCTCCTAATGCGTTCTTTACATCTAAGAAGACATTTAGTAAGTTGGGAAAGTATATAAGCTGTCAACAGCTTATATACTTAACAACAACAAATACAATATAGAATAAATATTATTCTACTTTATTCCAACAAGCCTGAAGCCAAGGACAAGTATCAAAATTATAAAATTTTAAATAGTTACAGAGTTAGTTAGATTTAAATAGTCTTAATATTTAATTAACAAACATTTTCGTTATTTAATATTTTGATATGTATGCCAAATACTATTGATTTCTGGAGTGTTCTTGGAAGATTTTTTAATAAAATGGTGCATCCGTCTACGGATCAATGTATACAGCTATTATTAGACCGTAAACTATTTTGATTCGCTTGGTGTTAAAATTATGTTACACGTTAAGTGTTGCAATCAAATTTGAGGATTTTTTTATTTCTTACATCAAAGAAGCAAATATAACTTTTTAATTAAATCTTCGTAGAGCTGTAGTTAACTTACTCAGCCTAGGAACAGTTATTTTTATGTGATTTTTCCGAGTACTTTTATTTAAAACACTTATAACTTCTAGCTTGATAAATTTACCTAAGTATATTAGGTAAGTATCCATATATCAATACGGTTTCAGAAAGGATAGCAATTTTATAGTTTATCTCAACTGATTCAATTTTCATGAGCTTCAGATCAGCTCAAACTAGTTTCGAACATCTGTTGTGAAACATAAAGTCCATTTTATATTTATTTCTTTATTAAATATACAGTACAAAAATTTAAAATGCGCAGAGCTTTCCGCACGGTGCGGTCTTTTTACTTTGATACGCTTTGAGCAAACACCACGAAGTAGAACGTCAAAGATACTTAAAATACAGCACTATTTATTACAAAAGAGCAGAAAAAACAGTTCCAAATATTTGTTGCTACTATTTTAATCAATTCTGAAATAAAGTCCCGATACTGCAACTTTTTTTTCCTGTTTTTTGCAATTATATAAAAAATATGTCCAACCACGGGGAAAGTTGCTTGGTTTTCGTTATCGAACCACTATGGTAAAGAGCTCTTCTCCTTCTCCTGGTCGTTTCATGTGAGGACAACCCGGGTGTGTTTAACATCAAAATTTAATGTCTAGAGATAAAATCAAAGTCGAAACCAAATTATTATTTTCAACGTTGATACATATGTGTACACTTTTACATCAACTGGTCTTGGAAGTCTTGGCGTCTTGGTCTGAGAAGAACAGGTTGGAAACTCAGCAAGGTGCCACACTCTTTGGAATAGGAATAATTTCGAATCAACAGTCATTATTTAAAACTGTTTATGTAAAAAAACAGATGCAATAGCTGTGCACGAGCTGTGTGTGTGAGCTGTGTATGCTGTGCTTTTCAACATTTTCCATCAGAGTCAGTTTCCATACTTAGATTAAAACTAATAAAGCTTTTAATAATTCGGAGACTTATAAATAAGTTAGAAATAAAAACATCTCTTCAACGCCTCGTTGTTTTGCCCTTAAGTTTTGTAACTTTAAATCGCAGTACTTTAAGAAAACTTCGACATAAAAAAGAGTTGTATTAAAATACAATCTGAATAGAGTTCATAATGCATCGAAAACTTGAAACTGACGAAGCGTGCAGTTTTACTAAAAGTTAAGTTATTTTGAAACTAAATATTTGTAGAACGCCGTACAAAACTTCTGATTTTTTATTTTTCATGAGTATCAGAAATCATTTTATCACGTACTATAGATCACGTACTATAGATAGACATGTAAAAATCCAATACCAGTTAGTGCCAATTAAAGCCAATACCAGTTAGTGTAATACTTTTGGTCTGCTAAGGTTGAGTTTCAGGTAAGGTCGAAACGGATTCGACGACCATCCGGTGGTGTAGTCAGTGCCCCTGTCACTGGCTAGAGGCCCGATTTTCAATCCCGGTAGAAACAGATATTTGTATGAGTACACATAATTCACGATCATGGACGTTTGTATGTTAGTTTAGTATATTTCTGATATTTATATACGAATTACTATCTATTCATATGACAGAAGCTCTTAATGATGGTTGCTTTAGAGCTTAGCCTTAATTATTTCTTTATTAAACTTAATTCCTCATCATTTCAAGTCTTCAATGGTAGCAATAGTGATTGCCGCTTTTAAATCGTCTCCTTATGGAAATACTCATTGCCAAACAACTCATGCACAACCCTGTTGTTTACGTTTCGAATAAGTCCACAAAAAGAAAAGTTGAAAAGTTAATTTGAAAGAAATCTTTTTATTCCTTGAGTCTAAGGAATTGGTCAAAACTCCCACGTTTTTTGAAAGATTCATTTGTCATTCCCGGGCGAGCTAAGTTTGTCTCAAAAATGAAATATTTTTTCTGTTGTTTCAATTTGTAACTCTCTTAATCAAAGGACTTTTAAACTCATCAGTTTCTTTAGTGTCTCTTGAATTGATTCTTGACTTTTGAGCCGCCTCTGTGACTAGTAGTTGATATCACTTACCTCAGATCTCGTTCAAAAGTTCAATTTCCACGGAGGCATAAATTATTTATATTTACAAACCATTAATTTTTGTTGACAGGAATTTGCTAACGGATCTTTCCGTCGTTTTACCATCAACGGGTGGGTGTGTGTGGATTGCTTATTTGAGCTTGTAGTATTGATAAAAATAAAAATATCAAACGAAATGATAATTGTAAATACGAGCTCACGTTTATCAATTTCATTAAATTTTACTTACAAATTGTTGAATATTCAATCAAATTATTATTATTATTTTTCCAATTATTTGGCCTGGTTACTATCAAATAATTATATTATGTCTATGTCCCAGATTAAACATAACTGAATTAGCTAATCGAAGTTTACTACGACAGATAGACGTAAAACAGAATTTGCTTCCATTATCGCCGTAGCGAGATTTAGATTCCCAATTTCACGGAGACAAATCCTACAACTGCCCAATGACAAAATATGGTTCTGAGGATGAGTCTAGTGCAGTATTCGCTGTCAAAGTAACTATGATTTCTTTGCTTCCAAAATTGTATTTTAATGTAAACACAACACAGCTTACGGGGAAACTTGCCTAGTGTCCGCTCGATTATAACTAAATAGAAAAAATGGAACACTAAATTAGACCAAAAATGACTGCTAACAAAAAAATTGTTTTTTTGTTTCACTTCAATTTTCTCTTTTTAAAACTGTCATTTAGATACTATCTAATTATTGTCATACTCCTCAGTCACGATTTAAGCTAAGATATAGAACCTGTATTTTTTAAATTAAGTATGTATTTGATGTTGAACGCGCAATCTTCGAAAACTATCGGCGACAAGTCTTTACTACGCTTGTCAGCGATCTATCTAAAATATAGTTTAATCGAAGCTTAGAGACTATGGAATTCCCTTCCCCATAGTAGACAAATCAACTCGTACAAGCCTTTCATCATTCGGGTCACGTATGAGAACATTGGGACCCCATCCCATTTCCTCGTCAGGAAATAAAGAGGTCTATTGAAACGTCTATCCGGCCAAAAGAGTAAACAAAATAATAGAGAGAAAATCTGTTTAACTTATTTACTCTCGTCTCACATTACTTATGAATAACTTATGACATCAATAAACAATACACCACTATATACCACTTTACACTTTTATGGTGATTCACTTAAAAAATTAGTCATAATATTGGTAAATCAACATATTTATCATCACCATAAATAACAAATTTCATGGTAATTTTTTTTATCATCAGTTCAACATATTGATCTTTTTTTATGGAAACTAAACCGATCAGTGGTATACTTGATTAAAATGTATGGAACGTTTCTTCACGTGGAAAAATTTGCATTATTTCATGGGTGGGAAAATGAGTCTAAAACAATAGATATTTCTTTCTTTCAAAACGTTTTAATATAATGTTAAATATTATAAAATAGTGACAAAAACATAAGAGTATACAATATATTATACTTTTACGGACCTACCCGCCACTGGCCCCACACACGCCCACCGCTTGGTGGGCGTGTGTGGGGCTTACCCAGTGCCTCATCAAAATGGCACTAGGAATACCCACTAAAAATCCCCGGTAATTCCATTGCACTTCGCGGAGGTGACCTCGGTTCTGGCGAAATGGATACTTACCTAATATACTTAGGTAAATAACTTCTAGCTTGATAAATTTACCTAAGTATATTAGGTAAGTATCCATATATCAATACGGTTTCAGAAAGGATAGCAATTTTATAGTTTATCTCAACTGATTCAATTTTCATGAGCTTCAGATCAGCTCAAACTAGTTTCGAACATCTGTTGTGAAACATAAAGTCCATTTTATATTTATTTCTTTATTAAATATACAGTACAAAAATTTAAAATGCGCAGAGCTTTCCGCACGGTGCGGTCTTTTTACTTTGATACGCTTTGAGCAAACACCACGAAGTAGAACGTCAAAGATACTTAAAATACAGCACTATTTATTACAAAAGAGCAGAAAAAACAGTTCCAAATATTTGTTGCTACTATTTTAATCAATTCTGAAATAAAGTCCCGATACTGCAACTTTTTTTTCCTGTTTTTTGCAATTATATAAAAAATATGTCCAACCACGGGGAAAGTTGCTTGGTTTTCGTTATCGAACCACTATGGTAAAGAGCTCTTCTCCTTCTCCTGGTCGTTTCATGTGAGGACAACCCGGGTGTGTTTAACATCAAAATTTAATGTCTAGAGATAAAATCAAAGTCGAAACCAAATTATTATTTTCAACGTTGATACATATGTGTACACTTTTACATCAACTGGTCTTGGAAGTCTTGGCGTCTTGGTCTGAGAAGAACAGGTTGGAAACTCAGCAAGGTGCCACACTCTTTGGAATAGGAATAATTTCGAATCAACAGTCATTATTTAAAACTGTTTATGTAAAAAAACAGATGCAATAGCTGTGCACGAGCTGTGTGTGTGAGCTGTGTATGCTGTGCTTTTCAACATTTTCCATCAGAGTCAGTTTCCATACTTAGATTAAAACTAATAAAGCTTTTAATAATTCGGAGACTTATAAATAAGTTAGAAATAAAAACATCTCTTCAACGCCTCGTTGTTTTGCCCTTAAGTTTTGTAACTTTAAATCGCAGTACTTTAAGAAAACTTCGACATAAAAAAGAGTTGTATTAAAATACAATCTGAATAGAGTTCATAATGCATCGAAAACTTGAAACTGACGAAGCGTGCAGTTTTACTAAAAGTTAAGTTATTTTGAAACTAAATATTTGTAGAACGCCGTACAAAACTTCTGATTTTTTATTTTTCATGAGTATCAGAAATCATTTTATCACGTACTATAGATCACGTACTATAGATAGACATGTAAAAATCCAATACCAGTTAGTGCCAATTAAAGCCAATACCAGTTAGTGTAATACTTTTGGTCTGCTAAGGTTGAGTTTCAGGTAAGGTCGAAACGGATTCGACGACCATCCGGTGGTGTAGTCAGTGCCCCTGTCACTGGCTAGAGGCCCGATTTTCAATCCCGGTAGAAACAGATATTTGTATGAGTACACATAATTCACGATCATGGACGTTTGTATGTTAGTTTAGTATATTTCTGATATTTATATACGAATTACTATCTATTCATATGACAGAAGCTCTTAATGATGGTTGCTTTAGAGCTTAGCCTTAATTATTTCTTTATTAAACTTAATTCCTCATCATTTCAAGTCTTCAATGGTAGCAATAGTGATTGCCGCTTTTAAATCGTCTCCTTATGGAAATACTCATTGCCAAACAACTCATGCACAACCCTGTTGTTTACGTTTCGAATAAGTCCACAAAAAGAAAAGTTGAAAAGTTAATTTGAAAGAAATCTTTTTATTCCTTGAGTCTAAGGAATTGGTCAAAACTCCCACGTTTTTTGAAAGATTCATTTGTCATTCCCGGGCGAGCTAAGTTTGTCTCAAAAATGAAATATTTTTTCTGTTGTTTCAATTTGTAACTCTCTTAATCAAAGGACTTTTAAACTCATCAGTTTCTTTAGTGTCTCTTGAATTGATTCTTGACTTTTGAGCCGCCTCTGTGACTAGTAGTTGATATCACTTACCTCAGATCTCGTTCAAAAGTTCAATTTCCACGGAGGCATAAATTATTTATATTTACAAACCATTAATTTTTGTTGACAGGAATTTGCTAACGGATCTTTCCGTCGTTTTACCATCAACGGGTGGGTGTGTGTGGATTGCTTATTTGAGCTTGTAGTATTGATAAAAATAAAAATATCAAACGAAATGATAATTGTAAATACGAGCTCACGTTTATCAATTTCATTAAATTTTACTTACAAATTGTTGAATATTCAATCAAATTATTATTATTATTTTTCCAATTATTTGGCCTGGTTACTATCAAATAATTATATTATGTCTATGTCCCAGATTAAACATAACTGAATTAGCTAATCGAAGTTTACTACGACAGATAGACGTAAAACAGAATTTGCTTCCATTATCGCCGTAGCGAGATTTAGATTCCCAATTTCACGGAGACAAATCCTACAACTGCCCAATGACAAAATATGGTTCTGAGGATGAGTCTAGTGCAGTATTCGCTGTCAAAGTAACTATGATTTCTTTGCTTCCAAAATTGTATTTTAATGTAAACACAACACAGCTTACGGGGAAACTTGCCTAGTGTCCGCTCGATTATAACTAAATAGAAAAAATGGAACACTAAATTAGACCAAAAATGACTGCTAACAAAAAAATTGTTTTTTTGTTTCACTTCAATTTTCTCTTTTTAAAACTGTCATTTAGATACTATCTAATTATTGTCATACTCCTCAGTCACGATTTAAGCTAAGATATAGAACCTGTATTTTTTAAATTAAGTATGTATTTGATGTTGAACGCGCAATCTTCGAAAACTATCGGCGACAAGTCTTTACTACGCTTGTCAGCGATCTATCTAAAATATAGTTTAATCGAAGCTTAGAGACTATGGAATTCCCTTCCCCATAGTAGACAAATCAACTCGTACAAGCCTTTCATCATTCGGGTCACGTATGAGAACATTGGGACCCCATCCCATTTCCTCGTCAGGAAATAAAGAGGTCTATTGAAACGTCTATCCGGCCAAAAGAGTAAACAAAATAATAGAGAGAAAATCTGTTTAACTTATTTACTCTCGTCTCACATTACTTATGAATAACTTATGACATCAATAAACAATACACCACTATATACCACTTTACACTTTTATGGTGATTCACTTAAAAAATTAGTCATAATATTGGTAAATCAACATATTTATCATCACCATAAATAACAAATTTCATGGTAATTTTTTTTATCATCAGTTCAACATATTGATCTTTTTTTATGGAAACTAAACCGATCAGTGGTATACTTGATTAAAATGTATGGAACGTTTCTTCACGTGGAAAAATTTGCATTATTTCATGGGTGGGAAAATGAGTCTAAAACAATAGATATTTCTTTCTTTCAAAACGTTTTAATATAATGTTAAATATTATAAAATAGTGACAAAAACATAAGAGTATACAATATATTATACTTTTACGGACCTACCCGCCACTGGCCCCACACACGCCCACCGCTTGGTGGGCGTGTGTGGGGCTTACCCAGTGCCTCATCAAAATGGCACTAGGAATACCCACTAAAAATCCCCGGTAATTCCATTGCACTTCGCGGAGGTGACCTCGGTTCTGGCGAAACAATTCACCAGGTCATATTTATTTGATACCTACATTATACATGTTTTTATAGGAAGATAGTAATTTCCAACATGGGTCTAGTTTATTAATTGTAGTATAAAAAAGTTAGTTGTTTATCTTCTCGCTAACCAAGTGCAAGCAAAATTCCAGATAAGTTTTGGAAACGTTTGATATTACCCTTCTTTTCACATTTACCTATACATGAAATTGTATACACTTGGCACACTGGATTGAACACAGCAAAGAAACAATAGAAGAATAATATCCTGTCAAAATGATATAAATTTCGAACATTTTCGTTATATCATCGTTGAAGTTCAAAATTTTAAACAAAATTTATGTTGCTCGCTACGTTTGATTCGAAAACCAAAGTTGTTCTTTCTTATAACATAACATAAGGATCTTTTGGTCTACTACTACCTATATTATGACCTGCTTGTAACTTTTACTTTCCCTACATTTCTATTTTTAAGTCTTCACTAACAAAAGACAAAAAAATTTTATTCAAAATTAGTACATATTTATGCTGGTACATTTATTAGACGTCAATTTTTAATCTTACGACATCTTAACTTGCAATAAAAGGGTCTAGCTTAGAAAAATCTGTAAAAAGTAACTAGATACAAAATCAAATTAAATTCAAAGAGATTAACCAGCTCAGCCATTTTGTACTCACAAAGAAATAAAGATTCTTAAATTTACGTATTGAAATATCGTCTCTTCAGGATCTTCTGAGAATTTTAAAAGTATTTACCTTAGTAACTTAAGTAGGGTGACTTCTAACTTCTCTCATTGAACGCTGTATTTACAAAGAAATGATAAATTATGATATTCATAGCGAACCTTTGATTTCCCGTTTTGTATATACATTATTCATGACCGTATTTTAGTATATTTTATTTCCGAAATTGGCGTTTCGTTGTCTTTGTAATGCAGGTTTGTGGTTACAATTACGTCATTGAAATTATTAACTACAATTTTTAACTCACAATTTTTAAGGAGATAATTGTCCTACCTTGAGATACCAGTATCCTAGTTTAAGCAATATTTTATAGTAGTAAATAATAATGACTATTCTATGTAGTAAATAATAATGACTATTCTATTTAAAATGTGTTAGTGTATATTATGATAGTTACTAACCCCGTTAGTATATTAATCACTAACCTAACTGCATTCGCAATGTCTACGACAACTGTAACCGTCAAGCTTACAACGCGCCTAATAAATGTGTTTCATACTCTATGTACGCTTGTGACATAGACACGGTATTTAAACAGCAAATATTGCAAAAGAAGTGTCATTTTAATAGCACAGGTGTTGAAAATATTAATAAATAGGTTGACATTCATTTCATACTGCTTAGTTTTTATTTTTCTACAGTTATATAAAATAATTAGTAATACATAAAAGGTTCGATAAGCCATACAATATTACAACAATATGCGGCAAATGTCGTTGATTCCAGCATAGTAACAGAACACTGCAACATAACATATTTGGTTAGGCCTTCTTTAAAGTGGATGTGCTTCCCGATTTGGTATTTAAAATAATACTGATATTACCACTATTTACCTTCATAACTTTCCCTTAACTAACTGCTGCTTTTTTCAGTTGCAAATTTGTTCAGAAAAGCTAATTATTCCTTTCCTAATTTCAGTTATTTTGTTAAAATTCAAAGTGACTTTATTACATGACTTAACGACAGCCATTGTACTGCACTGCAATTAGAGTGCACATTTTCTTTAAACATTACCAGCGCTTTCTATGAAAACTTGCCACTTAGGGCTGTCAACTTTAACTAATCCTAAATAGAATACAAAATCTGTAGGAGTTAAGGTGCTACATCAGAATAATTGAAAATATTGAGAATTTTACTGATATACTTTTATTGTCACACATTAATATATGATGATATGTATGCGAGTCGCGAGTTGTTGGCGAACGACTGGCGGCCCGCGCTCCGGTTTCGATGCATTGGCGGAAAAGTGCTGCATCGACAATGTGCGGTGTTTTGTACCGTACAAAATCATTAAATGTCAAGTTTCCACCACCGCATGCGTCTTAGAGTGAGTAATTCAATTAAAATTATGTTAAATGTGAAAAATTTTTAGCATCTTATGATAATACAATGAGAAGAAAGAACTTAATGGCAATACACAGTGGAGTAGTACCTCATAAAACTTTAGCTATACGACCTCATAGATATTTTATTAAAATTTATTTTTAAAAACCATTTTATAAACAAGTACAGCCATTGTTTAGTTTAAATTTTTATTATTGTATCTACTCCTGCCATAGTAAAATGTTCGAGTGAACATAGTAATTTTATAGAATTAAACTCGTAAAACTCTCACTATAAATGGAAATAGCTCAGTCGTTAAAGAGGCGCCAACAAATTAAAATTTTAATAAGCATCTACTTTCGCTTACTATTTACCTTATTGACAAACAAAAGCTTCTTTTGAGGTCTTGGTTCAAGTATTGTCAAAGTCAAAAATTATACACTTCTTAACATTGAATCAGTTTATTAAAACAAAAGAAAACTACATATAATTAAATTAGTCAAATGTAAAGTCTTTTTCTTAACTTTTTGGGATATAAAGGGATGGCAACTGACTAGGCGCCGCCTGATGGTAAGCAGCAGGAGGAGTCCATGGCTAGTGTAGCATACGACATACATAACCACCACCATGCCGGCCCAAAAGGTATATTTAACACCTCATTAAAGAAGCTAAAGTTAATTAAAGAGGGATAAGTGTGCCGGTAAAGAATTCCACGCTTTGACTATGTGATAACGAAACGACCTACGTCATTTGAAATAATTATTTTCTGTAATAATAGTTCAATATTCATATACATTTTCAACATATTAATGCAAATGGATTATACTAGGATTTATAATTATTTGATCTTTAAGTAGAAAAGTGAAGAATTTAAAAATTATTTCGTGACGTTGACAGCCCTATACAAATAACGATGGTAGGTAATAACCACTAAGTCTTTATTACCTGCAAATCTCAGTGAATTCTACGACTAAATTAAAACGGCCCGCTGAAATACAAATCACAATTTAAAACAGCATTCGAATTGTGTTCGCCATTACAGAGTTATTCCCGACTTATTCACCCAGCTATAGTTCAGCAGCTTCTCGCATAACATATTGGAGTTGATAATGCGATTTTAATGTGCCAAATTGGGGCCTTGTCGATATTCAGAAACCTTACTATTTGTTATTTACATTCCTTACCGATAAAATTATTTTGAAAAATCTTTCTGAAACAGAATGTGCATCTTAAGCCTTCCTTGCAAATTCAATCAAAATACTTAGATAAATGTTTTGGGAAATCTTTCTCTGAAATGTAAGACACACTTAGGCATATCTTATCTTATCTTGACCTATCTTATCTTACCTTGCCTAACTTAATTTATAGTGCCAAGACCATATCACAGTGCACTTAGAACCGTCAATATCTTTTAAGCATCTCCAGCCGTCTATTTTAACTGTATCTTGTATAAAGCTACTCACTCCAGGAGACTGCTTCTGGTTCTGGTCAGGGCATTATTGACATAATAATTGTTGTATTAATTCCTGGTTATCGCCACGTATTCGACATGCTGTGTGAAATATTATGTAAACCAGATTCGTGGATAAATTTCCTGTCAACGTTCCAGTTAAGAAGCAAGCTTTTGTTTTACCCATTTGTTGTGTGATGACTGCTTGGCTCTCAAAGGAAGCCGGGTTTCAGACTGAAAAGTTTGGGAAAAGATAAAGGAAGTCTTTTACCAGTATCACAGAAGGACTGATCTAATAATTATATCCAAGCTCTTTTACTAATCTAAATAATTAACTTTGAAAACTCAAATAAACCTTTAAATAATAATAAGCAAATTCAATATCTAATTTTAGCTCATAAAATCTGTAATATAAGTATAAGAACTCTCCAATTGCAATTGCAACTAAAAAGTTTTTTAGTTGTTTATTTCTTCCTTTATTTCTCTTAACATGAAGTGAGATTAAAGGCCATGAGCTGCCCAGTTCAGAATATTAAAAAAACTTTTACTCTCTCCTAAACTTAGACTGAGTTAAGATAAGACAAGATAAGATTTGTTTCTAAGCTGATTATATCTCCGCGCTCTGAAGAAATAATGTGAGACATTTTAAGGGGAAAAAGGCTTAACTATATACAGCCTTAAATAAAAATATCTTACAAATTTATCCCGTATTCTGTCCAAAATACGATTACACTTTTAATAATGGGGAGTCCAAATTACCGCGTCTCATTCTAAATTACTCTTAACCAGTATAAACTATCAAAAATTATGTAGTTATTTAATGGACTCGTGATAAACTAGTCAAAATCAAAATCAAAAATCAAAAATAACTTTAATTAAATAGACTTATTTAATAAGCTCTTTTAAATCGTCACAACAGGGAATATGTATCAGAAAACAAATAAATATAATTATAAAAAAACTTTAACTGGGTATCAACCGGGCATTCACTAATTGTCCCAGTTATAGTATTTAAATATGTACTAAATAAATCGTTACTTTTAAAATAATATTTATTGTTTTGCCTATCAGCCCCTTGTGTTAATATTTACACCATAATCACAAAACAAACTATACTAACCAGCGATTCCCAGATAAGGCAATATAAACCTCATAAACAAATACTGATTAAGTTTTTAAAATGATTTTTAAAATTACTTACCTGAGGTATGAGAAATCAGTTCATTTTGAATTAGGGGTATCTTTCCCAAGACAGTTTGGGAATTCCTAAATTTACAACAGACACTGAACAGTCTTATTTGTCACAAACAATTGGTAGGGGCAAAAACAGGTTCGTAACAAGAAATAATCGCTTCGCCCGGCTCGATAAAGTTATTGTTTTGCTGATGCCAATAATAGACGCGCATTGTGGGCCCTCAATAGCCAGCGGTACCGCTAAGTGCTGGAGTCCAGAACTTTCTTTCCTATTGTATGAAAAATTCAACGTCATAACCGCTTTCATTCTGAAAGTTCAGCAAGTTTTTTGTTCGTCCAACTCAAAGAATGGAAAACTTTTAGGGAAATCCCTAATTTCGAATTGATTCTTTCAGCAGAGATTGAAGAAATGTCAAAAATTTTAATTATTGTTACAATTTAATCATAAATCTAGAGGAATAATTGTATATATACGGAACTGTCAAACGTTAAGCCATACCGATTCATGTAAGCATACTGTATAGTGTATTGACGCGGCATATGACGCACTCGAAAGAAAAAAATATTTTTTATATTGATAATAATAGCCATGCAAAGGCTGCAATCAGATAACACATATAGCACAGATACAATAATAAAAGATATAAAATCTAGATTGAAGCCCAAATATGTGTACACACAACATCACATAAACATAAAGCTACAGAAATCAAAGCCACTCAACAATGCTTTTCAGAGAAAAGTTATGATGTCAAATTACCTTTTTTTCTTTTTTTTTCGTCGGGGAGGTACCAACTGTAGGGGTATGTGAGACTCAGGGTAGAGGCCTCTACCCAAACTATTCTCTCATCTAACTGCGCAGTCCGGAGAAGTGCCTGCAGACCCACCAAGTGGCCCAGAAAAGAGCCTTTTCGCAGGAGATTCGCCGACCACGAAACCACTACCGGTTCTATTCTGGTAGTGGTGTCATGCCCATCCAGGGTACGCCGGCTGCATCCGTCGGTGAACCGACCATTACACTGAATGAGTTCTGATGGTTCCAGCACGCGAGGAGACTCCCCAGCCCATACCCCGTTCTTAAATGACCTTTGTCATGTGAAGTTATCAATCTGGGTTTATTCATAGAGATAATAAAAAAGTTCAATTAGGGATACTTTTAATTTCAAACTTGAATCTTAAATGATTTACAGCGAATATATCAAGCGATTTATGTCTTTTTATGAGCTCATTGTATAAAAGAGAGATACGTACAATTGATGCTGTCTTTTGAATATCATTTGAAAAAAATTTATCTACGTAGGAAGGTCTCTGTCCAGCAATAGGGCGTATATTAGCTGTATATGTATATAGGCTGTGTATATAGATAGATGATAACTATATGTACCAATTTTGAATAAAATTATGATTTCTACTTTTTTAATTTACTTCTGCCGTACATTTCTTCTAGGCGGATATTCTACAATTTTAAAAAGTTTACATTTTATAATGGACGTAATCACATTCCAAATCCAAATATAAGTTCCGTGCATCTCGCTCTATCAGTACGATTTTAATACGGTCAACTGTCATACTACCTTAATAAAAGTATTAAAATGTAAGTTTTAATCTAGGCAATAAGTCTAATACTATTAATAGTTTCATTATAGCCATTTAAATTAATATTATTTGGAAGCTCATTATTTGGAAAAATTATTTTTTTTACTATGCTGTTTTTTACTACTTCTAGCTAAGAGACCGTTAGAAATTTAAATTTCGAATCTTAATCGTATCATTGACGGATGATACACAGGCATATTTGAGTGGTTTGTCTGTAAATTATTAAAGTGCCAATTAAATTAAGCTAGTAAATCTTCAATATGGCCAATTCCGTGTATCCAATGAACAAAATAGTGGCTGTTATATTAATCCAATAAACTACGAGTCGTTATCCCGGAACGTCATTGCCTCTTACATAAATAAAGTAGTGCTATCCCTTTAACGGATATAAACGGTGCGCAGGAACACATCAACCTGGCGCTTATGAGCGGTGTTTATTAAGGTTTTTTATTTTTTTAGTTACTGTGGATTATATTTTTACTTAAATCATTTAAAAAAATATGTTTAGATATAATTGTAAATTTACGACCTTTATAGTAGGTAATTATGATTATATTCAGTTTTTTACAGTCTCATAAAGTTTAAGTTTTTAAGTTAAGGGATATTTAAAATGTAATTTTATGAATACAACAATCATAAACCATTTTAATTTATAGATAAAACAAACACAGATAATATAAATTTTTTATTTATTCGTTATCATGTGTAGTAGATATCAGCAATTATCAGAAAGATGTTGCATTAATATTCCAAAATGCTCACTATATTATATATATGGATGTATAGACCTACATACATTAAGTACAGTCATACGAGAAAACAAAACATATAACTTATGTGTTAGATTGATTGCGTCCTCGGCGCCCTCTTGTGACGGTGACTGCACCTCTAGCGGCTTTTAGAGGGTGTGCAATATATTTTATAATTTTATATATTAAATAAACAAAATTAATAATATAAATCAACTTATAACACAAAATAGGATAAAGAATTATGTTATAGAAAGAAATTACGATGAGAGAGCCAGAAAATGCTTCTTTGAATTTGATTTGAAGTGAATGCAAGGACTATCCTGATTAATGGGAACCTACTCTTAGTAAAGCAGGAACTCCAAGTAATACATCAAAAATATAAAAAAATATTTAAAGAAAATTGATAATGTGTGTGAACTATATTATACAGTTATTTTAAAATAACGAGCGCGTGCTGCAGTTTTCAAGAGTCCAAGCTCAACGCAAGAGTTCCCGTATAGCAACACTGATATTCAGCTAAAACCCACTGTCTTAATTTTCGCAAAGTAGAATAGAATAGAATAGAATAGAGTATATCTTTATTGTACATCAGCCAGTTCAAGAAAAGAAATAATACCCAAAAAAAACATCTAATTTTGTACAAACCTTAACGCCTTATCGCTAAAAGCGTAACTCTAATCTCTTCCAGGTAACTTTAGGATGGACAGGAATAAAGATAAAGTACTTGAGGGAAGTTGTTGACGTATAACGAATACATACATGATAAAAGTTATTACATACAAATATTAAATATAAAGTAACTGCAATTCGCCACTTTTTCAGTGCAAATAAGTGTGAGTTTTGTGACCAGTGAGACATAATTCTTTTAACATGGTGCTGTACATAATGGATCAATATAATGATAGATTAAATTTGTAATTCTGTGTTAAATTATAAGCCATTATAACTAAACATGATATATCGTAATAGAGAACTGCAACGGAACGTCAACGTAGTCTCTATGGCGGTTGCCAGGAAACGTGTTGCGGTTGATGTGTCGCGAGCTGTTGCTTTTCATGTCAGCTGTCTAGTATAATTTAAATTCTTAATATTATTAACCATTATAATATATTTCTTGCAGCTATCACTCTTATATTCCTATACAGTCCATTCCTTTTACATTTGATTTTCTTGGCCACAAAATAGAATGTACTGTATTTTACGTACATAAACAATGAAGTAGGTACATTAATTATGACCTGCATTACTAACCCTCGAGTTCACATACTGCTGGCCATGGAAATACAAGCGGCTCGTCCCTGAGGCCTATTTATTGTCTTTGCAAAGCAAACAGCTGCCATAAACTGTGTGCTCGAACTCGAATAGGAACGTGCTGGGAGCCAATTCTCGCACAATCTGAATAGTCTCGAATTCGAATTTTTCTCGAACGGTAATCAACTTGAGTTATTCTGGACATGACGAGCTCGACATTTTTCGAAGGAAAATCGCTCGAGTTGCTTCGAGTTATAGGCGTTAAGACGTAGATTCCTAATTCTGTTAAGTAAATCACTTTTATTCATAGAGTATAATATCTTTTAGATAAATAATAATGTATGGTTCTCTCTTTATACTTTTTATTACTCTGTGCGTCCATGTGTGTCCATCTGATATGGTGTTCATAACAATTTTCTCTAAGCGTTATTTTTAATCTATGTCAATCTCGTTTAGTTGTTGTAATTCCTGTAGTATTGTTTTCTTTGCGGTCTACACCCAACTACACAGTTTCACCGCGCACATCAAATTTACTCTGAAGAAATTCCAACCACCATAATTATTGTAGATAACCTTAAGCTTCAAGGAACTGGTTCACGCAGTACCTACATAACTACTTACCTAGTCACCCAGTTATTTTGTGATGTTATTGTAATCTTTAGATTTGTTGATTTTTATAAATTTATACAGCTTTTTGTACGTATCATTTGATTACCCGCCTATCAATAAAAATGAGTAATGAAATAATAATAGATTTTAATGCAAACTATATTGCAATAAGCTACAATTACTGTAGCGACCACGACTACAAGAACAGTGGAAGAACACAGACTAAAATACATTATGATTTTTGACCGTTACTTGACTAAAGAATAAGTAAAGTAAGTATATATAAATCAACAAACAAAACTAGATACATGTAAAATGTGAAATTAAAATATTTAAAAGGTTATCTATTTCTGTAAAAGTCACATGCAAGTATTACATTTTAAATCGGAAAAATTGTGCAGAAAGGAACGTATCACGCTTTGTACATATTTATAAAATGGCAACATATCAGACTTAAAACTCGTAGATCATCTCGATATGTGTTGAGAATACGTAATGGGAGATTTAATTTCGAATTTAGAGATTTAGTAGTCGACAAAAGGGTTCGAAGTATAAACTCAAATTCGAGATTATCTCGCATTTAGCGAGAATTGGATCCCTAGTCTGTTTGCTATCTTATTTTACGAGTACTGTGGAAATTACTGAGCATATTTATAATTATTATTACGTTATAAGGTATCACAATACAGATAACAAGAAGTGGATCTATAAATATAGGCTAAATGACTTGTTGCCACTTCATCACTTCTAACATAAGATAAGATGATTAATTCATTTGTGTAAAATGTGTAGGTAACGGTAAGTAGACATCAAAACACACATAATATATATGTTTTGTGTAACATCCACATAAAGCTAATAAGAGAAAACAAAAAAAACAAGTACCAAAACCCTCGTACCGTATTTCACCAGTGGGCGTAGAAATATAAATCAGAAAGTGGATGAATAAAGCACCGAACCCGGGACCGTGATAATGACGTTTTTGTGCAGAACCCATCACTAAACAAAAAGGTGACACGCCTACGAGAAGGTGAGCTTTAAAGTATTGTTCATACGTTCCGATATTTTTTGCTCCGATCTATATCACTTTACGATTTTTATTAATTTAGACGAGTATATGACCAGTTTTATTAATTGTAATTTAATTTAATTATGACAAGGCAGATAATCATCCAACACCCCAAAATGTAATTAGATGCTAAAATAAATGACTCTGTATATGTCGACTTTTGAATTTAATACACTTACACATTAATTTTTTTCTTTACATTGTATGCCTTAAAGTATAATGATATCATCTACAATCCACTCCCAGCTAGACCGATTATGATATATTGTATTAAATCAATTAACTAAACTAGAGAGGTTTGTCTATTTTTGTAATAGAATAAAAAACCAAATTCACATTTAAAAAAAAACAACTAAATCTCTGTGAAAAAGTTCAATTATAAATCATAAAAATAACATTGTATAGAGATTAGAAAGAAACACATTAGACGTTCCTTTACATTTGAGCAGTTTTTAAAATCTAAGAAGGTTACTCAATCACAATTTTTTTTAAATCGGAACAGCTTCTATTCGATATTAATACTACCAAAATCGTACAATGCATACAATGCATAAATTGTACCGCTAACCGTATTTGCCTTTGAATGGAATAAAAATGTCAAAAGCGGAGGATCGGTATCGCCTTTGTTGCTTAAATTAATAAATTAGATAAAATTCTCGTGTAAATAACGTTGCCCTTTTTAAATACTTGTATTAATATTTAGCTTTCCCCAATTTTCACATAAAGAATATGATGACAATATTTCTTAGACGGTTAGGATTTAACTCATTGTTGATATTTAATTATAGAATATGATTTTGTTAATTTATTAAGAAGCGTATAATACGGACAAATTTTAATTACACGCAAATTTCTTTTAGTTTTAAAAATTTGTTTCGTTACATTAGTACCGTAGAGGTGCGCGTGCACATGATCAAAAGCTCTTTTTTGAATATTAATATTTATCTCATGCTTTTATAGAAATCTATGTACGCATTTGTGATCAACTTATCACGTTTTAGTGTTGTTAATCTTTTGTATATATTAATATGAATTAAAAATTGATCGTCAAATGCATATTGTCGCAACGACTTCACTTAATCGAATAATAATGAATTTGTGGTAACTTTTTAATTGGATTTTTAATGTTTAAAGCCTTCTACCATTAAAAATCAGAAAAGATAGTGATTGTAAACGAAACATTCTTCAACATTCATTCCGAAGGCCATTAGTGATGAATAGAGTATACGTATTTACAACCCCACCAACCTTCCCATGACCTGGTTATGCAGGACGAATCACGAGACAGCGCACCAACTTGACTCTGTACTAATTATAAATATTTCGTCGTGTTCCTATAATCTACGGTTAAGGCTTCATCGCCTTCTAGGTCACCCACACGAAGTGGTACTGCTGACTCTCATCTACGTTATGTGGTAATCTTCTGCCTAGAGTGACAAATCCTCGTTTTCTTCGTTTGTCTAGAGGCAAATCTCTCTGGCCCACTACAATGCAATTTACGCACGGACTCATACAGATGTCAGAAGTTCTCTTCTATTCCATCGAGATCGATTCCGGTGATTAACTGGACCTACCTCGTTCTAACAGTTTAGAATAGGTAAAGAGCTGTTTTATACGAATATTTACTACATGATTTTCGTTTGTGATTGCGATGCGTTTTTTGCTTGACTGTGACTAAACTTATGAGAAGATGACATCAAAATAACTTGGTATTATATTGTGTTGTTCCAATACCAGGCCCCATCGAAGACTACTTTACTATTTCATAGACCCGTTTGCATGATCACCTGGGTAGGCACAGATCGCTGTTTCGGAGAATTGGGAACGGTAGCCAGAGTAATAACAGATCATGGGAGGTATTAGCATAATTTATTGAATTTAAGCGCTCAAATATTATCAAATGATTCCTTAATACAGATGGTATCTTTAGAAGATTGACACTGACACTGACATGAATGCAAACTCGTATTCATAAATATATCTATATTTCATATTTTTTTGTGGTGCGATATGAGCGATGCCAAAGAAAAAACTAATCAAAGAAAACAGATGAATGACTTTTTCGAAATTCAGATGTACCCGATAAATGGATTTATAAATTTGAATTCGTAATTCTTAACCAAAGAGAAGATATTTCATATCAAAATGGACATTACGACAAAACGACAATTTAATGTGTAGTATCATTTTGCAGTAAAAGATATATGGTAAAGTACAGAGTTGATTTAAGAATTTATCTAATTTTGACCTTTTTTTCACGAATGGGAATCCATTTACGGACCTACCCGCCACTGGCTAAGTGACGGGCGTTTGTGGGGCTCACTCAGTACCTCTATAGAGCGGCACTGAGAATACCCACTCCCCGGTAACTCCATTGCCCTTCACGGGGGTAACGTGGGTTCTGCGGAGCATTTCACCAGGTCAATTTAATCTTGACCTTGAAAAAGTATTATTTAAGTTCAAGAAAATTACATTAACGAGATTAATGATACCGACTAGAAATCTGAACGCCTTTTAACAAAAGTCTTCTTTTGTGTTATTTTAAGTAGGTTCTAAACTTAGCCATACATTTGTCAGAGCTTTTAAGGATTTAAGTTCAGGTTTATTTCGATTTTCTTTTAAAAATAACATTCCAAATAACATTCGAATATCTAAAGTAATTACAGCTGATTTATGAGCGTTAACATACATAATACGTTGATCAATATGGTATTGATTCTTATCCAATTAGAGTGTTATTTCAATGTCATAAACAAACACATACAAAACCAAAGCGAATAAAAATACTTCGTAGAATGTATTTCTAGATGATCGTTGGTACAATCTTTAGAAAGGTTAGCTACAGAGAGTCAAACGTACATAGTAAGTATGTATTTCTTAGAATGTAATCTAGTCACAATTTCTGGTTTTGAATAATGAGAAATTTAAATAATTTAAAGTCATACATTTAAATTCTCTCGCAGTTGTCTGACGTTCTTCAAAAAATTATATATTTATATTGTATTCAAGCAATTCTACAATGAAACAATTCCATAATTGATAGATACTCTTTTCGTGATGTGTATCAGTATTGTATATATACAATACTGATTTGTTATAAGTTTAATATATGATAATTATGCTAAGGATAAAATGAATCCGTGTCCCCCGTGTAACGACTGAACGCGAAAATTGTTGACGTATGCAATGTATATTTGCACTGTACAACAAACTTTAAGCTTTTTTAAGCTTTGTCTCAAGCAAAAGCTTGATACTTAAGCTAAGTATTTTGTGATCGAATTGTTATTTTCTGTTTAGTTTTTTTATTATTTTAAAAGCTGTCTACACTACGACGTATCTCAACGAAATAAATTTGCTATACGTTGACACTCATAAATTTAAAACTTTAATGTAATATTATGTGTTTAAATTTGTTCCTGTATTTTTCCCGAATATAAATAAATAAATAATCATAATTCGGGCGAAGCACCAAAACTCAGACGATTGATGCAACCACATGAATGAAATAATCCTAAAAGGAATCATAAAAATATACGTAAAACTGAGTCTTATAATACATGAGTCTTTGAGCTTTGTAAGCGCACCACGTTATTTTATTATTACATATTTTCCTCTCGGAACCTTAATATATAACACACAGAGGCCAAGTATTTGAATCTCCGAGAATGTGGCTTAACTAGCTGCCGCCCGCGGTTGCAGCCCTGACTCCACGGATAAGGCTAAGGTTGACAACAAACTAGAAGATAAAAAAATACATAATATATATCTGTCACCAAGAACGGCAAAGTTTATGTTTTAAGCATCTAAAGAAATCTGACTTAAACTTTCTAAACTTCACCTCTATTTTTGCAACTTTGCTTTGTAATGGATGGTTTTGGGGAAATACAATGTTTTATTTTCAATTTAGGTAATACACGCAAAGGTTTATCTAAACCAGAAGGAACAGCTACTCATATTCCTGAGATTGAGATCCTGACGTTTTCTTCCAGAACAAAGCGGTAATAGATAACTTCTTGTTCATGTTCGTGTTCCGTATTCAAACAAGACCATAAAAAATATTTTTACAAAAACTGTGTGTAAAAAATGTGTGAATAATAATAGTGACAAGATTTTGAAAAATATTACTTACGCCGAAAACGATAAACGTAACAAGTAAACTTCTTCTTTTGTTGGGAATTGTATAACGAAACGTAGATTTCAAAGTAAAATTCATTATAATGCTAAAAAAGCACCAGCCTCTAAGAGATTCATATTAAATCATCAATTTATTTATTATTCTTGAAACAGACAATATTTATGAACAATATTAAGCCAAACAGATAAATACATAAACCAATAAAGATTCCACTATTAAATTGCAG
This sequence comes from Acentria ephemerella, assembly GCA_943193645.1. NCBI lineage: Eukaryota > Metazoa > Arthropoda > Insecta > Lepidoptera > Crambidae > Acentria > Acentria ephemerella. The sequence goes on from OW971894.1 coordinate 1,917,885, forward strand.
TCAGACATGACCAGATGAATCACACGTAAAAATCCATACGACAGAATGAGGATCAAATGAAATACTATATGTTAATTTGATTGGTAAAGTACTGCTTAGCTCCTTTCTGAATACTCCACGTACACTCCATCTACATTCCACTTATATTATGACCAACACAATACCTGTAGATGCATTTACAGTGGGAAAGCTTTATTTACCAAAATTTCGTGCGGAGCCGCAGTCAAAACGGATACTACAGTAAAAGCTTTTAAAACCTCCTGACAGCCCGAGATTACATCCACTGTGAAGATTCAAAACTGGGATTAGAGGCACAAAGATATTCAAGTCGTACGTGTACCGTCTACCTTATGCTGAGTGCGGGTTGAGCGCGGGAGGCCGCAATATTGGGCCCACTTTTAGCGGCTCTGATTTACGGCTACCGTAGCTACGTTGTATAATGGACACGATTATATTATCCCCTGCTTATTTGATTTTACCTTCTCTAGTACTAGAACCTTTTTTACTCTTCAATTTAATATCATCATTTTCTTTTTAAAAAAGGTTGTACATTTAGATTTCGAGCACCTGAATCGTCTTACAAGATCCACATCAATAACTTGCACAAGGTTTCTACATGGGAGAAGCAATTAAGGAGTTCGGGCCACAACGCCTCCACGCTGGGCCAAAGCTGATTATTGAGTTAAAGCTGTTGCCGTAACAACCGGAAAGAACGGTTAACGGTTTTTTCCGAAAAATGGAAGTTCTCTAGATAACCTATTTTGATTGAATCATCCACGGACCATAGTGAAAGTTATTCTAAATTTGTCTTCTGAAACTCCTCGGTACTCCGGAAGACACGTGAAGACAGCATAGTGTTGTTATGGCCGATAATGTATTTTCTCATTTTGCAAAACATGTGCCCAAGATAGGAACCGTATACTCGGTTGATGATGATCTAAAGAATTAATTTGGTATGCTTTCAATTTCTCAACATATTCAGGTAATTCAAACTCTTTGAACTTCATAAATTGTCTTTTTGAAATTTTAGCGGCGTTACATAATATATGCCCGAATGTTTTTAATGTGTCCTATTTTAATACCGACATCTCGTATTAATAGTAAGTTGACCCTTTTTTGCCACAATATTATGTGTTAATGGAACTGTGGTTTTCATTAATTTAATGCGATACGTCATAACCCTTTCATTGCTTCGTTTTACATGTGGATATTTGCAAATATAAATGTACAATTCGTTTGTATTAGATGAATTGTATTAGATGAATTTCAAGACAAATATGATATAAATCTTGATCGCTTATTAGTCTAGACTATTATAAGGTGGCAGCAATGCAAAAGTACGACCCCCGGACAGTATGCGATTACATACAGTAACCTAAAGAGTCCACTCAAGCGCAGCTTACTGTGAAAAATATTATTGTTCCACGACTGCTAGCTAACATTAGGCTTTGCGTTCTAGTGACACTAGGTAGTTGTAATGCTACACCGATCAGGCGCATAAATCTTCCATGTTCTACATTAATATAAATAAATCGCCGAAATATATGTACGAGCATAACTTCCGAACTTTTACACCAAATTGGACAATTCTTTGCTATTGTATTCGCGGGCAAATAGTTTTAGATAAAAATATCTATGATTTTGTGGCATTAACATCTGAAAGAATTGAATTGTTAAGAAGCATTTATTTAAACTCAACCCTGAAATTGATTTGGAAAAAATTCCACCATGTCATCATACGCTTACTATGCTCAAATAGCGTAAAAAAAATCACGTGATACGTCCAACCGAAGTTATTTATCATAAAGACTTATTGAAATGGTTTTTATCGCTTTCAACTAACGTTAGATATAACGATATATGCGTATGCTATTTCCACATTTCATACAAGCTTCCAAATGAACTGAAATCACGTTGAAATGTGGCTACTCATTAGTCTCGAGGGGCCGAGATTCGCGCATAAACTAAATAATTGTTACTCCACAGCATTTAGTTGCGAAACTTAGTTGCTAGATTTGTTACGTTTTAATATCCTAAAAAGGATTTATGCCTGACAATTTTTCGTGCAAGTGAGTAGAAGGTGCATAGTTATTTGAGATTTTCTCACTTAAAGAAAAATATTACTAGTTAGAAAAGTATATATCCTGTTGAAATCAGTAGGCCGTAACTGGATTCAAATACCAAAATTGTACATAGCATATTCTCTATTCAAACCGTATCATAGAAATAACGGGTTCTTTAAAAACTGTGAATGGGGCCGGTAACGTGAACGTGGCTGGGGCAGTATATTCAAGCCGGACTGTCTATCTTTTTAGAAATTAATGATTAACGGTGGGTGGCAAGCCACTGAGCTACCCTGATTTGGACGAAGCATATGAATTTATTCTTATTACCAATTTTGATCAATAAAATAACGTCTATCTTACTGTAACGAAATTAAATAATGACGACCTTATTTTTACACACACAAAACGTGGCGTTAGCGCAGCGTTAGTAGGCCTGAACAAGGTAGACCAATCTGGTAAAGGTCTTAGAAGCCGCTGGATGCAGTCAGCGCAGGACCCATCGGTTTGGAGAGCCTTAGGGAAGAGCTATGTCCAACAGTGGACGTCTCTCGCCTGATAGGGGACGATGATATGGACCAAAATGATCACTGAGCCACAACATTTATGCACTGCTCCAGCACTGATACTTACATTATATTTATATAGCTATATATCTTTTTGTGTTTTGTTGTGAATTTGTCAAAGTTTACTGTTGTACTGTTGTTCGTATACTGTTTATAAATGATTTACTTACACTAAATGCTAGTTTCAAATAGGATTTCATAAAATTTTGAAAGGAAAAAAGGTAGAAAAGTAATAACTAAACCATTTATCACAAAATGTGTAGAATACTCGACGGCACACAGTACGTCAAAGTTTAATCTTGAGATGCCCTTATAGCTTTCTAATTAGACGATAATTTTGTAGTGAAACTGTTATAGTTGATGCGTTGTTGTTGCCCATACACTCGTAATTTGTACCATAAAGCTGAAGATCGCGATTCTCCTTGCGGATCACCTCCTTAATGGCACCGCGCCATGTGTATCCTTGCCCGTCAAAGCTTCGTGTTTAGAATACGCGATTTGTACTGAATATAAATTCAGCATTTTTTGGGGTTCTACACACAATAAGAAAACGCTCCTCGTTGGATCGCTATCTACTCCATCTGTCTGTCTGTGAAAACTGTTTTTCCAGCAACACGTACCAAGTTAAAATTAAATACTTATTATTTATTATCAATTAGTAAGGTCTGCAATTCTTTGAACCTAAGAAAAGAATCTAATTTCGTCGTTGTGACCAGTTTTGCTTTGAAGCGTGATGAGCTGGGTTACTCAAGCCATCCCAGCACCACCAGGAAGTCGCGCCTTGACGTTGATGAACACCTCCCGGAGGCTACCCGGGTTTCCCAGATAGTTTGCCCGGTAGTTAGGTACTCCTCTGTGTTAAATAAATAATAGGCAGTGTTAAAATATATAAAACTTTTATAGTTGGTGCTCCCCATAGCAGCAGCACACACAGAACCTAATGCAAGAGAAGAAAAAACAATGTTGCCAGAAGGCATAAATGTCATTCTTACCATATAAATAAATGAACAATATTAATTAAATATAAAAATAAAATTTAATGTTAAGATTCATGTATTGAACACTGCATTCTAGTAGAACGTGTGCGACTGTTTCTGCTGCCTCCATGCATACTCTGGATATGGGGTTGTACATGATATCTGTATTAAGTGCTGTTAAAATTGCTACAACCAGCTGTATGATTGTCTTGGAGAAACGAGAGTCAACTCGGAGTGGTGCAACTTTTGCCTGTCTGTAGTCTTCTAGGTTATTCCAGTAGCCCATATGAAGGTAGAGTGTGCGTTCACACACTTTACCTTTGAACCAGCTTACAGGAAGAGGTATGATTGGTTCCGGACCAACCGGTTTCTAATCAGAACCTTTTCTAGCGAGATCATCAGCAGCGTCATTACCACGCGACCCACTGTGACCCTTGATTTACTATAAGATAAGACTCACCACACCTGTCAATAGCTTCACCCCAGACATGCGTCAAGTTCGGTAAAAGATCACCCGTTGACCGCTTCCGCCGAAAACCGTACTGTCGGTCATTTATTAAGGAGTGATCTTCTAGGTATCGGATTAACTGGTTATTTATAACCCGCGACCATACACTATAATTTCATTTGCCAAAAAGCAATATTATAGTATAATTGTTTGGGCGCAACCTACGACATCTGGCGGCAACTGGGTGAAGCTAAGCGCGCAACCAACTTCATGCGATAGCTGCGGGCGATGACTTCACACCGGTCTTCATTCTGTTTGTTTCCCCCCCCCCCCCCCCCCCCCACTCTGACAATGATATTCGTACATATAACATGTTAAATATTTATAATATCGTAATAAAATTCGTCATTGAAGAGCACCTTACGTCCCTAACAATAATCAAAGTGAGACAAAATAATTGTACGGATGATCTATTCACTTCACTTACATATTCACTTACCTACTGTTATATTCTTTATATCCATTTCCTATTCATATTTTATAAAAAGAGATATATATTAAACTTTAGAGTGGCTCAAAAGAGACTATTCAAAACCTACCCTTATAAAGGTTCGTCGAATTAAAATTAAATATTTATATCTTCTATGATATTGATTTTTAATTCTCAAAAAATAAAATTGCAATACCGGTAAATCTAGTAAACCGCAAACACCAACTTCATTGTAACAACCTTTATTGTCATATTAACATAATTATCTATTTAAATTCATTTATTCAAATTTACAGCAGTCTTCGTTCATCTTCGCTCATGAAGACAACCTTATCTATAATATACGGGATAATTTAGTGATACCGGTTGATATTGTTTCGGTGCCCAGCCAACTGTTGTACGTTAAATTGTTATTATGATTTGATTATATTGGTAAACAAATACGTTTGTTTACATAGCTATTATGTTCTAATGTAGTGTAACTTCTGATTTTGATGCAGGGTTGAACAGAATACCTCCGAAATACATTAGTCCCATGTGGTCGGCAGTAACCTCAATTTAATGAACCGTGTGGGCTATATACGAACGCTAAGTCCGAACGGCTTTGGTATACTACAAAAATACCCTGTCAGGCTTGTAACTGTGTACTATAATAATGAAGCCATTAATTCTATCTGATTTAGTGAAAGGAAGTAGAAAAACAATAGTGATTACAAATTTTTAAATTAAAACGGATAAAAGTATTTTAATTTTGCTTTGAATACACAGATGGCGCTAGCTACTATGAGTCATAGTTGATATAGTTAATATTGTTGTCTATGACTCGTGTTTGCTAGCTACGTAGCCAAGTCTCGCGAAACAAAAAAAACGTCTTGTCTAAGGTACTTTATCCAAATGATTGCGAGTTTCAGAGATTCGAAAATTATGTATATGTAAACATAAATTCAAACGTAAGTGAATAAATAAAACCAGCTTATTATTATAGTTTTTGTACAAACAAAACGCAATAAAATATATGCAAATTGGTCATGCCGTTTTTGAGTTTATGCGATTGTACTTTTTTGCTATACGTCACCTAGCTGAAAGTCAGTTGTCAGATAGCAAGTGCTAGCAACTCGACTTAATAATATCAAGCTTAGCGAGGTAGTTAAAAATAACGCTTATCACAACGCTTTAAGTACTGTAAAACCTTGTAACTGTTCTAGTACGTATCATATTATTATTCTTGTCCCTTATTAAATTATAACTGTCTTCGAATTTCAAGGGGACTTTAATAACGGTCTCATTTATGAGACACCCGTCCTAACGACATTATGAGTTACTTGACTGACTCCGGATGGATCAGTTGAGACAAACCTCGGCCTCTGTCTAATTCCAATTTATTTTGTTTCTATTTCATTAGGTATATTACAGTGTATTTATTTCTATGAATATTACGTGTAATTTACCAACCCCATATCTAAATTACAGAAAGAACTTAATTTTAAATTAAACTAAAAGTTGTTTATTTATGTCCCTTTCTTTCCAACTCAATATAAAAGGGATAGAATGAATTGCAAGAACATCTAGTTAGTTGTCATCTATACACTTTACTTATTTATATCGGTACGTTTTCTGATGAGCGTTAATATACTTATAAGTCGCCATTTTAAAAACGTTAAAGGACGTCACCGATCATCTGTCTTGTTCTGGTTGTATTGTAGTAAGAGAGTTACACTAAACTTTAATTTTTTTTTTCGTGTATGACAGAATCGAATCCAGCACTTCAGTCAAAGTTAAAGTGAAAGTCAAAATATTTTATTCAACTTTAGTACATGTATACACTTAATGAAGGTCAATCTAATCCGTCTGTTTGTAAGTCTTCTGAGAAGAATACGCAAGAAACTCAGTAGGTGTCACAGACTTTTCCATTTCGACCTTTATAAGGAAAGAGAGATTAACTGCCTTCTGAATGTCGACGCACTAGCATCAAGCAATTTCTTAATTTTACTGTGACCGCGTGCGAGGTGGGTTTTCGACGTTTTTGATTTTCTATCTGAAGAGCATTTAGAAATATGTGTTCTGAGGCGGGAATTTAGTCCACGATCTCCCCAATCTTTTCGCTTGGCTACCAAGGACTTGGACAAAGCCTATGAGTGTCTCTAAATCTTTCTTACTATGCGGTCTAACTCACACTGTCGATATTATTCAAATTTAAAAAGTTTTGAACATTGCTTTAAACGTCCTTAGATACTTTTTTTGTGTATTTGTTTATTAACTAATTTTATGGCGAAAGCTCTGGTTTCGTTAACGAATAGAAAGCAACGTTCGCCATGGTTGACCCCTGGACAGTTAAAACTTGCTTCATCGAGCTCCTTCGTGCGGAAGGCACGATTACATATATAGCTTCACATATGGACTCCTCTACTGCTTATCATCAGGTGGTGTCGAGTCATTTGCTGAGCTTTATATAAAAATAAAGCCGTTGGTCCCTGTTGTCACGGCAACCGCTTTCACCCACCAAGTATATTACCCTTTTCACCCACCAATATGTCGTATTGCGTCATCGTGGTGGGTTTATAGCCCAAACTCCTTGTGTGTTTCTCCCATGTAGGAAGGCCTGTGCCTAGCGTTGTGACGTATATAGGCTGGTAATGATAAATGATGTTATCTCAATGATTTAATTACACTAGAGGCTAAATAAATATGAATTCGTTAAAAGAAGTGTAGTCAATACCGCACACTATATATCTATACAGCGTAATTTAAGTATACATTTCTTTGTATATTTAAATTAAAATTAAAATTTATAAATCAGTAATTAACATGATTAGAGAACAAATCTGGGAAACAGAGTTAACTGAAAAAATTCCAACACCTCTTTTAGTTCCAGGTAAAATACTCAAACGAGAGACTATAAAGTTCTTTGATAATTCGATTGAGAAACACTCGGGTGTAATAAGTTTCCAATGAGACGTCTCGCTATAATGACCGCCGTCGAGTCTGTAACTCCTTTGAACCAATCCCAGCTTCTAAATGAATGTATTATTAATTCACTTGATACTCCAATAGATTCACTTATAATGCACTCTTGATTCGGATTGAATTTGTACAGAACTAATTGTTTTTGTGATTATTAACTTAAATTCTCATAAGACCATCGGGTCATTGCTCTCTAGTCTTCATTTCATGTAATGTCCAGTGTTTATATTAGAAATAATAGGTAATAACTCAAAAATAAGCACGAGAACAAATTGAGAAATCGTAGGTTATAGTCGTAAATGGAATAATAGGTTTTAAAAACATCCAATTCCAAATTTCCAAGTCATGGAATTATAGAAATTTATTTACATAAGCAATTAACCAGTGATTCATAACGCAAGCTCAACTTAACCTGGGTAATGTAATTAGCGTCAGTATTATAGTATTATAATGGTTACCCTTTTACGCTTTTATTTCATTCTAAGTTACATTTATGAAAATAAATGAAACACCAACCATTGAGTATAAAACAATAATTCCGTACCAATACAACGGACTTCTTTTCCGTTTCAATTCATGTGGTAAGACTATGGAATTCGCTGCCACCTTCTGTCCATGATTGCCAAACCTAATCACTGTTCAAGAGACGAGATAGAGCTTATTATCTTCCCTTGGTATAATTTACTAGTGTATCCTTTAAGTTATGTGATATTGATATTGCTTGTGATATTGCTTATATATTTATATTCATATAATGTTTTTATGTAGTAATTAGTCTGTTTATTAGATTTATTTATAAATATTTTTTTTATTATATTTAATCAGCAATATATTGTATTTTAGATTACTGAAATAAACGTATTTTTTATTATTTCAGACTTTCACAAATTTCACACGCCAATTCCACTTTTTCGTTATCTTTTCTCTATGATAGGACGGCTCGAAGAGGTTTTAATTAGAAATAAGCAGTACCTCTGTAAAATTTGTACTTAAACGCCTGATTTATAAAAACTTTTTCTGTTTACTTTAGTTTTAAATAAATTAATTAATAATGAAGAATATTAAACCCAGAACTTGGTTACTCTGAGTTTCCAAGCAAAACAACATTAATATAAAGGGAAACTACAGTACTTTCAAGTAAAGAATCTCGTACAAAAGCTATTGAATCCGTAAAACATTAACGAAACTCTGTAACTCATACGCTCAACTTTCATTCACAAAATAGCGCCTTTGTTTTAAGAACTATTCTTGGGGGAATTCAGCGAGAGCTATGAGTTTAATCTTGCGACATGCGAAATTAGTTTCAACGGACTATCAGTGTGGATTTAATTTTGGTTGAAAGGGAAAGTCCTTGTTGAGGATCTTTCATAAAATATAAACTTTGTTAATATGTCCATGCGCCTAAGATTGTCAAGCTATAATAAGATAGTGAGGATACAGTGCGACCTGCACGACAAACGTCACAACTGCCAGGCAAAAGCACTCAAAAGGGTTGTGTTTACAGCCATCCAAACATGTGATATGAGATGGAGTATGACCTCGCTCGCCTGATCATTATTTCATCAACAGCTCATATACCGTCCCAACCAAGGGGCTCAAGCCTACCCTTAATAAGGGCGGTTAGGCCCCGGTTGGGATGTGTCATTTTGATAAATTCTGAATAACCAGTTAATAAGCACGAATAGAATAGAATAGAATATATCTTTATTGTACATCAGCCAATTCAAGAAGAAAAAAACAAAAAAAATAAAAAAAAAAATTAAAAAATAACTTGTCGGTCAAGCAAGTTGCCTGTGTGACTTAAGTAAATTAAGAAAAAGGCAAAGCTTTTTCCTATGTGTGAACGTATTTTTAAAATGTTATAACTCTTTCTAAACGAGACGAAGAATGAATCACAAGCGAATACGATTCCATTCACATCCCAGACTATCCTTCTGACATCATCGATCTCGGCGTAACCTGTAAATTATTACTCAGATCCGCTGAGCCTTTGGTCTGTCGGGCGGATGATCACGAGTGTTAGAGCTCTATGAATTACAGAAAGACTAATCTTATACATAAAGAGTTGAGTACTCCAATAGTTTTGGTCCTATAAATCTGTGTCTTTGGCCCAAATTTTTCTTCGCCCCATCCGGAAATAACCACGGAAAAGTCGCCTCTGTTTATTATTACAGCGAGGGCAACGTAGAAATTCTATTACAAATGTTACTAGGTTATGGTTTAAGTTTAATTTTGTCAAAATTATCCAACCTCTTCTCGTTTACCAACACGCTGCGCCAACAATATTCACACAAATTATACTAACGGCGGAAGTTATCAGACAATCCCCCAATTTAGGCGCGGGATTCACCCCCGAGAGCATTAGGGCTTACTCAAAGTACCTAATTAATACTTCCTTTGAAAACAAAGAAATAGAAATTTTAAAATATTATTAATAACCAAAAATAAGAACCTGCCATTATTAACTTTTCGTTATTCAAAAAAAAGGATAACGATAATTCATAACTGACAAAGAATTTAAATTTAGAACGCTCGAAAGAATTATTGACTATGTATGGATACGATTCATATGTCTTGTATTTTAATAAACTCACTAAACTCATGAACTGACCCACAACTTTCATAAAGTCAGAGGATATGACAGCTGCCCTTTTTGGATACATTCCAAATAAATTCCTATCGTTAGAGTTTATACTACTTACATAAACTGCTATGAAGTCTTAGAGACGTCACCAACAAACAGTTCTCACGGAATTTCACAGATGTTACAAATATAATTTATTATTATAAATTAATATAACCATTTCATTTCATCCACTAATAACATAATCTTTCAATGATGCTTACTTTATAGGTGTGAGTGTGAGATATATTCTTCCCAGTCCCTCGACAGCTCGAGGGACGGGAGAATACCTCGGCAAAGGTGGTTGACGGCCGAGGGTCAGGACGACAGAGGGAGGATTCGAAGGACAATTCTGGCCTTATCGAGCAAGACTGTCCGCTGGAGCTTCACAATAATTGAAGGATATTATTGTTATTGATATATTCCTATAAAAATTAAGGACTTTTACACTAAGTGTTATGTCAGTCCCATCATTATCTGATTATTATTTAATACTACTAATTTAAATTGAAGGACAATGAAAGGATCATTAACTTGTGAAGGAAACAGGTAATAAATAATAATAATGATAGTGCAAATGCAATAATTTACATCTTCTATGTCATAATAAGTCTATAAAGTTGAAAATTAATATCACTTTTACTTTAGAATCATTTAATAAACAGTCTGTAACATAATTTAATGGGTCAAATTTTATATCTGTGTCCACAAAATATTTTAAGAACAAAACTTATTTTAAGGTTATGTTTACGTTGACGTTTTTCTTAGCGTGTGCACAAAACGCCCCAAAACGATACCACGCCCATGGCGTGAGCTTAACAATCGTTGCACGTTGGTATTTCACCATAAGCATTGTTCGCGTCAAACTGAATGCAGCCTTTGTAATCATATTGTGATGTCAAGACACATTGTTTTATTACAGTGCACTATGATGCGTTACATTTAAATTTAGAACATGCCCATTAAAAAGGTTAAGTTGGAAGCAGTCTGCTAAACCTAGTATGAGTTTCAATCGAGTTGAAACGTCTCGATCGTGTTTGTCGTCATCTGTCAAAATGTACGGAAGCGACACAAGCGCCTCTATTGTATTGGAAATGATTTTTTATATATGCGATCGTCTCGACACGATTAAAAAAACACACTAGAGGTTCAGTGTAGTTCCTGGAACATTACAAGGTGAAGTAATGCGAGTGTCGTGTCCAAGGTGCTTTATATTTTTTATAGGCAGTATGTAACATGCTTCACTAGCTATCTTCACATATAGACTCCTTTACTGCTTATCATCAGGTGTTGTCGAGTCATTTGCTGAGCTTAATATAAAAAATAATATTTTTATTGTTCGACTCAACTGCAGTTCTAATTAACTAAAATTTAATTAATATAGGAAAAAATTATTTATGACAAAAATAAACTTCAACTACATAATTTTGACCTGGGACGTTATTGTAAATTTTCTCATCTATTACGCTTTCGTCTTTAAAATCATTACTGCATACTAAGGCAAAATGTCACAATGATAAACAGTTAACCAGCAATGTAAATATATTGTACATAAAAATGAAAGATTGAGAGTTGAGACAATAAGGGGGCATATATACACATATATCACATATATAAACCGCTTTATAAAGCTACTAAATGTTGAACTGCATTTCCCTAAAATTTTAAATAGCTTTTTTTCTGCAGTACAGACTGGCCTAGTGACCAGTAGTCATGGTTTCTTAGTCAGATACAAACACAGAATGTTTGACTACCGGTAGAAGCAGATATTTGTGGGGAACGCCTAAAAATCCGAAATATAAAATGTAACGATTTTCAAAAATACTATTATTTTTCTTACCCCGAATGTTATAAATACGTATTTTAATTTTCCTATTGTAACTAGAATGAATAATCAAAAATCCGTTGTGCTATTGGCCCGAACTTGTCTGCCCGGTACTAGAGCGCAATTTAAAAGCCGGGGGCGCGGAGGGCGGGCAATCATCGCCCGCAGTAATGGGTGCCCGAGTATTGTTACGCGAGGGCGGAAGGACGGCACTTCCCGCAGTGCCGGAGAAGAGCAAAACTAATGCACACTTGCATGCTTGCCTTGCACGATTACGTGCTTTAATAAATTAAATTTAATAAAATTAAATTTATGTAGAGTATCCGTTGACGAGTAAAAAATGTTTATATTTTTATTTAGTATATCTGTGTATTTGTATATATAACGCAGTACGATTTTACTTGTTATGTGCACTGAACCCAGACCACCACCAATTTAATTATCACAATATAAGGCCAAAATCCTACATGAAAATTTCAGCAGAAAAATATTAAATATTTAAGCTGGATTGTCGAGGGGTCAAATGCACTAATGTATGAAGTTTTTTTAGAATAATAAGATTTGAATGTCCCAGAATAATTCATTTTCGTAGATAAATAGATAGAAAAACATATTAAACCTTTATCATAAGTATTGTTCCTTTTTTAAATATATAAAAAAGAAGAGAAAATGTTCCTTAGTATCGCTTGAACTTAAAAATTTCCAGATCAATAATTTTGTTATATTTTGATTGTATTCATTGGTTGGTTTATAATTCAAAATTATATTGAAAATTTGCTAAATAATAATATTATACTTCAAAGTTTGTAATTACATAATCGTATTTAAAACATTTTTTCACCGCTAAATACTTCTCTCTTTAACTTTTTAACGTTTGTATACTCTTTAACGTCTTAAAATTGGCCTGACCTATTGTTTAAATGAAGTATACCTTTGTATACTAACCAGTATACTTTATAAGTACACTTTCACCAGGTCAACTATATTTGATAAAATCGACAGATTGCCATAAGCTTTAAATTCAAACCAGCCAGTTGCTACAATTCTGTTCTACACGAATTGAATTTAAATTTGAGTATCGTAAAATTAAATTTGACGTTTATAAAATGGTGGCTTAATCTCATATATAGGAGTCTCACGTTCGTCTTCTAAACGTCTTCCTAAAAGACATTTTATCCCTTTCATATTGTATTGGAATAAAAAGAGGGAAATAACTTAATTTTAGTTTAAGAGAATGCCAGCAGATTAGCCGCAATTATCACAGTAAAGCCTCATGCCGAGCTAATTTATTACCCACCATTGCTTGACGGCTATTGGTGTGTAATGGCGACATTTGCAACACGATTCGTCATTAACATTACGGGCGAGCTCGCAAATGCGGTAATTAATCATCTGCGTTATTGTTTAAATATCCATTAAGAATGTGATAATGTGTTAGAGTAGATGACGGGTAAGCTTCTACGCACTTTCGTAGCTACCTACCAAGGAATTGGACACTCAACAGAACATGTCGTAAATAAAATGATATTTGTACATAATTATGTAATTAAGATAATAATGAATAAACAACCCAACAACCTAGCACTAAAACACAGTATTTAATATACCTGCGTGGTCAATCCTGGCCAGGGCACCAGGGGAGCCTGTAGTGAATGGTTAAAGTTTTGTCGCCATACGCCTCCACAATCAATCCTTACTGCAGTACTAAGGGAGCCGATAGCAACTGATCTTTCTATCATAAGCCGTCGAGTTATCTTCTGTTCTTTCTTAATATAAATATCTAACATTACTGCTTTCATTATGCACTATCAAAAACGTCAATCAACGTTATTCAGTTTTATCAAAGAATGATATGGAACAAAACGAACGAATCTTCCTTTACTTTATATAATTTTATATCCAATATTTTTTTTTGTAGACTTTACTGGCCTGGATACAAGTCCTTTAGGCCATTATACTTAATAATATTATTCTCTAAATGCAATTCTGTAAATATATTCTAAGAAAGTAATTTTAACAGTTTTGCAGATGCTTCTCCGTGCCAGCTTTCAAATATTTTTTTAAAATGCACATCTTACATTAATTCCACTGAAACATTAATTTTACTGAATATCTAAGATAATTCTGTCTAAACGGCGGCAATTACTGAGACGTTAATAGGCATAATTTATTTTAAATGCGTTACGCAACGATTCCCAAACGGGTTCTGTCTAACAATTTTCTTTGTTACATTCCTAATATTTGTTAATTGGGTTTTATTATTTAATGTTATTAGCTTCGTCCCAGCTTCCTTGATATAATTGACTTTATCATTGACGGCTGAAGTGGCGGAGACGTTGTTGATTCCATTATAATTGGTTACAACAACAACATATTAAATTCAAACAGTGCGCAGAGAGTTGTTCCTGCGGTAATCGTTGACGTATAAGCCTTGTAATTTTCATGTTTAACTTGTGCAATTTTGGTGGTGTAATTTATTTAGCTCACTTAAGGACATGAAATTTAACTGGATTGAATATTTTTGTATAGACTACAGATTGGTAAAAACAATGGGCCTTGATGGGATTATTTTACCTAAAGAAATCATTCCTTTATTTTTCTTAAGTAACCTGCAGCAGTTTTAGTTTCTGAGATCAAAGTTAAAGCGGTGACCGTCAGTATTGTAGACTTGCTTGTTTATATAAGTAATGTGTTGTAATAATGTCATACTATACTGTGAACTGCACGGAGTGGGTAACGAGTGTGTTTCTATTTGGTCATGAAAGAAATCTTAGAAAGTATAAAACTGAAAGAACAATTTTTCTGAAGAGGTAGTCAATAGAAGATAGAATACCTACTAATTATACTGTCTTAAATTTTTTTTAAGTATGTCTTTGACATTTTAATAAATTAATGTACTCATTTTCTATTTTTAACTCAAATTTACAATTCTAACGGTCACCCATCTAACTGTGACCTTAGAAACTTACCGCTCAAAGTGAAGTACTACTGGCTTAATGCCTGTTTTATTTCTATTCGCCTACTATTGAATACGTAAATAAGACTATACAAACAAAACATACAACAAAATACTTAACCTCTGTTGTTTTGTTAAATTATTAATTATGCTAGGGGACAAAATTTCAGTAAGCTTCGCTTTATCTGCAGACAGGAGGTTGAATACGCTAAATTAGATTAGTAAATAGATTCTGTACATTTGCTCACTAACATACCAATATGCTTAACAAATTCTGAATGTATAGATCAATCTCAGTTGTACACAAAGCTGTATTTCCTAAGCGCAAGTAGAGTCCCACAATAGCGCAACTATCGCTACAAATGAATTCCTTTCTCAGCACACGTGACTGGCATCCGCGACCGTGCGGTTCATTGTTACCGCCCTTTCGAATTGAGCCTGATTTCAAGCCTTTATGCGTTTAGGACATAGAGTTAAGATTTTTTAAAACGGTTACTGAAAAATTAAATGTTAAGGCTTACAAATAGAATATATTAAATCATTGTAGTAAAACTGAAGTAAATTCCAAAGATGATTTGTATTTCTTCTTCTTTTTCTACATTATCACAAGTTTTGGATTGCCGATTTAATCCCGTGCTGTCAGTACTATTCGTTCGGAAATAGTATCGATTTAAAAAATTGATCACAAATATTACTAAAACCTAACATCATCATAATTCTAGTCTATCTGTAATTTTGCAAAAGGCTTACTGATAGAATATCCAAAGCGTCTACAATTATAAAATACTCGCACATAAACCAAATTCTAAAATTTCAGTTAATAATTACACCGTCAATGAGGAAATAATACCTTAGCTAGAGGATGAACTGTCAAAAAGTTACCATCAACAATAATAAAAATAGACAAATCACTCTTAATATTAAAGATATGCCCCAGCCATCTGGGAACAATGTCAATTATATTGTTCAATCAATAAGTTAAAATTTAATTATTTAAAATAATATTAATTAATTTAATAAAGAATGTTAAATATAAAAATTTAGTATTCACACTAAATAATATTAAAATATGTTGTCAGAAAAATTATCTGTTATTTAAATATTGAAATATCCCGTATAGGCTAGCTGAACCTTGATTTACGATTTACTGTACGCGACTGTTCAGCCTTTTCGAGGTTTTTCTGCCACTGCGCCCTGAAAGTTGACATGTGATCCGCTGGTGATACTGCATACCAACCTACTTTTAAAACTTAAATATTTAAAATCTGTACATAGAAATAAATTTAAAACATAATAACCTGGTGCATAGCTTTATTTAAATTTTGCAATGATCATTTTTTATCTATAAATAGCATAACTAATACATTTTCCTTCAAAAACTGTATAATATTCCACACACTCACCGTAACTTATGTTATAGATACTAGATAATGAGTAATATTATGAATAAAATTTCAAGACTTAATGAATAACTTTATGGTGATATACACACGTCACAGTTTCATGTTTTTTTGTATTATACAACTTTTCGCGTAATTTTCTGCAATATTTAGGCATTCTTCTTATCGCATATATACACAAAAACCAATAGACGCCAAAATTTCCCGCCAAAAACTATTGCCAAAAAATTTGGTTCTTTTTTTAAAATTGGCGTCTATGATATATTAAAAAAGAAGGCCCAACTGTTAAAAGAGACAGTCAAAATTCGGCATGGCAGAAGAAAGAGACAAAGGAAGGGAAAAAAAAAGCAAAACAATAGTCATCATTAGAACCTGCCTAGTATGTTTCCGTACATCCCCTAGCCTCCTGGCTCCTGCCTCAGGGTTCCACTACGAGACTGCAGCGGGCCCGCTTGTTGCATCTTCTCCGTGTCCTCTTCAAGGCTTTCCATGCTGCTTCTGAGTGTCTCTTTGCACGCCCTGCGTATAATACGTTCAACTTGCTGACGCTGACGGGACCTCTGCAGCCCTTAGTTCGTCTCAGCTTCACCTCGCCATCGGCTTTATTAAACGTTTTAATCGTGCAATACATCATAATTGAGTTGACCTTAATTAATTAAATGCTTCTAAATTTCTTATTATTTTTTTACAGTAACCAACAAATATCACAAATATATAATCTAAATCTTGTTTTTAAGTAAAAAAAATACAAAATCAAAGATTATTTCATGCCTCTTTCTTTCCATCGGGAGCCCTATGGGCCGTCCCAAGATACAGCGCACGCATTGGCAGTAATGTTTACGGTTATTTCTTTACAGCCTCACCGTGATGGACGGGGCAGTGTTACGGTACATTGGCAGAGCTTCATGTGTTCAGAGTCATTCTAGCATCAGAACATATGAAGCTTGTGACCGTGACCAAATTGTGAAGTTCACAACCGAAATAGTTTTTATTGTAACATTAACCAAAAAGGTAGCTTTAGTAACTTAACTTTTTTAAGATATTGCATTTTAAAATCGCTCTGCCATTGTTACATTGAGAAAATGGCTGCCATAAAATATTAAATTTGACTTTTGGCAAAACTATTTTATCTGTATTATAAAGCTTTACTGAAAATAAAGAGTTACATTTTTTTTACTTTAACCGAAACCCTAGTAGATATAGTGGCATAACATGTATTCACTTATTTCTTTTTAAAGCGATTCGTTGAAAACGAACGTTGAAACCGCTGAAAACTTGCGATCACTTCCAGTTTACCGTTAAAATTACTAATTAAATCCGAAACACCTTACTTCGAGCAGATAAGAAATGTATCTCGAAAGAAACAAAAATATCTCGATAGTTTATATTTTGTAATTAGTATATTTACTAATTACGCTTCATTGACAATATTCCCTCGACAAAACAATCTATATATTGTTATTTCAATTAAATTAAAATAAAAGAAATGTATTACTCGAGCTTACCCAAAAATAAGAATTGTTTTCGAGCGTTTTTCGCGCTTGCCGTATTAATTAAACAATAAATACCTGGTCTCAAATATGTTAAATTTTAATACTACAATGAGCTTAATATAACTTAATTTAACAGTCCACCAGATTACGTTACGTGTTAAAAAATTAGTGCTCTTTAAAATAAGCATGCTAAAAAAGTACAAAAAAAACTTATTTAATCCAATGGAGACCAAACCTTTCTCGGGTACTCTCTTTATTTAAACAGCCTATTTCTCAATGCGGAAGGCCGGAAGCTCGAAGTCCACGGGTCGCATAATCTTAAGTGCTCGTAGAGTTAACTGTAGTCTGTCAACTATCTACGCTAGTCTATCTATAAAAATTGGAAGTGCTGTTTTAACTGCAGTTTTTCGCTCGGAGAGTTTACAATACGAGTAGTATTTTTCTTCAATTTTTTTTTTATTTTTACAAACCAGTAATTTTTTAAAACACCGTAAATCTTATTTCAGAAGATAAATAACAATTCTTAACATAGTGGCTCTAGGCATTCTTCTCACCTGGTGTGGTAAGTAATGTTAAAGTCAAAGATGGAAGCCAACTACACCCGGATACCTCAACTGCAGAGAAACTGGGTATCTTACATCCAACAAACTGTAGCACAAATATATTATTAACATTATTGTTACGGTGGCAGATTTAGGTAAGAGAAGCTGAAAATTTCTGCGCTCACTGAGAATTGGACCCTGAAGGTCTATGTCTGAGGTAACTGGCCGCTGATAATATCTGTTAAGAGATTTATATCAGTAACTCATATCAATCTTCCTTTTAAAAGGAAAAGTAAAGGGATCTAGTCTATACAGCCATATCTTATAGTGATTATGTTCATATCTTTACTTATTTATTATTGTTTTTGATATATGCATTATTTATGCACTCATAATTTATTTATTTATTTATCTCGCAAAATTAATGTTGTTTATAATCATAGGTCATTTTTATTCTTTTCTCCTTAATTAAAGATTTCATTATTTTTATTTTTAATTAATTACATCAGCGCGTCATCGCCAAGGCCAGGTCATTATAACACACAAAGCGCTTCAGTGGCATTCTGAGAATGTAGGCTTTATATTGTATTGTTAACTACAAGTCAATAAAAGCTTATTTTTCTTTCTCTTATTTTGACCAAGTTTAGTAAGTTTTCACTAAAGAGCGACGATTTTCTTACGAGTCCACTCATAGAGAACTACATTCTTAAAACTTCGACAAAACAAGATTGATACGGCTCGTACTCTGGTCCATTTGTGCCGTACGTGTGATGTCTGGGATTTTTCTTCGTGGATTACTCCCGGCGTCAGATGGGTCTCATCAAATAGGTGTAAAGCGCTATTCGTCGTCGACTGCCCGCTCGTCTTGCGCGCCATTCATCTGTCTCTTAGGTGACGGGTTTAATTTGACTGCGCATCTTCGCAGATCTGTGGAGGTCAGCAAAACACTAATAAATGTCATCGACTTAATTGTCTTGTGTTCGTATTTTGACACGAGGCATGTCAAAAATCTACAATGGTTAACGACTTCATATTACAGTTCGCCTTTTGAGATGGTATTGTTGCTGTTAAGCAGCACTCTGTCTTGGTCTATACGGAAGGTCAGGAAAAACATACATTATATTACTAATTATTGTTGAATAAAAATGGTAAGTTCATTGACAGATATTTCTCACAGATATCTCTGAGAACTATCACATTATGCAATTAACATTAAGTTTTACCTTAAAACTTAATGTGAATTGCTATTTAAATATAAAATTAAATGTAATACAACCAATAAATGAAGTACAAAATTAAAGTTAACAATAAATTATAATAACTTTACGTTTACTTTCAATTATAAAGAAGAACTAAAACAGGCTTTAATCTAGCTATAAAACAGAGAAGCCTATTTAAGAAGAATGATTACTGCAAACGAAGTCACAGTTAAGCACCGATTAAGTCTAAAAAAGAATTCATAATCTACTTTGATGAAATTGGAATAAAATTCTTAGTTAGTTATTTATCTACTCTACAGTATAGGTCAGATGTATAGCAGACATCACTTTTGATTTGGAAAAAATTGCCATGTTATTTTAATTACAAAGATAAAAAATATGGGTAAATGTATTTCTTTTTTTAGTGATGGTAAATAGAAGTGGAGTCAAAATTAAACAGTGGCTAGTGCGAGTGAGACTATGCACTGCACTAGCCATCTTGATCTTCCCGCCTGCAAGATGCTTCGTCACGCCTCTTTTGAAGAACCCAGGATTGTATGAAGGAGGGAAAACGTGTGCCGGCAATGAATTCCATTTCTTGACTGTGTCAATCACAATTTGTCGGTGACACCGTAGGCCAGCACGCACGTAGTCGTTAGATGGAATAGAGGAGGTGGGATAAGGGAGAAAAGATCCTCAGAACACACGCCGTGGTAGAAGGTAGAACACACGCAACTGGAGAGGCTCAAGATGGTAAGTAACCTCTGCGTCATCGATTATGCTAATCGCACGATGCTGCAACCTATTTAAAGCATCGAGTAGGCGACGCCATCAACGCAAGGACTTACTTGCGTCTTGTATAGCAAGTACAGTTGATCGGCTGTGAAAACACGCTGCACCTTGTTTAGGAAGCAAAGTTTCCATTTCCGCATCTGTGAACTGGTTGATGTTCAATAAAGATATATTATATTCTATTCTAAATACAAGTAATGTTAATTAATAATTTGCCTCCTCTGTTTATAAAATCTAAGTAAAAATTTCTATTAAAATAGTCCAATAGCTTTACATAACTCAAATAAATTGGTTATGCATACATCAATACGGCTTTTGTTGTAATGTTACCATGAGCTGTTAAGATTTCTGACATCTATCGTATTTCAACATTGGGGTAATCGGAAAATCAACTTAATTATCACCAGCAGAAGGGCAGTTTTTGTATTCTCCCATTTTAAAGTGCGGTGAATTATATCTATTTCGATTTACGTATTTAAAATATGCTAAAAATATTTTCTAGCGATAAAATCCTGATATGTTTTCAGTGAAATTTGATGCGACATAAATTCTAATTAATCCGTACTTTTGGGGATCCGTTAACAAATTCCAATTATTTAAAAAATATACAATAAATATAAAAAATATACAACTCTCGGAACACAGCTTGGTTCAAAAACTAAACTTACCGCGTACTATTATGAAAGTGATAGTTCAAGGATGCATCACTGTGCAGTCCTTACTAATGTTAAATTGAATGTTATTCGACGAAGCAAAACAATAGTACTCTGTTTATTCGACGAAGCAAAACAATAGTACCAGTAATATTCTCATACTCATAACCGACAAATAAAGACAATTTTAACATGTTTGAATCTAAGTATAACTATTACAATATAAATCATTGTTACTGTTGCTTACTATACAGCATACCACTTCCCCTAACTTTCTTTAAATTGTTAAATATGGCCATTAAATGGTAAAAAAACAGAGCTAAGAAAAAAAAACTTAATAAAAGCAATGAATATCTCCTGAAAAACTAAAAAAATATCGGGATTCCATATCGCTCTGTGGTTTAGTTAACACAGAGTGCTCGCCTTTACTCCAGCTGGGATCAAATTTAGGGCCAAACCACCGACATACCGGCGAAATTTCTCCAGGGTTATCCCGTGCGTCGGCAGAAAGCGGTCAGGTAGTGCGTCGCTGTTAGTTTTAGTGGATGACAGCCCCACACATCCCCTTTAACCTTCCCCGGGTAAATGGGAGCATTGGAAGTGATTTCCCACAGCCAAAAAAAAGAAGGAACACCCTATTAACTAAACAATTCATTCAGATCACTCCACAAGATATTTGTCACAACTAACGTATTGCCGAGTGTATTTTCTATCACTTGAAATTGGCAGAAATAGTCTTTTTCCCCTTTTAACTGACGTAATAAATAAACGTATTAAATATTTTGATACTCACGGAACCCCGCCGCTTCTACATTTCAAACCGACTCTTACCCTGTTTCATTTTAATTGAATAACTGCTTAGTCAATGTGTTGGAGAGTTACCTCGGTCTATCAATTGAATACTGAACATTTTGTTCATTGACCTTAGGAATAATTGGATAAGCCGTAAACGACTAGGCATTCACATATCGCTTCGCATTCATGCGAATATTTTTAAATCATTTAAATTTAAAATAAAATATTGAATATTCATTCCAATCTAATTCTTCCACGAACACTTTGTTAAAGCTTTTAATTCGGTTTTATTTCATATTTCAGCTAGAAAAAAGTGATTCAGAATATATGTTATAAGGTCGATTCTGCATTGGAATAGAGTTCAAAGATCTCGAGTCCCGCTTACATGCAATTACAACTAATAGCAACCAGTAATAGTATATTTGACGTAGGTAGAAACGTATTCACATATGTTTATACATATAGTCAGTCTGTAAATAAACATACAGTCTTCCAAAATTAGGGCTAGAGAGTTCTCTTTCCTTTTTCTTTTGTTATTTAAAAATTTAGTCTCATTAAAACTAAAAAAAATTTGACCGATTTAAATAATTTTTATTGTTTTAGTCGGACAATTTAGAAGTGGTTTGAAAATATAAGAATGTGGAAAATCCTAAATAAAATCTGCTAACTGACGTTATTCAAAACTGCCATTTCTTCATTCTAATTCGTATAATTTTTGTAAAGATGGCGGTAGAGGCAGAGATAGGATGTTACAACTTTTACCGGGTCAACAACTTTATATGTAAACCTTAATTACTTGAATAGTTAGTTTTATCGCATTGAAATTTTTTAACGGGCGATGTTTAATATTTTCGAAGATATCGAAGTTTTTGTATGTGACCCGGAACTTTTACGCGTCATTTCATAATATACATATGGAGGTGAGTGGAAATCTGTAATTATCTCTTAAAAATATTACTCTCTTACACTTTTTTTTACTTCAATCGTCTCTTTCTACCTGTTTTAAACGCCAATAAAAAACTCATAAGGTATCTAATCAATACCTCCTTTGAATATTTAGCTAAGTGGTTAGTAAACAAGCGCTATTATTCATAAAACCACGAGATGTTCCAAAGTAGTCGGTTGGCCTCCCATCCGTAGGCCGGTCGATAAATCTCTAACCACGGGTAATGTAGTTCACGAGGGCATAGTTACATCACTTCTAAACTTGAATGATGCGTTTATAGTATTTACACAGGTACGAACGCCAAGCGTACATACACTAGACATAATATTGATACAATCAATCATACAACAAATCTATGTTCTATATATTCTAAAGAACTGCTTTCCCTATCAAATCCCTTTCAAAAACCCAACAAATAGGTAACCTTTTCATAGACTTACCCCAACGAATTGCTTACCAAATAGATACAATTAATTCTAGCTCCACCGCTCTTTAAAACCCCATGTTAGGCTTACCCTGTAGTAATTTTAAGAATGTGAACAAGGAATTTTAATCTTTATGCATACGTCATAGTATTGTGCTAATTGGCTAAGACTTGAGTACTAAAGTTGTGGTTTAGTATTTTTTTAGTTCCTGGTGTTTTTCAGTTTGGAATAATGCCATGATAAAACTTTCAATTTAAGATATACAATCACAGCAAAGTTGTAGTGTTGCCAAGAATAAGTATTAAAATTTATGGCAACACACAACATCGCCCTTCCGTGGAATAACTGAACTGAATACTGGGTTTAACTAAGGCTTGGATAGAAAGTACTCGATTTGGTGGAAAATAAAAAAGCAATAGTGTAGCACTTATTTGAAGGTCAGCAGTTTAATCTTATTAAAAAGCTACCAAAATGGCAATACAAACCTTATTATAACTATATTGATTTTTTATATAAACTTTCGTTGAAATGGGCGTAATTTTAGCAAGAGCTTTTAAGGAAAAAACTTTTATAATATTTAAATACATATTAACTTAAAAATGGCTGAGCTTGATTAAAATTAACCACTAAATTGCTGCGAGATAAGATATCAATGTGACCGCTACTTAGATTTAAGTTTAAATTAAATTATCATCTAATTAGATTGCATATATTTTTCAGAATAACACGGTATATGCTATAAGGACTTAATCTCTTACTTAATTACTTGACTTAATTCTTTTTTGGCAACTTTTATCTAGGTGCATACTTCAGGTTAGTTCACGTTAGTGTCACTTACGAACCATTGTGGCTCTTTCGCAAACATCCCGATTACTCCCGATCCCGTTACACGAGATATGTACAACAGACACGTCATCTTAGAAACATTACGTTAAGATGACGCCAGTAACTATGTCTTGTCATATAAATTATTCTATAAGTGAACGGTAAATGATTTTATTAGGTTTGTCCATTTGTAGGGACTGTGTGGGTTTGAACACTTAGAGTTGATCTATAACTAAACATGATAACATTAATATTGTATTTTATACTGCTAAGGTCAAGGATTTATGATCAAAGGAGAATTAATAAAGAAAACACGAGAACTGTTATAAAACAGTTTAATCATTCTCAGAACCTTCTAACACAAATGAAAACTTAATTTAAAATTAAAGACAGAATTGTTTGCAGAATTTCACTCGATTTCGTAATTCAAATTTCTGGTATTTAAGTCTATTTTCTGTGTAGCTTAATCAAAACTTATTATGTCGTACTTCATTCAGTAAACTTACATTAAAAATAAATAAAATCTTGTATAATATATTATATATTATCAAGCTACAGTGTTAATTGTATAAATAGATATGTATATGCAACTTTATAAGCAAATTGTATTAAATCACAGACATACTTTGAACTTATATTCTTGCTTTCATTATTATTATTATTATTAGCATTCAGTGGAATTAGTGATGGACATCCTGTTGAGCGCAGCGCCAGAAGTAAACAGAATATTGTTTGCATTATCAAAAGTCATTGCACCAATGTTACTCAATTCTGCCACCCTAACAACCCGAGATTCAAATATATTTTTACGAATATCAACTTTGTAAATCCCGTCAACCCACCAAGCATAAACAATTCCATCCAAATCTATCGTCAGCCCTCTAAAGAAAGCGTTTTTCGATAACCAAACGGTTTCTTCTTTTTTATTCAAAAATAAACCGTAAGTACTTAAAAATACAATCACATTGTCTTTGTTGACTACAAAGTTCTTTATCGGAGTGTACTCTAATACGCTGTTGAAAGCGTCGCCTTTCTTTACGATGATTCTTGAATCGTTGGACTTGACAATGTAGAGGTTCGTTTTGAAAAACAAGATCAGTATTTCATCTCCCAATGAACTATACCAATAGACCTTCTTTGATGTTCCATAAGTATATATGCCGTCTCTACCACCTAAGTATAGCGTTGATTTTTCTTGATCGATGTCGAATGTTCCGAAATTATGAGTGGACACATTGCCGTCAGTAATGATGCCTGTATTAGTAGGATCGTCGAGGTTAACGTAACCTACTTTAAAATATTCAGGGTCAGATATTTCTGGTTCATAACTGTAAAATAGAATGTTCTCGGAGTGGAGGATGCCGAGTTTGTGGATGACAACTTTTTGTCTGAACTTCGTTTCCAAATCAAGAAGATGGGACACGTTGTAGCAGGTGTTGTTAACCTTTATACAATCGCTGCATGGCTCGCTGTCCTCACTGGCAAAAGCTGAAGCCAGGAACAGAACGAGAACCACCAGATACGCCATAGTCTGTGAAGAAATAAAATGTTCTTATGTTAATAGTAGAACTACATTATAAAAGTTTTGGGACAGCACAGTTTATCAGGCATAAGGAGAATTATTGCTCTTTAAATATACAAGTGTGCAAGGGTCTTAAAGAGATCTTTACCAGCCAACCAGTATGTATCTATGTTCTAATTATTTTGGTAACTACCACGAGATTCCTTATCGACCTGTCATATCGTGGGGACACCGTAGAAAACCAGCAAGTATTAGAAGGAATATAAACAGTTTTAAAATATATTACACATTACTGGTTCAAATTTAAATGAAGAGCCATCAGAGAATTTCATAATTGTGTTGTCAGTTGTGCCGTCAGATTTGATAATATGACAATGTATACATCTATGGAGTTGATTACTTCTAAGAGGAAGCATTAAGAATGCGGTGCGCGCGATCCCCGCGCGCTTATTTATATGACGCATATTTATAGGTCGAGAGGCCCGAGCATGCCGTCTCGCTCGCACCACCCAACGCTGCGATTGGATAATAATGTGTGCACTTTCATTCGAAAGTAAATTGTCTTAGAAGTAAGTTTTTAAATGTGTGATTTCCTATTCGTTGTCAAATTTCCGTTAGTCGTAAGTTTCTGTAAATAATAGTTTTAAGAAATTCAATTGGCAGAAATTGGTAACTTGTGATAGGTGCGTTGGGCTGGCCATTCCGGGCTACCATTTTATTTTGTATATATAGTTCGTAAGGAAAATAAATCATTCATTCAACTGAAAATCAACTATTGATTCTGTACGAACCCAACACATCCATCACCGGTCTTGATTCTTTGTCTTTGCTTTGAAAGGTACATTGAGCCGTTGGTCCTGGTTGTAACAACAACCGCTTTCGCCGTACAAGGCGCATTGGGCCAGCATGGTTATATCCCAACCTGGTCATATGGCTACGTAGATGATGATGATCGCTTATATAGTAAAGAAGGCCCTTGCCATAGTGGAGTACTTATTGTGGTGTTTCAATTATCAAATCTATACTGCATTTGATTTTAATTTGTAGAATTTGATCTCGTTGTCATTTTGGGGCGAAAAGAATCTCGATTGGCAGCCGACTACGCGTAGTAGCAGCGCAGGACTTGGAAATCATTGGGTGATGCTTATACCCAGCTGTGTGCGCCTCTAGAGATAAAATTATATTTATTAACTTTTTATACAAATGAAGAGATGGCCAGTAAGCACAAGAACTGCTTTTATCGCAACAAAATTTCTTCCAGCAGACCCGCAAAAGGAAAGGAGTAGAGAAAGGCAGATACGGCTGTACACAAATAAAAGAAAATAGATAAATAATAAATTGCTGTAAAAATTATTGTGCAGATAAACTATTAGTTTTGAGCATAATAATTGCATAATTTCATAAAGTCATTTATCTTATAGTATTTCAAAAGTGATTATTTATTTATACCTAAGGCATTCTCTACCAGTCAATCAGTAGAAATAATAATAAAATCATTAAAGTATTAAGTAAACCGATTAAAGAATCGCCATACATGGGTATTTTATGAAAATAAATAAATCAAAGAAATACAATACATTAACATTAAATAACCAATATAATAGATATATAATTATACATATTATATTTGGAAAACATAAAAAATACGCAGTAAATACCTCTTTCAGTAAATCCCAGCAGAAAGTAACTTTAAACTGTATTTAACACGACATGTTCGATTGTTTTAAAAATATTGTTTTGCAACACGCACGACATGTTCCGAATAGCGATCCAAACAGTATTGTTGCCATGAACTTACTATATCTGATATCTCGTAAAACTCCAGCGATATAAAATACTCAATTGATATTAATTAGTCTCCTAAACCAACTTCATAACAATTTAGAATGACCCTCAATCACAATTAACGATTTAGCAATTCCGTAAAATTAAACGTTACAGGAAAATTCTATTTTTAAACGGACTTCAAATAAGGAAGTATTGTTTTCGGCCCCTATCTATGTAAGTTTGTACTCCGGCGACTTTCTCAAAATCTACTGATACCGTTAAATGGAGTTTTCATTTGAATTAATTATTTTAACTGTTCACGAAACTTGCTTAACCTAACCAACCAAAATCTTCAAATCAATAGAATTTTGTTTAATTATTTTATTAATGTCTATAAATCACGGGTAAATATTTATAGATGATTTATTCCGGAAACTCTACCTTGATATACAGTACCACGCATACTGGAATAAAAAATCGATGGACTGCATTAAACGAATTACAACACTATTCGAATTCGAAAAAAAATAAAAACAATGAAAGTAAGAGTTAATTATTTTTTTTTGTATATTATAATTATTCGTACGCTATTAACGAAAGCTTAATTTAAATAATATACCTTTAAATAATAATATACGGCATTTTACAGACCTATATATATACGAGTATATTTATATGTTAAAAGTGACTCCCATTTATTTGTTACTAAGAAGAATCATTTTGATTTTAAGACTAGATATTCATGAAATAAATAAACAAAATATTAAGTATTAAATAATTTCCAATAAGAATAACAAAATGATTCTTGTTAAACTCATTAATTAAAAATTTGGTAGGTGGTAGAGTACCACCTGGCTAGCTACTACAATCTTACCAAAGATCAATAATGCCACCATAACAATAATGCTAATAGTATTGTGTTTCGGCAGTTGGTGGTAAGATAGCCAATTCCCCTGTGGTTGAGGAAACTGGTTGAAGTTCGCTTCCATCTTCGGTTCTTATTTTCACGAACTATCGGATGAGATAAAGGTCAAATACCCCGTTAAGAATAAAAAACACAATGCAACTCTGCAAATGGTTAAGCTACGACGTCATTTTCTTTGACCTACATTCCCATTCTTAGTAAACAGCATATTTCATCACACACATACCTGTTTTTCGCAGAAGTTATCTAACCTACAACTCGAAACCTCTTGTTAAAGTTACATAAGCACCAAAAACTTCACAAAAACAAGAATTACACCAAAATAGTTCACATAACAATTATTTTAATTTCTGGAGCACTTTCAAAAAGTGTAACAATTGCCGAATCACAAAAAAGGTTAGGTTTATTTTTTAACTCGAGCTTGGCGAAGCTACCGTTCGGCTCTGGGCTCTGCGGACTAGAAGCTTGTACAGCGATCGATATGACACTCTACCGTTTAATATTTAATACCACAATCGCAACCATATCTGCATTGAGCATGCAATACTATTAAGGGTACCATAAAAACATTCATAAAATTAATACAAAAATAAAATATATAAAGGGAAGTTTTTTATTTGAGATTCTTCTAATTAATAAAGAGTTACTTATAAAATACATGCAATAGCTTTAACAATAGATTTTCTATTGTAGATTGCAACAACAAGAAGCGTTTTACTTGTAACCGCATAATCCGCATTGGACTATAATCATTGTGGTTATCTATAGTCCGCGCTCATATGTTCCTCCTGAAGCAATGCTATGCCCAGCAGCAGGACATATATACGGTTAGCAATGATACTGTATTGACAGATTATATTCGTCCAATCTAAGCTTTACGATCTTGTTTGAATCCCATAAAAGATTAAAGATCTTATAGAACAAACGACGCGGACCTTTTGATGCGCTTTAATGGCGTCAGCAATTTAAGTGTATATTCTAATGGTTTGGAAATTGTTTACAATTAATACACTGTTTCATTAGTGACATAGACGTAATACGATATCATAAATATTTCAAATCACATCTTCATAATCAACACCGAGAGACGTCCTCAAGACGATAAAATAAAAATGAATTAAATTATTTTTTAAATATTTTTTTGATTAAATTTTCTCTATTTTCAAGTTCTCCTTTAATGGGTCTTCTGGAAGAATTCCTTTAGAAATATATAGCACACATATACGTTATATGCTATTTAAATTGTGTGTATGAAAAAATAGTACTATTTAAATTATAATTATTATCTACTTTCAGAACAAAGCTTGGTACTTTTGAACATCTTATTAAGTAGTACATTTATAGATAATATCCAAACTTAGTATTATTATTAGTAGTATAGTCTTTGCCACCCAGTGCTAGATTGTTGAATATTTTATATGCCGCATCGAACGACATTATACATCGATACAGTAAACCTTTTCTTTACCTTTGTGACTTTAATAAATTCAGGAAAATTTCAGTTCTTATTAAAACTCATTCATTAATGCTTTGACAGCTTAATAGTCAAAGTCAAAGTCAAAATATCTTTATTGAAGTAGACTCATTTATAAAGTTCAAGAGAAAATAAATAAATATAATTAAAGGTATTGCACTAGTAATAGTGATAATTTTGAGTGGTTATTAGACGGGTATTTGCAATATGTCCCAGTTTTAAAATTTAATAAGTATTAAATTTTTTATTTTTAAATTAAAACTAACACTAACATGCATATTCCCAAGTAACCCTGCTATATCCAACAGTAATCCAATAACTTATCGAATCCTCATCATTTCCGAATACAAGATAAATATGTGAATGTTTATTTAGTCAAAACTCAGAAGCATATATAAACCATGATTCTATCAATACTATACATAGGGGTGGCTTTTGTTTATTTTTTCTTTATTTCTAACAAAATAAAACAATACTTCTTACTTATTTAACGAGGTTACCGACCGGTTTTTAATAAATCAGTCAATAATAATGATAAATTATTTTCATAGAAAACGCACTGCAGTATATGACGTCACGGATGTCGCGAAGTATATAGGGCGTAGTTTATGTGTTCGTGTATATTTATTTAATTCCAAACATTAACATACACTTACCAACTTTATGTTAAGGGGTATCGCCTTAACTTGAGCGTGAAAAGCTAATGTTGCTAAAAATAAGTATTCATCTTTTACCAGCCCGCCGGCGCTGACACACAATGAAATATGAGCCCGAAAATTCGTATACGAAAATAACTGTAATGCACTGACTTAAATAGAGCCTAATTTGAATGAAAGCACAAAGAAACTTTAATTTTTGCCATCTTTGTAATCATAAATAATAATGAATAGTTATTGATAAGTAATAACGTTTTTATTCATCACGCAACTATTGATACGATATTTCAATATATTCCACATACTTTTAAATAGGTATTTTTTGTAAAATTACAGTACAGATCGAAAGCAGAAGAATCAGTTCTATTTTATTTCTAATAAATATTGCAATTGAGTAGCTCATTATTTCTTATATAGATACATACGAAATATCAAGCTTAAGACGTCTGTTAGAAAATTACTCTTATTACAAGGGAGCATAACACTGATTAGTGTTACAATCTTATACCCATAAAAAGTTCAAATAAAATAAAAACTAGCATACTTACATACGGACAGTGAAATTCTTTGTCCACTGTAATGTATGTAAATTTCAATCGGCGGTAGTATTAGCTTTACACTATCCCCCTTCCCCCCATAACCCAATACCCCACTGTTGCCCCTACTGATCCCAGATAAGCCTGTCAATCCGCATATTTAAGGCAGTCGGTTCAGGGTCGTTTTATTTGCATCCTTTACAAGCAGTTGGACAATTCGATTATTGATCAAAAGGAAACGCTCAGCAATAACAAGGATCTTTATTTAAAGAAAAAGGTACTCTCTCAGAGCAGTTTTAGGTTAACGTTTTAAAATATTAAATATTTGCATTAATGTACAGAAGATGCAAATAATAAAATAATGCGTTCATGAATTGTATCCAAAAAACATCTTCGAGAATAACTATAAAAATTTTATAACGACTAAAAGTGTTTCTATAATACATTAGATTTAAACCAAACAAACTGCATTGAAACTAAACTTGCTTAGGAAACATTGTAAAATATATTATTTTTATTTGACCACTTTATTCGTTGATAGGTGCCCTTGGTAAGACTTCCGTTATTTTGATGTTGTACTGTGTTTTTAATTAATGCAATATAAAATGTGATTTATGTTTAATTTCATTTAGTTAACATAGTTTTTTTAACACTTTGTAACAAAAAATTTATAGGCAGAATAGTATATTTTATTATAAAGTAAATCGACCAATTCAAAAATAAATCCTAATTATATATATATAGTATATTTTATTATAAAGTAAATCGACCAATTAAAAAATAAATCCTAATATAACTGTAATATCAATTTAAAAAACATGAATATATTAAAATTTTAAACAATACTTTATAGTATTTATTGATTGAAACTTTAACTAATTAGCGACGATTTTCTACACTTTTCAGTATCGACATTTATGGGTAACTTAGTTCTTCATCAGAAATGTTTAAATTTCAAAAGTATGGCCGATTAATACTTCAACCCAGTTCCGCATTATATTCATTAACAAAATATACTCAATTTTGATATAAAAATCGCGGTGATATAAAAATTTAGATGAAGCGTCAAATTGACATGTTAATTGTCGAGTTAATTCCAGTTTCCAATTTCCATTGCTCCCAGCTATTATACGTTTTGCTGTAAATTATTATTATTTGGATGCGAATATGCGATATTCATAAGAATGATAAGAGACAGATTATACTGCAATTGAGAATTCAAATTCGAATAGAAAATACTCCTTTTTTTCACTAATCCAGGTTAGGTAAAATGAATGAATTCTTCACATACACAGATATATGATGTTATATATCAATTTTAAATCGCGCTCCTTTGTTAAATTATACTTTAACATTCAAAATTCTTTATAAAAATGCACAAAGTAAAGCTCGGTGAAAATATTTACGTATAAAGCTCTATATACAATAATACGTGTTTTATATTAGACGATTTAAACAGTAATTAAACTTTGAATTTTAAATATTCTTTATCTTTTTGTTCATAATAATAATATCGTATCAAAATTATTCTATTAGTTTCAGAGGTACAATGTCACAAGCAGACACTCAAACACCGACAGACACGTCAAACATATGCAATATACAAGTAATCTAAATGCGATGTTCCTATATTGTAGTACAATAATTACGAAATTCATGCACGGACTAAATTAAATTTAAGTTATTATAAATTTAAATTAACAAGAGGAGATAGAAGGAAAGTCAAGATAGTTTACACTTAGACGATCCATTCACTTTTAACTTATTTTTATCGGCATGTTTACGATGCGAATTAAAATAAGACAAAAATGCTAAAAAGTCGCCATTTTAGAACCATCAAATAACGTCAACGGTCACCATCTGTCTTTTTTGGTTACATTCTGATGTAAGAGTACTACTAATATTAAATTTAATTTAGTTCGTGCTCAATGAAATTGGCGCCATTGTCAGGTGCATATACGTTTTGCTGTAGAGTGTACTTTAGTTTTGAAACAGGTAAACACGCGAGTGAATTCTCGTTCGCTATAAGCATGCTTAAATTAGGTAGCTAACGTTTAAGCACGTTGAAGCTACTTATGGTATTTAAGCTGCCTGTCGCTCGTTCAACTCAAAATCTGTTAAAAGCTTACATTAAGACGACCGGTCGCTTGTGCTAATACCTATACTTGTACCTTACCGTATACTCTCACTTTTCAAGCAAATTTGGCAATCGTATCAGAGCACATATTTTAATAGAGTACTAGGTTTCTGTAACATAAAATCCTGTTCAGTCTCGCAATCAAAGTCAGTTTTGCTGAAGTGGTTACTTTATTTGGATTACTTGAGCACCGACAATTAATAAATTGATATTAATGAGTTACTTTTCTATCTTTGACATTTTTTTTGTTTTACTACACAACTTAATCTAGTAGTATTTTAATTAATATATAATAAATTTATTATTTCGTAAGCAATTATTGACCATTTCAGATTGATTACTTACATCATTCTTCCTCGATGCGTTATCAATGATCGAGCGACACTTTTAACAAGTAAATTCGCTGATATAACTTACTGAAACGACAACTTGCAAAAAAGGTAAGACGTAGGTATCAACAGCCCATAGAGTAGATATGGTTATTATATATATATAGTTTACTACTAGGACTAAAATAGTATCCTTCTTGCTGGATGTCAAAGACGTGGTTCCACAAAACAAATAACGTTTCTACAGAGCATTAAAAATTTTTTTTCTAATTTCTTTTGTTTAAATAAAATGTGCTTACTTTACCAAATCTAAACAAAAAATCACTACAAACTTCCTTAAAAACGTTTTAACTTTGTTTAATTCAAAGTAAAAGTGATACCATAAATATCAGACTTTAGAAGGCGAAAAACGAACCTTTTTATATCCAAGAGTCAGCAAAAAAAACACAACGCACACATTTTGGTAGTAAAACTAACAATGCGTGGTCATCGGCCACACGACCACGCACCACAGCCCACCACGCACCCAATGCGCTCAACACGCAACATATTTATAATTAGGGTTTGTTGATGTGTACTTGTGTTGCTAACGCATAATGTACGTTAATATTGAATAGGAAGGGTGACTTTTTTAACAATTAAAGTAATTCATAATCCATCGTAAGTTTCAATTAAAGACGCCTCTGTGGTTTAGTGGTACAAATCACTTACTTGAGATCTAGAGGTCCGGGATTCAATTGAACTTCGAAGGATTTTCTGCTCGGTTTGATTAGTAGCAGCGCTTTTTCTCATTTCGCCGTACTTACCTATGTCTGCCGCCATTGCTATAATTTTTAGAACACTGTTGTTTCGACACTTAGAGGTAGGCATAGCCTGTTCCTCTGTGATTAAGGACATCTGGTACAGCTCGCATACATTTACGGCTTTATCATTACTTGCTGTCAGGAGAGACAAAATCCAAGAGAAACTCCGTTAAAATAAATAAAATGACGAAGATAAGGAACTATTTGATGGTATTTTGGGCATCCCACAGGAGAAGTAGAAAGACATACAACTATGTAAACGGTACTCGTACAGATAAATACTTACCACTTAAGACTGTTAACAATCTAGCACAGAATTTCTGACATTTATACGTCTGGTGGTAATTATAAAATAAAATTAAAGCATCATCATCATCAAGATCAACCTATCTAATGCTAGTCCACTGCTGGACATAGCTCTCCCCTAATGCACACCATCCAGCCCACTCCAGCCATCCTCCGAATGTCGTCACCCCATCTTGTAGCAGGGTGTCCTACACAACGTTTCCCGTGTCGCGGTCTCCACTCAAGAACTTTACGACTACAAGGGTCCTCAGTTCTGCTGCTAACATGACCAGCCCACTGCCACTTCAGTTAATTAAGGCGTACTTCCTGGAAATAGTAAATAATACACTAAATACCAAATGCAATTTGGTGCCCGTTTGGCTGTGGCCAGTATCCCAGTCTACTAAACAGAGGCTTCCATTTTGTGTCTCGGCATAGGTGGATGCTCTATGGTGAGTATAATATTCTTACCTAAAAACCTTTAATATTGTATAGATCCATCTTCACATAGCCAGATAAGTCGCTTATGCTTTAGGCAAGTGCAGAAAAATTATAGAAATTGTAAATATGTATGCCAAAAATATATCTCCTCCAGAAGATCGTAGCTAAATAATAGTTATCCTCTTCCTTTCCCTGTATCCACCGAAAACAGAGCAGCTCGCTTCTGATGAATAAATAAAAAAAACAAAAGGTAAGTTAATTTCAAAAAACTACTACTTCCTTGTCCGTAACGCTTCGGTTCGCGTGTTAGTCATACCATATCATAGGACAAATAACGTTAGTACAATACCAAATGGATTTAATTGTTCTTGGCCACTCTCACCTTTATTCATAATCATGGACTGTGACTGTAGTCAAGGTTCAAACAAATTATATAAAGTTATATTTAAATTTTTTATCAATGGATTAACTTGATAAAAGTACAAGTACACAAGCAGACAATTTTACAGATGCTACATTGTACAATGGCGGTCTTATCGCTAATTAGCGATCTCTTCCAGATAACCAGTATAGACAGGATGGATAGGATATATAAGAACACGATAGAAAAAAAAGATGAAGTCGTAGATGTATATTAGTTATTTATTATTTACTTAAAAATTTATAATAAATACACAAAAAGATAATTAAAAAGGACACAACAGAATAACAGAAAATTGTACAAAGGTACTGCTTATTTCTATAAGAAATCTCTTTCTTAGTCTTAGTCTTTTCTTTAATATAAAATAATTGATTACTTAATAAGTCATGACAATACATGACTTATTAAGTACTAATATACTTAATAATTAGCCTAATTAGGCATAAAATAAAATAGATGTTTATATGTATACATACAAATCATTATTGTTATTACTGATATTCAGTTTAAACCCAACCTTATGTCTAGGTACTGTGAACAGGAGCGATTGACATCCTATCTAACTATGAACTTCTCATCCATAAACAATGCCTTCATCTGGGAAGACAACTAATCGACCCAAATTAAGTTATTACCCTTGAAGTTCGTAAAGTTAATATAAAGTGCCCAAATCAAAGAGCTACTCATATCTATTGGTGTTGCCACCAATTAAGTTACAATAGATTATTAGGTTACAGTGACAAAACTGTCTCTAAAGACTAAATTTCCCCAAAACAACATAATAATAATAACATCCATCAATAATGTTACCTATTTCATATCTGATAATTATATCAAAATTTTGTTGATAGCTTTTTTGCGCGCCGCTTTTGATTTTTTTCTCTTGGGGATCAAATTGTGCTTAGTTTTAAAAGGCTTCAGAGTCTTAGGAACAATTTATTAGATTTTTATTAGTTAGATAAGGTTTTAGTTGCACGTTGTGGGTTTCCTCCTGTGCAAGTTATAAGGTATTACAAGTTGTAGTTAAAAAAAAAAGTTGTGTTTCTTCTTTTATTACTCTGTATCCATAGCTGACGTGTAGCTGGCAAAACGTTTTAGTAAATCTTTATAATTAATAAAACTACTTACTTAAGATCGTTATAATGGTGAAAATTTTAATAAAGACATTTAATATCAAATGCAATTGCTACTGCTATCATAGACATTAAGAAGGCCAGACGCCGCGTCGGTTAAAGCAAAAAGTATTTACCAAAGTTATTGCAAAAATAAGTATTTAGAAAACCAAGGGTTCTTTATCAAATTACTGCAGTGAAGTACTTACCTATTCACATGTATCAGTAAAAAAAGCAGCAGCTGGCAGAGGAATGAAAATGAATTTCTTTAATGGCTTTACTATTATAATGAATGCGGCAAAAGCATTAAGTACGTATTGCGGAAAATTAAAATGTAGTGCGGAATCAAACTAATTAGTAGTCCTGTGTAATTACGTATGTGCCAATTTTACCAGTGGCCTGTCCTGGCCTGGGGAAACCCTCCAACTTAAAATAATACCTAAATTATATGTTGGCGTAAGTACTTTATTGCAACTAATAATATATTAGCCATCGCCCTTTTCTACAGTACTGTACCAACTGTAGAGGCTGTATGTGGGACTCGGAGTAAACCCGTTCCCCCTTTACCCACTAAACATCCTCTCCGGGCTGACTGCCCATGGTGCATTTCGGTGACGACTCGGACTCGCCCGTGAACATTTCACCGGGTCGTCGCCTACGCCTACCCTTGCGGGCCCAGGGGTGCACCGTTAGAACCTGTCCGTTATCGGCATCGTCAATGGACCGTCGGTTTTAGATATCACCTACCATCGAACGCAATGCTCCTCGCTCGAAAAAGTGTCTTTTGTCTTGGATGGAACTCTATACAAAATTAAAGCCTACATTTCTACACTTTGTCCCCCACTCAAAGGTCTAAGACACCTGGATATGCCGCAAGGTAATTCTTCGGTGGGGACTCCAGCGTAAACATAAGGCACCATGATCTAGCACAGCCACTGCTGCGCTTTCCCGCTTGACACCACCAAAAACGACTAGCACCACAACCAATCGTGGACCTAGAAGGCCCACAATTCCCAACCACAAAAGTGTCCACTTGCCGAGAAGGCCCCACCAACCACGACTATAAAGCCTCCAACTTCCTGCTCCCAGTCAACTCCGCAGACCGGAGAAGTTCCCGGAGATCTAATAGTTGGTAAAGATCCTTTTTTGTTAGAGTTTATCCAACATCAAACTCGATATGAATAGGTACCTAGTGTTAATTTAATACTGACCCCAATGAAAGTAGCACTTATATATTTTTATATAACGATTCTTGCTAATAAACTAATTCGCATAATAAGAGTTTGATTAGAGTCATTCCCTAGAGAGTCTGTCATCAAATTATCTAGATTATATCAATATCTGCGACAACACCAGCGGGAATGAATGCAAAGCCTTGATGTGGGGCTACAACTCTAACTTTCCTAATAATTGAATTTTAACCATGAAACAAAATTACCTTTATTAAGCCACGCACACTACACTTATTCTGTAGTAATATTAACCCAGCGATGAGTTAATTATAGAGACAAGTAGTGTTGTTTTACATCAAAGGTGCTGAAGGTAGAAAAGGGGTATCCTATTGTCACTTGTATCTGAAAATCTTAAAATAGCGTTATTTTTTATCAATCTATACTAATATTATAAAGCTGAAGATCGTCTATATAGTGTCTCCTCTAAACTATAAAGAGTAAATACCCCTATGAATGACCTTCGATTGGAAGATGACACGTCTCCTACCATTTCAATTACATAATGCTATCACTTGATTTAAACGGTGTAAGCTACACGAAGGATCACTTTAATTTAAACATCGCACACCATTACAAACCTTTGACGACAAGCTTCGTTAGTGAACAAAGAATCCATATGAAAAATGAATTCAACACTCATACAATCAAACCATCTATTAAAATATATGCAACTTAAAATTATATCAAGCTCCAAACCGCACGCTGTATTCATGGCCCTATCATAAAGCTACAGTGTCACCCTCCTCGGTGAGCCATTTAAACTCGCCTTTGACAGTCGACCCACTTCCAAGATTTCAGCATTTTTCACTCCCGCCCTGTTTGTGTTATAAGCATTATGACAAATTGTGCCAGATCAAGTACAACTTTATTGTTATTTCCATGAAATGAATTTGGAATCTACGGAGATAAGTTGGAAAAAAGATAAGGTACCAAATGTGAGGGATTGTTACTAAATTTTGTTGAGATGATATACCTATTATTTTAAGTTACTGCTATAATCTAAATTGCCACCTTGCCGGCAATCTTTAACCACTGCTTATTATAAAATATTAATATTTGAAACTTCTTGCGAAGCATAGAATTACAATATAACTTATTTATTAAATAGCTTAACTTAGCTTATAGCTTAACCATGGAACACTACTGTTGGCAAATAATCCACACAAGAGTATGACTCAGAGGAAAGTTTAATTTATGAACAACGGCGCAACCAACTTGATCGCAATCTTGCGAAAAATTGAGTGTTTTCGCACCACAATCTGTCACTTTTCAATATCGATTAAAAACCTGATTTATTGATTTCAGCACGACCGATTACTGGCTTCCTTTTAATATTGATGACAATAATTATTACTATTCTGTTTTTGAAGAAATAATATAAAGTTTAATTATTTTTGATAATTAAATCTACGATTTTTCTTCATGAAAACATTATTTAAAATAACTATTCGCCGTGTTTCAAATAATCGAATAATGCTAAATACTGACTAATCATTCTGAGGGCCTAAATACCTTACAGAAAATTATAACTTAATACATTATATATTGTAGTATTGTGTTCATGCGAATAAGGTCGCTTGACGTCATTGGCATAAGGAGACTTTTCTACTTTGCTGTCTATTAAGCTAACCCTTGACTTTGTAGGGAATAACGCAAAATTAGCGCCCTAAGTAATAGTAGTAGCGATATGAGAAGTATGCGGATTGCCATCGTTTGTTGTATATTAAAAAGTTATTAAATATATAAAAGATAGCTCTATAAATAAAAATTGGAATTAATGAATTTGATAATGAATATTTTAAATTAAAAAAAAAAGTTACACATATTAGTGACATTTACGATGGTGACGTCATTCGGTCTTGGCTATTGCGAGTAGCGATAGAATTTAGTTGGATTTCGACTGTTATCTTTGTTGTTCAGAACTCCATGGTGACACCGCTGTCAATGGTTTTCATATAAAAGGTTCCCTATATGACACGTCGGGGTAATGAAGAAACTTACTGACTAGCCAGTCCAGCTGCCTCTACCTTGCTTTAAGATGAATAAAAAAATATAATAAAATACGTTTATAGAATCGTCAAAAGTGACGCGTCTAAATAAATTGTTTGATTGGTTAAAAGGAGAAAGAGTAAATTTTGTGTCCGATTTACTCTACTAATTTCAATCGTAATTAAGACATTGCGGTATTATCAATTTAAGCTGAATCACACGCAAGCCGCAAGGTCGGTTGATTGTCACTGACCTGGTGTGAACTAGAAATTATCCCGCCTACGACCTAGGCGATATTAGGAGTGACACAATTGCGGAATGTTTCCCGTTCAAATGGATAAATGTTTCATGTTGACGCTCATTGACGCGTACTACGTCTCTATATATCTAGGGCCTTACTAACAGTCATTGTAGTAATAAGTATATACTTACAGGGTTTTCTTTATATTGCTACACTCATTAAATCTATCTCGGTTATTTATATTATTTCTTTGATATACGAGTCATAGAAACAAAATATTTTTTTTATATGTTCAAGTAATAAGAAAGTTACATCCTGTAATTTAAATAGTAATGATCAGTTTTTATAAAATATCCAAATATTGTTGAAAGCTTGCCGTATTTGTTCAAAACCATAACTCTTGTACTGATATTATTAACATTAAAGACCTCACCAATTACAGTGGTAAAAGCTTCTTATAGCTAGACGTGTTTTGTCACTTTCCACATACGACAGTTTGAATTAGTACAAAAGCAGATAACACTTTCTGTTACTCAACAATTGTTATTATTAAAACCAGAAATTTAAACTTTCAAAATAAGTAGCACCACAAAAAATGCTTTCTTGAAAATTCCAAGACCATTCCATAACAGCCAATCAACTTTGTGGAACTAATACCCCTAGAACCGCTTTGATCGAGTTTGTCGTCAACTATAACATTATATGGAAGAGACAGCAACGCCGCAATTGTGAAGTGTTGGAAACGAGGTTTTATATATGTGATGAACCCAACTAGCGAAATATCTCGATACGATAGACACTCGCACTTAGGGTACAGTTTTGACTGCATTAAAAATGTGAATAGATTGTGCAGTCCGTTTGCAGTATAATTAAGAGTTAGTGTAATAGAAACTATATTATAAATAACCAAGAAAAACAGATAGATAATATTTATATTATAAAAATATAATAAATATCTAAATAAATATACAAACATCCATGACTCTTGAACAAATACTCATACTCATCATACAAATATTTGCCTGTACCAGAATTCCAACCCGAGACCTCTAGTTAAGAAGACAGAGCTACAGACCATTCGACCAGATGATCGTCGAATTGTATGAAAAGCTACCACTTTGTTACAGTTTAATCTACCCTTAAAAGAACTTATAGAGATCTTTTTCTGTCTTAAAAAAAAAATATATATAACTAGCTCACACCTTTTAAATACTCATAAGAGAAATCTATAGTTGCAGTTGTTACCAATTTCATTATTGTTCCAAGAAGAAAACCAACTTTGGCTATCACCTGTCCCGCTGAGATTTAAACTAACAACATTTCTCACTTGGATGGTGTAGTAATTCCGTCTGAAATCCTCGGTTCATTTCCCGCGGGCACTATTCTTCAATCGCTCGCTTAAGCCTTCATCTTGCGCCTGCCGATATCAGAACGATGTTGAACTGAATTCACATGTGATAGGGTTGCAAGTGCAAACTTACAACCAATCGTATTAACTGAAAATCTCTTTAAAGCATTCCCATGAATTATTTTCTTTTTACATTTCTTAATGTACATCATCTGACAACGTCAGAATAGTGTTTTGATCGCGCATACTAATGTAAGCTTCAATGGAATAGTATGTTAAAGTAAGTTTCAATAGAATTGTAACATCTTTATCGTGTCTGTCGTCAGGTGTCAAATTCTATGAAATCAGCAGGGCCTATGATAGTATTGGAAACTACATTTTATAAATCGCAATGACAAACGTCTTGCTTCAATTGAAACAATAAGGAGTTCTGATGGCAAATGGTCATCGTATCCAATATGCGTTTGCCATACAAAAAATTTTAAGGGTAATATTACCTCATTAGTCTTTCATCTGTGACCCAGACATTGTTCTTCCTAAGTATTTACAGAGGAAAGAGCTCTTTAAGTTCTCAATGAGCTTATTATGAATTTATCGTTTTAACTAAAAAAGTTTAAAATAAATACAATCATATAGTAAAAAAAGGCGATTGACTTGACCTATTCCATTCGAATCGATTCATCGTTTGATATAAGCTACAGTAGCGCCAGCAACCGGTCTAAAAGGAATAAAAATAATGCATCAGTTTTTGGCGCGTAAAGGCGGGGTCGGTTGAGTGCTGTATATTTATTTCATATAGTGTGTTATAGTTTAGTTTTATGACAAAAAGGATCGTTAAATCATGCAATATGTGAAATACATCATTCACCGTTGATTAGTGACTCACGTGAGATTTTTCGGTGTTTCATTTCCATTCAGTCATTTGTAGGGTAAGTTAATTTATTTAACAACATTTAATGATTTCATTCTCATTTACTTATCATTTCATCGCAATAATTATCATAACATTCCATTTTCAAAAATTATCTCATCATTAACAAAATAGCGGGGTCTACCATGAGTCGCCGAAAACTCCATGGGGCAAAGGACTACATTGCTTCCTGCAAATTATCCTGGAGTCACAAATAAAGATAAAAACTACATTAATGAAGATATGGCTTAAAGGTCTTAGTTACCAGGCTAAATAATTGGAAAAATAATAATAAAGCAACATGATTGGTCGAAAGATCTCCCGCGCAAATCAAGATTTGACAGTCCATAAGGGATCTAAAGATGGCCATATCGAGGACAATCAACATAACAAGACCAATGTAGTTGATATGTTTATAAGTTCATGCTCAATAATTTTTATATTTTGTTATACGTACTAACACGTAATTCCGTACCTGTATTTGAGCATGAATGTGCAATTAATATTTATTGTAATAATTGTAAGCTGAAGTTTAATAACTTGGCAGCAAATTACACTATGCTATCTCGTAAAGGAACTACTAGATAACTAAAATTGTTAAATTGACATCTTTTAAATATAATACTGGCTATTATAATGTGTTATTATTTATTTGCGGCACAATCTACACTATGAATTGATTTAATTTATCGGTATTCCTCAGAAAAATATTGTCGAAATCCAAAAAAATTGTACCTAATTAAACTTGAAAGGTATGACTATATATATCATTACAATCTGTTTTGTGAATGATGTAACTTATTTATTTATAGTTAAAAACTATTTTTCCATTTAAAAAG
This sequence comes from Acentria ephemerella, assembly GCA_943193645.1. Classification (NCBI taxonomy): domain Eukaryota; kingdom Metazoa; phylum Arthropoda; class Insecta; order Lepidoptera; family Crambidae; genus Acentria; species Acentria ephemerella. The sequence goes on from OW971894.1 coordinate 1,960,831, forward strand.
TTGTTTCTAAGGTCCTCACAGGCTCTTTAATGTCTAGTTTGACATCGATTACACATACCAATTTGATATGGGTAAGTTGAGCTACACTCGTATTTGATTTTAATTCTTGCCATTTAGGGAAAACTTACAAGTTAAAGATGAAAGTTTAATGATAACCTTTTTAGGTAGACCATTTTCTAAGCAATCCGCGACAACCCTATGATCTTGGTTGATGGGTCCAATTACAACACAGCAGTTAAAGTCCACGTCGACATGACACTCAACGTCGCACGCGACGTGTCCCAGGCAGTTTTGTTGTCGCGCGCCGATTGCCTCGTTACATGACATGTTTTTGGTAAATGTCAGTCCTCTAATTAGCGAGACCGCGTCACGAGATCTTTTTCAACATCTTAATGAGCGAGGTTATTGTTTATTACTATACAATGTCATAGTAATATTCTGTCCTTTTTAATCATACTAGTTTACAATAAGACAAACAAAAATTACGTGTTTTGATTAACACTATAATTTAGTTTTGTTTCATTATGGCGCAGCCTAATGATTGATAATGGTTTACATTTTAAATTTGAATATCACGGACAGCCAGCCAGTTCCTCAGTAGTTGAGGAGTTCTGACGTAGTACGCTTACCGCTTCCATCTTCGGCCTATCTTCACTTACCATCAGGTGAGTTTAAGGAGAGAGAGAGAGATCCAAGAGCTAACCCGTCAGCAGTAAAAATAAAGAAATAAAATTCAATATGAATAAATAATCAGTTAGAAAGTTGCGAACAAAACTGCTCAAGTTAAAAATTTTAAATTAGTTTAGGAAAGATGTTGGCGCCTGTTCCATTGTTTTTTGTTCTTTTATCTTAAGTAAACCCAACTTTAAAATTCACAAAGTAAAAGAAATTATTGCAAATTCATATTTTATTTTTTATACTGTATAAATTCATCAGTTTGCAAGTCACCCAAGGAACCCCTATTTCTTGCTACAAAATGTGTTTGTTAGATGTCCCGCTAATTATGTTAATCCCATGACAAAGACTGCGTCACTATAACGTCATTACCTTGTTGTAAAGTTATGAGCAGGGACGACTTTTATATTCATATTGACCTAGTGACCTTTGCATTACATACAATCTGCCAAAAACGCCATCTATGAAAAGTAAACCAAAATAGCTTATAAATATTAAATATTATTAAGCATGTCGTTAGGATATACCCTGTTATTTTCTTTGTAAATCGAACATAATTTAGTAAGATATATATCTTACCACTTCATCCATTTTAATATACATATAAACGTAAAACTGTAACGTATCGTATTAAGATATATAAAAGTCTCTTTCGGTTGGGATCATAAAATATTAATAATGTGTTTTCACATTTCACCGTTTCTATTCCCAGTTCAAGCAGGCAAAAAACTAAGTTTTAGCTAAGTGTGTACACTTCGCTAAATATTTTTATATTATTTGTTTTGATTAAATGTCACAATTATTAACACAACTATGCATGTAAAAGCATAAATTTCAAAGATATTTTTAGTTTTGTCAATACATTTTTGCAGCCACTTCCTTGCTTGTGATGTCACAAGCAAGGTCATTTCCGGACGTATTTTGGCGAATTGTTAAAAAAAAACTCATACTTATTTCAAAAAATACTGATTCAGGTATGCAGTGTGAAATATGTGTGATTTGAATGTGTGATTTACATTGTGAAATGAGTGAAATTTATTATAGACTACTGTCTTTAAAAACTAAAAATATGTCAAAAACCGTTATATAATAGCAATGGACTTTTTCGTCTTATATACATAGTGTTAAGGATGATCTAGATTATTCCGAGACTACTTACGCCATCATCGTGATCTAGATAAAAAATTGAAAGAAGCCTGTGAAAGAAAACGATCTTCTTGACTATTGATCTCCACTACAAGTAGACGTGTTTATATACAATTTATATTCTTGAGGGTTATCTGGTCGAGTGGTCAGTACCCCTGTCTACTTAGCCAGAGGTCCCGGGTTTGAATCAGATATTTGTATGAGTACGAATATTTTTTCACGATTCATGAACGTTTGTTAGTTTTACTATAATTATCTATATATCTCTGTTATCTAGTATTAATAACATAAGCTTTCAATGATGCTTATTTTGGGCTAGATAATAGGTGTGAGTGTGAGAAACATTATAATTATTATTTATTGTACCAAAAATTTCAAATACAGTCAATATACCGATACTACATTGTACAAGGGTGGCTTTATCCCTAAGTAACTATCTCTTCCAGACAACCTTTGGGCGGAGAGGATACACAACAACAACAGATGAGTGAATATTTATACTAATAGGAAGTAGGAGAGATGACACAAAAAATATAAGATTTTTTTATAAGGACTAAGGATTAAGGGCGATGCATACAATAAATACACTTACAAATTTAGCAAGAGTTTAATAAAAAAATGCAAAATAAAAATATCTCCAAATATTGAGCCTTACACTATTTCCTACATCCAAATATACATTACATTACACGCACTCACACAATCAGGGTACTGTCATGGTCGAGGACACGCTATGGGGGTTACAGTTACAAGTATTACAAAATAGTCCGACCAAAAATTGATACTTCAAATATAATGCACACCCTGTGAATTTTAAATAACCTTAAGGTTTATGTAATCACTATTATTATTCCAATAAACACCACACAGATGCAACTACAGGAAAATATCCTGGATAATATATGTTTCTCGTTTATAAATTAAGTAAACTATATTGAAATTTACAAACTAAAAGATTTTTTGTAACTAAAGTCGTGTGCTGTTTAATAAGATACGACATGTATTACATTGTTTTTGAAAGCAACACGTGTCTCTTGCTATTGCACTTTCTAATTCAATTATTAGCTGAGTGATTTTCACGATTATAAAATTTATGCGTATTTTAAACCATTGCCTTTTCATATATGTGAGTAAATGATATCTGTATTCTAAGTTTTAAAAAACGAATAAATAATCAATAACTTTTATAAAATCGGTTAGGAAGCAGCTGTTCCTAAAAACTACTTCTGACATTCATTAAAGATTTAAATTGAGCACACCCTTTCAACTGTCATATTATTTAGCATCTGTTCTTATTATACTCATATTGAGAAAACAAGATATCCAGCACTTAAATTTAGATTTATAGATGTCAATATAAGGCCGATCAAATAAACTTCGTTGAAGTTAAATAAAATCAATTGAAATGAATTTGTATTCTAAATGCAAAAAAAACCTATGAACAATCATGAAGACCACTACAACATACTCAAAAATATAGTTAAGTTACTTGGTTGGTTGCATCTGTGTAGCATTTATAAATCTAAAAAATATTGGACATGAATTAATAACTTAAAATTATTCATATCTAGATTAGAATCAATATCAGCAGATCATTATCAGTCCAGTTACAAATCTTACATTAAACATCCTTGCTTTGGTCAGACTTATGTATAGTTTGACTACGCCAATTTTGTATACAAATATAAATTATAAAAAATTATTGGCACTATGTTTCCAAATGGTTACAAATGAATATTCCATAATTATAGTATGCGTAGAGAGGGCTAACGGAGAGGACTACTATGAAAGATTTTGTATTCGATTCAATCAAAATTTATTGTCAATTCACAACTTGGTGTGGAATTTTTTCGATAGGTCAGAAGTTTAATTTGTGCTATAAAAAGATCATGAAAATCATGTTGACGTAATCTGTGCGAATTCAGCACAATCATTATAAATGATAATTCTGTTAAAATGATCTAAAACACCTTCGCAGTGTTATTTTTTATCTTACGGTGCGTTTTTTAAAGACTACGTATGTATATGCAATAAAAAATGTTATGGATAAGACTACATCCTTTGAGGCTTAAATTCATTTCTTGTGGAAAACTACATATAATACACACTCAATACAACGCTTCCCGTTCAAGGTCGTTCGTTCGTGACCTCATCCACATATTTATTTTACACTAGTTCTGATTAGCTTTCATATCGTTTACCAAATGTGCGACATTTTATAAATATATTACATACGGTGATAGCTTAGAGCTGTTACTTGATATGAATGTATGTGCGACAGTTTGCAGCTTATTACCGTCAACAAATCAACTTGGACTTTATGTAAATAATTAATTAAATGTGAGCGTCAACTCTGTTGTTAGCACTTTTCAGATCTATAAGGCAGTCCCTTTCGTTTGCTCGTCCTCATTGAAAGGGATTTATCTTGAAAAAAGAAGTTTAACAACAGAATCAACAAATTGCAATATTAAACATAGTTATAGTGTTATTTATTGTAAATAACTATTACAGCGTAAATAAAAAATAATATAGAAACCTTAACTACAAAATAAATGTTTGATACGTCTAGTAATTTTTAAGACTGTGTAGGATAACTTTTGACTAGTTAATTAAATTACATTTATTAGTAATATTTTAAGTAATTAATACATAAACACTGATAAATTTCGACCCTTTTGTCCTGCTCACGCATGTGTTCGAGGGAGAGGTAAATAAAACTAATACTAAGGGCCTTTTAAAACGGAAAATTAAATAAATTTCTAAATACTTTCTCTTCTAGTCACATTTATCGTTTCTCTAAAAGAGATTGTTTTATTAAGCATAACATCATTTTAAATCGATTGACAAGGAGAACTTCACGTTAAATTCTCAAAATTTCAACGTCTTAAATAAAGAATTTACAAGTTGACAAGAAAACAAACTCTTTGGCGTTTTGAGCAAAACGTTGTGTTTCTTATGGCATCACTAGCGATACTACGATACAGTACTTCTACTTAATTGTGTATCGGGAATTATGTTAACATTGCACATGAAACTACGCTTTGTCCAAACAAGGATAAAGTCTTAAATTATAATAATACCGAACACAAAAATTGAATAAATTTGCTATAGTCCTTCGAGTTTTACGAAATAGCTTTTTAATTGCAAATCTTAATACTTTGACTTTTTGACATATATCTGTTGGCCAATGTTATGAGATTAACGCCATTTAAAATAATGAACACAATACCCGATACTATCATATAACGGAGTTGTGTGTCCTTACGATATAAGTAAAAACTAGATATAAATACAAATGTATAAATGAATGCATTTCATATGACTGTGCTAATATTATGAAACTTAAATTATTTCTATCTCCGAATACTTGTCTTAATTAAATCCATTATTCAATACCGATGCCTTACAAGAGATACGATATGACCACGATTTCGTTGTGCTCGAACTAAATTTAATTTAAGTTCAGTACTACTCTTTCAGTACAATACAACCAAAAAAGACAGATGATTTGATATTTGACGTTTCTAAAATGACGACTCACAAGGATTTTTGGCTTCATTTAAAGCGCATCATCATAACTAGCTTGTGGTTACGAATAATCGAAATTTAATTTATAGTCCGCGCACAACGAAATTAGGGCCAATGTCTATAAAAACAGTTTTAGAATTATTTTCCGTCAATAGCGAGAGGTAATATGTACGTGTTTACATATCTACGTATTAACAGATATATATTACAAAATATATCCAATATTTATATAAAAAGCAAAACTGAGCATTTTGTGAGCTGAAAAATAATAATACACATTGTTTTAATAATTTTCCCAATTTAATAGCTTTACAGAGTATATGTACGAAAATACAAAAGAGAAGGATTAAAAGATATCCTGTGGTGATGGTAATATATTTTTTCGAACACTAATAAATATTTCCACTTATGACGTCACTAATCCTCGCCGGCAGGATTTCACACCGTTTACGATTAGTGACTGATGTCACACACTTAATTTGGTAACAAAATCTATGTTAACTATACAGCATAAAACTATCTACTGCCAACTCTGTCATTTTGTATCTAGAATATAATGGTATGAGCAAATTTTATACATTCTCACGTCTAGAAAAAGACAACTTGATGACACATTCTTGGATCGGCAATCGTTAGCACCAACAATAATAATGTCTTCCAATTTGAATTAAGAATGGAATAGATTTTTATTTCTCACAAATATGGAGATAGTATATGCAAATGGGTTAGGTTATACCAAAGACTTTTGGTTAGGTTATATCAAAGACTAACTTAAAAGGCCATCTGGTCGAGTGGTCAGTGTCCTGTATGATAACCCAGAGGTCCCGGGTTCGAATCCCGGTGTAAACAGATATGATGAATAGGAACGTTTGTTCACGAGTCATGGATGTTTGTATGTTTATTTAGTATATTTCAAATATGTATATACATTTCTTCGTTATCCATAACACAAGCTCTTGATGATGCTTATTTTGTGCTTGTCAGTTTCAATTGCAGTGTGAGGAAAAGGGGGCTCACCTCCACTTAACGAGGAGCCCAAAAGGAAGTCGTTTTCGTCGCACAATATTAGTACCCTGGACGAATGTAGGCAATAAAGGAGCATGCTTTGTTTTAGTCGGTTCGAGTCCGACATAGCTCACCCCCCGGGTTGTTAGTATGCGTGGGCATTGACAAGAAACAAAGTGCCAGATAAGTGTAATGTGAAAAGAATTATTATTATTATTACGGCTTATTGAAGAGTATTTTTTATTTTTTTATTAGTACTTACATTTTGATTGCAACATAGTCCGAATCAGAATATCGATTATTTTCTCTAGAAACATGTCCTTTGCTAGTCTTCAAGTTAAGTATAGTTTAAGTATATTTAATTCACAGCTCATCCATATTGGTCAATCTATTCTACTTACAAAATTTCAGCTTGGGCATAGTCTAATAGAATTAGCATTGGGTTGTTATAATCTATAATTATTTTATTCTGAGCAATTTGTGGTGTAATTTAAACATAAATTTTAAATTAAACATTTAATAGACTGAACCAAACTGATCCGAAAGTATTCTAAATATTTAAGTTCTATAACCATTTATTTATTGTTTCCTTGAGAGTTGTTCCTTGAACCTATAGACCCGTATCATAAAAATCAAGAACATTTACTTTCTGATTTGGCGGTTTTGATTGAATGCTCACTAAATTAGTAACTTTAATAAAACTTTTTATAATAAATTTTTACTTCCAGTAAAATTGGCTAACTTCAATATTTAGGATACTTTCCCTCCGGGAGCATAGGCTTGGTTGCCCTGTATATGACATAAATAATTATTCGAATGAAATTAAAAATGTCATAAGTTATATAACTAGAGAAAATTGAGTATTTTAATATTAAGCCATTGCTTATATTATAAATATCAACAATACAAGTCGTGAACTTACTTTACCATAATTTTTTCATTAAATAAAATAAATAATTATATTACAATATAATAAAATAGCGTCTTTGTAAGTATCTAAAGTATTTAAATAAAATATTTTATAATACTAAGTTTACTCGAAAAAAAGATTTTTTTTAAATATGGATTTAAATTGCAGTATAAACGTGTCTTTCGAATCATTTTGAACACTGTCATTGTGAAGCAATACGAGAGTACATCAGTTTTTGTTTATAAATGTATAAAATTCAATATAGTGTTGTCAATTTTATACTAGAAAATACGTTTATTACATATGAGGCTGTATTTTTGTATCTTTATTTTTTATTATAAAACATTGGAAAATTATTTTAATTTACATTGTAAAGAAGTTTAAGCAAGTGCTGCTATTTACGTAAAAATATAGAAATGTTATTTCTACCCTTGGTACACAAGCATATATAACATTATCATAATAATATATTCACAAAAATGCCCTCAATTAGAGATTTGACTGTACACTAGCCCCTTTACACAATAAGATGTTTTTTTGAAATCAATAATACATTTAAGATTTAAGATTTTATCAATATTTTTTTAAATAATTAACTAAAATTTTAACCAGATTTTTGAAATAATGACATTGTTTCTGCTCACCTTACTTTGTTTTGTAGTATTTAAAAAAGATTCTTGAAATATTAATACTCATCACATTAACGAGAAGACTGGTTATACAAGAGGTCTAGTTTTTTATACTGAGATCTATTGAATAAGGGTAATATGTATTTAGAATGAACCCTCAATTCAATATTTTTGTCATACTTAATTCATTCATAAAGCCACGCCTCTCCAGATTAAGCTTTAAATAAACTCCTATACAAGGGCTAGCAAAATATACGAGAAAAAGCTTATTATTAAAAAAACCCTTAAACCTCCATTAAGAGAGCAGTAAGAGATCTAGTTTTGTCTAAAATAATTTTTGTTTCGAAATTATTGAATTAGGACGGAGGTATGGTTACGGTTTATATCTCATGATAATACGTAGGTTTAAACATTAATTTTAATAACTGGTTATTTGAAAAGTTAGATGTTATTAGAAAGAATATGAATAATTTAATTCTTTTAATTGAATAAAACAAGGATTATTCTAAATATTAATGAGCCTCTAAATTCATGTCATAATAATGGCGAAAAACATTGGAAATTATGAAATTTAGTAGCTAAAGATCAATTCTATCAATAACTAATATAAATATGAGAATCAGTTAATAATAAATAATATTTAAATACAGAATTATGAGGTGCATTAATATTAGAAAAATGTAATAAGTCTCATCGTGTAAACGGACCTTACAGAACTTGTAAGCCTCATGGTGTAAATAGCCCTAATAGTGGACCAACAATACTTTCAAATATGATTCCGCCTTATAAGTTTGATTAATCGATTACAATAATCGAAATTTGAATTGATAATAATACATGTCAGTTTCTTCCATACTTTTTAGAATTTTGTATGATTGATATTACATTCCTCGATATAAGAGTGATTAATATATGACAAAGTACTAAAAAGTATTGTTATTAGAGGTTTATTACTAAGATATTTGTAAAAATTGCACTTCATACCGACTCACTGGTCCCACTCAGATTCGTCGACACCCTCCATGTTATCTTGTTCAAGTTTCAAATCTACTTGCATTTTAGCGCTCATGGATTTCAATATCTGTTGGAATAGTAATAGATTATAACGTTCATTCCGAAAATATTAAAAAATCAGATAATTATTTAAAAAAAAATATATAAGTATTTGTCGTAAATTATTAAGTAGTAACTCACGTTTTCTTGTTTCTCTTTAGCGTCAAAAGGAACGTGTGACCGTATGAGGTCAGGCTTTGGCTTCTGTTGCGGCTTCTCACGGCTGTCACGCGACACCGGCGATGGTGTCGAGTGCGCGGACACTGTTCACAAATTATAACAATTAAAACAAATAAGCAACCATACTTCTATAAGACAGTCTGTTTACAAATCCTTTTGAATGCTCGAGTGCATATAATTTATTTCTTGAGTCTATTAAGCCAGGGTCCAGTGACCTTTAAGATATTTAACCAGACGTTTTATATTCAATACTTTGAAATGTGACAAGTCCGTAGTGTCTGGGTAATATACGTATCAATACTTAAGCATCAATAAGAAAAATAAACTATAATAACAAATGTTGTATATTGTATATTTAAAATTGTGAATGCTGACTGCTAATTCAAAACCGATATTTTCTCCACTGCTACTTCGGATTAATTCTAATAGATGACATTAGTAGTAGGGTATAGGTGATACATAGTAAATCGTGTAAACTAGTTTAGGTGTATATTTAATCATGCTTATAGTTCATTACCTGCTTTATGTATATTTTTTAATATGCTTTAATAGGAATGTTTAAATTTATTGAAAAGACACGTTTATGCACATTGTATAATGTGTTCATTTCAAATTCCCATAACTTTCAGCTTTATTCAGACCAACTATATAGACTATAGTATTGAAATGGTTGGTATTATTTTATTAAATAAGAATTTTATTTTCGTTATCTTTTACAAATTTTGATAGTAAAACACACACGCAAACACGCAGACATACTTAAATCATTACTTAGGCACCTACACCCACTAAATAGCATCGTTTAAAAGCCCTTTTGTTTTTGATATAACTATATTAAATATTTTTTTTTACTTTTATTTATATAGTTTTAAACTAAAGGCTCAGTCAAGAAGTTTCGGAATAGTTCGATAACAAACACTGTTGCACCAGATATTTATATACTGGACTAGCGCCCAGTAATATAGGGCAGTGTGATGTATATGTTTTAAATTTTATACTATGTAAAGATAACTCACATGGCTCCATTCCCGGCGGTTGCAAACTAACAGTCTTCGGGGGTACATTCTTCCCGCTGAGCCACTCCCGTCCGGACAGCCACGGCTCCCACGTCACCAGGGTCGGGGGGAACAAGTCATCTTGGAATAACTCGCTCTAGAATGTGACATAACATGATGAATATACAGAGGCATCTTGTATACCACCAGACACTCGACAGCATTCTTGGTTAATGTGTCGCAGCCTAAGAGACGGCTTGCTTAATACTTATATCGTTCTGTATATATTTGACTCATATTTGGTTGAAAGAAAAAAAAGGAAAGTTTTTATACATATAACGTATACTTTATCTAGCTATATCTATAAAATTGTTTCTAATAGATTATAAAGATAATTCATTAGTAGAATTATTAAAATTTTAATTAAATATTTATCTATCAAAGAAAGTCATTCTTCTAGTCATTTTTTTCTGTATTATATTCTAAAGAATATACCCCGCGGTATGCGAAATTGAACCTTAATGCTACACGATAGAATTCTTAGTTAGCCGGTATTTTTCGGTGGTTAACACCATTAGGAAACTGTATTGTATTTAGTGAACCGCCTCTTATTTAGCCATAGAATTCATTGCCTAGCTTTTTTAGCTAACAACTTTTAGCTAACCACGCCGTTTAACTATAGTTTGGGTAAGATAATTTGAAATATAACATAATGTTTAACAGATATTTGTAGTCCTGAAAAGTCGACAATAATGTAATTATGATAGTTATTTCATTTTTCCACTTCCCGCTGTAATACTTTCTTGGGTACAAGTCTGCGAGAAACACCAGAAATATCAGCTACTTACCGACGCCATCTTAACTGTTGAGGTTTCTGCATCAAGTGACAGAAAATAGATAAATGTTTCGACTGGGCAACTCGTTAAATGTTATTGAACCAGCCCCCCTTATTTTCTAACTCTGAATCTATCGCTATCGCTTTCATATTGACACGCGCCATATTTCCATTGCCGCTTAACTCTTATTCATTGTAACGTCTCGCTTTAGAACGCAGTAATGATTTTACAGCAATCGATATGAATATAAAGTTACACAATAAGGTCATTTGGCAATTGATTTACTATCTTTCAGGCTGCTGGTTGAACGGCAATATTTACTAAAAAAAAGTCTAAAAAGGCTGTCAATTGAAAAAATGAATAAAGTTGGCTGCGTATTATTTACAAAATATCCCGACATTACTCATGTCGTCTTCTTTCATAATGCGGGCAGAGAACGGAATGCTAGCTACGGTCTTCTCTACTGCATATAAACTTAGTCCTTTCAAAACAGATTCTCAATTCCAGTTTTTTATTGGAAAAACCATCTGAATAAGTATAGCCCCATTTAATTACATAGTAAAAAGGTCGAAATATTTATATTTCGACCTTTGTCCTTTGGATGAGTACTTTTTACAGTAACGTATACGGATATAATGAAAAACAAACATTCAGTTATCATTAATATATCAGTAAATTACCTTTATCCTGGGCACTGTGAATGATAATGGCTCGATATTGCCGTTTGTAAGTCGAAGTGCTCGTGCGAATTCAACCTGCAATTAAAAAGTTTAGCAGTGAAGGACTGAGTCGATAAGAAAAGCTCGATTATGTAAACGAGATATAACGAAGTATTTCCTTTCCTTTATATGAAAGCTTGTTCAATGAAAATGTATAAAATGTCGTTTTTGTATCGGCTGAGGCGCGTTTCTCATACACTAATTACTAAGAACATAAGTTAGCTCTTATGCCGTCGATCTCGAAGCTTATCAGCATCCCTTTTAATTCCAAATAAGTTTGAGAAACTTTTACGTAACATCGTAACACTACCAAGCCAATCCAAAGTAACAGTTGTTACGGCAAACGCTTTCGACCACCAACCTACATTGGGAAGGACGGTAGTTTTATGGCCCAAACTTCTCGTGTGACTCCTATAAAGTGGAAAGTATATAGGCAGGCGATGACTACACTAGTGGCAAATTGAGGCACAATTTCTTGAAAATTACCTTTGTGGAAAAATTCCTTCGTCTCATTATAGCAATTTTCTTCTACGATTGTAATGAAAGTGTTCGAAGATTTTTAATTTATTAGAAACGCAACATAATCAAAACTTTTGTTAAAAATCGAATTCATCTCTTTCGGTTACCTTTTCTACGGCCACAAGGTTCTTCTGAAGAAAACAGATGCCTTGATGCAACGTGGCAGCACGATGATGCGACAAGGCACAAAGGTAAGGCGCCTCGCATGTCACCTCGTAACAGTAGATCGTTGAATCACCCTGCATTGAAGATTAGCTGGCTTATCATCACGTAAAGGACCTTTTATACTGTGTCCAAGTGACCCAAGGGTTTTGATATGTTAGACTTATCCGTTTTAAGGACTTAAGAACTTATCCGGACCTGATTATTCACAATCGGAATCATCTAGGCATAATATCGAAGGGAGCTTCCGTCACAAAAGGGCAGCAAGCGCGGTGAAAGTACGAGTCTATCTAGTCATATAGTAAGGAGGTAACTACTTACACACATACACAATTATATAGTGTTGGGTATGATTTATTTAATAATTGAATAGGGCCACGCTGATATTTTTACTTTGACAGAAAAATCAAACAGTTACTTTATAAATGGATGTTGATTTTACAATACAAAATTAACTTAATAAGGCGCAATTTAGAATGCATGCAATTATTTAACAAGACGACACCAAATACGCTTGGTACAAAAATTTCTATAGTTAATGATGAATGAAAATGAAACTTCTAAATAGTGTAATAGGTGTTCTATTATTATATTGTCAATAGACCGAATGATATTATCAATTTTTCAAATAATTATCTTTACTTTATAGGTAATATATGAGTATTATTCCATATAAAGTTTATTTACGATGTTGCGGTAGATTTTTGATTTCATCATAGCTCATTTGACGCATCCATTCGGTTAGTAATGATTTACATTCATATAATTTTCAATCTTATATGTAGTTCTAACTATACACATTTACATGCACACAAATATTAAATCGGTTGGGTTGAAGACTCATTGCACAAATATTGTATGAGATAACTAAAAATTACTACAATGCCTTTTAAAAAAGGAGCCTTATATTCAAGTAGCACCGATTGGTTTTTATGCTGGGTTTTACGTTTATTTTTGACATATTTTGTATATGAACCATTTCAAAATTTTACGGCTCGTAAGCATAAACATCCGTTGGTAGCTTATTGCAACCCATAATTAGTAATTATTTTTGACGTGAAACAAATATGGCAGCTATTTATTTATAAAAGTGTTTTTAATAAATGAATATAAATTTTTTAATTATCATACATGAAGGGTAAGATGACCACAGAATGCTAAATGCTCGCCAAAATAATTTAAATATGTTACCAAGATTCTATAACACCTTTGATTTGGTGAGCAATTAGTTTTTGAGTTAAGGTTAGTTTGGTGAAAAGTAATTACTAGCCAAATATACTTAAATTACAATAAAATAACTCACCCTGCCCGTAAGGAAAAGTGTTCCCGAATCATGGTCGATATGTATTTGCAGGATGGCAGGCGATACATCAAGCCCCACCGTACAAACTGGCGCAGATAAGTCTGCTGCTCTGTACAACAGGATCTGACGTTCTGACACCCTAGAGAACACGGAATTTCATATAATATACATTATATAACATTTTATTATGGTTTGAACCGTACACGCACGAATTTTGCAACACACACGTACGCATTCTGTACGTAGACCGATAACGTTTATGATGTAATCTAGACAGACTTTGTTTCTAATTTGATACCTAAACATGTAATTAATATACACAAAGAATTCGTTATTCTCATGCATAAGAACTTCTCAGAATAACAAATTGCCATTTTTTTAGATATTTTTTTTATTTTGCTCACGATATTTCACCCAGGGGCTATATTAAATAGAGTAAATTCTAATATAAATTTAAAATTCTAATAATAATGTGAGAGCAAACAATATAGAGGATGTTTGGGATATGTTATTTGATCAAAACAAATAAGTATTATGTGACAACTCGCAACTTTAACTCACAAAATTCTGTCAAATGTTTTAGGTGCTTTATATAACTTACAATACATATTATATATATAAAAAAGGTATTTCAATAGCAAAAACGTACTAAAAATGTGATACTTACTTGTCGAAGCCCGTAATGACTAGATGCGTAGCATTCAACGCCCAAACGACGCGCGCGCCGCGGCCGCCGGCCGGCCCGGGCCCGCTGCGGACGGGCTCCGGGGACGAACGGGGCTTGTATATCTAGCGATCAATACTACATTTTTAAATAGGACTCATTTTATATTCAAATTTTTATCTTTACAACGTAAGGCTCAAGGCACACTAATGCCAAGTCAAAACGCATCGATGCGTCAAACTAAAACCTTATTACGATAAGGTTTTAGTGTAAGGGCCAATATTCACATCGATCCAATGGGATCTTGAGTACTTAACTTAAGCTGGGTTGAGTGGTCAGTACCCTTGTCCTTATTTGTTCGAGTCACGGATGTTTGTATGATTATCTATACAAATATTACAAAGCTAAAGAGTTTGTTTGTTTGATTGAAAGCTCTAGTTTCAGGAACTACTGATTGAAGTTGAAAAATGATTGATTGAATAGCCAATTTATCGGAAACGCTGTTGTAGACTATATAACACCACGCTACCACCAATAGAAGCTTAGAGCATCAATGAAAAATGTCGCAAAAAAAATCTTTTTCAGTGCTTTCGTTGCGAAGTTTAACCATTTACGCAGCAATGGTTAAAGTTACGCATAAATCATGTATGCCGGGATTATTCTCGTTTATTAAACATATACTCACTTTAATGTTTTTGGTAAATGAATTTGTTATAAACATGAATCAAATCTTTAATCAAATAAATACTCAAGTAAAATCATATAATCTACTTTCCTACGTAAATCTTATTATTTTCCGACATCCGTGCGAACGAATACGCAGGCACATCTAGTTTAGCATATAATTTTTATTTATATACAAATTACCATATATATTTATCCGTTACCTATTCCATAAAACTCTTAATGATGCTTTATTTGGTCCTTATATTTACCTTTATTTACTAGGGTTATCTATTTTCATTAATCATGAGAAGTGATTGTATAAGGATTAAATATATGGTAATTTTAATTATAATGATATGTGTAAGAGTTCTATGAAAGCATACTTATTAGAATAGTTTCATTGCTCATATTATACATGTATTTCTGGTTCCCATATCTAAATAAATAAATGAGAATCATAAACTACTTACCCTAACTAACCCATCCTTGCAGACAGTAGCTAAATACTCCCCACACGGTGACCAATCCATAGAGAAGATCTGATCAGTATGACCTGTCAGTGTGATAGCCGCTACAGGAACCTCAGGGCTTAGGTCCCAAATTTTGACAGTCTGATCGTGAGCCGCCGTCGTTAGGAGGTCGGAAGCCGTCGGGTGGAATCGGATCAGGTAGATCTTGTCGGGATGTGCCGCGAATGTTCGGTTGGGTTCGTTTGTAGATTCTTGTAGGCCTGTTGGACGATGGCGATGTACTGATGTATATTTTACGCAGTACTTAGAAAGTAGAGACTTTTTTACTTAAATAGTAAATGTAAGTAAACTGATGGTGGAAATTTTTTTACTGTATGTTTAATTTCGGAAAATTTCTACCACAAATTTTTTAGGATTATTTAATTTAGAGTATCCCACATTTTTTTATACAAACGTGATAGAATTATTTTATTATTAGTAATCAACACTTTTATGGTGTATTCATGCAAATATATGATTTGATTGGTTGATTTATTAATTGATTGGTGCATTGACGGGTTGATTAGTTGGGCATGGCTCACCGTCGCGCGGGATGATCCACTCGCGCACCTGGCCGTCGTCGCAGGCCACGAGCAGGCGGTGGTCGTGGCGGGGGTCCCAGGCCCAGTCCTGCAGCGGCGCGGGGTGCAGCAGCGCGGGGGGCGGCGCGCCGGGGCCGGGGGGCGCGGGGGGCGCCGCGCGCGCCGCCGTCGTGGCGCCCGCCGGCAGCTCCACCACGCCCACGCGGCCGCCGCCGCCGCCCAGCGGGACCGCGCAGCGGACGCCGTTGGCTACACACACACCGACGGCTCCGTAAGTACAAGTACAATCTAACTGAGCCGCTAGGCTGGCAGACGAAACATCATAATGACCTTAGGCTAGAGAGATTTCTTGAATCCATTATTGCGAAATAATGTACAACCAATTTGTCAATATCCTAGTCATTGGTCAGTATCATGTTGCATTCGCCAGACTGACTCTCTAAAAAACAGGGCTATCTATAGAAATATCGTGCGTCTACAAAGTTCAATATTGCGTACCCCGCTTCAACAATATAGCACAGAAGTAAATAACGTAAATCACAAAACTAATGCTCGTTTATAATTTATTTAATAAATATTATATAGTATTATAGTAGTAAAATTCTTATATAGTAGTATTAAAATTCTTCTTAGCCTATGTATTATCTAAATCTATTTTTATGCAAAAAGCTCGACATATTAATCATTAATAAGTAATATTCGTTTAAATTAGGAATGGAACGAAGTAACCAGCAAACTGCAACGTTCTAAAAACCGTACCATTTACCAACATACCATAGAATCCGTTGCACTCTCCCGATATCTGTCTGCTAATGTTCTTGATATTTTCCACCTGCGTAGATTTATGACCCGGTGTGCCTTTCAGATGACGGAACTTTGAAACTTTGCCTAAGAGAAACGAAATGTAATCAATAATTTATTAAATAAATATTTTTTTCAGTTTTTGTACACCTGCATCGCAGCATATTCTATCCGAATCCCCTTCTATTCCTAACGATAAAGAGGTGATACACTGTCTGATTTTTCTAACTAAAATTTATTTTAACATTATGTTTAAAACACATCTATAGTTATATTGAAAATTATTGTTGTGTCCATTTCTCGGGGAAGCTTAATTTGTGACAGACCGAACTCCACGCGGGAGAAGCCAAAGCTAGTATTTAATAAAATGGCATCGATATCAGGTCCCACTTCAATTATTATGAAAAGCATTATATTTATCCTTTAAAATTTTGTAATGAATGGGAAGTTTAATGTTAAACTTTAGACTAGTAATGGTCAAAATAGACAATAACCTAAATAAATACAAATTTTAAACTATGACAGCTCTTTTATATTATATTTCAAGATGAAAAGGTAAGTATTAATATAAGTGTTAAGTGAGATACATATTTAACGTTTAAATGTGAAATAAATATTTTACAATCAAATGGTTGACCTTACCAAATACAGTGGAAGTCCTTTTAGTGGTGACGTTCGGTACTGAAGCACGTTTGTCCTCACGATCGGGGCTTTTGCGAGATTTGAGCGAATCTCTCCGCCTTTAACAAAACATAAAACTGTAGGGTGACCTCGTTTTGCGAGCTTTATCGGATAGACACTCAACACTTACAAATTTAACGCTTTTACTAAATCTTTTTTTTTTTTTTTTTTTGGACTGACTAATACTGTTGGCCGCAGATGGCCTTTACAGCGTTACCGGGGTTTTAAGGAGGCGAGAACCTTGGAGAGTCCTCAAGCCTTAAGGGGCGATTCACCTCTGGAGGAGTTCTAATCGACAGGCATCACCTCCGGGGGGAGGTGTCCCGCTGTCTCTTAGATTCTCCAGGGCACTCGAGCCATGAGGGAGCGACAAACCTGAGGGCGCCTCTAAAGGCTCGGACCTCGGCTCAGGTGAGTCGTATCGTGGAGGAGAGAAGCGCCCAGGTACGTATCTGTACCTGGTATAGCGCGACGAATGTAGACCGGGTCTTCGCACCCTTGTACGACGGGTGCGGTGTATAGGAAAAGTGTACCTAGTGCGTGATGTGTGTGTGTGCAGGAGCGCGTTTGCACTCGTAATTGGATCGTCCGGATCATGAAGGACATTCCTTGGTCTGCGTAAGCGGGTCGGGGCGTTAGGGTCAGGAGAGTAGTTGGATGCTCTTACAATGAGCGGATTGGAATGGTGGGGTGCTTTATCAAAGTAACGCCTGGAGGCGTCTTTAATGACTTGGGTAATAGTAGGAAGGTCGAAATCCTTGTGAAGGTCGACATTGCGCATGTACCAGGGGCACCCGGTAGCCATGCGCATGAATCGATTCTGGATGACCTGTAGTCTATGTATAGACTGGGCTGGGGCGTGTGCGAACGCTACACTGGCGTAGGTCATGATAGGGCGGACACAAGTTTTGTAAATTGTCGTCTTATTTCTAAGAGACATTTTACTCCGCTTCCCTAGTAGGTGGTAAAGGCGCCCTAGCACGAAGAAGGCTCGGTTTCGGACGGCTCTGATGTGAGGTGCAAACGATAGCGTGTGATCTAGTGTGACACCCAGATATTTGACCGAGCTTACCCAGGGGATGGTCTGGTCGAACAGAGTCACAGGTGGCAAGGGGGTGGTTCGAGCCCGGCAAAAGTAGATAGCTGCGCTTTTGCTGGGGTTTACCTCGATCCTCCACTTGCGGAACCAATCGCCTAAGGTGTTAGCGGCGGTTTGGAGTTTTTCTGCAACGAATTTGCGATTTCTGTGCGACATGTATAGGGCAGTGTCGTCCGCGAAAAGTGCGAGTTCGACGCCCTGCGTCTTGGGGATATCGTTCACGTATAGTGAAAAGAGGAGTGGGGATAGCACGGAGCCCTGAGGGACCCCGGCTCGTATGAGACGTGGAAGGGAGCGCGTTCCGTCGACTCGGTAGCGGAAGGTACGGTCCGACAAGAAGTCTCGTATGATGTGAATGAGACTGTCTGGTACCCCGAGATGGTAGAGCTTATAGATTAAGCCATTGTGCCACACTTTGTCAAACGCCTTTGCCACGTCGAAGAAAAGCGCTCCCGTGCCTGTGGATCGGATGGAATTTGCAGGGCGAAGGCCCTTGAGGATGTGCTCCGTTAAGCGGTGCACTTGGTGGGTACACGAGTGGTTGGCACGGAAGCCAAACTGCTCATTTATAAGAATATTGTTTGAGTAGACATAGTCTCTTAAACGGGATATAAGAACGCGCTCGTAGAGCTTACCTAGGGACTTAAGAAGACTTATGGGTCTATAGCTGGTAGGGTTTGTGGGATCTTTACCGGGCTTCCGGATGCCGATCACGTCCGCGTCTTTCCACAAGGCGGGAAAGATGCGGTTTGACATGGCCCCATTGAAGATGGAGACCACAAGGAACAGCAGTTGAGCGGGGAGAATCTTAAGGATCCTATTGGTGATGCCGTCTGAGCCAGGGGCTTTGCGAGGGCGGAGGTCTTTGATCATCGTTTGCACCTCATCAACAGTAACCGGGGTAAGGATGGTTGTCGGCTGAATAGTAGAGAGCCTTTCGACTTCTGTGTCTATCAGCTGGATATGGGTAGGATCAACAGGTAGGGTGCTAGGAGAGCATTGAGCTTCCAGACTGTCGGCTAGGCATTCGGCTTTCTCGTAGTCCTCGAAAGCGACTGAGTTGTCAGGTTTACGGAGGGGTGGGGTGGTAGACTCCATATCCGACTTAAAGGTCCTCGCCAGCTTCCAGTAAGCCTGGTGAGATGGCGAGATATCTCCAAGAAGGTTGTCCCACCGATTGTTACGGAACTCGCGCATGCGTTGCTTTACATCTCTCTGCAGAGCACGCATGCGCGAGCGGTTTTCCTCGGTGGGGCAGAAGTCGTAGGCACGAATAGAAGCATTCTTGGCCGTCAGCAGCCGTCTCAAGTCATCCGGTAGGCGCCAGCGGTGGTTATCCATCGCCGGGACCACCTTGGACGCTTCGCTCATTGCTGAGCTGAGGTGGCTGGTGAGGGCTTCGGCTGCGTGATCTGTGTCGTGGCGGGAGGATATGAGGTCAGGAATGGAGTCGAGTGACGGACTGGTGGAAACCTCAAGCAAGCTCGCAAGCTTCCCCCAGTCTGTCACTATCTTCGTGGTGGGCGTCGGATCCGATGAGGAGCCAAGGTGTAGAACAACGGGGCGATGGTCCGAATCCAGTGCGTGTATTGTTTCTATAGAGCGCAACGTGAGAGTCACATTCTTCAGAAGCGCCACGTCTAGTGGGTTCGCACTATGGTCCAGTCGGCTAGGATAGTGGGTAGGACTCATAGGGACTAGGATGTCAAAGAGTAGCTCATCTGCGTAGCTGCTCATCAACCTCCCATTCCGGTTGGTTGAGTTGCAGCTCCACTGGGTATTTTTGCTATTGAAGTCGCCGGCGAGGATGACGGCATCTCCCATAGCAAACAAAGCTTCGAGATCGGTCTTGTGTAGGATTTTGGAAGGAGATAGGTAGATTGATGCGACAGTGATGGATTGGTGGCCAGTCATTCCAAGTCGACAGACTGAAGCCTCAATGGTAGTGAGACTCGGGGTATCGAGCGGGACACAATGAAGCGACCGTTTGTAATAGATAAGGGTGCCGCCACCGCGGCCATCCCTATCATTACGGATGGTACAGTAGTTGGCTATGCGCGGAGTGCGCATAGAGGGTTTGAGAAATGTTTCCTGTACGAGGAGTATGTCTACCGTGTGTTCGACGAGAAAGGTGGCGATCTCGTCTCTTTGACCTTGTAAGCTATTAGCGTTGAAATACGCTAAGGTCAGGGATCTCGGCTTCATGCGCTTTACGTGCATTGAGAGGCCGTAAGCGTCTTAATAGACGTGATGAGGTGATTATGCTCCAGTAGAGCAGTAATCATGGGCTGGACTTGCCCATTCGCAGCTCGCAACTTGGCTGCCAGTGCCGCGATTTCATCAACGTCTATAACGTTGATCAAACCCAGAACTAGCTCCAAGTCCGCCGCGATATTGGCAGAAGCCCGGGAGGGTGGAGGTGAGGGCTTTGGCGCTGATGCCGCAGCCTTTTGTTGGGCCAGAGGGGCCTTGTTTGGCGGGGGAGCGGGTAACAAAGGTTTCACCCACGGGTTAGGCTTGCTCGGAGGGAGTAGAGGAAAGGCCGGCCTCAATGAGGTTGCGGCGGGAGTGCTGGCTGCTGTGGTCCTAGAAGGGATCCTAGGTGGTCTGCGCGGAGCCTTGGGGCAACCGCGGTAGTTCGCGGTATGACCCAGGGTACCGCAGAGGACGCAACCAGGCGGGTTTGCAGGGTCAGGTTTGCCAGGCCGGGTGCAGTCTGCAGTACCGTGGTCCTGTAGACATTTCACACATCTCGGCTTGGCAAAACAGTTCCTGGCGGAATGGCCATAAAGCTGGCAACGGTGGCATTGCCCCAGGGCACCACGTTTATGCGGAGGTTCGACCCTAAGGCCGGAAATGTGGCAGACGGTGCGCACGTTGTATACTTTCTTACCCTCAGGGGTAAGAGTAAGGATGGCTAGAACTAAGTCTAGCGGGGACTTGTCTCGCCGGTAGAGGCGATGTACCTCGCGAATTGGGAGGTCCTTTTGGGCAAGATCTGCCTTTATTGATTCCAGAGATAACTCCTTTGGTAGTCCCCTAATGACTACCCGGAGGAGACGATCCTCTGGGAGGGTATACGTGTGAAAACCGATTTTTCCCACCCGAAGGAAGCGTGTGAGGTCCCTGTGGTCCTGGGACGTGGAAACCTGCACTCGGATGCCAGTGGCGCAGGACTTGGCGTGTGTGAAGTTCACACGCTTGGCAGACAGAGCTGCGGAAATGGAGTTCCAGGATTGTTTATCCTGGATAAAAATGGGTGGCGGGGTGCGAGTTTTGCCCTCACGGCAAAGCTCTGGATGAGGTGCTGGTAAAGGCACCCCCGATGTGGCCTTAATGGCCTTGGGTGGAGGGTCATCGTCCGACGCCTTCCTGATCCGTTTGGATCGTTTGCCCTTTTTAGTGACGACAGTGAAGTCGTCAGAGTCGGGCTCGGACTCTGAGGGATTGGCAAGGTCCATGGGCGAAGGGCTGTTTACATTAATTGTGGAGGACGTAGTCCTCTGGGAAGCAGCTTGAAAAGCTGCAAATTCCTCCTCGAGGTTCCTCGCCCTCAGGAACGCGAGTAGTTCCTGAGGTGGGCAGGTGGTGAAATCCGCCATCGTAAGGCGGCAGCCGCCTTACGTGCGGGTGTGGCCCACCCTCCCTATCGGTAACAACAAAATATGCAGAAATAAACAACAGAAATATAATAATAGAGAGTGGAATACTTAAGGCTCCGCCCCTTCCAGACGAACACTACTGTGCACTGCACTGCACTGGTACACTGAACTCGCGACGGACTGTGGCGCGGATGCCGACAAGTCCTCACGAACGGAACAGTGGGTGCGAGCGAAACGACTGTATGTCACTGCCCCTCCTTGCTTCGTTGGCACGGTTACGTATCCACAAGAAGGAACCCTGAGACACTGAGCACGGCTCGTACTGCGATAGCGGCGAAGATTGCGACTTGCGTCAATCAGGGACGACGCGACAGGTCGAGTCGACGGGGCGACTCAACGGAGGCGACGGACTGCGATGAGTCACGACGAACACGGAACAACCCGAAAAGTGCGGAGCGACACGTCCGCACAGCGCGAGTGACCGAGAGCGAATGCTTTTACTAAATCAGTTATGTAGCTTTTCAAGTTACAAATTCCCGTGCAAAAGTGGAAAAGCCACAGGTAATGCAAATATTAGTTATATATAGGAAAAGTACGTTATATTCACACAAAAACCCACCATTTAGAAATTAAGAAAATATCCGTATATAATCAGATCCGATTATGTACGTTTTGATTGAATGTCCTCGTTTAAACTGATTATTATTTGGGGGCGGCCTCTTAAGCTGCTGGGCCCGGTTGTTACAGCAACCCACCAACCCACATTGGGCCAGCGAGGTGGTGATATAGCCCAAGATTCTCATGCGTTTCTCCCATGTATAAAGACCTGTGACCAGCAGCTGGGTGTATATAGGTTGTTAAATTAACTACAATTTAATACCTTAACGGCGCCGGAGACGGAGGGGTGTCAGATTCAACGGCCACACTCACTGATCTCATCTCGTAGGCTCGGCGACGATCCGCAATTGATTGGTTTCCACTAAAAATTATACAGGCATTTAAACTATGGCCAACTTAGAAAAAATTGTAAATCTATTAGAAAAATGTAAAAACTAAAATATAATCACATTGCTATACTTTGTGGCCGTAATATGAAGCCGAATTACGAAGTTCACTTCGCAAAGTCATCATACATTCATTTAATATTTAATGTATTAATATTTTTAATTATATTTCATTCAGTTGCAACGATTTCTGTTAACCATTGGTTAGTTTCATGATGCCGTAACAATTTTTTACAAATCCTAGTAAAGTGTATTCAATTATCGACCATAATGAATCTTTGCCTTTACACTTCGAGAGAAAGAGACGACACATTGTATAGACTATAATAACTAAGATCACTATTCCCTGCTGACGTAGGGAACACGCCGGATCACAACCGCCATATGTAGCAGAGTAAACAAAGATTTTAGTGGATATTCCCAGTGCCCTTATAATTCAAGTGCTTGGCGAACTCCACACTTTCCCGCCGCTAAGTCAGTGGTTGGTAGGTCCATAAATGGATTACTCTCCAAAATAGGTCCATATTCCATATAACACTTTTTTACTAGTCTACGGTTTTGTATATTGTATAATTTAATTAATATTAAATTTGTTAAAAAAGCACAAACCAAACGCAATGTACATTATATTGTAGGGGACACCCTGGCGAGGTGTAAAGTATAAAAGGTTAAACTTACTCCGTAGTCTCAAACATCTTCCTCCTCTCAGCCGTGCTCGGGGTCTTCGGCCGGTACCCAGAGTCTGAAGAGTTTACGTCTTCCTCTAGACTAGTATCTGATTTTCCGTTTGTGTATTCCTCTGTAGGGCATATTTTCTTACTAATATTCAATCAACCAATCAGAAGTAGGCATAATTTAAAAATTCTAGGAACTTATCAGAATTTTAAAACCAACAAGTTATTAAAATTACTTTTATAAAATCCTGTATATACATTATATGTATATCTTTAAATGTATTTTAAATAAATTATGTCTCGACACCTATTATTGATTGTAAGCAATAAAGACCGACATATCACAGAATATTATTTTTTTGTTGCCATTATTGTCATTATAAAACGCCAATGATTGACGATTAAGTAATTATACCTTTAGGTGCGACTTCCACATCACTGGTTGGTGATAGAGACTTATCCTTCTCTTCGTCTCTGGCGATTGGGGTAGAAGCAGCAGGGGTTTGAGCAGACAAAGGTGATGTAGCTAAAAAATATTACACGATTCTACATTTTTTCTTTTCAAAATCATCAAAAAGAACATACTCACTTTTAGATTTATAATCTCACCTGAGTCAGATTTGGTCATACCAGGTACAGCAGGCACTGAGAAGACCTTGTCAAAGGAGAACTCTTCATTACCTGATGAAGCCGAGAACGGTTTGGGTCCCAGACGTGGCTAATAACATAACAAAATATATTTATACAATAATTAGCAATACCTTACTGTGTCATCAAAAATAAAATAAAAACATTCAAACGTCTGCCATGATAGAATGACCAATCGTTCTATGACCTAATCAACATCAAATTCCTGTAGTAATCACCATAATATGATTTAATGACCAAAGTGCTACTTGTTCTTATACGTCAAAGAGTAACAAGCCGGTAACTGTTTCTGTGATTTAACTCCTTAACCTAATGAACCATCTACTCATTTGCGAATCTTTATTATGAACCGAAACCGACACGTAATGAAACCGAACCGTTTTTTGAAGAGATTGATAACTGGTGATAAAAGTGACTCACGTATGACAAGTACGTGCGAAAAAGGTCGTGGTTAAAGGCCGGTCAGGATTCACGGACTGTAGCAAAACCTGGGTTAACTCGCAATAAGTAGATGCTGTGACTATGGATTGGAAGGTATTGTATCATCATTTTATCGCAGGGAAGAACCGTCGATTCGGATCTCTACTGCCAATAACTGATGAGATTAAAACAAGATGTTGAGAGAAAGCGGCGGAGTTGATTAATAGAAACCACATACATCTTAAGCCACTCAGCAAAAATTAAGAGAGTTTGGCTGGGAGGTTGTTAATGAATACGCCATATAGCCCTGACCTTCTGATTTCCACCTGTTACGGTCTAAGTCAACATCATAAGAGGACTGCCAAAACTACTTCTACCAAATTTCTAAAGCTATAAAATTTCTATATACGTATATAATGGCAGAAAGTCTACGAAGAAATTGGCACATATATACTGTATTTAAATGTAAATTAACTTTGTAAAGTCTTGAATTTTCATATTATGTGGCCGTTGAATATTTTTTTTGACTCTTCAACAAATTATAGGTTTATCTCAGAATGCTTAATTAAGAAACTATATTCCTACCTTTAAATATTAGGTGTTATTAAATTACCACAGCTTTGGTAACTAAAATAAATTTAAAATAAAATAACGTTCAGGCATAAAATAAACAAAACACTGAATTATAAAATAAAAACGCATCTTAAATGAATTATAAATTATACTAAAAAACAATCAAAATTGCAAAAAATAAATAAACAACATATTTGGCCGCACTAATAAAATAAGAAAAACCTTTAATCTACGCACACCATCTAACCTTATAACCAGATACCGGAACGGTTGTGGTTCTTGGCTTCGGTTTGGGAGCTTCGGAATGATCTTCCCCGGCACCAGGTTCAGAAATTGATGACCGGGGCAAAGGTTTGGGTGCTTGAGCTGGTACTCCATTAATTAGGCTATTACTCCTTGATAGAGAAGACTCAGTAGACTCAGAACTATCTGTTTTCTCTATGGTTTTCACGACCTTCTCAATCTCATTCTTCTCTGCATCCAAATCTTCAGGATTCTTCTCCATTAGTCCGTCATGGCCATTATCAACAATCTTTTTATGAAAACCATTGGTCTCTTTAACGTCTACTGCTTTCACTTCTTTAGTCTTTTGTCGTTCCATACCTTTAATCAGATCTTTAACATTAACGAAATCTATGCGGTCTTCATCTTTAGGCTCTAGATCCGATTGTGGCGTAGGTGGAGGTTTAACTGGTTCTTCTTGTGCTGGTGTTAAGGTTTTTTTTACTTCAATTTTCTTGGGCGGTGGCATCGCGAGAATAACCTTGACGATATCTTCCAAATTTCCTCTGTGTATCTGAAATAATTGTCTTAAATTAAAGAAATTTAAAAACAGCAATGTTTACTAATACAGCAAAAAAATTTAAGAAGCATAATTTAAATCTACTTACATTAATATAGCACCATAAGAGCCATTCACCCCAAAAAATAATTCAAACTACATAAATAACCTCAACAGCACGCAAAAAAATATTACTACTAATAAAAAAACGAACGCACAATCTTACAATAAATTAAACATTACAAAACAAACCTTATAGAATAAACCTCATTGCATTAAACAATGTTAGTCTAATAATAAAGCTATGTCGAGGATAATCCAAATCGGCGTAAATATCCTATGTAAAGAGCGCATATCTACATTAGATCTTGTTACATTTGAAAAAAATATAACTTAATGAGTTTATTATTTCAATGACTTTAGGGCTCATTTTGCACTATCCCCGACTATATTCATCATAAATAAAAACCTGAATACAAACATTGAATTCACCATATTTTAATTACATAACAACATCCATGCACATATGATCAAAAATAAATTTATAAATTGATAAAATAAAGGTTTAACTAACAGTTAATAACCAGCTAATAATATTAAAGTATTTTTTAAAACATAACCATTATTAAACAATACTACATTATATATAATACTATATTAATTCACCAAGAGTCAGAATGGTGAGTACCTGAATGATGGATACTGAATATGTGTGTGAGTGTTTTTTATGTTACCAAAATACTAATTTTAATGTTAAATTTTAAATTAATAATGAAGTTTCTATAAACAAATTTTAATACAGATGTATATAGAGAATTCTAATATACATATGTATTAAAATATATAAAGTAACCGTATTGCTAGTAACTAGTTATGTGATTTATGCTTTAACAAAAAAATCACGATAAGACAACGATTAACAAGCTTATTTGCTATCAATTTTTGATTATTTAATCCGTGCAGTACTCACAACACTTACACACAAATAATCAAGTCAGATATTATACTTTTTATGTGAGAGGTATAAGTTGGTAAGGGATAAGGGGATAAAGTAATAACCACAGCATCAATTCGGTTTGGACCCACTACAATTAAAACTCTTTCTTTAAAGTCGGACCAGAAAAGGATGAACCACCTGTGATATCATTCAACTATTCTAAAATAGAGTTTAACGATTTAAAATTAAACATACCTGTGTAGAATTGTTAGCATCTGGATGTAAAGATATATTGGGAACAGGGTAATCTTGATTTTCCAGCCACATGGGTGCGCTCAAGTAAGTGAGACAACCACTAGTGTCAGGGTATAAGTCCGCATGGTAGTCTCGGTAACTCTACAAAAAGAATGTATTTTTTATATTTTATGAATCATTAAAACGGAATTCTTTAATCAATATAAAAATATATATCAATTATGAGTCTTAAATGCATACCTTCCTGGGCACTTGGTACATGATTGGCACTACAGTGGAGCCAGCCAACTGAAGCACCCGGTTCACTTCACCTTCCATTACACGCAAGGCTCGCTTTGGTACTAGACATGCGCCTTTAGTTTGTTCACCTGTAGTAAGAATTAAGCATGTAAAATTAATGTTTTCGATCGATACTGCTTCATTACTGTCCATTAAGACCATTTTGGCGTCATAGTATAATAATTTTCTCACACCCTGCCACGCAATGTTGCCACGCAACATGGCGAAAAATTTTGTAGCAGTCGACTACAATACCATCTAGCGTCATTCTAAATTTTAGTCGAGGTAAAAATTATTCAATCATTCTCAGGCCCTTAATCTGTGTGTGGCGGTCCACACAAAAGAAATCACATCAAATAGGTCATCTGACTAGACCTTGTAAGAAGACAAACAAACTACCACTTTGTCATTTATAATATTAATAGATATAGATAAAGACTTGACTGCATAAATTTTTACATAGAATTATGAATTGTTCAGTAACAGTATTTTGCAATGTTACTCACCAGAATGTCGTAGCCCTTCAATTAGGAAAGGTTCCCTGTCAGTTAGCTCCATATAAAGTATAGTAGTATCTCCCTTGCCAGCCAAGAACAGCATGTTGGTGTCAGCGTCAAACAGAGGCATGAGGATGCCAGTAGAACAGTCTAGTTCTAAGGTCTTCTGAGTCTGGGATAAGTTGCGAATATCGCGGATCATGATCTGACGGAGACGAGCTGAGTCGAACCCTAGAAGAAAGGTCGGCTTTGAAAAAAATTACTTACAGTCAAATTCGGTGAGAGGTGTATCAGATCGACTATATGCCCTATATGCAACTTTTCTTTTACCCTGAACCTGTACTTCATTGAAAAATTTCTAGTAGAAAAATAGACAAGAGGTGGGTAATCATATTTCAATTTCAATTTCAATTTAAAAGCCATAATTATAGATATGAAGTGATTACAATTTATTTTAGTAACACAGTTATATTTGTAGTTAATTTTTTGACTTTTGCAGCCACCTCCGGATCAATGTGTCTTTGACACAAAGGCCTCCTCCATTTTCTTCCACAGATCTCTATCTCTTGCTACTCTGAGCCATAATGGTCCTGCTGATTTTTTGATGTCGTCCATCCAGCGCTTGTGTTGCCTCCCTCTCTTTCTCTTTGTGTCATATCTAGGAGTCCATTCCGTCAGCATTTTGTTCCCTTTGGGTTTGTCTCTTATCATGTGGCCTGTCCATCTCCACTTGAGGGTTTTTACTTTTGAAGCTGCATCTTCCCACTTTGTGATGTCTCTAATGTCTTTAGCACGTTTTTATTTAATAAGCGAAAAAATTTTAATCAAGGCTTATATTATATTATATTGAATTTGAAATCGTCAGCTTTTTCTATGTATGGCAACTGATTTAGTTTTCTCGAATTGGCAAATGTGAAATGTATGTAGAACTTACCAGTAGTAAGTATTCTATCCTGATCTCCAAGCCACACAACCCTGCTATCCTTAATGTTCTGATGACTATTTGCCACTTGAAGCACAGGGCTGGCAGCCCGAGGGTCAATCACCCTCAACTTCTTATCTTTACATGATGTCGCTAGTAGTTTACCATCTTTTTTCCAAGATGTAGACTGAATTACTTCAGTGTGATCCTTGTTTACTGTAAACCAATGGAACCTAGTAAATATGGAATCTCCTGACTAATAGAGAATCTTAATTTTTGAGACTGCAGTGCACTTAGGGTGATAATATAAAGAAAAGATTTCAAACTGCCAACACAAGGATATTTAAATGAAGTCTGAGGGCCTAAACAAGATGCATTTCGATTATCGCAATCAAATCACTATATGTAAATGAATATAGGATTTGCCACTTATATTTGATTGTTAAATCCCATACATTAATCGAATTGATAGAGATTATCGAAATACATCTTGTCCCTCTGGACTTACAACAAATCGTAACTACAGATTATAAGAGCCTTATGATATTAAAACTATAACAATGTAGAGGCAAGTGTTTCAATCTTGTTTTTGAATATTCTTGTATTGCCTGTATAAAATATAATCTATATGTTATACCAACATTATAATATCCTAATTATTTAGTCAATATGAGATTTGCTCAAAGAATAATAAAATTTAGTTCATCAATCTTGTAAAAAAATTAATTATTGAATAACATAATCAAATGGCCTTAAATATCAGACAAGATAGATTTAATTTGTAGTAAAAATGTTGTATAGTTCAACTCCCATTTTTATGAAACAAATTAATTTAACTCTTCAAAAATTTAAGACAGTTCTAAATTTTATATAACTTTTCCTATCTTTAATTTTTTAGTAACTGTTATAAATATAATAGTAATATAATTGAGAAAGCCAACACACCATGACAAACTAAAATAATAGATATTTAAGAGTATTTTCCAAATGTTAAAAGACAATATTGAAATTAGCTTATTAAAAAATCAGTAAAGCAATTACTTAACAGCTAATTACACATGTGATTACTAAGTTCAATCAATCATCCTACCTAGAATCACAACATATTGATTATAATGGTTTGAATAAGGCATCGTAAACTTGTAGTGGTTAGTAACTTATAACAATATAATTTTTAACTAATAATGTACTTATGTATTTAACTAATGGGTCATATAGGTATGTCATTTAGGAAAAAAACAGAAATTTAGAATGAATGCATTAGTAACTTTTCTGTTTTTAAATAGCACATTACATTAAAATTTCTATACAAATAGTAATGTGAATAAAATTTAATTCACATTACTATTATGAATAAAATTTTAAATTATGTTACTTTTTTAAAAATTTAAACTCTGTAAATAATACAGAGATATGAAAACTACTTACCGAATGCTTCTTTCTGCTTTGTTAAGTCCCAAAGGGCAAGTTCATGGCCTGAAGCTACATGAATCAATCCATCAGCCACAGGATGGAAGCCTACATTCTCTACTCTCCTCTGTTTTTGTGAGAGAGTGCACTCAGGACTAGACAATGACTCTTTTAATCCTTCTGGTGGAATATGCCACACTTTTACCTAAAATTTGAAATAAGTTTATTAACTGATTGGTGACAACATGAAATAGTAATGTACTTCAAAAATACTATTTTATGTTTAAAGAAACGACAATTAGCTTTTATTAATATTTTGTCTTAAAATATAATAATTTTCAAATTAATAACACACATATTCTTGTATGTAATTACATCAAAATTAAATAACAGTGACATGAAGCAGGGCCAGTCGCAATAACAAAATGATTCCATTTTGATGTTATATTCAATTTGTATTATTAAAAAGTGTTATATAATTTCACCAATAAGTCACTTTTTATAGTATAACTGAAAAATAACAAATATATTCTTCTGTTATACTATAAAAAGTGACTAATAAGGGAAATTTATAAACAAGACTCCTTTTATAATGTTTTTCCCAATACAGCGACTCCACCCTTGCAAACAATGAATTTAAAAAATGAGACTGCTATGTAACTATGTTTTATGGTCATGCAATTCGAACCTGAAAAGCTCATAAATTTATTGTAAATCTCATTTGCAAAAATTTTGTTTTGGAAAGGTAAAATTTAATTCCAATGGTCTAGTGAGCATGTAGGTTAATTCAACCAACAATTTAGAATTTGCTTGATACTAAAGTACCGCATACTTACCAAAGAATCCTGTGATCCAGTCAGTAGTAGACCATCATGGAATGGAGAAAATTCCATATCTGTTATGGTATCGGAATGTGCATGAAGCAATGGCATCGTTTTACTCTTACGTCCACAATCATCTAATGGCAAAACTGCCATACTGGAGCCTACATGCTCCCAATTGAACGCCATAAAAGCGGCTGAAGCACAAATATTGTTCCCATATGTCTGATATGAGCCCACACAAATATCTCTAATACACACTTCAGGCTTTGGCACAATTGGTGCCGCATTTTTGTATTTTGATGCTTTAAAACGCCAAGCCATTCTTATCCACTTTTTAAAATCAGTCTTCAATCGGAATGTAAGAAGGTAGAATGAGATAAAATTATCTGTAATGACACAAACAGGAAATATATAGGAATGTTGTAAACACAAAGGAATCAATTGTGTAGTTAGTTCTGTATCAGGAAGACTAGTGCGGTACTACTTATCTATGCTGCATGTATAAATAGCTTTATTTACAACATAATTACTATAAAAACTGACGAAAAATAGTCACGGTAACGATTATATAAAACTAAAATATCGCGGGCTCGTTATCACTAAATATCATAAATTCTTCTAAGACTTATTAAATCTCTGAGTAGAGAATTTTATGCCTTTTTACTTTTTACGACATTATAAAATATTAATCAAGCAAACATAAAAATTATAAAAAAAACACTTTGTTTTGAATACTTGGCCGGCTGCACCACCGGAAATGGTTTAAATTAAGAATACTGTAGGCTCAGAAAGGGAAATAGTAAACCTATTTTAAGATTTATCATTAGTTTAGTATTTAATAAGACATTACTCACGTTACTGCTTAAAAATTTCTTAGAAATCCCAATTTTCATAAGACACTCCCCCTAAACGTCGGCCATTTCAAAGCGACATTAGCAAAGAATATAATACTCCTCTACGAGGAGAAGAATGGTAACTCCATAGATATTTTTAGCAACCATACACATACACATATACGTGATACTAGCGCCATTGCGTAATAGCAACAAATTTAAATTACGGGCGGGAATTTTGAAATAGATTTTAAACATTTTGAAAAAATTTTAAGGTTACAAAGAAAACGAGTTAGAAACAAAAACCTACAATATTGGAGTTTCTAAATAATAATTACTTTTATTTATTTATTAAAGAAACTTAAATCTAGCTCCAATATATTGAGGTTATTGTTACAGACTCATTTTCTTCCAAATGTAATTGTACTTTGAAGAAAACAGCAGATTTAAATATTTTATTTATTCAATTTTCGTTAAAAAGATTTTAGTTGTTCTTCTTCCTCCAATTCATGGTTTTTAAGTATATTATACCTTTTAATACAAATGAAAAATTATCAGGTTCATTTCTGCAAATATAATATAATTTGATCTCTCTTTCCGTTAGTTCTTTTTATTTCAATGTATTAATTGCTTTTAAGATGGTAAAAGGTTTCTTCAATTTTTTCTGCACACCAGTTGCAATTGCACATGTTGCTGGACTATTTTGATCAGACACTTGCTAAAATTGATCAAAAGAAATATTAAGTTAATTATAAAAATAAAACAAGATCATAACAATTACGTATATTTTATAACCCCTTAACATTCATTACAACAGATTATCTCTTGGATTTTAATTCAGAAAGAAACTGAAATTGTAAGCAAGACAAAACCACATTTGATTGGCCAATCAAAACCAAGCACACTAACCTGTATATACCCTTTATGACTAAATTAATTCATCTTGCCAATATAAAATATCACTATCTACCTATTTATTATTGTGTATCATCAGAGAAAAGCACTAGTCATCTATCTCATAAAATCATAGAAATTAGAAAGCCAAAATATTACCTTTTCATTTTTTGAAAGATTTTCTCTCAGTATCTATGTTAATTTTATTTGTACACTGCAAACTACTAGTTGATGGTTCAACTGTAATATTATTAATTTGCATTACTGGTTTTCTCTACAGCATATTCTCTCTCATACTTGGTTGTTCTCGTTGGACTTGACTTGATAACCTCTGCAATTAAAGGAGTAAATTAAAATATAACACAATTACATTAATTGAATTTGAAATTTAAAAAATATTTATGTAGACAAAAAAGTGCTATAAACAATAATCATAAATAAACAATACATAATGGTATTGTTTCAAAATGATCCAGCTCCATAAAAAACAAATTTGACAAGCTTTATATTTATAGAATATATGGTTTTATTTGCACTTACTTTTTTATATTATTCTTTCCATGGTTGGGAAACCTATGGAAGGTAACCATTGGATCTTGAGCTTGTATTCTACGACACTTACTGCATTTTCTGAGATCGTTAACAGACATTTTTTCCCAAACTTAATACAATCGCTACTTAACCTTAATAGTCCAAATATAACTTATAGAATATGACAACTAAATGGATACGCGTTTTGCCGTGTGAAAACTATTATATTAAGCTACACAATTAAAGTATGCAACTAATCACACTTAAAATAGCCACCTTTATTGATAACAACTTATTACGCATTAAAACTCGATCAACACAAATAACAACAATGGAGGCCATTTGCCCGTGTTGTCAGTATTAAAATTTGTTAAATTTGAAAGCAATTATTTTTTGCTCTGGTATATATTATCAACAACTACAGTGATATAGTTTTATGCATGTGTGCCATAACATACCAAATCTCATTTAGTAAGACGAACGCCGGTGGACATTAGTGTCGACGATCGATAAATAACACAAATGAAATGTCATTTACGTGTTGCACACTCGATTCGTATTTACTACGTTTAATCGATTATAATGTTTTTTTCAATATGTAAGCGCACTGAGCATATTTATAGCAGCACGTCAGACGGCCAAGACAAAATAGATTTCTATAATAGAAATCAATCAATTAATGAAAAATGCTAAGTGTGACCTTTTTCCAAACACACAAACAATTATCTGCCTACATTTTTTCACTTTGTGATTTGAATGCGATTATTGAAAAGCTTTGATTGATTATTAAGGTTGATTATTTGAGCTTGTTAATATTATGCTGATTAGTTTAAAATCCATCATGTTTAAAATTTTACTTAAAAGTTAATTGACGATGAAAATAAAATCTTCACTGCTCTCAATCTCATGTCAATTATAATTGAAAATAAAGGATAAAAAATAATGAATTATATATCTTAATAACATGTAATATAATAGATATTACAACATATAAATCATCTTCAATGCTGACTATATCATTTAATCTGATTAAAAACCAAATTATAGCTGATCTATAATTTAATCGATTAATATCATAACGATTAATAGCTTTAATCGTTTAGAATCTATTAGATCAAGCACTCCGTTCTATGCATGTTTTAATAGTTTAAACATTAATATGACAGAAATAACATTCATATTAAAATCCACTGAGTATAGTGATAAATACCTGAATTACCAAAAAGCCTGGTTATGATGAATAGAATGTAAAGGCGAACGCACATTAAGAGTAACTCTGAACTTGCAGGCATCAGGAGTGAACTTGCTGGCCTCCGAGCTGATTTGTCACAGCTGTTTGGGCTCATTAGAGAGATGATAACAAAAAATTAATAATTGTATTAAATGTTTTTAAATTTTTTTGTTTTAGATTTTATTACACTGATACCCAAAATTTAAAACACCATAAATTTGGTCTAGATTATTTATTCCATTTGGCAATATTGTGGTTGTAACATTAACAGTTGTACAATTAATGGAATTATATATAAAGTATCAACACTTCAACACAACAAAGATTTCTTGATTTCACCAAATATTTTCTACACCACCATTTACTTCAACACCAGAAATAAGCATAAGCTCGCCTTTCCAAGCCACAGACTGCACAAGACCGGTAATTGTTTTATAGAAATAAGTATAAAAATGCACAATATGCTACCACAAAGTTTTATTGAATTGCCTCTGTATAAATTTAAGTCAACTATTAAAAGTTGTTTGATGAAAAAGGGGTATTACAAGGTGGAAGATTATTTTAAAGATAAAAATTAGTTAATTTTAAAATAAATATTATTTTAAAACTAAATCTAACAATTTATTTAGTACATATTTTAATACTGGGACAATTTATAAATGCCCGGTTGATACCCACATACAGTTATATATGACTATTGCCTTTAATTACATTATTTGTATTTCTCATACATATTCCCTGTTGTGACGATTTAAAAGAACTTAGTAAATGTGTCTATTTAAATAAAGTTAATTTTGACTTTTGATTTGTAGGTAAAACAGCAAGGCATCACTATATCCTGAAACAAAGTGAACACAAATTAGGATCAATATTTAATTTTATTTTAAACATACAATGTTAAAATATGTCTACATCTTACCTGTTTCTTTCCAATATTTGTACTAACTCCGCTCTGACTCTACGACCAGCCTGTAAAGCTTGAGTGGAAGATGTGGAAAGGGATGGTGCTGTTTCTTGCCTGCTAGTTTCAGACTGGAGTTCATCTATTGTCAACTCAGGAACCTCAATACCAGCTCTTATACACATATTGTGTAATACACAGCAGGCAATTATAATTTTACCTGCTGTTTCAGGGCAGTAATGAAGTTCCCGAGCTGCCAAAAGACACCTCCATCTGCCTTTTAGTATGCCAAATGTGCGTTCTATGGTGGAGCGTGCACGCTTTTGAAGAGAGTTATATCGGCCTTCAGGAGAGTCCTCAACAGCATTATCTATTGGAGTCATCATTATCTCTCTTTGAGCATAGCCAGAATCCCCTAAAAGTTGAAAGTTTTTAAATTTCATAATCAAATCTTGTTGATGAAATAACATCTAAAAAAATAAAAAAATTTACAAACATGCATACCTAATAAATATACTGTTTCACTACGAAGACCCTCCATGTGATTTCTAATTTCACACTCTCTCCAAATAAATGAATCATGAGTTGCTCCACCATATGAAGCATCCACATTCAATATGTAGCAATTGCTATCACATATCTGGAAAACAATAGCATTCTTCAATAAAAATTCCAAAGGTCATAAGAATCACTACAATGTGTTGTCAAAATGAAAAGAACCATAAATTGTTTTTGCACTTACAACTTGAGTGTTGATAGAATGAAAATGTTTCCGATTAAAATATTGTTCCTCGTGCTGTGAAGGTGCAATAATTGCTATATGAGTACAGTCAATGCATCCTATAACACCAGGAAGTTTATACTTCTCATAAAATCTGAAATATTTAAAGGCATTTTATGTATTAAAAAATTATTAATTTGATATAAATAATAAAGACATGTAAGTTACTCACTGCCTCCTAATAATATTCCTTTCTGCTCTATTTTGAGGAAATTTTATATATTTTCTTAGTATATGGGATGCATTGAGTGCAGTAGTAACCTCCTGCAAGCAGCGAGAAACAGTTTGTTGTGCCATAGGCCCATCTATATTTTGCCCTACAGACCCTTGATAACTGCCTCGGGCATAAAAATTCAAGGCTGTAAGGATCTGAAAATAATCAATAATATTACAATTATCAACAATTAACTTTTATTGAAGGTATAAGTTTAAGTTTTCTGTAAAGTAAATTAAATAACATTTACACTTTACCTTAATGACGGGGTCGATTGCATGACGTCTTGCCTTCGGAGGTAATAGGGGCACAATTTCTTGGCACAACACTTCAAATAATCCTCGACTGAGTCTATAATTGCCTACAAACTCTAAGTCGGGAATTTGGCTAATATTCAAAGTATTGCGCAGGCGACGTCGATTTCTTCTACGCTCTAAGCGTTCTTCATTAAGAGCAGCTTCTATCAGAAGTAGTCTCAATGCCATTTTAAATACTTTTTATAACTTTATTCACACTTACGAAAATCACAAGGTAACAATTTTGGTTTCGTCAAATTGAGGTTAAAAATCCGAATGAATATCTGTCAAAATCGAATTTTCGTTTGGCACTTTCGTGAATTAGAGTAGGTTTAGAAGTTTTAAACGTCAAACAATTTTCGGACGGACGAAGTTTCGTTTCGAATATGAACCGTAGTAGGAAACGTGCGAAGTTTCGAACGAAAATTCGTTTTTCGTTGAATTAGAGTAGATCCCCTGCCTCTAAACGCAGTCTCAAAACTGATACTCTTGCTTAATGGAGTGCCGAATGTGCTTATAATGTTCTTTATATTAATATGTGGGATTGATAGGTTTAACAAAATGATTAAACATAAATAATCCAAAGTGATATTTATTATTACTTTATGCGAGTATTACAATATTTCCGTTTCTTTGGTGAGAATTAATTTTAAATAACAAGAAACAGTAACAATATTTTTCAGATCCAATAAATTCCTGAAGTAGGTATTTACGTAAATTGTCAATAACGTCTTTATATTCACACATTGCAGTCTACAATGGTATGGATTTGGGTTGATTATTCTAGAGATTTATAAAAATAAATTTTAAATTAGCATGTCTCCGGCTAAGTCTCTATAACAAATAACTGCGGGACAACACTCTAAGGTCGTGTCAAACTTCTAATTAATTCAAAACTACAGTTTTAATTAACAATGTTAGTCCGAACGCACGATACGAATATTTTGTCCAATAAACAATTTAAAACTGTAGTATTTTTAAGTCTGGATACTTATAAACCTCTAGAATACTAACAACATATACATAATGTGACCCATTTGCGCAACAATAAAATAATTATGAACCAATTCAACTACAATAAAAAACAATCTCACATCAAGTGCAATAAAAGTTAGTGTGATGTTATGGTAAAAAATCGTTATTATTAATATCAATATAAAATCCCAAAATAGAAACCTAAAAACAATAATAAATATGCATATAAGTAGTTAACGCTAATTAAAATTAACAATTTGCTTACTAAAATACTATCACGTAGATTATGCTTCAAAAGTTCAGGTAAATGACAACAATAAAATATAAATTATTTTACTGTGCCACACATAGTTACCATACAAGAGACCCTGTTTCTCTAGGTTTCACGATATTGCAAAATAAACTTTATAAATTACTTTATATGAGTTCGTCATAGCGACGTTACGATGCACACCATAGTTTCTTATTGTAGAGCAATATTTCCATGTGTAAGTAGTCAATACATATGTACCCTTAGTGGAAGAACGTTTCTCTAAAAATGCATACGATAAAAAAAATTAATAGAATTTATAACAGAATGGTTATATTACCTAAACACAGGAACATTAAAAAAACTAACTACTGTCCGTAAGTATGAATCAACTATCGTTGGGTGTCAACGGTGTGTAGCACAATTTTATTGACTCCAATGTACGCTTACTTGTATTATGTTAATTTATAATACTGCAACAACTGTTTGCAAAAGATAGGAAATGTTACCTCATTATTTTAGTTTGTTTCTCCACAAATAGTTACTGCGGTAAATGCACCGTTACTAATATATTATTTTAAGTTTAAGTTAGAGAAATAGTGTCTAAGGTAAAATAAACATTGGATTCAAACTTAGAACATGCTTACTTGTGTCCTACGTTTTATTGATATACTTTGACGCAACAAGTGTGAGGATGGAAAGCTAAGTATGGCCATTTTTTGTTAAAGAAGTTCTTAACATGTATTTCATTTTGTTATTTTTGAATGTTCTTTACATTACTGGGCCTGACTCTGACGGCACACACTAAATTTAAATTTAAGTTCAGAACAATCCGCTCTCTTACTATGTTATACGAAAAGGATATCAAAAATTAGAACTGTCAAGTAACCTAAATGAAGACAGTTTTAAAGGAACCATAGACAATTTAGAAGGCATTTAAGGTGGAGCTTTTGTAAACTTTCATTTATGAAGTTTTCCCGACGAATGTCACGTGATATGCCATCTGTCGTTTTGTTTATGATACTCATTGAACGAGACGCAAAAGTTTGAGTGTGTACTTCAGAATCAATCCCAGTATTTGTTTTTATAAGCCTTATACAAATCTATTTAAATACACATTGATAGTCCTCTTCCTATACGAATGCAATTTATGGTCCTGTAATAAAGAGATATTTTTTAAAAATAATTGGCAAGTAAACTTTTCTGTAAAATAATTAATTCTGTATAATACAATGAAAAATTCAAATGTTATCAAGACTAAAATCATGGAGGCAAGCAATAGTATATGGTAAATAAATTCTATCATCTATTAAATTCCAATGAATTCCAATATTATTTCACATTAGTAAGGCTTTATCCCTTCGACCTAAAAACAATATTGCTAAGTAGGTTTCCACGTAATGCACCTATTTGATATTACGGTGATTACTTTCATCTCCCGAGTCGAAGGGACCGTTCTATTACATCTAATATTAATCTACAAAATAGTACTTCAGCAAGTATACAACCTACGCGCATCTATTAACCATTCCACTAGGCGTCTAAACAACACTAATATTTATAATAATAACGAAATTGAATTAGCAAATTTTAAACTTTAAGTTACGTTACAATGTCATGACAATTTCAAAGGAAACCCTATTAACATTACAAAAATGTTGAATATCTAATAACACGGGACAGTGAAACCCAAGGAATTAGCAATGACGTGGTGTTAAAAGCTAGAACGACGACTTATATTAATAGGGTAGAATTTTTTTACTTCATTATCATCATCTACAACCATAATACATCTCACTGCTGGGCACAGGTACACAGCACAGGCATTAAATCAGAGAAACACACGAGGAGTTTGAGCCTTAACACCAACACTTAAGTCCAATGTGGCTTGGTGAATGAAAGCAGTTGCTATAGCAAAGTTGTAACTACATTAAATTTAACAAAAAGATCCTGAAAATAAAGTACCTACATGATTATTTATAATCTATATTATTTACACCACATTACTACAAACAAGTATACCTATTTTGGTCTTGTTATCTTTATACAGAATTATAAATGATATGCAAAGTGATGGTCAGTAAGTTATGTAACTATTTCTATGAAATTGACATGTTTGCTAATTAGGAATTACTTATATATATATATGTTGGCACTTCCTCTTTTCTTTTGGTGATAATTTGATATTGTATGATATAGAGGATAATACGGTAATTTTAATCGAAAATGTGGACCGATTATTATTTTTAATTCGTTGTCGTATTCATTTATACATGATGTATTTATGCTTAATTCGGAACTTAATGTTTTTTTTACTTATAATGCAAGTCAAAACGCACTGGTAATTAATCCACAGCCAAGACGGACACAGACACAGGAAGACGGTCGTCAGACAACTATGCCACGTTTCATTAGTCTAACACGAACCTTTTCTTTGTGAAATAGCTTGTCATTATTAAAATGACAATTTTATAGGTGCCTAATTCGACAAGCATATATTTACGTACAGATTTTTGTACATTTCCCGCAAATTGCCAAATATTTTCATACCAAAAGTCCTGATTATCTAAATACGAAATGAATTATGATTATAATTATGCTAATCACGATCCGCCATGACATTGCATCGCACTCTAGCGGTTAAAGCGAGTGGAATGATTTCAACTACTACGAAATACATAGTTCTATCAATATGGTATTTTTATAAAGAGATCTCGTGGATATCATTCAGTCTCTCGTTGAATACATATCTCTTTGATACCTATCACTATCTTATAAATAGAAATACACTTGAATAAACACAATTTATACTTTTAGTACAATTAATAACATAATGGAATGTACTGATCGATGTTAAGTTATTAAATAATTTAAAATATGGTACCATAGACTTTGCAAATATTTACAAATAAAAATAATCATACGAAATCCCTGTTACAAAATAATAATTATAAATATCTATAGATACACAAACACACAATTCAGTTTAGTATTTTAAGTAATTTGTTAAGTATCGCACTAGTTCAATTTTTTAAGACTTTTATAAGTTAAAAAAATAAACTAACTTGGCATTGACTGTGTACTTCTTAATTTTCGTAAAACCTAAATGTATAATAATGTTTGAATAATAAGAATCCCTCATTGGTATTAAAATTGAAACTTTTCTTACAACCTATGAAGGGAACAGTAAGTGCTGTGGGTTTTTCTAAGAAATATATATATATATTTCGTTTAGTTTACTCAGAGTACAAATCAATCTATAATCAGAAGTTGTTAACACATCCTCATTGAGGTATAAGAGACCTCAAATAAGTCACTATAGATGAGCGAAATTATTTCACTACAATCAAGTCAGGGTCAGTATAAATAATAAATGATTAATATTACTTTATTCTTATGGTCTAGGAAAAGTTAGTGAGTCGAACGAAAATGGTGATTATCAACTGCAGGAAACAACATTAACAATTGAATTAAAATAATTGAATACTATTTGAAAGAAGGGCGATTCCATAACTTTACAGCGATTTCTCATCTACTTTTGCCCTTTTTTTAATCAAGCAATCAGTTTTGAATCCCGATAACAGCAAGTGTAGGATGAACTTGAACGTACATTCATGAGTCAGTTGTTTATACTAATAAGCAATGTATTTGTTTTCTTTGTATGTGTGTGATAATGTATATAAATCCATTATCCTAGTACACATGTAACACAAAACAACATAAAACAACTCTTACGGCCGGTTTCAATATTTCATTTACAGTTAGAGATAGGCTATCACAGTTTAGTAACCAAGCAACCTCTGTTGTTTTAAGTAAACTCAGTAAGATTACTTTTATCTGCAGATAAGATATTGAAAACGGTAGTTAATAATAGATGTTCAACCCATGAGAAGAATTATCAATGTTTTTAGAAACAGATACCTCTTAAGTGTTGAAAATCGATATTGCACCAATAATCGTACAAATATTGGTATATGGTACTATTCTGTACCAAACTCGAGTACTTTATCGATGATAAACACCACTACAATTTACGAAAATGATTAACAACAAAATAGCTACCAAAAACTCCCAGAGTCAAAATGAAAAACGGGAATTCCCCGCGATAATTAGCTGAGATACATAAACTGATCCTCTATAAAAATACCATGCGGTACCGCCATAAAGTCGATGAGATAAATTCGTCAGTTCACTAGCGCAGGCAGCAGGAAGAGTCGCCAACGGAGCTGGTCTTCCCGTTGATAGGGCCTAGGCTGCCTTCGTATTTGGGCAACTCTTTGCATTTCGCTTGCTGAAACAAACAAACATTTGTACTTTAGGCGGGATGCAAATATATTTTTCGAGACTAACACTTGAATGGTAATAGTAGATTAAATACACAATAAGGAATCAATTGCCCCTGATTTGTGAATACTGGATACTTCACAGAGACCCAAGAATGCTACAAGATATAAGTGAATTATTAACTGCCAGTGTATTGAATAACTCATGATTAAGTGATATAATAGAATAAAAAAATATAATACTTCAGAATTCATTTTACCTCTTTAAAAATGCTAAAAACCCAAGCCGAAGTTTTTTAATTCACTTTTAAAAACCATAATTGCTATACTTTTTTTTAGTTTTATTCCGTGAAAAAAATATCGCATAAAAAATAACTTTCGTGTAGAAAAAATGGAGAGTTCTGCATAAATTAAGAATTTACTAATTTAATGTAACGCTGAATGGCTAAAACACAATTGTTTAGTGTTATCGATAATTATCGATATAAAGACAACTTTCAGCTTCATTGATAAAATAAATTAGAAGGGTATGCGACGATAAGAGACCACGCAGAGCTGATATGGCTCAGGTAGTCGAGCCTGACGCACTTTTAGCACTGATTAATTTGGATTTATTTGCGTGGATATATTAATCTGGACACACACGAGTCATACTCGGGTTTATATGAACTCTTCATATATTTCTTTTTATCATGTCTACATGTCTACATGTACACGTCGGATCACGCCGCCGCCGCCTTACTCGCAGCCGGCCTAGTATGCCAGGACTAAGATTGATACTATCCATCCCAGTGCCCATAAAGTAAATAAAACAACCAAATAACCTCCATAAGCTCCACAGCTATCTCCATGAACAATCGTTCGACGTTTTCCGCCTCTTTTGCAGATGTTTCGAGGAAGTACATGCCATGGCGCTGTGCGAAGTCTTCTCCAATGTGTCGCGGTATTTCTCTATCTTCTCTGTCTGTTTTATTTCCTGGAAAAAAGTATGGATATGATTTTTAAATAATAAGATTTAAAAATAAACATCTATATATTTTCGTTTTTATAAACGTATGCATATTTGTAATTCAATTATATGTTTTTTCTCTTCCATTGTAAATCAAAATGAGATCTAAATTTTCATCTCATAAACACTACTCAAATGAATAAATTTTGTATTTAAGAAATATTTCCTACATTGAGGGATCTTCAAAAAAAATCCGTTCCAACAAATACTTCATTCTGCCTGATTCTGATTCTTTTAAGGATTTTTTATGAATTTTACTATTTGTTCTTCGATAAAACTGAAATTTATGTTCTAAACACATTAATGAAATAATTTCATGGCTTCATTTCATTAATACTAAAATAATTAATTAATAATTAAACAACAATTACAAACATTTGTACAGGCCGATCAAACTGTAATCAAATTTATTTCTTAATTGTATATTAAGTAGAGTTGTCACCATAAATATGTGGGGATAATCTTCTATTCACAGAATGTAGGTTTATATTCTATGTAAAATCTATTGGAAAAAATGTTTATTTCAATGATAATACCTGCTGCCTAATTTTCTATTTGCAGATTTTAAACAATTTACTGTACCCTTACCACAGATTAGCAAATAGTTTTTTACATTAAATCATGCGGTTTGAGTGCTAAGGTGTGTGGCAGCCAAATTTCGATTGTATCGTGAATGATACACAAAGCAGTAGGCATATAACGTGTGACCTTGGATGAGTGACGGAGGCCTGCCCTTACGCCATGATACCAGCCATTGATGGTGCATATGAAAGTGTTAGTATGTGAAAAAATAATGAAATATAAAAATTAATATTTTTTTAATAAAAAGGTACTACAATTAGGTATTTGCAAAGATAGATAGTGTCTTTTCACATCCCTTTTGAAAGAACCCATATTGTATGAAGGAGGGAATACATCATTCTAAATATGTTTTATTTTAAAACATAACGAAACAGTTACTTACCAACTAATATCCTAAGAACTTTG
Organism: Acentria ephemerella; assembly: GCA_943193645.1. Lineage (NCBI taxonomy): Eukaryota > Metazoa > Arthropoda > Insecta > Lepidoptera > Crambidae > Acentria > Acentria ephemerella. Next base: position 2,005,464 of record OW971894.1, read on the forward strand.
TTATTGGCATATTCTTCAATTTCCCTCAGCCAGTCAGGCAGGCAGTCAAATGTTGGTTGGCAAGATATGTCATATACCAAAATAAGTGCATGAGCTGATCTATAGTAACTCTGTGTAATCGATCTGAACCTCTCCTGGCCTGCTGTATCCCATATTTGTAACTGAAAATGCACCAAAAAATAATAGGGTTGTTCTTACATCAAGACTAATTACTTATTTACTAGATGGAGAACCCCTCTTCCCATGCCTTTCCAATTTCAGCCATGAAACAGTTTGTAGTGGACCTCTTCAACTACTAAGATAAAAATAGATTTCATTTGAAAATAATTTCAAATCATGTGTCTCTTAGATATTGTCAATAAATTTTATTGTGTAATTCAACATGGAATTTAAAAGTATTTCTTTATTCATTGCATAATATATGTTACACAGTCCATATTTCATATATGAATAATTAAAAATAACAACTCAAAATACTTAAGCACAACGACCAGCAAAAATTTCCACTTTTCTACCACTTTTTTGGTCCGAAATACCCAAAATTTAGTTTAACCAGACAGAAACTCAATTTTTTATAGTAAAATTAGATCCAAAGACACAACATTCAATTATCTAAAGTTACAATTAAAGCCATAATTAATTGAAAATATTTGGGACTTTTTTACTGGTTCAGTCTGTTTGAAATATAAAAAAGCCTACAAGTTCACTATTTTTTCAGTGTGAATGGAAAAGTAGCCAGTGTGAATTCAGATTCAATTCAAATTGGGTACCTTTCCCTCTATATATTTTTGATAAATTTTGACATGAGAGGGTTCTTTTGATCATCCAGTCATAGACACAAATCTAATTGCTATATCAAATGATTTTCTGGCATTGCAGGTCTGTCATAGATAATAGTTACTACTATCTGGCAGATATTCTATTAACTAGTTTGAAATTTATGACAAATAATTACTAAATGTCTGGAATACATCAAACTTGCACCTACAGATCAAGCTATATAACACAAGTACAGGAGTAATAATCTTGTCCTACCTCAGGAACTTCAGTTGGAATCTATATTCTATTAGATCAACACTGAAACTGTTTCAATATTTATTATATTCTGGATTTTGGCAGATAACTAAAGAGTTTAAATCTTATAAAACACATAAGGCGGTTTCAAAATACATAAAAGATAACTCAATGATTTAACAGGATATATTGTAGGAACTATATTTAATAAGCTTCATAAAAATATAGGCCAAACAAATGAATCTCTAAATTTTGTGTACTATTTACGTACTATTTATTTACTATTTTTTATATTTAAATTATTTTATGGTAATTAACATTGAGGTTGAAGGATGGTGGTGGAAAATGTCTTCTTAGCAACCACACATTTAATATATAAGCCAGCATTTTATTAATTGTGTAGATATATTAATTGCATTCAGCTAGGGAGCAGGCTCCCAGAAAGACTTTGGTGTTTATTCTTAGTCAAAACTTTACTTAATATTATTCATGATATTATTTGTTAATTAAAATGTTCAATGGCCAATATACACAATTTTGACATTATGAAACTGATGAGATATAGAGTATTTTCATGATTAAAGCATAATTAATTGATTTTACATGTAGAAAAATATTATAGCATTATTACATTTTGTAGCTTAACATATTGAATCGAAGGAAAATTTGAAACCCATAATGATTTCCCAAATTCGTATATAAAATATCATCTTACCTTCACTTTCTCGCCATCGACTTCTACAGTCTTGATCATAAAATCCACACCTATTGTAGCGCCTTGCCCAGGTGGGAAAAGTCCTTGGGTGAAACGTCTTACCAAACATGTCTTGCCCACACCAGCATTTCCAACTAACACAACTTTAAAGAGAAATTTGTAATCCTCCATTGCGAGCACCAAATCACATTTGTGAAAAACACATAAATAATGTCAAAGAAAACACTCACGGTTACGCTTTAGTGAATTGACATTTCATTATTTCGATTGTATGTTATTGCTGTATCAGTAAGATTAATTATAATCAATAAAACGTTAAGATTATATCTTTAATAATCTCAATTCTAATCTTTTGTAAAACAATACAAAAAATTACAGAAGGTGATTATATCGTCAATCTACTTTTTACCACAGAGTACTTTTGCTTTATACTCAACCAATATTTACTTTTACAGATACTGTGACATTTCTATGCTTATTAAAATAACGATTACAGTGAATTCAAATTTGCATTTTGATAGTTCAGTAAAGTTTTTAATTCATTTATGATAATATTCATTTATATCGGCATTACCACACAATATTTTGATTGGAGTTCTTATATTTTAAAATTTTCCTTGAAAATTATGTCAACGCCTCCATTAACACAAAAATTCCTACTCAAGATGCCTTCGTTTATCGCTATCGTAATTGAAACTAAAAAATAAATGGGATTTGACTAATACGATCGGCAACCAAGCGAAGGCTTAATTCAAATCTCATACAATTTCCTATGTTAAGTATCATGTTTTAGGGAAATGTAATAAGAGTTATAGAAAATAAGTTATCTGAAGGGGTTGTGCTGTGCTGAACCCAATTTATGACCACTTCAGTGCGAGATCAAAAAATACCTATCTAGGAGTAATAACTACTATTAAAATGCGAAAATTTGTCGTTTGTATTCTTATTTGTTTATTTGTGTCTACTTTCATTTCGAAATGGAGAGACCTTGACATTGACATGATTTTTATTTTATATATTCAATAACAGGACAGATATATGAACTACACAGAGAGAACCAAGTTTGAGCAATCTCTTAACTAATATTAGTTGATGTTCACAAGTTGTAGGACCTGGACCTCTACATAACGTCCCCATTTTTTTCTGGATCTCTTACCGCAGCGCCAACAAGGGGGTGTTGAATTGAAATGAAATGAAATGAATTTTTTATTTTAAAAGTTTATTTTTTATCGCTCACATTGAAATTTTGTTATCGCTCACATTGGAAAAGGCTGTCTTAGCCTATCTTAATGGATCAAAAACTACTCTCACTGTGAATTTTCGTGTGTTTTTGGCACGTAATGGAAGGATCGGTTGGGTATTATAGATTTTTTTTATTTGTAGTGAAATTTTTGATATGATATTAGTGTAGTGATTAACGTGAAGTTTTTCAAGTTGTTTATCATTTTATCGTAATCGCTCACATTGCATTGCAATTTCAAAAAAAGGCTTAAGTTCTTTTTGCCTTCCTTGTAATAGGGAATATTAAAAGGAAGGTAATAAATATATCAAAAAAAAAACATATCAGAGAATTTTTGGCGCGTAGTATCGGGTCGGTTTGTTCCTGTATATTTTATTTCGTATATTGTGTTGTAGTTAAGTGTTTGTTATGGCATTGGTGTGGTTTTATGCTGAAAATGATCTTTAAATCGTGCATTATATGAAATACTTCATTCAGCGTTCATTACTGACTTACGTCAGATCAATCAGTGTTTCATTTGCATTCATTCATTTATAGGGTAAGTTTATTTATTTATGACCATTGTATCATTCCATTCTCATTTGCGTATCATTTCATCGTAATTATTAACATAACATTATATTTTCAGTTCATTTTATCGTAATCACTAACTTTACATTCCTTTTTCAAAAAAATCATCAACATATCAGTCATAAACAAAATGTCGGGCCTACCATTAGTCGCCAGAAAGTTATTGGGGCAAAGGGATACATTACACCAGCATTCCGGAGGTAGAAATAATCAAATAACATGTGGCTGTATGGACTTAAGTTTCCTTTGTCTTCGCTTTGAAAAAGACGGAATACAAAAATCAAATCAATAATCAATTTGTGTGTTTATTTTTGTGTCAGTCAGACAGGTACAGTAAAAGTAAGGTGTAGTCGGAAATCAGTGATAGATCGGATAAACTAATACTTCAAAAATTAAAACTTTTGGTTTGTCGGTGTAGACGTGTTAATTTCTTTGTAAAAGATGTCCAGTATTAATTACACTACTCGTACTGAAGGGCAGACAAAGATAAATACGATTATATGGACCGTGCCAAATTTTATAAATTTACTAGAAAACAAATCTACAAGAGAGTTTCGTACAGAGAAATCGAAGGATTCGAGCGTTGACTTAATAGAATCTAGATTCCAATTAAAGATGCAGTTCCTGGGTCGAGACAATGATATTATTGAGATTTATTATCTGTCCCCTACACCTGTATTTTTAAAGTCAATTCTTACAATATGTCTGAAACGTTTCGAAGAACGATCTATCGTAATTAAAGAATATCATACTGTTCAAGCTAATAAGTGGCAGTTTCTTGCTACATTGTTCAAGCGTGACATTGCGAGTTATGATGGACGTGAAATATTTCTTCTCAGTGATGGAAGCTTACGCTTAAAATTCCAATTTATGGTGACAAATGATATAAAAGTAGATAGATCTCATGTACCTGAGGTGCAGCTGAGTAATGATTTTGAGAATCTTCTAAACAATGGATTGTTTTCGGATGTTGTAATGAAATCACATGAAGAAATCGAGTATAAAGTGCACAAGGCAGTGTTGGCCAGCAGAAGTGCAGTATTAAAAGCACATTTTGAACATAATACCACAGAGTGTTACACTAATATTGTTGAATCTCCTCTTGAATCTGATGTTTTGAGAGAAGTGCTAACATTTATATATAGTGATAAAGCACCAAGAGTTGATGAAATACCAGAGAAATTGCTTGCAGCTGCTGACTATTACCAGTTAAGTCGTTTGAAAAGTCTTTGTGAAGAAGCACTGCATAAGAAACTAACAGTGGAAAATGCCATAGAAACACTGCAATTGGCAGACTTACATTCAGCTAAAGCACTTAAATTACTGACTTTAGAATTCATAAAAGATGGGCAAGCTAAACTCATAATTAAGACTGATGGATGGGCTAAAGTCAAGTCAGTTGAACTTATCAAAAGAATATATGAATACATAATGGCTGATGATGTTGATGCTGACATAAAATAAATCAATGTTATTGTTTTTAACATTAATTGATCCCTTTATATACTAGATTTTATAATTTGTTTGTTGATCTGTGATTTTATCTTCATTAGCCTTAAAGATATATTATTTGCAAAAAATGAAACTATGTATTGTATATGCAACCATAGTATTCAGTTTATGAATGGGTGGCTCCCACACACGCATTGCACAAGCCGCCACGTCTGGGATTGCCCAAGTAACTCTGGGCAATCTTCATTGGCGCGAAGCCCAGTTATAAAGCTGGGCTGCCTGTAGGTCACCTAGTGAAATGCTCTGCAGAACCCAGGTTACCCCCATGAAGGGCAATGGAGTTACCGGGGAGTTTTAGTGGGTATTTTCAGTGCCGCTCTATTGAGGTACGGTGTGAGCCCCACACACGCCCGTCGCTTAGCCAGTGGCGGGTAGGTCCGTAAATGGAGTCCTCCTCGTAAAAAAAAAATTTTTAGTTTATGTATTATATTACTTTGTTATGAATTTTAATATTGTTACAGAAATCTCTCATTAAATAAGCATTTAAATGAATAAAATTATAGTATATATACATGTTATTGTATAAAATTATAGTATATATACATGCATATATATTATAGTTATATGTATTATTATTCTTATGTATATATACATATAAGAATATAAAATCTCAATAAACATATCTTAAAATTTATTCCATAGTTCAAATAAAAAACAAGAGAGATAAGTCACAGATAAAAAAATTTATATCAAAAATATATGTTTTCAATTAAATTGATCTTACAATGAGAAAAAAACAAATTTGAAATTTACTAGCTTCAAGTAAAACTTTATAGCCTTCATGGTAATATGTATCCTATGTATTTTTACTGGAAAAGTATTGAATATTCAAATACAATCATAGATAATTAATAGAATCTCTATGTGATATTTGATTTATCAAATTGTTCAACTGCATTGCTGGTAATAATCTGGCAGTGAAGACAAATATGCTAACTTAATAATACTCTGCCCTCACTGCAACATTATCTATGCTTCCTATCTCACCTGTGCGGGAGTCACATTTTATTCAATTTGATGAAGCCCACAGTGTATTATAGTATATAGAAAAGCCTGGTAAAGCCTTTAAACAACATCTTATTAATTGTCCTTCCTCCAATTAAGAATTATTACCTAGTTAGCAGATGACAACAATTCCAATTCAAGAGGGAATGTCAATATGTAATAAAATATTTAATGAGTTATAAATATGTTAATATAAAAATGATTGCCACAGATGATATTTTATTTTCAGCTATCACTTTCACTATTATCACTGGAGTCACTATCACTCTGATACACAGTCACATGATTTCTATTTGTATTTACAAACAAATCATTCTCGTCTATCTTAATTTCTTCCTTTTTACCATCTTCAAATTCTTTTGGCCAGACATTGTTTTCTTTGAAATATTTTATGGAGTCTTTGTTCATTATTTTGACAATTTCTGCTTTAACTTTATCACCCTCCAGAATAGGTTCTACTAAAATGTAATCTCCTCGTTTTACCCATATGTTTTTCCTAAATTTTGTAGGCATTGAGACAAGATATTCTTCACCTGTTGAAGTGGTCACCTAAAAGAAATTATTACTTACATCCTGTCCTTTGTTACAAAACGATTTGAAATAAATAATTTAAATTTATAGTTATAAAGTCCCTCAAACCAACCAATAGACTTAAACACGGGGTAGGTTTATTATTCCAACATAATAATGTAGCTCACCTCATGTAGATTGTTTCCTTTACTTTTCAAAACCTTTACAACACTTTGATTTTGTTTAGGCAATTCAAAATCATCCCATAGAGCTTCATTCATTACATGTTTTCTTTTAGTAACTTTTGACATCTTTAATTCAAATTTTAAGCATTTGAATAAATATAAAAAATCAGCAATATTTTAAAATTACAAACAAGGAAGTTATTTTTATAATAACCTCAAACCTGTTTTGACAAGTGTCAGTTGTTGTTGTTGTTTGTTTTATTCTCCCTATTACAGTGAAGGCAAAGGAAACTAAAGCCAATACAGCCCATTCTTATGTTATTATTTCTGGCTCCAGGATACCTATGTAATGGATTCCTTTACCCAAGGAGTTTTTGGCGACTAATGATAGGCCTCCGTTTCGTTAATGACTTACAAGAAAATTTTTGAAAAAGGAATTTTTTGAAATTTACGACAAAATGATACTGAATTAGAATATGTTAAATGATACCCAAATGAAAATGGAATGATACGATGACTAGAAATAAATGAACTTACCCTATAATTAAATGATTGGAAATGAAACACTGAACATTCTCACGCAAGTCACTTATTAACGTTGAATAATGTATTTCATATATTGCACGATATAACGATCGTTGTTGCGATGAAACGACACCAATTTCATAACAAAAACTTCACAACACAATATACGAAATAAAATATACAGCACCGAAGCACCTCCATGCCATTACGCACCCAAAACTCTAATTTTTTTTTGACATGTGGGGTTGTGGTTTCTATTAGGTTCTATCAGTTTGTAGGATTGTGGAATTTCAAACAGGAACTGAATCTATGTGCATAATTGCTGATATTTCCAATTAGTTCCAGTTATATTATATTTAATATTTGCCGAACTAGTTAATCTCGTATATTTAATCTTTATCGTATCATTCATCTACTGATATTGAATGTTCAGAACCAAAAAGACATTGAGGAAATTCAACAGATTGATTCTGAGATGCAACTTGTTCTCTAAGTAGTCTGTGGGTACACAATCAAAATAGTAGAATATAGGCTACCTATCATAAAAGGTGTACTCAATTTGCTACTTTATCTCATATTGAAATCGTAGATAAAATTAAAATACAGGTTCTTGTCAATATGATAACGAAAAGGACAGTTAGCATATAACAAGACATTAAGAAATGTGTATTCCATTTTCAACCTTAAAAAACGTACGAAAATACACGTTTTTGGGAGCGCCTCCATACATGTTATCTAAAATTGTCTATGGTTTCTTTAAATCTGTTAGTTAACAGGTTCTTGTTTTGGTTATATTTTTCGTAAAACATAATGAGAGAGCGAGATAAAACTTAAATTTAATTTTAGTGTCGGTTAAAATTAGGCTCAGTATTGACTTTAATCAATAGTGATACAAATTTTAACCCATCATGGTAAGCCGTTACAGTCAACCGTCACAAAACTTCAAATTCAATCGCACATTAATTATACGATCCCCCATTAGAACAATGTTTTCGTGGCATCTTCTGAAGCATTATATTCGACAGTTTGACTTGAGAAATAAAAAAAATATAAGATCAATCATTTATTTGATTCACATTTCTTCAGCACGTCAAAAATATTCAGTGATTCTCCGTTGGGTATGCCATAACCTTTCTCCAAGCCATGTGGGTTCGACGGAGTGCTGCAAGTCAGGTTCGATTCCTTCCTCAATACTTGATCTACCTCAACAGATGTGAAAAAAGCTACCGAGAGAGGTAGATCATTGATGCCTACCCTATAGAAAAGAAAAGTATATAAGGTATTGGATCTGAGTCTGACACAATATAAGTGCATTTCATTTTCTCAACATAAATTCAACAAGGACAAATGACATATAATTTTTAATTTAGCAATGTGTCTTAAATTTTAAACCTTAATTTTCGTGCTAAATTCTAAATTTCATGGAAGCATCTCCTTACAACCGTTTTTATTCTATGGTTAAAGGTCTAGGTAAAAGTTATTGAATAGGTTTAATATTTTATATCGTTTTCCCACACAAAACAATAGGTTAGAATATTCAGAATTAGTTTTTAACTAAATATTTACAGCATCATCTAAGGCGTAGACAAGATGCTTTCTAGTTACCAGATCAAATAATTGGAAAAAAATTGCAAGATGCTTTCAATCAATCTTCAATCTGGAAATGTAAAAACTGTATGGGATTTGGCAATTACGATCAAAAACTAAACGAGGGCTTATGACAAATCCCATACATTTTCACTTAGCGATTGCGTTAACGATTATCAAAAGGCATGTCTAGGCGCTCTAAGAACTAGGACAAATCTAATTATTTTTTAGGTTTTAATAAATTATCAATAACACTATTGCCACAATTCGGTTTTGCACGAAAGATATTGCAATAGTGATTGAAGAAAGGCATGTTGTCGTACAAAGAAGTAGTTCAGAGCGTAAATTACGGGTTATTTAGTATTAAGGATATATATTATACCTTTGCGAGCAAAACGCTCTAGTGAGCAGATTTGTAATTTGCAAGGCCAAGGCTGTCTCGTACTTGTATTTATCAGGTACAAGGTACCTTACTTCGTCGTGGAAACTCAAACAGAACCTAAAACAAGATAGTAACAAACATTTGAACACAACAATGTTAGTTTAAATAAATCTGTACTGGATTAGACACTGGATCCCGCAACAAGAGCTCGACTAAAATCACTCACTATTTAATATCTACACTAGTTAAATCAATATTTAACACATTTAAAAAGGAAAACGCACTTTTAGAACAACTATGTTTTCCTTCGATCTATTCATATAAATCGATATATTTTTTTAATATGCGGTTTAAATTAGTATAGGTATTTATATCATGTATCATGTCATTAATAAAAAAAAGCTTTTTTTTTATTAATATTTTCTTAGCATAGAGACTCTTCTTCAAAGGATTTTTTTAACTAGAATGACTAAATGTATTTAGACTTAGAGTTTACCTGGCCCGGGGCGCCAGGCGCGCCATGCTGGCCAGCATCAGATGCAGGAAGTCAGCGGCGGCGCTCTGTACCGCCCAGTTGAGGCGCGTGCCGCCCCAGCGGCCGTGAGCATGCTCCAATGCGCGCGATAAACGCCCGTTTAGGAAAGCCGTTGAGGGCGCTTCAGAATCTGGACACAGTTGACATTATTATTTAACTTTTTCCAACTCAGGTTTGGTTAATAAACACAAGATTGTGAAATGTAAAGAAGTACTATCGGTCTTCCTGTTAATGCTATATATTATATTTATATTTTCATTTATTTTTGTACGCACCGTCTGCCTTTCTCAACTTATTTAATTTCTGGGGTATGCTGAAAAAATTTTCGTTGCAAAATGAGCAGATCGTATATGCTTACTGTACCTTTTCAATTGTACATTAATTTTGTTGTGTGCATTAATTAAATTATGTAAAATAATTAAACTTATTCCAACGTAACACTCTTAAATTAAATTTAAGTTCAGTATATCCGGCTCTCTCATTATGCTATAGGAAAAGGATAGACAAGAACAAGAACTGCACTTGCTCGTTATTTCTTTGTGATTTATGCCGTCAGTTGCATGCTTGAATAATGGCTGGAAGTGGCCTTAGTTATCATACCAGCAATTTCCTCTAACTTGTTGAACATGTCAGACTCAGTGCCGCCGACCCACTTTGGCCGTTCAAACATGTCTTCTAATCGCTTCCCACTAAGCTTAGCCAGTCTCGCCGCTTGGTATCCCGTCATTTCAACTATCTACAAGGAAAAAACGGTTTTTTTACATTTTAATTCTAAAGGCGCGCTATAAACTTACGTTCAGTACTTATTTTTGTTTCTCCCAAAACGTGTTTATAGAAACAGGATTTTTGATTTACGGGGCTCCTCCGAGCTTAGGAAGACACGCTAAGCCGGTGGTTCTAGTTGCTACGGCAACCACTTGCACCCAACTAAATAATTCATCTTTACCTATTACTTCTCCCCGTTTGATTCAACATTCAACACCTACCTGTTCCCCATTGTCCTCCTCCATGAACCCTTCCATGTACTTCTTCTTCAGGATATAAACCCTGCGGCCCTTGGTCGTCGTGAACATCTTGGCTGCCTTGCTCTTCGCTTCCGATATCGTCATGGTAGGATTGAACTGCTTTAGAAGCCGCTCGGCGAAGTTTTGGCCGGCTCCTGTCACATTTATAGCCATTATTAATTAATTAAGAATTTTAATTCTCTATGGATTTAGTGGTGTAAGCCGAAATACACGTATATTCTAATTTGGAAACAGAAAACCACATTATGATGTTAATACAAAGTTACAAAGTTATATTGCAACCTAGAATGGCCAGACAAACGCACCAATAGCATGTTATGTTAAATTTCTACCAATTGAATATCTAAAAAGAAACTTACGCGCAATGTAAATTGTATTTAAAAACTTACATCCAAGGATATTTTAGTTACGAATTAAGGTCCTCCGCATTCCTATTACTTCTGGATATATATATCGGATTATAATTAAAGAATAGCACTGAAATTATTTTAGTTCATGCACAACAGAATCAGAGTCAATAATGACGATGAGGTTGGTCCTAGGTACCAGAGGGCCTAGATATGCCTTTTCATAATCGCCTATTCATCCACCTACCATATATTCGAGCGTAGTTGATGACTTTAGCGTGATCCCGGGATATGGCAGCGGCCGTAGCGGTCAGTGAGTGGAGGTCAGTTTTTGTGGACTTATCCCCGGCTAGAACAGCCCACCCGAACGCGGTGCCCCCAGGCAGGCCTATAGAACTATCGCCTAATAATGCTGCAATCCAGAGCTCCTATGGACAGATAGGAAGAAAGGTATAACCAGAGGCTTTAACATAAGGTCTCAGTACTCTTAAATTCAACATACTACTTAAATCGTTTCTGAAAAAGCGACGTAATTGTTTCCGGTTTAAGAACAGTTTTTCAAGAAACCGTATTTTGAATGACACGAATTAATCTTTTGATTAGGTATACCTGTGAATCGACGTCAGCACCCACAAATTTGTAACCCGGTGGTGCTTGAACCATAGCTCGTAGTTCTGAACCTATTCGCTCTTTAGAAGCATTGCTGGCGGTCATCCAAGTAGGTTCGCTAGCTCTGAGGAAATGAAACAAATAATTGACCAATTGTATCAAACAACCCCGATCATAAAAACAAACACTACGCCCGTAATCCAGTATCTATTGAATAATGGGTAAGTACGACTTAACATATTTTATTTATTATAAATTTTTTTCGCGATACATTTTTTACAAAATTTACTTTTAATAACGCAATGACAACACGAAGCGCTCAATCATTCATAAGGAAACAAAGGTGTGCGAGTCAGCTAAAACCTTGTGAAGAGTACTTACGATACAATTACATCGTCAAGTGATATATCACATAACAGGACCACGCGCCGCTCTTTGTGTAGCACCTTTCAACCCTTCGATACCCCAACCTATTCGCATGCGTGTTGCAAATGTATCTTACGCTCGTAAATAATAAGGTTTACGTAATTTTATGATGAAAAGACTATTTACTTTTTTGACTAATTAAATTGAGTTGCTGTTTGTATTTGACATCTTTACAAAGTTATTCAAATTCATTTATTGGAACATAAATAGGCATACATAAAAAAGTAAACGATAATGGCTACATTAGTTTAAAATAAAACTGTGTCGCAGACATTAACGCCCACCTCCAGTAAAAAGAAAACAGAGTCCCAGCACCAAAGTTTGCACAATTAATAAACAACATATGAGAAAATATAAAATAAAACTAGTAAGTGTAAGAGTGAGCCTGTGGAGAATGGATTAAAAGTTATGATTTAACAATTAATAGGTTTCAATTTAAATTAAGCAATTTTTCCCTACCTCCTAGTTAAGGTACCACACACCACAACTTGTGGAACGATAGCGCCATACTGCCTCATGCTGCCCCGAAGCTCTTCAGGCAAGAACTGTTCCGGTAGCCAGACCACTTGCTGGCTCATTATACGTTCTCTGTTGTTACGCCAGTATGACATCATGCGGGCGAAGGTCAGTACCTATACAGAAGAACTAAGTCAAAAATTAAATTTAAGTTAACTGGCTTCTTTTCATTCCAATCTAATGAATAAGTTACAAGTTTGGGATTAATTAGGTGTTGTTTCTCCTCGTATTAGGTAATAACAAAGTTAGAATGCTTTGAAATTTCTTCTTTAAAACATTACATAATTTAGCATAAACAATAGATAAATATGCCAATCTGAGACATACTAACATAAAAATACACCGCTAGCACGGTGTTAAAACCAAATTTTATTTATTTCAGTTTGATTTGAAAGATAAAAGTTTCATTTGCAAGATTTTAGCATTAAAGTATTGAAAATTAAATTAAAAAAGAATAATATCCAATCGATTTTTAATATAGAAAAATTAAAAAAAAACATTTAAAGATCATTTATATTTTATTATATATACATTTTCTATTATCATTTACCTTTTCAGCCTCATCCCCTTGAGCAGTTAACACATTCTGACTGAACATGTCTAAGAAATCCTTTGCAAGGGGATTACCCACTTTATACTTGGGACCATCTTTGTGCGGGAGCCTTAAAAAGTGACAGCAGCCTGATAAATGATACAATTGACAAAGTTATACAATTTCTAAACCAAGGATAGTGATAAAACATTACCCAATATAAAGAAATACACACAACTAAACTACAAAAAATATACATCCCTTTGCCTTTTCATTTATAGTGAAAATCGGAAAAATTCGAAGGTTTGTTGTGCAGAAAACTCTTTATTTTAAAAGGATAGTATTTATTGAAATTACCTTGAATCTGTATACCAGACCAAACGCCAAGCCCATGGTACTTATTAGCTGCTGCCTGCTCGTCTACTTTTTTCCTAGCGTAGTACGCTCGTCTACCGAGGTCTTCCTGTTATTAAAAGCTAAGATAAATTTTAACTATTGGATTGATTCTAGCGGCACACTCTAAATCTTGTAAGTTAAGTACATCCCATTCTCTCATTATATTTAGAAGAGTTTTTTTTTAACTTAATTAAGAGAAGTTTAAAGAAATTATAATTAACTTTAGCCAGTATGTAAGGAGATGCTTCCTTTCCTAAAAACTGCATTCAATAAGGTCGAAAATGAAAAATTCCTTTCTAAATGAAAGCTATGTATATTCAGTGCCTGTAATTAATGTAAGATTTAATTTAATTTTATTGACATTATATTAAAGTAATATACATTTTTTAAATATATTACGTATTTAGTTTTAAGCTATATTCAAACGCTAATTTTACGTTTCGCTATCTTTTTTCTATAGTAGGACTGCTTGGAGAGATTTCATTTTAAAATAAACCATTACTTTTTACAATTTATCCTAATATGGTTCTTTTCTGGAAATTTATTATGTGATCTTGTTAGACTTTAAATAATAAAAATCACAAATCTTTGTTTTGAATTGGACATTCCAACTAATCTTCTTATATAATCGAATCCTGATTCTTCATAAACCAAATAATAATGGATAATTTTTCTATTATTATTCGGTTTAAAAAGAATCGTTCTTAAGCGACACTTATATCAAACAATAAATAGAATAGAATGAAACTATACCTCCACAGTCTTCGGCAAAATGTGTAAATTCGCTTCAATTTCGCTGTCTTTACAGAACGCCATCGGACAAGCGGCTAACAATTCTTCTAGAGGAAGCACCGGCTCGTCCTCTACCTCCTTCTGTATTCTGCTGAACGGGACTAAAAAACCCCAGCCTTCTGACTGGATATAGTGTAGGGGATAACCTTCCCAAGATAACCGAAGCAGTTTTGGTGTTATCTAAAATATGAACAGAAAATATTTAAAATTATTATATTGTGTATAATAATATGATAAAATATAGAATAAAATATGATATAGAAATAAAAATTTTTTTTTGATTTATTTTATTATAAAGCGCAGAACCCTCTGAGGCAGCGAGTGCTGCCAGGGAGTGGGAGTGTCAATTTCCGTAATGTTCAAGTTAGTTAAAAAATCCAATAATAAAACCTTGTCTAACTAACATGCTTTACAAAACTCTCATTTCGTTCATCGCCTCTTAGGATTACTTTTGACAGATGGCGTTCGAAGTAGACAAAGTTCTTTTTAATCATTCGGCGTCATATTATAAACTAAGGTAATACAAAGTTTTCCGGATCAACAAGTATAGTAATAAAATATGAGTAAATATTTTATTCTTTAGCATTTAGTTTGCATTAGTAAATTCGCTATTTGCGTATTAATGGCCTCGATTCTGTTGTAAAAATACAAATTAGAGTTCGGGTCTACTCTATCATTACAAGCGTACCAGAAAAAGACAGACGCCCGGTACATAAAATGGCGAATTTTAAGCACATATGCTCTATTTTGACACACATCACAAAACATACCGATTAAAAGTGTATGGACCGCCGCCAATAACCAAAAAGAAAAAAAAATTAATTGTAAATAATTTGTTCAATATAATGTTAGCGGAATTGATACCTATATGTACATTCTATTTGCATACCTGCATACTAGTAGTAATATTGTGAGCTCCCGGCATCCAATCAGGGTCCTTCCCCGGTTTAGTACAAAGCTTCCTATACCACGCTGGGTAACCAGCTAAATATGGTCTTTTTACTGGCAATGTCTCTCCCAATTTATAGAGGTAACTAAACTTTTTAATTAAAACTTTTTCGTCGTCTATCGATTCGGACTCCTTGCTCAGTAATTTGAGATATTCTATATATTCTTCATTTAAAATCTTATGTTCTATTTTTGATATTTTTGGTTCTTTATCAAGACTGATTGAAAACTCTTCAAAGTTATCTGGTATGGAATCTTTTTTCTTTGTGGTTTGTTTTTTTAATTTCAACGTTTGTGTAGACCAATCTTGATCCCACATCCACAAGTCTCGTTTGTATGCGTCATTTTCCATCAAACGACATGCTTCGTCTGCTTTCTGAGATAGCAGTTGCCTGGATTCCAGTTTCAAGTCTTCGAATACAGTCTCAGATGAATCTATGTATTGTAACCAATTGGAATTGATTGGAAGATAAGCGGAACCTGTAAAATATTTCGAATGAATTAACACAAACTTCGAATAGTGTTTAGATAGATATATTTAAAGATATAGAAGCGCTCATTATGTTGTATACGGACTAAAACTAAATGTAACTTTCAGAAAAGGTTATGAAAAAACTGTAAAAAAAAATGGATACATGTTAACTATTTCAAGCCAAATAAATATCAAGGTCCTTCGAGCCGGATTACCTAATTCTAACATTCCAGCCAACGTTACTGGATGTGGAAACCTCTCTAAAAATAAAGGCAAGAGTTGTTTGAGAATGTTGTGTGTCGCCACCACATCGCCTGCGCAGTATGACATTAGTTGTTGGAAGTTATCATTTACGTCTTGCATATTACCTTCCATAAATATATCTCTGGTTGCTTTATCAATTGGTGAGCCGCAATAAAGTTTGTGCACCTGAATTTGTATAAATAAGTTAATCAGAAAGCAAGGTACTGCTGGTTGGTAATTTAAATATCAGTCTATTACATAACTTAGTCAGAAAACCATGAACTTCATATGAAATTCACTTCAAGGCCACAGCTGATTTAATAAGATGTAATTATCAATAAATATTAAATACACTTCAGATGAAGCTGATTGCCATTTATCTCTGCTTTTATCAGCAAAATCGAGATCTAACCACATTTAATAATAAGAGGGGAATGAATTCAGACTGTTTTGACATTAGAAATAAAAATCTTTGAACTCAATTACATTTGTCATTCCAAACTATATCTCAATTTAAAACGCAATCAAACACCTGAATATGAATAAAATTAACAAAATAAAATCTATCACCTCACTAAGGTTGTTAAGTGAACTGATTTCGATCCAGTCATCATCACTTGGATGTGGCTCTTTATTTTTTGCCTTCAAAACTGTCCTTTGGTAACTGGTCACTCCACTAACACATGTATGCATTGACATTGTATCCATAAAACGAACTCCTGAACATAACAAACAAAGTCCGATGAAGCTTATTTTGGATAAGTGATATCTGATTATGAAGTATACACCTTAATTATAATATTAAGTGAAAAGTACAGCTGTCATATAACAAGGTACTTATATCTTTGTTCAATTTTCGAACATAATGAATGGACATAAATTGCATGTTCTGGGAAGCATTTTCCACATTCCTTTTAAAATAGTCTTGATTTCTGTTGTGCTATCTAAATTTAGGTAATGCATAAGTAATAAAAAATTTATAGGTTCAATAAAAATAATAATAGTATTACATCAATGTTTGTATTGGTTTGTATAAAAATTTTAAGTGATTTTTAGAGAATAATAGATATTTAAACCTAAGCCTATTATTATCAAACCACAACAGTACCTTCTAAATCCAGGTCAAAATCAAGAAAGTTTAATATTCATTTGAAAAACAATACATACCAGTTCTTTCCAACCAATACTGTTCTTTAATTTTAGCCCTATCAAAAGAAACATTATGACCAATAATGATTCTTGGTCTGTCTAAATCTCCACAGGGCGTCATACCATCAGTTTCCAATGGTATTAAATCATTATAGTTGACATTATCATAATACATATGCTTATCACCATTAGCTAATGGTTCACTAACCCATCCATACCTGGAGATATAATTTATTGATATATGCCAAAAAGTCCTCAATTTTTTTAATTTGTGGTGGACATATTAAATAAAATATTATACAATTATCTTTATATGTCTGTATATTAAAAGCTGAATAAATAAAGAAGGAATAACAAAGAAATTTGCTTTCATATATATCCCATTAATTAACAATCAACTTTAAGAATTTAACAAAATATGCATAAATAGTAAAGATAAAATATCAAGAATATTATTTTAAATCTCTACTTCTAAATGACTACTTATTTTACAGTTAACTTTAGTATTGAAGCAGAAGTTATTATTTTCTTATGGCTTGGCAATTTGGTTTCATCTAAGATTCGTAATTGTATTATTTTGTTTATGTCAAAATTTTACCCAGATAAGATATTTTTTAGTACATTCCAAAATTTTTTTGATGTGGTCATTTGGGATATCTTATATATATCATAATTTAAAACAAAAACATGAATACATACCAAGCATCTGCAGACACTGCACATGCTAAAGTAGGCCTTTTACCAGCTGACATGAGTACTTCCACATCAAACACAAGAGCATCATCAGGTGGGCAGGCAACAGGAAATGGTTCATTACCAACATATTTACACCATCCAGCTTTATTTAACCATTCCTATAAAGTAAGTTTCAAAAATAGTAATAAAGAAACACTTGCATCTAATTAAACATTATTTTCTACAAAAATTAACCATTCTTTTCTTTTCTGGAGTCAAAACAATGTAATAAACTGACTAGAAAAAGTATTATTTTACAAAATATTTTTTTCCTGGCTGCCCAATAAGTAAAATTGTAATACTTAAAGAGGCTGTAGGAACTAAAAGGAATAGACTTTAAAATATCACAAGTGTACGGCATTCAGATACAATAATCAGAGTCATCACTGCTGATATAAGTTTATCATATCAGTTATACTGGGTCAGTCAGCTAATATGATCAAGCTTAATTCCAAGCTATTATTAGCCCCCGCACCCTCTCAATTCAAAATGCTTAATTATGC
This sequence comes from Acentria ephemerella, assembly GCA_943193645.1. Lineage (NCBI taxonomy): Eukaryota > Metazoa > Arthropoda > Insecta > Lepidoptera > Crambidae > Acentria > Acentria ephemerella. The sequence continues at coordinate 2,023,937 of OW971894.1, forward strand.
CAAATGTAAAGCTGCATTTAAATTTAAAGACTGACTGAAAGTTTTGGTAATAGAGAACTCATTTGTTTGTTAAGTTTGCCAGTGTTGCACTTGGAAACTTCAAAAATTATGTTTAGCCACACTGACCTTTGGCTGCAATGGTAATTGATTAATTGCTATATTTTTTAAAAGCTCCTTGTATGGTGCACTCTGCTCTTCACCAATATTGTAAAAGTGTTCCTCTATGTCCTTCCCATCCAGTTTAGGAAGCTGTAAACCCACGTCCGGTAGATGATTATGGGCTTTATAATTTATACCATGTTTAAGAAGATTATTCTGACAACTGAAAAAACAATTCTGTATACAATATTTTTAAAAACTTCTGTTCATTCTGAGTATGATTTTGAATTTACCTTTTTATTACATTCTTATCGATGTCAGCATTAGGAAATTTAAATAACTGCTGATATATATTCTTCGAAATCATCTGAATATTGACTTCATTTACCCTAAATTCATCAGAAACATTTTTAGTTTCAATAACTTTTATGTCATTGAGGTTATCTTTTATTTTTGGTTTCTTACGCCTGATAATTTTAACCTCACTTGATGGCATTACATCACAGTAACATCTACGTTTATTTAAGAATGTGGTTGTGATAAGACATCTTTTATTATAAATCATCTTAATATTTTTATAACTATAAAACCGGATTGGTTAGCGCTTTTTTATTGACGATTGTCAACAAACTTTAGAAGTTTAATTTCTTCTGTTACGAAAAGGCAACGACAACTATAATTTATACTGCCACATCTAGAGTATTTTTCTGAGTCTACTGGTAGACTATAATAATCTAATAGTGAAGCTTATCCCTAGCGACACTGACTCACCTAGCTATTATCACGAAAGCAGTTTACTAGATGCAGATACTATAAACTGGGTCATGTACAATAAAGCTTTTAAGTATACATAATTTTCCATTGGTGACGTCGTAATAATTATGTACATACATTGATTTTGCGGCAATATATTTAAATCCATAGTTTGTAGAGTTGCAAGAGAAAAAGACCTAAGGGGAAATCGCTAAAAATTGTATGGAAAATGTCTTTCATTTAATTCATTTAGAAACTTCATAATATAAAGGTTGTAATAGTCTTTGTCACTAGAATTTAGGTCACAGCAAATGAAAAACACTACTCAATACATTTTTAGAACACTAAAAGTCGTCAGCTTATAGTCGAGTGTAATCAATATCCATGTCTTATATTTTTTTTAAAATAGTAACTATTAAAACAAATAAAAACTAAGTTGAAGAATAATCATATAATAGTGTCAAAAAATTAAATACATTAAAACTATTATTACTAAGTTTTAATACCTACAACAATGACAATGAAGTGTAACTTGCAAACAATAAAGATAACATATCAGTGCAAATCTAAGTAAAAACGGAATGTAATCATAAGTCACAAAGTTAGTTTGTTCTTAGCTGGTAGTCTCCATTCTGTGTGATATATCTAACCCATGGCAAAGCTTGATATCCACTTTTTTCAATGATTTTCAAATATCTGACTTGTATGCCAGATGTAGTGAAATATGGAATTTCAAATTTAACTTGTATTGGTGGTTTTCCATCTAAATCCTCACATTCAACAGATGGCAAGCCAAAGTGAGCCCTCATCAAGTACTCCTTGCCTCCAGGGAATGATTTGATTGACCATGTGATGGCATTTTGTTCTGGAGTATATTTCACACTGCCAATAGTCGTCTTAAACTTTGGAGAGTCAGCATCAGCAGGAACTGGTATAATTATCTCAACATTATTAGCTGTTGAACGTCTTTTGAACTGTGATTTTGCCTTTATCATGTACTCCACTCTGGAATGTGCATGACGTTCAATGACAGACTCAATCCAAATCAAAGGCTTCACATGTGTGTTTAACCTGTATGACATTAATTCAAATTCACCATCAGGTGGAATGAAAGAGATGGTCCTATCATTTTCAAACCTTGATAACCTCACACACTGGTGGAATTTCACATCCTCCAATTCCACAGACTTAGACTTCCCCCTCCCTGTGCTCTCAAAAAGTACTTTGTCATTTAAACCAAGTCGCAACTCAGGCATACCAGATAAATATACTCTCATTTTTATAGCACCAACAATCTCGCTTCTTAGGACATTACCATTTGAATTTGCTAATAGATTTACAGATTCAATTACATCAAGGAATACCTCATTTTTTCGATACTTTATACCTTCAGACCGCCATGATACTGCATTGGTGACTGCCATTGGTATTCGAGGTTGCATTTCAAGCTTATGGCCTTCTTGGGTTATATACTCCTGAAGAATCTTGCTATCAGTGGTTTGTGGATAACCAAAGTCAATTAATTCATCAAGTAGCTCATAAATTACAACAAAGTTGTCCCGAATACTTTCCTCCTCCAATTCTTTAAAATACTCTGTCATAACTTCAACAATTTTATATAGAAAAACAAACACAAGTGCAATATTTGCATTTTTCTTAGTAGTGGACACAATGTACAAATTGTTGGTTTTAATATAAGAAAATGTACATTCACTGGTCTGCAACAGGGGTGTCAACATTCCTTCCTCTTCTTTTTCCATGAGTAGTGGCATGAATTTATCGATGACACCCATGTCCACATCTCCACGGTAGTTCCTTGAGATAAGTACTTTACCCTTGACATCTAGAATATATAATGCTGAAGAAGACATTTTGAAGCTAAAAAGATAAAAATAATTGTGTTAACAGTAGATTATAGGACACAAAAACCTGTTTGCACCTGTGATGAAATTATGTTTTATAATCATATTTTAAGCTTCGGAACCGAATCTGTTACTATACTACAAATATGACTTGAGAAATTTTAACTTACATAGATTAATGCTTGATTTGAATAAGAAAATTACTACATTATCTTCAAAATTATACATAAGACACCATAATGACGACGATTACGATGACGCAATTTGACATTAATTGACATATAGATAGATTACAAATTTCTAGTTTGACGTTTGTAGTTGTTTAATCATTCTCCTTATTATAGGGAGGGCAAATGAAACTAAAACCCATACAGTCATAATTTATACGATTATTTTTTATTTCCGGCTCCAAGAAACCAGTATAATGTAACCCTTTAGTTTTGGCTTACTAATGGTAGACATCACTATTTTCCATCAAATTGGATGGTGGAAGTCGTGACTTTATTACAACTATAAATAGACTTCGATTTGGTCATTCAAATACACCTCCACATCTTTTAAGGTATTACTCAAGTAGCAATTTCAAATTCTATGGGTTTTCAGTGTGTGACATGGAACATATGCTATTTAACTGTCAACGTTTTAATATTGACAGACTTTTGATAGCAAGTGATTTATGAGAAAGTGATGTGATAGTGTTATCTGATTCCTCTCGCCGCTTGATAAAGTTGTGAAAAAATGAAAAGACATTCAAACCAATTTACAACTACTTGAAAAATACTATTGGGAAAATTTAAAATTATCAAGATTAATAAGAAGATATGGCTTAAAGGTCTTAGTTACCAGGCCACATAATTGAAAAAAAAAAGTAATATTTTGGTCGCGTTGTGGTAGGTCGGTTATGTTGAGTTAGTTTTTATTTTTCCTAATTCTCAGACATGCTACAATGGAAATCAATGTTATTATAAATACTCTGAATAAAATTATTAAAGCTGGGGTATTGTGTTGATATTAGGTATACCAAACTAGATAGTAACCAATGTTGATTAAAATGATACCAGGGCTTCGGTCACAACAAAGGAATCCTTTAGTTTTCTTTGATATAACAATAGACGGTGAAAACGGTGAGTTAAAATAATTTATGGCCTTTTTAATTGCTGAACTATTGATGGTATATTATCAGTTTATCTCGTGATCAAGGACATTTTGCAACCTATAAGCTTCGCACCTACTTCAGTGATTAACTATTAAGTACTCATTGAATTGTTTATTTATCGCTATTACAATGGCTACTAAAAACCAAGTGATTTCTAAATTAGATAACCAAATTTAAAATCAATAATTAATACAAGATTTATAAATGATTAAGGTCTCTATTTGGAGTCAATGAAGTGGAGTTGTAAGAATATAAATTCAATTTCAGCTGGTCGTATAGTCATCGAACTAAGAAAAGATGTAGTGCCTAAAACAGCTGAGAATTTTAGAGCATTATGTACAGGTGAAATGGGTGTCAATGCTCAGGGCAAGCCACTACATTTCAAAGGGATTCGGTTTCACAAAGGTTGGTCGAAATGTAGTGTAAAAAATAAAACTATCTTTGTCACAGTTGTAAAGGTGGCATACATTACATTAAATAATAATTTGTATGAAATCAAAAAAGAATTCCACAAAATAGAATATAATTTATTTGCCAAAATAGGTAACAATTTAACACATAAATATAATCCCAACACCCCAATTACAATAATTTAACTATTAAATTGCATTGAATTTTTAGCTATTCCTCAATTTATGGTACAAAGTGGTGACATAATTAATGGAGATGGTACTGGTGGTGAAAGCATTTATGGGCCAACATTTGAAGATGAAAATTTTATATTAAAGGTAAAGGACAAATGTTTATGGTATGCCTGTAAACTATAATTATATATATAATATCTTCTATATAACTTGGCTTGATTGATTTAATTATGTATATTTTGTAGGCTTGGTTGTAGGCAATTTTTTTATACACCTAGGTGATAAGAGTGGTCTTCTCTTGAGTCAGCTAGTTAATGTATAATTATTGCTTTAAAATTATCTTATGGTTATTAATAAAGTTGGTAATAGTGCAGAATAGTGTATAACTATCTATAGGGCATATTTATTTATTTATACTATGTTGCACAAAATAAAGGTATGTCTCTTTTAAGACTTATCAGTAACAATAAAAATGGTAATCAGTAAGGACCTACATGGTAACTGGTATCAATCTTTGTACACATTCTAGATACATGTGAATAATGTACAAAATCTTTGATAAGTAAATATTTGCAATATCTTTTATTAGATTTAATAATAACATTTCTTCATAACATTCTTCATAACATACTGACACCTATTATCTAGTCCAAAGTAAGCATCATGAAGAGCTTGTGTTATGGATACTAGTTAAAAGAACATATTTAATATTATGCATATATTTGTAAATATATTATAATATATAAGGTTATTCACCTGAGAACAAATATTCATGTTTATTACAGATGCACCTCTGGCCAAGTAGTCTGTAGTGATATAAAAATAAAATATTTTTATTTTAATACTATATATTCTAATAAAAATCAGAGCTCCACAAAACGAATTTATTGGGTTTGGCTGTGGAAAGACATCACACTCAGAATTACTTCATGTCTCATAATATATCATTTCTAAAAGCATAAGTTATTCTTATATATCAACAATTACCTTAAACATGAAACCATTATTGACAATTATGTTTGTAACAATAAATTTTGAAAAGCTTTTCCAAATTACATTTATTACTTTCTAGTAGCTAAGTTCCACTAATCAACAATCTACCTTAATCAAAATTGTTGCATGATCTTTTAATCTTATATTTTTCTGAGATAGAGTGTATATTAATTATGTTGTAGGTATTATCTATGCTTCAAACTGCCCAGGTTATTGTAAATATTTAAAAATTTATGTCCTGCAATAATGTATACCATAAATTCAGAAGTAAATAATACATATAGGTTTTGCTCGTAGTTAAGTTGTCAGTTATATATTCACTTATGCGTTTTATAACATATACTAAGGTGGACTAAGATACAGAGATAACGATGCAAAATGTCAACTGTATACAGAATAAATAAATAACTGCTAAAATATTCACGTAAATAAATTAAAAACAACTTTGTTTTAAATCTGCATAGAAATTTGGTTTGAATAATGGATCCACTCAACATAATAACTCATTAAATGTATAATATGGGAGTTTGCATGTATAATCCATCATTTTGATCAAGATAAGATTGTTTATTAATGCTATAATTTTTCACACTTATAATTTATTGTTTATAGATACAATATCTTATTCTAAATCAATTTTGGATTTAAATGTGCTTTTGACATTAATGCATCGAATTTTCTTGCTCATTGTTTATTTAGTCAGTCATTTGAACACTTAAACATAATAAATATATTATGTAATATTATGTAGTATCTCGTGTCTAAATAGGCAATTTAGACACGAGATACTACATAATAATATAATTATATTATTTTATAAAATGGCATTGAATTAAAATACCGTAAAATTTACATATATCTTTATAAGGAGCTGACTAGTTTGAGCGCTGTGGTTTCGATAACGATAAGCAACTTTCGCTATGGTTGATTACGGATGGATTGGCCAACATTTTATCCTGAGCTGCTCGGAAAGCACGTTAAGCCGTTTATCCTGGTGGTTAATACAACCGATTTGAAACACTATCTAAACCATACAAATACCAATACAGCATTTTCGTAACTAAACATTTCGTATCTTTCCGACTTACATGCCGATGCTTCTCGCCAGTAATATCTTGCAGCAGTTTGGATCATACTTTGTTAATTCTTCTGTCGTTAGAAGAAGGGTGAAATGTAACTCGCATCGTAGCACACAATATGCGGACAGCCTAAACCATACATTGTCTTTTTATAGCATGAAGCAGGGGTATTAAGCATGGCGAATAGAGGGCGGCCAAACACAAACGGCTCACAGTTCTGCATCACGTCAGTCCTGTGTCCACAGCTCGATGGTACCAACGTAGTGTTCGGGCATGTCGTCGCTGGGTTGGGAACGGTCGATGAGATGCAGCAGTACAGTGAAAATGGAATACCTGTTTTGGTGCGTAATGAAAAACTTATAATACTAGCTATTGCCCGCGACTTCGTTCTTTTACACATGTTTTATATTTGAATCATATCAACATACCCTAAATTATTCATCAGTTATATAAAGCCAGTTTTTATGTACTACATTAATTGTTTTTGCTTTTAAGCCAAATAAATATATATATATCCCATATTGCTGGCCACAAGTAAAACGTTTTTACTAAGCCTTACACCGCCGGCCCTAAATATCTGTTTGACCTTGTGATTCAAATATGTAAAATGAAACTGTAGAACACACTAAAGCGATTTTATTAAACTTTCTTTTTTCTGTACGTGCAAAACTCTGAAACGACATCAGTTTTGTGATTATGTTATATTGTTTATCTAAATTTCAACTCCCAGTCAAAACAATAATCACTTGACAGGGAGTTGAAATTTAGACCAGGCTAGTAATGATGCTTGTCTTATTGAAATGTTCGCAATATAACGCGTGGTGCCTATAATTAACGTACAAAAATAGACAGATTTAGAATTCTAAATTGTTTTGTTGTTCTAATGAATTATATTTACAGATAATAATAATATTTGAATCATAATGGCATTTTTCTCAGGAGTGTGTGATAGCAGATTGTGGAGAACTCTCCCCTGAAGAAGAAGACTTGGGTCTACGGTGCCGCCAGGACCATTTACCTGAACATCCTGGTGACTTAATACACCTGCCTCCGTTTACGGTAATTATCGTATATCTTGCTATAAAGAATGTGACTTATGATACTTAAAATAAAATACATATATAATTTAATTTATCAGCATATTGATTTTGTTAATAAAGTAGCCTTTATCAGTGCTAAGATCAAAATACTTTGATATTTAATGATATAAACCTCTTTCGACTAGCATTTTATTAAGACGGGGATCGTTCTTTAGATCTAGATAGAGACAATTTAGATAAAAAACCTGTAATTCAAGACTACTCAAATCTTAGGAATTCGCACCTATTATTCCTACCAATGTAAGCATCATTAAGAGCTTGTGTTGTGGATACTAGATAACGAGGAAATATGGCTAGCAATATGTATATAAATATCAGAAATATACTAAATAACACAACAAACAATGTCCATGACTCGTGCACCATGCGAAAGTGATTCCTTGATCTTTCTATTGTGTATTGATAGGCTATAGATACCGTTAATAATCTCTAACAAGTGGACCCTCGTTTTGTTTGACAATAAAAAATAACTTGAGGGTAGACGAACTCCGAAGATTCAATCTTATAGTATATAATAATCTTTCTCATTACTGAATGTCCCGATTCCCGCGTCGAATCACTCAGATTTGGATGATTCTCCGCCGTCTATTTATCTACTTGGCGGAATGAGCTGCATCGTGTAGTTGGGATGACCTCTAAGACATATTCCCTGCTACTTCCCAGTGACCGTCAATTGTTCTAGCCATCCTTCCTCTCAATGTGGCCTGAAAAACTCCAAGATTTTCAAGGGCAGATAGTAATAGACTCTACACCCAGTTCACGGTGTTACAATAACGGATTTTTAATATTGCATTACAGATAGAAGAATTAGTGTCCAGTATTAAAGACGTGAAGTGTGGCGGCAACGCTTTCTTCGCGCAGAGCTTGTACAGGCGCGCCGCGCGGAAGTACAGAAAGTGCCTTCGGTATATCAACCGGGTCAAAGAAGACATTGATAGTTTGAAGGATGAAACGCTGCAAGAAACTTGTGAGTGGTTAGCCACATTTCTTAAATTACCGCCATATCTCATTCCCATTAGTAGTCAGATAGCAAACTAATGTCATAAGACCTGTTATTTCGAACGCTGTATTGCTATTAACTAACTTCCAACTTTATTGCATTTTAAGTGTTCTTGAATAACATTAACGATCTCAAATTGTAGTTATAGGTTTTATTACTAATAATTTAATGGTTTTACGAGTACATACCGTCTTGTCCCAGTAGTTCTACATTGTAACGTAGTTAAGTAATTTTAATTGCAACAATTAAAAGTTAATTGTATATTATATTGTGTAACATATTTATATTTATATGTGTTTTAAAAAGTATTAAGAACTGACTGTGACCTTTATTTCTTAATGTACATATATATAATTCCATTAAAATTTAAGTTTGACTATTTAATTTTCATCAAGTTCTGTTTTGCTTACTTTAATTTAAAGATGCTTTAAAATTAAAAATAATAATTTAAAATTGGTTACTTAATACATAAAATCGACTTTGAAAATGACGTGTTATTCAAAACTGTCATTTCTTCCACCAATACTTTAGATTACTTGTCATAGATGGCAGGTGTATGGTGATACAAAGTTCACCGTCTCTAATATTTGTATTGCAGTGAATGACATAATAGCGACATACACACTACAGAGTTACCTCAACTTGGCAGCTTGCTACATGAAAATAGAAGACTACAATTTATGCGTGCGTTGTTGCTCTGAGGTAAGGATGGAATGTGTATTATAAAAATTACGATACAAAAATTGTGCGTACAAAACTCAAGCAAACAAAATATTCAAGGTTCTTTTCTTTCGCGAGTCTGGTATCTTTATACATTTACATTGGTAAATACAGGTTTTCGATCTAAAGTGGATATTATTGTTATTTTGAGAGACACTATATATACTGTATTGTGGTAGCTATTGGTTAGTGTTTAATTTTGTATTTACTTATCAGATCAGAAAACAGAAATCAACGATACATTTAGATGTAATATTGCTAATATTGTTCCAGGTGTTAGAGTTAGATGGTAGAAACGAAAAAGCCTTATACAGACGGGGCCAAGCGAATTTCGCTCTTAAAAACTACGACGCAGCCCTCTCCGATCTCAAGCAAGCAGAAAGAGTGTCGCCCAACAACAAGGCTGTCCAGAAACTTCTCGAGGAAGTCCGGCTGTCGAATAAAAGCTATAATGACGTACAAAAACAGCGGCTGTCAAAGTTTTTTCGTGACCAAAAAGAGAAAGGCCTCGCAATCTACGATAACTGAACTAAGACTGAAGGTAGTAATATATAATTTTGGTTTGTAAAGATTGCTAGTTCCCGTCAAAGCTCAAGGTATGGTCGGCCTAAAAAGAGCTTTATCAGTTTTGATATATTTTTATAGGCAGTTGAGAATTTCTCACTAGTTTACGTTTAGAAATGGATTATAGAAGAATGAAAGAAAATTATGAATTAAATAATAAATTGAGAATGTGTCGAAAATATCGAATGGTTCAGCGTTATTTTATAAATATTCTGTGTGAACACTGAAACTGGAAAAACTGAAAGAAATAAAAAGAAATATTGGGTAATTCCTGCAATAATTTAGAGAAAATATTACTTTGCCAGCAGTTTATCATTCATTGGTGACAATAATTTTCATTCAATTAAAGTCTAGTCAAATTTTTTATTAATTTTTATGCATGGCAAGAATCTGATAAACACAACCTATTATGCAGAGAAAATTAAAACTTGTGGTTCTCAAAAAGAGCTATTTTAAGATCGCGATATGCAGTTAGGCTCATTTTAGGATTGTGCAGCTAGTTTTTTTATTTAGTACAGTCATCAAAATAGATCACTTTTAGTAATGACTTCAAAATTTAAATAAAATTATGAAGCGGTACTTCGCGTACCGCTTCATAATTGACAAATACTTTAACCAATGAAATGAAACGGCCTTAAATTATTGACTTTTTCTAATGACTGTACTTTTATAAAAATCTGGTCAAGAGGTTATTTAATATGTTGTGTACAAAAATCATAACCGCTTGATGTGTTCCTTATGTTTTGGAGTGCAACCAAAATTATTAATTTTTTTTTGTAAAAGGCATTTGTAATGCTAATGATATTATTATATCAACCCAACGGTAAATAATTAGTTTTTTATTCATAAACTGTACTCATTTTATGAGTGCTATGACAGGAAACACCACCTATGGTATTAAATCTTCTAAATAGAACTGATTGTAAGAAAAATAATTGTTAGTCTTCGGTATATATTGTTTAGGTGCAATAATAAATTTGGTTTATGATTGGAAGTGAATGAATACTATTTTTGGTACCTAATTTATAGTTTCAAAAAGTATGGTGCTCTTAATATAATTTTTCGTACGAAGAGTGCCAAAAGTATCTCGTTAAACTGTGACTTAGAGTAAGCATAGCTAATTAGATTGTTAGTTTTTATTTTGATTCCAAATATAAAAAAGGCCATAAGAGGAGTTAATAAAGCGAATGATTTAGAACATTAAACACCAAATTATTATTTTCATTAGTTACCCCTATAGGGTTTGAAATATTGAAGTACTATTTAGTCTCAATTGTAATATCAATAAACCAGTTGCTTACTTAATTAAAACTATTTGAAAAGGAGTCCATACAGAAATATTTTTTGTGATTAATTTTTCTTGAAACGAACTTTATTTATTAGTGGTGCCATCTTGAGACTCTGTTAGTAAAAATCCACAGCTGTAACTATATTCTCTTAATGTCAGAACATTAAATTGGTCCCATATGTATGGGAGAACGTACAAAAGTCAAATAACTTAATATTAAGTTGTGTGCAATTTTCGACTTTAACGAACATGATATAATGCATGTTTACAAAGCACCTTGCTTTGCTTTTTCTATGGTTTTTGAATATAATCGATTTGAGAGTTATATTATTTTTCCATTCCCTAATGAATAATGTAGAGAACAACGTTATTAACGCTTCGGTTGCCGTATTCACAAGGTATCAAAGACCATTTCATTTATTGAGCTGTGTACATACACCCTTGTGCCATGTGACAAATAAAAAAAATAATTGTGTATTGTATTATTGACAAGTTGATTTATAATATCAGCTTAGAGCTGGAATTCCCAAATTATTTTAGACAAAAGACTCCTTTTCCAAAATGAACTAGTACCTAAGTCCCTATAGCCAAATTAATTTAAAATTCCTATCTCTAGTTTCCTACATATTGATAAAAATACCATTTTAAATAATTAATCACTTTTTGTTTATCACGACCCCTGGAAAACCACCCGTGGGTTCGATATTTATATCTTTGGGAATCCCTTGTTTAAACTTTATTAAGCTAAAATGGAAATTGAAAATGAAGTCCATTAAAATATTCACCTGTTTAGCTTGCAACTTAAACGCATTTTTATAAAATGTCTACTAAACTTGCTGGTTACGTGTTTTGATGTCACTATCGGCTGGATTAAATAATCAATTTTTTTTATAGAAACAAGCTTAAGAAAGTTTTGTTATCTGGAATTCTTCATTATTATTTTAATTAACAAAGGTTCATGTACTTTATAACTAACCTGTGGTAGCTATCCGTAGATATTGGAAGCGGCTGCTAAACGGCTCGTTTAAAATCTAGCACTAATTGCAGAGGTTAATTGTTCTTATACATATTAAGACATGTCTGATTTGAATATTTTCAAGAATAAGAGGGGTTTGTTAATATAATAAAAAGTCTTCGAAGCGATCTTACACAATATTATTATTATTCTGTAAGATCGCTATTATTATCGTGAGTGGTTAGTTATCTAAAATTCAAACAAATACGCTTTATTAGACATAATAAGTCCGTTGAAGAATAGAATGCCAAAGCCTAAAGTATTCTTTTAAGAATATTTTTTGTCGTTTACTGCGAAATGTAGAAATCTTTTTAACGACTATAAAGAAATGATATTAAATGTTTGCTTGTGTGAAGACAATATAATACAATCATATTCTATGTATGGTCATTAGCAACTTGGCTTCGGCGCTTGCGCATTAAAAATACCCAGATTATAATTTACAGGTTGGCTCAAAAGTAAACTGATTAGTGTGAATACAAATTTATTCATCGTTTGTGAGGTCGATTAAGACAGGTTTTCAATAAAGAATTAGGACTGCTGTAAGACTTCGAAAGTTCCAGATATCAGTCATATGACGTAAAAACAAAAGAGTAGGCTACTTCTACTTTTGAATTTTGTCTATTAATTTATGGACCAGCCTGTATACCGTCTAGTTGCACTGACGTCGGCTAAGTAATTAAATACAGCTTGACTTTGGAAAGTCTTACCAAATTTGAAATATAAGGTCTTGTGAACGATATGAAGAAATGACCAATATTTTATAAATATTGATATTTTATTTAAGGTACATTCTAGTTTGAGTTAGATATACAACCAAATTTTATTTAAATAACTTAATAATTGGACACCGCGAGGCGGTTAATAATTCATTAGAGATGAAAGACGTACAAGAAGCGAGGCAGCAAGGACCTTACGTAGTTAATTTACCGTAAAATTGCATCATCGCAATTGAGTGATATGTCGTCCCCGACGTACTTTGTGTAGTGATTTCGGCCAACCTTTTGGTATCCTGCTCCGCTAGAGCAAGCGCCCATGAGCTGAAAATTGGTCTTAAGTTGTTATAATAAGGATTATGTCCACGCACCACAATAACTCATTGCATCGCACTTCAAAGTTAGCTATAGTTTGCTTGAAAATTGATGTGTACTTTTCTTCAATGAGATTTAAGTATCTATCCATTTTATCGGATAGAATAAATTATTGTGACAAACTGAAAATAACAATAACACAACAACAGTTAAACAGTTATAAAAAGCTAGTGTTTGAACACTATTTGTTAGTTTGATACTTGAATTATTATGATATATAGTATCTCCTTAGTAGTCTGTGATTATATGTATTTTAGTTTATATATATTTATATAATTATTTATTATGTATATATGTAATATTATTTATCAGGTATTTCGATTTGTATACGTCCCCAAATTTTCTCGAGTACTTTATTTTTAATCAGGTTCATCCTAAGGTTACCTAGAAGTGATCACTTTTAGCCACAAGGTCGCTCTTTGTACAGAATTAGTTAGCTGTTCCGTTTGTATATTTTTTTTATTGGTTGATGTACAATAAAGATATATTCTATAATTTTGTTTTATGGTAGATCGATCTAGTAGTTTATTCTGAGTAGATCTTTTTTTTTACGAGGAGGAATCCATTTACGGACCTACACGCCACTGGCTAAGCGACGGGCGTGTGTGGGGTTTACTCAGTACCTCAATAGAGCGGCACTGAGAATACCCACTAAAACTCCCCGGTAATTCCATTGCCCTTCTCGGGGGTAACCTGGGTTCTGCACGAGCAATTCACCAGGTCATTCTGAGTAGACCTACAAAATTGTAAATTCTTTAAAAGTGTCCTGAATAAGGGTGTGCGTTTATATTGTGGCTTGATAGTGATAACATGTAACTACGTGGGTTAATTACGTCAGTCGCTGTGTCTACACAGGGTAATTTTTGTTATGATTTGTTTTTAATTGAAATATAAACATTCTACAATAATAAATTTGTAAGAACGTAATATTACAGGTACATGTATTTACTAATGATTTCTAAGATCTCTAATAATTTTAGTTAATATTATTTGCGTAAATTAATTGAACAGCTTAAAATTTTGTATCATTTGCCCAAAAATCAGTGGAAGTGAAATTTTCAATTTATTGTCAAAGGAACTTATATGCACCACCAACTATTTTTTAATTAAATTTATTAAAATATCTATACTAGAATGGTGAATTATTTTAAGCAATAGATAATACGATTTTAAGAACTGAAAGAAATTGCTTCGTAACTCCTTATTAAATAAAATCTAGATATCGTAAATTTCAGCGATTTTTAAATTTTAATAGACCGCATTAAATATTAACAAGAACATATAAATGTACCCATAAATATCAGTGATCAATTTAATCTGTGGACATGTTGACCATAGAATGGCAGTTGGCTAATAGTGCCTTGTCCTCACTTAAACCCGTCCAAACGCATCATAGTCTGTAGTCTTGTCTAAAACTAGATCTTGGCGAAATTTTCAAATTGACAGAGACTATAATACTATAACTTTAAACGAACTATCGAACCTTTGAAGTTCAATTGTTTGATGATAATTTTAACAGCTTATATTTTTAATTGATGTAGGCAATATGCAAAAAATAATTATCTTGATACAGATTATTTTAAGACAATGTACGTATGTACATTTGTATGTACATTTTTGCAATAAAAATCATATTTTTATACTTATTTTAATTTGTAGTATTACATGAAATGAATTGTATTTTTATGTCTAGATTTTAAAGTTTTGCTTTAAAAACTAATGGTCACTTATATAGAAAAACTTACTCTCTTAAAGCCTTGTGATTTAATGGAGAATTTGCATTGTAAAATGAAAATATTGCTCAAATTACTTAGATACCAAGCCAAAACTATAAAAAAGAAAGTCCAGTGAAAAGGACGATATTATAACAAAGTAGGAGTTAGTATAACAAAATAAGCATAAATTAGTTATTAACAACTGTATAATCTTAGCAAGAAAGACTGAAGTAAAAAAATATTGATTCCATTTATTGACTTGGCTCTGTCTTAAGTTATTTTTTACGTGATGGTAAGATGAAGCGAAAGTTGGGTAATATATGTCAATTTAAATAATATGACGGAGTTTTATTTATCTACTGATGTTTGTGTTCGATTCTGAATTCACACTTGTATGACAATAATTATCAGAAATATTACGTATACATCTGCAGGAAAATATAAGGCCCAAGTTAAGAGATACTTAATTGAATAAGACCCTTATAATGTGTTTAGATATTAAGTCCGCTAATCCACCAAACTAAATCTATAAACATAATGAGCATTTATAATGTATTTATATAACGGAGAAATAAAAATAATTATACACACATAAATATGAGAAATATAATAAATAACTATATAAACAAACATGGATGCTTGTATTGTTTATTTTTATATTCGTTCTCATCATACAAGTATCTGTTCCTGCCCGGATTCCAACCCAGGACCTTTGGCTTAATAGGCAGGTGTACTGACTGCTCGACCAGAATTCCGTCAAAATAAACTTTTAGTTAATTGTATTTAATTGATTTGACTGTATGAAATGTATATGCAAATAAACATGAAAACAATTTTTTTTTCTTAGCAACAAGAAAATCGTTATAAATTTTATTGGATAGGGAGAAATTAAGTAAAACAAAATGTTTAAAAATGTTTTATACAACATAATAAATACAGGCTTTTACACAATGGACAACAAATAAGGTGGGAACGCCATGAAATTAAATTCTTTAGGACGGCAAGTGTCTTTGGAATTTTCTGGTGTCTATGCATCCTATGTCACTATGGGATATTCGACTGTATCTTATAAAACATAATAGTTGAACCTACCCAGAAAAAAGTTGAAACAATTTTTAAATTATTATTCGATATAATACTCAACACTGACATTTTGTACTGTAGTTGGAAAGGAACAGAGAAAGAACACACTTAGCTTAATCAATCTAACACCAAACTGAAAAAATAATTAATTATAATTATGCATAGTTTACATTTCAAATAAGAGTATCCTTCTCATGAGACCAAAGATATGCTTGTCATATCTGGTGGCTACGAGAAAGTGGATCCCCAAAATTGGGCTCGATTCTAAATGCACACTTATACGCAGTCATAAAACGAAAATTGTCTCATGATTGAACACATATATAAATATGACATAATATAACAGCTGTCTCCTTTACAATTATTAAGAGAACGAGATAAATTGCAGTAAAAATTACGATTTAAAGTGTATATTTTAGAATCAGGTTTAGTATTTACATAAAGCTATTTTTGAATTCGCTTTTGGAAAGGTTCTTTTTGACATTCTGAATTCGGTTAGACGCGTTATGAGTCGAGGAAAATATTAAAAGAAAATTATCGAATTACAATTTACTTGATTGTGTAGTATGCATAGATACCAGAACATGAATCTTACGTGAGTAATGCGTTAGTATAACATTAACACTAAAATATCTCTTATTACACATTCCTTGCTTTCCACATAAATTACATTGTGGGTTATCTTGTTTACAGAGTTCTGTACTATTAAGTTTGGAAATAACACTATATTTACCATGGTATTTGTTTTCAAGTTTCCCGATATTAAACTTAGTTACTAGAGCCATGATAACGGATAGACTGCTAATACGGTATAGATCACTTTTCATTTAATTTTCTGTTGACTTCTACCCGCAGCTTCTGCGATCATAGTGCAATATCAAGGCGTCAATATCGGGACTAATAAAAAATCTTAACGGGTAGCTCTTGGCCTTTATCTCACCTGATGTAGAATGAAGATAAGGCAGTAGATACAACAATCCTGTTAACAATATCGTTATGGCGAGAGATGGTGGCTTATTAAGTGGTAAATATCCCGTTTATAATTCTAACTGTGGAAATATTCGATTCAATAGGAAAACTTAATTATTTAGACAAAAATACACTACGGATACTGGACTCGGTATTCAAAGAGTAAATCTGGTATCTTACTACAAGTACTGATCAATTTTTTCATTGGTTAATATTAGCATCTGTCAGTAGATGGCACAAGTGTGTTATAAATTATTTTGACGTTTCTACCGCGTTAGTGTTTCGCTATCAAATTTAATATAAATAACAATTGCGTCTCTATTATCAAATATTCGAAACGATATATTAATGAATCTTCAGCTACGTTTTATGTGACGACAGAACGTGTGAAGCCACTAAGTATCATACACAATAATAACTTAGATTTGTTATTTTTTAATATTTTCACATTTACAAACATGCTCAGAGGCTTGGGCATGATATGAAACGAGTCTAAAATCATCGTACTAATAAATTTACGTAGTTCATAAAAAAACGATACAATTAATATAAGAACGGTTTTGAAATGCACAACACTGCTGCACAGTGCTGTGAACAACATTGACGCAGTTATAATGGTCTTACTTATAAACGCTTATATTAGTATAAAAACTCCTACGCATATGTTAAATGAAAAAGACAAGCCATGTTTAGCAGTAATTTAATTTAATTACGTTTATAGAGCATTTATAAGCAAGACCGTAGATGTTCAATACTTATAAGCATACCTAAGCACGTTTGTAAATGTTTGACCGAAAACATTGTTTGACGAAACTTTACTCATACAAGTACAATTTTTTCGGTCGGGGTTAAAACACGATACATTTTTATTATAAAGTGAATACTTTCATAAAATTAAAAATACAAAATTAAAACAGTAAAAATGTACTTCCATTATATTAATACTAGTGTTACAAAGAAATAGGTACTGTGGTGAAACATTGTGTAGAAAAATGAAATAATACATATTAAAATGACTAGGTTTATAGAGATTGACATTTATTAGTTAGCATAAAATATAAATTTAAAATTATCCATTCTTTTGACCAGTCAATCGACTTTTAAATGTCACCGTATTATTCGTAATATGTTTAATCTTTAATCTAACTCGCGAGGTTATGAAGTATCGAAATCTTGGGAACAGCGTAAAACCGTTACAAATTAACGCATTATTACCCGATAGTTACTATTCCAAACAGTATATTGTGAATGAACCTATCAAACTGTACATTCTTTCAGATATTGATACAATCTATCACGCAATTTTAGGTGAATAGAGCATACATATAAAGGCGCTCTGAGTAAATCTTTTCCGTTATCAAACGAACGTAGAACGATGCATCACTAAACAATCCGTGAAAATGATCGCGTCTCATCTCGACATTATCGAAGTGTGTGCGCGCTTGATAACTTTTTGAAAATAGATTGGTAAATTCGACTGTCTGACGTTGAAATAGCGCGTATACTGTTGAGCAATACCAAAAGAGTTCCGTTCGAACGGTCAAGCTGTTTAAAATTGTTCGATCAGGATCCGATTCTCAGTTTCAATAGAACCGTCTCGATCGTAATTGTCGTCAGCTGTTTAATCGTATGTAAATGAAAATAGCGCCTCTGTTATGATGTACGGGAAACCTCTATTTATATAATATATGCATTTTTAGTTGAACGTAACTATAAGCGAAATTTATCAAGACGATAAAAATTCACAATGGTTTACTTGATTTGGCGTGCTCACAAAACTTCGATAATTTATAATCTAGCTAGTTAATTTATAAACTAACGGCGTTGAAAATAAAAACGGTGATATTATATATGATTTGGTATAAAGAATCTTACAGCGACGTGAGAATGTATAACGACATTAACACTAAAATACTCAATATCAGTTGAATATTAATAAATAACATAAAACTAACAAGACATAACAGCTACCTTAAACTAAAAGCTATTATTTATGACCAGTTACAGATCGTACAGTATATTAGTAAAAAGAACCTAAACCATAGTGCAGAGATTCTTAAAAATTAAAAACAAATATCAAAACAATAAAAAAATATTGTGACATAAATAAAGCTTGATACACAAAGCGTTTTCTTACATTGGGAATTAACATTACAAATAGTTGAAATCAATTCAATTGTAACTTAAAATGTTATGAATAAATTAACAACTTTACTGTATTAGTGAATATTATCGTTTATACATTGAATTATAATTCGTTCTAGTTGAAATTTGAAGTTAAATTCGCGACGATTTCTTGATTTAGAATAAACTGACCGTTAATTTTTTTGTTTCAAGCAGGTGTATATAATTTGTTTATCAAGTTAAAATTTTAATCACCTCATTAATTTTAAAACGTTTACATGAACATGCAAATGTCATTCCAAAAACAATCGAGTAGCACATAAAAATTTAATCGAACATTTTCGTATAAGTCAGAGCTATGGCGTAATTACATTCAAACCACTCATAAGGTCTGAGAGTCTACTCCGAAATTACAAAAACACGAAAACTAAAGAGGTTTAGAGAAAAAAACGATGAAAAGCCTTTAGTACAAAGCTTTTAGTACTATCCATCGATTACGTGCTTCGTATTTCAAGAAGGCTTTCTGGACGGCACGTGCAATGGTGCGAAGTTTATAATGAATTTCGATAATTGTTCACAACTCCGAAATATGGTAAAATAACTAACTTAAAATAGGATTATTTGTCTTTATTTAATATTTCTTTCAGTTTCGACGCCTTATAATTATTTTTAGTTTTTACATACATGTTTAAAATACTGTCAAAATATATAATCGGAACAATCCTATAGTTTTGGTAGATCAGTGTATAACGTAGGTATGTACTTTTTTATTTAATATTATTAATACGTACCTAATATATATCTAACAATGATTAATACTTGTTCTAAGAAAGCTACTCTTCAAATCAGTTAAATGCAACTGGTGCTATAAAATATAAACAAAACGTAGGAATAATAAATTGTTTTGAGTCTTATGCCCCGTCTTCACTAGATCTCTAATTGAACGTTTCAGTGACATGTAGCCATATATATTATCTACGTTTATGTCTTCGTGAAGTCGGAGCTGTGGAATCATTTTGTGAAAAAATAATGTAAAGACTTATACCTATCATTTATATATAGTTAAACGTATTATGTGCTAATACGCGTTAATTCACCATTATTGGAACTGTCATTAATAGGAAAGTGTGCAAAAAAGTGCGATTCTATTATACTTATTTCAGTCCTTTTTATGATCAAAATTTGCTATTTAATATTCCATAAAGTGTATATTTTCTATAATTTCGAAAGTCACGTTACGTTTCTTAACAAAATCTTCATCAAATAGGAGTTAGGTGATTCATTAAAAAGGGCGTGTTTCAAATTACCCTGGTAGTAATTATCGGATTTTGTCAAAACTCTCCTAATTCCTTAGCAATAAGCTTTAAATTGGGAAAGAATATGGTTTTTATTCCATTATAATCCCACTCTTTTGTGTTTACTAGGTACATATGCACATTATCAATCATTATAATGTTACGCATCCAAATATGAGTATAATATAAAGTGCAATAATATATTTACCAAACAAAAACACTAATAACCCAGAGAAGAAGAATATAATGAGCCTGTTTGCTCACAACGAACAAGAGTGGTATTAAAATGGAATAAGTCAACTTTACATTTCAATTTTGATATCAGTAATTACCAATTAATCTTAATGATTAAGGTGGCAGTTATGCAGTGCGTTTAAAGTGCTTTAAACTGACCAAATCATTACATTACTAAATTACTTATTACATAATGAATTAATGAACACATTGCTTTCTGTAACAAAGTAATTTATCGACATAAATATGCTGCAGATTAAAATTCAATTTAGAAACAAATCAGAAGCGTCTCGTTTCATATCAACAACCACAGTTTCTTAAATCACACCATAACAATATAACATATAAAAGGGAACACTTTAAAATTGTCTTTTTTTTGTCATTTTTAGGGTGACATTAAAAGTAATCCTTATGCAAGTAGAAAGAGAGCTCAATTGAATTCTTGAGTCTTCGTTTGATAAAAAACATAAATAACTTACGAGCGAATGTCATGTATGTCTTGTACAATAGTTATGTGGTCGTTAAATAATAGAGGCGAAGCTCGGGCAGTCCACACTTTGGCACAACAGTATTACCACGGAAATAAGTCTCAAATTGGAATGGCAAATGATTTAGACAAGATTTGTAAGAATTGTATCATATGATAATTGATAAGCAAAATTTAATGCTTCTGTATTATGCTTAGCTATAACTTTAGTTGGTAATCACTAGTTTTAATAGTGTGGTAACACTGCCACACGTTTATAACTTGCAACCCAGTTGTCTTAAATTAGATAAGCCAAATTTTACATAAAAACCTTATTCTTTTAAAAATAAGGTGGTTTTTATAACGCCGGCAATAGCCCAACGTTTAATGCTAATTTACAATACTTAGTATTTTTAACTTTTAAAACCAGTCATTGTGCTGGCAAGACAATTTATGTGTAGATTAAATCCTGTTTTAAAAGTAACGTTGTTCATTCTTTACTAGCACAATAGACATTACACTAATATAATATTTATTCTTTACGCCAACATTTAATAAATTGTACTTCGTCCAAAATTAAATACATTCCAAACCAAACCGGACCAACTGCCTCTTAAAATGTGGATCAAAACAGCACACACTGAGTCAACTTTAAAGATTTCTATTTTATACTATTTATCATGAGCTGTTGTCGAAAAACGTTATAAACAACAAGCCACTCTGTTATTTTAACAACACGGTTTATTATAGATTTTTAAGGAATGCACTTGTGACTTGTATAAATACTAGTTAATAATTATTGCAAAGGTACACTTAACTCAATTCCTAGCTTGATTTAAATTAAAGAGTCATCAGAAAAAACGATAACAGTTGCTGTTATTCATTAGAAAGCAAGAGTTACCGAGATGAATTGATAACTTTGTGTGTCTGAATATCGTACTTAAGATATTAATTTTCAAATTTAAGTATTTAGGAAAATATATAATTATAAAAAAAACCGTAGTCTAGATTTATGTAAATAAAAACTGCAATTATTTTGGACGTAATACATGTTACAATCTCGTTCTATGAATAAACGACTGTCACATCCTACGCACAGACATTGACTAATTGAAGCGTCCCCTCCTTCATAAGCAATACACACCTAAGCTTTGCTTCAGCAGTGCCATATTGCACTTTATTCTAAACTAATACAATTAGTTTTAGTCTGTCATCAGTCGGTGATGATGCTTTGATCTTTTTCGCCGTCTAAACCGATTACTGTCTTCTCTTCGATTATGGACTCGGTGCGTTCTATGTCTATAGAGTCCATTTCGTTTGGTTTCTCGCTGCAAATATACATATAGCCAGTTATGTAATTAAGACCAAATTCTCGTATAGAAATGTCTTATAAGAAAATGTTTCGATCAGTTAATTAATAACTTGAATACACAAGCTTTATCTGATTAGTGGTTGACCCACCTTTTCTATTTTAAAATAAAATTTATTCTGTAAAATCAACCTCAGGGTAGTATTTAAATTAATTTGATCGAGTTATCTATTGCCCTGATGGGCGGACTTTGTTCATTTACTTACATATCCTGTGGTTCTGTTTGAACTGTCGGCGGATCATGCGCGGGCGCAGTGGCCGCAGACAGAGACAGCGATTGAGGTCGCTTCAACCAAGTGCAACGTTCCTCCTATTACAAAGAATATTGAATACTTTAGATTAAAATTGCTAAATTTGATTACTTTTGTGTATGATATTTCCATCAAATGTTTATATCACGAGAACGACCATTTGTTTACAAGTATGATTATGGATGTTTGTTTATTTATATATAATATTTGTAGCATTTATTTACTGTTTGAGAGCTACACTAGCTCGACAGTGTGGCAAGCTGCGCGTCACTCTCTCTATACTCTTTACGTACACATATGAACATAGCCTGAGTTCACATGTCGCATATACGCATATGTTAATTAACTCGAAGAAATAATTTGTTATATATTATGTGTTTGGTATTAAGTAAATAATTATTTTTTTACTACAACGTACTACTGCGTTGCATTAGTGTTGATGTTCATTCAAAAGATGTATAATACCTACTTGTAATTACACCCTGTGATAACACTGATTACATTTACCTTCACACTGAAACAAAGCGTACATAGAATACCTACCTACCCATGAACGACGTAGCTCAATAAAGTTTACCTGAGCAGTGGTGCAGTGATGTCTGCGTAGCGATATTTTAAAATTCACTTGAACTATATATAATATTTTAATAATTATTGAAGCTAGCTCCATCTGCGTTCCTCAACCACTGAGGAACTGGCTATATTACCTCCGCCTGCCAGGCACAGCAATGCAGACTTAGGTGGGGGTGGTAGCTAGCCAGGTGGACTTAGAAAAAGCCCTACCACTAACCAAACAGCAAAAATTTCGGCCCCCATTGGGAATTAAACCCGAACCTCAATATTTGAAGTAGGTGGTCTCAGCCACCACACCACAGAACAACACATATTGAACTGTACCTAGTCCAAACTTCAGTTTTGAGTGTCAGTGTACCTGCGGCGTCAGTAGTGCAGTGATGTCGGTCTGTGTAGCAACAGGCGCGGCGGTCACCCCGGCTGACACGGCTGGCACGGCTGACCCGGCTGACACGGCTGACCCAGCTGACACGGCTCGCAGCACTTGTTGCATGGAGCCCTGCAGCTCCGCCACTTGCTCCTGTAGTCGACAGCATTGCTGAGTCAGCTGCCGCACCGCTTCAGTACTGTCGTCCATGTCACTGCACTTCTGTTTTTGCGTATCTAATTCAAAAAAGATAACTTTAGTTTCTCACCAGAGTGCTATAAAATTATCTGTGATTTATGGCGACATACGATAATGTAGATAATATAAATGAGTCAAATTATAAGTATATAAATATATATATTCATGTTATGACATCACTAGAGCATTACAGTGATGGAAATTGGACTTTAATTAAAGGGAACATTAAAAAAGCTAACAAAGATAACTAAATTACTCACTATACTTCTATATTTAAAGTATTCATTTAGTTGGTAAATAAATGGATATTCTATTAAACTTGACATTTTAGAACAACTATCAAAGAAGCGACTGATATATATTAAAAAAAATTAAATACATTAATATAAATATAATTCATATACAATTTTTTAAAATTTGTTTTAAATATTAAATTCAGCTTGACATGTATGTATCGAGTTAAAACTTGTAGACGTTTGAGACTTGTAGTGGATTTAACACAGTAATAAGGAACCATTCAAAGACAGGAAATTTATTGAATAGAATAAAAAACTGTGAATTGTAACACTCCAAATTCTTGAAGAATTTTGGAATTGGCTGTGATCAGCCTCAAGATAACATAAGAATATTTAACCAAATTATTATATTCCTTATTCATAAAACTCAAGTAAGTAATTACCAGATGCTTGCAGCGTGGACACTTTCTTCCAAAGCGCGTTGATCGCTTGCATCTGTAGTTGCTGTATTTTCCGTTCACTTTCTAGGGCCGCTTTAGTTGCTTCCATATCACATGTTAGCCTCCTACAGTGAATAAAAGGACATTAGAAATGTCTTACTACTTACATACAACCTTTTTATCTTTAGATACCTACTGTATATGCTGTCTCGCTCTCGCCG
The DNA here is from genome assembly GCA_943193645.1 of Acentria ephemerella. Lineage (NCBI taxonomy): Eukaryota > Metazoa > Arthropoda > Insecta > Lepidoptera > Crambidae > Acentria > Acentria ephemerella. The sequence continues at coordinate 2,048,782 of OW971894.1, forward strand.
CTTGTATCGCGTGTAGAATCCTCAGCGTGTCCTTATTCAGATTCCTGCTCCTATAACCCCTCCACATCTTCTGTATCGTAACCGCTGCCATAGACTCGATACTCATCTTCTTCTGTCGTCTCTGATTCGAAGCCATCTTTATAATCTCCAATTTTTCAGGATCAATTTGCTCTACGCTCTTTTCTTTAGTTAATCCGTTCATCTTTTTATCTTCTTTTGTGTCAGTTTTCAGACTACCCTTACGTTCGATTTTACTTTTTAATTTTGGACTAGAGGTGGCGCTTTTTGTTAATTTCGGTGACCCTTTCAAGTTTTTGTTCGGTTGGACGATTTGTCTAAAAGGTTTCTCTTCGTGTAAGCTGCTGTTACTAGATTGTGAAGATGTATTAGATACACTATTGATGGAATTGTTTATAGGTTTTGGTATGGTTCTTTGGATGTCGTAGATTGGATCCTGGTAGTCAGGGCTCATAAGAGATTCGGGAACTGGTACCATTTTAGATGCGGCTTCTAGAGAATGATTAGCGGGTTTGGGCGGAGGTGGAGTAACTTCTGTAAACATAAAGGGTATTTTATACAAATTTTCCGATGATAACCATGTTACAGTATTCCTATATAAGGCACAGTTTTGTAAACATATATATATTTCAAGTTACTTACCTGTTGCTTTCTCTTTCTCCCTCTCTTTGTCTCGCTTCTCCGTAGCATACATAAGTCCAGGCGAGTCAAAACTCTGGCTCATGACTTGAGGTACGCTGGCCATGTCCTCAGAGCAGGACAGCGACATCAGAGGTGAGGGAGAACTTGTCTTGGACAACGCTGAGTGGTAGCTGGACGTCAAACGATCTGGGGACCGGCCCATGTGGCGCGCGATGCGAGCTGTAATATTAATGTTGGAAATATTTACTTAGTCTTTTCGCTATTATAGTAATAATTGTTATTATACTATGAGTATTAATATGTTATTCATAAGTTAGTTGTTTTTTCCATGCATAATATAAACGTATGTAAAAAACATAAAAATTAAACTAAACTCAACGTTTAACATTTTAAAGGTCTAAAATAAAATAAAAGTAATTTTTTTATAACTTTATTATTTATTTTATTGAGAGCTTTGATTCAATTCATGAACTCAGTCAATATAATTCAATTTGAGTCAATGAAAGAAAGTTCTTAGCAGATGAGAAGCTTGATACTAAGGATAGTGTCAATAAACTAAGAAAGATGATAAATAAATCAATTTAGCCAGTCTTCTACTTACATACTCGAAGACAATCCTATATAAACATATTTTTTTCTTTGTCTTACGTTTATAAAGGCTAATGCAGAAACATTTGCATTACTTTACTCTCATAATTATTATATAAAATAGGTTCAAAATACAGATTTATTCTTTTTACTATCTAGTTTCACGAGAGTACCGAATCTCAACAAACTAAATCATAGAAATTTTACCAAACTATGAGCTTTTAATATTTATGGCAACACTACGCTATAATCATTACTTACACTGTACTCTTGGTGACTGCAATTTCGGTTTCAAAGGGCTGTGATTTTGATCTTTCAATTGTTGCTGATGATGCTGAGCCTAGACAATACCCGCCATGATTAGTAACTAAAAGCATTTGTTAAAGGTAAATATTTCTTATCAATATAAGCTCTTACTTTACTGAGAATAAGGCGTAGTTTTCTTTGGTCTTCAGTTTCTAGCGCGTCAGCTGTGAGCGGACATGTGGAGGCTAAATACTCGCATAACTCTTGATGTTGACCCGCGTGGTAATGGCGGCCTTTGCCTTGACTGTATAGCCATTCTGCTTTTAAACTGTAATTAAAAACATTTATAATTCAATGTCAATAATATAGTAAATTGTAACAGCAACAGTATTCTTACAATCAAGAGTTTCTTATATAAACGCTCCATATACCATTCCAAATCACGCTCGCGTGCAGTCCAGCGCTGTGAGTGCACCAAAGGTCTATTTGGTACTTTTAATGCGCTCACAGCGATGCTAATGCCCATGAGAGTGATTTGAAATGTACCTATAAAACCTACAAGTGACTTCACCACGCTATTCCTGGCTATCAAAGAAAAGGGCGCATCGACTCGATTTCCGTTGTTTTTATAATTCAAATATAAGCACTCTGAATACTGCGCCAGCGAACTCCGTTTACCCGTACATTCATAAGTTAATTTTAGGGACTCTTGCTCTCGTAGTAAGCTTACAACATTATCTTTTATACTGCATAACTTCACATGAATAAATATTAAGTATATATACAAAGAGCTGTTATAACACTCCAGAAAGTCGTTGCATGTTGAAACATTTGCAGATGTCTATAAAATTGAAGATGGCTATAATCATCGGTATAAAGAGCAGTTTAATACCTAGTATCATATTTTAAGATATTTTATTTAAATGTATAACGTGACGAGCTCGCTGGCGGAGTACTATGAGCGGTACTCGGTACTATAATAAATCACCACCCAAAACCTTTAAAACTATGCAAAAGATTTTATTTATCGACACTGATGAGACAGTACTGACAAACACAGGACAAATAGGCTATAGACTATAGACTTTTAACGTTCGGTAAAAAACTGCGTTTATGGCATACCCTTTAAAGTGGAGAAAAAAATCTTTATATATAATACTATATATGTTCAAAAAGCCATTACCCGAGAATATAATAAAATATGCCTTGTAAGCTTTTCCATGCTCATGTTTTCCATCTAACTGTACAGGAACTGCCTTAAAAATATAATTGTATGTCCCTAATTCATGTAACGGCATGGATAGATATCTAACTTATCTTACCATAACAACCTGCCTTAAAATCGGCAGCTCAAACCAAATTATACGTATTACTTACCTCTCTATAGCACTGACAACAAATCCGTCAATAGATTTGACGCTCAGAATCCAATTCAGAACGAACGGCCGATAATCAAATCCTCTGATATGCTAATGTTAGAGAAAATTATGCGCAAAGAATATTATTTAAACTAGTTTTACTAAAGTCATGGCATATTTTAATATAATTTTATTTAAATACATTTTTAATATATATGCTATCCAATCGCCAAAAGGATATCGTTTTCCACTGAGCGAAGTCAAAATGGGTTTTGAAAAGCGAAGTCGATTTCGAAGGATAAAGCCTGCGTCATACCAAGCTCGACGAAGTTATCTCCTCAAAATCAAACGTTGGTCACAGCGATGCACCTGCTGTGTATTATATTGTGAAATGCTAATGGGTGAACCATGCGTGGTTTTTATTATTCAGTTTTAGAATCTTATTACGTGTCTTGAGCTTAGTAATATTATAAGTATTGTTCAAAGGATACAGTTTGTCTTTCCCAGTTAATGCAACACAAGGGTTCCCTTGGATAGTAAAGCTATCGAGCTTATTGAGATGCACCAGGTGGCTGATCTCATTCAGGTCCTGGATTTTGTTGTGCCCAAGACCAAGATGCTCTAAGTTGGTGGGCAAGTAGCGATCGCACTGTTGCAGGTCCATAATCCGATTGCGTTCAAGGCTTAGATGCTGAAAAAAGTTTTTAAACAAATTTCAACAATTATGCAGACTATAATTTCTGAGTCATTAATAACTTTCTACATAAATTTACAACCTTATATGTTTGTTTATACAGTGCATATTTTAATTATCATAAAACCAGAATACAAAATAGAAAAGTTTCATTAGTTAATATTGACAGATAATCTTTTAGTTGACTCCTAGACTTCATACCTTCTCCAGATATAGTAGATAGGTTTTTGGAAATGAAACTGTTTCACTTAATGTATTTTATTGGTTATATTGTGGTATGGTACATCCTCAATCATTCACTTAAGTAAAGAGACACAATAAGTAACAAGTTTACACATACCTTTAGATTCTTCAAATAAGAAATATCAGCAATGAAAGAAATGTGATTATTTGAAAGGTCAAGATGTTCTATATGCATGTTGTTGTTTAAGTGCTCTATAGACTTGATGTTGTTTCCTAAAAAAATTTAAAAGTAAATTTTAACAACTAAATTTACTATAAGAAAAACTATAAGTTAAAACAAAACAAATTTTACTTATCTATTAAATATATACTTGTAAAATCAGACCAAGGGATATTTTATTGTCTAGGATAAAGATTAAAGAAACTATGGGTAGTTTTATACTTTGTTTATTTGCATGATACTATGAAATATACAGCAATATAACTGACCTGAAAATGTCAGTTATTATGTGTTCATTGTTGCAGCTCATGCATATCAATTGTGTTTCTTTCAATAGTTTTTGCAGTTTCCTATTGATCTCATGTATAGATAATTATATGCTTGATTAGTTTCCAACAAAAAATGCTTCTCTACCATTATAATAGCTTACAAGTTACCCAGTTAGGAATATAGTTAAGCATTTCTAGTACTTTACATTGTACATACAAAAATGTATTCGTTATAGATTATTGATGTTTAATTTGTCAAGCTCTGATATACTCCCAGAAAATTTAAAACATTGCAATTAAATTGTTTGATGGTTCAAAAATTGCAGTTAATTGATTGAGATGCAATAACCACCCAGGTGCCTGAGATTTTTTCACACACTTACACATACTATCTAACTGATATCAAGCCTCATTAGCTTGTGCTATGTGTACTAGATAACAAAAAAATATAGATAGTAATCTAATATATGATAAATGAATTTAATATTTTTATTTACTCAGTGTTTATATTCTGTTTGTTATCAAACAGTTCTGAAAATGCATGACCAATTATTATGACACAGTTTTGTGTGTGGTCCTACGAACACACACAAAATATTAATTAAATATTAAGTGATAAGAGTGGCCCTCTCCAATTTTTTGCAAGGTCAGCTTGTATGTAAATTAATAACATGAATATACTAAATAAACATAAAAATAATAATGACTAATGAACAAATATTCTAACTAATCATACAAATGTCTGCCTTTTCTAATTCAATAGTCAATTCTATTATGTGTAAGTACAAAGTTGACTCTTTGTTCTCATTAGTCTAGTAACACTATAATCTCATATTGTAAACATTTCTCTTCAGTATAAACAGAACACAGGAGTACAGCACAATCCACCAGACAGCCATCAATTTTTAAAAAAGTGTTGAATTATTGTTTCTTGCGGTTAAGCATATAATTATATTAAATTAGACATAGGGCCACAACTGACTTTATTTGAATGTGCACTGGTAAGCTGGTAAGGGATGAAAGGTAAAAAATATTACATTAAATATAACTCACCAGCTAATTTGAGGACTTTGAGGTAAATTAAATCTTTCAGCCCTTCAATCTGAAGTATGCCATTATTATTTAAGGCTAAGATGCGGATATTGGTCAAGCGGGACACTCCATGCATGCGGAGGAGGAAATTGTTGCATATTGATAGCTAAAATTAAATAGAAAACATTAAAAACCTTAATATGCAATATTATTGTTTTAGTATGGTAAAAAAATTACACATTAAAAAATGAAAATAGAAACTAATTCATTGACTTCATGTTAATGTTCACATGCTCATATATTTACTTAAGTAACTACAAAATTACTATAGGCGATGATTTGCAGAAACCGATTCAACTAAATTAGTCACAATAAGATTTAAATTAGCTAAATTGCTAACATTTTATACTGATGGCAGAGGCAGAGTACAATTGAAGTTCACTTACATTTTCAATCCGATTGTAGGTATCAATGTTATCAAGACGCTGCAGTTCATTCTGATCGAGGATTAAATTAATAATCGTCTTAGATTCGTCTGCAGGCGCTTTCTCTATTTTCTTCAACCCACGCCTTGAGAGGTCCAGTGTTTCATGAGACTCCTCTAAATTACACAAATTAAATTAGTTTGATTAAATATTAAGCTTAAACATAATGAAATCTTAACATACCCATAATTGTGTTGATTACAACATCTTTTTATTTATTTATTGAATAATACAATCCACTTTTCCATAAAAATCAACATTCATAAATTTATCGTTTAAATACTTGTAAAGTGTCGACTACAGTTCTTGTGAATTAACGAGATTCTGAATACAGTTTATGTGGGATTACTGTTTCTATAAAAAAAAATTTGAAAAAAAAACTGCGAAGAATAATACTATAAAAATAATTTTTTTATTAACCGGGTTTTACTGTATTGTTTTATCTTATGCACGTTAGGCTTAAAGAAAAAATGATTCAGTAAAGATTTTGAACGTACCTGAAATTGACATTAGCTAGTGACTTCCCGTCTTGTATTGTGTAGTACCGATACGATATGATAATTACATTTTCAATGAGATTAAAAAATTTCAGGAGAAGCCACAATTGCTTAAAACAATTACAATGACATCCGAGTTATTGAAAACTTAACCGTTTCTAAAGGCACCCATTTAATTTAATAACGCGTCGCTCCTACACCCTAAACAATCGAATCCACTTGTTTGGGTATCGATAACAGAAGGTTATCTAGTGGGAATCATATTAAAGCGCAATGAATTCTTACTGCTTTTGCATGTTTAACATTTTCAAGCGATAGAAGATCCCGATTTTCGATAAAGACGGTGAATAATATAACGTATGTTATAAATCCGCAGTTACTTGATTTTATTTAATCAATCTGCTGTTATTTATTTTCCTGTTACCTTACATTGTGATTTTCTAATTATTTTGTTAATGTAGCTAGTATAGAAATGATAACCGATAATTATTAAAATACCGGTTTTTTATGTTAGATTCAGTACAACACTACTTCGCGGCGGGCTTCGTTGAGGTTAGTGGATTTGTAAAAATTATATTTTTCTATGATTAAACATTTGACGAATGGTTAAAAGCACCGTTTGCAACAATGTGTACATAATGACGTTCATAAATATAATAAAAAAACTGTATCATTCATTCATTTCTAGCGTTATTTGTGGGGACGCGTTAGGTGACACTTTTTGAGTAAAGTTTGTTTCGCGTCCTACATTCACAACTTTGATTTTTCTATTAAGGAAGCGAATCTTTTATCTTTTATTGCAATCATTCTGCATAACTTCTGCTCGATGTTTAAAATTACGAGCACGCTATGATTTTCTATTTATAGCAATTCACATTTAACCTCTTTCGTTAAGGCGGGAGAATGGCATTGGCAAAGGGCCTGAGGCCCCTACAAGTATTCGGTGGGATACTGTTCGTGAGGATCCTGTCAGTATTTTTGGTACAGACATGGTATGTTCCTGATGAATACTGGCAGACATTGGAAGTGGCCCATAATCAAGTGTTTGGATATGGTGCTTTGACTTGGGAGTGGCAGAAGGGTATCAGAAGCTACTTGTATCCAGGATTAGTATCTTTACTATACACTGTGTTGAAATTCACTGGACTGGACTACCCTGAAGCTGTGGTAAGTATCATATTTCACAAAAGCAACTTCTTCAGATACATTACACATAATTTAGACAGCAAAATTAAACCAACAGCATTATATGGAATTTATAATGAAACAAAATATGATTGTAATTCAATTATGTCATTTGTTATTATTTTCCTTAATGAGGAAAATAATAAACATCATAATAATCAGTTATATTTTTATGATTTTGGTTATTTTATTTGTGTAACTAAAAGTGCTCATGTTACATTTATAACAAATTTTGTGGAGATGACTATCATCTCCTCAAAATTTGTTTAGGGTATGTTAATAAACATTGAAGGAAAGTATGATAAGATCCAATATTTTCTATAGGTTCTTCTGCCTCGTATTCTCCAAGCTGTTATAAGTGCTTATGCCGACTACCGTTTTTACAAATGGACAGGGGATCGCAAGTGGGCCCTATTTTTAGTCCTGACTTCTTGGTTTTGGTTCTACACTGGAAGTAGAACATTACTGCAGACCATTGAAACTGCGTTAGTAACAATTGCTCTATCCAAGTTCCCTTTCAAGGATGGAAAGCTGAGTTATTATGAAAAAGGTATAATAAATATAATATATATCATATAAAATTAGTTCTGGGTTTGTATCTAATATAAGTCCCCTTCAGTTAAGCCTATCAAGCCACTCAATCTAGATATTATGTTAATAAATAATAAAGTTAACATTTATATCTGTATCATAATATCTGTTAAATAATTCTTTGTACTTTTAGATTGGCAGAGAATGCCTAAGGCATTAAGTCTGCCAATTGTGCAATTAAGAATAAATATACAAAATTATTATTTTACCTGATAAAAGTTCCATGATGATTTTCTAATATAATCCTATCATATTTCAGAGAATACAATTTGGATATGGATAGCAGTGGTATGTGAATTTATACGACCTACATCTGCACCACTGTGGGTGGTATTAGGTGTTTATAACCTGTTGACTACAAAAGAATCCAGACTGAGACTTGTAGTGAGGACCTATGTGCCTATTTTGTAAGTTACAGTTTTAATTATTATTATTTAATATAAGTAATCTTTCATATGAATTCTGATATTCCAGAAATAATAGCAATCATTATCTTATGGCCAGATCTGTGCTTAAGGAGATTAGTTAAGATTATTTTTACTCAAAGTATTTCACTATGGTGACTTTACTTAGTCTCACTTCACTTAGTCTAATATTCTTTTAAATAAATAGTTAATGATAATAATGACTCAACAAAAATTAATCTTGCTTGTGTCTGAAGTAGATAGGATTATTACTGTTGTTAGCTGCTTACTGCTGCAGTTGACAAAGAATATGAATTGATTATTACTTCAATAGATGTTTAATTACTAAAAAAGCATCTGTAGACTACAAAAATAAAATACTCCAATTTTAATATAGTTATTTATAATTGTAGACTGATAACTGGCAGCACTCTCGTGGCATTGGACACCTACTTCCATGGTAACTTAATAGTTACACCATGGGAATTTTTTAAGTTTAATGTTCTTCATGACATTGCTTCTTTCTATGGTCAACATCCTTGGTAAGTACAGATTCATAAAATTCAAATGTATATCTTGTTTGTGTACATATTTGTCTAAATCAATTAATGTTAATTTTAATTCCACAGGCATTGGTATTTATTTCAAGGTATTCCGGCAGTACTTGGCATCAACTTGCTTCCTGTATTGGTTGCAATTGTAACCATCCTTCGAAGGCCAAAGGAGAACAAGACTGGGGTACTATTTCTGGTTGCTATTGTGGTTCATGTTGGTCTCTATAGGTTAGTTACTTAAATAATGTATGATTCATTTGGTATTGATAAGTAATCTCTTTAGCAACTAAAGAAGTTATTATTTTTTTTCAGTTTTATTCCACACAAGGAGTTCAGATTTATGTTACCACTCTTGCCATTGTTCTTATACCTGGCTCAAGATGCCATTGTACCATGGAGCAGGAAAGCGAAAAAGTAAGTGCATACTAACATAAATTTTGCAAAATTGATAAAAGTATACCTTATTTTTAGTATGGAATTTTATTTATTTATTATAATAACAATAATAATAATAATAAATTACTTTAACAATTTCCTTATAATGTTTGGTGTTTGTTGTTTTCTTAGTTGTTTCTTATTTCTAACCTTTGAGTATGGACCCCTATTGGGTATAAACATTCCATTCCATCTATATCAATCTTGGGCAATTTCAATCTAATTCCTTCTAGCTACTTCAGTGATGTCATCAACTCATCTTTTCTGTGGCCTGCCTCTTTTCCTCTTGCCATCAGATCCATTCCATTTTGTTGCTTTCAGAGTCCATCTCCCATCATTGCATCATGCTCCACAACCAGACATTCCCATTTGATACTAAGTGCATGTCGGAAGTACGTGAGGAAACTTCGTTTTCTTACATACGTCTTCGCTCCTAATCTTATGTATTTTTCTTAATTTTAATATACTTTGTTACATTGAACATTGGTAGATTAATTTAGTTTGTATGTGTTCATGTCTGGCATCCATATGTCAAACTTGGTAAAATACATGTGTATTTAGTAAAGGATTTTTACTAAATTGTGGCCACAGTTATAATCATTATTATAATTGTGGCTATATCTACATATCTATGTCTTACTTTGGGAACAGTGCGCACTTCCGATGAAAGAAAGTTTTTAGCAGAAAGCTTTATACTGGCGGAATCTATAACGACACCGCCGATAAAACAAAGAAGATTTGCAACATTTAAAATTATTAAATACATATATTCTTTCAAACCTACTGCATGAGAATGGATATTCTACTAATTTAGTAGTAGGTAAAAATAGTAAAATAAAAAGACATCTCACTAAAATAACATGTTTGTTCCCTAGATGGCAGTTGTACACCCTGGCAGGTGTTATCCTGGTAGGTAATGCGGTACCCGCCCTATACTTTGGTCTAGTCCACCAGAGTGGAACACTCAAGGTCATGCCGCTGCTGAGGGACTCCATACCACACAATCGCTCATCAATCTTGTTCTTGATGCCTTGTCACTCTACACCGTTGTACAGGTAATCTTAATTACAAATTGTAGTAATGAAATTTTTGTCTTTTCTTTATTGTATGTTGTTAATTTTACACTATAATACAGTTTTAAATGCAAAAAATATGTGCTATTTTATTTTACAGTCACTTGCATACAAACGTTACGACCCGATATCTGAACTGTGACCCTCCAAGCAAGGCAGGTGAAACATACGAAGCAGAGGCATTCTTCAACAATCCTCAACGCTGGTGGAGAAACGAATATCTGAACCGAGCGACACCAAACTTCGTTGTACTCTTTGATAGGCTCAAAGGACGAGTTGAGAATCCATTGATAGGGTACACACAGCTGTATGAGTTGCCGCATACACAGGTGAATAAGTAACCTACTCTTAATGTATATTCATTAATATAGCAATTTGCTAGTAAAGAGAATACTTGTTTATAACTAAAACAAGTTGTGTAAACAAAAATTTATTTCAAGTATTTTATGAAAAGTATATTTTTGTTAAGAAAAATTTGATAATATGTTTTCTTACTCACTTTTTTACTTCTAATTTATTTCTTTATGTAATAATATTTATAAGCCTCCCTTATATTCGAATTCAATAAAATAGAGGTGTAATTATTTTCAACAGTTATATTAGTAAAGTAAGGTAAAGGATTCATAGCATTTCTTATTTATTTTACATCTGCATTGTGATATAGCTAGTAATTTATCTTGTTTGAATAAATTAAAAGGGTCGTTTACTTAAATTTAGTTTGTAGATAATTTGTTACAATAAATTAGTTATCTAATAGTTTCTTTATTATTTTCCTTCCAGTTTCCAGAGGGTGAAGTCGGTGAAAATGTATTGGTTTACAAGAAAATTGAGAGTAAGCCGAAGCCGCCACCCACAGATGACGTGGTATAACTCCGAGGAAGCGAAAAAGTACTGTTAGTAAATATGCTTTTAAATGCATTTTTCTGTAACAGTTAGTCTTCTTCGATTTTTCGTCCATCTACATTTAATTGACAATATTTTATGTATTAAATATTAGAAATGAAATGAATTCTGAAATGTGAAAAAAATATTACTTCAATAATTTTTAAAATAACTGGAAAACTTTTTGACCAATTAAATATCTGAGTATGAGAAGTAGTATACTTTTAAATCTATTAATTTTTTGGTAATAAATAATTTTATATAATATTAACAGATTCCCAATTCTATTGAATCATTATATGATGTCGGTTTCTCAACTTGCTAATAAAATTATTACATTTAAGTGATCATTTTCAATTACGATAAAATTAATAATTAAGAATGACTTACGGGAATGAATGCCCATAATGTGTTCGGTATAATATAAAATATATAATTATCATTGTATGTTATATTTATGATGTAAACCCACTTACATCAATAAGCTGACAGCAACTGTGCAGAAACATTACTCTATAATATTATTTAATCCTCATTGATTGTTTTTCTATATATTTACTTTTTATAAACTCGGTTGCGGTGGTGCAATTGGCTGTTTTAAGTGTATGTGTGATAGGAATTAATTTAAAATAGTCTTGTTTTAGAAGACTCCAACATCACTTACCACAATAACGATGAAACTTCGTCATAAGCACACCGCGCCGCCTATCAATTTTATCTTGATATTTCACTTCCTTTATTAGATCAACAATAACTTCGCTTAAAATCTCTAATGTTTTTCATAAGTAAATTTTTCATAAGTTATACTGTTTTAAAAACAACTGCATATTCAATGTAAAATTCTTTTGCGTTTTTTTATAACTGGAATGGTAATTGGAAGAATATTTAAGCAATTTTATATTTTTAGTTATGTATATATTTTACAATATTATTTATAACCCGTTACTGCTTATTCAATTCCCTAGTTTCAATTCTGTGACTGAGATTTATTCAAGTACAAATTATATCTTTTTTTATGTAGTTTTATACACTTGCCAAAGTTAGTTATTTATTATCTAAATACTAACATATATAATGTTTATATGTAATTTAAATATACATGAACAGGCTATAAATGAAGGCTGATTGCTAAGTACGTAGTGACTGTCCTACCACCGACGAACTTTATTTTAATAAATCATAAATACTGCGTCATTTTAAACAACTAATGACAAAAGGAAATGCAAGTTTTATATTATATTAGTGCGTATTTGGTGTGGTGACCTATGTTTTAATTAGATAAGAATAAAGTTTAACGCCGCATATCAAGATTTCTTTAAATAGTAATTAATTATTCTGTCCATTTTGATGGATGTTTAATAATACATTTTATTACCTACACCTTAGGAATAAATTTACTTGAAATATACTATTTACAAATACTTCATTTCTATATGTTCGATTAATTCTAAATAATTATTATTGTAGCAATAAATAAAAGCATTGTATTGATTTTTGAGAAAATAGTGTTTAGTTAAAAAGCAATGGTATTATTATCTCATACAATAATGATTTATGACCTATTTAATGAATTACTTATATGCAATACAATTTTTGATATAATATAGATTTATTATTGTAATGTATTTCTTTTGCCCCTTAAGATAAGGATTTTTTATTAAGTAGTGTGGAACTTGATTTGCTCAAATTATAAAGACGAGTATTTTGAGATCTCTTTTAACTATTTGTCTTTGTAAGTACAATATGAACAAGAATTATACTTTGGGTTGTCTCTATAAATAAAACCTATTAAGTCATTACATACAGCATGACATTACAAAATCTCATGTATAATGAAATATGAATCAAAGATATAGTATCTCTTCGAATGATTATATTATTTTGGTACATTAAACATTAATAGGGAGACTACCCTGAATAAGTATATGACAGTTATTTATCTTTGAGCAATCTAGATAAGAATGTTGTTTTCTTTTGTAAGTAAATATCTTCTCCAGAGATGTCAAGTGTGAATTTTAATAAAGATTTTATTTTTAATAAGGCTGACTTTGTCTTTTATTTAAATCTGAAATAAAATAAAATTTTGAATAATAATTATTAATAATTTTGATGTCAACTTTAGATAATAAGATAATAACGTTTATTTATTCTCTCATCATCTTAAGCTTAACAATTACATTGACATCATATGCATGTGACATAGGTGCATAAGATAGTGGGAGACTGGAGTCTGAACTAGGCAAGTATTTTGCCTGTATTTCAGTATGCCAGTAGATATAAGCTTGCCTTTAAATATATCTAGTTCATAATCTTTTAATTTTATCCATTCAACCCATTTAGATATCAAGTTCACGGGTCACAGATAACGTGCGTCTTACACATCAACCGGAATTTAATTCAAATTTATGTCATACCAATCATGTGTTAGTATTCAAAATGTATAGACGACTGCTAAGCGTTTATTTAACACTGCTTATCGCTAATTCTACGCAAAGTGAAGAAACAAGTGAATACCTGAAATATCAGAATAATAAAGATGACGGTAAAAGCAGTCTTGTATTTGTGTTTGATACAACTGGTTCTATGTATAACGATTTGAGGCAGTTGAAGGAAAGTGCTGAGATAATTTTGAAGACGGCTCTGGAAGAGAGCAATATTATAGCTGATTTTGTGTTTGTACCATTTCATGATCCTGGTAAGTTTTTCTATATTGTAATTTCTATAGCATTCTTATTCTTTATTTCACAAAATCACGATTGGCGGACTTAATGCCTAAGGTATTCTCTACCAATCAACAAGTAGAAAAAGGGCATGTATGGCATTATGTAGTCAGTATAAATATCCTAACATCATTTACGATCTTGGACAAGATTTCGATTAAAAGAACTATTGGGACGAGGGCGCACAGTGTACCATAGATGAACTGACTTCTTAAGGATCAATATCAAAATATTTTCCTAGAAATAATTATAACATCAAATTTTACTATCAATCTTTAACCGATATTAAAGTATTGAGAGTAGATAAAAATTGAAATTTCTGTTTTTTTTACTAAGGAATTAAACAAATTTATTTTTATATTATGAAAAATTTTAGTGAGTTAGCTGAGAATATCGTACTTTTTTAGGCACAAGGCCGCCCAATAGTACATACTCGTAAGTTCTTGTCTGCCATCCTAAAGTTCATTTGGAGCTTCTGCACCGACACAAGTCTGTTAATAATCAACAAAGATATTGTTGGACAACAGGCGTGGGACCAGCAACAGTGACCCGCCATAAGGATGTGTTTAAAGCCGCGTTGAACATCGTCCGGGTGTACGGGGGCGGGGATTGCCCCGAGAAGTCTCTGGGTGGCATCCACCTAGCGTTGAACGTGAGCCGGCCCAGATCCTTCGTATACGTGTTCACAGATGCTACGGCATCCGACCACAGGCTTGTAGGGAAGGTGCTTGATATGGTGCAGCGGAAGCAGAGTCAGGTGTGTGTAGAACATGTATTATACTTCTTAATTTTTTAATTTTACGGTTATATTTATTATTTACCGAGTTTTTAATTTAGATACTGAAAAAGTACTCATTGGTGATTTCTGCCAAATTCTAACCTTTTTTGTTTGAAAGTTTTGAACTTTTATATGGCAATGAGCTGATGAAGATCTTAGGAGATATTGAATGTTATTCATCATTTACTTAGATAGTATCTTATCCTATTAAGTATCTTATCTTAGTAAAGGACCAGGATTCACTCCCGGAGCACTTCGACATAGCATAGTAAAAAAACATGAAATTTCAAATTCCCAGTAGTACGTAAACGTACTTCTCTGTTTTGCTTTCTCCATCGATAACTTTATTTGAATATAAGCTGTATGTTAAGATAGAATGGTGATAGAATTTCAAATAAGCGAGCAGCAGTTTCCTTTACTATTAAAAGCAATACCATCCGAGCCATAAAGATTGCGACAGATGCGATTGTGATTGATTCATAATATTAATACTACGATGCCGCCTCATTAAATCATTAATATACATTGAGTATTTCATGAACTACAATTGAAATTGGATTAGTTGGATTCGTTTCTTTTTCCGGTCATCGCTTACACACAGTTGAAAATCTATTGTGTGTAATATGTCGTACTTTACAAATTAAAGAACTCTGGAGTTGTCAGGTTTTGACAAGAAAATGGATTATCTACTTAAGGCTGTTCAAGATCCAATATTATATTTACAGATGGTGATAGTTTGGTTATCAATAAAATGTTTTTATATATGTTGTTATAATGTACTTTTTTTTCTTAATTTGATCTTTTCAGGTGGTGTTCGTTCTGACGGGACATTGTAACGATCTCCACAAGCCTTCGTATCAAGTTTACGAACAAATCGCGGCCGCCAGCTCTGGACAAGTTTTCAACCTTAACAAGACCAGTGTTCATAAGGTATTTAATGGAATTATAAATTATTGTGAATATTTAGGTGTTTCTCATATAACATGAAAGGCAGAAGACTGGGCTGGCAAGGTAGAGGTAGCTACTGCAGGCCGTGTAGTGACTTACTACTTACTTACCACTAGGTGTTATGAAATGGAATTATGTTCTATTTTATAATTAAAAAAAGGTGAAGTCTATTTTTTTCATTACCAATTAACCATGAAACATTTGATTTACATTTGTAAGTCTCTGGGTCTAATCCTGACTGCATACTCCAAAATCAAATTTATGTCCAGCACATCCCACTCTCTCATTATATTATAAGAAAAGGATAGCAAGAATTAATACTTCTAATTATAATAAGGTCGTTAATTAAATACACCTTTCTTAAAGTCATGTGATATGCCAGCTGTCCTTTTTGTAATCATATTGATAGAATGAGATGGAAAGCACATAAATTAAGTTGTCGAGTGTGTTGTGTGTGTGAATGTACCATTGCTTCGGTCTTATTGGTAATTAGTCCCTATTACTACTAGCGTGATTAGTTCCTGTAATTCATGTTGTCTATTTATAAAGTATATTTTTCAGGAGGGAATGATGATTGAATGGATTGCCCATCAAAATAGCCACGCGTATTTAAATAAGGAACTAACTTATATGTTGTATCTATGAAAAATTAGTAACAAAGTGTATTTTTAGGTATTGGAAATGGTGAGAACTTCAATTAGGGGTAGAAATGTGAATCTCGGTTCAGTAGTTAGGCCAGCAGGATCTAACCACACACAGGGGGTGAGTTTCTTTTATGTAATAACAATAATTATGACACTACCATGAACTTGTTTTTGAATTTGGTCTTGAAATAAAATGTAATAGAAAATTGGCGAAACTTTATTCGTAGTCAACTTTTTATTGACATTCAAATCAATCTCAATATTAATACACCAACATAAATATTTCCCAACTTACCGTGGCAGTTTACTAGGCATTACGGAAGAGAAATTACAGATTTGGCTTCATCGGAAACCTATGTTCTTACCGGGCACAACTTCATTGCTACGTGTACCAAAACCAAAGGCTAAACTTACGTTAAAGGCTTACCTTTGACGCAAGTTTAGCCTTTGGTTCCAGTTGCTACTGCAAATGTGTTTCTTGATGAAGAAACACATGGAGAGCTCCAGCCTCATAATAACTATTGCTAATGGAAAATAATATTATTACATTTTCGCTCTAAAGCTCAACAACAAAGCAACAACAACAATAATATCAAAGCGAACAATGTATGGGAAATGGAACGCAAGATCCTCGAGCGAGAGCTTGCGTTCCATTCCCCATACATTGTTCGGTTAGATCATAGGTCTCCAAACTTTGAAGCCTTCGGGCCATAATGATTTTTCAGTTTGTTCCAAGGGCCAAACCAGTTTTAATTTATTTGCCCTTAACTATATTTCTAGACTAGAACAGTCGCAAAGTGCGCGACCTAAGCAAACTTACGATATTTTGCATTTCAATTATTAAAAAACTAAATTACAAACTTTGGCCCGCGGGCCGGATTTGGCCGTAGTTTTGACCTAGCTGGCTTAGATTATCCAAGACATCTTATGTAGGCACACTGGTCGTATTCTAATGAATGATTGTCTTAAACTTAAATGCAATCTTAATCTGCGCATACCGCAGAATCACGGCCAATACAAAGATATTAAAGGTTGGGTCAATGCGTATTCTTGCCACAGATGCGTGTTTTCATTTTCGTTTTTTTAGATGTATTTATATGTCTCTAGATCCCCGTAGACAGCACTGTGGCAGAGGTAACAGTATCAGTATCGGGGTCAAAGCCTCGCATCACGGTGATAGATCCTAAGGGCGAAGAACTTACCGGCCCTCCCAAACTGGTCACCATGCTAGATCTCTCCGAAATAATGGTCAGTACTCTACAAGAAATTTAAACCTTTTGTAGATAACATTAAAACTCAATGAAAGTGAAGTTGCGGAATCTGTGGAACCGTTTAATATGTCCAACACTTGCTGTTGTAATGTGTTCGGAATGCAAGATAGTGACAGGTTATGATGACTAGATTTAATTTAAATCTATGAGATGTGGGTTTATTTCAGACTATGCTAGTTGAATTTTTATTGGAATCAGCTAAAATACTTTGTAACTTAGTGAGCAGACAGTATTGGCGAATGTCCCTTAAGATATGATGATTTCATGAAAAGTATTTAAATATAGAAACATAAGGGCTATGATATGATGCAATGTCTTTAAGGAAAAAAAGTCCTTTTATAAATTTAGAATAAATAAATAAATTGCTGTATATTTATTATGCAAGGAGTATCAACTGTCAATATTACGTCCATATTACGGTCGTTTTAACCGATTTGAAAAATCGTAGTGTAGTTGTGACACATAATGATTTGACGAATTGGTTTAAAAATAAAATGTTTAAAGATTTGTTTATTGAAAAAAAAATACAAATGAAATTTACACAAAAAGGAATTTCTGATTGCATTGTCCTGCTGAATTCTGCAAACACGCTTAAATCTATAGACATAAAGGTCATATTAATAGCAACTTGTTTTATTATGGAATTCAAGGGATTAATTTAGTGCATTATGTTTCTCAGTACTCATGACTGTTTCTCAGAAACTACTAAACATATCGCGCCAAGAACACGTATGGTGAGCGGACTGGGAACTAATAGCAATATAAAACTAACAACAAATAATATAAAAATTAAACTTAAGCATTATTCTATTTAGAATCGTAATATTTTGTGATGTGAGTATGGAGGGTGATAAATGTTTTAGAAATTTATCTTTAAACACTTTAATATTCTGGTTGGTTTTTAATTATTACATTTGTTTTTTAGAAATTGTTTGTAATATCCTCGCGGATTCTCATTTTTCTGTTTGTGTAAACTCGAAATACCTTACTTACAATCTAAGTGGTTTATAGTTGCTATTACTATTTATTATTATCTATTTTTTGTTAAGCGATAATAAAAACTAAAAAAAAACACTAAGCGTCTTTTTATCATGAAAAAGGTAGTGAAAGTATTGGAGCCCCAACCGGGCAACTGGAACATCAGCGTGGGCAGCGCTGGGGAGTACTCTGTGCGGGTCGCGGGACTTTCCAACCTCACCTTTGACTACGGTTTCTCTGTGCTTCGGCCAGAGAACATGCGGCAGACGAGCCATCGACCTCTTAAAGGTAAGATTTACGGCTGCTTATATTTTCTTTTGAAGCCTTAATCCATGTTCTCTTTATGAAGTTAACAAATGCTTTCTTAATAATGCAGTCATTGCATAATAGACGTAATCACCACTAATTTAGATGTATAATACACTTCAACGCATAACCGAGCAAGATTTATAGATGCGATTAAAAGCGTTGCTTGAAGATGCATTGTAAAAGTTTTGCGTTACTAATCTACCGTAGTTGCGGAATCCGCTACATCGCTTCTACGCACGTTGTCGCTCCCTTGAACGTATACTAGAGCGGAAGGCGTTTCAGTGTACTCAAACTCGGCTTTTTCTCTAACTTGGTTTGACAGCTCAACCATTTGCTAGTCTCATCATCAAAAGCATATGTATGCCCTACTACCCAGCAGTGGCCTTTCAACATGGGACGAACATATAAGGAGTTTAGGGCATATACCACCACACTGACTCAATGCAGCTTGAAGGGTGAAAGCGGTTTCCCTTAACCAGGATCAACGGTAAAGTGCTTTCCGAAACGTAGCAATAGACAAGTTTACAGATTTACAGTTTAGAAAAGTGGTTCCAAATCAACACCAATGAATAGTAATAATTTGTAGGTACCTACAATCACCTGCTGATATCGCTCACTCAACCCGATGCGCCGGTGACGATAGACTACGCGGAAGTAGTCAATCTTTCTGGACAAACACTTTTCGAGCTGCCGCTGGAGAAGATAGCCAAAGAAAACAATACGTATTTCACTGGTCCCTTCATGCCTCCCGATGATTTCTTCTATGTTGCTGTAAGATATCTTTTATATAATAGACAAATAAGTTGTAAAAACGTTTATTCGTGTTTTAAAATTTACATATTTTCTTATATATAAAAGTATATAGCTTTTCGTTAGTCTTGCCAGATCTCAAAAAGTGGCTTGAACTATAAGAATAATAATAATAAGTAAACCTCCAAGAATAGTCAAAAAAATTAAAAATTAAAGTTGCTAATTTAGAATCTACGTTAAAGAGAAGTCTTTGAAAATGGCAAATTTTAATGTCTAGTGAATGATAAAGGAATAACATAGTTGTTATTATTTTAATATATATTAGATAGATATTTTTCCATTTACATTTACTATAATTTTTTTTAAATAACTGAATAAGTAACTACTTATTGGGTCATTTTAAAAAAAGGTAGATTTGATGATATTATGCTGTTACTGAATAGCTGTTACTTATTTTCGTAAAACAAAAAAATAATATAAATAATTTTTATTGTGTTATGTTCGCTTTAATTGAGAGTTGGTTTAAAAATAATATGGACATCTTGCTAAAAAAGCTACAAAAGTAATAATATAACATTAATAATTAGAAATATCAGTTTAACAACAACACGTCTGTGATGTCTTCCACGTTTACTTCGGGTTACGTTTAATAAATGGCGTTAGTTGCAGTTAGTTGGTGATACAAAGTTAACCGGATCAACTAGTATGTTTATATCAACTCACTTCCTTATTTCACAGATCAATGGTCACGATATTGGTAATCAAGAATTGAGACGCGTTGGAGCGACTGCAGTGCAAGCTAAATTGCCGGGTAACAGATACACAAAGCTTATAATATACATCATCATTAACAGCTTTTATGCGGGTTATCCAATGCTAAACATGGGCGAAGCACTTGAGGAGTTTTGTGTTTAGTACCATCACGTTGGCCCAATGTCGGTTGGTCTGTAAAAGCGGTTATAATAATGACTAAGAAGCGACTCCCTACATACGTGTAGGTTTTAATGGTGTGTACTTAATTTCACGCCCAAAATACAAATCAAATTTAGGTCTAAAATAAAAATAAAATTTATTGGATTATTTACTTACTTTAATACTTTATTTTTTGAACATGGTGCGTTTTTATGAATTATTAAGTATTTCTCCTTACTTTATGGAGTTATATGCTTAAAATTACTTTTAATAGATTATTAAGTAACCGACTTAGCAGATTCGTTGCCTGTAGAATATTTATTATTTATATTGGTGAATCCAAAAACCCGCTCATATTTGGTCGTAATGATAACGTAATGTGCAACTTATACGCAGTCTGAGGTGGTGGGTACAGTCTTCCTTGAGTGATCGGCGACGGTGCAACATTCGCTCGGAAACTCGTGCTAAGAGATATTCGTCTCATTCCAAAGTTCCTTCCACGTGTTTGTGTCGTTTATTCCACACGGTGTGCGACAAAGTTTTGTAATAAAACTATCTTCCAAAAACCGACAACCTATGGGCAATATATTCCATAGCAAGGCTGCATACCCCATATGTTATCGCCCTTCACCGTCAGGACATAGGCTTAAACACGTGGGACTGTAAGGGACATCGGTTATAAGTTTCCAGACCTGTCAATTTTGATTTAGTATATTTCTGATATTTATATGTATACATATTATTATGTATATTTCTCCGTTATCTAGTTTCCATGACACAAGCTCTTAAAGGCGTTTACATTGGGT
The DNA here is from genome assembly GCA_943193645.1 of Acentria ephemerella. Classification (NCBI taxonomy): domain Eukaryota; kingdom Metazoa; phylum Arthropoda; class Insecta; order Lepidoptera; family Crambidae; genus Acentria; species Acentria ephemerella. Next base: position 2,070,254 of record OW971894.1, read on the forward strand.
TAGATAATAGATGTGTGTGTAAGAGAAATGTGAATGTGATAATAACTAATCCTCTAACACTTTACAGATGTCCCGTATTTAACGGTACAGAAAAAGGTGAGATTTAATTGATGAGTATTTGTTCATATAAAATTGTATGTACTTATTAAACAAAATTCGTTTTAAAGATAGAAGCCCGTAGCCACGAGCGAGTGACTTTGACTTGTGGAGTGGAGAGCATAGTGCCGGTAGCAGCCATGTGGATTAAAGGGACCGATAGAATTCAGCCATTCACTTCTAGTCGGTAAGTTGATTTACAATTATTTAATCATTATAACTAGTCTATCCACAATTATGAACTATTTTTTTGCACTTCTCCTACTATCCCCGCGATATGTTTAAAGGGGTGCTAATCGTTTGTTACAACAGAAGCACAGTACCCCTAGTGTGACTTTGTGACTTTTTTAATCGAATCGAAACGTGTCGATCGAGTTTGTGGTCTGGAACAACAGCAAAGCCTCCGTTGTGAAGTATTGGAAAGATCTATCGTAGATTGTTAATCGTAGCTGCGTTCAGCAAACGTCTCGTACGACTGTAACTCACACTAGGGGTACAGTAGAGCTCGTGATAACAAATGTCGATATGCCATCGGAACCAACCATGATGCAAGTCAGTTCTTTTTCTTAATGGAAATCACAGCGTTTTAACTAATACGCCAGGCTACTTATATAATAGAATCCTATATTATATGTAATAATATAGAAAAAAATAATTTTTGAAGTCTTTCATAATTTTTGAAGTTCAAAACAAAATTTTTTTTTGTTTATGATATTTTTTATTAGACGCTTGACGCGAAAATAGTTTTGTATAAAAGTTGTGTCCTCTTTTGATTGTGACCAAAAGAATTTAGGCATTAGAAACAAGCCATATCCCTTATTAATCAAAGTATTATTAATTGTTGTAGGCTGAGCACATCCATAGAGTATGTGATAGACACTATGGGTGAGGAGTACGCGGGAATGTATCGATGCTTCGCCAAAAACGTTGCCGGTATTGCTACAGCTGAAACACAGGTGGAATTAAAAGGTTTAAATTGTTCTTCTTTCAACTTATAATATCAGCTTTCATAAGAAAAAAAATTCTAAATACTATAGAAAGAAAGTCACCTACCATTGACATCTACCATCCAAAAAAAGAAGATACCGCTGTGCAGCTTAGCGCCTGTACTTACAACACTACGCTCGTGAGAGGAATATTTAAAATTATCGTGTACCATCAAAACTTTATTCATGTTTTGGCGTAACATATTTTTCCTATGTTCGTTTATAACAGTTCCTACACTGCATGTTATGTTGACACATACATTCTATCTACGGGGGGTATTGCGTATCAGCCGTCGAATTTTGATGTATTTATGATGTGAAATATATCCAAACGCATGAAATGATATATGAAACATCTCTTAAGCAAAACCATCCGTAGATAGGTTATTGACACACAGATTAAGTATATTTACTTTATGAAGTTTAATTAGCTAACTATAGGTAACCCTTATGTAATTATTATGACTGTATGTGTTAAAATTTGCTACCATTAAACATATACTCGTGCCTCAATACAATTACGAAATGGATTGTACGGCTTTACAGGTTAATTATTTTGTCACTATTTCCAAATGTTTCAATCCTTTGTAAACCAATTGCAGAAGCAACTTAGTATGTGTCACATAATAATAGCAAAAGGGATATTTGGCTCCAATCCTTGGATTGCAGAAGACTGTATTTCGTGGATAATACAATCAGTCTAATGTTTAAGAAACATTATCCGAAATCCTGATATTTGCATAAACATTTTATCGAAATATATTTCTTACCGCAGTGGATCCACCTCAAGTGGTGATTATACCATCCGACACGATTATTTTATACGGTGCGGGGTTGAACGTGTCGTGTCAAGTGTTTAGCGAGGTTGCCCCCATCAAGATGCAGCTTATATTTAAAGGAGACAAACGAATGGATGACGATGGTAAGTAAAATTGGTACATTAAATGCATTATATTTGAATTAAAGCACAAAAGAACTTGATAATATCACATAATTCTCGTTTTCAGTATCCGATATATATTTAGCTCCCAGAGAAGATGGCATATATGTTTACAACAAGACGATGCCTATGGTGAATGAGACTCATAGCGGTCGCTACACTTGTGTAGCTATTAATAGAGGTAACATTACACCGCCTTGAGAATCTTCGTTTTAATAGGTGCTACCGATTATAAACTACTGCCCAATAATTATTATATTTACAAGTCAATTAAGCCCGATGCCATCCAAAACATGATGATAACTGTTTTAATATTACATCATCATATTAACAAACAGACGTCCACTGCTAGACATAGGCCCCCAAATTATCTTAAAAGCATTCGGTCCTACGCTGTCTGCCTGTAGCAGCTACCAGATCCCTGGTGCATCTTGCACATCTGGTAGAAGCTATATTAGAAAAAAAAATAACAAGAAGCATTAAAAATACTCACTAGATAAGTTATCTTTTATCTGAATTTACTTGTTAATTTTGACAGTTTTTTGTATAAGAGAATGTGAACTATTGCCTATAGATACTAAAAATATCAATAAATCACTGGACACTGTTGGTGTTTTTACATTATGGAGATATGTGTTCAAAAAATTATATAGGAGCAACGGGACTCAAACGCGATATTAGCGTGTGATGGAACGAGAAAGTTTAAAATCTGATATGAGATGTTAATACCTCCCATGTCATGTAATAACACTAGATACCTTTACCTTCACATTGAAACATAGAACACTGCTTGACGGTCGAAATAGGAAAGACTACCTACACAGCAATCCTACAGAGGATCTACTGAAGAAAAACATTAAATAAACACAATTTTCTAGCTGGTCGATCCACAATATCTACCAAAGTGACAGTAAAAACTCAACCCCTCGTTCAAATACTCGGCCCTCACAGCCTTAAGAAGTTAATACACTCAGATATACAGTTGCTATGTCATGTGGAAGATGCCGACAGAGTTAGGTGGATAGCTCCTAATGGCACTGAGTTACTGGATATTGAAGTCAACAGTACTTATAATAGCATGTTTGAAGTGAAAAATGTCTCTGACAGTGGACTTTGGACGTGTGTTGGTTCGCGAGGACCATACAAAGGTAATTATAATAATTCTATACTTATGAGCTTGTTTCGGAACACCACTATGATAGAAGTAGAAAAAAACCATTTTTTACGAGTGCACTACAGAGCGTTATTTTTTCAATAAATATTTAAGTCTACTGCAAATAGTACTAATCAAATGGCTGCACTAATGAGTAGACTGCGCGCTCTATAACTAATAATTTTAGTTATTATAGGTTATTCAGCCATACTATGCTGTGAGATAATCATACTTTAAAATTCTTCCTTGACTTTGAGTTTCTTATTGATTCTGCAATAAAATCCGGCTTTAAGGACCACATAAGATACACATGCATGGTTCTTAGAGCCGGATTTAATTCATGTTTCGATACCTGTAGCTTCAGACACTATAGACGTGGATATCCTGATAAAACCAAAAGTACGAATCGAAGGTGAGAAGAATATAACGATACTGAATGGAACTAGCATTGAGGTGACCTGCTTCGTCATCGCCAAACCCTCGCCCCGGATCATATGGCATAGGGAAACCGAGAGCTTTCTCAATCATACGGTAACTTGGTTGTTTGTATTAATAAAATGAACTTTTACTCTTTTAATTTAGTGTCCATTTTGTCGTAAATGAGTATTTCACCACCTGCTAAGAAGTAATGAAAATGAATGATGTAATTCTGTTAAGAAAATATTAAGTTTTTCTGTCATAAAAAAAATGTCGGACGACGCATTTTTAGAAAAAAGTCGGAAAAGATTCCCTTTTTTCAGATCACTCCTCTAGAAGATAATGTGTACAAAAGCGTTTTGATGTTAAATAGCTCTTTAGAGATTATAGCTGCTACATATTTTTGCATCGGAGAAAATTCTCAAGGGATTGCTGAGGACAATGTAGTTGTGAATGTTAGACGTGAAATGAAGCTGATCAAAGGATTTAATGGTATGTACTGTATCGTTACTTAACGCAAACCCTGGATTATATTAAGAACAAAGAGTTCATAAAGTTTTGAAAGTAAAGGAAGATAAACGCAGCCTATTTTATTTTTCAAGCCAATTCTAACTGTAACCACAATTTTAATAAGACTGAGTGAACAGAAAGGCGAGTACAATTATGAAATCAAAGATTTCTCGAACATCGGCTTACGGCCGAAACATCTGTTAAATGTAATGTACTCTGTTTGAATTTTCTCATTCATATTTACTTTAGCGAAGCTTTACATTTCTTGGTTTGGACATAAGTCTAACATGCACTATTCGGCTCTAAGTAGTCGCCGTACCAACAGAAACTGAATATAATATAGGGTATTATATCTGTAAATACCCTAAATCTAATTTTCATTGCACCTCGTTCTTTCAATATGGTTGTAAATAGGATGGTTGTCATATCAAGTGAAATTTAACAAGGTTTGTTCAATTGTTGAACTTTAATGAACATATATATACAGGCTTTAGGAAGCATCTCCATAGATGGTGTCTTACATTGACATTGTTTTATTTAAAGCTATCTAAATTCAAGTTATTATATATATTTTATATCCTTTTTCAAAACAAATCGAGAGAGTTGGATATACTGAACTTAAAGTGACATTTGAAGATAAATATCAGAAGTGGCCTTTGTGCAACTCGATGGTACACTGGAAAAACAGACAGTTACTTGGTTTTTGTCTACAGACATCGCCTGTGTAATTTAATGAGTTTTATTATTTGAAGATAAATGTTTCCCAGATAAATCTGTAGAGATATATTCCCAGTTGGACCTACCATGTCAAGTGGACAGCTACCCTACCGCCCACATTACTTGGTACCACAACGGAACCGAACTTGTGACCAACAACAACGTGCATATATCTGACGACAACAATACCGTCTATGTTCTCATGGTAGATTTTGATAACTTGGGCCTATATGCATGTGTAGCTGATAATGGATATGAAAAGATTGCGGTAAATGGTACCTTAAGTGTTGTTGGATTGGGTAAGATTTTCATAATTTTCTAATTCGGATCTTATAAAATTATGTAGTTCAAAGATGCAATATCTTTACGACGGAAATTCGCTTTCAAAAGCATCTATTAAAAATTGAATAAAATATATATTAAACATGTATTTCAATCAAATAAAATAAATAAGAATTTTCTGTTATAGAACCACCCTTACTATCGAAAATGCCTTCGAAAATCACAGCGCGGAAAGGTCATTCCACAAATATTACATGTAGGTGAGATATATTGCCTTAAGATAAAGAACGTCACAGTCAACTTGCAAATAATTATTGAATTTTCAATTCTGTATATAATTTTTTTTATTTTATTAATAAACTATAAAATTTCAGAGTACTCAAAGGTAAACCTGAGCCTTCCATCTCATGGCAATTTAGAAATAAATCTTATGAGAACTTCTTCGAAATACCCTCAGGAGTAGTTTTGAACGACATTAGATCTGAACTAAGTATATCGGTGTTGGGATCAAACCACGCGGGAAATTACCGATGTGTCGCTGAGAATATTCTAGACAAAGATATGTACGATGTGGAACTTGTTGTGCAATGTAAGTCTTATCAATTTTATGTCATTATGGCGGAATCTTAAAGTTAACATGTTTGTTGCAGCCCCGGATCTAAAGGGGGCTGGGAAACTGCCTCGGGCGACAGTTTCATGGGGGCGCTAAATCCTTGAGACTAAAATTCGAAATATCATACAAGTGAAGCCTCTTTTGCTTCATTCTCATAGGTTTTTATCAAGTAATCGAATCCTAATATAATATGTTTGAAAAACAAACTTTTCTATATCCATACGCTCAGTTAGTTTTGGATAACATACTGAGTTATGAACGCATCTTAACTTTAAGGAGCTAATAGATTCTTTCGCGGAAAAGAAAGCACGCCTCCTCCTCCACTCCTTCCTGAATATATATTTTTTCTGTGTATCTGTTTTATGTCACAAATGAAAGTTACTAACAAATAACAATTTTCACTAATGGTCACAAAAACGGTTACCCATTCGTCAGTTTTAACAGTTTTTCTCAAATTCTCTGGGCACTATCATTTTGCTCCGGTTCGAAAAAAATCCTAGATCTGGGGCTGGTTCGTTGCCATAACATTTCAAAAATTATAGAATCTAATGGCACATGCGTAATTACTGGCTGTCATTGTGTAATTACCCAAACAAAACAACATTTTTAAATGCACTCGGCGTCATAAAAATAGCATACAACCGAAGTCACTTTAATTTCTTTACTAATAAATGTTATGCAGCGTTTGAAAGTTTTTAAAATCTATTTTGAGTTGTTATTTTACCATTGAAACAAAGTACTTGAGGAGCTTGTTAGCGTATTCATTCAAACGCTTTGGTTTCGATAACGAATACAAAGCAACCTCAAATTGTATTAGAAATAAAGAATGTGCGATTTCTATGACGCCTAGTGTATTATTTTAATTTGTAAAGTACATATTGCTTCTTATCAAACAGATCCACCACAGTTACTAGGGACTACCAATCAACTATCACGTCAAGAAGGAACATTAGAAATAAAAGCCGGGGAGAGGGTTCAATTCTCTTGCGAGGCAGTGGGCATGCCCCCTCCTATGGTGGTGTGGACGAAGGACCATCGACCTCTGTCTTTTACTAACAACGTGTAAGAATTTTTATAAAAATCTATATTTACATTTTTTAAATTAGAATTATATATAAATGTACAAAGTTATGAAGAGCTTTGGTAATTCTTTGTATTTTTAGGTACTTAACTGAGGGCAATCATTTGGTGATAGAAAAAGCGAGTGAATATGATTCGGGGATTTTCACGTGTAGTGCAATAAGCATTTTAGGATCTTCAGAGAAGAACTTCACTTTATTTGTCTATGGTATGTAAGTATATAAAAGGAGACTATCAATTAAGTGCTCAAAAGTAAAACCTTTATGTTAAAAAATATTGGTGTCGTTCATTCCTCGCTGAAGTCCTATAAGAAGTTTTTATTTCAGACGTAAATATCTAGTTTGATTATTACTTTAATTCGACTCTTTGTGTGAGAGATGATTTCAAAAACTTCAAAATTGCCATTTTCATCTGCTGTCGTCTCACGTCGTTCTGTACTAAGCGAACCACGTGTCCAGAAGAGATTAATTCTGTTATCATTTAAAGAAACAACATTAACGTATGAAAATGTATCTTTCATCTCAGTACCACCAACAATATTGCCTGTTCCATTTGGCCCCGACGTGGAAGTCCTGGAAGGTCAACTGGTAGAACTGCCGTGTGCCGCGTCTGCAGTACCAGCACCTAGTTTACACTGGCTGCACGACGGAGAGGCAATATATGATGCGAGGAAGTACATCGATGAATTTGGGATCAGGTTAGTGTTAATAAAGCTAAAATGATGACTGAACCGGTTTCCCTATGCCAAAACAATAATGTAAATAATAAAACTGATCGATTATTGAATAAATTTGCTTCGCTTGCTATGGTCCAAGAAAAGGCTGCATCCATAATTTTGGCTTATATGTATTATATCTTATATGTATATATATACTATTACTATTTTTTAAATACATATTGCAACCATGTTGAAGAAAATCAATTGAACAAAGAAAAATATCAAAAATTCATATTTAAAGATCACCTCGGTCTTTATGTTAAGTGAAGGTAAACAGGTCGAAAAAGGGCTTTGGAGAATCTTAGTTATTTGTTATGCATTATTAAAAAGCTTTTTTATTTCTTAACTATACAATAAACACCGAACCAGACAATACCCAATTTTGGTCTTATGTGCATTCGGTATATTTAAATTTTCAGATTTGTTGCAAATTTGACAGATTTCGGTAATTACACTTGCGCTGTGGAAAATGGATATGGGAACGCATCCGTTTCATATTTTTTATATATATGGGGTAAGTCTACGCAATTTTAATTCATCCTACTGCAGAATAATCGTTTTAATTCATTTATCCTACTGAAGAAAAGTTTCATGTCAATATTAATGCGAATTACTTATTGCAGTGGTTCCTTCTGTACATCCTCTAGAAACGTCAAAAAGTGTTCTCATTGGCAACAATGTTTCATTGCAATGCGATGCTGTAGGCTTTCCTCTTCCTTTAATTACTTGGGAATTTAAAAACGAGGCGATTGTTGAAAACACAACTGATGTAAGGTAATATATACAGGTGTTTTATAATATATTATTTGATGTAAGATGTTTAGACACTTATGAGAATTGGCCACTGGTTGTACTGTGAATAATTCATTTCTAAAATATTAAAAACTTCCTAGTTTAGTGTTCACGTTGTTATTTTCCAGTTTTAATGCATACGGAAACCTATACATAATCAATGCCAGGGCAGAGCAAGATGGGAATTACGCTTGTGTGGCGGTGAATGTTGCTGGGATAGATAAAAAAACTATACATTTGAACGTAAACGGTAAACATCTTTTTTATAAAAAGCACAGCAAATGACTCCACACATGTGAGGGTAGTTAGTGCAGCATGTGATACTGCCCTAGCCACCGGCACCTTGCTGGTGAAAAAAGTGCCTTTTCACGACTATTAAAGGATTTGATTGAAACCCCATCTTTTGTAAATCGTAGAAACACAAGGAGTTCGAGCCAAATGCCACCACGTTGGCCCAATGTGGGTTGGTGGCTAAAATCGGTATTTTGTAATGCTGCCGATAAAATAATGTAGGTAGGAAATCTATAGGTCATTAAAAGCTGACAAAAACCTGACAACTGACTGACTGATAATGATTGAAATTGGTATAGTTTATTTTATAAATGGTAAAATAATACTAGAACCATATTATATCATTCTCTTTCAGAACCACCAAAAATAGTGAATAATGAATTCCCTGGTCCTTATATAGCGACTAATATGGATAAGGAGTTAGTGCTACCGTGTAATGTTACAGGCAAACCTAAACCTTACACAGCTTGGATTAAAGACGATGTTTATTTGGACAATGGTTAGTTTCTTTTAATAATGCTATACTTCCCACTTGAATGTTGCTTGTGAGAGCAAAAATGATCTATCGTGAGGACAAAAATAAGTGTTCAGCGTTTCTTTTTCGAAATGAAATGAAATGAAATAACAACTTACACATTATTTCAGATGCTATTTACTACATTGACTTTGATGGCAGTTTAATGATTAAATCTCCAACAGAGGAATTAAGCGGCTTTTACACTTGCGTCGCTATGAGCGTCACTGGGGATGCCAATGTCACTATACCGGTTGAAATATATTGTAAGACTTATAAACTCGTAGTTTAGTTAATTAATCAAGAAAGAGTTGTTCATTTTCACTAATAATTTTTTAAGTATCACCCATTGATAGTCACTTATGCTTGGTGGCTATTGGTACTAATAACCGTAAGAAGTTTCATTTTACAATTTTAAAAATGTTCTCACAAGAGATAATAGATATATCGTCAAAAGGTTTAAAATTCCTTGACCATCAAACCAATATTCAATAGCAAAATAATGTAAAGTATGTATAACATTATCGTAGAGAGTTGCTTATTTTTAGCTGTGCCTTCGCAATTACAGTCTGAGGAATCCCAAATCAAAGTATCAGTCGTAGAAGGGACGAATGCGACCGTCGAGTGTCCGATTCGCGCCTCACCAAAGGATGTAGTCAAATGGTATAAGGTTCGATGTTATTATTTTTAGATATTTTTTAATTGTCCTAGTTTGGTTCCTTAGTCATTGTGAAATTTTACTGGCTCATGACCTTACATCTGTACTTGATTGTGGATTATTTTTCTAAAAGCCGTCAAAGATTTTAGGAGGCACAGAGTGCTTTGAATGAAATATTTTCTTTCTTTCTTTGTAAAACCTGTTTATTTGCATCCTTCTTCTATAAACTACCTAATACTCATATGTATGACACTAGATAACTGTTTTGTGTGAGTGACCAATTTAGCTTGTACCAAGAGCTTAATGGGGTAGTTGGGAATAAGGACCGTGTTATTAAAAATTCATAAAAAAAATATAAGTTAAAAAAAGTTAACAAATACTTATCTTAATTGTCGACCACTTAAAAACCATAGTATTATTATACATTACTAATTTTAATTTTAAACATTATTTATGGCGCCCAACGTTGTAATTTTATTTGTATCTCTATAATATTTGTCTTCAATTTTTTTAATTCTGTCTATACTTTTCTTCAATTCAGGATGCCAGACTAATATCTTACGGTGTTCTCCACATTAACAACATATCACGTCACAACTCTTCGGACTATGCTTGCGTTGTTACCAACGTAGCTGGTTCTGCCTATTCCAAGATCAGGCTGGAAGTAGAGTGGCCGCCGAGTTTCGAATCCGGTGGAGACGCGACACCGGTGGAGGTTATCAGAGGAAATGATTGGTATTTTGATTGTGGGGCTGACGCTAAACCAAAGGCTAAGGTAGGTTTTGGGTTCACATTATTCGAAGGCTAATTTTAAGATCAAATCTCTTGCTTTGCGTTTTGAATTACTAGTATATTAATTGCCGTAAATCAATAACACGTCCAAAATTCAGATTTATATTGATTATATTAGCAATATCTCATATATATTGTTAATTTTGAAGGGAACATTTTTCACTTCCTTTTATGATTTTATATTATTAGCTTCACTTCTTTGGTCACAACTTGAAATAAGATCTGTACTATTAATGTGAAAGAATTAACTTCACAGAAATATAAATGCTAGTATCACATTATCCATATCTGCCGAGTAACACACACTGCTGGCCATAGGCCTCCCCAAAGGATCTCCAAACTGATTAGTCCTGCGTTGCATGCATCTATAGACTTCCCACGACCATCACTAGATTCACGGTCCGGTTTTTGGGATGTCTTCCAACGCTGTGTTTCCTGGTATGCGGCCGGCGCTCGACCGTTCCACCCCAATGGCTGTCAGTCCTCTTGGCAATATGACTTGCTCACTGCAACTTCAGTCTCGCAAATCTTTGGTCCACGTCGGCGACTCTGGTTTTCTTGTTAATTGCATTAATTGTGATTCGAACACTCAGATAATTTCGCCATTTACATTTGGGTGACTGAGCTTTCTTGTGGTCCATAGTAAGCGGCAAACGGGTTTGTTATTACATTATAATTCTTGAAAATGATGTCGTTGCAGACTAAATGGTTGTTCAACTCGAAGCCCATGATATTCGAAGACAAAGAGCGCTTAAAGCTTCTTAACGTAGAAGTGCGCCACACGGGCACTTACGAGTGTGTGGTCACTAACAATCACGGCACGGCTAAGAAATTGTTCACGTTGGAAGTATTAGGTATGAAACATTATTTAAATAAGAGAAAAATTGTAGATACGACACATACACTATACAAGAGAAATATAAGTAGAGGGTTCTTTGTATCAACAAAATCAATTGCTTATATACGTCTCTCTGCTGAGAAACCCCTTATTAAATGGGATATACGCACGAGGAGAATGGTTTGGGGATGAAATTGGTCACCGTTACCGGAACCAACAGCTTATGGTGCCTTCCGAAGCACTGAGCAGCTTGAGATCATAAATTAGATTGACTCATCCAGAGGCCAACTATGACTTAAGTTGCTTTGGTTTTGTTATCAAAGTTAGAGCGCTTGAACCACTACGCAAACGAGCTCATCAAATTACAATTTGGCCTTTTTTGTGCAACTTACGCCATGGCTGGTCCCTAGGTGGGTGAATTAAATTTGTTGCGCTTCAGAAGGCACGTTAAGCCGAGGGTCTAGGATGTGACGGATCGCTATCACCCACCAACCCACATTGGGCTAGCGTGTTGGATTTATGGCCCAAACACTTTATATGTTTCTCCCATATTAGAAAGTATGTGCCTAGCAGTAGGTATATAGGCTAAAGATAATAATGAATTATTAAACAAATTATACAGGCTGCTTGATATTTGTATCTTGAAACTGAACGACGGGGTCGTATGCTAGCTCTTAACGAACAAACCTTACTTATTCCTCAGTACCTCCCTTCATAACGGAGTTCGACTTCTTAGAAGTGCAACTGATGGAAGGCTCCGAAGCGGTCCTTGATTGTAACGCCAAAGGCTCGCCCAAACCAGACATCAAATGGACTTTCAAGTATGTACTAATTCATTGAATAAATTTGTCCAGTGGTTGAATTGATTTTATAATTGTGACATTCATTTTGTATTGTTTTTTTTTATATTTATAAACAATAATATTTCGATTTCAAAAATGATTTCAGCTAGTAACAAGTTGTTGGCTTTAGCACCATAAATCATTTAATATCTTTTATATTTAATCAAGCTTCTAGTTTTAGTGAGGAGTTTGTACAGTGAGGATTGCCCTCGCAACTCATCGAGGAAACATTATTGGTTTATGTTAACAAAGTTTGTTCAAAGTAGAAAACAAATTTCATATTCCCAGCGTCTTTATGTTAATTTTATTACTGTCCGTCACGAACAAGCTATGCTATATGTTCTTGTTTGATTATTTTATTTAAAAGACAATTATGTGAACTAATATTGCCAGAAAAGTTTAAAAGCACGTCTCTAAACCCCATCAGATTAAGTTAAAGCATCATTGCAAATATGTTTTCCAGCAACACCAATTGGCAACTAAGAAATTCTTCTTTAGTTAGTCAAAATGTAACAGTCGATTCCGAGGGTATATTTCGCTGCGATGCTACTAACAAAGCCGGTACATCATATGTACAGTACCAAGTATTTGTTGTATATGGAGCAAGGGTGCAAGAGATTGTTCTGTATAGTGGAGGTGAGGCTAGTACTGTTCTGAAACGTGCTGAGATAGTGGTAAGTAAAAGAAATTTTTATTTTCTCGGTCTAGGTATTATAACTTCTCATCGACCCATTCGAGTACTGGTAACTGAATTTATTGCTTTCCATTGCAATGAAATATTGCTATACAAGGCCGTGAAGGTTAAATATCACTTTCTTTTGTAATTAATTATAAAGTAAAAGAAGCTCTGCAACGAACACGGTGGTCATTTTTATTAGATTGTAAAATTAAACTAACTTTTTCGTTATGACTAATAAATATATCTGTCACATAACACGCTATCAAGCTTTTTTTATGAGTAGGAATCCGTTTACGGATGTACCCGCCACTGGCTAAGAGATAGGCTTGTGTGGGGCTTATTCATAGCCTCATCAAAGCGGCACTGAAAATACCCACTAAAACTCTATTGCCCTTCACAAGGGTGAAGGGCAATAGAGTTGGGTTCTGGGGTCAACGTCATCAAGCCTACGAGATGTAAACTTTTTGTTGGAATAAATGTTAGTCCGTTGCGAATACTTTGTATTTAAATGAAAATTAAAAAAAACATTTTTAAAAAACGAATAAAATATCCAATAAATTGTTACGTTAATGACGGTAATATCTAATTAACGTCATTACCGCTGGATTTCGAAATTCAAATAATTACAATATATATGGTGGTTATATTTTCCAATCGCTTATTAATATAAGAATTTAGAAATAAAAGCCTAAAAAGATTACGATCCGATTTTATGGATGGATTAATGAATATATTGGGAACATATAACATACGTTACCATTGCTATCTAATCTTAATTTTTTCAGAAAAACACACGAATAAGAATTTCATGCAAGTCTTTAGGGCAACCGACACCTAAAATACAGTGGATAAGGAATGGTAATTCCTTAAGTGAAAACTTGGATGGTGTTAGTTATGCAGATTTAGTGATAAACGATGTTCATGCGGCCAACGCTGGAGTGTATAGCTGCGTGGTGTCCAATATAGCGGGAACTGATGAGGAGAAAATTAGGCTGGATGTTTTAGGTGGGCTCAAAACAAACTTTTGTTTTTTTATAAACGTCTGTAGTTGTCTCAGAGCATGCAGCCCCACAGATTAATATTTAACTAGAAATATTAAAAATTTTAATACCCTATAGGTATGATCTATTTATTAATATAAGTAAGCATCTTATTAGGCCATGGCCACACCATAGAGTAGTACTTCATCTCTTGTGCTGGTCATCTTCTATATCCAAAATGTATCTATGGGTAGGACCGATTCCTAACCCTCATCACATGCTTGACACGAACTTGACTTGAAGTTGTAATTGTATATTTTAACTTTTTAGATTTTAGCGCCTTAATTATGCATGAAAATGTTGGTTTCAGAACCACCAAAAATATTCCAAAATCTTTTTGAAAACAAGCCAACTGGCAACACCGTAGAGTTACAAGTGCTTGCCGGCCAAGCATTTTCCCTCCACTGTCACCCATATGGTAATCCCATGCCTGAAGTGTATTGGTTTAAAGATGATCTTCCATTGAAATTGTTTGATGACAAAATGGTATCAACTGACTATGGTGAAGTAATCGTATCAAATAAAGCTTTGTACGACCAATCTGGGAATTACACGTGTGTTGCCAGAAATAAAATTGGGAATACCAGCTTAATTTATTTGGTTGATGTTTTGGGTGAGTACTTACCTGTTACAATGTACAATCAAATACTGTTTTACGTTTATTTTTAAATTAAACTAACTCACATTATTTCAGTACCACCACCAACGCCAAAAGAAAGTATCAGGATATCTACTGCTCGCGCTGGAAAGCTATTAAACCTAACGTGTCCAGTAGAGGGCAGCCCAACGCCACACGTGTTTTGGTTGCGGCAACCCTACTTAGAGATCACGGAACATACGCCGCGGGTCACTTTGTTGAATGACAACTTTACACTAGTAAATATTTTCACTGACAATGATATCACGCAGTATAATAAATTTTGTTACAAGGTTCAAAATACAATAATATAAATATTAATATAAATATTTAATCTATCCTTTAGATTCTCAATAAGACCGAAGTTGGTGACAGCGGGAAATACTCATGTGTAATGACGAACAAAGTGGGAACTACCGAAGTTGTATTCGATGTCACAATTGAAATGCCCCCATATATTACTGGTAATGTTGGACCGAACATAGTGGAGAATCACGTTGTACCCTTGATGAGGAGTATTGTACTGTTATGTGATGTTAAATCTCATCCAGCGCCTATTATTACATGGTTAAAGGTAAATTGTTTTTTTAGTCTCCTTGTCTACTTATTCTTCTTATATATAAAATGAATGGCTGTTCGTTAGTCTCGTTAACTCATAAACTTTTTGACCGATTTGACACCATTTTCTTGTGTTTTATTAGGTTTAATTCAGATGTGATTTAAAAATATAAAAATGGGGAATATTCTAAAGGAAAACTAAAAAAATTTAATTTAATATCAGTTATTTTAGTATGGAAAATCTGCTAACTGACGTGCAATGTAAAAACTTTTAATAGATGGCGCTAGTGGCAGACAAATTTATTGTTTTTATACTCACTAGGTGAACCTTTTTAAGCTAAGTTTTGTATCAACAAAGTTCCCCTTGTCAATTAGTTTGTTATTTATAAATCTTTTCAATTGGTTTAATAGTTCTTCTACTTCCAATTAAGGATACTCAAGAAATTAGGGAAGACTCGTCTAATGTGCAGCGCGTGTTAGACAGCAGCTTGCTTGGTTTATGGCATGTGACGTCACAGGCAGCGGGACAGTACATATGTGTAGCTGAAAACAAGGCTGGAGCGGCCCACCGCCGGTATAACTTGATTGTTCAAGGTCAGTTTTTAGTATTCAATCCGGTCAAATACTCATATCAGCTATAATATTATCCTGCAAATATTTTACTGATAATTAGAGCCATTTTGGACAATGTTTGTCACTGATTTAGCTTTTATGTCTGACTTAAAACATTCCTTGGTATTATCTGTAAGTAGTCTGCGCAATAACATACTTTGCAAGAGTTCAATTTTCGGTCGACCTGCGACAGTAAAGTCAGTCTTTATTTAATTTAGACAATTAAATGTATTATAAAAAATCAATAACTCAATTAAGCGATAGATGGCCATGGCTTCGGGAAAAGCAAAATGTAATAACTTTTTTATGAAAGTTGTTGGTCGTACGGTCAGCGCAAATAACACAAAGTGTAGAATTTTTTTACGAACCAATAAATATCGTCAAATGTGATTTAAATTGTAGATGTAATGTAATTTATATGTAAGTGTAATTAGTTAAAAGTTTTTTTTTGTGTATTTCTCTTCTTGAATTGGCTGACGCACAATAAAGATATATTCTATTCTATTCTATTGTAAAATGTGGACAAATGATAATAGTGCCTGGTAAATGGACGACCTGGTCGCCGTGGGGCTTTTGCAACGTGACGTGTGGGCTGGGCTACCAGCAACGAGCGCGCTCCTGCCAGTACGTTGATGGAGACAACGTTATCTACAGTAAGTCGAGAAAATATTACAAATCATTTTTTGTTAGTAATTTAAAAGTAAGTCGGTACTTACTTTTAAATTATATTTTTACAAATTTAATTGCCAATTTTAGAAGAAAGAATTAGTCAGCTTCAACTTTTTAATTCTAATCATATCTTTTTGAATTTTATATATTATTTGGCGAATTAAAGAGCTAGTTGTTTAGAACTTGAGTCATTTTAGAGCGATAATGAATTTGAAGAAAAAACTCTTTCCCTTTATTAGTTATTTTGTAAAGATGCAGGAATGTCAAATTAGTTGACACTTTGACGATACACTTTTGAGTTATTTTAATCGGTATGTTTTATACTGCGCATTAAAATAAGGCAAAAACGCCTTTATAGTCCCCATTTTAGAACTGTCATATGACTTCAACGGTTATGTGTATTTTTTGGTGGTATTGTACTAAAAGAATGAGTACTGAACTTAAATTTAATTTGGTTCGTGCACTATAGACACGGGGCCACTATCTCGATTTAACTAAAAATCATTTCATTACAGATAAAACAACTACGCCCGAAAGAATTGTTTTAGATGAAGCTGAATGCAAAGGTTCTAACATAGATAAACGGAAATGCCACATGCCGCCGTGCGAGGTACTTTCTCTGTCATATTTAAGTAAAACACGTAGATTTTTTGTAACGTTGATCTGAAAATAAAAGTTTTCACATTATTGCGTATACATATGATTATGTTATGCCTATGGTTACAACTATAACGGCATAGTGGCGTGTCAATGGTTGTTGTTAAAATACTACTGCGTCTGACTGTACCCCGAGTAATTTTTTTATACTAAAATATTTATAAAAGTTTGACGTCTTTTATATTTTTTGTGTAAAAAATTGAGATATATCCTTGTCTTTAAGTTTTTGTTTAGGTGACAGATACTTATTTATTGTAGATAAATCAATGTACACACACAACAATATAAAATAAAATAATATTAAGCAGAATAATGAGTACATAGGCACTATTTATATCTAAAGAAATTTCTGTCTGACCTGCGAGACGAATATATAAAATTAAAAACATGAGTGGAAATAAATAGACTTTTACTTAAGCTTCAAAAACAACATTTTAATATTTGTAATGTCTGCTTTTTTAAGTTCCTTTATTACATAATTTTTTATTAATCGAATAGAGCTTTTTCGCGAATATATACTTGTTTGTTGGCACAGAACCCGATTTCAGCAAAATGGTCACCCTGGTCGAAGTGGTCAAGTTGTTCAGCGACGTGTGGAGCCGGCTCGCAGACTCGCACGCGCCGGTGTAAATCTTTACAGCCGTGTTATGGAGATAACGTACAGGTATCTTTACGATTTTCCTATTTTCTATTACTAAGATTAAGGGTAACTAGAATTTTCAAAGTATTTAAATTAAAATTTATCTGTTTTTATGTTGTATTATTTATATTTTACTAAGGTAACGTGTCGCTCTAAATGTGGAAAAGAAGGCTTAATAGAGTTATTTTAATAGATAAAAAATAAAGAAACTTTAACGGTCCTTCAAGCCGGAGTAAAGTTAAAAACCAAATTCGATGATCTCGTCAATTTATTGCATAAGTATGTTTATTGTTAAAACTTTGTTTTATGTTACAGATAAGAAAGTGTCCTAATATGCCCAAATGTGATGCTAGCACAGATAAACGTGAAAACGAAATCTTTAGTAGTGTAGAGCACACAACAGAAACGGTAAAATAATTACCTAGTAAAGCTTGTTTTTTAGATTACGTTAAAACTTTCAAAAAGTGAAAAACTATTTATAATTTCAGGACCTATACATGCCCGAGGAAACTTATGAAATGCAACCGGACCTTTTAGACGGTCACAAATACAAACCGTCTGACCTAGAAGTATTATACACTAAATCAGGTATGATATAAATTAAATAATAATTCTGAAATACATACAAATCATAAACGTTTAGTGCATATCGATCACCCAATATGATTGTAAAAAGGATGTTGTCAGTTACATGAAATTTGTGTTGCAACGATCACGCTCTACACTCTAGAAAAAAGTTCAAAAAACATTCTTACTATATTTACTGCACTCTTTCTGTATTCGTATTATGATTATGAGTTGCTGATTCTCAAGTCGTTATCTTATAAAAGTATTTATGTTGAGAAAGGCTCAACATCATAATTATAATAAACAGCATATACCTATTATTTCCACTCCTAGTCACAGATTTTTCTACATGGTAGCTTCTACAACAAGAGGTATTGCGCCATAACATCACCACGTAAGCCCGAAGCTTGGTGTGTGGAAGCGGTTGCCGTA
This sequence comes from Acentria ephemerella, assembly GCA_943193645.1. NCBI lineage: Eukaryota > Metazoa > Arthropoda > Insecta > Lepidoptera > Crambidae > Acentria > Acentria ephemerella. The sequence continues at coordinate 2,088,984 of OW971894.1, forward strand.
ACAACCTGGACCCAACGCCTTAACATGCCTCTGGAGTGCGGAGGTCTCATTAAGGAAACAGCATACCAAACACTTAATAATTAAAATCAATGTTTTATTCATCATAAATATTAGTAAAATGGTTTAATTGTTTGGTTAGCGCCATCATCGATGTACTACGACGTGAACGTGACGACCAATTTAGACTTCAGTGATCCCGATCCCTGTGAGCCGGGGTTCAGATACAACACTACAGCCAACACTTGTGACGGTAGGTAAAACGGGATACGCGATATTGAACCTTGAAAGTGCACGATAGAGTTCTATAAATATCCAGAGTATTCTAGAGAGTAAGCATTGTCAGATTTTGGTTGTATTTAAATAACCACCTCTTAATAAACATCAATTTAAGAGGTGGCTTAATACGAGTTTTTAAAAGTATGTTTAATTCCACATACACTCCATACAAGTGTTAAAGTATACTTATAAATTCATCTAAAACAAAAACAAAATTTATTGGATTAGAAACTTTAGCTTTTTTAAAAGTTGCGATTAAAAAAAATACTTAATCGATCTATATGCTTAAAAATACTTGTAATAGATTATAACTTTAATTAACTAGTGTCTGGCTAAGCTGACTCTTAATACAATATTTATTTACCAATTTGTAAACGAAAATTAGTTTTGTGACCTAATGACTAATCATTTACTCGTAATTCTGTGCTATAGGTGTTACCCTGCTTACGACATATTGAATCTTGAAGCTGCTCGATTGTGGTTGCTTGAACTATGTTAGCAACAACAATTTCTTTTGATTAGGCATTCATTGTCGTTACAATAAATGTCACTATGCTAACAGTGTTATATTAAAACAGCGATGGATGTGCAGTTATTGTTCAAGCAGTCACCTGTCACAGTTTTTGTTTTGTTAAATGGATAATATGCTAGTATTCAACGCCTCGTTAGAAAAACTCTCCGTAATTAATTTTTTGAAACCGACCACAACATGCCCCTCAAGTATATTCGTTGTGTTGCAGACATTGACGAGTGCGCTATCGAGAACAATCAGTGCCACGCCACACAGCTATGTGCTAATAGTATGGGCGCCTATCGCTGCGGCTGCCAACCGGGGTTTGCTGCTTTGGGTGCCGGCCAACGATGCCTTGGTATTACGATGTTTCATTGTTTACTAAATCTTGAATAATATGTACCTACAATTTATTAAACACTTACATTTGATTTTAATGAGCAAAACCAATTCTTCTTTTGGATTTCTGATCTTGGTCATTAACAACAGTCTTTATACGTCTCTCTGCTGTGCACAAGCTTACGTATATGGAAGAACATGAGGAATTTGGGTCATAACCCCCAATACGCCGACCCAATTCAAGTGTTTGAAAACGATTACCATATCAACCTGGACCAATACAACAAATTAAAATGTCCTCCACTTGCAAAGTAGTGATCCGATCTTTAGTCGAATATCAATAACTGATAGTTGTTTGTTTATCGAATAATATTATCGTTAGGGTATTTACTAGAGGTTATCGATATAGCATCAATAACATTACTGTATGAACATTAATAGTAATGACCTGTTCCACGCTATCGATTGCGTAACTTAAATTGAAACACTCCATAGTTGGACAACAATATTCCAAACGGAGCAAGGAGGAGCTTGATATAACAAATTACTACTACTAAAATGCTTATAAAGTAGACCCTAGTTAGATACCTTCCCTTATCATATCGTCACATCCTTATAACAAGTTATTGATAGAATACTTGTAGTGATTATCATCATCGTCAGCTCATATACGTCCCCACCGAGGGCTCGAGCCTATCCTAAATTATGATGATTAGGCCTTGGTCAAGTACACTGGCCAAGTGCGGGTTGGTCGACTTCACACACAACCTAGAATATCTTCACAGGTGTGCAGGTTTCCTTACGATGTTTCCGCTCACCATAAAAGCGTGGAATAAACGTACATATGAATTCAAAATTTGAAATACAATGGTACGTGACGTGGTTCGAACCGTTTCCTCCCGTATGGAAGCCTTACGCACTAATTCACTGACGCTCTGGTGGTTATGGTGAAATATAATCAAATAAATTTATTATTGCATTTGGATTAGTACTTGAACAATCAGGAAACAAGTCTTCATATCTACAGCTTAAAGGATTGTTGTCTCTTTCCATTCCATAGACTTAAACGAGTGTGAGCAAGAAACTGACGGATGTGAGTGCGTGCGTCAATGTGGCCGGAGGTTACGTGTGTGCGTGTCCCAAACACTTGCGCCTGCACCTAGACAATCATCACTGCGTCGAACGTATGTAAAATTTATATATATGGCTTTTAATGCAATGCCTTTTATAATAATACGTTAAATGTGATTATACGTTATTACGTTATATATATATTAGAATCACATTAAAGGTGAAACAAGTTAAATTGGAAAAAGCTTCATTTTGCCATGCCATCTTACAAGTCAGGTCAACTAAATAACTAAATAATACCACTATAACTAAATGTTGCCTCTTGAAAAAATATCTGTTTTTGTATTATTAAAAAACATTTACTGTGCAATTATTACTTGAAACTCAAAAAATGGCAAAACGAAATAGAAATAATTTTAATATTTCTATATTAAGCTTCAAAACCATTCACATTCTTACCCGGTTTTTCTATAATCTATGTTCGGATGGTTTGTTTACGAGCTTACGAAAAATTTAATTATACATTTCATATTTAAATATGTTCAATACTTTGTTACTAAAATCATCGACAGATCGTAGACAGATTCTACTAATCCTGCATTTCCCATCTTATTTTTTCTAATCCAAATATTTTTTTGTATCATAATATATCTTTCAAAAATTTTTTAATTTTGAAATATAAATAAAGCCGTAGATTGAGTGATGTGATGATTTTGGACTCCTGTTAAATTTATTAATTTTACTTACTGTCAATTTATACCCTTTGAAGCCGGTTGTTCACGGACTGCATTAAATTTAAGTACTACTCTTTCATTACAATCCGTCCAAAAAGATCCGGTAACAATATTGGACGTTTATAAGGTGAATATATCTTAAAGTGTATCATATAACGTGGCGATTAAAATTAGTCAAATATTAATTGACACTTCCATAGTGATAATTAACTTTACGTTCCTAAAATTGATTGGAATCTCAATGAATTAGAATGAAGGAGAGGCAAATATCATAATTTGAGCTTAAGTAATCAAAATGTTAAACTAATATTCTAATTATTACAGTGATCATCATTTCAGTCATCTGAAATCCAGTGTGTTTTAATAGCTTGGTAAAATTTAATATTCTTTCAGCATCCGCGTACCAGGACCCTTACATTCTTCGAGAGCTCGACACTGGAGACTATTTGAGTGCTTCCATCGAACTACCTCCTAAATACGCGAAAAATCGTCTCATTTAACACTCAAATAGGTATCTTTCAATGGTTTTCTGTCAATTTCTTTTTTCAAAGAGAGATGTGTAAAAATGGTTTTTTATTTTCAATAAATTCTGCAATTTTACCACGGCCCTATTCAATAAATTGCGAACCCACAATTTTGAAAAATTACTTATAAATACTTGCCGTTTAATTAACCTCACTAATCTGTAATAAAATCTCAACTAAAATACTTAAAATTGTAAATGCTTTTTAGTAAAATTTGTATAATAGTATAATTATATGACAATAACAACAGTCACACCCTTTGAGACTCCTATGTAAATTGTGCTATAATTTACAAAGGACACTGCTCAAAATCATAAATAGTATAGCCACTTATCAGTCACTTCCTGTCGTGTAAATAATGCCATGGTCAATCGAATCGGAATCTTTGGATATATCCTCTTAAATCTGTGAATGAAACAATCTAGCTTGTTACAGTAAAAAAGAAAACTAAATTAAGAAGTTATCGAGCTTGTCCTGTAGCCACAATACATTTTGTTATAATACTTTAAATTACAAACAAATGTTAATTGATATTTATTATGAATGATTTGCCTTCATAATAAATGTACCTAATGTTATTATATAAATAATAGTTATTATAATGTATGTTCCAATTTACATATTAAAATTAAAATCGCCATAAACTATCAACAATCTTAACAAAATGTTGCTTTTGATATTTGCTAGATGGCGCTGATAATTATATTTTATAATTTTACGGCTCATATAAAGCTAGGTTAAACTTATTCACACTTGTTTTTAACAGGGCCTAAGTTATCATACAAGTTGATCAGTCTCCATTGTTACTTGTTAATTATATTAAACAGAAACTTTTATAATTGTAAAACTCATAATTGTAAACTTTTATAACTTATAGTAAATATTCGTTTTTTTCTATTTAAAAGGTTAATTGGATAAGATCCTGCTTTTATAAACAGAGACTTTACACATCATTTTTTTTAAAGATTCGTCGTTTATCGATTAATAAAAATTAATTTGTAATGGGATAGTTTATTAACATAAACAATTGACCTTGAATAATAATTTTATATATTTTGATGTGACTTTTATATAATTTAAACACATGATGAAACTAGACAAATTAGTGGTATTTATGTAAAGTACAATCAAGAGCAAAAAGCTATACAATATGGCCTTTTCAATAGTATACAAACAATATGCCTTGATACTGCCTTGTCTTAAAATATCTTTTGATCGATTCGCCAGTGGTCTACCATCTAACAAAGTGAGCACCTTATGGTATTGCAATAAGCTTTATTTTGCAACTTCAAAGTATGCTTTCTGCTCTTAATTGTAATGTAACTCTGTGTAAAAGCAATCGGAAAGTTTTTTGACTTAATAGGTATTAAAAGGTTAACATTTTTAATTTGTGTATAGTAGATTGTTAAGTATAAGAATATTATCATCGAAAATTGTCTGTGCTCATGATTATCATTAGAAATAGTAAATGTATATGTACCTACTATAACGAATATTATGTTTTCTAAATACACACGTTACTTTTGCTGCCTACCGTCTTTTTCTCTATTACTACAATCAAATCGTAGCCTACTAATGCTATCTTTCCCTTACTTTTAACTATGTGCGTACATTTAAAGAGTTGGAATGAAGCTAAGGAGTCATTATTAATTTAAGTTTTAAATGTTTTTTTTCGATTACCTACACTATTTTAGTTTAGGTGTCTATTTTTTTAAAGTAGATGTTTATTTCATTCTTGTGAATGTGCCGTAATAATTAATGTAAAAATAAATTAAATAAATGCTAGGAAACGAATTAACTTTGGCCCTCTGGACCAGGAAAGTGGCACCTTATGCACTCTTGTTATGACCTCTTTTACTACAGAATAAATCTTTGCTTGTGCTAAGTCTATATACATAGCAAGAAACAAACAAAAGTGTTACAATTACGTCATTGAATCTGTCCAATTATTTATTTAAACGGTTTGTCTTCACCAAAAATACATTTTACGGAAAATATTTCTCGGTTCTCGATTTTGTTTTAAATAAAAAGCACGGTAAATTTGTTCTGAAAATTGGAAGAGACATACTACCTATAATTATGTAACTCAAAAGTTACTGATCTCAGAGACGTCTTCAGTGCATCTATTACATTTCTATAGACAGTTGATGGTTTTTAATAACAAGATTTAGTTATCTCTTTTAAATAAAAATTACAGGTAATTTAGTGGCTGAGACCTATTTAACTGCCAAAAAAGTTATCTATAAACTTCAGATAGGGCTCAATATGCCAAATTTATGCCAAAATATACTCAATTGTATTCAGTAAATAGAAAACAATACTAATTAATTTGCTGAGATGCCAATACAATGTAAACCAACTTGTTTCGCTACCCTAGTTCCCTAATGCAAGTATTCTAAAATGGTTTATAGTGTTGGTAATGCTGAGGTCAGAAATCCTGTCATTGGGTAGCGATAGGCGACAGGCGCTCCGTGATGATTCTCTTTATAGGGCCCCGCCTTGGGTCGAGCACTCGTTCGTCATTTTTTCGTGGAACGTTCCTGAAATGTACAGCCGGTGATGAAAGAACTTGATACATTTGAAAGAAAATATTGTTCTGGAGTAAATACTATGCGGTTTGAGTAAATATAGCACAAATGTAGGTCAATAAACATTCAATTAATATTGCCATCTTAAAGTTATGAACAATAAAATATACTAAAGATTTCAATGGAAAAAAATAGACATTATAAATTTAAAGTTCAATTTTGTGGTTACGTTTGAGTCACTCAAATGAATTGTGTCATGTCTATGACGTCACAATTTGCACGTCACATCTCCATCCTTTTCCTATTTTGATCTATCTTTTAATTTAAATGTATTACGAAAGTTACGAGCTAAATTCTAGATTAATAGGGAAGATAAAGCTAACAGTGGTGGCGAATCTGCTGGCATCCATTTGAACTAAAGTTCTAAGTAATAGAATGACTATTAGAAATGTGAATTCAGTAGACTTCTAGACGGTCCATTCACTTTTAACTTACTTAAAGTAATAGGTTTGAAAATAAGACAGTGATGGAATGAAACCCATTTGATTGCTATCCCTGATCGTAATATCCCGATTGCAACTTATTATATAGTAACTTACTGCCAAAATGGACCATTCTTCTGTAAGCGCATTATATTATTTTGGCATATCATAAGTTCGTTCTGCAAGTATGTCCTCTGGTCGTTGACTCTAACGAACAACTGCAATAAGCGAAGTTTATAAATATATTTAACACTCAAAGCGTCAACATATAAATACATTTTTTGCTCCCATTGGTATCAATGATTGCCATTCGGAACAAATATTATATGCACCTTATTTTTGTGGCAATAAGGAATGTGATTATTATAATTTTTGAAATCTATTGAAATGTAACTACAGTAAAAAATAATTTGATCGGACAAAATTTCCAGAAAAAAATATCATAATCATTAAATAAAAATTGAGTTAATTAACTATAAAGTTCTCCATTGTTTTTTATATATTTAGTAACATAATTATATATTTTCTAGTAGAAATTTATTTTGCCCTTCTAGTTGGAGCTAGTATATTTTGCTTGTTACCTTTGATTCAGAATCCAATCGCCATTCTTTGCTTCGGAGTGTACTTATCAAGTCGGTCTTCAGTCTCTCAAATCTTTTGACTGTTCGGAGTAACTCTGCCTGTAGATTTTAAAAATGTATTAAATGACTGACAATAATTGGAGTGTATGATACATTAAAAATCTTTGTAATATTTGTGACTTACGGGAGTTAAAATGTCCAAGTTTATGTTGAGATCGTCGTGTTTGAGTTTGCAATCTGAAAACAAGTAGACGAAATTAACTCAATTCACATATTTATTAGTTATCTTGATTCATAGCAGACTTTAACAATCGCTATGTTCACGTCACTCGACGACACATCTGAGATGAAACATTTAGAGTTTGCCCTGAGTATGCTTTTCTTTTTGGCTGTTGGCTTTCATTTTAACTCGTGCGATTTGACAGTAGCTAACTAATGGGGGATTTCCCTTGAACTCTGCCTGTGTTTTAGAAATATCTTGGAGGACGCACTTAGCATACCTTCATTAATGCTACCAATGCTAACAGCATGCAAAGATTCCAACATTACTGGTAGCTTACTAACCTGGACCACAGATTTTAGCATTTTTTATTTTATCTTTCCAAAGAGGTAGCTGTGCTCTCAAATCCTCTACAGCGTCTATCAGCTGTTTGTGTTTTGCGCTCTCTCTGTGTAGCTCTTCGTCTCCGTCCCAGGAATACACGCCCTTACGGAGTTCCTCCTGCATCGACAATATCTGCTTTTCCAATTCGCCATTCTGCCATGCTGCAGCTTCCCTAAGTAGTTTAGAAGCAGCAACAAAAAAAACTTTAATTGTGTAAGAAAATCCTAATAAAGTCGTCCAAGAAGATAAGTATATCAACATAAAATTGTGCGTAAATTTTCAATCACTACAAATTAAATTTTAATCACCTAGTAGGTAGTTACAGTAAAAGTTTTGTAAATATTTTAATAGGTTCATCGTACGATGGTTCGCTGCTGGGCATAGGCCCTCTTAACCTGAGAAACAGAAGCTGGTCAAAGCGAGATTATAACGGTTGCAATAACAACAATGAGCTTTGCATAAATTGCTTTACGAAGCACTGATGCTAGCGATTTCAAATCCCAACAGAGTTATTCGGGCCATATTGACTACACGTAGCAAAGATTACTTATATTTATAAAATTTATGTTTCCACTATACGCCTCATAGTCTTTAAAAGCAAACTTGATTTTACAAAATATTGCTATGATGTAATAAATAAATGAACAATATAAATTTTTTTTTACTGACCGACAAGTCTTTTCATGCTCTAATTCACTTTTCAGAATATCAATTTCACTGTCGTTCATTCTTACAAGTTGAATAGTACTGGTACAGTACTTGAACAATAAATGTTATAAACTGAAATATGGTATTCACGACCTTGCGCGTGAATTGATCAAACTTTCTTTAACAACCTCAAGAACATCGCAACATGCAAAATATTCATATACACGCAGGCCGCATTCAAAGCAATATTTATGCACAATACACAACTTCAAAATATAATTATTAATAATAATGTTCAAATTTAGTCTTTGATTTGTGATAATATTGAATACCTAAATTATAATGCAGCTTAAATAACATTTCAAAAATGCATTTAGATAGGTACCTCATTGTTTTGTAAGTTTGATTTTAGTATCTTGGTAGTTTCTAATATCGCATAAAAATAGTCGAAATGATATATGAGAAAAATAAAAGATTTATAACACCATTTATATGGTATGAGCATACGAATTGAAATAAAAATTATCATGAGCTGTACTTCAATTTTTCTATATGAGAGACCATTATTAATGATCACATCTTACATTAGCCATCAAACTTTAGAGTAAGCAAGAGATAACCGAATACTAAACTCGGAAAAACTGCATCACATATGACCGTATGATCCTTTTGCCTTAGCTTTTAACTTTAATTATAACAGCTTGTATAGAGTTTTTAGCGTGTAATGACAAGGGCGGGTCGGTGCTGTAGTGAAGTTTTTGTTATGAAATTGGTGTAATTTCATGCCAAAAACGATCGATCGACTTACGTGAGATTATTCAGTGTTTCATTTCCATTGATTCGTTTATAGGGTAAGTTTATTTGTATATCATCATTTATCATTCCATTCTCATTAGGGTAACATTTCATCGTAATAATTAATATTACATTCTATTTTTTTATAATTTTGTCATAATCGCTAACATTGCAGTCATTTTCAAAAAATTTTCTCATGTCATTAACAAAATGGCGGAACTTACCATTAGTTGCTAAAAGCATCTTGGTGATATAGGATACATTACACCGGCATCTCGGAGCCAGCAAAAAGGATATAATCACATAAAATATAGCTGTATGTGCTTCAGTTTCCTTTGCTTTCCCTTTACTAAGGATAAATTTAACAAAAATAACAGCTGATTTGTCATTGATGTCAAATTCAAATGTTTGAAAAGCTAGCGTAAATAACTGAAACAAGTGATTTAAGTTAGTTAAATGGGGATTATTAGTTCTGTTTTTCGATATTAGATACATTGTAGTTAAAATAATGAGTTTGTTAAGTGCAGTTTTACAAGAAGCTGATAAGGCTACTGCGGGAGACATAAAAAAACATTATGATCAGCTACTACCTACTATAAAAGATGTTACGGATCGCATTCAGCTATTGTCTTTTGCTTTACAGCAGAATTTTATAGACATTTATGTAAATTTCTCTCTTACGAAAAGTCTGGAACAGCTTAATTATAAAAACAGAAAAGGGAATATCTTAGATGATTATTCTAAATTATTAAAAGATATCGAAAATTTAAAGCAAAAATACGAAATCAAAGATGAAGAATTTATCAAAAGTTGTGAAAAACTCGATCAAGCATTTGAATTGTTAAATAAACTATCAATTGTGGTTGAGGGAAAAAATGTTTTGGATAAAGCCAATCATGAATTTGGGAGATATAACTATAGCGAAGCTATCTTAAGCATTAAAGAGCTTCAAAAACAATTCAAATGCCTTAAATTTGAAGATAAACTTGCTCAAGGTTTATGTCATATAACAGACCAAGCAGAAAACCAGTTAGCACTGTATACAGCTCACTTGAGTACTGAATGGGAGGATATTTTCAATTGGAGAGAGAGAAAAAGTGTTTTCTATTTAACATATTCATTATCTGTACAACAGAGTGACCCTGTACTTATCCAAAAGATTCTCAAGACTTTATATTCAACTGAAAGACTAAATGCAGAACTTGGTTTATTTTCTCATTTCTTTGTCAGTCAACTATTGCATAATGTTATAAGACATAATTGTGACATATATACTGAGGACCACATAGGTGCATTAGTATTCAACATAAAAATTGATTTGAATGACCCCAACAAGCCAAATTACCAAACAATTTTTAATAACTTAACAGCAATATTTGAGTTTCTGGAAAGCACACTTGGCAGTCAGTTTGAGTGTGATAGAAAATTTATTGAAGTATTTGCAGATACAATCCGTGAGAAGTTTTTTAATAAAATAATTGATGATTGTATTAAGAAAAACCTTCCATCATGTGATGGCAGTTACCAATCTTATTTAAATATAGTTGCTGAACTTGAGAGCTTCAACAAATTTCTAATTGATATAAAGTTTATTGATGCTGATAAATCTCCTCTTAACAAATACATAAATGACACAGAATGTGTGTTATATAACAAAAAGTGTGATAAGTTACTTTCTGATGTGCGAACATTGCTTTTTGAGAGTATTTCGTTTGGAACTGTAACTGTTGGTTCATCTCCATCTGTGGAAAATGAATCTATTCTAGATGTGTCACAGAAAGCCCCCATGTGGGATTTGAACACACCCTTGTTTCTCCCGAAATGTGTAATTTCACAGAATGTACAAAAAATAATGGCTCTAATTATTGAACATTTAGAGGAGAGTACAAAATTACCTGAAGAGTACAGCAAACAACTTGTTGTGTATATTAAAGATATAGCTGTCCTGTATCAGAGTATTGTTCCTAAGAAGTTTAAAATAAATTTAGAGCATTGTCCTTTGGATATTGGTAATAATTTTTAATTTATAGTTTTACTTAATTAATCATAAATTATAATAATAGCATAAATGATAATCAAGAATATATTCTGTGTTTCAACTCTTACTTTATCAAAATATGTCTATTAGAATCTATTCTAATTAATATTTTTCTGAATACCTTTGAATTAGTTATTTAAATCTTAATGTTGAATTTTAGATCCAAAGAATAAATCAAATTTATTTATTTGTGAATTGATTAATTGAATTAACTTTAAGATATTGTGGGGATAGTTCAAATTATTGATGTAATGTGATTATAACATATGTAAAGTACCCATTTTTGCACTTTTAATCTCACAGAGAAAGTAAAACTTGTTAAGTTTTTTTATCTCAAGTCTCAGTTATCAGATACTCAAAATTATGCAATGTCTGCGGATTTGCACTACCCTGACTATACTATATAATCACAGGGGAACTTTTACTAGTTCATTTAAATTTAATGTTAAACTTGAAACAAATTTGTCTTGTCTTGAATTTCAAATTACCTGTTCAAATTATCAGAAAGAATTCTCTTCCAATGAAAATTAACTTTAAAATGTATAAATAATGTCTTATTTCTGTAACATTATTGTTTTCTTCAGCATTATTCTTCAACAACTGCTTTTACTTAGCCCATGGGTTAGTTGGCCCTCCATGGAAGAATACATTACCACATGAACTGGCGGACATACTAGTCACAGTGCTACTGGAGTGTATCCAAGATTTGAGAGTTCTTGGACTTGGAAAGATGTCAATTTATCTTCAAAAGCAGAAAGATGTAATAATGCAGAATGTGAACGGCCAAGGTGATTTCAGTTCATTTAAAATGAGAACTTGTTTAATGTAATTATATTTTACCACTATTTATCCCACAATGGGGTATAGCTCTTTCTACTATTTCTTTTCCTATTACACTACCACTATAAGTAAGTGGCTGAATGTGGTTGCAGTTACAGTAACATAAAATATCCAATATTAATTAAAGGGAGTCGACTACAAATTTCGCTATACAAAAAACTATAACAATATGTTGTATGTCCTATACTAGAGATTTTCATAGTATGTTCATCCAAAATCGACAAGCTGTCATTTATATTAATTCATTTATTATCAGTTATCAGTTCTGTAAATCTGTCAACTATTTTACACAATTATGACAATAACTCTGTAAAATAGTTGTGTAAGTAGTTGTAAATAAATATGTTATCTTATTTGACTTTAATGGCACAGGTTCAACAGAAACATTACTTTGGACTCCTGACAACTACGAAAAATTTGATGCTGCTATTAACGATGCTATAATACTATTGAAAGATCTCAAAAATACTTGGTACAATGTGTTGCCCCTGCGCATGTTTGAGATGTCGATGTGCACACTGATACAGACCTTGTGCCAGTCGATCCTACTCAGGGTGTTTGCTGACAGCCGTCCGATTAGCGAGGACCTGGTCTTTATGCTAGCTTTGCGGCTTCAGAATGCTATAGACGATATCTTTAGTCTGTTTGAGGTAAGAAAGGAGTCATAAGTACAAGTTTTCCACTTGGAAGTGTGATGTCTGTATATATTTAAGCTTCATCCCTATTTATTGTAAAAATTATTAAAAACATTATCTTTACAGGATCCTATACAGTTCGACAATAAGATAACCGACTGGACCAAGTTCACCAAATTGCCCCAACTCCTCAAGGCTCAACTTCTAGAACTAGCCAACCTGTGGAGTTCTTGCAAGGAGCTGCCGCAGAGCTATACCTGCGAGGAGATCCGCCAACTCGTCAAGATGAGGTTCCCTGATGATAACTACAGACTTAAGATATTAAAAGAGATACAATAATGTTTTTAACTATTTTTAATTACATGTATAAAGTGTCCTGGTATGTTATAATATGGTATTAAAAATTGTTTTTCCACTATCGTTCTACATTTGTTATTTTACAATTTATTCGACAAATGTCAAGGAATCTAATTCAGAAGTCTCTTTCCAAATTTAAGATCAGTGCAACCCAGTCTCTATATGTTTACAAAAGGGATAACAGACATCTACAAAGGTTTTTTCATTTTTCGACCTTACGTCACGTCAAAAAATTAAATGAAATGTAGATTTTAGGTATAACTGTCCTATCGTCTAAAATTGTCTATAGTTTCGTAAGAACGATATCATATTTCTCATATCATTCACATCTTACCTATCTATTGCAGAATTGTAAGACTGGGCCACAGCCAAACCATCAAACCTTTTTTGCGTTTAATAAGATGAAACAAAATGTGTTGGAACCATATTTACTCCCAACACATTTGAAACAACCGCAGTAAAGAAATATCTGTAATTTTGTCCGAAAATACACGCTTAGAACAATGATTATCCCATATGTACCGATGGCAAGCAAAGTTAATTGAAGATAGAAGTTTCTGGCAACTATTAAAGGCCCGTTTATATAATAGTTCGATAGGGATCTTAGTGTTGCATTTGCGTGTACCGTCTGCTTACATACAGTGTACGAGCCTGCACACGAAGCTTGCGGCGTGCGGAAGAACGGAAATAGGAAAAGAACTGAGTTAATAGATAAAGTAACCCACATAGTAACAAATTTTGTTGTTACATATTGTAACGTTGATAATGTACTTTTGAAGATAGAAACTTGATTTATTATCTTATAGGATTCGTAGGGTCGGTGTCCGAGCATATGATGTTGTGATGGATGTTGTAATTTTAGAAGAAGGTGAAATGTTGTTGGACTGATGGAATGACACAAGTGTTACCATTATCTTATAGGGTTTGTAGGGTCGATGTCCGAGCATATGATGTTGTGATGGATGTTGTAATTTTAGAAGAAGGTGAAATGTTGTTGGACTGATGGAATGACACAAGTGTTACCATTATCTTATAGGGTTTGTAGGGTCGGTGTCCGAGCATATGATGTTGTGATGGATGTTGTAATTTTAGAAGAAGGTGAAATGTTGTTGGACTGATGGAATGACACAAGTGTTACCATTATCTTATAGGGTTTGTAGGGTCGGTGTCCGAGCATATGATGTTGTGATGGATGTTGTAATTTTAGAAGAAGGTGAAATGTTGTTGGACTGATGGAATGACACAAGTGTTACCATTATCTTATAGGGTTTGTAGGGTCGGTGTCCGAGCATATGATGTTGTGATGGATGTTGTAATTTTAGAAGAAGGTGAAATGTTGTTGGACTGATGGAATGACACAAGTGTTACCATTATCTTATAGGGTTTGTAGGGTCGGTGTCCGAGCATATGATGTTGTGATGGATGTTGTAATTTTAGAAGAAGGTGAAATGTTGTTGGACTGATGGAATGACACAAGTGTTACCATTATCTTATAGGGTTTGTAGGGTCGGTGTCCGAGCATATGATGTTGTGATGGATGTTGTAATTTTAAAAGAAGGTGAAATGTTGTTGGACTGATGGAATGACACAAGTGTTACCATTATCTTATAGGGTTTGTAGGGTCGGTGTCCGAGCATATGATGTTGTGATGGATGTTGTAATTTTAGAAGAAGGTGAAATGTTGTTGGACTGATGGAATGACACAAGTGTTACCATTATCTTATAGGGTTTGTAGGGTCGGTGTCCCAGCATATGATGTTCTAATGTATGTTGTAATTTTAGAAGAAGGTGAAATGTTGTTGGGCTGATGGAATGACACAAGTGTTATCAGTATCTTATAGGGTTTGTAGGGTCGGGGTCATAACATATGATGTTCTGTTGTATGTTGTAATTTAGAAGGTAAAATGTTGTTGGACTGATGGAATGACACAAGTATTACCATTATCTTATAGGGTTTGTAGGGTCGGTGTCCCAGCATATAATGTTCTGATGGATGTTGTAATTTTAGAAGAAGGTGAAATGTTGGACTGATGGAATGACACAAGTATTACCATTATCTTACAGTGTTTGTAGGGTCGGTGTTCCAGCATATGATGTTCTAATGTATGTTGTAATTTTAGAAGAAGGTGAAATGTTGTTGGACTGATGGAATAACACAAGTGTTACCAGTATCTTATAGGGTTTGTAGGGTCGGTGTCCTAGCATATGATGTTCTGATGTATGTTGTAATTTTAGAAGAAGGTGAAATGTTGTTCGGCTGATGATGACACAAGTGTTACCAGTATCTTATAGGGTTTGTAGGGTCGGTGTCCTAGCATATGATGTTCTGATGTATGTTGTAATTTTAGAAGAAGGTGAAATGTTGTTCGGCTGATGATGACACAAGTGTTACCAGTATCTTATAGGGTTTGTAGGGTCGGTGTCCTAGCATATGATGTTCTGATGTATGTTGTAATTTTAGAAGAAGGTGAAATGTTGTTGGACTGGTAGAATAACACAAGTGTTACCAGTATCTTATAGGGTTTGTAGGGTCGGTGTCCTAGCATATGATGTTCTGTTGTATGTTGTAATTTAGAAGGTAAAATGTTGTTGGGCTGATGGAATGACACAAGTGTTACCATAGAATATAAGAGTACTTAATTGTCACTAAATATTAAAAACAGTACTATGATATAATTTACAGAGTAAGTGAAAAGTAAGTAATGAGCTCGCTCGTACAGGTTCCAAAAATGCTTAAAGAATTATGTAACGTTAGGTTTTGAGCAGAAGTATAAGGTATAACTCTACTGTTTGACAGTATATTAGACTTAATCTAGTAATAATTTTGCCGCTCAGCTTCACACACGAATAGAAGACGTTTAGGAATTTAATTATATTACTTTCCATTTATGCACTCGGTCTGACAGTGTATGGCTGCCAGTAAATTTCATACGATTTTCTGACACAGCATCAACGTGTTGTATAATATCGGATTTCATGCAAAAAATCGTTAGGTAAAAAGCGCTGTTCATTCATTACCGAGTGCAAACTGGATCAACATTAATTATTACTTATAACATTTGGCCAGTAATGTATAATTTTGCTGTAAAATTTTCCTTTGGAAATGGTTTTTAAAGAAAAAACTAAGTCGATTACGTAAATTAATAAAGTTATGTGATTGATTAAAATTTTATTTCAAATTGTAATTATAATTACGGAAGTACCTATCGACTTGAAGCTTAGTCTAAACGATACAAATTTTTACTTTTTGTTAATGTCATATTTTAATTTCAAACTGAATGGTTATTAAGTGGTAAGACGGAATACTTGGTTAGACTAATTTTACAAATTTATAAACATTTATCTTTACGATCTCTACTTTGTTTTGAGGTTTTACTATATTTAAAACTTATGATAATAATTAATGAGTATGTAAAATATAGAAATAATAGATTACAATTATATTTTATTGCATATCAATATAGTTATATAAAAATACAGTACAAACATTTATAGTAAAATGCACAAGAGGCAGCCTTATAGCAGAGAGCGATGTTTTCCAGACAACCTTTGTTGGATGGACAATGAATATTGGAAAAATGGCGATGCAGCAATTGATCTTATATATATAAATCTGATATTTGTATATTCCATTCCTTGATGACGCTACGTAATAGACGTCTATGGATATAACTTTCTTGTATCATATATGTAATGGAGTTATTGACTGCAATGAAGTGGCCCAGGGCTCCCACGATAGGCACAGAACATTATTCTATATACCAAAACGTAACACTAGATACGCGCAAAACGCACCAGAATTTTTCGTATTTGCATTTGTTTAATGTCAACAGAGAAGTATTTAGGACCATTGACAGTTAAATATTGAAAATAAAAAAAAAATGATGAACAGATCACAGATCAGGCAGAGCCTTACATTCACAAGCGTTCTCTCTCTCTCTCTCTTTCTCTCTCTCTCTCTCTCTCTCTAATAACATTAATAATATATGTACACTTATTTTAATTTGTAATTATTCTTTACTCCGACTATTTGTATTCGTATAATTTAGTAATATACATTTTATACCGCATTGATAGTAATTTATAAATAATAAGAATCCGTCATTAGCATTATGATTTATCATTCCGTTAAAACCTTTGAAGAAAATTGTAGGGGCTGTTGGTTTAAGTACATAAATGAAAAATGTACATATCTACTTCAGATACTACCAAAATTTTGATTAATGTTATGTGATTTAATAAATAATAATAAAATAATAATATGTTAGTGTTACTTCGATATTATGGTCAAAATAATTTCATTAATTTCATTCTAGATCAACATCCATTATTATGAAGATAATTCTGTTCATCCTCATAAATAAAAGTATTTCAATTCTTTACAAATAGGGGTGAATTACTGAAAACAACAATTAGGATAATATTAGGTTTGCCAGAGAAAGTTCGTATCCCAAAACCCAGCCACCCATTACACGAATGCTATATAAGTGAGTGGCGCTTCCTCGGACCATCATTACGTACTTGCGTGCACGCTGTGACCAGTCGCGGGCACATCACTATGCAACACTTATCGGTAGGTATCGCGTAAGTATTATACCACGGGGGAAAACACGGCGATATTTTCGAAATTTTCAAAAGTGAAGTGAGTGATCAAAGACTTAGTGACATTGTTTGTGCGTTTATATAAAAATGTGGCAAAACTATCACTGTGGTGTGCTTGATTTAAATGTCAATTAAAAGTGAAAATATTGAACATGCAACAAGTAGTGAACAGTGGAATAAAGTTTGTTTAATGATAGATTTCATTTTAAAATATTTTTCGGTAGTGACTGTGTAAATTGTTGCAAATAAATTTTTATATCTATTTCAAATATTTTATCTGAAATCGGACTTTGAATTCATTGAATTGTGATAACGAGTTTTTTTCATTTGATATAATTGGATGAAGTGGTTTAAATGTGTTTATTATTTCACGTTACATAAAATTTTACAATGCGTAAAGAATTATGTACATTTATACGTGTTGCTACGAATATATCTTGAGCGTGAGAACTAGAAAAAATATGAAAACAGATGTTTTATTTGTAGACAGTAATCGCATGGAAAATAAACGCATAAATTGGCTAAAAATGCATACTGTATAATTGGTGAATGAGATTGATAATGAAATCAACAATTACCTTCATAATGTTCAGAAAAACATTATTTTTTCTAGTTTTCTACTTTAATAAAAAAAATTGATTTTGAACTAAAATATATGTACACTTGATTGGATCCGTCTAGCGTGATAGTGCTTTTAGTAATTTTGGGAAAGACTTAGTTCTTTTTATAACCAAGAAATTATTATCAAGGGAACTTGACTTGCAATTTCAGTCATTTCATTTTAATTTATAAGTCCTTGCCACAGGATATATCTCGAGTCTTTTGAATGTTTGTTAATTATGTAGTTTTTTAATAAAATGCGTAAAACTTAATTTAACTTAAGGTAAATAAGTTAATTTACTAAGTTGCTTTATCTGCTTACATTTTAGTCAAGACGGAGCGTGCCTATCTCTACCACTTTTTCGTTACACCTACCTACAGTATGAATATGCCCATATATGTATATTTGCCCATAATCTATTATGAAAGTAAAGTTTATACTATCATTTATTTAATATGAAAATCAAGTTCATCCAAGACTCGTATTTTAAAAGACAATTATAAATTTGAGTATAAAAACTCAATTCTATAAGTGGAGTCTCAGAACTTTCATTCATTCAATTAGTTAAATAGAATTGATAGAACCCCTCAAAACTCTGATTCATTGGAGTCTCGTAAGCCAAACTAACTCCAGTGCAAAAGATTGTAACTGAAGGGATTCGAATATTTTAACCTTTTTTTATCTAGTGTATGAATTTTTTTTGTATGTGTATTCACTGATTTCTTCTTTAATTGTGAACAGGGCTGTTTTTATTTGTTATACTCTTGACGTGACGTATTGTCGACAAGTCAGGATCTGATGATAGGATCTCAGGGAAATCTTCAAATTTTATAAAATCAAAATCAAATAGGCATGTTTTTTTCAATTAAGTATTTATTTTTAAGTATTTGGCTAATTGAGTATTTTAAACCATCAACAGGCATATCGACAATACTGAAGGACATCCATAAAATTTAGACAAGAAACTTACATCCGAAAATATTGCATAAAACATAATAAAACAAAACATTTTATAAAAACAAAAATAAGAACCGACTTTAAAACACTAACAATTCTTTTAAAGACGTTATCCAATATAAAATATTTTTGTTCTCCTCCAGCAAATAATTTTAAAAGGAAAAACTGCTTAAATTGAATTATTTTGACCTTTTTAGTGTGTTTTGAACTCTAGTTTTAAAACTGTGCTTATTTCACTGCAGTTTAAAGTCCCATCTTGCCTACAATAAATTTCGCTCTTCGGGTACTCTCCTACTCAAATGGCAAAGCAATCGTATCCATTTTAATAACTCTATGATAATCTGCCAATAAATCTAAAAAACTGAAAAATATATGTATGGCTGTTATATTACGAATCTAAAATAGGGATTTCTATACTATTTTTGGCAAGTCCCTTTTTTCAAAATGATTTGACACCTAACTTACAGACATCTAAATTACTTAAAAATCCAATTTCTAACTATTTTTCCTTTTTATTATACAGAAACTCAACTAATTAAACACTCAATCAATTTTCGTTTCAGTTAATCCCCGGGAAACCCACTATATACTGACCAGACAACAAGCCTGCTGCCAAGTAGAGATATTCGTGTACAGAACCATTCTATAAGCTCCGTTTAATGAAGTCACTTTTATTCACATACATTGGCATTCTATTCGACGTGTGGTAAAATATTCACTTTGGTAGCGGTACAATATCATACAGATATACTAAGAAATTTGTTTTCCCGATCATATGTTGTGCTTATTTTAGTCAGCCATAAGGTTTCTCATTTTTACACTATCATACATAATCCATTTCTAATATTACAAAACATACGTTTGTTAGTGCTAAGAAAGAGTGAAGTTACCTGACACAAGAAAATTTTATAGCTTACTAGGTAGCTCCTACAATATTTAGCTTAGATGAAAAATAAAAATATGCCTGTAAAGTTCACGGCTTTTTCCGTAGTAGATAGAAGAGACGTGTTTGTTTACCCGATTTCTCAAGCTCTGTACATAATTTGAAACCCCAAGTAAACATTTAATTACTTACTGAATTAATTACTTACTTACTTAAAACATATATTTCATTACTTAATATATAAATTATATTAAGAATTCATATTTATTACATAAAGTTTGATTTGTTGTGTTGCTCTTATAAATATAATGGTGATAATAACTCATCATAAAGTTTTGTTTTTTTTATCTAAATACCTACACTAATGTTGGATTTCAATAATCTATCTACAGTAAAGAAAATTAATATTTGATATGTATCAAAATTCAACTCCTCGTAAGCAAAACCGTCCGTAGATACTTTATTGTAGCATTAGAGGAACTTACTGCTTCCTTGATCGTTGTTATTCCTACCTCTTTCATAAAGGAAGCCCACCTAACCCACCTTTCTTCAGGCGCAATTCATTAACGATTAGTGACCTAATACCAAAACAAGGAAGTGATGGATTGCATGTCTTAATTTACGCACACGCGCGGAATGCAAGCATTTACAAGGTGTAAAACGTTAGGAACGCCGGAATGGTTAATTTACAATGCAGTTTCTCGTAGTGTATTGCTTTTTCCTCAGTAATGATTTGCTAGTTATATACGTAATTCTTTTCATAGTTGGGTCGTATGACAAAATAAAAATCAACTACTCATTCCAATTTCTCGAAAACAACTTACGTACGTGTATGCGTATTAAATGTGTAAAATTAATTTTATTTTTCAAATTGTATAACTGTTATTATACCTGCCAACAATTTATCAATAATTAATATTCTTTTTCAGACGACATTCCTGATCATCGCGTTAGTGATCATCGTCAATGAAGGTAGAGGTGTAACGGTTGAAGATGAGAAACTTGCAAATTCAGATCAGATCGCCGTGGAGTCGAAGAATGACGCTATGACAATAATAAATGGCCCAAAGTACGTAGTTAGGCCTGAACCGACGCAACCACCGCCGTCTAAACCCAACGGTCAAAACCTCAAACCTGAACAGCGACCACCGAGTAAACCACCAATATATCCTGATAAACCAGGCCAACACAAATACTACGTTGGAATAAAAAGACCGTACTATGGCCCAATGCAAAAATTACCACTTCGGCCACAATATTCACAGCCAATGAAGTTATTCAATTCACCTAATTCTATTTACAATTATCCAAAAGTAATTAACATTGCACCTCACAAAAACCAATATTATATTAAACAACAACCACGTCCCATAATTTATGCCACCTCAAATAACAAATCAATAATCGCTAAAGTGAAATTAAGCTTACCAGTCCAGACCATCAATGGAATACGCAAAGATTATGCAAAACCTCCCAACATAAGCATTATTACAACCACAGCAGCCACTCCAACGACAACCACAAGATATTTGAGGACAAAAAGAATATGGCCGACAAAAATATTAGAAAAAATGAATGCCACATTATTATTCAATAGTAGCAAAACGACAGACACTACGAAATCAACGAACTATACTGACATCACTGATAATGACCCATCGGCGAGTATCACACGAATCAGATATGTGTTAAAAAATGCTACATCGCCAAGCATTGCATCGACCAAGCGCCCGTACCGACCAGTGACGAGAATCCCAAAAGTACGATCCACCACTCCTGCTATTAATATTTCTGATTTCGAAAATAATGATTGGGTGCCGATCATTCCCTCACATTACACTAAGGTTAAAAGACTTTCACATTCACGCATTCGCCGATCTGCAACTGCATACACTACAGAACCAGAGGCGACTCCGCTAAACAAAAGAATGTTATACTTACAATCATTTGGATTACTTCCAGTGCAAAATGTACCAAATAAACAACTAACCCCTGAAATTTCTAGAAAAAAGATGGTATATTTTAAAAAGAAACGACAATTGAATCCTTATTATTCTGGTTACAGCATCAAACCTGGCGTGGGACAATATTATTACGGAGACCTTCAAGCCGAAGAAAGTCATCATAGTCATGGATATAGTCATCCACGACTTGTTACTAAAATCAAGCACCATCATCATCATCACCACCATAAATATATCAAAACAGTTGAGAAACCAATAAAAGTTCCCGTGAGAGTTGAAGTGCCAAAACCTTATCCAGTTACAGTCGAAAAGAAAGTACATGTTCCCGTAGAAAAAATAAAAGTGGTCGAAAAGCCGGTTCCGTATACCGTGACAGTAGAAAAAAAGGTACCCTTCCCCATTGGAATCAAAATACCACATCCAGTACCCTATAAGGTCGTAGAGAAAGAATATGTGCCTAAGCCTTACCCAGTGATACAACACGTGCCAGTCTTGAAGCATATAGAAGTTAAAGTTCCACATCCAGTACCAGTGCATGTAGAGAAGAGAGTACCCTATCCAGTCGAAGTCCGTGTTCCTGTTGACCGACCAGTCCCAGTGCCTATAACGATCGAAAGGAAGGTTCCCTACCCGGTTCCTGTAAAAGTTTTGGTGCCACAGCCTTACCCGGTGGAAACAAAAGTGCCTTATCCAGTTGAAGTAAAAGTCAAAGAGCCGGTCGAAGTGATAAAACATGTACCGGTTAAAGTTCCATACCTTCAGCCCGTCCCCGTGAAAGTGCCGCATCCTGTTCCCGTGCCGGTTGAAAAGCAAGTACCCTATCCCGTGGAAGTCGAAAAAAAGGTTGCAGTGCCTTATGAAGTGTTTGTACCTCAAAGAGTAGAGGTAGAGAAGAGAGTGCCCGTGTATATTCCAAAGCCGTACCCAGTAGAAAAGAAAGTGCCTTATCCCGTCAAAGTACCATACCCGGTAAAAGTCCCAGTGGAAGTGCCAATAGAAGTACCTGTGTTCGTCCATAATGCAGTATCAGGATACAGTGATGTCTTCTATGGTGGTGGTAGCAGCGTCAGCGATATTTCGGCCTCTGTGACTAGTACCCCTCAGCATACAGTGACAGTTCATGGTAACCCAGGATTTACAGGTTTCCACTCCCGTTCCGATAACCCCGAGAATTCGTCTGAACCACAGACTGTAATGACGACTTTAACGCCAAATTCTTAAAAGTTATTATTTATTTATTTATTTAGGACCTTAATGTTGTAAATATTGTTCATAAATTAGAAAAATTGAGATAGGAATTGCGTTATTTGTACCTTATAGAATTTGTAAGTTATTGAATGTGTGGAATTGTGATGTCAGTGTGAGTAAATGGATGCCACTGTGATAAATAAAATTGTTATTATTTAGTTATAACCCCTTTTTCAGTAAAAGCCTACTGAAACATGTTTTGTTTCTGTCATTTTAACGACAAGCCCCGTTTAATAGTAGTTATACAAAATAAATACAATTACTGACCCTTACCCATGTGTGGGATCTGTAATCCGTCACGCGATCTATATAAAGGACAGGGATAAAAGTAGATGGTGTCCTCAATATTGTCAATTTAATCAATCGTCAATTGTTCAGTTTGTTACATAATAAAAATTGTACAATTTCTAATCATTGATGAAAACTCAAGCATGTATAGTATCTACTTTGGAATAAAAGAAATTAATAGCACAGTTGAAAGACAATTAGCGCAAATAATTCAGTCCTAGCGATAAATTGCAGCCTTTGGTGTCAGTCACCTTCGCGACAGCAAAACGTCGAAGATATAATTACTTTCTCATCGACAGCGCGATAGGTACATTATATAGCCGCAATAGGAATATTAGACAAAAATGTTACTTTATTCTATGATGCAAGTTGAGCTGTAATCTTTTGGCGGAAGAAGCAATAAACAGTGTTTTTGCAACAATAAATTCTTTCAGTTTTAATATTTAAATATAATACAATGGTATATTTATTATAGCAAAATAATTGATATCTTATTAAACTACTGACTCTGGTCTAAATTAAACAAGGACATTCACTTATTTCATTCAGATTTTTAATAAAATTGTTGCACAAAGGTAATACCTATTTCATAGATCATTATTACTCAGAATAGGAAGCAATCGAAAGTAGTTACACACATGAGTAGCCACTGTAATGATTATTGAATTAACAACAATAACACATTAGTAATGTTATTCTTAATAACAATTTGATTTGGTAATTTAAGATATTGACACTCATTAATTAGGCACTATATAGTGCCTATTTATTGATTAAATCAAGCGGAATTTTATAAAATCAAGTTATGCTTGAACTAAGAAGTTTCTTCAAATTTTCCAATGAACTATTCCAAAATGAACATTTGGCTAGTAAAATCAAGCCAAATCAGAGGCCAGAACTTTGAAAAACAGTCTCATTCTAAGTAAAGAAAAAACAGAATTAAATATTTTATATTTATTTATGTATAACAAATGTAAATTAAATTGCATAAAATATTAATTATTTGACTTTAATGAATTGCCACTCCAATTCATATATTCCTACTGATGTTTGATTTTTCTCATCATAATCTACCCATTCCTTTTCACTTAAATCTACATCTTCAAATTTTTTGCCTGTAAAATAAATTATGTAAATTTTATCAAACACAACCATAAATGTCTTCTAGAATATATAAAATAATCATTATAATAATTATCATCATTATATTATTATCATTATAATAATCATTATATTAATTATATATAATAATAATAATTTTGGCATACAAGACCAATACAATAATGATTAATTTGGATAAATTAAATCATACCATCATCTTCTGCCTCAGCTACCCATCCTGACTTTGGTTCGAAGTCAATTGGCTCTACTCCTCGACAGTCAAACTGTACAATTGTTTTGAACTTGCCAACATCATTGTTGGTAAAGGCACCTAAAATTTTTTTCATAAATCATACTTAAATAATTATAAATTCCTGTCAATAATTTAAAATGGGCTTTCTTTAGTCATACTTGAATAATATGTAAGTCAAAAGATACAATCTTTTGTTGGGAAATTATTTGAGGATGAGAACTAATAGGAACTTTAAAGTAAAGACGCATTTTAGGTTATATTTACTATTTACCTACCATTACTACCCTCAATGACATCTATGCTGTTCTCCCTTAAACAAAGCTTGCATTTTATCAACAAATTAGTTTCAGACCTGTTATGTTTCTGTGGAACTTTATCGGCCTCGGTCAGATCATGAAACTTTTCAGTGTCCTCCCCGCAACTGCTGCACCTCAACTTTAAAAACCATTGATATTGAGGATAGTTGGTATACAGTTTTTCAACGCACTCAAGCTGAGCTTTAATTTGCAGAGCTATTTTAACCATTTTAGTTTCGGCGATATCCAGCAATTGTAAAATAATATTTATTGTTTTCAAATAATTGTGAACTACTAACTACTAATCTGTGATCTAGTGTTGTTACAATAGAGATAGTCTATCGATAGAATTTTGATACTATCGTGTCCATAAAATAAGACATACTATGATATTCTATCGAAAGAATCGACCTACGATGATAATATCGGTGGATAAAAATAAGTTATAGTATTTTTTGGTTAGATTCTCCCTATTATTGAAAATGCAAAGGTAAATAAAACCCATACAGCCATATTTTATGTAATTATAACTTTATTTCTAGCTCCGGGATACCGATGTAATGTAACCTGTTGCCCTAAAGAGTTTTTGGTGACTAATAGTAGGCCAAGCCATTTTGTTAATGACTCACGAGATTTTATGAAAATGGAATGCAATGTTAGTGAATATGATTAAATTATATAAAAATAGAATAAGTAATACTATTGCTAAACATCAATAGTTTTCATATTATCACTTGTATCGATAGTTTGCATTTCGATGTTATCGATAACATTGAATGTTTTGTCTTATCGATTGTCGAACATTTTTTTTATTCTTTTGCTTCCTCATAAAAGGTAGAATAAAGGGCCACTTGTGATTAGTTTTAAACCATAGTGTCGTTTGTTCGCAAGCTCTTACTTAAACATTAAACAAGCTATATATTTCTGTCCATGGATTTTTTTCCTTTTACAAAAAACACAGCAATGACTCGACACTGCCAGTAGGAGGAGTACATATGTGTAAATAGCTAGTGCAGAATGCGATATACTGCTCGCGCCATCTCCAACTTGCGGGCTCAGAAAGTGCCTTTTCACGTCTCTTTTGAAAAAACCCAAGTTGTATGAAGGCACAGGTCTTTCGCCTGTGCATGTAATGAATTCTTCGCTCTGGCTGTGTGACATAGAAAGGAGTACATAATCTCTTTATGCACAAAGTGAAATGGTGACTCTGTAGACCATCACGCTTGCACCTAAGTAAAAAAGGAGAAAGAGGAATGTTACATTTTAATAAACACAATGGAATCGATAAATTTAAAAATGTATAGGATTTGACAAAAGCATTGGTTTAGCTGAGTGGAATACACCATTTCGTTTCTAAGATAAAGATCGATAGCCGTATTGCAACAACACTACTGTGGTCATCTAGTGTCACTGCACTGATCACAAAGAATCTCATGTTAATGTCATTGTGAAGTTATAATTTTTTATTTTTTCGATATTATAGGGAAGGCAATAAAAAAAACAAAAAAAACTAAATCCCATACAGCCATGTCTTAAGTACTTATTTTCTTTTATATGTAATATACAGTGTTTCCTTAAGTTTAAATGGCCTTACAAACCCCCTTTTAACTGGTCAGCACGAAAGTCAAACGCTGGTTTTCAATTGGCACCTTATGTGTTTTGACGCAAGATTTATAATTGATAAAACATATCGCTTTAACATATAGTAAGTAGCTCTGTTGGTATATATGGTGGTATTTATATTTTTCCCAAAATAAGCTATAATAACATACAAATACAATACAAGTAACCACGAAATACTAAATATAAGAGATGTTTATACTACCCAGCTTTCGTTGCGCTTACAGAAAGAGAACTGGTATTCCTTATACGCGTCGGAATATTATGGGAATATTAAGGAATGGAAGGAATATTATTTAAAAGAGCTTAGTAAATAAGTCTATTTAAATAAAGTTATTTTTGACTTTTGACTTTGAATAAAAACTAGAATACTGATTTAACCCGATATTATTACAAATTGCCCAGCATAAGACGACGGTTATAAAACAAAAAAAATTGTACGTGCTGACAGATATTCCCCGAGTAAATCGTAGGCCTTAGCATGAGCCTAGGGATGTGACAGGATTTATTAAGTAGATACTATTAACGAGAGGCACTGAGCATATAGAGTTGATTACTATGCCGAAAATAGAAAATGAAAATTAAAGAAACTTCTCAAGGTCATGATTATATATTTTTTTGTATTTATATATACTCTTTAAATTATGTAGAATAATTGGACCTGATTCTGAAGTGCACACTTAATTTAGTTCAGTACATCTCATTCTCTCAATATTATCATAAAAAGGAAAATTTTCATATCACAACATTTGAAGAGGTGTGTTCCTTTTTTACCCATAAATCTGGGTAACCTTTAAAGAAAAAATAGTTTTTTTTGCAATGGAATAAAAGGCATTTAAATTGTTTATTATGCGGTTTGAGACAGCATCTCCTTACATACCTTTTGAAATTGTCTATGGTCTTGCCTAAACTTAGTTGGCAGCTCTGAAGGCCTAGACAAGATGCATATCGATAATCGCAATCGGATTTCTAAATGAAAAATGTGTGGGATTGGTCAATTATGCTCGATTGCTAAGCGAGAGGTTATGTCAAATCGCATACATTTAACAATACGATTGCTATCATCGAAACCCATCTTGTCTAGGCTCTCTGATATTATTGCCAGCCTTTTTAGCACATAATAACTTTAACTAGAACTTTCTACCTCCTAGTAACAGATCACAGAGATTTGGTTCAAGCTCTCGTCGTTCCTTCACTCGATTATGCAAACAAGTGCTTTTGAACAAATCTGATCGTTTCCCTAATATTGTCTATACGTAAATTTCGGAACTATCGGAACTTCGGCTTCTTAACTACACTTTTCAACATTCGCATCGAACAAAACAGTTCCTAGTTGAAACAAAAATTCCTATATTTGGATACATCTCATTCCCTAAACCCACGGTCTTGCATCAAATTTCGCCTCCATACTCCTTCTCACCTTATGGGTTTTGCCTCACAGCCCTTTACCCTTACGGCAATCAACTTATGGAACACATTACTTTCTCATATTCAAAAAGCAGTTAATAAATTCCAATTAAAAATAATGATTCGTGATTATTGTATTAAGTCTGACAATGTTATTTATTTAAATAAATAATCAAGAAATTATTGATATTATAAATTCATTGTCTACTAGTTTCTACCCGAGGCAGCGCACGCAAGGGTCGGTCTCTCAAAACGTTATATAGCCTATAGACTTCCCCGATAAATGGAATATCCAACATAATTTCTTTAAAATTCCAACCAGTAGCTACAGAGATTACCCCCACAACCTCACAAACTTTACCCCTTTCTAATATTAGTACAGATTTAGGTCTTAAATGTATGTGCTTTAGTATTTAAATCGTATTTTTTCGATTTATTATGATATTTTTTTCTTACCTTTTAATTGCCATACATACTTTTTCTACGGTTTCTACTTGGTTGACTGGTATGATGCTTTTGGCATTAAGTCCATTAATTATAATATGTTTCTGTGCAATGAAGAAGATTAATACATGAGAGAATGGATTATAACATAAATTTATGTGTCTTCAGAACCTGGTCTAGTATCACATAAAGCGAACATTTCTACGAGCATTTGTATAATATTTGTTATGTACGTTATTCTCCCCACTAGCTTCTAGGCATAGGGACTATCCTGATGGTGTTGCCTTGTGCATCGGTGTTGAGAGCCAGACCCATCTCCTGAAGAACTTCATTATCGACCGGTCCTTGGAGGGTCAGTTTGGAAATAACATCCTATAAGTAAAAAGGAATTTTATAAATATATTTTTATATATATATATATATATATATATATATATATATATATATATATATATATATATATATATACATACACATATACACACAATATATTTCGTCTCTGTAATACGACGAACGTAATACAACGAGAAATAATATGCTTTTACTCGTGTCCAATGTTTGCGAACCACGAATGAAAAAGGGTAGTGAGTTCCACAATCTCACTGCGTAAACCGTGAAGGAATAAGAATAAAATTTGGTTTTATGGGGTGGGATATAAAGAAGGGTGCGTAGATGTGGTTGGCAGGGAACATCATGGGGTTTGAAGAAGGAGAAACGTCCACGAAGATAATTAGTACAGGATACATTGAACAGAATATTGAAGAGGAGACAAAAGATACGAGTGTTCCTGCGTTTTCTATTGAGAAGCCAATTCAGCATCCTCCGGAAATCTGACACGTGATCATATTTTCTGAGGCCGAATATGAATCTCATACAAAGATTTTGTAAACGCTCCAATTTGTTTAGTATCTCTTCAGTAGCATCGAGATAGCAGGCATCGGTGTATTAAAATGGGTTGGATAAGGCATTGGGCAAGGATTTTGTAGGTAAAGGTAAATAGGTTTGGAGATATTTTAAGGAATGGAAGGAAAAATGAGAGATTTCCGTCAAACAGGATACCTAAATTATCAACGCAATATGGTATCGAAGCAGTTTCGAAAGTTAAACGGCGTTTTTATGTAATGTCTTATAGATTCAATTTTCTATTGTTAACTGAAGCACTGTGGTCCGATTGGTACTTTTCTTAACATGCTACAACCACAGCAGAACGTGTGGAATATTTAGTGAGCATATTATATTTCGTTCAAAATATTAAGAAAATGTAGTGCTTTACCCCGGGCAATTTCAAGGCTATATGTTATGGCTAATCCGACATAGGTTCTAAGTACTTAATTAAGGTATACTTGAATAATATTTATTACCTGGTTTTCTGGACAATTCTCGCACAGGTTACGGACAGCGAATATAACCCACTGCATTATTACTGAAAGATATATGTGAGGAAATTATAAGGCGTATTGCTATTGCTAACGAGTCCTGCTAACATTATAAAAAATTATATTCATCTCAATGATCTACAACCAATATACGTCTCACAGATAATCACAAGCTTTCTTACATAGGAGAAACACACGAGGTGTTTGGGACATCAGATATTCTAAATCAAATAGGCTTTGAAAAGTATATTTATTTCGTAGGATTCCGAAATTATGTGGTATATAAATTTCCAAAAATGGCGAATTAAATATTTAATAATTCATTAACATGTTTAAAAACACTGTTTATCCACATTAAACGTATTTATATAACTATATCATAACTGTATCTTTAATTTTGCCCGTGCGCTCATCCATTTTGGTAACTTCCTTGAGTGAGCCGTCCAAAGCAACGAGCATTTTTAAAGGAGCGTTATTGGATGATTTTTAAAAGCTCCTCAAACATCGATATATCTCAGATAATTTAAACAGACAAATTCTTACTTCTCTTTTTTGCATAAGCACAGAAGAAGAATATACAAAAAAAAAACATAGCAGCCTTATTGCTATGGAACGGTAAGCTTATGCGGCCTTAATGCAAATTATATTTAATAATTTACAATATTTATTTATGATATAAATGTTTTCTAAAACCCTATTTTCAAACTGTTACATTTTTAATTCCATATCTTTCCCTTGACAGGCCTAAGAGCTTGATTGTATCGTTCTCTTAAGGCTCGTTACCGGCTCGGATTGAGCACATCTGCGTTTATATAAAAAGCACAAAAAATGACTCGACGCCGCTTGATTGTAAGCAGTAGGCGTCCATATGTGAAGGTAGCTAGTGCAGCGTGAAACATACTGACAAAAAATCCTTAAAAAGAAGGGTATTTTTTTAAGGAACTCAAGTTGTATGAAGGTGGGTACGTACGCTAGGGTTTAGCTCGATATTTTTTACGAATTTGGATGTATTTTTAAAATAATTTTAAATAGTGAGCGTAAAGACATGGTTTTTATTATTTTTGAGCTTGTAATCTCATTTTTACATTTATTTTTTTATACGACAATATAGAAAACAAAGGACATCAATAATTTTTGTTTTTTTAGCTCTACTCAAAACTCGAATTTTGTCCTTTACGACAGTTGAAATACACGGTATTGATATGCTATTGCCGTCCAACAACTCGTATAGATAAAAAGGATACATGGATTTCTAGCATCTATATTACAGCAATCAAGTAAAACTGGAATCACTTCTAATTCACGCATCTGAAACAAAAGGGCAACAACTTAAACAGACATTACAAAGTTGAAATGAGGGATTCCTAAACTACTTTTTACAAGAGAGCATATCATATTTCGATAACACAGAGAACCTAATTCTGACAGCACTCTCTATACTTAAATTTATCTTCAGTATGTGTGTGATAAGCTGGTGTTCACAACATTTTATAAGGCGATTATTATTTGACCGTCGATTTTTTACATTTCATTCATAAGGTGAATGTCAAAAACGACAGTTTAGTAATCATCGCCTGATTAAGTTGTGAACACCAGCCTAAGAATATTTTTATTATTATTTTCAGGAAACCAAATTTTAAGCCGTTCATTTAGGCGAAAATTATTCACCTCTCTAAATGTGACTTGTATTTAAAATCAGGCACAGAATATTGATTACTATACTCAATGTGTATAACAATAAAATCTCGTTGCAGTAGTTTGACCACTCAAGTTCCCTTTAAAAGTTTGACGGCTGATGTCTAAATCGCCAAGATTGACCCTGTATGGGTCAATATAATTTTGTGGTTAGCAAGACACACTTTGTCACTAATTTCGATTTTCACTGCAAACACATCAGAACACCAACCCACTTTGGCCCAATAGTGGGTTTTATGGCAAAACCTTTTTTCTTCCAAACAAAGCAAAGCTTGCACCCAGCAATCATAGATATAAGTTGTTAGCAAAGATTCATACCTGCTTCTTGTTTTCTTGGTTCTTCCAACACAGGTTGGC
This sequence comes from Acentria ephemerella, assembly GCA_943193645.1. Taxonomy (NCBI): domain Eukaryota; kingdom Metazoa; phylum Arthropoda; class Insecta; order Lepidoptera; family Crambidae; genus Acentria; species Acentria ephemerella. The sequence continues at coordinate 2,121,039 of OW971894.1, forward strand.
AAGAGTGCGCACCAAGCCTGCCTTGAAGCCAAATGCAACGTGACGCTCCACAGTCTCCACACAAGTAACTGCCTTCTTATTGGTTGTCATGTCAACTGCACCCAGTCTAGTGTGGTTAGTTAACATTAATATTTATTTATTTAGACCAACAATTTTACATTTTATCAAATCTTATATATTATATAAATGATTAGCTGTGCCTTAATCTAGCTACAACTAAATCTATATAAGTTTGATTGTGTTTTAATTAAGGGGTAGTTATAAAAAAAAGTAATAGGACAAATCCTAAGCTAAATTAATATCAATTTGGAATAGGAAAATATTCCACTTGACATGAGTGCTCTTCAAAAATGTCTTTCACTACTACTATGGATTAATTCTCAAAGATGACAACAGTGGCAGGTTCTAGGTGATATTAAGATCACCAGGCCTACAAACTTATAGGTGAAAAATGCATCCATCAAAAACAACAACTATGTTTACAACAATAACAAATTGGAATAATACATCCAGGGACTAAAATAAAAAGGACAAAAATGCTTAACTAACCTTGTTTTATGACTATCTGGGGAATCAATTTTAACAGAAGGAACTTTGTTAACAATATTATCATCTGATATCTTAACTTCCTTTACAGGTTCACTCTTCTTTTCGACATTAGAAGGATCGGCACGAGTTTTCTCTGAAGAGATCCCCAAAATTTTTTGCAGCTGTTCACTCAGATCAAAGTCTGTAGACAGATTTTGACTTTTTTTCACCTCTTTAGGTGTATCTGGTGATTGTTTCTGTGACTCCGTTTCTTGGGCTAAATCAGCTAAAGGAGGTGAGATTTCACTAGGTGAAGCCTTAACTTCACATTTGAGATCCTCTCTTACCAAATGAATTTCGGTTGGAGGATCGTTTGGAGAACTTTCTTGGGAATCTGTGCAACTCACGCCCTGTAAATCCAGTCTTGGTTGTAAAGCTACTGGTATAACCTCAGCAATAGTATTCATACTACCAGTTGGAGATGTTGCATCTATAATCAGGGGGGGTTCTGTATCATCCCCTATATCTATTTTGTGTTCAAGGCTTACTCTTCGCATAGGCAAATGCTGTATGCGATCATCTGCTTTTGGAACAGAGCTGCTTCTTTTGAAAGCTACTTTTGAGAGATCGTTATCAATTTTTACGTTAGAATCACCATTCTTCCCGCTTTTTAGACTAGAGACAGAGTCACATTTTAATGGTAATTGTAAACTCTCTATAGCATTTATTGTTTCAAGTCTCTCCATAAAAGGTGGGTTATCGGTGCATTCAAAGTACTGTTCACTACTCTCAGATTCTGTACATTCTGATGTAGTTTCATTGCAGGATAGCATATTGTCAGCAGAATCATTTTTCATGAGTGGAACTGGAATTAATATGCATATATGGCACTTTATTCTTTCATGTTTATTAAGATAAAAATTAAAATTATCAATGGAATATTTATCATATAATATGAAATCATAACACGGTAAATATCTCTTTAATCATACAAAACTTTATGTATTATTCATATAATATTAATGTAGGATTTACGTATCTCTAAATTGAATATGAACACAAAATATTAGATTATTAAAATTCGTTTCAGTCTACCTGCACGCAATAAATACCAAAACTATTCATTTAAGGTTTACAAGTTTCAATGAACACTCCAACTATATATAAAAACTTAGAATTAGAAGTTATCTAATTCTAAGTTTAATCATACAAATTTGTTTCAATTTTATTTCGGTCTGGTTGAAATATATCAACTTAATTTTATGATTTAATATTTTAATGGAATATTGGTAAAATGAGGTAGAAAATCTGAATTCAACAGAAACCAAGTTGTGGGCAACAGCTTCACTATGTCTTTCTTTTTGAATTATTTGATGTACAATAATGATTTATTCTAGTTTAACCGTTAGAGTGCTAAGCAGCGATTTTGCGCTGGGACGATTTGTATCGAAAAGTGCGACACAGCGCAAAATCGCCGCAAGTTGAGCCAGATTTTTTTACAATATTTATTTTCAAAACCAAATAAAAATATTATAATATTGATTTTTTGTTTATTTCTTCGAATTCATATTAATTAACCTTTTTTCTGTATAATCCAAAAAGAATGATTAAAATTGATTGATATTTGTCTAAATGAGAGTGTTTTATTTGACACCAAAATTTTTTTCCTTTACAGTAATCAAAATATGCATAGCACTTTTCAATAGATTTTTACAAAAATTGCTTAGCCCTCAAATGGTTAATATACCATAATCTTAAACTGAGCATTAATTATGAATCTGATGCAGTAATAATAGAAATCATTGATGTTTTTTTCCTAAACAATCAATTGATAAAAAGCATCCGAGTCCACTTAAACTTGAGTACCTTAAGAAAAAATAACAGTATATAATTCTTCTCATTACTCACTTTCAGATGACAGATTAGAGTTGACCAAATTTTCATCATTCACAAGATGTTTCCCAGTATTGGCATATAACTTGTTTAATGAAGAAAAGAAGTTGCTACTTTCTTTGCCCAACTTATGTATAGCCCGAAGCAAAACTGAAATATGATATGAATATAAGTAGGTATACTACTTAAAATGTCTTTTCGTCATTCTAGTTGTTATATGAATATTTTGTAAAAAAAACTCACATGCACAATTTATAAACAGAGAAGTGTCTCCTTGTAAGCAGTCCATGTAAGCATCCATACTGGATGCTGTAGCTATTATCTCAAGCAAATACACTACTTCTTGTGGTTCAATTGTATTAAGATATTTATCCACAGTTTTTAATATGCTATCTGATTTACTTTTAAACTCATGTGCCATAAATTTGACAAAGTTTACAGATACATTGATATCCTGGGACTCTGTGGACATAAGGATATTGTATGCAAGGTTCAAAACAAGCATACGACACTCCGGATCCAACTTTGAATACAACTTCTCAATATATGTGTTTTCCACACCTATTAAATATTCTATGATTAAGTGTGGATACTCAGTATTACCATTGTTATACATGTATGCAAGAGAATTTAATAATGTAACATCATCAGGTAAAACATTTGGTTGACCCAGTAAAATATTGTACACAATCATAGCAGCAGCGGAAGCAATATTATCATTCTGCCCTACTAAACAATTAAGTAGTATTGCATCAAATTTATTCCAAATCATTATTTGATTATATGGATTGTTAACCACAAGATTTCCTAGTGTTTGTACCAGAACCGTCATGCAGGTTTCATACTTTTTCTGTAATTCCTCATTCAAGAATTCAACATTTGGATGAAGATATTCTGTAGCTAGAATGAGCATAGAATCTAGTATTGACAATTCCTTTGAAATATAGGTTTGCATTTTAGTTCCAGCAGCAGCACACGATCGCACAAGTCGAAGACACTGTTCAGCAACTGCAAGAGTGCTGCGGTTGTAAGAAGCTTGTTCAACGTCTAAGCGCATAATGTGTAACACTTCAGCTATGAGGCGCAATGTATATTCAGATGCTTTTTTTCTGGAAATAATTTGTATTATATGTATTATTATAAATTGATAAAAGAGTTTAAGCAGTTAATAACAAATAATATTATTATTATTTAGAACAATTAATTGAAACACACGGTCTTAAACGTCCAGTTTCTGTGTCTCTGGAAAGTTGTGCTTCTGCGCGCAACATTTCCTCGACGGCATCCCATTCTCCGGTCTCAAGTTGAAAGTTAATTAATTTAGCATCTAATAATATTTCTTCAGCAAACCATACACTTTTGTCACGAGACATGATTTTTTAAATATTAATAATTATCCAAATTCAACACATCTCACATTTTATTTTGAAGTTTGAATTTGACACTTTTGACAACATTAATGGGTTTTTTATGTTTGTGTAATTCTCCCTATAATAGAGAAGCCAAAGGAAACTAAATCTCATACAGCTATATCTTGTGACTATTTCTTTAGTTCTGGCTTCGGAGTACCGGTGTAATTTATATCTTTGCCCCAAGGATTTTTGGTAACTAATAACAGGCCCTCGTTATTCTGTTAATGACTTATGAGAAAAGTTTTTGAAAATGGAATGCAATGTTAGTGATTACAATACAATAACAAATTTGCGGGGTCTACCATTAGTCACCAAAAGCTCCGTGGGGCAAAGGGATATGTTACACCGATATCCCGGATGCATAAATGAAGATACAACTACGTCAGATATGACTGTATGGGTTTAGTTCTTTTCCCTTTAATATTCAGAAATTTAATAAAAAAAAAGGAAAGAAATCAACAGACTCAACCAGTAAAGCTAGGTAAAAAAAACAATATTTAATGGTAACTTATGAAAAATAATGCAAAAGTGGTTTTTCAGTATGAACCGGATTCTGTTGAATACAGACTTAAATTAAATTAAATTTATGTAGTGACGTCTGACATCCAGTGACCCCGATTCCGTAGTACACAAACTAAATTGAATTTAAGTTATTCGCATTTCTTTTAAACGAACTCATTAAAACGATCCATACACTGTCTATGTGTTTGTATAGATTGTCTAATGGTCAACCAACCTGACATTCCATTCTTTATTATTGAATGGGAATGAAAGAGTTGCGAATAACTTAAATTTAATTTTGTTCATCCACTACGGAATCGGTATCAATGTCTTTTTTATTAATATTATAATGCAATTTCTTAAGCTATAATTTAAGGCAATAAATAATGAATAAGCATGCCTATAAAAATAAGTAAAATATGTACTGATCATCTTAGTGTCAACTAATTTGTCGTTTCATGAATTTATAACTTTCTGATTAACATCATACTCACTGAGCGAGAAATATTACGTGACTAATCCTCGATCGGTCAAGACGTACCTCGTCTGAGGCAAATGCATGCCTTGCCTTGCTCTAATGTGCTGTAGCTTGAGCCGTGGGTCTTCAGTTTATGTTGTATGTAATTTATTCTGAGTTTATGATCTGTTTTCCTACACCTTTATATCCAAAAACGTTAAATCTTGAAAAATTTTGAATTTATTATTGTGTGTGATTTGGGCAAGCACGTGTTAGTCAGTCTATTATCAACGTTTTTATGACATAAAAGGCTAGCAAAATTACCCTTACGTATGTTTCGTCATTTATTATTTCCATAATGATTTTACGTCGTATTTTTTTTATTGAATTGGTTCCAGATTTTGTGTCTGTAAGATCTTTCTTATGAGTTGAGTACTCTTAATTATTTTTCAGAAATATAGGCATAATATAAAATTTTGGTAGTATTTTCACAATTTAGGAGGTTCACCCTGAATGGAAGTCGCTCAGCTCGCTTGTTCCTTCTCCCGCCCCCGCTTCTCCGTGGGTCTTCCGAGAATGGCATTTGTGTGTGAAATTGCATTAGTTTTCTGTGAACAAGTGCATATTTCATCATAAAAAAAGTTTAGTGGTGGTTGTTTTGTAATAATTATTGTTTGAAGTTTGTGCTTATGATGTGTGATTTTAATTATGGTGTGTAAATAAAATTGTGAATGGTTAGATTGGGGTGGTATCCCGTGGATTTTTCATTGTCTGAACAGTAATGAACAGGCTTCCCGCTAACAATATTGGAATTTAAAACATTCGGTGAGTCATCAAAATTTTGAGTTAACTCCTAACGTAAAAACTTGACGGTTATGAATACATAATTCGTGCGTCCTATAAATATCTTGTATTTTTCTTATTCACTCGTGATTCCGTGTCGTATCGTGTTTCTACTCTATTTATATCAATTTAATTCGATTCTCCTAGTGAAGTATCATCTACACATGTCATCTATTTTGAATAATGTAAACAACATGCATTCCTCTATTCATTGAAAAAAAAAACGTGTAACTTTTATAAGTACTTAAATATAGATTCTATTATACAGTACCTATACATGTTAATATATCATTGATAAAGTGAGAGTTTTAATGTAAAAGTAAATAATCAATCTAAACATTAATTTCACTTAATTTTTTAACTTATATAGGTCTATAAAAGTATTGACAATCAACACTACTAACACTATCAACTTATGTTATTTAATGTTCTTTAAACTTCAAACCTATTATTTAGCCCAAAGTAAGCATCATTTAGCACCTGTTCCCTATGTATTTCTCTTTTGGCTTGTTTAATCTACATTAAAGATATATTCTATTCTGTTCATTAAAACCTGTTATGGTACATAATGGAACACATATTTACTATTATACATATTTTATTACTTGAATGTAAGAAATATGCAGACATAAATATAAATTTAAACAATGATGAATAAGTATTCATGTTAATCTCATGAACACCTGTCCTGGCAAGGACTTAAACCAGGGACCCCATGATGAGGGTGTAAAGTCCACATTTGGAAATCAACATGGGTTACCATGTCAATCATCAAGCACCTGACTTTAGACTGAAATGGTAAACCCACTATTATATTGAAAACTAATGCTCAATCTTTTCAGATTGAGCATTAGTTTTCTCTCTTTGAAGTGAATACATAGTGACAAATTGTCATTATAACAGGTTATAAATAAAATATTTTGATCAGTATTATTACATTACTTAAGTTACACTACAAAAAAATTTCTTAAAGAATATTTGATAGGTGTGTTGACTATTTTTATTTTGTGTGTCTCCTAAGGCTTCTAAGGCACTGGTAATGCAATATGATATCATTGGTATTTTTTATGAATACCCAAGCAACTCTTTTCGATATCTGTATTGCACATTATATTTATGTAAATGGTTTGGTGTTAAATTCTATAGAAATAGTATGAGTAATTCAATGATACTTAACCAAATTTCACTTTTTTTAAGCCGTATTTTGTTATGATAAAAAATAATTATTACAATCTGTGAACCCTGTCATCAACGCTATTAATGTGAAATATGCTCCTAGGCTCTACTAGGCATTATCTACCAGTCAACCAGGGAGTTAATATAAAATTGTATACTGTAAGTGTATTTTGTTTTTATGGCATAATAAAAGTCAGGAAGTCAATTTTGTTATATTATCCTTACAGGCCCCACCAGGGATGGACGAAGGTCTTTTGAACGACCTTCTTGAGTGCTCAGTGTGCTTGGAACGGCTGGACACCTCCTCCCGGGTCTTGCCCTGCCAGCACACCTTCTGTCTCAAATGCTTAAAGGTTCGTAAAATTTTAAAAAGAATGATGCTCAAATAGGCGCATTCTGCACTGTGTAACGTCAGGTCCACCACCTGGCGTGTTAGAAACTTCACTTCGGCGGAAGTAACTTTTTTGAGCAGATTTGAATAAACTGATTAAAAATTTAGTCCCGCTTCGGTTCATACTCTTTACAAATAGATTAAATTTATTGATAGTGATGATAGTGATTTTCTGATAGTGATAGTGATATAATTCAAATTTAATCAGAAATGGATAGTTTGACTTTAGAAACGTCATGTTAGTGTCAACCTAGATGATACATACACTTTCTTTACTGTTTAACATGTGAGAGCATTTCTATAATTGCAATCCATTCCCTAAATGAAAAAGGTATGACAATTACTCTCAATATATAAGCAAGAGGTTATGTCAAATTCCATACATTTTTATATTAAGCGATTCGATTGTGATGATAAAAAGGAATTTTGTTTAGGTCCTCTGGTCGTATTGAGAGAGACTACTACTGAAAACGATGGACTTAAATTAATTTTCAGTGACAGTAGAGATACTGTACTGTGACTAAAAATTAATTTCTTCTTCTTTTTCCTATATATAAAAATGAATTGATGTTCGTTAGTCTCGCTAAAATTTAATAACGGCTTGACCTATTTGAATAATTTTTATTGTATTTTATTCGATTTAAATAGAAACTGGGAAAATCCTGAAGAAAGGTTTGAAAATATATAATTGAAAATTGGTTATTTAGTATGAAATTGATATTTACGCTACTTCCGGTTTCTTTTAATAGATGGCGTTAATGGTAGTTTGTAGGTGATTCAAAGTTCACCAGGTCAACTAGTTAATTAATAAAAATCTAAATCTAAAATAAATTATATGTAACCGGAGAAGAAAACAATATAAATTTTTATAAGATTTGTAAGAACTTTTAGTAGTGTAATGTATTTTCTTATGTATAAATTTGGGATTCAAATTACTTAAATATCTATAATAGACACGTTATGATACTTTCCTTCACTCCCTTCCTCGTTACGTTTCACTGATTTTACAAAAACATTCCGTGATACTCCATAATTTGAGTGCCGCGACGGCACTTAAGAGCTTTCTCTCTTATTTGGTGACTAGTATTAATACTACACGGAAGATCGCCAATTGAACGGAAAATTTCACAGAAAATTTTACTAATCGGTTTAAATTATAATGTTATACTACCCAATCATTTATTGATATATTTATAGATTGTAAACAAGCAAAACAAATAAGCAACACTTTGTAATTGCTCCGATAAACTTAATAAAATATTTGCAAACTATCAATAATAGCTTTGATGGTAATTGGGATCGTTCGTCGCGTTACCTGCCCCTTAAAAAGCGTTTAAAGGTAACACAAGAAATCCTCCGTAAATGGTTCAGTGCTTAGTAAAAAAGACAAAAAACAAGGCATAAAGATTATATTGTTTGGTTTATGTTAAAGAAAACTCTGCAAATGATCCGCTTAATGATAAGCAGTAAGAGGAGACCCGTACGCGTAGTTAGCTAGTGCTGCATACGACATACTGCCCTTTTTTTTTACGAGGAGGAATCCATTTACGGACCTACCCGCCACTGGCTAAGCGACGGGCGTGTGTGGGGCTCACACAGTACCTCAATAGAGCGGCACTGAGAATACCCACTAAAACTCCCCGGTAACTCCATTGCCCTTCACGGGGGTAACCTGGGTTCTGCACGAGCAATTCACCAGGTCAACGACGACATACTGCCCTAGCCATTCCCACAATATCCACTCAAGACTAGAGTTGGTTTTTACACAACAGGCATATCTAGTCAGTCATGAAAAAACTCCTAGACTCCTTAGTTGCGGTGAGATTGTTTTGATCACGAATTCTATGTAATCAAGGTGATACTGCTTTGTAATGACAGAGAAGTAGCCTAAGGATACGGAAGGGGGAATAAGGCGACATTTTTGTCCGTAAACCCGCTATATCTTTGTTATTATAATATAGCTAATGTGTTAGCTATATTCTGTACTTGTGGCTGTTTTTGAATTGAAAATGCTTACGGTTAAATTAATGGATCTTAACGTTGAGCTAAGTTACTACAAAAACTGTTCTTGTATTGATCTTCTGTAAGTTGGATCAATCAATTTTAAATGTCTATATCTGTCTTACTGTATCAAAACATTGTCATAGTGGCTACATGTACGCTTAATTATTAAATAATTGCTAATGAGCGTTGCCATGATAACATCTTGAGTCATGCTCTTTCATTGTTAATTCCTGTGAACATTCCATTAAATTCTATAGAAGATACCAGTTATTTGACGAGTGTGATATTATTGTTTTATTATCTTTACGTAAACGCTAAATTTAATGTCCTACCGGGTTAATTTGTATCCCAGCTGAATTAATTTTTGTATGTGTATAAAAATAATCAAAAATCTTTAACTCAGAAGCGGGGTTGAACCATTTAGAGGTAAATAAAGATATGACATGGCATTATTTTTTTAATACATGATATACAATTACTGCAATAAATATTTCTTACAAATCATACTAACTTAATCTATAAATAAATTAATATAGTAACAACACTTTATTTATTAGCTACCCTCACTTTATTTCAACATACGACTAAAACGTTCTAGAATAATCTAGGCGATAATCGTTAGGCAAAAATAAATAAGGATAATTTGTCTTTGTTTCACTTTTCCCTTCGTTTCAGTTATATCTAAAACAGTTAGCGTACCATATCCAAGGTAAAGTTTTATATAAAATTTTCCCGTTGAATGACATGGGTCGTTCTTAATTAACGGCACTAATTTGTTAAGACTGTCAACATTATTGTTGCGTTAAAAAAGCATTTCTATGTTGTCTTTGTGTGCTTTGGACATGCTGTATAAAAAAGACACGATAAATTATAATGAAGAGAACTAATCATTGCATAACGGTCATGTAATAAAAAGCTTCTTACATTTGGGTCTCTTTAAGTATTGTTAAAAGACGAAAATTATAAATTTTATTATTGTTTAACATTTTCCTAATATTTAAGACCCGTTTAAGTATTCGGCCCGACGGAATTATGATAACTGTCATTTTTTGACAATTTAAAAACCATAACGTCTGCTTTGAATATATTCAAAGATTATTTATTATCATTATTTTATAAAATAACAAAAAATATGAAACAGATGAAGATCTATATATGTATGAAAATGGTAAAATGTGCTTATTTTGTGCATTCAATAAAAGGAAAAAAACCTAATTTTTTAATAATCATAATGACTTAAACTTCTTTTTGCTATAGAGCGTCTAGCAAAAATAAGTTTAAGCACACAAGTCATAAATTTTCAATGCTGACAACGCTTCTAAAATGTCAGAATTCCGTCGAATTAAAAAACCGACTACATATGTTGACATTTGAAATTAGTAAAGCAGCAATGGATTAGTAATAAAATCTAATACGACTCATGCAGAGTTACGTGATCAGAGGCTGTTGTATATTGAGTTATTACCAACCACCCACACTACCGAGCTAATCGTGATGTGAATAAATTATTTTCAAACCTTAAAATCGTTACAGAGAAAAGTTATTTTAAACCTAATTTTTAGGGATGGGGGGATGAGATGGGATTTTTTTTTTGTTTTGTTTTTTGGGATGGATAGGATGCCGTATAAATGTTTTTTGCCAGGCTACGGCTGAATACTATGCTTGGTTACCACTTTGTTATAATGAAATGTAATGTATTGTATACATTTGCCCTAACACTATGAAACATTCTCTCTCGTCTCTCGGAGGCTATGCGAACTATCTGTTCACACATTAGCAGGAGTTTTATATTTTCCTTGCTTTAGTTTGCAAACAAGTCTCAGCGATCCTCGTGTCTTGCGCTCAAGGCTCTAGCGTAACCTGTAGGTAAATCAGACCCATAAGCATAAGATAGTAATAATCTCGAACTTAAACATAATGTTTTTAATATGTTTTACTAAATTATAAACTAACTCTTAATGTGGTTATTCGGTTTTGGCTTGAACAGTTAGTAGTAAAAAATGATCATTAATTATTACAGAACCGTAATACAGTGTATAGTAACTTTCCACCGTAGGCGGTAGTAGTAACTTTCCACCAGATCGAAATTCCAAATATTGTTACAATTCGTCATAAATATAGTGCTTCTATAAATATAATTGATCCAATTATTTCTGTGTCCTCCATGTCTGTGCCCTCATAGCATCCTGTGCTAACAGTCTCATCCTCCGGGATCGTAAATAAACACTACTTTATTGCTCGCTCCAATCTAAATGATCGCTATTTGCTTTGACTCACCATTGACTCATCTGGACGTCATTAATTAAGAACTGAATACGTAGTACGGTAGTGGGCTACCAATAAAATCTCTATATGTAGTGGAAATAAAATGTATCATAATAATGGAACGATAAATGGTTTCCCAACAGTTAGGTTAATTTCAGAATTTTAACTAGTTCCTAGACACTTTAGGGTTGGTGCTACCGCCTTTCCGATCTAAAGCAGCTAGTGAAATAGTAGAGCCCGGGAGTCGTTAACATGTCTTGTCTAAGATGTCTCCGCACCAGCGGTATCAAGTGATTCCTTGATATTGCTGGTGCATGGTCAAATCACTTGCATTTTCTGATAGGAAGACAACGATTTTTAACAAGTTCCTTTAAAAGAGGCTTTAAAAACACTTTTAGGGCCGGCAAGGTGCACCATCTATCGCATACCTGTTTGAGTATTAACCGAGAATGTCATGTTGGTAGCCGCACGACCCGCTTCTGTTATTGATTACTAATTGTCCCACTAACATGTTCCCGTCTTATATTTTGAACGTGGCTATAAAAATAGATAGTGTCGTGTTTTTCTTTTATTGGAAATATTTGTTCACATCAGTTTTCTGAATTTTTCATTTGGATGATTGAATTGAACTGAAGAAAGGTCTTATGGTTTTATCGCAAAGGTCTTATATTGTTGTGTGTATTTATCTTTTTGTCTGTCAACAAAGTTCTTTTTAATATCTTATCTAGACAACAGTTCATTCCAACACAATGAATAAGTTATCTTTATAATATTCTGGTGTAATTCTTTTATTACCTACTTTCTAGATCTAAATAGAAGACCAATATCTAAATACTCATTGAAAACATTGATAAATATTATATTACGAACGATATTTATCTTTGACTCCGCCTAAACTAATATCGAGTTTTTAAATTAAGAAATTACCAAAAATTATTCTTATTAATAAAAAAAACGGAAATAATTTGTATTAGAGTAAAAAGTCGACAGACCAAAGTTCCTTCCTTTTATTCTGTGTACACTATTGTTATTAATTGCCTCTTTGTCTGTACATTGTTAACATAATTTTTGCATGGTTGTACAAATTACATTTGATTTAAGTGCCACCTGATAGCAGAGTCACTTAATAGCAGTGCAATATTTAAGATTTAATTCATTAATACAAGCGAAAGTAGGTCTCGTTGAAACATTTTAAGAAATATACATACTTTCACCTTGACTCAAAACATTGATAAAACAATTGTGTGTCGATTAGATACTGGGCTATTCACAGAAATTATTTTTTAAAAACAATTTAAGTATAGTTTGCACTCTAAAGGTAACTAAATTTAGAACTAGTGACTTCTAAATGTCATAATATATATTTCCAATATTTTTTTAAAAAGCTCGTTTTGCAATAATTACTTCATATTGATAAAAGTTAGAATGGATACTTAATTGGTTCTTTTTCCTTAACAATGAATCCTGTATTAGTTTGACCTATCTATACAATATTATCAATGGTATTTTTGACTTGTGAAGCGGTTTTACCAATCATTACATTGAATAATATGTTCTTTTAATTCGATGCTGGTATCTGTATAACTAGGAAATATAATTAACGACAATACTGACTTCACCAGGGCCAGTAATTGTCGCTTATAGACGGCATCAATAAGTAATGAAATAGGAGTTTCTATTTATAGTGAGCGACTTTAATATTAATGGAAGTTTAAAGTTCGCAGTATTGAACTACTCGAAAAGAGCTTTATGAGTGATATATTAGGTCGGGGAAAAATTCTTTTCGCATATGGTATGTATAAACTTGTTATAATCTATCTTTTGCTATTTGTATCAGGTTGGTTTTCGTGACCTTAAAAAGGTGACATTTCAAAAAAAGAATCAATTTCAGAAAATTCGGTTTCCCATTATTTTTCATTTGTTTTTCTTTCTGTCATAATGAGTGAATCGAATGAAGAAATTAGATACATTTTAAAATTTTATTACAAAAAAGGAAAAAATGCAACGCAAGACGCGAAAAGTTTTGTCACGTTTATGTACCTAATGCAGTCAAAGTCGAAGTTAAAGTACTGGTACAGATGCAGGTACATCGCCTTATGGTGAGATTGGAAGGGCATTGTTTATTATGAGGTTTTACCGCCGGGCAGAACGGTCCATTTGGATCTCTACTGCCAATAACTGATGAGATTAAAGCAAGAAGTTGAGAGAAAGCGGCTGGAATTAATTAATAAAAAGGGTGTGGTTTTTTATTACGATAACGCTCGACCACATCATCTTTAGCCACTCAGCAAAAATTAAGAGTTTGCCTGGGAGGTGTTAATGCATCCACTTTATGGCCTTGCACCGTCAGACTTCCACCTGTTTCGGTCTCTTCAGAATTCTGTAGGCAGTGTCATGTTAACATCAAGAGTGGATCATTACTCCACCTACAAGATGGCAGAAAGTCTACGAACAAAATGGCACATATACTGTAATTAAATGTAAATTAACTTTGAAAAATATGTTTTGAATTTTCATATAAAATGTGTAGATACTTTTCCCCCGAATTATTAGTAGTAGTAGGACGTACTATGAATGTATACTTTATTAGGATAGGGACAATATGATATTTAGGAAATTAATTATCTTTTGACTTATTTGTGCATGTTTTTAATTGTGCATTATGTAAGGATAAATATGTCCTTTTCGGTCGGATAGTGACAACTTATAGTAATAAAATTTTTCTATAAGTCAAAACAAGGTTAAATACTGATTTTACAACATTTACCGTTAAGAACTTGTAACTATGTTGCAACATGGCTGCAAATAATTCTTGGAGTTTGAGATCTTAGTTGGCTTTATGAATATCATTGTAGCACAGCATTACATTTATCATTCCAGGTTATAATAGATTCACACAGAGAGCTGCGATGTCCAGAGTGTCGAATCCTAGTCGAAGTGAGCTTGGAAGAGCTCCCGCCCAATGTGCTCCTCATGAGGATCCTGGAGGGCATGAAGAACTCGGCGCCGAGAATCCCAACTAACACGGCCCTTAGGAAAGCGGGACCTGCAGTAAGTTTTATCAGTTAAACAAATTTAACAAGTTAGGTCAAATCTTTGAAACTATACATCAACCCAACTCTTGTATACAAATTTCATTTTATTGTTATAGTACAAAATTACAATATCATATAATACTATTACTTTCTTATTATAATTTACGCAACATACATTTAAAAGCGTTTCAGTGTTTGTAATTAGACAATGGTTGTCATATTGTGCCACTATCATATCCGTGTAACCGGTGATTCTCTTCATCCAATTCCTATAAATAGTTTTAAAAATATAGTATTATATTTTCAGTTACAACAACAGAGCATTCAAACGATTCGCGCCGATTGCAGGCAGCAGCTTCCGCCCCATGCGAGAGCTATGTATGACTATATCTCTAAGGAGCCAGGGTATGTATATAATATTGAGATTTATTAATTTCATTAACCTAGATGTTTACAAACTTAAAAAGTGGCAGTATCCATAATTAGAATGTTTTTTACCTTAAATTAATTCTTTATTAATGTAATTACATTTGCTACTTTTATCTAATCGAATTTAAAATTTAAAATGTGTATTATATATGAAATTAGAACCATTGTAATTTTAAAATCATGTTTTTTTTTCTTTACACGTAAGGAGCCAACTAAAGTTGCAAAACCTATTAGTAATAAAAGTCAAATTATTAGCAGTTCCTTCATTTGTGCGGCATATGAAAAACACTTATGTTCTGTGCATCTCTTTCTCTCAGTATGGTTGCAAGAAGGACATCTACCATAACACGTGACATTTAAGAAATATGTGTTTAATTGAACTTATTAAAATGCAGGTATTAGGGAGGGAAGTATGTTATCTAAAATTCTCTATTGTTTCGTATAGCTGTCAAAATTTGTTTGACAGTACTATAAGATTGCTAACCTTTTCCTATTCTTAATGAGATAATTGCATATACCGAACTATAATTTTGATTTGGAGTCAGGCCCAGTATGCTATTACAGGGTTGTATCTAAAATAGGTGATGGACAATTATTATATTTATATAAATTAAAAATATTAATGTCATGTCTAACCTGGAGGATAATTTATATTGAGCTGCGGTATACTCCCGGAAACCACGAGAGTCAGGTCAAGTGAACAATGGAAGAACAAATTGAATTTCATTTAAAGTTCATAACAACGTTCCCTTTCTTTTCTGTTTTTAGTGACCTTTCGTTCAAGAAAGGCGAGACGATCGTGCTCCAGAAGAAATTGGACCCGTTCTGGTATCAGGGAGAATGTTCAGGAAGAACGGGCATGTTCCCGATTACTTATGTGCAGGTTTGTAATATGTTTTTCTGTGCATTAAATTATAAATCGCCTTGTTATTAATCGATCACAATATTCTTTTAACCATACAGGTTAATTTTGAAGTACGTTACTAAATTTTTAAATTAAGTTTAGTTCCCAAACGTCAAAAGCACCGTTTTTCCAAAAAGAACTAATATCTCACCCCCATAGCCACATTACTTTAGCAATCTCTAGTTTTTGTCCTTTTGATAAAACTTAATCAGTTTTCGTTTATGTTGACCGTAGTAGTTGGTAGCTCATGAAAACGTAGCATCGATCGCTTATACAATTTCCACTTGCGTGCCTGAGCGCTACCACACGCGACTGTGAGTCAAATAGTGCTTCAAGTACAATTTTGTACTGAGTATTGATGTTGTACTAAACGTTTAAAATAAGAATAGTGTGGAGTCTTCAGCACATTCTGACATCATAGAAACGAATATAACATCACTTCAGTAAAATTGGTTTTCAAAAAATTTTGTTACCAAATTGAACTGAATTTCGTGAAATTTACTTTCTTTATTAAAAACCTTGAATGTCTTTTATTATTTGTAATATTTAATTTAGTAACAAAAAAAATATCATTTTTCATGAAATTCTTGAATGTGTTTTATTATTTGTAATATAAATACGTTAATGATTAATCGACCTTCCTTTGCTGAGTAAAGTTTGTGGTGCGATCCATTAAACCTTCATAGTATATTGTAAATCAACTCACTCACGGACTCACTCACGAATTTGTACTATCTTCAATTACAGATCTTGGTACCATTGCCTATACCGACAGCGTTATGTAAAGCTCTGTACGATTTCCGAATGTCTGCACCTGATGAAGAAGGATGTTTGGCATTTGACAAGGGTGAGATATGCTTGAATAACCATAACATTTTTTTCATTACGCATTCCCGTATGAGTCATCTGGAACACTTTGAGATCACAAAATTTTTGGTAGTAAAACAAGTAAACAAAAATAGTTTTTAATATTGTCCATAAAGAGACTTATTTATAGATTTGAGCATTATAATGAATTGAACATATTTTAGATTTGTGTCTAAGGAATGTATAGAATTACTAGTCAATATTTAATAAAATTTGTATCCCACATTGCCTGGTATTTTCAGCATTGTATACATTTCCTAGGGAATTTGTAGAATGATGGATTGTAAAAATTATTTATTATTTTTTGCCTATTGTACTAAGTTAGTGTCCGTATATGTTCGCTAGGAGCAATAATAACAGTTCACCGGAGGGTTGACGAGAACTGGGCGGAGGGTCGCCTCGAGCAGCGCGTCGGCATCTTCCCCATCGCATTCGTGGAGCTGAACCAAGCCGCGAGGCAGCTCATGAACAGGTACTTAAAACATCTAAAGAGCCTATTGTAAGCTTGTTTTATTTATTTAAGATTTCTTTTAATGGTCATATAAAAGCATAGTGAGTATTTATGGTTTGGTTCAATTTCAGTAGCGCGCTGAACCGACCAGTGCCGCCATTACCTGAACACGCCCGCGCCGGTCACTCTGACCACAGGCACCATGCACAGGTAACAAAAGTAAAGAATATTGTTTTATTTATGAGTTTTCATGAATGATTGTTATATTAAGCATTAATACAATGGTCACCTCTTATTGTTAAAAAAATAAATACTTTGTTGCTGTTGTTGTTGTTATAAATATATTTCTCTTCTGACACAAAGAATGTCCAATAGAATAGAATATATCTACATAATAATCCAATTCCAAAAATACTAAATTAAAATATTTTAAGCAACTGATACTCTTTTTCAGTATTATCTGCTTTATTTTACACACAGCTGAAAAGTTATTTCAATTGCAGCACGGCCACCGCTACCAACAGATGTCTCTGTCGACGCCAGCCCCCGGGCAGGTCTCTTACCCCGTGGCCGCTATGAGCCACTCTCAGCCAGCTACGGCAGGCTTGGCCCGGACCATCATAGAATCACACTCCAAGCATGTTGACCTGATCCACCTCACCAGCGTCCACAAGGGCCAGGCAACCGTCGGAGTCCAGAGCCTACGCATTGCTGACAACTACAGAAATCCTAAATTTGACTACAACCCCACCCAGATCCACCAGAAACTCGAATCAAATATTCGCGCACATGAACATTTCCCTGTGTCGAATGCGAATTTCAGCTCGAATGTTAGTTCTGATTCGAGTTCGAGCATGAATACGCCGTCTTCTCTCCTGCTTAGTTCTACAACGACCCCTTACACTAGTAGCTCGAATACAAGCTGCGAGAGTACAGATCCTAGCTTACCCAGTTCACCTGATAACAATACCGATAGAAATTCAACGGTAATACCCGCGAATGTGAATAAAAATGAAACTGAAGAGGTTAATGAACCCGAATCTTCTCTCAATACTTCTATGGGAGTGCTGAGCTTGAATGAAAGTTCTACGGCGACTAATACGTCGCTGAACGTGAGTCTCCCACCCTCGGAAAGTCCGAAATTGAATGTGTCAAATGCTAGCAATTCGTCGAAGAATCAAGTGGAGAGTCAGGAAGTTGCAAGCAATACTGAGCCTAAATTGGAAGCGCCTTCGTCTTCCAAGATCATCCGTTCTAGCGGACCGGATTCTTTGCTAAACTTTGGAATCGGATTGCAGGCGGCCTTGTCGCCCTCTCACGGTAAAGAAGGAAACTATATGAACTCACGGGTTCTGAGAGAGCACCATCATAACAGAGAAAAGAGACATAGCCTTACTCCATCCACGCATCTGCAGGGAGGACATTTGACGCAAAACAGGTTGGTAAATGTCAAATACATAATTTATTTCAATTCATGTTTTTACTCTTTTTTCTAGTCTATACTAGTACTACTGCCAATACTAGTATTGTAAAATATTCTGAAACGTATAGTCTAGGTCCTTCGGGCCAGATGTTTCTGCTAATCATTCTGGTCTCATTTTATTTGTAGTTTGGGACTATTCAGTGTTTCCGGCCTTTTTTGTAATTACGACTTGAAAGATCTATTGTGTGTGACTTGCTACCAATAGGTTAGAGTAGTTCCTTGATTGGGGCTCTTTACATAAACTTCAGGGTTTTCCCAGCTAAAAGGGTTGTAATATAATTAAGTCGATTATGTGTCTCCAGATGAAGGCTACGTCGTGTGTGCTAACTTCCAATAGATACCTTCAATATCAAGGGATCACTAAGCATTTCTGTTGCATAAGAGAATAGATAAATTATTGCATTCTATTCCATACAATTACACTGACTACCGTTCTCTTCACACCGATACTGTTGAATGTTGAGATAAAAAAGGCAGTGGTATTAATATTTCTGTCTATTAATTTTCGTCCAAATTTACAGGCATTCAGCAGAGATCCTAGCAACCAGCTTACTCGATCATGTGCCAGAACGAGAGCGTGAGAAGCCGGAGCGCGAGAGAGAGCGAGATAGACGCCGGCGCAGGTCTCGTAGTAACGAGCGCCCTCTTCCGGCCGCTTATGTCGCCCTTTACCCGTACAAGCCACAAAAACCTGACGAGTTGGAACTGAAGAAAGGGGGTGAGTCTTTTAAGTTTAGAATGCAATGAATTATAATTTTCTTAAAATGTAACACTCATAAGATAAACAAGATCTTTTTGACTACTAAATTAGTTCATAATGATTTAATAATTAAGCTATAAACTTTGTCCTTGAAACTACACAATTTAAAATTATCTTAACAAAATGATTCACTACTGCTCTTTTGTATTATTATAAGAGATATGGCTATTGGTTCAAAAAGGTTGTAATTGTGAAAAATATTATTTAGTATCTTTAGAATAAGCATATGTACTTAACGGGTTAAAAAACCTGGTTACAAGAGTAAACAGGGGTTTTTCTAATTCTTATCATACCGTTTTCACTATAGATTAAAATTAGAATCACTCAAGGAAATTCATTCAATTCTATTTAATGTTAATAATTGGCACGTTATTTAAAAATTAACCTTATAACGAAACGCTAAGAGACTAATCATATATATGGCATACTTATAATATTTGTTATGTTTGTTTTTTAGCCCTGTATACAGTAACGGAGCGGTGTCGCGACGGATGGTACAAAGGATGTGGCGAGCGTTCGGTTCGTTGCGGAGTATTCCCCGGCAACTATGTCGCGCCCGCCCCAGCGGCCGCGCCCGCTGCCGCCCCCGCTTCAGCTCCTACCTCACGACTCAAACACGACAAGGTGACACGCTCTTTTAAACATTAATTTAATGTTGTACTTCTATCATTTATATTTTAGTTAAAGCAAATGCATTCCTTTATTGTATGGTATATAAATTAAAGTATGTATCTAGGGAAATTATCTAAGTAATCTAAAATGGATCAACAATTTTGTGTCTCATTTTCTATGAAGAAAGAATATAAAAATTGTGACTAATTGTGAAAAATTAATATAAGGAAATAATTAATATAATAATATTAATTGTTTCCTTACATTAATTTTTGATGTTATTATCTATAAATTTGATGTCAAAGCTGTATCGATCAGAATTAAAAATAATTAAAATGTTCAGTTGTGTTAATTGTGGATCCGAACTCAACAAGTTACACAGATATATACATTTATCAGGTACATTTATTTACTGACTAGTTGATCTGATCAACTTTGTTTACATACTACCACTAACGCCATCAATTAAAATAAAATCGAAATAGCTATGGAAGAAATGACAGCTTTAATGTTTAACATGTCAGTCAGGCCCAAAGACTTTTGAGTTCAATAAAATGGTTTTCTTTTGTATAAAATTTTATGTTTTTCATTATATATGTTATCCATTTAGTGTCAATATAATAATAAATTATAATTTATATGTTGTATTTATTAATCCTTACAAATAAATTTGTAATTATCTCGTAACCATATACAACATGTTCATTTATAATTCCTATAACTTTTTATCACATTTCTGATGATAACTATAACTTAAATTTTATGATAAGTATTATTTTGTATAAAGTTCACCTTTATAAAATCGATATCGGGTAGTTGAAACAGATCAATTTTTACCTAAGACAGCATTCACATTTGTATTTGATTTACACTGAAAATATGTGTGAAAAACTTGACCTGACATTAGCATAAATGTTCCATTAAAATTATATAATATCTAGCTTTGTTTACATTGCTTTATAGGTTATTAATAAAATCTGAAAGGAACATCTTGTATAAAAGAATCGAGTTTCTTTTAACAACTAAGTAAAAAAACCACGTTAGCGGTTTTTGTGTAACAAGATCCATAGTATCTCGAACATTACAAAAATACACGCTCCCTGTAGTTCCTCGGTTCTGCGCGTTCACTTTGAATATCCTTGAGTATCAACAAAGTATTAGTACCAACAAATGAACATATTCTAATACACTGAAAGAAACCTTCAGACAAGAGTAATAACGTCAAGAATTAAATTACTAATTTTCAAACTACTTTGCTTATATACAGACCCATCGCGTTGAATACCGGTAGCCTCCAAATCGTCTTGCGGGATACTGCCCTATGTTATCGTATCACATATTTATATCAGATAAGGTATTTTTATATGTTACACGCTTTAATTGATAAGGCGATAACAATTTGTGTCATGCTTTACAAATTTTGTTTGTCGAACCTGTAATAGAGTCTTGAATTCCTTAATTTAAACTTTTTCAATGGAAAACAAATTTCTGTTTTTATGTCATTGTTTCTGAATAAAACAGATATCATCATCATTATCAGTCTATATATGCCCCACTACTGGGTACCTTCCCATATGGCAGAAACATAAAGAGTTAGCCTTAACAACCACGCTGGCGCAACGCGCGTTGGTTGGCGACAACGGCTTAACGTACTTTCCTAAGCACGGAACAGTTCGAAATAATAAATTTTGGTTGATCCATCCAGGGATCAATCATGGAGAGTCCATGGTTCTTGAGTGTATCAATAAGTGTTATCTTCAGCAAGTACTTGAATTTGATTTTGTAATGTTTGGTTGTGCCAGGTTCCCTGTTCGCCGCCGGCTGCTCCTAAAGCACCGACGGCCGCAGCACCCGACGCCCCGCCCAGGGCACACAGTCCCCTGGCTGCTGCTGGTTAGTATAAAGCGAACAATAATAGCTATTAATAATTATAAT
The DNA here is from genome assembly GCA_943193645.1 of Acentria ephemerella. Classification (NCBI taxonomy): domain Eukaryota; kingdom Metazoa; phylum Arthropoda; class Insecta; order Lepidoptera; family Crambidae; genus Acentria; species Acentria ephemerella. Next base: position 2,142,985 of record OW971894.1, read on the forward strand.
AGTGGGATAGTCGAATATAAATTAAAGGAAATTTATTTCAGTACAATATTTGATTTTTTAGATTTTAAGCTATCGCGTTCAATTACAAATTTATATGAGATTCTATGGGACTCATTTTGCGGTCACTGTGAGTGTTTATCGTAATGACTTCATTAGCAGTTTGTAAGTATTGTGAGGGTAGCAGAGGATTTTGATTTTCAAAGCAGCCTGAACAGACGATGATGTGCACTACCAGTTACAATACAGCCGAATCGTCAGGCTGTAAGTATATATAAACTACATAATTAAAATATCACGTTTGAGTTCCGTTGCTCTCATATAAAATTTGCCATTTGCGTCTTTGCATTCTGCCTTTTTGATAATTTTCTCGACCTCCTAAATGCGACCGAACTGCCAAACGAACTGATATATTAATTGAGATATTATATAAATAAAGCAAGAATTCTTAAATACCCATTTAATAGAGAAAATAAAACTGACCTAACAATAACAATGACAAGTAAACAAGTAACTAGGCAACCATTTTTTTTTAAACTCAAACAATATTGACTGCTGGAAAAGTCGGTGAAGATAAAATATAGTGCCGGAAATCCTCTTCTTGACTTCAAATTAATTGTGACACGCAAATTCGAGTTATTATTATATGATTCTATAGATCTTATGGAGCTCCGTAAATGTACCCGTAAGAAAAGGATATGCGAGTTATCCTTGAATTTTATGGGGTAGCACTTAGCCTTCAGCTCACCTGGATGATTCCCTGATCGCGTGATCACTTGATTGATTTTAATAATAGAGAAACTAGATATTGAACGCATTATTGTACAATTTTAAAACGTCGTTTACTTTACAGCGCAATCTTCGCCATATCCGTGGGGCTCGTCACCGGCGCAGCCGCAGCAAAGCACGCCGCGGTCTGAAAAGGTAACAAGTTTTGATATACAATGTCGAGTTTTTGAATCGACGCACCAGTTTTACAACTCTAACCACACAAATGTTCCCACATTAAAGCTAGTGTTACCAATTAGTAAGATTTGTATTTATAAAAAAAATTGCAAGAAGGTAAAATTGTTTGAAACATAATTTTTACACTAGCTCATGCAGTGCCCATAGCTAGTGTCGCAATAACAGTCAAAAAAGTATTAAATGAGTGTTTTTGATCTAATACATTTGACACTATTTCATCTCGGTTACGCTCCAGTGGACACCTGGCATGAGTTTACAAAATAACAAAGCCACCCAGTTTTCTATTTCAAATGAAAATCGCTTTTCTTTTTTTATAGGTTAGATGGCGTTGTATAAAATTGATAATCAAATAGATGTTAAACCTCGCTAGTTTGCAAATAACTTTTTGTCAAAACATATCCCCAATTTTGTAGCCGTCAATCTGAAATGGTAATACGCAGCGGACTCGATTAAAGTTCTATTTAAGAAACGCTTTATGTGTTTGTAACTATTGCACTTAACCTTATATTAGGTCATAACAGTATTATATGAATTCTTTTCTCTCTCTTATCTTATATATAAATTTATTAAAAAATTGAGAATTAATCTTATTTACAGTTGAAAGACAAATCGAAAACGGAGAAGTCTTCAATATCTTCCGGCGTCAGTCTCATGAAGCGATTGGCGGCCATGAAGAAGTGTAAATCTCCGCCTCCCGGCGGGTACAGTATGGACAATCCTGTGTTTGAAGACGCTCCAGGGACGTCTTTGGTATTGAATATACCGGCTCAGCATCAACCTGTACATGTCAGGTCAGTAATATTGGAAAATATGTTTTCATATTTTTTGAGTAAATAATGACAAAATGGGTCTGATTCAAAAGTAGACACTTTTTAAAATTAGTCAAATTGCCCATAATTTTTTGCTGATTTGCAAATTTTTTTAAAACTACATAGCATGTATATTAGCACTAGCACTAGCTAGCTATACAATAGACACAGTCATATAAACACACATAAAAAAGGGCAGACAAGAATATACTAACTGGATAGAAAAGTGTAGATTTTTTTTGAAAGAAATGTTTGAAGTTATAGAAATAATCGCATTCTATCTAATAATCAAATTCACTCTTACAATAGTATGCAATGGATACAATATACAAACTTAAAATAATACATAAACCTTTTCTTTGATGTGAGACAGTATCAATGCGACATTGCTCATTTCGAATCGAGTCATGCGAAAATAACCTAACGTGACTCAAGTTTTGTAGCTTATTCTTTTTTAATTTCCTTAGTAACTATACTTTGATAGGTCTGTAATATTGGGTCTTGGGTCATGGTTTTTTATATATGTATGTATATATATTTCTTATAATATAAAATATATATTTAATACTAAATATTTCATTCCAATATTTAGTATCACAACTACTTGAAAATAAAATACTCATTACATTATTACTATTTTATTTAGGATTTAGGTATAGGTAGGTTTATATAGGTTTTATTAGCCAATAGGATAACGAATGAAGGGTATTCAAATCATATTCCATTATGATATCATCTGTTTGTGCTTTGTGCAGGCATGTGTTGTTTTTAACATCTTGTTTGTTTTAATGAGAATTCAGACTGAATTATATTTACTTTCATAACCATACTCAAGTTGGAATATCTATTAGCGATTTATATTTCTGTCTATCTTAATAAGAAAGAGGTATTGTAGTCTGTCAAATGCCAAAGAACATCTTTTCGTATCGTCAAAATAATATCAATAGAATAAATGTGCAGACTCAAAAAAAATAAAAATACTTTGATGTTCTTCAAATATTTAAAACACGGCCTCAAGGTTGAAGCATGCAAAAGGTATGCTTTCACTTTAAATGGTATTATGCTTTTCATCAATAAATCTTGAAACAATTCAAGTCTGAAATGTCATTCGCTCGGCTAACACAGCACTCATCCCCACGTTGTTTGTCCATGTGTTTCCTTGCACAGTGTGAAAATCGATCAGTCAACACCTCTCGCAATTATGACTTTAATTTTCAAAGTATCGAGATAATTAACTGTTGAAAAGTGTTATTTGTAAGCCAAGTTGACTGATCGATGTAGTTAACCCGCGTGGCACAGGTCTGGCTCGTGTCCGTCGCAGCTGCTGCGAACATTGCCCGGAAGTGAGCGAGTGAGACACAAGGAGCGTCCCGCTCTGCTCGTACTGCACGATCATCGCAGGTAAGAATACAACATACACTCACACAAGGACAGTGTAGAGTGATCAGTATGAATATTTGTTAACGAGTCATGGGTATTTGTATGATTATTTAGTATATTTCTGATATTTAAAAACATATTACTATCTATATATCTCTATTCGTCTAGTATCCATAACACAAGCTCTTAAAGATGCTTAATTTGGGTTAAATAATAGGTGTGAGTGTGAGATATATTATTATATCAACTGACAAAAATGTCAACACACAAAGATACATATTTAATGCAGCACTACGATATCCTGACCACGTGTCATAGTAAGTATATTACTCATAAATCTCTCCATAAACATATATACATGGGTTTGGGATGTTTGTCTCAAAAAATAATATAAATTCATCAAATTAATAATAATAGTAATAATAATTACTAGCTAGTTATAATTTAACAGTTTGTTGTTTTATGTTGTTTTTGCTTGCATTGTGCGTTCACGTTTATTTCCCCATTATCATTTCTGATATCTGATAACACACAAATCACATTGCACGTGCATAATTAACATAACTAGAATTTTTTCATTTGAATTGCTTTAAATAGGATATAAATTTGAAGAGTTAGTGGTTCTAGCGCTTGCTTCGAACACGAAAAAAATTGTTAGCACAAGCTAGACTGCTTCAGAATGTAACCGGCTTTCCAAAGCACAAAGTAGCTCGTTGGTCCCGGTTTTTATCGCAACAGCTATATAATATGCCATCTTGGGTCAGCGTGGAGGTGTTATGGCGCCCAGCAGTGCTAAGCTGTTGATGAAGCAAAACTTGTAATTTCTCTTCTGTACTACCTAGCTATCTGGCTAGGTAGGTAGAGAAAGCTCTAATAGTTGAAGAAAGAGATAATTATATTATGAATTCAATAAATATATTGAGATTGAGAGTATTTTATTAAAACTAATTATTGTTGTTATAAAAGCAGCGCCACTACTGAGAGTCCGTGGCAGTCGCAGCATCGCAAGTCTCAGTCCCTGGACGTGACGGCGACCCGCCGGGACCGACATCACACGCAGGCTGTCAAAGAAAGGTATGTTTGTTAAAAATGTCAGCTGGCCAAAATCAATTAAAATGCAAGATTGAAGATATAAAGAATAAAATTACAATACTGAATTATAAGTGCATTATTAATAATTATAGTTAAAATTAAACAATTTATTTATTTATTTAATAATTTATTGTGTACATTAACATAAGAAATGAAAAAAATCACAAAAAATGTGACCATAACCTGTCGATTCTGGTGACCAATTTGGTAAGTAAATTAAAAAAATTGGGAATAATATCAGAGACATAACTTGTCGGATCTCGTAACCAAAGTATGCCAGTTAACGAACGAATATAGCAACTTGAAAAATGTACAACTAATTTTGCTAATTGTTGCGACTAATTTCTTAAAACGTAGTTACTTATTTAAGATATGAATACGCGTCTGTAAAAGCTCCGAATTAATTGATGCGAATGCGGGTGAAGATGTCTGAATTAATGCGAATATTTGTAACCGGGGTGTTATAAATATACATACTCGAGATATTACCCGTATCCATACCACAAACTCTTATGATGCGCACTTTGGTCTAGTTAGGTATAATAATAACATTATTATCTTAAGTTTTGAAAATTCGGATATATTTTTAGTTGAGAATTTGAATATTTTGATAAAGTTAATCTCACTTTGTCCCCAGATTTCGCTGCATAGTACCCTACCCACCGAATTCAGAGTATGAACTCGAATTAAAAGTGGATGACATAGTGATTGTGTCGCGCAAGCGCGGCGACGGCTGGTACAAAGGTACGTTACAACGCACCGGCCGCACGGGTCTGTTTCCCGCGTCCTTCGTGCAAAGCTGTCCACATGATTGACCGAGAACTACGCCGACTAGATTCGGCACACTATTTTAAGAGGAAGACGTGTCACGCCGCGACGAATGTTTTAAGAGGAAACGCGGTTGTGCGCGGAGTACTGGGGTGCAAAAGTACAGGGGTGTGACAGTAATTTTGTTTGATACATATCGTTGCTATATTGGATAGAGAGAAACTTCCAATATTGCAATTTTGAAGTATTTTCGCCTTAATTTGTCGAACACTTCCAACGTGGTATTTTACTATAGGATTGGCTGTCAAAAATGACATTCTTTAATTAAAGTTCTGAGAATGCACATAGCATCGGTTCTAGTAATTCCCTGATATAATGTTGTTGTATTTTTTTTTTATTTAATTTTTTAAAATATGAGTTGATCTAAAGAAAGCTTAGTGCAAAAGAGTAGAGATCTGATTATTTATTCCGTAATTTTATGTAATATCGCAATTTGAACTTTCACACAAAATTACGGTTGCCCTTCTGTAGTATTGCGATAAACATCACAAAATATATATTAATCGTATCATTCGGAAACACTCCGCCCTTACTGTAACAATAATATAGACTTATATTGCCATTTCGAATTTAGCTTCGACTGTTCAATAAACGTTTGATCTCCCAAGTTGGCCATCAATATCATGAAGACTATTTTATTGAATGTATGATTTTACAGCACAATTTTGAGTTTCTAGGCACTTGTGTGTTTTTGGGTATTTTTGATGCGATCACATGAAATTCGATGAAGTTAATACAATAGTATATGAATATCTTAACGACTTTATAGGAATTAGAATGCTATATACTTTGAAATAAAACTCAAAATGTTTAGCATAAATTACTAATGTTTGAGTACCCCTAGTGTGAGTTTAATCGAATCGAATTGACTCAATCGTGTTTGTAGGTAAATTTAGAATTGTATGCAAACGACAGCAGAGCCTCAGCTGTGAAGTTTTAGAAACTACTTTTTATAATATGCGATTGTCAGCTAAACGCAACTACGATCGAAATGTATAGATACTATTTAAACTTACACAAGGAGTACAGGACGCCAGTATTCAATGTGTTGGACTGGGTTTCAATAAACTACCAACGGATGGTTAAATTTTCACATATTTCACATTTATAATATGTGGAAATTCATTAAAACGGAACGAAACTATCCTTCGGTAGCTTATTGAATCACAGCTTTTAGAATGAAACTTTTCTATGGGCCTAAAATGAAGTGTTTTAAATATTTGTATTTCTTGTGGTATCATAATGGTGAAAACAGTATTTCGGATTCGTCCATCTTATACAAATAAGGAATGAATGCCATCTTTAAAATTAAGCTAAAAGAGGAACAATGATAATTAGTATCTATATGATAATAATGTAAGGAAAAAGCAGGGAGCTCGGATCTGTAGGTCACAATGTGTTTTATAAACTTGAGAATAAGGTCTATATTAGCTAATTTATTAAATAGATTAATGCAACAGATAATACAATGCATTCATATTTTGAATTGGTGTTGTAATTTATTACTTAAATTAATTGTACAGAATGTTGAAACTATATTATTACAATTTTGGACTTTGATTCGAATTGGTTTTCTATAGTTTTTTTGTACTAATGGAATATTATTAGCGTTTCTATTCCTTATATAAATTGCATTAAACTTTAGTTTCACAGTGAGTAAATTTTGTTGAATAATTCGAAGCATATGATTTTATGTAAAGAATAAATTTTTGTATAACGAAATGTTTTTATTATGTTAGTTTGTATATAAATTAATATAAAATGAATTATTAAATTAATGACTGATCATTTGTATATAAACTTTTTCATATGTTTCCATTTTAGTCCACATTTGAGGGCCAATGGATAATGAAAATGAAAATAAGTAATATCAAATTATTTTTTTATATAGGAATTACATACATCGACTATAGAAATGTATATTTTCATTAAATACTACAAAGTCTCCGAAGAACAAGCCTTTTTGATAGTAATAGAAAAAAAAACACATATTTTCCTATGCAAATATTAACCACTTACAACTATGTTTCATCATGTGGAATTAGCGACATTTTATTTCCAGAAATCAAATTCTTTTATGATTTTCAACTAAATACTTTAAGTTTTATAAATGGCAGCTTTTCCTTTTCTTTTCTTTAACATGTAATGCGTACACTAAAAGCAAAATTACATAGACATTCAAAGTTTTGTAATAAAAGAGTTGTTTGAAGAGTGTCCCAAACTCCAGTTATCTGTTGCCTTTTCATTGTACTTATTTCATATATTTCTTAGTAATTCCACTGTAAAAAAATATTGGTTTGAGTGGTGAATATTTAAGAGGTCGTTCGTTCTCAAGCTTAGACTGTCAGATTGACGTACTATAAACAGTTCTGTTAGTGGAGCATATTAAAAATAAACGATGTTACGGCTTCGTGAATAAGATGCTTAGAATATAATGATAATATTATATGTTAGTATTACTTCCTGTCTGTCCTTTGGATTTGTTACATATATTTCTAACGTTAACAAATTTTGGACAAATTGTATTTTTCAAATTTTAAACCAGTTATAATGTAGACATTACTTCAATGTTCAATTAATTAAGTTCTTTTATTTTCTTGCATCCTACTTACTTTGCTATCTAAATAAGAATGGGATTATTCTATCAGTGTATAGTGACGTTAGACTTAAAACTTCACTTCTGTCTGACCGTATGGTTATCCCTAATGAGAATTTCTATCGTTTCGATTCATTTAGATTGTAGTTGCGTTTATCTGAATACTACACAACAGAGGCGCTGCTGTCGCTTCCATACAGTTTGACAGTTGATGATAAAACGATCGAGACGGTTCGATTTGATTGAAACTCACAATAGGGATATAGGATGTTGAGTCGTTAAGATGGGGTGGGCTGATGAGAATAAAATAAAAAGTCTTTTTGTTAAAAGTTGGTCTGAGCTGGGAGAGATGGTGTTTACTTGATCGTTTCGTCCATAAAAGGCTTCCAATAGTCTAATGAATTTTACGGAAATCTTGCCATGTTCGAAACAGACATGGCAACTAGCGGAGTGTTGCGCGAATAGATTTCCACTAACCCTTCTTATTAATAGATCGACTATTCAATAATTTATTAAACGTAATATTACAAAGGCATATACACAACCTTATTTTACAACAAAAACTGTATTTTATTTAAATCAGTTACAATAAAATAATAGTCTAAAATTTTTTAAACGTAAATGGTGTAAAATGCATAATAAAAATGAACAAGTACCAAACTCAGGTAAATTTTTTCGGAATGTCGAGAGCTACGGCCATTTTTCATTTCTCCACAAAACAAGATTCCTTTTCTTATTTGGACAGTCTAGTAAGTTCCTTGTTCTGCTTAAAATTTGGAACTTTGTAAGGTATACGCTTATTATGTTTAATTTTTATTTTTAAGACACTGCCATAAAACAAACACTGAATTTATAACAATTTTCTATACTGATAAAATAATGTTTTATAACTGTAAGTACTTTAATTAAATTACAAGTACTATTACTCAGCTAGCGTAAGTAGGTAATTAGGTATTTCATATATTATAATATTTATATAAAGAAAATTAGGGTAATTTGTACTATCGAAATTTTACATTTTTCATAAGAACAGAATGTTGCATTTTTCAATAGTGAAAATATTAAATAAAAATTGAGACTGTAAATATTGTCTTATGTACGAGTAGAGCATATTAATTTGGACATTTGTTAAAAGTATACACAGTACCATAATGTTATAGAAAAATTTAACTTAGGAAATATTTTATCTAATGTAGTAGGTCTTCGGATGTTATAAGTCTAAAACTAAAATTGATATTTTACTGTTTTTTAATGAAATGTGTAAAGAAAAATATCATAATTAGTTAAGACGAATAATGTTATTTTTTTTTATGTCTGAAGGATGTATAACATTATCAATTTTTTATTGCAAATTATAAAACGAAATTCCATGGCACTACACTAATTTTTTAATGAATTTTACAAACTTTTTCTTAGCTTAGACATATGTTATATAAATAATATTGCAACGAGTTTCTTTGTCAGTATGTATGAATGATCGCTCAACTACTCGTGTTTTAAAGCCGTTTTCACCAAAGTGGAGACAAGACGAGAGAAATGTCGTAAAGAACAATATAACGAAGCGGGGACTAGAAGTGGGGAGATGCACCGACTTCGATAAACAGTTTTCTTTCTTCACACAAAACTCGTACATAGCTTTGTACGGATCATACCTCTGCCACTGAGTAAAGAAGTGGACAGATATTAATCTTTTAAGCGTCCATAATATGACTTATTCTGGAGGATTTTCATAGGCACACAATTTTTTCGAGTTCAAAAATTTCGCGAAATTTTTGCTCAATAAATGATAAAATATGAAATTCTCATAGGTGTTATAGAAGGATCAGCGAACTACGAATTTCGAAAAACACTATTACATAAGATTTCCAAAATTGACTATTATCATCAGTGTTAATTGTAAAAAGTAACGATTTTGTGGGTGTATTTGTATAGTAAGATATCTACCACATTTTAAGTAATTAATTTATATTAAATTTACTACACACTTGTGCAACACCAGGATAACAAAGTTTTGTATTTTTATAATCGTTCCATTATGGTTCGTACCCACTATAAAGGTAACCTTATAAGGTAAATTTTTGCACTTTATTTATTCTATTATTTATTAATATAATAACAGTACGTCTCACAGCGAACAACTACATATTCCCGAGAATAAGCACGCGCCGAGTCAGTAAACACTGGTTTCTGTCCGACTGTTGTCTGTGCTGTCACACACATAAACTTTGTGGGAGTGTAGCTATCATAGCGCGGTTATATCCTATCACCTCTGTCTCTGTTTGTTTCTTTACTCCTGTGTGTCTTAGCTTTGCATACGAGACCGCTTGTCTATGCTCGTCTCATCTCGTCACCGCTTTGGTTCGCGGCCCTATGGTGTGATACACAAAATACACACATAGTTATAATATCATAAATTGTACATTTTACTCTAACTTGTAGGAAATTTCAAAATTATCGGAAAAAAGATGAATAGTTTCGTGACTGTCACGAAGAACTGATTTATTTTAATTTGTAGTATTTATTTAGTATTTAAATTGCGGTTGATATACAAACGAAATCTAACATGTGAATCTAAGGTATTGAATTAAAATGTAATACTTGTTTGTGGTTCTATACATATTTATTTGCATCGACTTTATGTCATGTGTATTATCGCTTTTAATGTAAACGGTAAGTGAATCATATCGAACAGTTGAATTAGGAAATTTTGAAAAGAAATAAACGTTTCTTCTTTACGATTATCTTTTATTTATCTTTTTTTAAATAATAATATATGTCCCATTTGCTTCATCGATGTGGTTTATACAGTTGTAGAGAACTCTTAATTATTTGCCACATTAGTCTATAAATGTTATGCCACAATCACATCATTCACGGGCTCGTTGGCGTAATGATTCAAACGCTCAACAATCGATTCGCTAAATTAAAAATGTGTACTATAATATATGACAATCACACTCGATTGCTAAGTGAGAGCTTATGTCAAATCCCATATATTTTACGATTGCGATAATCGGGTTTCGATTATAAAAACAGGAATCGAGGAGCTCAAGCCTCGGAAGGCACGTTAAGCTCTTGGTACTGGTTGTTATGGCAACCGCTTTCACCAACCAATCTTAATTGGGCCAGCGTCTGGAGTTATGGCCGAACCTCCTCTTGTGTTACTTCCGTGTAGGAAAGCCTATGCCCAGCGGTGGGACGTGGGACGTATATAGGCTGTTAATGATGACGAATCAAATCATTATTAGAGAGTTGCAACACGATATTTTTTTATTGCAGGAGTTCTGGGCTAATTCTTACAAATAACTACATTTAGCCAGATAGGTGTTTCGTGGAGTATGGTTTTATTTTTTCAGTTATTCCATAAACAAATAGAATGTAAATAATGATTGAGTATCAGGAACCGTACTATGGTTATCAATATTTACTGAGATATATTTGAGGAGCTGTTACAAGTCGCGCATAAAAACTTGCATGTGACATCATACGCAAGAAAGTTTCTATTTACTGAAATATGAATGTAAATAGCAAACATTATTTTATTACTTTATGGATTAAAAACTCTTAAAACGTAGTAGATATTAAACATTTAATTTAAATAACTCAAATCTAATGTAATGTGTGTTATTTAAATTAGTATGCAAATATTGCTATTTATTAATTCGAATGGCAAATTATTTTAACTATGCTGTGCACATTTTAGTGGATTATTGCCTAGGTTTGTATATTTTTTTACTATTATTGTTATTTGTTTTGATAATTATCTGTCTATTTGAATATATAAAAAATAGTGTAAATATATTTCACGAGTTATCGAATATTTATTTCGCGTTAAAATTTCTACACCACATAATGTCGGAATCATAGCTTATAATTTAGAACATTTCATGTTTTTTAAAAGTAACTTGAAAAATCTACGTTTTTACTTGTAGTCAACATGGCTTTCCTTTTACTTACTCAATGAGAGAATGTAATATACTGAATTTAATATAAATTTTACAAAAAAATAAAGTGTGCAATTTAACACTGAGACGGTAATAGAACCTCATCCTTTTCTTGTGCGTATATAATAATTACGTACGTTCTGCCAGTCGAGGTTGCAGCCGTCGCTGCCCGTGACGCGAAGTGCGTCATAGCGCACGTCATCTGAGGGTCACGTGGGCTGTGGATCACGCGGTGAATCGAAATTCTGCGTTTGGCATTCTCAATGCTTGACATTTATTTTGTTGAATTTTGCAAAGAAATAGTTTTAACTATAGTTTTTTATAGAACTATCTGGCATTGTTAACACTTTAAACCTCTGGGACTAAAATAACTCTTAAGTAGGTTCTATATTTGATCGGTTTTTCCCAAGTACCTATCTCACTACCTGAGACAAACCAAAAGAATATTGAAGCCATGTAAGAAAATTTATTAATTCTTTATTTTACGCACAGACTAAAATATAAATAAATATTTATACAGGCGAGCTTAACGCACAAGAGTGTTTTGAGACTTAATTTATCAAGATATTTGTCTATGTATAAAACATTTGTAAGCTTTATTAAAATAATAAATAATGCTTTTACTCATATCTATATAAAGACCAATCTTATTAGATTGGTATATAATTGGTATTGGTATTGGTATTGGTTATTTAATATATTTATTAAAACCTCGTATTACAATGTTTGTTCGCATCGAGCTACTCCGAAACGGCTTGTCCGATTATTATGATTTATTTGTGCAATTCGGTAGACCGTAGACCTATTTATACCCCTAGGTGATAAGGGTGGCCGTCTAGAATGTTTTTTTTGGCAGAACAATGTTTTCCGGATCAGCTAGTACTTGTCGACCGTCTGGTCGAGTGGTCAGTACTCATTACTACTATATAGTATTAATGTAAGTATTTTTAAATGTTTTACTATATAGTATTAATGGGTACTCGGTTAGGGGTAGTATATATATTCATATATCTATATTTCTTATATTCTGATATAAAAATATGTAGAATATTTAATATTCATTTTGTGTGTGGTGGGCTTGACAATTGGTGTGAGTGTAATTATTATCATTATGCTATATATAGAGTATCTATACACAATATTATGTCCTTCAATAGATTATATATTAGTTCGTCTTATATAAGTTTGTTATTTATCACCAATATAATTTTCAAATAATTATGGTACCAATTCTGCACTCGCTAATTTCTGGTTTCTCTCCGCGAAAAAGGAGTTCAGAAATATCTTACCTTGTTGCTAAAACTTATTTGTGTGGCAACTCTAACTCATTTGTTTGTTTTTATTTGTATCCAGGTAAATATTTTAGAAAAAAAGTAAATCCCGATTTTAGAAAAAAAAATATACAAAAAATCTGAATTATCTAAAAAGTTTTAATTGCTCATGAAATTCTTTGTATTTTTTTTTAAGAGTAAAAGAATAGATGAGAGAATCTTTTTATAGGTTGTGGTGAATAGTGACGCAATTTTATTGTCACGACGCTAATCGCGACTTGTGATAAAAAGAGTTCAATATTAGGTAGTACCTAAGACATGACAAAATACAGTACATAAAGAGGAAATACATGACGTCACGTCTGCCGTAGTGTAAGTCGAGGTTAAAAGCTTAGTCTAAGTTTGCCAGTAAACTGAATATATAAATTACATAATTAACAAGGTAACCAAAAAAGTTTTAGAAGCCTTATTTGTAACAGACGAAAGAGCTTTCGTCTTACATTTACGCAACTTTTACGTAAGCGTCGGAAAAATGGTTAAACGAAATTGGGAAATTAAACAAAATAATAGGGCTGGCATAATAAGAAAAATTTGCCGCGTAAATACTTGTATATACTTGTATATTGTTTAAATATTTATAATTTGGCTATTATTCGTGCGTAAAACCAACAAGGAGGCTTCGTAGCTTCCTTGGAGTATCGAGCAGCGGCGTGGGCTTTTTAAAAGACATCCCAGCTCAGCTAATTTTTTTTTGTTTTTCTTCACTACTATTTTTTATTTTATATTGTAATTTCTGTCTTTTTTTAAATATTATAATTGACACAAATTTATCCCTGGTATTAATATTAGTAACTTATTGTATTAGCTTAGCATTGAATATTGTCGATAGTTAACAGTTACAGTTCACAGTCACAGATAGTTTAGAAGATAAATATACTATAAAATATTAATATACGGTTATGAAAATTATAAAAGAGGTTTATTGTAGTTAGAAGTAACATTTTAAAGCAGATAGGTTTGAAAAAATTATCGATATCATCAAAATTTCCTAGCAGTGCTTAATTGGACTAAAGAGATAGTATAATTTCATCTATGTATCAAATATTTGTTGATTGTAGAGTAGTAAGGGTTACTTAACTCTTGTATGGAAAACCTTTGATCTTATAAGTACCTTTATTGTACTAGGTACGTATACATCTAAGACAGTTTTGCTGTTGTTTTGAACAAAAATGTTTTGCTGTAATATTTTCGGCAAACCATTTGCAAAATCTGTAGTTAAGTTCAAGTGTTTGCGACGATACGATTTTATTGTTATTTTGGCAGCATAGTACAAATATCTTTAAACTGCCTTGTCTTTTTAGTTCGAGTTCCCGGGTACGAATCCCATGAAAGCAGATATTGGTATGATGAATACACATTTTTTCATTTATCATACATGTTTGTTTATTTAGTACATTTCTGATATTTACATACATATAACTATCTATATTTCTTCGTTATCTAGTATCCATGATACAGCTCTTAATGATGTTTACTTGGGGTAGGTAATTGGTGTGACTGTGAAAAATATTATTATTATTATCATAACTGGATTATAGACTAGTAATTTGAGTAATGAATGTTTATGAATAGTTCTTCAGTAACCGTTAAACATATTCACCCGTGCGTGATACACGTGTCCGTAGTCCATCCGTGCAACAAACGCACAAACTTACTTTCGCTTTTAAATGTTTGGATTATTGTTTAATGTTTAACGATCGACTATTTGTGTTAACATAAATGTCGTAACTCATGACATATACAGCTAAAACTGATCATATCGATTAACCGTCAACGTTTGATGATATAATGTCGTTAAGCCACATCATTAACTTCATAGTTATTGTCGTTGAGCTCATTTTAGAGTGAGTTTCATAGAAATAACGTCAGTCAGTGATGTAAATAATGTTCCATTTGGACTCTGTACCGTAAATGAGGTTCGAACGTTCACACTCAGCTCCTTTTATTATGCTTTGTTCTTTATGTAACCTAATAATTTATGGTTCTATATGTAACGTAATCTAACCTACCATTCTGTGAAACTAGTACGCGTGATGAACTTCTGTTCAAATGATCCTTTCATTTGAACTTAAGAATAATATTTTGCCGCTATATATTCAGCTCAGGGTTGTTGATGCTAATCGATATTCTCAACAATCCAAATACAGCTATTATACATAATATTTTATATAGCCCGTTTTATTTATTTCATGAGATTTAAAATGTAAAATGGAGGTTTACTTATAGTTTTAGATATAATTTGAACGTATTACTAATACTTATATCTAATTATTTGAGAAATAGAGGGATTTCTTCAAAGGAGAACTACCTAGATTGTTTTCAGAAAATTTTAGTTCCTGCGTAACTATATTTTAATTTAATGGTTCAATTATAGCCACGTTAATTTGCCATTATTGAGCAAAGTTAAGTGTGAATGTACTTCAATGTCGAGCCCTCCCGGCCTTGACTAAGCGCCAAGGCAGTTTGCAAGCGGCCTTCACACAGCTCTCGGTCAGGGGAGCGTTGTTTGGGAACACTTTCAATTTGGTATTGATTTTTTACTAAGGTAACGGTTATCAATGTCAAGTTCGGTAATCAATTCGGTTCGGTAATAACTTTAAAGCCTTCTTAGCATCTAAATATTATTAGGAATGAGTGGAAAAATTGATTTTTATAGGCAATTATATTTTTTTTTAAGTATTCCTGTGATTGTAAATGTTAAAAAACACAATAACTCCAGTAGTCTCCATAGTTTTACTATTGACTGTGGATTAAATTTACGAACTGTACATGTATGTAGCAAAGTTGAATAAAATATTTTGTTTTTAACTCATTCTTATCTTTCTAGTTATTTGAAGCAGCATAGAGGTATGTACACAAAATTGGGAGTGTCCATGTTGTATAGAATAAGAAACTCGTTACACGGAGTTTCTCAATTAGTATTTCGAAGTCGTTAAAAACTTTTTGATAACAAAAATGTTACGAATTGGATTCTGTGAGGTTTCCTATTCGAGCACGAGTTATGTTAACATCAGTTTGAAATAAAAATTTTAATAATTGCCTAAATTACTTACTAACGCTAAAGGCTATCTGAACTTTATATTGAACTAGCTGTGCCCGCGACTTCGATTGCGTGGATGTCAGAAAATAACAACATATTTTACGTAGGTGGATAGGTTATATGTTTTTACTTGAGTATAGAATAGAATAGAATAGAATATATCTTTATTGTTCATCAGCCAATTCAAGAACAGAAATACACAAATAGCATTTAACTAATTTTATACACAGGGCGACCTTATCGCTAAAAGCGATCTCTTCCAGGTATGGGATGGACCACCGTAGGATGGACAGGATTAAAGTAAATTAATTATTAATTGTATTTATTTAGTTAAGGATTAATTATAACAAAACTGATTACCTAAAAAATTAAAAATGATTTAACCTTTAAACATAGACAGACATAAGCTGCCGTGGACATATTTTAGAACTTTTAAAGGAAAAATTCCGTTAAAAAAAGTCTAAATAAGCAGATGAATCAGTTTGTTATGTTCGTTTTTATTAATTTAAAAGCATTAACGCAAATCTTGTGTAGTTGGTAGTAGCGTATCGTTAACGGTTACAATATTATTTTTAAATAGTTTGTGGTTTGTTTATGAAAAGTCGGTTAGCATCGTAAGCTAGCGTTTTATCATAACTGGCTCAACGAACTTCTTTTCGCGTGTTCGACTAATAAGTTATGTAGCGATAAAATTAATGGTCACGAACTATTTATGAATAAGTAATAATGAAATAATAATGTGATATTTAGGTAAAACGTGACTAACCGGTAAAAAAATATAATAGGAGATAGGTTTTTCAAAGTTAATTTACATTAAATGTGTCATTTTGTTCGTAGACTTTCTGCCGTCTTGTAGGTAGAGAGACATGATCCTGTTGCTGTAGAAATTTTGGGCCTTCTGATCAAAAAAACGCATCAAATACTTTTGGCAGTTCACTCTTGATGTTAACCTGACACTGCCTAAAGAATTCTGAAGAGACCGAAAAAGGTCAAAATCTGAACTTGCAGGGTGAGGGCTATATGGCGGATTCAATAACAGCTCCCAAACAAACTCTTTTAATTTTTGCTGAGTGGCTAAAGATGTATGTGGTCTAGTGTTATCTTTATGAAAGAGCGCACCCTTTTAATATTATTTCTAATCCTATTAGAAGGTGCTCAAAATAGTTATTGAACTGGAATATACTCTGGAATTGACGACTTGGCAATATATCTAAAATCAAATATAATGCCCCGTACACATGTATGAATTCTATGCTTTGTGTGGAGTTTTGTTTGCCTATTATGTCAACTACGAAATTCATGATATGACACTTTATATACTATATTTTTGTTTTATATCTGTCTAATTTATATATTATAATTAATTAATGCCGCCGTATGACGGCCGTCTGGTCGAGTAATCAAAACCCCTGTCTACTCCCTATATTTGTATTAAGAGTACCTACGAATATTTGCTCATTAGTTATATGTTTATTTAGTATATTTCTGATATTGAATAGATATTGCTAAATATATTTCCCAGTGAACTAGTCCATAACACAAGCTCTTAATGATGTTTTATTTGTGCTAGATAGGCGTGGGTGTGGGAAATATTATATAGTATTGATAATTAATTATTCAATAATCTTTATATGGTGCAATATACTCCTGGGAAACAAGAATCTCAAGACAAATGAAAAGTGATTGTGTCAGGATTATACGGTTTGACAGATTAAATTTTTTGCAATCTATAACATGAGCAAACATATTGTTGAAATCATTTTTAGTTTGATAAGCTTTCGCACTCCTATTATTCTGAGTTAAATTTAGACGTTATGGAAATAAGTCATATGAAAAACCACTCACAAAGGTCATGTGAACTTAACCGCATTCGACCTTTCTGTAACTCCAGCAAATTGAACAAAGCTCGTCCCTTTGTAGCGACAGTAACCTACTACGCACATGGGCTCTTTATTTTCACCAAACGAGCTTGCGAAGCCTTTCGGCCAAGTGAATGCAAGTAACGATCACTGCCGAGCATTCACGACATGACGTCGGGTTGCCGACGTTATAAATAGACGTCGATCGGGAAACACTGCCTTAGTATGATCAGGACCGCCGGTGTTTAATCGTCGCTTGTTATTTAGCAGAGTCACTGTCCAAAACCTCGCTTCGTGGTTATGTGAAATAGTCGAATCAAAACAGAAAAATGCCCATAGACGTCTTATCTTCCACCTATCGTGCCGAGAAGTTTGGCCAGGGTTTCGGCCGGAATACGAACGATGCTGAAATCATGTCAGGTTTCCTGGTATTGTTGGGGCCTGGAGGGATGAGGCAGGACGTCCGCGTGGTCGTTTACCTTACCACACTGGAACACTTTGCCGTAATATATCCGAGGAAGAGGCTGAGCAATCCTATAGGAGTCGTAAACCTTCGGAACATGGCCGTGGCCCGAGCGGATGGGAGCAGCGGCTTCGTTATCAGACAGAGAGACTATGATAATAACTCTTCGGCGACTTTCTTGTGTGCGGAGCGTGACTTAGAGTCTTGGTTGACAGCTTTCAGTTCGAGATCTTCCTTCTGCCTCCACCATACCAGCTTGCCGGTGCTTATCGAAGGCGACGAGAGCTAAACGTGTTACCCAACCGCGGCCGGTCCGAGTGATTGATTTGTCGATTTGCGAACGCGAATCTGCGAGACGCCGAAACGAGGTTATGTTTGTTTTGCAATGAGATGCTAAAAAGTGAAAGCATTTTTGCGAGTGCTCGAAAGTCTCTTAACAAAGTTACAAAATAACCTCACGTGACCTATCCAAAACGGTGGTTTGATAATATATTTCTCTCGTTTTCATCTTAATAAGTTTTGTGTTAAGGGCGTTGGAGTGCAGTTTAAAATTTAGTACTAGAACGTACTTACAAATTTTAAAATATAATGTGTTCATATTGTAAGTGACAACGTAGTCACCTAATTAGACAGTGGCTTAATTGTAGAGAATTCTTCAGTGCAATTTTATATACTTACTTTGAAAAATTCTTCGTAATTAATTGATCCCATCCTCTTAAACAAGCTTAATAATATAAAACTGAATTTTACGGGCATTGTCTCTATCACAAGACAGGATAGCCACAAAACAGCTGTATACATATTCTAAATGTTAGGTATGTAAATATTACTATTAAAAAACTAAACCGTTGTTACATAAACAAATTTCCTTAAATAATTAAAAAATCAAATGCTGATTAAAATAGTTACCTATGTATATAATTTACTTTTGCCTATAATTGATGCTGTTAATAATTTAGTATCTAACTAAGTCTTAAAACATTACATAATATTTTTATAAATGTAGCATGTTTTGTGGTCAGTAATTTTAGAATACGATTCTGTAGTTAATTGTGAAACGAATCTAAGATTCTATTACTTACATTTCCGTAAAATTTTCATGTTTTGTGAACTAAAGATTGAGTAGTTGTGACTGGTTGACATGTAATTAATATCTTTACTGGAGAGAAAATGTCTTTTTTATCTATAATAGTGATAATTAATACCTATGCAAGATATGCAGTTAAAATATGTTAAATCAACCAATAAAAAAACTCGTTAAATTCAAACTTACTATATTATAATATAGTAAGTTAATTACTTTTATAAAAGCAATTAAAATTTCTTTACGGCGTAAGACTCTTATGCGTAAGACGTGAAGTTGTCAATCAACTTGTTAAAGAACTTTTTATGATTTTATTTAAACGGTTATATACATATGTTATATACGGTTATATACAGGTGATGTATCTATAAAGAAAACATTAAACTGTGCCAAATATCATTCGTAACGTGTTTAAACGTTTTCATAAAACTTTATTTGAAAAAAATATTTATATTACATTACTCGCAAAACTATAGCTACATTTTTATCATACGCACTACGTAAAACTGATAAAAATTGTTATTTGACCGACTCGAAATTGAATTGTTAATGTATTAAAAATCTGTCATTGATTGTATTGTCTGTCTTGATTATTCGATCGAAACGTCTCAATCGCGTTGTAATAAAATTTATCCTTCTTAAGCTTGCAATCCTGAGATCAAACTAAGGATATTTTAGCTAGTCTACTTCCCAAGGACTAACGCATGCATTAAAAAAGTAGTAGTATGTAGTGCAATCGAGAATGCGAGACAGCTAGTACAACGAAGTTATTGACCATATGTCTCTGTCTCTCATTTCCTACTCTGGAGCACGCGTGCCGTTCTATGGAGTCACCACCAGTTACCACCACCATTGTCTCTACCTCAAATACAAGAACAAAGAGATATCGCAACTCGTTTCTTTGTCGCACAGCGTAGAGTACCTTACCAACACAGGTATTACCTCTTTCATATAACATGGGGTCTTAGGAGAGAGGCTTCAAAAGTTCACCTTTTTAATCAAGGTAGAGGTGGCTAGGGCTGTATGTCGCATGCACAGACTACTAAGAGATATATATGGTCGCAAGCTGTACTAGCTATCTTGTCTCCTACTACTGTAGGAGTCAATATGCCAAGATAATAATAGATATGGTAAGTATACCATCAGGGGGTGTCGAATCATTTGCTGCGATTTTTAATAAAAAAAATATTCTGGAACGAAATAAATGTTCCGCTCAATGGATAGTTTCCAATACTTAACAAAAGTAACTCGATCAAAACGTTTCCATTTGTTATGTTTGTAATATTTAGATCCAACGAACCTATTTGAACTTGTTGACTAATCATTATATTTCATAATCCATTAATTTATGTCTCTAAGTGATAAATTTGACATTAAGAACTATCATTAGGTTTTCTATCGCAATGGTAGAAACATTAATGTGATAAATTAATAAGGGATGTGTATACCAGATTGTATGTATAAATAATAAACGAATTATTTGATATAGTATTTGAGTGTATTTTCTCATTTTACCCACGATAAAAGGATACCCATAGAACGTGGAACTCAGATACAGAAAGATGAATGCAGTACAACCATACAATTACGAAGGTTTGAGCGATAACACGACTACGCTGACCCAATTCGGGTTGGCGAAAGCGGAGGCAGTGACAAATGGGACATACGGCCTAAAGTGCTTTTTGAAGCAAATGAGCGTTTTGAAGCAAAAGTCTTAAAAAATATTGACTGTGCAATCCTAAATCAAATATGACAATAGTTCTTTGTTTGTTAGTATAACGATAACTGTAACCAAGTACATAATTATTTTTTTCCTTTTGTATTGTTATGAAATGAAACCGCATTAAAAGATTAGTAGGATGGAAAGAATATTGAAAAATCTATAATCTCTCACCCTCTCACACACAATCATTATACACACCGAGAGGACTTCTACACTCGTATAAAGTTCTATAAGTATAAGTATATATGTATTTATGTATGTATGTATTGTATATATGTGTTTAATATATATATATATATATATATATTATTAGTGTTACATATGTAAATTTAAATTGTTAGGGTCTAGTGAATATTTCGTTGTTATTATCATAAATTTTTATTTTATACTCTCCCGAGGATAGAGGCGCTGTATGCTGAAATACAGGCTTTGGCCTAGTTCAGCAACAGATAATCTTAGTCCTAAGTAAGATGTTAAAAAAAAAAATTCATTTCAATCTTTCTCTTATCAGCCAGTGTGGCACCAGCGCAGGCGCAGTCTTGTAGAATATAACAAATTGAAATGGCAGTGGGCCAGTCATATCTGTTGAACAATGAGCGGTGGATTAAGAAGATTGTCGGACGGAGACCACGTCTCTGCTAACGTGGACAGGCGGTGGCTGAACGAGAAAGCGAAAGACCATGTAATGTGAGGACACCTTAGAGGTACTTCCTGTAATGGACTGAAATAGACTAATAATATGTAATTTAGATTTTTTCCTTGGTGTTAATCTTTAATCAGTCCTTGGACTTCAGTCAGATGCGGTCCAATTGGAGGTGATTCTTCTTAATTGCATTCAGTTACATCTGTAAGTGGAAGTCGTAAAAGACCATAGTTCGCTTTAGTAAAGAAGTAAATCTTCACAAAGGTCGTTTGTATAAAGCCTAGCAAATTTAATACCATTATTATAAAATTACTTACATGATTAGATGACTGCATGATCATTGAAAGCACACCGCAGTTTAAGTAAACAGACCGTAGTTAACAGCAGGTTTAGGGTGTTGCAATATAACGGTTACATATATATGTTGGTTATATTTATTTACTGTACTTATAAACATCGTGCACCTCAGCGAAAAATTACTATTATCATCGTTAGTTGGTCCCGTTGGTCAATCTCAACGAAAGATTTAAAATTCACAAAATATTTTAAATAAAAATAATTTTTATTTAAGATCACCTCGCAGTTCATTCGCAGGTCCCACTCTTGAAGATTTTATTTGTATGCTCATAATATTTTGTCTGTTTACATTATCGCTAGATATATTAAAAGTAGGGTGTGCTTTCAATCATCATGCCTCCATCAAGTCTCATAAGTAATTTTAATGATAAATTGCATGCACTATTAACATGAAACAATGAATAAGCAAAAAACTGAATTCACGTTATCGGGGTTGGCGACATAGGTACTCATAACTACAGTCAAAAGAATACGCAGAATATTTCTATGGCATCTTTATGTCTTTGAAACCTCTGTATAAATTTAAGTCTGCTATCTATTGTATCGTTAGATCTCAATTTATATTTCACTAAATTACAGTCTTTAAAACTACAATTCATCTTTGACCATTTTTAACATTTCCTCTTCTTCATCTGTCCATTCGTCAGGATTTGCGCTCATTTGCCCTAAGGCTTCCATTCTTCTCTCCATCGTAATCTTATCTAAAATATGCTCCATCTTCAAGTGCATGCAGTCGTTAAATACTGACGCATACTCGCATATCTCGAAAATACCTTCCAAAATATCTGTACATTCCTCAATAGCACGCTTCAGTCTGGACATCACTTCGCTATCTTCGCCATATACAACTCTGTTAGCCTCCAAAAGGTTTTCACTGTGAACCTTATTGTTCTTAATGATAGAGTTCCTTTTCAAAATGCAAGCAACAAAACATTTTCCTTGCAAAGACGATTGTGGGATTCTTTTTAAGAAATTCTCAACATCAACCATAGTTGCTTTTACTTGAAGAGCACATTCTGAAAGGTTTTTTCTAAACGGTTCCACTTCATCGTTCAGTTTGTTTATTTTCTCAAGGTGTTCCTGTTTTGACATCGGCTTAAATGACATTACCAGATAAAAGGCGGAGACGAACAACAAAAAAAGTATAATTGTGACGAAATTCGTGAAAGTTCTGATCATTTTGCTTTGCGATTCTGGCGGCCTTTTCGCTCCGCTACACTTCATTGTATGTTGTGCCCGATTACAATTTTTTGCATTAATTGCTCGTTAGCATGTTACGGCTATCAAAGTCGGGCCTGTGACGTGTTTTCTGAATATTGGATAGAGTTACACAATAAATACCGTAGCTTAAACACTATCGCTCGCGATCTAGATTCTTGCCTACTACAACTTTAATTGAATTAAAAAGTACAATTATAGCCATACAAAACTAGTTTTGTTTCCATCTGCTTCATCCAATTGTAGGTACACGGATGAAGCGTAATTTGTGTCATGATAACTCCTTACTGTCGAAAATATAAATTAATAATTGTGGAAAATTCAATTTCATGTAATTTCTTGTAGGAGTCCTTTAATTGCACAGTATTATTTATTTAACTTTCTAGTTTGTATAGAATATTTTTAGAAATAAAACAAAAGCCGACTTTTACTTGTTATTTTATAGGTTTATTAACTTTATAAAAGTTCTGTTAAAATTAAAATACGCCTGTTTATACTACTGCTGGTAGACCTACTGATATCGCCTTTGATCTTAAACTTGATTGATCTTAATCTTAAACTTCTTAAACTTGATTGTTTGTTTAAAACATTTTATTTTTAAAATATGCCATTTAAAAAAAGATTTTATGATTATCCTTTTAAAAAAGATTTTGACATTAAATGGGAATAAAATTTAATTGTTTTCGAACCACTATAATGTTAACTAAAACATTGAAAGTTCTTTTTTATATACACCTAAGTCTGTTTTTACACGGTAGATTGGTTCCAGAAGAAGCCGTGTAAAAAAAGACATTGATCTTATACAAAAATGGGTGATTTGTTCCTAATCTCTAAAACCTATTAAAATTAGAGAAAAACAAGAATTTTTAAGAACAAGAATTCATGTTTATTTTATTAAATCAAATATATAATGCTTATTTTCACAAGCATAGTAATTAATGATAAAAAAGATATGCACTCTAATCTTAAAAGTAATATAAATTAAATGTATGGCAAGTTCAGGAACTAAAAAACTATGTTGTGAACGAAAAGAATAGGTTATTCAATTTTTAAGGTAAAAAATAAAATAAAATAGAATAAGTGATAATCATAAATACAACAACATAAATTTAATTGCTGTCGTCATCAGTTACATATTCAATTTTCAAACCGTGTTATATCAAAACCGTGTACAAAAAGACCGTGTAAAAACAGACTTAGATGTAAAAAATATTTTAACGTTAAATTAACGTTTTCAATCGTAATTTTATATTCGCAACAAGTTATCATCATCAAGCTACATCATTTTCTAATGATTAAATTACCACCTGTACATTACTTATAGTGTAATAAAACAGTAATAAATGAACTCACGAATAAAAAAAGATTCGAAATCTTATTCTTTGGCCGAATGATAGTAATGACCTTTGCCTCCATGGTAATTATGAACATTACCCCTTTAATATATTAGTGACCATTCTGCGGGCATTTTCTAAAAACGAAAACTAAAATTAAGTCATTTGATTCTCTTGCATTCCAATGCAATCAAATGGAAAAATAATATGCTGCTGTTAAAGCTGTATGGACTATTGTTTCCTTTGTTAAATAAATGAACAGTCAGAACAAATAATGATAGATGAGATCTAAATGGTGCCAATAGAAAAAAATATTGCAATTGCTGTTTAATTTTTTAAACCAATTAAAATGAAAGGGAGTCTTGAAAAAATTAAATATGTAGTAATAAGTAAGCTTCTTAATTTATGCTCATTCATAAAAACACAATTGCGTCTCTGTTTGTGAAGGCTTCGAATAAAAGGCTCGGCTCCAAATACATGATAGGACAAACATATATATAACAGGACATATTCAGTGCCAGTTTCATTTGACGCTTTTCTCAAATATCGTAGGTTACACCACACTGTAGTAAATTAGAGGACATTTTTTAACTAACTGCTGTTGATCGCAGATGACCTTTACAGCGTTACCAGGGTTTTAAGGAGGCGAGCACCTTGCAGAGTCCTCAAGCCTTAAGGAGTGACAGGCATTACCTCCAGCAGACGTGTCCAGCTGTCTTTTATTCTTCAGGGCGCTCGATGAGGCGCCATGAGGAAGCGACAGATCTGAGGGTGCCTCTAAAGGCTCGGACCTCAGCTCAGGCGAGTCGTGTTGTGGAGGAGAGAAGCGCCCAGGTACGTCTTCACACCCTTGTCCGACGAGTGCGGTGTATTGGAAAATGTTTGTGCATGAAGTGTGTATGTAAGAGCACGTTTGCACTCGTAATCGGATTGTCCGGGCCATGGAGGACATTCCTTGGTCTGCGTAAGCAGGTCGGAGCGTTAGGGTCAGGAGAGTAGTCGGTTCCTCTTACAATGAGCGGATAGGAATGGTGGGGTGCTTTGCAAAAGTAACGCAGAGTTGTTTGTTTCAGAGATGACAGTCCTGTTGGGTATGGTGGGTCGGCCCTGCTCATCACTAGCTCTTTAACCTCTAATAGAATAATCCTGCCTAGCCTTGCCAACTCCTATATAGTAGCATTGTATTATTAAACATCCAAGCATGTGTACAAATGTGTGATTAGTTATCTGACAGCTTAACTTATCCAAGAAACTGGAAATGTAGGACATCTAGTAAATTGTTACCACTACATAAATAGCCCATTTCGATAAAATAAAAGACAATTATATATTCAGTTGTTTTATTTTTAAATTCACTTTCACACTTCAAAATATGATGCATATGGTTTTATTCAAAATTTTACTTTCTCGTTTACTTATTACGTATTATCTGTTAAGATATCATTTGTGAATAACTTGACAAGTCGTTGGTGATCGACTTACTTATAACCCAGTTGTTGTATTTACAAAATATTAATCTAACTCGACAATTTATTTATATTCATACATAGATTATGTAAGAATATTAATAAATTGCTGCAAAAAAGTAATTATAATTAAATGTACGTTTATAACTAAACTAAGCCTTGTCAACGTTATTTATACCTTGAACGGATATCAAATTAAATTCTCATTGAATCGAAATTTCGAAAAAATCAGGCTTAAGTATGCTGTTAAACAAATATAAATCAGTGTCTTATTTGTAATAGAAGCAAACATACATGACTATTTATAATATAAATAATTAAATGAACCAATATCAAATTTACTCATACTTCTTTTCAATAAGTTACCGACAGATGATTTTTTTACGAGGCGTTGAATTTTGACATATTATGTATGTGAAACATGTCGAAATGTAATGCCTCGTTAGCAAAATATAGTTGGCCATTAAAAATAGCATAAGACATGACATGACAAGTATTAAAGTCATTCAATAATATATTATATAAACAGATCATAATACGTAATATAACTTCAATCGTGATAGCTACTATATATATACAAGCTTGTAAGATACAAGGTCACCTTATATCTTGCAAGAGCAAACCAACTGAGGCGGTACAGGGAGCGAGAATTTTTGTAATGTTCGAGTTACTCACGTGCCATGTCACATATACCTCAAACATTAAAAAATTATTGCTTTGCTCTGTATTTTAACTTAGGGTTACTTATACCGAAATTATTATATTACAGGCCGAATTTAGAATTGTTTGAGATCTGTTACTTAAGCCTTGCAATATTAAAAGGAAAAAGTAAGTGGATTTCATACAAACGCACCGTATGCAGATTGTTTCATACAAACGCACCGTATGCACAATGCGCGGTTTCCTGCGCCGTACACGTTCTCATTTATTTACGTTAATTTATTAATTCATATCGATTAAGACCATAATAGTTTTTTTTTTAATTTAGAAACTTTTAGTTGTTAGTAAAACCGGAGATTATGTTTTTTGATTTCAGATATGAAACTATGACGATGATCATATCAATTGCCACAAAAAATATTTAACTGTAATAATATATTTATCGCGAGTCGCATACGACTAAAAGCGACTTATTAAAGCCCTTCATAGACTTGTGGTCCCAAAAGAGCCTCCCGCAGTCTTTCATCCACTCTCGAGGAGTTTGAAAATACTTCTATCGACTCCCGTGCTAAGGGAGTAGTTTTTAGACCTGATGTATTCCGCAGAGACTCTGTCCATCAAAATGATTCTACGTACTGTCAGACCCTCAACTAGAGTGTCGACAATATTCCAGCTAGTTGTTCTTAAATTAGGATGAATCCTTTGCAACAACCTCAAGACTCTACCCGTGTCCATACGGCTGACGTTGCGGGACTTCCAAGCCATTTTTACAGGCTTGGGTAAGTCCTTCGCGTCAACCACTCTGAGCATCACACCATTCACAGATTGGCCGTTGAAGGTGCAAAGCCAATTTGCTGAGCCCTCCCCATCACAAGTGATTTGAAGAGCTCCAGCAACGATGCCAACAACATTGATGATTGGTAAAGGATCCAATGTAGTCTCCAATCTATCCCATATAATACCTTGTATTGCTGCATATAACTCTTCTTCAATCATCGTAGCTGGGTAATCATCAGCAATAATGGCCAATTTATAAGAACCTGACTCTACCACGTATAAGTCTTGGGTTTCCATTTTTTTGGTCTTGTTTTCAATATGACCTTCATTGATTATGTCGCATGTCATTTTGGTTTGGTTTGCAGTGGCACCCACAGCCGCCTGCTTGCGTGAACGCCTCTTGGCCGCCCCGCTCTTTTTTTTCTTTTTGGAACCACCCTCGGCAGTTCCTCCGATTTGTTGCGCGCCAACTGGGCACTTCTCCAATGACGCTAACGTTTGCCCATGCCTCATACTCAGTGTGTCTGGTCCCTGTGGGTTCCAATACCCCAGGGCAGACCCCTGTTTAGAGTTATTCGACTGACAACAATCTGTTCCTTGCAGGATTGTCGAACATCCCTGTACGATCTGGCTTCTGCTTCCCACAGCCGTAACATTGTGCAAATTTTTGCCCCCCCCAGAGTACGTGGGGCAGCCTGAGTTAGAATCAGGGAGGGATTCTCCAACCATGTTGGTACCCTCCTGGGGTAAAAATCTTTTTAAATTTGCACTCATTTTTATTTAAAACACAATTTGAGAGTCGAGGTTGTTATCCCTCCAGGAGTGATAGGATAGTGTGATGGGAGGGAGTGGTATTAGTATAGGAAAGGGATCATGGGAGCCAGGAAACGGTTCCCTGATACACGGAATAATATAGTCAGGGAGGTCATTATTTGAAATTGAGGTTGACCACACCTCCTGGTGGTAGGAAAAAGGAAAGAAAAATAGAAAAAGGAAGAAAATGGGAAGTGATTTAAGACGAAAAATGAATTAAGTTAAGGATTTTTGGTGACAGGTTTTGCACGCATAAGTCTTTCTTCATGATAAGCGGTTTTTGTAGGCTATAAACAGACGCATGTAACCAATTCTACTCACGCAATGACTATCCTGTAAACATTGAAAGAATGGAAGTTGACAGCGTAGGAGACAAGTCTCCTTGCTTCCAACACCACGCTTTCTCAGTGAGCTCTGGAACCTTACTCACCGCAGGAACACAACAATAGCAAGTAATGTTATTTAGCTGCGATCTTCTGTAAGGTGGAGGTGCTTCCCCAGTCGGGCGCTCATAATTTATTAGAGTGGACAGTACCACTAGGCCCTACCTCTCTTGATTTTCACTAATTAATGAAGTATAAAAGCTGTTATATTCCCGATAGTGGAAGGAACGACTAGCTAATTTGAAGTTTGAATTATTGTCGCTTTGGCGGTAACTGTTAGCAATGATTTACGAAATTACTATACGAAATTTAATGTTTTATTATTAGTTTATACAACACTTAAAATATCATAAACTATCTCTATACCTACCTTGCCGTTATTCTATTCTATACAATCTAAACTAAAATTGTTAACATCATAATTTTGTGCACAGGCACCTAAGTGGTTTAATTTTTTTCTGCTGCATCAAGAAGTTTAAAAACACTTTTATCTACGCCGGCATTAAGACAGTAGCCTTTAGCTTTAATGTATGCTGCAGATATTTCATCCACGAACACAACCCTACGGACCGATAAGCTCTCTACTAGCGTATCCACAATTTTCCAAGACGTTGTTCGAAGATTAGGATGGATTCTCTGAAGCATATTCAAAACTCGCCCATTGTCAATTCGACTTATATTCTTAGATTTCCAAGCCATTTTTACTGGCTTCGGGAAGTTCTTTGTGTCAACAATTTTAATTTTAACATCTTCAATTATCAGACCGTCGAAAGAGTTCCGTAGCCATTCTACGGAGTGTTGACCTTCACAAAACAAATGAATAGCTCCTGAAACTATGGTCGCCATGTTAATAATAGGCAATGGATCTGGTGTATCTTCCAGTTTATCAAATATTATCCCTTGTATTGCGATATAATGCCGCTCCTCCATTGAGACAGCCGGATATTGTTCCGAAATAATAGACAACTTAATATTGCAAGGCGCTTCAGATTCAACTTGAATAATTTTAGGATTCTTTGGTTGACACTCTTTTACTTCTTCATTACATACTTGCCGTGGTCTTTTTAATTGATTAGAAATGCTATGTAAATCTTGTTTAGTTGGAAATTCTATAAAATCTGGTCTATTGCAATTTCTTTTTCCAGCACGTTCTCCTAAGTCGCACAATTGGGCCTCCGATAATCCGTGTCTAGAATGGGGAGTAGTTTCTAACAAAGATTGTGTAATTTTATTTCGTGGTTCTCCACACCAACTACGCTTAAGCGGGTGTGATCCAATTTCATAATTTTGGGTATATGAGATCATATCCGAATCGCAGAAATCATGCCGAACACTAGAGTTATGATAAAGCAAATTTTTGTCCCCCCCAGAATACGTGGGACAGCCCGAGACAAGCTCAGGAAGGGATTCTCCAGTGTAACTGGTACCCTCCTGGGGTAATTTATTTTTTAAATCTGCCATTTCATAATTTAATTGACAATTTTGAGGTTGTCATTCCTCGTGAATAAAGGACAGGAAAATAGCAGGAATTATAGGAAAGGTTTCAAGGGAAATCGCTTGTTGGGTGGAATATCTCAACA
This sequence comes from Acentria ephemerella, assembly GCA_943193645.1. Lineage (NCBI taxonomy): Eukaryota > Metazoa > Arthropoda > Insecta > Lepidoptera > Crambidae > Acentria > Acentria ephemerella. The sequence goes on from OW971894.1 coordinate 2,173,328, forward strand.
AGTTTAGCCCAACACGCTTGGCTACAGAGGTCACAGGGTCGATATTAATTGTGCAGTCCCTATTTAATAACCTCAGCATTGCCCAGGGTGTACGACCCATTAATTGGGTTCTCAATCGGACCTTAAAAGGTTTCTCCACCAAAAACGGCACTGCGGTTGATATATGCGGTTATATTCATGAAAAATAATTTTATTGAACTTTCAATGAATTTTAATAAAAATACTTCTATAATAGTGCTATTCTCGGCGGAGTACCGTATGAGCGCTAAGTTCATATATGCGGTATTCGCTGCGGATGACATGAAGAAAATAAATTTGTACCTAGAATTTAGTTTTAGAATCAAATGATCTTACAGAGCATTGTGTAAAATTTTCGTATTAATTTTTTTCAAATAAGGTTCAAATTTAAGAGTTTCAACAAGAGATGTTTAATGCAAGTCGGTGAATGATAATTTAGGAAAATATTAAAATTTTAGTTTAATTCCAACCGAAATTCAATACTACGAGAACCTGTTAGGAATAGTGGTAAAAATTTTCTTTTGTATATATAGGGGGATTAGTCTTTATTTTATTCCGATATACAGTTATTACAGAAATTGTTTTTTGTATTTTCACTAAATGGTGCGCATCAAACGTAAAACGTTTAGCGCTGAAGTTACCACACATACGAACCATACGTTTAAAACGGACCGATAGTGACGAGGACGTGCGTGATAGGACTTAGTGATAAATGTCTTTAGCACAATATTGCACCCTTGTGCGTACATTTATCATTTTACACCCCAATTAATTAGAACATATACTCATAATAACATTCAATAAAACAAAATTATAAAACACAAAATAAAAAAATTACATTGACTTATACAGTTTAAGTCCCACAACCCCAAAAAAATAATGGAAAACCATATGCAAGAAAAATCTGAAGCAAAAGCAGATTTTAATAATGTGGATACTCTGATGTGTCAGACTCCGGGAACAAATAAAAGGAAAGATGATTACGTAAAAAATTCTATAATGTTCTTTTAATGACCCTAGAAAAAAATACCGGAAATTTACCACAGACTGCACCAAAAGGTAAGAGAAACCAAGGATTACGAAACTTGCGAAGCTAAACCATTGGATTACAATCTTTCAAGGAATTGAGAAGTAAAAATACTTTTGTCGTAGTTAAATATAACAACCAATAATGTATATTCTGGTATGATCACTAATTCTGATTAATTTGGTTTTGAGGTCATGTAAGGTCTTAAGTCCCGGTGTGATCACAAATTAAAGATATCATTTATTACGAATGAAAAAATATCCTTGAAAGTAGGTAGGTGGTTGTTAACTCACAAAGAATTATTTCGAACAAATCGCATCAATTACTAGTAAGTTTGTATACAACCAAGGCGGCAGCGCCAATGGCGGTGTCTTCACGCTCAAGGCGTCTATCTACGGTATCTGAAATAACTTCAACATCTACGGAAGCTTTTGAAAAAATATCATTAGACATCGTAGGACCGTTACCTATTACTGAAGATGTAAATAAATATATATTAACGTTACAAGATGATTTAACAAAGTACTCACAAGCTTATGCTTTACAAAATCATGGTGCTGAAACAATAGCAGATTGTTTCGTTAGAAATTTCATATGTAAATTTGGAAGTCCAAAAATTCTTTTAACGGATCAAGGTGCAGATTTTACTTCAAACCTTATGAAACGTGTCTCAAAGTTATTTAAAATTAGGAAAATAAATACAAGCGCTTATCATCCTCAATCAAACGGTGTGTTAGAAAGAAGTCACAGTACTTTAGCTGACTATTTAAAACATTATGTAAATGAAAAACAGTCTGACTGGGATAAATGGTTCGATTTTGCTGTTTTCATATAATACACGCGTTCATTCATCAACTAACTTCACACCTCATGAACTTATATTTGGCGTAGAATCTTCTCTTCCTAGTTCTATTACTACAGCACCACAGTTTAAGTATAGTTATGATAATTATTTAGATGAATTAATTTTAAAATTACAAAAGTCAAGACAAATTGCTAAAGATAAGTTAGTTAAGTCTAAAGAAACAAACGTATTTATGATAAGAAAAGTAAAAATGTAAAATTCTATGAAGGAGATTTAGTGCATCTTAGTAATGAACAACGTAAGTTAGGCAAATCAAAGAAATTATCATCTTATTGGTTAGGACCATATAAAATAGTTAATGTTAATTAAGCTGTAAATGTTACTTTATTAATTAAAAATAAGAAAGTAAAAGTACATATAAACAGACTGAAACATGCGGTCGAATAAATTGTTTCAGAATGAAAAACTACGTGTATCTTCTGGTTTTAACCACAATGCTCATCCCTGAATTAAGCGCAAGTATGTATAATAAGTGAAGTAGGTAAATCAGGAATATACTTTGAACATATTGGCAAAAAAAAAATCATATGTAAATAGAAGATTTGATTTAGTTGATAAAACTTTTTCTCTATAAGCTCAACAAGTTATCTATGTGTCAAACTTCCATGATTATTTTAGAACAAGTAATACCTCAAATGCATAAACAGAATCATGTACTAAAAGAATTAACGGGTCAATATCAACCTCGAGTGAAAAGGTCTTATTTAGACAGAGTCGGAAATATATTTAAAATGTTATTTGGAACATTAGACTCAGAAGATGCTAAAAAATATGATGAAGAAATTGAAAAGTTAAGTGATAATAAACATGAAATACTATCGTTATTAAAAACACAGTCTAATATAATTAAAACTACAATAACTAATTTCAATAATAGCATCAATAATTTGGTAAAAGATGAAAACATATTCAATAAAAATCTAGAATTATTATCTTCTCATACTAAAAACGTATCAATTAAATTTTTTGACCTTTCATTAAAACAAGATGTGGACGAACATTTAACATTATTAACTTTGATAACAACAGAAGTAGAAAATGAAATCTCAACTATAATTAATACTATATTGTTTGCTAGAAATAATGGAATTCATCCATCAATTATTACCCCAGAACAATTTGTTAATGAACTTAAGAAAACAGTAGCATACTTACCTTCTCAAACTAAATATCCTGTTGAATTAAATGAATAATAAACTTGTTTTTGTAATTAAAATACCTCTAATAACACAGACTGATTATGACTTGTACAATGTTGTTCCAGGACCAATTCAAAATAATGACAATGATTTTATCTTTATATTGCAACTTTAAAATTTTTATGATATCTAGTAATAAATTACATTATGCTAATATAGAAGATTTGTCAACATGTAAACGTATTTCAGATAGATTTATATGTAAATTAGATACGCCTTTATACTCTGTACATGGTAATAAAATTTGTGAAACTGAACTAATGTTTACTAATGTTAAGGATGATATTCGAACAAGTGTTGAAAGATAGACGTATAAACTAGCACCTTTTCGCGAGATTTTCCAAGAGATCGTTGACAATTTGAAAAAATATTACAACGTTGGCCACGATGACTAAAAGTTTGAGAAGACTCGTGGTCGTTGCCCATTCAGGCCATATATAATAATTGCTCAATGATTATGGACTGACAGCACTCAGAACTTTGAGGAAGTATAAAGCTTAAATCCACCTATTTTTACGGCAACTAAGGACCGAGAAATTCACAGCTCCCTTTTTGTGTTTCAGAAAAACTGTAATGTCCCAAAAAAGACTTCTAAATGCAATGACGACAAGAAAATTTCTGAAGAATACATAAAGCCGGAAACGATTATGGACTGCAACAGAACAAAATGTGGTGTCGATGTTGTAGATGAGTTGTGTGCTGCCTATTCAGTGTCACGGGCAACCAAAAGATGGCCATTAGTACTCTTTTATGGTCTTCTGAACGTCAGTGGCATCAATTCGTACGTTATATTGAAAGCAAATAAAGAACAGCGGAGTGTTTATGGTCTAGAGGAGAATTGCCTTGAAAGATCCCGCTTTGATTCTTATGATGCCGCAGATAAAAAAGCGATCATAGTTACCTAATTTGTCATCATGTATAAAAACTAAAATAATGTTTCTGGTCAGTGACCACTCGAATGACGAAAACGAATCCGGCAACGCCAACTCATCCAGGTTGCGACCGCCCGTATCTGCTTCTCGCTGTGCTGATTGTGAACGGAAGAAGGATCGGAATAAGAAGATGGTTTGCGAATTGTGCTTTAAAAAGATATGCCGCGAGCATACAACCCCAATATGCGAGGATTGCTATGATAAAGTGAAGTATTTTCGTTTTTAGCAAGATATTTGAAACAGTTTCGTTTAGTGTTGATTATCTAAATGTTCACTCAGTATAAAGGTATCATTATTTTCATCTCATAAATGAATGTTCTTAGTTGGTTCATTTTTTATACTAATGACTATAACTTCGCATAGTATTTACTGTTTATTTTGAAAGTAAATTCTGAATTTGTAATTGTAGTGTATGTTACTTTCTTTGATTGTGAATTGAATTTATCGAGATTTGCTTTTTACTGTATTTCTGTTATTGTTTGATTGGCGTATTTTTTGGAATTGAAATTTTGTTCTATTTGTTGGTTTTTTTCGATTTTGCATTATATTTCGTTTATTGCTGTTTATATTTGTATTTTAAAAGATGTCTGCCTTTTATTTCGTTAATTTATTTTTAGAATACAGATTTTTTTTTGTGATTTTCTTCATTTTAATTTTAATTAAGATACATTTTTTTCTAGTTTTCTTCAGCTTTCATCTGTTACTTTTTTTACTGCCTTTTTTGTGGTTTGTCATTAATCATACAAAGATCTAGACGATTAGCTTAGACAAACTAACCATATTTACTCCTGATTGTGATTTGTTTGTATTATTTTTTACTTTAACAAAACATTTTCATAACTGGGTTAAAGACAAATTAATAGGTAAACTAGCCACTAATTCAGAGGTTGGACTGGACAATGCCTCGTACCATAGTGGTTGATAAAATACCTTCAATGCTTAAAAAAAGAGTCACGAATATTGGTTACGCAAAAATAATGTGGATTTTACACCATTAAACCGAACTCCTTCCTTTAATAAAATCAACTCTGTCAGAAAAAAATTACACCACAGACGAAATTGGCTGAATTGGAATTGTAAACCTTTTTAGCACAATCATTTAAATGAAAGTTTCGGAGAATCGGATTTTTCGTCACTTATAATTTACAAATACAACATTCTGTATTGGAATGTGCTCGTTATTTGTGTTATCTTTCGTTATTTCTCGTTGTTATGAAATAGTTAAAGAAATTAGGTTTATTGTTAAGTTTCATTTCGCGATCACAGCGGGGCTAACACTACGTTATTTTGTATCGACGTTGAACACGTTATTTGAACTGACGAAAAAAGTTTTTACGGCACTATTGTTGCTAATTTTAAATTGCTCTTCGTAATAGTAAGTCATTATTTTCTGATATTTTCTATTAATGAGCAAGTCTTAAAATGTTATAATACAAATATAGGAATTTTGAGAAATCATTAATACGAATGATTTCATTCTCTGTCTAGTTTCATAAATATTAACTACAACCAGCTGTAAAATAATCCGAAAATGCAAAAATTTACTGTTTCACTCAAAACAATATAACTACGCGTTTTATTAATATGGAACAGACATTATTTTTAAACCAATTGTTCAATAAAAAAAAAGATAATGGCATTTATCGTACAACAAAAAAAGAGATTTTGCATACAAAAAATGTTTTTTTTACATTTAATATAAGACATATTAATCCAATAATCTTTGCACAGTCTTGTCAAAAATTTATATGGATTTACATATTTAAAAAAACGGTGAAGATATGCCACAATTTTTTTTTATTGTTTTTGTAATAACTGATATTATATACCGGACTCACATTAAACGTAATCAATAATTAATGCCCAGTTGCATGTACATTTGGCAATTGGCAATGTCCAAGCATGTGACGTCATTTAGAGCATTTATCTATAGTAACTTTTGGAGACTTGGCAGCCTCTATAATATCTATGTATCTTTGAAATTATTGACTACAGACACACCTGCTTCTGCAACACATTTAAATTTTTACCAAACTATTTGTAGGATAGGACTAAATATCAAATATCTTATTGCCACTCATAAGTCTATTTTGACACTGACATATGAAAATTACAGTAAAGATTTTCAATATCCAACCTTATATATGTTTAGAAAAGTCACCACTAAGTATGAAATCAGTTTTTCATATAGCAACCAGTCCGTTTATATAGCGTTCACTAGACAGCGACGCATTTATCGCCAATATCATTGTTTTCCACGTTTTCCCGGCGGTTTCTGAAGCTGGAACGCTGAGGTGGCCTCGTTGGTTGGAAGTCCTGATGTGTTGAATGAAGTGTTGAGTGTCGGCTGGGGTGTCGGCTGCCAGCCCGGACCTAGCACAGTTAACCTAGTTTTACTTCAATTGTTAACATATACACTTAGTTGCGCTCCATTGACTAATGCTGGGCTTCATTAATCTATCCATAGATGGTTTTGCTTGCGAGGGGTTGAATTTTGACGTATTACGAGGATAGCTCGTTGGAAAAATTTTGTTCGAGCTTAATAATCAACACAAAGGAATGGTTCACCTTTTGCTTAGTCTTATTTTGTGTTAAGTCTATATTAAATAAATGAAATACCACCTACCACTTGCATCGGCAGCAGGAAATGGAGATAAATTACTCCCCATATAAGTAAAAGGTGTTGGTCCAGCCAACTGTTGAATATTTCCTGCAAAATATATGAAATATTAATTATACAGTCATTATTTTAATTTTATGCCTACTACTTTAGTAGTGAAGGTACACTTCTTTCTTTCTGTAACTATTCATAAAATAACGTGCGTTTAAAAACCAACTAATAATAAACTAATATTTCCGTGTCAACAGAATCAAACCTTTCCGTGAATCACACAATTATGAAGACTCACATTGTTAATGGGAAGCAAGCTTATTTCATTAAGTCATATACATTATGAGACCCCAATTTATTTTAAATTAAAATTTTATATCTATGAGAATTACTCTATGAGTTACAAAAATGTGCGCTTTTTCTAGAAACATATGATCAAAAAGCCTAAGTAAGGTCATTGACTTCCATGCAGCGCAGCAGGCAGCGGTTTGAACCCCGCCACGTACATGTTTTCAAATTTTAGATCAAATGTATATTTCACGATTTTACGGTGTAAGAAAACGTGAAACCTTAACACACCTGTGAAGAAATTCTTGTTGTGTAAAGTCTAGAAACCCGCACTTGGCTAGGGTGGTTGACTAAGGCCTAATCGCCCTTATTAAGGCTATGCTCGAGCCCCTCGGTTGGGATGTATATGAGCTGTTGATCATGATGGTGAAGATTCAAACAAGCATGCACATAATTATTGTATTTACGTAAAATATTAATATATTATTTTGAGAAGTTACGTCAAATTTTGATAAAGTTTAGGAACTTTCAAATTGTATAAGAGAATTCTTCATCAATCATCAACAGATATACTACGGCCTATACTGACATCACGCGCGACGTACACTTGTACATTCGCTTATTTTCTTTACTAAAAATTATTGTAAAAACCTAATTATATGTCGTTAAACTCCGTGTTATTTAAACACAACCCTGGTAGCCGAAGTTACACAATATCATATCTCCGTGGTGGCCCGATGCGGGTTGATGGGTGAAAACGGGTGCTGTTATAACCTAGATAAATGTAGGAGCTCGAGATTTAAAACATTGACCTATCCAAGAATCAGCCATAGTTGAAGATTACTTTGTTTTTGTAATCGGATTCAGAGCGCACGAGCTCATCAAATATAACATTAGGTGTAATCAATTACCTAAAGCCGCCTTGGGGTCCGAAAGTACAGCACTACCGATATTGAGGTCAGACATGTTGCTAGCTTTCAACTTCTTACGCGAACACTCCGCGTCCTTCAGGATCTGGTCCAGGCTTGTACTAGCTGTACAACAAAATTAACAAATACAATACGACAAATTCGACGTTTAGAAATATAACCTAAATATAAATCAATTATATATTGAGGCAGAAATTAAACCCACAACCTCAAATAATACATGTAACAGTTCTGTGTTAGCAGATGACTACCTCACATTGTATTAACACGATATTTGACACACAAAAATTTTATACATATCATGATATAGACACATTACTCAATATTCAACTTACACACACTTGCACACACACCCACACAAATAATCATTAAAGTAATAGAATAATTTTTCATCAGGAAATCAAGGCCTCAATTTGATAAACAATTTTAATCTTAGGAATAACTATGACAAGTTGACAGTTAATCATTTATAAACGTGCCCAGCTGTCTAAAATTGGACAAATAATATCTGAGTTCTCAGTTGAAGGGACTTGAATAGTATATCACATCTCAATTGATAATAAACTTAATATTTCAGTCAACTCACTACATTTTATGTTTGTATTCTAGTAGAACTTCGACATAGATAAAAATAAAAGTACTTACATGTAGGAATATCGAAAACGTTTGTTGGATCCTTCAATATATACTTCCGAAGATTAAGATATTGTTCTTTTTGCGCCTCCACTTGAGTATGTACTGCTTGTAGCCTTCCCGCTAACGCCACTAGGGACTCGTGCATTCTTCTGATACCCAAAGTAAGTTCTGGTGGGAATAATGTTGAAAATTAAATAATAACACGAAAATATGGTATTAAAATAATAAAAAATAAGAATTCTGCACACTATACTATCATGAGGATATTTTAAAATGGGGGAATTTAATATTTTTACTTTCCTCCAGCACTTCACATTTAACAACTGTACAATCATGAATTCGATTTAAAAAGTTACATTCTGTCTCGATTAAACATCCCTAAATAAATTGAGACAGATGGATTATTTTGCTAGTTACGAATAATATTGCTACATAATCATAAGTATGATGATTGGACGGTATATATATAAATTCAATTTTTTTTACCACAATTTTTTAAGAGTGAATATAATTCTCAATTTGTATGAATCTAAATAAAAAGCTAAATGACAGTTGTTGATTTTATTTTTAAAGAAAGCACAGCAAACGACTCGACATAACTTGTTGGTAAATTGTAGATTGCACTGCCCCAGACAAATAAAAAAGAGCCTATTTGCGACTCTAAAAAAACTCATGTTAAGCAATAGGTGCTGGAAGGAATTTCAAGGCCTGGTTGTGTAACAGAAAAAAAAGTCATTAAATTTATTAGTGCCTGAAGTTGAAAGGTTTTCTATATACAGGGAAATAAAATACTATATGTAAAAACTTTATAACTGTTGAAAATATATAGTATTTAAAGACGAATCATTCTTTTTGAAGCGATTCATCCAAGTCATTTGTAGATGAGAAAGTAATGAGTTAGCAGCTTATAACTTGGTCCACAACCAAAGATTTTGCACATTGTCATTGGACGACGAGTCGTGCCCTCGCATTGCTTGCGAGTCTTACGACCTGACAGAAGAATTAATTTGGTTGAATGCGGGTATTATTATTAATTATTGTAAAAAACGGTATCGGAAATAAACAACTTAACGTACTTAAAACAAAGTACAAAACTTTTTTTAAGTTTTAAGTTTTCGTGTGAGTAAAACTAAAATGATTCAATGCAATTAAATATTATTAAACCGAAACAAAAATGTGAATGCTATACCTTGTTCAGTAAGTAGTTTAGGCGATGACTGCATCTGTTTGTCAGCCACTTCCATCTGCCTCCTAAACGTGATCAGCTGTTGCTCAAGCTCCGATATCAGCTCCTTCACGTAAGACGGCGGTGCAACACCCTCCAATTCCATGACTAAAAACCAAATCAAGGTGCAATACGTGGAAACAAAACTATGTTAAATCCAATCACGATGTCTAAATTTAAGTTGCAAGTTCTAGCACCAGGTTAAGTTTATTGAACTGTTTATTGCATCAAATATAATTAAGAATGAAAGCATTGGATTTGAATAGGTTCAAATCTCCCTTAGATTTGAACCTATTCAAATCCACTGCTCACTCGATGGACAATAAAACATCGCATAAGTAAATAACAACACAACATATATATACATGTATACTACTGTATATATCATCATCTATATACGTCCCAAGCACAGATTTCCTTCGTGGGCCAAACACAAAGAGTTTTGGGATATAACACTATCACGCTGGTTGAGAGCGACTTGGTGGGTAGACGTGGTTGCCATAACAACCGGGAGCAACGTCTTAACGTGTTAAGCTCGAGATAACCAATATGATTGATGCATCCAGGGACCAACCATGGCGAAAGTTGCTTTTTTTCTTTATCGAAACCACAGCGTTTGAACCACTACGCCTAAATAGCTACTGTATACAATAATTTTTATTTATATTCGATGCAATAGTCTGTTACAAACGTTAATTTAGAGGATAATTTGATCCTGACAGAGACAGAGAGGAGACAGAGTTCCTGAGTTCCTTATTTCAGAGAAATAATTCTGTCAGGAACTGAATTAATGTCTACTGTAAGTTTGTGTGTACAAATACAACAGTCTTATTTCCTATGCATTCATAATTTTTTTATAACTTTTGAGTATTCTGTGATAAAACGAAAAACATCATAAGTGTACACAAATGTAAAAAAGTAAAGACTCAAAGAAATATACATTAAATAATGAATTTGAAATGTTATTAATTAGTTTCATAATTTCATTTAAATCATAGACCAACCAATTAAACAAATGTATAGTACCATTAGTACTAGTGGTACTTATATGCACAGATACTAGCGGAACTAAGCGGTATCCGATTCATTTGTAACAGTACCAAAATTACCAGTAATTATTGTACTACTGGTCCAGAACTGGTACAGTCTTACCCTAATAAAATGTACCTATATAGCTAGACGCTCATTATAATTATAATCGAGAAAGTTTAAAATGTATAGTGAAGATGTATGAGGTTGCACACACCAGCGTTGGTGTCCCTGGCGACGGCTTCGGCGGCCGCGAGCGCGGCGGCGGCGGCCGAGCGCAGCCGGCGGGAGTGCGCCCGCGCGCGGCTCACCTCGCCGCTGAACGACAGCGCTACACGTAACGTCGCCTCCGCATCGCGCGCTACCTACGTACAACACAACGCTTGTAATCACTGATGATTTTCACGACCGAACGGCCGAGTGGTCAGTAAACGAATATTTCTTCTTAGCACGTAGTTTTTAGTGTTATAATTATATATAAAATATGCATATAAATTATAATACAATACGACAGATCTTTGCTCACAGGGCTGGTGTGCCAGGGTCTCTTTAATTCTAATGTTATTTAACATAAAGAAATATTGTTATTACTTTGTATAAAGGCTTGATGGAGATTCTCATGACATCAGAACTTAAGGACTTCTGTTTCTTGACAAACTCTTTGAATGAGTCTATGGTTGTTGATACTTCGTTAGGTAGCTTCTGCTGCTTCGGAGGTTCCGCTGAAACAAGTATTTTATTTAAATTAAATGAAGAAAAGGATTTTTTCGTTTATTTCTTTGCTGGTAGAAAACTAATTATTGTGTTAAGTTCGCCTGTTATCATGACCTTTATTGTGTAAAATTTTTACTTGTATAATTATGTGTGTACAATAAAGAATTTTTAATAATACCTACTTACAGAAGTCTTCTTTTTTTCAACAACGGTTTTAATAGAATTGTTTATATATGAAGGGGAAAATATTTACATTTCAAATATTTCAATGATTTACAAAAATTAACTTCTAGGTTATATTGTTTCATTTATTTTATTGAAGTTTTAATTTGAGTATTGTTATTATATACTTTGCAATTTTTAGTTCTTTTTAAATTAATAATTATTTAAATTCAAATGTTGCTTGTACAGAAAAAGTGAGAATAAATTTTTAGATGATAAATATCACTTATCTCAAACACTCGCATGTCTCGAGATTGAACTGCATTTTATATTCACTTTAATTCTTCTATTAATAATTTATCTATTTTCTATAAATTTACCTTTGACATCTGCTGTGTTTCCCACTCCAATTCCACTAGGTGCTAAACCACCTAAACCTAGGCTCGGGGTTACTGTGAACAAAATAATTAACTTTAGTATAAGAAGGGACAGAATCATCTTCAACAGCAAATAATGTGTCTTACACATTACTAGACATTACATTACATTGTTAGACATAGTTCTTCCTAGAAGTAAGAAAATTACGAGGATTTCCTCGAGCTCATTGTCGGTTTGGTTGCAATAGAAGACCAGACTAATGTTACATAGTTTGCAAACTTACATATTCTGATGGTACCATATGTACCAAATTATTTCTCCAAATAAAAGGTACGCGAATAAGTATTTACATTGTTACTCCTTATTTTGAGATACGCGAAAAATAATATTACTTTCACCATTAAAATAATTTCTTTGCATGTGCTAGTACCGTTGTTATTGTCATGAGACCTCAATATTGTAAGCGATTAGTACCTTACTTAAAATTAATGGACATAATATTTTTTAACTAAACTTACAAAAAGAAAAGTATTAAAAGTATATTAGGTTTCACCATTTACCAGACCATTGCTCGTTTTCGAATAAACCAAAAAATATATTTCAGTATTTACCCAATACCATGGGAAGGTGAAAACAGCTCACGAAATAAAAGTTTTTTCAATGAATGAATGCTGGGCCTCCTAAATAGCATTTTCTGCGAAAATGGTACATTTTCGTTATAGTTACCTGACGAAGAAAGAAGAGTGCTGGTAACATTGGTCGTTCCTAATTTAGCACCTGAAAATTACATTTATTTATACTTTCGTAACGATATAACTGCGCTAACGTCCGTCCTACTTTGTGTAGACATTGTACAAAATGGCGCCGAAATATAATACAGCTGCGTTAAGCGAGATGCATTAATAAAAAGGTCAACGTGATCCACTATTGGCTGAAATAAATTTAAAAAAAACAAAAAAGCGTCACATATGGAATCAGTCTAGTGTCACATAAAACTTCAAATAATATGTATTTTACAGATGGACGCAAAAAACATACATTATAAATTTTTCAAGAGATTTTTATAAAATCTCAAACTATCAAAAATCAGTAATCAGTAGCAAAAATGGATCAAAGTATACTAGATTAGAATTTTAAAATATCTTTTATTCCAAGCAGAACTAGTGCTAAAGTTTTGGTACTTAGTGTTTTTTATTAATGCACTAACAATTGTGTACTTGGTAACTAACCTGTTGTAGGATTTTTGTCTATCTTAAAACCGAATATTAAAAACAGATGACATTTTTAGGCATATCTTTCTTCTCTTTTATATAAGCATAGGTAAACCTTGCGAAGAGACATGTAAGCTATGATATCTGATTAATAGATATTTTATTAATAGATAATAAAAATAGGTATTCCTCCTTGGTACTAAGAGTAGAATTGACTTAGATGTATAGAAAAAAAATTCTATATAAAGTCTATAGGGCATTAGTTAACAATTTTTTTAATTTTACTCATTTCGCTCACCACAGGATGGAGTGATCGTTTTATAGCATTCTCGGCTGGGACTTTTAAATGAGTATCCTTTGTTGTTAGTATCACACAAAATCGGGCTTAACTCAAACCGTGGTCTAGGCTTGTTCTCCATATCTAATGATGGCAATATTTGGAACGTCTGTGTTATTGGAATGAAAGGACCAGCATAGGGAGAGCTTTGATAGGGTTGCATGTTACTGGAAAGAAGAAGTGAGGGTTATTTGAGGTGTCTTTGCATATTGTGATTTATTTCCACACATTTTCAGTGTCAATATGTAACCAAAAAATACCTGTAATATGAAGTTATACGATTGACAAAAGAATGCAACTATGATTCACTAGATAAAATTAATCTAGTGAATCATAGTTGCCATCTCTTTTAAACACAAACATAAAACTGCAAAGTTACTAGTATTCAGAAATGAACATACCAAAAGAGTTATTTGTATTAGTAGCAGCTGTAGTGGCTCCAAATAAACCCAATCCAGAGCTCTGAGTAGTTGTGGCTCCAAATCCAATTCCTCCTAATCCTCCAAGGCCGGAGCTTGTTGTCGCTGTTGCCGGAGCACCAAATGAAAGACCTGGGGGAAGTGGAAATAAGAGCAGATATTGCAGTGTTCGATACAAATGGCACCATCAGGATATGTAAATTAAACATTATATCACACTGCCAATGTTGCTCAAAAGTGTTATACTTAATGATACTGATGATTAAAATATATGCTAGAATACTTTAACTGCTATATATAATTATTATGGATGGAAATCTTGGCAGCTTTTAGGTGACGTGATATTAAATTCACCAAGTCAATTAGTATATTATCATCATTATCGTAAGCCAAGATATTATGATGACTCAAAACTGTATTAACAGAAGGCTGTACACATAGTCCTATGTAGCCTAAGTCTCAAGTGATTTATGAAATACTTTTCTTAGGATTTTAAATTTCTTAATAATTATACCACTTTGCAGTCATACGTTTTTAATCTTTTTTGTTTATTATAACATGAAGTTGAGCACAATATTTCTATAACACAATATATATTATTTTTACAAATTAAAAAATAGTAATTAAGAGCCTCAAATTATATCTACTTGAATTATCAAACACAGTTTCCACATATATTTGATTAGCCTATATAAATGGGGAAAAAGATACACATGTTCATGAAATACAACAATATAAAAAATAGATTGCAACACTATTTTAATTTCACTTTTCAAATGAAGGTAACTTTTAATAAATTCTTATGATACTAGTAAACTTTATAAGTTTATATTTTCAAGAATTTCACAAAAAAAATTGTAGTTTTAAAAGTTTCTTTAATTTTGTTGCTTTGTTTTTGTCAAACCATACTCAATGTACAATCAATACCAAAGCATACAATAAAAACCTTGTAAACCATACCTAACAAATTGCACAAATTTCATCCTATCTTATATTTCTAAAATAATACTTCAGTTTTGATTCATTAAAAATAACTAAGTTATTTGTTACTTCGAAGCTAAAAACAATACCTTATCATAGTTTGGTATTTATCATATACCAGCTATCAAAAAAATTAATATTATAAAGAATTTATTTGCTTAATATACACATTTATTATTACAGTACAAGTTTATTATTACACAACAACTAAATGATACAAGACACAAAAATGTATAACTAAAACAATGTCTTACCTGTACCAGGTGTTGATGTACTGGCACCAAAGTTGAGGCCTCCAGTTGGCAGCGATGAACCAAATGCTGGAGTGGTTGTGGTCCCAAAAGCAGGCGCTGAACTTGTTGCACCAAATGCTGGTGTTGTGGTGGATCCTGCATAATTAGTACATTGCAACAGTTATTGTCATAGTAAATTTTGTAATCTCCTGCAAAACCTCCATACAAGCCAGGAAAAACAGATGAAACAAATGCAAAATACATTCATTGGAATAATCCAAGGCTGCCTCTCATAGCTTTTGTAAATAGCTTAATCTTAGCAGCACCAAAGTACAGATTGGCACATATTTACAAAGGATTAAGTTAGTGATTTAAAATTTTAAAATTTATTTTAAAAATTATTAAAAATTAAATCATTATCAGTTATTTTTTAAATCATGATTTAAAATTTTACAAAACTAGCATGCAGATAGACTGAACACAATTTAAGGACCAAATTTTACATACAAAACCCTTAATTCATGAAAGTAAATATTTTAATTCTACTCTTTAAGTTAGAGGCATTGATGGGTTCAGATAGACCAACATTAAAATACAACCATGAGAACACAACTATACACAACCATATCAGAAAATGAACAAGAAATGAGTCCAATGTTACCAAATTCTTTTAGGTGTAGCACTAGCAGATCACAGATATAGTTTAACATACCAAAAGCTGGAGCAGATGACACCCCAAAAGTCGGCGCTGTAGAAGTAGCACCAAACGCCGGCGTTGTCGACGTTCCAAAGCCAGGTAGAGAACCGAAAGCTGGAGTAGTGGAAGCTCCGAACGTTGGAGCCGCAGAAGTAGCACCAAATGTCGGTGCAGTTGACCCGAAGGCAGGAGTTGTAGTAGACCCGAAAGCAGGAGTTCCCCCGAAAGCTGGAGTCGTATTACCAAATGTAGATGCAGACGTTGCTGGCGTACTAAAGAGACCGGTAGACGGCTGTGAGGTGGCTGTCAAACCAAATCCAGGCGTTGCAGGCCTAAAAACAATAGACATTTAGAGGTTATATTTTCGTTTCTTTTACTGTCAAAAATTTAGATCCGAGAAAAAAGTTTCTATTGCTTCATATTTGTCTAAAAAGGTTAAAACACAAGAGTTTGTTCTATATCAAAGACACACTACAATTAACTATCTAAAAAGTAACATACTTTGCCGCTCCAAAGTTAAAACCTCCTCCAAGTCCTGTGGTAGCTGGGGCACTCGACGGCGTCCCAAACGAAAAAGACATATTGATAATTGTTATAATATCATAAATATCTAACACTAAGTTTATTAATTATTAAAATAAACTTGATTTTGATACCAAGATCACCAAACCCACAGATAACGCCGAATTAAACTGAAGAAACGGCCGCCATGTCATTTCGATTTGAAATAAATAGGGATGTGAAACGGTAATCATATAATACTTTGCGAATTCTTATATTCGAACGATTACACAGTGACCTTATATCCCAAGAGAAAAGAAAAAAATTATCTTAAAATTACATTTAGTTTTAATAAAATTAAATCTAATTTTAAGGTCTTTTCACCATTGTATCGAATATAATAAATGTCCATCGTCATTATAATTCGTTAAAATACGAAACTGTTTATAGAGAAGGAAATGGGATTAAAATCCCGTACAATACTTTTACTTTAGGAAGACAATGTCAATGTCATTGAAAACTATTTTCGGAAACTTTTTGTTACGACTTTTTTATTTTCATTGGAGGTTGTTTTGATTTAGATTTAAATGTATTTTTGAAGTTTGTTGACGTAGTGTTAAATTTTCACAAGTTTGTTGATAGAACAACAACATTTCGTTCTCTCCGCTAATAAATAAATCAGCATTGTACGATTTGTTCATAAAAAAAATCCGCAGCATTGTTTACAACGTGTTCCTTTCGCTGTGATAATAATTATTAATTATGAATCATCTTAGTTGCGGTGGTCACCTTTTGAGTTCCTGCAGAATAATATATAAAACAACCTCAGTTAATGCTGGTATCCCGTTCATAATGCATGCATACCCAAAAAAACCCTACCAAATATATGAAAAACCGGCGTCAATGTTAGTGGATGATTTATTTAATGGATTGATCACTGGAAATTTACGAGCAGAATCATCAATTACAAAAGTTGTCCAAAATACCAATTGCACTTTTCTATAACTGAATTAAAAAGTATATCCCTCATAAGATCTATTTATTCAAAAGCCATTTTCCCATTTACTCCGCATTTCTTATTTTTCCTTCACTTTAGGAATGCTTAAGACCTTTATTATGTGTGGGCACCGCCACCTATTGAAGTAGATTAAGCAACCACGTAAATACAGAGAAGTTGTGTTTTCTGTTTATATAAAGTATTAAGATTTTATCATAGGTGGCGCTGTTTTCAAATTGTTTAAAATTTTATAGTTGAAATAAAGATGCAATGTACAACCTACGTAATATCTAGTGTTTACTTGTTGTAGGAAAGTTTGTTTAAGAAAAATTATGAATCAAAATTAAGCATCATTTAGTGCTTGTGTTATGGTTACTTAATAATAAATATAGATAGTAATATATTAATATCAGAAATATACTAAAGAATATGAGGGTATAGTATTATTCGCCGCTTTTAAAGGAACCCATGTTGTAAGATAACTGTAACTTGTTCTTTACCTTCTTAAATAAATTTAAAAAAATGGAATATTTTTTGAAATACTTTGGCAGGTAGGTCGGTAAACGGATTTCTCCACGAAAAAAAATTTGATATCAGAAAAGAGAACCTTTATTCCGGTATTTTTTGTTTATATATTTTTTCAACACTGGCTTCGAAACAGTGTTATTTTTCCATACCATTCCACCATACTCAATATTTCACCAGTAAAAATCTGTATTTTAATACCACTCAATAAGGTGTAAAGCAGATAGAACCAACTAACCTATTCTCATCATAGGAATATTACGTAAGCAGCATTAATCTTGTGTTACAAGACTGCCATCTTCGTTTGGATAGCTATTTATCTAGGTGCTTGTTCAGGAGATTGACAATTTTTTAGTAACCTGCGTTATAATCCGTGGAACCTCGATGTCTGATTTGTATGCTTGACAGGTTAAAATTTATGTGGAAATACTACGAAATTTAACCTTTTGACCTCGAAGTTTAAGGCTTAGGCTTACAAAGCCTTGTGGTTATTTCGGAATCTATACTTATTATCATTGTACCAATTAATTAATCTTTACGTGTTGCATTATCTCATACGACAACGCACCACGTAAAGTATTTATTTATCTCAACACTGTTTCAACAGCAATTTTCTACACACACAGAATATAATGCAATTACCCAGACACAGGCCAATTAAAGAAACACATTATACTTTCCAAAAAATCATCAGGAAGCCAAGAAGGCTTCTAAATAAATTATTATAAGAAGGAATATAAATTATTTCATTTATTCACAATGATAAACACACTCATACTGAAAATTAAAAGATGGAATTCATTAAAAAACATGTTGTCGAATTTTGAACATCCCAATTCTTTCAGTCGTTTAAAAACGAGTCTTATGCTCTTACTTATAGGGAACCATAGTATTAGTCTTGTATAGGTTGTGTATGTTTTAACTTTATTGTTCATATTTAAAATGTTATTGGAAAGAACGTGACACAACACTCTTTACTATACAAGGCTTCTACAATTTAGAATTGTATTAGTAAGCCCTAGGTATAAGCGCGATTGTCACGAAACAAACGAAAGTCACACAAAAACCCAAGTCTCTAAACCGCTTGTTAACATGATACTTTTAAATTCAATTCTTCTCCTATTGTACTTCTCCTTCGGTATTATATAAATAATTTATTACGTGCCTCTTGCTACATTTTTATTAGGCACTTACATTGATTTTTTTAAAATTAACTTGATAAATGAACATTATAAGGGTTAGTTACGACTAAGCCTTGTAATATTAATTTCATTTCCAATGAATGAAAATATCATTTGTAGGCTGACATGGTCCATTCCCAGGCCACATAAACCCATTCCTACCTACATTACACGCCTTATTAAAATCAAACTTTATCTTAACTACATTCAAAATATTACATTTATTGATATTGTTAACATTTAATTCCATGTTATGTGGGAGCTGATTAAAATAAATCCCTTGCCATTTAAGTTTCAATTTACACCTACAAATACGATTTTCAAATCCCATTTAGCGTCTAGTTTATGTTGAGATTTGGAATTTTGGCGAGGGTCTTTTTCGGGATCACAATTTGACCGAATAAAGTTGTATCTGAGGTCATAAACCGTCGAAGGTCCGTATTGTATACTTGTTTATCGGCTTGAACCACTTCGGTTTTATTGACAGTAAAACTTGCGAATGTCTGAGCCAATCTGTCATGACCTTCGGCGGTTATAGTGGTCGTTAGTGTATAGAATAAGTTATAGAGGTATCTAGTATCTATAGTATTTTTTTCTGTATTTTCATTTATCTCGTCAAGAATTGCTGTTGAATGAAAGTGCGCGGCATTTTATCTATGATTTTCCATTTGTTCTACCAATTAGGGACCTTGTTATGTATCTTCAAATCTATCGCGATAGCTTTCGTCTTTGAAATTATTACTGAGTACTAAAGCGAAGCGTCAGAATGATAAACAGTTAGACAATAATGGAGACAACTCCCTTTGCGAATGTAATACCAGCGTAATACTATTGGTGTAGTGGTGCTGAGAATAGGAGCGCTGGTTTTTTTCTAGCCATGAAACCTTTGTCATAAAATAAAGGCCCTAATGGGAAGTGAGTACTTTTCCCTGAGCTTAGGAAAGAGTGTTTTTGACGATATTGGACATTGGAATAGTGCTACAACTCACAAAAGACATCAACAAAAGCTTTCCATACCCACTCTATGTCTGGCGTAGACAAGAATAATACTATTTTATTTTATGTGTAATACATACCCAAAGTTACAATACATACCCATATGCAAAGTTTTCAAAAAATTTATGTGTAGTAATAAAAGTTGTAATAAATTCTTGTGATTGAATTTTCGCTCAACAGGAGTCGACAGTTTGTGTGTGGTGATCTGTCTCGTCGCATCGATCGTTACCTGCGTCTACGAAAGCTTTTATGTTCACATAGAACTGCTTTAACGGTATAAACTCTCAACTATACATATTAGACAGTAAAAAATATATTAAATATGAAAAATATATACAGTGGAATATAGCATGAACTCATTTTTTGGAGTTGGTTAAAATAATATTAATTTTGGTCTTTAAAGTATAACTATAAAAGTTACCTACTGAATTTGCTAATGGGGTTTCCCCTCAAAATATTAATTTTTTACATACTCTTTGTTGAATGTATGCGGTACTTCTCACACATTCTCTCTAAGGTGCCCACGGAAGACCAGTCTCGTAGCGTGTGAGCATATGCTAAGTTGGACTTTAATAGGTGAGGTAGGAATATTTATTATTTATTTCTCCATTAATTTAAGGTCACTTAAAAAGAACAATTAAGTTAAAATTAAATAAAAAGGTTTTTATTAAATATTACTTTTATCTAGATCTCAATTACCAGATTCTCAAATTACCAGTGATTTTCCTTATCTACGATTACTCAAATAATATAATTAGATATGCTAAATAAACCGTAGACTTGATTGCTAGACAGTGTTGCTATACTATTTAAATCTTAAAATATCAATCCGACAAAATGTTGCCAATGCAAAATTGCAAGTTTATTATTTCTTGAACACATTGTCGTACTTTATGGCGGGCTTCAGTCGTATACCACACTTGTGGCGGTATTAAATAATAAATTGTCTAAAGCTACGTATATTATTAAATATTGTAGTGATAATATAAAACTTATGTACTTAACATAAAATTTATTTACTAAAAATATCTACAGTTTGAAGGAGACATCTTTTATTTCATTATATAAACAGGGATGTTAATGATAAACCTAATTTTTTACTTGTAGTCACAAGTAAAAAATTAGGTTTATCATTAATATGATAATACACCCAACCCAAATACCTAATATTTTTTAGTATAAATATTAGGTGTTTGGGTTTAATAATAGGGGTAAGTGTAAGAAATAGTTTGGTTTATAGCTCTAAGTTGGAAATTAAGCATACGGATCACCTGAACGAAAGCGGTTACTATAACATATGGACGCTGGCAACACCATTGGTATTACTCGCGCGTCGTTGAGTAATACCCCTAAACATTTACTCCGTGATTATTATTATGAAATCAAA
Organism: Acentria ephemerella; assembly: GCA_943193645.1. Lineage (NCBI taxonomy): Eukaryota > Metazoa > Arthropoda > Insecta > Lepidoptera > Crambidae > Acentria > Acentria ephemerella. Next base: position 2,194,806 of record OW971894.1, read on the forward strand.
CAGGCTTTGCAACAATATTTCGGATTTTTTGGAAAATTTATATAAAAAAATCTTTGCGCTATCAGTTTACTTATATAAAACGTTACAATGTTTCGTATGCATACTTTGCATGAAAACGCACAAAAATGATAAAGATATCATAAATTATGTTAAAAATTGTCCACGCGCCCAAACATCTTCTTGCATGTGACGTCACTCATAAAAAGTATTTTATATGGGGCTTTTTGGGTTACTTGTAAAGCTTCTTAAGCATATCGGTAAAACTAAATATTGATTGCTAATGAACTTCTTCTTTTGCAAAATATCCTTTTTTTTAACGAAATACTTATTTATGGTTAAAAAATGCTTCAATTGTTCTAGATAGTTTCTATTTATTTTGTTAAATTGTTATTTATGTACACCAAGACAATTAAAAGGACTCAACAGAATATCAGAGAATTGTACAAAGTTACTGTTTATTTCTATAAGAAATCTCTTCCAGCAACCCCATATATGGGAAAAGTGACAACGAAAGGTAAAGGGGTGCCCTTTACCTTTCGTTGTCACTTTATACACCTAATACTAATATAATTAAACACATAAAACTTAATATATATTATTTATAATGTTCTATGGGCATTGCAATTGAAAATTCGTGATAAGTTTCGATTTTAAATAGCGGCCCTCAATCCTTAAGCACATTTTAATTTTAGATCTTCATGTCTTTGTTGTTATTATTGTAAATAGCGCCACCTATTGCCAAGTAGCGAGAGTAATCGTTATATACAGAGTACGGTAGTATTGTGGCGTTGGGCTGTCGCGTCGCATCGATCGACACCTGTGGCAGCCTTTGTGGCGGCAGACTTCCCTGTTTAAGTAGAATGTAAAGGTAAACGCTTCGTAACAATAAAAGTTTTCTCGAAAAGTAGTTCATCTGAGGCATTTAATCTTATAAAATTAGCATCCAAGCCGCCGCAAACATTTACTCTATCCGCGTCTCGTGTCGATCAGAAAACTCTTGCTCACTCTATTCAACTTAAAAGCGAAATTGTGAAATCGTGCATGAATCGATTTAACAAGACACCCGTCGAGACCCTTCGAGACTTTTTGTTATATTAATTTCTTGAACAAAAACTACTGTCCACTTTATTTCCCGCGCTTATAAATCCCATTTATATTTTCAATAAGTGACTAACAGAAAAGTTACAAAAAATTAGGGACTAGTCTTGAGCTGCCTCTTAACTCCTTTGTCTATTTTTAATATTTCTAATTCTTAGTTTTAAAAATCTCATGTCGACTTAAAGAATAAATCGGGAGTTGTTGTGATGTACTTCTTCATATAGATAGTTTCGATCGTGTCTCTTTATCATTGTTTTTCATTGTTAACTGCTTGAAATATTTTCATCATTTTTACCAGACACAAAAGATTCTATTGTATATAAAATAACAAATTTTATAAATAGTATTAAAATATTCACATAACACGTTCTACCAAGTTACATGCTATGTCAGTCTGTCTGCATTTTATTGCATTACCGATTGCTTGAACGAAATGTTTCCGAGTGTAACCCGGGGAATACCACAGACTAATAAATTACTTGAACTCTGTTGATCGCTGATGAAAATGTTTAAAGTCAATTAGCTTAGGGCTTTAGCAGTGTTTTTTCGTTTTTCATAAATTATACGGCTGCAGACTTTTTTGATGTTTACAGGGAGAATAACACGTGACTATACCATCAGGAGGATATACCATATCCAATTTGATGATAATTGGTAACTTGCACCAGTCATCGTTCACAGCCTACCTACATGGGAGAAAGATTTGAGAAATTTGGGACATAAAATCACCACGTTGGACCAATGGCGCTACTGGGCTAGGTGGGTGCATTACCATAAAAATTGACCCAAGGGCTTGAAGTGAAAATCTCGATATAATATATTTTGATTAACTCATCCGGGACCCAACTATGGCGAAGTTGATCGAAACACTACTCCCACGAGTTCTTCAGTACCTTTATACATTATTACCTATAATATAAATGAATAGTCCTTTTTTCTGAGGAGCGATCTGTGTACAGATTTTGCTGCCACTGGGTAAGCGTGTCGAGTCGAACTAATGTTTTAAGTTAAATATTAACATTGTACCTACCTACCTACCTACATATTTTTACCTAGTCAATTATAGCTCAGTAGAAATTAAACGCAAAAAGCAATTCAATAACACAATAACACTAGCATGTTTGAGAGATAGATATAAAAATTACTATTAACTTTATGTCTCGTAACAGCCTTCCAGCATTTTATCATTAGTTAGAATGGGTATTCTAACTATAAAATGGGTATTTTATCTCAAAAAACAAACAGGAAATATTACAATCAGTAATGATGTCATAAAAGTATGTCAGTCACACGATATAGCTTTATTTAAACTGAGTATATTGCCAAATAAAATGGTGAAATTTAATTAATTAATTAATTAAATCATACGAATGATTGGAATGACATGATTGTCAATTAGCGAGTGATGTATTTAGGCGCAAATTAATTGTGAGTGCCATGTGACTGGCAAGTTAATAAAATTGCATTTATCAATGAGGTTTCGTGTCCACTGAACAACGTCAAATCGTCGTGCTATGATGTTAAATACTTACTAAAGAGTTATTGATTTTTTTCTGTTTTAAGGGATTCATCACTTCTCACATCGGATAAGTTCTTTCAGTAATCTTTTTAAAACCTATAGCAAATTTTAATTTGATAAGATGTTATTTTAAATATTAATATGAATTTAAAAAAAACCCATATGTATATTTTTTAAAAGAATACAATTATTAAGTTTCTTAATTCGTAATACCTTAACCCACTCAGACGAATAAGTTTTGTAGCCAAGAAGAAACGGTGCAAGAAACTTCTCAGCTTATCGTTAAAGTCGACCTCTTCCAGTTGACTTTAGGATGTTCACGATTGAAAAATAAAGAACTCAAGGGAAGATGGCGACGTAACAGGAATACATGACAAATAACATAACATACAAATACATAGATAAATAAGTACCTACTAAATGTTAGCATATATACACAATATACATAATTATATATCTAGTAATATGATGAACAATTTTAGTATCAAACTAACAAAGTAGCTGACCGACTTCTTTTATATATTACTTAATGTAAATCGCATACATTTTCCATAAAAGAAAATTGTTTATTCTGTGTCGACGGGTTGTATGTCGTTATGACGATTTGAAAGAACTTAGTAAATTATATTTAAATAAACATATTTTGATATTGACTTTGACTTATGTTTAGCAGGATTTTCACATTCCTTGTTACAGTATATAACATTATACTATTTATTTGTACAGACATAATTTATTTTAAATTTTTAACGGGATAATTAATGATTACTAATGATTAACATAACTAACATACCATATCTGGTATGTTTTCTGGTATGTATCATTTATTAATGATTACTTTTGGACTTCATCTCACCTGATGATAAGTTAAGATAGGCCGCAGCGAACTACACCCAGATTTCTCATCTCAGCTACAACTGCTGGACCAACACAAACTGTTAACATTATTGTTTTTTCTCTCATATAGAAGATTAAACTTTTGATGAAAATGTCTGCTCCCACTGGGGATTGAACCCCGGCCCTTCAAATATGAAGTAGAAAAACTAATATTTTCCTATATGTAGACTCCATTGCAATTTAGCGTCTAAATTTATACCTGAGAACCTCTGACAAAGTAAGATTATATGTGCTCATTACAATTAAATTTTATGGAAAACATTAGAAATATAAATGATTTATATTAATAATTTATTTAATATTCTAACTCGTATACCTATACTCTTGCCTTGTTTTACCATGTTTATTAACTCGGACAACCATTAGTGTTATGCTTACGCTAACTATGGGTTATATGCTACGGTAATGGCTCGCCATTAGTCGTAAGGTAGTTTGGCATTGATGTAAGGGTAATATTAAAAGTTGAATTATATGTAGTAAAAATTAAGTTGAGGATATAAACAAAAATACAATCAGAATTAATTTAGCACAGGAAATATAGAAACGTAATCTTTGGAAATAATTTTGTACGTAGAGAAAAAATAATAACTATACAGGTATAATGTATATTGTACCAAGCCTGAGAGCTATAAATGTGAAGTTAAAAATTTAACCACCGTTAGTTTACGATCGAGATTTCTAACAAAAGAAATATTGTTGACACGAACAAACCATAAACAATATACTGTATTTTTCTCCGATACTATTGCTCACCGTTCAACTTTTTTTTATATAAAAAGGTCAAGCAAATGACTTCATTCCACCTGATGGTAAGTAGAAGTGGAGTCCAAATTAAACAGTGGCTAGTGCAAGTGAAACTATGCACTGCACTAGCCATCTTAATCTTGCCGCATTGCAAGGACCCAGGATTATAGGAAGGAGGGAAAACGTGTGCTGCAAAGAATTACATTTCTTCCTTGTGCGACAAAGAAATGAGTTACCAAACTTCTTTGTGCGCGTTGGAATGGTCGTCACAGTTTGTCGGAGACACCTTGGGTCAGCACGCATAGTCCTTAGTTGGAATGACGTGACCTTACTTACTTTCGAAGTTCTCGAGATTATACACTTACCGCTTCTTATATCTATATTTCTCAGTTATATAGTATTCGTAACAGAAGCTTTTAATCATGCTTACTTTGGGTTAGATAATATTTATAATTCATTTCATTATCATAAAATAATGCATTAAATTGTTCACGGCTGTACCCAATGTTTCAAAAGTTTATAATCTAACTAGTTAGATTGTAAAGTAACAGTTTTCAAAATTATGCGACGTCATATATAAGTTTGCAGAATTTTTTACCATTGGCGGCAGATATTTCTCAGAAAAAAGTTCCAGAAAATAATTGGTTCCCTCCCATCTATTCTTGTACCAAATTTCTTTGAAACCCTTTCTTTTCTTAAATAAATGCTTGAAAAGTGAACTTAAAAGAATATCAAACAGGTCGATAACCACTTAGCAGGCGACATTGTACCGTATAATGGCAAAGTTTGATTTTACGCGATTCATTACGACTTAAAACTGGGAGCCCAACTTTAATTGACTTCCAACATTTTTAATTACTTACTCCTCTAGATACACCAAACCATAGTATAGAATAGACAGACGCCTCGGTGTCTCTCGATTTAATAAACTAAAAAATATGTATCTGCTTTCCCTAATATTTTAGCTATTTGATAAGGTGTGAAATGTATTTTCACTAGCCACCTAAGAGCCTGATAAGCATAGGCATAGATAGCCTTTGGACGCTCGCAACATCAAGAGTATCTCTCTCTCGTTGCTTACTCTGTAAAAAAAATTTCAAATCCTTTTTAAGAACCACGATTTTAAAGAATTAATATTTGAGTCTTTTTAAATAAAGATATTTTGACTTTGACTTCGAATAGTTTTGAAAATCCTTCACAGGCTCATTCGCTCGACCATTCGACCACTTTGGTTCTCACTCAAACACTACCATTAACTTTCACCTATTCCTATCACAGACTCTTTGACTTCTGAGAAATAAATAGAACGAAGCAGTCATTGTGTCTCAAACATCTATTATGGAGGTTTCTTTGTCCTCAAATGAAGTTTTGAAACATCCGTCGTACAAGCGCCATGCGGGCGGGCGCACTTTGTAATGTCAAGATACTTCATTTACGAAAGTAAATCTTAGGTTCCCGATTTTCTGTGTCATAAATATTATCTAGCTCCTATCTAGCCATGGCTTCAAATTACCAGAGAAATATAAATAATAATGTATTGATATCTGAAATATACTTATTAAATAAATTCATAATTCGTAAACAAATATTCTTAATTATTATACAAATATCTGCCTACCAGTATTCGAATCCGGGACCTCTGGATAAGTAATCGGGCACTGATCACTCGTCATGAGTCACCGTCTTTTCTAAATCGGCTGTAAAGCAGTTTGCTGTGTTTCAGTGTTAAGGGAAAGGAAGCCAGTGTAATAACAGGACGTTCGTAGTATAACCTCCCTTGTCTCCAGAACTGTAACGCACCTACAATATCCATCTTTCTTAATGTTTCGGGTACCATCAGGTGGGTCGTCAAATGGCTCGACAAAGTACAGTACAATAGTGTGTTTGCTACGCTTACATTCTATTTTCATTTACACTGTGGTCTATATAACCCCAGGCAACCATTTGTAATTGTAGATTTCACAATTCAAAGAAAAGTTGATACCCATTTCTTTGCCGTCAGCTCCCAACTTCTGTCTGCGATTTTTTCTAATTAAATATTTTTTTTTGCAATTTTAAATTTAGTTTAGTCAATGTATTGTTTTGGTTTTGAATGACGAGAAATAATAATTGTGAAATGAGGTTGTGTTTCTGATAAATAAAACTACAGCAACGGAAAAGAGACTACACTATGTACACAAATTGGTTGTAAAACTGATAGTGGATTAAATAATAACAATAAAATCATTTACCCAAAGCCGAGGTACCGGTCGTTTCTGCAACCACTTTTTTATAACAAATTACTAAGCGATATAAACTATATTTATCTGAAGTTAGTAAGGCCATGATCCTCGCTAAATAAAAAAATAAAATATAACATCTCTGCCATGAAATCCGTAAACGCAATTAAGTCTGAACTTCACTTAGCACTTCCTGAAAACGTTAGCCTAAAACTTTTACTGGTCGTATTAAAGTTGCATTTCGCTTGATTGTCTGGTTACTAAAGTTTGTGATGAAAGCCTTTGTTGTCTCGGTAGGATGCATTTTGTTTTATTTGTAGTAGCCAGTTTGTGTGTGCGTGCGATCGATGTTATGCACTTATAAGATTGTCGGAGACCAGATCAGGTCCCACGGGACAGATACAGCCTCGAGGTAAATAGAGGTTTCTTTTATTCAAAGACTTGTTAACGGAGTGCTGTAATTTGTCGACGAGTAAAATGTTCACTTGCTACGTGTTGAATTCTCTGCGAAATTCCTTATTTCTTTTACGTGTTTGTAACTTTTTAACTGAATTCTAGAGTAATGTTTGCCCGATGAATTGTTAACATAATATTTATATTATTTAATTAATATTTAAGTTTGCAAGTTTTTTCGCTTATATAATAAGATTATCGTTACTTAGTTTAGTAACGTTTGTTTTTCTTTAGGTAAGTATTGTTTTATGATTTGATTGTAAGCGATGTAAGCGATGTATTTTAAGCATGGGGAACCATGCTTAAAATATAACGCTTAATCAGTAAATTGCAGTTGCTTCTGTAGATTGCCATTCTTTATTTGTAACATTTTTTCTTGCCATTTGTAGGTGGTAGATCCGCCACCGTCTTTCCTACTTTCTTACAGTAATCATAAGACATAGACTCAAAACACCTATTTGTCTCCCATTAAAAGTACTAGTAATTTTTTATTAAATACCAAAAATCTTACCACCACTGATGATTACTCATCACTCCTGACTCTCTTTGTAAATCTTCGCCACATGTTCAAAACACTAAACAAGATATTAATCTAAATGAATACTGACACAACAACCTCTTAAAATAACCACGGTTTGGGAATATTTATAGTTTACTGCAAACCTGATTGATTGTGAAGATTAAAAAAAAATGAATTCGACGATGACGATAAAGAAAGATTATGAAAGAAAGAATGTCATATAACTTGTGAATACGCTACAAGCTGCTACATTGAACGTAGCAATCCTACGGTTCGTAGCAGTGGGGCTACAATTTCTCGTAGCAATATGAACTAAGCGATATTAGTCGTGTAAAATGTTCACAGGTGTGAAATTTTGGTGCCAACTCTAAAGAATAAATAACCAATCTATACTTGTGTTATTAAGATGGTATGTATGTAAATGCAGGTTGGAGTAATTCTTAAAATGCTTTAAGTTACTTTAGTACATGTTATCAGTTATCTATCCTTTTCTTAGTACGTTGGATTGTAAGAGAGGCACTCAACTTTTAATAACTAACACTTAAAATATTTCGCGTGGTTTCATATTCAACTGTAAAAAGAGCCAATTATTAACGATAATGAGGTCGTATGTACGTAAACTAGTTTTAAAATGAGTAAAACGAATTATTTTTTTGTTGTATTATATTTATGAGACGTAGTAAATATAGTGTGAATATATTTTCCGCTCCAAAGCTGTCTTATTTGAGATAATGTTAGTGTGAAAACATTACCATATATCGCTCCTATACAATGTTCTCCCTAAGGATGTCTTATGTTGACAGTAAAGAGGTTTAAGCCGTTTATATCTGGCGGCAACACAAGAAGTCATAGGATTAATTTATTTATATTTTTTCAAGAAGATTTAATAAAATAGTAAGAAATTCTACAAGCGTATTTTGGAATAATTTCTCATATCTCTGTCAATTATTCTTTTATATTCGACCAGGTGGGGGATATAAATTTCTTCAGGATTTGATGAAGATCTTCGGAGAACAGATACATTCTCGTTCCCTAGATATCAGATTTTCAATTTAGTGACTACAAGACTACCTCAGGAATATACTCTATGTAATAAAAATTAATGATGGAAAGGGGTTAACAATGGACACACGAATCAGTATATAAATACAAAAATAAATACATACAACGTACTTCCTCCTTTTTTGAAGTTGGTTAAAAACATATTTATCTCCTACAAAGATCTTCCAGTGCTAAATTGCTTCCCAAAACCAATGAGAGTGAAGTATGACTCCAAAAAATAATTTAATTGATTTATATTTACTCTTCTAGAGTGAAAATAAGGAACCAAAGTACCACGCAAATTTTAATACAAGATATAAAAATTAAATAGGTTTATAAATTAGGTACTTACACACATGCCTTGAATCTAATAATATATATAATATGTCCACTTGGAGACTTTTAGGACTTTCAGGACTAGGTAAAACCCAAATCGCTATATCTTAATACCATCGGGAATAGCTTTAGAAGTGATTTTGAATCGAGCGTTAAAATATTTCAAATGATTTTTAAATTAAGTAATGTCATTACTTAAGTTAAAAATTACTTACTATTACTTACATTACTTACTATTACTATTATTGACTACTATTCTTGACTTACTATTATTGACATTACTGACTATTATGTATCCGCTTAGGGAGCGTAACTTTCACACGTATTATCTAGCCCTAAGCTTCATTAACAGCTTGTGTTATGGATACTAGATAACGGAGAAATATAGTTACAGACAGTCAAGAGCTATCGGCATATCGGCTAACGAAAGAATTAATAGTACAAATTAGATCAAGCGCTAATAAATTGCAAAAGATTTTGAGCTCATTTATAACTTACTGTGTCATTGACTTTGTGTGATAAAAGGAAGATATTATACCACAAGGAGATTTTATACCACATATTACAGTACTCCCCAAATACCCAGTAAATATAAAAAGAGTATAAAACTAAAATATTGCAATATTATAGCACCGTGTACTTGTTTGTTGATATTTTATATTTTATTGCTCATTTAAAAATTATATTTCTTTTATAGCGTCTGTGGCAACTGTCACATAAATATTGCTTAGCCTCTCATAGATGTTGCAGCATTTTTTTGCTAAAACTTGGTTTTTCATCTGGCTTTTAACTACAATTCGTATTTCAAAAATGTTAAGGAAAAGAACGACCTTCTTTCACACTTCTCAACAACCAAACAAAAGTAAGTATATTTTTATTACGTCATCAATAAGCATCGTCAATTGCGACGGTAACGATTCCCAAATTCTCAGCATTTAATTGTTTGCGAAAATGTTCCTATAAACAGTTCGGGTGGCTCTGTTTAGTTTGACAAATCCGCTCGTTAATTGGAAGGCGCGATCGCTTAGTTAAGTATAGGATACAAGGATAAGCGAGAGCGACAATTCATAAATTTTGAATTGAAACAACCAAACAATTGGTTTTGGAAACTACAAAAAACTGGGAAAATTTAGCAACATTGGTTTACCTTTTACATTTAAATGTGGACTTTTTATTTTCATGATAAATGAAATATTGGTTATTTATACCATTAGCTGCTGTATAAAAATTAGGCACTTATATTTAATTTTTCCTTATTTTTCTAATTCTTACTTCTTTTATATTTATTTTTTTGTCATTCGAAAGACACTGGCAACCGGAATACGGAATGTCGTTCACATTATATAGATTATATATTATATTATTGTTATTATATTATTATTATTTATTATATAATTAATCTCACTCGAGAATTATATTTATAGAAACATTTTCCTTTTTATGTCTGTTTGTTACCGCCACCTACTATCATATGAAGAGACTGTTGAAAGCTTAGTTCGCCAATTTACCACTTACGGCGCCACTATTGCAATTATGAACGTGCAAAAATTATTGTATTGTACCTGTCACTTTATACGAGTAAAACCTTTAAGTCGTTTACGAGATTTTAATTTAAACGTTACCTTAACACAAGCGTAAACACTGTTATGTATCGATAAGTAATATTTTATTGATAGCTTACGGGACTAGTACCATTCGCAAAATGATGCACCAATGAGCCCAGACCCTGTAGACCTTAATTACCGCAAAAAACATAATCTTCTTATCTCCAACTTCCCATACAACTTGTTGAATATCTGAACATAAGTGTTAAATGAAAATATACTTTAATTATTCTATAAAATAAAAACGCACTGAATTCTGGAGAAAATATTGCTATGCCTTACCTCTTCTCTCACCATTATATTATTAATTACTTATTTAATACTTAATTACACATACACAATCACATCATAGACAAAAAACAGTATATAAATGGCATACAATGTTTGTACAATAGGCGGCCTTGTTATTATGAGCGATCTCCTCTAGGCAACCAGATGGAAGGATGGATGGATAGGATATACAAAAAGCGAGAAAGACGGACGTTTTTGTTGTATGTTTTTTGATAAGTATACGTCAATTCGACGTATTATTTAATACAGCAAATAGTTAAAAATGTTGAAATAATTCGGAAATAAATCGCTTCTTCTTACGCAGGGTATAAGCAGCCTTAACTAGCGGTCGGAGCCTCCTCAAATAATCGTTTTGCGTTTATAGCTTCGTGTTGAATTTCGATATATTAAATAATTTCAAGTTTAATGCTATTTACTTTTGTGAGTTATGTATCGTTGCCGTAGATAAGCTTATCAATTTGGAATGAAGCCATCGGAAGTCAGTGGACGAGCAGGGTCCGACAGCTTGCTTGCTGCATTTATAAAATCCTAATTAATAAAATAAAACGTAGATAGGTAAATATAAATTAGGTTCCAGGTTTCATATGTGTTAATTATTTATTGTTACATATCTTTCCTTTATTTGTTGTTGAATTCACAATTAAATTTCCAAAGAATTATGTTTAAGACAAGATGTATAACTAAGTAGGTTTTGTATAGCAATTATGCGAAAGTCATTATTAAAAAACTTCTTTTCACTGGGTAGTTCTTGGCCGTCTTTTCACTTGATGGTAAGAGTGGGATAAGGAAGACGAGTCATGGAAGAGTACACCTAGTATACTACAACCATCTTCCGGGACACAACAGTGTTATTAACATAATTGTAATGGCGACAGATTTAGGTAAGATGGCAGTGGCTAGCTAGGCTGACTTATAAAAAGTCCTGTAACCAACCTAACCAATCATAAACGTGTCTGTCTGCACTGGGTTTTGAACCCTGCACTCCATTTGAGATAGGTTATGTCAAACACTGTACAACAGAGACCGTATTTAAGTCGAAGATTATGAATATTATGAAAACAACGTTAAAATAAATAATAATTAAGTATCCATTTCTGCATTAACATGCACATTTTTATCACCGTAATGCACGTGCCGTAGTGCGCTTCAAATGAGTTAATTTAATGCAGGTGGACACGTCTAATTCCCGACAGTATGGACTCCCGTGGGAATAACAATTATATAATAATGGTGACACAGTTCTCGTAGGGGAAACAAAGCGGCAGCTTACAAATTTAAATGAGGATATGTACACCGGACCTGTGATGATCGATATGGCGTTCAACTTTCATGAATGTCTTCTATCTCTTACTTTACAAGTAACTAAAATATATACAGGTTATTTACAAAGAGAAATGATAATGATACAAAAAATATTTTGTGAACAAAATAATTAGTGAAGGCGCCGGTACTAATTTGTCGGGGCTTAGAGGCTTCGTTGAATACTACGTTTATTACGTCCATTCTAGAATATTCCTAACGTTTTATTTCATAAAGTTATTTTATGAATAGTGTCTACTCCTGTACAGACTTATGTACAGTCTGATGAACACTGACAATATTTTGTTAGCGAATCATGTTTTCATTTATTATAAGCGATAAAAATGGTATTTTTTTATTTGGAACTAGTCCTTGTTGATGCAATTAGATGTAGTGGTTCGAATGCTCTAGTTTTGATGACGAAAACCAAGCAACTTTCGCCATGGCTATTCCGTGGATGGGTCAATCAAAATATAATATCTGCTTCAGAAGGAACGTTAAGTTGTTGGTTCAGGTTGTTACGGCAACCGCTTTCGTCAGTATGATGACGATGATGACTAGAAAGGTGACTTAGGTGTAGTTATTAGTACTGATTGAAAATTAGCAAGCGCCGATTCAATTACAAGATCTGCTTTCTCTTTAAGGTCTTACAATGATAGGTGTCTAGTAGAGTTACAGTAAGCCAGTTTGGATGTTTTACTAAACGAAAATCATGTTTGGTCACAACCAAAGAATTTCTTCACAGGTGTGTGCAGTTTCACGAAATTGAACTTCACCGTATAAGCGTCAATGTACAAAATGTCAAATACATATGAGTTTAAAATTTGTGAACACTGGTATGTGGCGGTTCGAACCACTGCCTCCCGAAGACCTTATGCACTAAGCCACTTGTTATGCTATTGTGCTGGTATAATTACAAGTTTGAACGTTGATTTAAAATATACGTTTGATGTTAAAGTGACTCTTTAGATTTTCTATTTTTTGATATTATTACTCAACCTCGTAAAGAGGAGGTTAAAATAATGATCTATTGCTGTAAGATCCCTCTGTAATCGCAATAAAACGCATAATTCACAAAATGGTAATCGTGAAAGAATATTGGGTACTTATTTACAAATGATACATCAAATATTAAAATTATTAATTAAATTCATTAAAAACTATCCCGGTAAGTGTATTTTTAATATTTTAACTGTATAATACATTACACCAGCAGTTCAAAGGTTTGCAACCTTTGAACTGCTGGTGTAATGAATATTCATTACAGGCTTAGTAATTAGTGAGATGGATTTCGGAGAATTATGTTAATTATATCCCTGTACGAAAAATATCGTTGGCTCACGAAGATATAGGAAAATCAGTACTTGACTGATTCTCGATTATAAACATTAAATCTTAATTATTATTCTTAAATTAAATTTTGTATCGCGTTTTTACATTGGCGATGAAAATTCGTAATATGACTTGGTTCTACAGATGCCTCCATAGAAATATATCGCCTAGCTTGACATTTATTGAACTTTAAATTTAGTTTACTTAACAAAATAATATTAGATAGATAGATAGATACAGTCTTTATTTCCATTTCTACATCACAAATAATCCATCAAGACATTACGTTGGTTAAAATACAAACATTTTATAATTTAACATTAACATTAACATTAACATTTTTTTAATAAACATTTTATAAAAGACATTTGTTTGACCTGATATTAAATAGCTTTTTTAAATTAGTTTTTCGATGAAACTTCAATAATTGTTAATCTTATCAAATTTTCACCTCACTAGTAACACAGAATAGGCATCAAAAAATCTGTACGTATGAGAAGGGATATCAAAGCAATGTCAATAGAACGCGTGTATTCAATTCCACCGACACGATTCTAATTTGTTCGTAGCATCGATAATCGATATTCCGATGCAAGGACTGACGTAGGTTGCCTTATATAACGTACTTACCATTTTGGCCCCTAAGTTAAATTTTTGTAAGACGATAAAACTAGCGAGTGTAATATATAATTAAAAAAAATTAGTGACGTTTATTGTGAATGAAGTTGTATACATGAATTAGCTGATTAATTATTTAAAACTATACCTGCCAGTTAGAGATATAGAGAATTTACAACAAGGTATTACCAACTTCACTCCATGAAGTAAGTTTTAACATTTTACATATAGATATATGAAAACTAGCCGACTCAAGGTTTTTGGCGTGACAGATTATTATTACTGTATTCAATATTGATAAAATAAATGAATATGATAGATAATACAAGCGTAGGTGTAATGTATCTACTTAGTTATTGATAAAAGCGTTGGCTTCGCCCAAATACGGGAAAAATGGAAGGCACCGTGGATCACTCGAGTCCGATTCAATCATCCGAACCATTGAATTATCGATAATCGAGTCTGAGCGTCCCCGATCGTCTGAATATTCATACAACTCAAACCTGTAATTGGATTGACGAGTGGATGCGTATAACATTCCATATAAACCGTTAAACCGTTTGCATTAAGTTTAAATTACAACCAAGCAACTGAATAGCTGCTTGCAAAACAATCGCCACAGCTTGTACCGTGAAACTTTGTCAATAAAAGTTCTTATCAACAACGACATAAAGTTTGGAATGCTCTACATGTTTGCCTGGAATAAGGTGGTTAAATAATTTTAAAATTAGTTGTTTTCATGCTATAATTATTTTTCAACGAAAGAATGATGGGTTTAAATATGTATTTACTTTGATCAGAGCGTCAAACACTAGACGACTATTAATTGAAAATTGTGAAATTCATACTGAAATTAATATTCAATTTAATTTTTATAAACCTTTTAATAAACTGTATTTTATTTTTTAATTGGCAGAAAGCATCGTATACAACATATGTGTGATGCTTTCTGCTAATTATTTATTTTTTATTTTATTTAGACTGTTTGTATATACAAATAGTCTAAATAACGGTGTCGCCATCTAGTCATTATATTGAAATAAACTTTTTTAATAAGAAATAGATAAAGTAAATCAATTTTAAATACTTATAGTTTTTAAAGTTTTATAAATGATTATAATAAAATAGCTAAATAATTACAATGATTAATAATGAAGATAGTTTTGCTTGTGAAGTATTGAATTTTAACATATTACGTCTGTAAAATTTATCAAAAATTAACGCCTCGTAAGCAAGACCATCCATAGATTCGTTATTGAAACCCAGCATTAAATTAAAATGCATAAGTCAATCTCATCTCTACAAAATATAAAACAAAGTCACCGTCTCTCTACGCTTACAATTTCATTAGGGTTTTTCTAATAGATTCAAAAGAAAGGTGCGAAGCTGGGGCGGGTTTCTAGTGGGGCATGGGGAGGCTGGTCGGGAGGCGGGTTGTTAGTATATATAATAGGCATGGACAAAACACTTAACTTTATTTTCTGATAAAATATCATAAATATTTCTTACACTCACACCTATTGCCTAACACAAATTAGCATCACTATAATCTTGTGCTATAGATACTAGGTAATGGAAAAATTTATAATATGTTTCTCCATTACCTAGTATCCATAATTGCATGTAATGTTTTTTTAACGGTCATGGTTTTTTTTCTGTTAGTAATAGACGCCAAAATTTCATCTACTACTAAATTATGGCGGCTACTACTCAAACATCATTAATATTTTTCAAAGCGCAATTAATAATATTTTATAAACACTTGATATATTGTGGATTGCCACAAGTAAAATCTTTTGGTTATCAGGCTCACAGTGGTATAATTGAATTTAAAATAATATTAAAATAAATCTTAATATATTTTATTTAAGTCTTTATTTAAGATATTGCCAATTTGGTAAGATATTATAGCTAATTTATTTCTATTTTCTTTATTGCTAAACAATTTCAGTATATTTCACTTTACTACTATGGAATTACTTAAATACGGACAAAACAACATATTCATTGAGTGAGTTTGACTTTATGTTACTATCGTGTCAGATAATATAAAAACGAAAACAATGCCTATAATGTTAGTATTAAAAACTATTTTAGTACGGAGTTCATACGTGAACGCTTTAATTTCGTTTGACGTTGAACTCTCGAGAGAAAGTATCTTTAAGTTTTGGTTGAGTTATTTATTCGCATGTAAATGCGTGTATTACAATGGATAATGGTGCCTTTATTTTATGTACTTTCCCGATGTATATATTCAAAGTTTTTGATCAGACCTTTTTGTATTCATAAAATTTCGGTTTGTTCTAGTTGTCAGTCTAGAATGCGTCAGATGAAATCGGTTGTAAATATTTAAACCACTGACACAATAGAGGAGTGAATATTGAGTGCAAATTGAAAATATTTGCTTATTTTATTGCTGATATTTTCAATATTATTTCAATTAAACTGCATTTTAAAATTATTATATGTACTTTGAAGCTTCCTTTGTGTTATTTTATGTAAACGACATCACATTATATTGTTAAACTAATATTTACGTACAGATAAATATTAATCAATACAAGTTGATATGAAGACGCAATTCCATAGTTTTTTCTTATTTTCCTTATAATCCCCCCCCCCCCGCTCCTCCCTATTTCAAGGTTCTTGACTTAAAGCTATTTATATGCTAATATTACGTAATAGGCATTTCAGAACGGTTAATTAAAGAGGAATATCGTATTTAATATTATTTACAAGATTAACCGTCTAAAAGGCTCGTAAAAAAATTAAATAGAGTCGTATTATTGTACAAAATGTGATCTATGTGTGTGTGATGTCTCCTTTAAAAATAAGGTTGTCTAATTTTTGTTGATAGAGGCCGTTCGAGATTGTCTCGGTTTTAAGCAGTGTCTACTTTTAATTAAAACTAAAACCCGGCTTCGAAACACAAAAAGGCACTAATATAATTTATTCCAATGAGACACAGACTCCAAAAAAGAAATATAATTAGATAACTTACGAAATTAAACTATTTTAGGCTTTTTTGAATATTAGTTTTGTTTAGAAAAAAATAATAATTTTGGTAAGTTTCTAAGGTCAAAGTAAGACGTGTGATCTCCAGTATTGTCGACTTGCCTGTCTGTTTGTCGTTTGTTAAAAATACTGGACTTACTGTAGAAAAATTTGAAGCCTGCCCTCGATCCTTCAGGTCCCATCCTCAGATCCTGACTTAGTGAAAATTGTTACCTCAGGAGTTTATTCTATCAAATATCCACAGTATGTTTATGATGGACTGATTTGGTTTGGTGATGGCAGACAAAAAGAGAAGATACAGAAGAGAAAACACAGCACAGCCACTGGCGGCACATCAGCACAAATCAGTTTCATTTAGAAGCAGCTACGCGGAACCATAAACGGGTGCACAAAGAATGCCAGTTCCCTTTAAAACACAGGTGCTAGCTGAACGCTGGTTGCGTTAGACTTCTTTGGTCTGGCTCATGTTGAACTAGCTTCCTATTCAACGCCATTTAAGCTTAAGGAAACACTATATTACACAGGTTTATTTTTTGGTGTGTTTAAGTTGTTTTCATAATCGTCAATCGACTTTTTTGCTGTTACAATAAAAATGTATTTCATTGCATTGTATGTATTTTGCCAATACAATAATTTCGAAGAAGGTTGTCAATATAACGTGTTGATATTTAATTCTACTCTTTATTTCGGCTTTTATTAGAAAATAAATTTGTACCTAAGCATCGATGAAGGTGTAATAAAAAAAGATTTCATTGACTAAGTTCTAAATCATTTTCAAACGATGAACTTTCATCTTAAATTACGTGTTCAATTAAAATAATTTTGCATAAAACGATGTGATCAAAATCCAAACCCCATTTTCCCATAAGTGTTTCTGTTAATAACAGGTAGGCTTCGGGGCGCGAATTCATTTAATTTCGTTCAAAAGTCGGGGAGCTGATTTATTGGGGTTTATCGCGACAAATTTATACGACGGAGTTGTAGATAGAATCTGTGGCGTTATCGAATCGGCGGTGCCTCCTCGAACTTGAGAATTGAGCGACAATTTAGTGTTTTATTATTATTATATCGTTAAACTTCGGAATTTTGGTTGTTACGACATGACATTATGAGTTACATTTGTTTTGTGTGCATAAATTTGCGTCAACAGTAAAGAATAACATTTTTTTCTTTTCAACACTTGTCTTCAGGAGGTCCTACTAAAGACGAGTGTTGTGTGGTTAAATGAAGCCTCTATATTTTAATAAGACTAATTCTAAAGACTAAGACTAGTTAGAATGCTTTGGCTTCGATAATGAAAACAATATAACTTTTGCTATGGTTGGTCCATGGGTCAATCAAATTAGTTATCTCAAGCTCTTTCAGAGGCACATTCAACTGATGGTCGCGGTTATTAAGGCCAGCGATTTCACCCACCATATTGGTTTTATGACCCAAACAAAAAACAGGCTTCTGCCCAGTGGGACGTATATAAGCTAATGAATTTTCAAAAAGTATAGCATATATTTAAAAAGAATTTAGTTTGTATACTAAACATTTCTAGTGAGACTTGTTTATTTTTATGCAGACTGTACTACCACTACACTATCACAGCTATTACAACCCAATGATCCTATTATATCATTGGTATAACACAAGTTTATTTAAATTAAAAATATTGTCAACGAAATTAATGGACTAAAAATTCGTAAAAACGTGACAGCCACCATAAGAAGAACTACGATATGTTAATTATCATATGTTTAACAAATAACGCTCTTTCAGATGCAGTGTCATGTTCAGTGATTCCAATACGCGTAAAAAAGATCAAGGTTTTATTCACTGTCATCATTAAAAGGCTACATCGTCTCACTTCTGGGCACAAGTATTACTATGGTGAAGAACATATGAGGCGTTTCGACAATTACACTACCATCCTGGATCAATAATGAATGAATTCATTTGTTTTTTTATTGTGTGCGCGTGTGAGTGAATGAATGCGTGTGTTCTTTGAGTTAATGTTGGCACTACTGGACGTACAGGTTTTCTTTGTGTGTGGAATAATTCATATTATTAATTAATAATCCAGACAGAAACAATATTACTTTATTTAGCTTACTTGCTTATTGCACAATATATCAATATATCTTGTATCACAATTGTTCGCGCCACCTAGTGACAAACGCGAGAAACACGCGCGATGGTCGAGTGGGGGCATAGCAGCGTGGCATTAATCGATTTGAACGCAATATTGCTATATACGTGTCAATTGTATTTTAATTTTTTTAAACGAATTATACGAATTAATTTGACCTAGTCGTTTTCCATTAATTCGACAACTACCTGAGCTGAAACAACAATATATGTTTGCGTCTGCGCAGATATTTATAAATATTTAAATAGGATAAACAATATATTTCTATCAACAACATAACCGAGTGACGCCTAAAGTTATTCAGTGTCGTGCCAATATAACCAATCTATTCAACATAATAGCCGATAATTAGCATAATTCTAATTATTAATTTCGTCTCGTCTATAAATACAATATCTGATATCCGGTTTCTAATGACCGGTTACTAATATTATAGCCGGATAACGTATCGTAAAGGGATGATCATTGCGTATGTAGTTTACATAATTATTAAGACATGAGGCTATGAGAGTCATAAGGGTTATTACCGTCAAGACGTATGATAAATGTGGTGTCTTCAGCATTGAATCGTTCAGACTACTAAACATGTTAGCCAAACGGAGACGGCTAGTGAAGTTTTAAACACAAATTTCCATACGGAAAATTCCTTAAATTTGTAGCAGCTAGTAGGCGAGAGTTTGTAATTTTGATTGGACGACATGCATTTGTTCTTGATTAAGTAATCGTATTAACGCGTCTCATGTATTTGTTGAGTTACAAATGGTTATTACCCAATCGTGTGGGTGGTAAATATCACACCAAAATTCGGATGTGTGAAAACTTAAAGTGAAATGCATGTTACACTTTAAGTATCAAAATAAAATACCATAGAAGGTAGGTACAATATAAAAATCAGTATCTACTGAAAATCTTTCGAATAGGAACTTAATTGAATCTACGCAGTCTTCGCTTCAGTAATTCCCTACTTTATTATGTGCGATAAATTTATCAATTGGGATAAATGAAAGTACATATCGGAATGATTCCTGAGTATCTGTAAACTTATAGGATACGTATATTTATGCCTGAAGCTTTGATGTTTCGTAAATGAACGTTGATATAACTTCGTACAATTAAAATGTTTGTAATAAGATCGTCTTATTTCATATGATTTTAAGCTATGAACTTATTTCAAAGCAATAAAGGTATATAAAAAAAAAGGTAAAGCGTAAGGAGGTAGTTCATAAAGGTGTTCCTTTTTTAAATTGCTATAAAACCAATAATTTTTTTTATTTAATAAATAATATTGTTATTTAAACATTGTTGTCTTTGGTAATGTATAATATATTAAAATATAATATTTATCATACTTATACCTATTATCTAGACCAAAGTAAGGGCTTGTGTTATAGATACTGGTTAACCGAGAAATAAAGATAGTAATAATATTAAAATGTCACAAATATACTAAATAAACATAGAAACATCTATGACTAATCTACCATACAAATATTTGTAGGAGTTTTTGGCGCGTAATGGCGGGGGGCGGTTTGGCGCTTTGTGTTTTATTTAATATATTGTGTTGTAGTGTTGTTTTTGTCATAAAATTGGTGTAGTTTTATGGCAAAAAGGATCGTTAAGTCATGCAATATATGGAATATATCATTCAGCGTTGATTAGTGACTTACGTGAGATTTTTCAGTGTTTCATTTCCATTCATTCATTTGTAGGGTAAGTTCATTTATTTTAAAACATTACATGATATCATTCTCATTTACTTATCATTTCGTCGTAATCATTATCATAACATTCCATTTTCGTATCGCTTACATTGTATTCCATTTTCAAAAATTTTCTCGTAAGTCATTAACAAAATAGCGGGGCCTACCACAAAAACTCCATGGGGCAAAGGGCTACATTGCACCAGTATCCTGGAGCCATAAATAAAGATAAAAACTACATTAATAAAGAAATGGCTTAAAGGTCTTAGTTACCAGGCCACATAATTGAAAAAAAAAATATTTGTACGTACCGTACGTATTCGAACCCGGGACCTCCAGCTATTTACTGAACATTTATTGTTTCCTTGTCGCTTGATCAACGGGTGTGTGTGTTTGAATGTATGCCATGAATAGTTTGTTTTGTTTAAGAGCTTTTTGTGTGTATACTGAAATGACAAATTTTTATTTATATACTTATTATTCAATCGATATTCCATCATAAAAGCGAATTTCACGTTAAAAACGTCGGAAATGAAGAACCAACTTAGTTATATTGGCAAATCACTTTTGTATTTGCTTGCAAACGTAGCTTGTACAGTCAAACACACGTCTTTAATATACTAGTGTAACCGCATGCAACTTATGTCTTTGAAATAAGCATTAAAATAGCGTAGCTCGTGTGTGAACTTCGTATGTAACTTTGTGAAACTCATCAGAAAATGAAGCTTTTAAAAGTTGTGTGTCAACAACTTCAGGACTGCGAATAAAATGGTATTGGAGTAATCGAACTGATTTGCCGCCACGTAAAATTTAATCTACGTTAGATTCGGATTTCTCGCATGATTTAACTATGAGTTAATTTAATTACAAAATTGATTAAATACAATTATACAATTCTCGAAAAGCCGAGTCCCCGAGGGAACGCCTAGCTCAGCTAAACATTTTCCTTTCCCACAATATATATTTTTCTATATATTTTAAACTGTAAAAAATCTATAATTTTTTTTTTTTTACCTTCATAATCTTATATTATTCATAGCTAATACAAATACAGTAATTATTTTAATTTTAATTTTTGTCGAATTTTTTTTTGTGTAGTGAAATTATTCAGTTATTCGATGTCATTATTATTTTGTTATTTAATCTTACATCCAATCGTTTTACAATGGGATCTTTAAAATTCATTGTAAATAACGATGAAGGTCGTGTGATTTTCAGTGGAAATCGTGCCCGTACTTCGATGACAACGCACTAATATGCACTCGACACAGATTATCACAACGACAGCGCGCTGTGGATTAAAATCGAATTACAGATACGGCTTTATTTTGCCAATTACTTGACATTATTTAAGAGTCTAAACACTTTTTCAACTATAAGTAAATATCATTAAATCAAAAGAACGCATCATCATCATTATATTTATCATCATATCAGCTTAGAGATGTTCACTGACGGAAATAGGCTGCCCGTATCAAGTGGCTTCATACGACCTGTAGCAAATCGTCGGTCCACCTTGGACTATCAACTGCGTCTCCCGGTACGCGGATAGCTCACTAGGGGCACTTGCTTGTTGGCCCAAGTAACCACCTGCTTATTTTGCAGTATTGCACAAAAGAAATAAGAATTTTTGTTATCCTTAAGAATGCCAAACTGATATAGGTAGTTCACTACTGATGAAACTACTAATGAAGAAGGTAGCATAGGAATTGATTCGACAGTCACGATACTGCCTGATGGTAAGCAGTGGTAGTCCATATACGAAGCAAGCTAGTGAAGTATACGGTACACTGACCAATCCACCTCCTTCTTATAAGTTCAAAAAATTGCCTTAACACTGAACTATTGAAAGAACCCATGTAGGAGGTAATTCCCTACAGATTGAAATAATTATGCTTGCTATAGAGGTTACTCCGAGGAGTGCTAAATAAAACCGACCCGTTAGAGTGCTGCCGATACACTTATGTATTAAAGTTATAAAAAGCTGAATATGTGCGTTGGCTCGTACAACCCATGTTGTATAAAGAAGCGAAAACGTATGTTCGTAAGGAATTTTACGCTCTGGCGTCACACAGTAATTTCTTTATGAGTATTATTTAAATATATCTAATCAAATCATATTTCTAAAGGATATCGATTTTGAGACAAACTAGCTATTTTGGTTGATTAGGAAAGGTTATTATACCCTGTGTTTAATATTGTCCATGTTAAGTACTATTAACACTGTCAAATTGATAATTGAAATCTAAAAAGGAAAGAACATATTTTTTGTTATATAAATGTTCAACGACATTCTAAAGGCACTATAATGGAAAATCTGGACAGTGAATAGAAGCCAATGCTTCTTTTATATCAATATATCTTTTGATGATTTTGATTAACGCTCAACAACAACTAACAATTTCGCCCCAATATTTCGGCGCCATTTATATTTAATATCTACAACCCCATAGGGCGAATACAAAATCGATACGTCTGTCTGCGAGGGCCCTACCCTCAGCCCTCTGTGTCAGCATCCCCAAAATATCTGCATTTGAAAATGAAATGCATCTATTGTGGCTAGGTGAACGCTCCGTATTTGTGGTTGGGACTTAGCGTGTTGAGAATATGAATAAGTATTTGTTAGTAAAAATTTATTTTGTAGAATTTAGAAACGTTCGTATTAGTATATTTAATTTGTGAATATACAGTGAATATTTAGGGTATGATTTTGCAGTTAATCCCTGCTTCAATATGAATGAATAAAGACAATAAAAATTATCCATTTTTGATGTCGTTGAACGTATTCAATGGCTCAATTTCGTGGCACTATTAGTACTTACTGTATTATTAATGTTTAAAATAATAGTGCGGTATTAGAAGTAATAATAGCACTATAACTAGTAATATTATCATTAAAATTTGTTCATTTAACCTCACTAATGGAGAGACTATGAAGATTTTATGGCTAATTGCATCGTGAAAGTTTTTTAATGATCTGAGCAGGGAGTGCTAGTTTTTTATCGTCAGCCTTCTTAATAATATTAAAGACGAGCTACAATATTCAACCTTATAATAGCGACAGGCCTTCCGTAGCTTAGTTACCAGGCAAGCTCTGTTATTTTACGTAAACGAATAAAAAATGTTTGTGTCTTGATTATATATATGAAATCGCCTCTGTGGGGAGTACACTGAACGAATGGAACACACCGGTGTATCTGTTATACTCTTACTGGAAAAATAATGGATCTCTTTGAACTGCACTACCCCAGTCCTCAAGATATAAGGCTGCTGCCTCCGAGCGTTCTTAGTAAGTAGCTCTTGGAGGTATTCCAGGACAGCAGACACTAGGATTAGGGAAGCACAAAAGATCCCATTGGATCGAACTGCTCTGGGAATAATCCTGGCCCTATATCAAGATAAGATTGTGTCTTGAAGTCGGTTTTTAGTTTTGTTTAAGACTTTTTATATAGATTTTATTATTCAAATGTATTTGTTCAATTATCGGTATTCGGTTAGTCAATAAAATTTAGCATAGCAATAGAATTTAGATAGTTATTCACATTTATTATCAAACGACCTCATTATCGTTATAACATCATAAATCAGAGGGCCTGCATACCTATTTAAGGTACAATTGTCAAAGATGCGGCAAGTAACGGTTGACATAGCCGACAGAAGACTTCTCATCTTTCATAATTAGCCTTCGGCACAACAAGCAAGTGCAAGTACCCAAGCAAGCAACTCGGCAGCAAGTTACTCGGACAGAGGTTCCAGGTTCGATTCCCGGCTGGGGAAAAACTTGAGTGATAAAACAAATATTTCCTCTCGGATCGTGGTTGTTCGTAATATTTCATATCTAATACGAAAATATCTACTTAATTAAATATGTTATCTTTCCTTATACCTATTACTTCATGGACTACGCGACTACGGAGTAGACGGGGACATGCTACGACTTTCCATTACAATTATTAAATTGAACGTAATAATATTCTCATAAAAAAGTACAGTATAAACGAGACTCTACTTAAATAACTCTATAACTTCTTTAAGTCTTTTAGCCGATGGCATTTAATATAATTAAGCGTAGCATGAATTAAATTACAATCAAGCTTTATATTATCAATATAAAAAGCATAATGGGTAATTTCAGAATTGGCTCTTATGTTAAACAATATAAGGCTTACCTTCAGGTTTACAGTGGACTTGTGGAAATGATATAGGGATTACATCAATGTGATAGGATAAATAAAACAAAGCAATTGTTGTAACATACGTCATATACGTCATACTGTATATTAAAAAAAGCCAAAATAATGTAAATAATTACACTGTACTATTAACACTGTCAAATAACTAATCTGTAGGTATTTTACTTAAATAGTGTCTTAACATTTCATTTAAATAGAACCTTATATCATAGTAAGTCCGACTATAATGGAACTTATATGCAGTCGACAGCATATCTATTCAGTATCTGTAGATATCAAACTGTTCCCCCTGTCACTGCAATACGTATAAACGCAGTGCGTCTATACGTCGATACAGTAGCGGACATGAATAGTGTATTCATTTATTTACTTATTTTTAATTAAAAATTTATTTTGTACATGTTAATAAAAGAAATGACAAATGACAAATAATTCTTGGCTTCCTGATGATTTTTTGGAAAGATAATGTGTTTCTTTAATTTGTTTATGTCTGGGTAATTGCATTATATTCTGTGTGTGTAGAAAATTGCTGTTGAAACAGTGTTGAGATAAATAGATAAATAAATAAATAAGAAAAATATCACAAAAGGTACATTTAGTGATTCAATAAAATTATTGTATACGCCAAAAAGCAGTTTTTGAGTTTAGATACTTGCTGAGCGAATACTTATTCAGAACATACATATATTTTTTAATGCTTTATGTAATTTTTCCAGTCTTATTTATCTGTTACTAGATAATGTGATACTCTAATTTGAAACTTTATATTCCTAACTGAATATTATTAGACCAGGGAGTCCCAAACTATTGGACCAAATACCCCAATATCTAAAATGAACAGATCCGGGATACTTCCATAGCCAAATAACAAAAAAAATAACTTTAAAAAGCTTATGTTTAGTTTTGTTCCAATGGTTAGAAAATACTTACTTAATTTAAAAACTATCTGAGAAAGATTTCATTACTCCAAGGGGTCGGTATCGGTCATTTTGGGAATTTTGAAAATGATATTAAGATCCTAATATATTAGTTATATAGATTTGCATGGACAAAAATCATTGGATTCAGTAGCAGTTTAGTTGGTTATTTAAACTATTTTTTATAAAACATCTAATTAAATTGGTTCCATATCATAATCATGAACGCCATATGAACGTCCCACTACTTGCTGAAGCACATTTGAATTTTGTAAAATATATATTCTATCCTTTTCTTACATTGAGATCGCATAACATAGTGTATCGGTGATACGAACAAAACCGTATGCTTTTTCCAGAATCAACCATGCGTGTTGCTTTTTATTCGTAATGTCGTAACACTCTAGCTAGCTTTTTTATTAACTATGAAAATTAAGATTGCCTTAATAGGCAAATGTCCGGCAGTGTAAACACTGTCTAAAATCAATACTAGCAGACGAACCCCATAGAATTTTCCCGTCTATCTGTGTTGATTTTAACGTCGTACTTCGATTGGTTTACGATCTTCAGTCTATTGTCACCTTTATTTAGTAGCTGGACAATATACAGCAGAGATCGTTGAATCTATATTTCAATAAGATCTTATAGCACAGCTGTTGGAGTATCTGAGAAATGCACGTAACAAATGGTTCTATTTCTTCGACACGACTGATAGATCGAACAGACATTCACACTCACGCTTTTACATGATGTTCATTTGAAAATAAAGGATATATCGTTCCATAGAGTATAAAGTTAAACCTTATTACGTTCATAAATGCCACAAAGATAGAATGTCATGTTACCCTTAACGGCATAGCGTCAACAACTAATAACTATAAACGTGTAATGGATTTAAATAGTTTAAACATCGAAAGTAGGTTTTTGTTATTAATTTGTATGCAGTGTTATACATTTTTATCATATAAAAATTATTAATAGTTTAAAAATTAATATAATTGTTAGTATACTATATTAGTAAGGTTTTTGTTCATATGTATTATTTGTTCATATGTGTTCATATGTAAAATATAAGTCGGTACATACATAAAAGTCTTAACAAGCATCAATTATTTAGCACTTTATTGTACATACATAGCAACATCATAAAATAACAAAAGGGTGTTTATATAGTGGACAATGTTAATGTTATATTAGCTTTAATTTATTTAATTGATCGAAGTATCGCAATTTGTCAATTTTCAAATAATTTACGTTATTGTAAAAAAAACCTTTAATTGATTATATATATAACACGATTGTTAACTTGAGCAGCTCGGGTTTAAAATTAGATAAATGCTTAACAAGGTATATAAACTATTCTAATTAATAGCGGGCGCATCGACGGTTTAATCTGGAGCTTAACCCCCTGCGCTTGCTTTAATATAAAATTTTATATACTCGCCAGTAGAGTGCAGCGTGGTATGAAGGCTAGAGAATAACGAATGGATGAGCAGAAGGGGGACTTGAAGCTTTAGCTAATTATCCTAATTAGAACTGTCCAGTCGGACTGGCTTTATACTACAATAAAATTTATATTATTTCTACAAATAACGTGTGTAGTTAATAAATCAGCTAAACAAACGCAAAACTCCTAGTATATTTCATAATTTATGCTTTAAAATCGTTGATAGTCTACATTTTTCACTTTTACTGAAATACTTCTTTGTAATCTTCCTTCCAATAATTCTTTACCAGCACTCGTATTTTAATTTAATAAGACTCTTTCAAAGTAGCTCCTTATTGGCTGGAGCTAGCTGGAGGTGGTTACTGCATATTCCATGCTGCAATAGATATCTTCGCTGATGGAGTCATGTTACTGCTTACCATCAGGCGTTAAGTAATTTGATAACGTGCGGAGACGACAAATTAAGATGTAAAATCTAAATAATACAATTCACAATTATTAATTTGAAATTTTTAATATAAGTTTTTATTATGTATTGTTATGTATTTTATAGTTCTTATTTATTTATTTAATCTCAAGAACCATTGTTTTCTTGTCCATAATAATTAATTTAGTAGAAACTTTACTAGTTGTTGAATATTTTTGATGTTACATACATTCCTGGCAAACAAAAAACGTAAAACTTAAATACAACATTTACTTTTAAAGTTCATAGAAGAGTTTGACATTATCTAAATATAAATAAGGTTTGGTTTGATGGCTTCATGTAAAAATATAAATCAATACATAGTGATTTCCTATTTTCATCTCTGCACTGTAAGAAAGTCTGCATTGCAAAATATGTATATCTAATAATATCCATATATATATATATATATATATATATATATATATATATATATATATATATATATATATATATATATATATATATAATCTATATATGTAAGCTGTTCGTTTATAAATGCGATTCAGTCTTTTTCCTCAGTCTGAAAATGATCAGGACGTACAACGTTATTTTATAATACGGTCCCTTTTTGTATGAATACGTATCAAATTATGACCACTAATGAGGTATTTATTTGAAATCATTAGTTCATTAATACAGGGAGGAACAGATAGAGAACTATGGAACTTAATGCCTTGCAATAAGTGTTGTTTTACAACTACTGAAGTTTAGGGAATTGTTCGTTCGGGTACATGCTTACCTTTTCTTAACTAATGAGGTTTTTTGTCTTAATATATGGGATCATGTTTATCGGAAGAAATGTAGTTGTGCACTTAAGGGTTATTTTCCTGCGTTTTGTTGCTTTTAGTTGAGTAGTTGCCAAAAAATCGTATTCTTGATATTTTCTGCGTTCATTTTTTTTAAAGATGATCCATAACTATTGTTGAAAAAGCAAATTTTAAAATAAATATTTTAGCACTATCAAATTCATAGGGGTTATCCGGCTGTATCGTGCTGAATCCTATCTTGGTAATCATGTTGTGCGTAGTTTGCTTTATTAAGACATGTCCAAAAAGCACAATAACTATAACAATACAATTATAACTGCGTAGTCTTTATTCATCTTACAAAAAACTGGATTCAATCCACGGATTCCAATACGGAAACTCTGTTGAAAAAACAAGACTTGACTCAGCCAGGTAACCAATGTATGTATTAGTTAAGTTAAAATTGAAAATATAATAATTAGCCCAAACATTTATTGAACAAACTCAATTTGACCATGGCATACACAATGTTACTGAAATATTGATCGAGACATCCCCTCGGTTCCCAGGGGAGACCACTATCGAGGGGTCCCTGTGTCCGAAGTGCATCAATCAATATTACTTTATGGATTATGCGAGAATTTACGAGCATGAATTGAGAATTTTCTAGAATTTTTAATGCAAGATTGTTCTAAACGAGATAAAAAGTATGGAGTGAGGATGCTTCATGAGCGTTCATTCTGGTGCTCGTTGTTATTGTGTACAGAAACGTAAAATCCTAAGCACCTTTTGAGTAGCTGTGGACCTCTCATACAAAAACGGTACGCCAATTTGAACGGGAACATAATTGAAAGGAAAAAAAATAAACGAAATTAAAACCCTTTAGTAAGGAAATATCCTCTTTTTTCCAAAGAGGACTTCATTATTAGACCTACCCACCACTGGCTAAGCGATGGACGTGTGTGGGGCTCACTCACTATATACTCATAGTGTCAAATCAAAGCGATAGCAGTAATAACCACTAAAAGTCCCCCGTAACTCCGCTAACCTTCACCTTGTCGACCTGGGTTCAGACGTAATAATTCACCTGGTAGCTCCCAGGAATTAATAATGACAGTAAAATGTATTAAGCAAAATCATTGTCTACTTTATCTTATATATGAAGAAATTTCTTCAGCATCAAACAAAATGCATCAACTGCCTATATACGTCCTCATCATCAACTGCCTATATATGTCCCACACCCAGCAGTCCTACCTACATGGGAGAATTAGGCTATAACTGGCAACACTGGCTCAATTTAAGATGGTGTTTGCAAGTGGTTACCGTAACAAACGGAACCAAACGCTTAATGTGCCCTCCGAGGTTCGAGATAACAAATTTTGATTAACCCATATGGCATTAACTATGGTGGAAGCTTAACTTAAAAAAAAAATAAAGAAATAAAATAAAAAAGTATAATATAATATATGAAATGATTGTTAACGTTCATTGTTCATTTGAGCCGAGTGATCCACTTCGCCAGCGAACTCAATATTAGAATTTTAATGAGGAGTTCGCTGGCGGATTTAGATTTTTTATGTATTACAATTATTTTTTTTTTTATTTTTTTTTATTTTTTTTTTTGTTGTAATCCAAATAGAAATTTCCACCCGTCGTACAATATGCATAATAATTGTGTCCAAAACAGAATATTGACAAAGAAACCGCACGGAAACAATGACCAGCACAGTCCGGTCAGGTAAAAAAAGTCAGGCCGCTAGAGAAATCCCCTATTTCTTGTTTGAGAGCCGCCCTGCGTTTGTCAGGTGTAGGATCTAAGACATCTAAAGGTATAACGCTACTACTTCAATTCAATCACCTTGAATCCTCCATCTTCACAAGTATCACATAAATAATTAAAACTTTAGAGTCACGTTAGACTTATGAGTAAAAATTATATTTGAATGATTTTTTGGACTCTAAGAAAATCATTAATTTTATTAAAACCTAGTCATTCATTGTCGTCTCACTTACCGCGCATTGCTTTTAAACAGCTGTGTGTAAGTGCTAGTTAGTTAAAATAAAAATTAAAATAATACATTTTATAATACACAGTACAAACTGCTCTACAAACTGTGCAACAGTTTGTATACTGATAGTGAATAGAGTGAATTATTTGGTGATAATAATAAAAAAACTAAAATATCTGACCACATAATAGAGAGACCCCATTTTTTAAAATCCTTAACGGGGCAGTTCGTATGATTGAATACTGTTTGATTTTCTAAAATATGAATAATTTTGATCTTAATAATAAAAATGAAACATTTTTGAAATCTTTCGGACTTAAAAGAACATTTGCTTTATTTAAGACAACTATAAAATACGAAAATATTTTTTGTAAATCATCATAACGATCGCAACAACAAGCCATGGTTTTTATTATGAATTTACTACTATTAGGAAACTTACTGAAAGAGATGCATAAATTTCCAAGCCTTACGCACGCATTGCACAAGCCGCCACGTATGGGATTGGCACGTATGGCACGCATTGCACAAGCCGCCACGTATGGGATTGCCCAAATAACTCTGGGCAATCTCCATTGGCGCGAAGCCCAGTTATAAGGCTGGTCTGCCTCGAGGTGACCTGGTGAAATGCTCCGCAGAACCCAGGTTACCCTCGTCAAGGGCAATGGAGTAACCGGGGAGTTTTAGTGGGTATTCTCAGTTCCGCTTTATTGAGGTACTGAGTCAGTCCCACACACGCCCGTCGCTTAGCCAGTGGCGAGTAGGTCCGTAAATAGATTCCTCCTCAAAAAAAGGCTCTTAGACTCTATATTAAGTCATAAAATAATCGATTAGTAGTGGTCAAAGTTAAGTCACACAGTTATAACCGGAGCCATTTGTTTTGATCGCTGCCCGGCGGCGGTGCCCAGCCTTCCGCTCTCTTAACACGTAAAAAATTGAGCCACCTCGACATCACCGACGTCTGTAACATAGTGATACTACTATGATACTTATAGAAATGCATTTACTGTTTGCTTCAAGTTCAATAAAATACAACTTGTTTTAATTTTTTAATACAATTTTATTATTATACAATAACACCAATATTCTCACACTAACACCGTTTATCAAGCCGAAAAACACCATTATGATCTTAAAATATGGATAGGATAGTACCTATAGGTACTGACTATTCTGGACACCGGTCGGAAAAAAAAGTATATATTTATCCGGTGTAAAGTAATATATGGGAAAACCGCAAGAATATATAATGAAATTCCAAAGTATTCATTCAAAATGTACGTCTAAATTAATCATCTTTTGTGACTGACTAAAATACATATATATTACAATGGTTAGAACATGCGCTAATTTAGATCTGAACCTTCGCAATACTAGGACACAAAATGAAACAATTAATATTTCTTGCGCTGATCGGCTTTGTGTTCTCAAAATATGTACCAACTAAGAACGAGCTTGGACAAGCGTATAACGGTGTGAAAAATATTGCAACAAAAAATACAATACCAACGGAAACAGTTACAAACGTGTATAACGAAGTGAAAACTATTGCAACGGAAAATGCTGCAGTATCAGAATTTGCCAAAAATAAAACGGAAAATTTGAACAACAATAGAGGAGAACGACATAATAATACGATACGTTACAAAAAACATAGAGCTGTGGTAAATAATGCAGTCCTGAACATTATAAAATTGTCTTATTGTCCACATTGTTACACCTTTATAAAGGATAAATGTGTCCAAATATGTGAACCTTAACAGATTTATGGTAAGATTATATTCACTATTTACTTTAATCGATGAACCTCAATCAGTTAACTTTTACAGTCACATTTAATACTTAGTAACTTACCCGATATCTCTGTACAGGCTTCTGGAGGTGTTCAAAGGCGTCAAAGTGTTTGGCGACTTTCTAGAAGGATGGATTCCACGCAAACGATACAACAGATACTAATTTGAGCAAACAGACAAGGCAAGGTAAAAACTGAAAGTTTAATCTGACTTCAGTGTCACTTGTTCAACACCAAAATAATATTTTTTTACTTACAACTACTCTACAAACGACTTAGTTCTCTAAAATCTTCCTCATGTTATCATACCATCGCTCGAATGAATTACAATTCGTATCCAAGGAAAAGAAGCGGTGCAAGAAACTCTGTTAAATGTTTGTAATGACATTGACAATTAAATTATGCGTTTACAAATGTAAAATTTTAAAACATCAAAAATAATGGTTTCTATTATTTTTGATGTTTCATGGTTGATCAATTTCCTTGCATGCTTTAGGATCATTAAGATAATCACTTTTTTATAGTAAGCTTTTTTACATAAAATTGCTTTTATTGTAATTTTAAATTTGTTAATTGGAAATTCTCTGATAACGAGAATTCTAAAGCATGGAATTCTACTAGCGTGGCACACATATATATATTCATATATACACATTCGTTAAAAAGTACGACAATATTGAATGTGAAAGAAAATAAAATGAATTGAACAGTTTAATAATTTTGCTTTTTTAAAAAATATACATGTACTCTTTTGGCGAAGATACCAACATTAAAAAAATTCAAAAACTATTGTTAAGAAATTAGGTCCACTAAGTCTGTTCTCAGGGTCGTATAGATAAGTACCATTATCTTCCCTATTAAGGACGTGAAGCTATTCATGTTTCGATGTGAGGAGAAAGATATATTGACAGATAGAGTATGCTTTATTGTACGCTTTAAATTACAAATACAAACAATTTTATATTCAATGCTACATTATCGCTAATTAGTGATTTCTTTAGCCAGTTTAATAACATGACATGTGAGCCATTAACATTATGTCTCAAGAATGTGAACGCACCTGTAATATTAATAGTTACTTAATATTGCACGTATTTATAGCCGACGACCAATTACATAATGGTGGTGGGCTAATTAAGCATCAAATAAAAAATATTGAAAATCCAAATAAAAAACCCATTTATATTAAAAACATCTAACAAGCATAGTGCTCTTTGGATTATGTATACCCATTACCATATTTTATTATGCCCATCAATATAGTCTAAAGTGACATCACAATAAAGTATAAGCCAAATAAATTCAGAACATACTCAGTTTTATAAACACTCTCATTCAGGCGAGATATATTTTATTTTACACTTCAAAGGGAACTTCATGAATTTTGGAGGACGAATGCTAGGTTGAACATACTTTTCTTTGCAGTAAGAAATGTCTTACGCTTCTAGTTATAAGGTTGGAAATAGATAAGTAGATGTTTTGAAATATGGCAGTCGAAATACAACGTTACTGACTACGGCGTAGCACTGCTACGGAAGTTGATTTTACGATTTTGAACATTTTGCTCGCATATTTATACTTATGATATCTATTACATTGCTTGTCATATTTCTGTTATCAAGTTAAAATATGTGTGTAATTTAAAACTCGCAAATTGTTTAATGTTGTTTACTACTTACGTTGGATCATTTTGATCAAGATTTTTATTGCGATTGCGTCGAAATTTAATGTAAGTTTAAAATTGAAAGTGATAGAAGAGTATTTGTTATGTTTCCTCTGTTGTCATCAGAATAAGTGGCTCAGCTAAGTGGTTGCGAATAAAGTCGCCTTAATGCCACTGCTGAATCATTTATTTAAAATCCACTTCTTTTTCTTCCTTTCCTGAATATTCTCGTCCCAAGAACTCGCATGTCCCTCGTCTCGCACCCATTTTACCATTACTCTTTGACTGCCAAAGCCACTCGCTTGTTGAATAAGTTACCGCTAAGGACTCGCGACAGCCCCACTGCTTACACATTCAAAAATCTTTTGAAGGCACATTTAATTTCTCAAAAATTGTGAGCATCGATCAAAGTTTGTCAATATATATTATATTATTACAGACTTTTATATCGATTAAAATAAATATTCAAAATTGATTTATGTATGTGTTTAATTTTCGTCATCATCATCATTTTAATGCCTTCTCGACGTAAATTGCTGGTTGGTTGGAAAAGATCTCTTGCTAGAGATAAGCCCATCTTTGTATTCGTCTTTCTTGTTTAAGGATATAACAATACGTCTTTTACGTTTTATCTAGCATTCGAAACTGGAACTACAAAAGCATTACATGCATATTACAATGCATGCTAATGCATTGTAATATTTTTAAAACTTAAGTGTCATTAGAAAGAAGTACGAGTAAACTACAGTTTCCTGCAGAGAATCTAAAGATTAAGGTATAATTAGTTAACTTAAAAGACTTAAAGACTTCTTATGCATTATACAAATGTTATTTGTACAGTAATAATTGCATTTTGAAATTCTAATATAAACATTTTTGCTCCACACATATAGGTTACGCTTTATTCAAAAGACTGATGTTTTTTTATATGTAAATTAACATCGACAGCCTATATACGGCCCAGTGCTGGGAAAAAACCTGTCTACATAGAATACAGGTTTTTGAAACCTGTTTATTACAATTACTCATTACAAAAATGGAGGTGAACTTTTAGTATGAATAACTAAACAAATAAATGGAAGGTTCAATAAATTATACTTTTTTCAATATAAAACACTATTTTTCATAAAAGACAAATACACTAGTATTTAAAAGGCAAAACTGAAAAAATATTTAGCCTACGTGACAAGGAGGTTCACGACATCATTTGCTTAAGCCATGTGAACGTAAACAGTACGAAGTCTAATTCCTATAAATCTCACGCTCCCAAGGGTTTTTTTGATAACTCGGGATAGTTATTTAATTAGTCATTATCAGGCGCAAGCAAAGGCTTGGCAATTAAAAAAAATAAGCAAAGGCAATTTACAAAGGTAAATGAGAGAACCACATGAGGAGCTTGGGCCACTACATCACTATGCTGGCCCAATGAGGGGTGATGGAAGACCAGCGCAGCTTGAGATAAAAAATATTTAAATCTAGGCCCAACGTTTTGTTTTGTTTTCGTAATTTATGCCAGAGTAATCAGACCTTTACGTCGGCTAGTTTCATTTTGCATCAACTTCACTTTAAGAAGGCGGATCAGTCCGAAAAAATTCATATTTATGTTCAAAGTCAAAGTCAAAATAACTTTATTTAAATAGACTCATTTACTAAGTTCTTTTAAATCGTCAATATGTATGAGAAATATATATAAATGTAATTAAAGGCGATAGTGATAACTTTAAGTGGGTATCAACTGGGTATTTACAAATGGTCCCAGTTATAGAATGTACTAAATAAATTGTTACTTTTAATTTTAAAATAATATTTATTTTAAAATTAACTACTAGTATGCATATTCCCAATTAACCCTACTACCGCTTCGACGAATTAGTAGCTGCAGAGAAGAAACGGCGCAAGAAACTCTCAGCCTTTAGTATTTATAATGATATTTACAAATCAATTATGTCATTATGTATTAGTATTACAAACATATACATGTGTTCGAAACATATTCTTAGAAATAATCTAACATTTTAAGACGGTATTTGTATTTTTTATTTATTACCATATTTCAAATTCTGTAAGAATCCTTGACAACTTTCAAACAATATCAAAGATTCACGACTTACAAAATAAGAATGGGAAATAATCTATTTTTAAACTGTTGTAATTTTTTTAAGCGTAAACGTGCGGTGGACGCACGTTGTCAAAGTATAACACGTGAACTGTACTCACGCGGTTGTTGAACACGGTTAACTTGCGTCATTGTATGTAAAATTAATATTTACGACCGCCACTGTGGTCTAGTAGTACTTGCCTCAGAGATTCAATTCTAAATCTACGCAAAAATGACACCAAAGCAACAAAATGACAATTTCCAAATGTCACATTTGATTACCTTCTTCATGTAACATAGGGTTCTCTGCGAGAGACGTCAAAAGGCACCTTTGGGGTAGGCACGGTGAATGTGGCGCAGGGCTTTGTTCCATGCTGCACTGTCTATCTTCATGTATGAACACACCCTACTGCTTACCATCAGGCAGCGTCGTGCCATGATTTTATTAAAAACAGTCTTCGAAAACATCCTCAGATACAATTACATGTGTCTATCAACTGACCCCGATTCTGTGTTGCATATTCTAAATTTAACTCTAGGTCAATTCTACTTCTTCTTTACAATCTAACCAAATAAGACAAATCACTAAACTTTTAAGCATATTTCCCTTTTTTAAAACATGCCGTTTAAAATAAGTCAAAAGTATTGTATCATCTAAGTCAGGGGATTCCCAAACTATTTTCGATAGGACTACCCCTTTTCCAAATAACATTAAAAAAAACTATCTCTTATTGTTTTAGTATCGATATGAAATACGGTTTAATTTAAAAACTTAATCAGTTTTCGTTTATGTGAAACCACTGAGAAACAGATTTTAACCATTTTGGAAATCCCTAGTCAAAATGTTAACTAACTTTACGTTCATAATAGTCATTCTATACTTTTCATATTCAATCAAAATGAATAAGAGCCAAATAACTTTAATTTTGTTGAAATTAAAAATATATAAAAAAATATTTAGTTTTGAATTTAGTTTTTTTTTTAGTTTTAGTTTAGTTTAAATGAAGCAAAATTTCCATCACTGTTTAAAAAAGCTGAGGAGAGTAGCAGTTACACGACTTGACCATAATATATGTAAATTCTTAACTAAACTGGATGTAAGCTTCGTATTTAATTTTTGATTACTTTGATCATCTTAGAAGTGTTCGATAGTTGTTTCATGGTCCCCGCTCTTGTGTGTAGTACAGCACATCACGAGTGAATGTTTAAACATTTACACCGCCTTAATTACGTCTAAATAGAAGCGATTTCCGTATTACCACTGTAACACTGATATGTTATCGCGTGTACATTTTAAATCAATAGGCCTATCTACCAACGCTCTTAATTTATCAACTCTGATATTAAATAACCCATAGTGAATATTAAATTTGAGAAACATTTATTTCTTTCCCCTTACTTTATCTTTCAAGCAATTTCCTATATCGTATAGTATATAGCTACAAAATATATTGTTTGTCATTGTCTATAACTAAATCCTATCAAATTCACCCAAGTACTGTTATTTGATTCGATGTTAGAATATCTGTCTCAAGCTGCTTTCTTTTATTAGGCTTCCATTTTATTATTTATTTGAGTGGTATTTTTCTTATATTTATATTATATAATGTTATTATTCTGATATTGATTCCGTCACGTATTTACAGATTGAAATATTATGAAGGTACACTAAATGTAAGTATAGAAATATCCCAATCTAACAGATTCAAAAAATACGGTATTAAACTATTAAATAACTTCAGAAAGCTTAAAATAAACTAAAAATATTTAAAATATAAGAATACTTCATTAAAATCCACAACTTCTTAAATGTCAGAATCAAGCCATAATTATTATACGAGTATAATTTCGGATTGGATTCAATATTCTATCTAGAAATAGCAATAAGCCTACGTAGTTTGGTTACCGTGCAATCTGTAAACTGTCGGCAAAGGTAAATTAATAAATGCTAGGCAACAAAACTTAAGTGAGCTTACTTTTATCTGTCGTTAAAATATATCGATCGCTAAAAAGAAGTTGTGGAAATTTTATGGAAAGTAATGGTTTTTTAAATACGTGCTGTAAAATTCGAGTTCATTAAGCAATGTTTCTAAAAATAATTTTCACTCCAAATTCGGTCGGATCGCAGCTCAATAACAGCGTTGCTGCATTTAGAGGACGTTACCTTTGTTAGAAGTAATGATACTCAAGTCCCCAATGCGGTCTATTTAATGCTTTATACAGAGTGGACAACGCTTAAGTGTGCTACGAACTTATAGCATTGGAAAAAGCTTACCATAAGGTAACTTAAGCAGGACGCTTAGGTGGGACTTAAGCTTAATTGCTACTATTGCAGTAAAAATAGGTTAATTACAAGCGCAGAGTAATCTGTTGATCTTTTAGTTAACAAACAAAACTGACCCTTATTTTAACAACGAAATGATTATCCCTCTTCTGAAAAACAAACCGTCCGAATTAATATTAAACGTGTTAGCATATCGTTGGTGAGATGTATTTGACTTTATTCAACCTTGAGATTAATGTCCAATGCGCTTCGAATCTGCGCTAAAAAAAATTCCTTTAGAGTCGTAATCGTAGTGAATCATTTGCCTTTGCAAATCCATTGTAGCATTAAAGCATGGATATGGCGCCGATGTCTTCCAAGAATCGCATGAGCTTGTAGTTAGCAGGTTCTCGAATGGAGGCTACGTCTCGACAAACATTCTGTCAAGTGACCAAAAGACATACAGAAGGTAAAGATTGTGGCTGTATAAGGAAAAGTAATAGTGTGAACATGTGCCTCTAACGGGATCTGGTCGACTCATTTTCTATTAATTAGTTAAATGTTTTTTGTATATTTCTCTTCTTTAATTAGCTGATGTACAATAAAGATATATTCTATTTTACTCAAAATGATAAAGAGAATATCAATTGTCAGTAAAATCGTCCTTCATTATAATGTGAGTAGGTACATTTAAACTAAAACACTTGTTATTTGACAGTTTTTCAGTTTGATGGAAGTGTAGTAAATATTTATGTTCTATTTAAGTAATTTCAACTATTATTATTATATATATAATAGTAAAAATGTACCTAAACTGAACAATTTTTTTATTTTTACCAGCGTAGCTCTTCGCCTTCTTTCTTCTACCTGACGGTAAGTGAAGATAAAGTCAAAGATGGAACGAGCTACATCCAGATTCCTCAACCACAGGAACTGGCTATTTATGTTAACATTGTTTTTATGCAGCATTAGCAGATTTAGGTACGATAGTGGTAGCTAGCCAGGCGGACTTAGAAAAACTCTATCACCAACTAAAGAGTGCATAAAATTTCTGTTACTAGGAATTGTATCCTGGACCTCCAGATTTGAAGTAGGTCTAAGCCACAAGAACACAGACGCGGTTTTTGCACATAGGAAGCCCTACGTCTAGCAGTGGACTGCAACAGGTTGATTCTTAGAATAATAACTTGAAAATTTGTAGCTGTAATTATAAGGCGTTTTGTGTTTGCTCTACATGATTTGTAACTATATTATAAAATATTCTTACCCTCACCGCTATTATGTAGCCCAAATTAAGCATTATTAAGGGCTTGTATACTGTATACTGGGGCACTGACTACTAGACCAGGCGGCTGTCTCGAGTTACGAGACCTATTGCTCTTTTTTGTTGTTTTTTTGTATCACTTGTTTTGTTATTTAAGGAACACGTTGGTAAAGTGGTTCGGACGAAAGTTGGTTCCGGTATAGGTCGACCAAAATTTGTTAGTTCTTCTTTGTAATCTGTGTATAGAATGTTAAGCCGTTAGGCCAGGTTTTTACAGCAACCGTTCACACCTACCAACCCGCAATAGGCTAGAATGGTTGTGCTATAGCTCAAAGTTCGTCATGTCATTCACCAATATAGGAAGCAGCATTACAGTGGCATACTAGAGTAGCAGATGTATATAGGCTATTAATGATGATTATTTGTCATGAATAGTCTATATTTCTCCGTTATCTAATATCAATGACGCAAGCTCTTAAAGGTGCTTAATTTCGGCTATATAATCAGGAGACTGTGTAAGCAATTAATTTTTGATGATTATATTTAGGTCTTTTCTCTCTGTTCCATTACGATTTATTGCCTGAACGACTAGAGTGATTTTCAAGACTAAAGTGAAGAGTATTATAGGCTATATATTTTAGGAAAGTCAACCTATTTACAGTCAGTGGGATTTTCAAGTTGCTAATATTATATTACTCGTTGCAATAAAAACCTAAACCTTTTTGTAATCAAGTTATATCTACGCCATACTTGGTGTGATCCCATGAAAATAAAAGCACATATCAAACCAGTTTCTTTATTTCATGTTCATCATTTTAATACAACATACAAGTAAATTTATCATCAGATATTTATCAATTCTTACGAGCTAACTTAAGTAAGACTTGATAACAAGTAGGTATGCATGAGTTATTAATTATCAATGCTCGATCGATTCAATAATACGATCGTACTAGAGTCACTGTCGTTTATATTATCCAACCCACACAATGCGAAATTATCAAAGAAATAACCAATAACATATAAATTATTATGGAATGTTCGGATTAAGAATAAATACAAATTAAAACATCAATTGTTTCACAAAATAAGACATGGTTTCATTGGAAGCGGAAGAACTAAAACATCAACTCTAAAACTCACTCTGTAAACTTAACTGAGATAGTGAAAGTAATCTCTTAACATTTTTGTAATTTTACGTAAAATAACGGGGTAATACGCTTTCATCTCAAAGACAAATGACTTTAACATCAAAATTTTTATTAACTGCAAAATAGATGCAGCCACGCCAACTTCTAGAGTCTAATGTAAAACACATCAAAACAGAAAACGGAAATTATTGCTAGCTTGATCAAAATGTTTCTCAACATGAATTTTTTAACATTGCTTCCTTGAATTCTTAAGGAGCCACTCTACAAAACTCATCATGGAGATAGTTGGCGTGACTCTAGTTTATAATATATATATTTTTAAATAAAACAATAGGTACACGGTCAATATTATTACTTCGACAACCATTAACTAACAGAGATTCTACTTATTTGCATATAATATTATTTAAATATTGAGTAGAAAGCTCAAAACTGGATTGGCCAGGTTGAAAATAAGCTAAGTTACTATTCTAAGGAAAAATATAGACACATCATAAGTGTCGAACCTTCTGACTAGAAAAGAGATATGGTCTTACAAACTCGACGAAAACAAAATTAAAGAACTTCGTAACATTACAATCACGAAAAAAGTTACAACCAACTTAACTCATGTAACTAAGAAACCTACAAACTAACTTAATCGAAACTTCGCTGACTAGCTTCGTAAACACACAATAAATTACGTTGAAATAAATAGTAATAAATTAGTTGTAACATCAAAGAAGATTTTAAAAATTAATATTGTTAAATCCACATTATCATTAACGATTAACGAAAGTCGTATCGTATCGTATTAGAAGATTTTATCATAGTTACAGTACAAAATGAGCTTGGATTCAATAGAGACAGTAGAGAAATGTACGAGACAACTAAAGTTGGAAGAAAAGATATTACTAAAGTGGGCTGTTGTTAATAAATGTGCATTGAAGTCTAAACAGATGTATCAGTTTGGTTCATAGATCGTCAGAGCTGTCGAATACAATCTAATGTAACGAACACTAAACAACTAAATTATTTGCCACGATTCAAAATGTATATTACTATGCCATACGAGAAAGAACATTCTCACACGATTGTTTTAAATCATCTTCCCTTAGAACCACGGCATGCATCACGAAATGGAAATTAAAAATACAAACTGAATCGTGGCAAAGACATATTTTTACCACACGTTTAAGTTAAATTCCTACACAGATATAAACCTTAAATATCGATTAGCATTCAAGATCATTATGAAAAAATATATCATTGGAAATATTTTTCAACTTTTCTCCTTAATTTCAATCCTCCCAAGAACAACTTAATTATGCATGTGACAACCGATTTTTATAACTACAAGTTTATTCCTAACAACACTTTGGCAACAAATAGTATTTTTTTAAGGTTTTCCGTAAATTTCATCAGTAACGTCAACGTCTTCTTAGTCAACATTACCTTGATTTTCCCAATCATTAATCCTTTTCGTTATATCATCGTTTTTAAAGATAGAAGACAAAAAGTATCGGCAGAAGATGATCACCGATGATACGAACTTAAGTCATCAATTCCCTAATTGATGCTTCCAACTTCTGAACTTTGGCTTACGTTTAAACACTATCCTAGAAATCTATTTGGTAATTGATGTCTTTATAAGCAAACTGATTTTATAGTGTCTACCTAAAATGAGAAATAATTATCCTGGATTTTTTTATATTTTTTTCCTTTTACTGTGATCAGTCTTAAACATTGAGTCATACATCTAAGAAATGATGAACCCTTATTAATACCTTAAATCATTGCTAGGCCAGAATTAACATTGGTATCAGTGGTGAGGCTTCAATAATGCAAACTGTATTTTGAAAGTGTAAGTATAAACTATTTTAGAAGATATAAAAAGGAGTAAATCTAGGAGACGATTTAACAATTGCCCATCTGTCTTCAAATGCATCCTTAACGACTAAACCAATGATATTACTGTCTGTAGTCGCCACGTTCCTTATTACTACACCGCTAAGGTTACATTTGCCAAGACAGATGTTAACATAATTGTTGTTCTTACGTTTAACATTCTTCCTCATATGCATTTTCGTCATCATTACCCACATATTCGTATATTACATTAGAATGGAAAGGGAAAATTTTAACCATCTAAGGAAAAGGCTTCTCCACTAGTAAGGCTCTCGGGGAAACTATTTTACACCATCCTTACGCATATTATTGGTTTTAGAGTAATCAACATTGAATAGTTTTCATTTTAATATTAATCTTAACACTAAAGAGTACAAAAAATAAAGGAAATATTATGAATATATGAAAAACAACAAGTTATCAGCGAAAACCATCGCATTTCATATAAGAACAACATTGTTTTTTTTCGTTACAGTAACATTTTAATTATCCACGCTTACGAAGTATGGGAAGCAACATCTTAGGTCTCACGGGTCTTCCGTGGCCCCTTCCTTTACCCAGGTCCACTGACCGTATGAATGGTATACGTCTAACAACATCAGAACACACATATTGCGAGGCGTGTACCCTTCATTCCATTATCTACCATTGTTTCCCTTCGATTCTCCTCAATGTATCAAAAATATCTGCTAAAACAGCCCTTTCCCTTAGAGAAAACCTCGATAGAGTACATTTTGAACAGTCTCCAAGTAACTAATGAGTAGGTAACAATTATCAAACGTGTTAAAATGGGGATATGCACGAATAGAAGTATTGAAATCAACAATTATCATTACTTTAGGACGTAGTACAAAGCGTTATCTACACAGAACTCTACGGCAACGTCTAACCTAGTTACGGATTACGATACAATAATGAGATATTATTAGCACTTACATTAAAACAGTATGATAAAATGATTCATATTGTATGTGTGAAGCACACAATTCCTTAAGTCTGTACAAAATTCAAATGAATGTTCTTTTATAAAAAGGATCAATACATTCCTTCAAATTTAAGGCCACGGCGCAAAATGGTGTTTCGATTGTTTTATTTAGTAGGTTACAGTAAGATTACTGATTTTTTTACATTTACTTTAGGTGCCATTTAATTCTAGACGGGCCTTACACACAGTGTCCAAGCAATTGGTTCTCGCTGTGGGCGTCCTGCTACGGACAGGCAGACAGACAACTCGCGTGTTACCATGTGACGCAAGGCTTAAGCATGCGGAGCATCGATGACTTACACCTAACACTTAACTACTCTCAAAGAAAGCACGGCTTGAAATTGATTTACAGTTAACACTACATTCGTATGTAAAAAATATTGGTGACAGATTCACACTGTTCAAAGCTCAAGATGTGCCTTAATCACTAATCTAACATAGACAATGCGATATCTAAAAATACACACTACTCCGTATGCTAAGTAGGATATAATTTAAATTTAGTTCATCATAAGCATTGTGTTTCTCTTATACATGGCAGGATGACATTAAGTGTGTAAAATCGATATCTGTGTGGACAATATAAGCGTCGTATAACTAATTTAGGTATTAACTTACGTGCATACACATATTATAATAACATTTAATTATCTAAAAGCAATATCTTTGGCGACTAGCTTGATTTAGAAAGATTCCAAATATTCGCTCTCCGTCCCACCGCAGAGTAACACACAAACCAACAGCCCGTTAAAATTTGATTAACCTGAATATTGGTCTATTAATTTTGACTATTTCAATAAATGTCACCACTATGTGGACGATATGTCACTTTACTAAGCACGAAACAATTTTCTATTAAATCTTTTATTCGTTCAACATGTGAATAATCCAAAACTGTATTGTCGACTAGACCAATAGTGCCCGACGGCTCCACCTCACAATCATCACTAACCATACTCCCGTCTACCTACACTCCAGCAATCATTTAATAATAACCCTTACATGATATGTCATTAGCTACACCATCATATATCTATGCAGTTTCATTTGGAATCTTTCCGTGTGTAAAACTGTATTAATAACTAAAATCACACACCTTAGAATACAATAAGTTACCTAACACACGTTAAATTAAACTAGAATCGAGGCTGTATCTGTAAGCTGTTTATCACTTTCTATTGCCATCAAATACCAATAAGGTAGAA
Organism: Acentria ephemerella; assembly: GCA_943193645.1. Classification (NCBI taxonomy): domain Eukaryota; kingdom Metazoa; phylum Arthropoda; class Insecta; order Lepidoptera; family Crambidae; genus Acentria; species Acentria ephemerella. Next base: position 2,239,718 of record OW971894.1, read on the forward strand.
CAAGATGCAACGTGTTGAACGAACTTACAAAATTACAGGTCAGTGCTCGAAGCAAGAATTTAATAAAATGACAATTATGTTGACATTAATTGCTACAAGGGATAAAGAAACGCATAGAAACATATTACAAAGATATTATACTTATAATCAATATTATACTATATTTAATATCATACAAAACACCTTACGAATTTCAAAACTCGCCATTTAAAAAATTATAGTCATTGAGAAAATAAATACTATTATTTGCAAACGTTTTAACTAACTTAAGTGATAGTAAAATATTTTTTTTACAATAAAATGTATCATAAATTCAAACGTCAGTTAAATTTAAACATTCAGCGTAGTATTCTTTGAGGATGGATGGTTTGTGCTCATATGTGCTCTGTTACTTTCACCTAAATTTACAACAATCACATTTTTGAGAATTCGTGATAAGCTTGGAACGATTACACCTTCACGTGGGGTTGTGACAATTAATTTACGTTTAGTAAATGTAGCTCGGGTCATTCAACCAAGCGTTCCAACTTACACGACATTAACAAATTTTAGCTCTCGTTTATTACCAAACTCAACTTGAGGAGTTATAGATAAATTATTGAATACATACTCTTTCAAGAAAAAATACTTCAAAAATTAGGTGAAATACCAACGTTCTGTGCAATTCACTAAATTAGCGAATTAATCAAATTCAACAATGAGACAACATCACCGCTTAAATACGTATAAAAGCGACGGTAAAAAAGATTTATGATTATCAAAATATGTATGATAGTTTAAATGTGGAAATCAATACAATTCCTGAGCAAATGTACGCGTAGACGATCGCAACGTAGCATACACCTAGGCTATTATACAATAAACGACCGGAGCGGTCGAGCGGCACTATTATGATACCGACGACGAACCACCAAAGTAAGTTCTACAAAATTCAACGACGCCCTACGTAATATATAAGTGACCAAAGTGTTAACCACATACAATCTGACAAGCTAACATTCATACATCATTTTCTACCTTGATGAATACATTAACAGGTGAATTTCATTAACTGTCACATAATTACAGAATTCAAACAATGTTAAATTACACATACAGCTATCGATATGGTTATTGTAATCTTATAATTCGAATCTAAACCATAAGAATTCGGATATTGGTTTATTCGAATTTTCTTCAACAACAATTCCTAGCCATGTCATAATCGTACGCTATTATCGTCCTAACAATGTAGTCTCAATTCTAAAAAACATATTACAAATAGTTACCTATCGTTGATTCATTATTTTCATTATAAAAATACACGTTATTCCCTCTGCAACTCGCTCGGTTCCGTCTCCTGTAGTGCAGTTCCTGGCATACCCTACGACTAGTAAGTTATACTACCAACATCTTTACTCTAATATTATATTTACATTATTTTTCTACACACTTCCTGATAATGGTGAAGTTGAAATTAAATTATGAGACTTATCATTCGGGAATGATGGCACGATAGTTAAGCTTGAAATTTCATCAATGATTACATTGAACTAGATTATATTTTATGTTGGAAATGAGACTAAAATAGATTTAAACTTTGTATACATAGGCGTTAAGGAAAACACAGCAGCAGTTGACACTTGGGAATTAAGTTTTGGTGATTTAAATGGGAATGAATTAATTTGCGCTGAATAAACTACAAATACCAATGATGAATATTAAGGAGATCAACCCTAAGGTTGAATATTAATTGTAGTCTTAAGAAAACAGCTGAGTATAAAATTATAAACAATTTGTAAGCTTAGCCTCTGCTTACATTACTAGTAGGTGCTAGAATTAGTAGTAAAATGTTCCCTATAGTAATTGACTTGGAGATAGTGGATTTGGTTAGCGCATTTATATATTATCTTTTAAAAGCAGTGCTGCTGCTGAGGGAAGGTAATGGTTTCCAAAGAATCCTCAAACTGTATTTATAGCTACGTTTTCGTAGAAAAGTAAAGCTTATTGGGGATATTAAGTTTACTTACTTTAGAATACAAATAGTCCTTATCGCGAAATTTTATAGCCTACTTTCATAAGAATATGTATTTACTTAGATAGTTGTGCCTTATGGTTAGGGATTATTAAAATACAATTTCTACCGCCTAATTCACTGAGAATCTACGATCTTCATCGTTGAGTGATAAGACTAAATTTATATAATTACTCCAAGTATAATTTCATAGATTGTAATGATTATTTTAGAGACAAGTTATACTTTCTCGAAGCGTCTAAGTTATTGAATGTAAAGCAGTTTACAACACAGAGAATATTATATTTTACCTATTTTATTGATCATAGAAACGTTTGTCATTTTTTGTGTCTTTTTTACCTAAACTTTAGATAGTGCTGTCTCCATTCGTCAGATTTTATATTCAAACTATTTTGTACATCTGATGTTGTAACTACTTTTTTGTGCTTACATTTTCGAGTGAAACTGAGAGTGGACAGTTAAAACGTATTATTGTTATGAAGTTTCATATAAAATTTATTAAAAGTGAAACGCACAAAGTTCTCATCAATCTGCGTTTATTGAATTGGGCAGGGCGAATTAAACCCTGTAACATAAATTAGGATATGACCCTGAGAACTGTAATATTAGATTTCGATATATAGTTCCTGGCATTTAAAAGTTAACTTTATTGTGGTCTGAATATTTCACCCTCAGTTCACTCGAGAATAATAAAAAGATATTTAAATACCTAGTGCTAAAGCAATACTTACGAACGTCATGCCAACTTTTGTTCCCCAACACCAACTGTTTCAAAGTAACTCTTAGAAAGATGCACTCACACGAAAAATCACACTAGGAGAACCTACCACCGTATATTTCATTTGTGGCAACGAATCTTGCTATTGAGACATTACGATTCATTATTGCGTGATTGGAATGCTGAATTGTGCGAAGATATATTGATTACCGTCTAGTTATATAGCAAAGCAATATAAAAATAAAAATGTGCGTATATTTTTCAAAACTATCTTGTAAATACAGTCGCGTTCAAAATAGCAAGACATTCATGTTCACATAGTTACATTTATTGGTAAATAAATGCTTAGTAAAACTATAAATTGTTTATATGCAATTTAAGCAATCGACTGTACCTGCACTGAAATTCTTTAGATTCATTGCCACAAACGTTTATTGTTTTTGATTCGTCATCAGTCATGATTAATTTAGAAAATCTATAAAGTAATCATGACTAACGTTTATGTAATTACTAAAAAGCACTATGCGGGCAAAAAAAGAAAAATCAAAATAAAACACACAATAAAACTGCAATGAACTGGTATTATTATAAAAAAGCAATTATACAACAAAAATAATTCAAAACAAAACGATGTACATTAATTTAAAGAACAATTGTTTATACAAATAATTAAAAAAATATAATAATTATAACAACAAACATCGACAAAATATATTTAAAAGACAAAAACATGTTTCAATTTATCAGTCCTCAAGCTTTCGAAATGCAATTTTAAGAATGAAATGTTTTCGTACAGAAAATCATTTGTTTTTCACTTACATATTATGCAAAAACAAAAAAAATAATTATGAACGAAAAATTAGTTTGTAATAATAATCATTATAATCGAAACTTAATTCAGGTTAAAATAAAAATAGCTAACTGTCAAATCGAATAAAAAATGTACACAGCATTACATAGGCGTGAATGGTAGTTGTCATAATTTGAAAAATCTTATTAATAATAATTTTGATGAACTACACTACACTTAATTTAATATAATACGTTGAAACGATCTCAATTAAGTAGAAGCGTATATTGTTACCGAATACTTCCCTCAGGAACATAACAACGGACCTGCGCTCGCGCCGGCGGCGCTAATGCTGCCGTTGTAACGTCCTGAGCGATGTCTAAGATATATAAAACTAAATAAATGTGTACCTAGCGTGATCTCAGTCTTTTAAGGCGAATCACTATAAATTAATTCGTCATCATATCTAAGAGTGCATAATACAAAAATCATTGATCAAATCATTTAGAATTTGGATATACGTGCAGTGGAAACGATTCGTCGGAAAAAACTGAGATGAAGCAGACAGTACGACGACGGTGAATTTCAATTACCTTACGATCAATTAAGTCTGCACGCCAGTAGTTTAGGGGAAAGACAACATTTACACGACGTTTCAGGTATTTTTTAATTTACTAGGAACAGGATTGTCTATAAAAAAATCATTGGTGATAAATCACTGAAATTTGGACTCTGAAACGCGGCGCTAAGTTGTAATTCGCCTAAAGCAGTGGCGTATTTAACTATTCATCGAAGACACGTCAAGACCGCAAGCTTCGATGCGCAGTGGAATGCAAGAACAGAAATATAATGTGAAGAAAGGCTCTTCTTAAATGCCCTAGAATCAGTGCAAGACAGCCAACGTGCTCAGTTTATAGATGATAATTCATTGGGCAATGCATTTGTACACAATGAAATGCCTTGCACTGACATATCGATGAGGCCTTTAAGACGTACGCCAGACTTACGATAAGATTCAATAAATCAGAGTATGGTACATATTTACAAACAATACTAAATATCACTTATTAAATCACAACATGATTGTATGGCACTTGCAAAGCAGGTAATGCATTCAGTCAAAGCGCAGCAAAACGCTCAACGGCCGGCGTGTCTTCAATAATTCAATGGGACAATTAATTTAATAGAATAGGAATATCACCAAATTGAAAACACGTAACCTACTACACTAATGCAGATCAAAAATTAAGAAAAGGATCCTAGATCCGTCAACCGTGGATCGCATCAGATCTCTTTATTGTCATAGATTCAGCAAAAAAAAATACTAAAAATCATTATTTACTAAGAAACCCAAAAACTAATGAAAATCGAACTAAAATAATTCTGCTAACACACTCAAACACACGGTAATGAAATAAAAATAGCATAATATTCATAAAATACAAAAAATAATAATTAAATGTTACACATGCACCGTATTACTACTGCTACAAAAAATATGTTTCCATATAAAAAATATCTTACCAGAATAACAAATTGTATAATTATTTTGTATACGAGCAAGCTATAATACTCAATAAGTAGTAAAATGCGTTCACTGCGCGGTGCCATTATTTATCTGCTAAAAAAAATCTCAGACACATCATCATTTAAACAAGGCTAGCTAGCGAGACGAACATTTTCCTAAAGTGCCCTACTATTATAGTTACTACCGTGTCCGATTACTAAAAACATTCAAATACTAGGTTTGTATAAAAACTAATAATATTATTATCAACCAAAATGTTACTAATCGTTAAAACAACACGAGGAAGTTAAGTTCCGTGGGCTCTCAGTGACTAGGCGGTAATGATATCATCAAAATAAACAAAACTGTCCTCCAACATAAATAAAATAACTACAACCAATTCTATTATTCATTATGAGTTCATCGTTCATCAAAAATGCTTTATAATACTCAAGTCATGGAGTGTACACGAAGATTGGCGGAATCAAGAAACAGGCTGAGGTCTATAAAACATTTCAGATCACTCGCCGCTGTGATGCAGTCAGTGGTCTACGGGCGAGCCCCCACGAGCTTGTCAAGGTAGCTATTGTATACGCAACGAATGCCGCAGTCAACTTTGTCATTGATAAAACCCCTTACATCACATTTCCCTACAATTTCGTAACTAGATTAAGAGGGGTAGTAACTAAAGATTGTCCATATCAGCTCAATCAATTTAACACTTACCTAATAATAATGTAACAACTTCTTACTTAATTTCATAATCATATTTCAATCGACACAGAATAAGTGCTAATTAAAAACAGGAAGTGCCATTGTGCCGAAGAATAATCTTAAAACTAACAACAATACCGCTCGATGCTCTCTTATACGATAAAATCACACGCTTAACGCCTAACAATTTGTTAAGTAATAGTTAAAATATTGGTCCAACAAATGGGCTAAATAATACAAATGCCCTTAATATTCATCCCTAATTTAACGATGTGGGATATGAAAAAATATTATTCAATAGATTAAAAAATGATAAGGGTCGAGAACACCGTTCGCAATGTTTAGATCGATCCAACGGAATAATCTCTATCTTTTAATAGGTACTCGAATAACAATGTCAATACTATCAACTAATCTCATTACAGTTTCATTTAGAAGTAATGCATACAGAGATCTCATGCCAAAAAATATTGTTAAGAATTCCCATCGTTAGTCAAAAATGATCACATCGAGACAGCCACAATCATTTAACACTTGCACTTACAAAAATTTAGCAAGTTCCTTTACACGTCGAAAATGTCACTTGAACTATACAAAAATTGACACACATGGCTAAAACCGTTCAGTCCTTACGTCACTTGAATTACTTTCGTTTAAAAGTGTCCATTTTTGGCTTATAGTTCATCGGTCATTCCGATCTCCTGTGATCAGACCGGCTGGCTCACATACCTATAGGCGGTACTTGCACGTAACGATAAATGTAGAGTCGGTAGTCTTTGCTGGCGAGCACGACAGAGCCATCATCCATGAGCGCTACATCGAAGCACTGCGCATGCTTCACCTTACTCTCCAGTGCTGATACCAACTGTCCGTCTTGCGTGAATATCGTCAGGTTGAAGTTATTATGATTGTCCGCGATAAGAATCTCACCTGCTGCGTTAATGCCCACGCCAATTGGGTAATTTGTGACGCCCTCACCACCAATCTGACGAAGGTAAATACCTTCATAGTTGAAAACTTTAACACAGTGCGCTCGGTTGTCACTGATAAAGATCTCCTGCTTGTCGTTAACAACTACACCGTTCGGGAATTCTAAGTGTTTTGAGCATCCAAATTTCTGGAGTACATTGCCCACTTGATCGAAAATGATTACACGCATGACTTTGCATTCGACTACAACAATACGGCCTTTATTATCGACCGTAACACCACGTGGATGTTGCAGAATGTTTGCGCCAAATTTGCGTACGAATTGCCCGTATTGGTTGTAAATCTGAATTTGGTGGGTCGGCGACCTCTCTGTGACGATAATATCACCAGATGTGCGCACCACTGCCACTCTGTTCGGATATAAAAGTTGGCCGTCACGTTTGCCGCATTCGCCAAACTGGAATTTGAAACGACCTTCTTTGTCAAATATTTGAATACGGTGGTTATTGGTATCTGCAACAATTATATCATTTTGAGCATTAACAGCGACACCGCTTGGTTCCGTGAATTGACCTTCCATGACTCCAAATTCACCGAATTTACAGTGATAAATCATCTTTTGCCTTTTTATTTGCGATTTCGGTGGGAAGATGGCAGTGGATATTAGTTTGTTAGTCAAATCTAAAATAGGATCTGTGTGTGTGGCCGCTGTCAGAGAATAAGGATCAGAAGTGGTAGAAGGGAAGAGCGGGTCACATCCACCATTAGACCACTTCTCATAAGGATTGATTCCGTTTAAATTAATATCTCCGATAGCTGTAGAGAATGGTCCAAGGCTGTTGGCACTGTTGAATCTTTTCGATATAATATTTGACTCAAACGGAGACGTTGATTGGCTAGTAGGGCCAAGAAGGCCGTTTGTATATGGGCGATCTAAAACTCCGTTGAGTCCTGTTGGAAGGTGGATTCCACCATTGAGACTTCCTGAACTGCCATTGACGCTGCTGCTGCTAGATGATGAGCCACCGTTCAAAAGGGACCCATTGGTAGGACGAGCAATAGGTGGCTGTTTAGTGGGGCCAACATTCGCTTCTGAACTCGAACGAACGTACCCAAAAGTGTTTCTTACACCTACTTGTATCGCTTGATAATTTGAGACAAATTCAAGTTCACAGGCAGTCTGCATGCTTTGCTCGGGGTTGGAACTCATTAACGATTGCAATTTGTTATCTAATAGTTTCCTGAACATTAAAATTTCAGCTATATTGGCGCATTTGGTTAGACGTTCTACAAAATCACAAGTTTGATATATTTTATCAACTGTCTCTTGAGCCTTCTGCCCAACGACAGTTAGCGCAATTTGTTTCGTAGAGAATACACTTTCTAGTTCTTTCAGTAATTCTTGTTTGCGCTCTTCAAGCATAGAGCGGTAGAACTGGAACGTATCATTAATTTCATTTTGAGCTTTATGGTACTGCACTTGTAATTTTCCCGCAGCGTGTTCAACAGTTTTGACTACGTGCCTGATTTCAGTAGCGCGAGTCTTAGCTTCGGAAACAGCTTGATGCATAAGCTCTAATTGCTTAGGTCCAGCGTCAGATAAATGTTCGCAGTCGTGCAACGCGGCTGGATGTTCAATTATCGTGCATTCTTTGCAAACGGGTACAGAGCAGGTGCGGCAGAAATATTTGAGTATATCATTCTTATGCCTCGGACAAAACGCGGTTTTATCACCACTTGTCGTAAGTGTAGCTCCGAGCATACCTTTGTCATCTTTCAAATCCGTGAACGCAAGAACACGGTGCCCCTCAAAACAGTGCATAAATTGGTGAGCCATGACGCAATTGGGACAAAGGAAGTTTGCACAATCGACGCAGCGAGCTACGGCGTCAGATTCCTTGGATTTGCAACCCGTGCAGCGAGCTGAGGGCGAGTTTGTCTGGCGGGAAGAGGGCAGAAAGTCAGCGTCCTGCTCTACGGCCGCAGCTATCACAAGGTTGGGTAGTAGTCCGTGAACACCCGCCGGCGGCAGTTGGCTGTCAACGCGGCAAGTGACGCAGGTGACTTTGTCTGGGTGGGTCTGCTCTCTCTCTAGGCAGGCCCGGCAGAATGTGTGGAAGCAATTTAGTACTTTGGGGTCGACGAATGTCTCTCGGCAAATAGCGCAGGTAGTGTCAAGGCCGTCGAACTCGCGGAGATCACATACGGCGGAGTCACTCGCAGGAGGCGAGGAGCCGCTAAGAGTCAGGGGCGATAAGGAGCCACGCTCCAGCGAACCTATAGAGTTGGCACCGGGCAGCGACTCAAGGGACGGGGTGCGTGAGGCCATCTTCAGGAAACCGGCATCCCTGCAACAATAGAAAAAGGAAATAAATAATCACATTAACGTAATCCTTTAAAACTTTTAAGTCGACCCAAATATACCAGTAATATTATTTGAACTATAATATAAATGATACCTATTAAATATATTATTTTAGCCCGCCCATTTGTCCCGTCTAACCTTAGATATAGAAAAAAGCCTTGCCATAAACGTGATAAATAGACAGGCTTTACACAATATTTTCGGTAAATTTACGAGTTTTTGCTTGACTCAAGCACAAAACCGGAAGGAACAGAGAATACAGAAAATATCAATAACGTTCGGGTCGAAATGCAGACGCGTCACTGGAATGTTTATACCGTGATGCAGTTTTCTAGCAAGGGCGAGGTTACCATAGCAACGCAAAGGGCGAACCGTAAGGGGATACTTCGTATTCGAATTAGGGTGAGGGTGGAATTTATTCTGTCTCCCCCGTGTTTACGAATGCTACCTAAGGGGAGATATTTGCGAGGTGAATGCCCTTGTTTTATGGTAGTTCGAAATTATTCTTAACAAAAGGTAAACATAATGGAGAACACCCTCACATGAAAACAAGTTATCTATTTTTGTTGAATTTCGTTTTGATGATCATTTGAAATTTTGGAAACAGGTATAAAGAGCCATCTGTGTTAGTAATTCAATCTAAATCAAATTCATTATGTATGATATAAAACTTTAAATCATTACAGTAACATGGAAAAAATATATACATTACGTCGGAGTACGTGTTCTAAAACTAAATAAGAGAACAAAAGATATCTGTAATAATAGATGATCTAAAATTTTAAGCTCTCTGTAAATAACGAATAACCCAAACTTCATAAAGCTTTAGTGAAATCTATCTAATTGTAGTTGGTGCTATTGGATTTCCGTTATCGATGCGAACGTGTGCAATACATTACATGGACTTGCTCCCCTGACGGAGGCGGGCGGCGGTTCGATTGCATTGCCAATGCGCTGCATACCAAATCACCACATCGGGACGTTGGACTAGTGGCGACTAATGAAGGCGGGGAATAGATTTGTGGCTCCACAACGAATTCTCAACAACAATTGTAACATTTCTCTTAAAAATAAAAGTACATCTCAATTATCTTTCAATAAATAATAATAATGCTTTTCCATCATAACTAAAATTTTCGAAATCACAAGAACCTTAGCCCACTTTATTACGAAACGTCAACTTAAGCCCTAGTACAAGACCGTTTGCTGGCTGGCAAAAACTGTTTTGGTTTTGTTAATAGTGACTGAGAAAGGTACCAAAAAAAAAGAAAAGAAAATTAAAGACTTTATGCCAAGGCTATATTTTTTCTACGTTTGTTATACTAAAATGGCAGTATTAACTACGATGGTTGTCAAGTCCGCTTAAACCCATCAAGATACCAATGGTAAGTAGTTCATTCCAAATCTTTTTCATCGGAGAAATTCAAACTACATTTTGCGTTTTCGACTAGACTTCAATAGGGCCAGCCTCGAAAGAGGACTTAGATTCCCGTTTTCAGTCAGCACTATTAGTCTGATCGCTATTAGGTATTAGTATTTGACTGCCCAACATAATATTACGACTGATACAGCAATCTAGAGCATCACGCATGTGCGAGGATTGAATGCGGGATACCACATCAGTAGCAATTAGTGCATCGATGCCGCAGGGTATATTACCGGACGAGCAGCGTTTTCCTGATGTATTGGGCAGACATCTAATCGGACGTGGATAGGCTCGCAATACACGAGGCCTTTAGGAAATTGCCAACTCTGGCAAAATTCATGTTAATATATTGTGAAATAAGGAGTTTCATTTTAACGCAAATGCACGACAAACAAAACGGAACACGATGAAATATTTTAAAAAAAATAGTAGTATTGTACTATTAAAAGACAAGTCGTCATTATTGACAACTCACTGAATGGTTAACCGACACATTCGAAAAAGTTGTTGCGCAATAAAACACTTGTGAACAATGTTTAATTAAATAAATAAATAAATTCTATTCGAAAACAATAAACTATTTCTGAATGGTAAATAAAATATTAATTAGGAAAGTTGTCTAAAAACCGTTTGCGTAGCATTAGATCTAAAAGGGCAAGTTTGAAAGTAAATACAAATTTGGGACTCTAGGTAATGACTATTGGTAATTTTGAAAGGAAACCCCAATTTAAGTTGGCCGTTTGTATCGGGACCGCAGTCCAAGCGCCACAATAGTGAAAATTGTATAGCATTGTATGGACAAATCTCTGGGGAAACTGGTCCCTTTGGGATGTAGGTTTGATAGTGCTAGATACGATCTTGCATAATCTATTTTAAGCATGCGATTAGATGATAAGGTGTATATATAAAATCATACTGTCTATCAATCCTTAATGTGGTTTAGTGCTTATTCAGCTAAAATATATGTGGACTATGATGAACTATTTAAAATTTTCAAACGTATAATTAAAATTCATAAAACCGTCAGAAACGTTGTCAACATTAGCTTAGATTCAAGACTTAAAAGATAAAACAAATTCTTTACATATTAACATATAATGTTGAAAGTTAACTGTAGATCTCAAAGACGCGGATTACAAGGCAAAATTGTTAATAAGATTCCTGAGATTCCGAAATTTAACTGAAATAACTATAATATTATTTGAGTTTGTGCAACTAATTTTGATTGAATAGATGCTTCAGACAAAATAATAAATGACGTAATGACAAGTCTAGTCGATTTGTATCCACGCTTAGGTTCTCTCAGAGCTGTTCGGACCCCATTAATTGCGATTGGGTCGGAGGAGATTACAGTACCCTAAAGGTTTTCTGTTGGTGCTAAATCACTGCAGCAGTCGGCGAAAATGAGCTCTAGTTCTGACAAAAGAGAGTGCACTTTTGGGCGTACATTATTACTACGATTGAAACGTAGGGGCTGGCTTGTGGTAGACGATGGAAGGTGAAGCTGTTATTCCGGAGAAACTCTGAACAAATTTTGTTCGTTAGTCATTGGCGAGCAGCGAATAATTCATGGACCGTAAGTAATGTGACGTCGATCTTTTACTGTTACAGTAAATAAATGATTGTTTCTTTACGGCCTGACTCGTATAATTATGTGGGATCTTGGTAACAATGGTCTTAAAAAGGTCAGGAAATGAAGCAATTCTGAATTATTACACCGATTAAAAATTATGTTCATTACGTCTCTTACATTTGAAATGTACAAGAAAAGGACAAGCTTATACGAGACAATAAAATATGTAGCTTTAGTTGGAAACTTTGCGCCTTTTCAAGAAAGCACAAATACACAAATACAGGATATTATGATCGGTTTCTTACATTTATTCAGAACGATAGATGGATTGAGTTACATTCTTTATTTTAATTATAATTAGCATTGATATACATTTTAGTCTGTCTATTTAGAGCTGCCAATAGTAGCAACACAAACAGAAGACAATGCACGAGAGAGAGGAAAAAATACAATGTTGCCAAAAGTTAATATGTAATATTCCATTAATAGAAGAAAAAATATTAATTTAATGAATATATAAAATGTAATCGGGCCAGAATAGGATCTCAATTTATTTTTAACAAAACAAAGACAACTTTGATTGAAGGCCATTGTAAATAACTTTAAGTTAGTTAGGTACGATAATATAAGTAATTTTTAATCGTGATTTGAAGGCTATTTATAGTTTTTAAGAGAACTTTATTTTAGAGTTATCTTAGTTACCTTTTTAAATTCGTTACTTCATTTTTTCTGTTTATTTCTCAAAACTTTAAAATGGTGTATAGTATAATCAAGCTGAATCTCAGAAACATGACTCGCTCGGTTTTTAAGATTATTTTTAAATTTAATATTCCCTCTGCATATAAGTTGTGAATGAATTAATGAATTTTACCTCAATAAACAGTCAAATTTGATCTCACATTTTTTTAAAATTATTCTATGAATAACGTTCCTGTTTGCATAACTAGTTATAGTTTAAAAAGTTATCATGATATTTAGCCTGATTATGTAATTGTTTGTTATTCCAATAAAAAATAGCTACTTTATTGACAGCTCTACATGTTTCGACATGAAAGAGAAGGAGGAAAAAAATGCTGTTTCGCGGAAACTCTTAAAATAGGCAAATTGAAAACAGTTCCTTATATAGATTCTTCAGAACTGAGAAGCCCGAAGTTCATTGCACTTTTGATCAGTGAACTGAAAGTTTATGTCAAACGCAATTATGTAGTAAATTGAGTGAACTCGGTGAGAAAACACGAATTTGGATAGTTGTCGGTTCGTTAGAAATATGAACTGAACTGAAGTGTGGCACTTAATGATATATATATAATTAATGATATATAAATGTAATTCATAATTCAGTATGTCTCTCTAGAATTTCGATCTTTGTCGTCAATGCGTAGCGTATAAAATTATATTAGAATTTAGAAAAACTTGTCATTTCACAAGAAATATATGAACCAAAATGTGATAAGTTCAATGAATTTCTTTATGAGAATTAAAATAGCTAAAAGTCGACAGTATTGCATCAACATTTCGCTTTAGCCATATCCCTAGAGTTGTCACTTGAGAATGCGATAGCATCTTTCTCGCAAAGTGTGACGTCACATTGTACAAGCTGACGTAACGTCATCCTTTGGCGTCTACTCTAATACTTTGAACCGGGGTTACGTCGAGATGGAGTGTTTAATTTGCATAGTAGAGGCGTATTAATTATGGATATCAAAGATAAGCACATAATTGAGATGTTGGTATCGTGTTAATTTGCGCTTTCATGTTTCGGTCGGTTATGAAGTATATAGATCGTAGGTATCTTCTCTTAATTTCTTTTAAGTATTCAAATTCAGTCATTTCTTTACACCATTCATCAACAGAAATACAAATCAGACAAGAAAAGGTAAGAAACCAGGTAATAACTTTAGAAAGACTAAGAAAAGTTAATAAAAAACATCATTCGGAAATTATCCGACTAAAAGTAAACTTGAACGTATCTATTTATCGTTCTCTTATTGAAAGTAATAAAAATCATTTTGTATCTAGTAATTTAAATTTTTTTAATTAATTTTAGTTCAGAACTACTCTATCATTACAATCCGACTAGAAAAAGACGGACGACCGATAACGTCATTTGACGTTTCAAAAATGGTGGCTTTTGAGTATATTTGCCTTACCTTTATAAAAAAAAAGTAAAAAGTGTATGGATCATCATAGTGTCAAATAACTACTAACTGCTATTAACAATAAAAGTCATTTTATCCCTTCGATATTATATTGCAAAGCGAAACTAATAACTTTATTTTAGTTTAAGCGTATGCTAACAGAACACGATAATACATAAAATTTTGTATACCTATTATAATCTCATTTATGATTATTTATTAAATCAATCTAGGGATATATAAAACACATCGCAATTTTTGTATATTTAAATTGTATGCGACATTAAAATAAACACCAACCCTAGCTACGCCTTCTACTCGTGTACGAGCAATAACTCATACCTTTCATTAAGTTCCTAATATTACACAGAGATGTCGCTAGTAGACATATTCAACCTACAGATTACGATGCGAAATTAAAAAGTCATCACTCGGCAAGCACCTACTTATTTTTTAACGTCAAATGAATTCACCGTGCCTTATTGCTAACACTCCCCCCTCTTCACTACAAAACCGTCTCCTTCATACATTATTTATTTATAAAGGACGGAAGATTTGCATTTCTTGAGTTTATTGAACAAGTTTTATATCTTGTCATTCAATATTAAAGATTAAAGCGTGCCTCAAGAATACATTTAGTCTGCGTTGGGGTATCGGGGGCTGCTTTAAATGAAATGAAGTTTATACGTTGCAAAATTTTTTCGGAAGTTTTAAATTGAAGCCGCTGTTTTTCATGTATATTTTAAGAGATATTTTGACAGAAAAATATTTTTGCGGACTATTTACAGATTATTATCTGTAAATAGTCCGCAAAAATATTTTATATAATATTCGTTAGGTGTTACAATGTCAAATTATCAAGATCTATATATACATGCATGCGAGTAGTTGTAAGCTGTATCTCTTTTATTCCACTGACATAACTGAGACAGAAAACTTTCATGAGTTGCCATGGAAAGGTTATTATTGTTATTTTACATTTATCCCTGTAATACTTAACCCAAGTTTAATGGATGCACAATTTTTGTATACATACACTCTTCCATATAACATGGGTTCCTAAAAAGGCGTGAAAAGGCAGCTTGTGGGCTAGCGAGGCGAAATCGGCTGAAGGCAATGTATCGCGTGCTGCATAGCTTTCGTTTACAGACTTCTACTGCTTACCCATCGACAGTTTCAAGAGAAAGAGTTGAATAATTAAACACAATTATGCTACGATATTGAATTTCAGTGAACAAGGCAACATATTCGTTCAAAATCGCGCAAACAATCCCAGCTACCCAGATTAAACTACAAAATTCCGTTACATAAGATGCCTTTGCTGTAATACAAAAGAGAAAATATTATTTCAGCTTCTTGTTACATCACTGGGACAATATGAAATTCTTGAAACTCGTCTGAAACTGAATTCCGTTGTTCTCGACTTAAGTGTGTTTGATATAGAAAGTATTATTGCTTATTTATAAAGCGTAATAACCAAAAAATATCGGAAAATAATCATTTAATATTCTGATTTGTAAATAGAAGAATCTGAAGTAGTTTTAGTAGGTTCTAGTGATATTACTCCCTCATACACTCACTCATTTCATTCAAAATAATTGTTTTTTACTGGGTCAGCGTGGTGGATTTATCAAATAAGCTTTTTATATGTTTCTTCTATATATGAATACCCGTACCCAGCAGAGTAGGAGGTATATATGCTGTTTTCTTTTCTTGCGGAATAAACTGACAAGTCAAATGGAAACCTCGAGTTTAAAATTTTATTTAACATAGTTTAGTTTTTAAGCTTGAACACGAAGATAAGCCGTCTTCCATGGTTTCGGACCGAAATTACTCTGTTCTTTTGTTTAAATCAAGATTGTACTCTGATTCGAGTGAAAACTTCGAAATTACAACAAACTTGATGGTCGCTTCATATTTCACTATTCCGTTCGTCTTTGAAGTTTCAGATAATTTTATTGATGATAAGTGAGTTTGCTCCAATACAATAATTGCACCTACACTGTTTAACTAGCGTTTCATATCTAAAAAAGATTATCTAAAACGGATTTATTTTGTAATTCATGACTTACCAAATAAGTATTTATAATTAGTATGAGCTTTGCTTAGCGATTCAAACACTTTATCATGTTTGTAACGGAAATCAATACTTGTGTCAATTTAAAATTGGAATCGAATAAAAAAAAACATTTTTACAAGTCCGAAAAGAACTGGCCAGTTCAACAATAAAACGAACTATAAGTGTTAATTCAACTTTACTTGAAAATACATTAAAAATATTAACATCATGATCCTTTTACTGTACGTATTAATTTAATACGTGACATCATAAGCGAGATGGAGTTGCCGTTCCTGAAAAATATGTGCTCACTGGTATGTGTCCTCATGAATTTTAACTTTACAAGAGTGTTGCCCGTTTTGAATAATGCAAGTAGCACGTACGAAACCAATATGGACTCGCTTAAAGACGTCCCGAGTCACCTGTTAAATTTCGTAACGCCTGAAGTAATCTCATATACCATGAGAAAATGGAGAAATAAAGTATTTTTAAATAATTGATAATATTGAGCAGTAATACCAACCGACCGCACTGCTTACTCATTTACAGTTATTACATTTTCTAAGAATATTTCTATACTAGCTGTGCCCCCGACTACGTTCGCGTGGATGTCGGAAAATAACAACAAGTCGTACGTAGGTGGGAAGGTTACAAGATTTTATTTGAGTATTTATTTGGTTAAGGCTTTAAAGTCAACACTAAGAGGTAGACTTGGAGAAATGTAGAACTTTTAAAGGAAAACAATCTACATGATTTTAATACATGATTTTTATGTTTAACTGAAAAAAATATATGATAGGTGCGTAGCTCCTATTGGTCGTTATGTTATATAGCATATAGCCTTCCTTGATAAATGGACTATACACCAAAAAAAAGATTTTGAAATTTGAATCAGTCGTCCTTGAGAATAGCGTGTTCAATCAAACAAAGAAACTCTTCGACTTTATAAAATTAGCATAGATTTATGGTGGCTAAATACAATATTTCGATACGTTCCCAAAGGAAAACATAACTTATGGTATATTCGAAATAAATCTTTAAATAAAAACTTTATTTATGTCATAAAATTCATGGTAACTAAAATGCGGGTAGTTTGTGGTTAAAAACTCTATAATGTAAGCGCAATCACTGCAATTATTGACCATGAAAACTTTAGTGTGACGCACGATTGTACGTAGACATAAGTGATAGCCCAAGAATATCTGGTCACTTCTAGATTTTGGCATCTTATATGTAAAGCCAACTTTTATATACATACTTCTGTATGTATCCTCTTCTTTTGAGAGACAAATAGGCGACATCGTTGTTTTCTTTAAGGTAACCGATACAAATACAATCTTCTTGTTATTCAAAGTGGTCCCTTAAACGTCAATGTGACCTTCCAAAGATTGATTGGCGGAAATCCGAATATACTGTACACAAGGATTGGTGTATGTTATTGAACGCTATAAAAATGGCTAGTGCTACGATTTACTTGTCCTAATTAACGGAAATCGTTAATTAGGACAAGTTAATCATAGTAGCTACGAGACATGATTTAATGAAAATAGATATATATGTCAACATGTAAATAAACTAACGGAAATAAATATAAAAGAGCTATTATATAAAAAGTTTTCTCAGAGACACTTTAATTTATATTAATTATAGAAATAAAACTCTGCGTCAATTAGTACAATAGTTAATTGTAACTAAAGACGTCATACATCACTATTTTTAATGTCAATGTGATATTTTAATGTTTATTGTTTCTGTAGATAGCGTATTATACATTTTAAAATAAATAAAATAATATTCTTGCTTTTACAATGAAAATTAATGTATTTATTTCATAATACGTCACGATTTATTATTAAACTCCTTTATGTCAAGACAGCTTTTGTGATGTTCTTTCTTCCTATTTCGTAAATGGAGCCGGCATATACTACCTACGAATAACCATACTATTTATAAAATATCGTAACCCTAAAGTAGTGTGACTAAACACTTGTCGCGCAAATGATATTACTAAGATGCTCCCGTCGTAGTCCTTATCAATAAGAGCCATGAAATTTATATGACCAACATTATACTAAGCTGTTAATTCGTCAAAGTTTAAATCAATTACTGCAACGGTTATTACATCAATACCTATGATCGTCAAAGTCCTTACCATTTACAGCCGTTTAAATTACATGAAATCAGATTAAAAACAATTATTTCTGTAACTAAAGCAGCCAGCGATAGCGTCACATGCCGCATAAATTGCGTTCATTAAAATCCAGTGCGGATCTAAATTTGAAGATCGTCGGTAGTAATGAATCTAAGAGAACGCCTTCAGACGGATTTTCTCGTGATAAAACTGAGGAAGATTTGTATTCCAATGCCATTGATCTAGTGGAATCTTAGAATTGAATTAGTAAGGCTTTATTTGTAACCGACGCAAATCTCAAATTGTACGCGCGTGGTGAGAGAAAGGATGGTCTTGTAATCAATGTATATTTGATCAATTTATAAGAATAAACGTTTAAATAATAATAGCAACAGTTTTGTAGCAGGTAAGTTATTTTTATATTATGATGATTGATCAATTGTTGTAGTGATAGGGTCCTATCACTATCTTCATAGCATTAGCGAAATTCATTGTCTCGAAGTAACCGAGTGTTTCTTAATTGTCTCGAAGTACGCGAGTGTTTCTTAATTATCTCGAAGTACGCGAGTGTTTCTAAAAACTCCCGAGTGTTTCGCGCTTCTAAATAAATTAAACTTTAGTTTAATGGATGGTTTGTTGGCTTTATTTATTTATAAATAAAGTGCCAACGATGCCTAGGAACAGATGCATGTAATTCCCTTATTTACTGTATTTTTTATGATCTTTTAACGTTACTCTTGAAGCAAGCCCCTACGTTGAATCGTTAGCTCGTTTTAAGGTAAATAGCAAATTCTCCTTGGTAATATATTCACTTTAACAAAGCACATACCAAAACAGAAACTATTATTTATACAATAAACTAAAGCATCTCTATTAAGACGAAATATTACATTCTAAATAGTCAAAACATAGGAATGAACCTATTTACTTGCTACATTCAAACAGTCTCTAATTGTATTTACAAACAAACTAAATTCTCTGGCATGCTGTGATTTGGTATTATAAATTATGTTATAATCTGAGCTGTTGACAGTGTAGTAATTAGTAATGTTAGCATTGGTTCTTAGATGAATCTATTGTAGTATTTTAACACACCTAATGATTTACGCCTAAAATAAAGAACCTATTATCATGTATTTTTATTTAATTACTTATTATGATTTATTTCATTACTTATAATTGCAGTTTGTACTAAAAAGGGATTATGTTTAATGTACAAAAAAAACAATATCAAAATCGTCTCAGAACTGAAGGAAATATCGAGTAGCATATTTACATACAATAAATATTCTCGAATTAAAAAACAGCTTCCTTTTTTTAAGTCTTTTTCGAAGAAAAGTTAACGCTTCTAATTGCAGCGTCCAGCAAAATGTATAAGGCAACGATTGCATCGTACTTTTCTCAAGTAATGCGCAGAAATTTGAGCATTGTTTTGACAACCTTCTACGATACAAATTGAAGTTGCTGTATTGGCTAAATACATGCGAGCAGCGGCCGGTAAAAGTTGTATAAAAATCCATATCTATCGTGTTTTAGCGGTTAAATATAAATACTATATAAACTCATCATCCAATTTGAAAATGGAACGTTCTTTCACTCCAAAACATGGCAACAAAGGGGGTAATTAATCGAAGAATTTATTTAAATGTCGAATTTTAATGTTAATACCGGCACGCAAATAGAAAGCTGTTTATAGAATAAACAAATTGAACACTTTGGCGCGTGAGAAATTGTTTTTCTCCGTTTCGAGTCGTTGATTTTGAAAAGTAATTGTATTTTCAAATAAAAAGTTCTGCCTGCCTTGTACTCACTTTTAATTTTCCGCACATTATCTGAGAAAAGGTCCAAATACTAGGGTGCTTTCAAAAAATTTTAAAAAATTGTGTTGGAATTTATTGTTCAGGTCAGTCCCATCAGTAGCCTCAACATAATAGGAGCATATGAACAGCGCAGGGCAAATTTAATATGTGTGTTAATTTTTCAACGACTTACATAGACAAAATATGAAGTTGGTGGACTCAATATATATATATAGAAAGGTGCCCAAATCGTAATCGTCTTTATACGTCAATGTTGGACTAACAATTTGCGTAATTAATTTCAGTTCTATACTTAGTTTCTGATATGTAACAAAGATAACAAATCGATTCCAAATTGACTGTTCCTTTCCTTCGCCATAACTTAATCATAAGAAAATTACCATAAAAAAGATTGGTTATCAAGAACATTCAAATACATCACCGTAAATATTTAACTAACCCTCATATAACTGTGCTATTGAAGTATTTCAAAAGGTAATTGTTATTTGTTTACGTTCGTAAGGTTTCGTTTACCTCTACCTGTTGCGGGGTTACCATTGTGGCACGTATTTTCTCAGGGAACTTACCTGGAAACAAAAAGAAACCACCATTAATATCAAGTATAAATATAAGCGGGATGAAAGGACTAGAAGCTTAAAAGGTTTCATAAGACATTTTTTGTTTTATAGCACTTTCAAAATGTTTAGGGTGCGACTGAATAAGGTTTCCCGGTAATGTTACGACTATTTGCAGGATTAAAACGACGCCGATTTTGTGTCACTTTGCTGGTGGAAATTCTTCCTTGGCGTAATACAAGAGACGGAATATCTATGAGTAGTGTGCGCTGTGGCACACATCTTTCCAAAAATTGAATTTTTTAGTGACCAGTGCCTCGTTAAAGCGGTTCTGGGAATACCCACTAAAACTCCCCAGTAACTCCATTGTCCTGGGGTGACCTGGGTTCTTCCGACCAATTCATCTAGATTATATTTTCCTTATTGAAATAGCTTCAGCTTTAGATAGCATCAACCTTCGGACTTGAACAATTAGATCAAAATACTGTATTGAAAAACCAACTTTATTTTTTAGTATACTAGGACACTTAATAAAACAAATTCTGAATAAACATGGTTTCAAATGTCTTATAAGGTCAAGTCTACCTCTTCAAATACGTTTATGACGGTGAAATTTTCTCCAATTGTCTGAAGTGAACAATCGACCTAAAGCGAATAGTCTTGTTGTTATAAAAATGAATGAATAAAGGTTTTAATAGCAAATTCATTACAGTATTAGGTTTTAGGACAAAACTTTTAAGAGTGGCCCCGTTTTATTTGAGTTTGTGGAATTTTTAACTTTCCTAGGAAAATTGGTTTGAGTTTGTTTAGTTTAAAATTAAAATTCTAAGGGAGTCCGGAATAAATTCG
This sequence comes from Acentria ephemerella, assembly GCA_943193645.1. Classification (NCBI taxonomy): domain Eukaryota; kingdom Metazoa; phylum Arthropoda; class Insecta; order Lepidoptera; family Crambidae; genus Acentria; species Acentria ephemerella. Next base: position 2,261,306 of record OW971894.1, read on the forward strand.
TGCTTAATTAAGCTAAATAGTCTAATTAGGAGAATATTTTTGGAGTTTGCACGCGGAATATGAAATTAAATTTGATTTCGGGTACTAATTGGATTTTTTTATACAAATGCCTTTGGTGAAACTTATACCAAATTGAATTTTAATTTAGTTCTGCGTAATAGGGTCAAAAAACAGCTGCGTGTGAGGTAGGTAGTACTTAATAATTAACCATTATTAAAAAACGTACCAATAAATTATATCTATTCATTAGTCTCACTAAAAAAACTTAACCGATTTGAATGATTTTAATTGTTTCTTTTTTGCATTTATTGAGTTGTAGTTTAAAAATGAAAAGAACGAAATATCCCAAAAAAGTTTAAAAAATAAAAATTTGACATTTAGACGGTAAATGATGTGCTCATTGAAAACCGTAATTTCTTCACTGCTACTTTGGGATTGCTGCTGACTTTCGTGGTAGGTTATGTACGGGTACAAAGGTCCCAACCAAAGCAAGCGTACCCAACTAAAGCAAGAGTTAATTCGGAACAATTTAAAACGAAAGGAACAGTTTAATCTAATAATGTTCTGATTTAAATTCCCAGTTTCATACCAACATAGGTCAGTATAAGTGCCTACGTAGTATCGATGGCTGAATAGTGTGTACCGATGCTCATCCTGGCGAAGTTTGTCGATATTCGTTAATGTGAGTTATTTGTACTTCCCGAGTTCCGCTGTCGGGGAAGTTCAATGTGACGGAAAGTTCTGAGAAATGAGTTATTGTGACGACGTATAGTTCTGTTGGACGTTAACAACATTTGTCCATCTTAAGTTACTTAGTGTTTCGGGTTCTGAGTAAATGACAGTCCTGTGCCTCTCAATTGAGATCTCCGTTAAATGTTACAGCCGGGTTTATCGTATGAACTCAATATAGATTGGTCAAATCAGACTGAATTGGTTTAACGCTGCCTTGACTTTTGTAACAGGGTAAGGACATGTTTTATAGGCACGGTCTATACAATAACTACATTCCATAAAATTCTGTTGTAACGTTCGGGAACACATGTAGGTAATTAAGTCTTAAAACTTCACTCGGCAAAACTGTAATAAGGGTATAATAAACAATAATTATATTTTAACAGTAATTATATTCTCCTATTATTAGTCATGTGAGTAATACAGTGTTAACATTCGACAGAATGATTTGGCTACGGAAGTGAGTTAATTAAACGTTGCTTATTTCGCGTGACTGTTAATAATTATTATTTTAATCGGATCCGAAGGTTTATTTATATTTCCTATATAAAAATAGCAAGTAGGTATTAATATTAAGTTGCTTATCCTGTATTTAACAAGTGTTCTAGTGACAACATCGAAGACGTGACCCTGATCCCAATAATAACTTTTTTAACGAGTTATAGCGAACTTAGTCACCTCAAAAATACAACACTACAAATAAGTCTACTTAGCTTTAATAAAGAAGAAAACCAGAATTAAATTAAATTAATATAGATTTGTGTACTTTCAAGATGAGCAGAACTAAATCATTTATACAAAGCAACTACCTGTTTGCGATTTCCAATAGAACTTTTGTTCTATAGCATAGGCAATTACAAATCGCCGGAAAACTTCCTATCGAAGAGAGTTGTCGATGGTACATAGATACAAAACAAGAGGCTTAATTGCTTTTCGAAAGGAAAGGGTAGTCAAAGAAAACCATAAAAATAAGCAGCACTAGCAATACAGATATTTCTTTTAGCATATTCATTTATGTTAAATAAGCATCATCAGCCTACATACGTCTCACTGTTGACACAAGCCTTCCTGTGGGTGAAACACATGAGAAGGAGGCTATAACACCACTGAGCTAGCTCAATACAGCTTGGAGGGTTCAAGCGGTTGCCGTTACAACCAATGGCTTAAAGTGCCTTCCGAAGCACTAACACGCAACTCCGAGTTCGATATAAAAAATTTCACCCACCCAGTGAGATAAGGAATACGTTTGTGTTTTGATAGGTTTGATTCAGCAGTGGTTTACGGAAATAAAAAATAGGGAAATACCTAAAGAAAAATTCAAATTAGTAATTTAGTATGGAAAATCTTCTAAGTGACGGCCTATTCAAAACTCTCGTTTCTTCCATCACTAATTCGGATAACTTTTGATAGATGGCGTTAGTGGCAGTAAATTAGTGTTTTGTTTTTATAATCATCGGGTGAACCTTCCGTCCAAGCTTAGGAGATACAAAGCTCGGGTCAACTAGTATCAAAGTAAGAATATAATTTCGAACATCACTTGTCAAAAATATACAAAACTTTTTGGAGATATACTAAGAAAACATGAGTAACATCACATTGACCTTGAATTTTTTGATGAATTTACTTTACAAAATGAAGTTCGTTAATTTTGAGCGTATTAGAACCATTTCTTTAAATAAAACATAAGTTTGAATCTGGCTTAACGCTACTCCAATTCTTACATTGGTTTGGATTCGAAACAAAGTAACTAAAAAATAAATTTAACTTTTTCGGGTCATGGATGAAGTCACCTCGTATTCGAAGTGTAACTGGTTTGATTACTTTTGTTTTCAACAACAGCTGGCTTCGACTTGATAACAGGCTGAATTTCAAAATTTTCGGGATCGTAATTCCTGTAAGAAGTTAAAATTTTTCGGAAGATGAATCGCTTTTAACGGGTTAATTGATTAAACGCTGTTTGTTTACGGAATTTAATTAAATGTTCGTCTTCGCAAGAAATTTGGAATGGTTTTCGTTCGAAACTTTAAACGTTCGACTCGAATAGGAAACAAAAGAGTGAAAGAGACCGAGCAGGATACGCAAGGTGATTCTTTTATAAATATTATCTAAATTTTAACAGGTGTGTATGAATATATCAAAATGATAAACTTTTTCTATAAGGGTAACATTGATATAACAAAAACTTATCACGTTTTTTAAATTATCTAAAACTTATTACTTAGGATACTCATGAAAAAAATATCAGAGCAAAACTATTTGGAATTTATCAATTTATAATTTAATAGAATAACAATAACATTTTATAAACGGGTATGCATAGAGAAAGCAGTATATAAGAAACAGATTTTGAAAACACAGCCACTTTTGAGTTACACTTACAGGTCACTGTAAATATGTTAGCGCAAGTCTTACCTTCCATTTACGACACTACTGCCTTGAGTGCAGTTCCAATGACTGAAGCACCGTATAAACTTTAAAAGATAACACATTCCCAAGATGCCTTTCGATTGGACATCCACCAAAGGCCATTCGCTTCGAGGGTTTGTTAACTCATGAAGGTCGCCTCCTTAACCCGGTCATATTTATAAGGTCATTTTAGACTATTGCTATTAATACATGCAAGTGTTAAGAAGGGTGTTCCGATAAACGTACCGTACTGTGTGTGTAATGTACTCGCTTGAAATTGAAAAAATAGTTTCGAAATTACATTCTTTATTTACAAAGAAGTATGAAGGTTATCGCGCCAATTATATTTTATAAAGGAACAATGCCAGTAAAAGGCTATAGATACGATGTTAATGTATATAATATGTAACCTATTCATTTACTGATGGTAATTCTATCTCAATAACGGACACCGGCAACCTTGAAACCGATAATTGTAGTCTCGTATTGGGTAACCATTATGAGCTCACACATATTATGAGTATCACATCTCAGCGGGCAGTCTGACTGTGGTACATCTAGATTTTAAGTAGCACATCACTTTCTATCTCTTTGCTTGCAAAAAGGACAGCAACATTTTGAAACGTGTGTACTATTTATTTTAACTTTACGTCATATGTTAATGTCTCATATCCATACCTTCTAAAATTATAGATTTTATTAATGCTGCCTATATTTAAGTTTGACATTTATAAATTTTGCTACAAACAGAGACTGTACTTAAGGTACTTGAGTTTCCTATTATATATGACGTCATGAAATGTCTTAGAGGTTAAGAGTAAATGACAAAGAGTCTTGTTGTATAATAACAGAAAAAATCTTAGGGATAATAATGACATGTTTACGGATATCACTGTAATAGGAAATACATATTTTTTTTATTAGTAAAATTACATATTAGAATATAAGACTGGCAACTGCGGTCTGCATTAAGATGGTATGGCGAAGATTAGCATATTAATCAGAAGCTCTCTAAATGTTATATTGCGACTCGAAGAGACTTTGCAAAACAAACATAAAACAAAACCGTGGCTAATGTAATATAGTCTGTAAGACTAAGACTGTGGAACGAAACGAACCGCATTAAGGTAAACCACGAATAGTTTAAATTAGTAATACAGTGAGGAATAAGACAGGGACGTGGAACGAATCCTTAAGACTGTTTTCCGTTTGTTTATTAATCAATGACTCTTTTACGAAATGTAGCCTTTTTGAAACATAGACCATCGATATTGTGAATACCTTCATTCTCAAATCATAAACAACGATGCATTCAACTGAAATATTTTATGCCAAATAAGTCAACATTTGCCAGCAATCGGAATGACTTAACTTCAGATTGTCAACCTCCATTCGGTTTAATGATTGGTTGTTTTTATTCTCTATCATGAACTTTATAGCCTTGTTAATAAAGTTCATCAACTACCAAAATCAAACGAAGACCTTAAATAGAGTGGAATTTCAATTATTTCATAGTACACTCCCAGGTTAATTTTGAGGTATACTATTGTATCTTTCATCTTCCTTTCATTATAGTTTTATCTCTTTTCAGAATTTCAGAATCCATTTAGTTACCAAACACTATATCTATTGGATATCAATTATCTATATCCAGCAATAAGTCGATTATCGAAATAACCCATCTTATTTCGCTCCACTTTTATAGTTACTTTTATTTTTGTTGAAAATTATAATAAAGACATTAAATGTGAGACAATTTGATTTTGTATTTTAAAAAAAATATTAGTATAGTTGCGTCAGTTAAGTACATTTATTATGTGTCCTAATTATTGTTAGTCTACACCCAAACACAATATATAGAAAAAAATAAATTGCCTCTACAAAAAGTCGTTAGTCACTCGAAAAATCGCTCGAGTGAATGACGAGCACTTGAGCCAGCCAGCTGTTTCCGTCGGCACAGCTGATCGACCGGATATTGGCTGTTACCTCTGTCCCTTTCACACGCACCGTCTCCGTGTAGCTTGAAATTTTTCACAACCTCATTAGCATATTGAATGAGTCTTTTAATTTCAAATTTCGATAACACTAAAGTTTACTATTACAAATTATTTTCGCTTGCGTGATACCAAACTTGAATCGTAGACTAAATAATACTGTTCTCGTGTCAGAAAAAAAAGAAAAGTGACTGTTAGCACGCGATTTAAATGCAGTGTTCGAATTTTGAAATTTAAAAATGGTGTTACTGAATAAATTTAGAATTGCATTGAATCTAGCTTTGCTTTTGCTTTCCTAGCACGCTATACAATATAGTAACTGTTGCAAGAGAGTTCACTATTTTTCAAACTAAATAGGTAATAAAATAAACCTCATTAAATCCAATTTAAATTATGAGAAAACATTTTATGCAAAATTAGAAATCTTTGATATAATGTTCTCGCTCTTTTAAATTGATTTAAAAATATAAACACACAATGTATTATAAAAAAGTTTGAACAACATAAACCCGTTATAAAATAGACTGGCACCTAATTATCGAATCCATTTTAAATTAGCGCCATTTTGTAAAAACGCTTCTCTATTTGAATAGATCGTAAGCATAGATTATAGAAGCACTGAAACTCAGCTTTATCGTGCGGATTAATCGAAGTTGCCACAATAGTTTCATTAGTTGTTTTCATTTGCAACTTTGTTTGTGTTATGCAACTACGGTACGAGTGCAGTAATAGGCAACAACATCCCGTACAGAGGAAAACTGGGATTTTAAGTGAGAAATTGTGGTAGTTACTGGCTTTACTGTTGTGAAGTTAGGAGTTGAATTTTGATGGTTGACAACATGATACTAGAAACGATGTGAAGTGTTTTTTTTTTAAAAGGCGTGTTGTAAAAAGAATGAATATTTCAAAATAATTTTGATCAAATATATCTGCATAGTTTGAAATAAGTAAGAAATTAATAATTACACCTGATTCTCAATTACACACATTTAAATCTTAGTATCTAGTTTAAATTTCAATGTAAATTAAATTCAGGTAATTAAATCACTGAAATTTACATATCAAAAGAAAAATCCTCAAGAAACAGATCCCGCGGGCTGGCAACAAACAGATGGTTGAATATTTCTACAAGACTTCCTCATTATACAGACATAACGAGGAAATATAAGAATAAAAAATAATTCCCCCCTTAAAAGCTTAAACGAGCATTTAAGTGAATTAACATTAAGAAATTCAAATATAAACAAGGCAATTTCCATATCAGACAAATGATGTAAAAAAGAAAAATTACATATTAACAAGTCAAACCTTCGTAGAAGTGACATGCCATAGCAGTAAATAGCACAAATTTAATTTACACAAGTTTATGCAAATTTACATTTTGCAGCACTACAAATAGAGTCTATGGGGGTATCCCCACAGTTGCGTGTACTGAAATACCAGTACTTACATTATTATGATAGTTGAGATTTGCATATATATATAAATACATACTGAAAAACTATTTTAGAATACAATTAAGATTTAAGTACATATAAAATTAAGGTAAGATTTTTAGAAGGTTACTTATAAATCTAAACAGCTCAGTGTTTCTAAGCTAAGTCTAAGAAAATCTACTGTTTTTTACCAAGAAGGGTCCATGTAATTATTATTATTGTAATTTAGACAGTCAGAAAACTAAAAAAAATCTTTCTAAAATAGTTTATAGTAATTAATGACGTATAGTATGAAATATAATAATCTGCAACGAATAAAGTACGTTATTTACATTTATTTGAATTTCGAAGTAAAAGATAGAAAAATGGCGCTTGATATTCGCACGTAACAACTAAAGTATTCCAAAGTTGGAACGACGGCAATGGTATTTTGTTGTGTGCAATTCGCACCGCAATGCAGGTAAGGACTACTCTACACGGTGGTCAGGGAATGGTGTGAAATGAAATAGTAATGTAGACACGGCTTTAACCAAAGGATGATGCTGTGTGAAGTGTTGACATTTAACATTATCTGTGAGTAAAATGAAAATGGCCCAAATCAGTATTGGAAGTTAGTGACAAATGTAAGTATTTTTCACTGTACGGAACGTTACAAAACTTCTGTTACAAAAAAACTTTACCATGAATCGAAAAGTTTTTTGACCATAATTTTACCAAGTCACACCAAGGCCGTGTTATAATAACAGCGCTTATGTGGCATCTAAGTGTCATAGAAGCTATATGCTGAGACAAGGTTCTTTTTGACTGTACCTTATTTTAAATTGTATACTGTTATAAAATTCTTTCCTTTATAAAATTTTAATACACATAGACTTTACAATTATGTATGTCTGCATATATAACATTCGACATAAACAAATGGTTGCCAAACGTCAAACGAGGCCAGCAGCTTGCATCTGCGACTTGAAAGTCCCCCGGCAGAGTTATCACCGGATCGGACACAGATAATACATGACGTATGGTTTGTGCGACCTGGTTTTACGCTATATCGATAAAATTCAGATTTCGATTCCCGGTAGACAATAATCGAGACATCAAGAAGCATTGGATAATAATGTTTGTATTTATGCGCTTTCTGTTGATTTAAGGTTACTTAATACTGTAACTTCCGGTTTATATATAAAAATGAACTGATGTTCGTTAGTCTAGCTAAAACTAAGAAACGGTTTGATCTATGTTAATAATTTTTATTGTGTTTCTTCGCTTTAATTCAAGAGTGGTTTAAAAATAAAAAATTCTGGGAAAATCCTATGAAAAATCTAAAAAACATAAAACTTAAAATAATTTTATTTGTATGGAAAGTCGCCTATCTGACATGCTAAACTTTAAAAGTGTCATTTATTTCATCATTGTTTCAGGTATCTTTTAATAAATGGCGTTAGTGGTAGTTTGTTGATGAAACAAAGTTTTGGGTGAGCTAGTTTTAAATATTAATTTTACACTTTCAAAGCTACTTTATATATAGTTAATAACGAAAGGAATTAAGATTGATATTAGAATTTTCTTCTTCTCTTAAATGCTCCTCTGCTTAAATTATTCCTACCTACTATTCGACCTACTATTCGACCTACAACCTTGTGCAATGGCCGTGCTGATTGTAGAAACATCTTCACAAATCGGAATTCTAACTTAGAAAGTCCGTTATAGACGTATGTGGGAAATGTACCCATATTCATGCCGGGAATCGAGACCGGAACAAGATATATTTGCAGAATTATAATATGGGAAAGTCTATTTAGTGAAAAACAATTTCGGATGAAAAATATTAGAAAACTGTGTGACATTAAAAAATTACACAAACACACATGTATTCCCTCCTTCATACAACATGGGTTCCTTTAAAAGAGGCGCGAAAAAGCACTTTTTGGGCCGGCATCGTGGAGGTGGCTAGGGCAGTTTGTTCATGCTGCACTAGCTATTTTCACATATCGACTCTACTGCTTATTATCAGGTGGTGTCAAGTAGTTTGCTGAGATTATTATTTAAAAAAAATTAAAAGTATATCAAAATATAGAAAAGGGTATAAAATGTTCAAAACTCCAACGGGGGATATATAAGGCTTCCATTTTAAGTTATTATTTATTAGTTATTTTAATTTATAACAAAACTTTACAGTTTTTAAAGTGCATCCTTAAAAACTTGGTCCTAGTTAAAGCTGGTGTATCTTTAATGACAGCGATTTTTGTAAGGTGCATGTCCAAAGTTAAACTTAAGACTTAAGTAAACTGCTAGTGCTTATAACGTTAGCTGCTATAACGTTAGTTATTTAAAAGGACCACTTAAACTGAAGGTTCTTTTCAAGTCGTTACGTCGCTCGCGATTTCACACTTTGAATTTCTTGAGAAATTATTTAAAATGCAACAAAGGTCCAGCCAAGATATACAAAATTTTTACTAGTCTAGTCTTTTCTGTTTTTACAATTATACCAAGGTCACTCACTGATTTTGACAAGTGTATTGTACCATATTCGGCACGATGGTATAACCCTTTCATATGTTTTTAATTAATCAGCCTGTGCACATAAGTGAGTAGTTTAAAGGTTGTTAAGTAGCTTATAGCTATATGATATTCCTAATATCGATTGTGTCTGCTTTGTGAGTAGATATTTATTTATATTTTGCATCAGTAGGTACATAAGAAAATCCTTATTAAGAAGTTGTCTAAAGCTCTTGTAAACAGAATGTAAATAAAATTTCATTTATTATTTTCGTTATTCTAATTAAATCCCGCCATTAGCTCCTCGATAACAATCTGTATCGGAGACACGAAGCTGTCGTAACTTTTTAGTTTAATTTCCGAATAACCATAACGGAATTTCGATATGATCTTCTGATTAGCTTAATAAAATAACATGTTAACGTTACCCCAGGTTATATACAGCTATTAACGTTATTTTCAGATGTTATTTTAGATAGTGATTTCGATTTTTTACTTTTGGTTAATTTAGTAAAGTTTAAAAGTTTTAATACCGATTGTCCATCTTAAATGAAATATTAATAATGGAACGAATCATGTTAGCTTCTAGAAATTAAATGCAATGGCTTAGCTGAAACAAAAAATCTAGATTTCAAACATTTGAAATCTAAATTTTATGTTACGGCAAAGAATTGAGAAGAGACTTTATATTGGGCATACGAAATATAAATATTAGAGTTGATGGGTTTATGCAGAAAAGGCGAAGCCAGAAAAAAAGATAGAATTTCGTACAATAATCTTAGTCAATTTCGGGGCTGCACTGAAACAGGGTGCATACCATAAATAATTTAGATTACTACGTGCGTAGAATTTACGTCGAGTTCTTGTCTACGTCAAAGTTTTGAGTGAGGGTGCTTAACCAGTTACATTTTAGCCGCGATACACACGTGATAAGTTGTCACTGTTTTTATCTTACTTATTCTTATTAATTGTAAGATACAACATTTCATTAGAAGCCGATATTCAAGATAAATAATCTATATCATTTAAATAAATTGATATAAGAACCTACATTAAACAAGAATCTGGGAAAGTACATAAAATAATGTTTTTAAGAAGACAACGTTTGTTTTTTCCACTATTTAATCAACGCGAAACCTAATTGTAATAATTAAATTATACATAGCGATTGATTACATTCATAGTTGAAAGGGACCTTATTCGGTCGTAATACAGCATATTATACTGACTGGTACACTGCCATGGCATGCAGATTTTATCTTTAGAAAAGTAATTAAAGATTGGCTTGAAAAGAAATGTTCTTATAGTATAGAAGTATCTTACATTGAAAATCTTTGTGTATATAGCTGTAAAAGGTACGATAGAGTGATACTATACTATGAAATTTTTAAAACCGTTAAAAGTGACGAAATTAAAAAATTAATATAAATGAGTAGTAAATACAAGTTCAATTCTAAAGAAAAGAATAATAAATACACGTCTGACGCTGTAAATCAGCGTTAAATATAACATGGTGGAAACATTAGCTCAAAAACAGATTAAGTCAATTAGTAACTTGATGCATCTAACTTTTCGGAGCACATCTGTGCACTCCCGCCCTTACAAACTTCCACGTACGCGTTCCGTGGGTGATGAAGAATTCGCTCGTATGAAAGTTAAATTCAAATATAATTCCACATGAACTATGAATAAGATTATGAATAGAATCGTTACTTACTGCATGAAATTATAATTCTAAATTTAAATGAAATTATTTTTAAGTCTTAAGTGCTATTTTATTGTCTACAATGATAAAACGGCAAAGTAAATCTATATCATACTGACATAATTAATGTTTTGTTTTCAAATTAAATAACCTTGTGGATATTAAATGAATATTTTCAATTACCCTCTCTGTAATCTATCGCTTCGTTTATCAAAACCTTGTTCCAAAATATGTTTTTTTTTTAAGACAGTTGGCTACTTTTATAACGTGTGTTTATTTTTTTATTACAGCGTTCACATTGAAACTCTTTTATTGAAGAATTCCAATAAGAAAACAATATAATTCATGTGTCCTAAAAAGAAAACTGTCCTTTCTTTGAACACAATTCAAAAATGGAATTTGTCAGATCAAACACAACCGTCACCCAATCACCCAAGTTCGATTCGATCCCAACAAAATATCATCCCGCGAAAGAAATACAAAGAATCAAGTATATATAATATCGTATCCGGGATTCTTAAAGGCGGATCTGATTGTTACTAAGAATTCCTTTGGTCCAAGTTTTATACGGCAGAAAGCTAATAAAATTGTATGAAGGACTAAACCCGAACGAACAATCCCACTTACAGATCCGGCCTTATACTTCGAAGCTGTTTTGTATTCGATGATATCTTTTTTAGCTGTAATAGATTTGTTATCTTTAATAAATTTTAATAATTTTAGTTTATTATGACACTATATTACGGGAGCTCAGTGGCGTAGCTGTTATGTAAGTTTGGATTCGATTACTAAAACGAAGCAACTTTCGTCATGGATGATCCGGGATGGGCATTTTGAAATTCAGGAGTTTTTCATAGCTTCAGGACACTCAGTTTTCGCCAAGTGTGCCTAGCTGAGGGCTTTATATATTATTGATAATAATAAAAATTTTATGAAATTAAAAAAGTATATAAACGTTATATTTTCTACAAATTAGTAAAAAATAAAATTGATATTTTTAAATAATAATTTTAGGTTGGTATTAAATTCCTTACATTTAATACCAACCTAAAATTATAACAATTTATACCTATGAGTAAGCTCTGTCTTAACGGAGTAGAGAAATTCGTGAATTTAAATCACGAATACTCGTTATAATCAAAATCAAGACAATTAACTATAAATTTCACGGAACGTTCATACCAGATTATGTACAGAAGACACCACGTTATATATATCCGTTTCAAAGTAGATATTCCAGAATGAGAGAAGAGTACTGTTAATTTTTTATATCGATCAGGGATTAAATAAGTTTACTATTTCTAATAAAGTTATTAGAATAAGAACTAGTATTTTAGACAAATGTACAAATTAATCATATATCGGAGTCTTAGATACATATACGGGCGAACGTCAAATTTCGTATGTTTCACCTAATTAAACACGCATGTCGCTGTAATTAAGAACTACATCTGCGTGACTGTTAACAAAGATTATTCGAAACAAATTGCATTCAATATGCTTAGAGTGTTAAGGTAATTGCGATCGTATGATATTATTGTTAAGAAATATTTTAGCATAGCCAGACGAGTATAATAGGATTCTACGACTGTTGTTTATAAAAGAAAACTAAATTGTTTGTAGCACTAAATTTAAAATACTTTTTCGAGTAAGCTCTAAAATATGTAGTGTTGTTTGGAAAACTATAAATTAAAGTTAAGATCTCGACAGTTTGTTAAAGCGACCACTATTGTGGCTGTAAAACAGAAAGGCTCTTCGAATTGTATTAATAGATTATGCAGTATAGGGTTGCCAACATGAATCAAATAAAAATAAAATAGTTTTACAGCTTGATGTAAATAACGGTGTAAATCAAGACGTTTTAAGTCGACGTTTCCAACTGGCCGAAAAAAACGATTATCCGATAATAAAGAATCTCTGGTAAATTACCTACTATAAAACTATGTTATATTTAGCCTCTGTCTCAGACACAATCTGAGTGCATTGAAGACGCTAATATATAATACTTTGCCTGTTCAAACATAAATTTACGCAGGCATATTACAGCAGCCATATTTCAAATAAATTTAACCTGTAGAATTTTAATGTCGACCTTTTTCAGTCGACTAGCTACAGCTATACATCCGCCAATGGCATAGTCAGTATTTAGACAAGAATCTTTAAACTGCATGACAACACCAGGAATGACATAAAATCATCTTCATTGACAGATATTTTGAGGTTACATCATTTTCAGGGATAAGAGCTGCTTTACCAGACCGCTGATATAAAATAGATAATCTATTGTTTTTGGTAAATGAGAGCTTCACAGATAAAAACACTTGTCTTAATGCAAGTCTATTCAACTGAAGAATTGAACTATTTAAAAACAACGACTTCGCTTAGTTAATGATTTTGTATTTTGTACCATCGTCACAAAAACATAAGATGCCTGGAACCTTTAGAGTTAAGAATTATTCTCGGAGCTGTTGTATACATCTAAAATTAAATATTCAGCCTTTTCCCATAAAGGCTTATAAAAAAGACAAAGATGGATGTTAATGAACATCTCTCATATATTGCACTTTGAATTTTTTAATCGCCAACCCTAACCCCAGCTAATGTATTGTTGCGAGACAAAAAATACATCACTGACATTTCATCATTAATCTGGAAGAGATTTTCGAATCTGACAAATGTTCGGCATCGATTAATTTAACTGAAACGAGTAGAACAAGCAATAAATAACAACCTTTAACAGTTGTATTAGAAACGGTTATAATAATATAAATAAATTAGATTATATAGGTCTTCATGTGACTGAAACACAGATTTCACATGATTTCTTCATTCTAGTCATTGTATTTATATGACGTGTTAGAATCGCTACTATTCTTAAAAGAATAAAAGATTCCACTTTTGGTAAATCTATTAAGTGCGTACTCGATCAATCATTTTCGTTCATCAATCAAACGCATTCAACAAGTAAAAACAAAATGTTATCGCCCAGCCCTGGGCGTTGTCGCACAATAGGGTTGCGCCCTACGCAAGGTGCGCTCACATGTGTGCGTTGGGTAGGGAGAAATGTAAATGCGTGTGCTGTAGCCATGTCAGTCTGCACGCGTGTGTGTGCACCAGGGCTGGCAGATGTGTTGTTCGCACGCAGCTGTCCCTCCCCTCGTAATACGGCACGCGCTGTGCTTTCTCGTAATTATGCATTATTATTAGGGCCGCTTTTCGAACTTATTATTATGCGATTGTAACTTTTGTTGATGCAGTCGCCCGATGCGTGACTGGTAACTATGGCTTTTAACGTTTACAATAAAAATGTGTTTCGTCGTCGTCGACTTTTTGTAAAGAGCAGAGAATAATGTTGAAACTAAAAGGATATTTAGCATTGAAACAGGTTTTCTCGAAAAGGATATGAGCACTTGAGTAGATGGGATCCCTCGCCGAAATATAAATTTACTTAATGTACCGCCCGTTACGTGCTCTCTTTATACGTCTATCTCCTTCCAAAATTAACGTCTGTAAGCCCCTTTAGTCTATTTCCACAAACAAGCATTGAAAAATGACCGGCGCAGAGAGATTGCCGGTCTTATGAGAAAATATGTTATTTCAGGCATACAGTGAGAGATATACTTTATTCGTACGAGTGCGTAGACTTGTAGGCAATATATTAGGTGGTATTGCTATACTTTAGGTATGACAACTAAGTGCAATACCTAGTATTCTGAGAACAAGGCATTTTTCGTCATAAATTTCACACACTAAAGTTCCATTTGGTTTGTCGCAGTGGTTCGCTTTGTGCAATCACGTACGGTAATAAATAATAAGAATTGTATCCCTAAAAGTTACTATCCAGTTGATAAGTTAACAATAATTGAAGGATACTCTGTATTTGGTATAATTTGATAAGTTCATATTACAAATCATGTAATATGACGTGACCCAGGTATACGAAATCTTTAATCAGCGTTCAGCAAACAGTCCATTAGGGATATTGGTTCGAGTCGTCCATTAACGGCTTGTTATGAGCTTTATTGTCACAATGTTTTACATATTACGTTATTATCTGAAATGAGGCGCGTCAATGCGAATAAATTGACATTACAGTCGATGATTCATATTTCAATACTTCTAGAGAATCTACAGGAAAATGAAAGTAACTCAAATGATAAAATGCATTCTTACTTACATCATAAATAAGGAGGTTTTAACTCAATAATAATGTAACCGCTGAAAATTGACGCAGCTATAGATATTGGTCTATTTTAGCACGGAATAATTTGCATCCCGATATTATGATAGCATGGGTCCAATTTGGATATAACTAAATTCAATGATTTTTAAAAATTTAATTTAATTTACTTATTATTTATTAAGACCATTCCTGGTTTAGTAAATACAGGTGTTTTTTACACATTCGTTCCGTATCTAGGTTGAGAAATTCTCCATTAAAACATTGGGCATAATAACAGGCTTACTCCAAATATATGTATATTGCTTCTCATTCTGTCAATATGAATACAAGGACAGATATTGTATATATATTTTTTAAGAAACGCGTCTCTACACTATACACCTTGTATAATAAAATTATACCACTACATAATTAAATTGTTGATGTGAAGTTTGCGTCTCACCTGACATCGTCAGTGAGAGGCAATGGTATCTCTGTTTGGACGTGTGGTGTCTCAGTTTTTATTGTACCATGTAGCTTCTTAAATTACTATTTAGATAATCGATTATAATTACTTATCATAATCATATAAACATAATCGTATAACCAAATTAGAAAACCTTTTGCATCCGAATTTTGAGCGATTTTTGACACTCTTAAAATAAAAAGTTAAGAACGAAAAATTATGAATAAACATATTTTTCGAATCGCATTTCTAATACAACGGCAATACAGATCAAAATACTATGTCTTTGTTTAAAGCTAATTACTAACTCTCTTATCCCGCTGAGTAAGCACATATGCCTTAAGGACCACTACAAACTTGATAAAACTGGGGTTGACAGAATTCTTGTCACGAAACTAAGAATAAGGCTCGCGGCCCGTGTAAAATGAGGGATGGGGCTAACGAAGTAGACAGAGAATACGTGGAGAGATTTTGAGACACATACGGGTTGAATGTGAAACGTTATAAAAGTAACATTGGAATTATAGCCATCTGCTGAACTTGACAAGACTAGTAGACCTATGCGGAATACGCATATTTAAACTTTTTTATACATATACTTCTTCAAAATGTACAACACTCTGTGAATAATCTGGACAAAGTACTCCGACGTGTTTTTTGAAGGTAAAAAATATATGACTGAACTTGTTTCAGCCATACACTCTTCATATAAAAAAGTTTTAAAGAAACTACAATTTTTAAGTGAATATAAATATTTTTTTTAGGTACAAGTTTATGATTTTGTAGTTACAATTTTATCGATTGATAAAAACTGAATTAGGCTTAAACTGAATGGTTTAAATCTCTTAATACCTTTGTCATAAAAAGTTATGTCAGCCCGCCTGTCTGCAGGCGTATCACTCGACTAATACCTATCTCGAAATAATGGTTTTATATTATGTTATTAAAAAATTGTCAGTTCACATATGATTGGCCGATGAATATGCGATGCTTTCTCGACATCCGTAAAATAGAAAGATTGCTACGAACGTAGCTGGCTGCTACACATTCTAACGTCCGTAGCGTAGTTGCTACAATCATTAGACGTAGACATCAAAATAGTGCATCCGTAGCACCTACCGTAGCAATAGGTAGTAAAAATTACTGCGCTTTTTTTAATACCAACATCCTTAGAATGAAATTTAAATAGATCTCTGAATTCCACGAAATAAAATCATTTGAACATGACGCCATTATAACAGGAGGTTATTGCATCTTCCATAATTTAATGTCATTTTGTGTGATTTTTATATATTTGAATAGATCATCTTACATTTGAGTAATCAAATAAAAATGATATTAAAGTTAATCAATTGCGAGTGATTAAACAAAATATTAGAGATTATTTGTCTTTCGTTTTTGTAATTTAATTTTCAGCTAGATTCAAAATGCTCTACGCATAATTTTTAGGTTACTTATATTGTTATAATTATATTTAATCACAAGGTCAAGACGAAACGAATTTTTTAACATTTTCCGGCAGCGTGATTTGCTTCATGTAATGCCACAAACCATCAATCATTGAAGGAAACGAGACTATCGAGTATATAGTACAAATTAATGTGACAGCGTGTAAACAAGGCGGGGCAGGCGTGGGCCGTGCCTAATGATCGTGTTACAATCGATAAACGAACTAAGGTTGAAACGTAGTTCATAGAAACGCGGTGTGAAAACTTCGATATCGATATAAAACCATCGGGTTGCGGCAATTACTACTTACTAGCAGCAAGCTTCTTAAAATTTAAAATAGTTCTAAATTCAAAAAGGAAGATAATATGCGTATCGGAGGAGATCTTATACCAACTATAGACGAATATGTATGAGATGATATCTATTGCAGCATGCGACATTGTGCCCTAGCCACCTTCACCTTGCGGCTCAGAAACTGCCATTACACGCCTCTTTTGAATTATCCCATGAAGGAGGGGATTGGAAATACTCATAAACAAGTAACCCATAAGAATAGATTTTCGTTCTTAGTGATGATATGTGAGATTTGTACTTAATAGACTTAAAAATAAAGGTACAGAATCAATTGTCACGCTATGCAGAATCGATTTTTCGTTTCGTAGCAACACGATACACATAAGTTACTCGTAAACAACGTAAAAAAACTACATCGAATTTTCGAGATGTTTAGAACACAACACTGATATCAATCATTGAAATAGATAAAACCATTTACGCATATGAAATCCATTTAAGCACTTGTATAAAAGATTAATCTTAAAAGCATAGCAAATAAATTAATTTTATGCTGCAATAAACTTAACATAATAATTCGGAACATGTTTTACAAAAGAACATTTTATCAATAATATATACCCGATACCATGCTCCAAAATTGGATTGTTATGTAGGCAATAAATTTTTACCAACTTTGCAGACAAAATGAAAAAAGGAAAGCTCTATGAACGGCTACGATGACCCGACATTACCTAAGGCGTGTTTCGGTCAACAAATAAATTAATGTCACATCCAATTTACAATGTGTACTGGTTTTGGGCTGAACGAACTGATTACCTTTGCCTGGCACATAATTATTAATAAATGATGAGGTCTTAAATTATCTCTACCACTTATCTTTAACTTTCATATGCTCCAAAAATACTGTAAGTTATTTCAACAAAATGATATTATTTTAAAAGTTAAAAACTGCGTTTTTTTTAATATGACGATTTGTTTCAGTGGTAGATTTAAACTACTTAAATGAAACTTAAAAATTTTTTTTGTCCATTACGCTCAAAGGCTTTTACATTTCAATACAATATTGTCTAGTCGTAACTTAAAAAAATGTATTTATGAGTAAACAAAAAACAATATTTTCAATCCAAAATGTCACCTCATAAAACAAACTTTGGTAGAGACTGTTTTTGCAAAGAGAATAATGCACAGAGGATGTTAAAATATTAAAAAATGAAATTTATCCCTTTATTAATTAACAAGCCAAGATTTCAAAATACTCACGTAGTAACGCGCTCCCTGATAAAGATCTTATTTGGCGTTCACAAAATTCATAAATTACTCGCTGTCTTCTAAAAGGACCCTTACATTTCCCGCGCATAATTACGAAACGCGTTAGCAAAAAGTAATGTGAAACCATCCCGTCGGATTTGCATTAAACAACAGAGAACAGGCATATTCCTCGTTTTATGGATGCTAATTTAAATGTAGAAAAGAAATTACACTGCAATTCTGTCTATCAATTAACCCAACGTTTAATTTAAGCGGCGGAAGCGTGAAACTGCGCAGGTTAAATTGTTTCATTACATTGCATAGCAATTTTACATCTGTACTGTCAATCTCAAATATAAAGACAATTGACTTTAAAATTCAATTCAACAGATTGGCTATTTGGGCTTTGAATCCCTTTGCCTTCCTTTATTTTAATTAATAATACCAAGTAAAATTTACTCATAATAAATAAGTAGTTTATATAATTTAGTAGTGTATATAATTTGTTTTTTTATTTGCTAATGAAATAAGCACTTATATCCAACAAAATCTTTTTACCTACTTACTTTACATTAGATCAGAATTGTATTTTTAAATTGCAGCTATCTTATTAGATACAAGTGTTGTAAATCATATCTTTACAATATGTTTTTCAAATTTAAATACATCTTTGATATAAGAATTATTTTTTATTTATTATTTAAATATAAAGCAAAAGTTTAAAGTTGTAGCAGAGTTTTCTTTCAGTTCATTATAAGTCCGAATCGATTGAGTGAAATTTTTTTATTGACGCGGTGTCTGAAAATTCTTAGTTCTCTATTGACAATGGACCACGACCTCTGACTGTTAAATTATTAAACTCCCGTGCAGAGTTAACGAAAAATAAAAGAATTTATTGCTGATAGAAACCTGTATATCTATGAACCTAATATACGGAATATATATATTTCTACATAATAAACCCAAAAGATTATTTTATTACTCCATTCAAAACTCTACCCTCTTTTTAAAAAATGTAAATGTTATCTATCTCTTTTTGTTCACTTTAATAATAATAAGTGAGAACGAGAGAGCAGCAGTGGGGTATAGCAGCAAATTGGTTACGCACCCTTTAAAAATAGCACCCTGGCTTTGTATGTCGCGTGGCTGGTTTCAGGGATAATACTAGAGCGAAATGAGAACTCAGTTAAAGGGGAACTAACGTGGTATTTGATTAATCGATACTTGCAACAGAGAGTAACATTTGGCCAAGGGACTTGTGTACGTGCTGTTATTATTTATTGAAAAAGTAATGGCTGCCAAAAATATCATTTTGAGGTTTGTGTGTACATAAAATAGGTGTTATACGTAACTTACCAATATTTGATATAAATATATAACTACCAAAACTGGACCTAAAAACAGAATAACATAAAGGTTACTTTTTAAATTCACCTCGTAATAATTTAACGGTCGCCAAATGTTACCTTTGTAACTCCATTTACTCCATTCAACGAAGAGCTATAAACATTTTATGACGGTCATTACATCAAGAATAGTTCCGTGCGATTTCAACAGATGGCACTGAAATTAATAATTGTTAAGCCGCTTTTGTTAGTAGTTTGGAAATCGGATAACAGATGGCGTTTTTCGCAGATTATAGATAAAGTTATTTGTTGGACAAACAATAATGATTAAAAATTATGGCCCACCCATATTACAGTTGTATTTTCAAAGCATTCATCTTAGCTCCAACCATACGATTAACATCTTGTTATCGGCTCTTTTTTTATGTAACTTAATTCTAAATGAAAACAATTAATTAATCTCCTTAATTGTTTTCATTTAGAATATATATATATATATATATATATATAATGCAATAAAGACGGCTTACACGTAACGATAACGATAATGTTATACTACTAACTATAAGTTGTAAAACATTAGTTATATAAAAGTTTTTTTTTTAAATTATGAAATAAATACATTTTGATATAGTCCATCTGAAGATTATTGAATTGTTATTGCAATCAAACTTAAGGTATTTTTAAGATTATTAATGCAGAACAATAAACAATCAACTTACAAGATATGATTGGAAATTTGACTTTGAACCATGTCATAATTAGAAAAAGACCACTTCATTCTACTCAATTGTATGCAAAAGATTAAAAGGCAACGTAAAGACCAAAGTTTAAATAAAGTTAAAAAAATAAACCGCTATGAAGCCGGCTTTTCACCGCCTCCGTGCCGCGTCAGTGTAAGCAACATATATATTTCAAACACATACGCATTTCTCGGGTGTAATCGATGTATTTAATCAGGGGAGAGTCACGTGCGGGCCTGACGAGGGCCGTAGGGATCAAGGGTCCATTCCCAGTGTAGGCACAATATCCTGAGGGTTATAGCAGTGCATTGTATTTAATAATCGGTGGATTAGGCGTGAGATGAAGCGAGTTTATGTGATAGACATGAAATCTCTTTGCTTAATTTATTATTATATTATATATATAATTTATTAATTATACACATAAAAACATGCGCAATCGAGTTTATTTAAAAAGTGCTTTTATTTATTTCAATAACGGTGTTTATTTTTAACAATTCCAAAATAAATGATGTAACCACTCCATAGAGTTCAGATATATTATAGAAGCGGCATACTAAAATACTAATTTGAAAAACCATAGATAATCTTTCACATTCTTGATAGTTGAACTTGACAAATGAAAGAGAAACTATTCATTTACAATTAGAAATATGCAGAATAAGCTGTACATGTAACTGAAAGCGTAGATACATTGTAGTAGCAATTGAGTAGATAACTTAATATTTTTAATTGTGCGAGTCTAAACCGCGTTCACTGTTTGGATTGAACATATTAATCTTTTCATTGTCAAAACGCCGTCGCTTTAGTAACTTTTACGAAGGTCAAAAACACAGTAAGGCCTCTGTGTAATGATTTGAACAAGCTTTCAAAAGATTTGTTGGAATTAATATGAACGTGAAATAAAACTAAGCATTAGCTCCCTATATGTTTTCTTATGAAAGATACCAGAGCAATTTTTGATAATTGAATAAGCCGGAGGTAAAACTCCAATAGTTTCTTCTCAAAGAAAACATCAATGTTACTGTCTCGAATCCTTCCGCATGGTCTGGTACTTACCTGTAAAGAAAGAAAAAACAAATTTAAATATCAATCGTGAAATAGACTTCAAAATCAAATTTTAATAACTATCAATGTAAGTATTAAACTCGTTGAGAGTAAATATTGGTTAAGATATTATACAATATATCGTTTAACGAAGCCGTAATAAGTATTTCAAATTCGATATTCATAAGCATATTGAAAGCGTAACTTTAAATTAGGTTCAAAGATCCCTACGTCTTGTTCAAGCAAAACAAACAATTAACTTTATTTCTAAGTAATACGTTTGTATTTCAAGTACGCGCTAACCTTTAGAAGTGCTCAATAATTCTAAGAGCAAGACAAATAGAAAATTATTGAGAGCATTCCGCTTGAGTGCAAATTATTTGCGGGAAAAATTAATTACTTTCAAAAGAATTTCCATTACGGCCGTTCCGATATGAGGGGGTTACGAGAAACTTCAAAATTCAACTAAGTATGCGACATTATCGGAAAAAATAATTTACGTAGGAATTTGCAGAACCTATGATGAAATTATTTAAGCTTAGACAAAAATACGTTCCATTTTCAAACGAAGTGTAAAACTTTAAAAAGTATAAATATTCAAAGGTAAAGAGCTAGCTAAACTAAATTATTATTTTAAGAAGCCCGCTAAAGCTAGTCTTATCGACTGTTACGTAAATTTCGACGTAAAATACCAGCTTATATCGCTAACCCATTACCGATATACTAAAAATTTTAAACACGAGAGAAGACTACCTCACACAAACCTTCCCCTCTGGCTGTACGCCAAACGGTTCTTTGCCACTTAAAAGAAAAGGTAAAATAAGTGAATGCGTGGCACCCTAAGGCCACCGGCTCTTCCTTTGTGGAATATCCTTTTAGCGTTCTACCAGAGTTTCCTTCTCGAATTAATATTGAATTGGAGTTCTTAACAATACTTTAGTCAATCGCCTGTCTCCAACAGCGTGGGATTTAATTGAATCCTGGTATTTGAGAAATATACTTGAATATTTTCTGGGGAAAAATTGACACGACGACATTTAATTAAAAATGTCGGACGTACGTTTGAATACAGTTTTTTAAAAATAAGTATTTTAAAATCCAAATGATTAATTTCAGACGGTTTTTTGTTCAACCATTATAAATGAAAAACAGGTAATAAATGCCAATAGCAAGCTACAAGCCAGATGAACATTATTGTATTTCGTACCTAAATACTTATAAACCAGGAAATTTTAAAAATGTTAAATTCTAATTGTAAAAAAATGTAACGACAAAAAGTTTCTAATCAAATATTTAAATCAAATAATTTTATTTATCCCTCCATCCAAGTAAAAGAGTTAGTTTTTATGCATCATGTGTGTGTTCGTACATAACAATGAATATAAGTTACATATTTAATGTAGCAGTTTATTTAAAAATCAAACAATAATTTTACCTACCTACATGTATTTTTAAAAAGAAAAATATTTACAGATAACAAGCGTATTTAACTTAAGTTGGAAAGTATCTTATATTTAAAGTACTGAAGTGTTTTACTTGAACCGTAGGCATGTGTACCAATGGCTGAAGTATTTAAACATTATTGTAGTTTTAAATATGGACAATTATAATTATATTTAAAATATTTCCTTCTTAAGTACTCAATCATGAAAATAGAACACAGCTGGTGTCACTACGTTCACATAATTTGCGTTTTTTTAGTTGACAAAAAACTTGTTCATTACCGGCCTTGGCCCCGTTTGAGCCAATATTGGATCAAGAAAGCCAGCAAACAAAGAAATGTGACACCAAATAACCTTCAATTGTTACGAAGGTATTGAAGGCTCACGTTTGCGAACAGTTTTGTGTGGATTGGAAAATTGTTGAATACGAATAAAGGTAAGCTTAAGCTAAAATGAGTTGTAATAAAATAGGAATGAGATTTGTTTTCTGAAAGATATCATGATTTTTAGAAAAAAATTAATAAATAAAAAGCCTTAAATTATGTTAATGTTAGTAGCTAAACATGCTCGGTATGATTTTGATCGCGTTTCAGGATTTAATTTAATTCCAAATGAAGTCTTAAAAATTATTTCGAAGTAGAAAGTCACTTAAAAATATTTAAATCGAGTATTCCAATCATTTGAAAACCAATCGACCTCAAGACAAGGTCACAAAAAGAGAATTCACGTCCCGCCTGAGGCAATATTTTTATAGAACGTATTCTTAATGCCAAACGTAACATGGTACTAAGGTTCATAATAATGAATTACATGCTAAAGCTAATAAATTTAAATCTCGCTTTTTACAAAGCTTTTTTATGTAGACAGAATGGCAGATGTAACGACTGATTATGCATAGCAACTATCCCTTTCAAACATATGCAATATCAGAAACTTTTGCTTTGCATTTGAATGATTAAAACCGTTTAAATTTTCCTGTTTCCGCGCCAAATGGAATAACATGTATACCCACCGCACAGAATGTTCTAGGGCTTGCTATTTGTTATAAAAAACATAAATAAGTATTATTAATATCGTAATTAGAAAAACCTTATCAAAAATATTACATTTACTTTAGAATGTGCGAATATTGATAGTAAAATTACTCATTTAAAATAATGTTATTTCCTTGATCATGATGTAAAATCATCTGATCTCTTCCTACACCTAAAAACACTTTGTGGGCTAAGAAAAATTTACTACAGCTACTTTTCGAAAAAATATAAAAAACAGACGTGTCATGTATCCGTGACCTTGAAAAGATAATCCAATTCAATTCATCATCATAACGATGAAATAGCACGTTATTTATATCACACACCCACCCACCTAATATACCATAGCGGTTGTCAATATACAAGCCAAAGTCAAACGATGTCACTGACCTTCCCGTGTGATCTTTGTTAAAATGTTGCGAGTGTCACTTTAGAATATCTTTTTTTTATTTACGATGAATAAACCCGTATATTTTTTTTCACTTAAAAAGGTTTTATGCTGTGATTTTGTCACTGGCCTGCGTTATATATGTAAAAAGAGCATAACATACTCCGGTGTTCTTGCAGCTGTTGATATGATTGAGAAAAAGATTCAAAAAGTTGGAGGTACAGTCGGACGCACATAAAACGTAACACTTAGGAATTGTATCGGAAAGCAGCGCGTAGCTATCAATAAGTCGATAACTGATAACGGCCATGATAAACCAACCACAACTGACATAGCGTGCCTTCCGAAGCAGGTTTCGCGTTCTAAACGCTTATCTATTTTACATAATATTATGGGGATATTATCCAGTATTGTAATCGACAGGCAGGTGTATCAGTACCATTTTTTATTGTTGACATGTGTTCCATATCATCACTTGTAAAATGTTAATCTTAGCGCTAATTATGAGTTTGAGGAGTGTAGTGTAGTGTAAGTTTTCTATACCTAAGATTAACTTTATTAACCAATTCTTTAAGTTTATACCTAAACCAAACAGTCGTTCAACGGCCGTCTGGTCGAGTCACCACCCTTGTCTTCTTAGCCAGTATGAGTTAGATGAGTATGAATATTTGTTCACGACTCATGGATGTATTTATATATATATATTACTATCCATATTTCTGCGATATCCAGCCTCCATAACACAAGCTCTTAATGATTCTTACTTTGGGTAAGATAATAGGTGTGAGTGTGAGAAATATAATATTATTATTGTTATATTTATATTAAACTAATTTGAAATAAGCATTCAGTTGCTCAAAGAAGCCAGCCTCATTTCGAAAAAAATTGAATTTAGAATCGAAGTTGAATTATTTACGACAGCTAGGAACATTGCCTAAATAAAATTTAACTTCAGTATAAAACAGTTTTTATGCGGTGAGATAAATTTCCGGACTTTTGAAAGGCCTTGTCTGCCAAGGATTTGTCGTCTACGCTTTCTTATGCATTTTATAGGATGGGCTAACGTATTACCAGCATTTTTTGTGGCGGACTGTATGATTCTTCGCCTCTTGTTAAGACTTAAAGGTCTGGTTTTGCCGGTAGATTAATGTAAATTAAAAATAATAAGTAGTCAAAAATAACCTAACACCGCGTTGTTTAAATGCCTTATTTATGTTAACTACAAGATAATGTCCGTACTTGTAGAACATATGAATAATTTGTAAAGATTATATCTCCATTTATGACATTATTACAAAAATATTTCCTTGAACTAATATATTGTTAAAAAAACAACCAAAGCTGGTTTTTTGTTTTTTTAGGAGCATCGACCTTTTAGATATAATTGACCCGCGTCTGTCTGCTTCATACCCAGCGGCTTGGTCAGGTAGGTAATTTAGTTTGACATTGAGCCCAGGTTAGGATCATAAGCTGAATGTCGGAAACTCCTAATAGGGACTATTAGGGACCAACCCTTTTCAAAGTAAGGCATCCGAAAGAGACCAGATGTTTAATTTCACAAGAAAAGCGTTTTTTGAAAGTATATTTCGAGACTTAAATCCTTTAAATTCATCCGTCACCGTCACTTGTTTTTTAAGTAGCTTCAAGTAGGCAGCAGACAAATACGTTCATGGAAAAGTGGCAAACATAATAAACCAAATATGGCCGACAGACATCAACATGTGCTGTTTCAACATGTTAAGGTAGTGAATCATTGTTATTAATCTATTAGATACTTTTAGTAAATGCTTTTTAAAGAATTCATAATAGCTTATATAAATACGATATTCTTAAGAAGTATATTTCAAAATTTATTACGCAAGTCTTTTTCTTTTCCGTTCTTTATTTTAAGGATAAATGTGGAAAGAAAACTTACAAATGAGCCCCAACACCAGCCAATTAGATTACGTAAAAATACAAGCTCCAACCAAACTCAACTTTAATACTCAAAAGATAAGTATCAAAATCGCAAAAATCACCCGAAACTAAGAAGCTTATTTATTTGTGTGAAAAACAAAATATCTTTATGTTGTTTGAGCGGTGGGAGCTTTCTAATCAGTTTCATTTATTTCTGGCCTATTTAATGTCATTATTATTAACAGCATTAACAGCACATACAGCATCAGTATCGTCTTCATTATTTACAGCATTTTTATTATTAACAGCATTGTCTAACGATAGCCAAGTCAAGATTATTATGTAATTATAATCCCAAAAATTAAAGTACACACAGAAGTTAAACTACTTTAAATATCCCACTTTTTGTCTAACAATTCATTAAGAGGGTAAGGTACTTCGTTCATCATATTAGCTTTGATATTACTTTTTCACCATTAGAAGAAAGGTCAATTTGAATTTGAATTTGAAGATTATATTATTTACAAAGCAAAGAGTTTTATTAAAATGAATTAAAATTCAGGAATTTATGTTTATTACAGATCATATTGCTTTTAAAATTCATTAGTAAATGAAAAAGTATAAAAGATACACATGCCGATATTCCATGGACTTATCATAGCTGTATGTGGCAAAGAATCGATTCGAGTATCTACGCCTAACTCTTTAGTGGGCGTATTATACCCGTATTAAGAACTTTCACAATACATTCGAATTTTGAAAATTATTTAATTACTGTGTTAAGTCGGTAAGTCGTCGTTGGAACCTTACGTTTTTTGGATGGCGTCAAAGCGAGACAGGGACATTTTGACTAAGGGCGATGGAGACTATTCTTTCTTGTCATTGTGTATTTCATTTTTATTTGCACTTTAATTTGTAAGTTACACGCTTTGCTTGCCTTGACGATAACAATTTAGCAAAGTTTCATCACAATCATATGATTGGTTTAGGTGCACATATAGGACAAAACCGTTTCATGGCATTTTCATTTCAAAGTGACTAATTATGCTATCGGGTTCGACATATACACAGGTAATAAAACTTAATTATATACTTTTAGTTATTCGTACATAAATCAGAGTCATAGGTAATCTCAGAACAAAATTCGTTGGTAACTGTATGACCAATACTATCCAACAAAAATATAGAGATATAATAGTAAAATCTTTCAATACAAAATATAAGTATCTCAGCAGGAGGCATGCTTTTAAGGAATCATGGCGGCAGTCAGCCGTGTAAATCGAATTACGACTCGCATAACGCTTGCCGATCTCGAATAGTCCCGATATCTCGATACTCGTACGAGTAACGAATTAAAATCGATGCTTAGCCGAGAGTGAATCGATTAAATGGCGCAGAAAACGGCCCAACTCGATAATATATCGGTTTCCCGTTCCCTTATCACGAAATCTGGCTGCGGATTGAAAAACTTTGGGGAGTTTAAAATGATCAGAGTTTCTTTGAGATAATATTGATATTACTTACCTGGTTTTATAATGTATTAACAAGTATTTGTATGGTAGAATATAATTGTGAAACTTGTCACATATTTTGTGCCAGTTGATTTAAACAAATAAATATTTAAATATCATTCTTATGAGTTTTAAATATTTATTTGTAGACAAAGAAGTATCGTATGGCTAATTAGTTACCTACGTAAGGTTGTAAGCTGTCTTACTATAAACTCGACCATATTTAAAGTTAACAAACACATCTAAGCCATAGCTTACAGTGACTTTAGCTACAACAAGTTTACGTCATCTTCTAAAAAGTTTGAACGCAAGCAAACTAATATGAGATACCGATTTGACATTTTAATTAAAACTTAAATGAAAGTGTAATAACTAAAATAAACAACTTTTATTAAATGTAAGTTAGTTCACTCCACGGCGAGACATTATATTTTACTGGCCAACTAAACTTTGTCTATTAACGAAAAATATGAAACAATTTCCCGTTGCGTATCAAGTTAGGGGTAAATTCTTTTATATTTTATCCACAGGTGGTCTGTTGTTTTGAAATTGCCATTTAATATTTTTGATAGTTTTTGCGCTACAATCATTACGTACCTAACGATCCTTACGAAATAGCGAGTTCATTTTGTTTTGTCTTTTAAATTTTATGAGGTTCCCGGGTATATTGATTTGTTTATCACGCTGGGGGAATGAGCGTTCACCCACCAGTGAAGAGGCTGTTGTAGCTGCCGGGACTAACAGCTAACTTGCGTTTGGAAAGCATGGTGAACGGTGGTGATCCAGGACAGGACGTAACGAAAGTCGCTTGTTTTTGCCAATCATTCGATTAACCTACTACGCCAATGAGCTTGGTATTATTCTTATGGCAAATGTCTGACTCCACACGACCTGATGAGAAGCGGTAAGAGACGTGAATAAGAAGCAATGGTGTATGGAGTCAAAATGGAAGCTTTGTTAGAGTTAACTGTAATTAAGCTTTGCTATCGTTATCTGATTTTATGTCAGTAAATATTTAATTTTCGTCTGACTTAAAATTAGTTCCAAAATTACTCTTTCATCATAATTATATCAGTTTTCAAAGCCTCTTATCTTAAAACAGATATTAATTCATTCACTTAGTTTAAAACACTGGTATAGTGAACAGTAAATAAATCGTATAATTCAAATTCTCAAACTTCAATTACAAGAAATAAGATCTAAATTAGAATGCCTCTGTTTTACTTGTGTTGTATTGTTCTTAGGCAGAAATAAAAAAGGCAATCTAGATATTAAAACTATCAAACGTTATATAATTGGAATGAATAACAAGAATATATCTTTTTGGATGGAATTTCTTTTTGCTAAAGGTTATTAACCCTTAAGGCTTATATTACACACTGTGTCGAATTATGTATTAACTATCCTGAGTGTAAAATACTTATTTAATTTTTTAAACAAGCCGCGTAAAATAAATTGACATGACCTGATGAAATGGAAAGTGCAATAGAAATACGATATAAGTATTGAAATATGGACCACAGTTATTATGAAAATGTAGTGAATACCGTTCCCTAACACACGTTGAAAACTCGGTGAAATATGCTACCTTTACATTTTATTGCAAAAAATATTGTAGTTTTTTTTTAAATTATTTCTTTACAATTTACATGTTTATTACAAAGTTATAATTAATCGGGCGAATTTTTATATTGTAATTGTATTTTTATAATATCATTGTAAATAATAAGTTTGTCTTGCCGCTTAAATAATTTTAATTTTACTTAATTAACGAACTTTTTCAAATTTCGAATCATTATCGTAACGTGTAAATGGGCATCAAAAAGGATCACAAAAAAAGAGAAAAGAAGATCAAAGAAAATAAATAAATAATTGAATCAATATAATAATAGAATATAATATTATATAATAATAGAATGAATATATTATATAATAATAGAATCAAGATCAAAGAAGATTACAATTCGAAATTTAAAATGTTCCAAAATATCACAGAGTACAGAAAAACCTCACAGTAAATAAATTATGTTAGTTGTAGTAGTTTCTCAATAAAACGCAGTGCTAATATACGGACAAAGCGTTCCAATTCACTTGTAAACTTACCTTGCTGCCCATTCCAAAGAAAAGCTCGTATACAATTTCAGTCGTGAAACGATTAAAGTGTCTCTCACAGAGGTACCATTTCTGGTAAATGAATTATAATCCAATCGGTTTTAGAGGCTAATGGATAGCTTTATTATTTAAAATACGTTTGATTTGCTAAAGAGTAGAATATTAATTTACCAAAAGGGTATCTTCCGAAAATACCTACTGCTGGAGCTCGATTAAATTTATAAAGTGAACGTATTTTCTCGAGTCTGAAGTATTAGCTGTTAATAAATCGATTTCTTTGCCGTCATTTGACACTAGCGTAGAAAAATGGCCACTATAAATTTATAAAAAAGAATCAGTAAAAATTATTTACGGATTCGATAGTGGACTTTAGTGGACAACAAAAGACTAGGCAGTACGGTCTTAGTTTCCTTCGCCTATCCATATTGGAGAAACCTCTCCATATTGGAGAGATTTTAAAGATTTCTCATAACTGATATTATTATCATCAAAAAATTATTTTGAATTGTTGTGTACACACACACACACATACACATAGATAGCTATCCACGCAACCACTCACCCACACATACTGTGTACCATTATTATATAGCATTATTTATTATTATTATTTTTATATATACCATTATTTGGCTCAGTAACTCAAAAATTCTGTACTAAATAACACCCAAAATATTTGTGAGCAGGATTAAGATGCCATTTTATAGCACCCTTCACAGTTCACACCCAAAAAATGTATACTTTAAAATTATGATAATCAGAGTTCATTTTTCCTTATAGCTTTTGTGTTAGAACGGGAGCGGGTATTAATTTTTTCTCGTAAACTTTTATGCTTTATTACGTTTACATTTTCAGGCTTTATGATACTATTATAACCAAAAATATGTACCTAGGCCATAAAAAATAAACAAAGTTCTGGAATATTTTTGTTTTTTGAATCTACAAAACAAAATTTGTTTCATAAGAAATAAAAACATTATTCAAATGGATAAATAATCAATTGTGGGTCCCATGGATGTTTATTTTAAGTTAATACATACACACACATACATACATACTACACAACATACATACATACTACTACATACATAGTTGGTACATACTACTGTGAACCTCAAGATAATCAAAACGCTATTCCGCCTGGTTCCACACACAGTTCAAAATATGTGCTAAACATATTAATAATTCTTGAATAATATCGAAAACTTTGTTGATTATGAAATATCTATCGAACTTTAAGTAGACATTGTTAAATAAGTTAAAAATAAATAGTCGAAATAGATACTGTGCGTACTTAAAAAGTTAGTAAACGAAATGTACTCCATTTATTAAGCGTTCAGCAAAATTTACACAACTTTTGGACTCAATTAACTTTGTACGCAGCGGCGATGAAGCAATCTGAGCGACAATTACGTTTTAGAGATCTCTAGACTATAAAGTACGAAAATTACTCATTATAATTTTATAGATTAAAAAACCACCCGGTTAAACAGGTTAGCTCTAATAGGTACACAAGGTTCTGACCCCCATTTTAGGTAATATTAGCTTACTGAAGATAGACGATTTGATTTGATAAAATTATAACTTAGCGGTCGTTCTTTTTGCTAACTTTTCGGGATTCTTACTTGTCACCGAATATTCAACGTCTCTTGAATTTTAAATACTTTTTTAGTAATTTAACGTTTCGTATTGGACCGTTCCAAAATTAAATTCAGGAAGCGACTCTCACTGAGAATTCTGAAGGTTAACGTCCATAGCGTTCAGCGCCCAAGATACGTGTTTTTCAGCTTTAAAGTTAAATATACAAACCTTAAAGCCGTGTAATACATCTTAAATACATAGCGAAAATTAATACTGCCGAATGACATTGATTCACGAAATTGGCCGCTCTCTCTCTAAGTTTTTACATACCTTACCCACAAGTAAATACAAACGTGATCTTTATGCTTGGTCTGTTTTTAATCTTTACATGAAACGCTTGTAAATATCACTTTGAATTATGAAAGTATATTAAATAACATTACTTATATATACTATATGTCAAGGTGTCCGTCATTGAGTTCTTTAGTAATTATTTTTCTAGATTAACATTAATTTTCTCGCCAATTTTAGAGAAGACAACGCTTAATCGAGTAGGCAGAAGTATAGTATTGTATTTATTTATTTAAACATCAATATCTAAATAAAATATATATAGCGGTCTAAACGATTAATATCATTCTACTCGAGTCAACCAGTAGGCCAAGTATAATCGAAACTAGTTTTTACATACATTTATAGAAGGTATTATGATACTTAAATACTGACAATAAATTTATATTATAAGGTACTAACTTCCGTTCGCTGCTGTGTGTATATCACAAATGTTATAATGTAAAAATTAAATAATTTAATATAACATTATCAGTGATTATAAGAACTCTTAACTCCCGTACTATAACTTTTAATTTTTTTTAAATAATCAATTTTCCAGAAAGCTATAGTTTATATATAGTTTATTGCTTATATATAGATATCTTATAGATATTTCAATAAGTACACATGAAAACTAATAATATAGGACTGAACATTTAATTCCCCATACTTTATAACTAAACTAATTTAGAACGCGTACAGTTTGAATTAAACGAAGTAATTGGAAAATAAGCTTTTTGTCAAAGTCAATGATGCCGGTAAAAGTTGATATCAGCCGATCGCTCATAAGGTTACGAATAGAGTAAATCATCCGAGAAGCGGTTCTTAAAAGGCTTTCAGAATCACACCATACGAAAAACGTAGTAAGGTACGAAATGTGATGTTTCATAAATAATTCTATAGGGTCTAGTTTTCTCTCTTTCTAACGCTTGAATAAAAGAAGAGAACAAGCATCTTGTGGTTTTTAGTCTATACCTACAAGGTTTTTGTCAGGTATCAAAGTACAAAAAAATGAGGGGTCTCGAATTGTATACAGATGCTTATATGACGATGCAAGAAAATATACGAGGATCAGTTGTTTGGCAAAATGAAAGCATTAATTGTAGATTTTAATTTGAGTAACTGACTTACTGCTACTAAATTCCTTAAGGACAATTCATTATCGCCACTACAAAGTGTCTTCCTAGTGAAACAAAACAAATCGAATAAGAACACAGATTAAAAATTTTTAATAACAATAAAGTGTAATAGGTACCTTCCAAATGCCTAAATATGTAAGGAATTCTAAGTAACTCTATTTAACCAAGTTTGTTTTGGTTCAGGCAATGGATCAGCAATGAAAAGTTTCCTTTGAAAACAATTTTTGAGCCGCCATCTTGAAGATATGGATTACGTTTAATCTAAAAAGGTTTTAAATTTTAAGACGCTCTAGCGAGACGAGGGTGAATTAACATGTCAACACAATAAAAAATAAAAGGTCATAAAACAACAATGGCGGCTAACCGTTAGCTACCCAGCGTCTTAACGGCGGCCATCTTGAGGAATTCGAATTTCAAATTCTCAAAGGGACAGGTCGGACCCCAAGCGATTGTTCGAAATTCAAAATAGAAAGGCACCTGATCGTGAGAAATCATAGACAAATAGGGGTGCACCGTGGAATAACCTTTCACAATCTTGGGGTTCATAGAGTAGTTTAATAGTTTTAACGGTCATGGATACTAGTGATTTGAGTAACTTTTTTCTTGTCAACGCACGTTACATTTCTTTTGTGAGTGAATCTAATTTGCTTGCTTTTTTATTTGACTTTAGCGTGAGAAATTCTAGGTATGTTCACAGAAAAATTTTATTAACTTTATATGTTCGTTGAAATGGCCGTGGATAGGCGTTTTATTTTACAATAAAGAAAATGCAACATTTTACCGCTCATAGTCTAGATATTTATGTATTCGATATTGTTAATTTTCTTGATAAACCATTTTTCCTACTTATTCTATTATGCTTAGCGGAAAATTTAATAACATAAATTAGTGTTCCATTTTTATGTTCGCTGTTTTCTACTAGGAGGTATTTAAGGCTTTATTCTAGAGCCCGTATATTTGCGTCTACAATAATTTTGAAGCATTGAATTGCTTTCATTGAATAAAGAAAATCACAGGTTTGCCTACGAGAGCCAATGAAGTCGAATTGCAACTACGAACATGCATTATTTCAAATATTAATTACTTATTTAAATAACTTAGCTTTTTTTTTGGTGACGTTATAGTTGTATTTAATTGATTTAAATTTGGAATGCGATGCGCTAATTTGAGTTACGCTCGTTCGATTTCAAATTAGTCATGTTCCTTCCATGTTCAAAGAGGTCGGAAAGGAATAACCTCTTTCGCTATCAACCACAAAGTTTGATATATAGTTAGTATCGCGCAATGATTGAATAGTAATTCGTTTACACGAACATTGCGAGCAGTGCCGACGTCACAGCACTTAACGAAGTTCCGAGGTAATCAACTTACTGGCGGCTGCGTTGTATATTACATGTACTGTGAACCGCATGTAAGATGTTACACGTTTTATATACTCATGGATTTTGTTTGTTGATCCACTTCGAGATTTAAAATTAATTCTAAGTGCATAAAAATCATGGAGGTAGTTAGTCGGTTGATAACTGTCTCTTACTTTGTTGGTATGCATCTGATGATTATTTCTTGTCGACAGCCACTTACCTGTAACAAATAAAAGAGAAATAATAAATAAATAATATTCTTATTACAATTAGCACTAAAAGAGTAGTTCCAATTTGCTATCAATAGTGAGCCGTGCAAGTAGGAGTGCAAATTGCGTATTTCGGCGTCGATAAAATTAAAATAGATGCACGGACACTTCTTCAAAGCTTTATTATGAATAACACTCAAATATTTATTAATTCTTCGTTTTCTCATTAGAAGCATTACCCATCTAAAGCCGGAGTGCGTAGTATGTGTGTCTACATAAATGTCTATGTTTTTAAGGATTTAACTTGAGAACGAATATATATGTTTTGATACGGTTTCTTTATGAAAGGTAGGAAATTTTTTCAGGTTTTAAGACTGAAGATAAATAGAGAACATGCCTTTCGATTATCGTTATTCTTATCGCTAAATTAAAAAAGTATGAGATTTGACATTTGTGATCAGTGGGTTAACGCGAGCAGAAGTCAAATCTCATACATTTTCCGTTAAGTGTTAGCGATTGTGACTATCGAAAGGCGTCTTGTCTAGGGAGCTGAATCGCTGGCAGAAGGTTAAATAAACTTCAGTAAGTTAGACTTGTTACATTTGATGAAAAGCAGCGCAATGGCGTACAGTAATTAAGAGCACATCTCACACATTTCTAAGTTAGAAGGTTCTAGACAGTTCCACGTTTAAACCAGTCTTCAAAGGAAAGGACTGATTGACGTTATCAGTTTGAGATGGCGCCGTGCTCGATGTGACTCCGAAACTCGCCAAAACGGTGTCTTTGCAATCGCAATACTCAGGCTTTTCAGAGCCAAGTTTGCGGCACAAGTGATAGGATTACGCGATTATAGTTTAAATTTATGTAATGTTTATAAAATTTATGCCTCTTTGTCCGTTGGTGCTTACAATGCTCTTGTTTGTAAGCACACAAACATTCGCCTAGGCTGAGTTGATCACGCGGCCGGTGAGCCTATATGACACGACTTTAATAATTCATATTTAAAAATGACATTTGAAAGATTTCGTTAAACATATTTCTTTTGTTATTAAGTGTCATTTTGGAGATAGGAGATGTTAATGCCTCAAATGTCCAGTAATTACATAAGTACCTTTTCCTTCACACTGAATCACACAGCAAACTAATTAATCGCTGACATAGGAAAAGAAATAAGTACAGTACAATTGTGATATTTCTGCTCGTGAAATACAAAAATATTGTATTTTTGCTAGCTAGTACTAGTATCTTAGTACCTATTTCTTATTAAGAAAATAATAATTACACCGAACTTGCGTATTCTCATAGTACTACTTGTCAGTTTAATGAAACAACAAAGAAGTATTTGATACTTCCTTGATATTTTTTTTGTATAAATAGTTTTCTATCTCTAGAATACAAATACGTTTAAAGTTTAACGATTTTACAGTCTAAGTGCATAAAATATAAGTTTATAATAAATATAAGTTATTTGATATTAGAAATACTAGTTTCGCGAAGAACTTATATATCGTCTTAAACGCTTCAGCTTATGTCTTACACAAGTGCCAATGCTTCTTCGCTAGGAAATGAAGGTAATTAATTTGATTAATCGCGAGTGCCATCTTCGAGCATTTACCCGATGACTAATGACGGTATTCAGTTCTGCCTTCTTTCCGCGGATATCTGTTAACACGATAAAGGTTTTTGTCCGCGGATATTATTGGGTCCCTTTTTAAAAAGAGCCACTTCATTATTTCTTATTCTCGAGATTATTTACGGCGCTTCGGATAAATTCTTTTTGTACAACGAAAGAATACAAATCCAACTGACATTGTAAGAATTTTTCTTTTTGGTGTAGGTTTTAAAAGAAATTCTGAAAGTGGAATACCTACAAATAAAAAAATATGTTGCAATTTTAAATGGATTCGACCATAAACAATATTGTACGCAACAGTTTTGCGTTTGGATAGTTCTAAAATAATTTTATCTTACAAATATTACATAACTAATTGTGAAACTTTCATCACTTAGCTTTAGTCATTTCTGGTTAATAAGGATGACAAGGAAATTTATACTGATATTTTCCTAATGTGACAAAATGATGAGTTACTTACGAAAAAAGTTTAGATTGTCATTTGAAGAACTTTTATACCACGTGTAGTATTCAACGCTATCATCGACAGCTCATATTCTTCTCCACAGAAAGGGTCGAGCCATGCCAAACTTTTAGCGATTAGGTTAACCGCACTGGCCAAGGTTGGTTGACTTCACATACAACCTAAGAATTTCTTCATAATAAACGTACATATGAATTCAAATTTTAATTGGTACGTGGCAGGGTTCGAACTGCTGTCTCCCGCATGGAACACACCTTACGCACTAAACCGCCGACGCTTATATGACACGGACGCCTTTGGCGCCGGGAGAAAAAGTAAAAGTATTTTTTGTACTGTATTTGTGTATCATATACAGAAATTATTTGGTAACTACAGCAAAAATTATAAAACGTATTAATTACCTTTGTTCTGCAACTAGCCAACAGAAATAGAACCTTTAAAATTATTTTTATACACTTGACATATGTCAATATGACAGTTAACATCGTACTCAAGAAGTATATATATATATATATATATATATATATATATATATATATATATATATATTAAAACGCAATTAGCTTTGAATTCTGAAC
This sequence comes from Acentria ephemerella, assembly GCA_943193645.1. Taxonomy (NCBI): domain Eukaryota; kingdom Metazoa; phylum Arthropoda; class Insecta; order Lepidoptera; family Crambidae; genus Acentria; species Acentria ephemerella. The sequence continues at coordinate 2,298,513 of OW971894.1, forward strand.
TTAAAACAAAAATCGTATGTTATTTTTAAAACAAATCCTACGAATAAGTTTGTAAGTTTAAATACTATTGAGATATAAAAAAGTTGGACAGCAAAGACGTAGTTTAGTTTGTACTCAGTGAATACAATACAAAATGGCTGTCAGTGAGACTGATCTGAGATAGACACTGGAAAAAATAACTAAGCTTACGTAACTTATATGTTGACTCGTCCATTCTATCGTAGAGATGGCTATCACGAGAATAGTTGACGGCTGGCCGGTGGCTTGGACAATCCCCTGTCTTTTATATGTGATTCAGATGTGTTCGAATCTCTGTAGGGGCAACAGTTTGCACGAGAGTAGTTGTTAATTAAAATTATTGATTCTCCATTGTCTACGATTCTTTATGGTGAATAAAGCTTAAGTATTTTGGAAGTAGCTCAGTCAGAAGACCACAGGCTATTTCTACCCAGATTATTACGCAAATATATAATGGATACAGAAAGTGTGAGATGGATATACAATATTTTGCGTTTGTCTTACCTCCAAGATAACATAAGATATATATTTCTTTATTATGCATTATTATTTTAGCTAGATTGTAGATGTCAGCGTGTAGATCAAAATATTTAAATATTTATGTACACATACAAGGTTTTAATGAAACTTGCATAAAACTATTGAGTACAAAGTTACCGCTTATCTATAACGAAATTTCTACGAGCAGACCTGCGACAGGAATATGTGAAATAAATAGTGGACGAATATATAACTTACATCTACATAGATATATATACTATAACATGAAATTAAATTAAAAGAAACAATAAAAATATTTCGAATAATGTTATTTTACTGGCTTGTCCTAAGTTAAAATGTTTCTTTATTTTAAACAATTTATTGTCGTAAAGAAATGTTAACTACACGTGGCATTAAGTACTCAGTTCCAAGAAAGACTTATCTTCCAATGATAAGAAGACATTCAAAAATTACCTGTTTTAGTAACTTTAGCAGGTAAACTCGTCTAGGATAGAAAACCAACATGCGTCTGCGGTCCGCAAAAGTTATAATCAAAAGCGGTGCGGAACAAAAGTTTGTTCTATAAACGCAAGTTATTTTGGCGGCGTGCAGGGGTAGCGAACAATTGAATTTAAATTACAACGTTGAGTTGGTGGTGGGAATAGTTGGGAACTGTCTTGCACGTCGTATGATATTGATGTAGCTGTATACGGCTTAGTTTGATAGCACTAGATCGATACCTAATAAGGTTAGGTAGCTCTAAATAACTATTGTCATTGTATTCGATATTACATTTTTTTTTATCGCAAAAAAATATGTAATTAATTTTTCTTCTTATAATTTTTTTTTTAATTCTTCTAAAATGTGACAGTATTTTTATTGCTAATCTCCATTCATATAATAAAAGCGTCCAAGGCGTAATAAGAACTTACATAACGAAGTAAGTTAGTGCGTCGTCTCTTTAGAGACAATCTTAGAACGTAATAAGCTAACCAATTTATTTACTTCGTACAAATTCAACTAAACTAAATAAAAAGTTGACGTGTGATGACACAGTAACTTTTCTTCTTGAACAAACATAAAAGAGATGCTAATTTGTTACGGGAACTTAAAATTAGCTTAATTTATATTAGACCTATTCATTACAATAATAGTTTTTAACTCATTCAACTTTCTTCACCACGACAAGAACAAAGCCTCTTAATTTAAGGTTGCCTATAAAATAGGTAACGATTGTACAGCCCACTAAATAACATTAAGCCTATTGATAGCCTAGCTCACAAATTATTTTAATTAACCTTGTTTTGTATCAAGCACGAGTACAAAAAAAGACATTTTCATTTAAGTCTTGATAAAAAAAGAACGAATTTTAAAGACTTTTTAAATATTACAGTTTACCTTCAAAATATAGTCATTACATCAATCGTGACTTACTTTTCTCGTTTGAGACATTGTAAGACCTCATTTTTAATTGGAATTGGCGGCAAAACTGTCATGTATCTGTTAATACATGTTTATGGAACATAAACATTTTTAATATTTAAAACCTTTTAGTTTCGCATCTAATATTACAAAAGTACTTAAGTTGACTCCAAATTATTATTGTGAGGAAACTTGTCACTTCTAATCAACGAAATCCTGTTCCTGCCTAATTCGACAGCTAATAATTTAAAAATCATATGGATTTCAACGTCTGTAGGATTAAGAACATAAGGTTATTGGCATTTTCTTATGGATACGCAGCGTTCATTTTTAGTTAAACTTTACTGTGTTATTCGATTATTATACATTATATTTTAAATAGTATTTTATGGACGGGCTGCAAGCGACCAATTTTATTGTAACAGGAGTATGAGTTATTATTTCAGAGGTTTTAGGCAGTGATAATTTATAACGTACCTACTAACTCATATTTTGCGTTGGCACCCGACACGTGTGGCACATTCATTTAAACATCTGACATCTGTTAGAAATCGGAACATATGCGATTTATTAAAAAAAGTCCTTCCAGCAAAAAGGTTTACTATCTTATATGTATTCCACAGCTGTTTGTTTACCGCCAGTCAATTGTTTACTTTTATATCGCATTCGAAATTTGGATTGAAACGTATCGTTCAAAAATGAAATCTATCTGAAATTTTCTGCGGGATGAAAAGAAAAAGTTTATTTGAATTTTTTTCCGAACGGAGTGTGTCTAATGAGTTAACACTTTTATATATTAAAAATGCTGTTTTATTAATTAAATACATAAATGTGCGGTACATACAATTCATGAGCTCAATAATTTCAACAAAATATAATTGTCTTTTAACTAAAGTAAACTCTATCGAGTGTTAAATAAAAGTCTTTTAATTAAAGTGTATCCAATTTGATAGACTTTCGAAGAATTTTAGAATGATAATGAATTAAAAAGCATCAATTTTGTACTTCAATGGTGCGAGGAGAGTTCAATCTAACAGTTAACAGTAAAATTCATGAAAAAAACGATATCTATTTTTTGATGGTTTATCATCATCATAACATCAGCCGAGAGACGTCCCTGATGGACATAGGCTTTCCCCAAGGATCTCAAAACCGCTCGATCCTACGCTGACCGCATCCAGCGGCTTCCCGACCGTTATCAGATCGTCAGTCCACATTTTGTTGGTTTAAATTTAATTAATTAGTAAATCGGGTTAAATCATGCCGTATTACAAATAAAAGTGATCGTAATTATTAACGAATAACCTTGAATTGTCTGTGACCCTGTCTGAAAAAGTTAAGGTCCCAGACTTTAATTCAATGGCAATTTTAAATACGATATTTATATCCTGTTTCATTGATACGAAGGTATAATATGTCTCTATATTTAGCTTATAATCTGTAACGCTTATCTATACGTTGTTCTTGTAGACTACTTCATTATGAGAGAATTAAATTTCTATGAATGCAAGTAACTACGTTAATACCACGAAACGAAGACAAATGATAAAAATAATTTAAATAGATACCGGTTTTTCTAAGCATCGAATCAATCACAAATTCAAAAACCGAACACTGATTGAAACCAAAGCCTGTTGAAAAAACAACTATAAATCATCGTGCCAGTATCTGATTAAAAAGAAACACATGAGTTAAAGCGAAGGCAATACGACCTCGCGACCCTGTCCAATATATCCAGGTAGCCATGGTGTGTCCATTGTCCTAAATTCGCTTTATAAAGATAAAAATAAATAAACCTCTTTCGAACTCATTGACAGACCTTTTAATTTTGAAAAGAAAAATTTTTTAAGATGTCAATAAAGAAACTTATTCATAAATATTAAATGTCTCGAGGATATTTTAGTAAAAGAATAATGTATTCAAAATAATAACATATAATAATAATAATATAGTAATGTTATGTAAAGTAAAACTTTATTCAATTATGTTTATGATAAAGTAAACACCACATGGGCGTTTTATAAAGTTTTTCTGAATTTAGTTTATTTAACATAGAAACTAACTATATGGTACCTACTACATGGACAATGAACATGGTATATATGCTTAAGGAGCTTAATTTTAAATTATTAAATAAATATTCACAGACGAGAATTCTCAGGAAAAGATAAATTCTATTCTAAATAAAGTTACGAGATAACGAGTAATCGTAACTAATGTATCTGACATTCAATTTGTTCGTAGACAATTTGAAATATAAATATAGCCGTTAAAACGGTTTCCTTGACAACATTCCCGCGTGGGTGTACTGGGTTTGTACTCACCAAAGCAAACCTAATCCGTTCATTAAAAATCAGTCTTCTATCCAGCACTATCATAAACGAAATATTAAATTAAAACACACAAAACACGCTAAATTTAAACTAGGAACACGCTTAGCCTACTTGGAAACACAAGCGCTTATCATTAAAATTAATTTGGACACAATGACTAGAATTCAAATGGAGCGCGAAAGTACAACCGTCTCCGTCAACGGCCGAAACATAACTGAGGGGGTCAAGTTTTCGAAAAAAAAACTCGAAGCAGGCAAAGGCGCCCATACGTTACGGACGAGATGACTAACAAAAAAGAACCCTAAATATTATCGCACGAAAATGTCGGTTCTCAAACATTTAGCTCCCTTTTTTAACGTATTTTGGGAAGGGACTTGCATTGCTATATATTTAAATAACATGATATCATTGTAATACTAACTGGAATCAATAGACAGTTCATATTTTTTGTTTTTATATCTCGTACAAGTTCTCAAGGCGATCGGGCTCCGTTCATTGTACTCGAATATATGACTTTAGAATAAGAATTAAATTATATTCAAGAAAAAACATGCCTTGTTTCTGTGGAAACATGTTATCGTTTTAAATCAACGAACATGGTATACATAAAGATATGGCTCAATTGTTTTAGATACAGGAGAGCCCAAATATAATTTAGATGGTTAAAAAATATTCAACATTAATAATAACTGCTTATACTTATCTAAATTTGATTATTATTTTAAACTTAAATATCACAATACTGGTGTATGTAGAGAATATTACAGATTTGATATTGAAAACAAGTCTGATGCAAAAAATACACATTTTTTTTTTACTTTAAACGTTATGTGTAAGAATTGAATAACTAAGGTCTTGATACCAACACTAAATTTAAGGGAAAAATAGCTTATGCATGCTGTACTCGAGTCGAATATAACTTTTAAGCCTATATTTTTCGACCAGGTGAACTTAAGCATGTTTTTCGACTGTATAAAAACTGAATTTGAGGTTGAAATAAATATCAAATTATTTTTTCATGTAAATTTATAACATGATGTGTAAATAGTATTTATAAGAATTAATATCAAAAACCGATCGGGTTTTGTAACCCAATCCCAGTACGCCATTTTGTGTGAAGACATTAAAACAATCATAAATCATACGCCATGGTGGCAAGAGAAATGTCATTACACCGAGCGCGACGTCTGTCTAGACGCAAAGTTAAGACAATACCCGCGACAAGTTCAAACGAACGTTAATGTGCATTCGATTTCATTAATTATTCTAGCACGTTGCGCAAGTAATGTTCAAGTATGCAAACTTGACGTTTCAATAGGTATTTTATTTTCTGCCTTATATACAGTTGATACGCGCAATTAATTTCTTTTCAAAACATCTTTTAAGTACAGATCAGGCAAAAAGACAGCGAATACGAAAATATGAGTAGCTGGTGATATTGAAATTATTATAATTTTACTACAGTTCTGTACATCATTCTTAGTTTCGAATTACTTCCCAACAATAGTATTAATTACAGATTTAAAAAAATGTTTAACCACTAATAATATATTTGTTGTAATACCAGTATTGACGAGCAAGTATTTTTAGTGGCTAATTGAAATAACTCCCGCATTATGGAGGGCAATTTATTTCTTTCTTCAATCTTTTATATCTTCGTAAAATTGCTAACAAGCCGAACTAGACTAATTTAATTTTTTCTTCCGAACCATCTCTTATTAACGTTAAGAGAAAACTTCTATTTTCGTTAATTAATTTCAATATTCTTAAATAAAATATATCGTTTGCTTTCAATTGCCACATTAAAATCGAAAGTTTGAGAACAACTAGCTGTCTGATTCAAGTTTTGCAGCTGCCGCGTGTTATGCGTGCATTGGGGCGTGCGTGTGTGTGCGTGCATACACACTTAACAACATTTGTTTCGTGTGATTAATGATATTTTCTACTATTTTAGGGAATCTTAGATCAATGTAGTTCTGTGGAGACTATGAAACGAAATTGAGATTAAGTTATGGAGCTTTACTAACGATATAATATCGTCTTAATTGCACTTAAAACAAGTTTAAATATAAATTACTACAATTAGTTACCAAGGGTGAACTTATCAGTTGAAGAGATCTCTACCAGTTTACACATGAGTATGTTACAATGCAATTCACAAAAAATAATTTTACAAAAAGTACAGCAAATGATTCGCCACCGTCTGGTGGTAAGAACATGGAGTGGTATGACGCTGCTTGGAGCAGCAGGATTGAAAAAGAAAAAAAATTACTTCTACTTTACGTTTATGAACCACGGTAAAATGACTAAGCTTTAAAAAATCGTAGGTCTTGGTTAAAGATCTTGTCTCAATCCTCAACAGCAAAGAGACGAGTTAGAGGACTAAATGTTCTGAGGCGCAAAGGAAAATTTAGCCCTCATGCGTTTGTACATATCCCAAATTTCAACTTGGTATTCTTCACGTATTGCTTCAAGATTGTAACAATTGTAATAATGACAAAAGTCAAAACAAATAGGAAAGGGGTGGGGACATAAAATATTATTTTTGTTCAGGGGGGTCTGAAACTAAAATTTGGGAATATCTAACTATGAGTACAAAATAAGCAACACGAAAACGATATCTCGTCTACGTTGAAGAAATATGATTATATGAATTTAGGAGGAAAAATATACGTCACCCTTAACACTTAGTATCTAGCATCAATTAAAGGTACCTTGCTTTCCAATGAGAATAAGTAACTAAAGAGAACCAGATACAAAAATGAAGGAGGATTTTTATAGAAAACTATATCAAACTTTACGATTGTTTGCTGAATTTCGAAACAGGAAAATATAATTAAATGAAAAATCTATTTCTAATTCATGATTTTCTAATACAATTATTGTACTAGCTATGATTTAAGCAACTTTTATTATAAAATTTTCTTCGTAAAAATATAACAATATATACTGGAAAATTCCAAATAAACATTTTGAACTTAGTTGTTTGAGACATATACTAAGAACGTTTTTAAAGAATTTTATTTTACATTTTAATATTATACGCTTACTACTTTTATTTTTTTTATATTACCTTAAAATAGATTTAAAATAGGATATAAATCCTAGATTCTGACCCATTCTTTATAACAAAAAGCACACCGTTGTTCTTAATAGTAAAGACTAAGACTATATTAAGACTATTAAGTAACACTTTAATAGAACATAATTCATATGAAAACAAATACATACACCAGGACGACAACGCACTCACACAAACAAGAAGTATAGATTTACATGTCATATTCATTACTGTCATGAAACTACCGCCAAGGTTCATAACCACAAGTAAAACGTGGTAAACCAATATATGCACATCCTGTGTTCTATTTAAACTATTTTCAGGATAACTTATTTTAAACATCTACTGTCACCTGTTTTAGAATAATAGTCTTTAAATCCTACTAATAACGACTTAATTTACCGCGTATGCACATATGATAACAAGCATATATTACGGAAAGAGTGCTACCACATTTGAGTATTGAATAAACGACCTTATTGATTGGAGATAAAGTAGCGTTAGTAATTATAATAGTTTATAATGCACCTGTCAGTGACAATGTTGAGGTAGGCCGGATGGATATTACCTATAGGTGCTCTGGGGTCAACGATCGGGCCAATGACCTCAAGGATGGCAATTTTTTACGATGTATAAAAGTGACGCATTACGTGGAGCGATGACCTACTGATGATGATTGTGCTGACACCACGTCAGCTAACGTGAAAAATAGTGTATAAAATTTATTATTTTTAAAGAGTGTACGCAAATTTTTGGGCTTCTATGTGGTGGCAATAAGAATTGTTTTCCCACAACAGTGTTGTAGTGTACGCTTGTCATTGAGTTATCTATACGTATAATAACTTTGTAACTGGCCGATATTCAACATTAAAATTAATGAAAAAATATGGGGCCTTAATAAGATTAACGGAAGGAATTTTATCTGTCTATCGGTTTATATGTTTCTACTCCCATCACGTAGAAACTACTGAATTGAATTCTATACCGTTTTATAGATATTTTACTATAAGTGTTACATAAAATATAGGCTCTATTTTGCTGTGGGATAAGATCTATATAGATAGAACTCTTCTCTTACGAAGTTGCGGGCAAAAGCTATTAATTTTATAATGTAGTTAAATACTGGACTACCTTCATATTAATCATAAAAATAATTGAATTTCATTGAGATATATATAACATACAATAGTGTTACTTGCTTGTCCTTTTAAAAGTAAAGAATCATCAATCATCATAAACCCTATTCATGAATCACTCTGGTGAAAACTGCATGAAAATCAGTGCAGTATTTTTTGAATTTATCGCGAACAGACAGACAGACGCGGCGGGGGACGTTGGTTTTATAATATCTATTATTATTAAAATCTCACTCATAAGGACTATTTTTCGTTCTTCAACGATTGATGGTAGTTTTAACATGAAAGGTTACCGATCTGACAAAGACTCTTAATTTTTTTTTAAATCTCTTCAATTTAAAAAAAAATTAAGACCTTATGTATTTCCCACATTTATATTCTCACTAAAAGCCGTACTTTTGATAATGTTTGTATATTTTTTCCCTATTTCATATTCTACTCTACAGCATTTTAAAAACTATTTCACACTTCCTATTACCTTAACGTGTGCCTATGTTTTATTTTGTCCCACTTCTCTGTCATTCAGAACCGTAAGTCTGAAGTAAGCGAATTCCGGAATTAGTAAATCCGGAATCACAAAAAAGGTTCCATAGTATAAGTTCGAAAATAAATCCATAAATCTAAATTGAAAATACATCATGAAATCATTCATCGACAAAGTCGTATAGTTATCTCTGGTAATGCTCAAATAAGATTTCTGATAGCCAGAAAGCTATACTAATGCACTTGCATCGCTCAATCGCAAACGTCATTTCCTTTAAGAAAATCTTCGAATTTCCTGGAAGCTCCCAAGTCCTAAGGCTAACACTGTATAAGTTTGGTGAAGCTAGCAGAATGACTATATTTTAGGGTTGACACGGAATATTACCACACTTATGTAAAAGTCCTTCGGCAAAGCTCGGCTTTTATCGGCAATGCTAGTGCTTACGATACTTATTTTATAGTCTTCACTCGCGTGGTCAATCACAATAAACATAATAATATTTATTCATCAAACTCTCAGATTCTTTTGAATTTTTCTCTATAGAAATGTGAAAAGTGATCCTTTGAGCTATTCAGGAAAAAACAACCGAAATAAGAACCTCCTAATTTTTGAAGTTGGTTGAAAAATTACCAGAGAACGAGACGAAGATATCTGCTTACACTAATTGCCATTGTATTAAGTAAGCAGAGAGTAATTTCTGAGAAACAAAACTTTCTCAGAAATGAATATTCTTTTTTATATGAACAAAAAAATGTTTTGGAAAATACAGCAGTTCCGAAAAGGAAAAAATAGGTACAGATGACCATGCTGCAGACCTTGATTCCAGATCAGATAAGCGAATCCTGCGCAGACATCATTGCTACTGCAAACTGGTTTAGAACTATTGGTATTAACAATTCAGTAGATTAACTTGGAGCTAGAGACAGAACGGAATCAAGAAGCGAAACATCCAAATTATTTGATTCAGTTACATTTGTAGTGTCAACCCTAGTTGGCAGAGCACGTAGCTCCAACGCGGGACATAGACAAACTGCAATGGCGATGAATCACGCAAATACCTATTCGTCTATGATAGCGATATTTGTTACATTGGCAGTTTTATCAATGTCACGAGAAAGGTATTGATATCATCACCTTTGTACTTAAGTTCTCCGAGGGCGATATTAGTATGTGTCTAGTCTGTCAGTATTATGTGCTGATTTTGATATAAAGAAAAAGGGGATTTTATTAGTTTTGAAAAAAAAAATAGTATTATTTTTCTAGATGTACCTTTTTTTCTATTTATTTAATAATTAATGTTTTCTTTCACAAAAAACTTTCAAGAAAAAGACAATAAAAAACTGCTCGATCTATTTGAATAAATTTAATTGTGTTTTATTCGATTTTATTCAGGGGTGGTTTAAAAATATGTTTTTTTAAATATACACTAAAAATTGATTATTTTGTATGGAATATCGTCTAACTTGACATGCTAAATATTAACACTGTGATTTCTTCCATCGCTACTTAGTTTCTTTAAATAGATGGCGTCAGAGGTACAATGCAAAGTTCACCGGGTCATCTAGTCTTATAAATAAAGAATATGAACAGCTATATAGTCTGGCTAAAACTCAAGAACGGCTTGACCGATTGAAATATATTTTATTGAGGATTGCTTTGATTGAGGAGTTGTTTAAAAGCACCTAAATAAGGAAAACCTCCAAGATAAGTCAGAAAAAAAAATCCAGGTTGGTATTTTAATATAGAAAATCGTCTGATATGTTAAATATTAAAACTGTCTTTTCTTTCATCGCAACGTCGGGTTCTTTCCATAGATGGCGTTAGTCGTTGTTTGTAGGTTTTAAAGTTCACCAGGGCAACTAATTACAGTTGCTCCGGTAAACTCAAACAAAAAAAATTATAATAGAATATAAAAGTATTTATATAAAGCCGTCCGTATTTATTTAAACGCACACGGTCTTCTATGAAGGTTTGCGTCATGGCGTCTTTACACTCCCGGCACAGATTCCAATTCAGCATTTCATTGTATTATGTTTTTGTACATTATTTGTATTTGCCTTGAAAATATTAACATTTGGAGCTAAATGTTATTTTTATTGCATTGTGTGTTCGATATTTAGTTCTAGATATAGAACTATACTACTGTATTCAATAGCTGTAGTACATCACATAACTCAAGTTCTGCAACTTTACTGAACTATCTGATCTTTTACATCAATTAATCAATAACAATCTACATTCCACGTGTATTGCAAAACAGCTTTATGTAAGTGGTTCGCAGTCCTTCCGTTTAGTGTTGTGTTTCACATACCGGTATCAATATCGGTTATCCGAGGAGTTTGCATCTTGTAGTATCGATTGCAGGTGCCGTAGGATGTCGAGGTTGATGGTCTGCGTCCTAGATTTTTAAAGGATGATAGCGAGACTACTTTAAAGTCACAATTTATTAAAATAATAATAATAATTTATTTAAATATAAAAGTAGTTCTCTCCTCGACGTCCAGACAGCAAACGCAGACTGATAAAGAGTTAGAAATAAGTAAATCTGATTGCCTCTGTAAGTTTCAGATTTTGTAGTAAAGATACTGTCACTGTCGCTTTTTATTCTAACAGCGATGATCTTTGGAGTTATATGGCAAAATATGTGTGCTCATATATTATATTAGTAAACGCTTACTACCTAATATTAACAAGCTTTACATTTCAAAGTGGTTCTAAATTGACAAACACTGTTTCTGATGCCCGTAATCATACTAAATCGTAATTTAAATACAGTAGATATAACATTTTAGACCATACATAAGGTGCAGACCGATATTTCTTCAAAAATAGTTTTATATCGTTAAGGTTGACAGTCGATTAAATTTCACAGAACTCTTATGTACCCTTATGTAGCTATTCTAGAATAAAGATCGTAAATAGACAATTACATTTGATAACTTTAAGTAAACCTGCTCCAAGAAGTTCGAGAATATTAGTAGTCTGTAACAGAAAGAGATAGTGATAGGTTTCTCATTTATGTTACGAGCCTTGTGCACAATGATGATAAGTTAAGGCCAGTAAGTTAAGGTAAGTAAAGAATAAAATATCCCATGAAATCTAGAAGAAAACCAACAAAAAGAGCATCACATAATATTGAATTTCCCGTGTAAACGTAAAACATAACTGAAAAAGCCTATCATATTCAATTAATTCCGATTTCCATTTAAAGTAGTGTGATTATACAACTATCATGGAATATAAATGTTAAATATAATTTATTCTTTTTTTATAATCAAACAGTTGCACGCAACCGAAATTTAATATCCAAAAATAATAATTCAGTGAATGATAAGTGTCGATAATATATCAAATTGTTTAACAATACACTGTGTAATTGACATTTTATTTCAATTTTTTAATAGGTTGTAATATTTATTTTAAAATTGACAAATTTTGATAAAATGGCCTGCACAGCAAACGATCAGATCCATTGATAGTGGCGAAGATGGCACCACAAAAATAACTTCTTCAGTAGTTGCTTATAAAGTATTTTATTCCTTCACACACACACACACACACACACACCCACACACACACACACCCACACACCCACACACACACCCACCCACCCACACACACACACACACACACACACACACATGTATACACTTAGTAATCCATACTTCACAGGCTCACTCTCACACTTACTATTTTTATTTTATGTTTTCTCATAAGTTGTTTATAAATTGTGCAAACTTTGATGCTGGGACTCTGTATTCTTTTTACTGGAGGTGGGCGTTAATGTCTGCGACACAGTTTTATTTTAAACTAATGTAGCCATTATCGTTTACTTTTTTATGTATGCCTATTTTTTGTTCCAATAAAAAAAAACTTGAATATTATACTCTTTCCAGTACCTACATTGCTGATATCGGTAAATATATTAACATCACTATTTAATACGATATCAATATATTTTGGTCGGGCACCTTCAGAAACTCGAAATAAATTATATTTACAACTAATCAAAGCCTTGTATTATGACTTGATAAAGCACGTAACAATCGGTAATACTGACAGTATTACCGGTAGTAACGACAGCTGAACATGAATTACTGGTCCAGTTATGTCTTGTTGTGGTATCAATCCAAAGAGTATCTTAAGATTTCTTAACAACCAAATATATTTGCTCTGAACCAAAACAGCCATGGGTTTAGAATTAATCAATATTTTATTTACAATTCACCCACGCATACTTGCTTTATTCAGTTAACATCCGTAGATTTAAATTAGATGCCTGTTATCAATATTTATAATGTATCGAATACTCTTTGTCCTAAACGAAGCAAACGTTATCTATATTATATCTGTATATTAAACAATAGTCTCATTGTGAATATTGAATTCAATTGGTAGCGGTAGTAGGTTGTTAAAGCTATCGGAATAAAAATCGCTACGTCTGGATGTTCGATAGTTAAAGAAAAAAATTAGTTTTAATTTGTGTAAACGTGTATAGAGCTGTGTACACTTAATTTCGGCACCAATATGTCGTCGCTATACGTCTACATTTTCACTGTCATATCTCAATATAAAAGAATTACTGTAATTATCTTAAAATAATTATATTTTCTGGTACCAGTACATCACCTTGGCCTCAAAAGGTAGCACCGAAACGAGGCTTGTTCCTTAATTTTGTTTTCAACTGTCTTATTAAGAAACGTGACGCATGACGTGGGTATGTCATTGTTTAAATTTAAATTGAACTCATTTATTTCTTGGAACATTAATTTTTCGCTTGAGAACCGGGGTAATGTTGGAAAATATATTTAATACTTTTCGAGGTGCGATATAAAGTGCTTACATGGCGTTTAAAACGTTATTTCGTTTCGCTCGTACACACTCAATTCGGAAGAGTAGTATACACTCATAAGTCGATCAAACAATAATCTGTGCAAAAAAACATATTAATTTATTATTTTTTTTGAGCTTAGCTTTTAAGACTGTAATGTATTTTCTTATTATAATAACCATAGATGATTTTGAAATTAATCAGAGCCACCTTAAAAATAGTCGTTCAAAAATATTTTATAAACTAAACTTAAACATAAGAAGATTTAAAAGATTCGCGTGTAAACAACTAAGGAACGAAAACCCTCCTTGATTGACAAAACAATTGCCTAAATTAAATACATAGCCCTCCCCGCACGCGATTGTGGATTGAATACGAAATTGTATCGCCCGAAGCAGGCGTAACGGCGATTTGGGCAAAACACGATATCTATAAAGTGCGATTAATTGCAGAAACTTAGCAGTAGTCACAAAGCGATTTTCAGAACAAATAACCAGAGTTAGGACGTCTTACACAGCGCCGGAAAATGCCGTCATGATTTCATACTATAAATTAATTTCATTTAAATATCATAGTTATAATTTTAATACAATCTGTTTATTTTTGTCAAATCATAAAAAACATTTTAATTCTATTGCTTATTTAAAATTCAAAAAAAGTCAAGAAATTTCGGATTCTGATTCATAACAAAAGAATTGTGAATTGTCTTCTACGTTAGAATCCGACAAGAAAATGACAGACTGACGTCAAATGCCATATCTAAAATATTATGCTTCATTTTATTACACATCTATTCTCATTAGCATGCTAAATTAGTCAAAAGGATTTGCACCAAGTAAATACTAGAAATTCACGAAAAGTTAATGTTCAAAAGGCATTATATTTGATCACAATCTTATGTGGAGTCAATTAAGATAAGACAGCTAACCTTATTTTGTTACAGATAATGACAAAGGAATTGTGAAAAACTATTAAGCAGCCTTCAAGGTTGATATAGTTTTGAAATTATTTTTTAATAGTGATATAAATTGCTATAAATATATTGATTTCTTAAAAGGACAAAGTCTATCATTACGAACAATCAAAAGGTACAAATGGCACGCAACTTAGACAAAGAATCATATCCAAATGCGCGCGAAATTGCAGACACAAATAAAATCGAAGTGAGCACGAATATCCCTAACCAGGGTTAACTGAATGCATCTAACCCTGCGGCCGCTGCACCGCGTAAACAGCGTCGCAGCCGGGATCGATAAGGCGGGGTAAACACGGCGGTTGCTATGGCAACTCGGCGGGAGATTTCGTCACTTCCGCCCCCGCCTGTCCCCGGTGTAAAGTGGCCACGATTTAGAAAACTATGATTATCAATCATAAAAAAATAGATGAGCTGTGATCAAATGAAATATATGAAATCGAACACAGAAAGAGCCTTAAGTTTATTTTAATGTTATCCAAATTTGTTTTTTTTATTTGGATCAAATATTTAGAAAGAAAGATTATTAGAGAAGTAAGATTGAATCTTGTAAGATTTATAACTTCACTTAATACTCGACATATCTTTAAAATTCAATTTTAAATTGATCTGACTCTTTATAAGAATTAAAACTGACCATACAGTACAATCCAGTATGTCTGATTAATAAAATTTCTCTACTTAATTGCAAGTATTACTGTTATTAATTTTGGTAAAATAAAAAATATAGTGCTTTTTAAAGATTGTGTGGTAGATAGACCTTTATGTCATTTTGTTGTACCTTTATCTCCTCCTACCCGTCTGTCTTGGGTTCTTGGTCCCGAAATTTCCACAAAACTAGCAGCCGCCCTACTCCTCTACCAGAGTACGGTGTCCGCCGCAGGCTTTGTATCGTGACGCCATTGTGCATGTCTCCCGAACCTTGTTTACGAGTTATTTCCGCCAACGTATGATAATTGTACTGTCCAATAGTATTTAGTCAATTTATAATCGAGCAGGTGTAAGTAGCGACGGGTTGAGGGTGCTTAACGATCTAAACCGTGATAACTAGTATTTTTTGTATTGACAACTATTTTATATACCAGTACATGTAAATAAATATCATTTAGATAAAAACTGAAATAAACGAATTTCACATCATGATATGAATTTGTACAAGTGTTTATAGGAATCGGATGATTTTGAATTAATTTATCACAATAGAAAAAATAATGTAAAAAAAGTTCGACTGATCAGGGTCTACGAAATCAAGTCTCTAAATTTTCGATCAATACACGCGATAATAAAACATCCTTTTTATTACTTATTTCGTATTACTCACATTTTCGTCTTCACACTGTATATAAATATACCAAACTGAACTGTAGATAACTTTCACATATAACAGCACAGCACTGGGGCCTAGTGTGGTCACTTACTTCAGATCTAGAGGTTCGGGGCTAAATTCCCAGTGGGGGCAGAAATTGTGGTTGAAGAATCCGGCTGGAGTTTTTCAATCATCAACCTCATCTTACCAGCAGATGAGATAAAGGCCAAGAGCTAACCAATTAACAATAATTTATAGAAAAATATATAGAGGGTGCTGACATATTTTATTATTATTTATATATATATAATAATATAATAATATCTACAGATTAAACCTTCTGCTATTTAGCTTTTTGTATTCAGTACTATATAGATAACAATGTTTATACACGTTTTTTACCCTTTAACTTGTTTCGACATCTAATTTTGTTTTCGTTTGTTGACACTATCGCGTGATATTGAATAACTTGGTTGGTATCAGCCATGAAAAGGCAAGTTCTAAACGTAGGAAATGGAGCTATCAAAACACTGCATTGTCAACAAGGTAAAGTTAGATCATTTTGGAACATTTCTTAGTGTATATAGTTGTTTGGACTTACTATTGAATGCTGTCATACGAAATCGATATTTGCAAGATGTTTTTTTCGGTAAGTTCAGGGTTTGGACACACGTGATTGAGACAAAAGAGAATTAGTTTTTTTTAAATAAAAGAAAAGCAAAAGAGTTTATCTCTATCAATCTAAATAAGTTAGAGAGAGTCATGTATCGAGGTTTATAAAATATCTTTAGTGATAGTAAATAATATTTACGCTGTCTTTTGAATATTCATGTGACTGAGAATACCTCGTATTAGGTTGAATAAATTTTTCTTCTGAATTTAAATATATTTCAAAGCTATTTTAAAATTATTTCCGTCTTTAAAGATCCACGCTACAATTGCTGCACCTGCAGCGACAACGAACAAAGCCAAACGGTTATACATCAAATTAAAACTACTGTAAAAATAGTATAGCTCGTAAGCAGAAAGAAATATTAAGTAACATTTATGAATCAAGATAAAAGTTAGAACGTTTTCACACCACAAAGATTGACGTTTGGATAAAAACGTAAAAAAGAAATTTGGTGAATTCGCTTTTTCCTGTTCGAGTTGGGCAATTCAGATTGGTATTTGGTACAATACAAATTAATTTTTCTGTTTTCACTGTTTTATTAAACTATTGATGAGATCTATCTAGATAAAAAAAACCTAGGGGGTAGTGGTGGCGTAAATATAAATAAAAATAAGTATAGACAAGTAAATAATTTCCTGTATATGAATGAACTAAGTACAATCTGGATATGAGCCATAATTTGTTTTTTTTTAATTTTCCCAAATACTGTTACCTTGAATCAATAAAGGCCACTCATAAATTTATCTAATATACCAACTTAACCATGAATAACACTCACTGTTTTTAAATTAAAAAAAGAGTAAACAAGAAAAAAGGTATAGCTGTGTTATAGCTTATTAATTTTGACTTTAATCTGATTAAGTTTAGTATCTTAGTCTAGGGTTTCCTTAAGCTGAATGTAATCAGGAATAGGATTTGCTATCCTTTTCTTATATTTAGTAATTAATTTTATTAAATTTATTAATACATTATTAGATATTAGATTGGTCGGCGTTTAAATTACGATTAAGTAAACTATTTGAATTTTTATTCAAATATAACGGTACAGAATAGAACCACCCCACGTGATAATTGACGTACAATAGGTACTTACGAGACAAAGCACTGGCACTTACCTGAAAACGAAAAATAGAATTAATATCAAATTCATTATATCATAACTGGGTAAATTGAAACAAAAACGTCCGTTAATATCCTAAACCGTTAATTTAAAAGCTTTGTTCCTGTTAACAATGGATCCCTTTCAAGGGACCCCTTGGATGTCTGCCTTTGCAACGATGACGTCAAAGAATTTAATTTGATGTGAATTAAGGTGTTCAAAATCTTATCAAGCTTCGCTGCAGGAATAGGGTATTGGATATATGATTATCGATTATTTATAATATTGAAGTTCAAATAGTTATTAAATTTCGATCGATGTTACTTCAGCAATTTCTAATCGTTTTTTAAAGTAAGTATATAAACTGTATTTTAAGCTGCACTATATTTTTATGACACTTTATTTAACTGATATTTTTTGTTTTTATACAAAAAATATTTTTTTATATAAAAGTCATTTTTTTTGTATAAATCGCCGTCTTCTCTGTATGCTCTTTGTTACAATTCAGTATTTAAGTACCCAATTAATAATATTCAACTTTATATAATTTTTAAATGGTTAGACCCACTAACCATTTTAAAATAATATTAAGTATTATAAATAAGTTTTTCAAAGAAGAAGATTGAACATAACGCGTATTATTAATTACTCGATCATTTTTATGTTGTATATTGAAAAGTTTTATATATGTGTGTGAATAGGTTATTTTTTTTGCATCAGTAATTAATTTTGATAGAATAGAATATATCTTTATTGTACATCAGCCAATTCAAGAAGAGAAACACTCAAAAAAAACTAATTAATAGGTATAAATTTTAAAATTATGTAAGTCAATACTTCGCTAGAACAATTTTAAAAAAGAATACGAGTAGGCACTGGTTTTAAGTTATATTTTCACATAATTCCTCTAAATCATTTCAAAGCTTTAAAAGTCGTGACGTCGTGGTATGATTTACGCTTAAAAAACCTCGACATAATTTAGCACTTTATCATTCGCAGTTCTTCAAAGATAATTGGATAAAATCTGTTTTTCAGCCGTCACTAGGGCTCTGTGGGGTAATTTATTATGATCACTTACGGTACAAGCTGGAGACATCTCTAAATATATGACTTATATCAAAATTCAAAAAATGCCTTTTATGTATAAGGTCTGAAGTCTTAAAGCATAATATTTATATTGTCTTTTAAAAATGTTAGAAAGACATTAATCTGTACAACTTTATTATTAGAGATATGGTGTAATTTAAACAACCCTGCTAGATTAAGTTGTATCGTTTATCGATAGATATTATTCCCTCACATCACTCAACGATACATACGTAAGTGTGTTTGCATGTTTAGACATACACGACAAATTGATTTATTGATTTAATTTAGTTAACAACAGTTGATGTTCAAACAAAATGAAATTAGGTAAATATTACATTATTTAGTTATAGTTACGAGTTTCAACAGGGCTAATTCACAAACGTATCATGTATTTAAAGAAATTTACCTGGATGTCCCCTAATCAGGGTCGTTTACTACTGACGACGTGTCGGCTTAGCGTAATTCCAATTGTAACATACGTAAAAACCGCGAAAGTGGTAGATGATCTGTTAAAGATTAAACAGACCTTCCGATAGCTTATAATAACATTAACAATATAATTCACGCACTTATAATCCTAAAGTAAGCATTATTAAGGATCGAAATGTACTTTCTTTAAGCTTTAGAAAAGTCACTTTTTAAAGGACTTATAATGACGTAAATTGGATTGGAAGCCTCATTGGTAAGAGTCGTATTACCTATCTAAGTTATCAATATAAAAAGCATTGCTTATTGAGGATCAAAATTGAATATTTCAACATTGTGAAGGTTTGTTAATATACAACGTAAGTCTATAATGGTTGGACCTGTCACCTGGAACTAAGATTTTTAAAAGTAGAATAGAATAGAATAGAATATATCTTTATTGTACATCAGCCAATTCAAAAAGAGAAACACACAAAAAAAACTTAACTAATTTTATTTAAGTAATAAGTTATTTGTGATAAAATGTAAATGAATAAGAGTTGAATACTTATCATTTTACTTAACTAATATTATAAATAGGTAAGGTTGGCGAGGTTGTAGGGGTAATCTCTGGAACTACTGTTTGGAATCGAAAAATTATTTTTGTATTGGATAGTTGGGGATACGTTTAATATCGGGGAACGTTATAATGGCTATATAACATTTGTGACCGACCGAACTCCATGCAGGTGCAGCCGCAGGCGGAAGCTAGTGAAAAATAGCTAGCTTTTGAATCGTACTTAAATTAGTAGGCTTGACACGTATTTGAATATAATCATAAAATGAATAAGAAATAATCGTTGAGAATACGTTACAGTTATTATTTTTCCACGTTTAGTACAGTATTTTGCCGGATCGATCGTAAGTTCCGATCGACTGACCGATCACATCGGTCGTACGATCTTTATTGAAGAGTGTATATGGCAATTTAACATGTCACGTGCAAGTTAACGGCGTAAACAGTTGTGTGAACCTTCAGAATTATAACATAATTAATATTTGACAATATCCTGTACAACTTAACGAGAGAAACGAATTTGAATTTAACTAACTTAAGTTTTTGAAGTGGTAAATAAAATTTAATGATACTGTGTTCAATAGATGTAACCATTACATTAGTAAAATATTAGTGTCATTAATTTTTTTCGTTTTTAGTTTTCATAAATACATATAAATACAATATAATAAATAGTATGCTTATAGAGCAATAGTTAGATTATTATTAGTGGAAGAACTTCAAACTTAATCAAGTTAACAAATAATATTAACAACAAGACATTTCTCATCTGGATAACGTAAACCATTTTTGAGTCGCACCAAAATAAACGCAATAATTCATAATGACTCGTGCACACAGCGCACGAACGCGATTTACAGCGCAAATACACGTTAATTAATATCCATAATCAGGAGTGGCGTAGTTTGCGAGTCATTTACATAATACCCGGCGAAATCACGATGAATATTAAGTCGGTATCTTTGCTTTCTCGTTGGCTGCAACTTCACGCGAGTTGTATTTGACTTGTTTGATTTAGAATTTGGTTAGTTAAACTTGCTGTACTAATTATTGTGAATTTATTAATTAATCTCAATATGTAAGACAAGAATATTTTAAATAAGAGCTCCTAGAATATACAGCCATTGTATTTAAGCAACTGAACTGTTACATTTGATAAGTTGAGTATTGTAATACCGATATAATTGTATTTAATCAAACATGAAAATGAGCTTACAAGGAACACCTCCCAACTGCCCGTCGCCGATCTATATGTTTATGGTATCATTTTAAAGGTCTTGATGAACTGATCACGAATATATAAACATCTCGTGCCAGTTTTGGGTTTTTCGACCAGAATTTTTTTTCAAAGTTGAAATCTTTTTCAGTGTGATTTTTTGTTTTTTAAAAATATAAAGAAACCTAAAATAAGAAAAATGAATTTTTTTGATGAAAAAAACTGGATCGAACAGCCACTATACATATATCGCTAAAATTCATGATTTGTGCGCGTAGTTGGTTTTTCAGGCCATTTTACCGACTGGTTGAAAAATTTAACCCAACTAATTAAAACCCAACCAACACATATGATATGGGTATCAAATGAAAGCTTATAAAATAGTTATTTAATTTAAAATTCTGGTAGGAGGTGTTCCTTGTTAGTATTATTATAGAAGGATAAATATTTTCAATCATTTTACGAGTCAGTACATTACACATTTCTCTTTGATTGAAGAATCCGGGTGTAGTTCGATTCGACCTTATCTTCAGTAACCATCAGGTGAGATAGAGTCAAGAGCTACCCGGTTAAGAATAAACTCAAATAAATACGTTAACATGCATTTTAGTAATTATATAAATTTTACTAATTAATTTCATTCCAAGTCGGATACAACGATATAACCTTTATCTGATGTTTATTTTGCCAATCCATTACTTTTATACCATAACAGCATTGTGATATCTTGTTTTATAACCAAACAATGAATTGGTAATAGTTTATTTAGTTTTCTTTACTATACAATATTATCAGAAGATGCAATATGAATACCCTTTAATATAAGTTGGCAATACGTTTTGCTTCTTTGTCTCGATAGGCAAGACGCAAGAGTTACTTGTGATGGCAATATAGAAATTGGTTTAAATATAATACAATAACCAATACAAATATGATTTATAAATAAGAAAATAAACGTTTAGTTGCGGCTAAAACACCTTACAGGTAACATATTATAAAAAACAAATAAAAAATCGTAATAATAAAAAGTTTAGTAAAGTTTTTTTAGTTTGGTGTTAGTTAAAAGTTTTTTTCGAGCGTTTCTTTTCTTGAATTAGCTGATGTACAATAAAGATATATTCTATTCTATTCTATAATTCTGCACCCAATTTATGATCCTTATTGTTTAATCACTTATTCATGGTTGCCTGGAAGAGATTTCTTTAAAGCGATAAGGCCGCCTATTTTACTTTATACGTTTATTTCCTTCTATATATTTTTTTCTGAGTGCAATAAAGGTTATTATTATTACTACTCATAGGTACTATTTCATTTCATTTTCGAGACAGTATTTAAATCAATCAGTTTCTAAGTGTAACATAAAAACGAGAACACCCCATTCGGTTATTCTCAGGCTCAGTTGAAACAAAAACTACTGAATAGAATGTATGTACTTAAAAAATATCAATTTACGTTACAAGAATAGCGTAAATACTTCAGATTAAGAGCACACTTAAGAGGCCACTGTTTAATGTCATGAATGGTTTTTTATTAAAACCTTTTTATTGATGTTTAGAAAATGCTGCTGTGTCCTACGGACGCACTACTTGAGATCTTGAGGATACATCTATGCTTCTTTTATTTAGTGAACTTGCGGTAAGAGCAAGCCCGAAACATTACGACTTTTTAAGATTTTAAAGATTTTGATTTGTAAAAAACAACTATTATTCTTATGGATTACATTAACTAATGACAGGCTAAGTGTTACGTTAGTTATCATTACGAATGTATTTACATGCACATTTAGAATTCATTTCTTTTTAAAACTAGCTGTATTTTGTTGCATATAGAAAAAATATTTTGTAACTCATTAACAGAAAGGAAGATTAAGGTGCAAGACATTTCAGTATCAAAATTATTCCAGATCAGGATGCTTCTTAGATGAAGTGTAAAGATTAATGTCTATCAGCTTAAAACTCTTTCCATTCATTTAGTTGTTATGAAACGATTTAAAAAACCATAGACATAAAATTTCAACAAAAACAGACATGTGATAAATTGTTTCTTTATATTTAAATTACAAAATTTTACATTAACAAAAGTTTTAATCTGGGGAAGCAATTATGCTTCTTAAAAATGACACTGCAAGAAATATAAATGAAAATTTGAGAAGTACATCATAGAAATCTACATTTTTTTTTGATATTTGGTGCTTGGATCACGTTTTAAATGAACAAATGAATGAGCAAAAATACATATTTGAATATCAATTCGACTGCCAAGGAACAAGATCACATTATTTTACTGTGTTAATAGTGCCAAAGCTCCAACAGAACGTCTAGAACAGGGAACTTGTAAGACGAGACATTACTAAGATTAAGGATTTAATACTGTTTGTTGAAGAGGATAATATAAATAATTCAGATCTACCTCTTGAGAACGAAACCAGGTATAGGATTGGGTGATGAGCGGTAGCGTTAAACACCTACAGAACTTCTTCATTACCTTATTTGGTCCGTTGATCAAGTGTTCATGTCCATCCGGGTTCGAATCTACGTAGTATAATAAATAAAAATGATATGACATCAATTGCCTATATTACGTTGCATTGCTGGGCACATATGACGAGTTTGGGTCATAATACGCCTTAACGTGACTTCCGAAGCACAGAGGAGCTTGAGATGGCAACTTTGTCCATGGTTATCCTTAGAAAGTTGCTTTGTTATCCTTATCGAAACTAGGGCGTTATAGCCACTACGCCAAAGAGCTCCAGACTTTCTTGTTTCGACCATGCTGCTTCATGCTGATTCATTGTGCTTAGAGTGAAGGGTTTTTTGATATCTATTTGATGTACCATCAGGTGTTCCCCGGCTTGTTTGATAATCTTTGACATAATTGAAATTATATAGATTTGTATTTTACATTTAGGAAATAGGTTATCTAATCCAACGATAAAATACTAGATTTAAAATAATTGTTCAAGTGAATTCTATCGTCGTACAATTTCTCTGACAAAGAAATAACTTAATGCGTTTTAATTTTAGTGCAGCTGTTATATTAAATCGTATCTACTAGTCCTTTGCATTTTATACTTCCTTTGTTAACAATTCTATGTATTCAGAATAGGTATCTTTAGTTATTGTTGTATAATTTCTTAGATAACTATGTGAATCACGTACGGCAGGCAGAGATGGGTGTCGGGTATTCGTAAAATAAAGTTTGGTAATATTTAGACCTGCTAGTCATTACAATATTGTTTCCAATACTTACTTTAAATATCGATCAATGAATAAAGTTGAATCAATCACTCGTTATCTTAATAACTTGTTCGTTGTCATTCGATTCACAATGAAATGTAAACCTTCAATGGTAACCGTTAGCAAACGGTTTCTTTACATAAATTAAGTTTGTGTTTGTTATTCTTAAATTTAACAGGCCATGACATTTGATTTTTTGATTTGATCTCGGAGACAAAAGAGTATTCTTCATTATTAAGTACTAATTATTAAGTATTAAGTATATACAATGTGTTATTTTTCGAGTTACTATAACTTTGCGATAATACTGCTCTAGTTGAAAGATAACTAATTGTCTGGGAGACATTTGTTTTAGTACTAGACCCAGGAGTGAGGAGTTAACGTCAAATTTTCGTAAGTGCGGAGAACGGCTCCGCTCATGAATGGAACCTCTGTCTTTTACCGATTCTCGTATTACCCATAGACAAAGACTGTCTTACTGCGTCTTTGAGTGTTCAGATACAGCGCGTTAGTAACTCGAACACCTGTGATGGAATTATAAATAAATGTTTACATCCCACCACTTGAGACAGTTTTCAATTGAGATGTTTCGAGGCATTTGTAAAGGCATTTCTCTGTCAATGGCGCGTTAGGATCTTTACAAATGTTATTGTATGAAGTGAAAACATAATGATTTTGAGATTTTCTAAAACCTGGGCGCTATACAACCATGTAAAAAGTCCGGCGATCACGGGAATTGACGTTTGATTTTATTTACTTGAGTTTATCCACATTTTCTGAGTATAAAGTGTTAGTATAATTTGTTAACATTAGAAACTTAATGATTTTTCACGGCTTAAAATTATAGAAAGCCTCATTACTTGATATTAATGTCAACTAACATCTTTCAGCACTACTTAGAATAAGAATGTCTTGACAGACAGACCGACTATATATTTTACGCTTCGCAACCCGCTACCGCTACCGCTGGCCGCTCGCTGCGCACTCGGCGCGCACCTTTATTTTGGTCACAGTTGTAATTTAACTACGACACTCATTAGTTTTTCCACCAGCTATCCCAAAGCCAAACTCACAATAACGTTGATATGATTAACAGTAAATTATTAAACATGTCCATTCATTCATAATTTTGGTGCATACACTCGCATTTTAGTCGGTTAATATTTAAATACGTGTATTTTGAACCGGCTTGTCAAAACAAGTTAAAACTATGTCTGTTGTGAGTTATAAGGCTATTACAGATAATATCGAGCTATTATGCATAATATCTAGAGTAAAAACATTGGCTGCAACACATATACAAACACTGTTACGCAAAAATATGAGCAGGAGCGACAGGCAATTAAGTCGAACGTAGTTCTCGATTTCGAGAATAGTCCCTGCGGCTCGGTAACGGCTGACAGGTGAAGTTCGGCCGGAATGTCCGACAAATTAGATATTTGGTTTGGGATTTTTAAATCCTGTAATACGATTTTCACATTCGGGTGTCAGCTCTATAAATATTCTAAATTTGTATTTATTGCATTTGGTAAGGTTCCAAGGAAATATTTTTGTTTTCTTCTTGGCTTTATCGAAAGAAATCGTCCATGGTAATGGAAAGCGCAATTCTCTTTTAATTTTAGAAAGTAGAGTTTATTATTCCTATTACTTAGACTATGAATTTACAACGACTTGCTGGTGAAGTCTACGCTACTAAAATTATCAAGATCATTACACTAACTTATCGAAACATGTTCGTACATTTGAGATTGTACACAGAATATTTTTAATTAAAGTACATTTCTTATTACTATTATTATAGTTCTAATACGAACTAATTGAACGCATACAAATCCTATTACACACCTACATGGAAAAAATTGTCTCCATTCTTATAAATGTACGTATATTCAATACTAGTAAGCACGTGTGCATATTAAATTATGGAACTAGTTTTGTGTCCATAAACAAGCACTTATGAAAAATAAAATGGGAAAGTATTTATATTCAGAAACAAGAGGACTACGCGAAAGAAAGTAACCAAAAAAACTCAGCTGAGTTATGTATTACAAGTAACACGGTTTGTACTTCTTTGAAAGTTTATAATGGTTGCCTGTATTGATTTGTGTTCGGAATTCGCTTTTTAAGTGAGAAAACGAATTTGCATGTTTGTTTTTAATACTGTTGTGACCTAATTTGCAGAGTTGCAAAAGTTCCATGTAATTGGGTCGCTTTTGGATTGGTGTAGTCAATTATTACTTAAATAGCTCATTAACTTTTATATAGGTTCAATGTGAAAGATAAACTATAAAAAAAAAATCATTTAACACAGCATTTTTTGTTAATTACTAAATATGAAATTTTTTATTTAAAGCGAACTATTTGTCAGTTTGACGAACTCACATATTTTGATGTGTTCATTTTTATGTGAATAATTTACATTACGAACAGTAATATAAGAGATTGTGTTTTAAAAGACTCATTAAGAGTTTCATCAAAATATAATAAAAATCATGTATTCATTTTTGTACCATGATTTTTTAACGTTTTGTTTACCACTGGCAAAAGACATTGATATTTCTATTTAAGGAATTACTTCTGTCTGGTTTGTAGCTACTTCAAAAATAACATAATTATTATTCAAAAATAATAACATACAATCAAATCTCATTTCATATAGGCAATATTACCTAGATCAATGAAATAATTAAGATGAATATATTATTTAATGAAAAAATATAACAATATAATGGTATTCATTTCCGTTTAAGATTTTTAATAAAATAATCGTGATCCATATAGGTTTAAGATTGGTTTCTGAAATACCTAATTGAGGATTTGGTTTCACATAACACAAAAAACACAAAAGCTTATATTGTGGCATTGACTATAAAATTAAGCCGACAAAGGACGTGGCCTTCGTTGTGGGGTGTACATAATTAATTGTACAATTTTGTTTCCTGGAAAACAAGATTGTAATTGTCGATTTCATTTAATATTTCTCAAGTATTAGCTAGAAATTTATAATTAAGGTTTCGGTAATGAAACCCACAAGAAAAGCTCTGTTAATAAGTAACCTACGAAACGATCAAGAATCACAATCATACTACGCTTGCAATTCCCGACACAAAATTCATTATTTCAGCCTAAAATTAAAATATTAATTAAAGCTCAATGAGCGTTTATCGCTAGCGCCGGCAGCAGAACTGCTGAGTAAACAAGGAGGAATAATTAATCCAAAATTAACTTTGGTTATAGCGTCGCGAGCGTGATTTACGATCGGCATCAAACACGGCGACCGCAATGAGAAAATTGTCTTTTGTTACAAGCTACTTAAATACCTATTGCACGAAGGAATTCAGCTGGAGGCTACGAGTACTATGCATTAAAAACAATAGGATTGAGTTTTCAGGAAATTAAGACTACACATTTTTAAATCTACTTTTAAATTGTAAACTATTCAAATCTTTTATTATTTATAAAACGAATATGATAAGTATTGATTGACAATTTGTTGTCTTTCTTTGTGGAGTGAAGTTAGTCATAAGTGCGTTACTATTCTTATTTTGACTGCAGTATACTGTAAAGTTGACACTAGGTACACTTATTATGGGAAATGTGAAATATACCAAAAAAAACAAGAACTGGTCCGTTACATTAATTTATTTCATGAAAAATTTAAAATGGGACTAGCATTCGGAATCGGGTTACACGTGCGATTACATTTCGACTTATATTTTTTTTTAAACATTTTTTTTTAATAATAAAATTATTTGCCAAATATCATAGTATCATAATTTATTGATAGCGTAAAGCCAACACAAGTGACTGAGCATTAATAAGAAGACAAACAACGAGTTTTCATAAGCCGCAATGATAAATGAACGTTGGTCGATCACTAGTACGACTATGATATTAGGATATTTAAGGACAAGAAGTATAATTAAGAATAAGGAAGGTGTATGTACAGATATCTGTCCTGAATTCCCTTGTGTTATGTCCTTACAATTCAGATTGTTTTGTCTCTTGTTATTTGCGCTTATCATATCTCTGTCCTATTTCGCAATAAAACGTATTTGATTGAATTAATTAACAATTCAATAGACGCTATATAGTATATTGTGTTTGGACTTAACTACACATAAATATTAGAAGATCAATTTAATCAATAAAACTGTACTTATAAATCGGAATACTTGAAGCAAAATTAATTTAATCAAAATCGACTTCGTTACAATATGCTTTCCATATTTAGGGAAAGAGCGGCAATATCTTAAGTAGTAACTTTTCGTTATTTGAACCTACTTACCCACAATTATTAAGTACATTATTAAGGTATCATCGAACAAAGCAATATGTATGTTCATATTGTTCTCAAAATGTATTAAATTTTGACTTATAAATATCAATAGAGATATAATTCAGTTTCAGTGACAAAGAGTCATATGAATACATTATTCCCAATGATTTCCAGTCATCCATAAGCCATGGCCACCATAGCTAAGTCTTCGCACTGATTTATTGTTTCTGTTGCGACTGTGCCGCTGTCAATAGGCTTCAATCAAGACACGAGCGTGTGTTCAATACGAGGTAAAATTGGTACTATTGTTATAAGCAACAGTTTGTGATCAAAGGCAAGCTAGCTTCGCCGTTAGTGGCCCAAGAAATAGATTGATGAAGGATAAGCCAAGGATACTTGTGTAATATCAATTTTCCTGTATAGTTCGGCCTTTGTATCTAATCGTAATGGAAAGAGATTGAAATCACAAAATTGATTACCTAAACAAGGTTAGGGAGAAATGTGAAAACTAATCATTTCTATTAATCTTTGAAATATTTACAAAATGCGAAGGTCAAGTATACAATTAACTTTAAGAACAAAAATTATGAATAATGTAAAACACGAATAATTAAATACTGAGTTTGAAACGTTAGTAATTATTAAGTAGAAGACAAGTGAAGAGTGAATATTTAATTGAAAGCTAAGTCATTGTAACGAAAACTGATCAATTAATTTTATATGCATCAAAAGGCAAAGACTAAACTAGAATGCATTACATGTTGAAGGCCAATTGAACCGTAGACTACATTTCAAAGGCGTTTTCATATTAACTAAATTTAAAGAATAATACGTTTATAGAAGAAAGAATGTTAAATACTCTGCTTATTTATTTTATTTATTTTCACTTGTTTAAACAAACCAAAGTGAAATCTCACTGAAGCAAATTAACGAAACGTCAAAATAACTGTTAACTCAGTTACGTCACAATGCTGTTAGAACGGATAAGCTGCAAGCGCGCTATTCGTTTAAAAATGACCGCTTCCCTCAAAGCTTTGGCTTAGAGTCCCTCAGGGTTACGTTTTAAGCCCGATAGGCGCGTATACGTTTTAACAAATCTGGTTAATACTTTGAAGCTTTTGTCCATTGTGTGAAATGAAATACAGATTTTGTTTAAGTTTAGTTTCTTATAAGACAGATTTAACAACGAGAACAATGCTTAAGTCTACTTTATAACTTAGTAAGGAAGATTAAACATTCTCAATTCAGTTTTTTATAAGGCATTTGACATAATCAACTAGTGAATCAGGGAGAGGGGGAACTTGTTAATAATAATGTATAAAAATAAAAATTTATGGACGAAATGTATGTACGTGTGTCAATTTCAAAAGACTGTACCTAACTTGATATTTTTTTATGTTGTGTTCGTTATTATGAGGACAAGTTATTATGGATCAGTTTTAATTAAATTTAATAATATAGGTACTTTGTTCGGTTTCTCATTGGATACGATCCTGTAGGCATTCTCCATCTCACTTTATTTCTATATTAATCAGAAAGAGATGGCTATCAAATAGACAATCCACATACAACTTATTTTATTGCCATGTGTTATGTGTGTGTTAAAAGAAAATTTATTCATTACGTTTGTATACCAAATGTATACATCAGAATAGTGACATTTAATTTTGCCACAATAATAAGACCTAACGTTTTCCTGTTCAGGGAGTTTCATAATATACATGTCACATGATTTGTAATGTAGTAACAAAATATGAGATTCACTGCTTTGAATTAGAGCCAATAAGTATATCTGACAAGGCTCGACCGCTAATCATATTCGTTACTACTTAATTTGGTAAAATAAATTGATTTGTGACTATTTTTCGTTCTTCAAATGATTCCTTAATAAAACGGACATGCATATAATAATATTATGTCCTGGGAGAAGATATAATTTCTAGTTCCCGAACCAGTTAGGGCTGATAAAGATACAGCTAAAAATCTAAACTTTTCAAATAGAATTTTGTGGGAACCTACTGCACTGCCTGTTGATCAAATCAATCAGATAAATCATCAGACAAATCAGACCAGTAAGGTCTGCGTTGTATGTTCAATATAAACATAACGCTGCGGTGTTGCTGCAGTATCAGATTCCACGGGATCTGCAGCAGAATTAGGACGTGACTGAGGTATGTACTAATCCTACCCCTGGCGTGATACTCCGCTTTAAACTAGGATTAATCATTGTCGTGATGCCACTCTGGCTTAATAGAGTACCCGGTTTTGGAACTTAGTGTGATATTGTTTATCATGAAGAGTTGATGGTCGAAACGTTACGCGGGTTTATCTAAAGATAGCCGGGAATTCCTTTACAAAGTAGTTTTGATCGTTACTTCCTTTTATTACAAGATATTGTTTTAGATTCTTTGTAAACATTTTCTTTTTAAGATGTGACCTTTGTTGAGAGATATATCATATTTTCTTTGTAACATTTTCCCTCTGTTAAGCATTGTTGAATTAAAATCTTTACTTTTAGTTCATCTTTCAACATAGGAGAATCGCAAGATGCCGTTTCACGTTTTGCAAAAGTTTCAATTATAGCCATCCCGGGAACTACGAAAGGTGAATTATCTAAATTAGAAATATCCATTAGCAATTAGTTGAAACACTGTTTATACATACGTATCGTCGACATTTGAAAATACAGAGAAATGCTAAACGACTAAGAATATTACACATACCTTGTGAAATATTATAGGTTATAAATTTGGTGTACAAAACACGAGATAACATAGCTTTCTCAATAGGTATACTTGATATGCGGTCAAATGTACACATTGCGATATAGGAGGTACAACTGCAACAAGCTTGCAGTTAACGCAGTGCGTAATAACGCAATGCAGTGCTAGCTAGCGTTGTTCAGTATCATAGCACATTTCAATCTTTTAAATTCGTATCTTAGATTTTGTATGAAATTTGTGCACTACTCCAGGAAAAGTAACGAATGCGATTCGAAATTTGAAAGTATTCGTTAATACTTTTAAATTTCGAAAATGTAGTATCTAAGCTTTAAGAGGTGACGATAGAGTTATAGGACATGCGAACATTTAGTTGGCAATTCTCTTTCTGTAGTGAAATTTACTGTACACATTAAGACGTAATATATTGCCTTAATAAAACAATATCCTTTAGAGTGGTGCGACGTTTAAATTCATTACAAAGTTCGGGAATGGAATAATAGTTTTTTTTATTTTAGTCTGGACACTTCCGCTTCCGTAGACAGTATAACCTATCCGCCTACGGTACATTTAAAATTTTGATAAGTTACATTAAGTTAAGGCTGTTAAACTTGAAGAAATCTTCAGATACTTATTATAATACATATTGATTCATTCAAAACTCTTATTTCGATTTTAGAGCATTTCTATAATGTTTATGGGGAATTAATTCTATTAGCATAGCAATAGAGCTCACAATAAACTATTAACATGAAGGGGAACGACACTTTAAGTCACTTCCAGTTCTAGAAAATTAGGTAGAATCCGTTTGACGTATCGACTGTACCGATGTGTATTTTACAGTCTTATCGGATATGTCAATAAAGATCTGACGTTACATAACCCAGACCACTTTCGCCTGAACTTCGTAAAGAAAGTTATCAGTTCGCCAGAGACAGCGTCAAGATATGGAAGTAAAGTACTAAATCAGGTCCAAATGAGCGCAGACAAGAGTTATTAAAAATAAATCCCCAGAGTTGTTAACTATAACGCATTAAACTTTGAAAGTGTTGAAGTTTAACCAGAATTTATAATAAATTCAGTGCGCGCGAAATGAATATTTGAATTACAAGTTCCGTGGGTAAATTTTGTATGGAAAAACGCGATGGGAGCCTCTTGGATAGACTAAATTATTAATGGTACTACGTTGCGTTATCATAATGCGGATACTAAAGGGTAAATCGGTTTTTTAAATCTTTGTCGTGAAATGACCGTATATATTAATGTTATATTGGAAGTTACAGCGATTGTGTATAAAAATGTAAAAAGCTATATTATACAAATCAATACAGTCAGTTGCTTTGGACAATTATGTTTTTGTTATATAAAAAGCTCAGTAAATGACTCGACACCACCTGATGATAAGTAGAATCCATATGTGAAGATACCTAAAAGGGATAGCTATGTGTGAAGTTTCACCGAAATCATGGTTCAAAAGAAAAACGACAAAAATTTATTGAAATAAAACATTCATGACTCATATTTTCCGTTATATTTTAAAATATTCAGCACAATGAAAGCCCTAATACTAAGCATAATTTACACTTGGACGATTTTCGTTATCGTGATGCGGATTATGTAGGGTCGTAGGAAAGGCGTGTGGGAATGTGTATTAGGTAAATAAGACATTTAGCATATCCACGATGTCATTTAAGATGACTATGGTGATTGATGTTCGATATTTATAATAGTTGTCGCTCTTCAATCGAGGTTTTAATAAAGAATAAGATTGAATACTTCCAATATATAGAATGAAATATAACTAAATATAGATATAACCAAATGGTGATATAATGACTATAACTCTATTTTGAATTGAGACATGAGAATGAATTATTTGCACTCCTGAAGAAAATCTTGAAGAAAACTTTAAATATATTAAATTTTCTTTAAGCAGTTAACTAAAACATTTTAGCCGACAAAGGAGTTTGAGAACAAAATTATGTTATATACAAAAATGTTCGTCACATGTATTGGATTTATCCCGGTAACTCCTAAAGCAATCCTTAACATTATCGAATTAAAGTCCAAACTTGGGGAACGAAGTTCAAGTATTAATTATGCAATCAAAGCCTAAACAAACAGTAAGAGGCGAAATTTTGTTTGAATAACTGTTATAACAGTTAAATTTTCAAAACAATGTGGGTTAGGAAACTTGTTATGTATGGAACGTAATTTTGCAAGAACCTTCGTAAGTTTTCTATAACGTGAGATGTTTTTTGTATTTTGATATCAACGTAACAATATTTTAACAGCAATTGCCTTTGTGGTAAATTTTATTCTTAATTGGATAACCTACAGCCATAATTAAAATACAAAATTAAAACCACTAATTCTTTACAGTTTTATTTTTATCGTTATTACTAATATTCTATACGAAAGTGATTCCTTTTTGAATTTTAAGACTATCATCATGACCATTTACAGTCCATATCAAAATACTGCTGAGTATAAGTTAGGCCTCTTCCATACTGCGCCAACCCTAACGGTTCGTTCGCGTGGATGTCGGAAAATAAAATGTCGTACGTAGGTGGGAAGGTTACAAGATTTAATTTGAGTATTTATTTGGTTAAGGATTTAAATCATGTTTATAACAAATTTGATTACCAAAAAAAGGTCAAAGTGAGTCAACTTTTCTAGTCAAAAATCCCCTACTAACTTTAGAAATTCAACAGGCGAAGGGGCGTGAAGTGTGAAGTACCATTGATCTGTTTTCATATGCTGCCGCGGATTCTTTTAGAAGATAAAGGAGCCAGTATACCAGATTTGCGTAACTGACAGTTTATCGCAGCGAAAGCTCTGAAAAAGAATAATTCTAATCTCAGCTACTATTTGACGATGCGTGATATTGTATAGCCTATAGCCTTCCTCACTAAAGAGACTATCCAACACAAAATTATTTTTTCAATTTGAATCAATAGTTTCTGAGATTAACGGGTCCATCTAAACAAACTATTTATAATATTAATTTTGATAAGACCATTGAGCTGGTTGTCTACTAAGTGGGCTGGTGGGTTCTTGGCCATCCTTCCGTGAATGCCTTGGTTCGAAAACCATCATTTCTAGCTCACCTGCCGACTTCCATTTTTGTCTCGCCGTTTACGAATTACGATCGATTCGCCGAAATACGTCGTTATAAAACCATTTAGGATCAAATTAGTAAGCGGTACGATGAGCGGTACAAGCAAATGCAGCAGGAGTAACATAATTGCAAGAAATAATGGTCCAAGTGTAGGTGTTAAGTTATTTTTAACTAATCCGTAAGTTTTTTGTTTTTTACAAAAAATTCTAATATCTCCTAGTACCAGATTACCAAGTTTTAGCGTGTAATAAATCATAATTCAGAAATGTAACAAATATCCGCAAAAAGGAAAGGAAATCTAAAAATACCCGTAATTCTTACAAAAACGGATAAATACCTGCTCACTGTGTGTTTGTAATACAACGCAACACGTGTCTCCGGACGTTACGTTTAATGAATATTAACGAACTAACTTCTCACTAAAACGCCTTAGCAACAAAACAAGGGGAAGGAAAACAACATTAGCACTGCTGGCATAAATACTCTATGATATATGTATGATTGAAGAGATTGGGAAAAGCCTCGCTATTAGCAATTTTGTTTTGTTTAACACAAATATAATAAAAAAGATACCGAGTCTAATTCTGATGGCATATTCTAAATTTCAATGACAAGTATTTAAACGGGCTTTTATATAAATTTATTTGAACCATTACGATGTATGTTTTATAATAAAAATCATATTCTTTGGATGTTGATGATATTAACTCCTTTGCCTCAATGGAAAAAATTGTGAAAACTTTATCTACTCTGTGTATAAAATTAACAGTTTGCATGACATGCTGTTTCAAACAGAGCTTTTAAAGGAAATGATTTAAATACTTTCCTAAAAGTACAACATATCCTTTTCGGTTCAGTATATCCCGCTCTCTCATCTGTTATTTAAGACAGGTTTAAAGGAACAATAGGCAATTTACTTCCTAGAACCAGCATTGAGGGACGTTTTTAAGATCGAAAATTGAATACACTTTGCCGTCACGTGATTTGTCAACTACCTTTTGTAATCATACTGATTGAAAGAGACAAGTTGTAAAGTCTACTATGATATTAATTATTAACAAGAAAGCAATATAATCAAAGAAATATTAAAGCTGGACGAGTTGTGACTGAAGCCCGATTTTTCTCCTAAGTTAAATTATTCCTCGAAACGGAGGCAGGGTTAAATTATGACGATTTGAACTAATTTAATGAGCCGCAATAAACGCCCGGGTGTCTCGGGAATTAAAAACAAGTGTGTCTGGAAATTTTGATTCGAATCCAGATTTTGGTATAGGCATTTTCTTCGAATGATCTTCTCAAAGTGTTCTAATCTAAAATTATGTCAATGTTAATAAAAAAGATCGTAAATACTTACGTTTCGATATCGTTGGGGCGATATCTAATGCATGGTGGTCGGCCAGCTCGCCTCGTCTCTTAGCCAGCCTGTCCAACTGAAACAATACAAACAATATTATCAATATAGTTCATAATATTTCCACTAGATGGCGTTAATAACACACTCTTCCTAAAATAGTTCAACTTTCTTTACGGCTAATAATAGCTAATAAGATTTGAGGGTACTTTAATAATTCAATATTGTAGGCGCACAACAGGACAATGCTCTGTTATTTTACTTGCATATTGAGGTAGTTAATAGAATTAAATATCAGGTGTCGTGACAAAGGGGGAATATACGGGCCGTTAAGTGTTCCGCCACCACCACCAAAATTGTCTTAGATGACAGGGAAATTATCAAGTAGTTGATATCTGGCAACTGCTTTTAAGGAACAGAAATGGATAGTTAAAGGCAATGATTAACGGGCATTATTTTAGCCAATACCTCAAGATTTTAATTCTATAAATGAGGCAGAAGTCTAGAATAGTGACTTTCTTTTTTAAATATTACTTCCGCTAATTCTCATCAAATTTAGAACATTTCTCATTTACTGTAATAATTTCTAAATATATCTTAACTATCATTTAAAAGGAAACCACTTTTATAACTCTCTTTACTATATAAAATCGATTTTAAATAAATAATGAATATAACATATCAAAGACCGCGAAAGCTAACTCTCGTAAGGCTCGAACGTGAGACCTCTTAGTGGAAGTATTTCAATGTTAGAAATCAATTTCAAACTTTATGTGAAGTATCCACAAAACGGAGACAATAGACGTTCAATTGCTAAAAATATGCCGGCGGGTTAGTGATACCTAAAATTTTATTGGTAGAATAAACTGATTATCGATTTGATTTCAATTGCGATTAAACAGTATCTACTAGTAAAAAATTATATTTTATTATTGCACATGACTTAGCGCTATAATTTAAATTGTCTTTCGTTGCCCCAGGATTATTATTTCGATTACAGTTAACGTTATAACGAAAATTAACGAACTTGCTAATACAAGTTCGTTAATTTTCGTTATAACGTTGTCTAGAATGTTTCGTTGGGATATGACTAATATCATATCCCAACGAAACATTCTAGACAACTGTAGCGGCCTTGGACTAAAAAAAAGGGACAAAAACTATTGCAGGTAGCAACAGACTGAGAACGTGATTCTAGAGGATTTGAAGATAGTGAGAACGGTTTTTTTCTGGAAGATGGGTTTTTGTTAGTCACGTTGGAAGCACGTGGTGCAGATTTACGACGATTATGGTTTTGAATCAAGGGATTTGTACAAATTGGAAATAGTTTTAAGGGGACTTTATTTTACGCGAAATTTTAGATTGATATCATTTGAATACAACATAATGAAGATTACAAATACATATTTGAAATTCCAAACCTGTAGGAACATTAGTACTATGTATTACAAATCTTCACACAAAATCCACTAATTGCATTCGAATTTCAAGTTCATTATCATTTTAGGGCGGACTCGAAACGTTTTCATTACCAGCTTTCGTGCAAATTAACGAATTTCCTAATGAATATAACCATTTTTTCTATAAAGACACGCCTGATGGACTAGACGCTGAAAAGGTCCATAAATTAAAAAGATGAAAGCTAATTAATGCGCAATAAAAAATTTGTTTTATAAAGAGAAATAATATTGAATATGAAATACGAATAACGTAACAGATAAAGCTAGGCAGTATTTCATTGCAATAATTTATATATGAAGACAGAAAAGAAAACACATCTAATGCTATATAAAATAAAGAAAATTAATAAACTTTTTAAATTAGTAAAATAAATCTTTTCTTTAGGATGTAGTATTGGATCTTATAACTTAGAAGAACAGTCTAGAGACAATTCTGCCTTAACATAAGTCGTGTTCGGTGACACGGGTCAATTTAATTTACCCTCGTGTGACATGGCATTTCATTATATCGAACCGTTAACTAAACGAATCCGTAAACGTGGTCTCTTTATTTAAAATGAGTATTATACTTTATATAAAAATGCAGACTGCAGTAATTAAAAAATAAAAGCCATCAAAAGTGATTTCGAAAATAATGATCGTAAAATGATAACACGATAGGTTGAAAATTCTAAAATTATAGTAAACAATTTAAATACGTGAGATATTTCACCCTGTATACGAGAAAAGGATAGACTTAATTCAATATCAAAGTTAAGTGTGACATATAATTAGATTGCCTCAGTACAAAAGCATTGGAACCGCAATTATCCCTTCCAAAATTATGGATGTCATTTACCTGCAAACCTTATTGGAAGGAAGGGAGCTAATTGTGAGGTTAGGCTAGAACATATATATACTTTATAGTCATAACTTGGGTAAGATAAACAAAA
Organism: Acentria ephemerella; assembly: GCA_943193645.1. Taxonomy (NCBI): domain Eukaryota; kingdom Metazoa; phylum Arthropoda; class Insecta; order Lepidoptera; family Crambidae; genus Acentria; species Acentria ephemerella. Next base: position 2,336,715 of record OW971894.1, read on the forward strand.
TTCTAGTAGCTATTTAGTAATATTAAGAAGAGGCTCACTAAATATGAGTTGGTCGAAAAGAAGAATTCTCAATCCTTACACAAACTATACAAGTGAAATTTAAGTAAACGGCTCGTTATATATTCTACTGAAATTTAATAATTGATTGGATTTTGTACGGTACTTTCTTTTCCAAAATGGCGCATGTTTTTGAGAATATTACGTATTTAGATAAGAAACTTTTTATGTTATTCTGTGTACAATCGATGTAACAAAGTAATAATTTGTGTCAACATATTGCCCTTCGGGCGTACAGTATATAATTTCTCCATATGTTATCAAGCTATTTGCATAAAAATACTTCTTATAGTGATTAATATAATTAATTAGTGACGGGATAAGCATAATTTAGTGGAGCCAGTGAACTTTGCCTAACCGAGAAACTACCACTACCGCCATCTATTAAAAAGAGCCCAAAGTAGCGATGGAAGAAATAACAGTTGAAATGTTAATAAGTTAAGCAATTTTTTGAATTTTACCGAGTCTAACGAACATCAATTCATCTATTTCTATTGGAGAAGAAGAAGAAGTGTTTCTTGTCATCTTATTCTTGTTCTCAATAATAATATGACAAGAAAGAACATATTACGAATTACCTAATTTGTTTATTGAAGAGAAACTATAATAGCAATTCAACTTTTACACTTTTATTTATTGGTTTTCGTCTAATAATGTCTAATAAGAGGTGTTTTATCTAAAGTATTACATATAGAAGCAAGACGTTTTCGCAACACAATGCAATAGTCTATATATTGCAATTTTGAGCACACCTAATGGTTCATTGTTACAAAAACTTCGCAATGTTAATTTTACTAGCAAACCAGTTTCTCCATGACGAACTCTGCCCTAATTGATACCGACTCGTGATTCCGTTTTTGATTCAAAACTTCCAACTCTAGACGAGATTTAATGGACGTCAAAGTTACGGCTTTTATCCTTAATTTGACTTTTAAAATTCAGTTACATGACATCGGTTGGCAAATTACGCCGTTCTATTTGTTTATTTGATGTTTTAAGAGCTTATCCGAAAATTTCTTCCCTTTTTGTTATTTTACAAAAGATAAAATAAACAAGTATTCGGATTTATAACTGAAACAACGAGTTGAATTGTATTTTATCTTTAATTTTGACCAATTCAAAGACATTACAGCAGAAATAAAAGGTGAAGTCAAAAAGTTGATAAGAAATACTCGAATCAGTAACCCGAATCAAATTGTACGAAATTTAAATAATAAATAACGGAATATTTCCAATGTTACAAATATGCTAATGAAGTCAGCCAGTCAGATGTCGTATTTGAATTGAATTGTAAAACAATAGGCAACAGAGAAAGTTGTTTAAAGGATTTGTATTAATTAGAATATAACCGTTTTATTAAAAACATTAAAGAAGTACCTACATCACACTTCGTTATTGATACTGTAAATTTCAATCTTGACAACAAAAATAAAATATTTCACGTATAACAAGGTGTCTGTTTTAATTAATACATTAAAATTGTCGTACGAAAGCAGTTTAAAATTAATTAGCGTTTTCAACCTTTTGTGTTACGCTGAGCATTGTACAAAAATATATTCGATTCGCTTGCCTGCTACTGGGGCAGAGGTAACAAGGTGTCTTTTTTGTTGAAGATTGCAACTTGTACGGGTCAGTGATGGTAAATTTTAATGTAATAATTCGTTGTTAAGTTTAATCTAAAGATTTAATATGTCCATAAGTGGTTTAGGTAGGGAAATATAATTAATGGTTAAACTTTAGGGGATGATACTGCTAATTGAAAAGGATATAGTTGAGGATAGTTCATCCTAGTTGGTTTGGGTTTAGGCGTACGGTGAAGGCAAGAGAGATAAATTTATTCGGTTTAAAAATATCACAATACATCTTACTTAAGTCTCGAGTCATTTAATTTCATTGCTATCGTAAGAGTCTTCTATGTTTCTTTCTGATTTGTCCATTGAGTAGTATGTTTAAAATACTTATTTGTATCAATTATGCACCCTATTTATGATTCTTGCTTAAACTTTTATTTATGGTTGCCTGGAAGAGATTGCTTTAAGCATTAACACCACCTATTTGTACTGTATACGTTTCTGTGTGCAATGAAGATTATTATTATCTTTTAATTTAAATTAACAACCATATGTTATTGTATGTAATATCTTTATAGATATGATGTGATTTTACTCTATAAAAAACTTGTTCCGTGTTATATTTTTACAAGAAATGTTTAAAATATAATGAAAAATGGAAGCACTTTAAAGGCTTCATTAGTTCACTTAACTTAACTAGCTCCATAAACCTTGTTATTCGGATAACATACCGCGATAATAGGTTACTCGTGTCATTTCCCTAAGCATTCCTAATTCATTTCACCCACTGTAATAAGTTTAGGAAAGTTATGTTCACGCTGGCTGTTGAGTTGGTATTGCCCTCTATGGTACAGTTTTCCTGACCTTATCTTTAGAAACAGGGATGATGTGGGCGAGTGGAAATAGTTGCACATTTGGCTAATGTAATTGGCGTTAAACTATTTAAGATTTGTTACAATAAGCCCACATAGTTAAATCAACGATTTTTCGGTTTGATAACAATCTCACCTGTGGGTATATTTAGAGCTTTTATTTCCATTACATTTAAAACCTATTTACGATGAACTTTATTGACAAGATTATAAAGTTCATGGTTCATCAAACTAAACATTAGACTGAATGGAAATTCATAAAGATTTCAATACAATATAAACCCCCTGGTGTAGTTTACTGTGTGGTTAAATAGTGCTACTAAAGCTTTGAACAGAACCAAATTCGTTTCTTAATAATGTTCGAGGCACACACGAGAAAGGAGGGGATTGGTATACTAACAGACAGCTAAGAAAGAAATTTAAATGTAAATGAGGACAAGTATAAGAGAAATGATTTGGATGAAATATATTCTTCTATTTGATAAACGGTCCAGCAGTGTCTTCTGTGTTGGATTCAGAGTGAACTACTAGTAGCAGATTTAAAGGCGGACTGTTTAAATATGCTGCTTACAATATTAATAAGAAAATTAATCCAACAGTGAGTAAACTAGTATTACAACATTATAAGAATGGCTGCCTCGAGCATTTTATTAATCACTAATAACATAAAATATTACAATATCAATCTTGATAGGCAAACAACAAATATCAATATAAAGCCTTAGATGTATTGATTATAACATAACACAAAGCGAAATGAGCTAGTTGACTACAACAATAGAAACCCGAATCAAGGTTACATAATATTAAAATATAAATGAAAACTTTATTTTTGTAGGTTTCAGACGAATATAATATTTGTAGGTAAGTAGTAACTTAGAAAAATAATTTAAAGGTAGAAAACTAATTAGCCATGCAAAAATCAATAAATAAAGTCTTAAAGAAGGAAGTCCCAAGTTCTTGGGACTCGTCGAAATCTGAGTTCTGGGCATGGTTCTCTCGATAAGCAAAATTTTAAGTTATTACATGTTAGTATACGTTTCGTTCGGACTTACAGATATCGTGTGTTGTAGCAGTCGCTATATTTCCCCTCTTACTTAGTTATGTAAGGAATTAATAGTTTAATAATTAAATTTAGCATATTAATTATCTATAAAAGTAACTGCTACTAAGTTTTGTATTTATTGTTGTTATTGGTTCGTCCACAATCGATTGTTCAATCGATTGTTGACGTTAGTATGAAATTAGTCTGTGGCTGTCAATTAATATTCTGACATTTTCATACTTTTTCTTCTTCGCTCGGGTGACGCGGTATTGAATGGTTGTCTGGTTTTACAAAACGGTTACTTTCCAAAGGGCTAATAGAATACCAACTGCTGAAGTAAGTAACGCTGTAGATTATTTTATATTACTATGAGTAAGTTTAGCGCATGTAAAAGGTTATATAGTTATGTTCTGATAAAACGTGAAAATTATGTGAAATAAAAATTGTCAAGAAGTTAATTTTGTATTACTTCACGGACCCTAATAGTTATGATGACTAGTGTACAAGGGGTTTTCTTATCAGAGTCATGGGTTAACTTTCATTTGTTCTGCACCTCAAATGGTAAGTAGAGCGTTTAGAATTTTAATCCAGCTGTAGGAAAACATACCTCAAATAAACAGCTACCCATATTTCTGTACAAAGCCAACGTGCCATCTGAGATGATATTAGAATTAATTAAAATTAAATTAAAAACCATCGTTGCATTACTACATTACAGAGCAAGACACCGGTAATTATGTTAATGGAAAGTTAAAATGTGTTGAGAGTAAACGCTCTAAATTGAGATTTTAGATATATTCATAAATTTTGCTTAAAAAATGATTTAAGTTCAATAAACAAATTTCTATTTCAGAGCTGTGTTAGTAAAAGCTATTAATTTTTTCAATTAATTCATTACTTATCTCAAAGTCAAAGTAACTTTAACATAAAATAATTTGATTAAAGTTGAATGTCAGAAATTTCTTTTGGTATAATTTGTTTCCAATTATTTAATCTTGAAGTTGTCAGTGAAATTCATCTCAATTATTAACCCTCGACTAGACGAATCTGTCTTTTCTATAGGAGAATGGAAAGTTTCAAATGAATTAGCCTCGTTTAAAAAAAATAAGTCTGTTGCATTTTGAATGGTTGTTACGTTTCTAGTTTATCCAACTATTCTTTGGTTTTTTTTAACTAGTACTTTCTATTATTAGTTTTTCTTTCTTTCGAGAAGGCGATCCCTATCTGCCTGACTGCCTGGAGGTGGCCTGGTGAATTGCTTTGGCAGATAACCCCTAAGGGCAGCGGAGTTACCGGAGAGTTTTAGTAGGCAATCCCAGGGGCGTTTTTATCAGGCACTGGGCGAGCATCACAAACGCCCGCTGCTTAGCCAGTGGTGGGTAGGTTCATAACGAATTACTCCTCGAGAAAAAAAGATTTTCTTTAAAGTTAAATATAGTGATAACACTGTGATGTCCGAAATTCATTTATTATTAAATGGACATCGCTTTTGGTACAATTCTATTATGATATACGAAGTCTGTGATATCAAAGTGTATTGTGGCTAATAAAAGGTTAGATCCTTACTTCAAACCCTCGCAACCCATGTCTTTGATCTGTGTACCATTTCACCACTAAGTCCACGATCAGAATAACCCTTCTACAAGACCTTGATACGGCTGAAGGAATTTCATTAAAGCATCATAATCAAAACCCGTCATTAGCAAAAGTTGTAAAAGTTTAAATATGTCGTGAGATATTCGTGATCATCCATCTATGAATATAATTGGCCCTTAACAAAGATGGTGGCTGTCTTGTTAGTTTAAAGGGAAAGTTTTGCCTTTGATGTCGACAGGGTAATTACTTGCGGGGTAGGAAACGCTCTATGGAATTCAAAAATCAAGACGTTGTATGGCTTCGGGGAGTAAAAATTATTGTTTATTTATCTTATTACATGTACTTTAAAACAAATAATCTTCTTCAATAAAATAATCAACAAAGCATTCTTCGCGTGAGATCTTATTGTAAATTGACGTGAATAATAATGATTTTATGAAGATATTGTTTTGTTATTTACTTGTCAAAATAAAACGTTTTAAATCCAATTTGATTGTATTTCAAAATAAAAATATAATAGCAATTTTTAAAGCCGAAAATCGATTACAGTCGCCGTATTACATCCAAGTATACACATAATGAATGCGAATCTTACCGACTGGTAGTTACGACGACACAATGAGATTAAATATATGATTGATCATAGTCAAAAGTCAAAAAGTCAAAAATAACTTTATTTAAATAGACTTATTTACTAAGTTCTTTTAAATCGTCACAACAGGGAATATGTATGAGAAAAACAAATATGTAATGTAATTAAAGGCAATAGTCATAACTTTCAGTAGGTATCAACAAATTGTCCCAGTATTAAAATATGTACTAAATAAATTGTTAGTTTTAATTTTAAAATAATATTTCTTTTAAAATTAAAAATAACACTAGTATGCATATTGTCGTTGGTCGTCGTTTTCTTAATTTTAGAACCATATTTTACTCAAATAACATCTACGAAGTAATAATGGTCTGATAACATACGGTTAAGTAATTGTCATTGTTTCCAAGATCAAAATTATATTTTAAAAATAGAACATTTTGATCACTGTTACAGCTTTATCGAAATATTAGGTACAAATTTACAAACAGCTTATTTAATTACTTATTTCAGACAGTCGTGATGATCACCAAACAGCTGTTTCAATATTCAATCTAAGGACAGATATTAGCTTACTAAGGTTATATTGACAACCATTCTTTAATTTACTGTAAATAACAGAGGTTGCTTATATCACTATCTGAAGATATAATTAAGAGGTCGTAAGTGTCCCATTCTGTGTTTGCGTTATTAAAAATTGAATATTTGTAAGGAAGTAATGGATAAGAAAATAAACCTATTCATATCAGTCCCTCCGACTTAAACATTTCACCCCACAACTATTTAAAGGAATATAAACAAACAACCTTATTATAGAAGAAATAAAACTAAATTTTCAACAGAGCGCCGCAAAGCTACTGTCCCTAACAAGGCAATCGTTCCTTTTTATTACACAATACAGTATTGATTTTACGTCTTCCGCCAGTTCTTGACGTGTTTTATTGGAAAATACATAAGTAAACTCGGCGTTGATAGCAGTAATTGCGTTATCTGGACATTAAACGTGAAAGATATTCAAATCACACTATTTCGATAGTTAGCATTAAAAACTTACAACCCTGAGTCAGTCAAAGTCAAAAAAACTTTATTTAAATAGACTCATTTACTGAGTTCTTTTGAAGTGATAACTTTAAGTGCGTATCAACCGGGCATTTACAAATTGTCCCAGTTATAGAATATAAATATGTACTAAATAAATTTGATGATATCCAGTTCCTCCATGCTTCCGAAGGTACCTTAAGCTTTTGATCCTGGTAGTTATGGCAATGGCTTTTACCACTATAACCCCACTGGGCAAGCATAGTGGTATCATTGACTAAATTAATGATTTGCTCATGTGAAGCGCAGCAATGGACGTTTGTAGGACGCTGACGATAATTATGACCTAGACCGTTGTAAATTACTTACACGATACTCATTCTGTTAAAATCACTAGGAATTGTCCTCTGTGCTGTCGATAGCGATACCGACAGCACAGAGGACACTACTACAACACCCTCTGCTCCCAAAACAACGCTTCTTTAAGAGCTTTAGTGATCCTAATTACTGTAGGTGTTGTCAAAATGTGCTAATTATTTATAGATATACTTGGGACATGAAGTCACATCAGAATCACTTTTCATAGATGACGCAGGAATAATATACATGGGTAAATAAAAATGAAATTATACTATAAATGAAATGTTACGAAACTATTAAATGCAGATTGCAATCATAATTTTATATTTCTATAAACTAAGACAGTGAATCTTACAATTTTAAGTCGTACCATAGTATCCAGATTGAAATTTATCAAATGCATAAAAATTTAAATAATAATAATTTCCTGCAAGTTAACAGTACTTTAAACTGGTCATACCCGGCGATATTATCAACGTTTTTTGATGCTTCTACCAGCTTGCCCAACTATTTGACGGCCATTGACGACCGTCTGGTCGAGTGGCAGCACCCCTGTCCAGATATCCCGGGTTCGGATCCCGGTAGGGGGAGATATTTGTACGATGAGTACGAATATTTTAAGAGTCGTGGATGTTTGATTACTATATATCTGTATCTGTAATAAAAGCTCTTAATGCTGCTTAATCAGGACTAGATAATATATGTAATATAGAAATATTAATATTATTTAGTCTCCTCTTTCATTCTTGACTAGGTGAACGTCAAACAAACTTTCAGACAGTTTTTCATACTAAATTACCAACTGTCAGTATTATTTTCTTCGCTTTTTTAAGGGTTTCAATAAATTTTTGAAAAACTAACGTTTAACGTTTCAAGTACTTTTATTTTCGTAGGTTTATTTCAGTCAGAAACACAATAAGCTTTATTACACTGCGATCGCAAAATGTGTCTTAAAACGAAGGGATAAGTGTCAAAGTTAACCTTGGCCAGTTTTGTACGCGGCAATGTATGAAAGTTGGGAAGTTTCTAGAAGGCATGTCATATTTATTTCCAATTCGACTGTTTATTTATTTATTCTCTCTTTTACGTCTATTTCACTGAAACTTGCGATGACATGAGCCTAAACAAACATGTTTCGAATTATGAAATCATATTCGGCACGCAATACTTTAGTACCATTGTTTTGTGGTAAAATTGTTGATTTGTAATATGAATTAAAACACATAAAACATACTAAGCCAGTATTAATCGAATAACAAAGGCTGTCTTAAATTAGTTCGTTAAGGTAAAAGTAAAATTGAACAGGACATAAAATTTTGAAGTCCTATTAAGAGTATTCCGTACGTATAAGACACATAAAATATAACTGCAGTAGATTAACTTTGAGAAACGCTACAGAAGGCTGTTAGTTCACTTGCTACGGTTTGGAGTTTCGATTTTGGTGCATTCATGGAATCGGGTTCTTCTATAGTACCGGTTGCTGCAGCAAGCCCTTTCATTTAGCAACTAGCATGGGCCAGCACTCCATTTAGTATGCCCAGCAGTGGGACAAATAATGGGTGGTTTTTGGAATGGAATAAGGATTCACTAACTCTGGCTGTTTGTACGATCGTTCTTCATCATAATTTTAAAAATAGAATCCAGCGAACGTTAAAGCCGTTATTTTAATACGTTCCATATTCAATCAGACAGTGAGCCCGCTAGTTCGCGTTGAGGACAACAGATGGCGCAACACATGATAAGGGTCCATACATGCGGGCCCACACTTGTGAGCAGATAAATAACAGCTGTTAAGATCTGTGCCACTTGAATGGACGCTTGTGTTCTGACCATTTAAAAGTCAAAGGAAACTGAACTAAAAACATATACAGGCTTAAAAATAATAATAGTGTTTCGGGTTATGGACTATGGATAAGTTGAAGACCTGAAATGGGTTTATTTAGACGTGTCATTTAAAGAGAATCATAGCACTAAATATATCATAAAAATTAATAATAAAGAAAGTAAACTTAAATTGGTTGATTTAAAATACATAAGTTTTAAATACTGTACACATTGAAGCCACTAAAGAAGGCTTTTAGTATCTAAGTATCTCTAATTCTTACTTAAAAATCAATTTGAAATATAAAAAATATATTATTCCAAATTGATTTTAATGAGATCCTTATGTGCGTAACGTGCCACGCCAAAAACATTATTAGTACGCCTATTCTATAAATTGGTTTTGGCTTCACGTTTGACAGCCCAGTTGTTGTGGAAATATTCTTCAAGGGGAAACGAACCCAAATTAATGCCAAGTTGTCATTATTGCATATTAAATCCATTTACATATAGTAATATTCTTTGTTACTTAATTAACGTTGGTGGTCGTGGTCGTGTGTCGTGGTCGTTTTTGACAGAAAAATATTTAAGTAATTATTTATTATTATAATTCGTTACAATTTAGATCAGTAAGTAGGTATTTTTTGCGATTATTGTTGGTACTAGGTACTATTTTACTTATATATTTTTGAAGAAACGAGCTTAAAATATCAATAGTCTCAACCCGCACACTGAATAATGAAATCATTCTCTCTTAAACTATTCGCAGAAACGAATTAAAAAATATTAAAATCGCTCCGCATTTTCATTTAAATAAAGAATGCGTCGCCTCGCGTGAGGTCAGTCATTCGGTTCAAAACGACGCCCGGCCCATCCGGACCCCCAGGAATTAATTACTCCATCCCCAAATGTACAGAATCGTGTCGACTGAAAGAAGGGTGAGAGGTCAGCGGTGATTGGTTGTTTAATCGGAGCGTCCGCTGCTGCTAGAAATATTTTTGTGTATTGCTTACGTTCTGTTTAGAAATACAAAATTAGCAATGAACGAAGTGTTGCATAATTGAGTGTTCGAATACGCAATCGCTCCCAGATGGATTTCCGATTACTTTATTTTGAATTAACATGTTTTTAAAAGTTAAGTTATGTTTGTGAGAATTGAATGTTTTATTTGACATATATACCGATGTATATATGTCAAATAAAACATTCAATTCTCACTATTATTAAACTAAGGATAGTTAAAAGCTACTTTAGATAAATTCAATATATTTTATTCACTCGCCCTGCATTGTTTGGATAAGAGCCTTATTTATTTTAAAAAATGCATGTAATAAAATTCCGATGATGTTTTTATTGTATATACTAAACATAACCTAAACCTGTAACCTAGGTTACGTTTAGTATATACAATAAAAACATCATCGGAATTTTATTAGCGCATGAGTATTCAGTTAGTTTATCCAATAGTAAATAAAAATAACACCTACTATTATTAATACATATAATTTATGTAGGAAAATAAAATTTGTATCTCTGATTGTACTTTACTGATTTTTATATAAAACACCGCAAATGTCTCTACAAAGTCAAAGTCAAAATAACTTTATTTAAATAGACTCAGTTACTAAGTTCTTTTAAATCGTCACAACAGGGAATATGTATGAGAAAAACAAATAAATATAATTAAAGGCAATAGTCATAACTTTAACTGGGTATCAACCGGGCATTTACAAATTGTCCCAGTTATAGTATTTAAATATGTACTAAATAAATTGTTAGTTTTAATTATAAAAATAATATTTATTTTAAAATTAAAAATAACACTAGTATGCAAAGCTGTTGTGGGAGGCCAAAACCGAAGATATGACAGCACAGGACATAATGCCCAAGCCATTTCCTCCATTCCGTTCCAAAAGTCGTGTAAAAAAAAGGAAATCTTAAAAAATTACGTCGAATGTGAACGAAACAAAAATGACACAGAGGATCGGTTTCAGAACCAATAAAATTTTCAATATTCGAAAATCTATACTATTCAATAGACACATCTAATTACGGAATAATGTAAGCTACTATAATAAAAGGTCTGGTACAGTCACCAACACATAAAACAGGGTAAAAGTACTGCGAAAATCACTCATAACAACAATAGACAGTTTCGATCTTAATTTGATAGTGTTACGCTTATTTTGTGTCGTCTGTACTTTTCTATTGTTTCTTGCAAAATCAAAATTAATCAGGCAATGTAAATTCATAAGGCTTTAACGGTGTTCTGCATAAAGAGATCTCGATATAGAATTATAATATTAGCTAATATACAAATAAATACCCGTTAAATTGAATACGATCGACTATTATTGGTACTCAGTGAGGTGGTGAGAGATATACTATAGATAGATGATGATGATGATGAATCAATAGTCTTTATCATCATCATCTACAGCCAATACACATCCCACCGCTGGGCGCAGGAGAAACATATGAGGAATTTGGAATACAACCACCATAGCGCTGTCCAGTTTATTAGTTGAAAGAAAATCATTAAAGATTCTTATTTTAATAAAAAAAAACTTCGTTGCCGCGTTTGCTGCTTCTGGGGCAAACATTCTCTGATCTCAATAATGAATAATCCGCCTGATAAACGGCTGTTGCAGTCACACATAGCTCTTTCAACCTTATAGAAGTAATACACGATAATTTTTAGTTATATTGTTTGATACATATACCCATTATGTATCAATCAATATAACTAATAGGTACTTAAACTGACTATTGCCTCCATAAAACTGGACAAATTGTCAGAAACAATAATTAATACTATATACACCCCAATAATAGGTCCACTAAAGTATATTTACATAATCCATTAAATACTCGAAGCAAAGTTAATTAAAATCTAATTTACGCTCTTAAAACAATAGTGTAAGATTCGAAGTAGCTTGTCGTGGACGAAGCAATATTTTGGCGTGTACATGCGGGCTCAAAAGTGGTTGTGAAGCCCTAACGAGTAGTGCACATGTGCGGATACGGGCGCCCTCTACAGACAATACCTTCATTATACGTGCGATTAAACTACAACAATCAACCTTATCTTTCGGATAATAAGTCTCTAACTTGTTCAATCTAGTCGGGGACAAAGGGTAGAGTTTAACAAAGAAAATCAACAGATGGCTCTGATAAAAACAGGGACATCTCGAAGGATATTCATTATGAAAATAAAGGGATAACTTCAGTGAATTGCGGGGCGATAATTTTGTCGCGCTGATTTCCATGAGACTTCGGAATATTTTAAGGAAAATAATATGAAAAACGTAATCAAAGGCACCAGAATCTGTCAAAAATTTAGTATCCATTACAAAAAATTTTAGGCTCAAAAATGCCACAAAATAATCGTTACATAAATAATCGTTTCTATATATAGACTTATTAAACTTTTGTCCCCTATAAAACTGTAATTTACATTAGAAATCACTAATATACGTTCAAATTTAAAATAATAAGTGCGTAATAAAATAAACGACTCAACAGACACGGAAGAGTGGCAGACCACAACATAAAAATTAGTTTACTATACAACAAATTGAAGTATGTTGGTATGAATCATCTGTTTGATCGAATATAATCAACATCATTTAAAGTGTCAGGAGATCAGATAAATATTTAATAAGATCATTAGAAACGAATGATTCGTTTGATTTAATCATGTCGGTAAGCGATACATTAAGATGTATTTAGAGATATTTACGCATCCCTTCTAATCAAATAAGCTAGAGACATTTTCAATGAGAGCAAAATTACTAATGAAGACATTTATTCGGCTTCATTATTTATAATAGGTATCAGTGCATAAATATTTATTGTAAAAACATTCCCCCTTAACAAACATTTAGACGATCAGTCCAATATCAAATGTATCCTTGATGTGATAAGAAAAGATTCTACAATATTAAGAGAATTCTAAAAAGATAAACAAATCCGAACCCAATTCCGCTGTTTGTAACAGTTCATTGGCTTTACTTAAATCGCCTTTAATACATGGGAACACGAGCTTGATTTGTAAAGCAACTGCTAAAATGGATGTGTTCTCGCTCGACTGTTAAATCAATTAGCAGTCCCCATCAATTTTTGTGAGCGGACGGATAGAATAATGTAATGTTAGTAATCAAAAATAGATTTGGGCGCGATAGTTTAGATTTGTTATTATTATATTATCTATTGTCGTTAGCATTTTCGTGTGTGGTTGTACAGTTAGAACCTTGAGAACTTGAGAATCTTTTGGTTGATATTATATTCAATAATGCTGGTTCAATAACCGATCCGAAGATTGTTTATTCAAACCCAGCCTTATGTAACTATAAATATCAATAAATATTAAGATAGTAAATAAGACTTTATTCACCAATCAATCTGATCCAAAGTTTATATATTATTTACATATATGTTCTATTCATACGCCGTCTGACATGATTAGTTTATAACCCTTAAAGATTTTTATTACATAGGTATTTATTGAACTTTTTATTAGCTTATCACGACTACACAAAAATAAGGATATATAGTTTTTTTTACATTTATGAAAACTATTAGATTTTTCTGTTAGTGGGAGCAGTAACTATATTGAAAAATTAAAATAGAATTCTCAATTCATTCCAGACGCATCCCTTAAGAAGAATACCTCGTGATTACGAAGTTAAACATTGCAAAAGCGGAATTACGTAAAACCAAAAATAAGGGGCTGTTGGATAAAAACATCTGCTTCTATGGGAATGCCCACATTAATAATTCATTCGTAATCCCAGAAGTTGGAGGTGCTCTGAACGTATTTCAGGAAGCTATCGGCCGTGTTTATAAGTAACACGGCCTTAAAGAATTCTTTAACCGAATTTACGATTACTTGCTTTAAATTTAAAGTTTACTTTACCGCGGTTCTAAAGTATAGTCTACAAAGAACCGCTTTGAAACAAAAACTTGTGTTGAAAATTTTATGAAATTCCTGGAAAGAACTAACGATGATCCTCATTAATACAAATGCATAAACAATAATTCTAGAGGCATATTGCGTCCTGCCCTTTCGTGGAATTCCATCAAAAAGATTCCATCGAACTCTCTCGAATCTTGAGAACTAGTTCAGGTATATGTAAAATGCATTATAATAACCAACAATTTCAAAGAATTAAAAACAACATCTTGAGCATTCCTAATAGATGTTACATTTCGAGTACTCAAGACTATAGGTTTAACATTACTTTTATCTGTAAAGAGATTTTCCGATAGTTATAAATGTCTACGTAATCTAATTGATGCTATTTAATTTAAACCTCTAACAACATGTACATAATCTTTGACCATTCCCGTTTACACTAATAAGAAAAAAAATTTAAGTCAGTCTCAAGTTGAACGCATCTTTTAATGGAAAGCCAATGATACAGTAGTATTAGTTCCTGCTGTGATTACCACAGCAGCACCTTGGCTAAACATTTTGTTAACAACAGGATTTATGTCTAATGCTGCCGGCATGACGCGTCCTCTTAACCTTTACAGGAAAGGCAGCTACATTGCTACAAGCGTTTACGATAACCACTTACAATCACGCAAGCCTCATACTGGTTTAATACTATCAAGCTTCCAGCTCACTTCAGATAATCATTGATAGATTTTACCTTTTACAAAATGTGGTGCAACATAGACTTGATTTAAAATTTAAGCATTAAATTTGAGGGTGACAGCATCGGATTTAAGCCAGCTCCATTATTTAGAACTGTCAGAACACAGTTTCGATTTTTAAATGTAGACATGACGTCTCCCCTTGACTACTTTATTAAAAACTGATAGGTATATAGTGTCCGTCATTTTAATATGTTTCGACAGCTGTGAATGAAGGTACAGTTCTTTAGACTAATTAAAATAAGGCATACAGAGTATAATATTAAACAACATATAAGTCAGACAGAGTGATGTGACCCAGTGATATTTACATATTGGAATTTTAATAAAAATAATAATCTCCATGTAATAGGAATATTCAAAGTCATTACTAAAGGTAGGTAAAAAGAATGTTGAAACATAATTTGTAGAGAGAAATCAACTTGGAGACAGCCAAATATTTACAGTAGCTGAGATTACCACGGAAGCAGATGGTGTATGTCAAATTTTGATGAAAAAATTCTTGAGCCCTTGTTTGCTGTGCCCGAAGGTAATGAATGCTGTCCCTGGGATCGTAAAAAATATTTCACACGGACTTGGAAAATTTCGATGTTATATTTGACGTTACACTGTTTGTCGCTAGCGGATGCCGAAGACTTTTCTACTGATTTCCAGTGTCACAAAAGGTGATCATGATACTCAAATATAATTTAAAATCCTAATCGAGAATTTACAAAAAACATTCGTGATATTATAAAGTCCTATAATTTCTTCCATTAATATGAGCCAAACTCTAAGGGGGTAATATTTTACATTTACACCTTTAGGAAAATGGCTGTAAATGAATTAGGATAAGATTGTGAAAGGTTTTCATTACTTTATAAAATAAACAAAAGAAATCTTTAATACTGAAATTCTTCCATCGTTTTATTTATTAACGGATAATGAAGTACAAATATTAATTTAATGATTCATTGATGATGTAACGACTGTGTGTTTAATTTTACAGTCAGATGACTAATGTAGGTCACAATTGAAGTGCTTACCAAGTGTATCCATATTGGGAATCGGTTGCTGTCTTAATTTGGTTCGGTTTTGCCTACGAAATAATATTCATTTGACTTTGTATGAAGTAACAGAATTTACTCAAAAAAGAATTTTCAGAGACGACAGTTTACCTCATGTAACTAAGAAAATAATTCATGAGATTATTATCTCTGTCTTCAGACACAAAAATGCGATCGTCAAAATAACTTCCCAAAGAATTTACAAGACTTTCCCACACCCAGTCAAAAAATCAGTCTAAGATTTTTTATAAATACAATATATTATTCTAGATACAAAGTGAACTGTTAAAATAAACGAGTTTGAAGATAAACACATGGTTTCACTCACTCGTGCTCGCACTCCTTTATAAGATTTACCTGGAAATAATAATAACAATAATTTTAAATTAGGTCACAATATCATTGCTATATTTATAATAATGGAGTGAGTAATGTTGCTTTGAACTAAGTTTCGAGTGCCTATTAATATACCTATTAAAGCAATACAACAGAAAAAGGATACATATTTATCGTTTTAATTTTTTATTTATTTTACTATTGCACATCTACTAACTTAAACCCATTGGCTACATAGATGGCTTTCACGCACCCGTGGGTAATTCTTGTTGTTGTCGATCACTCCAATTTTCTACATTGTATGTATTATCCAATACATGATCTCATATAACACTTTATTTTCATTACCAATTCATTCGTTTTCTCTTTATGGAAATTACAAAAATTAAAGTAAAAAAAAATTAAATTTAAATTTAGATAATGCACGTAATCAGCTAGCACTGTTGCTGCAAATACAACAAAAAAAATAACTGCTAGTATATATTTTTCCCAAGATACACCCGTAAATAGATAGACACTACACCAGGCTAGCAGAAAGTTAAGGAGATATTTTCGTTACTTCTCAGAGGATATAATGTTTTGAACAGCTCAGATTTATGTAGCCCTGGTCCTATCGGCTACGGCATCTTTCTGTTGAAGATATCTTCCAAGTTTTACGGGTTTTAAGAAATTGAAATTTCCTTTAATATCGTAGGGCGGTGCTTTCTTTGAAACGTATTTTCTGAAAACAAGAATCGTTATATAAAGCTATTAGCGATTGCGTGAAAATAATCAAGTTAAAAGGAAGACGTTAACGAAAACCAATTCTGTTACAGGAACAGAAAAGTACGACGTAAAATTATTATTTAAACTGCTTTCGTAACTCTTCAAGGTAAATAGACACGAAAACAATACGTAAATAATTGAATTTGATTGGACGCTAAAATCTCGGTGGGAAAAATGAATAGGGGAAACGTTATGTCGCTGCGTTGGACAGTGAGACTCGTGAACTGAATGGAATGCGGTTTTCTGCCAAACATCGGATTGTGAAGAGGTATCCAAATTTTGAAATTCACTTCCAGTCTCTGTGTGTTTTTACTTATACGATTTATTACAATCTAGCTTTAATGACGTATCAATTAGAGTTTCTTTTATAGATAACTGATAACTGATAAATATATTAATAGATGAATTATTAAAAATGTAAATCTCTTTAAATAAAACTGCTACTAACTTGTATTTTTAATTTGACATTCAAGTGAATGAAACAATAAAGACATTAATGTTACAATAAGTTTAGTAAGGCATTGGGCCTAATTCTGACGACATACTCTAAAATTATATTTAGGTTCAATATAACCCGTTCTCTCATTACGTTATAGGAAAAGAATAGCAAAGGTAAGAACTGTCAAGTAAATTAATTTAAAACAATTTTAAAGGAACCATTTAGACCATTTAAATTTACTAAAACCTTCATTTTGAAACGTTTTTTTAAGATGGAAAATTCTACATCTGTCATGTTTTTAATCATAACGATAAAAAGCGATGCACTGCACTGAAATTATGACTTAGTGTGTACTTCAGGTTCAGGACCACTGAGGGTGTCCTTTGTTAGTTAATTTTAATAAAAAATATCCACAATTGTAGAATAAATATTATAGAAATAAACATTATGCTTGTACAACACGAACCCTCGACCACGGATAGTAAAAAGAAAAGAAAAGAAAAGTCTGTACATACTTCTCCAAAACAACACAAAAGCGTCGGGTATGGTTTATTAATCTATTTATAGCTGCGGCCAAGTGTTCGCTTCATTACTTGTGAACATATTGCGGTGTTTACGTTGTGTATTTCTGGAGCTAGCCGTGTGTTCCGCCACGTGTGGGCCTCAAGTGCCACTGCACTGGAATTATAACGAGATGTCTTGGCCTTTGATTTTTAAAAAGTTAAGCACCATAGTGGGTTGTGTTCGAATTTCAAAATATTTAATATAGAATTCTACTGTTTTGTATAATATTATATATTTGATGTATTCTAGGCCTTTGGATGTGTTCGATTTTCAAAAAAGATTTGATTTGAATTATTCAAGGAACGCTTAGAATCACTTACAAGATTTCTTGATTTGACTTTGATTAAATAAAAGGTAGTTAAGGTCTTGGTTTGTGTTTTTAAAATAATATTTTTAAGATCTTTTTCCTATTATAGAACGAAAAATTATTTTTGATTTTATTGAATCAATATTATTTAGTTTTAAAAATTAATAATTAGCTTCGGAATTTCGAGTAATTCTTAAACTTTTTTGGAATTAGAAATCAGTAATACCTACTCTTCTTAACATGACGTACGGCTAATAAATCTATTAATTAGTACGAGAATCCGCTCGTTACACAGTAAGGAATGTTTTTGACATTGACACCGGTCGAATCATACGAAACGTCGGCCCGTGTCATGAGAGTTCTGAGCTATTTAGAGATGAACTTAATGTAGCTTCGGCCTTTAGAGCTGAACCTAACTATCGTACCTAGTTAAAAACTATTTGTAATATAATGGAGGGACGGAAGTTTGAAATTGGTAGATAACCGTCGATTTTTGTACAGAAATTCGTTTAATGTGAACAGCCTCTTTTCTTTTCGGAATGGAACTCACATATACTTACTTGCTTTAACGCAGCAATGGATACAATATAAGCATTCAGTTCTCAGCCAAAAAAAAACAGAATACAATGGTCAAATTACAATTAACAATTTCTAAAGCATAAATAACGTAACATATGAAGTGTATTCACTGGATTAACTTTACCTTCATAATATCTTGTCAAAAATAAAATTAAAAATTCTTACGAAATAAGCACTTGATTTACACATTTTTCCTCATCGTAGGTGTATCGTTTAACTTTTTCGTATTAAAAGAAACCTTATTCCTTAACAAGGTAAAATATGTTTTACCTTAAATACATAAGTCTCATATTTTACATTTAATAAAGGTTTAAATAATGGAACAAAGTTTTTTTCGTTTCGAAATTGGAACGCTTTTGTGTTGATAATTCTTAAAAATATCTACTTTATCAATATCGTAGAGAATGCGAGCGAAATAAATGTTTCTTGCACTGAGTGGATTATTGAATATTTACGTATATATAACGAAGCAGTACATAGCGAAACAAGAAAATAGTTTTTTATTATAACCTTATCGACAATAAATTAATAATATAATACACTTTCTTTACACTTCAGACACGAAACTATTTTCATCACTTTGTACACTATTTCATTAAAATAATATCAATCCTGCTTATCTTGTGCAAATAAAAGTATTTTTAATATTTTTTCTTCAAAAAGTTTTCATTTAAGTGATAATAGCATTATACATTTCATCATAAAAATCAAAATTCGTATTTTTTTGTAATAAATTATAATAAATAAATACATATTATATTCGTTCTTTCAAATTTCGAGATCTTACCTTCAACGTTGAAATTTCTCAGAATTCGAACACCACTGCCAAAATAAAAGTATTCCAAGTTGTAATTCAAAAATAGAACACTAACACAAATGAATCGGTAGTTTTACCTCACATAAATATTCCACACATCCTACCTCAAGGAACCGGTATGTTGAACTATTCCTTTCTCGGAGGCAATGGCTCCTTAGACGAGAAAAAAAATACCGGCCCACGGCTTTTGTTGTGATGGTCAGTACCTCATGCAAAACAAAAATAACAAAAATCTTGGAACAGGTCGAGGCAGACCTGTTGGGTGACTTTTGTTCCCTTCGCTTTATATGCTACAGGTAAAATACACCGACGCCTTATTTTGAACCAATAAAGTTGCTTGTTGTGTGTTTTGCGCTTGGAAAAACGAAAGGCTAATTTGGTGATTGACTTGGGCTATGATTTAAAGGGGTTTTCGATTTCTTTAGGAATTCGGCTCCGCTGGGACGAATTACAGTAACTTATATTTTAACACGAACAAACAAAGAATGGGACTCAAAATGCCACTGCAATTCTGTAAAAACGCTCAATTTAACTTGCAAACTCACTATCCTGCTTTCAACACTGTAAACTACTGTAAAGAGCGAAAGAGAGAGAAATACAAGCAGAGTTATTTAAATTTCTCTTTAATAAGGAGCTTGGCGGCGGCGTCGGATATACGCTAAAGAAACAAAAGTCAGGCAATGTCCGCTGCGATTTGTGCCAGGATGGGTGGGTGACCAAAGAGATAAATCTATGGTGAAACCTTCATCGACATCACAATCGATAAAACAAACCAAGTTTTAAAGCTTCAATGTCACATCTTTTGGAAAACAATCGAATGCCGAATTCTCTATACCTGTCACTTTTTATTGCAGCACATTAAAGCAGGACGGGACGTGACTTTCCGAATCAAATCTACGATTAGTTGTTGTGGATAAGGGCTGGTTGAATCTCTCAAAAAAGAATTCCATATTCAAGAATACAATAATTCTACGTTGCGCACGTTTAGAAAGATGAGACGGCATAAACAAAAGATTTCAACGAAACATTTGTAGTCAATTCAAAAATAGAATGGTTTATTTTTAAAGGACGCGTGTAATTTTTGCTTCTAGGAATCACAAATGTAAACAAACATTTATTTCAAATAAACCAACAAAATGCTCGCGCGTTTTGTGACGTCATGGCGTCGTGAAATGCATTAAAGAAAGTTTCGAAAATATTATATATCCAGCTAGTGAAGTGGCAGGATCTCAGTAATTCTATCCAGTAATCTAGAGGTCGATTTGTATCACAGAATTGTCAGTTGTAAAACAAACCGGTTACGGTTGAATATCTAATTGATATTTACGTTTGTAAGAGAGAAAAAGAAAAATAGACTAAACAGAAATAGCTTCCTACACCACTCACTCACTCACAACATAATCAACACAAGTAGCCTGTATGTTGTCCAGTTAAACTAGATATATATATATATATATATATATATATATATATATACATATATATATATATTATATATATATATATACTAAATAATGACACATATTTTTTATTCAATTATTAAATGTATATATTTCATACGTAAAAAACCATAATCCGAATTTTTTTTGTATTTATTACATAAGCACCTAGGTAGAGATACTGGCCACTCGGCCAACTGGTCGTTAAGGTATGATTTTTAAATACATTTGCATGTATTTTTTACATATAATGCGAAGAAGCTAAACCAATTATCTTAGTATTTATCTTAATATTTTTTATAATTTTTGCTACGTTTATTCTGTATTCAAAAAATTATCTATTCAAAAAGAAAATAGACGAATTTTAGATATTATTTTCTTAACCCTTTCTTGTTTATAGATCATTATTATAGGCAGAGCAACATACGCGTATAAATAACACAACATCAGAGGTGCACTAACCAGACATTCTTCAAGGTTAACAAAACAACCAGAAAACATATGGATACAAAAAAGAAACAACGACCAGTTCAACTTGAGCCAATGCAGTTGGTCGACTTCCTTTATTTCGCCTTTTCAAATAAGAGCAGCAAGGGCCTACAGGGGTCAATGTATGATGGGGTGAGATAATCCAGAATGTGTTGCGCCGCCTTTCGTTTTAATCGTTTGGAAGTCACGGGCCTCGTTATCTTGGTAGTACAGTCACCCCGAGAAGGTACGCTCTGGTCACTGACCACGTCCGAGAATAGAGCGGATACCTGCTCTTGCGCAGGCTGTACCTACTTATGACGTCACGAAACTCAACTCAATTTATGGGTACAAGTATAAAGAAAAGAATGCCTGCTAAAAATTCGTAACGATTTAATGTAAGTATAATATTTTTTATTATTATTCTTGTGTAGGTTATAAATATACCGAAGACGGCAATTGCCTAGCAACACGCTATCTGTCAGATGTCCTAATATGGAAAACAACGCCATTATTTTAATATGAGTAACGATTCTGTATCGAGCTAAAGCTAGCAGCTAGTAGCTACCTTCCCTCACAAAATGTCCCATAATTCAATAAAATTATTATATATTCTTCGAAAGGAATTCTTTGGCGCACTAGTTTCGATAACAGAAACAAAGCAACTTTCGCTGTGGTTCGTCCCTGGATGGGTCAAACAAATTTGTTAAATCTAGCATTGGGCAAGCGTTGTGATGTTATGACTTAAACTCCTCGTGTATTTCTTATCAGAGTAATTAATAACCTAATCCAAACTTATAAAAGAGGAATTAATAATCATTCTAGTATAAATAAAACATTACTCGAAAACAAATGCTTTAACTCATCAACAAAACATGTACGTGGGATTCAAATCCGAGACCTCTGATTTAGTAGACAAGAGAAGTGACCACTTGAACAGCGACCAACTATCGGCTTAACTAGTTGTCAAATCATATACGTCAAACTCGCTTGCAAAGTCGTCAGAGAAGCTACTACCGTCTTTCGTATAACAATTGTGTAGCGGTTCAAGTAGCCAGTGCCATTACTGGGATGCATTGACATGTTTTGTCCCCAACATATCTATGAACCATTTGTATCAAGTGTTGCCATATTGCGTTGCATCTATAGGCGATGTGGTTATGAGAAAAAAACAAACTTAGTCGTAGAAAACTAAACTTCAACTCTTAATAACCCCAATACCAATCGCATCTCTTCTGTTCCAATGTAATGAGAGAGAACACTTGATTCATTTCGGCAAGTTTCATGATGCGCGTTAAAATAATGCTTAAGAGTCGCCATTTTCGAAATATCAAATGACGTCATTGTTCACTTGTCTTTTTTTGGTTGTATTGTACTGAAATAATAATAATCAACTTAAATTTAATAAAGTTCGTGCCTAATAAAATCCTTTATTCAGCGCCATCTATTGGTTACTGTGAGAATTAATGGCAATCTATAAACAAAAATAAATTCAAGAAATAAAATCCATGGCTACTACTATAAGACGTCATTTGTTTGTACGGCATTTTTGATACAACAAGAATTTGTACAAAAATTTAAGAAGAATATTTAAACCCAAAAAACTAGACAACTATTACTGATTGAACATTGAAAAACGGTTTTATAAAAGAGCGATTTTTCAGTGACGCAAATACTAAAGAAACATCAATTTAAAACCCGTCGTCGTCGTTAGTCCCGTAGACAGCCATTCTTTTCGATAATTACGAACGGTGCGACATTTGTTACAATATTACGAACGTAGTAAGGGCAAGGTCACACTGTTTCAGTGGATGTCCTGTAGACTGTATTTTATATACCGCATAGTTAATACTCAAGTGGAAATAACTGAATAAAAACTAAAACTATTTAATCCTAATTGGCTTTACAGAGTCAGTTTGTAAAAAGAATTGCTAGTACAATTTCAGTTTGACAAATATTTGACAAGTTAGTAATAAAAAAAGTCGTCAATATTCATTAAAATTCCATCTGTCTATCATTGTTTGAAAACTGAATCGCTTTTAATAAATTTTGGATAAACGCTAAACACTGTTACGTGACTGAAAGTCCTCAAAAGGTAATTGATATGATTTAATATCCGCGATAGTTTATCTGATCTAATAGTCTTTTATTTTTGAATTCCGGTCCAATATAATTTCAGTTGATGTTTGTTTATTTTTATGAACTCAAGTTCTTGCTAAGGAGTCGCTGGCGGTACTTAAAATGGAGTAAAAATATTTTATTAAACTAAACGAATAATTCATCTATTTAAAACTTATACTTTTCTATGTTGCCTTTTTAATGTTACGAATTATAATGAGAACAAATTTTCTGTAGACCTTTCAGAAAAACTTCACAGAAATATATTAAAAATATTTATTGTAGCTAATAATTCTAATAGTTAGTTTTAGAAATATCCAAAATACAAAGTACCCACGCAATCATATTACACAATATATATAAAAACGTTGCCACTTCTCAGGAATCAGTATTAGAATTTTCACAAGTAAAAGAATTCTAGGAAGCAAGATTTTTCCTGTAAAATAATGGTAATCCCCAAAAAAATTAAGGACGAAAAAGTTTTGCATTTTTTTGTTCGTAATTATAACTTTCCGGCTTTATCTCATGGCCTCTTTGATGAAATAAAAACGGTAAGATGCTTTATTTACCTACAATAAGATCTCAAAAGTTGCTAAGAAGAACTGGGAATGCAGAACTCGTTAAGACATTGTTGTTTACTAATATTTTTTAATTTTCAATGAATTAACTAAGTAGGTTAGCTTATACCGAAAAAGTGAGTAGAAATAAAACCTATTTAGTTCCTTTGAGATGATAAAAATGTGCTACGAATTCAGACCTTGCTTAAGAGGTATTTTGTAATGGCGTACGCCACGAGAATTACAATATCCCGTAGTCCAATTGATTGGACCGAGAATCGGGATCACTAAGAAATAGGTCTTACATTAATTGGATATTTATTTTGTCAAAATTATGCAATAAAAGGTTTTAAGTGTTGCCGTAAATCTTAAAAGGTATTTAAGTAAAAGCGACCTCATGAGAGCTCTCGACGACATTATCCATCCTTGTTCCATCCAAGGGAGTTGTTAAGAACGGGACGTGATGGATTTTAATGTACTATGGCTGAAATTTACAACACCAGAAAAGTAATGTTTGAGATACTTTAGAAAGTACTAGTATATATAGTTCAGCACCTGAGCGTAAACTGAAAAACGATTCCAAAGAATAAATACAGCTTAAAATAAATCTTCTGAAACCACAACAGTGATTAAATAAATTTATTTTATTAAATACAGAGACTTAAGAATATAGCGATAAGAATAAAACTCCAATACTGGGCCTTCCTGCATGGGGGAACATTGAGGATTTTGGGTTGCAATCACCCACCACGCAATGCGGCTTGGTGGGTGAATGTAATGGTCGTTACAACCGGGACTAATGGCTAAACGTGCCTTCCGCAGCACGGAGTACTAGATATCAAATTATTACGACCCATTTAGGACTACGGCAAAAATTGCTTTGTTTCGTAATCGACACCAAAATGCACTTTACCTGTAAAGTATATATAATAAAAATATCAGGCAAGGAGGTGGCTAGTGCAGTATGTAGCATGCTGCACTAGCTATATTCACGAATGGTCTCCTCTGCTGCTTATCATCAGATAGGGGGTACACAAACCCACATTTTCATTTAAATTGCATTTGGTTTAAAATACCTTGCTTAACATTGCATGTTCCACTCTATAATAAAAGACGATACCATCAAAGCTGTACTAATTCTTCAAGGACTCCACTGTAACGGCAACCCCGTCTTATGACGTCTCACGGATTTATCACCCAACTATATTAACCCTAAACCGTCACGCAGAGATTTATTTACCGTGTGCAGACAAGTTGTAGAGAATACAAGGACAAGACGGATAGGCTTGTGAATTATGAAGTATCCAAAGTACTTTAAAGTTATTTGTACGGGGAAGTCCCTTCATCTTACAGATCATCAAAGACTAACACACCTAATGAGGTTTTATTTAGTAAAGATTCTGAAAATTTTTGAGAAAGTTCTGCATTCATTCCTTCAAACAAAAGCATGGATACTTATCCCTCCTTATCTTATCTACAGATGTTCATCAGCAATTATTTGCAATTAAATGGACCTTCTGCTTATCTATTAAGTAAAGTATTGCATTATCCAGGAATGTACTGTGCTTGCGAAGAATATTAAAGCTAAACGACATTAGACTCTCGACGCATATATTCAAAGCATATTTCCGATCTCCAAAACATTTTTTTCATGAGATTTAAAAACTTTTTGATATTTTTTCTTTTCAAGTGCGCAAAACAAGATTGACGAATTCCCTTTGAGAAAGTTTACAGAAGCGTTTCAAATTATAAAAAAGGAAACTTTGTCTTGTTCAAACATAATAAGGTTTATTTTTGTGACTGTTTGTTATTATATTCGCAAAATTAAAGAAAAACTTTTTTTGAAAGCGATTATAAATTTTAATACCATATTATAAAGCTCTGGGCGGTTGTCTATCCAATAAATACCTTTTATAAAACAAAATTATTTCATAATAAATTAAAATTTAATTCAAAATCATAACCTATGATTTCATTTAGAGCACATTGAACAACATTCAACTGACTTCTCGCAAAAAAATTTCCTTTCAGAACAATTTCGCTATTGAAAATTTGTTTTATTATTAAAAAACTGTTTTTTTTATCTCTAAAAGCACGACTTTAAGCCGCTTAATCAAAGGCGTGTAAAATATAAAATGTTGGAATGTCTGTGTCATGTCAGTGTCATATAAATTAGTATATTTAAACTCGAATCGACTCAGAAAATTGAAGACTTGATTTTAAGCAATACTACTTGATTTTTATGAAAAGTAAATTAAGAAAAATAATCAACGTAGCTCATGTTTTAATAAATTAAATAATCAGTTAATTAGAATTCATAATCTAGTAGATCAGTCACAACGAAAATAGTTTTGCAAAGCAAATTAACTTAGTTGACTTCAGAAATTGGTTTAAAAACGTTTTACATTATGTATAAATAAAATAACATGATAGTCGGAAGCTTTGGTGGCAGTCTATCGACGAGAGTTGAGTCACCTCAGATGAATATTCAATATTTATCAGCTACTCTAAGTCTCCTCCTAGCTTCATATCTACATGAACGTAAAATTTATGATTTTGGTTACAAAATTTTTCCGTTACCAACACATTTTAATCGAGGTATTGATGCAACGTCCGTGTCCGTTATTTACAAAAACAATTTCACATCACTCGTTTTCTTATCCACAACGTCAACTAAATACCTACCTGGGTAGAATCCTGTTAGAATCACCATCTAAACTGGTCACATGAAGACAGCTTATAATCCTTGTCACCTTAGCAATTAGCTTAGAATACTCCCTCTGCTAGTCGGTTTATCAAGCCTCTTAATATCATCTTAAGTCTCAGGCTAAAATGATCAGTTAGTTATATGAATAACAGTAATTAAGTCGTTATCAATACGTTACAAATTATCGTACATTGGAACGTAAGAATGATTACGCCGCTGTATTTATGTACAATAAAAATTAATTTGATGCTTAAAGTTGATTTGAACCTTCGCAATTTCAAAACTTGATAGCCGTGAGGCTATAAAGTAAGCAAGACGAATAAATATATGTATAAAGAAATTAAAGAAAATAAATAAATTGAAAGAAAATATAAAAATAACATTAAAATAAAAAGAAATCTCGGGTTCATGCAAAATATGTCACAATTCCTCGTAAGAAAAACTATATATTGAAAGTATATTCCGCAACAATAAAATATGAACACGCTTTGAAAAGATCTCAACGCAAGAATATCTAAAAAAATATTTAGAATTGCCCCCATAAAATATGAAAACTTCAATTACGTCATTGCTTTTCGGCTTTGAACAGTTTAAAAATAATAATCAAATATTCCCTCCCCGTATCGGTTCGAACATCGAAAAAGGCCGGATGAATTTGAAATTCAAAATGTCTAAGTTAAACCTAAGCTTTGAATTTTAACTTGATTTACATATACAAATGAGTCATCTGTTGGTTCGTTACGGTCTCTGAGCAAAACCCTTTGACTGTATTATTAAAAAAACGAAATATAGCTATACAGCGAGTCCACTGCTTAGTTACCTCTGACTCAGATGCCAAATACAATGGTTACGGTTCAGTGTACGTTGGAAAAACGACATAAACCGCCAGGAAGTCGAATCATTATGCAAGGCGAGAGATCTTTCAAACGAAATCGAAAAAAACATCAAATTCGTGCATTAGCATACTGGATGAATGGACGGAAATGGTTATTTAGTACACAGTACAATAGATTTCTGGAAAATGCAATCGGATACAAGGCTAGACCGTTTCCTAAAAATAATACCTTGACATGGCAGCATCAATGCAATTGCAAAAGGTTGAATCAAGAAGCCAATAAAAAACAAGAATTTGCAACTTAAAAAATTCCATGTGCCTGTCTTCTTATAATAATCTTTTTCTACATCAAAAAAAGAACTTACACGAACGAATATGTTAACCATTTTAACTGACTTACAAACAGAAAGAGATGTAAGACGTAATTTGTGGCTCGCTTTGTAATTTTTTATTTTTCGATAGTGTATATACTCCTGGGGTAATCGCAATTTGATTACCAAGTTACCAAGATAGGATCTGATGATGGGAACCCAGGGAAATCAAGACGAGCCCTCAAATATTAAAGAATCCTGATCTTGGAAAATAAATTATATGTATTTAATATAAATGGCAAAAAAAGTAGATTTTTAGTTTTGTTTTTAAACTCAAATCAAACATTTAGATAATTAGAATACATTAATTTATTAAAGGATTAAATCAAGCATATAATATAATCATATTCCATATTCATGTTTAAATCGGGATTAATCGATTTTAACAAGTCTGGAAACATTTCGACGTTTCGCAGAATGAATCTTAATGAGAAACATTTTAATACATTTATATTTATTTTAGGCAATAATTCTTAGAAATTTATATTTGATGTGTAAATATAATTCCTAGAATGGCTAATCAAAGCTATTACGTATTCATGAGTTAACGTATTGTAGAAGTACCAATATTCACTGTAAAGAACTCCTGACTAGTGACAGTTGTGCGATATTGCTATGGGGATGCTTGAAGCTACTCTTTGCTTTAATACTGGCAGTGTCGAAGACCTTATAAAATAAAATATGTTACCTGAAAGCTGTACAATCCAGACACAATTAAATTTTAATTGACGCGCAGTACCTGGGAGTATATGACGGGTAAACTATAGAAAACGGCTGTTGAGATGTGGGGAAAGAATTTCCAGCAAAAAAAACACGATACACATTGAACTGACTAAAATATTACGTAAAGATTTTGTAGAAAAGATATTCAACTACGTTATATGTTTCCAAGTCTCTAAGTTAAGTATATAGAAGTCAATATACCATAACCCATGCACTACTTCAGAAATAAAATGTAAACTATTTTAGAAAAAGAAATTGTATTAATTTATTACTAAAATAGCATTTTGAGAGTGGCATTTTCTTATTGATTCAGTGTTTATGATGACAATTAAAGACGTACAGGTTACGTAATACTACACTCTGCGTATTCGAAGCGACTTTAAATGCTTTGTAAACATAATCTCCGTCAAGATCAGTCTTCTACCCCTCTAAGCCTCAAGGACCCCGACCTTTGAATAATTTACAAGCTATTTAAAATCATTTTACGAATTCCCCAGTTACGCTACTGAAACTCCAGAATCTTGAATCCCAAGAGGCTTTTAATAATAAATCAACAACAGTCTCAGTTTCCAAGTAATGGTTTTAATAAATTTGAGGGTATCTTACAGTGCACAAGATCTGACATGCCAATTAGCACTATGCGCTCATAAACAATTAGTTGATATTGGATTGCAAAGTAACTTGGACTATAGTGAATGCCTGTCATTGATTTCTCCGTCCCTATCGTGATTCATGCTGATTTCGAATGAAATCTAGCATCAGGAGTTATTATTATTATTAACCACAACGCAGAACGGGTATTTACTCGTAGAGAGATAGGGAATAAGGTTATTCCCTATCTTACGCCATGAAAGTAGGTTCTAAGATTTCATTTCCTTGCTGCTAGGTATCGGTTATGATCCAGCGATATAGACTTTTATTGGTGATCAGCCAAAAATATATTGTTATAACCCTTGATAATACACGTCGTTTAAACAGCACTTAACAGTGAGGAACTATCCCAGGAGAATAAATTCTAAAATCTATTTTGCCTTTTTGAAGTTACCTCTTAGTTTGTTTAAAACTTTTTTTACACTTTTCAGTGCGAAGTTTCTAAGGTCAAAGTTGGTATTGTCTACTTGCCTGTGTGTTTGTCGTTTGGTTGCAATACACGAAAAATAACAACGTCGAATTAAGAACCTCCCCCCTTTTTAAGTGGATAAAAATATCTGAAACTTGCCTATAAAATTTGAAGGTGCACTCGATTTCAATGGAGCCCATCATCACATCTTGAATGGTGACGATGAGACCACATAAGGAGTATAATAAAAAGCAATGTTGCAAAACGGTTCACAACAACAGAAAAATCGCGTACCAAACATACAAAAAAAAAAAAACAGTAGAATTGAGAACTTCCTCCTTTTTGAAGTCGGTTCAAAATAGAATCGAAGTCAATTCGAAGTATGCATATCGCCTGGAGAATATACATACTCGTATATTCATTATTGTTATATATTGCAACATAAGATCTATAATACATTATATACTGGTAAACATTAAACAGATATATGAATTTAAACTGACAAATGCTCTGCCAACGACCTCACTATGTGATAAAGTAAGGAATACCGTTGATAATTATTAATATGATTAATATTAACGTAATATCCAGACTAAACAACACGGAGAAATACCCACGCTTCGTAATAGCTTATTCAAATTCTGGCGCTTGCCGTTGCTAAACTAAAATGACTTTAATGGCACCGATAAAAGGTTCAAATGTCACTTGCATATTTCCTATTACTTAAGAGTCACATGTAGGTAGACAGATATACCTGTACGTCATAGTCTGCTTACGTGAAGGCACGCATGCTTATAAAGCGATTGACTAAGAAAGATTCGCGTCTGTTATACGACTTCTTTGTATAATTTCTTTAGCCAAGTCTATTGAATGGGTAGTATTTTTTTTTACTAAAATACAAGACGTTATCCGAATTTAGTGTAGAATTCTGAAGTAATTAATCAAAATCTTAGGTACTTAAGTATAATTAATCATGATTGCGTCTTGTAAAAATTTCTTTTAATGAAGAACTAATAAATAAAATTTACGAGAATGCGCAAAAATATTAATTGATGTTTGGAAAAAAGCAATTATTATTATTAAACTTAGAAACCATCGGATTGATCTTGAAGCAGGTTCATAGAATTGGAAGCAAGGCAATTAGAATTTAAGTCAAGCATGTATGGGTACCTATTTTAGCTACAATACTCGACTGCTTACTTAGCTTAACACACTCCACGCTAACGACACGGTAGCCGTGTCGTACTATATTTTCCTTAGACGCACACGACACGGCTCCCGTGTTCACCCTATAATGAAGGGTTTACTACCTTACAAAATATAGGTCGCGCTGATGGAAATGTTCTTAAATAGATTATAATTTGATGTTTATGAATACACAGGGAGTCACAGTCGACACTTCAATGTTGCGAAATATTTAATGTTTTTTTGGAAATAATATTTAAAAAAATTATTAAAAATATCGCAAATATGGGCATTTTTATTGGGCTTTGAATGTGTTAAGCTGTACCAACTACTTAACTTATTTAACGTTACTTAATACGTAATAAGTTTCAAACTATTTTGACGAAACGTTATCATCCTAGCAGAGTTGGAACATTTTGTTCCACGAAAAACTCTTGGATGTGGGTGAAACCTGAAAGCTAGTAGAAGAAAAATATACCTATCAAAATATTAAGTCCACTAAATCTATTATAATACGAACAAAGGCCAGTAAAGAGCTAAGTCATATAAAAATACAACGTCTATAGAAACAGGTTCTTTTAGCCCACACTTGATTAATAATCCAAGGGGTATATTCAGGTTAAAAATAAAAAATATATGACACGTCACATCATCCCGGGTCCCGAATCAAGGCTCTATTCAACGACAATGGTGCTCCACACAATACGCGATAAACTGATCTCTATCACAATCACAATTGAGTTCATCTTCGTGTAAATATTTACATCGGCCGCGCGAAGAGTTGTAGACTTTATTTGCGGGTGGGAAAGGGTAAATTTGTTTGTATTGTGAGGGAAGGAATTCAAGATGGCCGCCGAGAAAGGATGCGTTGTATAAAAAATACGGATGGTCGCGCGCGGGCGGTCCCAAATGGATGTTCTTGAGATTCTTCGTCAAAATTTAGTAAAACTAAAGTTTAGTTCATACTGGGGCATATTAAATAAATAAAAAATCTGAAGTAAAGAAAACACTTTTTTAGAGAAAGTTCAACATATGATATTGTTTGGTTTTGTTTCTATACAAGAAATATTTTTTTTATATATGAATGACGCTATGCATCTGACACTTTCGAAAATATATTGTAAAGAACGAGAGACTACACAGTCAACCTTCTTACTAAATACGCTGACACACATTGACTTGGAACTTGTTAACGTTACGTAAATATCTAGATTAGTTCATAGTAACTGCGAGTGTGGTCATATAATTTTATGCAAGTCTTTGAACAAAATATCTTGATGAATTGCTCGCTATAAAAATGTTTTATAATAAACATTCAATCATCATACACTAAGATATTTAATTACTTGGACATAGTTCAGAAAAATACTCGATTTGGTATTATTCGAGCTCATTTATTATAAAACATTACTTATTTAACATGACTGAAGTTAAAATCCGCAAAGGTCGTTGACCGAAATAAAGTAGCTCTGAAAACAATTATTATAATCTTTATGCAATTAATGTACAACTATTTATTTTATTGGGATGACAATTTTTATCGTAATCGCAACGTGTGTTCAGAAGGTAAGTCCTTAAGTAATAATCTCACCAATTGATAAATATCAGCATTGCAACTAAAGTTTACAAACGCAATTAATTGGTATATTTGCTAAAGCAAAAGTATTAGGGGCCATGTTGGCGACCTGCATAACTAACCTTATCAGGAACTGGCGACACTTAATCCTAGAAAACTTTGAACTTTGAAAAATAGTGTTTTGTAACGTAATTTAATTTAAAAATAAAAACAGTCTGGTTATAAAATTATACTAGTAACACAGAACGACGTGATTTCTTTTATTCGATCCACAAAATTTTGTGGTAATCTTTTCTGAGGCCGATCGAACGTGAATGTGCACGCTTGCGCCGGCGCCGGTCTTTGTGCATCGTTATTTGGATCAG
Organism: Acentria ephemerella; assembly: GCA_943193645.1. NCBI lineage: Eukaryota > Metazoa > Arthropoda > Insecta > Lepidoptera > Crambidae > Acentria > Acentria ephemerella. The sequence continues at coordinate 2,369,585 of OW971894.1, forward strand.
AATCAGCAGGCTAAGCCGAGTCATCTCTTATATATTTTTATTTGACAAAGCTAGGTATATATTAGTGATTGCATTTAAAGCAAAAGCAATAGAATTCGTTAGTCAGCACAGAAATTTTTTCACAATTCCGCGAGATAGCGCTGATGGTGCAATTATTCTTCAATTCATTATTAGGCTTCTTATCGTGTTGCTCAAGCTATAGACATTAAAACGTGTTACACAGCATAACTCAATTTGAATCATTTTTCTGGACTACTGCGATAGAAATAGGGTTGTGTTTGCATTGGTATTCGACTATGGAGGTAGATACATAAAATTTACCTGTTCTATTAAACATAATATGGGTATTTGTTTACTAGCTTTGAGTGTCAATTAGGTACACAAGCACTTCCAGGTGGTCGCTAAGTTATATTTCATATGTAACTATAGACAAAAACGAGCATTAGCTTACTATAAGGCAGTGTCGAGTCATTTGCTGTACTTAAAAAAATTCATATTTCCTCGATAAACAATTTACCTAATATACACGTGTTATTACAACAATAAGGTCGTCGATCAAAAATCAGATTGTGCAAACTAAATTAACTCTTATAAAAAGACATCAACATTAATTGTTGCTTGACAAGTCCCTGAATAAGTTAATCCTTTGTTATTGTAACGTGAAACGACCATGGGACATATCTTGAGATATTTTATTTTATTCATTAATCGTTGTCTTAATATGTATTGCATTTTTAATTATTCTAGATCGACAATTCAAATTATTAAATATTTGTAGTAAATTTAAAGACTGAACTGATTACGCCATTTCTGAGTTAATATAAGAACGTGTATAAAAATTACTGCAACCAAATAAAGGATATTTCATAATATCCACAGTGATGTAAGTCTATCTATGTCATATAAAAATATGTATAGTTTAGGTATTTAGAAGATTATTAGGAAGTTTGGGGTCAACATGACACAGTGAAAACAAAAATACATTAAAATTAAAATGAAAGGAAATCGGAAATTAGAAAATTTAGATAACAATCAGCTTTGAAAAAGACAGGATAGTGACCATATTAGAGTACTGACTATATCATACCTCCAGGTACATGATTCAAAAGTAAAGATTGACATGGCAATATATTTAAATTTATATTGTTTATTTAGTACAAGAATCAGTTTCAGCACTATTACAAGATCTATATACCTCATACTCTCGTTGAAACACGACGACAAAGAGAGTATAAATAGAAAAGTTCGTAATATATATTACAATTGTAAATTATCTTCAACATGTTTTATTAAACGTGTAGCCGAATAATTAAATACGTTAACAATTACATATTGATATGATGTTGTATGAGCACGATTTGCATGTTCATCTATTTGCCACGCAACAGATGCATTTAACAGACAAAGCACATTGACCTTGACCGAATGCTAAATACAAAAAACATTGGTAAACATCAGCTGTTGTATTATCGTCTCTTATTTCAGTTCAATTTAATGTTGGGTTATTTTTCGCTACATAGCAATCGTAATACAACTCTATCGAATGCTAATAAAGTACATCGTAGCGTGCATCAAAGTAAATAAGAATTCATTATACACCCCTGATTGACCTAATCTTTCGCAATGGTAAATTTTGACAAAGTGCTATCCGTTGAGCGGGGATTGAATGAAGCATGGAAAGCGTTTCGTTTCCTCTACGGATTTACGAATCTCACTGGTAATTATTGTCCTTAGCGAGAGTGACCTAAGTTTTGACGAAGCAATCCACTAGGCCGTACGCAACCCAGCCTTACGGCAAGGCTTCGTCGATGGAATTACCGAGTTACTTCGGCAAATCCAGATGTGGCAGCTTGTGCAATGCGCGCGTGCATAGAAATAGAAAAGTCTATGAAAAAAATGATTGGTTTCCAGTTTAAATTATTTTGCGGATGCCTAGAAAAGACACAAGTTCCAAGAGTCTCTATAGACCGATAATTATCATGGTAAGACTGAGTTCTTGTCGTGTAGGCAGCACTCCTGTCTACTTAGCCTGAGGTCGCCAAATACAAAGCTATTCATTACCATCTATATGTTTTGAAATAAAAAGAAACCTTCGGTTTCACCTTACCTTTCATTTGACTCTGATATTGTCCTTGTCCCTTATAACATATGCAAACACGTTTGTTGTAGCATTAGGTGTTATCTAAATTTTAACCACTTAACCTCAACTGTATCAACTTTAAACATAAAAGAGACATCTATCTTTTTATAATAATTCCAGGATAATTTTTTTTCTGTGAACCAAGAAATATTGCCAATATGAATGCTGTAATTAAATACAGTACTCAGTTCAGATTTATACGGAAGCATTTGATCTATCGTTGCAGGTAAGTCCATAGCGGAACTAAAGAAAACGCGAGCCTTGGTGCAATGAGTAACTCATAACAATTATGGTAGACATGCTGTTGTTCTAAGGAGTTACATAAACAAACCCTTTTATGCTGTATACACTACGAGAGTATGTCTCTTTTTAATTCAGCTAGAAAAATAGACGGACGAGACTATTCGTAAACAATTTACAAATGATAAAAGAAACAAAGTATTATTTTAGGTTATTTTTTATAGTTATTTCTTTCTTTCTCACGTAAGAGTGTTTGATAGTGGAGTCTTGCTAGGAAATGAATTGGACTCTGGTCTGGGCTACCTCTTTCCTGAAGACACAATGACTGCTGAAAAATCCCATTGGTTCAATTGCTCCGGGATAAATGCTAGCCCTTAAATAAGTTAAGGTAAGATAGCGGACTCTTTATTTCGAAGGTTAGGCGGAGGTCTAGTAAGGTGGAGGTAGATAGTAAAAAAACCTTAATATATTTCATTAAATTAAATTAAACGCGAAACTAAGACGGAGATGGGAGGCGGAAAAGGTGAGCTTTATAAATATAAAAAGAATGGAGGAACTGTTGAGATATTGTAATATTGCGAAGAATGAAGAGAAGAAATTGCACCGAATAATGAAAATTATTACTTGAGAAAAGAACGTGCAGAAGATTGCATTAAAGAAAATGTTGCGACACCATAAGAAACGTTTATTGCTTGACAATAGTCACTTCTTAAAGTTTCTAAAAAGCTCAACAATACGAATAATGCTTATCTGTTTAAAGAGAAAATTGAAAACTGTTTGGATTGATCAAAGAAATTAAATACTGCAGATAATTTTAGCTGCTCTAAGCCCATAGGGAAGACAGTAACAAACATTTTGTAAAATATTCTGATGGTAATTCGAACATTTACGTATTTTGAAAGTACTAAAACACGCGTGGGACGGAACGAAGGCTTATACACATTGAATAAATCTTACCAAGTCCAAGGTAGGCGGTACATTTCCTACGTATCACGTGGCCGTGCGTGTTGCACAATAGTGCTTACAAGTCTACGAACGCGCGCAATACGGAGTCACACGTCCCTTTTATTTTCTAGCCAATGTTATAGTTGTGAGTAAAGTAAACTGTGTAAAGAAAATCAGGAAAGTAAGTGATGTTTCTTTCAAGATTTTTGATCAAGGCTTGTATGAGCTGCGTGGTAAGGTAATGGCTCAAAATCAGGTTTTAATAATTATGATACTGAAACTAGAGTACTCAGATTTTGGTTTTGCGACATTACATTTTTTATCTACGGATATCAATGACGGGATTTATAATGATATTAAAATACTCTACAATAGTTAATTACGTACTAAAATACGTTTTTAAATTAAATTGGACTCGGCCTTATTGACAGTGACCTTCGTTTATAATCGTAATTAAGACAGACAAAATGATACATTCATTATTAGCCTTAATATCGATTCCGTATTTGCTATGGCTCTAAATTACTCTGAAACTTGTACCTACGAACTCCTAACACGATCTTCGCATGTTCGTAGCAGTATTACTAGCATCGGTAATGTTGTAGGAACACAGCCTTTGTATTCTGTGACTAACCCAACGCCAATGGCCCTACGTAGATCCAAACAGATTGTTCAGTTCAATAACATTCACTTCTAGGAGTTATGCAACCAGTTCATACTATGAATAACTTCTCATGAAATGTTTAAACATTAGACAGTCAAGTGTGCTAAACTATAATAATAATATTTAATGAAGTAAATGTGTTGAGACTCCCTCCAAATCGCATACTGTATACGGATAATACGAATATGTTTTTAAAAGCGGCCGGGAATATTTTTAAGGAATGGCTTACAACAAAGATATTTGTATTAGCAAGAGTTGAGTATTCTAAAACAGCAGGTCACTGAAATGTTATTGAAAATATATATAGAACTACATATTAACTATTCTCTTATCTATATATCTCTCTCTCGAAGAGCCAATGAACCGATATGCCTGATTTACTTCCCGTAAAATTTGGAGTTCTTGCGGTCTAATAGGCAAATTTACCGCAAATCCAATGCCATTTAAAACCATAATCTTAAAATTCAGATCACACAGTTAAATACTAAAGCCTTTTAATGTTGGAGGTCCAACGTATCAGACTCCATTAATTTTTGATTATCATGTCATAATATCATGCAAGTGGACCATAAAGGATATTATCCTAAACAATTATGCGATTAATTTGAGCTGATAATAATACTAAATCTATCTCCAAAATGCCTCGATTATAATTATCAATTAGTAACGTCGCTACATCTATGGCTACATCGAATAGAATATCCCTTTCTCTCTTTTGAAAAGAAAATATATTAATTTGTTTCAATCTACAGAAACTGTTCAAAATCAGATTTGTTAAGATTCCTCGTTAGTATCAATTCTACATCATAATCCATTTTAGAATCTACTATAACATTACGTGATCGTTAACAGCCAATGATTCAGATAGTTTTCTTAGTACTATGAAGTTGAATACCTTCAGATTTGCGGTCATTGACTAAATGAAACCGGACACATGCATTGCCAGATGGACTGACAGGAAATAAGGGTATCGGTTCTGAGGATGAGGATTTAAAAGATTCTTTATTTCTAGCATTGAAAAGTTTTTAAAAGCTCTTTCGATTTTCGATTCTTGTGACGATACGAATAAGCGTAACTTTTTGAAACCACTACTTACTGTAATGATTGTACATCTTATGGTCAGGGCATAATAAAAATTACTTTCTTTTAAGCATTTGAAAATAATTTTGCCAGTTATACGTACATAATTGCATCAATTAGCTGTCTCTATTGGAATTTTCAGCTTACCTAAAAAGAAATAATTTAAATTAATTTATTGAGTACATTCAAATCAGTGGAAACACATGCGGACTGCAAGGTTGGATTCGTAGCTACACCATTGCTGTCGTGGCAAATTCATTTAAAGAGCATGCCAGTCGGAGACGTTAAAATGCCATCCTTCTGTCTAGATCTGGGATTTCTAAACTGTTTTGGGCAAGGAGAGCTCCCGTGCCCAAAAAGACCAAATGAACTGATACCTTATACCCCCATTTTCAAATTACTTTAAGAAACATATTTATTGACCGCTTCGAGGATCCCTGGTCTAGACCGCTAGATACTTATACTTTAGACGCTATTATATCTAAAGTCATAAGATCATTATATCTTAAGTCTTGTATTAGTAAAATTTATAGTTAAATTAAAGTTTTAGTCCTAAAAAAGTGCACAATTTGACTTGACTACGACCTAATCACACTAAACACCCCATCCGCAACAAGAACCATTCTAACTTGTTAATAATAACATAACATGTCATCAGCTACGGTGTCCCAGAAACATCATCAAAGTACAGTTGCAAAAACGCTTAAGCCAAGTTTCCCGGTTTTCGACATCGGGACAAAAAGCTTTTGAAAGATTAACAAGTCAGTTAGGGCCTCCACACAGACGGCTACGGGACCTCACGTGGCAAGCAAAAGTCTTCTTAATCCTTCGTACTAAACACTAAGTGTGTTAGTGTTGCGCTGTGTGATATTATAATCGATACTGAATTATAATAATTATTAAGTTTTAATACCAAGTATTATAATTGTATAGAGAAAAATATGACAGAAACCAACTCAAACCTACTAAAAAGGGTTTACTTTGTATTTTTAATATTATTTTTTCAAAAATCACAACCTCTTTACAAAATAGTATGGATTTAAGAGTATAATAGTACAGATAAATTGTTGAGTAGTTAAACCCTTAAGTACAGAGTTTAACTACTCAACAATTTATCTGTTATTCGAATACTATGTACCGAGATACTATAGCACTTATTTAAAATATAGTTTTAAGAAATTTCGTAGTTTGAAATGATTTTTAATTTTCCAATACAAATTAGATAATTGAATTATCGAAATATATATTGTTGTTACATCACTTTCCAAAAATAATACATGGACAACAAGAAATTTAGTAAAACCATCGGTATCAAAGCTTAAAACAGGAACCCTCAGAATCCAGAGGATTATCATGAGAGATTTTTTTGTAGCAGTTTTATCAACAAAGATATATTACGTTGTATTGTTGATGGTACTATGATGATGTAACGAATGCCGTGACAATACGTGACAATAGTTAGGTACTTTCGGGATACGTGTGTGAAATTCTTTTAGGACTTGGGAAGACAGTAAGCTGAATAATAAGTGAAGAATATATTATGCCTATTTGACAGCGTAGATTAAAAGTAATTGAGTAGGTATCTTCTCCCCATTGCGAATTGTGGATGCTGTTGATAATAATAACCAATGATGATAATGAAATTATTCAATAACAGTAAGAGTATACAGTAAAACAGTCACACCTGCAATATTAATTTACACATTGAAAATATCATTGAAATTTCATCAATATAATTGTTTGAAGTGTTCATCCAAATCTAATACAACAGAAAAGCAAATCAATGGTATTAATTGAGAATTACACCCAGAAGCAAAAAAAGTAATGTAATATTTACGCAGTCATATAAAAATTACTAATCAGCTATTTACATATTACAACGTGTACACACATGTGTACAAGTATCGAAACAAGTGTTTGATAGAACAGATGTTCTTATTTCCTCCATTGATTCATGAGAATTAATAACAGCTACGCAAAACACTAAGACTTGAAATTTGAAAGACACAAATTTTGTATAGATCGGATTTTGAATTATCAAATATTTGTTTGTAAGGACAAAGAAGAGTATCAATATTTTATGCACATAAAATCAGATAGGATTCTAAAACAGAAAGTGATTAAAATTAATATTTCTATTGAAGAAGCAGATTTGTTCAATGTCGATAAACTTTATCGATTCCCTCGCAGCCCTAACTTTAGCATAATAAAGAAGGGTTGGACTGTCATCGGCCATTGTTTAACGCAGACGTTATTTAAATATTCCGCCTCAGACCGGCTCCAGACTAATTTTTTTCCGTTTTGTACGGTATCCGACGCGTCTTTGAAGATTCCGTTTGGTACACGTGCAGATTGAAAGCTTTTCTTTTTTGCCTCAGCATTTAGAGGCAACTTGAGTGTATGTTGATCGAGTTTTTAAGCAGTCTGTAATATTAATAATATTCAGTTGATAAAAAAATTAAATGTTTCAACCACAACTAGTTACCAAAATTCCGTCTGACACTCTGACTTTAGATAATAGCATACCATATAATGATGATATCTAATGATGTTGATTATTAAAAAATACAAAACAATACTTGAAATATATTATGAACGAATAAATTATCGATAACTCAAATACTCATCCCTAATTACACCCAAAAACCGACGGACGTCCGATGCTCCAACAACATTTCTCAAACAATCGACTACCTAAACACAAAGGGGCAAGTGTCATTATTGCTTGTTTTATCAACATTAAAAACTTTGTGCAACGACACCATTGTTCGGAGACAGTTTATTTTGACACAAAGGAGTTGCGACACGCGCGTGCAGACACGATATTATTTCGTTTTGTGTATAACAGACTGTGTTATGATTTTAATAAGTTGATGAATACACTGCTTTAAAAACAAAGAGATTTTTAATGTTTTATAAGTACACATTTAGCAAAAAGATTAAATAGTTATGTTATCAGGGAAAAGAGTTATTTAGTATGGAAAATATTCCAAATTCCGTGCTATTCAAAATTGTCATTCCTTTCATATCGAAGAAGGTATATTTTTGATAGATGGCGGTAGTGGTAGGTAAGTGTCTATACACTCATTGGGTAAACCTATCGTTTAAGCTGTGGTGGTTAATCAGATCAACTAGTATAATTCCATTTTAACTTCATATGTGTTTGCCCTAACGAAGTAAATGTCTAAAAACGACGTGTCCTCAAATGAGATACGAATCCACGACATTTCACAATCCGGTCGACTGTTTTCACCATTGACCTGCCTGCTAACTTCGGGGAATCCTATGAAATTCCTCCGGGCTGTTTTCTTTCTTTGTGATATTTTAAAAGTGCTTTTATGCTCCAAAGTTACAATGTAAGGCAACAGATACTGAAAATGAATCATCTCGTCGTATGCAATATGATGGACAGGATAACTCGTCTAAAATTTAGAAAGGTTAATGTTTTGGCTTACTTACCAAATTTAATTCACAATCCTTACAATACAGAATTCAGATTTGTTTTGTTGTCATTATAAAATATCCTTGTTTTACGTTTCTAAATCACGAAATAGAAGCTAGTTTTATTAAAAAAAAATTAAACTTCGTAACACACACGAGATCGGTCATAAAGCAATAATCATCAAATAATGAAAGCACAGCACGCATCATAAGGCTTTCTTCTCTTTCTAATCTTCATTTGCAATAACCTTTTTTGGAAAGATTAAAAGAAGATTAATCGAATATTTTAGTCGGAAACAAATTCGAATCTCATTTAAACAAAACATTGTGCTCAGATAATAAAGCATGAAAAGCAACCGTATTACTAAGGAAATAAGCAAAAGACAAACATAAAATATTTATCACATTAAATATCTGAAACAAAATCGTGCAAGAATCTCTCTTTTAACACCCACTCATTATTCATTCAACGCTCATCTCGTTATGGTCGTATTTTCGAGAAATAAACAGTAACTTTTTTATTTGGGGTTGTTTTCCTGTAATCTCGTGTGATGGAACGCGAGGCACACATACATATAATACACTCTAAGAAGGAAAAGAAACAAATGAGAGGGAAATGCTAATTTATCTGTTGGCCTGCCTGTACCGTTCTATACAATTTCAGAAATTGCTGAAAAAAATATTTATTTATTCTGCAATGCACAAAAACACAATTTTCGAACTTAATTCCTAAGGAATTCTCTACCAGTCAACCAGTAGAAACAGTAAAAAAATCGATCTGCCTCATTAAATTAAATATTAATAAGTACCAAATATATTTTAAGTGATCACTTAATTTTTGATAAAGCAAGTGGTTTCAGAGCTAATATTTTTTGCGACCATAATTTTTTTTTGTATAAAGTTTATTTGCAAGTTAAATATTTGTTCCATCCAACCTAATGCATAAAACAGTCATAAAATAATGAAGAAAATTTCCATTCGGCTGGAGGGTTAAGGTCTCTTATACCCCCGTCACGGACATAGCATCCCACATCACACTCGACGTATTGTGATTTAAATTCTGCAATTCTCTCGGTGAATTTAGAGAGCGTTTTAGAGTTAAGAGGTAGGGTTGACTCGTGTCAGAGATTAAACGGGCAAATTTAAGAAATACCTTCAATCGAGCGTTAGACTTAAATAATTCGATCAGCATTGAATTCGTTAAATCTCGTCTGAGGCGAATTTCTACTGTATTTCATTATAGCTAGCGGCGTTTTTACTTATATTTTATCAATATGCGTGCCATAACTTATAGTCAATGATTAAAAGTACAAAAAGAATTCCATAGATCAAAAAATAATATAAAAAGCATTGCAATGTATTATGTTGTTGTTGTACGATACAATGTATATGTTATTGTAACATAATCAAGATTTGTTTTAAATAATAAAATGAACCAGTATACATGTTTATATTACATTTACAAATTATTTGTAATTCCGATTTAAACACACGTTCTCCTTAAATAAAAAGATTCAAAAATAACCTTTATGCTGACGTAATAAAGTAACACAATGGGATTCAAAAGTTAAGTGAAACGTAGTAGCAACATTTCGCATGAAGTAATAATATTCGGCGAATGAAACCTTCTAAAGGTAACTACTCAAGAAGTACTTAGGTACTTACTGTATACAGTAAATAATGAGTCTGGAATACAAGATTTAAATGTAAATGAAATACATTTAGTATTTTTTTTACATTTAATTTTATTTTTAAAAATTGACCTAGATGAGATTAGTTATAGCGTGAATGAATTTGCTTCTTAAACAAAGCTAAAACGCTGAAACCACAAGGACAGCTCTTCTCTTTGCTATAGGTACTAAATTAAACTTTATGTAAAAAGTTAAAGTTATACTAAGCAAAAAGAAGGAATAGGTATTCTCATAATTTTTCTAAGTTTAAGGACATATTTCAAGTTCGGAAGTTCTGCACGTCTTAAAGATAAAAAAGAAAATTCTTTTACGTTCCAAATTCAAAATTCGAGGTGCTCAAAGTTTTGGGCGTTGATTTTTACTTGAATATATTTAGGGGCTATTATAGACGCCACCTGCAGGTAAGCCGAGAAGGCAATAAGTCGCTAATGCACTTTTAAGATCGATTGAGGTCGACCACCTTTTAAAGGATTAATCATAACGTCGAGAGAATTTGAGGATAAAATTTACGATCACTTTTATTGGGGGGAAAGAACTCTGAACGACGCTTCGTATTTGAATTCCTGAGCAATGTGTGGAGCTTTGTTTCGACGACAGAAATACCTAGTGTTTCATTTAAACTGATTCGTTGTGTCTACTTTTAATATTAATTATTGGATAAGCTAGCTTAAATACGTTTAAGCTATCTACTTCCACCATCAAAAAGTTTCTGATTGCAACTACTCCTTTTTACAACTTAAATAAGCTTTCCATCATTACTTTATTATTTGCTTCCCTTTTCATATCAATATAAAAAGATCAGAATTACTTTAATAAACGAATTGTTGCTCTAATAATTACTTAGACCAGGTTTTTAGATATAATGTTGCTTTCGCGTTTACTCAACGAGCTCTAGTTCCGATAGCTTTACGTTTAGCAGTCGTTGATCAGACAAAGAGATCGCTTAATCTATTAAAAAAATCCTTTTTTTAAGTCGGTTGAAAAAATGCTATAATTTATAAAAGATTTTTATTATATAAGTACAGTAATGAATTAAAACTGTCTGCAATAATTTTCATATTAAAAAAATAAGTTAATAACATTAAGTTAGCTATCTTCACATATAGACTCCTCTACTGCTTATCATTAGGCGGTGTCGAGTCATTTGCTGAGCTTTATATATAAAAAAAAGTTGTCTGAATTAAAATAGATTTTTAAGGGCTGTATACACCGCGTGTCTCGCTCCATTAAGTCGGTTCAGTTCAAATTCCGACAACAGTTGAACTTGATCGTAACGGAAGACGTTAATAAAATACGCGAGTGCGTAAACTTGGGCGGTGCGTTCAATTTATTTAAACTGAAATAGACATGTTTCCGCTGCCAACTGGAGTTAGGGGAGTGGAAAGAACCCTGTGGTCGAGTTTACTTTGTATATTGACGATTTTGTTGGTTAGTTATATATTTTTGATATTTGAAAGGCAAAAAGCACATTTAAAATTGTATTATTATTAAAATTCTAAAGTTCATTACCTTATTACAACATGCAAAGGATCATTGTAGTCTATGGTAATATAATTGTTATGTTTTAGGCATACAGAACCTAAAGGGTTGAAGGATGATGATGATTCATCATCAGAAAGTGAATAAAAAACAGTGTCACGTGTGTAATATTACAATTACTAAATAGACTTTCTGCTTCCTTCCCAAACCTATTACATAATAAGAAAAGCAAAACTAGAATTAACCTCTAATAACAGCGACACGTACAGTCGTAAACAAAATTCATACCGACTACATACATGGCCCTATAAATTTAATATAAACTTCGGAAGGTGTTACAGCATTTGCTATAAATCTCAATAAAGATGATATAGTGTAGAAAATGCCCGTAACTATCTCACGAACTACCACAACGTGTCATAAAACGTACAGTCAGCGACACAAGTGCACTACAGCGTTAGTGGGTAAACAATATGTTTTGAAAATGGAGCGAGCTATTTAGTGCAACAGGTATGCGGAGGCGGAATGTAAAGTTTGCTTGGCCCAATGGCTCTGAATGATTAATTTTGATGGTTCTAACGTGTGTATTGTGTAAGTATTCCTGTGTATTGCTACCATTTCAGCGACGGATCGACCAAATGAATTAAATAAATGGTAGTAAGTAGTAGTAGTAGTCGTAGTAGTATGGTAGTATTTAACAACGCAAAATGGGAATGTGACGATGTTTCATAAAATATCGTGTAAAGAATTTTTCTTTCCGAAGCCGTCGCATCTGGTTGCAAAAATAATGTTATTAGTTAAATTTAAAAAAATCTAATTAAACATAGTAACACACGTGACTCGTAAACTTGGGATTCGAAATCGGGACTTCTGGCTAAGTAGATACGGGTAATAACCACTCGATCAGACATCATAAGAATCAAAATTAATAATTTTCAGGTTTACCATATATATTTAAGTCTGATTGAAGTCAAATAACATATTTTTATCAATAATGAAGTGCATTTTAAGCTAAAATATCTAGTGTAAATGATACGGGTATAGTTTTTAAATAGCGTACAGAAACACAAGCAGTGTAATTGTGTTAGGAAAACTTCTCAGAGATTAGGACACCTTAAGCTAGCATCATAGCTCTAAGAAAACAAGGTCATTATGTACATACCGTATCATATATATACAAGAGAAGGAACTGATGTCTATAAAAATTGCAACACGACCCACGTGTTGCAATTTTTATAGACGTAGCAAATCTGTGGTAAAAAGGTTTGTACCAGATATTTTATAGAATAATTTGTTAATATTTAGTTTATTATGCTCATCTTAAAAGCTACAATTTTTGTTGTTCACTGTACTTGGTATTCGATATAAACGAAATATGTGATATTTGTTACAGTTGTTTTCTTTGACAAAATAATCTTTTAAACCCTCTTTTGTAGCGGCCAGATTGACCTCTTTGTGTTTTTCATTCATCCAAGCTAACTGGCAAGGTCTGGAAGTTTATGTAACAACTTAAATAATGGAAGTCAGTAATATTCCTGATGAAATAGGGGTCATGACTCAGAAACTGTGCACCCTAATTATATTATTACTATTACTTTGGTAGTGGATATAATAAATAATGGATTTAATTTATTTTCTTAGCAGGTGGCCGATAAACGTGTACATTGTTCTGCTCCGTCGGACACACGCACTTTGTCTATATATTTTAATATTAAGGGTTGTATTTTCAGAACTACGAAGGTCATTGTTGTAATTCTCGTTGGTCGAATAGTTTTCACTGAAATTAATCTTGGTTCACTTGTTTACATATTTATTTCAGTTTTTATTTTATCAACTTATTTAGCTTTATATTCATAAATTTTGATATATTCTAGTAATATAAATGTTATTCTTGGCTTCGAACAGATAAGAGACAGAGAGTAGAAGCAATAATCAGTTATCGAAAATCCTAAGGAAGAATTATGGCCACGTACAACACATACTATCTTTTCAGTTGTTCTATGTCAAAGGGAACCAAATATGTGATCTCTTTAGTATATACGAAATTTTACATCGTTTAGGTATTCGATCTACATTACAAAGCCACTGGAGGTTTAAACTATGGTTAACGTAGGTGAGCCCACATCTAATCGTTACAATGGATGGTCTGACATAACATAGTTATAAGGGTTCTTTTGAGTACGGAGCTCTAATAAAGGAACATAAATAGTGGCGGTAAAACATGGCTTGCATAAAAGGGCGAGTAACTGACCCGGAAAATTGGGGTTCTCGCGATTTTTATTTCTTTAGTTCATATATTACCACAAGTGCTATAAATTATTTCAGTAAATTTAATTTAAAAAACGCTTAACACTTTTTTTATCATCTGTACTTTGATATTGGGTATTAGTCATAAAATGAGTATTCATATTTTTATATTGATATATATGCTCGTATTATTAATATTAATATGTAATATGAGAATAATAGTTGCGCAAGATAATATCATATAAAATTAGGTATCATATCTAAATGGTAATTCATTCTGTAACAGTGAGCTTGTAATTATTTTATAAACCCTGTGATTAATAAATCAAAAACCAGCAAAAGCATTGATTTAGTGTTAAAAAGTGACTAAAACGAAATGAATGCGGTTTTGCAAACCTCAATTTTCCTGGTCGGCGACCTTACCGGCATATTTGTTTCGCGATTTTTTCTTTATTTATACCTCGATGCTGTATAATTTGAGCGAGAGGTCAAAACACCCACGATCCATCGGATTAATAATAGTATTGGGTGTATTACTGAAATGCATTCAATTTGGTTCAAACACAATGCCACGTTTAAGTTTGATTGCAGTTGTTAAGTTTTAACTGCTAGTTATTTTTTTTATTAGTCTCCACCTACATATACGTATAATATGACACACAAGAATGAACATATTTATGCAACTCACAATGAAAAAAGAAATATTATGTTATCTACCAAAGATTTTTGATGATGACAGTACAATGATTTTTTTAAAATAAAATGATGAATAATCTTCTAAACACTAAAAATACAAAAATAAATAAAAAACTATTAAAATTATTAATTATTATTCAATTTAAAATTATTTTTGAAATTGGTGCTTCACTTTCTATTGTTTCTAGAAATAAATAAATTCTTAAATTGAATTAATAGTCCCTTTTTAGTATTTTGAAATTTGTCTGTCTTTGTTGAAAATACTCGAACAGCTTTAGAATGATATGACACTTGGTCATAAAAATTTTAAGATTACCCTCGATTTCCTTTTGATCCCTTAATCAGATCCGACTTAGAATATCGAATAAAAAAAGAGTTTTGGAAATCGGATCACTTTATACAGAGAAATCGCGTAACAAACATACAAAAAACATACAGTCGAATGAGAACCGCCGCTTTCATACAATGCTCACGTACTTATTGAACCAAAAGTTTCCGATTGCAACTCACTCTAATATTCATTTAATTAACATCTCTATCACAAAGCAATAAGTATAGATCCTTCTCAATTCGTGTCTAATAATCATAGAAAATCAAAAAACTCTTCATGTGTTTTCTTACGCAACAATATTCTAGAATATTCTCATTTTTTTAAAGTGCGTGTATTCTGTGAAAAAGCCATTAGGTATTCAATTCAATATTCGGACAAACGCTTCTTATGTCTTCATTAAATCAAAGATGTACTACTTTAAACGAGACCAGAGCAATATTCAAGTTGTGTCATATTTAATGCGATTATGTAAGAATATAATTAAAAACTTTATCCGAAAAATAATTTGCAAAAACTTTTGTATCAGCTACTAATGCGTAGTTCCATCGTAGACGATTATAAGAGCTTGCCACTCGCGCAGTAATGGAAAGCAAACAATGTGTAAGTGATAGTTTGAGTAGCGTGTAGGTATGAGAGGTTGTATGTGCTCAATACTCATACAAGCGCGAGTAATAGTATCATTACATAAGCGAACAGATTTATATGTTTGTGAAATTCGAAGCGTACCTCAACAACTGAGTGTGTGACTACTTTGAAATGTGAACTTTGTAGTACCTACATACCAACCAAATTTACATTTATACATATATACATCTAAAAAGAGTTTAAGTGAATTGGGGAAAAAATACGTAATCAGAATTCTGATACTATACAATAACAATAACGTCATGTTATATTTTTAATTATGTTCGTAGATATTATACCTACTTATTATTAATAACGGCGTACCGACCCATACACATTAAACAATAACAATTTCCGACTAATCCTTCGTCTCTACATTGTTCTAAATATGAAAAACATGGTTCAGGAAAATACTTATTCAAAACGTCGTTTATTATTTATATCTGGATTACATAAACAAAGATTTTATTGTAAGTTTGAATAATATATTTACGTGAAACAAGATTGTTCATTCGGCTTTAAGACTTAATCCGCTGTTAATAAGAGCCTTACGTGCATCCGCTACGTATGTGTGCAGTATTTAAAATGTTTCTTTGTAATTTTCCCTCACACATCCACACTACACTTAGTGCGTCCTAATACATTTTTTTTAACATTAGAAAGTAATCAAAAATAATAGGCATCTCTTTAATAATTATTTCAGTTATTAAATATTGCACTAATTCTTTACCCATGTAAATTTAAATATATAGTTCATTTGTTTCAGTATCAACGAGACAAAAAAGGAAATATAATTTTTAATACCTAGCATTCTAAAAGTGAAGCTCAACTTTACGATGCATATACAATGGTGGTATCTTCCCAAACAATCCCTAACTATGCATTTCTCTTTATGTCAAGTTAATTGACAGCTTGTGAGTATGTTATTTGTTTTCTCTTAGTTGGGTAAGCTGGCGATAACTATTATTGGCTTACACTGTAAAAAAATCTTTTTATTGTCAAACACCAAGGATATATAAATTGTTTATACTAATTTTATATAAAAAATACTTAACTATATGGTGAAATACGTATAAAGTGAAACTAATCTCACAAAGCTGGTTTATACCTGAATAAATTTTATACTGTTTAAAAATAAACCTAAAAATTCGTCTTTATGTCAATTAGTTGATTGATTCTCAATCTGCCAATACGTACAATAGATATTTCTTTGTGTTATTACCTCTAAAAGAGCAACCTGTTGCCGTAACCACTCGTAGCTACACAACCGATGGCCCACCGCAATGACTCACCTATATTACGCATAGGGTTGATACGCAGCTAACCAGAAACCGAAAAAAGCAGGTAAACCGCACGAGACGGGAGATATCGCTATCATTCTCTGTACGTGTATACCGTAGTAAGCCAAGGATGAATTGAAGTTACTTATCAGACAATAGGGTCGAAATTCGTATAACACAATGGGGTAATTGTTGTAGGTATTTTCATTTGGTAGATCGAAGTTTACGTTTTGTAAGGGGTGAAATAAACCCTCTCGCTTTACCGGTCTCTTCTTATAGAGTTGTTATGCAAATTCATTCCAATACAATAGCAATCGAACGCTGTAGATACAAAAACTACTAGTGGAATACACAAAACACTATTTATTAAACGTAGTAAGAAATAGACTTGAGAATAAGATATATTAATTTACTTTACTTATTATAATATTAATTTATTTAATACTCAAAAATGTATAACATAAATTACTCGATTTGACAAAAACAGTTCTTATTAACGGGGTATTTCCCCGGGCTATTAGGGCCTTCATCTCACCTGATTCCTCAACCACAGAGGAACTTAAAACAATTGAAATATTTAAATCATCCTCAAAAATAAACTTTCTAGTATTTGATTTCTTTACATATTTTTATTGAAAAGAAATCACTGTAAAGGGTTGGGGAAGACATTCGCCCCATCACAGGAACAGTATAGGTCAAATATTAACGTCAAATTTATAAATAATTGAGTATTACAATTCGTAATAGTAAACGTTCTGTTTGGTAATCATGATATTTTATTTATTTATTTAACTCACGATGTACTCACAGAAATATTCGAATATAAATGTAAATAATTTTGTTATAATATAATAAATCTGAATTTTATTTTACAAATTTTTAATCTCAGTTTACAAAATTCAGTCTTTCATTGCTTAGTAGTTCCATTACTATTTATTTCTTTTCAGCTTCATATTACCAACCTGTAGAGTCATGCAATCGAAATACAATAAAATTTTAATAATTTCAAGGTTTCCGGGAGTATATCACGGCTGAATAAATTGAGCCAAACAATATAAATTAAATTTAAAATAATGTCCAGATGTAAGACCTATCTTGAAATACAAGTTTTGAATATATTTTAAACAGTGCACTTTATAACGCTCGTGGCATCTAAAGATTTTGCTTGTTAACGTTTATAGCGTTACAAGTTACCAATATTTCAAAATAATAATTTTAAATCTGGGTTGTATTGTTCCGGCAGTTGGACATCATATAGCAAGTTCCTGTGTTGTTGAAGAATATGGTTAGCATCAATCTTCTGTCTCACTTTCACTTACCATAAGGCCAAGAGCAAAGTTGTATAAACCAAACAGTTTAAAATGTACTTCACGTAATGAGATTTGCAGCCAGTGGTCTCTGTCCACTATGACTCTCTCTCTTAGTTGTGTAGCTTAGATTCGTATCAAATAGTAAATGTGTTCCCAAAAATATAATCTAATTTTTATCATCAATCCTGTTTATTATCTTGTTAATCTATCTGTTACCGAAATAACTTGACCTTGGAAGATACAGCGACTTTTAATCGAGGTAGAACGCAGATGTTATGTCATTTGTATGTTGAATAAATCAAGTAGCTTGAAGTACCTCGATCACGTTCGAAGGTCTCGAATGTCAAATCAGTTGCGATTTGGCAAACGTAATGATTGACGTTTTCAATCAAACGAAACGTAGCAAGGGGCGATGAAAGACTCGTTTTACGCAGTTCTCGATTACGCAAAGCACAATTATTGTATTTTGCTCGCGCCGTTCTTTTATCACGTAGTTACTTACATTATCTTTATTCGTCCCATTGCTATTGACCTGGTGAATTGCTCGTGCAGAATCCAGGTTACCCCCTTGAAGGGCAATGGAGTTACCGGGGAGGTTTAGTGGGTATTCTCAGTGCCGCTCTATTGAGGTACTGAGTGAGCCCCACACACTGGCGGGTAGGTAAATGAATTCCTCCTCGTAAAAAAAAAGGTAAATGGGTATTCACACCAGCCCTGGCATTGTATTTGTCCATATATCCATTAGTTTCCAGCCTACATCTAATTTTAAAAGGTGATGTTACATTGAACTTTATCAACAAGACAGGGTTCATTATGTCAAAGACAAACCAGTCACGAATAAGTCACAAAATTCCCTGTTGGTTTTTCAGTAACATCCAAGAACAATGAAAGTGCTCGTTATATCAAATCTCCATCCATCTTTAGTCTTGGCAAGAGTAGCTGTTTTCTTTATCAAGTATAACTCAAACTGCTACGGCTGTCATCTTTCACACATGTCTGACGAAGCGTGATTTTATTTAATAAATTTGACTTCAAATAGCAGCTTTCTAAAAACTCCCAATAGCTTTGCCTACGAAGCGTTGAATTTCGACATATTTCACATGTATAGTATAAAAAAGAATCCGCAGATAGATTATTGAGACCCGTCATATAGATTTTTAGGGATATTTTTTATATATAGATCTTTTTGGTCGTGTTTAAACGTATAAGAGTCATAAATGGGTCGTGATTTCATTAATGTCTCTAATGGCTCAAACCTATTGTCAGGTGAGTTAGGCCCCTACCTCTTCAACTCTTCAACAACAGCCTTCATTCGTTTAACAAAAGCCAAAAACAAATGCCACTCATCCAAATAATCTTCACTTTATAGCTTTTCAACATAGAAGAGTTGACATTCAAAAAGTTCTTACATCAATTCAGTTATCATCATATATGTACCTTATTCTATCGCAATTAACACCATAATTGCCGATGGGCAGTGTTACGTATTCTCTGTGGGTGTCTGGTATCAATTCCTGGTAAACAAAATACGATCGGCTTACCACATGCGAATCGTCTTAGCAAGTCGTAACATCTTCAACAGTGGCTTTCCGTAAACATATTCTGTTATACCTACCTATTATTGTGTATTATATTGTAACTATGCTATGAAACTATAAAATGTTATAAATTACATAACTACGTTTGAATAGAAAAAATTAGTCTTCTTTTAGACAAAACAGTCACAAGATTCAATTCAATCATTATCACTGATTTTGTGTCTGAATTTAAATTTCATGAATATAAATTAGTTAGTTAGCATAAACTAACAGATTTTTTTTTCTGTTGACACTGTAACTAGAATAAAGTTATTTGGTTCACTTTAAACCTTGTTAAATAAGAAAGAGATAACACTATGATTTTGATTATTTAATTTTATCATGACTAACGCTATCAGAATATAGATTTTAGTAGCCTTGATCAATGTCTAATATATAAAATAAAATATTTTTTTAATAACTATTAAAAAATATTTTTTTTCAGTGACGCATAAACGGACTAAATAGGGTGACCATAACATTATTAACTAAAGCATTGAATATTATCATTTATGAATGGTTTTTAACGAGGCATATTGAGTAAAGTTACTCGATTAGAGATCTTTTCTTGACAATAGTTAAATGATTGTCATAATATTTTAATAAAAATGTCACTTTAAAATCTCCTCAAGAACTCACAGCTGAGTAACATTTGTTTGTTCCTTCTTTCTCAGCTTAATTTTTCATTTCAATTATAGACATTATTACTAACCACAAGGTTCGATGACTCAGACTATGACTAAAACATTAGATATCATCGTTAAACCTTGAGCATTATGAATTACATTAGAAAATCTTGACCAAACTTAGAACCTTGTCACTACAATTTGTGTAAAATTATCTTATAGACTCTAAGCAAGTCTGAATTTTGAGCTAATATGATAAAGTCAATATGTTCAGTTTCCATTCATCAAAGCGTTATACTATACGCCGCGGCGTAATATTGTTAGTCGTAACTGCTAAGTTTCTAGCGTCGTCCACAGTACCAGAGGTCAGCGATCTTTACCTGCGCCACCCGGCTGCGCCTCAGTTTATCTGACGGTGTACTGACCATTTTGAACTTGGTTTGCTTGTAAGTATGTATACAATGCGTTTTAGATAGAGTTCCAAGAAGACACAAATATCACTAGTTTTTACGCATATTTTTATTATTCTTAAAATATAAAAAGTACAAAAATAGGATAATTTTTTTTATAAAACCTATGTATGTACATAACTACATAAATTAGCCTTTTGGATCCTAATTCATGATGGGACACACGCACATATAATATATTTAGTGTACGAAATAAATAATAGACGTATATACATATGTATGTATACATAACACAGATATTACCACCGCCTATACATTTGATAGCCAGGTAGGGTAGAAGTTACAGCAGCATTTTACATGGGGCGTTTTTGTCAATTTACAATATATTTTTTTTACTCGTAACGGCATAGATCTTGGCCATCATCTCATCTGATGGTAAGTTAAGATAAGGCCAAAGATGGTAACGAAATTCACTCGGATTCCTCAACTACAGAGGAACTGGCTATCTTTCCTCCAACTGCCGGAACACAACAATTCTGTTAACATTATTGTTATGGCGGCAGACTTAGGTGAGATGGTGGTAGCTGACAGGAGAAAAAATTCTGACCCCATTAGGAATTGAACCCCGGAGCTCCAGATCCACAGAGACGCCCACTAGACCACACAGCGGTTTATTCCTCAAACATATGGATATATGATAGAAACTAGTGACTGCATATATGCTATTGCTATTGAAATAATTCTTTATTATTAACACACAATAAATATATTTATGAAAGCTGCCTAGAGCCTAGTCCTAACGGGCATCTTCAATTTTGGACTTTACTGAGAGCTGGCTAAAGATTTCTTAATAAAGGAATAAGTTTAAATGTAACGATACACAATACTTTAACTAAACGTTTTTCTCATGTAACTACAGACTCACAGCAAGCCTTATTGCAATTCACTTATTGTATTGCAATCACAGAGTAGAAAAAAATATCCATTTCGTGATTGCATCACCAATATGTGGCCCACCATGAGGACGTACCTAGAAAAGAGAGAGATCTGTGTTAATTAATCATTATAAAAACCAATTAAAACGTCATCTGAATCAAGCCATGTTGAAGCTCTTCACAAAACTCTGGTGTTACTCTGATTTGCTTATGATAAGATATCAATAATAATAATTACAAAACTCATAGCTGAATAGACTTGATTCCTTTGCCTTCCTTTTGATAGCAGTAATTCAACTAAAAATGCTGGCTTATTTTTGAATCAGATATTCAAATATAATTCCGTTTTTATTATTTAAAGCAATAAATGTATTTTACAAAGTTATTAGATTGGTATTCTTCACATCACACAACAGAATCGGTCTAAACAACGACAGGAGGTCACAACAACATAAATCCACGTACGCGCAAAAAGCATTACTCGTCTTTTGGGTCAGTCGGGTAAAAATATGATAAGTTTAACATAGTAAACTCATATATGTATATTACGATTACAAAAATGAAGTTATAAAGCATTCAATGCGATTTCGCACTGTTTCGCATCACAGACCTATCGCACGATCTGGTGTATGTAACACATGACATCACAGTGAGCGGAACACATTGTTCGTCGACCCAGTTCGCAGTCACGTTGGCGTTTTTCCTTAATTCACTATACCAATAGTGTATAATATAATAAATCGTGACTGAATACTCGTTATTCAACTCATCACAAATAAATCAGTGCCGAATTTCTGCATACGAATGAGCTGAGCTTTAGGAAATATACGACAGAGTTTTACAACATTTTAGCACCGTAAGTTATTCTAGACTTTCTTGTATCAGTTCCGTTAGTCATTCTAATCTGAATGACACGAGGATGATCTTCAAATTCTATGAATCAGAATCAATTCTAAAATAATTTAAATTGTTCAGAGCAGAATGACATTGTCTGACATTACGCAGTAAATTTTAATGAACACTAATCATTATTAAACAAAACGGTCTACTGGCTTCGTTTTATCTGAGACCCCACTTCCACTTCCACTATTTTACTTTCCATCTTACGTAGAAACTATACTATCACGTAAACGTTTAACTGTCAAACTAATGAAAGAACAATTAACGCCAGAATTAATGCTTGAGACCTACGCCTTACTACTTTAAAAATAGTGTTCATCTAAGGATACATTGACTGTAAATGACGAGTAACGCCAAGGAAATAATTATCACCTGTTAAATGGTCACCTTTGTTGTTGCTGCACAGACGACAGCATTAAGACACCTCTGTTAAGAACGTAAAAATTGTCTCAAGGTCAAACTGTTATGGTTGAAGTTCTATCGACTGTAGATGCTTATACGAAAGTGTTTACCGTTTGAAAGTTCTAAGTAATAAAGTCAAGGCAAAGCCGGCCTCCTAGTAATCCTGAGTGCTGAGATATTACAGAAAGTCTTAATACTAATGATAAGGGTTACAGACAAGCCTACACATACGTGTTATGTAAAATGTTAATAAAATATTCTGATACAAGGCTTCGTTTTAAATCCTATCGAAACTAAAAGGATCATGACTATTCTGTTAGTTTCAAATAAACTTATTTTACACAATTAAAATTACATATTTGAAACACCTCAATTATAATCTTTATTGACCTGACCTTTAGAATTCATAACTGTTTGTTTACTATTTTTTATCACAACGCACCTGACTACAATATAAATTTCATAAACTCAAATACGTTAATTAACTCATTCATTAGATATCATTTAATTTATACAATACAATCTCTATCTGAATTGTCGTAAATAAACTCCAAGGGCACGTGTGGGAGAGTATAGTTCATAGACATTCGGTTTTATTTATAATTATACTTACATCGGAAATCTACAACATAGTAACATCTGAGTTGAAACGACGTCAAATCTGTCAAATATCAAAACAGTAAAATAGTGACTACGCTGATACCCAGTAGAATGACATAGACTATAGTTTAAAATGTCAAGTTACCATAAAGTCAAATTCATAAAAGGTCCAAAACATTTCACAAAATATTTTCTATCCAAAACCTAATGATTGCAGCATCTAACGTAATAATGTATAAAAAAAGATGAGCCAGATAATTCACTTTTTCGTTACAGATAAACATTATATAAGGTACATAAAAACCGTTCGTATGCCAATCATAATTACGTATATTTTTCAATACATTTATATTAGAGCACCTTCCATCCAAGTTTCGACACATTGCGTATGTGTCGAAACTTATAAGTTTGCAATCTTTACCATAATACGTAGTACGTAAGATTTGATATTGCAAATCATACCTTAACTACTACGCATTATAGTAAAACTCCCAATAAAACTGTTCAAAACAATATGAACTCACGACACGAAGTGTGACAGTCCCAATCGATAATATCATAATTATGTCCCCTCTATGAAATAACGAATGAGTCACGCAAATCAGTGTCCATGATTCATAGTTTCCAGGGAAAGTGTCGTGGATGCCTAAATTAATAAGCTATTATAAAAGTTATATTACGTCTTCTTGGAAGAGCAACCTATGAAATGAAACAGAAGTCTCTTATAAACTATCATGAGATATAAATTCCATTTTCCTTGAATAGATAAAGAGAAGTCATTCAACCAATCCACCTGTTTTGTTTTGCTTTACAAAAGGATTTTTTATGATGTCATAGAAATTCAATAATATGTTCTCTTTATAGAATGGAGATTTGGTTTTCGTATGAAAGAGGGGTGTATATTTCTTTTATTGTTATTAAAAGCCTATCAAAAGCAAAATAAATCGAAACGTAACATAATGATAAAGGTATCCATTGAGATAACTGAGAATAAAAAATTCACAAGTCAATATACAAGTCATATATTATATAAAATGGTGAGTCAATGTCAAAGTCAAAATATCTTTATTTAAATACACTTGAATACTAAATTCTTTTAACTCGTGACTCTCAGCGTCGCCTAAACAAAGAGACGAAATTATGTGTTATATCCGAATGTTACTCAGTTATATTTAAGCGCATTTGGCTCAATTCGCGATTGGTTGGAGTGTCAGAAATTTCAAATGAGTTTCGGTTCAATTCCTTAGATATTATGAATGTATAGCTTCGGACCGCGGCTGCGCCCACGCAATAGAAATATTATTTATATTCCAACCAGTAGTTTAAGAGATTACCCTCTACATCTCACAATCTTTACCTCTTATAATATTAGTACAGAAAAGAAAATAAAAAAATAGATTCAATAAACACACACACATTTTACAAAAAAAATATTTTGTGATTTATGCATAACATAACTTTATGGTAAACTGTGAAAAGATGTGTTTTTGATGTAATGTAGTATTTTTTAAAATATTTTAACATTATTATTGAAATAAAAAAGATTAATTTTTTTTTAACCTTACTCATAATAGATATAAATTTTTACCGGGAAGCAAAGGTTTGTTTTAAAATAACTCCTTAACAGTATTAAATTTAATTTTTTTAATAAGTTTTATTCATAAATCTGCGAACAAAGGCAGTTTATGATATGTTGAAGCAAAACATTGTTCAACTGTAAACACGATGTCTGCACATATCAATGTCCCATTTCCTTGTGGCTTAATCATGTTCGAGTTGTTTGTACCAACCGGTACTATATTTAAACTATTAAAACATAATTTTCGCTTTATGCAATCACACATGCTTAAGCTATTTTGTACCCAATGTTAACGAAGATATTTGACGTTACAATTTACATTCAGTTGACTCATAATTTTAACGGCCAATTTTTAAATTTGGAGTTCATATATTAAAAATAGTTCTTAATTCAAAATTATTATTTTTTTACTTAAATTCGTTTCGATGATATTTAAAAATCGTAATATCAATTTAACATTCAATTACCTAAAGGACGTATCGATGTATACATAGCAAGATGCTAAGAAAATTCCCATTGATTTTTAAATCATTATTAATTCAATTGTTTATTTTGCGTTCCATAATTAAATTACGTTATGATCCTTTCGGGCACATCACATTTTTGGATAAACTGGAGAGAGGTAAATGAGAAAATAGATTACTCGGTATATTAAAGAAAATATAATTAATTATTATAGGACATCTTAATAACAATAAAAGAATAATAGTATCAATTATAAATATTAAATATTAAACATGTATTCAAAACATGCTTAATAACAATGGCATTGAATCATCGAAAAGTGCAACTGATTACAAAATGATTCTTTGTCGAAGGACAACTGCAATACGTATTTCAAACAACAGACTATGATGTTCAGTTAAGATCAGGACTTTGTAATATTAAGCAGTTTACTTAACTGTATAGAAATAGTTATTTAAAAGCAAATTTAACTCTAAAAATAATTTTTCATTTGTTTGTTGCTAACTTAGTTATTATTGATAAGTCGACATATATACCATTTATCATTGTATTACATCCCCAGAATAATTTTCTGACAAAATTGATTTGACATCGATTTCATATGCAATGAAGTTTTTCTATGGTTTACATGGCGATCGCTAAGTGAAACGGTAATGTATTTTTAATTATTTTCAGGAAAGCACAGAATCATAACAAGTATTTTTAACCTTAATTTTGTAAATCTTGACGACTTATAGATAAGGAAGGTTAATTCCGCCTATGAAATTACGAATTAATTATAAATTATCATAATTAGTAACAATGTCATAACAATAACTGTCCAGTTACATTAGCTAGTTTAAAGGAAACGGATAAGTATTGAACAACTCTTCAAACATGACATGACAAGTTTCAAGATAAGAAGGTAGTTGGATGTACAAATTGTCTGCAGTACGACATGTATAACCAGTATGATCACAGGTAGTAGATACAGTATCTTTTGAGATTTTTTTATAACACTACACTAATTATCTATAATATTAAAAGTCTAACGTCAATGATAAATGTTTGTTTACTGGCTGAAGTGCAATAATAATTTTCTTGAATGAAATAAAAAAAATCAGCCTTCCATCAAATCTGCCATGTTAATCTATTCACAGCTAATTAAGAGACTAAACTTGTACGAAAGCCTCATCAGCTGTTACGTATTAGTCTGAGGCATTCAGTTTTATGAACCTTATAGCTAATGTGTTTCAATTTTGAAATGTACGAATCGCGCATTCAACATCATCGTCACAATTATTATTATGTTTACCTATTTCATAAGCTCGTATAAAAAACGTGTTTTGTTGGCAACGTGGACACTCACGTACTCCGTGCCTCCGGCCAGATAACATGAGTTATTGTCATTACGCGTTTGCAGTTTAAAAACAACTGAAGAGTACACATTATGTCTCATTCCAAGTACTCAGTATTCCATTAGGGTAGTCTACAATTTCGTATGTACGTTAACACTAATTGGTAAATGCGTGTCTGTTTTGGATAGACCTAACAACGGTATAGAACTGTCACGAGAAACCGCCTTTAACGTATTTAAAAACTAACCACATATTGTTTACAACAATTTTACCATATACAACTTAAAAGAAATTAAACTAAAAGGTTCTTCCTATTAGTTATTTTTAATAATAAAACAACAAACATAATAGTAATTACTATCGCTACGCAGATCGCGTCGCTAGCACCTAACTCCATACTGTTTAAAGAGAATATACATATTTATTTTTACGTATCGTAGTCTACCGACCCCATCTAATGCAATGATATACGAATAAAACATAAACGTGGCTTTAATACCGCATCTTTTATATAGACTATAAAGCCTCTCAAATTGAGATCATTTATTATTAGAAATACGATTTTCAGTGTTATAAACGAGCTACCCGTCGTTATTATATCAGTTTACGAGTTCAAATATCACAATAAGTTTTTTGATACAGAAAAGTAAATTGTTTTAGTCTGGTAATATGCATTTACTAGACTTTTTATGCAATGTTTATTTTTCGTTTTTATAATTGTCATTTATTAGTATTTTTAGGGCTATGGTTAAACATGTTGAACTATGCTTTACTTTGAAAAAAATCTGAATAACGGACGAAATAACAAAAAAAATAGAATTCGTAGCAAATAAATTAGTTTTGTATTCTTATTACATTAAAATTATGTTTTGTTAGAGAATTAACGATATTTTTTTTTAACAAATCCTCTAAAAGTACAGGATTACTTAGTATTATTAAATCTATTTTAGTACATTGATGCTAGAAAACTATCAGAGGCTGACAAAGAGATCAAAAAGAATATTCTTCTACAATAATATTGAAAAGCTAATGAACTTATTTTCATGATTATGGATGGTACATATTGAAATACTCCAAGGCAACTGAGATGACTCTGAGTCCTAAATACTAAGAGATGAGTCTGACTTTCAATAAATACATAATTTAGTAAGTATTAAGTATATATTTGAAACTAAAATGACATGGAAACCCACGAAATCAAATATGACAGTTACAAACTACAACCAAATCTCTTAGTATTTAGGAATGAATATGGAATATCAAGATGCTTTTTAAATAAATAAATAAACGATTACGCAGTGATTTTCTATGATAATAATATTACATTCTTGGTAACAGTTTAACGAAGTTTTTAATTAAATTTATTACTCGTATAACTCTAGTTCTCTCTTCGTTACATTTGGGGGCGAATTGCAAGAAAGTAATTTCGTCTGCTTTAAAATTTAGAGGTTGCGTTATCCTTCTGATCTGACTTACAGCTTACCGCGTAATGTTACGTCTAAATAGGTTTGTGTTTATAAACACTAACTCAAAATAATATGAACTCTATTCTAGAACACTAAGGTGTACTACACATATTTTTGATGACTTAAATGTATACATCTTTTTAGACGTAACTGTACCACCCAGGCAGAGCATATAAAAATATATATGTCTATATTTGATACTTCATTTAATATATCAAATAATTGAGACAACCATTAACCATTTCCTACAATTTCACGAACCAAAAGACAAAAATAACGAAGGGACAGAATTTTAGGAGAACATTGATAGCATCAATCAATACAGAAAATAAACTTGAAATGACAATTCTACAGCAGAAACTAACCAAGGAAAGACAGTAAGAAATAATCAAGACATTGGTGTGATTACTTATTTGAAACCCTTCATTTAATTAATGCTTTAAAATAAACTTTAATAGCGAGACCATAGAGTTCCTGGTTGAAAACCGAAACTGTGTTTAGCAATGATACAGAAAGCACCAGATTTTAATGTTGTTCTAACCATGCAATACCCTGAATACTTCATAGTTCAAGTGAAAACTATCTCTAATAGTATTTCCGATGTAACGAGGTCTGATTTCTATTAATGAAATATTAAAGTTCAAAGTAATTTGGTTTTCTTATAAGGTGAACTGAAGTTTCTTATTTCCATTCCATTTTGCGAGTCCAAAGAGTATACCTACAGGGCTGCCTCTTCTGAATGAGATTCCGGAACAAAGTCAAGTTCAATTTGTGCAACTCTTCCGTTTTCCGTAATAAATACAAGTTAATATAATTGCCGCCCTCTTTCACAAGCCTGCAGTCATATAATGAAATTGGTTTTTTTGTGAAAATACTAGATATAGCATAATTGCTTTTAGACGAATAACATTGTATCAATCGTTTATTTGATTTAAGCTATATTAATTGCTTAAGCTTGGATTGCATGTTACAGTGTAGATATGTTATACAGTAAATGTAACCTGACTGCTATATGCTGTGTGTTCAGTATGTTGTTAATATAAATAAAGTATTACTTGGTTATATAAATACAAATTATGTTATTATTTAATGCCAGAAATATTTACACTTGTAATAGTTTTACAATTGCCTCGGAAGGGACAGGGATCACAATTTAATCGAGTTAGGGAGTTCGTACAATATGATTGGCGACGTGTTTGTGTCACGTTTTTTCTCTATGACGTTGTTTTTCCTGTCGCCGCGTACGGCCGTGACATTTGGTTGTATGACCGATTGGGCGGCCTTCGCAGCGCGGCGGTCAACAACACCTCGGTGCGCGTGAGTCGGAACATTACCTTACGAGTTTTCACTAGCCTTCCATCTCGCTCGCACTTGATTTAAACGATCAACGGACACCCGCTGTCTCACTCGCGTTTTGTCGATACAAAAACAAAAAACCATTGACAATGATCGTTAAAATATTGGAGTATAGATACAAACGTTTCTTTTGATGTCGGTAAAGTATTCGTGATACAGGAAGCGTCTATCTGATCGGACGGTGATGTGAAACGAAACAATTTGTGACTGTTGAAACAATAGAATACAAAAAAACTAGTTCTATAAATACTATTTTATAAATTTAATTTTTAACAATTTTAACCGTGACCGGATGATGTCAGAATAGAAAAAGTCTAATATTTTTATAAGGCCATTGATATTTCATTATTTCCCAACGGAGTACATTCAAGACGTCATTACAACATTAATGGAGCATGTAAAATTGGAACTGTAGTTTGACTGTTGCAAATTCTAGCTTTATTAATGGTAACTTCGAACTTTGGCCACATACTTAAACACATTAGGTTAAAACTAGAACCATTTGCAACGGATCTAAGTGGTCTAAAGCTGCAAATCGAGTGGAGCGAACGTGCCAAGAAAGGCCATAAAACTCACGGAAGCATTGTCAAGGAAATGTTTCTGTGCACTTCGACATCAACAAGGTTACTAGTGAATGTGGTTCGTTTTAAGAAATACCTTAGCTTAGTTTAGTTGCTGACGTATTTGTATTGCCTTTGGCTAAGGACGAAGCAGCTTCAGGCTTTAAGATTAGAAATGACATTAAGCAAAGGCACAATTCTTTACTCATTAACAACAGTTATTTAACGTACCTTAAAGCTTTAGTTGTAATTACTAACGAGTGTTACAAAAAAAGATCATTTACTGACCATTAAGGAATTCGTCGCGGTAGGTCTAAAACAATAAGATCTTGCGCGAGTCAAGAAGTGTTTTTTATTTATTTTTGAACAGAGTTCTAATCAAAAGGGACGTGAGATGAATCTATATTATAAGCCTTTGTTGAGGCCCTCATACTGTATATTTGGACGTCATGTTTATATTAAAAGCAAGCCAAGAAAAGTCTTTGGCATCGCTTCGTAGTTCGTAGTGATTGGAAGAGAAGGCATAAAAATAATGCATTCATGCTTTATATTAGTTGATTTTGTTCAACATTACATACCAACTTTGTGTTTCATGGCTATAAAAATTACGACTTACAAATTTTAAATCGATCGATTAACATGTTTTCAAATGAACGAGGAAAATTATTTGTTTTAATTCAATTTCCAGTTATGTTACGATTTCGTTGTTCTGACACTTTGTGTCAGTCATTACACTCAAAGAGGCACCAACATTCAACAAAGAGATGATGACTAATTTTACTCGCAAGCCATGAGTCAACGCGCTAGTACTAAATCGGTACCAGCGAGGCATAAGCCTGAGAACCAACTTGCGTGGCGTTACGCTTCTTGGACAATAAAAAAGGGGATGTAACGACACGGCCAATGACTATACCAGTCTGAGAATTTGTCTGGCCACTATAATTTGAGTTATCCCCCTTTCCTGGCGCAGTTAAAAAGCAAAGCGAGTTGAAAGATGAAAGGTGAACGCAGAGGTCTCGCTCCATTGGATAAAATTACGTAACAAATCAAAAGGGGAAGGGAAGGTGCGTATAAAAAGCGCTTCGCTGGTGACTGATGACTTCAATTCCCATGTCTTTTTACTTTTTACGATTAGTTGATAATTACCGAGTTGTAATAAATGCGCTGCTTCTATTAAGAACTTTCGAAAGAATCTACAATGAGTATGATGACCGTGTATTAAAAAATTCCGTTCTAGAATTAATTTAACGTTAATATACGATCATAAACACGAAAATAGACGAGATGTTATGACATCAGTCAATTAAAAGAAACACAAACCTACTTTTACGAGCACCTTCACGTTTCATGCCACATGAAGCTTATTCGTATTAATATGTCATTACCCATAAACCAGATACCATACATATAATATTGGTGAGTATACGCCGGGCTGGCGAGCGGAATGGTAAGATATAATAAATAATAAGCTTTAACACTTAGAAATAATCAGTTTAATACAAAGATCGATTATCTTTGTATTAAACTGACCAATGAACAATAATATATTCGTAATTATTATAACTCTAATGTGATGTGGTAAGTAGTTATAAAATTACAGAAGCACGAACTGTCTCCTGGGTTTCATGTCTTCGAGGTAATGAAACAGACAAAGTGCTTTTAACTCAATTTGCCCTAAAAGTCATATTAACTATGAGTCACAATTGATTAACAAAATTTCTGCTGCGTAGACGCTAGCGAAATTTGGTAGAATAAATCCGTTAGCATGGCAACAACGCCATTTATGTGCTTTGAACATCACCCCTCACGCTAGCTAATTGAATGATTGTCCTTAATTGCAGTACTCCGGACATTTTGTGGAAGCACCGAAGGATGTGGTTTAACCGTCACTTACGCCACATAATATATCCAAGAAAACGATGAATTTCATATACTTGTTGTTAGCGATCGTAGGGTAGATTGTAATTATGAAATGAAATACTTTCTTAATTTAATGAATATTTGCAGACTAATATAAAATCCATAAGTGATATTTTTACGTCCGCCCGTTACAACACAAACTTAAATTTCGAAGTAATGACAGTAAATACCAAAATTTGTTTTTGTAATTTTTGTGTCTCAAAATGTGGTTTCAAGTGCAATAAATAGTGTATTTTTACACTTATTTAAAACATGCGTTTGAAATTCTGAAATTAATTTCATTTTCATTTTATTATTCATTGGATGAGGTGAAATAGTGTATTTTTAATGTTCATCGGAATTACTCGTTGAACATTCGTGATAATAAGAAAAAATATAATTATTCGCTAACAAATGGATATGAATATTTGAAACAATATTTTCTACGCCTCATTATTTGGTAATAACCATTTAATTATCAGGATTTCAGTGGTTCAATTCATATGTAATGAAAGACCCGTATTTGTACCAGTCGGACATTTTTTTTCTTTTAATAATCTCAAAATGTTTTATTCATATCTAAACGTAAGTAAAGAGTTGTCAGGTAAAAATATGGTATTCCATAAAAAAAGCCTAGAAGAAAAGTTTGAAATCAACCGAGTTGTCAAACGTATAGCCGAATTATGTAGGCGTAAAGACCGCGTTACTACGCGGCACGATACGCACACAAGGATAAAATTAAGTAATTTAGTTAATTGAATTGTATTTTGAAATAAAATTGTCGGAGATACTTAACGCGCAGTAGCATTTGATCTTGAGTAAATAGAAGCCAAAAATTGTCTGTTTCTCTTCCAATTAGGAGTACCTAAAAACTCGTATCGTAAGAGTATTTTTCAACCTCTTTTCTAAAATAAAGCTAAATAGAAATGACAAGAAAATGATTTGTAATAATAACGTAATATAGAGGATTTAGATGTCAAAAGTAAGGCCGCACCTTTACAATTAAAACTGTGTGAAATACCAATATGTAAAACTGTGTGCAAATGGGTCAGACAAACCTTACATACAAAGATAATCTAAGAAACACAATTGAGGTGTAACAATATTTACCTAGGGCCAAACCTTAGTACACTCGACAACACGTGAAATTTAATATACCTGGCGGCAATGCCAAAACTCAACTAATTACCATAAAATAATATAGATCAAAGGTGCACATTATAGGTGCTTCATGGGTTCCAAAAGGGGGCGATGTAAACTGAAACACATAGTAAATTACTCATATGGTAATGGTGAATACGACCTAGGTACTTAAAAGAAAACTTTAATAGTCTGTATTAGAAAGGCCTTAAGAGTGAAGTTTGCACTACTCAATTTTAGTTTGTTGATTCAAAATTAGAAGTTAAAAATAAAAATCGACTGATTTATTAATCGGAAGTCTAAGGTATCTACAAAGAGACTTGGGCAATTAGTTAAGTAAAGCAATGGATCATTTTTGTTAATTTCTAGAAAAATATTGATAAAACAATTGACAAGCGAAGTAGGTACAAACCTAACTTCCTAGATGGATTTCATATGCATTTGAATAACACTTAAGTAGTTACATACGTTTTAGATACCACAAGCAATATATTTATTAATGTATCTGTGTAAGGAAATCTCCTCGTTTTCTGTTTTGACTTAAGATTCAAGCACTTCTATTAGAAAAAAATGTTTTCGTAGGTTAATGCGTATGATCCAAATAGCTCGAAGCAACAAGTAACCGTCTTATTCAGTAGTCTGCCATTTGAAAGGCTATTAACAAATGTCAAACAAAAGGTTACTTATGAATTATGTAAAGACTTACAGCCACCTTGATATGCAACAAACAATCGCTTAATTAGACTGTACGGATAAAGTTATACAACTCTTGCACAAAAAAATTAGCAACTAACCTACCTACTTCGATAATGCGTTCTATTGAGGTCGTTGACACAAATACGGATCTGCTACGCTATTCATTCTCGAAATCATGTCGAGTTATAATAAAATTCGATTTTAAAATCACTAATAAAGAAACACGTATCAATTTAAACACTCCTACGCCGATAAAACGAATAATTAAACGGAATTTTTGAGACCAATAAGAATAACGTTTCTACAAAGTTCTACACTTGAATTAATGCGTAAGTACAAATATTGTTTCACATACCTGTAGATACAAGTTGAATGAAGTACGATCGTTCACCTTTTGACAATGTAAACCTTTGTTTCCACACTAGTTAACGTCTCCCAATCAATCCCAACCGTTTATCTGGAAATAGAAACGACTTTCATTAAATGTGGGTACCGGCAAATGAATCATACGACGCGTCAACTACCCGTATATTTAAACCCCGCATACCGAGGGGAGAGAAAAAAGAAACACATGTCTACACCATTAATATAACTACAGACGTAAACAATGAACATGTGTGGGGCGCGGCGGCGGTTTAACTTCCAAGGAGGATAAGGATACGCACCGTTCACGTTACAAAAAATCACGTACACAGTTTTTGTCCACACGTAATATTTGATAGCACAATAGGTCGCCGGTTGGTCCGGAACAAAACTATTTTCCGATCGAAGCGCAACGAACGGCCAACGTTCGACCCCTCCAGCGGTCGGCGCGAGACTGAGCGAGTGTAGCGCCCTCTCTTCGCCGCCCCGGTGGACTTGTGTGCGTGCGTTCCTTTGTGAGGGTGCGCGGCCTCCCTACGCCCTGTTTCTACATTTATTTTCGAATATAGGGTGTATAAATTTTACGATGCATTCGTCAGTTCTGATGACATGTCTCGAACGTACCACACACATGCGTACGCAGGCATTTTTAAACATAAACGTCTTATAAACGGCCGTGAACCGCATGCCGCCCGCGGTCATTGCCACGGACTTCGATATAAAAATATTCACGTCACAAAATACATCTGTAATGCTCGCTATATTTTTTAAATTACATTCGTATTTTCAAATAGAGAAGTTAGGAAGACTTCCTTGACAATGACATAGAAATTGAGAATCTACAGTTGGTTTTATTTACACAAGGCTCTTATTACATGTGGAATAAGGTTCATTTTTGAACTGTTTAAAACATCATAACATTTATAACCGAAAATAAATTGGGACGAACTCGGAGGGGAAATGATTATTTCTGTCCAGCAAGGTCGAGTCCGCAGTAAAATGCATCAAGATTCCGTTTGTCCTTTGATGAACGTCAGCGAAATGGAATTGAAAATTCTTTACATGAAATCGTATGTGAATTTTCTAGTTACTATAAGCTGAGATTTTTTCATTCATTTTATGATAGTAATTTAAAATATATAGTTGCATTTTCCACTAGTATTTCGAGTGCTCGTCTGTGGAAATACTTTAATATTGCTATATACAATAAACAGACCAAGAATCGTAATATATAGGAATTGGAAAAAAATTTAATGGTGTCCAACACGTGAACAATTTGAATATTATAAGAGCTATTCTATAATTAGTTCCTGTAATGTACATTATAAGAAATATTAATATATTATAATTACTACATTCAAATATTGGTTACAAAAACTCCTTATGTTATTATAAGTTTTGGTCTAATAAATTCGTCGGGAATTTTATTGTGACGTCACAACAGCTGACTATCACAACAATGCTTATCATATTTTATAAACTCTGATAACGAGCGTCATTGTGCGACCGTATTACCATTTATACCATTGACCGATTATCGGATTTTAATAACCAATTCAATAATAATAACAGTTTGTTTATGTTATATTAAGTATGTATATTTTATAGCAACTGCATAGAGATAATGTGCATGCTTTAACCTTATTGCTTTAAGAATAAGACTCATCTGTTTTTATGCAATTAGGAATACGTACCAAAAATGTATATATGACAACATTGCATACAAGGTCATTAACTTCAGATCAATATGTTCAAATATTACCCAAACTTTAAATACAGCGAACTAATTAATTCACTATCTACAAATTAGATATTAATTTTTTTTTTATTTTTTTTTATTCGCTTATCTACAAATTAGATAAGCTTGCAGAAATTTGTCTAAGTAGTTTTTCTAGATTGTGTGTGAACGATGCAGATATCGCCTTTTATAAGGACAGCACGATGCTACTATCTGTACAGAAGTCTATAGCATTGAGGAGGTAGTTAGCAGAGTCATTATATAATACGTGTAAGGCTGTATCGTGGTGCTGCAGTATCGTAATGTTATTGCAAACCTTTTCCCATTATTACTGGCAATATTTAAAAAAATAAAAAATCATTGATATCATATGACCAAGAGCTTAACGCCGTTAACATCCTTCCAAAGCACGGAAAAGCTGTAGATGTCAATGTTTGTGATAACCATGGCGAAAGTGGCTTTATTTTCGTTATCGAGACCAGAGCGTTCAAACCACAAAGATAAGGAAATCCTCACTAAGCGTTGGCTTAGTGAGGATATTAGATAGATGCTATTAATCTTTATAGTCTACCTAAAAATCAAAAAACCAACTTAATTTATTTTTTGTAGTGTTTTGTTCGATTTATCTTACTTTATCTTGGAACCGTAGCAGTCGTCACTGTATACATGAACCATCCGTAATTTACTGGCTTTTGTTCGAATTTAATTCAGGGGTTATTAAAAAACTATATAAAAAAACAAGTACATACGTCGTATATTTATGATTATATGTATATATTCGTAATGGTAGTTTTTCAAAATGAATGATATTATAGGAATACTTCTGAAATTAACCAATGAGGACTGCAACAAATATTTATTTAAACACTGACATATCAGAAGGTCGTTAATTAATATAAAGATAAGAGTATAATCATAGAAAAGAGTATTGTTTCGTATGAGACTTGCGCGCGTCACATGCGGTGTTCACTTTATATGTCACAGCAATTACGTGTAACTCACTTGCGCGGCATTTGGATCTTGTCTTCGACAAGGGTCAAGGATGTCGCAGATTATTAGGGTACGTGGTGTAATATCGATATTGTATTTGCGAGTAGCGACTAAAATCGCAGTAGTAGCGAAAAAAACGCTAACGCACGTTGGCTAGCGATAAATTTATTAAAAGAAACAAATTGGTAAAATTTTATATTAGCCTTGTATGTACTGAAAATACAGTAGAACGAAAAACCAACGAAACGGCTTTGTTGGAGACAAAACAATGGCATTTGAAAAGATACTCCTCATAAATTATTTTCTACGGTATTGTAATGCATCGGATCGTGTTTATTGCCGAATATATCTTTGAAACGGAACGTTAATCGAGTAGAAATTCTCTTAAAATACAGACAAATGAATTTTTCCCCGCTTAAATGAACGATATTGGTTTTTGAAATGGAAAAAGGGGAGGTTGTAACGAATTTAGTTACGTTTCGTTTTGAAGGTCGCCGAGGACATTTGGAACACCTTTAGTATCTTCTGTCGATTATTAGTTGTATCGTAATCATTGCTGCTTCAGTGAGCAGTATCTTTAGATTGTGCTTGTTGAAGCAACAATAGCGTGTTATTTTATTCCAATTTACAATGCAATTCCAATAGAATTTCGTTCATTTTTAAATATTTTCTGTGGCACTTTTCGCATTTGGACTTTTTGTTCTGACAGCGATAAGTTGGGTCGTCAACTTATATATGAAAACAAAAACCGCTGTCTTATAGATCGTGGTCTGACTAAAGTTACACCCAATGCCACCTCTTTTTGATTAATTAATAAAAAAATAACGCTTGCAAGTTTATAATGATGGATAATCAAATTCAAATTATTTATTGCATACCACAATGTTACATATAGGTCTTAAGGTTAAACAATTGATCATCATGGACCTCGTTGGGCACAGCATAATATTCACGATATGTTCTGGAACATATTTTAAAATTAAAAAATTTAACAAGTGATAATTTACAGTTTTAATTACATTTACATTTTATTTGCAGGGAATACTTTTCGGTTGAACACAATAGTTGTATGACATGTTGTTTTGTTAACTGAAGGACTTACGGCTTTAGGTCTCCTGTGTGTTAAACAGAGTACAATTATTAGGTATATATCACGTTGACAATTTTTCTTTATCTTTTCTAAAGTTCATTAAACAGAATTAACGAAACAATTTTACAAAAATGTCACTTTTTCAATTGTTTGATTGTGACGTTTATTACAGGCATCAATTTAACGTTTCCTTTTGGTTCCCATCACTCATGTTGTATAGTTATTTCTTACGAATTCTCCAATTCTGCTAAGCTTTCATACATGTTCTATCAAATTTCTCCTCCAAAAACATGATTAGTAACTGACTAATTTCCTCGACTACATCCTGCAGCGTCGTCACGCTTTGAGCGTGCTCGTGTGACGACGAATGATAATTTACATTAGCTCCCCATACTGTAGGGAACAAATCGACGCATTCGTAATTATGTTCACATGTGATGCGTATCACTTGGGACAGTAATGCAGAGAAGTGTTTTCTAACATTTTTTTTCTATGAAAAGGAAACACATACAGTGTGATCACAGGACATTGAAAAAACACTAATACAACTGAAGGACTAAAGTACTTATTTAAGAATCAGAGATTGGATAATAATAATGAAAAAATTTAAAAATTGAATGCTGACGTATATACCACCATACTTAGAGAAGTAAATATCAAAATATTTCGTGTTTAAAACCAAACAGATGACCGGATTATTTGTGTTATGGATGGTCTTAAAGATGGAAAATAACTAACATGAGTCGTTTGGAAGACTTTACTACAAGATTACGATAATGCGTTGGTTGGTTTCGTAAGAGACTTGCTGTCAACATCACGTGTCTTTAGGTACTCTACCTCTTATTCTAAAAACAGAACTCTAGGTTTATACAGAGTAAGCAACGCGTGGGTGGCAGTTACGAAAATCTGACTGAAAAGTAAGGGACCGCTTACCATCAGACAAGCAGTGCGTTTGTTTACCTCACTTGACATATTAAATAACTTATTTTGACAATATATGACTTCAACTCCTTTAAAACTGGGATATGTAACTTTTGTATACATTTAGGTGTTTTATATTTGGGCCACTGTCTTATATATTTTACATGTCGTTAAAAATTCAATACACCTTTACCCTTCAGACTTGTTTCACTTATTTGTCACATTAATTAAACGTCTTTTGTCGCGGAGTGTACCGGCCAGTTGATGTATTTGAGACCTACCTCAATATTATGCAGGGCACGTCATTTACATAGATATTCCTTTTGTAAGACGTTACGGCCGACACGGTTTTGTTCCCATTTATTCTGACTGATTATTTTCCATTACATTAACAGTATTATGTTAAAAGTTAAAAAAAAAACCTGCTTTTTTAGTCACTAAGAGTATAAATATACCGCATAATATTAATAAAAAATTATATAACATAAAACAGATTAGGAGTTGCCTAAAGTTAAGTAACGTAATATGTTAACATTTTACTTCTAATATTGGACACCTACTAGGGGGAACCGGATACTAATAAGGAATACTTAATTAAAAGTGCAGTTTCATTTTTCTCTTACTAATATTAGTCACAGTATATTTTTACGTTAATTGGCCTACAAAAAATTTCCTTTCAATTTAACTCAATTCAAAATGGATTTAACATTTATTTTTTCTTTTATTTAACTGATTGTGAATTTTTTATATTCTTTGACATATAGAAGTGTAACTTTATTAAGTTTCTGGTCCTTTCTTCTGAAATCACGACCTTTCGGTAGTTTATAATAAAAGTGCAATTACAATGTACCGCCACGTACATCAGGTTTGCAGAATCAGCTCATCAGTATTTTGCACGCGCCAATTTTACCTTTTCATTAACTTCTCTCTGTGGTAATGGAACTGCTGGTAAATATTCCGTGTATAAATAGGCAGTACCTTTGTACAATATTCACTCGAACGCTTGTAATTAAAGTTTATTGTGCCCAAATTGATCGTTATAAAGTAAATAAAATTAATGATCAGGCCATTCAACTGCTTGCTTGTCATTTTTGTCATAAAAAACGGTCATTAACTAATAGAACTAATCTCGATTACACTCGTACAATAATGGCATCGAGAATCGACTTCTATTCGGACATCGGGGACGTTAGAGTTAGTAGCTAGTAAATCAAGTGTCGAGACAGTACAGCCAACACAACATCAAGCGATTCACATTTATTGGAAAATTACTCTAGTTACAACAGAATTAGGTACCACCAAAATATGTCTAAGGGCTTCGCTCGATAATCAGGCGTGTGTACGTAACTGGTATGTCTGGCGAGCGCTGTGTTGCCAGGTATATAAATTGCTAAAGGACGAGTCGGATAAAATCTTTTTGAAAACTTCTGCAAGTAGTCTAGGTTAATGTCTACAGCTAAATTTAACAATAATAATTTTTAACAGCCTTATACAGGACGCTGACAGGTGACAGTTACATTGATAGCAAATGTAGTAAGGTACCATATTGTTAGTTAGTTAATAATAAATTATATATTATCTGTTTAATTTATTATTACCAACCTAAATACTATTTTTAAAATTAAATACTAATAAGGTAAGAAAAGAATTATGGTTCTTTTTCAATTTAGCTTACCACTGAGCTATAGATAGCTTGCAGATCTCTACAAACGACTTCGTCTTTTTGTTTTACGTAAAAATCCTTTGACGTTTTAAAAGTATATTTAAAAAAAAATCTTTAATACGTCACAAGTGAAAGCAGCCGTGCGTTTTTTTAAATTTAGAACTATATGCTGTCACGTAAAAGAGAGCAAACTGTATGTCTTTCTAGGAGCGGTTATATTCGGATGTGTAACAATACGGGACACTTTCAACTAATATACTATTCTTGGTGGGACGTTTTAGGCCATTTTAAACCTTCACTCTTTTTAAATTCAATGCTATTATTGTGGACTATCTAGTTTTCTAGTTAGAACTGATAATAATATGCGATTATTTAAACGCGAATCGAATTATCAATTTCCTTTTTTCTGTATTAGTTCTATTGCCATTGGCGAAATACCAAAAATTATAACATCGCATGAGAATGTAATTCTCCATACGTCAAAACTTGGTAATTTCTTAAAATACCTGTGGGCAACACGAAGCGGCATAAAGCGCCGTACCTCTACTTTGTATTTTACACTTAAAGCCCGTAATCGAGAAGCGACTTTTACTATGATTTGTTGGGTTACGGGAGATAAACTAAGGTACCTATATTCAAGTTAACTGCACACTCAGACAGATTGAGCAGACGTGAGGGGGAAAATAAATGGCTCCTGTATTGTTTGAGGAGTAATTTAAATTCTTCTGAAGATATTCCTTGAGCATATAATATACGAAAATGGGGGAATAATACATTTTTGGCTTCATATTGATTTTTCTTTTGTCGTGAAGTATTTTATTTAAAAATTAAAAGATGACGTGGTCTATCAACTATGAGAAATTTTGTTGTCTTCATGGGTACTTTTTTGCGAATGCATTCAGAAAATGATAATTAGTTTGGTTTATTGATAAGTGAATGTCGTTGGTTAGCGTCTTCAATGACAATTAAATTTTTGATAGATTTAATTACAAGGTGGTATCAATATCGGTAGGAACAACCTCTTTCTACTTCGGTCGAGAAGTAATTCCTAGATGAATAAGTGTAAACAGGGAATGAGAGACATTAATATCTTTTGTCTCCAGACATTCAACGCATCAGTAGTTCAAGCGATTTCTTAATATTGTTTGTGTCTTTAGGCGATGGTGAATTTTATCTTTTCACTAGTGCAATAAGATCAAACTACACATTGCTACTTGGATTTCCTGAGTTAAATCTTATTGCATGGTTATAAGAACGAAGGTCATATCATGGTTAAGATCAGTATTTGATTGTGCATCACACCGTAAGCGTAAGTGTAATAGATGAACATCCTAAAACCGTTTTTAATACGATAGAATAAAGTGTAATATACTTTGAATAAATGAATGAATACCATCAAACATTTTAATAAAATATTAAAAACCAAATAAAAAATAACGCCAAAACAAAATAGGAGCGAATGAATACCATAAAAAGTGCGTTCTGCCCTCAGAGGGCGGAAAGGGATAGGCAGTAAATCTGTCGTCGCTTCGTTTCCCGTCTGTATTTATGTGTACGATGTATTTATTCTTTGCGGAGTTTCTTTTTAGTAGATATTTAAGTTCATAAGGACAAAAGTTTTGTAATAACACCCTACACAGAATGGTTTTAACAATAACGTAATCAATTAAAATCCAATATTACAAAGGGAGTGGACTGATTCTGTTTAGACAATACTCCAGAACGACACTAACATTTTAAATAACTTTTACTATTTATTTCACGCATTTAGTTTGTTTGTTCAAGTGTCAAAATAATTCAAATATGAAAATGATGCTAATAACTTCTTTATTTATCGACGAGGAATCCGTTTACGGACCTATCCACCAGT
The DNA here is from genome assembly GCA_943193645.1 of Acentria ephemerella. NCBI lineage: Eukaryota > Metazoa > Arthropoda > Insecta > Lepidoptera > Crambidae > Acentria > Acentria ephemerella. The sequence goes on from OW971894.1 coordinate 2,412,336, forward strand.
GGCTATGTGGTGGACGTGTGTGGGGCTCCCCCAGTACCTGAGCACTGGGAATACCCACTAAAGCTCCCCGGTAGCTCCATTGCCCCTCGCAAGGGTGACCTAGGTTCAATCAAAGTAATTCACCAGTCCACCCTCAGGCAGCCTAGCCTTACGGCCAGGCTTTGCGCCAATGGAGATTGTCCAGAGTTACTTGGACAATCCCAGACGTGACGGCCTGTGTAATGCATGCGTAAAAATATATAAAAAAAAAAATAAAAAAATATATTAAAAAATTTAAAATAAATCTCTCAATTTAAGCATTCAAAAGCTTTGTCATCAACGATTATATACGTCCTACCGCTGGGCACAGATCTTCCTACGTGGGAGAAACATATGAGAAGTTTGGGCTATAACACAAACACGTTGGCTCAATGATTCTTGGTGTGTGAAAGCGGTTGCCATAGCAACCAAGACCAACGGTGCTTAACGTGTCTTCTGAAGCATGGAGGAACTTAAAAGAATATATTTCGATTGACCCATTCAGTGATTAACCATGGCCAAAGTTGCTTAGTTTTCAATGTCGAAGCCAGATCATTTGAACCGCTTCGATAGAGCTTTGCTTGATTGTAATACAAATTAACTAAGAGTTCAAGTGATTTTATCCAATCCAAACTTGCCACTCCGAAAATTTCTTGACATCGCTTTGACACGAAATTTGTTAACAAATGACTTGTTTTTTTTAATATATATTCACTTGTAGGCAACATCCTTGTTGCTAATGTCTAATGCGGCTCTTTAGTCTTTTTTAAACTTTCATGTGTAGTTTAAATTTGGCAGTTGCTTGGATTTTATACATCTGTTTTTCAGTTGTTTATATACTGATGTCAGATGAAGACATGGTATCAATGTTTCCACTTTTGTTTTTGCATACACCGTCCACAGGCTCTTAATGACGTAATCTAGCGTAACGATCCTAATTATCGCAAAGGGTCATTCAACCGTATAATATTTTTTCACTGAATCCGTTTTGCATCTCACTGTAGCATAAAATGACCGAACGCACTGAAATCGAGTGGCAGTGATTTCATTTAGCAGTCCAGTACCCCTTCCCTCTGTCTCGGCGTCTAGCCGTCTGGACGGGCTAGGGTTGCCAACAAAGGATCCACTTGTTAATCAATATTACCAAACGGGAGAGTACAGCTAGCAAGTAATTAGTTTACAATTTACTTTCGAAGTTCTATTTTATATAATAACATATCCCCCTGTCTAAGCTGGTCCCAGGTTTGAAACTTATTAGGGGAGATATCTTTATTATAAGTCGAAATATATGTATGTTTCTTTAGGTTTTATTAAATAAGTTTAAAATATTGTACACATTTATTCGTGGCCTTAAATTTACGAATTTATTAGAATTTCAAACTTGTCTTAGAACAAAGAAAATAATAAAGATCAGACAAGTAAGTTTACATTTATATCATGTAACTGTAATAGGGAAAAGTAATTATTAATTCTTACCAAACCCATCCAACTTTAGATATGAAATTCTTAAATTCTCTTGAAGTTATAAATGCAATACAACTTGCGTAAAAACTTTTTATAAAGCAGGATACAACTCTTGTATCCTGCTTTATTAAAAGTTTCGATAGAAGTATAATTGATGAGATATAATTTCTTTTAAAAAATCCAGCAGCCCTATAACATAATATGTTTCCATGTGTTTTGCATCAAATCCGATCAGGAAGGGTTCGGTTGTCAAACGAGAGTACATAAGCCTTACAAGGGATGCTGATAGGTATTTAATATGGAACTTGTATAAGTTAGATATAAATAGTATATACGAAGCAAACAGGGTTGAGTCATTAATTTATTGGATTTTGGATTTGTGAAACTATGTATATGAGTGGATAGTTATTTACGGGAATTAGGAAACGAAGTATTTATTGTTTGGTATAAAGGCGGTGGTAGTGTGGTCTAGTATTTGTTGGCGTTTATAAATTTATGCATACTTTAATATCCCAACGGATATGTACAATTAGTTGACATATAGTGAGAGCCTAGTTACGTCAGCAATATACACTGTTTATCATTAAGTGGTGTCAAGTCGTTTGCTGTGCTTTTTATATAAAATAATCTCTTTTAAATCTCCTAACGAAACTAATAGGAATGAGTATGTCTTGTATTTATACAAAAACAAATAAAACTGATAATAATGGGTTCGTCTCAATTATGTTAATACTGGATCGGAAGATTGGTCAAGTACTAAGGATCAGGCTTTCAGACATCCATCTATCAGAATACTATTTGTATACTGGTAATTCGTGATCGGGCAGATATATGTTGCTTAAGGAATATGAGTTTAGCTCGCTTCTGTTTACTTTAAGTTTTATCAATACTTAAGATGAAGGGAAATGAAGGTACTTTAGACTTTTAAAATTTTTTGTATTTTTTTATATAAGTTAGTTTTTTAAGTCCTACACTATTAAAATGATATTCATAACATTAGCATTGTAACAGTAAGACAAATTGAATAGGAAATATTTGCCTCGCAAAGGTGTTAAAAATCTATTTAAATCAAAGTTTAAAAAAAAAACTATCAGTTAAAAAAAAGTCTGATCTATCAGTACCCTAAGAAAAATCATTAAGTAATAATAAAGTAATAATAAAAGATGCAATATAATTTATTATTTACCTATTTCTCACAGAAAAACCACAGTAGTCAATTTTGGGCGTACCTGAAACAAAAAATAAAATGTATGTAACCAAAACTCAAATATTATCCCTACTCAGATGTTGGGCTCTGTTTTCATATTATGACATAAGAAATTTAAGACCACGAACCGACATCTTAAAATCCAAGTGTTTCATTGGTTTCTTTAAGAGTTATTGTCTCCAAGTCTTCTAACTATATGCATGTAGTGTTTACCGTTTCTTAATTGTACATTTAGCTATAAGATATATATTGTTTTGTATGCATATGGTTTAGTTTTATATGTAGTGTGTATTATTGTTTTGTTTTGTATGTATCAGTGTAACAATTACTGGTGAACCAAATAAATAAATAAATAAATAAATAAGTATTAAACTGACGTTAATTTTTTTTTCAATATATCGATAATTATAACAAGGTCAAAGTGCAAATACATCACTGGCTGCATCTTTAGCATTCTTTGAAGAGTCTTACAAAACGGGATGTTTTTATTTTTATCTAAGCTTAGCTGTCGTAAATTAAGGACGATTGAAACTCATAGATCGTGTCTAACGATTTATATTGAATGTCGCATTAAGTCGTTATTAATGTTGTTTTACGCTTCTTCCTGGAAGACATGAATTAAGTACAAAAACTTAAATATCGGAATATTTATTTAATGAAATGTAATAAAATAAAATAGGGTCTATTCTTTGTCATTCCGTGTATAAAAGACTGCACTACCTCGCTTGTCATGATTGTCATCAAAAACCTATTACGACTGGAAACAGTACTTCCTATATGGAAGAAACGTATGAGGAGCTGTGAGATGGCGAATCAAGGCTGTTTTAGTTACAACTGGGGCCAACGGCTTAATATCTATATATCATAAAGTCGATAATTAAATTTGATGCAGCACATACCCGTAAAGCACTGACAGCTTTCTGTTACTTTGACTGTACAATTCATTTATTGACATAACATCCGGTTTTAACTGTTTGACTGTATTTAATCATCGTAGTGTTGTGTAGAGTTATTAAAGGATTTATCGATAAAAGTTACATCAGAAATAAGTTTTTTCTCCCAACCTCACCCCTCATGAAGTACTAATAATTATTTGTTACACTACAAAGTAGCAATCAACAACTGTGTTTGTTTCTATACATTGATGAAAGACAGTGACATTTTTTTAGGTAAAAGATATTCAAAACTGTCATAAAAAATTGTAATGATAAAATAATAATTCTGAGGTTGAATAGTTGCTTTTCAATATGTTTTCTGTTAAAAATGTATTCATTTATTATTTAATATGTTTGATAAATGTGCCGAATTTTAATTTGCAGAGAATTTTATATTCCCTTAACAGCCCGATAGCGTTCACATATACGAAAAAACTATTAAGTCTGATATATGGGCGCTCTACAGATCGAGTTCCAAAATTTGTTTCCATTTCCATATCAATTTTAATTTTGTTTCTAAACTAAAGTTATAGTCTGTAAGCAGTTAAACTCTCAGTCAATTGTTAATATTATTAGCTCCCCGTTATCTATACCTAACAAGATGACATTGAGCCTGTTCCCTGAATTAGATCCAACTCAACAACAAAGTGATTAAGGAAGGATGCTATTCCATTTGAAAACTTATAATAAGCACCAAGTACCTACTGACAGTGATTTTAACAAGTAATAATATAGTTTTCTTATAATATATTATGTTTATATTTATATTTGGTCAGTCAAAGCGATCACTTAGATATAATTTAACCTTCACGCACTGTTTTTAATATTGTCAAGGCAAAGGATTAGGTACGTTTGATGTTCAATAGAATACATTTATCTATTAGGAAAAACCTCAAAATGTAAATAAATAGTTCTCATATTTATTCTTAAATTTATCGAAACCGTATAAGCCTAGGTATATATTTTTTTAACGAAGTAGTGTCTAATCTATATGTTAACTAATAGCAGAAGGCCTTTGTTAAGCAATAATCAAAGATATAGCTCTGATTATTTTACCCTTTATTATAGTATAAAGGTAAAAGGGTAAATAATCAGAGCTGTAACATTTGATGCAGCTAGAAAGTTTAATTACATTTTCATTATAATTTAATATTTATACGAGCATATATTTTAATCAGCTCTAAAGCATGCGATCGCATCAAAATTGTATCAACTTAATTATTTTCCTGCACCACCGTGATTAAACAGAAATTCGCCTTTTATCTATTTTAGTTCATAATTACATTTATTCATAATAATCAAATCGAAATATGGGATTCCATATTAATTTCAATAAATGGTGAACCCTAGATTGATTTATCGATATCGAGACTAGGGTGTTTCCTATCACTCTTTTAACGCCGTCACTTAATGGTGGGAACGAAACAATGCTACCATTATAGGACCCGCATAAAAATATAAGACGTATTTACTTACATTTATCCTTATACAGGATGTTAGTAACAAACAGAACATCTAAATAATGACGCAGGGAACATTAATATACCGAAGCGGCTTCAAAACTTTTTACATTATTTAAGTTTACGATAAGTTTAATTTGATATAATTTTGAAGGATTTATGTTTGGAATTACATTAAATTTTCTTGCGTGTTATAATTTATGAAGATAGGCAAGTAAACTCTGTAGGGTAGAATATAAAGTGATATGGTAATGCATAATAAAGGTGTATAATTTTGTTTGATATCATTGCAAGTAATAACACAAATTACCTGTTGTTAATAGCTTGTAGTAGAGTTTTTGTAAATCAAAAACTGTACTGAAAGCACCTCAAAAAGTGTGGCAGTCGCAGTCAAATACAACTTCTATTACGTTCTACAACAAAATATTATTATTTTACGTGTTTCGTCGTGAATAAAATTCTTAGCCAGAGCTCATCGACCAAGTAGGGCTAGTAGCATCTTTACACCATAGAAGCTATGTAGAATATTAATACAGAAATTACAGAGTAATGTTTGTTCTATTTATTAATATTTTTAACAGTCGCATTTTGTAACTAAGCTCGTTGGCGTAATGTTTTGAAAAAAATCTAATCTAATCATGATTAGTCTCTCGATGAGTTAACCAAAATATGTTGAGCTTTGATGATTATTCTATTGCATATCGACTATTGATAGATATCTTGGCCTACTCCGTGCTTCAGAATTAAGCCATTGGTGGGCAGCTCAACCCAAATTGGGTTAGCGGAAAGCAGTGCAGCGGTATACGCTGTCGATTGGTTATGTATTTGTTAAATTAGAGCAAAGCATACTTTTGAAATATCTTAGATATTTTAAAAAGTCATGCAATAATAGACAGAATAGATTAATCTTGCCAATTCTCAGAACAAGGGCCTCGGCAGATTTACGAACTATCCAGTTCAGAGAGAAATGAAGTCAATCGGCAAGCGGGTCCAAAGTCGAATAAAATTAGTCGATAGTAGTAGTATTAGTCATTAGTATGTAAAAATAAATGTTAATCACAAACATATTTGCGCTTCACAGCAGTCCAGAACCGGAATAAAACAAAGCGCCACGTGCGCTGGAAGGGCACGCGCGTCTGCGAACATACAGGTTAAGCCGAGCGGATGCACTGACGGACATGGTCTATTGTTTAGTAGTGTTTTTTTTTTCATTATTTAAATATTATCTGCTTCTAAAATTTAAGAACTAATACACTTGCAGCTGGTTTATAATTGTATTGTTTTGGCTTCAATAACGTGTAAATGTTTCAAATAACAAAATTAAAAGCATTCAGCTATCTTACCTCAGAGCGATTTAAAAATTTATAATTTTAACGTCATTACGACAATCGTCTCTATGGTAAATTATCTGCCAGTATCATCGACACTTAATGAGATATTCATATCATGTCTATTGCCTCTTTTACTCATATAGAAGTCAAATAACAGAATAAAATTATTGTAATTTTATAACATTTCTATTTGTCTTCATTTAAAACAAAAAATATTTTATCGATATAAATATCAACTACATCACTACTAAGCTGTGAAAGAATCAGTTATAAATGTTCTGGTTTAGCACTCCTGTAAGTAAATTGTCTTCTTTATTGCATTCCAAGGTCTGTCATGTCATAATAGTGAGTCGCGTGCCTGACATTCCAGGGGTCCACAACATTTGAATATCGGACATATAAGGTTGGAGCTTCAAAATGTATATTACAGTTTGTAGTTATCTACAGTGAATGTAGTTGTGTACACGTCTCTTTAGAGGTATTCATTGTATTAAAATTATTCTGTTTATAGGTTACAATTTAGTCTGGTTTTACCCGGTGTGTGTATACACACTATAACAGTAGTGCATATACACTATAACAGTCAGACTAGGGGTAATTCAGGAGAACCATTAACTGGTTCAAACGGAATTGGTATTCCCGTAACTAATGAATATTGTAAATTTTCTGAGCTCATAAGAATTTATTTATTTGTTCTAGCACAACACAGATTACAATTATGTATGTGTACAGGGAAACCAAATGAAAGTAATCTTCTATAGAAACTTTATATTGACAGTAAAAGTTGACCTTACACACTACTTAATAACATTTTGCACTGTTAACAATGTCGGGATGAGAGTAGACGACATTTTTCAGTACTTTGATGTATATATTAATAATAGGAGCGAAAATAGCGACACGTGTTTAATTTTTTGCACAATTATTGTACTGGCGAGCCAAGATGAATATTAATTTGATTGAAATCACAAATGAAAATATAAAAATGGTAGTTTTCCCATTTATTTAAAAAATAGAACATGAAAATCATTTCATGTTCTATTTTTGTAAATTGTATGCTGTTTGATTTCCTTAAATAAATAACCTTACCTACCTTATTCAAGTTGATCCCATAAAATATCAATCAGCAGCTAAATACGGCTCACAACTGGTCATAGACCTTCACACACGGAAGAAACACACAAGAAGCGTAGAATATTGTTTTTTTTTCAAAGAGTTTTTTACATAATCCAAAATAATTTTCTTTCGTAGGTATGTGTGACCTATGGTTCGAGCGTGTAATTTAAAATAAACGAATTTAAGTGCTTTTGCTTTTCCAAATGCTTTTTTTTACGAGGAGGAATCCATTTACGGACCTACCCGCCACTGGCTAAGCGACGGGCGTGTGTGGGTCTCACTCAGTACCTCAATAGAGCGGCACTGAGAATACCCACTAAAACTCCCCGGTAACTCCATTGTCCTTCACGGGGGTAACCTGGGTTCTGCACGAGCAATTCACCAGGTCATCGCTTTTCCAAATCCTATATAATGTTACTGTATGCTATGTTGGTTTCGTTGTTATATACCGAGCATGTAACAGAGTCCGTACAAGCAATTCTTCTTACAATAAAAAGTCTTTTCCAGTTTATTCAACTGAATATATTATATTTCATTATATAAAAAATTAGAAACGATATCCGATAATCGTTATCGTTAAATATTAACTTGAACTATCTCATAATTAATTATTAATTCGTGTGTATCTGCAGACCACGGTATGTACAGTCGACATCTTAACCGCAACAGCACTTAGGATCCATCCGATCACTCCGGGTATTAAGTGATTAAATATTAATGTTGTATAGATTAATACGGGATAAGGTATAAATGAGAGATTAGTGTGGATGGAAGGCAAGGCTATGTAATAATAACATAGTAATCATGCTAGTTATAAGCAAACGTTTTAACTGATTAAAACACTAACACAGGTAAAGTACACAGTTATTACAACAAATGCTATCTATGTTATATATATATATATATATATATATCTATGTCTATGTATATATAAATCATATACAAAATATTAAATTTTTTTATTTAGTTTTAACGAAATTAATGTTTAATGAAATTAGTGTAAATTTAGCTAATGAAATGAGAAGGCGGATATATGGATATCCATATTAGAATATATAAGAATAAAAGAGAAACACACGTCAGTAACGAAGAAAATCAACAATAGCGATATAAAAACAAGGTTATAAAGATGTAGATCTATCAATAATAAATGATTATAAAAAGAGACAGTTAGGAGTGCGTATTATATTTAGATTAATTTGAACAAAACAAATTTATAAATTAAATATTTTATATTATATTTTTTATAAATAAAATTATTGCTACTTTAATTTAGCTAATTTTACTTGTTTATATTTTTATTGCGAAGATCTTCTACTTTGACTTTTTGTAACTGTGTTGACAAATTAAACAAACTATGTCTCTCGGATGCTGCGTATAATTAAGGTCAAACTTAACATCAGATAAGTTGGTTTAATCTTTAAATATTTGGTTAAAAAATATATTACAGTCGTGAACCTTCGAATCATTGAGTACAGCAAACAGATTGTAAGACATGGTTACCTTACCACAGCAACACTAACGGCAGGGATCCCGACGTTTCGAGTGATTCTTAACTACTTATTAAGTCATGACTCTTCTAACATATTTAAAGTACTAAGACTAAAAGATATGATGAATATTTCTATGAGTAATAATTATGATGGGAAATTTGGAATAAAATCGTCTTTTACACTTTCAACTCTATTTTCTAACGTATAAGCATGTATTTTCATTATAAACTGAAATAAAGTATCTGTTGGTATTTGCATTGTAAACTGAACCTAAATACAAGCATCTGTAGCTCTAAACATTTCTTTGATACAAAGTTTGTTGCGTCTTTCATCATAGAACAGATTTAAATTCAAATAACATCGATATTTAGATATATAATAGGCACGGCAAATTCTACACTAGTCTACACGGAAGCGGTATGGACAACACTACCTAGGAAGCTAGTGTTGTTATAAAACTTTGCCGGCCAACTGTCCTTTAGTACAACTGTCGATAATTATGTACACGAATAAATTGACCCGCACTATAGTTAAATGTATCTAGATCTACATATAAATATCGTGCCGCCCATCATAGCATATAGCATTTATCAGGCTTGTCCATACCGCTTCCGTGTGTCTGCACAATTTCCTGTTTCATTTTGAACAGTTCTCGTAAAAGCGATTTGATCGAATACATTATCATGGGCTTTGTTGTTCTTTGTTTCTGTAATAGTGATATGGTCTGTTATATTTACTGTGAAATTATGATCAGTAAAATATTTATATAGTCACATTCAATATAAATATATACCCTGGATAAGAACTTCAGCAAGATTTGTCCCTGTCTATACATGTCATTGTGAATTGTCTGAAAAATGTTAAAATCACAGCCAATAATAAAACTATGAATGTAAAAAGAAGTCAAAAGTTTGGAATAGCAACTTTGTTTTTATTCCTAGCGTTAAAACTATGAGAATCTTTTCGCTTTGAAAAAGAATGCAAATATTTATGGAATTTAGTAATGGTTGTCCTTACTCTGGCACCTCAATCAAGCCCAAATTAAGCAAGACAAATTGTATACTCTATAGCCCCGATATACTTCCGGGAACCCCGAGACAATGATTGTACGACTTGAAAGGTTAACAGCTTGTGTTGTGGATAAAAAACATTGGAGAAATTCAAATTCAAATTCAAATTCATTTATTGGAACAAAAATAGGCTGAATAAATGATAATGGCTACATTAGTTTAAAATAAAACTGTGTCGCTGAGATTTACAGTCACGTAATGTCATTCAATTCAATACCTAGATAGCAGGCCTGATTCTATAGTACACACTCTAAACCTCACTTGAGTGTAATGTACGAGTATCTATCAGTATTCCTCTACGAAATATAGAAAATTCTTTTCAAGGACTTAAATATATAAAAACTTAAGTCAAACTTAAAATATCTTATATCATATAGGTCCCCTGGGGCAGTATAGTCTACTGAAGGTCAATTCTCTCTAAGATCCTTGAAACTTAATGACCGCAGCGTTGAACTTAGTGAAGCACCCGTACCAGCTAGTTTGGTTATTGCTAGCTTAGCATGGATACCTTTTTAACTAAAAATATTTTTTGAAATAGCTTAATTTCTCAACTTCGTATGATATAAGATGCTGAATAGACTAGATAGCAAATAGAATAAGACAGAATGAGAACGTGACCAATGGCGTAAATTAAAGGAGCTTAGGAGCGTGGGTGTATCTTAAAGGGTTGAGAAAGAAAAAAGGTTTGAAGAGAAAGAGAGAGACTTCAAATGCTAATGCTAAGTGTGTAGAGTGAAATATATTGTCCGTACCGACGTTTCCTTATCAAACCATGATACTTCTTTAATTTTTTTAGTAATTATTACATATAACATTGAGATGTGTTTCCTTTCATGTGTTAGTTTTTGGTATTAATTTTTATAAAAATTCCCTGGATCTCTAATCCACTCAAACAAAAAAACATGACTTAGTTGAAAATCTTCACAGATGTCAAATTCATTTTATGAAAAAATCATCGAAGCTACCCTTAACGATATTTTATATTGTTTTACTATTCTAGTAATGATTAAAAATAAACATAACACACACAAAATACAGATCGGTCTGCTTTCATATGTTTTTCATTAATCAAAAAATAACAAAATGTTCAATTATTAAATTTTATATCATTTTTTTTTAAATCATTAATATTAAAACATTAAACTTTAAGTCACATCCACTTAAAGGCCATCGTTTGTCGTCGGCCATTAAGAACTCTGTAGCGGGCCCAGTCGACCGCGCCGTACGCACTCCGCTCAAAGCATCCGCACGGAACGACCCTTGTTATAAGAAAATTGTCGCATTTGTTATTTTAATTACCTTCTATAATATTTCAGAACATACAGAGAGCTTAGTATTTAATTCGGGAGGACACAAATTGTTACGGCTCAGTAATAGTGGCTGGTTATTTAGTTATAACACCTGTTGTATTTGTCGCATACCAATACTACAGGTATATTAACTAAAGTATTAACTAATTGTATATTGAAAATAAAATAATTAAACAGAAAAAAATTTAAAAATGTTTTTTCAAATCGATTAAAAATTAGTCTCCCAAAATTAAATCTTAAATCTTAAGAAAAGATTGTAATAATATGATAAAAGTATTTCGATTCAACTAAAGATTGACAAGCAGAGAAGTTATATTTGTGTAATACTTTTTTATATACGATATATATGTTGACTATTTATTTTCGAGGGGAAATCCGCCTGGGACTTACCCGCCACAGCTAATTCATGTGTGGGGCTTGCCCAACGCCTGATCACAGCGGTGCTAGGAATACTCTATAACTCTACATTACAATCTCACTGTTCTTCGCGTGAGCCCTATGCAAGTACCCTCGCGCTCTCCCGTGATTCGGTCCGTATGCCGCAAGGTAGGCAGGACCATGGGTTGGTGGAGGAAATATTGCTCTTCGCGAGATGACCTAGTATTTCCAGAATCAATTCCCAAATCATCCCCAGGTAACCAGGCCAAAGATTTATTAATTTATTCAAAGATAATTCTTGCAGGCTTACAGATATATTCGTAATATCAAAAGCGTCTTCTATTGTAGTTATTTATTAAACCAGTTGGTTTTCCTCTTTAAGTTTCAAATATTTTTGTCAATTACATATGTGAAGGGAAGAATAAAAATGACAATTGACATGAAAATTTAATAGCAATAGTTGTTATTGACGTCTTGCATCTGTGTGCGTCACCACACCCACACATGCAAGTTCGTTTATTACATCAGTAAGAACGACCGACGACGAACAAAACATTCTTTCCACCTTTATTTTTTTTAACGCATCGTGATTTGTTAATAGTTAACTAAAGAAATTGTGGATCTCATTAAAACTATTTTATAAAAGAAACCTTTCACCAGTACCTTTGGCTTGAACAGTTGTTTTTTATCATATAAAACTAATAATAATTAAAATCCATTAAATAACACCTATAAGCTATAATATCATGTGACATGTCAAGTTGAATATAATGTGTAAAACTTACACGAGGAATCTGTCGAAATTTATGGTCAATATTTATAACAATAGTTAAACCACTCTATGAGAACGCTTGTTAACAATTATTAAAGATGTGTCCTTGATGGTACACAAAAAAACCAATGGTACACAAAAATTCACCTATTGTTTGCTCTTAAAGAGCAAACAATAGGTGAATTCTGTAATTATATAGAAAATACGTAAAACAGTAAAGCGATTGGACTCAATATTCCTGACATGCAAATATTCTTAATTTGAAAATACTGTTCTATTATTCAAAAAAAGGTTCTAGCAATAATTATCAAATGTCAAAAACTTAAAAATATAATTAATTAACACGTAGTCATTATAATTAATATTAAATATGAAGTCAGAACAATAATCTGTAAGATGAAGCAAAGGCGTTTTAATCTGATTTTTAAGCAACATTGTAAGTCTATAAACAACGTTAACAATGTTAACAATATTCTTATTGTTAGCTTACATTATTGCTATGAATGTGTTTCAGTCACCAATATCGTTATAAAACGAAGACCATTTTATCAGAGGGTTTTTTTATATTAAGCTCATCAAATGACTCGACACCACCTGATGATAAGCAGTAGAGGAGTCCATATGTGAAGCATACGACATACTGCCCTAGCCACCTTGCCTTGCCGGCCAAAAAAGTGCCTTTTCTCGCCTCTTTTAAAGTTCATGTTTAAACCGATCCATATTTCCACTCAATTGGCGAAAGCACCGATAGCAGTTGCCACATTTAAAAAAGCTGTTTGAGAAATCCCTGTTATTATTTATAGAGTTGAAATGGAGATAAGCGAGTTTTTATGGCGGAGAAAGTCATCAAAAGGGACAATTAAGTCCATTTCGTCCCGTTTATTTTCTTTCCATTTTTATGAATCTTTAAAATTTATAGAGTGTAAAAGACTACAGTGAATATTTCTTTTTCATATCGATCCTATTCATAATGAAAAGAAAAGACGCCATATTAATACTGCCAACAGAAACATAACCTTTTTTAATTAATATAAAGCTTAAATTAAAAATCTTTGACGTCAACCTTCGAACTGTCTTCGTCTCGCAAGTTTGGAAGAACTTCCCCTGAGTAAATTCGCTTGACCGGTTATTATTTAACTTTCTCATATACTTCCAGAATTAGGACTTCCTTTAAGAAAAGCTGCCGCGGCAAAGTTTTATCTCATTTCTTAGCAGATGGGGGCTCAGTGTTGAATCTTGTGGTACGCCATGTTTTCATTTTGAGCAACTTCATGTCGTTTGAATGCGTCTTTTACCAGAAACTAGATACGCTATATTTTGTTACAGTCCGCTAAAAAGATTTGATCTTTTTTTATTTGCAGCCCCAGTTTTGCAGCCCCAGCAGCCCGAATCATCTACGTTTTCAACATTCTTTGACACAAAAAGAATATGTAGATAATTTCGTTCAGACAGAAAAAAATATTGATGATATTTCCCCTCTGTCTTCAATTCTGTCTGCTGTATTAAACAATCGAGGTGTATACACAAAACAGCTGTTTTGCAAGACAGATATTACTTCTGAAGAGGATTCAGTAGAAATCCTTCTATGTCTCTTGAAATCTACCCATTCGTTCCCCATTTTGTATATTTCTATTCCATTTACGGCTTGTGGATTTCCGAATACCGGCTTCTTCGAGGCAATAATAAATACTATTTTACTGTTCCATATGAAGCGCATCTCGTTTTGAAGTTATATCTTATACTTCAGCTGAGTGAGTTACCGAAAAATACATTGTAAATTAGACGTATGTTAGTGTTGTATTTCTCTGGGTTCCTGTGTCTATCAATAAAGATTACCATTACAAACAATTATGTATTTATCTTTTAAAATATAACAGTTAGTGTCAATGATCAACTCGTCTATTACTATTTGATAATCTAACAGATTATTGTACTAACCAAACAGTGTTGGGCCATAGTGATGGTGATAAGTTCCAAACTCCTCATTTAGAAAAGCTCGTGCCCTATACTGGGAAGCATATACGCTGTAATTACTTTAAGACTAAAGTTTTAATATTCGTTAAAAATATGAACGCATAATTTTTCTGTGGAGCAAATGGCCTTAATCATAAAATGAAACGACATTAAGATTAGACTTTAATATCAATTGATTGAGTTTTTACCTGATGTTAATTTTTAATTGAAGTTATTAATTATTTCTAAAAGAAAACATTATTATAGCTAAATTTTACATTCAGTATATTTCATTTACACAATATGATTGCGAAAACGATAGCTGTCATATCGTCTGATATTTAGTAAATTGTTTGACCCTAACAACTTTATAACGTTGGCTCAAGAAGATGAAGAATCCTTCAAGAATTAGTAATAATTTCAGTTATTTGTTTGACCATTAAATTTAAAATTGTTTTCTTAAATATATAGTGAAAGAGATTTGACCTTCAGTTTCAGAGACTTCCTTCAGAATTAAATCGTTTAGCTTTTTGCTTCTTTCAGTAGAATAGGTTGAGCAATTTTGATTTGTCAGATTGAATATATTTCCTCATTTCATAATCTAAATGTTTATCAATGTCTACTGTCTTTAACGTGTCAAAGGTATCGTTGTAATTGAATTAAGCAAACTAGTTTCGACTGGAACCCACAATACGCGTGTAGTTTTCTCACAAAGGACCTATCCACCTTCTACCTATCTCAGTTGATTATATGAGGATTGAATGAATTTGTTTTGAATCAAATGAGATTAATTTGTTTTAGGTAAATAGTATAGTACATATCAAACTAGCTTCTGCTTTGTGATACTCCGTAACAGATTATTAAGTATGAGCAGGGTGGACTTCATTTAAAATTAAACTTTGTTTTAGAGTCTTCAAAGGTTTTTATTGTCAATTTAATGTTAAAAAACAATACTTCAATTTAATGTGTCAATTAGTATGCTCTGCTCAACTGAAAAAATCGTTGCAAAATAATAAGCAACCCCTATTCTTATTTAGTGTAATAAGTTTTAAATTTGAAATACTTAGAAATTAGTTCTAGGAGTTCTGCTTTGTACAGAGATTCCTTAAGAGATTAGTTGTTATCTGACATTTTTCTTGGGTTAAATTTAAAACGAATACGTCTACTAATCTACGCAGTAGTTCTTGAAGGGTTCAATAGTATTTACTTGATAGAGTCGAAGATATATATAAGATGTTTAAATGAGATTTAGGGTAATTTTTACTGTGTTTTATTCGGTTTGACTCAGGGGTGGTTTAAAAATTAAATAATAACTGGAAACACCTAAAGAAGAGCTTAAAAATATACTTCGGAAAATTATTGTTTTTAAATGTAAATTCGTCGATATAGACAAACAATTCGTATTTCTTTTAATAGATGGCGTTAATGGTAGTTTGTAGGTGATACAAGGTTCACAGTGTCAACTAGTTTGTAATATAAATTCTTTGTATTCCTATTAGGAATGCTAATTCAATAAGAAATTGAGAATCGATTTAAATTACTCAAAAGTTTTAATTACAATATTTTTAAGGTACACAATCGTGTATTCTGTTTACCATCGTAAATGAAATACGGACGCTTAACATTAAGAATGTTTTTAACGATGTAAAGCCGAATAAGCTTTTAACTTAGAGCTGTACAGCACAGAATCGGGTTTTATATTCAAGTAATATCTCAAGTACGTCCTTAAGAATTCACAGTAAGACAGATTTCGTTTGAAATTCAATGTACTCGTATGTTTACAATGCCTGTGCGAGCTGTACAGCGTTACGTTTGAGTTCCCAACTTTCCAGATTCATTTGAATAAAATACACGATGAAATTGCTAAAGTATTTTACTGGACTGGAATTTAGACGTAGTGTATGTGTCTCCGGGAAGTACAGTCAGCCTCAGAAGTAGCTTAACACGAACCATTGCCATCTATTAGGTAACAGTAATAGTCACTAACCCATAACCGTACTCTTGCTGTGGCATAGTACTAACATTTTAAGTTACTTCAAAAGCCGATCGATTAGATAATTGTTATAGCCGGTAATGCAAAAATTATTTGAAATTGATTAGTGGAGCAATAGGGTATTCCCACTTGACTCTTTAAACAGAAGAATTTTGTCAGGTTTTTTGTGCAGGGTAAGTATAGTAAACCCGCTAGTTTAATGGTCGGTATGTATGGCTCATTCAATCATTAGATATTAGTATACTCATTAACACACCACCGCTTTATGAAGTCTGATGCCTTTTCAAGGCTTCAAGATCTTTGAAGTTCACATAATCATATGCCTGGAAAGTGATCAAAGACAAGTTTTTCCGCAGTTGCTAAAACTCACTTTCGATTCTAAAACTGTTCACTATTTACTCTGACAACTTAAAAAAGAGATTTAATTACTAAAAAGCTAAAATTGTACATAATTATTTCTCACCAACCACTTCTTATCCACATCTTTAATATCATGTTGTCATTGTTTAGATTGTAACATACCATGTTTGTAAATAGAAAAAGTTAAAAAAAAACATCTGTCGTTGCTACACTAGAGCTCGTATTATTTACATTTAGTGACGGAATAATATCAAAGTACAATGATAGTTAATACCAAAACGTTTCTTTCGTGTCTAATTCTAAATCTAATTAAATGAAAAGTAGATGATCTTACAGAAGGAATGCAGAAAAATATATTAATTTGTGATGAAGTTTTCATGACAGATTTTAAATGAAAATACTGGAACGGAAACGGAAAATATCCTTATTTTAAAATTAGAAATCATATTTAAGCTCTTAGGTATTAATTGAATCTGAGCTAGAGTATCTTATTGTACTTTAGAAAGCTTACCTTAACCTAAAAATACAAAAGTTTTAATATAAAATAGGAAGGACATAATATTTAAAAATATACGCGAGCAATCGTTTGAACGTGTATTAAATGTTTTGATAAAGTAAATAGTACAGCAGTTTCTATAGACTCTTTGCTGTACGCCCAGACACGTTTTTCAACATTTCATTAATCTCAATTCTGTAACAACATAAATAACAAAACGTGACAAGGAATATATAAGTATTTCAGCTAATTTTAGTCGAAATTAAATGTTGGAATTCAAGTTCAACGAGAAATATAACTCAAATATTTTTTTTTGTTCGTTACTGCCCAATTAGCGTCAACCGACCAGATTGAATAAGCGATTTCTATTAGTTATTCCCAAAAACCTTAATCACAGTGATTTCTTCGTAATTTCTTCCTATCGACAACGGAGCCAACGCAAAATAAGAAATAACAAGAAACGTTGCGTAGCGCCATTTCGCCACGAATTCACAATTTTTTTTCACTTAAGTTAAAAATTAAGCGACGAAGCGACTTAATGAGTTCCCGCGGCCTCAGACCACTTGCTCTCTCATCTAAGACATTCAGGGGTTTTTAGACAACACGACTTTAATAGTATCATCGACCTAAGTACGATGACGCTACGATCAGCGTACAGGTAGCACAATGTGATCACTAGGTGATAGTGTAGGTAGGTGGGAAGGTAAGTACTATTTCTAGGTTTCGGTATAAATGCAAGTGAGCACCTAATTCCCAGAATATAAAAGTACTTGCCACGTTAAATGATTTCTTTAAATTTGACTTTAATATTTGATTTCATTTGGTGAGGTATAAGTTTGTCTGGCATTCTACACCGAATCAATAAAAACGCTTAAAAGAATGGTTCTACTTCAACAGATCTGTCAAATAACAATGTCAATCGCTCATGAATAAAATTAATGTTAATACTATATTATCATTTTGATATACAATATATATAATATATAAAATACTTCGAAAGTACTTACTATTGATCTTGAGTGCTGGTAAACTTCCACTTGGAAGGCCAAACAATCTCCTCTTTTGAATGTTGGTGACACTCTTTTTCTATTCAAAGCGTTATCATTCTATTTATACAATATCAAAAAGGTGATTTACTACTAAAAAATAAGTATTAAATAATTAAAATATGATTTAATTCTAGGAAAAAGTCCCTTTTTGCGAATTTTACTTTTTTGTATTTAGTCTAATTTAAAGTAAATATTTTGGGTCGGATCGTGTAATTATCTCAAAGGACAATATCGTGGTGTGTAAATGCTATCAGATTTAAAAATAGAACGGCAACGATATAATTCAGGTTCGGCATGATTTTTTCCATCTTCATATTTCATCTTATATGTCTAGAGCAAGATATAAAGAAGAAAACCGCTAGATAATCTGATTAACATAAAATTATGTAACATACTTAAGATATTATTTGAAATGTGAAACCGTATTTTAATCATTTTCGTAAAGAAGAAACCTTTTTCCTGTTATTCGTTTGTTTGTTTTAGAATAGATGTAAAACGGTCAGGTCTATTTAATTTGAGTGTAACACAATTTAAATGGATTTTTGAAGTGTTGAGAAACAATATGATGATAGACTTCAAGATGTTAGATCGATGAGGTAATCTCAATGGGAGCGATGGCATTTTTGTTATGTCAAACCGAGTTCCCCGGGAGTATATCGCAGCTGAACAAAATGAGGCTATTGATTTTGATTATTATTTCTTTCCACGCTATGTAGTTATTGTTGCATTCACTTGCAAAGCCTTGTTAGTTCGTATTAGTACGGTACAATAAGGTACCCTCGTGTTCAAGTATTCACGCCGTGCGAAGTATTCCAATTAACACAGTGGCGCCTCTAGCGGGGAGACGATGAACCTAGTGATTAATGACACCAAAGTTCATTTCCCCAGCCAGTTTAGCGCTTGCGGACTTTTCTTGTGTTTTTGGTTTTACGCATAATTTAAGTTATTTTAATTATAGCCCATGCGTGGCGTTAAACTGTCTTTACGATGTAAACGTATTTGGAATATCAAGTAATGTTTTATAACCTATGGGTTTCACTACTAACTTCACACAAACAAAATGCAACGTGCGTAGGAATTAATCATGAGAAAAATGATACTATTTGAGAAATCACTGTTATATAATGTACAGCTGTAGGTCCTCTAATATATATATAGCGATATAATATACAAAGGAATATGTGACTCCAAAAATGAATATGAAAAAAATAAAATTTCGTTCTCACATAAAAATATGACATTTAGGTTGAGACTGCTTTGTTAGCAATTCAAGATACCTGTGACAAGCAGTCCCGCTCTTTCATAGCACTTACATAGGTAATGAACAAGGAATACGAATGTGTTCGTTGTTGTATATACGTACATACATAAATACACGTAAACAAAAGTAAAACTACTTTTTATTGGTATTCAAGACAATAATCATATTACTTGATACATATATTATCCCGTCTATACAAACTAGTTAACGTAATAATCAAAACAATAGGGATTCAGTATCATCATATGTGAATGCCTCCAATCGGTTAAAATATTTTTACATTCTCGATAAGTTTTAAGATGAATATATAGTTTCTTATTTATTTTACACACCAATTAAACATTATTTTAATGAAAATTGATTAATTGCAAGTGAACCAATTGTTATCAGAGATATTAATATAAAAGAAAGTATTTTTGAGCGCTCTATTTGATTATGAAAATAAAGCAACTTTAACCATGGCTCTTTCAGGATGGGTCATTAAAAATTTGTAATCTCGAGACCAAGCTTTCTTCCCAAGGTCGTAATAAATGTAAACTTGGACATAGCGAAAAGATTTCAGCAAGTAAAATTAAATCATTTTAAAAATAAATAAGCGTGTTGAAATATCTTTACCAGTAACTTGCGATACTTGTCGTTTAAAATGTAGTATAAAAATAGGGAGTGAATTTTCAGCTTTCTGTTACGCACCAAAAAGGCAGTTCCTTGAAATATCTTTTTGTAGGATTTAACAACTGTTCCATTTTAAATTCAATCAAAAAGCTATTGTTAAAAATATTTGAATACGCTCAGCCCTTTGCAATATCGCTAACAATTGTTGAATTGCTAAACAAGCGTTTTTGTTCTTGATAAACAAATACAATACAAATGAAAATGAAATGAACCAACAAAAATATCACAAAATTGTATTTTTACGTGAAAGATTTATTTGAAATTATGAACATTTTGAAAGGTTGATTAATAGGCTTTTGTTATGAATTGTGAATTTTTCGTCCGACTTTTCCCTGCAATATAAAATAATATTTGCAAATGTTTTTTCTATCAAATATATAATACATATACACATAATATTAAAACACGTAGAAATGATAGATAAGTACCTAATATCTAAGAACTAAATTTCCTGTTTGTTCTTTCAATTTGATTTCAAAATTTCAAATCGAAAAAGTTTAAACATTTTTTAAATAAAATTTTAAATACTACATACATAAATATGAACACATAACTTTTTTTATCGTTTATTGTATATAGCGTCAACACGTATTATAAATTAACTTTTAATACACATATTAATTCAGTGGTTTGTTATATAATATTCTCGGTCTTTTCTAAGTAAGTTTAAAAATACACTAGCCTATGGACAGATCAGTAGTAACCTCTTTTGTAGAGTCAACTTGGTAAGTAACCTTTTTTATTGGACATAAAACATTTAAGCCTACGTATACTAAAATAAAATTCACTGTAGTATAATAGTAAAATATTTCTTCCGTCGTCTATAACAATCAATTACCTTTTGTGTTTATTATTGGATATAAATCGTATAGAGCGTAAAGCTTGGATTAAATCAATTCTGATTTTAGCAAGGTGGTAGATGTCTACGATAAGATACCGCTTTATATTTATAAGGATTACTTTCATAGTTGCCAGTTATTTGTTTTATGCATTAATTGTGACTATAACTATTATGACAATATAACACGACCAAGTTTACGAGCCTGGAGTGGCTGTGGGCAGAGCACATTGTAAGAAAGACTGACGGCTGTTGGGGCAGGAAGGTCCTTTAGATTCAACGTTGGTAGGCCTCCCACAAAGGGGACTGATCCGGTAAAGGTCTGTAAACGTAGGTCTGGACTGATAGAGCACACAATATCAGAGCTGACACTCAAATTTAAAAACAAAGTATATTTAAAAATAGACCATTAACAATAGCATTGTATAAATGCGTGATATCCAGCCTGTTTTTAACACCTATGTTAAGCATATATACATAATAAATTATAATTTAATAATTCAAGAATTGTAATTTTATAGCTATTCACTAATAATATATTGTAATTATTCAATATGGTGGTTTACGAGGCGTTAAATTTTACATATTCAACGCTATCAAGCCAAGATTGTGGTCGCCAGATGGTCTTAGAAAAAGTCCTCCAACAAAATCAAGCAGAAAATTTCCCCATGGGACTTGAACTCCGGACCTCCAGCACGCGTAGCACATGACACTGGAAAAACATTTTGTCTACACTGTTAAGTAATTTTTCTCGAGTTTAACCTTCACCTCCCTTACAATGACCAGAGAAAAGTGACGTTTCAGTATAGACGAAATCTTCTCGAGTTCCTTCTGCTATGCATGCAGATCTAGAGTAGGATGATTTACCCATAACACCACAGCGGTTAATAAAAAAAATTTTGTCAGTATGATTATACGTCAAATTTTAAGCCTATCAGTGTATTATAGTCAGACAATTTCATTGGGTAAATATTTAAACATTTTATTGACATTACGCTACAAGTTCCAACTCTACATTTTTATCATTAATCTAAATTCATAAGCCAGTCTATTCAATACAAAAACTCAAAGTGACAATAAACGTTTATATACCCGCAAAACCATTTATACTAACAACTAAGCGTTCGTTATTACTTCCTCGATGTCTTTCCACTTCCTTACCTTGGAAAATATCAACTATCAGCAAACTACTTCAAAATGAGTCTCCCCATAAAATACAAAGTACACTGACATTGTACGCCGCGAATTATCTTTTGGTAAGAATTTTTAGAGCATTCTTTGCTGTTGTTCACGATAATGAACTGAAAGATGGATGGCTGTAATTTATTTGTGTTTCTAAGAGAAAATGAGATAGGAAAGTCAAAGATTTAATTTTGTAATGAACTTGAAATAGCAGTTGTGTAGCTTTTGTGACCTTCATTTGTTTTAAGTAAAAAAAGAGTAATTAAGTTTCTTTTACAATGTTTTTATTTATGTAGATTCTCTATATAATCCGTGGATATACCAAAAAACAACCAAACTCCATTGTAGTAGTGTTTCAAAACAAATTTCACACGAAGCCTCGTTTGAACTACAATTTCCAAGCTAATGTGTTATTATTTTTGGGCTGTGGTCATTAACTATAACTATGGACTAGCATAGAATCAATTAGCCTGATGCTACATACCCCTAGGGCAATATTTGATGCTGCATACTAATTATTTTGGTCAGTATGGAATAAGAAGTACTAGACGTGGCATATGACAAAAAAAAGCGGTAATACCACAGTCGTGGACCTTAATTCAGTACTCATTTAAGTTTCAAAATCACAGAGCAAATTATATCGTAAGAATTTTTATATTGACTTCGTTAAAGGCCACAGTTTAAAAGAAACAACTTTCAACCTTATTACATTTAAAGTGTTCTATGGAAATTTCAAGAAATAATATCTTCAGATAAAGTTTTTGACTGAAGATATATTTAGTTATTGATATTTTTCTTAAGATTACGTTTCATTCGTTCAAAGTTGAGTGGACTATATTTGTTGTATATAAATAAGTTACACAGAATAATCCAGTGGTATCTATATAACAAATTAGACGATTTTATCTACTTAATTACGTGATATTTTCTTTAGTATTTACCCTATTATTTAAATCACCCCTGAATTATACCTTACAAAATATTATAAAAAATCAAAAAGGTCAAGAAGCCGGTTTTGTGTTTTAGCGAGACTAACAAATAAGTATATATTTTTATATTATATAAACATAAATTATAAGATTATTACTTAATTTTAATAAACATTTTGTATAATCTGGTTTGTTGTTAAAATATCCACTTGTTAGCTAGCATTTTTGGATTTCTAAACTATTTTGTTCTTTACTCGTCATCGATAGTTATATGTAAAGTATTACCTATTCAAGGTTACAGCATGAATGTAGTGACTATTTGTAATATAAAGAGAAAATAATAAATAGATTTCTTAACTTTATATTTTTTAAATTTCTTTATTCTAAACTAACATCGGTATAATATTAATAGTTTAGTTTTAAAATACTCATACGTGTTAACACTCTGATAATTAGTATCCACATTCAAAACAGACTGTTTTATACGGGAATAAAATGAACATGCTTGCAATAGCGGTCCATTCCATTACCTCTTTATCATTGGGCTTTCGTAATTAGGCGTCGCACGGCGTCTGAGTAATATTACGTATAGTAATAATACGTAAGTCATATTAATACTAGCCACCCTCGCTCCGCCTAACGCTCTACGTGTACAGCATGTAAGGCACTAGACATAAAATTGGGTAAGTTCTTGAATATGAAAATGTTACGCGCGGTTAATTAAATATGCAGTTTTGGGGTTCCGTAAACGAAATTAGGTAAATGCTACCCTCAAATGTGTTGGAAAGTTGGATGCCGTCCTTATAAAGTTAAAAATATGGCAATGAGCATGAAACAGATTTATATGACTTTACATTGCTACTGTACCATGTGATATTGATGATGATGTCTTTTTGATGCAGCCATGGATGGCGTGTAAACAGCTTGAGGAGGTATGATGTAGTAAGAACGGTCTTGTTTAGATTACCAAAACATCGCAAGTCTAATAGTATGTAGATTTTGAAGATGAAGCGAAAACGGAATACCTCTCTCTGTTCGCAATACACTTCCAAAAGAAAATATCAAAGGAATGTTACTTGACTCTAATTTTCTCTACGGTGAAGATGTAAATGCGTAAATTCAAGTAGAAAATACTTCAATACAAAACATACCTTTTTTAAATAGGAGATTGAATTCTCTTGCATCGGGTAGCATTAATATTTCTAGTATGGCCCTAGTCAAATCACCATAGAGTTTCATACTTACATACATACATACCACATACCACTAAGATCATATCCTGATCGTTTGACATAGAAAAATTAAGTATTACGTCGAGAGCAATGTAAATATTCACGAAAGTGAAATAATTTTATCAATATTTTTCATCCGTCATCTATTGCAATAAATTTTACTTTATATACTCGTTTTGCTGGTATCAAAGGCGATGGACAACTTTGTAATAAGGTGATTTAAACTTAGTTACAGAACCCAGAACTCCGTAGCCTGTTTTCGTTACAAGCTAGATAGTAATTACAAGATAACTAACTAAATGCCTGAAGTTATTCCAGCAATTTTATTTTCTTTCATAATTATGGCGAACGAGAAAACTTCACTTCTAAATGTTGCATTTTATATTGCAATTTAAATAACAGAAAAGCTCAGTTGTATGTAATGATAAGGTTAGTTGCACTGTTTTAAGTATTAAAATTAAGTTGGAAAGAATTTTATGGGATTAAATACTATATCAACAAGTTAACAGCCTTACTCCGCCTATAAATATGTCTAACTAGAGAAGAAAAGTATATTAACTTAATTAAAAAAAAAGTGTCTTCTATAACTCAAACAATGTAATTTTTATTTAATTATATTTATAAAATTAATTATAACAATGATTAAGAATAAACATATATCTATTTTAATATCCTATTTATTCTTATATTTCCTATATGCAGTATTACGTCTGTGTGATGCGTTAGATTAGCGCAGCAAGTTTGTTCTTTATTTAAAATCATACTTTGACTTATATTCTGAATTCGTAATAGTTCAAACTACAAAAATATCTTGATATTTATTGTGCATAAATAAAACACACAATCTCAGTCTTCCACAAAGTCGTATTCTTAGCATTACAGTAAATATTCTTTTCAAATTTATTATCTTCAACTGCGGCTGGAATATTAAAAAATATTTCAGGTCACGTTGTCATTTTCTTACAAACTAATATCCTGTTCCGTTAACAAAAAGAAACACCAATGTAGTGTTACGTTGTGCAAATGCCAGTACGATATGATTTTCTTAGCTATTTGTGGAGTTATTTGCTACACTACGTTAGTAATAAATGAGGGAAATCTGTAAAAAGACATGCATTGTAGGATACTTTGTTTACTGCGGGCCAAGAAAATTTATCGAATATCATTACAACACTTACTGACAGAAACATTTTTAGTATCGTAATGTGAAAATCGAAGTTAAGATTTTTCACTGGCACATAAATCTATCATATATTATGTGGCAATAAAAGTGGTTTATTTTTATTAAAATTTTAAAAATAGTTCATTTTTGTAGGCAGTCTTTCAAAATTAGCCCCAAAACGTATGGAAAATGGATGATGTTCTTATTCTGATTTTGCGTTATTACTCACTTTAAACAACCAAATGCACCTGGATAAGATAAGGATCTTCGAAGCTCCATCCAATATAAGAAGATAATTTGTATACTGAGAAGTATACAGATCTTTTGATATCATTCTAATTGAATTCCAATGAAACAATGTGAGTAACAGAACGGCAATTCTTAACAAGTATAGTTCAACAATATATAAAAAATACGTATAGCCTATATAATGTTAATCAGCTGATAGTGGGGTGAGATTGATCACGCTCTACCCTTCTAGATTGAAAATTAAAAACTAAAAAATTGTTTTTATTCAAATAAAAATCCGAATAAAAGTGATGAGAGAGGTCTATCAAAATACAAATTGCTACACTTTATGAACTGTATGAAAAGTAGTTTGCCACGCTAACAATTGTCGAGATTAATCTCCCACCAATCTGACTTGTTTATTTGACGCATTAATACCTCGCTAAAAATTGAATGCGGATTTTGTATGGAAATTTTTGTTTACATGTCGTGCCTGTGAAAAATGTCGATTTGGAAGGCGTTTAATTTATAATATTTCAAATTGAAATATATTGTTCCAGTTCAACCAAGTAGTTTGTATAGAATTTATTTAATTATGAAAATATGGTAAGGTTACAAATGTATACTAAAAAAATTATGGTCAAATTTTCAATTCATCGTAAAATTGACTTTGTTTTCGTAATCAAAACGTAATCAGACTGTTGTTCTTGACTCATTCTCTATTGCTTCGATTGGATGCTTGTTGATGCTTCGCTTAAAGTCCTCATGAGTTTCTCCAAGGTAGGAAATCCTGTGCCCAACAGAGGGATATTTAAAGGCTGTTGAAGAACGTTATGAGAAAAATGTAACGTAGGAAGTGAATATAATCTTTACTAATTATTGAAAAATGGCTTGGACGATAGTAACTAACGTTTATTTGTTGGATTTGTAGAATAGTTACGTATATATAAGAAAAAATCACCATCAAAATAATATACATTTTATTCAATTTTTTAGTCGAGCTCAGACAACTACGAAGTTCGCGGGTTCAGCTTTTATTAAATAATCGTAAAAATGTCTAAAGATATTTTAAGAATTAAATTATGATCGAATTAAAGTGCTTCAAGGAGGTCGTTGAACTTTGACCTCTGTCGTTTTCAGAGTATAAATTATTATTGCTCAAATAAACCATTGATAGGACTTATAATTATTTATTGTATCACAAATCTAATGTTACTGATAAATCCATTTTGCTTAAAATAACATGATATAATGAAAAATTTATATAAAAAACTTGTCGACAATTTTACGCATTAATTTTATCCGTTAATTTTCATAAGTAATATTGCTTTTATCGTTTGCTTTATCTTAGCAGAGTTTCAAACCAAAAATATATAAAGGAGTAAAATTATACACCCTCTAAGCAAAGCCTTCTTGGAAATTGAGCAAACAAAGTATCGCGCGTAGTCTACGAGCTACGTCGTAGAAATTGCTACGGTGCTACGAACGTGCTACGACGCTAATGTTTGAGATGGTAATACGTAATCTTGGTCATAAGAATGAGTAATATGAAAATGTTACTTGTTATGCCTCTGCCTTTTTTTGTGATTTGATCTTAAGGCTTACTAAGACTACATACTAAGCTTTTTGTTTTCTGAAAAAGCTGGTCTAGAAAAAAGATTTTAAGGCCTGAAAAAATAATTTTTAAGATATAATTTTTTTATACAAAGTATTATTATTTTATCTGTTATTGTAAGGTTGAAATAAATATTGTACTATTATAAAATTTATATCGAAGCACTTATTATAACGTATTTTTGTTCTTTTTATTTATAATTCACGTTGTCTACTCCAAAGTGAATACTTCTTGTAATTTTAAACGTCCATCCGCTCGCTTAAATTTCAGTCGAACGAATAGTCGTGAAGGAAGGTTTTTCTCCCCAATTTTAGCTGGCAGTGGCTCTATAATCCCGCTTTTTCAATTCCTACAATTTCCAGTAACTTTTAACCATGAACTTTTCACTGGAAATTCTATACCGAATATAGTTGGGCTGTGGAAAAATAAAATATGCAACGGTTCTATTTGTTTCACAAGTTCGTCTAGATGCCTATTATGTATAGTTTTAACTTTAAGAGGGATTTAAAAGATTTTTAAAATCCAAAATCCAAAAAATTTTGCATTCACACGTTTGGCAAAGGCTTTCCTTAATAAAAGGAACATGTAATAAGTTTGTGTCATAACGTCATTATACCCAAAATTAAATGATAATTTTTGGCTGACCCATACGGTATCAACCATGGTGAAAGTTGTTTTGTTTCATAATCGAACCACTTCAACAGCGTGCTTCGCAATTGGAGATAATTTTAATGAACAAAGGTAAATTGTAAAGTTTCTTTATTGTCAGGGTTCGAAATTCGAATAA
The DNA here is from genome assembly GCA_943193645.1 of Acentria ephemerella. Taxonomy (NCBI): domain Eukaryota; kingdom Metazoa; phylum Arthropoda; class Insecta; order Lepidoptera; family Crambidae; genus Acentria; species Acentria ephemerella. The sequence continues at coordinate 2,440,647 of OW971894.1, forward strand.
CAAATAATCAGGTTACGAATCAGACTCGCGTTTATAAGTCGCAGTTACTGTTTAGGAGGAAACAAACAAAAAATAGCTGTCCTTTTTCAACTTTTAATTTTACCGTTTCACTCCACGCTCCACTTTTGATTTTTATTGGAAAAACACTTTGAAAACCGAAACTCAAAATAAATAACGTGCTGCGATGTACGTTTGATGTCGTCTGTTGTTTGAAAGTGTTCGCATAGTGCATTTATTAAAAATTTAAACCTTCGTAGAATTCATTTTCAAGTTAAGTTTCAGTGCAAAATTCAGGAAAATGTGTGTGATATAAAATCTATATAAGTTCCTCAATTATGCTCTCCAAAGAAAAATTGTGGGAAAATTATTATAACAAAATTTTCTTAAAACAATCAAAGTCAATCTGTGATATCATCCATCTAATGACGAGTGTGTGTTTTTAATCGTGACAGTTATCTTGACAACACGAATGGTCATTGGCTTAGAACTATATTTTACGATACTCTATTAGTTGTTGAGGTATGCTCTTGCCTTTACATGATATTATGTTTTTCTTTTATTATTTTGATCATTGTGTTGTCTATGAAAACGTAGAAATGACGAAAACTTTGGTTAAAATGACTATGAATCCTAAATGTGCATTAATCACTTACTTTGTGACACTTATATTTATATAGAATATCTGTTCTTTTTATTGCAGTCCCTTTTAATAGCAAAAGCGGCTATCACGATATATCTTCATTGCTCTCAAGGTGGTTTTACGAGCGGTGTTAACAACTCTAGCTATTTCATCCAGTACGGTCAGGATAATGGACTCCGACATAGAAAATTCACATTAATTTCGGACAGAAAGGTACTGCTCAGGCGTAATTTACTATTTTAACAGCTTTTCAAAGTTTAGTTGATAGTTTTAAAGCATTACATTAATAGAAGTATTAAACTTTATCTACGTAATGGATTTGAATTTAGCATAATGTTTGTTGAAAGAAGAATATTATTATATACAGAATGTGAAATGGAAACGTTAATATTTGTTTAGGTTAGTACATGGTGCATAGAAAAAAGGCCTCTATCGGTCTTTTATTGAAACACCACTCAAACATTAATTAAGTTAAAAATAATGTAAGCTTGATAAAACATCACACGCGAAAAGAAAAATAAAAAGGAAAAAAACCCAGCGCTTTTTTGTGCGTTCGTATAGAGCGTTCCAAGGAGGTCCAAACAAATTTAAAGAATTTAAATTATTCGAAATATATTTCTAAGATAACTGAAAAATTTAAATAAGGCTTCAAAATTAAGAATGTTGGGCGACTCATTTTGTTTTTCTTATCGTACTCTGTCAAATGGGTTGGCCCGTAAAATGAGGTCAGTTTAAATTTTCGTATGCTGTTGGGCTGGATTGTGCTTGCTTTTAATCCATCCAATAGCATTTTGGAGGGCTTAAGCTCGTCACTCAAGAATTCACTAAATTACACAGTTAAAAGCTTTTAAAATCGGGAGATTTCTCTTTCCAGTTTATACAGACAAAAACCTTTCGCAGTTGAAGTTGATGAAGTATATGAAATGTTAGAATGTAAAATGTCTTGATACAATCGCGTTTTCTTAAGGCATGTGATGTCAGTGAGTCCCATGTCTTGTAATTACATTAATTCAAAGTCAAACTTAAAGTATTGTATTCAACTTTCATATATATAATGACACTTATTAAACGCCAATCTAAACCAAGAATACAACAACAAGAAAGCACAAGAAGTATAAGTTAACTGTAGGACCGACTTGGTAGAAAGTGGGTGTTCCCTCCAAGTGGGTCTACGAACATGAAGTTAGAGTGTGTGTGATTGTGAGAGTGTATGCGTGCGTGTGTTTGAAGAACAATCTTCCACTATGCTACTTTATTTCAAATAACTTACGTATTTAAAACTTTCATGACTTCTCGTAATAAGTCACACTGTGAGTAATTTTTCATAGTCCCTCCTATGCTTTCACAGCTTAAATAAGAGAGAGGTATGTGAAAAATTGCCGTCCAAAAATAAACCCTGCCGATTGCTTTATCATAATCAATCATAGCTGAGAGCCTTGTTTCACTGCATTTGAAGCAGGTAAACTGACGGGAGGAAAAATAACCCATTTATTACGAATATTGCGTAAAATAGAACAGTATTGAAGTACTTAAGTTTTTGCAGATGCTTCGCTATGATTATTCTGATAGATAGATTCTGTCTGTTTATTATGATAGATCCGTCAAATTTTAAAGAGTTTAAGTTGAAACTGTCGAGCCAGTTTTTAATTCTCCCGGACTGAATATAGATTTAATAAATTCAATAAAGTAACAATAAATAAACATTTCTGAAACATGTTTGGAAATTTGAGTATTATTTTGGCAACCGTCTTCGAGATTAATTGAAATTGGTATATTCCCCAATATTTCTGTATTAGTGTGCGCGTTTTCAGCCAATAAGAAGCCGTTCCTTCTCCTTCCTTCTCTTCAGGGCATCACTATGATGATGTTAGAGCAGCGTCACCTTGCGCGGCATGGAGTTTTACTGTGATCTAAACCCCAGAGATTACATCGAGATCATTATCAAACCACCTAGCGGAAACTCGGAGTCCTGTACAAGGTGCGTTGGTATTTGACCAGTTATGTCTACTGTACAAAATCCAGATCCGATCTTGCGTAGAATATTGCTCGCAGCTTTGTGATGGCTCCGCTCAATACCGTCTTGATGCTCTGGACAGATTGCATGCGTATTAGTTACGATATAGAGGTAACGAACACCCTAGAGCCTCTGCGATTGCGTCGCGACATACCGTCGCTTAGTGCGTATTATCGTTTGTACCATGAAGAGTGCTTCGAAAAGCTCTTTGACCTTAACTCTGCCTTTCCTTTCCTACTCTGGTCTACGGAGACACTTTTTCATTGTCGTCACGACTTCCTTTACGCACAAAAAGATTTCGTGACTTGTTTCTCTATCGCACAGCCAGAGTGTGGAATATGGGTTCCTTCAAAAGAGTTATGAAAAAGCACATTTTCGACCGGCAAGGTAGAGTTGTCATATACTGCATTAGTAATCTTAATATATGGACTCTTCTACTGCTTACCATCATTTGTTTTCGAGTCATTTTTCTGCTTTTCTATTTCTATTTGATGATATTTGCTAATCTTTCTTCTTAAAATAAGTTACAAAAAATTATTACCTAATGTTGTTTGCGAAAAACAATTTGGTCATTTTCGTACCTGAAACAAATAAGAATATAATTTAGTAAAAGACAAACAGAAAAGTGAGTTAGAAATATTTTATATTCTTCGGTAACAATTGCACATCGAAATCATAACTGTATCACTGTCATACCGATTTTGAACTGACTGATAGTTTGGATTCTTTAAGAGAGACGCTGGATAATAATTACATGATTTGGCCACAATAGACGACATTATGCAACCAGCAGCACATTCTGTATAACAAGCAACCTTATAAAAAGAGGATAAGGTATCTAATTCCTAAGGATTTTGCTTGATCAACAGCTTATCAAACAAGTAATATTAATATATCGGGATCACCAGAAATCAGAAAGGAGTCTTGAGATTTTGTTACCCCAAATGTATTGTTTAAATGTTGACAAACGCACATCATAATCAAGAGATAATTAAAATTTCTCAATACCACTTGAGGTAATTATTTATCGAATATAAAGCATATATAAACATAATTCAAAATGGAGTGTTGAAATAATTACTGCCATTCGTATCCATTTTGAACACAAGGCTGCATTCACACTGCAACGAACTTTATTGCAAAAAGTTATATTTTAGTTTAGTTTTATCCGCACATTATTCAAGATTTTATAAAAATTGGTATCTTCTGTTTAAAAACGCCATATTTTACAAAGTTTGTAAATATTACCACTTTGTCCTCTTTTTAATCCAACAAACTCTTTGAAATGTGAAGCACTTTATGTTCTGTCAGTTTCAATAAAGGACACTATCAAACCGCTACTTTTTAACAAATTCGGTTTGAGATTTTAAGTAAATATGACTAAAACATACTTAACTAAAATCTTCTGCGTATTGAATAAAGAATGTACTTAGGTAGTCATAGTGACCGTTGTAACTAGCTTGTCACATGAAATTACGTTTGTACCGATATTATACATTTTACTTATTAAATTGATTCATCATAAATTGTTCCTTTCCATTCCACATATCCAACAAATGGTTATGGGCCCAGGGCACTCAGGAATACGGAACAATAAAGAGTTAAATGAATATTATATTCGGGAGAGTAATTGAGATTTATCTTCAGGTAAAGTTACAACTTTTTCAGTTAAGTAGTTGATTGCGAAGTGAAAATGAGCTCAAGTATGGCAGTACGTATTGAGCCATTGAGCAAGGAAAACTATGATAGCTGGCGAATCCAGGTTCAGGCTCTTTTAATAAAGAACGATGCTTGGAAGTATGTTAGCGGTAGAAAAGTGAGACCTGAAGATGCTGTAGAGTTAGAGAAGTGGGAAATAGAGGATGAAAAAGCGAAGGCTGACTTGATCTTGTCGATAAGCGGCAGTGAGTTGAGACACGTCAGAGGGTGTACGTCATCACGAGAAGTTTGGCTTAAGCTTGAATCTGTATTTGCTTCTAGAGGACCAGCGAAAAAGGCTACATTGTTAAAGCGTTTAATATTGCACAGGTTGACGGAATCTGGTGATTTACGTGAGCATATATACAATTTTTTTGACACAGCTGACAAACTTGCCGATATGAGTATAAACATTCATGAGGATTTGCTGTCTATTATGCTTCTGTATAGTCTTCCAGAGAGTTTTGATAATTTTCGATGTGCAATAGAATCAAGGGATGAGTTACCCAAACCAGAAGTCTTGAAGATTAAAATCTTGGAAGAACATGAGTCAAGGTCGGACACCAGTAGAGTACAAGAAGGCGTAATGTATACGTATCGGAAAAATAACTTTGGACGAAAGACAAAAAGTACAAGTGAGATCGGTTCAAAACCGAGTACGAGTATGACTGGGAAAGAAAAGTTCAAATTTAAGTGTTTTAAGTGTCACGAATTCGGACATAAAGCTTCAGAATGCCAAAAGAAATTTACCAAAGGGCAATATCGTAGCGCAAATAATGTTGATGAAAAATGTATTATTTCTAATTTTTCAGATAATGAGGTGTCTAATGTTGTGGATATGTATAAAGATACATGGCTACTCGACAGTGGGTGCACGTCTCATTTGTGTAACAACATTAATATGTTTGGTAACACTTTGACAGATTTAAAGGCAAAAATTAATTTGGCAACAAATGTAAGTACGGATATAAAAGGTAAGGGTATCGTTAGATTATCGGCATGTAACGAAAATTCTAATAGAGTACTTCAGTTAAATAATACTTATTACGTACCCGACTTAAGAAGTAATTTAATTTCTGTAGGTAAACTGGCAGATGATGGATATTCTGTAGTTTTTGAGCGTGATCATGCTGATATCATTGATCAGAAAGGTGAAATTAAGCTAAAGGCATATCGGAAGGGTAATTTATATTGTTTGCTAGAAACTGAATCAACGTTTAATTTGAGTAATTCTAATGTCGATATTTATACTTGGCACGAGCGTTTAGGACATTTAAATGGCGCAGATACCATGAGACTTTTAAGTAAGGTGGGTGCTAAGGGTAATTTAGATGAGATACCAAAATTATCGAACTGTGACATTTGTGCTAGAGGAAAATTTTGTGCTTTACCATTTCTTTCATCCAGTGGTCCATGTAGTGATAAGTTAAAAATAATTTATTCCGATAATGTAGGTCCCATGAAATGTGAATCTAGAGGACGCGCTAAATATTTTATAACTTTCATCGACGATTGTACGAGGTGGTGCGAGGTTTACTTTCTTAGTTCTAAGGATAAAGCTTTGGAGGCTTTCACACGTTACAAAAGAAAGGTTGAAAATCTTATGGGAACAAAGATTAAGTATTTTCAATCTGACAACGGTGGTGAGTACTGTAACAAAGAATTTGACAATTTCTTGAGACATGAAGGCATATCTAGAAGATTGACAGTTCCTAGGACTCCACAGCAAAATGGAGTAGCAGAGAGAATGAATCGAACCTTGGTGGAAATGGCCAGGTGTATGATGTTGAATTCTGAACTGCCGATGGGGTTTTGGATGGATGCTGTGGAAACGGCATGCTATATCCGGAATCGATGTCCAACTAGAAGTTTAGGTGGCGACATTCCATTTGAACGGTGTTTTGAGAGGCCTGTCAAGATAGATTATCTTCGAAAATTCGGTACTAAGGTGTATATTCTGAATAAAAACCCGATAAAGGATAAATTTGCTGCAAGAGGCATACCTGGAGTTTTTATCGGATATCCCGATTCATCAAAAGGTTACAAAGTATGGATACCTGAACAAAAGAAGGCCGTTGTGGCAAGAGACGTTATGTTCTGTAATGAAAAAGGTACGTGTGATGAAGTTTTGAAGCGAAAATTGACACTTGTAAGTAAAGAGTCAAAAGAAGAGATAAAGGTAAAAGATTTTATAGATATAGAGTTTTTCGAGATACCTAGATTCAATGGAGATTCAGAAGAAAAAAGATCTAGATCACCTTTACAGCAAGAGGTACCAGAGAGTAGTGAGGTTCACCGTGAGAGAGTAGAACAGCCAATTGAAAGAAGAAGTTATACAGGCGATGATCTTGAAGAACAACAGGTCATGTTGAAGAGAGCTCCTGGTCGTCCAAAATTATTGCGATCTGGTGGTAAAGGTCGACCGAAGAAAGTTTATAAAATGAAGCATTTAGAGGTTAGTGAAGAATCTCGAGAAAGCTGTAGTGAATCTTGTATTGATTATTTGGATTTTGCAGGTTCAGCTGAAATATCTCTGAATGACGCTATGCAGAGTAATGAGAAAGCTGAATGGGAAGTTGCAATATTATCAGAAATAAAAAGTTTAATATCAAAAGGAACTTGGGAAATAGTAGAAAAACCGAAAGATAGAAATATCGTTGGCTGTCGTTATGTCTTGACTACAAAGGTGAATGTTGATAAAACAACGAAAAAAAAGGCAAGACTTGTAGCACAGGGTTATAATCAACGTTATGGAGTTGACTATCATAACACCTTCTCCCCTGTGGTTAGATTAGATACAGTGCGATTACTAGCAGCGCTCTCTGTAGAATTGAATATGGTCATACACCAAGTAGACATTAACACAGCGTACTTGAATGGCTATTTAGATGAAGAGATCTATATGAAGGTGCCAGAACGTTTATCAGAGTGGTTGAATATGTTGATAAAGTGTGAAAAAGAAGATGCTTCTATTGTGAAGCGGGCTAGAGAAATGTTGCATAAGTTACAATCAGGCTATGATACATGTCTACTTAAGAAGTCATTATATGGTTTGAAACAAGCAGGTCGACAGTGGAATTTGAGGCTTGATAAGAAACTTAAAGATATGCAGATGCAACAGAGTCAAAATGAAAGTTGTTTATATTTCAAGAAAGAATGTGATAAACACTTATTTGTACTAGTCTACGTCGACGATATATTGATAGCTTCAGATGATAAGAATTTAATTCATACATTTAAAAGGGAATTGTCTAAGGAGTTTGACTTGAAAGACTATGGTGAAGCAAAATATATTCTAGGCATAGATATTTGTCAAAATGACAATGGCATTTGTTTGTCACAACAAACTTATATTAAAGAAATTTTGAAAAAATTCTTTATGGAAAAGTGTAATGATTGCAAGACGCCTATGGAAATTAATTCTGCGAGAATTGATAAAGATACCATCGAAAAGCATGAGGTAAAATGGCCATATCGGGAAATTATCGGGTCATTGATGTACTTAAGCGTTGGTACAAGGCCTGACATAGCAAATTCCGTAGCTAAATTAGCTCAGTATGCTAATTGTCCCGAACCTTGTCATTGGAAGGCGGCAAAGAGGATTTTACGATACCTAAAGGGCTCTATCGAATATGGTCTGTTCTTTAAGAAAACTGTAAAATGTATTGAAGGGTTTTCAGATGCTGACTGGGGGAACTGCCCTATAGATAGGAAATCTTATTCGGGGTATGCTTTTATTTTAGGTGGTGCTTCTATTTCTTGGTTATCGCGAAAACAACGCAGCGTAGCTACGTCTACTTGCGAAGCTGAATACGTAAGCTTGTCCGAAGCCATGAAAGAAGGTATTTATTTAAATAGTTTATTAAATGAAATTGGATTGTCAAAGTACGGTAAAGTTGTCTTACATGCCGATAATCAGGGGGCGATATTTATAGCTCAGGACCCGGTATATCATGCGCGAACAAAGCATATAGATATCAGGTATCATTTCATTAGGGATGTCTTAAAAACTAATAAAGACATTGAACTGAGACATGTACCCACTGGTTCGATGTTGGCAGATGTTTTAACAAAGCCGCTATCCAAAGAGGCACATTGGAAGTGTGCGGAAGGGTTAGGAGTTAAAGCTAAAGCTTGTATATATTAGGTGTATATGTTGGCTAATGTTAAACTAATTAAGGGGCGTATTAGACAACCTAATTAAGGGGCGTATTGAATAAAGAATGTACTTAGGTAGTCATAGTGACCGTTGTAACTAGCTTGTCACATGAAATTACGTTTGTACCGATATTATACATTTTACTTATTAAATTGATTCATCATAAATTGTTCCTTTCCATTCCACATATCCAACACTGCGGAGTACGGACTCACAGTATTTCTAAATAAAAAACTTTTTTCTTTCTACAACCACAGCATAATTCAAAATATTTAAATTTATGAACGGTTATGTGTTTAAGTTGTATCAATTGTTATTATGTACCTAATAAATAATAAAAGCCTTAAATTTTGATAACTAATAAACGTTTTCTTCAACGAATATTTTTTTTATTTGAAAGATGTGAGCGCGTTTTTTAAATATTTAGGTTTTTTTATATAAAAGATTATTGTGTTAATATTTTACAAATTACTGTTAAAGAACTATGCTAAAGAGCCTATATAAAATTATTATTTAATAAAAGCGTAATTTTTATAGTAAAATTATTTAGTAGATAATAATTACTTACAGACTGACACTTGAATAAATGTATTTGGATGTTACTTGTATTGTAAGTAAACTTTTAAAAGAAACGTCAAACGGTTTTACACTATGCCCAGGAATCTGAACCAATTCCTTTGCCATGATGAATCTTTAAAAATTTCTAATTGTCTTAATTTTATTTTACTCTATTTCTCAAGCACACAACGTGTTCGTAGCAGTGTAAACGGAGCCTGAATTAATGACAATTCACCCATTTTAATGACAATTACATTCCTTTCATTACGTCTTCATTTGTTATGTCGAAAATTGAGTTTGTTTCTGTAATTGGTCTATTTATTCTTGACATATTTTCGTTCTCTTGACATTTACTGTAACCGCAATTTATGGCCACTTTGACTTAGCTGCTTTTATACCTAAGATAACCCTCAAGGATTTTTAATTCCTAGTATTGACATTTTTGACGGCCATTTTTGACGGTACATATTTTTATAACGAGTACGAGTCATGGATCTTTATATATTTATTTATTATATTTCTGATATTAATATACACATTTTTATATTTATTTCTCCGCTATCTAGTATCCATTAAACAAGGTTTAGTGATGCTTAATTTTAATACGCATTGTTTGTCCTACAAAAATCTTTTATGTTTAAAAAAACCCTATAAAAAATTCGAAACAGACATCTCTGGTTTCACTCGACTTCCGTTAATGACTAAATTGATCGTTATTGCCTTTAATAAAAGAAATTTAAAATAATGGCAAAAAAAATACAGATTTCGAAACATTATTAACGAAAAAAACGAGTAAAAGCACATTATTTATCTCTATGTGTATATATATATATATATATTATGTGTTTAATTGTAATGGTGTTGGTACACGATTCAGTTCCTTTGTTGGTCATCGTAATTAAGAGGAAAAATACTTATATACAATAGCCGTATTAGGCGTTTCTTTATAGTCTCGTTCGTTTTGATGACTCAATTTAATATGTAAATGAAAAACCTACACCGCCTTCATTAAACTTGACTAGTGACGTTTAAATTTAAATTTATAATATTGAGAAGCACTTCAAGAATATTCTGAAACCGAAAATAGAATTTGGAGGTACCTTAATAATAGTTAATTATAATAATTTCTTTGAAACATAAATGCAGGCATTTATTAAATTAATTTGAAATTTTAATACGAAATGAAAATAAAAATTTAAGGACGGTTTATTTGACACTGAACGGGTCAGACGTTAATAGTTGGTAGGCTTTCCACAAGGTGGACCGATATAGTTAAGGTCACGTTAAGTGACTGGATGCGGGCTGCGCAGACCGACATTTTTTTTTAATTTGATATTTTTATTTAGTTTTGTTTTATATTTTTTTTATATCTGCTGGTAATGATGTTTAATTTAAGCCAGATAATAGGTGTGCAATATTATTTATTATTATATATACGCAAGAATAGATCTTATTGCACTGCTATTCCCTACTTCAACCTTAGTTGCTTTGAAGCAAGATTGAGAGGCAGCTAATATGTTAGTTAACTTCGTTCAAAATATTTCAATTTGAACAATACAAAAATTTATTGTATTTTATCGATAATGAAACTTAAATATGAAAACGAACACGTTCCAAAAATTGTGGCGGATAATTAATAATAATGACCTAAAGCATGTCCGGCAAATATTTGTATGATGACTATTTGAACTATACATTTTTTTGTGTAAATTTCGGTATAGCATGTTTCAATTTACGTTTTAAAATTATTTAAAACATAAATTCATAATTATGATTAATTATTATAGATAATACGCGAAGTGACAGATATTTATTATCATTAATAAAACTTTCAAAACGGTATGCGCTTACGCAGAATAACAAGCGGTCTAAATATTAGTAATAAAAGTAGCCCAAAACGAAGGAAAAAGTCACTACTTTTGAACTATTTCAACTATAATGTCATTCATTATTTGATTAGATACCACAAGAAACGAACTTGTTACTAAAAACTATCTTAATCTCGCATTCGGACCCTGCCACTGGACAAAGAGTTTGGCATTGACAAGGTCGCCGGAAAGCGAAAGTAACCATATCGAGGTCGCCGCGAGAAAGCGACTTTAAGGTTAGTAGCACAAGGTCGCTTAATGCAAGAACGTGGGCCGATTACGAAGACGACATCAGATGGTGATTGGGAACATTTTATTCGACATGTTAAACATGTGTTTAAAAACCATTTATAATAATTTTTGTTCAGGATTCATTTCTAAGGGCTGAGTAGTAATTAACACGAATGTTAATTATGTGGTAGTGAAACAGATGTTATTTTAATTACATTTTCAGTGTAGGTAATGTACTGAAAAATTAACAATGGAATCTGTGGCCGAGCCATTATTATCTTTATATAATTATGTATTTTTATAATTATGTTGTTTCTCTTATTTACTTTTTCTTGCCATATTGCTGTCTTCTTTTTACATAGTCTGTTTGTAAAATAAACCCATTTTTACTTTTATCGTTCGCTCGCCTTTTCATTATTTAGGAGATACTCACAGTCCACTAGTTCTTCGCTTCGGAATCCTTACAAGCAGTTCGTATATGAACGACGCCAAAGAAAAAACTAATCAGGAAAAACTCAAACAAACTCTTTCCCAACTCAAAAATACAAGCTAGATTTGTAATGGATATTAAAATTTGAATTTGGAATGCTAAGCCAAAGAGGAGATATTTTAGATAAAAGTAGCCAGTACGACAAGATGCCAATTTCATATGTCAGGACCTAATATTTACATACAATACGTGAGACAATACGTGACGCAAGAGGTCATATAAACTTATGGGGCGTCTGGTAGTAAGCGAATCAAGTTGCTTATATTTGTAACACCATGTTGTCGGCATTAAAAAATATTTTATATTAACATAATCTTCTCGTATAAAATATCCTCTCTGCTCCTGATACAGATTAATTAAAGACAACTTTAATAAAATTGTTCTTTAATATAACATTTCATTAATCAGAAACCTCCTTCAAAATAAGATCAAATCTTATCTGCCAATAAATCTTTGAGTTTGATAAAGTCTTTGTTTTTTTATCAGTCTGCTTGAGAAATTCTTGGAATGTTGCTAGAACGGTTATTAAGTAATTTAGTCAATTTAGATCAGACATTCGTAGAATTCTAGACCTTTTTTTGTGTTAATATTTATGTGATTACCGTTTATATTAATGTGAAATAATTAAACACTGTTTTCTGTGAAATCGATAATATTTAATATTTAAAAATAATGATAATGTATAAAATTATCATTATTTTTAATTGGTTATAAGCAGTTTGCTGGTCGTGTGGTCAGTACACTATTGGGTATGAAAAACAGTAGAGGCAGATTTGTATAATCATTATTTCGCTTGATTTGAGTAACCCATATTTTTTGGAGTACATTAATTGACGGCTTCCTAAAAATCCACATATCCATATAATTACCGGTCTTGTGCAGTCATGTATCAGGCATGGTTATAGTCAAACGTTCAGCTATAATAAATTTTTTTTTATCATTCTTTAAAATTATATAACAGAGATATCGGTAATTTTGTCAAAATGTCCAAACATTTATGTTACCACTTCCTTCTGTATGGCGTCATATGTAAATGTGTTTTGGGTGACTTCTAAGAGAAATATATCAGAAAATATTGATTAAAGCTTTAGTTATAATAATATTTATTCATGATAGAAACACTATTTACTCAAGAAATAATAAAAAATTTTAATTACCCTGCATTTTATAGATTTAAATATCCCATTTTGCTACATAGAACCAAAATTGTGTAAGTGCGAGGTTTATCTATATTGATAAAAGCGAGATTACTTTTTGTATTTTTCAGTAAATATTCTCATACAGCGCAAAATAAAAAGCCAAGTAAAATACTCATCTTACGAAGTCACGACTAAAACTAGTAAGGGTTATTTTGTACCCAAGATAACACGTCTTACACACATTACAGCACATTATCGTATCTAACAACCGCGGGTCGCATCGACCGGGTGCCTAATGCCGCGACGTTTCTATCCCCATTCGTTTTTATGTGATCGTATTTAGCCGGGTTAAACTGTCATCTGTATGTCGCAGGCATCGGTTATGTTTAAATCGTTTATATCGTTTTGGAGCGTATAGCACCCGGTTGACTGCTGTCAAATAAGACGTTACATCTATCTAGATTATTGGCAATATGCATAATGTTGGCCATTCTTGTATTTGTTAGTGATTTCTTTAACAGAAACAAAATAACCCTTAATGTAGTAAATAATTCTGATAACCTTTAGCTTTAGTTAAAACCAACATTATATTCTCTTTTCAAATTGTTGCTTGAGATTTTGATATGGAACGCACATAATAATAAAATTTAAGTTTTTGGATTTTTGTCACGTTTCGTATCAAAGGCAGTTTTTGGAGTTCAAACCGTTAATGTTACCTGTTTATAGTATAATAACAGTAACAAACAAGTATAATATTTTTATTAAGCTAATGACAAGTTGATATTAGGATTTCAAACCACTTGAGGCTCTGGAAAGACCTAACCCTGCGATGTTAGCACGAGTATTTTAAACAATCTATAATTTTAAAACGAAAGCTCTAAAAATCCATGTGTTTGCCTTACCATTTATTTATTATTGTCAGTCACATTGATTACATAAGTATTTAAAGAGTCTACCATAACATTGAACACGTGACACCCTGTAATGGCACTACAAATTTAAGACAGCGACACTTATCTAATAAGCAGACATAAACTTAATTGATCCACGGAGATAATTATTAGTTTTATCTGTAAGGAATTATATAACATGTAATATGCATTTTTAGAAAAATATGTTCAAATAAACACTTAAAACATATCTTCCTAAAAATGCATATTACATTTGTATAATTGCATTACGTTTTGTATGTCTTTTATTTTATTAGGAAAGCTTAAGCTAATTACAAAGATTTTGCATGTAGAAGAATTTATTATTTATTATACATGATTAAAGATGTCTTCTATCCAATGGAAGATTTAATTTATATTTGAAAAGATACATGTTTTTTTTCATAAATATATAAACTTCTATATTTATAAGCAAGTTACGTTAATAATATTTTGTTATATGAAATATATATATGATTCTAATACATCTATTTCTGTTGAACATTGTCTTCTCATAGCATGATAGGAGGCAAAACTGAAGAAGTAAGTTCCACGTCTTACAGACAATTAGGTTTTGTAATGAGCTCCGTACGCGGTATTTACTCAGCTAAAAGACGGAGTTATGCTTTTCAGATTTCTAAATATAAGGGACAGGTGTCAAGTACTATTTTGACAGCTTTAGTATCGATTATCGCAATAAAGATACTTTCACCATCTTGGAATCCAGATTTAATTTTCTTCGGAATTCTTGGAATTTTCTTCGGTTAAAATTAGATGAAGAAATCTCTTTTTGCTAACACATCACTTCCTTGAAGATGCCTGCGATCTTTGTGAATAATATAATTGTACATTGTTAGAGTGGTTAAGTTTTGTAAGTTGGCGCTCCTGTGTTGGAACGTCGGTTCAATGTCCAATATTTTAAAAGGAATAATGTTAGTAAAAGTTCCCAACACTTACGAAAGTCATTCAACTACCTCCGTTTCTTAGACTTTAAAAGTATTATTTCTCAAATGTTTCTTCTTTCGTTGCAAAAGAGCTCAGAAGAGCTCACACTTCTGAGCTTGTTTTTATGCGAATTTAAAGTATAATCCAGTGTCTTATGTTCCTCACCCAAAACTTAGCTCTAACGACTGATAAACTCATATCAAAGTAAGGCTTAGTTAGTAAACTAATAATACCTTGATATCAACAAGGTTGTGACGTTGAGACATAGATAGTCATTCTAATTTGGGTTTTAGTAACTATATATGTTTATTAGAAACGCAATTTCACTGTGAATTTATCTGAGGTAATTAGAAAGAAGGAAAAACATTTATTGAAGGTACACACGCATGAACTTTGGCATTAATAGTTGTAATGGCACTGCAAAAGCCTACTCTATTGCGACTGAATAAAGTGGAAAGGAATTAAGTAGCGTAGGAAACAGAGTGGCTCTCAATGTCTTCTTAAGTTTTGCCACTGTTTTCTAACTACTACTGCTACAAAACAATACAAAATGTATTAAAGAATATGATGCGACGACGTGATTTATACGGTGGATGTCTTTACCAAATATTCCGCTAAAAGGTGTTCTAAATTCAATTTTTTTTTTAAAAAGATTGGTAATCATTTGCTTTCTTAAATTCTCAAAAGTAAACTTTAAACATATCCAAAGAGAACGTACCCTTTTCGAAATATGTCTCTGAACTGTTTTCATCACTGTTCCTCCAATATGTTTGTCTCCATGAAACTGAGCTAAAGATCCGTAATGAGTTTAGAAGTCTGTAATGTCTCCTCGTTATAACTAATGTTAAACTATGGATCTACACGGTTCGGTTAATGAAGTTTACCGCTTGAGATGTTTCGGTAATTACTGACCAAGTATATGTTATTAAGTTAATCGTCGACATTACTTACACCAAAGCTATTTAAGTAACGTTTGTTAGTATCAAGTCTGTGATGAGAATTACTTGCAAATTAAGAAAGCGTTTGTTTTTATTTCATATTAGTTAGAAACATGAATTCATACAGTATGTCATATAATTGTTCTTGATTATGATTTTGAATCTGGTAACAAGATAAAAGTGGATCTTATAGTGTCTATTGTTATTTTGCCTAAAAACACATATACACATACGATAATAGTATAATACCATTATCGTATATGTTAGAGCACATGGTAGGATGCCAATGAAACCGACTTATCTCATTAAGATTCTTTTAAATGGTCCTTTGATTAAAGGAGGCGCTGATTGTAAAGCGTGCTACCAAAACTTAATTAATGATCAAAACCATTTATGAGTCTGAAATAAAAATCCAATAATAATAATCCCTTCATTCTAATTCATTAAAATGAAATTGGCCATCTGTTGCCATGGCAAACAGCTTTTATCAAACCGCTGTCTCGAGCTGATGTAGCAAAGGAATGTGACACCAAGTTTTGCACTGAAACGTATTGTCAACTGCAGGTTTTCCCGCATTCAAGTCGAAAGTTGCGCGAACCATAAGTTTGCTAGTTACATTAAATATAGAACGTGGATGCTGTTACAAGTTTAGAGCGATACCGTCCTTTGGGGGACTTTGGAAATTTTATTGCTTGATATTTTTTAAGATCGTGATATTCAAACGAGTCAATTGTTATAAAAATAATAGAATAATCGAAGCTGGCTGCGCAGAACGTTACGATTAAAAATCGATAGGGGAGGTCTTTGGCCCCTCATAGATTGATATTATAAAGATCATGATGATAACAAATGAAAATAATTGTTACCGAAAGTTCAACAAAATTTGTATATCAGCCGAGAGATGCTCTCTTCAGGGCATAGGCCTACCCCAAGGATCTATAAACTGATTTGTCCTACGCTGCCCGCATCCATCGGCTTCCCGTGACTTTAACTAGATAATCAGTCCATCTTGTGGGAGGCTACCAAAAGAGGGACTTCCCCACAATACGGGTCAAATCAACAGCGCATACTCTTGTTCTTTATCCAGATATAGGGCTCGAATAATGTGACACGTGTGCTCTGTATCTGTAGTAAAATGTAGGGATCTAGCGAGCGTGCTCAATGTATAATAATAACAAAAAAAGACAAAACTTCTTCAACGAGAGTAAGCGTCGTCGTTGTGAGAGTCCTCAGGAATATAGCTTTCTGAATCTGGCAGTTGACCCAACCACCTAATGTACACTTCTTAGATGTTTATCCAGTCTCTAAGTAATCAATCCATGAGTGGATAAGACTAAAAAGGCTTTAGAGCATTGATCCCTTCACCATACAGAATACTATTAGATATTTCTTGACCAAGACTGACATTTATTTACTAATAATCGAAGAAAGAAGTAATATCCTAATCGTTTTGGATTTAGAAGTGCAGCAAATGACTCGACAATATTATGGTAAGCAGTAAAGGGAGTCCTAATGTGCAGATAGCTAGTGTAGTACTCTCCTAGTCACATTCACCTTACTGGTACAAAAACTGTCATTTCGGGTCTCCTTTTGAGAAGCCCATGCTCTGATGGAGGAAAAACGTAAACCGATAAAGAACTCCATACTTTGGGCGACAAAGAAACGAGTCACTTAATCGCTTTGTGCGTGATGATGTGATGAATGCAGTAAATTGACGATTCCATATGCTATGATATGAACATGTGTATTGCGTAGTAGGTAGGGAGAAGTCGGGATAAGGTCAAAAAGCTCTTTAAGGTACATCCGATGGAAGGAGCAAAGCGTTTGGTTGCGTTGAAATTGCAGAGGAATAAAATGTGTACCTATTTAACGAAATGAATTTAAAAAAAAATGATATACTGAACTAATCTTCAACAGTTTCTATTATTATTTAATTTATCTGTACACTAGGCTATGTCCTAGTTGACACTGCATATCTAGAATGCCCCACTAGAGATGTGATGAATATGTATTAAGCTTCGTGTTTCGTCCCGTAGGAGTAAAGCATGTCTGAAGCTCAATTATTTAGCGCAATGTATCGTCCGTTCTGCTGTGACGGTGGACTTGTAGTGACTTCGTGTTTGTTGATGGTAAGTCACACAGGTCAAAAGGAAATTTGGTAATGAAGTAATTTTAAAGAACTTATTTACTGAACATTCACAGAACAGCTTAGCACCTTGCAATAAGATTCATTCTTAAAGTTCACTGTACATAATACATCGAATTTTTCATGCTGATAAAATTCAATTTCGGAAATTTTATTCCGTAGATTTTAGTAGAACTTTATGTAGGATATGATGACAAGCTATCATAATTAACTTGTAATAATTTTCTTATAATAACTTGTAATAATTTGCCTAATTTTAAATTAAATTTTCAATACTTTTTCTATTCAAATTGTTAGTAGAAGACATTGTCATTATTATCATTACCATTTCATCTCAGGATTAAACTGCTGAACACTTCATATATATCCAAAATATCCAAGTTCTCTGCGAACTCTGGTTGAATGTTCCGTCCATGTAGTGCATGCCTGCCATATATTGCTCTATTGGTGTATTGTTGAGGATTTCACCTCAATTCCGTTCTCCAACCTGAGCTGGCCAAGCCAGTGTCTTATATTTTTAACGGCTGTAAAATACTATGAATCTAACTCTTGATCTTAATTAACCTTTCCCTTCCTAGTGAGCGTACACATACGTAGCTGTATCTCATCCCTGGTAACAGACGTTTAAATGAGAACTTCGCAAATTACAAAAATCAAATTTATTCTAAAGGTATTTGTAAAAGAAACATTGAGTTCGAAATTCAAAATTTATTTAATGGAACAAAATAAGCATTCATTAAAAAAAGGTCAAACGATAATGTCTTCATTAGTTTAAAATAAAATTGTGTCGCAGACATTAACGCACCTCCAGAAAAAGAAGACAGCGTCCTACTACTAAAGTTTATACAATTAACAAACAGAAATTGCAAATTATGTTAGTCGCTAGCATAATTGTAAGAGTGAGTGTATTCGAGTAATTCTAGGCTTTATTTTCTATATGTTATATTTAAATAAAGGTAAACAAAAATTGGTCTGATTCAGCCCCATATAAAAACTAGGAGTCAGTTTCCATGATCGCATTTTCGCCTCCATAACGTGGGTTGACTCCCTTTTAATGACAATAATGGTTATACATTCAGGGACCGTGCCCGTTATGTCTATATTCGTCGCATGCTGGCAAACTGTCCCTTCGTTATGCACCTAATAACGATAATATAAAGGATTACATTGGGTAGTTAGTGCGTGTCAAACTGTATCAATAGCATGTAACTACGTGCTAGGGATTCCTATTCGTGATTGTTTAAATATGTAACTACTAACGTTTATGTGGGAAATAACTATGAGTTGTGAGTATTCGACTATAAAATAGAAATATATTTATATGGTAAAAGATAAAGTCACTTTCCGTAACTATACGCTAATATTGTTTTAAACTACGCATCGGATTAAAGTGCGGTTAAACATACAAACGCCCGTTACTCATAAACACATGTTCGTATTCTCCATACAATCATCTAGTCAAAATGCGAACCCCTGGTTTGGTACAATGGTAAAATGACCACTCGACCAAACAACCGTCAAATTCTAATATAAAAAATAATATTTATTGCTTGCGTAATGTGTTGTCTTATTTACAGATTGAGTGAGATTCTCTTTGTATTTTCAGTTCTATGGCCAACGATAACCGCTTATGATCCAAACGCTACACTTGTTTACCAAACTCATAACATAAATATATACTTCCACGACGTATAAGAGAGAAACTTATTTAGTAATATTATGGTACAATTCAGTTCGTCCGGACAAATAACGTAAAATAGTGGGTATAAGGAAAACCAAGCGAGAAATTCGCCCTTGGAAGATAATTAAATGCTACTGGAATATAAATTGTTACAAAAATGTATTTTTTTGTTACAGAAATGGAACAGTGTTGGCAATGAGCTATTGGAACAGAAACAAATGTAGGCGTTGAAGTTTTGCAAGGGTTCAAAGTAATTTAGTGACAATAGACCTAATGGTATCTTCTTACCGCGAAAATGATAATGCAAAAGATCTTCATATGTTCGATTATAAAATGCTTGAAGATTATTGTACGAAAGAACTAAAGATCGATCGAGTCGTTTTAATTAATATTGCAATTATATACTTACCGGCCTGAAAAAGATACCTCAATATTATTTATGGTATATATAATAAGTTTATAATACATTATAAAAAAAATATTGACGCTTGTAGTCGAATCAGTTCGAAGACCTTCAGTGTTGTCTCGAGTAGCCAAAGCTTCAAATTACAATTGCGCGATTCACGAATCGTCGTTTGCAATTTTCACATGGACACTGATTTGAAATCGTGTGATTACAACGTGTGTTCAAATCAAAATTGTGATTACAACGTGACTGTACATCGGCAAGCCTGGCAAGCCAGTGGCAAGGAGTGCAGTGGTAGTAGGAAGCTGTTGGCAGCGTGTAAAAGAAGTCCTCAGAATACATCCCGTTATAAAAGCAATATAGCATGCTAAACAGAATAGAGAAAGTAAAACCTCTTCTTTTGCTTATATGTTCGGTACCGCTTTTTACCTTAGGATCGTCAACAATTCTCAAATGTCATTCTCATCAAAATGTCTAGGCTTATATCTAGTTGCTATAAATTTGAACTATTTATTACATAAAATTCCTGCGGTAATACAGTCATATTCACTTTGTGAGAACGATTTAAAAAATAACGTCACGAACTGGATTGCATATAAATTTTATTGTGAAAATGTAAATTTTCGTGTAATTATTAACGTAAACGTAGAATTCCTTATACGGACTAATCATCAGCGCTATGAAAAAAAATCCTAGAATGCAGAGGAATAAAATATGAAACACAAAGCTATCACGAAATTTGATTGCATTTGAAGCCTTCGATTACGAGTGATAGCAAAAACTGAAAAGGTTTTCCTTACAAAAATTTGGTCCGGAATTTCGTAAAACGTTTATTGGCAGTCTTTTAAAATTAATACTAAAATTATTATTACTAGTGAATTATCGGAAACATATTTAAAAATCTTAGCATCCCATTATCTCCGAAATGCCGTACTAAATATTAATCGGAACCATCTTAATCGATACAGCTATTCGTTTAGCGTTGAGAATCGATTTTGAAGCGATAATCACAGCGTTAACGTTCCGTTTCACGTAGCCAGCGCACTTACGAGTGTTAACGACAACAGATTACGTAGCAGATGTTGTAATATAATAAGGAAAGACTAATGACGTCTGTCTGTAACTGTTGTAGAGATCTTATCAATCGGTTAAGCGAGAATGTTCCTTCATCTATATATAGTTTTACTATCAATAACTGTATCAATTGTATTATCTCTTAAAGCTTTCTACAAAGGAATCTCATACTTCATGGTTTCTCTTTTCGCTTTAACTAGAAATACTTAAATAAATGCTTTTTGTTAGCGTTAATATTGGATGACTATATTGAATCTTTTTTGATGATTCTATAGAATTTTATCTGACACTATAGTCCGAAACATAAAATAATTAATCAAGAAAGTTAAAGAATTACAAATGTATGAATCGAAAACGTAAATTGCGATTACCGAAGTTAAAAGATTCGAAACTGTTAATATAAATGAATTCAATACAATTTTTTTAAAAATTTATCTTTGCATTCTTTTTGACAGTTATACAGCCATACTTATCGTGTACGAGAATGTCGATTGAATATTGAGACTAGACTACAGTTCGTTATTACTCTCCGTGATTGGGTAAACATGGTAAGGCGTAGTTTCCGGTTGTTTGTTTGTTATTGCAAATAGACTGATGATTTAATTAAACTTCCTTGTTAGAACTAGCTTTGTCCCACAGAAATAGACAGTCAACCTAATTTCAGATTAGCCAGATATTTATTCCTTCATTTTTATTAATATTCGAACTGGAATCAAATGCAATAAAGGTAATATCACACACAAGCGTCACAGAGGTAAATCAGACTCACTCAAGAATGAGTCTAATCGATTGGTAAGTATTATTGTCTACTTAGCTAAAGATTCCAGGTTAAATCCCGGTAGTGGCATTTATTTTTATGATGATTATGAACATATGCTGCCGAGTTACAAGTATTTGTCTGTTTACTTTATATAGTATTAAAAACTAGTTCCTTTATAGGAAACAGTTCCTTCATGATGCTTAATTTGCGCGAGATATTTTGGTATTACTTCTAAGTAGACGTTTTCTAAAAACAAGATGTCCAAAATAAATCAAAAATCCCTGAAAAACATGTGATTTTACAGACGAATCATTGCTACCAAAAAACCCGCCATATGCTTTTGGATAAACTTAGCGAAATCCTAATACGATGGTGTTTTCTACAACAGTTTAATATGTGAATACATGTTGGCAAGTTTTAAGAAAGCTACCTCAGTTTCGAAGAAACAATTCGAAACAGGTCATTCACTGGTTGCAACGGAACGTGAGTCGAATATAAAACACGCTGTTAGGGTTGCCATCCAGATAAATTAGTAGATTAATAGCAGTTTAGTATTAATAGCGGTAGAAACGGGTTCTCACTCTTCAAAAATATGTCAAAAACGGTCAAGAGATCTTCGTATCAGCCGAGAGACGTCCACTGCTTTACATAGGCCTCCCCCAAGGATCTTCAAACCGATTGGTCACCAGCACGCCGGTCCACCTTTTGGAAGGCCTACCAATTCATCAAAATTCAAATTTGAAAACTGAAATTGAAAACTCGTATTTACAATATGATAATAGCTCGTATTTTATTCCCCATCGTAGAATCCTTAAGTTTTTGATATCTATCCATTTAAATTCCTGAGGTTAATTGAAATCACTTTATTAATCAAAACTTTGAAGTTGGTATGAATGAGTATCTTGATTTACTGGATATATAAAACTTTGTTTTAAAATGAGGGTTTCGTTTTAAAATATATTCTATTTTTCAGAGAACGCCATAGTCGCTTGCTGCCTCTTTGCTAGAATTTAACACAGTATACTTTTGAAGTAGAACCATTTTTGAGCGGTATCATAAGAGTGACTATATGTATCAGAAGTAACAAACGTTACGATTATGGCGCGTAACATCAGGCAGCTTTATGCTATTTTGTCACCCTACCAAAAAACTCGAGTTATTAATTTGGCATTTTATGTCGATGATATGATGATAATTTGACGTAAAATTTTTACAAAACGAGAAATTTATGTTACTGAGTCTTAGGAATATTAAGGTAAGTAACTGTCTGCCAGTTTCATAGTGGAAATCTTTACGCGAGCATGTAAGTATTATGTTAAAAACATGAAACATAATTACGTTTTCCCGCTCTAAATTGGAGTCGTCAGGCGAAACAGTATTTAGGGTTCTGTGTTTGTAAATGTAAAAACGGTACTATTTATCTATAAAAATGAAAATGAATCGCCGAAATATATACATGCGCATAAATGACTGCTCCAAGTAATTGTATAATTTATTTTTGTTAGTACAAGGTTTCTATAAGAGTTCTTTTTTTAAATCAATAAATAAATCGTACGAAAAAGTTTCAAATACATTTTGCTATCAAAAGTCTGTAAGTGGGACAGAAGACAATGGGGTGTGTAATAAACATTATAAACATAAATCTAAATATATAATAAATATTTATTTGCTGGTTCACTCAATCACAGACTTATCATAGTAAGGGATTTTAAATTTAATTCAAACGATTATTTTCTATTAAATAAACCAGCGAAGCCGGGGCGAGCCGATAATATACCTAATCTTTGACGGATTTTTTGTGGTTACCATAGAATCAATTTTTAATTTTCCAGTTTTGGAAATATGTTCCTTTAAATCGTTTGACTAATTATGTAAATATTTGTAATATAATATATACATCAGCATATCAGCCGACGCCAAGAGAGGTTAGGAACCAAAGGGAAAACGTATTCAGAACAACAGTGTATTTATACCAACACCTGTGACCTTCCTTCATGGGAGAAACACATGAGGAGTTTGCGCCATAGCATCACAACGCCATGTCCAACGGCTTAACCCCTTTCCGAAGCATAGAGAAACTTAACATTAAAAATTACATTCAGAATTTGTTATCGTCCCGAATAACTACGCCAATGACTTCCCCTTGTAAATTTTTGAACCTGCAGTGTCATTAAATAAAGTTTTTACCCAATAAATTTATATGGAACCGCCATGCGAGAGCCTCTCGTTCTTGATCGCCAAAACTCAATGCTACAACTTGCGTTATAATTTGCAAAAATATTAGTGTAAATGTAGTTGCTACTGCAATTTGCAAGCTTTCTCGTCTCTCCCGGTTCATGAATTTTGTTACACAACTAAGTTGTGATTTGACGAGCGACAACTCATAAATCTTTGACTAAAAGCTGTAAGGATTTTATATATGTATAAGTATGTCGCGTCGTTTAATGCTGATTTCCTAATGGTATTTAAGTATTCACATTACGTAATTAAAATCCATGACTAATGTGAGAAATAAAGTACCCATGTATTATGTTGATAATTTGAGGACTGATTGCTTAAAAGTTGTCATGTTTTTTGGTTCCACCCAAAAAAACATAATGATAAAGCCAATGATGAAAGCAAGCCGCTCCTGAATTACCCAATCACAGAGGAATTGGATAACTTATCTTCAAATACTGTAACATAACAATGTTGTTAACACCCTAACGCCAACTAAACCGAATAGTACAATTCTGATCCCAATAGGAATCGAACCCAGGACTTTTAGGTTATAACATTCTGGTCCAAGGAATGGCTACCACAAATTATTCAATCAATGGACTCTCAGAACTTTAAAGAAGAGATAAATTTGTGGGGACTTTTAATAAATATATCTTTAGAATAGTTTTGACAAGAAATTGCTAATTTCAGGAGCATTCTCAAAGCTTTAACATCAATGGTGAACCTAATTCCCATGTAATTTACCTTTTTAGGCGTATAAATAGTGAGATCTATCAAAAACATCTAAATCCAAATCACTTTAATTAATCGAGTAAAAAGTTTAATAGCTTATATATATTTAACATGTCAGAACTTGATATTAAATGTTCTATCTATAATTTATCTATCAATATTTTTTTAAATAAAATTATTTCTTTCAAATTTCATTATTGTTAATATAAGTCTTAACCATTAATTACCATCTACATTATTTGTATATTCATTGGTTCAGCTAATTTTCTAGCTTATCTTATCTAAGCGGTAAAACAGGTTGACTACCACAGCTAAAGAACTAAGAGCAGATTCCGAACTAGTTCATTTAATTCACAATTACAAACCTAGCTTGGAAGCAAATGGAGGCATTTGTTTAACGACTTATCCGGTTTGTTGTCCCGTCTTTATAATATTGATTAGGGCAGCTTACGTATGGGTTTAGATTGCTTGATTTGACAACCTCCTTTGCGTTCCGTGAGGCTTTTCATTAAGAACACATTCAAACTGCAATGCTTCATATATAATAATAAGTTACAACGTCCCACATCACGCTTACTTGCGTTTTTAAGTCAGCTCTATGTTGAGAAATATAAATACCCAATATAATATTATTTTAACCCCACACCGATTAGTTAACTCAAATTAAGCATCATTAAGAGCTTCAATTATGCACAATAGATAACAGAGAAACATAAACAATTTACAAATATATTAATATCCGTACTTTACATACAACTATCTGCCTCTACCTGGATAGGAACTCGGGACCTCTGACTAAGTAGCTGGGTTACTAAACACTCGACCGAGATGGCCGTCATTATTAAGTACTAATAAATACTATAACATAAGCTAAAAGTTTTTTTGTGTATTTCTCTTCTTGAATTGGCTGATATACACGGTACAATAAAGATATATTCTATTCTATTCTATAATATTGAAATATTTTAGAAGCCATCGTATATGGTGTGATAAATATTTCTTA
Source organism: Acentria ephemerella (assembly GCA_943193645.1). NCBI lineage: Eukaryota > Metazoa > Arthropoda > Insecta > Lepidoptera > Crambidae > Acentria > Acentria ephemerella. Next base: position 2,466,278 of record OW971894.1, read on the forward strand.
GAAATATCAAAGAATAATAACATCTCGAAGGCACGCACCCATTTGAAGCTATAAAGAAGGCTTGTTGGCTTCTATTTTCCAACTTCGCCAGATTAAATCCAAATCCAATGCTCAAATTATTTTGTCGTGGTATTCAAATAAAATATTTACTTAATCCCTGTGTGCGTGACGAGCCGCGTAAACACATGTTATGTACAATTTGAATAGGCTTCACGTTTGTCACAGCTCGAAATGGAATTACCTTTCTAGGCATTATCATACTACAGATATACTCAAAAGTTATATTATAAAAAATTACTCATATTTACAAGTTGTCTAAAACGTTTAATTTTTACTACCAATGTACTATAATGTATAAGGAAGATATTAATAATATTTTTAATTTACAGGCATAGATAACATAATCAAGTTTATTGTGAGTAAAATGATAGAGCAAAAGTTTTAATTACTATTGCATATTTATATTTCAATTGTAAAAATTTTTACACCGTATCGTTTTAAGATCTCATATAGAATTAATTATTAGATGAGGTATTACTTTATATTTTTATTGATAATAAGTCAAAGCACACAATAAAAAAACTGAAAACAATCTAAAACTGAACACGAGAACCTAATTATACTTTTAAATTTTTTATAATTTTTTTAAGTGCCTTTGCACTTACAATATAGGTAAGGTACACTTATAACAAGGTACTTACAATAACAATATATATAAGATATATTTTAGTATGTACTTTAATCTTTTAGTTGATATCCACAACAATAAATAACTCTATAGAAGGCAGCAAAATGGCACCGGGAAACTGGTAATAAGAAGAAATGACTCCGTCAAACGCTACCAGTAGAATTAATCGTCTCAAAGATGAAATCAAATCAATCACCAAAATGTGTCAAGATTTGAATTCTCGATGCTTTTTAAACATTGCCAGTTGTAAAGAGATGAGAAAGGACTTGCTATAACGTATAGCGGTGTGGTCAAATGCGTTAAACCGCTCTAATATTACGTTGCGATTAATGGTTCAATCCTGGCGCACCGATGGAAAGACGACCAGAAGTAAGTTAGGAATTGCTATAACGTCACAACGTTATAGCCACGTTACAAGTTATAACTTCTAAGTCATAACCAGTTCATTAAAAAGCATCTAAAGAATTAAGAAATTATTTCACAAGTAAATTAACATGGGAACAAATATTAAAATTGATATATTAAGTAAAACTGCTCCTAAAACTCCTCTACTGCTTATCATTAGGTGGGGCCAAGTCAATTGCTGTGCTTAATCTAAAAAATTTACTTCCTTACGCAAGCATACCATAAAAAATTAATAGAGTATAAGTAAAAAGATAAATTTATGTAAAATGTATGTATCAAAAATATGTGTAGAATTATTACATATTTTTAAAGGTGTAATTTTCCTATCTATTAAAGTCTATTTACACAGTATGAGTCAATAATTTGCCTGTTATTTAATTTAATATGAAACTTATTTGAATGTTTAACTATCAGCATATTTCTTTAACACTAGATTTACCAGACCAGTCATTTAGACTGGTCGTGCAATTTTAATTCAAAATTTCTACTATATTACACATATTTTTTTTTCAGAAATGATGTTATGACTTTTGTAGCTATAGTTAGAGAGTACGTTTTATAAACTTAATGTTATTTTATATACATTAGTAACAAATATAATATTTGTTGTTGACATATATTCAAATCGCTGGTATATCTAATGTTAAACTTGAGTCATAAAACAGTACCGCAGCTTAGGTGTAATTCAAAACTGACATTTTAAGTCAAAACTTGTAAAAAGAATGAAAATTAAAAGGAGAATATTTACACAATTTGCGAAACCACAATAATTCGTTTTACATATTACTACAGCCAAAAAAGAACATTGCTATATTTTTATTTAATATCTGTTCCAAGTGAAACGTGTCATGTTATTAATGATTTTCCTCCTGTCAGCGAAGCTCCCATAACTCGGTAACAAATCAAAAGGCCTCAGCCTTACTATAAGATAACGCCCCGAGGTAGCGAGAGACTTATTTTTCTCGCGAAGTGTTCGCTTGGCCCATGTAATCAGATGAAGGCGGATTTAGACAGGTTTTTTCTCTTATATTATTTATTTTTGCAGCTTATAATGCCCTTTGTCAAATAAAAGTCAGCCTCTTAAATTCCCGTAAAGAATCAGTTTATGAAGTCTACATTGATCGGGTTTTTTGCCATTCCTCCATACAGTCATAGTAATCATACAGTCATATAAGTGGTCTGGTAAAAGGTAGACGTAAAAATCGATTGACAATTCTCAGCTAATGACGACTCAATGCCAGTTGAAAACCAATGGTATTGATTCGATTGTATAAAAATGACTGAAAATAAATTCAATGACATTGGCCTTCGATGGCTCTGATAATAATTAACTTTATTTACATTAAATTCATATACAATGTTTTGTTCATATTGTTGAATTAATTGCAGAAACATAAATAAAATCTGCTAAAATCACCGGAAATCAAATTATATCTCCTCTACCTATGTTGTGCTTGATAGGTTATAAAGTGTGATCTTAACAAATTATTTGTAAAATTATGTCATAACAAAGTCCATAATCATCAATTTCAAAATCATCAACAAAAAACTTTGATTGTGATTATGAATTACAATATACGTGACACTAGGCAGAAGTTAAGAATGGGTGGCTCCCACGCACGCATTGCACAGGCCGCCACGTCTGGGATTGGCCAAGTAACTCTGGGCAATCTCCATTGGCGTGAAGCCCAGTTGAAAGGCTGGGCTGCCTGGAGGTGACCTGGTGAATTGCTCGTGTAGAACCCAGGTTACCCCAGTGAAGGGCAATGGAGTTACCGGGGAGTTTTAGTGGGTATTCTCAGTGCCCCTCTATTGAGGTACTGAGTGAGCCCCACACACGCTCGTTGCTTAGCCAGTGGCGGGTAGGTCCGTAAATGGATTCCTCCTCGTAAAAAAAAAGGCAGAAGTAAAGAAAATACTGCATCTTTTTGCATTTCTCGCTACAGTTCCCGCCTTGGGCTTCCAGTTTTCTTCAAGCTTATAATAGTTTTCCCCATCACCATTGTTCGATGGGCAGCGTTTGCGAAATAAATAACATAAAGCGTTGGACTATCCATTTTGTTCTGGACAGGTATACGACGCAGTGTGGCAGAAGTAATTATTACGTTTACCTTCAGTTTTTCTGGGTTCTTTCGAAAATGGATTACCAACGATGGCCCAGTAAAGGTCATTGTAAATTGTAGTAATAAAAATCTCAGTAGTTATTAATAATTTTGATATTAATAATAATAATAAAAATATATAAGAGACTTATCCGGTAGAATAAACAATAAAATCCGCATTATAATATTATATATATATACTGGTAAAGCTTTAGAAGTTTGTTCATAGGAAGTAATCTCCAGAAATACTGAACCGACTTTAAAGATTTATCCACACTAGAAATCGTTATCATTTTTGATTGATATAGATGAAGGCTGTGCAATTAAATTATATGAGAGAGTTTCACAAGGGAAGGATATATATTTTGCATGCTCCTTATTTCAATGGATTTTGGGTTGATTATCCATATTAGTGACGTTGGTTTGAATAATATCCGACGACTTTATTTACGAATACGTATTATAACGAATAAGTATTTACGAATTAATGTAATCACATTAATTTGCGCAAACAACAACGTTAACGTTTTTTATATCAATAGATGAATCTATTGTTATAGAAAAAGATTTTAGCAGAATAACATTAAATTAGTTGTCAACAAGTTTTTGCGTAGAATTTTATTTTGTAGAGGAAACGCGCCATTTTCTTATTATTGCGTAGATTTTTTTTGTTGATATCAACTAGAATGTGTATGACGCCAAGGTCGCAGGTTTGATGCTCTGTCAGGTCATTGCTCTCAGCAAAGAAGTAATGGGGTAATTAATATTTTTCTACTACTAACTTTGGGTCGACGAACGCTATTTTTTTGTAGATGTGACGAATTTCGTGACATGATGATTTTGATGTAAGAAAAAACATTTGTTTGTTTCGAGGTCAAATGCAGTCAGTTGGAAACTTCTGGAGTTTCTTTTACATAGATATTGTTTTACGAGAACATGTAATTAATTGAGTTAGTAATATATTCTTACACTCATTATTAGATACAAATTAAGCTTGTGTTATGTATTAACATGAATAAAGTGTACGTCTTACTGTTGGGAACTGAATTTTTCATTGGAGAAAACTATGAGGATTTTGGTGCATAACCACTACCTTGCTGGCCAAATGCGGCTTGAAACTAGGATCAAAGGCTCAACAAGTCCTTCTGCAGCACTGGGAAGTACTTAATTGAAGTATTTTTACATGACATGTGTCTATTTATTAGTGGAATATCAATTGATAAATTAATTACTTTATATTATTTTAATCGAAATTAGTACATAAATATTTTTGTTTCCTAAATACATAGTAAATAAATAAATAACGTTTTCCAAACAAAAGCGCTTGATGCCAATGAGCTGCTCTTAAGTAATCCATACTTTCCTTGAATCGGGAATATCTAAATTTAAATTTACTTGACACGTAAATAAAAGTTGCAACCTACAAATCACACATAATATCCTTACAGGATTTTGAACATAGTCCTGCTGATGGCGTTGGCGTTGGCAACAGGAGAGTTGGCAACAGAAGGGTCGCATAAAGATAAGATGTAGGGAGCACAGATCAGCGCCGAAGGGGAAAGAACCCTATGCAAGTACTCTCGCGCTCTCCCGTGATTCGGTCCGTATACCGAAAGGTAGGCAGGACCATGGGTTGGTGGAGTCCTGCTGATGGCACATTAAGACCATGTTCAAAGAATCCAAAAATATCAATGAGTTACTTCTTCATAGTCAAGTGGAGATGCGTCAATTATAGATTAACGAGATAGTTTAAATGTAATCATTTAAGGCCACAGGGCCTAAAAAAGAAAAAGGTTAATTTTTATAATAGCCATATTATCTACACGACTGACTCCTGTAACCACCAATTATATTAATAAATAGATTAATATAAACTTAGAAAAGTTAAATTAAAAAGACTAATTTTTACTTAAGTTTAAGTTTTGTCGTAATGTTAGTCCGCCAATTGTTGTGCAATGAAGAATGAACGATGGCTAACCAAAAATATATTTCAAATTTCACTAGGAATTATTGAATACGAATAGTTCCAATTTCAAATAGAAACATCATGTTAAAGTTCCTCAAAAGGTCCAACACAGACAAAGCCATTAAGGCAACAGAGGTCCATTTAGTCAATGGCAGTAAGTGGATAAGAGGGGTCGTTACGCCCCTACCACTTAACCTGGTACACCTAGTCCTGGAAATGTATTGAGTGCACTTTTGTTTAGCGCTAGAGACTCAGCTGCATTAACCAACTTTTGCAATTAAAAGTGATATATACAGGTTGTTACTGTATCTTCTTTTTAAACATAAAAATTCATTACTACGCGTTAGTCTCGTTAAAACTAGATCTATATATCTGTTTTCGTCTATATAATGATATAGATGAAAATGAAATATAAATGAAATGAAATGAAAATCTTATTTCGAAAAGCAACGACATTCAGAACAAAAATGTACTGCTTCAAAAAAATTTCAGATTTTTTCAGTATTTCAGTATTTTTTCTGCAGAAAAATGTATATAGAAAAGAATAGCAAGAGATTGAATGTTCTAAAAGACTCCGTTTTTTATTGAGTGAATTAACTTTTCTTCAGCGAAGGCTTTGTTGGTATGTGTCTCGGTGTTCTTACAATTGAGAATTATTATTATTAGTACATTAGTTAGTGATGAAGTATCACTGAAGTATGATACAGTACATTATCGACTTAAAGTTGAAATCAAGACTTCTACTTTTAGTTAAGTCGTATGAAAGCAACCGCCTATGTTGAACACATCACTGTCTAAATCCATTTATTCAGCCAAGATCTATAACATATTACGAAAGTATAGAGTAAAGAATGTAAAAAAATATATATGAAATCATAACTAAAATTTATGACACACAGCAAACTGAACTGTAGCGGTCGAATAAGTAAAATAACACATAACGAAATAAATTATAATTTTACAGACAATTAAGTCTAAATGTTTCGATTGAGGAATACACAAAGGAAATACGAGTGGACTGCCATTAAGCTGACCATTAATCGTCCGAGAATCTCTGATATTATTTCGTAGGAATTTATAAATAAAGATAATGGTTGTATATTCCACAGTACCTATTGCATTATGGAGACAATTAACGCTGTCGGACAGCAATGAGCTTAAAATTACGTGCTCTTTGGAGCGGAGTACCTATCAATATGCCATATGGGTCGATCGAGTTACACTTCAAGGCGGCATCGTGAGAAAACTGGTCTGGTCTTGTAACATAAATACGGCAATATGAAATTGACGTCGTAATTAATCAGCTAGTAATAAAAGTTTGATTCATTTACGATAAATATGCTGACTTTTTTAATTTGATCACGTTTTATATTCGCAATTTGAACTTTATTCCTATTTAGTTAAATACATATTTCATCGGTACTTGGTATCGTTACTTAAGTAATAATTATATATTTTAATGAACATTGTGCCACCAATTGTACACTTTCTTCTTAGCCCAATCTGGTAGGGAACGACCTTAGTTGCCAAGTCTGCAATATCTACATTTTTTATAGACATTAAAGTTTAAATAAGAATAAAATATTAATATGATTTGAAGAAGCATTTATTTACCAGCTGATTTTAAAGAAGGAATGATAATATGGTTTACACCTACTATTTAGCTCTAAAGAATCATCATTAAAAATGTGTTATGGATATAATGGAATGAAAACATATTTCATATAAGAAATACATACATATACATGAATGTATAGACAGTGATGGTTGGAAAATAAATATTCATAACTATGAAACTCAAAATAAGTAATTGTATTGAGAATATACATTCGTTTTTTTCACCCGATACTCGAACTTTGGACTCCTGATCAAGTAACCTATAGCTAGGTCTACTGTCCCCTCAGCCAGCAGGGAGTCAACATTTTAATAGGTATTTAATTTTCGTATCATAATTTCTCATTTATTTGCCCCAAATTCATTGAACTTTGAATACCCAAAGAACCATTAAAGGAATATTACCTGTGAAAACGGCAGCATTTAATAAAATCGCTGTTACCTGAGAATAAAGAAGATAATTATCGGAGCTATTTTCACAATCAATAGGCACTTCTTTCAGTGCTTAATTTCTCATCATTCGAAAGTAAAGTGGGTGCGCAACTGTCAGATACTGTTGACATATTGGTAATAAAAGTATGGTTAATTGTTGATTTGGAAGTAGATCATTATATTTCTGACATAACTATTCAATATCTAAATTATTAGTTTTATTAGAAGTGAATTTCTAAAAGACGGTTTTATTAAAGCTCAAAGGCAAAGTCAAAATATCTTTATTTAAATAGACTCTTTTTAAGTTCTTTTAAAAATAAACATATATAATTAAAAGTAATAACTTTAAGTGGGTATTAACCGGATATTTACAAATTGTCCCAGTTATAGAATTAAAAGATGTATTAAATAAATTGTTAGTTAGCCAATAGATCTGACAGATAAGATCAACTTCAATTATCACCAACCTGTTAACCCCTAATGCTGGGGACATTAAGCCAAATTAAGCCCATAACACTATCATGCCAGCGCTATACGAGTTGGTTGGGATGGACCATGAAACAACAGCTTTATATATCTTTAAAGAGCTCCAGATAAGAAATTTTTGATTGATTCATCCAGAACCAACTATGGCGATAGTCGGATTGTTTTCGTAATCAAATAACTACGTTAGCGACATCTGTTTATTCTTGACAAATTACAAATTTAAATTTAAAACCATCAAACTACAGGCCTCGATGTCCGTCCAACTGCTATGTTTTATTAATTTTTAGATCCCAAAGTTATCTGTTTAGGGTTAGAATCTAATGACTGTCCTTTAAACTTTACAAAATAAATAAGAAGAGATCCAGGTGACTTTTGCTGAAGTGTCATTTGAGAAGCACTCAAAATTAATACTTCTCAATAAATATAAAAATAATATTTCTCACACTCACACCTACTAAAAGCCATAATCATTAAAGCATAATTAACAGATAGTATATCAGTTATGAATGATAAAGGATAAATAAAGATAGTAATGTGTATAAAAATATCAGAAATATTCGTACTCACTATACAAAAGTCTTTTTGAGATCCAAACCCCGACTTTCGAAAAAGATTTTTAGTCCAAGACTTGTTCTTTTTTTCAAATTTATTATTATTATCAATACTATATAATGCTACGTATGCTAACTTATACGTTCATTAAGTGTCTTCAGGTGGATGCTGAAATTCAGTGCAGTAATGCTTCTAATGTCACACATGAGAAGAAGCTTATGTCTGTAATAATTAATTAAATTAATTAATTACACTGTGGTATGTGAATAACCGAATTCTATGTAGAGATATCTAAGTAGGAATGAAATTAGCGGTGTCGCGCTGTCTTAATCCATTGATGAAATTACGTGTTGTTTCATCTGAAATGATTTAAAAAGGCTGCATAATAATTTTGGTTAGAGGAGCAATTATTTTTTTGTACTGGGGTTACCGCAGCAAAACGATTGTTGTCTCGGAAGAAATCAAGTGACATTTGAAAAACTAGTGGGCAACCCATCACAAGTAAAGGACATAAGCGAAAGAAGGAATATACGAAAAATAAACCTAATAAGGGAAAGACTAAACAAAAGACATTTCAAGAAATACAAAACTGGTGCTATACTTTAATTTTTCTTCTGTCTTTAGAAGTCATGTACAGTGATCTATTGAAAAAGCTTAGTGCATATATATTCTAGAACAACCTAAAGTAAAACAGAAAGAATAGGTTTAATTCATAAGCTTTTTCCAAGACCTGGATACATTGTTGCTTGGAACCAGTCAAGTGAATAGTGAAAGGTCAACCTTATAAGAGGAAAATATTCCTTGTATAAATGTAACAACACACTTGGATTATTTTTCGCATTTGTCCTTCGTACCTGATTAAATAGAAGCCTTAAGGCAAAATAACTTTTCAATTTTCCAAAGTCTAAAGAATTTATTACGCATTAATTTACCAAAGATACAAATCAAACCTTAAATATACATATGAAATGAGACATAGGAAATTAATATTAAAAAATAACAAAAATTGAAAACGAAGCCTTGTAATCTAAAACGGCCCCAGAAGAGGATACAGAAAGGAAATAATTTCCCCGATTATTTCTGTTTCAAATCTTAATGTATTCCTTATATTACATACATAGATGGCAAGACAAAAAGAAAATATATTTGTTTTCCTAATCCAATTTTGTTCTGATTTCGTATCATTTCCCATAATTATATTATTATATTTTCGTAACCAACAAATGGGAGATGGGGGGCAATCAACCGAGTTATTTCTGTTCGGAAATGAATTCTCGCATGGCTTGACTCGCACGGCTAACGTATCAATTATTTTAATGGATACAATGAATGTACGGATTTTGCAGTAATGATGCATGAAGGGTTAAAACAAATTAAGTAGATTGTATCACTTTAATTCATCCATCCGTTTGGGTAATCACGTAACAACATAAAGAGAGTTTGAAGCCATCTCGTGCGTCAAACCAAAACCCTGCTGCTAAAATTTAGAACGCCATCGAAATTACGTTCAGAATCAAGAGCTTTGAGAAATGTTATTAGATTAAAAGAAACGGTATTTAAGCGGATAATCTGAATAGAGATTTTCTTAAAGCAGTTTTGAATTTTAAATGGAAACATTTTAAGCATACGGAGTCACTCCTTCACTGTAGCCACGTCTACTTTGCGCACTAAGAGATTTTGTGACTCCATTCTCGGTCGCACATCTAGAGCGTGGAATTTCTTATCAGCACACGTACTCCCTCCTTTTTACAACATAGGCGTGAAAAAGCACTTTCTGGGCCGGCAAGGTGAGGGTGGCTAGGGCAATATGTCGCATGCTTCACTAGCTATCTTCACATATGGACTCCTCTCCTCTCCTCTGTCATCAGGTGGTATATCTATATATATTGCAAATGCTCTACAAATAAGCTTTGTGTTATATAATAACAAGGGCATCTCTTGTTTAATCCTTGCCTCTATGGTGGGTGGTAACATTCATCCACTAATTTTTTCCACGCATCGACGTGTTGCTAAGGTTGGCAACACCGGAGTTGACTATGTGTTAAATTTGCACGATCATCGGACGAAACGTTTTTTGTACCGTTGTGTGACATAATCTTTAACCTGGACGTTCCTGGTTAGAACTCATTAAATTACTTAGTGCCGTGTACCACTATTTTGAAGAATCTGTTTGTGATTTGGTGAAATTGCCTAAACACTATCCTATATCGCCGTGCGTGCCAGTCACCGGTCATCGAGCTCGTAGCCTGATCTTCGCGACGGTGCTGGTAAGAGTTGGTGGTTGTTTTTATTATTCACCAAGGGCAGGAAATCTAAATACAGTTCTAAATACAGTCCACTACAAAATCAATTTAAGTAATTGTGAGAACTACACAATTTTTTTGGTCCATCGACCACGAATCACCCTATATTTTATCATTGCATAATTATTTATAATATTTATTCATAATAATAAGTGTGATCAATATAAGTAAACGATATAAAATCATAATTCCCACTTTATATTTGTCTTACTTAGTTATATTGCAAATAACTATTCTTTAAAAGTAGGTAGTTAGAATCACTCAATATAACGTAACTTGCTAAGTCACAATGTCGAAAGTTAAGAAGGTTGGCGCTTCGGACAGTGGAGATAATATTTGTGAGGATAGAAAAAATTTACATTTTCTAGTTTCCCGTAAACAAAGAATTTTCGAGCAAATTCAAGATATCTATGACTCATCTTCCACTCCATTATTAGGCGACTCTAAGGATATATTTTTGATGCGTGCAGCCGAAATTGATACATTACGATCATCATTTAATAACTTGATCGAAGAAATCTATGAGTATGAGTTTAAAACAAATCCTAATGCAACACTCAGTACCCATGATCTGAAAAGTTTCGATGATTTATATTTTCGTATAAAATTGCATGTGCGCAAACTTGACCCTTCTAATCGTTGCGGTAGGGGCGATATTCCCATGCGTCAGCAAGCCATGGAGTCTAGACCACGTCTACCAAAACTAGAACTTTTCATCTTCGATGGTGAGATCGAGAGCTTTAATACATTTCGTGAGACATTTTGTTCATTAGTGCACGATCAGCCCAATATACCAAATATAGATAAATTTTATTACTTATTGTCGTGTACGAGGGGTAGTGCCTTAAATATCGTAAAAAGTTTTCCAATTTCCTCTGCTAATTATGATCTGGTTTGGCAAAGCCTACTAGACAAATATCAGGACAATCGAATGCTTGTCGGTCGATACCTTGATAAGATGCTTAATTTTATAGCCTTAAATAAGGAATCGTCAAATAATTTAAGTATGTTTATTGAGACGTTTGAACATTCGTATAAAGCTATAGAAGCGCTTAAAGTCAACGATTTAAGCAGCTATGTGTTTTGTCACATTGCCTTACGTGGCTTAGATCCACTAAGTCGTAAATTGTTTGAGCAAAGTTTGGATCAAAAATCTATACCTTCATTTTCTCAATTGATGAATTTTGTACACAATCAAATTAAGGTACTTAATCACTCGCAATCGTATTCCAATTCATTAAATTTACAACAAAATAAAAAATCCACTGACAAACACTTTTCTAAAACGGATAAAAATATATCGATTAAAAACTATTCGCATATAGCTTCGTCGCGTAATAAATCAATATGTATACACTGTGGCGAAAATCATATGATATTCCGTTGTGATCAATTTCGTAAATTGAGCAATGCACAACGAATCAGCCGTGCTGATGCCCTTAAATTATGTCACAATTGCCTTAAGCCTAATCATAACGCGAGAACCTGTAAAAGCGAATTTAAATGTTTTGTTTGTCAACAACCACATCACATGCTATTGCACGCAGACTCGGGCATTGATAATAAACAGGTTTTCTCCGTGAGCGTGCCTGCGTCCGAGACGTCTGCGCGCCATTGTGTGCAGCCTACTACTAGTAGCTATAGCGATACATCAATGAACTGTCACACGTCTTCTATTCGTAATAGTAGCACCGTTATATTAGGAACCGCTGTTGTTAACGTTTTGGATAAATTTAATTCATATCAACCGTGTCGCGTACTTATCGACTCAGGTGCGCAGTCAAACTTTGTTTCACTCAATTGTTTGCAGCGTTTGGGCCTATCTCAAAGGAAATGTCCCTTTAGTATAAACGGACTTGGTGGTGAAACCCTTAAAAATTATGGTTTAACGTCGTGCGTTATAAGGCCGCGTCATACAACGAATCCAACTTTTAATATTGACGCTGTTGTGCTGAGCAAAATTACAGTTGATTTACCTACCGTTTCCATTTCAAATAAAATAATTAGCGAATACAAATCATTAAATTTGGCTGATCCTTTCTTCTATAAAAAATCTCCAATTGATTTTATTTTAGCTGCAGATATATTCCCTTACATTTATGATGGTGAAAAAATTATTTTAAATGCAAATATTCCCGCCGCGTTGAATAGCGTATTTGGTTACGTAATCACGGGTAGATTAGCTTTGCAGCCTTCTAACGATGTCAACGTTTTGGCATCTACTACTTCATTAGTGTCGTACACTATTGGAGATGAGGAATGTTTGAATAATACACTCAAACGCTTCTGGGAGATAGAATCTGTGCCGTGCACTGATTCTTATTTAAGTCCTGATGAAGAGCTCGCTGAAAGTATTTTTATCAAAAAACATTATCGTGATAAAACTGGGCGCTTCATCTCTCCTTTGTTGCTAAGACCCAATCATGAGCCTCTTGGTGACTCATATGAGATGGCGTATCGTCGACTGACTCATGTCGAACGTCGTCTTGCACGCTCACCAAACCTTCAGAAGGCTTATAGTGACTTCATGAAGGAATACGAGTCTTTGGGGCATATGGAGCTTTATAATGGTACTGAGCCATCAAAATATTTTATTCCTCACCACTGTGTTCTGCGACCCTTGAGTACAACTACGCCCTTGCGTGTGGTATTTGATGGCTCTGCTAAAACTACAAACGGCGTTGCACTTAATGATGTACTTTTGACAGGAAGAAAGTTGCACCAAGATATCTTTAAAATCTTAACAAACTTTAGATTGTATGACATTTGCTTTACTGCAGATGTTTCAAAAATGTACAGAGCCGTGCTCATTGATCCCTCTGAAAGAATTTTTCAACATATTCTATGGCGTAACTCACCCTCGGAACCGGTACGTGTTTACGAGCTTAAAACTAACACATATGGGTTACGCAGTGCTCCATATGTTGCTGTTCGCTCGTTGCACCAGCTTGCTCATGATGAGTTAGCTAGACTTGAATGTGAAAACATAGATAATATTTATGCTGTCAGGGCGGCTAAAGTACTAAAGGAAGGTTTTTTTGTCGATGACCTGTTGTGGTCTTGTCAGTCAATTATTGAAGCGTGCAAATTACAAGACGCCTTAATGACATTATTAGCCAGTGGAGGTTTTAACTTGCGTAAATGGACAAGTAATAGCCCTTGTCTTCTGTCACGAATGAAAGAAGATCAAGTTTCTTGTATAAATTTTCAAGATGACTCATTATCGTCGTCTTTAAAAGTTTTGGGCTTGACATGGTTACCATCATCCGATTGTTTTTCTTTTAACTTTAATAAAAAAGATACAAAAAATACCAAGCGTTCTGTACTTAAACTCTTAGCAAGTATATTCGACCCAATAGGTTTTATTTCTCCGTGCACTTTTGTTGCAAAATGCATTATGCAAGACCTTTGGAGGCTAGGACTCGGGTGGGATGAACCTTTACCGCAGGAGCTATGTGACAAATGGAATAAGTTTATTTCTGATTTGCCATCTCTCGGGCAGCTACGCGTGGAGCGCCATCTGCTCATACCTACATTCACCTCGGCTTGTTTGATCGGATTTTGCGATGCGTCATCGCGCGGCTATGCAGCTTGCATTTACGTCCGTAGTACAGACAACGAAGGTAACACAAAGGTTCAAATGCTTACCAGTAAAAGTAAAGTTGCGCCCACCAAACCATTGTCTATACCAAGACTCGAATTGGAAGCAGCCGTGCTTCTCTCCAAATTAGTTAATATTATTTTAAAATTCATTACAGATTTTCAATTAGAAATTTTCGCTTTTAGTGACTCTAGTGTAGTCTTAGCGTGGCTACAAACACCTCCATACAAATTGAAAACGTACGTCGCTAATCGCATAAGTAAAATTACAAATATAATTTCACCTGACCGCTGGTTTCATGTCAATAGTGAAAACAATGCAGCAGATATCTGTTCACGCGGTGCATTGCCGTCTGAGCTCGTTGCTAATGCTACTGATTGGACTAATGGTCCTGTCTGGCTTAAATTAGACTCACGTGATTGGCCTAAAAGTACATTTTATTTAAATAACCAAGAAATAGTTCCTGAATTAAAAATAAATATTGATAGTTTTAATTTTACATCGTATGATATGGATAATAATTTATTAAATAATCTCGAAGAAACTTTCAATGACTTTTCTTGCTTTAAAAAATTACAGCGTGTTGTGGCTTGGTGTTGTCGCTTTATTAATAATATAAAGTTAAAATTAAAGCCTGTCAAGGGATCGATCAACCCTTTACAAACTTGTGAGTTAAGACGAGCTCATAACATTATAATTCGTATTGTTCAATATAATAATTTTAAATCCGAAATTACCACTCTCAATAAAAAGGGTTATGTGGCTTCACTGCGTAAACTTTCACCTTTTCTTGACTCGGAAGGTTTCCTTAGGGTGGGAGGAAGAATTTTACAATCAAACTTATCATATAATTTTAAGCATCCATTATTACTTCCAAAAAAATGTAATATTACAAAATTGATTATTATGTACTACCACAGAATGTATATGCATACTGGACCTCGTACACTTCAAGGAATATTATGCAAAAAATATTGGATTATTAATGCTCGTAGTATTATCCGTTCCGTTCTCTCGAAGTGTATTAATTGTTTTAAATTTCGACCTACAGTAGTTCAACCAAATATGGGCTCTTTGCCAGCAACTCGTTTGATTCCCAGCAAGACATTTAGTCATGTCGGTTGTGATATAGGGGGTCCGTTTTACGTTAAAGAGAGCCTCCGGCGCAACGCTAGGACTCATAAAGCATACTTGTGCTTGTTTATATGCTTTTCTACAAAGGCAGTACATCTCGAGGTGCTATCAGACCTGTCATGTGAATGTTTTCTGGCAACGTTTGACCGCTTTGTTGCACGTCGAGGTCTGTGTTCTTGTTTATATTCGGATTGTGGTACAAATTTCATTGCTGCAGCTAAACATTTAAAGGATGTAGCCTGTTTCTTAAATAATCGTAATCATAGAGACGAAATTTTAAATGGTCTGACGTCACGACAAGTCGAGTGGCGCACAAACCCACCTAATGCAGCGTCCATGGGCGGGCTGTGGGAAGCTGGCATAAAATCAGCTAAACACCATTTGTATAAGACAATCGGAGATAGGGCGCTCACTTTTGAGGAGCTCAGCACTGTGTTTTGTAAGATTGAGGCGGTGTTAAATTCGCGGCCGCTCTGTTCATTATCAGACGATCCTACTGAATTTGAAATATTGACTGCCGGTCATTTCTTAGTTGGTCATAATTTGTTAGATGTTCCGCAATACGATTTTGAACAAACTTCTCTGAACAGGTTGTCACGTTGGCAAGTCGTTCAAAAGATATCGCAATCCTTTTGGAGGCGTTGGTCAGACGATTACCTTCATACTCTTCAACAAAGAGCAAAATGGTTTTCTGCACCTTCTAATGTAAAAGTTGGGGATCTTGTGTTGTTGAAATCTAACCTAACGCGACCTTTGCAATGGCCTCTAGGAAGAATCGAGTTAATTCATCCCGGTATTGATAATATTGTTCGCGTTATAACTGTACGCACCAAAAATGGTATCTTTAAGAGACCAGTTAACAAGGTTTGCCCTTTGCCTTATGTAAATTAGAATTTATTATTTTCAGTATTATATATTATTAGTCCTTGATATATATTTATCTTGTTTATATTATGTAGTTATGTATTAGGTACACACTTATTATGTGGTTCTTTAGTTGTTATTTTGATTTTGTTTTTTAAAGTTCATTGGGAAATCATCACGATGATTTCGGTGGGGGGTATGTTTAATCCTTGCCTCTATGGTGGGTGGTAACATTCATCCACTAATTTTTTCCACGCATCGACGTGTTGCTAAGGTTGGCAACACCGGAGTTGACTATGTGTTAAATTTGCACGATCATCGGACGAAACGTTTTTTGTACCGTTGTGTGACATAATCTTTAACCTGGACGTTCCTGGTTAGAACTCATTAAATTACTTAGTGCCGTGTACCACTATTTTGAAGAATCTGTTTGTGATTTGGTGAAATTGCCTAAACACTATCCTATATCGCCGTGCGTGCCAGTCACCGGTCATCGAGCTCGTAGCCTGATCTTCGCGACGGTGCTGGTAAGAGTTGGTGGTTGTTTTTATTATTCACCAAGGGCAGGAAATCTAAATACAGTTCTAAATACAGTCCACTACAAAATCAATTTAAGTAATTGTGAGAACTACACATCTCTTTTATGTCGTTAACACAACAGTTACACTTTATTTTACAAAGAATTCAATACTTAAGTACCAAGGAAATACAGGCGATATAGACCATCATTCGTTTGTTAATAAAGAATGGCAAAGAGTTGTGGCATCAAAAATGTGAACCAAAGGAACAGAAAAATAACGACAATTATTTATCTGTGCTACCTAGTATTTTCATGGACGATAAATATAAAAAATACTAGTTGATACCGTGAAATTTGTTGTACTAAAGTTAAGACTATAGATCCACCCAATGATTATATAGATACTACGTTTGTCAGTCACCAACGCCATCTATCAATAGTAATTCGAAGCAGTGGTACAAGGTATAACGCTTTTAAATAGAAAGTCGATTTCCATACTATTTTTGTTACCATTAAAGTCAAAAAACCAATAAAGAAATTATTCAATTTAGTCAAGCCTTTTTCTAGTTTTACCTATAGTTTTAAATTAATTTGAAAGGTTTCGCAAACGATCTGAATTAAAGCTTCCGCCAGCCTCTTCCCACCATCGAGGAACCAGGCGTCGATCGCCTACTAACCTTATGTTGTTAATATTTTACACATTCGCGCAAAATGCTTCACCAGTTCTTTTATAATGCGTACAGTTAAACAGTGGGACTCGCTACTTCCCAATGTTTTCCCCGAGCGATACATTTTGAAGCTCTTCAGGGCTAGAGGGAATGGGAGCTTTATTGGTAACCACATAACACTGTCTACTTCATCGGCACTTAATATCAGGTGAGATTCTGGTCAAGAGCAAAGACAATCTAAATTATTAAATAATAAGACCAGGATTCATGTCATTTAGCAAAGATTCCAGTAACGTTCACACGGAAAGAAAATTTAATTTTTTTAGATCAACATTAATGTTAAAGATGAATGAAAAAGCGAAGCATGTAAAAACGAAGGTGCAGAACATAAAGCGGCAGTTTGGAGCATCTGGCTCGAAGCTCGTGCGAGTGGGATAGATTGGAATTCAATAAAATTAAAGATTCAGGAAGCGTGCCCGGGAAAAGCTAAGTTTATGGATATGGTTGAAGTGACAAGACATAGTATGTTTTAGATTCTGATTATTTTGCTGTACGATAGTATAAATGTAGTAAAATTACAATCGAAAAAGAGAAAGAAAGAGAGAAAAGACTTTGACTTTGAACGTTCAAATTCGACTAACTAATAATTTGAAAACATTTTGATTCAATGATCGTATGTCTGGAAAAAGATGATATTGTTGGTAATATATTGCACTGAATGGGGTACAGTTGACACTGCAGCAAAGGTAATGGTTTCGTTCGTGATGAAGACAGCTATAGTAGTGAAATTGTTACACTTGTTCTGCAGTAGTTTGAAATGTCTGTAATTTCACAATTTATTCCGACTAGGATTATAGTCTACCATCTTCTATTGTCCTTAAATTGATGAGAATAGAATAGAATAGAATATATCTTTATTGTACATCAACCAATGAAGACCTTGATATTATTAGATAAAATATAGTTATAACTTAATTTGAGTTATATGTACTGTAAAGGTGTAACTACAAAATATAAAAGTAAAAAATGTTCTTCACTGCTTCAGTGCGAATTCAACATCTAGGGCACTGAATTTAAAAACAATGTAGAGGCGATTCCTAAAGTAATTTCCGCTGTAGCTTGTATCTTAGACAACACACGCAAATCCAACGACCGCGTTGCCACTTACGGTTAATATGTTTATTTACCAAGTACCTTTACAGGAGGAGGATGTATATTGTATTTAGCCGGTTCGTACGTTCCTGTAAAATCTGCTGAATGGAGTTGGTGATGTATTTTAATATAAACAAGGGCTGTTTTATGTCTGACTACAGTATCCAAATTGCGTTTAAATAATATAAAAATTCTATTATTTTGTTCAGGTATGTTTAAATTTAGAACGTAAAATCTAAATTGCCACACAAACACACACACACACAGGCATAAAAAATTATATTATAAGTTTGTAAAAAAAGTAAAACTGTTTGGATTATTGTTATTACTTACCTTTATGTTAAATATAACGGTTTGGAAGGACGATGATTGATTGTGTAAATATTTGTTGTGATTTTTATTTTTTAAATCAGTAATAAGTTTTTAATCTTCGTACGTAATCAGCATGTTGCCTGTAATTATAATTCTACTCCCAATATTGAAGATTAAGTTTAGTATATCAGATGTTTTATGCTTATTGCACTTCTACATGCAAACACACCTGGTAGAACTACCAACCAGGTTAGAAGCTGCTGTTTCTCAGTTGAGCACTCAATTGCGAGACCATCTGATGTCAGTTCAGACTATTGGGTACATTCAGACGATGACCTAGATTTATCGTCAATTGTTTGTCATAAAACGTTTATTCTACAATTCTAGGATCTTCTGAAAGTGACAACATAATAAGGATCGATGTCAAATTTGAAAGGACTGTTTGAACTTTTAAAAGCGTTATCGTATTGAACAATATAGGTACTCAAACATATTACGAACAGAATCCGTTCTGAGTGATTCTTAATGGTTTCTTTTATATAAACAGTCGTTTGAGAGCAGATATTTGCTTCCATTGAAAAAGAAACCGTAAAAATAGCTATATTTAATACGAATATGTATTAAATATAGCTATTTATACTCTGATCAACAGTGTAGAATGGTGTCTAGTATAGCATGTGTCCGTAGGCTTACTTTTATCATCAGTAAAAAAATGGGAATGATTTTTTAATACCCGATGGTTCATTTTTTGATGTTAAATGTAAGGCTCAGTTCAAATTAATTGAACCAATTAAAATTTCATAAAAAGTACTCCTATTCATTCGCGTTGCAAATATTTTATTGAATTCTGTAAAATAAATAACATCAGTTTTCCCTGCGAAATACAAACCGGTAAGCCCGAATCAATTTAGTTCGCCATATGCGCGCGCCATTCAACGTTTACAATTACGATTATCCGTTAATCTTAATCGATATCTCATTTACAGCGTATCGGGGAATCGTATTCAATTGTGTAGGATTATACGCTTAATTTGTATTTTTGTCTCTTTGTGAATTGATTGTAAATCAGGTAGTGATAACAGGTTTTTCGTTGGTTACTCGCGTTACGTATTTAGTTTTAAACTTTATGTACAACAAACTTTTCGGGCAGAAGTTTGTTTCCGCTTGCTTAGTGATAAACGATAGACTGTGTTTATCTTTCATTTGTTTTGCCTCGAAAAATTTTTGTACTCTTCCGAGTACCACAAAACAAAAATCCATTTTTTTGAATTACGAATAATTTTGGGGATTACCTCTCATATCCAAACTTATATTTTTAAAATAACTGCTGTATCAAAAATATCTTCATTTACTACATGTAGTTTTTTAGAATGTGTGGGTCTCTTGTTTTAAGTTAAAAAAAAACCAGTATTAGAAAAGACCTCTCCCTTTTCTGTATAACAAATATGGCTGTACAGAGTCGCTAGTATATTTATAATTTACTTCTTTATAACAAACCATCCTTTATACACTATTAATTATATATATATTATGTGTATGAGCATAGTTTAAATTCCAGATGTGATATATTTTTTGTAATCCTTAAAGGGGTTACATCATTATCTCACAAGATAGTAAGTAAGTTATTGTAAGGATAAAGATGGTAGCGATGTATCTACATCCAGATTCCTCTACCAAGAACTATCTTACCTCCATCTGCTGGAACACAACAACGCTATTAACATAATTGTTATGGCGTTACTTAATTAAGGCAGACTAAAGAAAAGCCTTAACTAAAAATTCCCAAACCTCCAGATCTAATGACAGAAGCTTTGAATATCATTAACATCCAAATCTTTCTCCTACAAAATATGACTTATTGCATATACAAATACAATATACCACTGTGAAGAAATTCTTAGGTTGTGTGTGAAGTTGACGAACCTGAACTTGACCAGCGTGTTTGACTAATTTAGGGCAGGATCGAGCCCTTCGGTGTAGACGTATGTGAGCAGTTTATGATGATGATAAAAGCATTAGGCTCCATTTATGAATAATCATCTCGAAATCCTTAATCAATATTTTTTCTTGATATAAGTTATATTCAATGTAGATATCGAACTTCGCTCTCGGAAGACTAACCTGTTTAATGTTACCTCTAATGGGTTTCTGTCGATACAGCAGCTTACCGATACCGGAAATTAGTTGTTTATGTTTAAACGTTAACTAGTTTAGTTAGTTATGAAGCAAAGGAGTTAGTTCCGACAGTATAAGGCGTCTAAGGATGACACGCAAAGCCATGATTTTTTAAAACTCAAGAGACTTATTGCAACTCTGAAGTATTTAAATATAAATTTATTAAAATACAAATTTGAATTAATTTTGCACACTTTGGTTGGACTAAGCGATAAATAACGTTATGTACCAGTCAACCATAACGTCCAGCAGGTACGAATAGTGGCGAGTCTAGTTTTACCATAGATAGTTGTACAGTTGGCGTAATAAGGCACCGAATTACGTCACGATTTATTTTATTTAGTAAAGAAAAGACTATAATTTTTAAAGTGCTTTGATTTTTAAAAAAGAGAAAATTATAAAATATAAACTTTGATCCAAATATACACAACAATATATAACTATAAATGTTCAATAAAATGGCGTCAGGTTACTGGTAATTACGAGAAACGTCTCCGTCGACAGCCAACAGTACAGTGAGTGGTCTGTGACATGAAATCGATAAATTGCCAAAATGTGTCTATATTTTAATTTTAGAGATTAATGCAACAATTAATTAAGGATACTATAATATCACAATGCTAAAGTTACGTTGTTGCTATGTTAATAATCATCAACATCGAAATTCATCTATTTTATCAACGTAAGATAAAATACTACAATCAAAGCAGAAAGTTAACTCCAAACACATTAAGGTAAGCGAAAATTATGTGAATAAATTTTGGCGGATATTTGCCCATTTATTTGACTTGATTTGGTATCACCATAAAACGCATCGTTGTATGGAGCTCAGCGAAGCGGCAATTCTAATCAACGTTAATTATTAAATAGCGTAATAAACCTTCAAGTGAACCAGCTTAGCTTAAATATTAATTTAATATTGCTTAAAAGCTCGCTGTAATCGAATATATGGTTACGTTATGAGCGTAAGCATGCACGGTCTCATAAAACGAAATCGATTTGAATTTTACTACGCGAATATTTATTAATGATGCGTATCCGTACGGAATAAGTTCATGTTTGCCTTTCCTAAGGGTTGAATGAGATATTAGTTATTAGAGAATATAATAAATGAAAAATTAAATAGAATAACTTTAACATTTTAATTTCAGGAAGAGATTTTTCGTCGCCAATTTATTCTGTGTGTCATTTCACGAAATGAAACATATTTATTACAGAAATCCAACTTTGCAGAGTAATATGTCAATTCCAATTCACTTGAATTGCCGATCGTTAGTGTAGTCACGAAGACGATACGAACTTTATGAAACGTTAAACCCTCTGACTAAGTATGTAAATTGTAAAGATATTTTTTTTTAAACTTTTATTATAACAGACAATACTGAATAGAGCAAAGAGGTAGAATATAAAATATTTTTGTAATACTAATACAGGATGACATAGGAAATTTGTAAATGTCATTACAAATACTAAAGGCTGAGAGTTTCTTGCGCCGCTTCTTCTCTGCAGTTATTAACTCGTCAAAACGGTGGTAGGGGTAATTGGGAATATGCATATTAGTGTTACTTTTAATTTTAAAATAATTTATTCAATATATACTTATATTCTAACACTTAAAGTTAACTTATTTCCTTACCCTATTCTTCTGATACATATTCCGTTATGAGGATTTAAAAGGAATAGTGTAAATGAGTCTATTTAAATAAATATATTTTGACTTTGACTTTGACTTAAATAGAGAACATGGAAATATGAATAATAAATCATTATTCATTTCATAAAGTTGAATTGAAAATTAGTAAATACCTACTACCTACTAATTTTGGGATGTTAAATCTACACCATGACAGATGTGAGTTGAAGGATAAACGGGATTGCATCAACAACTGGAACACAAGGATTTAGGTGCCTTAGAAATCTCCGCTCTCTATACAATAAATTTTATTGACCCTTCTTGAATTAACCATGGTGATAGTTGCTTTGTTTTCGTTATCGAAATCAGGGCGCTGAAATTACTACGGCTATGAGCTTGTCCTATACGAATGGCTTCACAATTTTTCCTTCATTTTACTTGTATATTTTCGTGTGATATTTCAGCAATAACGTCGGCCACCGAAAAATTTATAAAGTATAAACAATGCAAATATAATGAATAAATTTTACCATAAAAAAGTTTTACAGGTTTCCTGTATTATAATAAAATGTAAATATTTTGCTCTGAATTTTTTACGGTACTAAAGATAATTTAATAAACAATGCTTTAAATAAAATAAATAGCTCCCATCCTATAAATAGAGACACAAAGAAATTTAGAGACATATTTGTTTGTCGTAATACTAAATCATGATTCTCTACAACACCGCTTTGACTGAAGATGCAGTTAATGGACTAGAAGAGAAAGAAAGATATTTCTAAAAATCATTCTATCGCTTACTACAATGGAATTAGTGGTAGGATGTCATTATAAGTTATGATCACTAACCACCAGGTCATTAATAAACTGGCTACCATCGTCTCCGTCTTGGCTACACTTTCGTGAAAAAATTTCGTTTGCAGCCACTTGAGATAGTGAAATTGCAAGAGTCTCATTTCCAAAAACCTTTAGTAAAATATTAGCGCGGCACTCAAACGCTGCATAAAAGAAGGTTCCCTTTCACGTTGCTTGCATCTTGTTGAAATATTGAAGTCACTAACAGAATGGGTCAAGTTATAACGGGTAGCGACAGAACTCTTTTGCTATCAAATGCATTTATTTTTGCTACGTTTTCACTATTTAAGTTAAGAATAAACAAATGAATTACGGACGAATCTAGCATCCTAACGAAAAACAGATACGCTAAGTGTGTTTACAAGATAAGTTGCCAATGATTGTACAATTGATAGCAAAGCATAGCATTAAACTGGAAGGAGTCGAACAAACTGTTATTAAGTAGAAATCGCCAACACTAACCGAACAAGCAGGTACAACCACCCCTGTGGTCTTGTGGCTAAGACCACCTACTTCAGTTCTGGAGATCCGGGATTCAATTACGCGTATCACTACAATACGTTATCATTACTACTATGTTATATTTAAGTCTGTCTCCATAACACTGCTATTGTGTTCCGGCAGCAAATAACTTATTATTCATTAATTATTCCGCTTGTTTTTATTTCTCCTTGAAAAGGCAATAGCCTTGATTGCATTTAGAGTTAAGATCCTTTACCAATAATTAATTTAAAATAGGCTAATTTCTCTTTTTGCCGGTTTAGTGTTTTGAAGTGGGTTTTAGTTAAGTTTAAATTTTTATTACATAATTAAGAGTGTTAAGTTTTTAAATTAAAAGTCAGGTAGGTGATCGTCAGTATTGTTAAAAATACACGAATAGCTGTAAAAAAATGAAACACTTAGTCTTAGTGAGGATGGAACCACCTCTGAAGATTAAAAAAATAATTTTGATAATCGGTTCACATTTGACAGAGAAATCGTGTAACAAATGTATAAAAAAAATATACAGTAGAATCGAGAACCGCCCTCTTTTTTGAATACGGTTGACAAATGCTGCCTCATTGTATTGATCAATGACAAAAATTGCAACAATATATTTTACGCCCAAACGCTCTCATCCAAACCCCACCTCATCGTTAAAGCTTTAGCGATTCTCATTGGAAGAGGGACCAGCTTATTGCACTTCCATCTTCCGAACTTATTAAATTAGAATATTATTGTCTACAGCAATTTTAGCTATATTCAGTAGAAATTGCTACCGGCTTCGCTTGCAATTTTCAATAAAAGGTCAATAACGTTGGCAATTATGAGCTTGAAGTACCAAATGATTTGATTTATTTTGAGTGAAGTAAAAATATGAGTTACCTAGGGAGAGGAAAAAATATGAGTTATTCAAGAGCATCGAAAATATGAGTAACTTCGGGAGCGGCAAAAATATGAGTTTTTTCCAACTTAAACAGATGACGGCCACGGAGTGCGTCAACTGCTGAGCCAGTCAGCCTGTGACCTCGCTTTTTTCAGATTTTTCCTCGTTTTTGTATTTTCAAGCCACCCCGAAATATACCATTAATTTGAAGCAAACCGGTGAAACTTTTGAGTTTTAGCGAGACCAATGAACTATTGATTTTTATTTAGAAGAAGATATCTATATTTTGCCTATTACCTAGTATCCATAACACAAACTCTTAATGATGTTTACTTTGGGCTAGATAATATGATCTGTGAACGTGTGAATTATTATAATATTATTTATTATATTATCTGGGAGAAACCCTCTCGTAATCTTAACCAAGCGCATGAACAACTACGCCAAAGAGTAAAATCACGCCCCTCACGTAAAATATAAGGGGAAAATTATCAAACAATAACAAAAATTGAATTTCGATAAGAACATGTTTCTAGAAATAAACAAAAGATTGTAACAACGCGAAATAGTTTCATGAATGCACCAGGTTCGTGCAAATAAAGATAATTCGCAAAGTTACTGACATCGCACTGCATGTCGGTACCGCTACGGTATTTAATATTGTCGCGGCATGCGCCCCGTGTGAACGTTAACTCGCAACAAATGTATCTGTGGTAGTTGAGCACCAAATCGGACAATGTGCAAAGTTTCTAATTAATCCAACAAAGTTTGGGATGTAAAGAGTGGTGAGTGCTGGCTGATGAAACAAAATAATTCAATTCTGGGAAAGTTACAGGAAAACTGAATCTAGTAGTATACGGAAAATTTGTCCAGCAGTCGGTGTCTCTCGGTTGATATGATGATAATAAAAACAAACTCATCCAAGAAGAAATATCAAGACTAGAAGTAACATGCCTCTTTGCTATAAATATCTCTCTATTAGCATCCTCCTAATACTCTCTTCTAAAAAGACCATTTGAATTACTAAACAAAATTATTACTATGTAAAGCACCTTTTCTATTTTATATGTTTTAGATTGTTATCAAGACTATGAATACTAATCAACCATAAGATGAAGAAACCGATTATTCCTTTGATGCAGAAAGTAACTTAGAATTATTTTAATATTATATTACAAATATTGGCCCCAATTACGTCGTACACGGACTAAATAAAATTTAATTTCTTCGCATCTCTTTCAAAACCAATTCATTAAAAAGGGATAGAATAACTTTAAGGATTTACTTTACACTGAGACGATCTATATACTTTTGACTTATTTTATTCAGCATATTTATTATGCACATTAAAATAAGGCAAAAACGCTTAAGAGTCGCTCTTTTAGAAACGTCAAATGACGTCACCGGCCATCTGTCTTTTTTTGGTTGTATTGTACTGAAAGAGTACTACTGAACTTAAATTTAATTAAGTTCGTGTACTACAGAATCGTGGTCATTGAAATTTTTTTCTTTTTAGACTAACTTACAAAAAATAAAGGCTAAAAAAATTGTTAATACACAATAGTTGAACATGAAAACATTTTTCAAAACCAGACACTTATCTAAGATTCTCATTTAACAAAGTAACTACCACACAACACACGCGAGTTGAAATTTCTCAGGGAGGCACGGAACTTACCTATTGTACATTAATAACGAAAGTTGCTTGCAACAAGCTACCGGCTCGTTTGCTAGTGTAATTAGAGTCACTGGAAGGTAAGACTAATACAGTTTCTACGTCAAGTTAAAAGCAAATATTCCATGGATTTAGTGTACTAATATTTAACATTTTACTTTGATTAATTGGGAGAAGTGTCTCACGTGAACATGCCACATGAGGTATCAGAGATCGTTGTCATGATAAATAATAACTAATGTATATCTATTTATACTAATATAAGAAAACTGAAGGGTTTGATTACTTGTTCCTTTGGTTGAACGCGCTAATTGAATAGTTCTTTATGTGTTGGTTAGCCCATTTATTAGAAAAGGTTATTGACCATATAACGTTAGTGACAGGCCAAACTTCATTCGGGTGCAGCGAGCGGTAGCTATTACCTAACACTATATTCTATTATCTTTAAATATGTATATGATTAATATTTAGTCTTGCCTGTCTTGTTCATTACTTGTCTCTACACGTCTAATGTAGGTAGACTCCTACATGAGAAGTATTTTGGCCAAACATTCATCGGCTGGAACGAAACGGGTCTGTAGGTGGTGCAATTTTGATGACTCGTCAATGATTGTACGGTTGTCCTTCAATTTAAATTAGCAGCATTATTCAATAATTAGGTATTGATGGGTCTGACATAAAACTCAATGTAAAAGTGCTTATTTAATGAAAGAATTTAAAAAAAACCCACGCCTTCTTTTGAATCTCCAATATTTAAGAAACTTCACCACGAATTAAAAACAAAATAAACCAAATAAAGCTTTCAATTATCAAATAGTAATTATGCTGCGTTAATAGGCTTTAGGACCACGTTTCCAATATCACCACAATATTAATTACAAACCGCCATTCCAACCATGTTTTCACGCGATTTCAATCAATAACGAAGATCATACATAGCCATTTAGAGGCGTTTTGATTAAACTTTGTTGTCTTTGATATAAGGACTATAATACGCAATGATATGTAATGAAAGCACAAATTTCGGAAATAGACACAAATAAATTGTTACATAAATCACCGAACACAATGCGGTTCCAAACAAATTATTGCGTAAAATAAATAACCATTTACAACCACACACCAAATTACATTAGGCAACTACCGCATAATATATTTTAAGAGTTCTTTCTATGTAAATGGTAGCGAATCTAAATACTGATTTGTTTATATGCGATTCAGTAGGTTAATAAAACGAATGAAAGTTAACTTAGATTGGAATCGTCATTGTTATTTATAAGAAGGCAAAGGAGTTGTGACCATTCAACCTTGTCTTAAATATTTTATTATCTGACTGATAATGAAGAGAGAAATACGAATTTTCCCATTTCGATCTATTTTCGGTGAGTATGACGCTTAAAATGTGAATGTGAATGACATAGATTTAAGATGGAAATATTGTAATTTAGGCTTGAAATTTGTTATATAATCGATTATTCAATTAGACTGATTCTACATTTCCTTCTAAGTTTGAAATCCTGTGACAGATAAATTTTAATTGAATAATCGATTATATAATACACTAGCTAAAATGTTTAATTGTTATGGCATTATATTGTTAAGCAATATTCTATTCTATTCTATTCTATTCTACATAATGTTTTGTACTTCTTGTATCTTGTGTTAAGTCAGTTTGTAGCAGGTGGTCAATCACCTACTATTTTTCTATCTTGGAGAAGATATAAGCGGAGTATAGGGCGCACATCCATTTAAAACTCAGCAGTGATCTTTCTTTCGATATGACGCTGGAACTAAGAACACATCAGTGTGGTATGAGCATGTTTTCTAATGAATTTTAACGCATCTAGTAGACAAGCGTGGTCTGGTACTGTCCTAACAAATTGAGCATTCAATAACCATTTTAACCGCCTCTGCGGCTTTAGTAGCTGTGACCATCTGCTTTAGATCTGGAGGGTTAAATTCCTAGAAGTTTGTCTTAGCTTGGTTGGTGGTAAGCCTTTTTCTAATTCCGCCTGGCTAGATACCACTATCTAAATTAAGTCTGCCACCATAACAATAGTTATGGCATTGCTGTACAGATCCTTTGTGGTTGAGGAATATGGGTGTAGTTCACATAGATCATCGGTCTTACTTTAACTTACCATGAGGTCAGATGAAGGCCAAAACCTATCCCGTTGAGAATAAAACACTCACATTCCATTAGCGGAGAATATTCATTATCAACATTATGACTGGATTAATGTATTAATGAATAATTTTAATTTGCGACAGCCCTAGAGTGGATTACAGATATCGCTCATAAGCTGTTACAGCGGTATGCTGTTTGTTGACAATTCATACTTATATGTTTGTAGAACAATACCACAGGTATACTTTACTGGTAATATCGAGTGTATATTTTTGGAGTGCACTAATCCCCAGAGGTTTTGGCGACCAGTGAAGACTAAAATACAAAACTATAATAGTACATAGCTGCTATATTCTGGACATTGAAAGAGTAAATGAAGAGGAGACACAAAAGAGTTTAAAGACTTCACAGTTCTATATCGTACTAAGATAAGCTTAGATAAGATGACTGTCAAAATAAATAGCTTTATAGGAAGAATGGGCACATTAAAATTGCTGTATCATTACAGCGCGCTAAATTGTTAACCCCAACAATTCTGTACGTACAGCCTTAAAGTTATACTATGTACACCAATGTGGCATTCAATAAAGAATTTGAAAACAGCTCCTTGAGTACTCTTAGAGGACTCAAGATTTTCTGAAAGCATTTACGTCCTCGTAATTATTGGTAAGTATCTCGCAATAACTTCTGTTATTACTATGAATTAATTTAAATGGGAACTTTTGAAAATTTCTGCTTTCAGAATGAACTGACGGAAGACTTCCCTTGACTTTGATTCTTCTGTCAAACTCAGTGGAAGGTAATGGTTGAGCAATAAATGTTGTCAATCAACTTATAATTATTCAATTAGCTTGAAATTTCAATTAAAGAAATCTCGGAAATCTGGGTTTGTCGTAGTACACCCACTCTTTAATGAAATAGATGTCCTAATTTTACATGAATACTTAAATGAAAGATTTCTAAAGATCCTTAAAAGTTTTGAGCAAGTAGAACTGTAATAGGCGTGATAATTATTTTTATTGATTAGTAAAGTAGAGGTGAAAACAGCGAATTAGGGACTCCGTAGACAAAGGTATTTGTAGACCAATAAAGTTAAAATTCTTAAATATTGTACTGCTTATATCAAAACCTTTGGACTTGAGATTAGGAATATAATGTATTCTTCGTTATTTATGAATTTATGAAAGTACAATTTGATATGGTTTTACTCATTCAGATACCAATAATTTTGGCTGCTGACCTTCTGGTGGTCCTCTAGTGAATAGACTTGGCGGGATGAATTAAAGAATTCTACTATAATTATTACCGGTATTTTAAAAATTAATAGTTTTGTGTAACATGACTTCCACTACTTAAAAGAGAATAAGAATTTCGTTTCCAGTAGAATTAAGTGCCCTCAAGCTCGACATCAATTTGGGGACTGCTAAAGTGCAACTGTCCTTATTTTCTGCTGCAAACTTAGTCATGTTCGGACTTAATTAGTTGGAGTATAGTTTGGGTTACTTTGAAATTGATAGGCTGTGAGTTAGCGCTTCGATTGCACGAAGAACTAGGTTAATGAAAACTGATAGTGGTTTATTTATTACTGTATAGAGAGTTGATCATTTGACAGTTGGAGAGGTAATGAAAATATTAATAATAATTTTAATATCTGAATAATTAAAATGTTTATCTCAAACTAAAATAATATAATATTATAGATAAACCGTAATAAAATTTTATGAATATGACGTTGACAATATTTCTGTACATTATAAAAATGAAATGGAAAACAATAATAGAATAATTAAACAAATCCATTAAAATTAAACGGAGTGAATATGACTGCACTTTTTGGTAAAATTTGATACCACAGAGCATAAGGCGATATAGTTTTAGCGAAAGATGTCTGATTAGAGGAAATATCGAATGATCTATCTGATGTTTTTGGCTAGATATAGCTCAAAGATCATAAAAATAAAACCAAAACTTTTAATAAATGACTATATCTTTACGTGAAATGGTACATGAATATGTCTATCGATAAGGTGCAGGAAAATCTGCTTAAAACGAAAATCTTTTATTGAAATCTCCCTCTGCCCAATGAGTATTACTATGGTCTAACATCCCTTTCTAATATTGTAAGAATGCCATTCAATGTTACCTGTGCATAACTGCCTTAGTCTAGTGGCTGAAACCACAAATTTCAGATCAGGAGATCAGATTCCCAGTGGGGTTACAAATTTTCTGCTCGGCTTGGTTGGTGTTATCTACCAACCACTATCTTATCCAAATATGCTTCAATAACAATAATGTTAACAACATTGTTGTGTTCCAGCAGTTTAAGGTAGATAGCCAGTTACACTGTTGTTTATGAATCAGGGTGCAATTCGCATCTCTCTTGGGCCTTATCGTCACTTAATATCAGGTGAGATAAAGGCCAAGCGCTACCCTGTTATGAATAAAAAATGGCTAACCATATAGTGTCTAAGATTAGAAAGATTTTATCTTTAGATTGCTTATTATCATAAAATATAGACGACAAATTCAAGAATAAATAATGAAATGCCTTGCAGAATTCCATTATTACTTTCTTTACTCACGTTTATAAGACGTGTGATTCTATAGAATCAGCGAATTGGTAATGAAAACATCGTAATGAAAATTTCTCTTGTGTCAATATTACTAGGCTGAACTGAAACGATATTAGATTTTTCGCTGTTCAACGATGTTGATGTGTGTATTTATATTTACACTGGTCGATTGGAATAATTCTCAACAAATTAAGCCTATTCCTTCCACCTGGGACCAGATCTAAAGAGCACGTCTGCAAATATTACGCGTTAGCCGCCCTCTCTGGACCAATGCCAGTTTGAACGCTTGCAGGTACAAATAACGTTTCAATAAGCTACCAAAGGTTTTGCATAGTATATCAAATTAACGTCTCGGTAACGAAAACATCTGTTGCTAGCTTTTAACCTTTTGTAAAAGGGATAAAACACCGAGTATTGTTTGTAGATACGCTACTGCTTTATTTTAATTTCTTTTGTTATATTTTACATTGTGACGTAACTATCCAGCATTTGGCTGTCTGATTGCCAGACCTGCTTCTTCATTAGGCACCTAAGCATAAAAGAACTTGCAAAAAACTTAATAATATATTTTTACCCTTTAATATGATTAGCTGTTTGGACCTTCGAGCCGGATGCAGATACTTTTTTTTAATTTTTATTCCGACTTTTGTAAGCAAGGGTATGGTACCCATGATAAGCGATAGCTGAGAATAATACTTCAGCATATGTATAGTACATAGTTGTTTTTTTGGAGAGTAAGGTCACTAGAGCTCAGTGAGCAAGGTTTCCCTTTGGAGCAGCTCACTTATTTTCAACATGATAAAAAATACGAAAGTCACAATATATAATGTGTGATAAACTAACAGACGGCGTATATGTTTGATTGCGATATTTTTTGATCTAAAAAAATGAAGTCAAATTGTCCTACCAGCTCCAAAGGGTTTTGAGATCATCAAACAATAAACAGTTTTCTATTGAAGGGGCACTGGTATCGTAAAATAAATCTGATACTTAATCCAAAACTTTAATAACATCGTTACGTTTATGTCAAACGAAAATTTACAAACAATTTTATCAAAAGCCCCTAAACTATATCAACTTAAGATATTTTCTCAGTAGCCTAGTTTGAAAAAGAAAAATGTTCTCGTCGACATTTTGCCGAACATTTCTCTACTGAAACTATATATTTGGGATCCGAGGAAACTACAAAACGCTGCGATACATTGCCGGTGTCAAATTACACGTTCGATGCGTTCGACCTCATAGGGTTGACAGAACTGAAATCCTGGGATATTATGTAGAAGTAAAGTTGGAAATATGGGTATTATTGATTTGGCGACGACAGTATTGGTATGAGTTAATATGGAATTACAATGAATCTCACCAAGTGTTTACTCGAAGTTGATTAATTTTACTATCGGCGATTTTAATATAGATATTGTTTTGTCCTTATTAGAATTTTAAAAGCAAATCAAAGATTTTATTAAAATAATAGATCTTATTTTTTCAAATACCAAGTATTAGATTCATGTAATTAACTTAAATATGATTGTTTTGTTTATATGAATCATGAACTCCGATAATAGTATTGGAATTTCCAAGAATAAGCTGTTTTCCGAAACAATACTATTTTCTTCCAATAATAAATAAACTAATAGTGTTATTCGTCTTTATTTTTATACAATTGTGTATTACGTAACGTCGACAACCCTATTGATCCTACAGAAAAATGCTTTCTATTTCGAAGATATTTTAAAGAACTGTCGCAGTGACGTACGTATAAAACGTATCAGTCGTTCATGTTATCACCTTTGAATATCACATGTTTGTGAAGTATTATTTAAGCTCTTATTTTAAAAATAAATTATTATTCTGTCAAACCGTCTTTTGTCATTATTTTATTTTCATATTGAATTTAGGATAAAATAATATCTGTACAAAATATAACTATGTGACGTCACACACAATTTTAACAAGTCACTTTTATAAACGATTTTAAATACAGCACACAGCTTTAAAGTAACCAAGTGCTGATATGTGACAAGATTCTCATATAATTAACTTTATTATGTGATTTGATTTTCATATAAGCTCTTGGAGGACAACACCTTCCTCCTTGGCTGTTGTTGCTCAGCTTGAAGGTTTTGGAGAATTTGACATTTGAATACTGTTAACTATTTATAACATTTTAAAACATTTTATTTATATTATATTACTTTGGCCTTTTATTGATGCCGAGTTTTAGTAAAAAGATTAAGAATCCCAGGTCTATAACTTAATCTGTCATTGTTCGTTTTTTAAATTCTTCACGGTTATTTATGTTCACGGTTACCTAGTTAAATAAATCTTTCTAAGAGTATTAAAATGAAAGAGAACGCTTTTTTCAACTGACAAAAATTTATTCAAATTAATATTGTACAAAAATATTATTAAAATAAATAAATAAACTTAAAATATATTTTATGAGAAAATTGATTTTTTTTTTCCAATAATTTTCATTATACTTTTAATTTGTTAAGATTCATATCCACTTTAATAACAATGAGATTGACAATAAATGTAGTGATTGATTGATTTTACAATTCACCTAAAAAGAACTAAAAATCACGCTGCCGCGAAATTTTTCTTTTTCTACTTGGTTAAGTATACACATTGGACCCGTAAATGTCTTTCATAACCACGACTTCACCCGTGCCTGCCTCTCTTGTAAACATGAAACATTTCCTTCAGAATACTGCTCATAAATTTTCCTATCACACAACAATAGTCACGTGATTAGAAGCACACGAAGTCTATCTAAGTGGGTCGATAAAGATAAGTGAAATATTTCATGCGTGAACTGAACATTATTTGTAGGGTGCTAAATATACATTTCGCGTGTCAATTGTGCCGTTATCGGACAAGGGACGCCCATTGTGCAACCGATTGAGCTTACGTAAGCTTATCATATGCCTGCGATAACGAGACACATTGCTTTGAGTGTTGGCGAGCTTTGGATAAATTTTATCTTTTCTCTTTAATATTTTCAAATAGATGCCGGATTTATAGAAGCTATAAAAGTGTTTCTTATACGGCAATTGATTCTATATTAACAGAGAGCTTACGAAGCTTATTTTGATAATTAAACTGAATGACTGATTAATTGACTTACTGCTTCACATGGTTCAATCTGAAAGCAGTAGTTGAATTTTTAGTGTTTTGGTGAAAGATGTACTTTATTATTTATTTTATATTACTTTTTTACATCATAAAGGTACGGGGGCTTATCCTCAAGAAATAATAAACATTAATTCTTTTACAATATTTCGCATTCGTAACAACGACATGTCCCAAGTCCTGTGCTCTTTGTCATCTTACGTAAGATGTTATAGAATAAGGCGCGTACACCCTGTGACCTAACATAGATCGTACGTAACGGTATCCGTTACTAGATTATCCAGTTCGACTAAGTATATCTAGCGAAGTAAGAACCTATGAGATATATTGGGAAGTTAGAGGAAAGCGTTAGTAAATAAATTGCACATGACATGGCTTAATAACAAAAGCTGTTTTTGTAATAGGCAACACTGTTACAAGCTTTTATACCCACTTTTGTGCATTCTTATATTGCATAAATATATAAGAAGTTTTGGGATAAGTATCACGCGCCTCGTTGGTTCAATTTACTGGTAAATTAAAACTTTGTTTCTCGCTCACAACAGTCCACTTCTGGACATGCCTCTCTACTGGCAAGCCACCTTAGCTAGCCTCATATTATTATTGCTAATCGCTTCATAAAGATTAACACTCCATCAAGCCTTGGATTTACCAGGTACACGGTGTTATGTATTCGCTTCCACGGATTCCACTACTTATCCACTGCCAGTTCATAGTAGGAAATCAATGAATTGCGTTCTCTATATATAGTATATGGGGCTGGCGACAAACAGGTATGCCTTTGTCTTGAATGCAATATATACTTTTACTGTAGTGATTAAAATTGTTATATATCATTGTAAACTATTAATTGGTCTCTGTAATGCAACCTCTTTTATCTAATTTCGTAACTGTCATTGTTTTAAAAATCATGTCATCAATTTTGGTTATTATTATATTACTTCAAACATTATTATTTTCCAGTTTCTCTTCATATCACTTCAAAGAGTTTCCTTCAGGAGATTTCAAATAAAATAAACGTTTAAATTAAATCTCAAGTCCAACAATACGCCAAGAGACATCTCATTCCGGAATTCCCTCTTCATTCACGTAAAACCGTCTAAATCTGCCTTATCTCTAGCACCATGCCTCCATGATACTTACAAAATGCTTTATTATTGTATACGAAAAAAATTATATAATAAGCTAAGGAAAAATGTGGATCGGGCCTTATACTCCAATGGTTCTGAAAGACGCGAAGATCCAACTCCTTTTATAGGTCACGCAAAATTTAACTTTGCTCTTCAAAGAATAACGATGAACAGGTTTATTGTGAATGCCTACATTTTCATCGTAAGGTGATATTGGTTTCTTTTATGATTTGTTTTCAAATGTCGATACTTATGGGTTATTGAATTATTTTTAACAGGATTATCTTGACCAGAGTATGTGGTGAAATTCAAATAGGTTTATATTTGTCAATTTGTCTAATTTTAATCTTTTCATATGTTAATTTTCGGGAAAAAATGATTTTTGGATAACAGTATAATTAAAGGTGGTGTGAAAATATTAAATGACTGGTTCAAAATCTTTAAAATTTTGTTCCTTGATACAACACATAATATAATTTCAAATACAATACAAAGAAGTGTACACACACTTCTTTCTACTGTATTTCAAATTAAGTGGTAAAAAAGTTTTTACCATTCTCATGAAACTACTTTCATTTATAGCTAATATGATTTCGCCATAAATATAATAGCAATTTCATCAAGTAATTGAAACTAAGCATCTATCATAGAACAACAATCGTAAAGGGTTACCAAAGGATTACAGCACATGGCAACAACGAAATTGAATAGCAAACAATATGAATACTGTCGTGGAATACGGCCCGCTTTACAATATCAATTTAGGTGGGATCAAGCTGAATTTATATGGGTAATGTAAAGACGCAACTCGCATGATGAACTATGGAGTAATGTTGAATAATGCTTTGACCTTTACATGAGTTTGTTTGGTGTTTTGCTTAGCTAATATTACAATCTGTGACTTTTAATAGAAATTATTAGTTTACTTACATTAGAACGTAAAACAAAAGTCAAAGTTAAAGTATCAATAATATAAAATGTGAAGACGAAAATATGCGATGTTATTTTCTAAGAACGATAACTAGTGATATCTTTAATTTGGCATTTAATTTTTGTGAGAAAAGTAGTCATTTATGAAATAGTTTACTTTGATTCAATAACAGATAAACATATACATGTTAATTTGACATGATTATGTTATATTATGATTACAAGTGAAATAAAAATCTAATTAAGAAAAATTATAACTAGTTTTTTAAGAGACCACATTTCTTAGTAATAATATTGTTTTAAATTAGAACAGACTTGACGTTAAACTTAGGAGGAAGGAAAGAGGAGGAGAAAGTCTTTGATATTGAAGTTCGAAATCATCAATCATAGAACAGGGTTAAATAACGTTTGTTGTAATAAAACGCTACGTACCAGTACGATAAGTTTTCTCGTTGAAATATCAGAAACAATTATAATTGAAGACGTAATATTATGCTTAAATACCTATTACTCCTTACCAATATATTAAGGAACGAACTCAAATAAACAGTCAATTATTCCAATGAAAATATCCAATATAGAAATGAAAATTAATGCAAAATAAATTAAATTGAATTTCCGAACTTACTACACATCGTTATATATCCACAAATAATTGAAATTGGGAAATTGAGCTTCCCTGTTATAACATTAATGGATATTGGCTCCGTTTTGTTGTATAATGAGACAAATTGTGTTTTAGCTTACAATTTAATTAATAGTGCAATGTCAGGATTTACCTGACGCTGCAGCCGTAATCCGTGCACAATTGAAGTGGTGGATAACGTTATGGTCTGCTATCGATTTATAACACCAGTTTATAAAAAATAGCAGATAATAACGTTATAAAGGCTCGTGCGGGCGTTAAAAATCGAATATAACATCCGTTATATTCGATTTAACGCCCGCTATAGTTTTGTATGATTCTACTTTCCATTCCAATTTTCTTATGTATGGCATCTTCTTGTTTAGATAATTGGCAGGAGTGCCATATTGTGTTGGGAAATAGGTATTGTTTTAGGAAACCAGTGTCTGTGATGCCCAATAAAATGAACACTTATTGTAATTACATGTTCACGATGGTGTGGAAGACGCTGAAGTTTTTTTGTGTACGCTCATCGAAGTGTACTTGTAACTGACATCATATATTTGGTTCAAACTCTCCGAAAATGCATTCAAAGTGACAATCTTATTTCAATACAATGACTGCAGAATTACATTGCTGTATGGGCTAGATCCTTTTACCTTCCCAAGGGTGGGTTCTAGCAAAAATCTACACTCGAAAAAAAATAGCCCAACTGGCTGTTTCTGCAATAATATTGCAAACTTTGGTATTTTATCTTAACAAAGTTGCTAATAGCCTTCTAAACCTGTTCACATTAACCCCTGTGCTCTACGACGAATAAGATATATTGGACAACCATAGTAGAATCATAGACATTGACATAGCTCATAGGATTAGTGAGTTGGGAAATGGGCAAGGCG
Source organism: Acentria ephemerella (assembly GCA_943193645.1). Classification (NCBI taxonomy): domain Eukaryota; kingdom Metazoa; phylum Arthropoda; class Insecta; order Lepidoptera; family Crambidae; genus Acentria; species Acentria ephemerella. The sequence continues at coordinate 2,504,201 of OW971894.1, forward strand.
TATAGAACGGACAACCTATAGGGGTCAAAGTTCTCGCACAGTGACCACGTATATTATTGAAAAGTACAAAGACCTTCTATAAAATGTATAGACGATTTGGCCCCTTAAAATCTATTTTATCTATTCCTATTATGGGGAAATGACAACCGTCAAAGTGCACCCCGACCTTTTGGGATTTTTTGCGTTTTCCCTACTTGTGTAAGGGAGACATATAAGACTGTCTCCGAGAAAATAGCTGCTAAGCTTCACTATGTCCCTGGGCAAAAAGAGCCTCTAGGTTATGCTATTCCAGGAGACCCAGGTACTGGCAATGGCATTCACCTGCACTTTATTATAATTACACTGCTGCTTCATGTAGATGTTATTGTGATAATTATTCTGAATACAGTTGACACTACACTTTAGATGCCTATTGCCATTTTATTCGGAGTTATCTAATAGGCTTACTAGTTAGGGTTGTGAGGAGGCAATGGACGCATATTACTTAAAACCTTTCAACTAAAATAGGGTGTTTGTTACCTTTCTTGTATAAACAATACAAGTTTTTTAAAGAAACTGAAACAATTCGCTTGAAAGCTTTCTTATTACACTACTGACGCATGGCACAAAAGAAAACAATCTTTAACACAGGAATGACGGAAAGCAAAGAAAAGATCCATTTCTCGTAACGAAATAACTCTACAAAACTTTTAATGGTACCTGCGGGAAACTATTAACAAAGACACGGAACAAGATAAAGTATTTAATGGAAGATTGTCTGGAAAAGTACTTTGGAATATTTGATTACATGAAATTTTGTATATGTTGTTAAGTTGTATTTGTCATTTTTAAAACTAATGAAATCAATAGGAGAGACATTTATGGAGGAATAAAAGTCTTTTTTATAGCTTAGCTTAAAGACCTACAAGTTGATGTGGCCACGAGTAAGCTACAACAAGTATCCCGAAAAATGGTTAAAGATTTCGATATAGTCTTTAACTAAGCTGTACCTTTGTATAATTCTCTAATATCCTGTTGTGCCCTTATAATTGTCTTTATGTGTACATAAATTGTTAAATAAATAAATAAATAAATTAAACACAGCAAGGGCAATAAAGTCACGTGATAAGCACCTTAAAAACTCCTTGCAAACTTCACAGACACTTGTTTAACATGAACCTAATTTAGATGCTTGCGATACTACGGTATCAAGCGTAAAACTCCAATTTGCTGTTTGATTGTAGAACTCAAATTAAAAAACAACGCTGAATACATTAATGGCGACACAAATTGCACATAACACTTAAACACATGTATAGTAAAGACGTACCGCACAGAAGCGATATAATTTAGGGCGAGATTTCTGTTGTGGCAGTGTTCTAATGGCTAGTCCATTATAGAGTGCCTTCCACGAGATGAAATTAACTTTGCCAAGGTCACGAGAGGTCACATAAGGGGACGCAAAAGAATCATGTATTTCTAAAGTTACATTAAGTTGCATGATGGAACGTAAGTTAACATGTTTATATCAATTTAATCATTACTTACCTGTTATTAAGCAAGAATCAACGGCAATATACCTGAAACAGAAAGGAAAGATCATTTCAAAGTCCTGTATCACATTGGAGAACTAGGTACTAATGAAAATTATAAAGATGGAACTTTACGCGCTGAGTAGGTAATTATAAACATACCTGTGACCACGGCCATTGCAAAAATTGCAGCCTGGTCGAAACGTGAGGCAATGAAAGGGTGGGTATGTAATTACCAACCGTGTGCGGTTGGTAATTACATACCTTTTTTATTTTGTATTATGGAACGCGATAGTTTAAAAGCTAGTATACATGCTATAGAGACAATGAAATCAAGAATTTTTTCGTTTTGAAAATATTAATTAGGATTTATATTCGTTAAGCTAAATCTGTTGGGTAGGTACATCAAAAAGTTTAATATGTGAAGAGAGCTATGCGCGTGTTATAACTTATAATAAAGAACAATAATTTAAACGCCTCGCGTGTAACGGTTAAATCTATTAATAGTATCTAGCTATGTATTAAAGCCGCAGATAATGAAAAAGCCAGGTACAAGGTTAACCCGTAACCGCGCGAGATATCCAAAGAACGCCCACGAACATTCCTCACGCGGTCTCTGAGTAATTTAACCCTAAATTGCTGCGTACATTTTTCCGGGGAGATAAACCCCCGTTCCTATTGAGGTGTCGGCGCCGTAGATCTTACGGTGCGCAAAATTTTACTGTAGACTTTCGTCCATTATGTTTTTAGTGTGACTACATCGCCTAATTAGCGGGACATTGTCATGTAAATTTGTAATTGTACAGAAACATGACCAGTCATGTATACCGTAGACGGACATAAAATACTGTCAAGTAATTGACATGTACGGCAATGGTAAGGCAGAATTAAATTTCATTGAAGTTTTTCAATGAAAAACTTGCAAAAATGGGGAAGTATATTCTTTTACAGAGATTTCGTAAGAATTGTTCTCATTTAAATAAATGTTTAAAAAAAACCGCGCTACCAATTGTCTATTTTTTAGGGTTGACTCAATTTAAACTATTTGGTAAACAAATTTATTATAAAATAATTTAAATCCTACACCACATAATTACTCTAGTAAATTCACAATTTTTCCACCTACGTAAGACATGTTATTTACCAACATCCGCACAAACAAAGTAGCAGGAAATGCTAGTGTTAAATAAATTATGTTATTGTTAAATTAAATATTAGGCTGGCCATTAGCTGACTCAAACATTTATTAGCAAATGGCCAACCTAATGTAAATAAACATTAAGATTTTAGGGATATTACTAAATTTGTAGTACTAAAAAAATCTTAATTAGTTTATTGAAAAACCATCTATAATACAAAAAACTTAAGAAAGTTTGTAGCTGCGTTGCTTTAAAGTCAAATTCAACTTAGAGTAAGGCCGTACTATAACGAGAAGTTCACTCGATATTAACACGGTACTTACATTCTTTTCTTTATACAACATGTCTACGATTACTTTTGCAATCAGCTCTCAAATTGAATGCATGCATAGAAAACGACAGTACTTCAAATACTTTTTATATTGGAGTATAAAAGACATCGTTATGTTTCTTAATTAACTCGTATTAGGTGCAAAGAAAAAATCAGTTTGTATTGTGTATAATCTGTTGATTCTGATTAATAAAATAGATAAACAATCTGGGGGATGCTGTTTGATAGATTCAATTGTTTTGAAGTTTTGTCACTTAGCTCGTCAATTAACAACGAATTTTGTTGCTTTTCTCTTGAAATAAATAATTGCCTGGTCACCCTACTCGTCGGATCGACACAGATTGGTCCTGAGATCGTTATTCCGTCACATCAATCTCGCAAAGTCGTCATTTGTCGACTAAATTGAACCGAAGTTCGCTTCCTGCTCCCAGACTATTCTTTCAGGATTTATTACAGGTTTAGTGTCAACGTTGTTTTAATATCCAGACTTAAGGTTGTTAGATTGATTTTATTTACCAATTAGGCTATTTTTAACTGGATTTGCTTTAGCGATTAAAATATAAAATTGTATGTTGTTACCAATTGCTTAAGCTAGCTGGCTCAAAATATTTTTATAATTTTAAAGTTTAATTTATTGTTTTAGCATCAGTTTATAATTATTTATAAAGTGTCGGTCTTCATAACTTTTATTTTTTCATTCATTGTGGCAAGTTAAATTGTTTAAGATATATGTTATATTTTTTTGTATTACATTTGGGCAGACACTTCGACATGTGGCTTAGTAATCAAGAATTACGAAAGACAGTTCAGTATCGTATATTCATCTTAAGTATTATGATATAATTTTGAATTCAATTCTCAATTTATAAAAATCAAAACTTTTCGCAAAAACATGGACACAGTATGAAAAGATGCTGATGGAATAGAAAAAAAAACCTTTATTAATTACTCCATAATTTATTTATTTAACAATTAATGTACACAAAACCCATGTACATTAATGTTCATTTTTTTTTTAAATAAATAGTCTCCATTCTGAATTCCAGTTTTTATAATTTGTCAATTTTATTCTCTCGAACGACTAAAAAAACTCGAAAACGATTTCAATTTTAAATTAAATTTTAATTTTAATTGTAACTCTTCTTAGGGATCTAATAAATATATATAGCAATGAAACTCATATTCAAAACTCACTGGAATAATGCTATGTGGCTAATTGTAACATATTTACCAAGCAAGACAAATTAAATGGTATTTCCTGGACCAAATCCGACATAAGTATAATACAATCACCATATGACTTCTTTGTCTAAGAGGCATGTGACATGAAATACACTTTATTAGAAGGATAACTTACACTCAATATAATCCAAGCCAAATTTCCAACTCACTATTGTCCAATATTGCGCAACATTTAATCTGAAAGTGAAATGTTTGTTCAAAACCAATACAACCGAGGTCCTGCCGAAAGCCCAGAGAAATTAATTAATATGGCGTCCTAAACTGGTAGCAATCTAAATTATTCATCCCGAGACGTTATCTTCAATATCAAACACTTAGATCACGCACCGTCCCCAAACCTTAATTAATATAATCCTGGAGGTCTAGTTGGGGGTGAAATTGCTATTGCTATTTAAAGTCCCGTAAATGATGATAGAAATCGTGGTATAGTTTATTATGTTGATTCTTAGATACTTCCAATGAATAATAATTCTGAAGCATTTCTTTATCAAAAAAAGCTTCAAAATTATGACTGATGAGGCACACTATGATGTAAAATAACTACTCAAAACAAATACTTATATTGAGTTCTCATCGAAAATAGAATCATCCGAAATTCCCAAAATAATGTTCAGTGGGATGGCAGTGGACGGCAACTTAAATTTTCTTATTAATCTTTCATCAACAATATCAAAGGCTTCGTTTGGAATAGCTGCGTGGGCGAAAATATATTATAATCTCATAATTTCAATTCAAATAAGATGGATATTGAGCAACTAATGGAAAAATTACGGATGGTATAGTTTTCTTATTTCAAAAACCAAAGGAATGGAAAAGGATGGATGATATACGTAAAGTTCAAAATAATTACCATTCAATAGATTATTATTACATATGCAATCCTACCCTATTCTCACAAGCTGAGGCTTGGTGGCCTCTTCATCAGAAATTAGCAAAAGACAACGAAGAATTCAACAAAGGATTTCATATTCCTAATCTAGATGTTCCCTATTCTAAATTTAAATTTCAACCCTTCCATTCTATGCACCAGCAAAGATCGCGTTTGAAAAACTGATCACATATCCGTTGTCACCGTAAAGGTTTATCTAACCTTCTATCGCGCGAGGGTCGTTTGGACCAGTCTCATTAGCCAGATAGATAACGCAGTCAGCACATGCGCTTCATTAATTTTAACAAGCGATGCTAATTCCAGCTTTATTGGTGGTCGTTTGGACCGAATGTTACGTGCGACTTTGTTAACGTACATTAGCCTTTTTATTTTATTATCACTGTGAGAAATGTTTTGGGGTTCTCGGGATGGATTTTTGTACATCGCTATTGTACAACGCATAATGAGTATTTTGTTGACAAGGGGACGGAGTGTTGACAAATTGCCAGACGATTGATTTGGGATGACTTGGGCTAACGCTCTGTCGAAAGCATACAAGCTTAATGCTTATGCAACTGTGATAAAAGCGGTTTTCGCACAACTGCTTTTGAGTTGAAGCGTAAGGAATAGAGACATTTTAGTGGAGTACACCTTTTGAATTTGAGTTGCAAGTATCATAAGTTTATTGTACATTGATGTTGAATCTGGTGCTGAACTTCTTCACAAGAGTTAAATCAAATTGCTTGAACTGGATTTTAGTGGCAGAGTGCAATAAGCCTACTAAAATAGGGATATAGTGCAAGAAACTATGGTTTCCAGCCACTTATACGCTGTCCTAGCATGAAGATGTGTTTCCACCGAACCGAAGGTGGACGGAGTGAAGCTTTTCTTTGTTGATGAAAATATATCTATTTATGTTGCTTTATTAACACTACTTAGCGGGAACATCTATATTACTTTCTGCTCCGATTTTTGAGAGTATTGCAAAAAATGTTGTATTATTTACAATATAAGGTTCTTGTTTATTTTTTAAGTAACAACTCTTCTGCTCCGCTTTAGCAAAAACGTGTCCAAATAAGTTCACTTTGCTTTTATAAGATAAACCAAACGTCTCAAACGAATATGAGTCTCATATCACAACCCCTAGTGTCTCATCTACAATAAACAAAAAAAAAATCGCTTCAAGGAGCTTCTCTGACACCTTGATTGGTCCCATTTAATTTCCTTCGATCTAACTTTCGGTACCTCAATAAATATTCATCCGTACCTTTTAAGGGCAACTAATCGTGGACATCGGCTCCTTGGGAGTTTTACGGTAGTCATAAAAGTAGATAATGTACTTAGCCGGAGTGCTTGTATGCGTGAACGAAATACTCAATTTGTGACTTAGAGAAGAAAGTGACAGTAGGGTAATTAAAGTATTTATTTCATGGATAAGAAGTTGATAAACTTATTTTTTAAATGGTCAGCAATGCGCGAGTACTATTCTTGGCGTTTCAAGCGTCCAAAGGCTTCAGTATCCACTTTCTATCTGGTGGTCCGTATCCTTGATTTCCACCTTAGTGGTAAAAATAAAATATTTCTATAAGAATTTAGTTATGTGCATGGGGGGCGAGTTATGTGTATATATATTAAGTATATTACTTAAAAACTTATATTATTATTTTAAAAATTAGTTCAATAAATAAATTATGATAACTATTTATTTAATTTATGTAATGATGCCGAGTTCGGACTAAATGAGTTTAAGATGTGAAATGATACTCAACTTAAGAGTTCTGGGATAATGGTAATTGTAAAATCAAATTTGAAGGACAAGATACGAAATCCCAAAAGAATTGACAGGGAATTGGTGTTCGTGATGTAGTTGATCAGATCAGGATCAGGAAATGATTTACAGGATGCCAGTAAATCATTTCAGTGGTTACAGGTTATACCTGAATAGTATTTCTGGATACATATGACGGAGTTGCATGTGTAAGATTTGATAAAAATTCAAACTCACAGACAAAATAACTTTTAAATCGTCATCAATATGTACGAGAAAAATAAATAAATATAATTAAAATGATATAAAAGCCTATATAAGTCTTATTGGTGGGCTTTTCTACATTGAAGAACAATTAGTTTTACATCGATGGATGGCAACCAGGACCAATGACTTCAGTTGGATAAAAATATTAGATTGACCTATCTGGAATCAACCATGCCGTTGTTGTTTTGTTTTTAAAGACGAACCTCGAGTACTTAAGCCTCTGAAGTAAATTATATAGTAAACTCCTAACTATTTTAATATATATCTTTGTTTTCCTGTTTCACTCTATCTACAAAACCGCGCACAGTTGCGGTTCAAAGTGTTCAAATAAGTAAGTATAATGAATAATATCATACTGCTTACTTCTTTGCACTATGAACAGTCCATTTTGAACGCAACTCAATGTAATGAAGTCCAATTTCTTACATATTGAATGAACCCTTTGCAGATCCGTGCGAAGAAAGATGCGTACTCTTCTATATAATTTGTTCAGTAATAAATACATTGTTAAGATTTGACTATATATATATATATATATATATATATATATATATATATATATATATATATTGTATTTTATATTTTTGCATATCATTGTCTGATATTAATTTCAAAATAATATTAAATATCCATTATAATTATTTTTAAACAGATTAAGGTAGATTGACTTTGATTAAATTAAAGATTTTTTATGTTTCTCATTACGAAGTGTAAGTTGGACTAGTGAAGAAAAGTAGTTTTTGCTCTAGGCTTGGTCTAACCTGCGGATCACAAGAACCCAATGTTCAGGATTCACTTTGGTGATAATATCTTAAATTACAAGTAAATACAAAATAATTGATATCGCCGATACACTGTTGCTGTCATTTGTTTCAATATGCGAATGTTAGTGTATAATTTCAGTTTTAAATAGTCACTTTGAGAGTAAACATTTTACGTAATCATACATTAATGAGTTAAAAGAGTCAAAGTGTTTTATCGTGTTATTGTGGCTATATTAATTAGTGGAATTATTAACAAAATTAAATTTAAAATATAAAATCTAAACACGTTTTACTAAAATCTGGATAATATTAACTTAATCTAATTGAAATGAAAGAGAGTACAGCCGAGAGCAATAACAATATTCTTTCGTTAATGACGTCATAATCACGGCAACATAATAAAGATGGCGTCGGTAAACATGTTACATATACACTAAATGATGTACTTTATCCAGTGGTAATAGGATCAATTTTTGCTGGGCAACTGTTAAAACAGATATGTTGTAGACTGTATTTACTGAGCGTGTTGGTTTTTGCCTGATATAAGTAGATTATGTTTTTATTACCTTCTAAGCTTATATTATTATGTTGTTCTGAACTATATTAATTCGTTGGAGAGACAGCGGTCGCGACGAAATAGTTATTTGCATGGTTGGGAAAATTAAGTTCCATTAAATAGATCTCACGGAAAATTATTCTAGTTGCAAACTGTTTTAGTAATTTGATTCCTTGTTTTTTAAGACAGGTAAATATTATTATTTACAATCAATGGAAGAGGGATGGGAGAATACCCCTCGACAGAGGAGCCCAGACGTCCGAGGTCAGGAAGACAGAGAGAGGAATCGGCGGACAATTCTGGCGTTATCAAGCAAGACTGTCCGCTGGAGTCTTACAATCATAATAATTAACATAGTATAGATGTGTGTGTACATAACTGTTTATAGACTTTAGCATACTATGATTATATTCGAAGTAATTCTGAGTTAGTTCTAAATAATAATAGCCTCATCGTAATTCCAGTTTTGCTATTTTAGCTGCAAGGTCTTAAAGTATTAAATATAATTAAGATATTTATTTAATTAGAGGTTATTTCTGCTATAAATTTTGCTTATCAATGTTCACGATAACCTTCAATGAAAAGGCCCTCTATTATAAAACATTGTAGAAATTGTATCAGTTTTATATTCTTTGGCATTCGTTATTATTCCTTTCAAATCAGTTGGATTATGATCGATTATGGTACTTTGTAATGTTGTTTTGTGAATTACTTATTATTTTTGTTTCCTTTTATGCAAAGAGTTCCTTTAAAAGAGACGCGAATAAGCGCATTTTGGGCCGGCAAAGTGAAGGTGGTTAGGGCAGTTTGTCCCATTCTGCACTATCTATCTTCACGTATGGACTCCTCTACTGCTTATCATTTGCTGAGTTTTATTAGTAAAACAGTATGTGTCACTTTAAGTCACTTAGTACTTCACCTGCATTGAGTATTTTGTAGTTATATGGTATCGAGTCTAACTCCAGCCAGCATATGTCGGTGCCTGATACTACGAGATCATCAAAATCGCCATCAACGGCTTATAAACGTCACACCGAGGGGCTCGAGACTACCTTAAATTATGTCAACCACGCTAGCAAAGTGTTGGTCAACTTATATAACCTTATAATTTATTCACAAGTCAGAATTTCTTCAGGCAGGCTTTCCCACGGTGTTTTGTTTAACCATAAAAGCGTCGAATAGACGTACATTCAAAATTTGAAAACACATTGGTAGGTGGTGGGGTTCGAACCATTGCCTCCGGCATGGAAAACCTTACTACACCACCGACACTCTTAAAAGTATGGGATTATTCACTACCTCTCCCATTGACCCACTCCTATAGTTTTGACCAACCCAAACTAAAATCATAATCAATTCATTTCTCAACATCTAACTTTCACAAAGACAGATAGATATACTTAGCTATTAATATAAGTAAAAAATATTCTATTTAACTTTTTTAAATTGTAAAACAGCTGTCCAGAAGGAAATTCTTTTACATCCACAATATCTTCTGTAGCCCACAAAATGTCTATCTACCCTAAAGCGTTCGCAAAGTTTTATTAGTTTGAAATAACCTAGAACTGAGACACAAAGGACTGGAGTTTCTTGAAAAAGATTCAAAATTAATTAAAACCCCACTAGATGCGGTTGCATTGTTGAAGTTAACTAGAGAAATAATTGCTTACCTCTTTGTCTTGACTGAGTGAACTGTATTGTTAAACAATCATTGAGCTTAAAGCGTAACAAAGAAATACACTTTTAAAGTTAAATATTATAGTGTAGTGAGAACCAAGAAAAGTAAATCGGTTTCTTAGTGCATAAGGACAACTTCAATGTGTTTTTAAATTTTTATTTTATATATTCGTCGCTTTTACGTTAAAGGAAAAGATTGAGAGGAAATCTGCACACGCCTGTGAAGAAATTGCCAGCGTGGTTGTCTGAGGCTTATCGTCCAAATTAGGGTAGGCACGAGCCCATCAGTGGGGACGTATTTGAGCTGGTAACTTATATAAGCCTGCCCACGTAAACAATGTTAACAGTATTATTGATTTATGGTCCGGCAGTTGGAGGTTAAGATAGCCCGTTCCACTGTATTTAAAGAATAAGGGTGTATGTTGTACAAAAATCCCATTATTTTAGTTCAAGATGGAGCGAGTTTTGTAATGGTACGACCGTACTCAAAAAAAATTGATATAGACAAAACATATTTGATTTCAACTTTTTGCGTCTCAACCAAAATATTTTACCAAATGCATTAAAACCTAGAATTTTCACCTAAATTCATTTGATATGAAATTATGATATACTTTAATAAACTCTTACGGCAATTTTAGGTCAAGTGTGATAAAACAGAACAGATTTAATTTTTTTTTCACTAAGAAAACTAACATGTAATATAAAATATATCTATAAAAAGTTGGTTTTAATGCCATTCGGTGCTTCTCAAGTGATAAGTGTGCAAACAGAAATAGAGATATAACATTATATACTGATTGTTCAAAGGAGTAACTGTTTTAGTGGATATTTCTTGCAAAACTATATTATAAACTGCAATAGGATTTGTTCGAGATATCGCTTTACCACATTTTTATGGTGTGAAAGACTTCTAAAATCACATTTATTATTTTTTTGAACAGCCTGTATCTAAAAAGAAACTGAAGAGGAGATACAATCCCTACCTCTTGCTTTAATCCTAAAATCCAAGCAATTTCATTTACCTGAGGTAGAAAAGAATTGATTTTACAATACAAGTAAGCCTTCGCATAAATAGCGCTCTGTTTTACGATAATTACATCTGAGACGACATGTCCTTGAGATTTACAATGTGAAAACATCATGCTTTGTAATAAGATCCGAATTGGAAGTGCAATACAACGCTCAATATGTTGCTTACTATACATAGGTACTTTGATATATTTCGCTGGTTTATGGGGTCGTAAACGACGTTATAGATGGTGATGTTTTGTGATTGAAGCTACAGGATGTTAGGAATCCGTCAATTATATGGAGCATGCAATCACTGTGTTAATTCAATAACGGCTTTACAGTTTTAAAATATTCAGAGGTTGTTTAAAAACATGATATGTGTAAAACTTTTTTTTTTTTCGTATTCGGATAAGTTTTCATAGATTGTGGTTAGATAAACAATTTTAGAGTCTGTGTACTCACAGTGAACATATCGTCTAAGCTAAGTTGTTACAATGTTCACTTGGTCAAATTGTCAACATTAAAAAATAAAAAGCAATCAGTTACAGATGATCATATAAGCTTTACAGTAATATTACAAAGCAAATCGCAAATACGAAACAAACATTAAATCAGATACGTACTTACATAATATATAAGCAGCTAATAGATATCTACGAAATGACTTTTATAGGTTAAGATAATGAAGAAATATTATGGAATTTGCTATAAGTGTTGCATACAAATTAATCGTCTTATATAGAATTTAATTATTAAATAATAAAATTACTTAATTATTTTCTGTTATTTGTTTATCAAATTACATTTACTTTGATATGAGTTAAAGCTTTAGGCGCATTAAGTATTCAGTTTGTATGCTTTCAAGAATTATTTTTGAATAAATAAATAAATTACAATTAAAATTTATGAGATTTCAGAATTGCTTTGAAAACATAAGTATGGTTTTTTACCTTTATCATACCTGATTATAAGTGATGACAGTGCCGGAGATGGAAGTGAGTCAAACCAGGTTTTCTCTATCAAAAAAGAACTGGATAATCCCACTGACTGTTCACCTCTAACTGCTGGTACTTTTCGATGTTGCGTTGTTGTTATGGCTATAGACTTAGGTACGATGATGGTGGCTTATCAGGTGGACTAAATAAACGCCCTACCACCAATCAAACTGAGTAGAATTTTTCTCTTACTGAAATTGAACCCATTTCATTATACCGGAGGACAACTGCGACAGCTGGGTTGATAGTCTGGAGACTTATATTGGCTATCTTTTGCATAACACCAAAACACAGGGAACTGCTAGCATATAGTACACTTTGATTGCTTATATATCGATTATAGTTACTCCTAAAGCACTTACTGAAGCTGAAGCAGAAGACAGCTTAGCGGCAGCAAAAATTTTGACCTCCCACAGTCAGAAACATTGTGTGACAGTGACAGAAATAGGTTTGCCAGTAACATCTCTAATGGAACAAGATCGTTTGAAAGCATACGTGTAGAGGTTTACGACACACTGCTTTACGAGCCGAGACAGTTAGACTTTACGGTGTGCTACTTCTGATGTATCTGCTGCAGTTACTTTAATCGGCTTTACGGAAACGTTTCCTTTAATAAAACATACATAAGAGCGAATTTTTTGTAGCAACTGTCAGAACAGATATGCCGTCAACTGCAACATATGTACATGTACTCCATACGTACACTCCTAACTTTGCTAAATGGTTTCTTTGTGAAATAAACCGAAATAGATCGCAATAATAATCGTTTTTGTTCAGACTTGTTCAGTTCAGTTTGGGAACTCAGATTAAAAAACTAATATTACTACAATTACCTCCTCCTCATCACCTTGTACAAAGAAATGCAGTTCCTTATCTCTTTGTGGTGGAAAAACCAAAACTAAGGATTATCCCTGAAATCTCCACAGTAAATCTAATTGTCGCAAGCTTCTCAGGTTATGCTGGTCTCGAAATTCAGCGCCATGCGCAACTTGGAAGTCAACTCATCCTCTGTGTTGATGCCGTTATGCAGAATAACGTTTACCATAAACCCTAACTGAAAAGCCCTACGAGTCAAGATTGGCATTTTTGTTATCCCCACAACATATTACTAATAGCTTTACGGGGGATTTTATAATCAACGTTCTAAATATTGTCATATGGACCTTTTTTTTTTTTTTTTTTTACGAGGAGGAATCCATTTACGGACCTACCCGCCACTGGCTAAGCGACGAGCGTGTGTGGGGCTCACTCAGTACCTCAATAGAGCGGCACTGAGAATACCCACTAAAACTCCCCGGTAACTCCATTGCCTTTCACGGGGGTAACCTGGGTTCTGCACGAGCAATTCACCAGGTCAAATTGTCATATGGACCTAGAAAATTTCTTAAACATCATAAGTTTTCCCTTCTTGGTTGAAAGTTAAATTAAATTACATAAAGTAACTACTAAGTCTTACAAATTTGGAAACTGTCCTAAAAATGCTTTACAAATTACATCCTACTTTGAAATTTGAATCATCGAAACAAGTTCCTGGTCGTTAAGGAAATGTAACGAGTTTGAGCCGGATCAAATTTTAATATACAGCCAATATCACATTAAAAGAGTAAATAACAAATAAATGCACATAAAATTTAAAGGGTTCATGGTACAGTTGCAGTCTGTGACGTTTTTGACAATTTACACGCTATTATACTGGAACAAGTTATATAACGATAGGTTTACACAATTTAAACAGTTCTAGTGATGATTATTGGTTTGTAAATGTTTGGCTTTGTGATTTAAGTGAAGACTATATTGAAATTGTAACGTTAATAATTGGGGTTGTACTAGCTACAGCACAAAAATACAGTCTTATTGAGTCTACGTAAGGTCAATGAAAATTCAGTGTATATTTGTGCATAAAATAAAAAGGTTGCTTGGTTATGGATGCATATGTTGATGGTAAGAAGATTAGTCAACTTAAACTAAAACTTCATATAAAAAATTAAATTAAATTAATAGCGATTTTTCTTAAATTGTATCGTTCAAATATACCAAACGACCCGTTATTGTAATTTGTAACCGTATTAAAAAATTACGATGTTCTATGTTACACCCTTTGTATTTTGTACATATGTTCACCGATTTCTCTCTCAAAATTTCATTTTCATTCGATACAGGTCGTCCCAAGTCACCAAGTCAGGATGTAACGATGGGAAAATTGAGAGCAAACTTAAAATTTTATAGGTCCACATTAAGTGATTCATATATTTTTTAAAGCTGTTTGAATATTTTTAACTAACGATAATACTGACGTTCATCCATATTACTTTATCTTAAAACTTACCACTCAGCTAACATTTCAGAAATAAAAAAAACCATTAAAAAAGATATAGTTTTTGGGATAGTTTTAAATTAAAAAAACTGCTTTTTCATGTTTCTTAGAGCAACATAAAAACACGGTTTTTTATTATGTTTTCACTTACCTGTAAAATATTTTAACATAACTACTAAGGACTGGTTTGGGATAAAGGTCACATTTCTCTGGACCCTCGTATAAGAGCAGTCCTTGAGTTGTAGAATTGTTTGATACCCAGTTTTATTTAAGCTCGAATTGCCAAAATGCTAGCTACTACAATTACGACTGAAGTAATTTTGTAATGACTCAGGGTTCAGGGTACAGTCAAGTGCAGCCTTAACACATGCGATCAATTTTAAGCTTTGTTACTTAGGAGTGAATTGGATACAAATTCTACTTGATTTCAGGTTGTTTGTTCTTACATGATGTAGAAAAAAAGCCATTTCTTCTCTTTATCATTTTGTATTCAAACAATAGAGAAGGAAGTAGAGGCAACGTTGTATGGTAAGGATAAATATGATTAAGTAAATAGAACATAGTTCTCTTTTTAAATTAAACGAATGGAAAACATCAGGTCTGTTCATGAGTACGATTAAATCTTTTGTTTTGTCATCCTGATTCAAAGCGATCGAAAATAATACTAAACGTAACGGTGTAAGATTTATTTCTATTTGTCTACGTAGTAAAGTTCAATAATATAAAGCGCAATGGGGGATTTAAGGTTAAATCGTTTAACTTTTAATGCGTGTTCGACAGTATTGATGCGGTACAGCCCGTTTCAAGTCGCGTCATGAAAAAGTACCCTAAAATATGAATTACCGCCTTCCGCTAGCACAGCTCTCAATAAAATAATATATAATGCACGCTACACGAAATTTATACACATTTATTCGGTAAATACGAAAACCAGAACATTACGTGAACACAAATAGGTACTGTTGAGAATATTTCGTGTAAATACAGAAAAGCGAGCGTAAGTAAAACAAATAAAACCAGGCACCGAATACACGCAGATGTAAAGAAGATGGTTTAAGCTAGAAGAGACAATAAACGCATTAAGCAATACTGTTGTTACCCTCAATGTACTTTTCTCTTAATTTTAATAGACCTTATTACCTTACTAATAGAACTTACTATTATCTTAATTAAAATAGTTCTTAGGATAAGAATCTGCAATAAATTTACGAACCTATGACAAATTAACATCTAATAAGTGTTTGTTCATACATCAACTATAACTGTCCTACTGATGGTAATCGTTTATTGTACGCTATAAATGTTGTACAAAGATATAGAGGTAATAGACTTATCAAAGCTAGAGGTCAGCTAATGACCTTGAACTTCAAGGAATATAATTTTAAACGGGTTTCTTAATTCGAGCGTTTGATCATTCCCAACTACATGATTGCATATAGTTTATCGAGTGTTTGTATTGACTCTTACCTTGAAATATAAAAGCATAACATTATATAGTAGAAATTCAATAACTATCAACGTCTGATAATTAACTTATCTCAGTCAAGAGAAAGAAAGTGTTACGCTAGCCTGGGGAGCCTGTGGACTGTATTTGTGGAGAGAAGTCGAAAAAACCTTGAGTAAACCTCGTCTTGAATCGTTATTGATAACTTGAAAACAGAAAAACAATCTAGTATCAAAATATATTAAAAAGTAAACTGACATAAGAAGAAAACAGCCTTAATGCGAAACTACCAGTAACATAAAAGTTTCCTTATGGAAAAAATCAATCACTTTTGAAGTATTAAATGTATACAAAAGCCTTGGACACAAAACTGGTGATGTTTTGGGTGTGTTCGTATCTAATCTGTTACAATATATTGTACAAACATTGTTTACTATATAAAAACTGTATAATCTTATATTTGTACAATAAAGTGTTAAATAAATAAATAATATATGTCATATCCATTTAATAGCCCCGCACAGTAATAAAAGTTCTGATATCAGTGACTAATATCATGAGAAAAAAAAATTGAAATGCCAATTAGGTAGCGACACCAAACACATCTAGTGCCTTTATCAGTAATGCGGCTGTTCAGTCGTAAAATTTTGAACAGCCTCGTGCCTACACCTAGCCTTGTAAATAAGACTTTACTGCCCCCTTCCCCCTAGGGAGCTGAACTTGTGAACAATGATGTAATAGTTAATGAATTGGATTCCCACTGTCACGTAGGTAATGGTAACGGAATTATCAAAGTTTGTGCCAAGGCTGATTAGTATGTGACGAACATTAATTATGTGTTCTTTTACTTGTCTAAGACTTTTAGTCGAATTAAGGTTGGATCTTGAGATGATAAGGCTTATAATTATTGAGCTTTAAGTATTTTAACGTAAAAGCTATTTATCATATTATCTTTGAAGACTAAACAGAAGGACATTATACACAAACAAAAAGTTAATCCATGATAAATATGGAATTAAGCATATTGGAAATTATAATAAAAGATTACGTTTTAACATTTATATAGCAGAAGAAGATTTGAAGGTTTTAAGGTTAATTGTGTAGACCATGTCTACGCTAATTTCAACCTTATTGCTAGCCAATAAGAAGCGCCTCTCGCCTCCGACACGTGACTTTGTAGCCAATAATTTAAATTCTTATATTCTAGTGTTATGAACATGCACATTGCTAATTATCTCCTAACTAAAATAAATCTAAGTTGATACTTTGAGTTTTACTTTGTTCCCATCGTGAATAGACCATATGCATCTATATCGGGGTATGAGCCGCCGGTGGTAGTCTGCTTTGAAAAACTATTCTGTTGCATTATATACGTGAGTTATACAGAAGTTTTTCAAGCATCAAAAGCCAACCCTAATAATTAAAACATGAAGTATCATTTGTGTAAACCATGTAATACAATTACAAAATAAATGTACCTTATTTATTTCACGATTTATGTACACACAAAGAAAATTAAGAAAGAAAACAGAATAGCAGATAATTGTACAAAGGTACCTTCTTATTTACAACTGTCAACATCTAACGATAGATTATGAATAGCTATCGCTTTTAAGCGAGACAAAACGTGACTATTTTAATCAACTGCACAATCCGACAGAGATTAATAAAGGTGCCTACCTCTTTTTGGTATGGAATGGTATGGGATGGTAAAGTAGCTATATTGACTTGGTTGGTATCGTGTGAGCCTTTGGTTATACACTCCATAAGGTGAAACTTATGCTGTTTTGATTAAATAAAAGAATATTAAGAACGAACCTGAATATAAAGACGAAGACATATTTTACGATCTTAATTTGAAATATAACAATGAAGAGGAATACCGAGATGCAAATACTGGTATTAGCATTCTAAAGAACGTAGTAACCCTAACGTAGAAGTAAAAGTCTTAACTCAATCACAACTTCAATGAAAACTATCGCTACTTAATTTATCAAGGAGTTACTTTATGTCCTAACTTGTATACCGAACATTACAATGTAGATCTCTTTAGAGCTTATGTATTAAGTTTTAAATTGCACTTTATACCAATATCAAACCTTCTTTAAACCTTTTGATTACTTGTTTTAATGAATTGTTAAGATTGTAATAGAAGAGAATTTATCTTTATTATACATCAACCAGTTAAAATTAGAAATACATAGGGAACAGTTTACCAATTTAAAAACAAAAGTCGAAAAAGAAATAAAACAAAATCCATACCAATTTATTAATTCATAAGCTAAATTAATATTAACTTTGCCTGTAAATTGTTGATTTGACGATCTTATAATATTTAATTTGATATTGATATTGAAGAGTTGAAACAGGCCTATGTCTAGAATTGCACAGATAATTTCTTAAGACAAAGAAAAAGTATATCCGGTTAGAAATACAACCGTCATCTATATTTCATGCTCAGAATTGTTATGACAAGTATAAAAGTGTCCAATAGGTGGAGATACAATAGAGAAAATTGGTTATGACACGAGATGACAAAAGATAACAGATCTTATTATAGTAAAGTAAGGTTTAAACCAAACTAAAAGCAGACGAGTTGTGATAATCCTTTCTAGAGACAATAGAAGGTGAAGCTCCGAGTCAAAATTCTATAATAAATTCGTAATTTAATTATGTTTGCCTTTCAATTTCTGTTTTGAAATTGGTTTTTAGTTTTACATTAGTGGTATTTTTGTAAGGTTAAAGTAAAAAACTCAATTCAATTCTTTATTTTGCGTTCCATAGTTACATAATATGTAGATCTTAAGACTATTAATGACACTCGAAATATTTAGAAAAAATTTGTAGGCTTCCCTCGTTTTCACAAGGATTTCATCATAAGATTCTGAATCGGTGACAATGGAAACATCTCAAAAGTATATTCTGCCGAATAAAATAGTTATTTTTTTTTAATAAAAAGCACAGCAAATGACTCGACACCACCTGATGATAAGCAGTAGACGAGTCCACATTTGAAGATAGCTAGTGAAGCATGTGATATACTGCCCTAGCCACCCTCACCTTGCCGGCCCAAAAAGTGCTTTTTCACGCCTCTTTTAAAGGAGGGAATAATGTTATAAGAAGGAGGGAATACGAAAAAATTGAAAATCCTTTGACAATTGACAGAGAAATCGGTGAATACAGTGGAATATTGAACCTCCTTATTTTTTGAAGTCGGTTAAAAGTAAGCCATGCAATTAATTATCTATAATGTCTTTCCACTAACCTAATTTGAAAGCTAAAAGTATATATTTTCAGGTAATACTGTAATGCACTTAATAAATAACATGAAACATTTTGTTATAGACGTCGCACGCGACGTTGCTTTGCCATTCGTATTTATTAAATGAACTACTCACCAAAATAGCGAACATAATGAACCCAATTCAACTCGGTATTTACTTTTAACTACGTAAATTCTCGCGACGATATCATTTTAGTTTTGAGTTAGATATTAATGAAATTGCTTTATATTTTCAAACTGGGCTTGGGCACGCGACGCTTTTAGTTTGAGATTAATGTAGGCGGTTTCCGTTGCTGAAAAACAGATTACAACCGAAAACTCTCAACTTGAAACCCACAAATACTTTTAAGTGAAGAAGACAAAGGTGGTTAGACAACGACAGCTAATAGAGAACGGAACTTATTGCTACAGTTCCATTGGTGAAACGTCTTTTTTGTGTCTCCTTCCTAAAATCGGTTTACGTTATAGCAAGACACAGCTGCGCTTTGGAAATACATTTATAAAATATTCGTTAGTTTTAAAATTCTTTCATATAACAATTCACAAGCAGACCTTTTAAACAAAATACTGTTCAATCACTATTAAAACGTCAAAAAGGAAAAAGTTACTTAGAGCAAGACAGTGATGTTTTGCTCCAAATGTAGGTATTACTAATTTCCGTCTCAGTTCAAACAAAAATAACGAACTTTGACTTTGGAATCTTATACTTGAATAAGAAGACATACTTGTGTTATGCTATAAGTACAACATTTAGTTTCTGTATACAATTTTTTTAAATAAAATACCAATATTGATGGAATTTGGTAATAGTCTCCGCAATTTAGTTCACAGCGTTCAAGGTCGTTGTGAACTAGTGAGAAATGGAACGATGTAACCGTTAAAAATTGAAATGGTTTCTGGCACGCACTTTGTATAAACATTTATATTATCGGGTTCCTCCCAATGGTCACAAGATATAGAAAATATACATGGGCAGTACAATATTCATCAATAGCCTATATACATAAATGAAGAGCTTGGGGCATAACACATAAGGTGCTAGGGCAGAAGTATGAGTTTTCAAAACATTTTATCAAAGAAAAATATAGCTAAATTTTGACAATTTATGGTAGAAGTTGGTGTATAGTATTCTCTTACGTCCTGGGTAGCTCAATGGTCGGTGAGGTCTGCTGGATTCTGAGAGATTCCAGGCTCAATAATAGTCTACACATCTTTTAAACATTTAAAGAAATGTCAAAGTAAAATATTTTAGTTTAAAAAATTTAACATATTTCCCCAATGGATATTAACCGATGGAAATATACCTTATGAGCAATAAATACAATATTACTTCACTGTGAAAAATTCTTATACATTGACTATATTCACACAACAAAATCAATGTTAATTTAAAGAACCTAATACCATAGCAGTTCAGTTCAAAATCAAATAGCAAAGCAATTTACACAATTATACTGTGTGTACGCAATTCTATTAGATATAGTTGTAGTAATTTAAATTTTTTGTAAGTAAGGTTTTGAGTAACGTAACAATTAATTCAATTTGGTTACATGTTGTATTATGTAATGAAAATAATAATAGAGAACGCTTTTAAAACACTTCGTGCGAACAATAATATCAGGGATAATTTGTATCAAAAATAATATTTAAAAAGACGGAAATTACAATAACAATTATAATTATAAAACATAGTAGTGAAGTTAAGAAAAACAAAAAACGATCGTTCATCCACGCTTTCTTCTAAAAAGCACACGGCGCTGTTCGATACTTTAAAGAGGCGGCATGTGTCTCCCGCTACGAAGCCTCCTTGCGAACTCACGAACTCTAACTTCACATTGATTGTTCTTAATTTTTTTATTAACTATCGTAGCGCGATCGCACTTGACCATGAACCAAATTAAAATTTCAGTACTTCTCTTTCTGTACAATACAACCAAAAACAGACAGAATACGATATTGTTTGACGTTTCTAGATGGCGACTTTTTGTGTGTACAAATCATACGAAATAATTGATATCCCGCCGTTTCACTATAACGACGATTACCTGAGCTGAAACATTATGTCCCCCAAACTATGTTTTTTACAAATATCTCCAAAAAAGAATCACGTGGTACTGCATTTTTATTAGAAATATAGAATTAGTCAATTTTTTTTCTGTTTGTGTTTTCACTCTCTTTCTGTTTCTATCCTTTTATGGAGTTAAGTGTATTTGAATTGAATAACCTACTGTATTCAACTCATAGTATAAGGCACAATATATTTTTGACGCGAGAGCGCCGTTACGCTGCTAAGGGTCAAAATGCTAAGAGCGTCTGGCTGGCAAATAACCTCTCAGTTAAAAGAAATCGCATCCAAGTGAAAGTAATTTTGTTGTGTTGTGTTTTAGTCGTGATTATGGTCACCGAATCTCACCGCAAATATTTGAAACACAACTGTTGCAGATTTTTATTCTAATTTCGTTGGTTGTAGTCAAATAGAAAGCTTTCTATTATCCACAGAGAATTTATTTAACTTTTCAGTTTTTAAATTATTTAGATCTATCTATTAATTGGTAAAGTTGATACACACATATATACGACATTGATAACTATTATGTATGTATATGCAGAGATAGAAAAAAAGATACAATATAATATGAAAAGGTAGAATATAATGCAAATAATTATATAGATGTACGTACTCTACGAAAACTTTATATGTCACTGTGTCCTTAGAACTCCTCTGGTCATTGATAATCGAGGCATTGTGTGTTAGTGATAGTTGGGTTAGAAAAAAATATTTCAACTTGTAATCCACGGGAGCCGCTGCCGACAAGCTGTTATACAGTTTGGCAAAGTTGAAATACGTGTAATAATGTTTATTTGTTTTAAATAAATAAATAAAATGTTTAAATATAGAAGAACAAAAGAACTAAGGACAGACATGAAGAAAGAGGTATACTTTTATACAAAAAGTAATAAGTTGATTAATAGTTATAATAACTATCTTCTTAAGAAGAATAAGTCGTCTTATATATAAAAATGAATACCAATCTGTAAAACTTACAAATTGCTTGAAAATCATGAATAATTTTTACTACGTTTTCTATACATTCATTCAGGGGTAATTTATTTATTTAATAATGGGGAAATCCTGCGGAAAAGCTAAAAAATTTGATCATTTAGTATGGAAAATCTTCTAACTTGTCACCTGTCATTGCCCTTAAAAATCACTTTAATAAATGGCGTTTATGGCACGTAACAGAAAGTTCACCGTGTCAACTAGTAAGTAATAAAATTGCATCTATTGAACTGATCTATATAATTAGCAAAAATCAAAATAATTTAGTATAAATTATGTAAGACAAGATAAATATATACTACTCTTCGTAATTATTTTTTTACAGTTGCAACACTTGATCTGCAATCAATTATAAGTCTAACATAGTCTAAGCACTGTTTTTGCAAAATAACCCTTACTATCTAGTCTGAGTCATCACAGTGACATAATGAAAATGACATCAATATCATAAGAATTGAATTCGTAAAAATAAGTAGACCGAAAAATATGGTCAATGTTGCCAGTCAAATGGAATTCAGTCTTATCTTCTAGGGTATACAGCTACTTTTACTTTGAAGCCGGTTTATAGGTTAAGTTATAGTTAATAAGTTATCAGTATAACAAAGCAAGTTTTATTTAAAGTTAGACCTTATATGAAAAAATGTGTCGCAACCACCACTAATTACTACTGATTGAAAATGAGGTATGTTATTAATTTCTTGCCATTTCCAATTGCCATTTTGGAAACATTTACGAAAATGTTTTAAATAAAAAAACAAGAATGGTGCTTTTACAGTATTTTAAGTAAGCTTTTTTAGTTACTATTTTTATTTTAAACAAAAACAATTCTAAAATGTAAAGCTCAGTAAAAAGATTATAAACTTCCCTACTAAGTGATCCTACTGTCTTAAGCTACTCTGCGGCCGCCATTTACTTTCTCTTAATAATGCCAATGTCAGTGAGGCTATTTTCACCTGCATTATACAATCCGTTACGTTACGTGACGTTACGCAATCGACTTGGTCTTGCACGTGGCTTGCGTGTTGCTATGATGATCGAATAGAAATAATTTCATACAGGGAGCTAATTTTGACATTTGTTTATTACATTTCTTGGTATGTTTAAATTTTTACTCTAGATAAGAGCATTGTTAAGATTGTAAGTGTTGATTTGGAATGGTATGTGAGAAATAATAAATATGAAAACATAAATGTGTAAATATTTCGGTCTCAAACGATATTCAATATAGATTAAAGCAAGTACCTTAGTTTAACATCATTATAACTAAACTAAATATCTTCTTTATCAGCTTTCTTTGCTATAATTTACGGGAGTAACCTTTATCTTATGATATTTTTTATTGTTTTATGAATGTATGTATATTTAGCATATTTATTTAGTATTTTGTAAGCACTTTTTGGGCCGGCAAGGTGGCTAGGGCAGTATGTCACATGCTTCACTAGCTATCTTCACATATGGACTCCTCTACTGCTTGTCATCAGATGGTGTCGAGTCATTTGTTGTGCTTTATATATATATATATATATATTAAATTTTATATACTATGTGAATTTAAATTTTAAGTCACTATCTTTTCTCTATGCTAGTGTACGTACAAGGATTGCTGTAAGCAACATTTGCGGTTAACTTACGCAACTACTAGAGGTGGGTAGTGCTAGCGAAATAACAAAATATGACTAATGCTGATAATAAATAGGAGACACTTATAGAGAACTAAAATAATAATTAAACGTAAAACCCAAGTAATAAATTACGTAATTATAAGTTTGTAAGCCTAACAAAAAAGCATTCATTGGGATGACAAGTGTTATTATAAAAAATATTTGTCATTTTTTAAATTCGTTCCAATTATCTAAGTTTTAAGTCTGAAGGAAGCGTCTATAAACTGTAGCAACCGTTTACCATTTATCAAGCCATATCATTTTCCTCGTTTAATTTATCTTAATAAGGTGGCTATATTTACGCTTTCACGTTAAAAGCTTAGCAAAAGTAAAAGTGATGCAAGTTCACTGCATCCGGAGTCAGGGGAATACAATAGCCTAAAACTGTTTCACTGATGGCTCACACTCAACTGCTCAAGCCTGGAACTTGGTATCAGCATTTTTCTTGATTATAGGAGACTCCATATGTGGGAAATTTCAAAAATATTATTTTATTATTTAAATTAGAAGCATCGTGTTTAATATTTTGTGGAGAAAATAATTTACTTTCATAGGCAGTCAAAAATCATCTCATTGCATTTTTTGCCTGTTTTTGAATAACAATAAGCTGTCTGTGTGTTGACACTTGTTGGTATTACATTTTTTATTTGATTAAAATCCAAATTTGAGAATAGCACTTCGAAAATATGTAAGAATCAAACAAATTTAGGTGCAATAGACTTATACTTTGCTTTGAAAAAAAAAGTCATTTGGCAATATTTGAATAAATCATAAAACACTAAATAAATTGAGTGTGTACTGGTCAACTGACATCATGTTTAATAAGAATCGACACCGAGTTCGATATTTATTTTTAAAAATAGTACAAAAAGTATAAAAGTCCGAATCGAATATTCGAATAGTCACGAATCAGAAAACTTCATACATCTCTGTACTGACCCCGCAGTGTGAGGAACATGTGAATGCATTAATAAAGATTTCTATACCCCTTTATTATAAATGTTCTCTCTCCCCTCTTAGGCCTTCCACTTCATACATGACCATCCTCATTTATAATCATAACTCTATAATATTAAAAATATAGTTTTCAATTAATTCCGGAAGACTCGTATAAGCTGTGGTTTGTTTATTTTGTCAACGTGATTCAGTATAATTTCACTTACGCAAGAGAGAACCGGCTATGTTACCGATTGTTACATTTCCGAGTAACAATTTAATGTTGATAATAAATATTACAGAGAAGGAAGTTGCGAAATAACACTGGAAATGTTTAAGCGGTACTGATAAATACCATTGGTATTCAATATTGAGAACTTTCTATTTTGAATGTGAAACTAGTTGAAGAAATTTTATGGCAATGAAATATATTGGATGCTTTTATTTGGAGTTTTTGCATTGATTTTGAAAGGTAAGAATAGAATAGAATATATCTTTATTGTACATCAGCCAATTTAAGAAGAGAAATACACAAAAAAACTTTTAACTAATTTAGTACAAAGGGCGACCTTATCGCTAAAAGCGATCTCTAACTTAACGGTAAGCAACTTTTTTTTTATGGTTGGCATCGATTGACTGTCATTTTCTTCTGGATTTTATTTATTAATTTATTATTATATTTAATATCAGTGCAATAACACAACTTACTGTTGATAAGGAATTACTAATCCCGTCATTAAACATTTTCACAATTACATGTCAACTTGAAAACTAATCGCAAAGACTTGAAGCTACTAGTAAACCCTAAATTTTAAGTTTGATGCCTAACTAAGTCCCCAATGGAACGAACCTCTCCCAAACTATAACTTTATTTAAGAGTAAATCTCGAGACACTTGAAGTATATAGAATTTGTGTTTGACTAATTATTCATTCAGCTAGCTCGTTATACGAGAGTAACCTTTCGACGAAGCTGAGACATTGCTATATGAACTCAGATTTTATGTAGAACACAATAATAGTGTAATTCAAATGATCTTAATACATATAAATAGATTTTCACACTTTTCAAAAGAAATTTGTATATGATATGAATCAAGACATAAATGTCTTCAATAAATAAGAATACCTACTGTACAACAAACGAGACAAAGAGATCTTAGTGAATTATATAGTTTTTCAATTATGGAAATACAAGAACATGGTCTCCTCAACACGGCATGGCCATTTGTTATATTTGGTACAAGGTTCAAAGAAAGCAAAAGCAAAAAAGTATTATTACCTCGATTATTATAATATTTTGACTACTTTCACTCCACTCTTTACCTCACTAAGAGGGAGTATTTTCTTTTAGGTCAAAAATGAAAGTCAATTATGATCCAATGAATATAAATGTGTCCGAATCGAAACTAAATACAATTATATATATGCTTGCTACTCTGTTACGAAATTTACTAGTATAACGACATAAAGTTCGTGTTGAGTCATATTCGTGCATCGTGCATAGATAGACATTCTTGCACTACGTTGCATTTATGTTGAAACTGCTATTCGATATGTGATGTGCCAAGGTTCTTAAATTACTCAATACTTTAAAGAATTTTACCAGTAACGCTAGCATTGCTTTGAATAATGTGAGGTCTTACATTCTTGTGGTACTGCAAGGACAAGACCCGCTTTAAACGACGCAATACAGTCATGTCCACTACGAATTGTTGCAATATCCACGACGTTATCAACAACTCTAGATACCAGTAAAGCTCCCATGAACAGTGTGAACGAATTTGTGAAGAAACCGAATTTTCTTTTCAACTATGACTTGAAAAGTACGTCCATATATTTTGAATCTGTTACAAACTTTTCAATGCTAAACATTTATATCGAAAATTTATACTGAATGGCCTTTTAAAATATGGTAGTGCAAAGTTTCATTCAAAATCTCTCAGAAACATATCTATCAAAAAAACCTCGTGTTTTATAATATTTATAAATTACATTAACAAGGAAAAAGACTAGCACCATTTAAAATCAATCATGATATCTATACAATATTTTATTATTCAAGATGTGGGTTAGAAGTACTTACATTAATTTTAATTATTTCATGTCACATTAAATATTTTAAGTTATAATATCCATGGTATTAGCAATCATTATAACCATTAAATTAAGTTACTTAGGCGAACTTTACGTGAGTTATAGAGCAATCAAGCTTATCCGGACATAAATCCAATTGATCTATAGTCAGATGAACGTAAATTCAATCACATCGGGAATTTGAGATTGTTATCGTTCAATCAGATCACTACAGCATCGATGAACACTTATTCGTATATGACGTTTAATATAATAGATTGCCTTTGCCAGATTCATTAGGTTCCCTGTTCAAAGATTTGGTGAACCTACTCGGCTATTCTGTTGAAGATGTTAATTATCAAAATTAATATCTTCAACCAGATATTTATTTGAGTTCATGGACTAATTATTTCCTTTCATCTAAAAATTGCTTGTGTCCATGTTAAAATCAATAAACTACTTTACCCTTTGATGAGAAGTTAAGAATGCGTAAGTTTTGAAATAATGTCTACGAAATCAAATTTCTTAATTGTTATAACATCTATTGTTTCGTTATTCTCATATCCGCATTCGAGTAAGGTGTTCATATTCCGTGACGTTTAAGAACAGTCAGTTGCTAAAATAGTAAGAAAAAATCCGTACAAAAACCTCGCGCAAATGTTATTGACTTGTTTTTTGTGTTGAGCGGTATTGTCCTCTAATGGAGTTCCATCGTATTGTTGTTTTCGTTATTCTAGCCAATTATTATTATATGAAAAATTTTGTAATGGCAAATGATGTTCTTTGAAACCATAAAGAGTATGACCATTATACTCGAAGAGAAGCTAGTAAAGCTAGTGAAGCCAAAAACATTGCTAAATATATGACAGTATTTCATAAACATCACGGCAACTGGAGGCAAGAATTTGTATAAAAACGTTAATTTAATTCACAGGTTCCTATCGATGTCTTAAATAATTAGCTTAGTTTAACATTCAATTAAGTATTGTTAGTTTTAAAATTTACATTTTTTTTCACCACTATTTTGCGCACTAATAGATTTTGTGACTCCTTTCTCTGTCGCACAGTTAGAGCATGGAATTCCTTACCGGCACACATATTCTCTCCATACAACATGGGTTGCTTTAAAAGAGGCTTGAAAAATCACTTTTTGGGCCGGCAAGGTGAGGGTGGCTAGTGCAGTATGTTGCATGCTTCACTAGCTATCTTCACATATGGACTTCTCTACTGCTTATCATCAAGTGGTGTCGAGTCATTTGCTGAGCTTAATAAAAAAAATTACAAAATTTGATTTTATGTTCTGCATCCACAGTAATATAATAGTCTCAATATTTCTTGTGTGCGCTGGCTTATTGCGTACTTTAATTTTAATGATGATATTAGTTTTAGGAATTATATCATTATAATTATCTTGTTTACAAGTAAGTTCTACACAACCATCTGATTTATCTCAATCCAATAAACTGCACGACTCGAGATTGCTTATGTCTGCTTTAAAATTTGTAATGATAAGTTACTGGTTAACAATTAAAATCCATTTTCTTTAAACGCTTCAAACTCATAGCGGAACAATTTAAATATGACTAAGGTAAGACACTCTCTTTCTTTACTAGGTAATATTTTGTTGGAGAACTTGAAACTCTCGGAAACTCCAACTTAAAGATTTACAGCAGTTTACTAAAAAGCCTAACCTGGGAACTTTGCAACTTAAGTGTAGTGTATGCATAACGTAAACTTTGCCTACTACATCTTAGGAGATTCAGTCAGAGCTTGGCTTGTGCATACGGTAGATAATGAAGAAGCAAGTTTAAAGTTAGTAAGTTAGTAGGTACAGTATTTGTATAGTACAACAGATTATTTTTTGAAATAAACTCAAATTCATCAACGATAAGAACTTGTGTTATAAATGTTACACAGGGAATAGATCTAGGTCCAACACTTCCATGATTATAAACCAAATGTTCGTGTACATTCCACAAGTGGGAATCGAAATCAAAGCCTCTAGTTGGTCTCACGTAGAATTTAATGTTCTTTAATTTTATTTTTGTAATGTAAGTTAAATCAAAATTTCCTTAGCTTTAACCCATATGTATTACTATAACTCAAAATAAAGAAATCCTATTTTATCTAAAATAAAAGGAAACAAAGATATAAACCGTCTTTAAATATTTAGACTGCAAAAAGTAACCAACCCAGAATGCGACCTCCAAAAAGCATGTTTACCTACGTTCGACCGTTGACTTTAAACGAAAAATCTTTGATCACCTCTCGGTTCAAGGATCAAGACGCTATTCTCATTTCCTCTACAAACTTAGTTTGCATATTTCAAACTAGATCTATACATAAAATGACCCTTATCACAACAGCAATAGCACCGCAGAGGGTTTAACAAGATTGAAAATTCTGTCAATCTACGGAAGTGCCTAGCAAATTTTCGCAAAGTCCATTCAACTCTCCGAATATGAACTCATAACAGTTTGACGTTTTTCGTGTTCTATTTATATGGTTATTGAAATAAGATTACACAAAACGTGTTTTTGCCTTGTTAGTATTGTATTGTGAGGTTTGAGTGTACAAGTTATTGAAAACCATCTTTTCTAGGAGAATATTAATTTAAATATATTAAGCAATGTTTGAAATGCCCAAAGTGAAAAACAATCTTCAATTCCTTCCCATATTATCTAGAATTTCGCTTGAAATTCAAACTTATTATAATTGATCAAAGCACTAACATATGAAGGTCATTGTATCGAAGTGATCAATGCTATTAAAATTTTAGATTCCATATCAGCTTTGAGAATACAATAAAATGTTCAAAGATAGACATCAATTGATTATGCACAGTTGGAGACTATGCTTTGACTTTTTGTTTGGCGTTTTTATACTATAATGAACTAGGAATTGTATACTATAATACAACATATATCAATGTCATCATGTTATCGTAATTTTCTTCTAAAAGCAAATACGTTTTATTATAGCTAAGCGGTGCGTGGAGCTCTTGGTGGCAAAGAATAAAATACAGATTCACATTTTAGATGGAGATTTATTATTGTCATGTTTACAATTTTCTTATCGATACCTGAGGGCAATGGAGAAGAAAGTTACGAAGTTTTTATTGTTAACAATGAAATGAAGCAGTACTCTGTATGTGTATGCGAAAATCAAATGGGCTGCTCAATTAATTACTCACCTTGTACACTCAAATTTAATTAAGAGTTTAATTAAAAACTGTTTTCACGATCACATTGACACATAGTTCATCCGTTCCATATTCCCAGTGGTGAGACCTAAAACTAATTAAAATATTAATGGAAGCTAGCAACGTCGTGTAATGTGGCACCCTAGGGTATGCCCTTGACCTCGTCTCGTTACATAAAAATGTGCTTAGGGTTCTAATGGCAGTAATCCGCGGAAGATTTAACTCACTATAATATTTACCAGACATTTGAAGTCATTCATAATAATAGAAAGTAAGAAAGGTTTTACAATAAATATCTATTGCAGTGTAAAGATAAATTTAAAAACAGAGATGTTTATGGTACTATCAGAAATAGTCGGGTACTTATCTGAGCACTAAGTGAACAAAGTATACAAATATGGGAAACAAGTTGATGTTTAATTATCATGCAAGGGTTGCCACGTTATTGCCTTCCAGGGCTCACCTTGTCAAAGTAAAAGCCATCCCTCAATTAACTTCTAACACCAGGGAATGGTGACCTTGCCTGTTAGAGAATTTTAAATGGGGTTTTTACGCTCAAATGTTGCATGGACCTCATTAAAAATTTGAGTTCAGTAATTTTGTAATAACGTGTGCTTTTGCGGTATAGGATTCGGATTCATTGGATTATTTATAAACCACACATCAGCTTATGATTTAGGGGTTTCTTTAAATTTATTTAAAATTTTAATTTAATCAGCCAATATCTATCAAAAGCATATACCTACATACTTACAAATTAATTCTAATAAATTACATTTAAAGTTAATACAATGTAGGTCATTTTTGGATTTTGCATTTTACCTCCCTGATGGAGATTATAATACTATTTCTATAAATGATATTATTATAAAACTAATTAGTAGATGTCTCAATATTGTCTAAATGTGATAAATTTAGTTTTAGACCAATAATTCAAAAATTCCACAACATTTTTTTTAAAGTATTACTATATTAAAAAAAGGTACACAAAATTGTCACCTGCATTAACCGGGTTGAATCCAAACCCATCCGGTTGACCATAAAGGAAATATACCTGAAACAAGCACCGTTTCATATTAATTAAATCACCGAAAAACCGGAGCGGTCATTCGTTATTGTTAAACGAATTAGTAGCGTTCTCGTGTTTTGTGCGAAATACGTAGCAGTAACAGTGTTAAGTGGCCGACTGATGAATGTAATGTAAACTCAATTGGAGAGAATATGATTCAATTTAATTATTTCGAGTCTAACTTTGTGTTATTATATAGGCTGGGTATCTGGATTGCCATGAGAGTTGAGGTCAGTCACAAATTATTGCCTTTTTACTCTTAAAACTTAAATGAAGTTAAGGCTGATGAGTTTCCTTGTTAACATTGCGCTTCTGTTTAGTATCCTCATCTCTTGTACGGATAGCTCAGTATAGAAAATGTAAAATGGAAAATATGAAACTTAGGAAAGAAGAAAATGCACGGTCCCTTTTGAGCTGGTTCTCCCTAGGTACGGTGGCGGGCTAAGTCTTGTGAGCCGCTTGAGTTTTGCTGCCTCTTTCTTGGGTTTATATTTGGGTGATTTTCCTAGATTTTACGCACTACGTGCTCCGGTACCTGAGTACAAGTGAAGTAGTACTGTTACTACATGTGACATATGCTGATATCGAGGACGAAGCAGTGGGTATAATAATCCGTTCTTTTTACTATTCTGTTTCCTACATAATATAACACAGTACAATCATCGCTTTAACAAAACACAAACGATACCGTGTTTGTTTTACGAGCTTACATATTCATGAAATGACGTCAGAAGGCAATGAACGGACCACAAACATGATTATATGAAATCTTTGCAAGCCATCACTAATTGTAGTATTTGTTTAAATATTGAATATGCTCATTAAAAATTAATTTATGCTAAAACATTCAAATGTTTTTGGTATTTTAAATAAACATTGATGGTGTCGTTTTATGTAATTAGAATATGTGGATGTTAATATTAATTAAAATAGCACCTATAATTATATCACATTGTATTCATATTCATAGTAGTTTGATTGGAATAGTTAAGCGTAAAGATTGGTTTGAAGTTGGCGCTATAAATCTTTGGACTTGATCTACGGTTGTCTTTGTTTTGTGAGGCATCTAAGATTCATATATTGCTAGATACTTAATTATAATTAGCTCTAATGTAGTGGTAATTTGATACACAAACTACAGGACGCTACTTGTGTATATGTCCTATTTCCCAAGCACCTTTTTAAAACCAGGAACATATGATGCTTCTGCCGTAACACTCAAACGACGTAGATATGATGGTTTATCTAAGGTTTCTTAGCTGAGCCGTTTGTGCTTGAAACTTGATGTTTCATTTAATAAAAGTCTTGAGTAATCATATTGTAGTTTTACAGATTACTTATCTTTTTTCCCAATGACGTTCCATTATACACAACGGTGACAAGCACATTTGGGCATTTCTCTCCTCAAATGACAAACATATACTTACAAGGAGGCTTTATGTGCCTGATCATTATCATTTACATCGTTATTCTTGTTATTTAAGTCTAAATTACATTTTTAATCGCTAACGACAACTTCCTCGTTGCATAGACCTACATTATTTACATTAGAATGTAAGATGTCTTTATCATTTAACTTGGGACTTGGGTTCAGGAGAAATACTTTAAGGGACCCTGCAGATCTGCGTGAAACTAAGTATCAATAAGGCTGCCATATATTTCACACAGCACTTTAGCAGCAACAAGGCTATTAGTACGTTTCATGTTTCACATAGTGTATTTGAAATGGTTCATATTTTACGTAACGAACTATGTTTGTTCACATTTTTTTTGGTTGGAAGAATATCAAGCAAATTCGTTTTGAAACTACTTTATCTTACTTAGAGTGACATATTTTTAATTATGAATATGACAATATAACAGCAGGTGCGTCCCAAATTGGTAAAACTACCATTACCACCAATTAATTTCTGTTCGAGTCGCATCTGGAATGATATAGCAAGAGCTTATATATGAGAGTGGTAAAGTCTACCCTATAAATAAGGTGCTTGGTATTTTTTTAGCTTGTACAATACAATTGTTGTACAATTACTGAAAGCTAAACAGCTGCGATACCCTCGTATGACAGGTTTAAATCTGCCAATACGATCAACTTGAAATTGAACTTAAGTCAGGTAGAATATAGGAAAAAGAATTAATTGGACTTACTTTTTTTGTGCAATTAACTATTTATAAAGAATCTATCAAGAAAAGCCCAGAAGTGGGACGTGTGGCATAGGGTGTTTTAATAAACCAGTACACGTATTCCCTCCCTCATACAACATTCCTTCAAAAGAGGCGTGAATAAGCACTTTTTGGGAAGCAAAATGGAGGTGGCTAGGGCAGAATAACGCATGCTGCACTAGCTATCTTTACATATGGACTCCCCTAATGCTTATCATCACCTGATGGTGTCGAGTCATTTGCTGAGCATTTTATTAAGAAAAATACAAGAGAATATTATTTTTCAACACTAGAGATTTCGCGTTCATTTTAATAAAATTAAAAAAGATCACATGACAATCTATTTCAGAGATAAGCGCGTGGCGATATGCACGCATGCCTCGTAATAGAGCAATCTTGACTGATGATAGTATTAATAGACTTGATTGAGAGTAAATGTAAATAAAACCACCAGTGTTTCTTGAACTTTGTGGACGTACTTACACGTCTTTTGGAGAGATCAAATACTATATAGTATACAAACAATAAAAAACAGATTACTGTTTTTCAGATTTTACTATTTTAGGATTTATTTTATGTTTTTAATACACAAATAACAAAGTGCTTCTTCGATATGGGATAGTAGTCAATGTATACTGTCCGTGAAATTTATAAAGAGCGTGGAAGGAATTACAAAGTGCGTATAAAGTATAAAAATTGTAACACTAAAAATATATCGGGTTTGATAAATTTCAGAAATGTAAAAATGTAAAATACATTAATTAACAAAAATCCAGATCAGATCACATTCGAATTGTTTGCACAGCTCTAATTTGTTCCTTGAAGTTCCAGAAAAACGATTTAAATATTTTTTTGGCGTTTGCCCACCACGTAACTGAAAACTCGATTTAATTGGACGTCTCAGTGAAAGATATGGTTGAAAAACTTCTTAACTTTGCTGAGAATATTATTTTAGTAACCCTTCATAAATTAGCTCTCTTGCTGGTTCAAGTCATCACGCCACCTCGTAAAGACGCCTCAGGCACCTACTCTGTAACTTCTGGCTGGCCGCTGGGGTCGGGATGCATTTGGCTAATGTGACCCACCCAAACCCAATCGAGCCAGGCTTTGCTGTCCACGTCAATTACGCCCGTTTTTGGGCGCAGCTTAGTGATGCGTAATTGTATATACACTATTGCTTATATACACTATTGTATTACTGTATATACACCTACGTTGGAGTGTTCGATTTTTAAAAATGTTTATCCTGCGAAAACATTTAATAGTTTTATCTCCAGAACCCGCAATGGCTGTGTGGCTTGCTCTTAACCAGTTATAAAAAACGAATTGGATCGTGCGGACATGCGATTTTTGCGACATATCGTGATCAGTCGTTTTATATTGAGAATCTCGTGATTCCCAATATAAAACTAATTATTGCTATTATATACTTAATGTGATGCACGTAATGGGTCAATATACTGAAATTATGCTTCTATTTATTTTATTGTTAACAATTTACATCCAAATGATTTGTATTTCAGTGAAAAGGTATAGATAGTCAATAAAAACAGGAAAAGAGATGTGTTTTATCTCAAGAATGAATTGATTTCCTGATTTTTATATAGTCTGTGCCTATTGGCAAATCTTTTCTACAACTCTCATTGTGAAATTTGAGAGCTCCTCAAAATTCGTTGGCGTAGTAGGTTTCAGCGCTTTAGTTTTGATTACGGAAACAAAGCTACTATTGCGATAGTGGGCATATGGATTGGTCCGTCTAAATTATCTTGATCCGTACTTCGGACGCAAAGTCGTTGGTACTGGTTGTTACGGGAACCACTTCCACTCCCAAGCAATTTATTCATTTTACTAAAATGTTATTTTAGTACAACAAATCTTATAAGTGTATAAACTTCTGCATTACTTTTTATTTATTTAGCACTTTCTAAAAATATATAGCAACACCATAAAAAAGAAAAAAGGGTTTTTATTATATTATTTAATCGCCAAAATTTTTTGAATTGAAAATAACAAAAAAAATGATACCAACAGTGCTTATAAAGAAAAATATTAGTTCCAACTATAGTTAAGAGTACAATTACAATTAGTTAAAAGTTATATATTTTTAAGTAAGTGAAAGTTAGCTTGGTAGGTGAAACATACTTATGGGCCAAACTTCTCATGCACTTCGTCCATGTAGGACTTCTACGCCCTGCCTGGAGGTGATCTGGTTAATTGCTTGTGCAGAACCCAGGTTACCCCCGTGAAGGGCAATGGAGTTACCGGGGAGTTTTAGTGGGTATTCTCAGTGCCGCTATATACAGGTACTGAGTGAGCCCCACACACGCCCGTCGCTAAGCCAGTGGCGGGTAGGTCCGTAAATGGATTCCTCCTCGAAAAAAAAGGACTTCTACGCCCAGCAGTGGGACGTATATAAAAAAAACTACTTTCTAATAAAACAATAGATAGATACATATTATTTCTACGGAATGTTTTTTTGGATAAATTTGGATTTTAATTAAATTTAGTTAATTAAAATATTCATACTGATGAACAATTTAAAGCAACAGAAACGTGTACTCTATCAACTCTATACAAACTCAAAGAGTCGTTTAGAAGCACACATGTGCTGTATATTATTATACTTTATATCTGAAAGTTGGTAACACTCGTTAATCATCTCGAGTTCTTGTGCAGATGTTGGTACAACTAATCTGTTTTGCCAAGAAATTTTATGGTTAGGTGTTCAAAGTGACAAATTTAAACTCTCGTGGGTATATTTACCCGATATTAAGGCCATTTATAAGAAAATAATGTAAATCCTCTATTAGTAAAGCAACCTCAACTGTGTTATAATACTAATTAAATAAAAATTATAATATATATTGTAATATATTGTACGCCCGAAAATGGCACTCTATTGTATCTTAACTGCATGAAATTATAATCTATGAAGTACACAGAATCACAATAAAATTTTATCTTATCTTATCTTATCTGATATCAGCTGAATCATTCTTAAGATCATCTTTAATTAATTAAGGTATAACTCAGACGCACATTTCGAATAAAAACATTTTTTAATAAATAATTTTGAATTTGACATTTCGTCAATAAAAATCAGTTTAAATTAAATTTAAATTTGGAATTTGAATTCTATAATTAGAATGGCGTTAGTGTAACTATAATTTTGTAGAATTAATGTGTCAGTCACCGCATAAAATCACGTACGTAGGCTTAGTGTTGATAATTTTATTACTGAATCAATAATTATTAAAAGTATTATTGTCTTGCAACGCTGTGTTAAATATAAAGGGCATGCTAAAGCAGAAGTCAATATGACAATAGCAACTCTTATCCTTTTCAAAGCAAATAGAATGTACACAGTTAATACATTTGAAAGAGCTGCACATAGGATGGACACAATACCCTTTGTGCTTTCCACCATAGCAATAAGTGTTCGCTTCTTTACTTTCAGATTTATAAAAGAAAATGAATTAACGTTTAAAATGAAAGCTGCTACAAAGAGACTGCCAAAAGGATTTACGCGGTTTAATTTAACCAAAAATATCAGGAAAACAGTTTGAATCAATTCTAGTTGCTTCCAGATAATATTTGTATTCTTTAAATCATAATAAACAAGAAGTTATTATCATTGGGTATTTATGAATGGTTTATGTTTAAGAAACTTGAGCAACAATTCTGTGAGCAGCAGAAATCACTAAAACATAAGTAACGTCATGAAAAACTTCCAATGAAGCAATTTCGTAGTTTGTATTATTTTACAGGATATTTTTTCTACGGATGTGTGGCTCACCAGAACCCTTTACGTTCTTCAGATAAAATTCTTAATAAATCTTTGATTCGACTATAAGGAAGGAAAATGTTTAGGGAAGCCATCCTTGTTCTTTATTATTGCGTACCTTAACCTTGCAAAAACACTCTTTCCGGACAATGTATGGCTCTGTTACCAAGTTGGTGAAACATCAACGATTGAAACCGTCCCCGTGTGTAGCATTCACATTGAAACGAAGGGTGTTCAGACCCTTTTCCTCGTCGCCCCTATTTGTTTTATTATTCCTCTGTCTTGTCAATTCACTTCTGAATTTTTCATCACGAAATTTGGACGATTGTACGTAAATCCGGATATTTCATCCTAAAATAACTCGATTTTCCTACGAACAATAAATATTTTATTCATATCATAGTATTTTGTTAACATTTTGATTCAAACTCGACAAATATTTAACCAATTGATTCTACGTTTTATTTTTTACTAAAAACACTACTGGACTTAGGATTATGGAAGACCCCATTGCACGCCTTTGCTACCGATTTTCGGGATAATTATGGAAAAATCAAACACTTAACACTCAAATTGTTGCAATTCACCTGCGATTATGACTATTCATGATGATAACTGTTATAAAATATGAATTAAGCATTTAACAATCCCTAATATCAATTCATAATTCGATGACAATAACCAGTAAACCAAAATATTTTTTTAAGTACACACATCATTATCTGTAAATGGAACGCTAATTTGAATACCCACAAATGAATTTCGTTCACCGCGTTCATGTACTGTTTCCATCAAATTAAAAGAAACCTTATGTTCTGTACAAAGGTTCTTATTGCGACTGATTAGAGTAACTTAAGCTACTGCTTGTTCTATATTTGTTAAAAATGTTTTATCACTAAGTAGTATTGCATCAGTGTTAAGCCTGACAAATCAGTTTAACGCACTTGGTAAATTGACTTATACCTTACATGGTATTACGTAGTGATTAACATCAAGCATGACCTTGGGAACTTCCCACATTATTCTTCTGGGTGGAACGACCTTAACGAAATAGTTTCAAGCTTAATAGTAAATCGTGAGTAGTAAATCTGAAGAATAATTTACTTTAATTTTGTGTGTGTATAATTGATTTTTAGCAGCGTCAATTAGCGAAGTTAATCTTCGTGACTGTATATTTATAAGGTTCATTGTTAAAGCACAAAGTGCTAGATGCAACTATAAGGTAATTGGATCAATTTATTTTGAAGGTGACAGTCCAAAGTTGGAAAATGTTGCTATTTCCCATGCGCTGTAATAACTTTGGCAACCTAATTATCTTTCGAAATTAGACATCCGAAATATAGCACACTATTATGATTCATATATATCTCCCTGTTTTACTCAACAATGTAAGTTAAAGTAATTATGAAGATTATTCACATTAGAAATACACTTGTCTTTAGAATGTAAATAGAAAATAATCTTAAAGGAAAAATTATTAGTCCATTACACTAAATGTGGAGACTGGGACTCAAAAAACATAGTGTGGGACCCCTGTGACAAGAAAGGATGACGATATTCAGAGGCTGGCTGGAGTGGTCTGGATGAGAGTCGCCGAATATTAGGTAACAGTGGCACATTAGGGAAGACCAATATGTCCAGTAAAATATGTCGATGGTGATGATGACGATGTTTATAATCGCGCACATTACGAAAGAGGATATTCTTTAACTGATTCTTTCTCTATTTTTCTTCTCCGTGCTTGGCCTCGTGTATTAAGATTGAACTAAAAAAAATGGAAACACTCAAAATTGCATTTTAAAAAGACTTATATGTACATAAAAATTACTGAATGCACAGAAATTAAATGTTTTCATATAGATACAATAAGCTTTTAGTGATGAGTTTAGTTTTTGTTGATAATGTTAGTGTGATGTAAAGTATTTTATAATTATTAAACGTTATGCGTTAAGGAATAACAAAGAAGTTAATTACATTATATTAACATGCATACTCAAAAATTGTATTTTTGCCGACTTACTTAAGTTACCAGAATCACTTGATTCTGGTAATTCTTGTGAGTCTAGTAATCTAAAAAATTAAATACGTAGATATTAACCGTAAACGAATTTTGATCTTGGAACGAATGTTTTAAGGTTTTAATTTCAGGTAATTTTTATCAATAAAATTGGTTGCCTTTTTACAAACTTCATTTAAAAACATATACTAGCATCTTATATTCAAACGGCCTCGTACAATCCTTGAATCTTTTGCAATAACCATAAAATTTGAACTTTATAGAAACGAGAGACCTATAGTGTAAGGTTTATACGTCTTTCTGAGTAAATCCATCGTCCTCTACCCGTGTATAGGCTTTTCAAAATGTCTCAGTCTAGAATATTCGGCGAAATTCATACTTATTACAACAGTGTTTGTAAGAACTTATAATCATAGCAAGTTCATCGTGCCTGACGTCTCAAGGTCACGGTCGGCTGTCTGTAACACAGAAGAGTAACTCCGAATGAAACCAATTCGCGATCATTCTTACGAATATCGAATATTGTAAGTTTTATAATAAAAATAACAAGGTGCTTACATTATTGTAAATTTTCAAAAAATCAAATACTTTATAATATATTTTGTTACACCAATTATTATATATTCAAACCAAGATTTCACATAGAGTTGACTGAATATAATTGCTTATTAGCGATAAATCTACGCAACAAACATACATAAACATAATGAGATTTCGTTACACTGTAAGTAAAATAACTACAAGTAAAAAAAATAGTTGAGCTTCCAATGTATATACTAACTCTCTACCATCCATTATATACGTGATGTGTTTCGCTTTGCTAATAATAAATCCTCATTTGTGTAAAAAGGAGGTTAACTTTCAGGATATCAACTTCATTTTTGGTACCTTTTTGTATTTGACCCAGTATGGTACCTTGGAGTACTCCTACATTGAGATAGAGTAAATTACTAAACGGTTACTAATGTAACATTGACCTTAGTTTCTTATTGTTTTTATTTAATCAAATTTATTATTATTATTATATATAAATAAAAAAGTCAAAAATGATTATTTTTGCCTTTTAATTGTTTATTGTTCTAATAAATAATAATATGAAAAGTAACAAATGAGAGTGCTAAGCTGTTTATAGTTATAGTTATAGTAAGTTGTTTATAGCATATATATTAGTTATAGTACGGTGTAACAGTACCCCTTAGGAGGTAACGACCGACTTTGCACGTATCATATTGTATTATATCTTAGTTAACCTTTTGTGCCGTTTGTTAACAATATAGGTATGAGAGTCATATATACAAGGTCACGGTTTGATCTCTGATTAAAGTGTAATAAGAATAAGGTATAATAGGGTTCTATTCATGGCTTTAAAAATATTACCAGTATGAAAAAAGTGACGTAATTTTGTATAAATATTTTTTATTTTTAAACATACACACACTTACATACACATAAATAATGAAAAAGAAACAGTTTTTATTAGATAAATAATGCTTGCAGAATTATGTGACATATATCAGTCACGTTTATAGAAAGTTGAATGGTATTTATTTATCACTCTTAAGTAAGTCTGCACCGCTGCAAT
Source organism: Acentria ephemerella (assembly GCA_943193645.1). Classification (NCBI taxonomy): domain Eukaryota; kingdom Metazoa; phylum Arthropoda; class Insecta; order Lepidoptera; family Crambidae; genus Acentria; species Acentria ephemerella. The sequence goes on from OW971894.1 coordinate 2,544,923, forward strand.
TACTAATCTTACATAAACATTGGTTATAGTAGGATAGCAACCTTATACAGTAATCTTATATATTTTATAAGGGACACAACTAATTAATAAATAAAAAAATTAGACGAAAACCTTTTTTTTTCATTATTGAATAAAATAGTAAAAAATAGAGGAAAAAAATCATAATCTTTTGACATTTAATAAAGTCTGCTATCTTCCTGAATTACCTATTATACCGCTGCACAGATTAAAATTGTATTAAGAATTATTTGATCAATTCTATATAAGTATATTGTATTTCATTCCTGTTGGCACAAAATATCCCATTGGGTCGACGTGCTCCGGGAGTAAACCTGGCCCTACATGAAGATAGTTCCTGTTCGTTCTATTATTTTTTACTTCCAAACCATTTTACAAATCAATATTTGCTACGTTATTAGGAAAAAACCGGTCACCCTTTCGGTTATCTTTTCACTGTGATCGTTATCCATGATAAACAAACAACCTATCCTCCTACGGCTGCTTCACCATAAAATCTGTTTACAAACATTTTCCGTTGTCAGCATTTCAAATCTTTGAATGATTAATAATTTGATGTTATGCCAAGAGTTTCCAGTAAAGAAATGACTTTAAAAATTGATTTCGCTTCTATTGATATCTTATTGTTAAAGCAGTACCTACTTTTTTAATTCTCGTTGATAAGTTTTTTTTTGTTAATTTTGATAATTTTTATAACCTTAATAGATTTTTTTTAAATTGGATTTTACTATAAAATTCGAGAATTTTTAGTATGGCAGCACTGGTCAAAATGACGTTTAGGTTTGGTTGTTTATCAGTTGACCCGATTGAATTTAAATTGTTAAATTTCAGTTTGATATTACCATAAATGTTTGAAAGATATTTAAGTAATAATTGTAAATAACAAGTTTCTTTCTCTATTTTGATTACTTTCGTAGATTTTAAATGTTGGTACGAATACACGAGAAATATGGCCAAAAAACCACACTGCGCCTTAGATCTTGTCTAGTCACGTTTCAAGTGATTATTGAAACTAATGAAACATTTAAACGCTTCTTAGTAATATTGAAATATCAAATAGAGCTATGTGAACAGTAAACCGAGTGTTTTTATAATCTCACAATAAAATGATTGTAGTGTAAACAGCAGTACAACATTTTATCTTTGTTTATTTAAACGTAAAAGGAAATACAGTTTTTATTTTGATAAAATACAAAATAATATAGGAGAAGTATCTGTGAATGCATGAAAAATGTAACTAGGTACTTTTTTATCATAACTGGAGCCGTATTTATATGAATATATGATAAAAATTATGATTCGGATATGAGTTCCACTTTCGAATCTGTTGTTATTGCGATCGTTGATTTAAAAAAACTAAATTAATTATAATGACAAACCACTGTGACTGTAATGAGCAGTGATAAAACAGATCGGTTGATACTATCTTATAGTTAATAGTAGCAACTATCAATTGGGAAAACAACAAAAAAACTCAGATTGAATGAATCTAGAATTGAATGCGTGCCAAGACACAATACTATGGGCTGTCGCGGCAGATTTGTTTATTTTGGTTATGTGACACATGGTAATAAAGTTCGGCGAATAAGATTATATTTCTTATTTCCAAGAACTATAAATTAGTTCTGAATATATCATTCTTCTTAATGATAATAAAATTTTATTTATTTAGCCAAATTAGTAAGCATCATGTTACCTTATGTTATGGATACTAGATAACGGAATAATATAGATAGTATACATTTCAGAAATAAACTAAATGAACAAACAAACATGCATGACCAGTGAACAAGTATTCGTACTCATAATACAAATATCTGTCACTACCGGGATTCCAACCTGGAACCTCTGGCAGAGTAGATAGGAGTACTAAAAATTCTACCTGACAGCCGTCAAATAATATAATCCTATATAAATGTACATTCTAATAATATTAATTTGGAGATAGCATATGATGAAATATTGATAAATTAAAAAGTAACCCATGTAAACGGTCAATTCTATATCTAATTGAAATGATTTTATATATTTATATAATAATATTTCGTTTGTCATTGTTAATATCGACACGCAATAATAATGTTTATTTTTGTAGTTTGTTGGTCAATAAGACAATTTGTCTCGCTATTGACATAACAATGAATACAATAGCTCTAAAGGGTTGCCGAAGACAAACATAGTTTATATATATAATATTGTTTGTTTATGTAAACAAAAATAACAAAACATTATATCAATATGTCTTTTGCGTAGCCAAAATATAATACTTAAATAACGTAATACAGTTTTGTGATCAGTCGGTTTAAGATATTCATAACTTTTCAATAAAATCAACATCGTATTTAAGTTGCTTATACTTGGGGGAGGCCTACGTCTCCCAACTGATATGATTATATAACAAGATTTTACATACATCTTGACAGTATATACCATGAGAACCATAACACCATGTTGGCCCAAAGTGCGTTTGTGGATGAAGCGGTTGCTATAACAGCTGGGACCATCCAAAACCACACGTGCCATCCAAACCATGGAGGAACTTTAGATAGTAAAAATTAAGGTACCAACCATACTCTGACGAAGCGATCGCCACGAGCTATCTGCGCCGCTCGGTGGTGGGTATATTTCACTGCCAACCATATTAAAGGCTATAGTCAGTAGTCAGAGATCTTGGAAGGCTGTCGCCTGCTTCCTCCTATTCTCTTCCAGAAGGAGGCAGCGGAGAGGGAGCGGGAGGACAATCCACAAGTCACTCCTCTCCGGCGTAGAAGGGTTGGCGCCAGAAGGCGAAGGATGTCGCTCGTGTTCCTACGCCCTAAGCGCGGCTGCGTGTGGTCTTCCAGCTCCCACGCACAAATTGCATAGGCCGCCACGTTCTGATCCAAGAGGATTACCCAAGGAACTCTGGGCAATCTCCATTGGCGTGAAACCAAGTTTAATCCCGTGGAGGGCAATGAAAAATTTATTATCATTTGATTATAAATGTAGATAATAAGTATATTGTAATTTTTATGTTAATGGATAAAAAATGTGTTGGTTCGACTGATGATGGTATTAAGTGGTAGTCACCACAAGATGAATTGACAGAATCATTCATAAACTCTTATTGAACAGTTACTTTGTCAAAATTAAGAGAATGGGTTAAAGATGAAATCAGTGTTGCCCTTTACGGGGACTCTTGCGCTGCTTGTACTATTTGGTAAGTGCAGATCACGCTCGTTATAGTTTAAGTAACCATAAAATCTAGTTTACAAACCTGATCCATTTATATAATTTTTATGTTTTTGATGTATTACATTGTGTGCATGTATGTTTGAAATAAAGTGTTATATTTAATATAGGTACAGTTTTACCAGAACTTACGTCACTCCCACGAAGGGAAGTCGACTTCCTGGGGAGCTTTAGTGTGTATTCTAGTGCCGCTATGATTAGGCACTAGGCGAATCGTAAATGCATCGTAATATAAATCGTAAATAAATCTTATTTAGATTCGTAAATAGATTCCTCCCCAAAAAAGTACCGAAACACATTCACATTCTAGAGACAGATATTATTCCCATGTACACCTAATTCCATGTTTACACTGGAAACTGTTCTCTTAACGCACGTTAATTACAATTTGATTTAAACTCACGCTAATCTTTCACTGTCTTAATAGAAAAGACGATTGATCGACGGTGACAAAGACAGACAGAAGAAAGAAGAAGACAGATAGATTGAAGTTACTAATATGGCAATTTTAAAGCAATCCGATTAAAAAAGGTAAAAGTTGATAAGTTGTCAAGGTTATTAAAAGTGATTTTATATTATATTCTCTTTCTTACATATATCTCTTTGCGAGTTTAGCACGCCCAAGAATTGACAAATGGTGTCTGAGTACAATACAGTAACGCAAATGTCCTACAAGTCGGACACATAATCGTCGAGAAAATTGATCGTGCGCTGGCACGCTAAACAGGTTGCCAAACAAAAACAAGACACTAACGTTTAGTCTCTATATCAATCTACCAACTGGTTCATCAAACACGGTTACTATTACATCACTAGCACAGGTGTGATCAGTTTTGTGTAGACTACTTTGTTACAATGAATATTCATTGAAAATGAGTTACTTATGTAAATACTTGATTCAGCTCTGAATTGAGACGTAAACTTAAACAATTGTGAATTGTAATTAAAAGGGGGCGTGTGGGTGTCGTCAATGCTGTTAGGTAGTTTAGTGACAAAACCCGATTTTATTATAGAGGTTATATTCAAGCTCCGTGTCTCCTGCCCAGAAGTTTTATGAGTGACGTCTTTGTCACACATTCAGAGTTTGGATTGCTATTTTTAATTATGATAACCTTTTTTAGTTATCATTGATGCTAACTGCTTTTTTTTATAAATAGAATTAAAGTTGTTGTCATAATTTTATGGATTTGCAATCACTGTAAGACGAAGAATACTATTTTTTTTTGGTTTTAATCAAACGAATAAGACAGAAAACATACCAACAAGTTAAATCCCAAAAATTTTCATTCGAGAAATACAAATTTTTTTACCAACCATAATACAGTGAACTTAAAGTAGGAAACACCATTAAAATTTACTTAATTATACAACAAATCTTTTTTGGTACGAGCTGTTCTATATTGGAACTCTTTACCCGTCCATATAAGACAAACTCAGTTTTTTAACACTATTTGTCAGTTTAACATATTTGAATTGTTATGATACGTAGTATCTCCTTAGTAGTCTGTGATTATATTATTTTAGTAGATATATATTTATATATATTATATATAATTATGTATTATCTAAAGTATACATAATTTATTAAGTACCTATGTAGGAATATATTTAGTATTCGTATTTAATATTTTTTGCCATGTATGTTATCGTTATACGTCGTCAACTTTCCTCGAGTACTTTATTTTGAATCCTGTCCATCCTAAGGTTATCTGGAAAAGATCACTGTTAGCGATAAGATAGTCCTTATTACCTTTTTGAATTGGTTGATGTACAATAAAGATATATTCTATTCTATTCTACAGTATAATGGGGTCCTTCCACCTATGTCAATGACACAGGCAATATTTTAAAACCAATCATTTAAATTCAAAATCATGACACATTTTTCATTGTTTCGGTTTAATCCCACAAACTATTCATTATACTGTTGGCCACCCACGGAGACGTGTCTCCTTGGTACCAGTTATCAGACGCCATATTATCTTATAATTAATTATAAATATTAATTGTGTATATTTATATCAAATTTCGTACCACGATCTATTTTAAATTCCTATAGTATTCAAGGCACTTTTGTAAGTATTTTAGAAGGCTTTTATATGTATATTTTTTTCATCCAGTATTCAATTTTAATGGTTTTGTGTTTTGTTACAGTAAGCCTCTATATAAAATTTAAAAATATAGTGACGTAACAACAGATCTTGTAAAGTGACTTATCTATAAACTTACGAACTGTAACTGTTTAAGTACTTAAAGACGTAAGTGCTTAAAACAACAGTTAGTAAGTTCACAGATAAGTGACTTTACAAGCTCTCTATGAGAAAGTGTTTTTCAGTAATAAAGGATAGTTACGTATTTCTTGCTAATGTAAAGTAGAGTAAACATAGAAATATATAATAACAATCGAAAGCATAAGTACTATTATGACTATTCTTTACAACGAATATAAGACTCAATTAGATATATTTTTTCCATCCATATGCAAGCTCAAATATCAACTTCGTGAATTGCATATCGTTTAGATATTTCATAACTAAAATTTCATTAATATATTTTATTTGTAATTACAACTTATCTACTATATGCATGTAGTGTTTACCGTTTCTCTATTGTACACATTAATACACTAATCAGTGGAACAATTACTGGTAAACTAAATAAATATAATTTTCTTAAGGCTCATAAGCAGAAAATCAAAACATTGGTCATTTTCGTTAATTTATTTTATAGTTAGCTTTCTTACATAGATTTGATTTAAAGTTGTCTTAGCTAAAGCAAATCTGTTCGATATTAGGCAATTCGAAACTTATTGTTAAAGCCTATGAAAGAATTGTTTAATATGTAGAGACAAGTAGTGTGTCCAGCAAGATTATGTTATAATATACAACTCGTTTATGAATATAAACGTCTCTATTAAAAACACTAAAAAGCCAATTAAATTTTTTTTGGGGACTGAGCTTAATTTTCTATTGTTTCTGTTTACAAATTATCAACTCCAAAAATATTTTTAATTGGATATCTTCAAAAATTTAATTATTTACGCCTTTTAAGTTTCACGTTTTCACAATTTTTTTAGGAATTATTTTCTAAGGTGTTAGTTACATGGGTGACCATCATAAAAGTCGACTTGCCTGTTTGTTTGACGATTCATCAGATCCAAACTTGGTAACAGTAGAACCACCTCAAGATAATACTGTATCGAATAGAAAAATAATTTTTAAGTTGTTTCACTATTGACAGATAAATTGCGTAACAAACAAACAGGCGATTTGAGAACCTCTTTTTTTGAAGTCGGTTGAAAACCAGTTCTAAGTATACTAGTTGCTTCTTTATATATATATATATATATATATATGTTCGTACACTCCCCAAAACCAATATAAGCTGACACATACGTGACTCATAATGTTGACATAGCAATAGATTATGGCTATTTATTATAGACGATACTTATTATGACCCGCATAGTGATAATCTTTTATTTTGTTGATCTTCCAATGTTATTAGTGACAAAGTATGACGTAAAATTGATATATAGGATAAGTATTGATTTAATAATATTTATATTACTAGATTAGAAGTTGATTGACAACCGAATTAGTTGAGGAATTCTTATAATACAGAATGAACCAAACAAATAGTTTTAAACAAAACTTAATGCCGATTTCAAAATAATAAAAAGGAAAAAGTCAGACCATCACTTCAAGAAACAATTTTACCCAAACTCCAAAATATACTTTAAAATTAGATAAGTTCTCAAATTGAATCACTTTTCTCTTTTTATTAATTTGAAACGGTTTCTTGATTTTATTTTAAACTATTTTTTTACAATATTAAGTGGCTAGTTCTAAGGCTAAAGTTAGATGGGGAATGGAAAGTATTATCGACTGTTTCTCATTGGTTAAATTAGTCGAATAGCTTCAAAAAAAATGAAACTTGTAAAATGTGTAATACGAAGGATGCCCATGAGCATCGCAATTGCCCATTTCAACGAGATCCCATCATTAGATCGTATCTTGTTAATAATGGGGCTACTTTGAGAGTATAATCTATCGAATGCAAAAGATTTCGAAAATCGGTTCACAATTGTCAGAGAAATCACTGAATATATTCTTATACAAAAAATACATGCAGTGAAACATAAAATCTCTCTGTTTTGAGGATGATTATAAGCCGCTTGTCATGAATCATCACATGGTTCAATGTAATAAATTCTCCCAAAATTAGGGATTTTATAATTTTGCCCAACCTATTTCCATCGTACAGTAAGTAAAGTTAATTTAAAATATAATTATATGCCAACTAGATATACCGTTCTTTTTTAGTAAATTATATGATATCTTCATTTTAACATTCTAATGTACAGTAATGTATGTATTTATGTGTATGTGTGTATGTGTGTATGTATGTGTATGTATGTGTAATGTAATGTATAGTAATGTATGTGTAGTGTGTATGTATGTCTTTCAGTACTTTTTTGAAGATATCTACTTTAAATCAATTTACGAATATTATATTATATTGACACAAAATACTACCATAACTTACCTAAGCCTAAAGTAATGTACTGACATATTTTTCTTCCATATAATTCCATATTCTATCACTTATATGACCATATAAAAGGAAACAATTCCGAGAGTACAGTTCCTAGTAACCATTAAACAAACGTACGTAATATCCGACCTCGTTGCTGTAATGACTTGGGTAACACTATCGTGGGTGTTTTGGGTGTGGCTTAGTGTAAGCGGGTTGATAAAAGAGTAAAATCGTTAAGCCGTAGAGAAGTTCATAGATTAAGCAGAATTTTATGTTAATCTATGATTTTCCCTCTAATATTGTGAAATCTCAAATAAGTGGATAAAAATTGTATTCATTTTATCCTATACAATTGTATTATTATTAAGAATTGAAGTTGTTGACAGAATTATTTAAAATGTATTGTCTTGTATGCAAACAGAACCATTCACAATCTTCTTCACACCTCTATTATAGTGATGATAGTTGCTAGAAATGATAGACACATATTCCCTCCTTCATACAACATGGGTTACTTTAAAAGAGGCGTGAAAAAGCACTTTTTGGGCCGGCAATGTGAGGGTGGCTAGGGCAGTATGTCGCATGATTCACTAGCTATCTTCAAATATGAACTCTTCTACTGGTTATCATCAGGTGGTGTCGAGTCATTAGCTGAGCTTAATATAAAAAAAAACATGATATTTACAGTTTGAAGTAACGCCAACACAACAGAAAATGAAAATTACTAACCTACAATAAATTAATGATAAGAACTAAAGTTCAATGTTGACAAGTTATCAAACGTGGTTCGACAAGAAAACACCCGTTAATTATTGCTTAAGTTCCTACATTTTATAATCAATTATATTTAATTAACTAAGTGATAGAACTACTAAGTAATATTAATTAATTAATAGTTATTAATTATTAATTATTAATTTAGTCGAGAGCAAAAGATAAATTGTCGACCATTTTAAATGATTTTTATGAATAAGTCAGTTGATTACGAGATATCAATTATTCCTTAAGAGACAATTTGTATTTACTAATGTTAAAAATACCATAGATCAACAAGATACACTAAGTATTTTCTGCCACTGGTCTAAGGTGTTTCACTATGTTGACCAAAAAATTTTACTACGTTAATTAAACCATTATAGTATATCAAGAATTTTTTAAAAGTTTTTCAATCATATTTGACTTAGATTGAATTCAAAGAATGGTTGTAAATAAAACAGAGTCTTCGAGTGGACCTATGAATATGGGTGTTCCTCAAGGATCCATATTAAGGCCACTACTTTTTAAAATTTATATAATCGACCTCCCTTACTTTACAAAGATTTGTAGGATAAGGTATTGTTTACATATACCTTACCTCATTATTTTTAAAAACTGTCAAAAACAAAATTGACTATGAGGGGGTAAGCAATGCCGTTTCAAACGACGTGCTGTTTGAAAATAATCATTTGTTGCTAATTCAAAGAAAACTATTAGCATTAAATTTTTCTTACCAAATATAAAGTAGGTTCGAACACATATTAAAATCAATGAAGAAAAACTTGAATGTGTTGAAAGTACAGCTGCTAACGCTGTTAAGAACACCAGGTCTTTATATGACATTGAAACAGTAAGAATCGTATACTTTAGCTTTTTCCACAGTGTTATGTCATATGGCTTTTTGATATTATGGGGCACGGCTGCTGACAATGAAAATATATTCATTTTACAAAAAAGGACGGTGCGTGCCTTTTATGGAATCAAGCCACGTGAATCACTCAGGGATTGATTTAAAGAAAAATATTTTGACTGTAGCTTCTCAATAAATTTATGATAATATATTATTCACAAATATGTAAATATCTTTTTGAAACATGGTGATTCTCATTGCTGAAATACTAGACAGAAATAAACTCGCTGATCTAAACTATATTTAATAAAAAACTCATGTAAGTCACTCATTCATAAGGACATGTATACACATTTAAAACAAAATCCCGCCTAATATAAACGAACTGCCTTTACAAAAATTTTAAGACTATATCAAACAAAATTTAATGATAAAAGGGTACTACAAAGTTCGGAAATATTTAGGTGATGATAATGCGGGGACCATTTAAAAATTCAATTTAAATGGCAGTTTAACTGAATTGAAAAGGAACTTAATCAAACAAGAAACGACGATACATACCGATGTACAAAGTATTAAAGTGTAAATTTTTTTTTAAAAATACATTATGACATTGGTCATAATGTATTAAAAAAATATATCATTACAAATACTAAGACTAGGAGTTCCTTGCGCCGCTTTTTCTCTATAGCTTATAATTTGTCAAATCAGTTATCATAGTTATAATTTTAGAATAACTAATTTAATACCTTATAAAATTTTAAAACTGTGACAGTATGCAAATGCCCAGTTAACAACCACTTTAAGTTTTGTGTGAATTTAAATAAAGATATTTTGACTTTGATAGGTGTGGAGACTTGATATTAAAAAAACACTGAACTCTGTAGAAAAATGTTGCAATACCAAATAATTCCTAATCATTCGATGAATTCATTACATATCTATGAAAAAATGCAGCTAATATTCTTACTTAATGCCGCGGTATTTGCCGTCGCCTTTGAATAAACGATTGTTTATCGATGTCAAAGTTTTGAAACCATACGATTGATCGCTCGCCGCTACCACTGGGGCCAACATCAACCCCTCATCGCCGCGGGGCCAAAGTCGCCAGTCACGGCACTCTATCACATCTCACCTAACGGGCTGTCGGCGCGTAACTCCGCAATTTTTTACTCACATTTTGTGGCCAATTTTCGGGTTGAAGCGGGTTGGGAATGTCTTATTTGCACATAATTAAGTTTGAAGTTTTATTTGTCAATTTTAACTTTTTTTAAGCTTTTATTATATACATTTTACTTTGTATATCACGCGTCTCTTACCAATCGTAAAACTAATTGTAATAACTTATACATATGATGCAAAATCACTTAAGATGACGACTTAGTAATAACACTATAAATTATAATTTTTATTATTGGTATTTCATTTTTCTCAACGAAAGTTTTTGTTTAAATACCTTTCATTCTATTACAATAAGAGCAGTATTAGGATACTATAAATAAGGAAATAAACAACGGGAGAAGGAAACTCAACACAAAAAAGGCTGTAATGGGGGTGACTTCATAGATAAGTAATAGATAATAACAAATTCAACACTGGCAACTTAATGTGAATGGACATATGATTTTGGTGCTTATTTTTTAACATTTAATAATTTAATTCCATCATAACCTACAAATTTCAGAGCGTTATCTACAGTATGCATAGTTCATGATGTGTGAGGGCAAAAAATAATTGATAAGTAACAACGAAATGTGTTCTTCCCTGTAGATATAATTTAAAATTTGATATGTTGCGAAAAAAAAAACCTGTAAAAAATATTTTATGGTATATTTTCAAAAATTGTAAAATAATTTGAAGGTATACCATAAAATTTACTTATTTAAATAAAATCGCTCAGCTTTTGTAAATTGGGTCACGTAGAAGGATTTGCTACCTAAATTATTTCTTTTTGTGATGAACGTAAATGTATCTGTAGTAGTTTTGCGATAAAGCCGCCTGCCTGAGAGCGATAGTGCTTATTAGGTCCCCTTGGTCCTTAGGGGTCTTTTGAAGCCTGTAAAGATGAGATTAGGCGATACAATTCTTACTTCTAAGCTAGTTTCTGAATAAAAGGGAATTAACGAGATGGTTTTGCAACGTTATATTTTCTTATAAAGAAGTTTACGTTGTCTTACGTAATGAAGTTTCTTTTCGGATAGGATGTGGAAGGTAACATAAATATTTCGCTAATGTACTTTTAGGTTTTAACACTAGATATACCAGCGATTTAAATATATGTAACAACAAAAATTATATTTGTTACTAATGTATATAAAATAACATTAAGTTTATAAAACGTACTCTCTAATTATAGCTACAAAAGTCATAACTTCATATCTGAAAAAAAAAAAAATGTAATATAGTAGGAATTTTGAATTGAAATTGCACGACCAGTCTAAATGACTGGTCTGGTAAATCTAGTGTTAAGAGAGGTTATAATAATAATTTTCATGTAAATTTGCAGTGGTCGATTAAGTAGGACCGTTATTTCACAGCTACATAACTATACTTAGTAGTGTTGTGACGTCATTGTGAAAACATTGTACTGGTTTTTGAAGTATCTAATCAAACTTTCTGTAGTTGATAAAATTTCAACAATGCAAAATATAATTATTTTATTTTCATAATTATTTTTTTGTCGCATAAAAAATTTATCACGTGGATTATTCATTTTCTTAATGGTAAAAAGTAGGTACTTTTACATTTTACTAAGACAATTACAGCAAACGATTTAGTGCAAAGTTTTTAGTTATAATGGCGCTCCAATGACATCACTTATGTTTATGGAGTAATTTTACAAACTTTTGTAGTAAAAAATATTCATAAAAAAGAAGATTAATAACGATAAAGAGTAATTACGTCAGTAAAGTTGTTTCTGTGTTTTATTTAATTGATTATTTATAAATATGTTTTCCATGCTGCCTTGATTTTGACAGGGAAGTGAACGCGTGTATTGTGTCTATGGTAGGAAAACTGCAACCATCGTTATATATTTAGATTTGAATTTGTATTTAAACTTTAAAGTAATTTACCATTTAACTGTACTATTTACAGCTTTAAAGTACAATTATTATAAAATTTAAAATACGACACCAAAGTATCAACTTAACTCAGACGGTGTATACCGACCCTTTAAGAAGCCCACTTCCTCCACGAGATGAAAACTTTCAAAAGCCGATAGTCAATTTCTAACAAAGAAAATTCTCAAGGAAAATAAACCTCGAACTTAAATTCATGACAGCATTACTTTGATAGCAAAATTTTGAACTTTCTATAAATAAAAACAGTGCTGTATTCAGAACACTAAAGGAGACTGTCCTTTGTGAATTATTTAAGTAAACTTAGTGGGGAATAGTGTGATAAAATCTCAAAGTGAAAGTGTTGTGGCAAACATATTTTTATCGACAATTACTCAAGTACATTTAATTCATTTTCCATAAATGAGTGTAACATAAAACAAATTTTAAGCTTGCATATATTTACTTACTATAAATGAAACATATAAATCATAGGGAACAAATAAAATCTAAGTTAATAAGTCACCAACTTATCTATAGCGTTATCTTTCTTTTTTAACGTTAGTGGTACATTTTTACTACAATATTACATGTTTACGTTTACATTCAGATCTCCAAGCTGTGCATAATTTTTATAGGACACATATTATTTAATTATCGTAATAAGTATTAAAAACAAAAATTACAAGACATAATACAAAATTAAATATTTCTTAAAGAAATAAAAATACTAGTTACCCTCTGAAAATTGTTTATTAGTTATACAAAGTGACCGTAGAGTACCCACATAGTAAGTGCGAGATTAGAATAACTGACTGTGTACTAGAATATATATTCTTTCGTTAAGATCGAATGTCTTCCGTCGAAGCTATGCCAGAATAACTCGTATTCAAATTTCAATATCGTCTCAAAATTTTAGACGTGCACTATTAATTTTCGATTACGATTACGATCTTAAGAATTGTCAAATGATGTGTTTTGTCGTATATAATTTGTTGCCTTAAATAAAAGACAAAAAGACAACTCAAATTTAGTTTATAAATTCAATAATAAATTGATAATATTTTTTCGGTAACAGAACAACACTATGTGATATTATTTTCCATAACATCTTTATGATTGATGTCAAGATTTATTCATACCTTCAAAGCACAGAATATTTGAATCTCCTAGCGTATTCAAGTCTTACCTGTAACAAAGAACAAAGAAATATGAATTGCTTGGAAACACAACCTTATTTTGAATGTATGAATAAAGATATTGTATTTTTTTATTACAACAAACAACAGGTGTTCCAATCAAAATTTTCTTTTGAAATGAGTAAAAAGGCGAGATAATGAGTTCTGTATATCTGGAATTGGAATAAATAATTTATTATTGATAAAAGATTCATCTAAGTAACTAGTAACTTATGAGAGTGTGTTAGAATTTCATTTCTCAAAATTTCTCGTAAAATTTCAATATCATTAATCAATATTCAATACTGAATCTCTTGCTACGCCTTCGGGGTACAGTGTAATATATAAAATAGTATATAATTCATTTGTATTGTACACGGGAAGGCAATAAAGTACTTTGACTTTAACTGCCGTCACATGAGTGCCGAAGCACGCTAGTCTCATTTATACATTACGCATAAAACACATTTTGAGACCAATTTTTTATCGCTCATCCAAAACATGGCATTTCATACTAGCTGATGTGTTTCCTCTTCAATTATTACTTCTCCTTAAGACATGTGAATGATACCTAGCTAGCACAGTGGAAGGCGAAGTGGTACGGGGAGCCTCCTCGCGTGTGGGAACTGTTAGAAGACCGCTTAATGCACTTAATGAACTTACCATCCGGTGTAAGGGGCGGTTCACCAAATAATCCAGATGGTGTACCCTATGCAGGCACGAATCAACTACCGGAATGGTACCGGTAGTGGTTTCATGGTAGGCTGTTTTCAAGGCCCCCTGGTGACATGTATTTCCGCAATTATGAGTAACCATGATGAGTACTCTGAAGATCTTTTTGACCCTGTCTCTCTCCTTTCCTATTCAGAAGTAAAGTGGTGGTAGACATAGCTCACTCACTGTTACCACCTGTACTGTACTTACAAAGATATTTCGTGACTCCTTTCTTTTTTGTAAAGACAGAGTATGAAATTCCTTACTGGTACACGTTTATCCTCCTTCATACAACATGGGCTCCTTTAAAAGAGCCGTATAAAAGTACGTGGTAAGGGCAGGTCACATACTGCACTATCTTCGCAAAAGAACTCCTCTTACTGCTTAACATCAATTGGGGTTTATGAATGTGATAGCAGTCTGTGATATGTTTCATATCTTCAATTTTAATCCTCTGAGGGCAAAGTTTTGTACGACCACGGATCCTTTCATTCCAAATTTGTTTGAGTAGAGACATAACGACTATGGATTTACATATCGACGTTGAGGTACCTAATAAAATACAAGCGCTTAACCAATTTTATTTTGTTACATTTTCCGTGAGTAACCGACAAAACGCGATTTCCTATTTAGCCCAAGGTGACATTGACGTCATCGATCCATTAAGCATTACTAATTACTGTTGCCTCATTCCTTGGTAAAAGGCACCTTTGTTTGGACGGAAGTTCCTTTTTTGTATCTATCTTATTTGGTACTATTTATCAGTAGTGCGGTCACGGTCAAAAACGTATGTAAAACACCTGTGAGCTCTATAACTTTACAACACTACTGATTATTACCCTTCTTAATATATGCAGGTGTTCCTCAGGGAATGGTTTTATGCGTGTCTTCTATATTGTGATAATGTACCGTGTACAACAGAAAGTAATTCTATCTGACAACACAATGAACGATAGACGATGCTCATGATTCAAATTCTGCTGCAAGACCTACATTTAGAAGACAAAAATCAAAATAGTATCTATTTTCTGAGACTCTAATGAGGTGTACTATTATGTCATTAGAGCCACAGGTATCACGATGCATCGTACAGGTCCTTAATTATCGGGGGTTGGTTTGGTGAAGTACTACGGAATCCAGGTCACTCCCGCGGAGGGCAGTGGAGTTACCTAGGAATTTAAATGGATGTGTTCAGTACCATTTATAGCCAGTAACAGGTATTCCTCTTCAAAAAAGTCCTTGGATAATTGTAGAATTAGACGATTCATTCAATCTTTGTGACTTGAGAAGCGATCCTGAAGATTCGATCAATAATGTGATAAATAATATTGTCAAACAAATACCGGTTAACTGGAAGAGATCTTTATTAGAGATACGTCCTCCGTAGCATACTATCCTGTACATTAAAACTTTAATTTACCTAGCTTATAATAAATAGGTGGCGTTGGTCGGAGGTTTCATGTAACCTTTATTAAAATATTCACGTTATCACCATAGGAGACGGGTTTTGTAGTTACTGTTTATCAGTGACATTGAATCTCGTGACCTTCATTTTATCGGTACATTACCGACTTTTAGCGCAATCGATTTTTCATTAGCACTACTCAATAGCAGTGATGTGACACTTTCTGTTTTTTTCAAGATCAAAATAATGGTTCTTTTCCTATTGAAGATTATATTCAGGAAATTAATTAATGTCACTGTGTCAGATTTTTATGTAACAGAGTATTTTAAAATATTACTAATTTTTTTACGATTAAACATTAGTTACCAATTACAAAACTTTTTTTATGCCATACTAAGGTGTGAGTTTTAAACACATTACATGAAACCATAACAAATTGACATTATAAATTCTTATTAAAAGTCAATAATTATGATAATTTTGGAAAATGTTTAATGCAATCACTGAATAATTCAATTGAAAGCAATAATAATATGTCTCTCACTCACTCAGCAATTAACTCGACACCACCTGATGGTAAGCAGAAGCAGTCCAAATACGAAGATCGAACACGAATTTCGAGACATGCTACCAACCCTGCTGCCCAGCTTTGACGACCGCGACTACTTTGCCAGGGTGTAAAGATTTAGAAGTAGAATTAAAAAGTTTCGATCATATATAACATTGTAGACATCAGAATGTATCTGACAGAGAAATAATAAAAATAAAAAAGTTAATAGCCATCTCGTTACTCGCTCACAAGTGCAAGTTCACGGTCTGGAAGAAATAAAAGTTTAAAAATAAATTTAAGACGCACGTGCCGCTCTGAATACGCGTGAAGGTTGATAATATCTATTTAGTAAATTTGAAAGAATTAATGTCTATCCAAAGAAGATTAATATTATTTATATAATAAAATCATGTGATACCTAAGAAAATACATATTTTTATTCATTTATACAACGGTATCTCTCTGCTATTAAACAAAGTTGGGCAAATAACTAACTTGTCATATAAAACTGATAATTTATCCTGTTGTATCTTGTTAATAAAACACTCGTCACACCCATTAACTAAAGATTATCAGTAAAATTAATTTAGCAATAGCAACTGACAGTTTACTTAGTTGAAGCCGGACGCATCGATAAACTACGCAGAAATTCTTAGTACTCGCAATAAAAAGAAAGTCCCATCACAATAAAAACTGTATGAAACCATCCGGGCTAAAATTGTAATGTCGACGCACTCAGATGTTATGACCTTAAAAAAATACAATCAAACATCACTTCTATGATATAGAAACTAAGGCACATATTACAGACACTGCAGCAATCCACACAGTCCTTTCAGAAACAAATTAACCTCGCCATTCAACATAAACCAGTCCACCATTAGTAATAACTAATTGTGTTTCGCTAGAGCAATGTAAACTTTAAATCGCTACTTTAAAATTCAATTTCAAACGTCGCTGCAGGAATGCAAACACGGGAACCGCTGGGAGTCTGGATAATGGCTTTTGTAAGTTGTTACAATTTTTAGAATTTCGACTCATTGACTTTTGCGATACCGCCCATATTTGAACGAATTGCCACTTCACTGCAGCTTAAAAGAACTCATATCCTCAAGTACGAGGTATTCGAAAATGTGCTCTCTGTTTAAGTATAGCCAGCTGGTTTTTGTTTAGCAACGATTATG
Organism: Acentria ephemerella; assembly: GCA_943193645.1. Classification (NCBI taxonomy): domain Eukaryota; kingdom Metazoa; phylum Arthropoda; class Insecta; order Lepidoptera; family Crambidae; genus Acentria; species Acentria ephemerella. The sequence goes on from OW971894.1 coordinate 2,562,407, forward strand.
GAAGTGTGAAGCTGATGTCATGACATTGCATTCCTGGCGATGCTAATGACTTGGATGACAACGGCCAGACAAGGGCAACACTTGCTTGCACTCCGTCTCCTATTGGTTTGAACCTGGCCCGGGTTCATTCGTGTGAAGGACTGATTATTATTTACAAAGTAATGAGGAAACTGACTTTTTATTTATTTATTGCTAACGACAGATTTAAATATTTAGGATGAAAAACATACTCAAATTTCTTTTACTAGAAAGTTCTTTCAGACATGTTTATTTTTGTCAGAAGCTTTTTAGAATGTTTTTGCGAATTGCTTACTACCTTTCATAAAAGATTTCGCTTATAAGCAGATAAAAAAACGTTTGTATTTAGAACAAGTGAAACTTTTTTTTGTATTAATATTAATGTAAGTAAAAACAATATTTATTTTATATAATAATAAAAAAATACTCAAAAATTGAATTTTTAAATTTGTACATATAATCATTATGAAAATACCAAAAACTGTTATGTATGTTGATAATATACTAATTTTAGAAGTAATATTTTTCAAAATATTAATATTAAGTAGTAATAATATATATCAAGTGCAAAGTTAAAATCAAAATTGTTTGTTTTAAGCATATTTACAGTGGACTTCATGGTTCATTTCTCACTGTCCCGCAATCTTTAAAATTTTTAGATATGGTAACGTGCGTAACCGTCAATCAATTGCGGAAGATGGTGTAGTTAACGAATTATTAAAAAAACACTTGATAAATTTTTCACATGTTTTTTTCGATACTGTAATAATATTTCTGCTATTCGAGGCGGAGATGTATTTAAAAAAAAGACATCAATAAAATTGATCCAACCGTTCTTGATCTTTAACTGATCTAAGGGTGATATTAAACATTTCAAAGCCTAATGCTTAATATATTGTTTATTCTATATTTTCCAAACAATTAATCTGACAATGCCACTACGATGACAATAGTGATGGGTTAACAGTGAGATGTATTTAAACTACGCTAACCAGATTTGTTTAAATTATTTAGATTACTTAGAATATTCTGTTAAAATATTCATTCGTATCTCTAAGATGACATTCAAATTTTAATATTTATTGAATCAAGTATGAGCCTAAATCCCATTCTTAATAATAAACAGAATATTCAATGAGATCAGTCTCAACTTTAGCTTGTTTTTAACTTCCTAGCTTTACTCCCGATTTGAAGGTATCTTAGCACCTAAAGGAGGGGTAATAAGGTTGAATTATCCTTAGCATTATCAGAAGCAATTGATTAATTAAAATATGTCAAAACTTATATAAATTAATTTTCTAAAAATTAAATGGGGTTTCTTTCTTTAATAGGATTGTTAACTTTATTAATTTTATTATTTTGTCAACAAAAAAGCTTTTATAATTGATAATTTACAGAATTACAAAGTTTATTGACAATTTTAACTTAAAAACATTATTAATAATAATATTTGTCACAATCAAATCCGCTTGTGTTATGGATACTATATAACGGAGAAATATACATAGTACTATGTATATGAACATCAGAAATATACTAAATAAACATACAAACATCCATGACTCGTGATCTCTGCCCCTACCGGGATTTGAACCCTGGACCTCTGGCTAAGTAGACAGGGGTACTGACTTGGCCAGACGGCCTTCTTCGTTCTATTTTCCATTCACCAGAATATTGACTGAATATAATTTAACGACACTGCATAAGCAAAAAATCATTTAAAAGTGGTTAAAAACTAGACTGTCGTATTTGTAGTGCAATGTTTTGGAATTGGACTTAATTTATTTATGACAAATAGTTTTAATTAGACAGTTGTCTTAGATCCATATTTTAGTTTGGAGTTCTATAATTTTTGCGTTGGTGAATTTTTAGCAAAGTCCCTGTCTCAAGCTTGCTCAAGACTCTGACGGTTCATAAAGGATTCACTTGCAGATGGAGCCGCGCCAACTGTAATAGAATTTTATATCTAGTGGCTAGTCCAAGATGAACCAACTCAGATATTATGGTTAGCGTAATTCGTACTACGTTTGTGACGCGGAATGTCGCATTCAATTGGTTTTTGTGGCATGCTTGTAATGTTGCTTGGATAACAATTTATGATTTGTTTAAATACGTTATCTGACTATTACATTATGTATTGTATGACACCGTAGATAATTTTATAGTCTCAACTGTTAACGTTGAAAAAATAAAACAAAAATTAAAAGAAAAGATATTTTGTAAACAATTCTATGGTCAATCTTCTACTCAAATTTATAGTGGCTCTAGGAACTAGATATTTTAGTTCTATTTAGTGCAAGACCCTTATGTAGGTTAATGCAGTAAGCACACATTATAATTTTGTAGGTACTTCTAAACGTGTAAAATCAGCTACAAATTTATCATGTAATTTATACAAAAAATATCTGTGTTATATGTATCCTTAGATAAATTGTGGATTCTATTCTGATTCTAAAGCGTCTTCACCGATCTATCAGATAACCAGTTTCATTTTGCTACTAATCAAATATGTTTAGATTTCTAGAGAAAGCCAGCAGACAATACCGAAAACAAGGTTTATCTTAGATTTTCTTTTATGTGTTATAAAAGATTTGTTGGTATAAACGATAGCCAGAATCTAGAGAAATCTTTCGAATTCCAAAAGACAATGGCTCACGGCGTGTAAATTTTCCTCCCCAAGTGAAAACTAAGTCTTAGCTATCTCGTCTGAGAATAAAGCGAGTACTCCACTTTGCAACTGGCTATAAGTCCATGTTACTGCCAAGACAGCGGCCATGCTGATTCAAAAGGATTAATCTACCCTCAAAGGGAAACTGTCTGGTTAAGCAGTTTGCATATTAATAATACAATTTCAGTTCTCTACAGGAGCCGTTTCCCCTTACTTGGTTGTACCTGATTTGAATTGCGGGTTTAGTTCCACAGAAACGTCACATGGTTGATTTCATTATCATTATTTCATTGAATATAATTATACATTTTTCACATCGATACAAAATAAAAACCAAGGCCGATTCGAACCTTTTTGATTCCATAAAGTGCTAGTAATTTAATTTGCTTTACCAATGACGTTTATTCAAGAATCCTAAGATTTTCTGCCAATAAAACGGACAGTAAAGTTCAAATTGAATTCTAATGATATTGGATACAGTCCAATCAAAATAGATTTACTACGAAAGACAATAGACACCCAGTCAGTATAATCTTTGGTCCGTCCGTTCATGTGGTTTGAATATTAATAGATCAATCTGAGATTCTCGATGTGACCGTTCGTTCTGCTCCATTGTGCATCGTAACAGTTGCATCTCGTTAACGACGGTGTATTCAAATCTATATATAAGTTTAGAAGTTGAGAAATGAAGAATTGAAATGAATGAATGAATTGTTCAGTGAAGTTTCTTCGATGGAAGTAGTTTGCAGTCGTATTTTTGGTTGAATCATTGCCTTTTAGCACGACATAATTTTCTAACGATAATCTCAGACTTTATATGAATGTTGAGATGCAAAGTTTGATAATACTCGTAGTGATAACAGAAATGAGGAGATTAGTTTAAATTACAAAAAGATGATTTTTTAAATACGTCATCTTTTTTAACTATTTAATGGAAAGTAAAATTAAACGTAGCGAAATTGTAAAAGAACAATCCACATCCATTTTCATAATGAATATATTGATCCACAGCATTCTACGCGATACGATGTTCTTTCAGCAAGAGACGATTTTTTTGATGCAAATGCCTGAACACGATATGTTTGGCTTTGTGTTTGTGAGTGTTCTGTTTATGATTGTAAGCATGTTATCATCACTAAATATAATTGAAGTTAGGCGTTTTAATTATTTAAAATAACCCGCACCCGTCGAATGAAAAACAGAATATGAAATAAAAAAAATGTATTAACGACCACAACAAAAAAAAAATACATTTGTAATATTGTGCAATCATTCGATAGTTATGTGTGTACATTACTGCTTCTTGAAAATGAGGTCACAAAATATTATTCATATTTGATTGTACACCATGAACATATTGGATATTTAATTATTGTACAAATACAGCTCTTAGGCCTGTGCTTGGTAGCTGATTACCTTTACGTGTGTAAAATTTCGTAGTCTCTGACAGAAGCAGTTCGCAATTCATCTCAGTGAATGTCGGTGTTCCCCAAGGCTTCGTTTTAGCCCCTACGACTTTTCTTCTGATCTTCTCTTGGAATCATTACTGCATATCTTCTCTTGGAAACATTTATTGCTATGTAGACGATATCACAGTGCACGCGGGACATTATCGAGAAGCTTTGGCTGGATAGGAGGAAATAGAAGAGAGACGGGAAAATCTTGTTATTGAATCGGGTGTTGGATCTCATGCCTATTCTTCTCAAAACAATACCCGGGGTAGATTTTCGAACAGATAGCTTAGATTGACGTTCAATAAATGTGTGTATATATATATATATATATATATATATATATATATATATATATATATATACCAAAGTTGTATAAAATATCATGACTGACTTTGCCATGTCTGAGTGGGGTACATAGAATTTTGTGAAGTTCAATTCCAAGTAGACCCACTGGCGCTCCGGAGCAATTTCACTATACTCGTATGTAGGTTCGCTGTGATCTTATTCCAAGGGACTACAATCCTGAACAAGATGCGGCGTTTTTTTCTCACCCGGTCAACTATGCTTGCTATACAAGACGCAAGTACAAGAGTCGCTGACAAACTGCGGAGATCATTCCTACGTGCTCAATGGAATTGGGAAACTCATGTTTATATCGCACAACCAAGAAATGGAATTCTTTGCCAGCATACGTTTTCCCTCCTTTTTACAATCTTGGGTCATTTAAAAAAGGCGCGAAGAAGCATCTTGCAGGTTTGCAAGATCAAGATGGCTAGTGCAGTACATGGTTTCACTCGCACTGGTCAACTTCTTATACGGACTCTACTTCTGATTATCATCAGGTGGAATGGAGGAAATGGTTCGTTTGACTTTTCTATAAAAAAATTAATTAATTTCTTTTGTTGATTTTGCATTAATACAACGAACATCGATGCATTTATATAATATAGATTATATTTGGACTCATAAAGTATTTAAAGGGTTAAATGCCTTGGACAGTTTTATCTTGCAAAGTAACTAATATTAAAATAATATTGTCTTATTCCCAATCGCCTCATATAGCTGCTGACATTAACGCGATCGCTCACACCTCGCAACTTCGAATATATTCGAATAGAAAAATGCAGAAGGTCCGTTTATCCGAAATCTATACAAATACGGTAAAAGACACACATTCATAAGTATTGCCATTTCTGAAGTAGATAAAAAAATTGATATCAGTAGTGACCTCTTTTTGCAAACTCATAAGAAAATAATATGATAAGAAAATGAGTTAATTTTATATTTCAAACAAAATTTTAGCCTAAGTTTTGTCAAAAATGGAAAGTAGAAATGCTTGAAATCTATAATAGCCATTTCCTATCTTTATAAGTAGAGCTAGAAAGTAAAAGCCTAGTTTTCTTCTTCTACGTCAATCCTCACGATACTGTACCAGTCTTATCCAGTGAAGTTTCATCACCCCTTATATCCTTAGACCATCGGGCCGGTGGTCTATCCACTAGTCAATACGCTCCACTTTTTCAAGACTTATGTACGTGATGGTAATTGTATATGATTTTTTTTACGATATATGATTTCGTTATTTATAATCCTTTGCCTTACTAGACTGATCAACCAAAACTAAATTAAAAAAAAGGTTCAATAGCTTATTATTATTCTACTACAGCTAAACTTTGAATTAACTATATTATGTCGTGATTTTGTTCATTTATCAAAATATACCAATATAATGTTCTATTTAATGTGCGGTTGTTCTGCAAATAAACAAGAGAAGTTACTGAGAGTCTACACTCTGCAAAACGAATCACGAAAGGAAGTATCGAATTTTGACACTTTCAAGCCATTTACGTCTAAAACTGTCAAATTGAATACGGAGTAGAGTCTCTGTTTATTTCTATTTAGTATCTCGAGAGTCCATTCTATTCGATTCCGTGTGCAATTAGGCGTCGACTAGATTACAGGGTCTAACATTACCATTGTAGTGTGTTGTGTCACTCGCTCGGAAAATGTTCATTCAATTTAATGTAGCATAAAACCTTCTTAACGGCAGTGCTATCGTATAGGGAATAGTCGCTGTGATTTACTTTTTATACTGCTATTGTAAATTTCTTTACTGGAAATTCGATGCTCTAGTACTGTTATATGGTTTATTGTTAATTTATATCTATCATCATCAACAGCCTCTGCTTCAAGGAGTTTGAGATCAAAAAATGTTACGTGTACCATCCGGAAAGAAATAGTGAATAATTTAAACTGGACTAACTCAGTTGAAATTATTGACTGTTTTTGTGATCGCTGGTTGGCAGTTATGGGTAGAAAGGTAAGCCCTGTTTTACTGAGGACTCAATTGTCATGAATAGACAGTTTGTGCTCTATCACGCTCCCAAGTGCAACCTGGATTACGTAATTTATGCCACAGCATTGAATTATGTGAGTATTGTATTGGGCGTAGAGGGGTTTGTCTATTAAGCTGTTAACATTACGCTTCCTCTAAGCTTGATCATTGATACTATATGGTTAATTGGGAATATGCATACTAGTGTTAGTTTTAATTTTAAAATAATTTATTTAATACATAATTATATTATAAAACTGAGATAATTTTAATACCCGGTTAATAACCACTTAAAGTTAACACTTTTACCTTTAATTACATTTATTTATTTATTCTCATACGTATTCCCTATATAATTAACTATATAATTAATATTTACCATAAATCATTGGAAAACCTTTGTTGTATACAAGAATATATTTTCTTGGGTTTGTCAACAATGCTCAATCCTAATAATGAAAATATAGTTAAAATACAGTTTTGTCGTAGCCTCAATGATATCAATAACATGTTTCTCGGGAAAATTAAGCAATTATTAGAATATAACAATACCCATATTTGAAAAAAAAAATATTGTACAGACAGTTTCAATAGATTTAAAGTACCAGAATCTTAATTCTGTTTTAAGTACGGAAGTAATTGACAATGCAGTTACGATTCGGATAACTCGTAATTTTGTTAATTTATAATTACAATATTTAGGTTACAGGCCATCGTAGCTTGTATAATAAAAGTATGAAACAATTAAAAATACCCCCAATTATTATGGGGTAAGTACTCTTATCCAATCCAAACAATACATTTAAATAGTGAATCATTGAAATAAATAGTCACAAATTATCCTTTGTTAAACGAAATCAATACACACATATTATTATTTAGTAGCAAATATAAATTACTAAAATTCAATTTTTCATTATTATTTTAGTAATAATTGACAACCTACAAAGAATGTTATGTAGAGGCATTTTAGAGGCAATACAATTTATTTATTTCCCAACGCCATGTTAAATTTTACAGGGACCTACGCATCAAAAAAGATAGTTGTTAAAAACGCTTGATTGATTTATAAAAACTGCGTAAATACGCTGTAAGGTAAATTACTCTACAACAAAGGTTTACTCTCTTGTCACTTAAAGTTTTTCAAGTTCGAAAAAGCGTTTGAGCGTGTATTGGCTGGCGCCATCTTGTCGGCCATATTGGATTCCGAGACGGAAGGAAGTACAGCCGGTAGTGATGCGTTGAATATTCTATGACTCAAAATCATGTGATGCGCTTCTGTTATTTTGTGTGTTTATGTGCGTAACTAATTTCAAAGTATATTTTGGAGTTGATGCTTCACTTTAAAATCTTTCTACAAACAACATAAAACCAATTCCAATTTTTATTAAGAAATTTATTATTATAAATATTTTAGAAAAGATTATGAAATTATATGAATTATAAAGCATTTTTTTTATATTTTAGATATATATTAATTTTTATTGAATTTGAGGGTTACCTTAAATTTATATGGGATTCTATTATCAGATCTTTCCTACGGGATGATCTCAGAAATTAACTCAATGGAATAAAAAAAATCTTTTGAAAATCGTCGCACAATTGACTGAGAAATCGATGCACTTACTTACAAATAAACTACAAACAATTGAATCCGTTTTTTGAATATAATAATATTAATAACCAATATTATTATAATCGCGAAATAAACTTAAAACTTATGCCCATAGGGTATGATATCTTTTCAAATCACGCAAAGTTATTTTCATAAATAACAACGATCATAAATTTAGCACACTATTTCTAGGCTCTAATCAGCTCAAGTTAGTTAATTGCTATGTAAATCTTTGAGCTAACAAGCCAAACGTCACTGGAGCCAAATTAATTAATAACACGGTATCTTCAATGAACTTGGAAACTGAGAAACGTAGTTGAATAAACTTTTGAGGTCACGTCATCTGGATTCAATGACCCTTGACAAGCCAATGAGTAATATTTATACTGATTTTTTATACATCATTTTACGGTACAGATACAGTATTTGCTAGAAAAATATGTGAAATTTGGCCTTTCTGCCACTTAAAGAAACACATATATAAAACTTTCATGGTTTTCTACTTACTTGATTCACACATTATCATCACTACTAAGTGATGATGATAATGACGATGATGAATTCGATCTACACCCGGACTCTCCATCCACAGAAGAACTGACTATCTTATCTCCATCTAAGAATTCAAACTCGGACCTCCATATCTGAAGTAGGTAGTCTAAGCCACTACACCACAGAGGCGTTTACAATGGAACAAGCTCTTCAAACTTCTGTTAACCTTATCGTACAACTGCAGTAGGTACCCGCGAAAAATTTTGTCCGCATCAAACTTTAAGTCCTATACTTTATCCAGAAAAGTGTTATTTCTAGTTGAAAATAGTTATACCAAGTAGGCCAATAGCCAAGCTACACATGCTATCGAGCTCCTGGGTTCAATGACTGTTAACAATTGATTCCGTGATTCAACAAGTAAAACAATCATGACGGAAAGTCGTTGACATCTTCACTTCTTTTCGCTAACTATCTGGTATATTAATATCTGTAAACAGTTCATATTTGTATATTTAGGATTCAATTTATATAACTGTTTAGTTGTCAAAAGGGAAACTTATTTACCGAAATTCGAAACCTTTCCTAATGTCTCCATTTCGACAAATTTGTTAGATTTGACAAAGCCTTTTCTCCACAACTTAATTTTCTTGAAGAAAAATATCTTATACTCATCACCAATATTTTTCCTACCGGTATTTAGACTCTGATTTAATGATTTACTAGTGTGACCTTTATGTGGAGAGAGTATAGAAGCCTAACTCGACCAGACAGACAGGCGTAAAATAACCTATAAATATCAAATAATAGTCATCTTTGATAAAAACGAAAAGAATTTAATGTTGTATCACAGTAAAAATACCATTAACCATATTACTAGTGTCTTATTGGATACGATTTAACAACAGTCTTGCTTGCTTTTCTTATAATACAAAGTCATGATATGTTGAATTTCTATAAAACTCTCAAAGTCCAGTGCCCAAAGAGTAATGTGAATTACCGCTACATTCTCTCTTAAGTTTATTCGTTTCGTTAAGAAAAGAAACTTCACACGCTTCCAATACTAATTACCAAGACCAATGTTGATTGTTTAAATTCAATTCACACTAGATGTTAAACTTTTGAAAAGCAGATAATGACTTAAAGTATTAGAACCGCATCAACGGAAGCATTTGCGTTCATTCACATTTGCAAAAGCAATAAAGTTGCTTGTGAGTCATTCTAAAATAGAGCTAGTGTGGTTCACGTACGTGTTCGGATTATTAATTACTAGTAAGTTGGCAGAGAACTTATTTTAATAAGCTTAATGTTGGATAAAGGGTAACCGTTGAGTTAATTCTGGAGTGAATAAAATCTCAATGAAGCACTAACAGTTTAAACGGGACGCAAATCCTTTGGTAAATTTTATAAAGAAATAACATTTAATTTTGTCGTTTAGCAATCAACATTGGGAAACTTTTTGGCATTGTTCAACGTTTATTTTTCGTTTCGGACTCGGAAAGAGTAAACCTGCTGACGCAATATCAGTCTAAGTGTGACATATGGTTTGGTAGGTCTTAATAAGAATGCGTTTTGTATATCATATAAAATATCGAATACAAGGTTTTGTTATTTTTAATCATATTCCAATAAAAATATTCCGATAGATATCCTTTACAGAGATAATTTCACGTAGTTAGTATACATAGTTCAAAATACTGATATTCACACAGTTGCGAACTGCGATAACGATACTTGAAGGATTCTGTTTTGCTGATTACCCTTAAATAATATTCGAAATAAAAAACGTACGGCTAATAATCACGTCAACTGATTTTTGTTAGGTAATAAGAGACAATATACATTAACAGCTAGTGAACACACTAACGAACACGCTTCTGACTTGAGTTGACTGAGCCTATTGTGAGTATATCTGGTGCATTTACTGGTCTCATTTGAAGTAAGAAAAAAACGAAAAAACAGGTAGAAAATACTAAACAAACTAGTAAATGAAGGTAACTTAAATATTTACGATAAATATTTACTATCTAAATCAGATTACGGCGTCGCGTATGCGTAGGCAGAGGTAGCTAATACCCAATTGCGTCTGCAATTGCGTCGCGTCATAGCGTCGCTTAATGTCTATTATTTGTTGTACCATGCAGAGTGGTCTGAAGGCTCTTTGACCTTATCACTCTCATTCCTTTCCTACTCAAGAGCGTGCATGGATCTTCACATATGGACTCTTCTACCGCATAACATCAGGCATTGTGAGTCATTTGCTGTACTTTTATTTCAAAAATCATTACAATTGAACCGCACATTTGAGTATTTACACTTAAACTTTCTAAACATGCTACCAGCTACTTTGTATCTCGTCTTTTAAGTAACCTTCGACGTGGTTTGCTTTTAAATCATAGTCTGAATTTGACACGCATTTAAAAATAGCATTGATTTCAAAATCATTGTGATTCTGGACTTATATTTTAAACGTTGCTATAAATCACACAGTTTGTGGTAAATGAAGGTTTATACTCGAGCCGTAAACTGGTAATTATAGAAATATTCAAGCAGATATAAAGTAAAAAGATCATCCCCGTTGCTGCTTCTGTACATGATGTTCATGAAGTAGTTTGCGGTGATTTAGGTCTTCAAAAAGACATGATCTTTTTATTACATAGCGCTCACTTCTGCAGTGTTCTGCAGAAGTAAGCACGATGTAATAAAATCCTAGTGAAATTTGCTGATTAGCATTTTTAGTATACAGTGTAACCGTTTGCTATCAGGCCCTACTTTTATCCAACTTTACCGATAAAAACAAAATTGGTGTCTTTTACTTTGTTTTTAACATTTCAAGGGCTCATTTCCATATCATTACATTTTCTAATGAAAGAAATGAAGGTCCAAGGCTGTAAATCGCCAGTTCGTTCACCAAACATGAAAGGATTTCGTATTTAATCAATTAAGCGAAAGGTCCTTAGCGTACAGCCAGCCCACTAAGCCCAAAACGATTGGCATGAGCACCTCATCACGTGGCGTGTGGTTCAAAGGAAAGCTGGGGCGATATGAGAAATATTGAATTGTTACATTATACATACGTTTAAATTATTTTTTATATTTTCTGTTTGTATGTACATACGTTTCATATATACATAATTCATTATATGCATATTATTTATATATACATTATATGTACATATTTACATAATTCCGTTAAAATATTAGAAAGCAGTATGATTAAAAACAGATATATATTTGCGCGTTGCTCTGTTATATTCAGCAATAAACATAACATGTTTAAATAGTGTTAATTTTATAAATAAAGCAAAAACAGTTTTTCCTTCTTACTTAAATGTCTAATGAAAAAAATACCATCTTTGAATGACATTACTGTATCAGGCAACTGTATATGTCAGTCAAAGATAAATTGAATTTATTTTACCATGTAAGTAAAATTTGTTTTTGGCTTATTCATTAAAACTCTGCTGACTATTTAGCTTTTTTATATAAAAGGCTTATTGGTTTTACGAATCTTAAGTTTTTAACTTGAACCGTAAACTCAAGCGAGGGTAAAGCACTCGGACGTACAAGATTTCCTTTAGAGAGCTATTATCCTATGTTCGCCAAAATATGAAGATTTTATGAACTTTTACTAGAATTTTAGCGAAGCTTCTAGCATGATTCATTTTAGGGTTTACATGTTACTGGATTTCTATTTCAATTAATTAATAAAAGGCTGCAATAGCTATGAGGAATTTTAAGTAACTAACGTTACTTAAAAAAATCTTGAAGTTATTTTGTCTCTTACTTTATCAGTTAAGAATAAGACCTCATTCATAATTTTTACATTTGTAATAGTATTTAATGGTGTAGATAAAATTTTGATTATGAAATTTTGGACAGATAATAACATTAATAATTTCAGTTTTGTTCCGAAAACTTTGATGTCAAGGAATGACAAAAATATTAATATAAACCAGAAACATCAACAAGATTTACAATCATAACATCCTACCGAAATAAACAGTTTTAAACTGGCACTCACATTAGATTGCATAGGCAATCTCTTGGGTCCCTAAATAACGACTGTTGATGTATCACGGACATAGAAACCTTAAGCAGTATGTCATAACCATTGATTTCCCTTGAAGCCAATATAAGTTAAAGAAAATATCTCAAACAGTAGCTTCTGATCACTAAAAACATCAATATTGAATTACAAAGCAAGTCAGATTATTGCTTGGTGACAGAAATTACAATATTAATCACACTCAATTTTGTTGTAGTTCTGTGTTATAATTTTGAACACCTATCCCAATTACACCATGCAGAATGATGTTTTGTTTTCGAAATCGCAACAAAAGCACCGAATTTGATTCGCTTTAAAGCTGAAATCCAAAGCATACACGATTCGAAGTTTAATTAAGATTTCAATTTACTTAATGTTAATAGTTGCAAAAACTTCGCTTCGAGAAACTTACGTAATACCATGAATACATTTCGAAAGAGAATCATTTTCGTAATTGAAAATTTTAATGGAAACGTAATTGAAGTTGTATCACAAGTTATATCAATGAATCTCGTGAATCATAAAGTAATAAGGTTGCTTTTATTAATCGCGTACTGAGGTATTTGAATGGAATAACAATTTACTAGGCTTGGTTCATAAAAGAGAAATACAAAGAAGTAAAATCAAGACCACTTAGATCACCCACCACGATGGCAGTTAATTTCCTACAATGATATTGAAAAAAGGCGAGTGACAATACAATTCTCCAAAATTCAAAGAATAAAAATGATCTTTTTGATCATAAAAAATTAAAAAGGACTGATCATATACACAAGTTTGCACTTATTCTTAAAGCTTTCCATTTCAGACTAAATTTAAATGATATATGTAATATCCTAAATTTTTGCAATAAACCAATACATTCCAAAAGAAATGTCGATATCTTTCTCAATATAATTCCACAAAATCAACACCTCTAAGGATCGTTGAGTAGATTGCCTCTTTTCATATTCGCCTTCCAGAAGCCTGTAAACATCCTTACCGAGCAAATTACTTCCTTTTCCCTTGATTAGAGTAATGCTTGAGATCTCAACCAAAAGGTTTACTCCATTGAAAGCTTAGTGGTTCGGAATCTTTAAGATTTCTTAGTTTGTGGTTTTACCCCTTCACTACCAATACTTGAGTTCTTTACAAATAAACAGACTTTTTGATGTCATGATATAATTAAATAAAGTGCCGATCGAGTTCGTGTTCTTGTGAATCGGAATGCTTTTGTCTTTTTCTCAAATTGACAAAAGGATCTGATTGGATTTGGGAGCATTGGATATATAAGAAATGGAATTATTTACTATGATTTAGGTACTCCTCGTTCCTTCTTCTTTATTGAAGTGGCGTATTTATAATATATATGTATTTCTTCTAGTGTAGTTTGTATTTTGAAGGTAGTTTATTTATATGACTTTTTTGATTCATTAATATTTTGATCATTCTCTTTACTTTTCCAGCCAACTTCCAACCTTTTTACATGATTGAGCCCAAGAGGATTGAATTGAATGATCTACATTTAAGTTTTGACATTACTAATTAATTAAGATCTCTAAAATTTTGAGTTACAAAAATTACAGTACCATGGCTCTAACACACACTGGCAACTTGTTGGCAATGACCCGACAGTTCTTTCTTCTTCTTATTTTAATTTACATTTTGATTAATTATCCAATTTGAAATATTTTTTATGGTTTTTGTTGATTCTGAAAACAACCTAGCACTAACTCAAGATTGACACTTGGCAACAAGTCTCCAAGCTATGAAACAGGAATGCTTATCAAATTCAAATCAATTCTTGACCTGTCCCTTTTCATGAGAACGTAAAAAAGCGAAAGGGAATGAAAAAAGTCTTCATTTTGAATATATTATTGATGTTGTTTTTATTGAATTATTCATCTCTCTTAGTTACCTTTCGCTATTATATTTATACTATCCGGTGTTTTTTACTATTTTTCTGTTTTCTCATAACGGCCGGAACTCTGAGAAACGATAAATTTCCTTTGAAAGCCTCAACAGAAACTATAGCGAATTTCATAAATATTACCTGATCCTCTCATAAATATAACATGAAACATTTGAGAAATGAAATTATAGTCGTTCTGGGAAAAACCAACCCAAGAAAATACTTTTCCAAAAGTATTTTGCCAAATGAAGTATATTGGTCCCAATTCCGTTGTGCACGGACTTTAAGTTCATTTCATTTAAGTATAATACTGTTTTTATATTACAAACTCACCAGAAAGAGACAGATTACGGGTGACGTCACTTAACGATTCTAAAATGTCGAATTTTGAGCATTTTAACGTATATAACAAAATTTGTCGATTAACATAAATCAAAAATGTATGGATCGTTTAAGTATCAACTAACTTGACGTTTGGAAAAGTCATTCTAACCCTTGCACGTTGGATTGAAATGTGATAATTTAAGTGAATGCTGGCAGAAAATAATTTAAAACTTATTAAAATGAGTAAACGCTTGGAAAAATATATCTTGAGCTTTATTTTTAAAAAGGACCCTGGAGATGATTCACGGCCAATATCTGCCAAAAAGTTATTAATTTAAGAGTGTTTTGAGTGACCCCCAAATATTTACTGCAAATAGCAAACAAATGTTTGGTAACCGGGTATTCCCCAAAGATTTGGAAACTAGCTGTAGTAGTACTTAAAAAAACTGGCTAGACTGACTACGAGGGCATGAAGTCATTTAGATCTATAGATCTATTACATGTTTTGGGTTAGATCTAAGAAACGATATTGATAGTGAGGTTGAAATACCACCTCATATCAAAATTAAGCCCGAATTGCAGCAGCATTTTGAGCATTTTTTTTTGTTGGATTCACAGTATTGTTTAATACTGTGAATCCAACAAAAAAAATGCTCAAAAAGAGTGCGCAAGATAATTAAATGCTATCGATAAGACCGACAAGTTGATATCCGATATGGTAGTTACATAGCAAGGAGAGGTAACACTAATGCTTTGCTAAGTGACATACCTATAGAGTTAAAAAGTAACTATCGAGATCTGCCTCCTCCGGCAAACATGTCGATAGCTAGCTAAGTAACTTTCGCGCAATGCTGTCTGGAAGAGATTGCTTATTTGCAATGATTGCCTTTTTTCCTTGTTCTTTTGTTTTATTTTCATTATTTGTTTAGTTAAGAAAACTTATGACAACCTCTCTACTATTTCAAGTCAAGATTTTCGAATCGAAATTACAAATTCAAAAGCATTCTAAATAATTTTGGCTACATTTTATTTCGACCGTTATTCAATCATAGTACATTTCAGTAAGATGCTTTTTACGAGCCGTTAAATTTATATATATGTCACATAAAAGTTATGTTAAATATTTAATGTCTCGTATGTACAACTGTCCGTTGGTTCCTTATTTAATCGCAGTATTAGAGGTCAATGAAGGGCTAACTTGCTCAGAAGGTGCCTGTTTACTTTATCTTTGATAACGGCTGTATTTCCTTGGGTTTAGTACTGCGGGCACCGGTAGTACATTATGTAATCATTGCCAAGTTTTAATCACTGTAACTAACCCCGAAGATTGTATCTGGTGTAATTTCACGTTGGTAGTGCAATTTCGAGTGGAAATGTGACACAGAATATTTATGAGTAGACCGGAATAGTGACTTCGCCCAGTAATGACTAGTTAGGTACTAGAGTTGCTGTAAGCGGATTTTACACTCTAATAAAACAATATTTGAGAAAACTTTTCTTAAACAGTAACGAATTAGGCATCTTTTACTATACGTTTTTTTATTTTTATAAGAATCGTTATAATATAATTTTATGCTCGCTACACGCTGCGATGTAAGTAAATATTGATATCATGATAACATTGGCAATGTACTTAAGAAATATTTTAGGATAACAAAATTAAATAAATGTATTTATAAGTAAACAATATTTTGTGACTAATACGCAGTTTATTTCCGCGGTTTTTTTATTGCTAAACTCTTAGAATTCTTTATTTAGCCGTGTAATAGGTGTATAATAATTTTATATGCCACCAAATTCCGGAGTTCTAGTATGTGAATACGAGTCCCTTGATATTTAAAGTAATGTAACGTAAACATAACGTTACACTGCTCTTCGTATAATTGATTCCATTTTAACAATGGAGACGGTCAAACTTCCCTTTTAAATTACTTTAATGCCTACGTAAAATATGAGGTTATAATTTGTATGCATGACACAAGTTCTATGTGTAAAAGTTAGCGTCAATGCCGTGACGTCTTTAGTTCTAATCTTTGATTTAATTAAAAGCCACTTGGAAACGAAAATAGGGAATAAGTTCGTGAAAAATAAGTTGTTCTGGGAAAGATTTCTCTAGTCTTTAGTAGATATTACAATCGTATATTTCAAATAAATATTTCGACTGGCACAATTTAAGTTTTTCTCATTTTCCTTAGCTGGTTTTCGTATATAATAATAGAAATATTTTTAGGTTTTATTTTGAATGAATGTAGCTGATTTGTAATATTTTACAAAAGAATCTCACCCACCCTTACTTCTCCTCCCCTCTTTCTCAGGAGGAAGAGTGTAATGTGTTCTGTGATCACTAAATCCTGTCTTCTAAATCAGAGCCCTGGGCTCGATTCCCGGTAGAGGCGATTGATTGTTTTATGACTTCTAATCAGTTTTGTGTGTTTGTATGTTAATTTAGAATCAAACGAGTAAGTGCTTTATCTAATATCTCTTAATAATGCTTAATTTGTGATAGAGAATTGCTTTAAATGTCAGAAATATAATACGTTTCACATTGTCATTGGATAATATATTGTCTATCTCTGAATTATGCTATAAACTTTAGTGAGAACTCATGAATCTCAAATGAATTCAAATGTTCACTGTATATTTAAAAAATTAGATGGAATATTATCCCACCCATCAATGTTAATGGTATTAAAACTGAATAATACTTTCATAAAACAATACTTTCTTTAATTCTTCATCCATTTTAATATACGTAAATAATGACGCCATTAAAATTATATTTGATAAAGAGTCAGTAAACTGTACCAGTCAGGAAATACCAACCTATTTTGATAATATTTAAAAGTATGAAGTTGAAGTTAATTGAATTCATCAAATTAATTTATACATTTAATTAATGTTATTTTATAATTTAGATGCATAAAATGTGACGATAGTAGGATTTGGTTTCATTTAGCTGCTATCTTGTAACATTGTTCCGTGTAAATTACTTATAATAAATTCTTTAAAATTTTAGTTA
The DNA here is from genome assembly GCA_943193645.1 of Acentria ephemerella. Classification (NCBI taxonomy): domain Eukaryota; kingdom Metazoa; phylum Arthropoda; class Insecta; order Lepidoptera; family Crambidae; genus Acentria; species Acentria ephemerella. The sequence continues at coordinate 2,580,268 of OW971894.1, forward strand.
CACGATAAATTATAATACACATTCTAGTATGTATTTTTTTAAAATGGTTATATTAAATATGACAATGTAAATAAAGAAAGAAATTGAATTAACTATAAATTAAATTAAACGACTAAATAATAATGATAAAAAGTAGAAAACTTTTTGAAATAAGAACACCTACGCCATGCGTGCATTTTTATTTCAAAATTGGAATCGGCATATAAGATATTCAAAATGGCCAGATCTGAAAGTTTCTAAAAAAAAACCGCCTTCAGCTAGAACTTTTCAGTAAGTATTATATTTGGTTTTAAAGCAAGGCGCTTAAAATTTTGATCTGTTGCTGGCACATGTTCAACAAAATTCAACGCCTCGTAAGTTAAATCAAAGATATATATTATTGAAACCTAGCAATGATGGGAAGTTAAATTAAAAACTAACAGAACTAATATAAATTGTTCCTCGCTTTGAGGAAATTTATTGTTATAATTACTCTTTGGTTAAATACGAGATCGTTATCGGTAGTTAGTTGAGTGGAACTTGCTGGCAAACTGACTGTTTAAGTTTTAATAATGAAGATGATTTGTCCATAATTTATTAAGAATGAGCGGAAAGTGAAAAAAAATATTGTAAGAGAGAGAGAGAGAGATTCATTCGTGTTTCAAACGTCGGTCCACCTTCAATAGAAACTAAATTTAATTTTAATAGTTTCTTTTCAAATATTATAATAATTAACATATAGGACTACAATGCCATGTTAAGTTGTGATATTACTTATACACTGTTCCGTTATACTATATAAGCTTCCACCCGCTTCAGCGCCTGTGTGGATTTCGGTATCCCACAAATGTTTATTTATTTAGAAACTCAACAACTTTATTAACTTTATATCTTAACTAGTTATATTACTTCTTAAATCTAAGCCAATAACAGCATTCACTTAAGGGTCAGATATTATATAGACTATAATTTTTTTCTGATAAATTTATTATTCAACAAAGATGTGTTCAATACCAACCAGTAGTTCCAAAGATTACCCTCTACAACCTCACAAACTTTACCTCTCTATAATATAAATTAATATATCTCTCTATAATATTTTTCTGCACCAAAAGTTTTCTATCCTTTTCCTTTACATAATAAGAGAATGCGATATACTGAACTTAATTTATGTGTTGAATTTCGACATAGTTTGTCAGTGAAATATATCAAAGTTTACGCCTCGTAAGTACCATCCAGCGATAGTTTATTGAAACCTAGCATTAGTCCATTACTGAATCGTTCATAATGCGCATTTAAAAATCCGGCTTCCTTCGAATCCAAACATATTTTTAGTATAACAGGATTCGTTTACGATCGTAAGCTGTTATTATAATAACATTTTGCTATAATCGTTACCATAAAGCTTAGCCTCGAAATGCCTACCAAAAATTACACTTTATTGTGCAATAAGCAATCCGGTGAAAGTGAAAACTGGTCTTATTAAAACTGTATAAGGTCCAACAGGTTTTTACGTAGATGTGCTGTCCACAGTACGAGTCTAACGTGCTGTTAAATATTAAATCTTAATATTATAGAGTTAAAAGCTTTCTTGTGTTTTCAAAAAGTAACATGTTATTTCAGAATAACAACCCCTAATTGTTCTTTACAATACTACCTTTCAAATTATATTACCTTCCTTGTATGACTAGCATATTTCAGGTAAAATTTAAATTGAAATCACAAAAATTTCACAACAATTTTTTTTATTAACATACTAGTAAGTATTATATATTATGCGATTATTCCAATGTCAATTGTCGCCATTTTGTGAATTTACATAGAGAATTACTGGGCTTCAGTTAAAACGTCGGCTAGCAGTGAATGGCAGTGTTGGCATATGCACTACGTATGCAGATTTGAAGAGAATATAGAAAATGGTGCAATATCGTGAATGACGTCAAATATTCTCTTTGAAAGTGTTTTCCCTGCATACATTTTGGCAAATATTGTTACATTAATATGGTACTTATCACAATGAATCAGAGTTCACGCAACGTTCAAAGAGAGTACGAATGTAATAGATTTTTTATAGTCAATCATTCTTTCTCAGCGTAAATATTGGCACACCTTTTCGAAACTTATTTCTTTAGCGCAAGACAGAACTTCAAAGGAATACGAAACATGTCAGACGTAAAACGAAATATTTTTACTAAATTATAGCAGAAATTTTGTAATTTTTTTTTGCTGCTCTGAAATCTAGTCTATAATAAGCTTTCGAAACATTACTTCTTACTTCAATAATTATACAAAATTACATACTGTTACGAAAATAATAAAATCCTTTTTTTTTTAACACGATGCTAAATTTAAAATTAAAGGAATTTACTGGGACCGTAGACCTCTTTAGGAGTAAAATATAAGATTGCCGTCTCTTGTATATGTATATATTATATTAATACTTCTCACTCACACCTCTTATCTAGCCCCAAGTAAGCTTAATTAAAGCTTGTATTATGGATAATAATAGCGGAGTAATATATATCTAAATATCAGAAACATACTAAATAAACGTACCAACGTCATTGATTTGTGATAAATATACTTACTCATTGTTCGCGCGAACAATAATATCAGGGATTATTATTCAAATATAATATTATTTAATAACATGGTATTTACAATCAATAAAATAAAAAAGAATAGTAGTTGTTCTAGCAGAAAAACAAAAGGCGATCGCCGATCTCGGCTTTCTTCTAAAATGTGACACGCCGCTCTTCAATACTTTAAGGAGGCGGCTTGTCTCCCGCTACGAAGCCTCCTTGCTAGTTTTGCGCGTTAACACTCACCATAAAGATATCTATCGCTACCGGGATGCTGACCACTCGAGCAAATGACCGCCTTAGATTTTACCTAATGTGTTCTGTTTATAAATTATCTATAAATATGATGTATTATTAATAATGCAATTCTGCTAACGTAGACATATTTTTAACATGAGCTTCTCCAAATAGCCAAAAAATAACCTTTTTGCTACAACAATAAGTCTCAAGATGCATTAACTTCTTTACATTTTTCGGCAGTTTCTTCCATAAATAATGTCATGTTCGATGGCTTGGGCAAATAACAGCGTCGCGCTGTGCGTATAATTGGCGATGCAGAGATATTAAGACATGAACACCCTAGAGCCTCTGAAATTGCGTTGCCTATTACCTATTATTAATTGTTCCATCGAAAGTACTCTGAACAGCTTTTTGATCTTATTCCTTCCTCTCTTTTCTTACTTTGGAGCACGCGTGTTGGTCTACGAAGACACTCATTCATTGCTTCCATCTCTACATTACGAACAAAGAGATTTGGTGATTCCTTTCGTTATCTCATATCCAAAGCGTGGAATTCTTTATAGGTACATTTTCCCCCCTTCATTCAACATGGGTACCTTCAAAAGAGGCGTGCTTTAGCACAAAGGTACAAAACTCTTTGAACTATGGGATTCATTCTGTAAGGAATAAAATATCCGCAAGTAATTGGTTGTTTTAATTTGAATTATATCACAAGGGATACAACGATGTCATATTATTAGTTCAGCAATAGACAATATTACACTTAGCCTGTCATTAAAATAAACTGAACAGTTGTCTAAACTGTTATAAAAATACTGAACTGCCCCGCGTATAAAACGGCTCTATAAATTAAATATAATTAATATTTAAAGAATCGCTCGCTTACAGAATATCAATTACATGTTAGAACAGTTTCCAGGTGGATCAGTCACTTCTTTTACAGACGATGTATATTAAATAAAAATTAAATTTCTAATATAAAAACAGGTTACAATACAGCTTACAGTGTTTTAATGGAAGGGTTCTATTTATTACTCAATTGGCTACCGTAATAAATTTCGTTAACTCTAATATTTTGGCTATTTTGATAAAAAAAATTAAATAGTTAATTTTACCAATTGTGTCCATATCTTGCTATTTGCATAAAATATATTATCTATATGATTTTTTAGAATTAGCTAAACTCAGACGTCATGAATATACAGCGTATGCGAGATCCAGGTCTCTTGTGTTATGTTAAAAGTAATGTTATACATTTAAAGACCTTTGATAAATTTAATACTCATTAAAGGATGATAAAATAGGCAATGGTTCTGTGTAAAACTCTGGCCAATTCTTATTTTGAAACAAAATTTAATCAATAAACATTAAAGGCTAGAAGAGTTCTGTACTGATGTTAGAACCGAAGACATTTTGCAAAAATGTGTTTTTAGTGGTGTATTTTTTAAATTATTATTTCATTTCTTCTCGAATCTTCATAATAATGAATTCTGGTTTTAAACATTTTATACGCACTTAAATTACTATATTGGTTTTGACATTTACCTGTTAATGGCAACTGGGAAATCCAACACTCGTTATCAGTAAACACAACAACTACGAAACAGTATATTCACCCACAATACATCAAACGACCTGCTTAACACTTATAGGGTTAGTATAAAAACAACAAATTAATATGTCACTTCACTTTCCAAACTAGTGATGTTCCATTCGAAATTGTCGATGTTACGAAATCGGACTCGACGCGTGTGCGCGTGTCGCGCGGGCAATGAGCCAAGCGTGTATTGAGACCGAATCGAGCGATAACCAGCCGATTATGGGCGTAGTGACGCGCGTTGGAGCTATCGATAATGTCGCCGGCGGAAGTTGGTACGATAAAAGTGTACAATTTGTGTCAATCTTAAATAAACATTTCATGCTGCTTGTTGAGATGATTCATGTCTGATTGATTGTAGGTTGGTAACTATATTTTATGCCTGGCTGTTGGAATCTTTCGCTCATATATGATTTGGGTCGTTTAACTGAAGTCGCTCGTTAGATGATCGCTGGATATTTATAACTGCGTTAGCTAATCATCTTAAATGTTGCCTATTTTCATGACAATAAATATTATAAAGTGTGTTTGATTATAATTATTTATACCCGAGATCGTGGTATACAAACTTAAAAAACCAATTGTGATCATTTCATACGAAACTGTAGATTTAAATGTTTTGCTAGACTTTATATTCAACTTGTTGGATAATTACAAACTGAGTACCTACACAGCTTAATTCAGCCTCGCGTCCTATTGTTGCATTTTTAATTAGATTGATAAATATTACGAACTTGCCAGACTATATTACACCTAATTTAGATGCAATAGAGGTTTTTGGAAATATCAAACCGTAAAAATGGGCAACGTAATGTGCAATTATTTTTATTTTAAATAAACATAGTCATAATCATAATATATCCAAAATTCTAATATCAGTTTTATTTTATAGCGCAAGTTAATTAAATGATTAAAGTTATGCAAATTTAAATTCATCCATTACCTTGCTCCTCTGTGATAAGAGACATTTTCAACCGACGAGTTTATGAGAAGCCGTTTTGATAGCACCACATGAACTATTTCGCATTTATTCATTAACGCTTCGATGACCTCGATAAAGTAATGATCACACACCTACACTGAGAATATACCACGAATGTCATCGACACGAATATATTTAATTCATAGACAGTCTTATCTCCCAATGTTAACTTTTGATAGCAAATAATCGATAAGTTGAACGAACTTTTGACAGATGAAATTGACCAATCTATGCGTTCGGGATATTGTCACTAATTTTTAGGCAGAAAATCTTGGTACCATAAAAATGTAAAATATATTATGGAAAATAATTAGAAAATACAATAATAAAAAAATATGGAGTTTATAATTAAAAACCGAATTTGGGAGAGAAAAATCTACTTCTATCAACTACAAAAAAGATTGTAAAAAGTGTTGTAATTTTTATTATTATTGTTAGATCAATTGTCATTGTACATAGTATATATATATAATTGTAATAATAATTTATCGTATTTGTCCAAATAATTAGTGCGTTTTCTTTATAATAAGGAATAAATATTAAATTTACTTTATGTTATGCATTACATTTAACTAAGTGACTAAGTATGATAATACTTACAATATACATAATTTACATAATTTTTTGATATTAAAAAAAAATAGTTTTTGCTTTAGGATTTGTTGGAGTAAAAACTAAAAGAGATATATTATTATAAACCGATCAATTATAGTGACAGTATTGGTATAACAAATTAATCGTTTGTCCTCACAGCCTAGAAGATATAAGAAATCGTATAAGTTTCATATATTTATTGTGTTTGTCCTAGATATTCACGATATATTTTATAGCTTAATCATAAGGCTATATATGTCTCTAAAAGTTATTTATTATCGTTCATTGTTAATTAATAGCATCAACCTCACACTGCGATACAATAAAGTTATCGAGAAGGTAATGGACTGCGTATAAATAATTTCCTTTTACAGAAAGTTTCCTGGTCTCTATCTAGAACAGTGGTATGGAATTTTTACGGGGAATGTTATTGAAAATTTTCGAGTTTTTCAAAAGTTAACTTACTCAAAATGGGTTATATCAAATCGTAGCTGTCCGATTTCCATTAAGGAAATAAAAGCAACTTTTGCTGTTTGGGTAATTTTTGGAAAATTTCGATTCTAGTTTCGGCTTCGGAATAAGCGTTAAGCTATAATTCAAAGTGGTTACTGTTACCGATTTCTTCGAACAACCCGCTTTAGACAAACTTGATGTTGTTATAGCTCAAATAATTTTGCCATCCTTTCCCATAAACCCCTATATGTAGCAATATAGTATGTTGAAACTGTATAGAATCTAATAAAATTATATTTTTGTCAAGCAAATTTCAACTTTATCCGTATAACTATTAAATGCAAAATGTTATAAAATAAGGATATCACGTTATTAGGGCACAGAAAGGCCCTAATATGATGCCAGTAAGAGATGTTTGTTCTTTTGTCTGACGTTGTATGTGTTTCGCATTCCTACTTGATTTATGGTGTTTGCTATATAAGCTGGGATGCTGTTACTCGTTGTGGTCTATAAATCAATTTTATTAGAACATTTTGCTGTGCACAAAAATTAATGACTACTATAAAACTTTTCTAACGGATTATCTTTAAAAATATGCTACTTTTTGATATGCGTATTTAATTAATCATTTTCAAGTACCTACTACGATGAAAATTATATTCTTTAATTTGAATACGAAAGAACGTATTTCTCATTTTCATTAAATTTACATTTTAGTAGGTACGTCCCAAACATGAAATCAGTATAAGTGTATTATAATTGGTTTCACTAAAGATAATGATTAAATTTTCATTACTCAATTATAATAACGTGTTTCCACATATATTTTATTTGTTGACCCGTCAAATTCTGTTTTGCCATATAAACTTTTTAAAACAAATTTGGAGGTGGCCAGGTTTAATATCTAAGTGTAGTAAATATAGTAAAAATAGCTTTCGATCTCTTCTCAGTTTTGAAGGAGTTTGCTAACAGACTGTGCCACGAAATGAAAAATTAATGTAATTAATTGTTATAAAACATTTTGAAGTATATAAATTAGACTATATGACGAGTTGAGTTGTACGCTGATGATTGTTAATTGCAATATAAACGGTGTTTTAATTATTTGAGAATATTGAAACCTGAATAAAACAGGTAAAGCATAGTGGTCACTACTATTTTAAGGGCTTGTTCGAAGACTTCGAGGAAGTACCTCCATCAAGATGAATAACGTTGTTGTAACGAATGTTAATTGCTTTTTTAATTCTTGTTAATACCTCCTAAGCCCAATAATTACAATAACAATTATCAAACTAACTAAACACAGCGAACACTGCCGAAATAGAAAAGGCCATGGTGTACCCAGTTACATATTTGCAAACCTAGTTAATTATACATTATTCCTATAATATTACAATTTTTTTTTATGTCCCATATCGTATTGACTAGAAATGGATTCTGCACAGACCTCAGGTACATCTCCAAGCTCCTTGATATCAAACTCTAGCAAATATACTCGAATAACAGGTTCTAAGATTCCCTCGGGGTCTTTTTCAAATATACGGCTGAGCGTCGTTTGAAACCCATTTCGCTAGCATTCGATTCTCTTACCATTGTAACTCGGAATAAACTCACTTGGTATATATCTTTTTAGATCTTATTTCTTCTTCACGATATTGTAAGTTTTGAATATACCTAAATAATAATTATTGTTCCATGTTGAACGAAACATTTAAAATTTTTGTTTTTTCGTTTTCAGTTTTCTGAGTATTTTCTGTATTTGCATACATTTATTCATTTAATCTTTTAATTTATTATATATTTATTTAAATATTATTGCACCTATAAAGTTGCCACTGGCGAACTTATTGCCATTTGGCGTTTTCTACCAGTAAACAACAGAGTGAGTTGAGAAAAATAAAAAGTAGTGCTTAAATAATGATTTCATACATATATATTATAAAATAAATAAAATATAATGTTTCATACTAACTACTAATAAATAATATATAATTTATCTGTTGTGATCGGTGACAGTACATTGCCAAACTGGTGTAATGTAATATGATTTTAAAAGTTCCATCCAAGTGTTGTATTTGTGACGTTTTATTCCAAAGCACATGCTGGTTATCTTCTAAAGAAACAAACTTCCATATTTTTATAACCATTCACAATGGTAATTTTGAGCAGTTTAAACCAAAAAGTTACTTTCTCTCAACGTAGATAAAATTTTAAAAGCAGGACTTACTGAACTAACTTTTTTGCATTTGTTATTCCTTTCCAGATAAAATTTCGTAACGATTCGAATTTTTGTAACGAGCACATGGTAAGGGACACTAATGCATAATGCTTGAAATATACTTGAAACAGGTGTTAGGAAGCGAGTTTTGAAGACGCAGATCGAGGTTAACATTGAGTATAATGTCTTAAGGTAAATATGACAGTACCTACATTATTTATTGGATGTATTTTGCCAATAACATTTCAAAAGTATCTTCCTCCCCCTCTTTCAATTGGTCACGCACTGCTGAGCATCATGAAGTCCCAGATCTTGCTGTCTCTGATAACATGTACTACTAGTTAGTGGCAAATGAAAAGCGTCATGAACCTTAGTGCCAGTGGTCAATTTAATCAACCCGCCTTATAAATATAGGTATCTAATCTATATATCTAATAACTCCTAAATACTTAACTGCCACATTACATGTTTTATGGAGTCTATTTATGGAACAAAGCACATAAAATTATATATACACAAGCTACAATAAACTTTATGATGGAATACAATGAGACTGAAAATCTTATACACTGTCTCTAACACACACTCACACTCATAATCGCCCAATATTTAGTTTTATTCATAGAAAAAAATTATAAAACAAGTGCTCTAGTACTTATAATTTTATATAAAGGATCTGTCTTCTAGAATACTGTTTTTCTTCGAAATCAATAAGCGCTAACAATTACTCGAAAAAATTGTTACAGCCAGCCAAAAGTTCTATAAATATTAAAAGAAATATTAACTTTGAAAAATTTAAACAACTTTTAAAACCTAAAAAAAATCCAGATTTTTACTGTTTGTTGGTCCAGTGAAAAAAAATTAGCAAGGCTTTTTAAAAAGCAAAACCTTTCATGTTTAATGAAAAGTAATGAAATCGGTTCAATTTTGGAAGAGGAAACGAAATAACGAAACGTAGTTCAAGTGTACTTCTTGTAGATATTATCAGGCAGTAGTTCTCCCTATCGCTCTCTATAGTTCGATTATTGGGGCTCAGCGCGAAAGCGATATATTTAATAAATACCTATTTTTTTGTTTTGACATTGGCGTGACCCTTTAAGACGTGGCTTTTATCCTTTCGGTCCTATCTTCTCCAAATTCCATGTAAACGTCACTGACTTCATGGCACAAAATTGTTAAGTACTTTAAGTCACTCATAGAACACTCTTTATTGTCTTTAATATTAAAATTATTTTTTCTCTTTTATTAACTACATTTTGTTTTACTAAGAAAAGTCTTTGGATTTGATAATTTCATTGAAACGAAAAATTCCAGGAAATCTTTATCCGTGCCGCTTTGATATATTTCTTAGAATAAAATATTATTTTATCATCAAAAGAAACTATATTAGGATAAACCCGCGTATTCATTAGGGAACAAATGTCACCCGATACGGCTCTTAGAGACACTGGAGATACTACTCGAAATCACGTGACTTCTTTTGTCTTTGGCAAACAAAAGTACGGCTTACCAGTACTCCTTTATATCGGTTTGGGAAATCTCAACCAGATGGTCCATATAGCCTAAGAAACGTATCAAAGGATGTGTGGGGCTCTCTACCACTAAAACCCACAGTGACGCACTATGTGACCGCTTTCTGCCAATGTAAGTTTCAATCGTATCGAGACGTTTCGATAGTATTTCTGTTAATATGACAAATACATATATATATAAAGAGGTTTTATTTTTATACGATTTGACAGCTGACTGTCCCCGGTTCTCAATACAATACTTCCTGCGGAGGTACTGAACTCTGGTTGCCAGAATCACTAGCTACAGGATACTCGGATCCCGTGTTTGAGTGCCAACCAGGTCAAATATTTGTGTGATAAGCACTAGTATTTCATTTTGTTCTCAGGTTTGTTCTTTATATGTTTATATCCTGTTGAGTTGGTACTTTAGTTGCTAAGGTACTTTGGGCGTTATTATATATAAATGTGTAAGAATAATGTTTGTGATCTGTGAGAAATGCTTCACTAGTTTATTAGGACTTAAAAGTGGAAAACACTTTCACTTGTAACTTACTTTTATGGACGAAGTATCTGCTTACCCAACACTTATCTTTGACAATGCAATAATGCACATAAGTCATCTTACATAAGCCTTGATATAACACAGAAAACTGTTCAGTAAACCTAGATAATTTCACAGGAAAATCAGCATTGTATTTTATTACGCTCTGTACGCATTTACACAATCACGAACGCTCCAGACATAAGCGCGCGTCACACCGTCGCGAGCCTTGACACAATGTGTTGCGCAACGTCACGCGGACGTGTTCTAACGACACGCATCGTTGCGTTAGTTGCACCGATGCAATTCTCAAATTGTGTAGAGGTTTAATTTGATTAAGAAATATTTCAAGAGCTCTCTTTCACTCGTTTTGTAATCATACGCACAAGATGGGTGACTGATTTCTTTACATGGCGAATTTGTAATTAAAGGCCGAAGAATATAAGTCGATATTTAATATCTCATGTCTGAAGACTATCAACGCTTCTGTGATATGAAATGATTTTTTGATATTGCTTATGTCTATTTTAAATATATACAACCACTTAAAATCAGATTAGTAAGCTGCTTGAGGTCAAACTCTATTTTTGATCTCAAGCAGCTTCCCCTCTGATCCCTCCATAGGGGTTCTTCCATAAGCAGCTACTTACATGCTTTTAAATTAAAATTTAGGTACAGTCATCAGCAAAAGTGAATAATTAATCTTTGTTGACAGTCCTTATAAAGGAAGGTGTTAAAATTTATAAAACGAAAATATCGTATTGCTCGCTTTATTAAGGTCATTTGCATTGTATGATGGTAATGAATTTACGATATGGATAAGAGACTAGATAACTAGTGTCCCTTACTAACTTTCGGTCTGGGGTCGCGGGTTACAGTCCCGGCTTGGGCCAATGGTTTTGGATGATTTGTTTTTTGATTTTTATTGTTTATATATTACAGTATATAATACCCATGTTTCAATTTGGAAATCCGATATCTTTTATGCTTATAATGAGGCTTACTTTGAGCTAGATAATAAGTAGGAGTGAAAAAATAGTAGGATTATAATACAAAAATTTGCGCACCTTATTATTAATTTCATAATGTAAAAATATCAAAATTCTGTGTAGTAGATTCAGTATTATTAACATGCCTTTCCCTCTGGTGTTGCCATTAAGCCGGTCATCCACTCGACCCTATTCCATCTCATTTGCAGACGTCAAAACATACACTCAGTTTTTAATAACCGCCGTCGGGGATTTCTTTCAGCTGAAAAATTAATTGGTGTGTATTTTCCAAAAGTGCGCAATAGACATTCTGTGAGATTAAGTAAAAAATAGATGTTGAATCGAATACAGCAATTATATCAAATCTACCCTGTTTATTACTTACTTTGATAGTAGAAGCAATCATTTTGGAATATGACATTGGTTGTCGCCGCAATCAGTGCCAATATAGCAATGGTTGTTATAGGAGTGACGACAACATTACACTAGCAGTCAAATATTACAGATTTCGATAGAATAACCACTGGTTTAATGTTTGTCTTAAAGGAATTATAAATTATTATAGAAACATAATTGTGATTGGATATCAATCCAGGATCGCCTTATATTGTGGACAGGATCATTGACATCTCCATCAAACAAACTGTCAAGTCATCCTAATGAGCTGTAAAATTTATTTCGAATAACGGATCAAAGTAAAGAATATTTTAATAAGCTAATTAAAAGATTAAATACCAAATGTTCCAATTCACTTTGATGTGTTCCTAATTTAACAAAGAATAACCATAATACGTAAAGATCAACAAATTAGCTTTTTTAAACTGAGGGATTTTTTTAAATAAAAACAATATTTATCTTTAGTAAAATCATCATAGGAACCAGTTTACAAAAAAATTATTTGACGAGTTGAAAAAAAAATCCAAAATCTATTTGTATCAATTGAGATCAGATGACCCAGTTAAGTTTGTGTTAATTGTACCTATAATTTAGACTACATTTGTCTAAAGAGTATATAACACTATATATGAATATTTCGAAGAAGCGTATGACATAATATATATATATATATATATTGGCTGATGTACAATAAAGATATATTCTATTCTATTCTATTCTATAATAGACAGTTTCACGCGTCGATTACATTACATACAAAATCACCAATATTGAGTTTTTTTACAGTTACAGTTGCAATCAAATGAATGATTTGTCTAGTTAAAATTCCTCTTAACCGATACAATTGAAATTTTTTATGAAAAAAATATCACAACATAAAATGGGCATTTTACATAGTTATCTTGGAACCTGCTCTTAAACACATTTGAGTAAACACTAGGGCATGTTTTCATACAAACGTAGACGCATGTAAGGTCCCTGGATAGTTTGACTAGATTCTTATTTTTTCCAAAAACTATGCCATCCATAGCCCTATCCATATGTTTCCTCTTTTCATAAATACATTATAAAAACAGATAAAAATCTTCAAAAACCTACATGAAGACCAGATTTTCTGCTGAGTAAATAATTTCGTTAAAGTTTTTGACGAGAAACGAATTTGACTAGATTATTAAATAAAATGTAAAACTTAGGAACACGCTCAAAGCCTCGCTTTAATTTTTAATGAAAACGTAATAAAATCTGCACAGTTTTGAAAAAGAAAACAGATGAAAAACGTTGATATTGTATACTTTTTTCATACTTATTTACGGTCCGACCTGTATAATGGTCCCTTTCGCTGTCGATATTTCGGTTGTTCGGGTAAAGTGTGACAGCCATACATTTTATAAATACCTATTTCCAATTCTTTCGACCTAAGTCTTACCTCACTAAACTTTCACACTCCACTCTACACTATTCTGACCGAACCAAAGACAGCCGTAAAGAAAAATGTCCTGAATCACAATCCATATTCAATGTGACCCATTTCCGATCCAACTTCAGCGGGACATCCAACGCGCTGATGTCCCACAACGTGACGGTCTCTCGACTAACCCTCTCTTAAATTTTACTGAATTCGGTCCGAATTGAATTGACATTTGCTAGATTATGTCGGTCAAGTCTGATTTGGTTCTCTTTCATTGAAACGTAGATCGAGCCTTAGTAGAAGTAATTCTATTGTTTTTCTTCATCGTTCCTTCCTACATCAGACTATATACGGTTCACTGCTGGGAGCATACCTTTCTTTGTAGAGAAAAAACAAGGAGTTTTGGGCTATAATATCAAAAACGTAATAAACAGAACCGAGTCTGAACGTGTCATCCGAAGCACGGAGAAAGACAGGTGGGAATGGAACTCAAGATGATAAATTTTGATTTACCATCCAGGGATTTTTTTTTACGAGGAGGAATCCATTTACGGACCTACACGCCGCTGCTTAACATAGGGTAAGTGGCTTTGTTTTTGTAAACGAAACCAGAGCGTTATAACCACTACAAAAAAAACTTCTCTGAAACTTTCTTACTCTGATATAATTCTGGAGAACGATAATATTAAAAGCTTACAGGCATCCGTTTATATTGCGCAAAAAATAGTTCTGATCGGAACTACGATACTCGTAGTTAGACAGCTTAATTAAAAATAAATAAACTATTCTATTAATAATTTTCCTTTTTCTAGAGAAACAGATTTTGAAAAGACATATCGTTGAAACACATTAAAAGATTCAACCTAGTATCTAGACACCTCCTACACATAGTGGAAGTTAATATGAGGTAAAACATATAACTTATCCATAAAGAGTTTTTAAGTCAAAGTCAAAGTCAAAATAACTTTATTTAAATAGACTTATTTACTAAGTTCTTTTAAATCGTCACAACACGGAATTTATGTCGATGAATATCAAACGGGTCGTAAGAAATCACTTGATATTACAATCACGTTAACATTCTGAAGACAACTGACGACATAAATACTTAGAGATACTTAGAGATAGAGAACTACTTCATTACCAACGCCTTTTTCTTGCTTCCTTTTGCCTTTTTATAAATCTGTTCTCTGCATCTAAAAATAGCCTATATAACCTATTAGGTACCTATCCTATATTGGAAAAAACAAAACACTCACTTCCAAGCCTCTCGATAATTCAATCTCAGTTCAAGTGCGGTATCGCAACTGTAATTTGCGTAGGAAATTTTTATTATGGTTCGGACACATATGTAAACTATTAACGAATAAACTGCGAACAGAACGACTACTATATATGTTGCTATGAATATTAACTCACCCAAGGTTTCCTGGAAGAGATTGGTAATTAGTAGTGTATATATGCTATCATTGAGTAAGTACCTATGTATGTATATATTTATTATTTGTATGTAATAAGTTTTATCATTTTATACGTCGCCAACTTCCCTCAAGTACTTTATCTTAAATCCTGTCCATCCTAAGGTTACCTGGAAGAGATCGCTTTTAGCGATAAGGTCGCCCTTTGTACAAAATTAGTTAAGTTTTTTTTGTGTGTTTCTCTTTTTGAATTGGCTGATGTACAATAAAGATATATTCTATTCTATTCTATTCTATTAGGTAATAAGGTCGCCTACTATATGGATGCGTTTTCTTGCAGTGTAGTTGTATTTTAATGATTTGTGTGTAATAAAGATTAATTTAAATTTAAATAGTCTATTTTGTTTCAACTTTTTTTGTAAAAGTGGGTCAATATAAAGTAAAGAATTTTTTAAAAATTGTATATGTGTTATTTTTGGCAAAATTCACTACACGGTCTCAGTCCTCTTTCATTATAAGGGTATTATTATATTCTTCAGGTGACTGTGTGTTTCTTTGGAAGACTATAATGTTAAAGATATTCCATAAACATTACATGAGGCTGTTCGGCAGGAAGAGATTAACTCGTTTGCTTTCCCATCTTTTGTATACCTGGGCAATATGACGCACCAAGAGTTATTAACAGCCATGTTTAATGTAACATATCACAAAAAAAATTTAGTTTTATTTATGATTGTTACACTATAGAAGTAATTTTATTCTTCTGCGATCTTTGGACTTAGGTTCTAAATATTTAGCATGCTTACCTTGATCGGCGGCAATTTGCAAATGTATTCAAACCTTTAGAATACAACCACCTAAAGTTCGATACGTTTAAACAACTAAGCGCCATCGCAAAGATCTTGATTACGACATCGTCTGTACAAATTTGCGCAAGCGATGCAATAAAAACAAAACAAACAAATTTTAACGAGTCCATGGACCCTGCGTTCAACAGGTGCTGTTAATTTCCATACCAAATGCGTTAATTCTCATTCGGAGTCTACACGGTGTTTGGAATGTTCCATATTTTCATAATAGCATTTTTGTAACTTCGTGCTACCTTAATTAGATTTGAAGAAAATTGAGTTGTTTTTTTTTTCAAATTAACATTCTCCCATGAAAATATATTTAAAATTTGTGTGCTAATTTTATCAGATAGACCCTTATTTATCTCATTTTGTTTATATAACAGATCCAAGCTCGAAATATCTGAAAAGCTCAGTAATTTCAAATGAGGTGGCACTTGCCTTCAGAGCAAGGACTGTTACTGGTTAAGTTTCAAGCTGCTGTCGCAAATATGACCCTATATAGATTATTGCTACATGTGTGGGCGAGAAGTGGATAACAGCTTGCATCTCTAGAAACTTTATAAAGATATGCAATTTCTAATCGAAATTGAATCATCGTTCCATTTAAATACGGTTCAATCTCTTAATAATTCCTTATAGTATGTATGTTCGTTGATTGCGGTTTCATTTCTTCGTTGTGTTTTCGCATGATTAGTACGGTTCTATTTAACAATCGCATAGCCGTCAACGGCAAGATTCAGCCTCTCACTTTGTGTTTATCCGAAAGACACAATCACAATTAAATTTCAATCAATAAAGTTTCTGATAGTAAATTAAAATTAAAATAGTCATGGTCAAGGTCTTATACTATTTGCTGTGAACGGTCTATCAAATTGAAGAATTAAGTCTCTACGAAGATTTGCTCAAAAGACTATAATGTGGGATTTTTTCAAAAAGCCCGTAGTTTTTTTATATTTTCAAGATACTCCTGGTGAACAGTATACTTGCTTGCTCATTCAGAAAAAATAATAGAAGCTTTAAACCACCCTCGCCATATTTCCAATGAATTAATGAATGGGTATCGAACAATCTCTAAAAATAACGTTAAGAAAACTGTCTAAATTAATCGGCTTAGTAATATACTTTGTTTTCTCTAAAATTTTTCATTTATTTTAATATTTAATCTATTTTGTTAAAATATTTGATTTTGCTTGTTACTAAGTATACTTTTTAGGTGTTATAAGCATTTGTTACGAAGATTAAAAAATAATGTAATGAGAATTTATATTTGATGACACATCCTTTGTGTCAAGCGAAATTTGATATATCGAGCTCTTTAGAGCTTCGGGAGACACGTAAAACCGAGGCCAGGTTTTATGATAAGGTCTTTTAGCCACTTACCCGCAATTAGCCAGCGTGTTGCGAAAACTCAAAAGAATAAATATCCCCAAAAATTCTTAAGTATTTTCTTTCATGTGGGAAGCTCTGTGCTCAGCTGTGGGAGCTTTATTAGTGCTTAATGATAATGAATATAAGCATTTATTGACTGATTCATAAATATTTATTTACTATTTTAATACGCAGTTGGTGCTTTGATTTCGAGTAAGAATTTTTTTTTTCATAGTCACAACGCCTTTGGTCAAGGTTGATTAAGTTTTATAGAACACCATGTATACTCAGCCTCGAAAAAAGATTTAAAGTTTAGTACTTTGGCTGACCAAATATAGCGTTTACTTAGCGTTAATTTAATTCTGAGTCTGACTATATGTTATAAACATTTGATTTCGGTTGTTATTTCTTACATTCCCTACCTCGCCGCTATTGAACTATGATGGGGTTATGGTCAAAACTCCGAATAACTCACACTGCTACGAGACTCATATGTATAGGTTACTGATGACAATAACAATGTTAACTAGGACTTTAAACTTAAGAGCACCTGTCTGAGGATGTTGAAGATTGCAACCAAATAAATAAAGCACATTTTTGCTTGAAACTAATTCCTAAGATCTTGAGCTGACTTGAATGCAAGGACACTATCCCTTACTAATAAATTCCCTTAAATTTGAACTAATGAAAGATTTGTATTCTAAGCTTTATCTCCTAGTACGTCAGTGCATCGTGCTTATTCCTAGTACGCCCCAGGTCAATTTTCGAAGCACGGCTTAAGTCAAGTGATGGGAACAGTTTCATTCAATTCATATCGATGTTGTACCTGTACGTCAAACTATTTTTTTAAGCCATAGTTTTACAGTAGAATCCCTCTCTTGTAGATCGCAGTGACAAAACAGACTCAATAGAATGGTAGCCCCAAAAAAGAAATAATATGTTTGTATGTAATTTGATATCAGCTGATTTTATTCATGTATTTATGCAACTAAAATACTTCTGTTTCTTTATAAATTTAAAACTAAAAAAATTGAGCAATTAAAATTATGTAATTTTATGAATGCATGAAAATTATTTGTCAAAATTACAAAACTTATGATTGTCCAATTTTCGAATATCACAATATCGTAATAATCAAGTCTGTATTGATCTTGAAACAAGTTTTCAACATAGAATAATAGTATAGGAACATAGCCTCCGGGCCAATCTTCGAAGCACGTCTGATGCTAAGGTGATGCGAGTAATTAATATTAATATCGATAACTTATTTGTTTAAAAGTTTATTTAACCTGATAACAATTAAAAGTACAAATATCAAACATCAGATCTTAGAACTTTATGAATATTAATATTAATATTAATTATCTTTATATATTATTTATTATTAATGCTTCAGTAATTTACAAATATCAAATACAGCAGAAAGTAATTTTGACATTTTTCAAATTTTACTCTGTCAAGTAAAATTATACTAACTAATTAGTTATCTTATACAGGGAAACATATTTTTAAAATTAACCTTTATTTGCAGTTGATTGTATTTAAAATAATAATTTGATATAAAAAATCTTTGGTAAGTAATTTCGACCGTTGATAGATCCTAACACAGGTAAATTACTTTTATCGATGTCGATAATAAGCTTGTCGAATTGTCACATCGCTTATGTTGATATATCTTACGAGGCGCCCGTTCAAGTAACCGTGTTTCCTGCAGGCATTAATAACGTCGATGTACTAACTTCAAAATGGATTTCATATTAAATACGTTCAATGTTAAGTTATTGCAATATTTAAATTTCTGAGCAGTGTTTTCTAAGTTTCTATTAAAATTTTTATTTAAAGCTAAACTGAATTACTTTTAACCTTACAGCCATACAATCCAGACATAAATGTTTTTCCCTCGAGACAACCAGGTGCGTATTGCAAACTGAAGAAATAAAGCTATTGTGTGCATTGTTCCTGTCGTTTAAGCCTTGAAAGTGATCATACAGTGAAATTGAAAGATAAAATTTTTCTCTGATGATTAGTGGTTAGATGTTAAGACGGTTATTCACTTTATTATATGTGGAGCTACTGCAGTAATCACACTGATGACGGATCATACCCAGAATATTTCTAATATACTTACAACTATTTTCTACCCCAAAGAATCATTAACACTAGATATACCAGCGATTTGAATATATGTCAACAACAAAAATTATATTTTTTACTAATGTATATAAAATAACATTAAGTTTATAAAACGTACTCTCTAACTATAGCTACATAAGTCATAACATCGTTTCTGAAAAAAAAAATGTGTAATATAGTAGGAATTTTGAATTGAAATTGCACGACCAGTCTAAATGACTGGTCTGGTAAATCTAGTGTTAAGAGTTGTTAAGAGTTAACGGATACTAGATAACGGAATAGTATACATATTATTTTGTATTTAAATATCAGAAACAAACTAAATAAGCATATAAACATCCACGACTGGTGAAAAATATTCGTACTCTGCATACAAATCTCTGACCCTACCATTATGAACGAAAGGCCGCCGAAATGAACCTTATTGTATCTAATATTTCGTATTTCACTATTCAATCGTCTTCGAATTATCGGATAAATTGAATCATGGATTTGTTGCCACCAGATATTTATTGTCCATTAGATATTTATTTCGTGTTTCGAAGTTCGCTCAAGGGAAACAGTAAATACTGTACATTGAAAATTTATCAAGCAAAGCTCGAAATTTACAACGACGAATGCCGTGATGGATAGTTGCCACAATCAGAAGTTTTGTGAAACCAAACTATTTCGGATTCGATATAAATCGTGGAATATCGACAGTTCGGGATTTGGTGTATGTCGGGTCGTTGTTTGAAAAATTGCATTTTAACGAGTCTCGCTGAGGAGACTGCGAATCGAATGGAATTGTATTAATGGCTCCCTTGGGTATTTTTTACCCTTCAAAGAATACACTTTATATAAAGATTGCTACTCCATAAGAAAATTGGAATTTCGTTTTTTTTACCTTAAAACATTACGGTTTGCCTGATATGTGATAGTCGTTTGTATCAACAATGGCTAAATTAGTGTTTTAAAGAATGTATTCTGTAAGCAGCTAAGTAGATAATGCAAAGCTATATTGAATACCTTTATAACCATCTTCATTGCCATCAGGTTATTGATATGTTTACTACAACGAGAAAAATAACACGCGTCTTAATTATTATAGATTTATTTTTTTCATTTTTCTTCACTTCATTCACAACGAAATATTGTTCAAACCTTTCTATGTACAATTTCCAGTCATATTTATGAATATTAAACTCACTGATTTTACCGATTGACATTGTAATGTAACACACGCAAAATTTTGTTAATCCTCGTCTCCGCTGATATGTTTACTACAACGAGAGCAATAAAACGCGTCTTAATTATTATACATTTATTAGTTGACTGATTGTCACACATACAATAACGACTTACCCACTTTACACAGTAATATTCTGTATTCTGTATACCTATATATACATTACAGTTATATACGACCCATTGCTGTGCCAATAACTAGAAAACACATGAGAAGTGAGAGAGGGAAGACAAAGTAGTTCATTAACCATACGTATCTGAATCAAAACCTTTGCCTACCTAAAGCTTATCCTGAGGTTTGGTTAGCATTTTTACCTTTTATGTATTCACACAGCTCTTTAACACATATTTAAATTCTATAACTGGGACAATTTGTAAATACCCGGTTAATACCCACTTAAAGTTTATTTTTTCTCATATATACGATTTAAATGAACTTAGTAAATGAGTCTATTTAAATAAAGGTATTTTTGACTTTTGACTTCGGTAAAGTGGTCCAAGTGCTTTGCATTCGATAACAAAACAAAGCACCTACGACATGTTTGGTTACAGGTGAGTTAATCAAAATTGCTTATTGGAACTCCACCGATCTAGCGTGGTGATCTAAGGTACAAACTTTTCACGTGCTTCTCCAAGGTTTTACATTTAATGATTATGGTGCAAACAGGAACCCTTAAATTGTGCATAAAATTTTGAATTTATATACTATCATCTCCACTTCGTCACTTGCTATTTTTAAATACTATATTGTTGTTTCTTTTTCATTTAAGATAAAATAGAACAGCCATGAATGAGTACTACTTTAAATTGAATTTAAGTATACAAATGTCAAGTTTATTTTCGCTATAGTTAAATCTTTGAAATTAATGACAATCAAAATTCAAGCATCAGTTCAAACGATAAGGTAAATAATAAATTAATCCCTAATTACACAACAGTACACACAAGCTTGACAATGAGCTTTAATTAACCTGTTACGATTCCGCTAATGATGACAATGTATTGTAATAATTTGTACTCTTATTATTCTATAGGCAAAATGTATGAATAATTACTCTGATATAAATGTTAATTATTTAACATTTATCTTAATTAACGAATTGACGCAGCTAGTTAGTTCATGAATGGGAAGCTTACGGGCATGTACTGTGGTTTAAGTCGGATGGGTGACTTTAATTTGATTGAACAATTACTTTTTAATGTGTCGTTAGCTGCAGGTTATGAATGTAGCATCTACCCCAGCCATAACGTATTTTTTGGCGGGGATTGGATATTAAATTTAATTTATATAATAACTAGAACAAAATTTTCTTAACTAATGTACAGACATCGTAAATAATAGACGCATAAGCAAAACACGTTGTATATAATCAAAAAAATGCTCAACCATTTAATAAATAAGTAATTGTAAATAAATTAAATGCTCAAACAGGACTCTTGTAAAAAACCCTTCACACCTCACGGAGAAAAATAATAATCTCCATTGAAAGCGATGTGGAAATAAAGGAAGAAAAGGCAGCTACAAAAAGAAAATTTACAAAGTTTAATGAATACATTGGGGGTGGGGGGACCCTCCTGAGAAAGGGCCAAAGAGGTGTAAAGGTAAACAGATAGATGAATATAATATCTAATATTTGTTCGCAGTTGATAGATAGGGATGAGCATGAGATCGATATTGTTGTTATCGATAAAAGTTGATTTAAATTAAAGATTTGTGAAATAACTTTCAATATACAGATATACATTTTATTTTGTATCAGTATACATATCAGTTAAAATTAATAAACGCAGATAGGAATTCCTCTTTTTGCAATACATAAACAACGTAGAGCTCAAACACAATATAAGAAATAATATGAGTTATTTTTAACAGAAAATTGTGAAACGTGTGATAAAGTAGAAAAAGTTATTACTTTAGTAAGAAACCTTCTTAATCAAAGTTTTGATTGTGTAATAATACATATATGAGATATTTTTACTTTGTTAATATGTTGTATATCTATACTATTATTATAAAGCTGAAGAGCTGAGAAGCTGTTTAGTTGAAGTGTTAATCTCTGGAACTACTGGTTGGAATTGCAGAATTTATTTTCTATTGGATATTCCATTTATTAGTGAAGGTTATAGGCAGAACCCTTGACAGTGACTTCAGCTTTAAGTCACTGTCGCGTGCATGTGCAATTGTGAAAGTAGAGCTTAAAGTGAATTAATGGAATGGACTGAACTATTAAGTGTTGCTGTGCCTTAAACATCGACATCGCTGTTTGATGTATCTTTATCGATACTCGATTAATTGCAAGCTCAACACTATGGCAATAAAAGATAATAAGCAACTCGGAAGCTCGTCGAAATAAAGCGTGCTCCGGTAAACGAAAATATAACAATTATACGGTTTATTCTCCATCAGTTTTTTTGGATGAAATTCTCCATTGTTGCCCTTTCATCTGAGGACATTGTGTTTTCAGATGAGTTGTTTACTGTAAATTTACTTTTAAAGCCCTATGTTTTATGAGGAACTGCATTCTGATATCACCATTCTCGAAAGATCTTAACTTGCTGAAGAAAGTAGTATTTAAATTTATCATTTAATATTTATCAGTAGCAAGGGTACCGATAATACTTGTATTTTGATGTGAAAAGTGCCTTAAGCACTTTTTCTATAGCAGGTGGGTTAATTGACATTTCTTAGAAACTTTCTTTAGAAACAAGCTACGCCTTTTATGACGAAATATTTTTAGACTATTTACTTTTATAAAATTAAAAAAAATATATTAATAAGCTAAAGAAGTCCCTGAATTGAGTTTTAAGGTTTATTTCTCAAAAATTTTTAGTGTAAAAGCATTTTTTGATAAGTCGATTAGTTGAGTTTGTTTATGTAGTATATTTACAATATTTATTTAAATATTATTATCTGTGGTTTACTTTTATCTAGTAATCTTTTAAACAAACTTAACACATTAGATTAGAACATAATCATTAACAGTTCTGATCAACAGATCAGCAGATCAGAACTGTTAATGATCTGATGTTGATGTTAATTAAAGTGACCTTAATGATGATAAGTACTACTTAAATCTTTATAGTAGGTAGTTGCCAAAGTTTAATATTCATAGAATAAATATAAGTACGGTTACCTTTCTTTTGGTGGTTGAAAAAGAGAAATTTATGTCCTATCCTCTCAATATAATGCTTCTTTTTCATTATTTTACAGCAAGCAAAGATATTCGCTTACAATCATGCTTGTTTACTACCCATATTAACACTAAAATCTTATTTGTAAACATTATACAAGAAGGCAATTTTAATCTCCATTAAAACTATGAGATGGTCTGAATGTAAACAAAAACTGTCTACACGTAGAGACAACTGATTCTAATATTTGACTAATTCTAGTCTCGGTAAGAAATTTGTATGCAAATAGTTACAAAGAGTATTACGCTAAATTGGCTTCTAAATGCAATTGTTGCGACCAAAAGCGAGAGCTGTGTTGGCGTAAAGTAGCGTACAGGCGCTACTGCAACTTTGCGTATTACTAACGCAAATTTGTGCCAAATAAAACACGCCTTTGTCTTGTAAAGAATAAAATTCTGTTAATTTTAACTTATTGGATGTTATTTAGACTAGCACGAGAAACTCAACATATTTAAGATAAATTAAGATAATGTAGAAAAAAAAGATATTAAAAATTTATTAATCTATTAAAAGTACTATGAAAATTTAAGGTAAGGATTTAATGATGTAATGAAATAAAAAGAATATGAAGTCTGCAATAAATATTTAATGCCTTATGTGCGTAAAATGTCATGAAATATTTTCATATATATTGTCTTTGTTTTAACTTAATTTAACATAAATACTTAAGTTTTATATGAGATCAACTTCTTATCTGCAAATTTTAGTTTACTCAATCCCCGCCTAAACTAATAGTGCTCATTTCCACATACTAAAAACTAACAGTATTAAGTTTGTATCTTAATTACTTCCGAACAAGCAGATCGTAGTATAGAAGTTTATATAAGGTTTTTTATTATATCTCTCGTTCATAATTACTATATGACATGTTTGAACAATAGGAATCAGATCTTTGTCTGTTTTTATTTACTTAATAGTTTTCTCATGGTAATTCTATTCAAATATTAAAAACACATTTTTTCGTAAACTTTTGGCAATATTTGTTATTTTTCTCATGTAATGGCATACATAAAACCCATATTATACTGGCGTAAATTAATACTGGCATACGTTTACAGAAACGTGTGTCGGTAGACGTTTGTTCAAAATATAATTTTATAAATATACAAAAAAAAAATCCAAATTTTATACTTATCCAAGTCGTAATTACGTGTATCACTGTCATTGTCAAAGAAATGCATATAAGTATCAATAGAAATCAAGTCTACATCAAACAAATCGAATTCAATAAAATTTTACATAAATTACATTTATTATTTTCTATTCTATAAATGTAATTATTTATTTCACAATTAATGAACACACAATAAATGTCCATTATATTAATTTTTAATTTATTTATATGAGAAACTTGCTTAATAGTTTTACAATTCCGATAAAGAGGTATATACACAAAACGACTGACAGTATTGCCACTTAATTTCAGTTTATCAAGTTAACTTCTCATGAAATCGGTAAAGGAAGGTATAGAAAAAGAAACTCCGAAATTATACGATTAAAGTCCAATTTGGTATTTAAAAACTTTTTTAATTTATTGAATATATTTCTCGCGTTCAAGTTTTCTATTCATATATAAGGTAGAGAAAGTAAGAGAGAAGTATTGTACTGAAATTTAACTTTAAAACTCGAAAAGAAAGACTGTAGCGAGAATCGCTTTGAAACAACATCTTATTATTAGGTATATTATTGAGTTGCTATGTACTTAATATAAAATAAATTATCGAAAAGACAAAAAAAATATATATTTCGGTGGACCACGCTTAGCAAAAAAAAGTTTTAAACAAACGAAAAGCCGAATTCAAAACACTAAAAAGGAAAAATCATTTCATTACAAAGTCATCTAATTTAAAATTTAATTTTCCTAAGACTCCAAAACAATATTTATTGTTACGTTATTGTTTTGAAGTCGGTTTTTTCATCATTGAACTTTATGTTTTAACATTGTTCAAGGTAAAAATTAGATGACTTGTCATTGATTCAAAATGTTCTAATAGCTTTAGAAAAAAATATGAATTATGAAACACTATAAAATTTGAAGGTATCCCATCATTTGATTCTGTCTAAGCGATAACTAGTAATGGAAACTATTCACATCAGAAGTATATTCTATCAAATTAAAAAGTTGACAGAAGAATCAGAAACTGGAAGACGTTCGGATTATCTTTTGTCACCTGTTTATACAATAGCAGATTTAACACTGAGTACTAATGCACAGATTACAAATACACACGGTAACAATATTAAAATACATTTAGTTGCTTTACGTGTTCTCAATGTTACAAGCAAGTTCCCACATAAATAATGCAGTCCTCGTCCGCAGTATTGAGTCGACATCGGACTGAGTGTAACTATGTTGGTACTATTTGGGGTCAGAAATCGTTTATTTTTATCAGTTGGTAAATAAAACCACGACGAGTTTTGAATTTGGAACGAGACATAAAAATAGTCTCAATAATTCAAAAAGCAATTTTTACAATACAACCTTCTTTATTGCAAATAAAACAAAACTGCAGATAACCATCCAAAAGGCAGCCTTATTGCTAAATATGCTATCTCTTCTAGACAACCTCGGGAAAGATTTATTATATAAAAAAACAGATTGGAAGCAATAATACAGTATAGTTACTAAAATATTTAACTTAATAAACATGAATCGCCGAAATGTAATGTACGCTTGAATTGAAATACAGATGGGTTCAAAGAACAGGGAGCTGTAGAAAGGTTTCACAATGTACTATGTAGTATTCAATTTTAGAACCTCAATATTGCTTTTACACTAAAAAAAATCATTGTACAATTCTCTAAATACATTAAATACTCTCTTCAAAATACATTACATTATACCTTACCTTTGTACAATTCTCTGATAATCTGTTGTGTCCTTTAATTGTTTTGTATGTACATAAATTGTTAAACAAATCAATAAATATATTGATATAAAAATAGAAGCACTAAGAAAGGATTCGTAGAAAATGGAATTTGGAAAGAAAGTCTCAGTAGGCTAAAACGTATAAGCCCGCGTGATGCAATACTCATTACATTTTTGTAGCTGTCAAACGTAACGAGAGCTTTTTTACTATTAAAGTTTTTGGTGTTAGTTACTCTAAAGTAATTGCTTTAATCGCATCTAATTGAATTTATTTAGTTAGTAACAAACTGAATGAGAACTCGCTTATAGTTGACAAAAGCCTAAGCATACGCTTTAGACTTATAGAATAGAATAAAATAAAATATATCTTTATTGTACATCAGCCAATTCAAGAAGAGAAATACTAAAAAAAAACTTTTAACTAATTTTGTACAAAGGGCGACCTTATCGCTCAACAGGATTCCAGATAAAGTACTTGAGGGAAGTTTGCGACGTAAAACGAATATATACATGATAAAAGATATATTGCACTTTTAAGCCTTAAAATTACGTATATGGCAAAAATACACATAATCAGTCGCACTGTAAAGTTATCTTTATTAATATGATATCAAGCTTCTCAAAGCACGAGCACGACATTCTAAGTGAGCTTTACTAACATTTACTAATAAAAACTGTTTAATAAATTAAATAGAGAGGACTCGTTTAAACTACAATTAACTTCACTCTGTAAATTATCGCTTTTAGAACAATAAACTGTAATCTTAGTAGGGGCAATATAAAGTACTATCAATTAGATCATTTCGGCTTTTAAGGCGAAGCACAACGTAATATCTATGTAGACAATCTTAAGTACTTACCTTGTAAATTCGTTTAGAACGCGAGGAGATAATGTTCCTGAAACAATGAAATAATTTAAATTATCATTATAAAATAAGGCAAATTTTTAATACAGAATGAATATATTGAAAGAACTTTGATAAAACTTATAAATTAATACGCTTAATTCGTTTTGCATTACTAACATATATAATCGCGCGCGGTCTGTCGGACTGATAGTTAACTAAGGACTATTTTTTATTAATAGAACTGTAAGTTATGATGTTAGTACTTATATCAAAGAGAAAAAAATAATTTTAAAATAAATAATACGAAGAATTTTAAAGATATTCCTTTCTATTATCTTAATGCTTTTTTACAATCCTATCAAAATATTCATAGATTTTCTCTTACATGCATATCCGCGTCGGCCTTGCGGACCGATTAGTATCGTTTTTGATACTACATTTCCTTTTCATTTTTAGTGGAACTACTGAATATGTCGGTCCAGCAGAGAAACATGCGGGCATAGCTAACGTATTTATACATAAAAACAGTTAATTAATAGCTCCTGGGTTTTATATGACAAACACAATTGGTATTAGATAACTAAATCACTATAAAATATATTATATTAATATATTTTCTTACAATATAATAATTTTACATAAACTTATAGAAAACCAACCGTGACCGATGAAAAATATTCAGTTTAATGTTTGGATGAGAAACAGGTTTATTATAAAGACATTAAAAAGCTTGAAGTAATACTAGATATCTTCAGATTAGTTGAAATTTGTAGTATATCAAGAAATAAATTGGGATGGCTTTCACAACATAAATATCGATAGATAACCAAGCATAAAAGAACCCAACAAAGTACGTTAATTGTTCAATTATTCCGTTACTGCGGAGATCGTAAAAATTCAGAAACTCGTGTAAAGTTTCCAAGAAAAAATATACTTAATAACGTCACATTAAATTTGAGCAGCGCTTAATACTTAAGTTAGTGAAAGGAGCTAACATTAGTCGAGCGAGGTCGTTTATCATGATGGCAGATCATCCCTTGTAGGGTGACATGGAATTCTGATATTTTTTTTATTCCAGATTTTTCTTTTTATAAAACACACCCCTCTTGAAACCTTAGTATTTTCCGTATCGTACTGTGACGTACGTACGAGTAATACATATATAGGTACGTATATAGGTTTCCTTTTATCAGTTGAAGTTAAATTTTGATCTCGACGTTACTGTAGCCCATATTACTTCCTTATTTTATCTTAATACGTAAGTAAATCATAAAATGTTTATTATCGAAATGTATGTTATGTTCATGTCTTTTCTGTTTATGTATAACTTTATCGATTTCGTTATATTATCTAATGATACAAAAATATTTTTGTTAATTTTTAAAGTATATTGTCGATTTTTATCTTTTCTAGAATTTATAAAGATAACAGTTTCTGTTATTTTATCTATTTAAATGTAAACAAAAACTTTTCATAAATTTATTCTATCATACTAAAATTTGAAATGAACCAAATAATTTTTCATATTATTTCTGTGTGTAGGTTATAGTAATTTAGTAACAAGTGCTTCCAACAATTACCAGTCAAAATACATTTAACATGTAACAACTTTCATTCACATTCATATTCTTTAATTCATTTTTAAGCCTCTTATAAATAATGCCTTTTCTTACTGTGAAATTAAATTAAAATGGATGTCGTAAATACATCTTTTAGTTACAATAAATAAAATTGTGCACTTATGAATTTTAGGACGAGAAAGGTACATTAATTTTTCACCAAGTTATTGAGATAAGTTTTATAACCTCAACTATCGGGTGATTGTACCTCTTCAGATCACCAGATATAAGATAGAAGATAGATAGAAGATAGTATTATAAAGGTAAAGTAGTTTTCATATGAGTATTATTTATTAATTCTAATCATTCTATTTATTTTAAATTGTGAAAAACAGGTATATTATAGTGTTACTTTTTGTTGAATCGTTTATAAGGTAGTTCCAACACAGCTTCAATATTTTCTTCATTGTGTGTATGGACCCGCAGACTATTAATGGACAACAGGTTTATAAATAGTTTTTACTAATAGTTAGTACAAGAAAAAAAATTTTTTCTTGTTATAGTAAGAAATAAAATAAACTAGAGCAAAATCTTAAAATGTTATAATTCGAGTGTCTAAAATACGGATCGAAGTCACCCTCATTACCTTTTTGATCGTCAAAGAGAAAACGGTTCTGAAAGTATACACTAGCTGCTTTCTGAGGATGTCATGTTCTATTAATAATCATGGTCACCCTACTTGTGGAGCTTAGAACCGAGTAAGTAATGACAAATGTTGCGGTCAGGTAAAAACGTATACATTGCCTAATTTCACTCAACCTACAAAGGACCCTTAATGCTTAAGTCATTCGTTTTAAATTGGGAATGTATACACTAAGTTAGATGAGATGAAAATGTGAATTTCCTAGAGTTTTGGACGAAATTAAATGTTGATCAAAGCTGAGTAATTGTTTGAAGTTGTCTTTTAGATAAACAATTTACTAAAATGAACTTATAACTTCTTCTATGTCTATTCAAAGACCCATTTAAAATATTAAACACAGTATACAGAAATTTATATCACTAGTCAATGTTGATTTGTATTATAAAACTTTATATTTTCACGAATAGTTCACATTTTAAATAACATGACTTTAATTAAGCTCATGTTTAACGAAATTAAATTTTATGGAGTATAGTAATAATTACCATAAAAACTTACCCACGCCCCGAACGAAAAAAAAACTTTGATTTTCACCTTAGCCAGGATAAATTGGCGAATATATAGTATAATGTACGAAAAATCTGCTGTTTTAAGCAGAAGATTTTTGCCTGCGACAGCAAGTAAATGCAAGTATATATTTATTTTTCCAGCATCCATCAATCAAGTCCATATAGAAAAATTTGCTGAATCCATAAAATATCTATTCACGTACCAATTCAGGCTGCGTTAAAAATCTCGCCGACTTCGGTCACCCCTGGAATATCTATGTGAGTGGCGACACGAAAGGACGCTAAGTGATTTATGGACCGGCCGATGGGATATCTGTGACTCTTTTATCATGTGACACGAGATTGGAAATGGCTCAATTTTAGCGGGACAAGTTTAATATTTACGTGTATATATCACTGGTTATGTATATGCTCAAAAATATGTTATGTACAAAAATGAATGCCATATTAATTTTTAACAATTGTCACGCGAAGTGATATTTGTCAGGTTTCCCGCTCTTTGCTAAACATTATTAAAAAGTTATGATAATCATGTATGAAAAATGATATGTACCTGGTTCTTTATGCAACACTTCAAAAAAGTTGCAATAACAATAAAATATATTTTAATGATTTTAAACATTTGTTACAACATTTTGTAAAAATAAATATCAAACAAATATTCAAATCTCAATTTTGTGATGTTACTGCAAGCAAGAATATATTAAAATTTACCAAAAGAGAAACGTGTTAAAAAATCACAGCATTTCTGGTGAGTAGTCGCCGAGGACTGAAAGTGATTTATGGCAGGACTTACTGGATACGTGTGACAGTTTTATCACGTGATGGGTCTGAAAATTGAAATAGCGTGGTCACACTACTCTTTTTATTTATTTCATACGATAAAATTGAACCGTTTTTGGATAAATTTGTACATGTTTTGAGTTTCTTATAATTTTACTGACCGATATAAATTTTACCGACCGAAGAAATTTAGTTCAGTATAGGAACATTTTTAAATTTTACTATTTTGAATCCCATTTTCCAATCAAAATCTACTAATTTTGATAATTATTATATTTTTTTTCTAATTTTGATTTCATAGCTATTTCATCGCGATTTTGATCCTTGTTAATAAAACGATTATATTTTATTGAAAATATTTAAAAAAAACACAAAGTAAAAAAGCTTTGGTTAAAAAAAGTAATGGTTTAACTTCCAGCACAAAATACTACAATTTCAAGGTAGTTTAGTATAAAAACAGAAAAGCATCAAAATTAGAATACCAATTATATATTATAATATATAACCCCTATAACACTATATACATTACTATTGGGTTTTATTTTAGTTGATACTACATATTTCTGTTCTGAAGAGGAAAATATAGTTTTGTTTCTGTTAAAATATTATCAAAGATAACCCTTAATTATTTTAAGAGAATACTTTATTAAAAAGCCACGAACAATAATCAAGGCTTACGTCAATACCTTGACAAGTACATCAGTTACCAGGGAAAACTAATAGTGACCAGGATTTCCGTCCTTAGAGACCATCAGACCTTAATGTAATAGTTAGAGTAACATTTATCGACGGATGGCTTTGACATATTTTACATATGATATATTGACATCCACTTGAAGCAGATTGAGCGGTAATTTAAATAATAGTACAAATATCCAAGAATGACAGCAATGGTATAGAGAAAATCAGAGCATCGGGTTTACAATCGATTCCGTACCAACTGACTTATTCCCACAATTTATAGGACTGACGCAAAATGACACTAAAAGTACTCATTCGATAGACAAGTATGCATTTTGTATCATAGGTATATCATTCGATTCCATACACGTGGCAGTTAAAATCTATTCGTCTTACTCAGTTTCCCTTGCTTATCCACTAATAAATTTGTAAGTTGACTGAAACGAAAGTGAATTATGAATTACTAAGAAGTGGGCATCGCATTCTTTTTGACACTGCGACTTCATAATTTTTATGTTACCTATACAAATGTCTGTGTTTGAGACTAGAACGCATACTATACTAATTTAATGATTCAATATTCACTTAGGCGGAATTTTGTATATATATATATATATATATATATATATATATCGACAAAATCGCCGATTGGGTTGGAATATACGAGTAAACCACTTCATTTGTTTAATTCTGGCTTTATTTTTAGAAAAAACAACTTCGCAATCGTATAAATGTTAATAAAAACAAATATACTTTTTTTTATTTCATAGAGTATTAAACTTACTTAAAATTATTGCCTTTTGCACTAAATTCAATTTCTCCTTCGGTACACCTTTACTGAAGTAAAAGAAAACTAAGTAAGTAACAGTTTATAATATTATTAATTATTATTTTATTGTCTGAATAAAGCAAAAGAGATTGTCGTATTCAATTCTAGATTCTAATAAGGATGATATCTTTTAACATAGGATTATATAAAGGGCTTACTTTTGTGGTAGGTAATTTTAGTCATTACTAAAAGGCTGATAAATAAAGAGACCTCTGCATCACTAAAACCTGCCTTATTAATTGAAACTGTACACGCGGGCATCGGATATTATTATTTATAGTATATTTTATGATTGTCCATGTTGTGGACTAATTCATGTTGTAGTCAATTTCTTTCGCAAACGCAAGTTATGCAGTAATAAAATTGATTCATCGTTATTTTGCATAATACAAATTCCGCACTCAACTGGGTAACTTTTGTATATTAATTGGTTTATAGAATATGTTAAGGGTACTAAACCCGAGCCTTTATTCGTTAATATCTGTTTTTATCCGAATAAAAATATGCACGAATTGAATTCCATTGTTAGTTATTGGGCCGTGACGTTCAACGCTCATTTACCTTTCAAACAGTGTACGTAAATTAAAGGCATTCAACGCTTGCGCTCAATGCGCGAGCTAAAATACTTTTTTCTGTTTATTATGGGCTAAATGATAGCCACTTCTGAAGATGAGATGCTCACACGAAGATGATTTAAATTTTATTATTAATATCGTATCCATACAACGGAAGCAGATTTCGTAGTTCGACAAAAATTTTATACGATTCATACATAGTTTTAAATACAAATTATTTATTTATAACTTTATTCGTTCTTTTGTTTGTATATATTTTGGAATGAAAAAGAAATGTATTTGAAGATGAACAAGATAATAAAAAAATATATGTGTATATATTATAAGTATGTAGATTCATGATGAAGTAAAATAATATCTAGAATAATATCAATTTGTTGATGTTGTTAACAAAACTTCAGTAGTTCTACTGATAACTTTGCTGACTAGTAACTAACTGTTTAATAAAAATAGTCAGTATAAATCTCAAGCTACAGGGTGAATATCTGATAGAAAGAAAGCGCCTAGCGAAAATAGTCCATAAAACCTATTGTCAACGTATTCCTATCTTTACCTAGACTAAAAATACACAGCTTACGGTCCCGTCGAAAATCACCGTACCAAGTATCGAACTCATTTTCACATAGAAATGTTTTCAATGAAAAGCCATTGTCAGTTACTGGGTCATGACGATAAGCAGACGCTCATTCAATTTTTCGCTCCCCCAAGGCTTTCAATATCTCGATAGCGAAGTTACAAAGGAAAATAAATAGTCTTCGAGAGATGAGCTTAATGTTAAACTTAAGTGTAAGTAGGTCTGACAGGAGATACACGCGTGTTAGCTCGCTGCATGTTCTGCTAACATTCAGCGAGCTAACACACGCGAAGATTTAAGCTCGTCTTATAGATAAAGACGAGACGAGCTTAAAGCTTGGATTTGTTTTATTTTCAACTTTTTGTAAAAATAATATCGTTAAAGTGAGTTGCTGGATGTTATACGCTAAATCTATCGAATCAAGCCAAAACATTTAGGACTTCAGCGGGCTTTAAAGTTAAAAGTATTTGCCAAACAAGCCTTTTATATATATTTATAGATTTTCTCGACAAAAAATAATAAAGATAATGTTATATCAGTATCCAATTCAATCCAAAGATAGATACATGTTACTTCGATTAAATTCCATCCAAATAAAAGCCCTACAGCCTTTCAGCGAACGATTTCGTAAGTATCGATTTTATTGACACTAGTCTAATCGATTACCTTAATCGATATCATCAGTGGTACAAGTATTATCTCCAACTAAGAAGTCATTCAACTATCAGATACCAGTATCACTAAATTTCACCGAATTTCCTGAGGCAATTTATCAGAAAGTTGGTGATTGATTTGGGTAGTTAAGGTACAAATAGTTACACACATAACTTTAGGCTTACCGTAATTCTAGAATTAAATCGGTCGTTAGGGTTCGAGTTTCCTTGAAGAAAAGTATTAGATTAAGCAATCAGGGTTTAGTAGGGATCAATGATTTTTAAGTCACAGTATTTGTAGGTTTAGTGTTGTTTCTGCGAGGAGTAGAGTTGTTGAAGATTTAGGTTGAGTGTTGACAGCCATGAGAATAAAGATCTATAATGAAAGACGCTTCCTTTTAATACTACTCGCATCAATAAGCTTATATCAGTTTGCTTTGCAATTCAGCCTTCGTTTCTAAAAAGAAATTGGGTAATTAAGAACTTATGATAGGATTTAATGCGAGTCAAAATGAAATAGCAGCTATGTTTTCGCTCACAGAGATCATAATAGCTTATGTACTATATGTGGAAAACAGATGAACTTACCCTCATTGATATTATAACACCAAACAGGGTAAGTTCGCCTTCTTTCCACACTAGCTTGTGCTTTACACGTTAGCTTATCAATGTTCGTAGTCATCATAACATAACTATTCTGTGATTAACAATTTAGTAGATAATATTACTTTAAATTTTAATGAAATACCATTGATTACATTGCAAAGTAATCCTTAAATATGTTAACACAAAACCACAAAAGTACGCGATATTGTTGAATAAGTATAATTTGTATTAATATTAAACACAAATCATTTTAACAAGTGTTGCAAGCACTAACTAAACGCAGAACAAGAGATGAAAGGAAGCGTACTTGGCCTACTTGTAGTTACGAAACGCAATCTCAGTCATTCGATATCAGAAGTGAAGGGTGTAGTACTCAAGGATCCTAGTTCTAAGTTAACAATTGGTTCGGTTTGACACATTTCGTTCGTTGTGTTGTCTGTAATTACATTTTAATAAAACAACTCAACTCCTTTCTATGTCAGATTAGAAATTCCTAAGATATACGCTGCCTTTTTGTATCTCAAAGTTTGATTATTGGTTGAGTAATCTTGCTATGTAGTTGAATCTGTGTGCATAACATTTAATTCTGACGCCGAGAATATCAACTCGCGCTCGCGTCCCATACAAACAACAACGGCCAATCCAAACGTCACTATCGCGCCGCGCATGCGCATCCAGAATCTCCGCGCATTTTCGCTAAGTCAGCCCAGCGCCCGCGAGCCGAGCAGTCATTGTTAATTTACTATATGTGCATTAAAACTCTGTGTATTATAATGAAAATCCTGAGAAATAATAATAAAGTATTTCGAATTAAAAAAAACCACTTCTTCTAGTTCTAACGATGCATCTCCAACTAGTGAAGGTTGATCAACATGTCATATCTTTTCTTGTCTTAAAGAATGCAGAAGATGTCAGCAGCGTTCAGTCCAGTCCGTTTTTAAGACACGATCTCCTTCAGTCTTTTTTTAGCTTTTGTCGTGCTGAATTACAGGTTGCAGAATAATCCACTTTTCACAGTTTCATGATATGCAAGAACCTAACAAAACGTGAATTATCAAAACGAGGATGTAGACATTGTTTACGGAGCACATTGCCCTGATACGTTAGCTGAGATATTCTTTAATAGTCCAAAAATTAAAGCCAAATTAAAGTATAGGTAAACACTCGCTCGAGAAAATTTATTCTAATTTCATCTTTAGTCAATTCCTAATGCTTTAAGTATAAACCTCTTTTAATTTTATTATTGTTTACGTTGATTCATGCTGTGATGGAAAACGCGATCGACTCTGCGAAGTATCCACTCTGTTAAGAGCTGTTTATACAAGGTGTTGGGGTTATGTTATAGGATTAAGAGGTAATTAAACTTTAGTAGTTTCTGGTTCAATAAGAGACAATTTACAAAAGAAATTGTGTGGCATAAAAAAATTATTACATTTCGTTTAAGCGTGCTTTTATAATGGATAATAAAAATACGTGGGCGAGTGCTATTGAGCTGTGCACCTTTCTCAATTAAATTTGACAATTAACTTTATCCTTAAGCATTGATGAGTATATTATATGATTTTATAAACCTACGGCAGTGGTAATATTAATTCATTATTAGGCGGTATAAAATTTACACTCACATCTAATGATGCTTAATTTGGGCTAGATAATAATCTAGCTCAAAATAAGCCTCATTAAGAGCTTGTATTATGGATACGAATATGTATATAAATAACATATATGTATACAAATATCCAAGACTTGTGAACAAATCCTTGTAATTATACAAATATCTACCCCTACTGGAATACAAAGGCAGGAAGAGTAGATAGGGGTAATGACCACTCAAACAAACGGCCGTCAAGATAGAATGTTTTACCATTTTTATAGACGCTCAAAACACTCGTATGTCCTATTTAAGTAAAAAAGGTAATTTCCACTAGAATTTTGGGTAATCGCCTGTGGATGTTTGACAGACATAAAACTAGGTGAGATGGGTTGGAATAAAAGAGAAGATGAGAGACTCGATAGCTTTTTATTCTTTTTATGGACACTCAAAAAAGTAGTAAATGTAAGTGTGTAGTGTGTGTGTGTGTGTGTGTGTGTGTGTGTGTGTGTGTAGTGTGTATGCATGTGTGTATGTAATGTGTTGTATTTCTAAATTTAACAATGACAGCTATGTCATAGTTTTGAGTTTCTGGTTCAGAAGCACTTCTATAACTATACACACAACTATAAGCCATATCTCAACCCACAAAGTATAATATTACAAAAATACAGCCCATATTAACGCGTCATAAGAGTCATATTTCTGTAGTCAAAAATATTAGAGCACAAAAGAATAATTGTTAATTATACGACTTCGGCTAGGCAAAGAACTATAAATAGTAATCATAAATCTGGAAAATTAACCGCTTCATATTACTACGTAACTATAAGTTACTAAGTAATTATGCTAGAAATATATATATAGGGTGTAGTCACGTACAAACGTTCATTATCACACGAATACTACATATGATTAGAAATCATCCTATATAGCCCGATTTTTTAATAACCTTTCAAGCTATACTTTGTGAAATGGTTTGAGTCACCCACGTTTGGGTACGTTTCATTTAAGTTGAACTAATTTCAAGGTATAAGATATAATTTTTATTTAGTCTTAATACACTTCCTATAAAAACATTACTTGTATTATTAATTTATGTAATAATAATAACCTATAATTTTTTTATTAAATTTGTACTTAATTTAATATTATTTTATATAAATTTAACTTTAATCTAAAAATTAATTTTAAATATTGTCAACTTTAAGAAGCAGCTCCCTAACTACAATTCAGCTATCTAACTGGGATGACTCCGTATGAAAACTCCGGCTGTCAATAGAACTGTATCGCACAGCTTCAAGGCTCAATATCGTGTACCTTGCTTCAACAAAAAATAACACTAATAAATGACGTAAGTAACAAAAATAATTTCTTTGCAAGTAAATACAGTATTAAAATTCTGCTTAGCCAGTTACTAATTAATTATCTTAATTATCTGTTAGAAGTATTTTTATGCATATAGCTGTGTAACTTATTGAGAAATACGTAATATTTTCACAAAAATGCACCAAGAAATCATGGTACGAAATACAATATTTTTTTATTGTTTTAGATAAATTTCAGAGGAATATATAACGAAGTGATTATTTAAATTTCACTTGTATAGAATGTGTACGGGATTCAGAATACTTCTTTTAAACCAACTCGTATTAAGGGAGTTCTTTTCGTTCTCTCAATTCTCGGTAATGTAGGCTACAGAAGTCAGTTACAAAAACAATGTCAGCTAAACGTTGCATTCTTGCTTCGTGCTGAAACTTTGTAAACTCATTACGCACTACAATCGATTGATACTTCAATAATATTATTATATTTTACCTGTAAATGATTTGGATATATATATGTTAGCATAAAATGTAAATAGAAATCCTCGAAGAGAATTTTTAGGTTCAGTAAGTCCTAGATACTAAAACCGGTTCACCTGGAAGTATTAGGTTTGCATCCTACCCTAAGACAGATATATTTTCAAATGAGAACGCATCCGGTACCTGCGTTCCAATTTGATTTTATTAGTCAGATAATTTCAAAGATAGTCAATCTCGCTAAGGCTTTCGACATTAATTCATTAGTATGCAAATACACTGTTTTAGTTAAATAACGACCCTTCGCTGTGTAACCCTGTAGACTGTGAAAATACGCTTAATTTGAAATACGAGGTAACTTACTAGGTAAATGAAATATTTAAGGATAAGTGCAAAACACGCTGTATAGAAACAATTAAATTAATTTACAATCACAACAAAATAACTCGTACTTATATTCTCTTATGACACTGGAGAAAATTTGCCCGAATTTAAACAAAAAACTCTTCATACAATGTTAAGGTGTCACGGCTACAAGAGGTGAAAATGAAACATATATAAACACGCACGAAAAACTTTACTTCTTGATTTGACTTGACAGTCTGGAAATATTTTTTTAATTTAACTATTTATAATTCTAAATGAATATATTTTAATATGATCACAATACAAATTAAAACACTTAATTATATAAACTGAAGCCTACCGAGTGTTTTTTCCTGTTTATACTATATATAATATTTTTTCTCTACATATTATATAATTATGGAACTCTTTTGCAATTAAGAATTGAATTGATTTGTATATTTCAGCTGCATTAACGAAAAATTAAGTTTGACGATGTTTTCAAGAATAATTACTGTGTAACTTCAAATAAAACATACATGTATGCTGTGAATAAATCTTATAGAGGAGGGTATGCCTTTTACTGTAAATGATGTCAAATAATCTTATACTTTGAGATTCAGAGCAGGACAAAAAAGTACAAATTATTGATTAATAATGATACTAAATAATAACTATCTGCTTTAAGCTGGACTATACTCCATAATAAAGCCTATTATAGTAATCGCTTACCATAAGGAACTTGTTTTGTATCTTTGTGTTTTAAAATAGCAATGACGATTAAGTATATTAACGACTTCCTCATTCTTCGTCGGCAGGAATGCGACTGATCCCGTCCTATGAGCATTAACAAGGATTTATAAGGCGTTACAGCTGCACTATAAAAATATCTCGTTTTACAAGCGCATAAGGTCCTTGAGACTATTCAATTTGCAGACTAGCTAAATTGACTTTTGAGGCTTCTCAACCCTCACTTTAAGTCCGGCCGTAAGGCTGGGCTGCCTAGGGGCGATTAGGTGAATTGCTTTGGCAGAACCCAGGTCACCCCCGTGAATAGAGTTACCGGGGAGTTTTAGTGGGTATTCCCAGGTCCAATTTTATGAGGTACTGGCTGAGCTCCACACACGCCCGCTGCTTAGCCAGTGGCGGCTAGGTCCATAAATGGATCGAAAAAAAGGTTAACACAATTAATATTATTACGAGATACTACGACAGTTATTACTTGACCATCAATATATTCATTTCCAGTCAGCCACCCATCACTAAATGACCAGTGTGACTATCCCTGGACTTTTGTTATTCAAGCGAATCCCTCTCTTCACGATTACCACTAGTAATCATTAAGCGAGGGATTCGTAATCATGAACAGATAAACTAGCTTTTTATAATAAAATAATTACAACTCAATAGGTACAAAGATGGGCCTATAAGAAGTGTAAATACCACAAAACGGGTATCGAGAGAGCTTCTGTCCCTTTCGATTTTAATACGATTCCTAGCCCTTTCCCTTTCATCCAACTGGTTGAATGTTTTGTAATAGTGTGGTATTGCGCTGTGTAACGTATAAAAGGAAATGAACTTGAGCGTTCCTTTGTCTGTTATGAAGATGATTTTTTTCGTCAAGTTCGTACTTAGCTGGTCAATTTCTATTTATAAATAGTACACATCCAAAGGTCCTCTGGGCTTGAAACTTGGCGGGGCCAGATATTTGTTCGTGAGCCATGGATAGTTTTGTTTAGTTTCCTTAGTCTTAGCTGTGCCCACAAGTTCGTTCGCGTGGATGTCGAAAAATACAACCTAACAGCATTTCGTATTTACGTGCCGTAGGGAATACGGGATACAACGGGAAATATTTTGTAAAAATTAGAATAAAAAGGAATAGAAATAATTATGTTTTGCACGCGCTAACGATGCGCTTACACCAACATTAAAAAAGAAACTAATTACGATAAAACTATAAAATAACCGTAGCATTGGTCAATATCCCATTCATATTCTATAAAAATTCATGAAACGATACAATGACGGCTAGAAGGATAGTTCCGTTTCAATCGGGCTGTCTAAAGTGCTGATAAAATCATGTAAGCGAAATGATCGTGTATTTTCACACCATGTCCCACAAGGATTTATTTCAATAACGTATTAAATAATATTATCGGGTATACTTACACGCATTGTATACGATTTTAACTTATACAAGTCTGTTAATATTTTAGGATTATAGTGGTGTTCCCTTATCAAAAAAATTGACTTCCATTAAAACTTAAACCATAACAAAAATCAAACCAAACTTCAAAAAAATGTTCGAAAACGACTGTAATAGTCAAATTATAATCACTGCTATCGCTGTATGAAAAGTTTAACGGAATAAATCTGAATGTTTAAATATAGAACGGAATAAATGAGGATACCGAGATAAACTAGCTTAATAGGAGTGTAGACGTGGAAAGTAAATCAATCATCGGTATCATGGAACGAATCTTTTTTGAGCCATTCTATTTTGCCGGTTGCTGAATTCATTGGAAACGTTTTGTCGAACATTTTGTAAAATTTAAGCCGATAATGTTTGGGTTTGATGTTCTGAATAGGAGGGAAAATTCAACAAATTTATAGTGAATATAAAAAGAAGTAAAGGTTTTGTAAAAGCATACATTTTTAAAGATAAAGGTGAAAAGATAGACTAGACTATAAATGTGATTGTTTTATTTGGCATTGTAATGTATGAGGTTAAGATAAACGTAACAGTTTGAGTCAAAGTGCTGACTGTCCTGATGTCAGACACGATTAAAAAGAAACCAAGAGATTTAAATCTCAATCCCAACTCATTTAATCCCACTGGGAAGCCCGAAACACCGTTGCAATATTAAAAGAGGTACAGAGGATGCCACGATGAGTTTAATCTTTTCAAAAGATATGTTCATTGATAAATGTGAATGAAAGATGTAACTATAGCATGTAGTAGTTATATTCTTTCATATATCTACAATCAGACAATGATTTAAAACAATTATTCTGAAGATGGACAATTAACACGTAATGTTGATAGTCTACCATTAGAAATCTTTTCTAGATTTCTTATTGTAGATTTAAGTACAATGTTTCCAATACCTCTTCCTATTTGATGTGTATTCTCTATTATTATATTTACTCTTTCAAAGAATTAACTAAAATTACAAATAGTTATTATATTCCTATTTTCCACGCAATCCGGCCGTCCAAAAACTCACCAGCAAAACGTAGAGATTAATGAAAAGATTTTCCACAGAGTTGACTTCCATTCCGATAAAATGTAGTGTAGTTTTTTCCTTCTGTATTTTAAATTAGGCAATGGCTCTGGGAATGGTTTTTATTTTTTAATGCAGTTGGATAATTAAGCTTGAAGTTTTAACATGTATTTTAGAAACAATAGATTCTACTAAACAGCTAATGACCTTGGCACAGTCCGTAACGATCTAAAAAAAGCCAATTTAAAGTCGCCCTTATAAATTAACCCTAATTTATCCTTTCAGCAAGTGTTAATTCCTATGTAATAATTTAATTATATTGTAGGAAGGGATAAAATGCTTATAGCGGCATTTATTCCAACTGTTTTTACAATTATAGTTTTGATTTTAATAGTTTAGGAATAATTATTAATATTACACGTTATTAAAAGGGACAAAATTTGCTAAGTTTTTGCCCGGTCTTCAGAAGATTTACGAATGAATGAGCTGAAATTATATTCAATAATTGTATATATGTATATCAATGTTGTAGAAAACAATTTTACTTTGTTTGGAGACATTGCTTATATAACTTTAGATGTAGTTGTTGTTAACATTACTACAGTTGTTGCTTCTAAATGTTAAATTTTAATCCACCAACAACTAAAAAATTAAAGAAATTAATTGAAAATAATTACTAAAACAGATAATATAAGTAAGTAATATACATTAAAAAATATAAATTGGATCGGCCAGCCTATCCTTCCGAATTTTTGTAATGTAATGGTTTGGTTCTTTATAACACATAAATCCTTGATTTATGTCCAGCTGTTATGTCCTTAAGTCCAGCATTGTATCAATCTCGTTTTTCATTATGAGGAACCTTTAATGGTAACCTATAACCAAGCATACATATCATGATACCGTACATAATCTTGTGGTTACGTACTTACTCACAATACACTTTGTTAGTTATCAACGCTGTGCCACTATTAATTTGTTTCGTTCCTCAATCGTAGTGGTAATCAACAGTTGTAAGAATAAATTATCTGGGTAACTGCCAGTGCTAAAACCCACCCTCCTACCAATAGTAAAAATTCAAAATGAAAATGTTCTATTAGAAAACAGACAAAGTACAACGATCCTTCATCTTTTGCACAACGGTTTAATTAAATCACTTCTTTGCACCATAAAAAGTAAGGCGACGCTATATTGTAACTCATGGAAACGTTGACAATAGCAAATTATACCACTTGAGGGAAGTAAGATAAATTCGCTTTTAAATGTATTATCGCATTAAAACGAAGGAAAATTCTATAAAGCAATTTACAACAAGTCTGAATATTTCGCTTACATTGACAAAATAAATAAAAGAAAGGAAAGGGCTGCAAAGATTATATATAAGCTATATATGGTATATTAAGATCCTAAATAATTAGTCTTTCATTCATTCATTATTATCTTTATAAAGAGTGTGAGTACAAACCTAATCATTAAAATATAAATTTATATTTCATTCGTGATAAAATATAAAGCAAATCATGCTGACCATGGCAATAACGTATGATTATTCTTAGACAAGATATGCCATGTGCAGTCGATTTTTACAGACCATAAAATATATATAGTAATAAATACAGCAAATTTTACCTTGTTTTACTGTAGAACTTCACAAACATTATTTCTTGGAGATATATTATAATGAACTTTACGAGGAGGAATCCGCTTATGGACCTACCCGCCAGTCTAACCGGTGGGTGCGTGTAACCCATAAAAACTTCTCGGCAATTCCGCTGCCCTTTACGGGGATGAACTAGGTTCTGTTTACTCACCATAAGCTAAGCGGTGGGGGTGTGTGCCTGATCAAAAAGCTACTGGTAGCACCCACTAAATCTACAAGATAACTCCACTACCCATGTAGGTGACTGGAGTTCAACTGATTCACCGAGTCACCCCCTATATTATAATGATCCAATTTTACCCGATTTTAACTTTCAATAAGACCAAACTACTTGACAATGTCTTATACAGACTTTAATCTTTCTATGGATTGGTTTGCTTCCTATGCGTCTAATTTTGCCATTACTATAT
This sequence comes from Acentria ephemerella, assembly GCA_943193645.1. NCBI lineage: Eukaryota > Metazoa > Arthropoda > Insecta > Lepidoptera > Crambidae > Acentria > Acentria ephemerella. The sequence goes on from OW971894.1 coordinate 2,624,168, forward strand.
ATGCATCGTGAAGCTTGTTGGAGTAGTTATTCCAACTCTCTAGTTTTAATAACGAAAACTAAACAACTTTCATGGTTGATCCTTGGAAGGTTCCATTAAATTTGTGATTTCGAACTACTCCGTGCTGTGGATGGCATATTAAGCCAATGGTTCCCGTTATTACGGTAACCGCTTTCACCCACCAAACCGTATTAAGCAAGTGTTTGGTCTTATGACCCAAACTCCTCAAGTGTTTCTTCCATGTAGCAAGGCTTCCATGTACCGACTGAAACATATAATTACTGTTGATGATAATGATGATGAAATATGCATCACAAATATATCAATTCAAGGTCTCGTAAGAAAAACGAACTTAATGTAAATATGCATAATGTAGCATAATGTAAATTAAGTTGCAAGGGATCATTCTAATCTGTCTTTAGAAATCCTGAGTGTTAAGAATAAAACCTTTGTTTATATTAAAACCTTACGGTAAAATAATAGTGACCGCGCGGTGAAATAGTGTACGAATTTTACCTCCGTTTTTTGTTTTTTATTTGAAAATTTCTAGAATTTGTTAATATGAAAATATACATATTACCTATCTCATGTTTGATGTTTCAAACATGAGATAGTTTTATTTTCTGTCCAAATTAATTCCTTAACACTGAGTATCTACGAATATAATAGAACAGCACGGCTAATCGAGGGACTAATTTTTTAGCTCCACTAGTACATCTGGATGCAATCTTCAGTAGTATTATCTAGATCTTTACTAGTAAACACAGTTTTTAAAGTTATTGTCTGAAGATTTAAAGGTATTGACTTAATACTACATATTATTTTACTCCTTTTCAATTGAAACAAGAGTTAAATTCCAATAATATCACGTTAATGTACTGCTAAATCAATCGATTGGGTTCATATTTTATGCCGAGTCAACATACCCATTCGTTCGTTTTTATTTCTTCATTAAGATCATTCGTTCCTCCCGCAATGCCAACGATGGGCTTTTATTATCCATTTAATTTGCCAACGTGGAATTAATAAATTGAGGGTCGTTTATGGTTGGACGTATAAAATGAGCTTGAAATTTGGTTTTATATTTATTACTGCTCTTATTAAATATAATGCGATCAATCCATTCAAATTGAATATAGTTTTAAATTTATTGGTGATTATATTCGCAATTATAATTATAGGCATGTTACCAAAAATGAAGCGATTCTAATGTTTGTAGGTTCTGAAGACGGATCGCCAAATTCATTTCCTATATCACTTTGGACTTTTCACCCATAAACGAAGCCTTCATCTTCGGAAACACAAACGACCCAAATGAAATAACACTCTTAACCAAATATGTCTTCCTAGTATATCTTTCTCTTGCAATCTCTCCATAGAAAATCGTGCACCTGGAATCATTTCTCAAAGCAATATGATCCATAGATTTGCTACGCGCTTAATAGCTACTACTGATTTTTGTTTTCCTAGTACGTATATATCGTTTTCTGGATCCTTTGATGTCGGTCCATAGTTTTAACAAAATACAGCCGCTTAAATTGCAAAATTAGGAAATTTCACTTGACAGTTCTAAAGCAAATATTTCGGAAACATACAGTGAATTGTTAACTGCCCACTATTATTGACTTTGAGAGTCACCCGGGTGTCACTAATCAAAGCTTTGACCACTCAACCGGGGTCACTGATTATGTATCCCACTATTTCATTTTGGTTGGATCATTATAACTCTGATATTGTTTTAAACTTTCAAGTAATTGATATATATTAACGGGATTCATAACACTTACCTTTTTGTTTTTGAGTTCCCAATATTTTGGCACTGTTGCAAGCGTAATGATGACGGGTTTAAATATTCAAATGTCTGGGATCTAGTGGTTTAATTGTGCAAAAACCGGAAGACAAATCAAAAAAGTATCGTTTTGTGATTAGATACTGTCAATATTGTTTGTTGTGAACAAGTGCGTGTTATTAGTGAGTTTGAGACAGCGGTACCAGCGTCAGCCGTAATAAAGACTTCGAAAGAGGGTAGATCGATATTTATGTCAGTTATCTCCGTGACCATGGTAATTACAAATATTATAAGCCTTTTAATGAATATTTGAATGTGTTAACAGTTGTCCGTTTAAATCAGTTAATATTTAGAGTTACATTTCAAGATCGTTTATTTTATGTAGAACTTTTAAAGTGAAAGAATAAGAAATATATATATACATTCTTGATTCTGAAATCCATGAGTTAAATAACTCAAATATGTTAGCTTCTAATTAAATTTATTAAAAATATTAAGTCTCCGTTTTGGTTTTTATACATGCAATAGACTGGATGCAAAGAGACATTTGGTTATAAATATATACATATGATTATTATTTGTCACTAGTTGATCAGGTTTGTTTCACCAATAAACTACCACTAACGCCACCTATTAAAAGAAATCCGAAGTAACGATGGAAGAAATGACAGTTTTAATGAGTTAGCATGTCAGTTAGACGAGTTTTCCATTGCCAACTTTTTGCATTTGTATATTGTTAAGATTATCTTTAGGATTTTCTTTTTCACTTTTAAACCAGCCCTGAATTAAAACGACTAAAACACAATAAAAATTACTGAAATTGGTCAAGTTTTAGCGAGACTAACGAACATCAATTCATTTTTAAATATAAAAGAAGAAGAGAAGAATAAAGAAGAAGATAATTTTAGCCTAGAAAAGTATTTGCCAAAAACGAAGCTTTACGTGAGTTATTTCTCCCTATAAAATAGGTATCTTATAATTATTTTAAATAGATAGCCGAAAAGTTATTCAAAGTATAAAGAGAAAGTTTTACTATATGCCTCGCTTAGCTCTCTCGAGGGTTTCAGTTGACCTTGAACTTAAATGAACTCTGTTTCATTCAAGGTCAATATCTTCTGCGTTTCTATCTTAATTTTTGTTTCGTAAAGTTACTCATAAAATTAAATAAAACTGTTCTGAAAATATCTTACAATGTTTCTTTTGAAGACGATGTGATTAAAATTAAATCAAATACAAAATTTCCAAGAAAAACTGTTTATCCAAGAAGGTTTATTCCAAGAGAATGATAAAATAACAGTCTACTTGTAAAATGGAAAATACACAAACAATAATGTTGGTCGAGTGGTTTCGGCTTCAAGTCCCGGACAGGGCAGAGGTTTGTATAGTGAAGACATAATTGTTCATGGATCATGGTTATATATTTCTTGTATTTTAATATAAAATCTCATAAGCATGCATGAAATGGGACACGTAATGAAAAGGGTAGTAGTGAGTGTTCACGTTTTGAGAGTATACAGTATTCTGAGAAAACCCAACATACAAAAGAATTATTGCACCAAGATATAAGAGAGTCATAAATAAAACCCATGTAATTCAAGTTGAAATTATCATCAAACAGTCTAATTATATGTCGTAATCGCTATATGTAGAAAATGCTCAAGGAGTTAAAATTTTATTTCAATATAAATATTTTTATTGTATTAATATAATAATATTTGTACTTGTTCTGTTTTTAAATGTGATGGGAAGTTAATATATCTACATAAGTGTTTAAACCTATTTTTTATATATCAAACTATGTATTTCATTATGTCATTTAAACGAAACAAACACATTTTAACTCAAAAAGAACCAATCAAGTGGTACTCGTATTTTTAAGAATAAAATTGTAACTACAATGAATATCAAATATAATAAATATTTTTGATATTTATTTGATAATCAAATAAGCAATAAGAATTTTGAGATATCACAACGATGCTTTAATCTTCAAACCCTTTGTTTTGTTAATTTGTCAATTGTCACAACAACAATAGAATAAGTCTGAAAAGTACTGAAGATGATCTTTTATGAATTCCCTCGCAATCTGTAAGCGCGGCGCTGACAATCGATGGGCATTGAACGACTGAGTTTGTGAATGAATGATTGGAACGAACCGAACGAATAACAACAAAAGACTGTATAAACGTAACACACCTTTTCAATCGAATGATTACTGTTAATAATTGCATCGGAGTTATGTTAATAAATATCTGAATTCAGAATGTGGTTAATATAAGACATAATGACACACAGGCAACTTTTTTGTCTTTATTGTCAGTATAAGTTAAAATAATGTTTAAATTGAATCTAATTATGAATCAAATGGGAGAGGACACTGAATTCCATACTACAGGCGTTTGCAGATTTAAATTCAGAGGAAAAATATCGAAAGGATTTCTTTTATTTTGAATTGTAATACCAATATTGCGTTACTATTTTTTAAGTGAGATATAGGTTTTTCACACAAAAGTAAATATAAATACCGTGATTATGGTGAGAAATAAATGATTATTATTAAAGTTTTGGTATGTCGCGGAAGGAAAATATAATAGTAATGGATGAAGAATATGAAATTTGAAATTGTAATACCTATCTTCTAAAACTATTTCCTAGGGTTTTGTTTGTGTCTATTTTCGGAGTATATAACTTGATCTTTTATATATGAAAACGTTCAGGCTTCTTGGAGGGGCTAGGAGTTTGAATTGCTTGCTTCCGCCCCTTGTATAAAGCAGGTGCAACAGTCGTTAATTTTCGGAAGCCGCCCGTACGAAAATGATACTGTATAAATTGAAATAACGACTCAGTCAGATGTAATTTCAAGAGGCCAGTATGGCTGTCTACTTAGCCAGATATACTATAGTGAGGTCTAGGGTTTAAATCTCAGTAGGGGCAGATATTTGTATGAAGAGTATCGATTACTTGTTCACGAATCATTGATTTTATGTATGTTTATTTGGTATATTTCTGGTTTTATATACATATTATTTATATTATGTATATTTCTTAATGATCCAAAATCCATAACAAAAACTTTTAATTATGCTTAATTTGGAGTAGACAATAAGTGTTAGAACTATTATTGTTATTATATTATGGAATATTTTTTGTTGACATCTTGTGAAAGAATGATGCATCTATATATTTATCGAATGGGAGATAACTTCCCCTGTTTCAAGTATAACGTTTTTTCTATATCTAGCGACAATATGATGGGCTGACAAAAACCAGGATAAGTCGTCTGGAACTAGTCCCGAATATAGTTTATAGGTATTACTAATATATTATCTGTGTTCCAACTCCTTACCAGCACACGTATTCCCCCCTTCATACAACATGGGTTACTTTAAAAGAGGCGTGAAAAAGCACTTTTGGACCGGCAAGGTTAGAGTGGCTAGGGCAGTATTTCGCATGCTTCACTATCTTCATATATGGACTCCTCTATTGCTTATCATCAGGTGGTGTCGAGTCATTTGCTAAGCTTAATATAAAAAACTTGATTTATCCAGATTTTATTTAACAATTATAAATTTAACTATCATTAGTTCATAATGATTTATGTTTGGCCAGGTAGTGACAAAAATGCGGACAAACCGCAGGATAGTAGACGCCACGTAGCCAATGCTATCAATACAAATGGAGATAAGCAATTATGAGCTTTATTACAGATGGAACTGGACCGTAAATTGCGTAAAGAAGAATAGTTTCTGGCGTAGTGTTCACTAGTTTTCGATATTTAGCAGCATATAACGTTAGTATATAGCATATTAATGACAGATAAAGATAAAACTAGTGGACACACCCCTAAAATCGAATCAATCTAATTAAAATCTTATCAATCTAAATCAATCAAAACTTTTTGAAACTAACTATATTTTTATTATTCTAATACAAGAGACGTACAAGAAGGCTTCATAGCGGGAGGCAATATGTCGACTTTATGAGTAAGATTGAATAAAATTAACATTAATATTTTATTATGTTGAATCAACTACAGAAAAGTAACGATAACCTTATGAACCCCGGAAGACCACGACACGACCACAGGTAAGATGCAGTCACGATGTCGCGAGCTTGTTAAGAAAATACCTTATAAGTTGACAATAGTATATTATTTTACTTATATGAACATGACAAATATAAAGGTATCAAATAGGCTGGACTTATATGAAAATGATAAAACACGCGCAACTGATGTAATGAAGTTTTGAACGAAGAACAGCTTTTGCCGTAGGTGTTTACAAGACCCAGCGTAAAATTTAATATCTTCGAGTTATTTCTTATGAAAAACTTTTTAATTTTTTTATGTTGAATTCTTCCTATTACAGGAAAGGCAAAGGGAACTGCAGCTCATACTGCCATGTTTTTGTGTCGATATTTCTTTGTTTAGGGCTCTAGGGTATAGGTGTAACGTATCCCTTCACCCCATGCAATTTTTGACAACTAATGACACGCAACGTGATTTAGGATGATACGATGACATTAAATAAATTAACTTATCCTTCAAATCAATCAATGGAAATGAAACTGAAAAATCTCACGTAAAACACTAATCAAAGTTGAATGATGTATTCCATTATTGCACGACATAACGTTCCTTTTTGTCATGAAATTACACCAATTTCCTAATAAAAATGTCATTACAATACAATATACGAAATAAAATATACAGCACCCAACCGAACCGCCATTACGCGCCAAAAAACTCGTATATGTTTTATTTGATAAAGTAAAGGCACACTGTAAAAAAACACAAAACAATATATAACTGAATACTGGAAACTAAATATAAAAAGGCTTAAAAAATACTTACCAAAGTGAATACGATAGGAATTTCTAAATTTATTGAATTATGAAATATAAACTTGGATTTAAATATGCACAACATTAAATAATTACAATAATACGAAAAATTGGCGTCCGATAACTGGTAACAAGGAGAAACGTCTCCGTCAACGGCCAACAGTAGAATGAATAACCTGGGACGTGAAATCGAAACAATAGATAATTTAACAGTTCTACATTTTAAATCTCATTCATGCACTCATATCAAAATGTTGCACAAAAGGAGAGTTTTAAAAATAAATACCGAATATTAATATTTATAAATAGATTCGGCCAGTGTCAAATATTCTGGCAAACGTAATACACTGGCGGAATCTATTAAGAAAACCCCCAAATAAGAAGAAGAGATTCGAAACAATAACTATAAAGTGACTAGATTTTGAGTTTTAGTGAGTGATGCTTTGAAAATATTTTCAGTATTAATGAAATGGGGTTATTACATCTCGATGTTAAAGTAACATGTTACAAGCTAATTCAGTTCACTACACTCTAACAAATGATTACACTCTATGTGTCAACTTCCGTCATTAATCGCTTTAAATATTAATGAAAACTGCATTAAAATCAAATAGCACACAAATACAGGTAGCAACATAATAATATCTCTTACTCGCTCTGTTAGTGCTATGGATACTAGACAACGCTAATGATTATGTTGATGATGTTGCATAAACTTTGTTAAAAAATTCGTTTTTTAAATTAGCTGACATTCTGAATAGATACATCTCAAAACATAATTATACAAGTTGTAGCCTTGAGAATTACAGCTTTAACGACACAACCTTACCAAAGGCTTTTGTTGTTGGAAAGATTGTATAATAACCTGTATACAACAAAGAAGAATAAATTGCCACATGTAGAATGAAATATAGAATGATGTATCTGGAATGAATACCTTTAAAACTACGCTGTTTATCGAAGATATAATGGTATACAAACTATTAACAGTCCTTTGTTTCAACGAATAAGGAAGTATATAACCGTATGAATTGAAAGTGAAGAATGAAACTTATGTAAAAGAAATTTTTTTTTTTAAATGGGTGGAATTTTAGTGATGAATCTTCCTCATTCCTTAAGGGCGACTTACCTCGGGCCTTCGCCTATAGGATCTTTAATCGACAGGCATTACCTTCAGGAAAGATGACCTACGTCCTACATTATCTAAGTTGTTCAAGCTCTAAATATCAAAAAATATTGATCTTTGAAATGGCTAAATTAAAATAACGTAAATTTAAAATAGGAAATTAATATGCACTAAACGAAATCTGAAAAATTCATATTTCTATTGATTTATCTTTATATTCAAATTTCAAATTGGTTATAAAGACCGATATTGAACGTATGATATATCTGTTGCAAATTAAAAACATAAATTTAAAGTTTTATATTTACATTCTAAACTATTTAAATAAGGTAAAAACTAGACGTTACCAAGTTGGGTAGAATAATTAATATGTCGAAAAGAATAAAAGAAATTATACTCCTAACTGAGATCACTGTATGTATACGCGCCTGTTCTTTTTATTTCTAAGGAGGTTGCTTCCCACACGTATTTTGTGCCATTAAGTTTGTCTTAAAAGTGTAAATAACCTCCCCGCTACATAACCATATTGGACTAAGCACGCTGCCCGATGAATAACCGGGAATTCTATTTAAACTTTGCATCCAGGCCCGTGGAGATTTCTCCCTTTGCACTGTGATACCTAGTTTCCAATTTATTCCATCTTGCTCTATCACAATTGGCTAGCTGGATAGAGACCCAGTATGTCTATTCAGTGAATAGAAATGGGTAGTTCATGTTAACTATAAACCGTTTTATACATTACTATAAACAAGTTGACGATAGATTTGTTTATACGCAAGGTAACCACTGTATTTTACACGAGAACGAATTAAATAATAACTTATGCATGCAATTGTAAGATCTATTCATTGTACACAGAATCACAATAAAATTATCTTATCTTATATTATCTTAAAATAAAAAAGCTTGCCTGTTACAAAATTACTTATTATAAAGCACCAACTTACAACTACTTTCAAGAAGGCTTCAACCGCTCCCTCATAATGAGCCGGTTCGCTTCCCAACCGGAGCACAAAGGAATAATTACGAAAACAAGAACTTCAGCTGAAGCTGAAGAGAAAATTACTTTTTCCGCCTACGCCATGTTTATTTGTCATAAGGGTGGCATACAAGGACACAGTGGGTATCATTCTAAAGAACTCTTTATTATATATAGAAACAGGATAGAAAAAATAAAATTTAATACTATTTAAGACGGTATGTACAAACGGTTGCATCCTTAAATTCTTCATTTTCCATACAATTTTCATAAAAACTATATTTATATTTTTAACTCGACTAAATTTATTTAAGTGTAAATTATTTTTGTGGTGTCTGAAATACGTCAATGTTATAAGAAAGCTCGTCAAAGTGTTTGTTCAGTCGATTAGGGAGCGAATTTATTATCTTTTTAACTGTGGATCATTTTCTTCTATTGAGGACTGTTAAGTAATAACTTCCAAAGGAGAATTTATGTATTTCTCAAGTATTTTTCATACAACTCACTGGATAATGTAAAGATGAATACGCGATATTCCAATTAAACACATCATTTGACAATAAAAATATATACAAACAATATATTTTTGGTTTTAGTCAAATATTAGTTACAAAACAAAAAAAAACATATATAGTACCCGTAATATTTCTCACACTCATTATCTAGTCCAAATTAAACATCGTTGAGAGTTTGTGTTATGGAATGCCCGGTTGATACCCAGTAAAATTATGACTATTGCCTTTATAATTATATTTCTTTATTTTCTTATACATATTCCCTGTTGTGACGATTTAAAAGAGCTTAGTAAATAAGTCTATTTAAATAAAGTTATTTTTGACTTTGACTTTGACTTTGATACGAGATAACTGAGAAATATATATAGTAATATGTAAATAAAAATACTAAATAAACATTAAAACACCCATGACTCGTAAACAAATCTTCGTACTCGTCATTCAAATATCTGCCCCTACCAAGGTACTGATCACTTAACCAGATGGTCGTAAAAGTATAGTATATAAGTGTAGGTTCATACATATTCAACCTTTTTCATAAAATACAATGTAATTTACTGACATAGCAAATAAGTCTGAGCATAAATCACAACTGAAATGGCTAAACGCTTTTTACGCCTACCTATTTATAATACTTATATAAAAACTTATATATGTTTTTTGTTTCAATGATGAATGAAAATATACCGTTTTATACGTATGGATACGTAGTTTTAAGTTAGCTGCTGCTTTTAATGGGCGGATAACTTAAGTAAAAAAAGTTTTTTAAAATCATTTAATGAAACCTGAAATTAGCATTCCCAAAAATTATATGATCAAATATGCTGCAGTGGTTTGAAAGGTATGTCCGTATATATTTACATAAATTTCGTCTGTTCATTTATATAACGCCATTGGTACATAAGTCTAGTTAGATATGTATATATGAATATATATGTACTCAACTGTCGAATGCAGTGGAATCATGAATGCATAAAGGTCGTGTATTTTCGCAGGTACACTGAAATAAAATTAATGTTGTTATTTGAAACATTTTAATTTACATTTTTCACAGACACTCAGATAAAGTAGCACTCAACCATAATTCAAAAAAAAATTGTAACCGGTTACGACTGCAGTCGGAAAACAATAGCGAAAAAGCAACATTTCTTCTGCGATTCTCAGGCCATTCCACAGGCAGAAGCATAGTGTTACTAAGTCGATGCACAATAAGAAACAAAAGTGCAGGTCCTGCCTCAACACATCGCAGATAGCGCAAGGGCATCGGACGCGATGGGCGTGAGTGCAATCAACGGCAAAGATTAATACAATGTTCACAGATATGACATTATGCATATAATAATATTCTAGCACTCATATCAAGGATCATTAAGAGCTTGTGGTATTGTTACTAGATAACTAAATAACATATCTATTAAATTAGATATATACATACATAAATACATAAGCAACTAAGATTCGAGGACTAACTGGAACTCGAACTTGAGGCCTCTGGCTGAGTAACCTTTAAAATTAGGGATACTACTATATACCACACCACAAGCCGATTACCTAATGCAGGTATAAACTGGTATCTAGATATAAGTTTATAAAAGCCAACGCTACAGAGTGACAATTAATTGTCTTCTTGAAATCGTATACAGCCTATATCTACTGTGAAAGTCCATTTTAAAAGTTTTTGTTTACTGTCTTACCCAAGTCATTCTATTATTTTGATAGGGTTGCTAATTAGTAATAAAATATGCTACTATCAGCGCATAAAATTATGTACATCTATAAATAAATTCAAAATCATAAATTTAATGAGCACATCGCGTCTGCGTCGAAAGTCTTTGAGAGTCTTGACCCCTGAGCGTGACCACCGAGCGATCGTTGCCACTGAGCTCAATTGGACGACTATCTGTACCCATTTGCGCGTGCGATAGGTATTGTTATAGCTATGCAGTTCCGCGTCTACTCCGTGGGAGTTGTTTTATTGCTTAATCTGTGGTTTTTTTGTTGGTGAAGTCTTAGACTATTGGTTGGATGTAATTCGATTTTTAGTAAATATTAAACTTGTCATTCTTAAGCTGAAAAGTATCTGACTGAGAACAGAGCATAAAACGAAGCCAATTTACTTTAAAATTAAGACTTATCATGAAGATCTAAATAACTTACTATGATAAATGTTTCTTCGCAATTCACTTAGGTTATAAAAAAATAAAATATTTTAAAAAATCTCGAAAGTAAGAAGCCAGAAACTTTGTATGTAATCGCTAAGTAATTTCATAATACAAATTGTTGGCTAATAGAAAATGAAAACGTAATTAGTAAAACTAAGCGACTTAAACTATAACTTATAGTACAGTGAAACTAAGTTGTCATTTCAAATTCGTTTTGAAATACAGGTCTTCTTAGAGAGTAAATAAGGATGCATTATTTCAAGCGCTTGAAAATTTTTTGTATTGTTATTTTAGTAAAAATAACACGAAACAATTGTAAAATGTTTTTTAACCGTTCCTTTAATACAAGACGAATGATTGAAACCAATATATCTCGCAACATTCAAAGAATAACATAGATATATATTGAGAATACCTAAAGTTAACATTGCTATTCGATTATATTGCTCGAACAATTCGTCGATTTTCAATTTTATGTTGGTATCGGCAAAATAATAAAACTCATCCCAATAATATTAGTGAGTAAAAAGAGATACAAAACAATGTACTTTAAATTAAAATTGTATTACAAAGATACGGCCACTTTATTACGAATAGAATTTGAGTAAAAATTTAGTTTTCTACTAATGTGTTACTGTTAATTGAGCAGCTTTTGAGAATTGCGCAGTTATCTTTCTAAAATTTGTAATGAGTTCTTTATTTGTGTTTATATATTAGTAATATATTATATGGTTTATTCAATAAATATTATTATTCAGTAGAATGGCTCATTTAATGCAATAAAACCCTTCCTTTTAGAATTTTTAGGTTACTAAAATATCTAAGATTATTTTATTCTTAACGGGGTCGCTGTTGGCCTTCGTCCCACCTGATGAAAAATTAGGAAAAGGCCGAATATGGAAGCGAACGACATCTCAGATTCCGCAACCACAGAGGAACTGGCTTATATTGTAATGGCGGCAGACTTAGGTAAGAGAGACCTACCAAGCTGAGCAGAAATTCTGCCCCGTCACTAAATATTCTGATCTCAGTAGCTGGTCGCAGCCACTAGACCACAGAGACGGTGAATGGTTAAGCAAATATGCACTTAAATCTCGTTGAATATTATATAAAAATGTTAAAAAATGGTTTGAAAGATAAAAATAAAACAACATTTCCAATATCTTTCAAACCATTTGAAAGATATTGGGAATGTTTTTTATTTTTCTTGTTATTTAAGCCCATATCTTAACTAAAGTGATTGATAATTAACAGAATTCTAGTACCTATCAATAACTAAAACCAATCTGTTCGAGGATAAGCACTAAAAGCAAATGAAATACCAAAAGCGTATGAAACGATCATTCTCCAGTAATGGCCAAGAAAATACTGAAAATAGAGAAGCAATTTTTATATGAAATGAACCTTAAAGAAACAGTACCATTCGCTAGCCCTCACAAAACCCTTTATACGGCTTGTGATGTTTCTTTTCGCTTTTGTCTGATATTCCGATCCATTGCCTCGCTAGCTCATTCAGAGGGCCCTTAACTTACACGTTTTGTAAAAGAAATAGCTTTTTCCTTACATATTTTAGTAGAATATTCCATATTATTCTTGTTTCCTTTGCTTTTTTCGCACTTTTGGAATATGATTTAAAATTAGAACGCGATACTTTTTATCCTTATTTTTTTATTTAGTAAATTAGTTGACTCGGTGAACTTTGAATCACCCACAAACTACCATCAACGCCATCTATTAAAAGAAATGCAAAGTAGTAGTGTACCTACAAAAAGCATTTTTTCGTACTTTTCGCAATATGGTGGTAAAACAAGCTTGAGACTGAACATTTGTAGATCTTATCCCTTTATAATTAGAATCATATTTAAAGTCAAGAGACATGATCTGCGGATTGATTTAGATGTGAAACTGTGCCTAGATTATGTCATCGTTCCGAAAGACAATGTGAACAATGTTTTCGCCTCAAAGTAACGCAGCTGTTACGTAGAGTGCCTGTTAATCCTACGACAGCCCACGTGCGTTTCCTGACCAGTGAGCTTTCATAAAAGTGTGGTATCATTGACGGCGTTTTTGAAACTCTCAAACCATTATCTTATAGTAAGTTACACGTTACATAATAAATGCAGCGTCATTGCTACTGAGACTGCAACCCACGAAAATGATTCACCGTTTTATTTAGTTTCATGGGAATGTATAATTTAAGATTGACATCCACTTAAAATATCTTTGGCAACAAAATTCAAGGTTCAAGCGATTTCAAATGTACATATTCCATCGTTAAGAATCCTGGTTAGCTGCCAACAAACCAGACTACTGTATTTCAATTATAATTGCAGAGTCTGTCCTCTCTAGGTTAAACGAGTTGATGTTTAAAAAGGACTACTCATGACAATCTTTTTTGCCAGATTCTGAAAATTATTCATTGAATTGCAAACTTAGTTAACAACACAATAAACTATATAGTAAGAAGGTTAATAAAACAAGAATGAAATAACAAAGTTATGAAAAAATGTGTATGGCCAACAAATCCCTGTCTCAGCAATAAGCTCCAGTGACATTCCCAGATTACTATTATTATAACAGGTCGTTAGCCAAGACGCGCTGGTATCAGTAATCTAAATTAATAATGAAAAACTAAAAATAATGAAGAAGAAACTGTTAAAGTAATTATCATAAAAAAAACATCACTAGCTTAATTATTGTTGTGTTTTTATTATCCTTCTCCTAATCGCTATCACTCGCACCTACCCTTCCAGTAATTGCATAACCGAGCTAGTTAGAAACATGCCATAATTATTGCTATGGTTTCCGTCTGTTTACGTAACCAAAGCTTAAGGTGGCTTTAGGTAGGAAGTTTTGTTAGCACTTAATTTATTACTGATCTGATACAATATAGACTTGAAGATTTTGGACTGAAGAAACTTATAAGTTTTTCATGAAGAGTTATTCGTTTTGAGGGAAGCCTGTGAGAACTTTTTCATTTATAAAAAATAATTCAAAGATCATCAAATAAAATTACCACCATGAAATTATTTATATTGTTTTAATTTACACAATTAACGGGGTAGATCTTGGCTTAAGGGTTGGTAAGTGCTGTTAAAGCCGAAGTTTGAAGAAGCAACTCCCTGATTCCTCAACCACAGAAGAACTGCTTGAACTGCTTAAACCTTTGTGGTTTAAAAAAATATCTTATTTCCAACTGCCGGATCACAACAATTCTATTAGCATTATTTTTTAAGGTTAAAGGCTTAGGTAACATGGCGGTGTCTAACCAGATAGCATAAGGAAAGACGGAGAAAACTATATAAGTACTTTTATAAGTTTTTATCTGAATTACTAAGTAAGTAACATATTCCACAATGTCCCTGACATGCAAGCTATTTAAAAATAAATATGGCTTGCTCGTCAAACAAATACGATGTCACCGGCCATCGCTCGAGTGTACCTAAAGTTGTTTTACGATATAAATTTATGACTGCCAACCCGACCGGACATGTCTGTCGTAAACGTGTGCTGATATCTATTCTAAATAAAACGATATCATTTTAAAATGTAGTTTAAATAAATATTAAATACGATGTCCCGTTTTATTCTATGCCATATTAAAAATATTATTAAAAAATAATATTTTTTAATTTTAGGCATTCTAATGTCTGAACATGCAACGTGAAAAAGCGTGAGTAATTATGATTATAATTATTAATCTATTGCTATAGCTTAAAAGCGTATATATACATAAGATATTAGACACATAAGACTGTAAAATGAGTTACTTCATTTAGTACCAGAGACTGTTCGTTCGATTGTTTCGTTCAATGTTATCTATTCATTACCCAAATATCATTCAAATATTTTTGACACTACACTAAATGTCATGTGAAAAGATCGCAGATAGAACGTATAACTTACAGAAGCAAGAACCTTTCAGCTTTGCCAGCAGTGATACAGTCTGATTAGTATTAGAAGAATTAAGAGTTGTTTTTTGTTGATTTATCGATAATTACTAGTAGATCATAACATACGGAGTACGGCTCTACTTTCCATCTCGCTTCTTACACTGCAATAAAAAGTGAAAGGTATACAAGTTTCCGATATTTGATTGGTTTCCGCAAGTCATGCAAGGGGTGCAGCTTTTGTTGCCAATTTGTAACGGGAACGCGCTTCTTCAGGTTTATAGAAGACCGTCAAAACTAAATATCTTTCATATAAACTAAAACATTATCATTTAACAACTTTTTGACTGTAATTTTACTTGTAATAATACATGTTTTGGTTTCTAATGGTTTGGGAATATAGTTTAGTAATATAATACTGTTAATCAACATTACTGGGTTATGAGAAAATTTGCCTTGACAGTTATAGTAACATTAAAAATTAACTTTCAAGTGTAGACATTTAACCGCAATTATTCGTAAGCAGGTATTTAAAAAACCATCGAGTAATCTGAGTTATTAAATTGTTTAGCCTAAGTGTAACAAGGGATATAGATTTCTATCCACCTGCAACAGTATTTTTTAAATAATAATACTATGTATATATATACTATATGTATATAAGGCACTACCACATTACACACATTAACAGCTAAACTCCTGCCGCTCACTTCGTCGATTCTTCAAAGCAAAACAACTCTGTCGACTCCGTTTGTTGCACAGTTTAATTTATATTTCTTGCAGCTCAATAACTCGTTGTTTCGTTAGCTCTGCTTAGATTAGTTGCGCAAGAGTTTCGAACAGTTCACGATTTATGGTTAGGAGTCAGACTCATTAATTCATACAGTATACCCAAGCTGCGATTGTTTGAAGTAGCCGATATACCAAACGCTTTGTAATAGCAATACAGTTTTCTTATTATATAGTTGATTTTATACTCTCATTCCACTCATAGCACTCACGCTGTTAAGAGACTTAAATGTAACTCCAAGTGACGATAAGGTGTTTACAAATAAGTTATCAAAATTTAAGGAAACAAACCATAGTATAACATTCAACGTTTTAACACAATACGATTCATACTCATATAATAGTTACATTGGAGTAGAAATAATGCATTCATTATTGGTAAACTGGAGTGGTGATGGGGAAAGATTGACGTAGCTGTAGACTTGTCGCTCGTATGCAAGTTAACTTTATTTACCTTAATTGTACATTTATGTCACACATATGTGCAGCAAAGAGAATTAACACTGAGTATAGACTCAGTCTTGTCCATTCTAAAGTTACCTGAGAGATTTACGCTTTTAGCGGCAAAGTCGTCCTTTGTATAAAATCGGTGAATTATTCTGTATGTTTTTCTTTTTGATTGATGTGACAATACAGATATTCTATTCTATTATATTAGTAAAACACTAAAGTTTCAGTAGTAATATAGCAATTTGTATAAAAATAAAAGAATAAAGTTCACTCATTAATTTAGTACTCTGAGCACTTTGATTATTAAACCTCCTTGACTGAATACTCTAACACACAAACGTTTCTAAAAGAAGTTTATTAACCTTATTTCATTAAGTTTAGGTAATGATATATATAGTATATACTTTATACTATACTTTATAAAGTAATGATATAGCTTTCATATTACCTAAACTTAATGAAATAAGGTTAATAAACTTCTTTAAAAATTAAAAGTGAAAAGCATTTCTAGCTCAAACATTTGTATATTTTTATGTATGACCGTAGGTATGTTAAGAAAAAAAGGTAGTAGTTATAAATTTTAGAAACGTTTGTGTGTTAGTCAAAAATTATAGTTTTTTACTAATAGAATATAGAATAGAAAATATCTTTATTGTCACATGAATCAAAAAGAAATACATACAGAATAATTTACCGATTTTATACAAAGGACGACTTTGTCGCTAAAAGCGATCTCTCGGGTAGCTTTAGAATGGACAGTATTAAAAAATAAAGCAGTCGAGGGAAGAAAGCGACGTATATAATAAACATGGTAAATAATAAAATACAAAAAATATTACATATCATACAAAATAAATTATGTACAGTAATATATATGAGTCTATATATACATCCGTCAACATGGATACCTTAGAATACTCTGATTTCCATATTCACAGGCGCTGAAATATATAAAATGCTAATTTCTAGATCTAAGTGCTTCAGCCAGGTCCTTCGTTCAAAGCAGCAGACACTATGTACTCCCTCTTACTGCACTGGTATTACTTCAAACTCTTACCAACTTCATGTGATAAGACTCCGGAATAAACTACCTCTCCATATTAAAGAGGTCATAAATAAACTGGATTTCATGCGATTACAGTCACAGTCTCTATTTGGAGCCATATTCGTTCCACTAGTTCCTATTATATGTCCATATATATCTACATCGCTATTGTATTCATTAAATACTTTCCTTTTTTATTGAATATTATATATTTTATAATATATATGTATGTGTATAGTGATCTTAAGCGTTTTTCTCTTATAATTTTTCTATCCTCTTGTATCCTAATAGTGAATGCCTAATTGCATTAAGTCCGCCAATGGTGCCTTTATATATGCAATAAAGTATAAATAAGTCAAAAACACATATTTAGGTACTTATTATATGATAGCAAGTATACATTTATCAATTTTTTATAAATAAATATTTTACCATATTTTCAAGTCTGTGACTCAGTGTTATCAGACTCTGTACGAGCATAAGGCTCATTGTCGTGCCATATTAACATAGACATAGCAACACTGTCATTGACCGCGGTATATGCGTCGGTCACGTTTGTACTATTCATTAGTGCACATAATGACCACAACATATTACGTATTCATTGGGTCGAGTCTGGATCTCTTAATGATAGTTCAAACGGCTGCGATATCTTCACAGCAGCTGAGTTGGATGAACGGATATCAATTTTATGTCCTTCTGGCTTTGGTAGGGATAAAATTTTACTATTAATCCAAATATACTAAGCAAATATAGTATAGTTTGAAAATATATTTTATGCCATGACGAGGAATGCCTTATAAGTCATTGGGTTAGTAATTACACTTCACTTCTTCGTCAAAATCTGCATTAAAAACGTGATGCGACTCATCAAAATATGTATTTAATTATATTATATAAGCTAAAGTTTATCTGAAAAAATAAACATCCAATTTTTTTTTTAATTATCTTTGTTTGTACATAAGTTGTTAAATAAACGATTTTCTTTTGATACGCCTTTTTAGTAGGTAGGTAAAGTACGTCTACGACGAAAAGTTAAAACAGGGTCACCAATGAAGATAAAAAACTAAATCTTATCTACAAATTATTCATGGAAATATGACTCACTAGTTGTTAGAGCAAACATATATCTGCCGTTTCAAGAGACTATTCTATCTTACTACTTTTATTAAAATCTTTTACGAAGTTTACGCACTAAGACAATAAGACATACTTGCAACTAAATTCTTAAAATCTTAATTTAGACCTCAACGTCAAATGAGATTCCACTAAATTAGAATATAAAATTAAAAATTATTTAATTAATTAATTCTAGTCCATAAAATAGCTGCAACAGGGCCCTAGAGTTAAATTTTACGAGCAAATTGTCCAATCATCGTACTTTTCAATCGTTAAAATTATGTGCTAACAATATTAATATATTATTATGATAATAATATTTCTTACACTCACAAGTTATATCTAGCCCAAAGTAATAATCATTAAGAGTTTGTTATGGATACTAGATAATGTAGAAATAAAAATAGTAGTATATAGATCAGAAAAACACTAAGCAATCATACTAACATCCATAACTTGTCAACAAATATTCGAAAATACAAATATGTCCAGGATTCTAACCTGAGTAACCAGGGACACCGAACAATTGACCTAATTCTATACTCCTAATTTGATGTTATATTACCAATTAATGATCAGTCTACTAAATTTGAAATATAGGGTTGGTGACAATGAGAACTTGTAAAATTGTGCCCATTTCTTCTGGTCTAAGTTCCAAAAGAAAACAGATTTGCTTGTAGAAACGCCACTATTGTGTTAAGCTTTCCTTTAACTTGAACTTAGGGAATTATTTGTGTTAAAAATTAAGAATAAGCAAAAAATTACTATGAGCATCATAGCTGTTGTTTTAAATATTTCTTTTACGTGAATTTTTAGTTCTTGTCCTCAAGTGACATTATCATAGCGCCGTCTTTCCTACAGGACACCACAGAACAGTACTTTTAGATAACAGCCATTATTGCGAGTGCACTCTGTAGAGCTATTTTAACTCGCTCCAAGTGAAGGTAACAGAATAGTAAAATGTCTCGTCGAAAAGGTAACTGAACGTATATTTCTTTGACTGTTTTCATTGGTATTTTAATATGTTTTTGCTTAGTTTATAATAAGGCTTACGAAAAGAAAATATCAAAAATATAATTTACTACTTTGACACTACAGTTCTAATTTGTATACTTTTTGTATTTGTACTCTTTAGATGTTATTAAGATGCTTTAATTTTGGTATTTAGTGAGAGAATGATTTTTAAAGATAAATACTTTTCTATTACTTTTCTTTTTATGCTGTATCTAAATATTATTTTGAACTTAGATATATTTCTTACGTGTCTTACAGTCACTAAGTCAGAAGTACCTCTGAACAATAAAGTTAGAGTCGTGAGAGTTTATTACTAAATAGTTATACGTCGGTAAAATGCGCACCAAATGCACTTTGATTTGTAGAATTACACTGTCTTAATAGCCGAATATATTTTCAAGAGCGCTTTGATTAATTGAATGCAAATACAAATATTTAAAACCTTGGGTAAAGATGATTTTATAGTTATGATATAACTTTGAATACGTCGAACAATTTTCAATCTTAATCAGCTATTAGATTTGACGAATTCAATTGACTTTAATTCTCCCTTCGTCCTTCTATATTTTTTACGGATTTACTCAGCTCTAGGATCTTCTATTATGTCGGATGTATGTGCTTCTTCTTAACCATTCTTTGTTTCATTGTGTACTTCTGTAATCATTTTCTAAGCAACTGCGTATTTGAACTTCATTATTTGTTTTAGGTTAGGATCTAAAACCAATCACCAAATTTTATGGAAATATAACATTTGTTGTTTCTTCGTCCCGTAAGTGTTGCCACATTACTATCTGATTTCATTGTTCCTGCTTCATAAAAATAGTTCCTATTTAATAAAAATAAATGAGATCATTTAAAAAATATGAGTGGTTTTACAAGTGCATAAATTTTTCCAGCAAGATTAAGGCTTATAATTAATGCACCCGTAATCGATAGTGAATTCCGATGTAAATGGAGAATTGATGGATTTATATCAGGATTCATATATTAAACTTTGTACTGTCCCTATACTTGACATAAAACATTATAGCATAAATGTTATTACAAAAATTAATACATTAACCAATAGATTTGCGGGCTTCAATATTTTTTAAAATTTCTGTTATTGTTTCCAGGAAATCCGAATCAATTTAACTTAACTGAGAATCACATTTCAACCCTTACTGAGATTTGAACCCCGTGAACCATTACTTCACCGACTCAGTTTCTTAATAAACATGTATGTTTCGAAAGACGTTTATTTTTAGTCCAGTTCTTCGGAAAGCCCAGCTGATAAAGTTCTCTAAAAACATTAAAAAGTTGCAACTTTTTTGTCCATTTCTCCAGATCTTACTAATTCTATCAAGTTCATTATCAAGTCATTAAACCCGATCGCGAGGCAATTTAAATCGTGCCCGCATTGCTTCTGATGTCATTATTCATTAAGGACACTGTAAATTACGTCATGCAAGGAAAAGGAAATGGTTTTAACAGATATAACTTCTATTTATAGTAAAGAATCAGACGTAAACAAGTATTCGCCTGCCGATGTGACCACGAATGAATTTTGTAATCTATTAATAATTATGAATATAATATTAAATATGTTTCGAAATTCATTGTTGTACCATTTATATTTCAATGCATGCTTAACTCTCTTTTGTTACAAATATTTAATAATTTATATTTATTTTAGTCACTAGGCCTTTAATTTAAATTGGTTCAAGAACAATTACAAATAAATGGTAACAAATTTAAATAATTTATTTAGATCAAAAATTTTATATATAATTAATATGTTAAGACATATATTGCATATAGACTTACGTTGGTTAATATTTCCTGGACTTAAGACTGAGTAAGTTAAAATAATATTGCAAAACCGTCGTGACTTTAAATACTGGAAAAACCTATTTATCTGAGTCGAGAAGACGTCCTAGATTTTCATTTTAAAATCTAGACTTCCAATACCCTCGAGATTTAATAAACCTAATCTTAGCTTCTAGCGCAGCTACCCTCGAGAGATTGCCCCGGTATAGAAACCCCGCGTGTTGTGAATACCTATCGAGCCCTCAATATGTTAAGATACGTTAGGTTCAATCGCATTCTGGAAAGGAATGACGATGAGGATTAAGCGAGTACTTGGTTTGAGATTCGGATTGACTATCTGAGATATTAGTAATTGAATCTGTGGATTGGTATTTCATTGTTAATTTAGTGGGAAATTTAAATAGCGTTTAAAGCGAGATTTGTAAATATTCAACCTAGCTCCTTCATCGTCTTATCCATTTGATGGAGACATCAAACAACTTAAGGCAAAGGCACTTAATAGTGTTGTTGGTTATAAATAAAACCATTAATAATGACGTCTATACTGGAACTTCTGAATAACAACTGAATAATAGAATATGTAAAAATATAAAAAATACAAATTCGAAAATTATTACATAAAATTCTATAAAACCAGCAAGTTCGCAACAAGTGAATTGAGTAATCCAATTCACAATATAAAATCCACATTGAATATACGGGATAAAGAAAATTTTAGATATCAATATATATTTAGTTTGAGTAAAAAATATTTTTGTTCCTTACGTTAATACAAAATATTATATCTTTTGGGTGCTATCATTTAAATTAAAATGAACAGTTCTTTGGGTATGGCGTATGGTTTTGCTAATGAAAAAAAGCAACTTCCGTCGTGGATGGTTCCTGGAAGGGTCAGCAAAAATTCGTTTTGTCGTTCGGAACGCACGTTATACCGTCTGTCACGGTTGTCATGGCAACCGCTTTCACCCATTTATCCACATTTTGTCAGCGTGCTGGTGACATTGCTTAAAAATCCTATGTATTTGTGCCATGTAGGAAGGCTTTACGCAACAGAACAACAGTCCAATTTAGCAATTACTAATCAATTTAAAACGATAAATCGATTAATAAAATGGAATGATATACGGGTAGCACGTGGCTAAAGAATTGTTGACTTTCGAGTTGAATCACCAACAACTTGTTGAATCGCCTCTGTCTAAATTACAAAATATAGGTAGCACTGTTGAAAATATTCTTAAATAGATTATAATTTGATGTTTATGAATACACAGGGAGTCACAGTCGGCTCTTCAATGTTGCGAAATAGTTAATGTTTTATTGGAAAAAATATTTAATAAACAGTGCAAATATGAGCATTTTTATTGGGCATTGAATGTATTAATGTATGTACGTGTATTTATGCACACGTGAAATGAAAGCATTACCTTTCATTACTTATTGCAAAATTATACGAATAACCTTCATGTTTCGTTTTCATTGTAAATTTTTAGTTACCCCCTCAGTCCACGATTTCAAATACTTCAAATATGTCGACAATTTTTCAAGAGGAGCTAGAATAGAACCTGGTGAAAGCCCGGGCTATTGGTTTCTGCGAGGACCAGCATTCAAGTCTCTGGGGATGCCGACTTAGAATTGAATAGGTACAAATTGTAAAATGCTTTTAAAGCTTAGCCTCTGGGTTTTTAGATTTTATTTAAAAGTTGTGTAAAAGCCAAACAGGAGAAGAAACTTCTTCAATGTTGAAATTAAGCAATCCTCGATGAAAATTCTTATGGCTTTCTAGTCATATGTACTTATAGATATAATTTACGAAGAATTCTCTCAATTTTGTGTTTCAAACCAATTTTGACTAATTTGACTGGTAGAATTTAAACTGGCTTTGATAATCATAAACGACGCATCCAAACCAAACACGTGTACATTACTCACACTCTCAATTTCTAGTGCGAACCGTAAGAGACAAGCTGTATACAACAAACCATAATTATTATAAGTCGACTATTTCAAAACGAATGCAAGTGTTCTTATTTTAGATAAAATTCCGGTCTACCATTTTATTTTTTCTTTAGTTTTAATCCTGTAGTCATTAAATAAGTCAATGTTGAATACTTACTTTTATAAGCATAGGTAACTCTAATTTTTGAATAAGAATACCTACCCTGAACAACCGGAGATTGGAGACGATTTTTAATTAAAAAATCTTCAATGGCCAATAGCCTTTAAAGTTAGTGGACCTAACAAGGTTATAACTGACTGGCCAAAAAAATTAAGATACTTAGTTTAGCAGTAGGTGAACAGATAGAATTTAAAAAAAACTCTTCTGACTATGTGCGTGCTATCTTAAATATAAATATTTTAGATAGCATGCACACTGTTAATAATTCATAAAAATCGTTTAGTAATTTCCTATCAATCGAATCATAGTCGAGCGACATAAACGAACTGGTTGAGCTATAAGATTACCGGCACACGCTCCAGATAAATACCGGTTATAGATTTTGCGACGACGCACGCAACCGGTTGCGTAACCGCGTCTTATTGGTTGCCACCGGTTTGTGACACACGGACGATGAGATCGTAATATGGTATGTTATTGATTTTATCGTAACTTTTTCCTAAGTGTGAAAGTGGTTGTTTAAATATATATATATATCATTTTAAATTCAAAATAGTGATATAAGACGACATAATAAAATTAGCGACAACAATTCAACGTAAGACGAATATGACGTAAAATGCAACGGGCAACACTATTAGTTTGTACATATATAAATTATATGTAAAGCCAAAGTCTACATATTTTAAAAAATCAATCAAATTTTTCTGTTGTAGGGTACATATTAAAATATCTCTCTTTGAATTTTGATTTTTGATGCTCAAAAAAGCTAGATATTGTATTCCACTAATTTATTACATATATTATCTATATACATTATCTATATTATGTTTAATTATATATATTATCTTACTATCTATTGGGTTCATTGACGAAGACGGTTTCAATTGGAGGCCATTTGATTTGTTTTCAATCTTCCACATCTTTTTTCTTTCTTTTGTTTTCATCTTAGTAGAAGACAATCAGACCTAATTTTATGTTAACAAATTAAATTGTTCAAAGTCTGCATTGTTATCAATGCGTTCAAAGATTTAAATAGCTTTTTGCCATCAGTAAGTAGGTCTACCTTCATAATGTAAAATAATGAGTGTTGTGAGTAAACTTTGATGGGTTAAGAAAAAAGGCCTTTAACCTAGCATGATATTCAAGGATATATATATTGGTTTCAAAGCAAAGATCTAGTATAACCTGCCTTCATAATAAGTATATAGGTCTCGTCAAGGCTTCGCCATAATACAATCTGCGCGCATCCAGCCACGTTCTTTAGGTCGTTGACCTGCCCTTATTGCATCATCAATATTAGTAAGTAATAACAAAAATGAAAAGCGTATTTTCGAAAAGAAATTCCATGCTTTAATATAAAATAAGTTTTAAACATAGAATAAGTAAATCAAAAACAGTAAGCTTGTGAGAAAGTAGTTTCTTAAGATTGAAATACTGAGCCATTATTAAATAAGTAATTTGATAGTCATGCTCCTATTATATTACATATTCTAAAGACAGTAAAGTTATTTACGATTTTTGAAAATTGAAATATTTTATCGAAATAACTTCCTGCTGTATTATGAAATAATAAAAAAAATCAATAAAGGGATTACAATAGGTACATCCTTACTTACGTAGAATTTTGGTTAAAAGTACTTAATACATAAGATAAATATGGGACTGCTGGATGAGATCTCTTATAGAAATAAGCAATACCTTTGTACAATTCTCTGTTATTCTGTTTTGTGCTTTTAATTATCTATATATGTACATAAATTGTTTAAAAAAATTATATATTTGTTTTTTATTAAAGGCAATGTGCTCTTCAAAGATAAAGATTATGTCACCTCAGAGATTAGACCAAGAATCTTACCATAAGATTGTTTTAATACAAAAGAAATAAGCCAGAGTTAAAGACAAAATATCAAAGACCATACAGATAGTGATACCTCTTTAATGTGTAAAATGTATGGCGTATGTCATGTCCCATACATTTCCGTGTAGCGATAACGATAATAATTATCGAAAGTTATCTTGCCTAGAGGGACTCATATTATATATGAAAAATTTTAAAAACCAGATCTGACACTAAAAGAACAAAACCTTCATATGAATACTGCTCATTAACATGATCAGCAAAATTTTGAAATACTCAACGAAGTAATACAATTATTTTCTTATTAGATAGACTCGACCTCGCATACAGAATGACCTAACTAAGTTTATTTACGTAGAAAAAAGTGTCTCATCTCAAGATAATTTTGGGAATTGGTAACTCCACAAACAAGCTTATCTTCCCGAGAATCTCCGGAGTTCGTTATTAACTTTCGTGTTTAGTTCATCTGTTTTGTCTCCTGGGTATGTTGTTCGTATAAGCCGAAATCGGGAAAATTTGGTTGACCGCAAGTCCATACTACTTGACGCAATATCTTTTCATTTTAATTTCTTTTTAATATGGAAGATAAATTAATAAACAAAGCAATTTTCTCTACTGTCGATACCGGATAGAAGATAGAAAATACAAACATTAAAAAAAAAATCACAATTTTACATTGCCCGTCGTTATGACCGTGTGTATCTTGCGCAGTGGCACGTGCAGCGTGACGCGCCGATAAATCGATAACATTATCACTTTCGTTGTTGAATCAATCGATTCACTATTATAGTGTTGAGATTTGAAATTGATATTTATTTATAGAAGTTAGCTGTTCAATCTTAATAAGCTATGACAGAATGGAATATAATGAATTACCGCGTGATTTATCAGTGCATATTTTTATAAGATATAATATTTTTAAATCTTTTAATTATTCATGTGAATGACCGATTAAGAGGCGAGGTTGCTCTTTTATAACTTGATAACACTGTAAAGGTTACTTTAACGAATACTTAAAATAACATTCACACCTGTTTATCAAATCTACATAAAGAATCCTAAAAGTTTGTATATTGGAGAATATATGATATATATGGAGAATACTTATGTATTCGTGATATACGTAGTCTTTTCTTGATACAGATGCCAATCAAATTTTTTTCGAAACAATTGAAAGTCCCACAAATCACTCCCCGAAGTTCGTAAGCTTGAGCGTGTGCGACGACGGCGGAAGGTGGCGAAATTAAAAAAAAATATATTCGTGAATTTTTCTAATTCGTATTATGAAAACTGTGACAAAAATGAATCCACCAAGTTAACGACAATTTAAATCCGTGCAGTCGTTCTTGAGTAATAAATTTTGTCACTTATCCAAATTTAATTATTAAATTATTTTTATACCGAAATGAGAGTAGAACTTGATAAAGAGTAACCAAGTCTATGGTCCTTTTTGCTATCGTTGCGAATGATTTCTATAATTGGATAACATTATTGTTATTGTAAAATGAACTCAATGCTGTCAATAATAAACAGTCGACAACAATAGTCAGATGACAAGTAAAGTTAATATTGTAATAAAAACAAACATCCATTATGAAGACAATGAAAGTTGTTATCAAACTGGTCTATTAAAAAGTATTAAACAACAATAATGTGCAATCTTTGACCTTTGGAATACAAAGCGCTGTCCATTGCTTGTACTGAATGCAGTTGCTTAAACAAACACAAAATAAGATTGGAAATGGAAGTTGAAGTGGACTTATCTTGTATCCAAGTTGATAACGTAGAAAGACCGTTTGTTGACCCACTGATAAACCAAGCGACCTTATTTTGACCTTCGTGTACGTTGATAAGAGGTCTATCCCAGAATACTGTATTCAGAGACAATTTAATTTTCTTGGATACCAGGTGACCCTGTAAACTTTATATCACCTTAGACGATAGGTTCAATCCCAAGAGTACACAGACACTATATAGGTCTGCCACTAGTGCCATCTATTAAGGGTTTACCGAATTAGAGGTGGATGAAATCATAATTTAGAAAAGCATAACAGTTAGAAGATTTTCGAAACAAAATTTTATCAGAAATATACTTAATAAACAGACATCCATGATCGTGATCAAATATTAGTATTCATTAAACAAATATCTGCCCTTACCGAGATTCAAACCCGGGTATTCTAAGCAGACAGGGTCTAAAAGTAATGAAATATTTAAAAGCTGATAAGTTTCTTGCAGTGCCAGTTGAAGCAGTTATAGAATTTAATTTTTGACGATTTTAAAGAACTTAGCAATTGATTCCATTTAAAGAAAGAGAATTTAAATAAAAAGTATGTTGGATTTTGACTTTTTGAATTCCATATTTGTAATAAATGCTCTTACAGACATATGTTACTTAATAAACAATGTTAGGTTTAATGTGAGTAAACTGATAGTACAGACTAGTATATAACATATTATATTGAGATCATACAAAAAAAAACGAAGTATTATACCTAAACCTTACTTATTTATTTATTTAATAAATTATGTACACACAAAGATAATTAAAAAGGGACACAAAAGAATTGCAGAGAATTGTACAAAGGTACTGCTTATTACTTTTATTTGATTTAAAAACCCTAATTTTCTGAAATAAAAGTGATTAACATTAATTATAACTTGGAGGTAACAAATGAAGCAACTGATAGGCGACTTAATGCCAATCAATCTTCATCATCATATCGGTAGACAGACGCTTACTACTGAGCACAGAGACCTCTCAAACATGAACAAAGTATCACCAATCCTTGCTGCCCGCATCCAACAATTTTCCGCGACCATTACCAGATCGTCAGCCACAACGCTGCGCCGATCCTACCCGATTAATACAAATCACATGTAGTAAGCAAATTACCAAAAAATGATTACACCAATAAACCACAAACATCAAATCAAAACGAACCCGTGGCATTGGTTATCGCGTGTAAACTCATTTGGTCGAGTTCATTTCCAGTTTTGCTGAAACAATTCTGCGGTTTATGTATCTGTTAGAACTAAACGTTGTAAATTAAGCCGCTTCATTATTTTGAGTATAATTAGACTCATTAAGGCGATTATTTGGTAAATAACTAATTAATTCCAAATAATCGGCTTTATATGAACGCCTTAATGAGTATTCCCCAAAGAGAATGCATGGTAAACTTTAAGCCCAATTTGAAGCTGTATCGTGTTTAGGTTATTATCGTATCCCATCTAAAATTGTCCTCTCAAAGTAAGTAGTGGCGTTTAATTTCTCTTATTCTAGTCATGCAGATATTTCATTTGGAAAATATACCGTATCCATAAAAATACCATTAACTTTTCTTAAATAGTAGAAACGATCACCATAGTCAATTATTGGCTCCATGGTTGAGGTGCTTAAGAATCTTCTAGGACTGCTTCTAAGAAATTTGAATTTTTTTCCAAAAACAACATAGTATCAACTCTAAATAATTTTAAATTGAATAAGTTCATAAATCGAATAATTTTTTTCTTTTTTTGTTGAAGAAGTTTTTATGTTTGTTGATATTTTTTTATTTCACAACAGTCAAAGTTAGATTGTCCCCTTACCGGTTTTTTTTCTTTGTTGGAAAATCTCGAATAGCTTTATATAAAAAATATGACATACAAACACACTTGACATTAACATTACATGGTTGCGGTGCTTAAGAATCTTCTAGGATTGCTTCTAAGAAATTTGAAATAGATTAAATTAGTTATTCTAGTATTTGAGATATACTTTTTTCCTCTAGTGTTAAAATTTTGATTTACGACATTCATTGAGTCGAATAAGTTGTTTACACGATAATTTTATTAATTTAAGAACACAATGAAGCAGGAATTAAATATCAAATTGAAAATTGAAATAAAACTTTTATTAATAAACTTTTTTAACCACGTTCCGGGTCGAGAACTCAAATGTAATGTTTTCGTTATTTGAGGTTGAAGTTCGTAGTCACTCGATAGCTGATTCATGTCGTCTGTATCGTTTACTATGATACAATATTGACATATTAATCTAATTATTTCTTTTTTTGCCGTAAAAGTAATAGCGAGAAAGTCGATAAAATTAGGACATGTTTTTAATTTCATGTCATATTATATGGTTACCTTTTGAGAAACACAGTATATTGCTGTGAGTTTTTCTGATTTAAAAGAACACACGGACAAAGTGTCTTCCCCTTAAGCAGAGAAAATAATAAAGGCACTCACTTACTTATCATCATAATTAAATATGTAAAGTTAAATCCAAAAAAAATATAAGCCTTAGGGTTAGATTGTATTTATGAGGCACTATGCAACATAATTGTTATAAAATAAAAATAAAATTTCATATTGGAACGGAAGAGGGTCTGCAGTTGAATGTATCAAGTCTTATGTGTTAAGGGCACATCAACCACGTAAACAATTACCACTACTGGGTGTAAAACTTTATATATATAAAAAACTCTTGAAGAGTTTGCCCTAGTTTACACTGGTCCAATGAGACTTGGGCGAGAGGGACAGTATGATGCTACAATAATAGATTACCCCTAACTTCAAAAGCACGTAGTTACACGAAAGTAGACAAAAGAATCGACTATGGTACTTAAAGCTATATGATATTTCTTTCGCATTTTAAAGAGTAGTAACCTACGCCAGAAAGATGATGAAATAACTCAAACTATTTTGTTATTATCGATAATCATAAATTAAATGAAATCCCCTATATAACGTGGGGGTATCTGTATCTGTTCAAGAATTTAAGTCTTCGACATTAAACGCCTGTTGGAAAAATTTTAGTTCGTTACGTATAAAACGCGTTATACGGGAATACCCCTATAACGCGTTTGCCTATAATGCGGAACCAATCTGTCGCGTTATAGGGGGATTACTCTATTTTCAACGATATAATCGCATTTACTCAATTAACTTTGTTTCTGAAGCTGATTAATTAAACTATAACTCAATATCTCTTACATATTTCAATAGTAAGACAATAATGATGAAAGCTTAAGCGGCTTAAATAGCTAGTGGTGTGCAAACTATCGATATTGCAGAGACAAAATTTAAAAATATGAGCGACATTTGTACTATGGAATTTGAAGTCGGCTGACTGGAAATGAATAGCTAACGCCCAGAATACCGCAACTGAGGAAATATTTTGCAACCAGATCGGCAAAGGTCTTTGTACGTATGGCCTTCTCGTAGAGTGGAGAACTATTTCTGTTCTGCAGATGGCCGAGTTCTCTGTGAAGCTTTATCTGAAAGTCTTTCAAACAGAGATGTTGTGTACTAAATCTTTTTAACACACAAATATGATAAGAGAAAACTTCATAAGAATTATAATATTTTTTTTTATAAATCCTAGGCTTATATTTATTAATTTTACATGTAACTATACACAACAAGTACCTAAAAAATATTAGCTTACAATAAGCCTTAAAAGCCAGCTAAAAAGAAGAATTTTACCCATATGCAGATATAAGAGATATTATTTTATAGAAATAAATAAGTTTAAAAATGTACAATATTCTACCACAAAGTTTTATTGAATTGCCTCTGCATAAATTTAAGTCAACTATTAAAAGTTGTTTGATGAAAAAGGGGTATTACAAGGTGGAAGATTATTTTAAAGATAAAAATTTGTAGCCACTATAATTTGCTTCTCTGCACTTATTTATTATATTTTGCAATATTTAAAAATAGATTTTTGATTGCACTGTAAAACAAAACATGTATATGTTTATAATACTAATACATAATGACATATTGATTTGTAAATATCATTATAAATACTAAAGGCTGAGAGTTTCTTGCGCCGCTTCTTCTCTGCAGCTACTAATTCGTCGAAGCGGTAGTAGGGTTAATTTGGAATATGCATACTAGCGTTATTTTTAATTTTAAAATAAATATTATTTTAAAATTAAAACTAACAATTTATTTAGTACATATTTAAATACTATAACTGGGACAATTTGTAAATGCCCGGTTGATACCAAGTTAGAGTTATGACTATTGCCTTTAATTATATTTATATATATTTCTCATACATATTCCCTGTTGTGACGATTTAAAAGAACTTAGTAAATGAGTCTATTTAAATAAAGTTATTTTGACTTTGACTTTGACTTTGATTATAACTAACTATAGATAATTTGATTCAGATAACTGAAAACAGTTGGAGACAATGTCAACTGGACTTTTTAATTGAAGCTCTACGTTTTCTATACACTAATATTACGAAAAGCAACGAAATTTTTGGAGTTAGTATTTCAGTATTATTTCTAGTACGATACTAAACTGTACTGGTATATCAAGTGACCCCTTCAAACTTCTTGCTTGTCTGAGAGTTTAAGCACACAGCTCTCAGTATGTGGTCATTGTCTTAAACTACCTATTCATGACTTAGTCGTGTCTTGAGCTATCTCAATAGCTTATATATCTTCTAAAGGCCATGTATCGAATTACCATAGACAGGAGTGTATCGATCGGGAGACTACTGTCTAGTAAATACTGGAACCGCGAGTATATTCGTACCTATATGTAATACTTTCATTACTTTCGTCAAAATTTTAAAAAAAAGGGAAAAATAAGATCAATTTATATACACTATAAAAGTCGTTTTTGGAGAATTCTATTGTTTTCAAAAACAAGTTAGCATCAACTCCAAAAATAATTTTAAATTGGATAAATTCTTAAATCGAATTATTTTTTTCTTTTGTTGTTGAAGAAGTTTTTATGTTTGTTGATATTTTTTTTTCACAACAGTCAAAGTAAGATGGTCCCCTTGTCGGTTTTTTTTCTTAGTTGAAAATTCTCGAATAGCTTTATATAAAAATATGACATACATACATACATACGTGACATTAACATTTGCAGGTTGCCGTCGTTTTTCTACGATCCCATCAGCAGATCCTGATTTTAGAACAATTAGATCATTCAGGAGTATACTTTATTGAATAAAAAGAGTATTTTAAAAATCGGTTCATTATTGACAGAGAAATCATTGAATATACATACAGTAACCAAAGAAACTTCTCTTTAAAACGGATTTTTACCATTTAATTTTATTTTTCAAGTGAATTATGTTACTTCTACCAGTTATAGCTACCCGTGTTCATGACGCATGCGACTGCTCTTCGGAAACTTATATTCAGATACTTATATATGGTGAATATGCCGTTTATGAATTTAATATTTTTCTACCCTAAAGTAAGTAATGAGCTTCCGTTATGGACACTAGTTGTAGACAATGGATCGCCGGTGCTAAGATTCGGGTGAAATGAAAAGCGATAAATTTGTTTTTCTCGAAAATCTTCAAAAATCTATTTTCAATTTCTCTTCTCAGTAGCGAGCGAGAGATCTCAGCGTCGCAGTTTCAGTAACAACGTACTTCTGTCGAGCTATCTAGCCAAAACTATGGGCTATTTATTCCACATTGTAATTGGATAGGCTTGTAACCTTTATTATTTGTTTCGGTATAAGAAGTGATGTAATTTTTATCAGAATAAATCAAATAAAGTGATTTACATGGTCGCTATGAATTAATCTATACAAAACTTCGAAGACGATCTAAATTCTAAATTATGAAATACGTGCTACGAATGTTTGGAAGAAGTGAATATTTTTAATTACACTAATGAATAGAGGCTCACAATTACAGTTAATCAAGGCACAAAACTAGTTAATATTTGTGAGCTATTGTTTGTTCATTGTTTAATGAAAACAACTGAATTAAAGTGAATAAATTTAACAATCCGAAACTTTAACTTTCATAGTAATGAAACGTTACCATGATATATTTTGTTCTACTGAACCTTTTACAATTTTTTATTGTAAGTTTGCATTAATTTTTAGAAATAAACACTTAATGTTCTTCAAATAGGCTAATAATTTCAGTAATATTCCATTTATCCTCGACATTAAACAAAATATTTCTCAAAGAAGACAATACGTGTCAACAATAGCTTATCGTGGGTTTACTAACGCTTGGTTCTTAACATTAATTACATATATAACCGTCATTTCTCATGCTGAAAAATCCTGGAGTCAAGAATATCAACCAAAATATTTTAATCTTTACTGTTATCGAAATAAAAGTCACAAACAATACAGTACAAATTATATCCACGTTCTCTGTATACATCCTACGATTATCCAGAGAGTAAGGTCGTATAAGGTCTAGGTGACCTTTAGTTTTTTCATCGCTGACTTGGGACTCGTTAAAGAACTAACAGAATTCCTTTATTCGTACTGTTTTGTATTCAAATAAGTTGTTTTGTCATTTTAACGCATATTTTTCACAACTCTGGTTTTTATTAATTTCTTGGCTTAAAATCACTAGTTAAATGTCTAAGCATCGATGAACATTTTTGGAATTTTAGGCAACATAAGCATGCTGACGCAATGAGAGTTATAAGTGTAAGCAATAATGATTTTTACTTATAACACAAGCGCTTAGTGTTGCTTATTTTGGTGTTGTTAATAGGTATGAGTGTATACCTAGCTTGATATAAATGTTTCAGAAAGACGTCTAACAGACGCTTCACTACCATCTCTATCCATATTTTCATATCGTGTTTTCCAGTCCACTTATTTAAGTGAACAATACTTTACTTTCTGCAAATCTGAACTTTACAACATTGGATAACAATAGTTTGGAATCAAAGAGATCGCTTTTAGCTAACACAAAATATATTTCTTGTTTTCTGTATTAAAAAGTAAATAAATGCATTAAGATAAAAATGATATTATTCTATATTTATTGTCATGCTTTGTCACAATTAATCCATTAACGATTGACTCCTAATTATTCAAAAGTATGTATTTTTGTTTATTTACACCTTTTCTCTTTTGAAACAGCAAATCATCAAGTCAATAATTGTCTTCATAAGCAGAAATGGTGATACTGGCAAAATTCAGGACAAGTTCAATCGTAAAATTAGGTCTCTTCGCTCTACATATCTACGCGCCCAGCTGTTGGGTGTTCATAATATGCCCCATGCCCTGTACTATCATCTTAATACTAATAAATACTTCCTAATGAAAGCATGTCATTGATATGGAGAAGAATGAGTATAATCATTTCGTTTTTTCATTTTGTTTTAACCTCTAACGCAAAAAGAAGACTATTACTAGATTGACGTACCCTAAGTCTGTTTTTACACGGTCTTTTTGTACACGGTTTTGATATAACACGGTTTGAAAATTGAATATTATATAATTTCAAATCGTGCTAAATGGAATAAAATCGTGTAAAAAAATTAAAAATATTCAATTTTCAAACCGTGTTATATCAAAACCGTGTACAAAAAGACCGTGTAAAAACAGACTTAGGTGTATTTGAAACTTTTCTTTTCTTATGTTGAAACTTAATGGTCCTAAATCATTCTGAAAGTGGTTAATCAATCAAAAGAACTAGTGTTCTATATTCTCCAAGTTATTAATATTATTGTTCTCCTTCTTCGAGTTCTTCTCTTTTCTCTCAAATATATAATATATTGTTGATTGCTAGTTTCGCTATCACTCACAAATAATTTAATCAATTTGTATATTTTTATTGTGATTAAGTAAGGTATAAAAACAAAAATAATAGGGGGAATCGTAAAGAAAGCATAAAAACAATTCAAGTTGGTAATAGGTATAGGAATTGATATAATTGATACCATAATTTATATCATTTTCAATAGAAACGTCGATGTATCAGTCACCAAACTATCCGGATGTGAGACAAATAGAACAACGTCTTTTAATATTCTTAATCGACGTAAATTGATGACGAACACTTGCTGTGTCACCAATTTTGTACTGTGACGAACACTTTACAGATTAATATCGTAAATTGCAACTTCCGCCCTTTATGAGGCAATAATAAAATGTGGGACAGAAAGAAATCGAGAAGACAATATTAAAATTTTAATACAATTACAATAATACTTTACTAAGCTAAGTCTCGTGTGTTACAATATCCAACGGTGTTATAAAGATATTTTTTTTATTTTATTTTTAACTTTAAGGTAAATAAACATATGGATGATCTAAATACGAATATTCAGCAAACATCGAGACTAAAACTATTTGATTAAAAAAAATAAAAAAAAATACAAAAAAGTTCAGTCATTTAATAAGCGATCGAAAAGAAAATATCCCCACATTGTGACGTCTTATAGACATAACATAACGCTGTGTAGCCACAAATTAAACAGATATGAAAGCAACGGGAGTCAAACGCACTATTTTTAATATTTAGTCGGGCAAAAAGTCTTTTCGCATATAGTATGTATAAACTTGTAATAAAATATCTTTGGCTGTACTATATGTATCTGTCCATGAACTTTTCAGGTATTTCCTACTCAATTACTCAAAAACGTCTTTACGGATTTGGACGAAATTTGGCACACACACCGTGCATTAGCTGGATTGAAACTGGAATACTTATAATCACGCAGTTCCTCAAGACATTCCTCAAGACTCAAGGCTACGAGCGGAAGCTAGTGCTAGTAAATAATTAATCGTAATTTTGGAATTGGCAGTTGGATTTTTCTCTCGTATTACCAACGAATATCCGCCATTGTTCTCAGTGCTGGCCGGAATATTAAACTTTATTGGAATATTTCACACACAATACTTACAATTGAAATGTTGAACTTCACACTAGGATGAAGCATGTTTTACGCTGAACAGATTGGTGATATGTAATTTGGACTGTTATTTTACATACTTGATGTTGAAAAGAACAGCCCTTTTTATGTCGCGTATTTGTATATGTGTTTATATATGTTTTATATGTGTGCTCCATTCGAGTAAACGTATTAATAATAAACATGTGACCATACAAGATGTAATACATAATAATGTTAATGAAATTAGTTTATATTTTGTGAAATACGATTAACAGCTTTGTCTTTCTCCAATGGGCTATTTATTCTTAATTTTTTTCTGCAATAAGATTATATGAACTCAGCCTTAACTATAAATAAATAAACAGCCTGATCTCTATATCTGAATGTCCTAAATATAGATAAACACAGCATTAGCTGCCGGAACACTCCGCTCGTGCCCGAAACGATAAAGCTTTCTAAACGTTTTAGTTGTTATCAGTGGCGATATAAAATTGATGGGACAGAAGGTTGGCTTTCACTATTTCGTAAAACTTTTAAAAATATTGCAATGTTATATATTATTTATATCAATATTATATTTACTAAATTTCCTTACTGCTTAATAAAAAACGAACAAGAAGACATTTCAAAAACATGTTATATAAATTAGGAAAGCTATAGAAAGCTATTGAAATTATAAATAATATAATCACCTATGCTTTACATAATATTAATCATTGATTTTTTTCGCAATTTGAAAATGTACACTAAAATAGTTATAGAAATAAATTACCACAAACCACACAGTTAAGAATAAAATATAATATATAATATAATATAACAATATACATAAACAATATGTATATCATATTGTACATCAAACAATTCAAAAAGATAAGTACATATGGAACAGTTCTACCTCAGTTCCTCGAGAAAAATAACTGTCCGAAGATCTTTTTATTTGCTAGAGCCTATCTCCAGGACCCTGTGTTTCTGATCCTATATATTTTTTATTGCAACTCAAAGCTTAAAAGGTCACGCTGCTTCTTATCTTAATGGTCCAACCTGGCCTACCGTAAAAACGTTGTTAATATATTTTGTCATGCTTACAATAAAGTGGGGAACTTAGGTTTACACACGATGATTTAGAATAGATATGAAAATGTTCGCGAATTGTTTATCTAACTCAAAATACTTTAATATTGATTTTCATTTCGTTCTCGATAACTAATAACATAAATTGAAACAGCCCCAGAAAGTAACACCATACTATTCCTTACTTCTTTTAAGCATTTTCTACGTAAACAATTCTGATTAACATGTATACGATTAAAATGGGTTTTTTTTACTTTTAGAAATCATATAAATTTTTAATAGCTGAAAATTAATCTCCTGAATGCTTGAATCTAGTGGGCGAGTGCTATGGAATTACGAATTACGAAAATAAAGAAAATTTTCTATGGTGAGCTCCGAATGTGTCTATCAAAATTCATCATCAGTTCCTCCATGCTTCCGAAGGCATGGCAAGCTGTTAGTTCCAGTTGCAGGAATCAGCCCCCAAGGTAAGTGTTATAGCCCAAAGTCATCTTTACGCCAGGCTAAGTGGTTGCCAATTCTAGATACGGGCTACGCGGCTAACTAATCGAATCTCAGCCTAGCCAAATAATTGGAGGAATAATTGTTTTCAGATAATTGTTAGTTAAAAAAATATGTAAATGTTTTATATATTAATACAAAAATTTGTCAAATTATATAAAGATAGGTTATTTAGTATCTATAATATAAGCTTTTAATAATACTCCCATTTGAGCTTGATAAATAATAATAATCTCATCTCTCAATAATATTCTTCATCAAGGTCTTTCAAAAAAAGTTCCTCCTAATCCGTGTAAGGGGAAGCAAAGTCCTAAAGGTGATTGTAGAGCGATTGTTTATCACACTGTAGTATAACTACGTATAACTTATAGCTGTTTCTTTTTACTCATTTACTTTGATTTAATTTAAGTAATCTTTATCTCTTTAATATTAATTATATCCATTCTTTTGTTTTACTCATTCATGGTCATTAATATAGCTATATATAGCTAGCAATTAAGAAATTTATTACATATACCTTCTAGTATTTCAGTACTGTAAAAATTAAAAATTTACAGGAATATCATGTAAATTTTTATTTTTAATTAATAAATTAATCCCGTTAATAACTATCTTTATATTATAGTAACTATTTATGTATGTATAGAAAATTATAGGTTTATTACAGAATATCACATTGAAATAACTAACTCATTACTTTAATTATGTATAATCATATTATGAACCAGTTAGCTGTCTGAAAATAAATACGTATTTTTAATTAATTCGTAATTCCGATATTTCGGCACAGTTGCAAGCCCCAATCATGTAATCCCTCCGTGAGTTAATACTAGGCTTAACTAGTATTTAAAAGTATTTTTTCTATATCCTCCGATACGAAATCAACCTAATGGCTTCGCGATAACGCGCCTTTAAAAATACTCTTTTGTAGGTACTCAAACGAAAATTATCTGGATGCAAGCCAAACTTTTATACGATATTATTTAGTCTTCCTTGTACTTACAAGAAGTTAATAGGTCTTTGTGTAAATGATTATGAACCTTGGCTTGTAGGTGACGTTGGTTTTAAAAAAGGCTAGGAATACTGTGTGCAGATTAATCGTTGAGTTGTTATTAATTAGTCAAGTAGGTACGCAAAAACTAGACACAATATATTTAAAATGGATAAAGCCGCTAATTGAGAAAAACATTGTATAACAAATATATATGTTTTAATATAATAATAAATATTTATAAACCTTGATGAAACAAACAAAATACAAAAATAGTTATAACATAATAATTTTTGAACTTAGTTCGTCTACTTCAAATATTATAAATGATATTATTAATATTTAACAATTATCACGTACAAAAAGAGAGTCAAATTTTCTACGACAGTGGTGTTGAGGAACCAATTTCCCTCGCTATATCCGAGCCCCTTTTTACTGGCGACTCCTTAATAGACCAGACCCTTCTATGAGCCGGCTTGCATCAACATTAGACCACTTTTTCTCTTCAGCCATTTCTGCTTCAGCAACTTAGTGACGTCACAGCGTCTAAGCAGTCACCCCGCACATTTAAGTGAACTGCTCCTCGAATTACCACAACGGCTAAAAACACCATAGAGCGCGTTGGGCCACAGTGCAGTAGAGTTAGATCAGCTCTTCTACAATCAACTGATAAACTGCGTAGAAACGGACTCCCGGAAGATGGGCGAACTCGGCCGTATATATATTACGCCTAGTGGAAAACTTTGCTTGCGCGATTAAGGAATAATTATATTTTTAAATAATGTATGCAATAAAAAAACAATACTTATCGTAAAAAAATTAATACAGTTACATAGATTAATTAAGCATCTTTGAATTGAGCCAAAGTTTTTCATAAAAAATATTGGAATAATAGACGAAATTTTATCTTATCCAAAGATGCGTCGCAGCCGTTCATACAAGGGAAAACGCTTTGTCAACACTAGCGCCATCTCTGGCTTGAGCGTTGAATTAATCTTGACGCGCAATTTTTATGTCAAAGTAAACGTGTTTTGATAAGGAATGTGTACGAGTATTATTTTAATTATTATTTTAAATATTATCAATATAATAGTATTTGAAAAATAAAATAATTTGTATATAATATAATTATTACATTTTAAATTCGTTATTATTAAATAGATTTTTTGATATATTTATTAATACATATTTAATGTTTTATTACTTGTATTATTAATTAAAAAATATGATCATAATTCCTAATATTTATTCATAAACAGTGTCTTACAGACAAAAACTTATCAGAAACAGTAACTAAACTTTTTATTAAACCTTTGTTGTTTTAAATTAAATTCATTAGCGTGTTTTTAAATGAATTACCACTGTCTTGTCGCTGAAAACAGCATTCTTCGCTCTCTTTCATTCTATATGTGCAATGAACAGGTGCTAATAAAATGTAAAGCATGTAACCTGCTAATAACTTGTAAATAAATTAAAGTAAATGCACTCAACAATTGACTTCGAATTCTTAAAGGTCGTAACTAGAGTTGGCAGTTCTATTATTTACGATCTTATTTCTATACTAATGAGAGAAAAAGATGCAAGATATTTACAACCGGAATCGAGCCTAAGTAAACATATTTTAACATGCCTTAATTAGCATAATAATTATTCCAATATAGTACACCGTTACAACAGATATTATTAAGCCAGTAATGTTTTTACGGTATTTTAAATAACTAAGTGGCCTCAGACAATATAATATTTTTATGTATGACGTGAAATGTTAATATAAGGTTCTAGAAAGAGTAACGTGCTGTATTGAAAAGGTTACAGTATTTAGTTTGTTTGTTTCATAGGAATTACAGATTTTTTTTTAATTAATTCCCTTTTAGCCTGAGTATTTTACTATATGATATAATAGTATAACTCAATGCGCAAAGAAATTGGGTTATGTGTTGAGTTCTGATTCTGTTCTTTGTCCTACTTTAAAAACTTACACATTCACAAAACTGAACATAAACATGAGGAAAATGTGAGATCCTTTTACAGAGGTTCAATTAGTAGTAAAATAATGGATTTTTCATCGGTTTATAGGTTAATACGTACATGTATATTAAAGATATAATTCCGTTTGATCTCCCGCTACATTACTCAATATGATTGTATGTCTCTGTGAAAGGATATACTTTGTTTAATATAGTGATAACATTAACTTTATCAGTCGCTAGTTCTTCTATCATATTGTTTGCGTTAACGATAATCTTATCTGTTGTTGTATTGTATTTGTGTGCATTGGTATTATTTTAAGAGTAGGTTTTTTCAGTTGTTTTTCCTAAGCCAATGAAATATTGATTGTATTTTGTTCTTGAGGTACTTTCACACTGCCTACATTTATATAAAGGCCCTTACATTGGCAACGATCAGACAAATATAACTTTAAATAAATTGTATAAAATTATAACATAAGAATATTAATGCTCTGAAACAGATTATTCCAAATTCAAATCTAGCTTAATTAAAACATTTAAAAATACGTACACATTCAATGCCACAATGGAACAGAAAGAACTTTGAGAAGAAAAAAAAAGTTTCCCACATTAGGCGGACGTCTGGTTTACTTAGCTAGACATCCCAGGTTCGAATCCCAGTAGGGCCAGATATTTTTATACTGCGTACGAATATTTGTTGACAAGTCATGGGTATCTGTATGTTTCTGATATTAACATATTACTATCTTTATTTTTATTATATCTAGTATACATAATACAAACTCTTAATTTTGTTTAGTTTCGCCTAGATAGTAGGTGTAAGTGTGAGAAATATTATTAGTATGATTTAAGATTGCTTCTCTCGCACACTCCTAAAGATTAATGTATCAATTTGGCTGTATAGAGTGTAAGGTTTTCAAATAAATACATAAAAACCAAAAATAATAAATAAAACTAGGGAAAATATGAATTGTTAGCAATGACTACGATGAAAAGCAACTGCAAAACACAGAATATGTGATATTCAAAGAACCAACCAGGTAACAACCTCATCAAATTCTTTATATAGATAACATAGTACCGTATAGTATAACCATACCCTTAAATCAGTTTAAATACTCATGACGACAGATTAACATCAGGAGAAACTATAAGAACGCCTTGTTTTTATAATTTTCTAGATTTTATTAACCTCACAACACCATGTCATTCTCTTCTCATTTTTTGTCTTTGTCTTTAAGCAATCCAGTTTAGCTAATTCGCTATCTTAGATTATTATTAAACAGCGATTTAAAAAAAAATTATTTCATTATTGCAATACGCCAATTTCGACTCTTAATGAGATCGCTCTACAAATACTTTAGAAAGAACAACTGAGTATCAACCCTGATAGTTTAACTATAGTAAATAAAATTTTAATAAATAAACCAACAATAAACATGGCGGCAATTAAAATACTAATAAACTACAAGTAGTTGTTCCATTAACTGCAGACTGCAAAGCCAGAACTCCAGAATATCCTCTAACAAAAAGGCTTCAACGAAACGCAATACGGCCTACGAATGAAGCACGGCAATTGAAAGAAGACAATCGTTGGC
Source organism: Acentria ephemerella (assembly GCA_943193645.1). Lineage (NCBI taxonomy): Eukaryota > Metazoa > Arthropoda > Insecta > Lepidoptera > Crambidae > Acentria > Acentria ephemerella. Next base: position 2,666,433 of record OW971894.1, read on the forward strand.
GGGAAATGAGCGGATGGCGAAGAGAACTAAAAAAAAACGCGCACCACAGATGAGAAAAAAAGCGGTAAAAAGTTAGTGGTGACCATAGAGTAAAAATGATGTATTTTACTTTTTTTAAAGATCAATTGGACTATCGTAGATACAAATAATATCAATCTGTGTTAATAAATTAAATATACAAACGGTTATATAATAAGAGATTATGTATTTATTCTGTATGTATTGATTATGTATAAGATTATGTACATTTGTACATAATCTTTAATCTCATCATCATAAATTAAAGTTCACTTTGTATTTCTCTTTTTTAATTGTACAAAAATCTGATGTACAAATATAAATATATTCTATTCTATAATATTGGAATTCATGTTTTAATAAGCTTATATATTATACAGGTATCCCTAATAATATACGCCTACGGTGTGACTGTCAAACTGAGATAACCATTCATACGCAGACAAAGAAATATGGTAACTCATACTTTGTCGCACAATCAAGAAATGGAATTCTTTTCGAGCATGTGTTTTCCCTCCATCCTACAATCCTGGTTCCTTTAAAAGAGGCGTGAAGAAGCATCCTGCAGGTTGGCAAGATTAAGTTAGCTAGTGCAGTGCATAGTTTCACTTGCACTAGCCAAATTTTTATTAGGACTCCACTTCTGCTTACCTCTTTGGTGGAATGGAATAATTTGTTCGATCTTTCTATAAAAAAAAAGCTATGTCGGTATCTCAAAACTAAATTCATTTAAAACATAATCATACATCTTCATCTAATTTACGAATTACTATAATATTATAATCATCCATAATGTAAGTTCGTTATGTCCAATCTCAGTTGGAAGCAGTTATAAAATTAAATCCTAACTCTTTACTTCGCTACAAAAAAGTGCAAGGGGTGAAAGGAGTTAGCGAATATAATTAATTTTCTAGAAACTTTTCCTATAAGAAGAAAGCTCCGGTATTCGTAATGTTCAGTTGTTACAGTTTTGTTGTTTACTTTGCGAAATATCAGCCATAATTAGAGTTTTAACTCCGATGAAAGTACCTGAAAAGAAAAAAGAAATAATTAAACCAAGTTCTTATTACTACGAATAGGGATCTTCTTTTTACAAAAATAAGTAGAAAGAGGTTATGATTAAGTTTAAAATAGCTTTATATGACGCAATAGACAAGAACATTTTTAATAAAATAATTCGGGTAAAGTTTAGAGTAAATTTAGTTAAATCAAGCGAATAAAGTTTTCGACAGCTAACAACGCCGCTTTATACAATACTCAATACTTAGCAAATACACAAGGATAAAATACAGCAGTAGCGATTTAAAATTAAGTATATTTTCGTTTAAAAACTCCTGCGAGAAACTACAGTTTCATGCTCAACTTGAATTTTTAAAAGTGCTGAAAAAGCCAATGTGGAAAATCTGTTGGTGGAACGGAACGTTACAACGGCGAAACGTATTACACGAGACAAAACGAGCTAAAAAATGGTTCGAGAAGTAAGGTAAGAATTTAAACCGAATATCCCATTAAAAGGTGAATTGGTAACTTTAAAGGACACAACAATACACTGTAATCTTGTCTAGACATCATCAATAATCCAAAGATTACCTAGATTTTTATATATACGAAATTTACATAAACCTACAATAAACAAAGTATGCTAGACTGAATCAAAGATAAAGTCTAAATATTTTATTAAACTTTTGTATACATATAAACACTTATTGAACGTCAATCTAAGCTATCAGTTTGTAAATATACCTTGTGCTAAGAAGAATATGCAAGAAACTCGGCAAGATTTATCCCTCCTTTTACAAGTCAATGAGAATTGTTTGAAAAATATTGAAATCGAATTCAATAATAAAACATTGCCAGTAAAATCAGATGAAATTGTGGGTTTTTAACATTTCTAATCACTGAAATGTAATACACACAATAATATATATTAAATAAAAATGTTTATGGTACTCAATATTTCTTTTTATTTATTTTTTTATATAAAGCACAGCAAATGACTCGACACCACCTGATGATAAGCAGTAGAGGAGTCCATATAGTGAAGATAGCAAGCGAAGCATGTGACATACTGCCCTAGCCACCCTCACCTTGCCGTCCAAAAAAGTGCTTTTTCACGCCTCTTTTAAAAGAACCCATGTTATAAGAAGGAGGTTAAATTACTAATTATTAAGTTTAATTTACAAAAAAATTAACTGTCGAACTTTGCGTTTGCAGTACGTAAGACCCCTTAATAAAATATGGTACCTGAGGGGTGGAAGCGTTCGATGACAAAGCTCGTTTTGAACAAAGCTTTTTTAGTAAAGGAACGGTTGTGTGGTACCTGTAGGTAACCTGTAGGTAACTGTAGCACATATTTGCAAATATTACTCTTCGTTTTTTCAAGCCATTACCCTATAGGTCATGGAAACTGAAGGCGTACCTTGAAAGAAACATGAAAAACGCAAAAGGAACATCGGATTTTACCAGCTTGTAATGTGAATTTCTATAAAAACCGTTGAATACCTCTTGTTCTGGCAATAGTATTAGAAAGAAAGATGCTTAGTTATAACTTTATACTATAAACTGTCAAAATAACTCACAACAACAATTTTTACGAGACGCCTTCTTTTTTTACGAGATAGAATCCGTTTAGGTGTATGTTGGACTTGTCCAGTGTCACACATTCCCAAATCACTGATGAGCGGCACTAGAAATATCCAATAAAACACAAAGGTAACTCTGTTACCTTTTAGAGGGATAACCTGGGTTCTGCTGAAGCAATTCACCAGATTTCATTCCCAGGCAGTCCAAACGAACAGCCCGGCTTGATAGTAAAGGAGATTCTCTTCTGATTTTCATGGGAAATCCCAGAAGTTGCGGCCTATGCAACACTAAAAATAGGGTCTATATATTCATTGTGTAACACTAAAACAACCATTAACATTAATAAATTTAATATTTTATATTTTTCTACCTTAAAGTAAGTAATGAGCTTCCGTTATGGACACTAGTTGTAGACAATGGATCGCCGGTGCGAAGATTCGGGCGAAATGAAAAGCGATAAATTTGTTTTCCTCGAAAATCTTTAAAAATCTATTTTCAATTTCTCTTCTCAGTAGATCGAGAGATCTCAGCGTCGCAGTTTCAGTAACAACGTACTTCTGTCGAGCTATCTAGCTAAAACTATGGGCTATTTATTCCACATTGTAATTGCATAGGCTTGTAACCTTTATTATTTGTTTCGGTATAAGAAGTGATGTAATTTTTATCAGAATAAATCAAATAAAGTGATTTACATGGTCGCTATGAATTAATTAATACAAAACTTCGAAGACGATCTAAATTCTCAATTATGAAATACGTGCTACGAATGTTTGGAAGAAGTGAATATTTTTAATTACACTAATGAATAGAGGCTCACAATTACAGTTAATCAAGGCACAAAACTAGTTAATATTTGTGAGCTATTGTTTGTTCATTGTTTAATGAAAACAACTGAATTAAAGTGAATAAATTTAACAATCCGAAACTTTAACTTTCATAGTAATGAAACGTTACCATGATATATTTTGTTCTACTGAACCTTATATAAAATAGATTAATTTACGGTGTAAAGTTACAATTTTTTATTGTAAGTTTGCATTAATTTTTAGAAATAAACACTTAATGTTATTCAAATAGGCTAATAATTTCAGTAATATTCCATTTATCCTCGACATTAAACAAAATATTTCTCAAAAAAGACAATACATGTCAATAATAACTTGTCTACGTATCGTGGGTTTACTAACGCTTGGTTGTTAATATTAATTACGTATATAACAGTCATTTCTCATGCTGAAAAATCCTGGAGTCAAGAATATCAACCAAAATATTTTAATCTTTACTGTTATCGAAATAAAAGTCACAAACAATACAGTACAAATTATATCCACGTTCTCTGTATACATCCTACGATTATCCAGAGAGTAAGGTCGTATAAGGTCTAGGTGACCTTTAGTTTTTTCATCGCTGACTTGGGACTCGTTAAAGAACTAACAGAATTCCTTTATTCGTACTGTTTTGTATTCAAATAAGTTGTTTTGTCATTTTAACGCATATTTTTCACAACTCTGGTTTTTATTAATTTCTTGGCTTAAAATCACTAGTTAAATGTCTAAGCATCGATGAACATTTTTGGAATTTTAGGCAACATAAGCATGCTGACGCAATGAGAGTTATAAGTGTAAGCAATAATGATTTTTACTTATAACACAAGCGCTTAGTGTTGCTTATTTTGGTGTTGTTAATAGGTATGAGTGTATACCTAGCTTGATATAAATGTTTCAGAAAGACGTCTAACAGACGCTTCACTACCATCTCTATCCATATTTTCATATCGTGTTTTCCAGTCCACTTATTTAAGTGAACAATACTTTACTTTCTGCAAATCTGAACTTTACAACATTGGATAACAATAGTTTGGAATCAAAGAGATCGCTTTTAGCTAACACAAAATATATTTCTTGTTTTCTGTATTAAAAAGTAAATAAATGCATTAAGATAAAAATGATATTATTCTATATTTATTGTCATGCTTTGTCACAATTAATCCATTAACGATTGACTCCTAATTATTCAAAAGTATGTATTTTTGTTTATTTACACCTTTTCTCTTTTGAAACAGCAAATCATCAAGTCAATAATTGTCTTCATAAGCAGAAATGGTGATACTGGCAAAATTCAGGACAAGTTCAATCGTAAAATTAGGTCTCTTCGCTCTACATATCTACGCGCCCAGCTGTTGGGTGTTCATAATATGCCCCATGCCCTGTACTATCATCTTAATACTAATAAATACTTCCTAATGAAAGCATGTCATTGATATGGAGAAGAATGAGTATAATCATTTCGTTTTTTCATTTTGTTTTAACCTCTAACGCAAAAAGAAGACTATTACTAGATTGACGTACCCTAAGTCTGTTTTTACACGGTCTTTTTGTACACGGTTTTGATATAACACGGTTTGAAAATTGAATATTATATAATTTCAAATCGTGCTAAATGGAATAAAATCGTGTAAAAAAATTAAAAATATTCAATTTTCAAACCGTGTTATATCAAAACCGTGTACAAAAAGACCGTGTAAAAACAGACTTAGGTGTATTTGAAACTTTTCTTTTCTCATGTTGAAACTTAATGGTGCTAATTCATTCTGAAAGTGGTTAATCAATCAAAAGAACTAGTGTTCTATATTCTCCAAGTTATTAATATTGTTGTTCTCCTTCTTCGAGTTCTTCTCTTTTCTCTCAAATATATAATATATTGTTGATTGCTAGTTTCGCTACCACTCACAAATAATTTAATCAATTTGAATATTTTTTATTGTGATTAAGTAAGATATAAAAACAAAAATAATAGGGGGAATCGTAAAGAAAGCATAAAAACAATTCAAGTTGGTAATAGGTATGGGAAATGATATAATTGATACCATAATTTATATCATTTTCAATAGAAACGTCGATGTATCAGTCACCAAACTATCCGGATGTGAGACAAATAGAACAACGTCTTTTAATATTCTTAATCGACGTAAATTGATGACGAACACTTGCTGTGTCACCAATTTTGTACTGTGACCAACACTTTACAGATTAATATCGTAAATTGCAACTTCCGCCCTTTATGAGGCAATAATAAAATGTGGGACAGAAAGAAATCGAGAAGACAATATTATAATTTTAATACAATTACAATAATACTTTACTAAGCTAAGTCTCGTGTGTTACAATATCCAACGGTGTTATAAAGATATTTTTTTTTTTTTTAACTTTAAGGTAAATAAACATATGGATGATCTAAATACGAATATTCAGCAAACATCGAGACTAAAACTGATTTGTTTAAAAAAAATAAAAAAAAAATACAAAAAAGATCAGTCATTTAATAGGCGATCGATAAGAAAATGTCACCACATTGTGACGTCTTATAGACATAACATAACGCTGTGTAGCCACAAATTAAACAGATATGAGAGCAACGGGAGTCAAATGCACTATTTTTAATATTAGGTCTGGCAAAAAGTCTTTTCGCATATAGTATGTATAAGCTTGTAAAAAAATATCTTTGGCTGTACTATATGTATCTGTCTATGAACTTTTCAGGTATTTCCTACTCAATCACTCAAAAACGTCTTTACGGATTTAGACGAAATTTGGCACACACACCGTGCATTAGCTGGATTGAAACTGGAATACTTATAATCACGCAGTTCCTCAAGACATTCCTCAAGACTCAAGGCTACGAGCGGAAGCTAGTGCTAGTAAATAATTAATCGTAATTTTGGAATTGGCAGTTGGATTTTTCTCTCGTATTACCAACGAATATCCGCCATTGTTCTCAGTGCTGGCCGGAATATTAAACTTTATTCGAATATTTCACACACAATACTTACAATTGAAATGTTGAACTTCACACTAGGATGAAGCATGTTTTACGCTGAACAGATTGGTGATATGTAATTTGGACTGTTATTTTACATACTTGATGTTGAAAAGAACAGCCCTTTTTATGTCGCGTGTTTGTATATGTGTTTATATATGTTTTATATGTGTGCTCCATTCGAGTAAACGTATTAATAATAAACATGTGACCATACAAGATGTAATACATAATAATGTTAATGAAATTAGTTTATATTTTGTGAAATACGATTAACAGCTTTGTCTTTCTCCAATGGGCTATTTATTCTTAATTTTTTTCTGCAATAAGATTATATGAACTCAGCCTTAACTATAAATAAATAAACAGCCTGATCTCTATATCTGAATGTCCTAAATATAGATAAACACAGCATTAGCTGCCGGAACACTCCGCTCGTGCCCGAAACGATAAAGCTTTCTAAACGTTTTAGTTGTTATCAGTGGCGATATAAAATTGATGGGACAGAAGGTTGGCTTTCACTATTTCGTAAAACTTTTAAAAATATTGCAATGTTATATATTATTTATATCAATATTATATTTACTAAATTTCCTTACTGCTTAATAAAAAACGAACAAGAAGACATTTCAAAAACATGTTATATAAATTAGGAAAGCTATAGAAAGCTATTGAAATTATAAATAATATAATCACCTATGCTTTACATAATATTAATCATTGATTTTTTTCGCAATTTGAAAATGTACACTAAAATAGTTATAGAAATAAATTACCACAAACCACACAGTTAAGAATAAAATATAATATATAATATAATATAACAATATACATAAACAATATGTATATCATATTGTACATCAAACAATTCAAAAAGATAAGTATATATGGAACAGTTCTACCTCAGTTCCTCGAGAAAAATAACTGTCCGATGATCTTTATTTGCTTGAGCTTATCTCCAGGACCCTGTGTTTCTGATCCTATATATTTTTTATTGCAACTCAAAGCTTAAAAGGTCACGCTGCTTCTTATCTTAATGGTCCAACCTGGCCTACCGTAAAAACGTTGTTAATATATTTTGTCATGCTTACAATAAAGTGGGGAACTGAGGTTTACACACGATGATTTAGTATAGATATGAAAATGTATGCGAATTGTTTATCTAACTCTGGATAACTAATAACATAAATTGAAACAGCCCCAGAAAGTAACACCATACTATTCCTTACTTCTTTTAAACATTTTCTACGTAAACAATTCTGATTAACATGCGTACGATTTTAAAATTTTTTTTACTTTTAGAAATCATATAAATTTTTAATAGCTGAAAATTAATCTCCTGAATGCTTGAATCTAGTGGGCGAGTGCTATGGAATTACGAATTACGAAAATAAAGAAAATTTTCTATGGTGAGCTCCGAATGTGTCTATCAAAATTCATCATCAGTTCCTCCATGCTTCCGAAGGCATGGCAAGCTGTTAGTTCCAGTTGCAGGAATCAGCCCCCAAGGTTAGTGTTATAGCCCAAAGTCATCTTTACGCCAGGCCAAGTGGTTGGCAATTCTAGATACAGGCTACGCGGCTAACTAATCGAATCCCAGTCTAGCCAAATAATTGGAGGAATAATTGTTTTCAGATTATGGTTAGTCAAAAAAATATGTAAATGTTTTATATATTAATACAAAAATTTGTCAAATTATATAAAGATCGGTTAATTATTATCTATAACATAAGCTTTTAAAAATACTCCCATTTGAGCTTGATAAGTAATAATAATCATCATCTCTCAATAATATTCTTCATCAAGGTCTTTCAAAAAAAGTTCCTCCTAATCCGTGTAAGGGGAAGCAAAGTCCTAAAGGTGATTGTAGAGCGATTGTTTATCACACTGTAGTATAACTACGTATAACTTATAGCTGTTTCTTTTTACTCATTTACTTTGATTTAATTTAAGTAATCTTTATCTCTTTAATATTAATTATATCCATTCTTTTGTTTTACTCATTCATGGTCATTAATATAGCTATATATAGCTAGCTATTAAAGAAATTTATTACATATACCTTCTAGTATTTCAGTACTGTAAAAATTAAAAATTTACAGGAATATCATGTAAATTTTTATTTTTAATTAATAAATTAATCCCGTTAATAACTATCTTTATATTATAGTAACTATTTATGTATGTATAGAAAATTATAGGTTTATTTCAGAATATCACATTGAAAGAACTAACTCAGTACTTTAATTATGTATAATCATATTATGAACCAGTTAGCTGTCTGAAAATAAATACGTATTTTTAATTAATTCGTAATTCCGATATTTCGGCACAGTTGCAAGCCCCAATCATGTAATTCCTCCGTGAGTTAATACTAGGCTTAACTAGTATTTAAAAGTATTTTTTCTATATCCTCCGATACAAAATCAACCTAATGGCTTCGCGATAACGCGCCTTTAAAAATACTCTTTCGTAGGTACTCAAACGAAAATTATCTGGATGCAAGCCAAACTTTTATACGATATTATTTAGTCTTCCCTGTACTTACAAGAAGTTAATTGGTCTTTGTGTAAATGATTATGAACCTTGGCTTGTAGGTGACCTTGGTTTTAAAAAAGGCTAGGAATACTGTGTGCAGATAAATCGTTGAGGTGTTATTAATTAGTCAAGTAGGTACGCAAAAACTAGACACAGACACATATTTAAAATGGATAAAGCCGCTAATTGAGAAAAACATTGTATAACAAATATATATGTTTTAATATAATAATAAATATTTATAAACCTTGATGAAAATTGAAAAAATGTAATATCATTTGTTTATAAAAATATTATAAGTTGTGAAGCTTTATAACTTAACAAAACAAACAAAATACAAAAATAGTTTTACGACTTATATAATTACTTTAATACGTAAGCTTTATATTATTTCCTAAGTATTTATTTCCGGGGACCACAATGTGTGTCCAGAGATGTACAAACTAGTTGCTAATGATATAAAATATCTTTATATAAAACTAGTATAAAACAGACAACGATATTCGTTCTCGTTTGCTGTTTTTATTTACTCAACAAGAGATACAATAATTGAAATCAAATTGATATTATATTTAACTTTTCAATTCGAAAATAACCAGGCATTTGTGTTAATTATACAGTAGAAAGATATTATAACATAATAATTTTCGAACTTAGTTCGTCTACTTCAAATATTATAAATGATATTATTAATATTTAATAATTATCACGTACAAAAAGAGAGTCAAATTTTCTACGACAGTGGTGTTGAGGAACCAATTTCCCTCGCTATATCCGAGCCCCTTTTTACTGGCGACTCCTTAATAGACCAGACCCTTCTATGAGCCGGCTTGCATCAACATTAGACCACTTTTTCTCTTCAGCCATTTCTGCTTCAGCAACTTAGTGACGTCACAGCGTCTAAGCAGTCACCCCGCACATTTAAGTGAACTGCTCCTCGAATTACCACAACGGCTAAAAACACCATAGAGCGCGTTGGGCCACAGTGCAGTAGAGTTAGATCAGCTCTTCTACAATCAACTGATAAACTGCGTAGAAACGGACTCCCGGAAGATGGGCGAACTCGGCCGTATATATATTACGCCCAGTGGAAAACTTTGCTTGCGCGATTAAGGAATAATTATATTTTTAAATAATGTATGCAATAAAAAAACAATACTTATCGTAAAAAAATTAATACAGTTACATAGATTAATTAAGCATCTTTGAATTAAGCCAAAGTTTTGCATAAAAAATATTGCAATAATAGACGAAATTTTATCTTATCCAAAGATGCGTCGCAGCCGTTCATACAAGGGAAAACGCTTTGTCAATACTAGCGCCATCTCTGGCTTGAGCGTTGAATTAATCTTGACGCGCAATTTTTATGTCAAAGTAAACGTGTTTTGATAAGGAATGTGTACGAGTATTATTTTTATTAATTATCCTAGCTATATACGTGTCAACAAAATATTATCAATATAATGGTATTTGAAAATAAAATAATTACTACATTTTAAATTCGTTATTAATAAATAGTTTTTTTGATATATTGCTTAATATATATATTTAATGTTTTATTACTTGTATTATTAATTAAAAAATATTATCATAATTCCTAATATTTATTCATAAACAGTGTCTTACAGACAAAAAATTATCAGAAACAGTAACCAAACTTTTTATTAAACCTTTGTTGTTTTAAATTAAATTCATTAGCGTGTTTTTAAATGAATTACCAGTCTTGTTGCCGAAAACAGCATTCTTCGCTCTCTATCATTATAAATGTGCAATGAATAGGTGCTAATAAAATGTAAAGCATGTAACCTGTTAATAACTTGTAAATAAATTAAAGTAAATGCACTCAACAATTGACTTCGAATTCTTAAAGGTCGTAACTAGAGTTGGCAGTTCTATTATTTACGATCTTATTTCTATACTAATGAGAGAAAAAGATGCAAGATATTTACAACCGGAATCGAGCCTAAGTAAACATATTTTATCATGCCTTAATTAGCATAATAATTATTCCAATATAGTACACCGTTACAACAGTTATTATTAAGCCAGTAATGTTTTCACGGTATTTTAAATAACTAAGTAGCCTCAGACAATATAATATTTTTATGTATGACGTGAAATGTTAATATAAGGTTCTAGAAAGAGTAACGTGCTGTATTGAAAAGGTTACAGTATTTAGTTTGTTTATGTTTCATAGAAATTACAGATTTTTTGTTTAAACAATCTTAATTATATTAGTGTTTACTAATTAATGTGTCGACAACACTCTCTTTAAGGTAGACACCTTAAATGTCTACCTTAAAGAGAGTTGTTGAATGTTAAGACGTTGTTTAGTTTTAAGGACGTTCAACTCTGTCGCGTTAATTATCAAAGTTCAAAAACAGTTGATAGTAATTAATGTTTTTTTTTAATTTATTCCCTTATAGCCTGTGTATTTTACTATATGATATAATAGTATGATCCAACGCGCAAAGAAATTGGGTTATGTGTTGAGTTCTGATTCTGTTCTTTGTCCTACTTTAAAAACTTACACATTTACAAAACTGAACACAAACATAATGAAAATGTGAGATCCTTTTACAGAGGTTTAATTAGTAGTAAATTAATGGATTTTTCAGCGGTTTATAGGTTAATACGTACATGTATATTAAAGATATAATTCCGTTTGATCTCCCGCTACATTACTCAATATGATTGTATGTCTCTGTGAAAGGATATACTTTGTTTAATATAGTGATAACATTAACTTTATCAGTCGCTAGTTCTTCTATCATATTGTTTGCGTTAACGATAATCATATCTGTTGTTGTATTGTATTTGTGTGCATTAGTATTATTTTAAGAGTAGGTTTTTTCAGTTGTTTTTCCTAAGCCAATGAAATATTTACTGTATTTTGTTCTTAAGGTACTTTCACACTGCCTACATTTATATAAAGGCCCTTACATTGGCAACGATCAGACAAATATAACTTTAAATAAATTGTATAAAATTATAACATAAGAATATTAATGCTCTGAAACAGATTATTCCAAATTCAAATCTAGCTTAATTAAAACATTTAAAAATTAGTACACATTCAATGCCACAATGGAACAGAAAGAACTTTGAGAAGAAAAAAAAAGTTTCCCACATTAGGCGGACGTCTGGTCTACTTAGCTAGAAATCCCAGGTTCGAATCCCAGTAGGGCCAGATATTTTTATACTGAGTGCGAATATTTGTTGACAAGTCATGGGTATCTGTATTAACATATTACTATCTTTATTTTTATTATATCTAGTATCCATAATACAAACTCTTAATTATGTTTAGTTTCGCCTAGATAAAAGGTGTAAGTGTGAGAAATATTATTAGTATGATTTAAGATTGCTTCTCTCGCACACTCCTAAAGATTAATGTATCAATTTGGCTGTATAGAGTGTAAGGTTTTCAAATAAATACATAAAAACCAAAAATAATAAATAAAACTAGGGAAAATATGAATTGTTAGCAATGACTACGATAAAAAGGAACTGCAAAACACAGAATATGTGATATTCAAAGAACCAACCAGGTAACAACCTCATCAAATTCTTTATATGGATAACATAGTACCGTATAGTATAACCAAACCCTTAAATCAGTTTAAATACTCATGACGATAGATTAACATCAGGAGAAACTATAAGAACGACTTGTTTTTATAATTTTCTAGATTTTATTAACCTCACAACATGTCATTCTCTTCTCATTTTTTGTCTTTGTCTTTAAGCAATCCAGTTCAGCTAATTCGCTATCTTAGGGTATTTTTAAACCACGATTAAAAATATATATATTTCATTATTGCAATACGCCAATTTTGACTCTTAATGAGATCGCTCTACAAATACTTTAGAAAGAACAACTAAGTATCAACCCTGATAGTTTAACTATAGTAATTCAAATTTTAATTTATTAAACCAACAATAAACATGGCGGCAATTAAAATACTAATAAACTACAAGTAGTTGTTCCATTAACTGCAGACTGCAAAGCCAGAACTCCAGAAAATCCTCTAACAAAAAGGCTTCAACGAAACGCAATACGGCCTACGAATGAAGCACGGCAATTGAAAGAAGACAATCGTTGGCGGGAAATGAGCGGATGGGGAAGAGAACTAAAAAAAACGCGCACCACAGATGAGAAAAAAAGCGGTAAAAAGTTAGTGGTGGCCATAGACTGAAAATGATGTATTTTACTTTTTTTAAAGATCAATTGGACTATAGTAGATACATATAATATTAATCTGTGTTAATAAATTAAATACATAAACGATTATATAATAAGAAATTATGTATTTATTCTTTATGTATTGATTATGTACATTTCTACATAATCTTTAATCTCATCATCATAAATTAAAGTTCACTTTGTATTTCTCTTTTTTAATTGTCTGATGTACAAATATAAATATATTCTATTCTATAATATTGGAATTCATGTTTTAATAAGCTTATGTATTATACAAGTATCCCTAATAATATACGCCTACGGTGTGACTGTCAAACTGAGATAACCATTCATACGCAGACAAAGAAATATGGTAACTCATACTTTGTCGCACAATCAAGAAATGGAATTCTTTTCGAGCATGCGTTTTCCCTCCATCCTACAATCCTGGTTCCTTTAAAAGAGGCGTGAAGAAGCATCCTGCAGGTCGGCAAGATTAAGTTAGCTAGTGCAGTGCATAGTTTCACTTGCACTAGCCAAATTTTTATTAGGACTCCACTTCTGCTTACCTCTTTGGTGGAATGGAATAATTTGTTTGATCTTTCTATAAAAAAAAGCTATATCGGTATCTCAAAACTAAATTCATTTAAAACATAATCATACATTTTCATCTAATTTACGAATTACTATGATATTATAATCATCCATAATGTAAGTTCGTTATGTGCAATCTCAGTTGGAAGCAGTTATAAAATTAAATCCTAACTCTTTACTTCGCTACAAAAAAGTGCAAAGGGTGAAAGGAGTTAGCGAATATAATTAATTTTCTAGAAACTTTTCCTATAAGTAGAAAGCTCCGGTATTCGTAATGTTCAGTTGTTACAGTTTTTTTGTTTACTTTGCGAAATATCAGCCATAATTAGAGTTTTAACTCCGATGAAAGTACCTGAAAAGAAAAAAGAAATAATTAAACCAAGTTCTTATTACCAAGAATAGGGATATTCTTTTTACAAAAATAAGTAGAAAGAGGTTATGATTAAGTTTAATATAGCTTTATATGACGCAATAGACAAGAACATTTTTAATAAAGATCATATAATTCGGGTAAAGTTTAGAGTAAATTTAGTTAAATCAAGCGAATAAAGTTTTCGATAGCTAACAACGCCGCTTTATACAATACTCAATACTTAGCAAATACACAAGGACAAAATACAGCAGTAGCGATTTAAAATTAAGTATATTTTCGTTTAAAAACTCCTGCGAGAAACTACAGTTTCATGCTCAACTTGAATTTTTAAAAGTGCTGAAAAAGCCAATGTGGAAAATCTGTTGGTGGAACGGAACGTTGCAACGGCGAAACGTATTACACGAGACAAAACGAGCTAAAAAATGGTTCGTGAAGTAAGGTAAGAATTTAAACCGAATATCCCATTAAAAGGTGAATTGGTAACTTTAAAGGACTCAACAATACACTGTAATCTTGTCTAGACATCATCAATAATCCAAAGATTATTGATGATTTTTATATATACGAAAATTACATAAACCATTATTACATAAAAGTATGCTAGACTGAATCAAAGATAAAGTCTAAATATTTTATTCAACTTTTGTATACATATAAACACTTCTTGAACGTCAATCTAAGCTATCAGTTCGTAAATTTACCTTGTGCTAAGAAGAATACGCAAGAAACTCGGCAAGATTTATCCCTCCTTTTACAAGTCAATGAGAATTGTTTGAAAAATATTGAAATCGAATTCAATAATAAAACATTGCTAGTAAAAACAGATGAAATTGTAGGTTACACAATAATATATATTAAATAAAAATGTTTATGGTACTCAATATTTTTTTTTATTTCTTTTTTTATTTTTATTTTTATATAAAACACAGCAAATGACTCGACACCACCTGGATGATAAACAGTAGAGGAGTCCATATAGTGAAGATAGCAAGCGTAGCATGTGACATACTGCCCTAGCCACCCTCACCTTGCCGTCCAAAAAAGTGCTTTTACACGCCTCTTTTAAAAGAACCCATGTTATAAGAAGGAGGTTAAATTACTAATTATTAAGTTTCAGTATGAAACTTTTTACGATAAAACTACACCAAATCGATACACGATGCATAAGCTGGGAACAATTTTCAAAAAAATTAACTGTCGAACCTTGCGTTTGCAGTACGTAAGACCCCTTAATAAAATACGGGACTGAGGGGTGGAAGCTTTCGATGACAAAGCTCGTTTTGAACAAAGCTTTTTTAGTAAAGGAACGGTTGTGTGGGACCTGTAGGTGCATATTTGCAAATATTACTCTTCGTTTTTTCAAGCCATTACCCTATAGGTCATGGAAACTGAAGGCGTACCTTGAAAGAAACATGAAAAACGCAAAAGGAACATCGGATTATACCAGCTTGTAATGTGAATTTCTATAAAAACCGTTGAATACCTCTTGTTCTGGCAATAGTATTAGAAAGAAAGATGCTTAGTAATAACTTTATACTATAAACTGTCAAAATAACTCAGAACAACAATTTTTACGAGACGCCTTCTCTTTTTACGATAAGGAATCCGTTTAGGTGTATGTTGGAGTTGTCCAGTGTCACACACTCCCAAATCCCTGATGAGCAGCACTAGAAATATCCACTAAAACACAAAGGTAACTCTGTTTCCTTTTAGAGGGATAACCTGGGTTCTGGATAATCTGGTGAATTGCTTCAGCAATTCACCAGATTTCATTCCCAGATAGCCCAACTGAAAAGCCCGGCTTGGTGGCAAAGGAGAGTCTTCAGACTTTCAAGGGAAATCCCAGAAATTACGGCCTATGCAACACTAAAAATAGAATTAAATTCATTGTGTAACACTAAAACAACCATTAACGTAAATGAATAAGGCTGAAAGTATCTTTAAATCTCCCGGTTCATGTTAATGACGAGTTTTGTGATTTTACTAAGGTAAAAATTCTATTTAAGCTCGAAAATACCTTTGAAACAATGTCAAAGTTCTACAGCGACTACGAAACGAAATTTAGAATTGGCTTCTTTAATTTACACTTTGAACCACACAGTTTTAATTTAAGTTATTTTTACGTTGTTTTTTTTCTATTATATATGCGCTTGATGGAAGAAGGTTAATATCAATGCTGCTTATGCTTTGGGTTGGATGGGTTGCGCTCTGGTTTTCATTATGGATCAAGTTACACTAAACATATGCGATAAATCTTAATACTTTATGCAGGCGTCCACTGTATTAAGTATTTCTTGAAGTCCGTCTCAATGAAACTGGAGTCAATCTTACTTTTAAATATAATAAAATCGAAACAATATTAAAATAATTCTACAGCTGAGAGTAGTATTTTTAAATACCGATTTTCGTTGAGTTGTTTGATTTTAATGTAGTTTTACCTTAAATATTATATTTTTTACTCTTTATTTTATTTAAAGAACTTTCATCCTATAGAATATGCAGCATTGTTGCCAAAGAAACAAAATTAGTTAGAATTAAAGCATATACTTTTGTGAAATTTAGCAAGTAATTGCGCAAACGGTACTGATATTTATCAAAATGCTGGTAAATATCAAGATCGAAGTGAAACGAATGAACACATAAACATATTTTTTATATCTTTTATAATCTTTAGTCTGCTTTTGAAAGCAGCACGATTGTAGCGCAAAGGATACTAATATTTATAGAATACCAATTTCCGAAACAAAAACCTATTGGTTTACGAACTACGACGTATGATAGACAGAAACAAATGTATTCCGATGTTTATTGCGAACCATTTACTTTCTGCGTAGTATCTGCTGATACTTACAAAGTAAAATATTCCTTAGAACAATAATTCTTTCAAATTAAAAGATATTTTAGTAGTTATCACTGTGAAATATCATTGTGTTACATATTGGGTATATTGGTTCATGCCCACTATAGATACCATCTCGCATGAATAATGTTTCTACAGCTACTTAGTCAAGAATATAATGGTATTGAATTTGAATTATTGAAATGGGAATACAAGAAAAAATTTCAACCAAATTGAAAACTTCCTCCTTTTTGAAGTCGGTTAAGAAACGGCTTGTAATATTACCGGCAAGGACTGAAAATAACGTTACCTTTTATGTGGTCTTTTTTTTATATATATAAAAAGCATAGCAAATGACTCGACGCAGCTTGATCAGGTAACCAGTAGGTAGAGTATATGCGAACATAGCTAGTACATGCGACGTACTGCCCTAACCGCCACTACATTGCTGGTCCAAAGGTTTCATTTAAAGCCTCGTTTGAAGGAGCCTTTGTGTGAAGGAGGTGTACGTGTGCTGGAAAAGATTTCCATTAATGTTGTACGATAAATAAACGAGTCAGAATCAACTTATCAAATATTTATAACTTTAATATTCATATAATTAGTTTATATAAAAAAATATTAGAAATATTTCCATGTTCGTGTATAATTTGCTTACTTATTCATATTGCGGCACCCATATAGGGTATATGTAAGAGAAAATATATATCATTGTGAGGACTATTTTAGTAAACAAAACGAAAGGAAAAAAATAACTGTATTTTAATTGAGTTGGTGGAGAAAGTGGATGGGTGACTCTGAAGACCGGCAACTGTGTAGGAACAGTAAGAAAAGAGAGAGAGGGAATAGTCATTCTTTAATTGTTTGAATTTTGTTTACTATTGCCGAGCTCCAAGTAAAATGAAAGATGCATTATTTCTTAGTATCATTTGGGCACATTTTTAGTTCTAAATGGGGTAGCTCTTAGGCAGGGCGTATAGCGTTCAGAATGGAAACCCAATGCGATATTAAATTTCTAGCATGGCGACCAATTAACGGAAAATAGCCCGGTAGGTCTCACAAAAGACTGACAGATAACTAGCTGCCTAACCTTTAACGCTCGTCAAAAAACTGCAAACGCATGTATACATGATATTAATGCCGAGTTTTATTCATTACCATATCAGTCGAGAGACGCTTACTACAGAACATAGGCCTCCCTCGAGAATCTTCAAACTAATCTAGAAAGCGCTAAATGTCGACATTTAGCGCTTTCTAGCGACCTTCACCTGATCGTCGGTCCACTTGTGGGAGAGGCCTAGTCCATTAAAAAATTAATTAAATTTGACTCCTTATAGTCTATAAATAAAAGTTACGATTGCGCTGTAATATTCAATTGGTTTACCTTGATTGTTTCTTCTAAGAATATTTTTACCGTTCCCTGGCAATAACATCTCTTAAGGTATAAAACTGGTATAAATATACCTTAATTGATTAACTATTAACTTTCGTCCACCAATTACCTCTTAAGAACTAGGTTTCATTTAGAAAAGACTAACAAAATTAAATAAATAGGTAAGATAAAAACCAAATTACGGGCGAAGCTCTCCAATCGTTGCGCAGAGAGTATAAACCGTATTAGTCACGTAACAAGGTGCAAGTTCGTGGTCTATCTACTTTTCTTCCTGTTTGAACATAGTTAATACATTTTCTGAAGAAGACTAAAAGGCCTTTTGAAAGCTCTTTTATTTCAATGAAGCTCCTACGAATTACCAACTTATCTGAGCGTCCGTTCAGAAAAAAATAAGCAAGGAAATTCTTCACACGTCCGAAGCATAAACGACAAGCGTTTATAATAATAAATAAACTTTCTATACAGACGAAAGTATTAAAATGGAGAAATCTGCTCAACTAAAGTAAAAATCTAAAATATAAAGTAATAGACAGTTGTCTGGTTCAATTATAATATTGAATTATTATATTACAAATACATATTATTACAAATACCCTAGTCTATACAGAAATTAACTAACTTAACAATTAAAAACCCGCTCATTGAAAAAAGAAAATGTAGGACCAATAAGGTTAGTTATATTATACACACCAAATATTCCAGCCTTATTTTCACTTTGAGTTTTATTCAACCGAAGTTGAATGTGCCTGAAAAGTTTGAGCTATTGAACCACATGGTCTTAATGTCAACCAAACGGCTCAAATATGTAGTCATAGGTAGGCCTAAACATCATTTGAGAGGCCCAGAAAAAAGAGCAGGTGATGTTGAAGCTAAAGCGCTTAGTACGTCACGCATGGCAAAGCTATCAATCAAAATTGTGTCCCAAACTAATTGATTTTTTTTTAATATTAAATGAAACAAACAAGATATAAGTATACTTAAAGTTCGGCGTACTTAATGTAAGAGTCAATATAATACAATTTAAACTGGTAAAACCTATTACCTACATTATACCACTTTTAGTAAAATTTAAGATATAATTTTATTCTATGTTAAAATAAATAAAATTACTTTGATTGTTAATAAAAGCAACATTAAAAAAATTGGGCATTCGAACAATTAATTTCCAAAGTATATATTTATGTAGCGTTGTTTGCTTTATAAATATTAACATATTTGTATAATAAACGACTGACTACTTAACTCATATTTATTTATTGGTCTGACAACAGATAATAGTAATACTGTTATGTAACTAATTAGATTACTTGAAATTAAAATTCATGGGGTGTGCATTAAAATGTACAGATAATAAAAAAAGAGATGGGACAGAAGGACTATATCCTTCCACCTACTATATATATCTACTAATAAAACATTAGCTACTCATCTATTATGTGTACTTGTCGCCTATATTTAATGAGCCACGTCCTAAATATATTCAAATATGTGTCGCCATCATTAAACACAGTGTTTTTTTTCTTTCACAATTTTGAAGTTTCAATTGTCAGGTAAAAAATATAAGTTTTATCGACTTGCCTATCTGTTTACCGTTGGTTTGAAAACATGACGGTTGGACAAAGACCAGCATTCGAATATAAAAGGTATCATCAAAATAAGTTCACCCAATAAAAAGTTATGACGTAACACGCACAATCAACATAAAGTTGGATTGAGAGCCTCCTCTTTTTTGAAGTCGTTAAAAAATGGATTTTACAGATCTGTTTTCTAGCACTTCGTGGAACATATAGAAAGGCAATGACTGAAGACAACAGTACTGTTGCAATTACTATTTTTATTTAGGTGCTGAGGCTGGTCCAATATATAGAAGAAACTTGTCTTTAAAACAGTCTTCAATTGTCAAATCTTTCAGTTTATTTAATGCTTTAAATCACTCGCTTCCGCTTATGCTTTGCTTGCCTTAGAATTTTCTTGTTAGCCGTCCAAGAGGTCACAATTTAGCAAAAAGGGGGAGGAGAAAAATGGCCAACGAAATGATGAGAGAGATTTATTACGAGCGTTTAGTGTCACGGCCTTCCTTAAATCAGAAGAATTTTAGCTTATCGCACCTACTTAAAGTGCGTCATTTTGATAATTCGAGCACTTGGATTAATAATTCTTTTCGATCGAAAATCAACATTGACAGCCATATGATTGAGTGAGTAGTAACCCTGACTAGACCAGATGTCCCTCTTTCGAATCGGTGAGGTCAAGATATTTTGCTAGCATTCTATTCAACTAAAATTATAAAATCTACCCCTCTTTCATTCCGATTCCATATGAAAGAGATAAAATGACTTTTAGGAATGTTATTTTTAGTTGAGACTTAATACTTTCCACACAGTTCTGACTAATTTTAATCCGTATGTTTTTGATGCGAGTTAAACTAATTTGCCATTTTAGAAATGTGACGTCACCGGGGATTGTAATGAAAAAGAAGTACTGACCTTGGATTTCATTTAATCCGTGGACAATGAGAAATCGGAGTAATGCGAGTGATAATAACTCACACGAAAGTGAACGTATATATAATATAAATTCAATTATTTCATAATATTATCGAGGTGTTGTATGTAGAACAAATTTCCAATGAACTGGATAACTAATACATTTTCCTATAAAACTCTTACGGAGTAACAGGAGTGTTAATAAAGAACAGCTATTGTAATTATAATAAACTCTACATTATTATTAAAACTAATTAATTTGAATTTTTGACACGGAAAATTACTTAAATCGGTTCCAGGTAACAATTTCTGTGAACACCAAACTTATTACCAATTCTCCCTAATGGATATTCCAATCACTGATCATCTCTAAAATTAATGACAGCTGTATTGTAAAGTAGGGCTTCTAATAAAAACAGATTTTATTTGTAAACCCTTGTACGTAATTAAAATGTTGTTGTTTTTGTTATTAATTAAACGAGGTTGCTTTAAACTGCTACCCAAAGGATCCGTTTGCTTTGTTTGATAGCTTTATAACAATTGTTATGATTGACATCTCCCGGATACAAGATTATATTGTACTGAAATATCGTCGTTTTAGTAACGAATCTTCTAGTCATCGAGTTTATGCGACTGCTTGACGTAATCATTAAAAGTAAAGTTTTCCAGGATGACGAACGAACCATGTATTTTAGCAGATTGCCTATATGGAACAATGTAATGAAAAATGCGTTATTGTATTTGTTTAATACAAATACAATAAATAGTATCATTATATTACCTTAGTGAACGCACACACTATTAAAGCACGATATCGATATTAATAGATTTTTTTCTGAGAATCACCAACTAAATTTTAAAAACCAAATTTGTGTCAGTTTTATATAGACACGTAATAGTACACGTAGTATAAATCGTTTAATGAACACTACTTCCAATATTACAAAACTGGAGAAATTTCTAGCAGCGCTTCTTATCCACAGTTAAAGTATTCGTAGAATAAATTTGACAATTGAAGCAAACTTTGTGTTTGTCAGTTTTATTACTATCTTATTCATTATTTCATATTTAATTTCCATATTTTTGTTTTCTATTAATGTTTAGCTTCGCAATGGTCGAATACAATCCTTCTTAGTGTAAGTCAATTGTTAATAATTAAATGAAATCCATTTCCGTGTATTCTAAAAATGGTAATCACTTCTAACCTTCAAAATTTCTTTGAGTGTATAGGAAACAGGTTGGCAACCATTGAGTGCGATTTTATAGAAACTCGTAATATGAAATGGAAATTATAACCTATTTAAGAGAAGACAGCCGTTTGTTGAATAAAACAAATACATTTTTCTAAGAACGTATTCTTTGTTTTGTCTTAATGCTGTCTGAGTTTGTGCCACGACATGATATCTCATGAAATATTTATACAAGATGTATACATTACTAAGGAATATATGTTGGACATATGTCACAGGAAGAACTTTCATATACATGATACAAGCACATCCTACATTTCCAAACAATATAAATGATAAGTTAAAAAGGGAATAAAAGAAACAAATGGAAAAATATTGTTTCTTAAAGATGCTTTGGAACAATATACGAAATACACAGAGACTTTTACCTTCTAGTTCTACGCATGGAGTGACGTCTAAATTGTGTCGTTTCTATTCCTCTCGCATCGGTGTAAGGAGTTGGGTAGCTTATGAAATATTGAACCAAGGTATTTTTACGTTAGTTCATAAAAAAATTATTTCGTCTCACCGTTTCGAGATATACAATAGTGTAAGTGCTGGATCAACTTTAAGAATTAATGGTGCCAATTATGCAACTAAAGACTGGGGAATTGGGGGGGGTTTGGTTTCCTAGATTTTTACAAAACCTGATTGTATAGAAATTTCTCAACGATATGGTTGTAAGGCTTTTTTTTATATATATAAAGCACAGCAAATGACTCGACACCACCTGATGATAAGCAGTAGACGAGTCCACATGTGAAGATAGCTAGTGTAGCATGTGACATACTGCCCTAGCTACCCTCACCTTGCCAGCCCAAAAAATGCTTTTTCACGCCTGTTTTAAAGGAACCTATGTTATAAGAAGGAGGGAATACGTGTGCTGGTAAGGAACTCCATGCTCTAGTTGTGCGACAGAGAAAGAAGTCACTTTTACCGAAAGTTTCATTTAAAATTACCCAAAGTTACCATGTTTAGCTCCTCCATCCTTCTTTACGAAATAATTATGTCTAAAACAGTATCTATCATCGATGGCGTCAACCAACATCTCTAGTAACTAGAATGTTAAATGAATGCATGTGAATCACCAATCAAGTGATTACTTCACATGGCATTATTCTATAGCCTTAATATTAAATTGCTCATCCACTAACCTCGTTTGGTTCTTAGCTAAAGGTCTAATAACAAATCACCCTACCCTACCAGTCTATCCTCTAACTCCAGGGATGAGCGAAGTGGATGTGTAGTGAAGAATTTCCCCACTAAATACCTCAGAGATGATCCTCTTTCTTGCTACTACTGATATCGTGTGGTAGCCATTTCCATTTCAAGCAGTTGCTCATCTAGCATTTACTTTTAACCGCAGACCATTTTTTTATTTATTCATAACAGACTCCTGTGAATATAATACTGCATGCATAAACGAACAAACGAATGCTGTCTAGAAGAATAATTGACGCTAAATTTAGATCTATGTATTAACGTTTGGCAGCTCAACCCCAATTCTGTTTCACACAATGATAACGGTGAACTGAAACTCAACTTAGCTAACTTTACGTAACTTGCCCTTGTACATGACCTCACATAGACGAATTCGCCGAAACCATTTTCCCTTTTACGATTCTGTGCAAGTTAAATAAAAGTCGCCATGTTGATCGAATCTAGTTGATTTCGGTGATTTCATTTCTGATTGAAATTTGTTTAACTATAGTTTGTCCCAAAACGTTTTGCGAATGTTTAATCAGGGGTATTTCGTTTAAGCGGACTTGAAAATGTTATTAAATTAGTGTTCAACAAGCTATTAGACCCTACGCGTGTGTTATTATATATTTCACTTATTCCCTTCTGTTTTTTTTTTAAACAAGTTCAAAAGAGGCATGTAAATGATACATTTTGGGCCGTCAAGGTTCAGGTGGCCTACACAGTATGTAGCATGCTGCACTAGCTATCTTCCCATTTGGGCTGATCCTACTGATTACAATCAGGCGGTATCGAGTTACGAGTATTTGCTGTGCTTTTAGAAAAATTAAATTCTAGTGCAATAGTTTCCTAATGAAGATTCTTTAAGCCTTATCATTAAATTCATTTTGAAACGTTTTAATTCATGAGATCTAGTCATAACTAATAATTATATCAACTTCTGGACATCACAAAAATTTGCGTTGTTCACTTAAAAGTCATTAACTACCACTTGATTTTGTATTCATGATATATGAAAGCAGTCAGTAAGTGCCATGTTAACTTATAAACCTTTTATTCTCGATTGAAAGGAAAAATATTATAAGCAAAAAATCTACAAATACGAATGAAATGTGGCCCACATACATCACATAATATTTCTCTTCTTCTGCGATCAATGGAGCAACGCTGTGTAAGTCATGCTCACTTAGGTGCTCACGTTTTGGGTGCGTGCCAAAAGATGTCAGTATTTTATCCGAATTAACAGAAAATGGATGGATTAAGGTTAAGGTACCACCAGAGTAAGAAATCGTAGTGTGATTTCATATAATAGAATTATAATTATAGTCTAATCTAACTCTTGAGTATATCTTCTTTTAGGTATAGAGTTAGTGGTATTTTAGTGTTTCCATACTGTACTTTCTTCTGAGCAATTACGTTCTCTATTGTCTACAGAATTACGATATTTTTACAATTGCTACACCCGAAGCGCTGTAAAGAATCCAAAAAGGCTTGATTCAAAATTATCGATTTAAATTTATAAGCCTAAACATAAATAGAGCAAAATCACAAAGTCACCAGAGTTCAGGCACAGCCATAAAGAAAGTATCTTAACTTAACTTCAGAATAAGATAGACTCGATTTATTTGCCATCTCGAGTGTTTTCTGTCAACTGGAGTCAGTTATTCGGACCCCTATACCGGCATCAACTTCATAACTGTTATTGGCGCTGTCATCTCAGAGACAGTTCCAGGAATCGCTTATTACGTAGTCGTTCAGTATAAAAGGCTTTTAGTCCAATTCACAAGAACTAGTAATTGGTATTATTTAAAATTCTACCGACATTGACAAAATGCCTTTTTATCATCAGTTAAACTTTCTTAAGTTTAACTGATGTTATTTATGTCATTTAAATAGACAAACCAAGCCTGATGATAAGTAAAACTCGTATATAGACACTGACGTGCCGTGACAAGAAATCACTTGATATTCCAGGACATTGATACTTTGAAAACAAGAGATATTCATGCCTGTCATGCTTGCAACGGCTACTTTTAATTTCACACCAAATTCAGCGTTTTCACAGCCGATATAGGAAAAAGTCCCTGCCAACCGGTCTGTCAGCTGAATTCATGCATTTTGTATCACGACATCATCATAATCAGCGTAAATACATTAAGAATAGAAATTAATTAAAAATACTAAAATGTAAATTTAACGATTCACTGCTGGCCATTCCCTCCTTACACGTGAGAAATGCATAAGGAGCCTGGGCCATGGATGCTGGTAGCACACTGACTCAATGCGGTTTGGTGCGTTAAATCGGTTGCCGTAACAACTGGAACTAATGTCTCGACTTTCCGAAGCACGGGGAAGCTTGAACCAGCAAATTTTAATTTACCTATCCATTTACCAACCATGGCGAAAGTTGCTTTGCATTTGTAATCAAAACCAGAGCATTCGAGACACTCGGCCGATGAGCTCCTCATATCCTATATCTCGTAAAATCTTTTAAATTGGGCCAACCATCCTCAACGTCGGCTTTGTCTTATCACGGTTCCGTACTCACTGACCTCACACAGTAAACTCACTTACAAGTACATTATCGTCTATTAAGAATGTACTTAACACTGCTTATATCGACATAACAGAACAGTTTAGTTCGTCCATTATTATTTAATGGTCTACTTAGTGATATAGGATGTTTTTCTTTGCTATGTCTGAAATAGACATTGTGAAAATGTATATGTAAGTTTTTTTTATTTTAAAGGATAGACTATCCAGTGATACATTCCCCTATTTTGGTTTTGATTGCTTATAAGTGTAAAGGGGTCTTTATAATCCCTTTCCTTCATTTTCAGTTCGTTGCTAGTCATTTGTTCTTTTTTCAACAATTTATTATTTAATTATTTATCTCAAAACTGTTTCAACAGCAATTTTCTACACACACAGAATATAATACAATAACCAAGACACAAGCCAATTAAAGAAACACATTATTTTTCCAAAGAATCATCAGGAAGCCAAAATACATTAAGACACATTCAAACAAATGACAATTAACTATTAGAAGCTGATGATGTAATTAGTAGTTTTATGAATGTTGAAATACTTTTAAATGCGTGGTTACATTGGTAATAGCTAGATTGCATTGGCTATCACTGTACTACGTTCTTCCATCAGGTTTGGATACCTTACTCGCTATTTGTACACTACAATAGTAAATATGCTTATTTTTTTCTGTAAGAATCAGTTTATTTTCATTCTAAAAATTTCGAAAATCACATTGCAACTCACACTGATATCTATGAACTGAAGTGAGATAACAAACCTGGTGATAACGATTGGTCTCCCACAATAAAGTTTACGAAACAATGCTGTATTTAAACTAAATTAACAAAATTGCTATGCAACAAGACTTTAAAGAGCTTACGTAAAGTAAAGAGGAGATGACTTTTGTCTTCTATGCAACTGATACGAACAGTACGATGCAACTTATATTCAATTTATTATTACAGACCCTTATAGTCTTATTGTCAAAATCATTTAATTTTTCAAGTCCCAGTTTTAACCTAATAAACCATATTTTCATAAAGACAACGGTTAAATGTAGTAAGTATGATACTGAACGTGTTATAGGTGAACGTATGAAGTTGTTTTACATATACACAAGCATATATACAAGCAGTAACCGTCCGTATAATAATAAGTATTAATATATTAACGTTATTTAGATCTACATAGTCTTGTTACGCGTTAAATAGAAATGTAAACATTACCGACCTTTTCCACTAGAATAATGACTTTTAAACCCACAAAATGTAACTCAATGTAAAATTCCTCGCGCAACAAATCGTCTGTGGCCGTCTGAAAAATGACGCACCACTGAAAATCCTTTATTTGTTAGGTAAGCCTCAAAGAATTTGTACACAGAAAGCTATAATTTCACCATATTTTTATATATCACGGATGACGGACAGAAACTCCGAGATTAGCCCCTGATGACTTTGAATTTTCTTATGAGGCACAATGTAAGCGGAATCGCCTCGACGCGGTACCCGTACGTTATCGTACGGGTACCGCGTCATAGCAACACGCACGTACCTTCGTCTTGAGGCACTGAGATAGATGGGCCAAGCCACTTTGTCCTAGGTAAACATACTCGTCGACAGTTGCCAGTAAAGTTACCAACCTTTACAGGAGTGGGTATGATATGGGAATCAGACGTAAATTCGTCTTCTCGAAGTTATGTTTAGGTCCACTTACTCTTCCAGGGTCTCAGCAATACCGTTTATTTTGATATCAATAAACGTAACTCATTCATATCGAAAGGTATTCAAAAAAGTTTCGCATGGCATCGCTATAGCAACGCAACGGAACTGGACAGTTAGCTACCACAATCTTTTAGTTTACGATATAATTTACAAAGCAAAATCAACCTTATACTCTTAGCATAAGAATATCTTTCAAAACAACAAAAGTGTTATACGGGATATATGAGGCCCATTTCGGAGTTCATCATACTATGAAGTTTAATTCCCTTAAGAGACAATTATTACTTTGCCAGGACTTACGTTGATTAACAACGTGGAAGTTATTTATTTAATGTGGATTTTTATGTTACTCGTATTTTAGCTGCTGAAAATGATAGCTTAAATAATATCATTGGCGCGAAACCCAGTTGTAAGGCTGGGCTGCCTGGAGGTGACCTGGTGAATTGCTCGTGCAGAACTCAGGTTACCCCCGAGAAGGGCAATGGAGTTACCGGGGAGTTTTAGTAGGTATTCTCAGTGCCGCTCTATTGAGGTACTGAGTGAGCCCCACACACGCCCGTCGCTTAGCCAGTGGCGGGTAGGTCCGTAAATGGATTCCTCCTCGTAAAAAAAAGCTTAAATAATATAGTTATTTTATAAAATAATTGATATAAGGCAAACGATATTCCTTTGATGTGACCTTGACTATGAGTATGATATTTAAAATCAATAATACATATAAGGGAGTTAACGAAGGGGAAGTTGTTTTTTAGGCATTGATGATAGCCATAAAACGTAACCTGGGTAATAATTTGAATTACGAACTATGAGTTAATTACATGATCATTTAGATAAAAATAAAAACGTAAACCCAAAGTAAAAAGAAATGTGAAAGTAAACTGATGAAATTTATGACCCTTAGTACGATGATAATAAGTTTTAAAGTTTCATCATTTAATTGTTTTCAATTCAGTTTAATAATCTAAGTTTAAAAACGAAGAAGAATCCTTTCTATCTTAACCTTACTAATTTATAACACTAACAGAGTAATAAAAATACACTGAATTATACACAAATTAGTAAATTATGATGATTTTACATATTTATTTAATTACTCTCACCCAAGGTTACCCGGAAGAGATTGCTAACTAACAATAAGGCTACCTATTGTATGTCTACGTTTTCTTGTAGTATTTTTATACTTTGATATTTTCTTTACAATAAAGAATGTTATTATTGTAATATACCTGCTGGATTCAATAGTAATAGAAAATATTTTGAATGAATTTCTGGAATCATGACCCCATGTTACACTGATAACATCATGCCTATATTATAAAAGATAAGTCCATCCCTTTAAATGATGATTAGCGTCCCTAATCTTGCCAATTGATGATGACTTCGCCTTTTGAACAGACGCCTCTGACATTTACTTTGAGAGTTTTATGGGTAGTATGTTGTTACTTGCAAGTCATTAGGAAGGTAAATATTAGTGTTCCACCAATTACCAAAACAAAATAACCTTGATCTTAGTGCCAATCTTAGGTTCGACGTAGAACCTTCAAGTGTAACCTTCAAAGTTTGGTACGTCGGGTTCAAATGACGACGAATATTCACAGTAACTCTTGATAAACTTTGAGAATAATTGGTACGATTAACGAGACGTAATAAATTTAAATTATTGAATCAATGACGGTCTTGCGATATTAATCATGAACTCATAAAGTTTGAAATGTGTGAACTTTAATAATATTTTTGTGGTATGTCACTGTGATTATTAATATATGCCATATAGCCAACTAATGTACACACTCACACACATATCACTCTTCACATATGGACTCCTCTACTGCTTATCATCAGGTGGTGTCATTTGCTGAGCTTAATATAAAAAAAAAAATTAAGAAGGTTTTTCAAGATTTCGTAGCAAAAATGGCCAACATATCTCTTTATGTATTAGTACTCCACAGCTTATTCTTTATTAAAGCGAAGCTCTTGTATGCTTAAGAACTAAATATATTTCGATACATTTGATAGTACAAGATAAGTGGTCAATCCAGCAAGGCATAAGCTTAGAACTAAGAAGACTAACTAAGAACAAACTACAAACTAAGAATTTTAGTCACATATTTCGTAGTATCTCTACCGTTTTTGAGTTATCAACCTAAATTACGAGATACAACAAAGTAATTTACTAAAAATGTAAGGTCTGGCTCTAAAAATGTATGGTGAAATCTCCCAGGCTTGAGTAACAGTAACCATTTGGAAATCCTATAATAGTAAATTTACGAAGTTCTTTTGTCCAATTTTCTCATAGTATCCATTCCCCAGTCAAAATGCAGGTAGATGTTAGTATTAATATAAAACCAGATAACCGGCTACCAAAAAGGTCCTCATCAGCGATAAGATAAGCGGTTGTAAGATTCAGTGCTCAAGAAGAGCTATTTAAGCATAAAGATACTACTCTAACCGCCTCCAACTTGATAGCCTATTGCTTTATTTAACCTTTCATTAATACTATATTTATGAAAGGTATTTGTAGTATTAGAGACTAAGTTTTTTATCTTATAGAACTTTGAATTTCTATATATCGAATTTATCACATCATCACACATGTCATTTTCTCTTCTTTCTTGCTGGAGGATCATAATGCTGCAGTAGTTGCAAGCCACTGTTTAGTGCGTGGAGAGAAATGAGAACTTGGTTCGATGGAAAAGTAATAAATTTAACGTTCACATTACAGTGGTTGGCGTAACCTCTATCATAATAATAATAAATTGAAGATAGCCGAAATTTGCCATAAACAATATTCTTTAACATAACTTTTATTCGAGTTCATAGTTGATGTTTCCAACAACACCAACTATCTAGTCTAAAGTAAGAATTATTAGGAGCTTTTGTTATCAATTATGCATAACAGATACTAAATGAAGACATATTAATAGTAATACGTATATAAATATCAGAAATATACAAAACAAACATTCAAACATCCATGAAGTAAACAAATATTCATACTCATCATACAAATATCTGCCCCTACCGGGACACGAACTCGGGACTCGACCACACGACCGTGAATCACAGAAAACATAATATAAATCCTAATATTTCTATTTGTAGAAGAAAGTTATGCACATCACATAATACGTTTCGTCCTTACAATTTTGTACAATTTAGCCGATCATCTGTTACGTCGACTTACCCTTAGACGTTTTGAAGATAGCGTTACATAAATGGAAGCCTACTCTGCTGAATTGCAAGTTAGCTTTGAAGTGAGCTTTTAGTGATGTCCTTGGGAGAAATATATATCGATAAGAAAAACATAAAATCTATCTAAGATATTGGCAAGTCAATTCCATTTTGGATCTACGAATAAGGCTAGATTTTACATATTTTACTAAGTTATACCTTCAGACTTTCTAATTAGAATCATTTTTCAATAGACATGTTACGTTCATAGCTAGCATGTAATGTTTCCTTAATTTATCTAAGATCATGTATGCTGGAATAATTATAAGCAAAATTCATCTATCTTCATTTGCAGCGTACAAAATTTTTCATACGATAAGATTAGTAGCCACCTAGCGGCAAGTTACAGTGGGCTTATAAAGGTCGTAGCACTTTGGAAAATACTGATTCCTTACCTTCCTAAAAAAATGGAAGCGTTATTTTGACGGCAGATCATCGCGTCTTTTTTGTGTTGCGCACAGGCAGGAGGTGGCTGGACCGCAGTATCGTTTTCTCAGTATTTGCAAACAAAAGGAGACGTTTGTATAATAGGTCTTTATTCACTAATCAGACCCAATTAATTTTCCATTGTAAGTTCAAGATTAGTGTTACTTTAAGCACCCAAAGCCTAATTATACTAATATATAATATACGTTTTATATTATTCCAAAATATCGATTTTGACTTCTGGAATAGGTTTCTCTTTATGTGAAATTAGTTATAAGTTATGTAAGCCCCAACAAGCCCACGGATGAACGTAGCAGCCTATCAATCATCGCGGTTCCTTCAGTATTTATATTAAGTATTATAAGATTAATTTTACTAAGATGAGCGGATCCATTCAAACCGTTTGTATAAAATATTATCAGCCTTACAGATAGTAAATTAAAAAATTATTTGCAACAAATTCTGTTAAATGTTAGTAGTATTCATACATAAATTTAATATCTAATTTTTAAATATTTTTCCTGAATAAAGTAACCAAGAATTATTGCTTTTATCAATTAAAAATGTCATTTAATATTTATTTCTGTAATTGTTATTGTACTTAAAAAAGTACTTAACGTCACGAGCTTCTATTAGCGATGAAGCTGAAGAAAAAGTAAGGAAATTATGGTGATGATAATCAAAGAAAAATCATGAAAATCCAAATTTTCACATTTAATACAAGTTATTACCACAGTATAAAGAAAGAAGGATATGTACAAGCTCAGCGCAGAAGTAAAGCTCAGCTCCATAAAGGAGAACACTGATTTTCAGCATTATTAAATAATCTTCTCTTAATTATTTATCAACTTTAAAATGTTGAGTTAAAAAAATATTCAAAACAAAATTATTATTTTATTAAAGTGTGTCTACATCTATCGATATACAAAAGTTCTCCATGTCATAAATTACGTACCTCCGAACGGCCCATACGTCGACGCTATCAATCATCTTCCAGATATTATTATTAGGTAATTCAAGAAGACAGTAAGTGGGTAACATTATTGTTTGTCATCTTCTTTGTCCCGATTTAGAGTCATATCAATCTACATTAACCATAGTATGATGTAACACAAAATACCTTCTAAGACTACTGAATAGTTTAATTTTTTGTAGCTACTCCGATAGTTTTTTTATATTATTTTAAATAATATCTTAACAATCTCGAAGTCGATTTATAAAATACATCTTGAATCTACTGCTAGAATTTGAGACTTGATAAACAGAGTTCCCCATACAACCCTCACTCACCTCTCGCATACACACACATAGCCACATTGTCATTTCTTTTCTTATTTGTAATTGTATTGTATCTGATTGACTTTTAAGTATCTAAGTCAGCATTTTTTTTAAATTTAATATAACAAACTTGAATGCGGGAAATAATTGGATTTTTTAGTAAATGCAAAGGTTACCAATACACCTAATGTAAGGTTCAAGCGACCTAAGACTTTCGATCGTAGTTTCAGCTGAGTAATTTATAGATAAAAAAAATTAAATTCTTCTTTTAAAATTCCTTCTCCCTTCTTTTTAAATTCTTAACAACAAAGGCACCGCTGTCGTTTTTATACGATTTCACTACTAACGACAAATCTTACACTAGGGTATATTAAAGATATCATATTTTAAATTAAGTAGAAAGAAAGAAAAACCTAATATTTACACGTTGGCCACGACTACAGTATACCATAATAATTGTACGTACATAAAATTAAAATGATTTTAAATAATTATCAAGTTAATAATAAATGTGTTTCTGTGTCAATATTTTTCTGAATATTTTAGCATGGAATGTATGTTTATATTTTTCTGAACCGTATCTTGAAACACTAATAATAAAAAAAACCCTTAAAAATCCAGAAATCACTGGAAAGTCCTAGAAAAGACCATCTACTAATCCAAAGGCCATTTAATACTAAAAATATAAGATGTTTCGGTATAAGTTCCGATTAAAATTCGGTATGAACTGTGACCTGAGCCATACGCGAGCCGAGCGAGCGGAGCGACCACGCCACGTTATCCGCAGGCCAAGAGAAAATTTAACATTTAACATGTACCCACATATTTTATTTATATTTACATTTCTCTGTTACTCAAACTCCTTTACTAAAATCTGGGTATGCCGTTATTTTAAATACTTTGCAAATTATATCTGTATTTGTGTAATGTTATAAATATCAGCTGATGTTCATATCGTTGAATACATAAATTTAATAAGGACAATAGTATATAATGATTATCTTTGTGCGCTGTGATTATACCCAGTAAGGTGTGTTAATTTAATTTATAACAAAGGTTTTTACGGAACTTCATTTTATTTTGACAGCGGGGATTACTTTCGTAACTTTGATGTAATTGTGTTTGACTTAAAATGAATTCTCTTGAGGCTGTCTTGCTACTCTTCGTAATAAATATCTTCTAAGGATAGCAATTTCTATGCTGATTTTCGTTAGAGGTACATTTTTTATCGTGTCTAAGTTAAATAATGAATAGAAATTATAAAGAAACGTATATTTTTTATATGAGGACCAGCTGGCCGATTAGTAAGTACTCCTAGCAGCAGGCTACTCTTGCGAGAGGTACGAAGGTTCGAGTGCCCAGAGGAAACTAATAAATTTTTGATAATTTAAATTTTTAATTTAAATTAATTCTCAGTACATGGCTGCTTTAATGTATATATATATATATTTATATATATGCTTTATTGCACCCAGACTGTAATTTTCATATATATAATTCAGTATCACATCATAATGATGCTTTCTTTGGGGTTGATAATTTGTAATAGTGTATAGACTTCTATTGTTTTGATTGTAGGAATGATATTTTTACCATAACCATATTAATGATTATAATGTATGCTATTTCCATCTCCAGTGATTCGACGATTCGGTCCCGGTTTTGAATCCCGGTAGAGAGTGAAATTTGTATGATCCCTGTATATCCCTGGTCTTGCACCTTCAGATTTCCATCTATTTCAGTCTCTTCAGAATTCTTTAGGCAGTATCAGGTTAACATCAAAAGAGGACTACCAAAACTACTTGTAGCGTTTTTTATCAAATTTTTACAG
This sequence comes from Acentria ephemerella, assembly GCA_943193645.1. Taxonomy (NCBI): domain Eukaryota; kingdom Metazoa; phylum Arthropoda; class Insecta; order Lepidoptera; family Crambidae; genus Acentria; species Acentria ephemerella. Next base: position 2,700,707 of record OW971894.1, read on the forward strand.
CAATGGGATCTTGTCTCTACCTACAAGATAGCAGAAAGTCCACAAAAAATATGGCACATATATACAGTAATAAAATGTAAATTAAAAAAAAAGGTCTTCAATTTTCATATAAAATGCGAAAAAGATTTTTGTCTGACCTATATTATTATTATCCACAATAGATAACTCTTAAATCAAAAACTGAATACAAATATCCAACTGCAACTGTTATTTGTACCCCTAGAGTGAGTTTCAATCGGATTGAAACGTCTCGATCGTATTTATCGTCATCTGTCAAATTGTATGGAAGCGACAGTAGAGTCTTTGTTGTGAAATATTGGAAGCTATTTTTTATATATCCGATTATAAACTGAACGCAACTAAGGTCGCAAACGTCTCGATACGATGGAAATTTACACAGGGGGTACTGAACTGTGACCATGAACATCGAATATCGATACCATTGTTTACCTACTTACGAATTGGTCCGCATTGAGAGCGGTCGCGTTGTACTAACACGTAATTTTGGACCAGGTCTGAAGGACAATAATATCTAACAACTTTATTTGTTTGAAAAGTGGTAGATGACATTAAGAGACTAAGTTTAGTTTAGGTTTAATTACAATTTTGAACAAACAAATACAAAAAATATACAAAAAAAAATAATGTTTAACCGTCTTCAAAAAGGTTCTTTATTCAAATGGTATATTTTTTTTGTATATACATCGATTACGCCAAGATTTATGATACGAACTACGTAATTTTCTTTGTTCGACGCGGATTAGTTGCCCCATTAAAATTTAATTCAATTTGACGCAGCAGTTTTAATTTTACGAGCATTTTTGTGAACTTGGACGATGTAATTTACAAGTTATTTGTTTCAAAAACTATTCAATTATTTTGATGTAACGAGATACAGACAGGAAATTAGACATTACTGATGGTCACTCATCTAAATTATGAATATTTAAAAGTAATTCAACTAACACAAGCTCTTAATGATAATTAATTTACGTTAGATTAAATTAGGTTAATCCTTTTCTCTATCAATTCCTATTAATTGATAGAATAACAGATTAAACGCAAAAAATTGGAACCATTAATTACTTAGGAGACTATAGACAAGGAAGGCTCATTTGGAAGGCATAAAAGGAGATGCATCCTAAAAGTTATATTTACAGACGTTTAATAAGTTCGAAAATTGAATACACTTATAAATCTCAACCGATAAAATGGCTATCCTTTTTGCAATCTGCACGCTGCACATGAAGTTAGATTTAGAATGTTATTCAGAAACCTTTTTTTACATTTGAAACTGGATATGATACCCACGCTAACCCGCGGACTTATTGTGATTGACATACAAAAAATGCGTTGAATGAACGCCTCTAAACGTGAATGAATCACATTAGCGGTATAATTCGTCGACCGCTCTTAAAAAAGGTTACACTAGCGATGAACTCAAAGATATGAGTAGTTCAACCATCTGTATAATGAGCAGTAGAAAAAACTGTTATTTGCATTATTTGAACCAACGTTCATGTCAACACTGGTCTAGATAGCTTTTGATAATCAATACTGTTCACTTTAAATATTATTTAGTTGTTAATATATACCCACAGTTCATACATTGATACAACACAAATTGTGTTATATAAGGTACATTTCTAATATATGAGACCATTTAGAAAATTGTATGTATGTAATTGCAGGTACGAGAAACGAGAAACATAATACTTGTTATATCTGTAATTTTAAGTTAGAAAAGAAGAAAAAATTAATTTACAAGATGGTTGCATATTAATCCCAGTGCTCGCGTTCATTCAGAGCTATTAATAATGTCATCAATTTTTTTCCTATGTAGTAAACGTATGAGATATTGTACCAATGGGATCGAAAACTGTAGGGTTACTGAGAAACATTATTTCAAACTTAGCGGGTTTACCTGATTGTGATGATAAGGCTGAAGATAGAAATTAGCTACAAGTAGATTCAGACACAGAGAACCTCTTTACGAGGAGGAATCCATTTACAGACCTACCCACTGGCCAAGCGGCATCTGTTTGTAGGGCTCACTCAGTACCTAAATACTCAAAACACTAAAAATGCCAAAAAAAATCAATATAAGTAGTAATCCAAATTAAAATATCTTTAAGTTGTTTCCAGAAACTATAAATAAACGAAACTCCGACTGAAAAGGAATATATCTTTTTACACAATAATATTTTTTGCCTTTTTAATGTTTGGAACTCGTTTTTTTGTAGTTGTTTTCTTTTGAATTATAAATAGAACACGCGTAGAATCGAGCAAAACATTTCTTAGAATTTCTTTCTACGTCGACAATAGTAAACTGTAACAACATTGTATTTAAGTTCCTATTGTAGTGTAGTATATTCAGTGATTTGACTTTATGGTAACACAATTTAGTTATACTATCATCGAGTAAAATTTCAAGCACGTGTATATGTACTATAGGCAACTTCACAAAACATAATGGATCTCTCGAAACATAATTACAGCGCGATATTAACAAAGACGTGTTGCAAAAACAAATTCAAAATGTTATTAATATTCACAACGTTCTCGTGGCTTTGTAATTACAGCCTAGTACAAAAGAAATTTGAATTAATTTTAATACGCCACTAATTAAATATGGCGTAGGAATCGACCTAATTAAGCACCACACGAATTATTTAATGTTGTTTAGTATTTTATTTAGTATTTGGTTCTTTGATTGTAAAACAAAAATTTTCTTGAACCAAATAATTATTTGGTGTATTATTCAAATTGTGCGTTTATATGGTACTACTACGTATTTCTCAATACTTTATCGAGCTTAATGCGTAAATTTCAATCTATTAAATTTTTAAGATAATTTAATAATTATCTGGCTAAGCAGAATTTTTATATCATATTTACTAACCAACTTAGAAACGAAAGAGTAATGTTACTTCATTGAATTTTGTGCTTTATTTAGTTTAAGCGGTGTACGCAATATTGAATCTTGAAAATGCACGATAGAGTTCTATTTAGAGTGCCGTTTCTCAACCATATTATTTCAGCAGTGTCTATTGCTTTTAAGGTGACCAAATTAGTATAATTGGAGTGAAACAATAGAATATAAATAACTGTAAACTTACCATAGATAATGGAGGAGATACTTATTAAAAACCAAGAAATAAAGTGAATGCATTTTGGACAAGTTATATTAATAAATTACTCTTTGAAAAGCTGTTAAATCTCCAGAACTATCTAGAATAAAAGTTAATGGAAATACCAGAAACTTCCATTCCCGCTTCGAACCAGACAATTTCGAAATACGGCGAAACAATTTGTCAGACAATACCACAGACGGAAGCCTGTTTCCATGGTGATAATACAATTCTGACACTTGATTGAACCAGAACTATTGTGTTTAGCAATTACTTGTTCTACCATCAATGAATGCTGTTAGATAATTTTATTGAAACCATTACCAAACCTTTGTAGCTTGTATATTAAACTATATAAAAAACCGAATTCTTGTAATGAGTTATATTTCTAAGAAGACAAAGAAACCAAAGACAGACAAGATCCTAATGATGCTTATATTAGCAGGACTTTGAAAGCAAACCAAAAACAAAGCATAACATTAAAATATAGGATGAATTAATTATTTTAAGTGCATTTTCTGAAGTAAGGTTTTATCTTTATTTAATCAATCAAATCCTCTGTTGTAAAACAATCAATTTAACCTAAAAATTAGATTCATCCCATACAAAAAAGGGTATCGAAATTACATATTTTACGATGATTTAACTTAAAATACACCTCCGCGTACGCGAAACATGGCTAATCCCGAAGCGTGACTGAGTAAAAAATATTTAAGGTTTTACATTTGTAACGTTATATAACATATTAATTTTACACACTCTTAACTTATGATCCTACCTTTATATCTTAAGCATATTTTTTAAATCAAAGCAACATAAATATTAACAATATAATAACGGGTAAAAATAATAACTTAGAGTACCGGTAAATATCTCCACGTGTGATTGAGTGACGTCTTCGTTTGCATAATTAATGTAATTCCCGCACTCTCTCCCCATTCCTTTAAACTAATTACGTGAACATTCTAAAGAGAATTCAATCTACTTCGCATGTAGCAATTAATTTTGTGGAAATAACAAGAAGGGGAAAGTTTTTTCAGATATCTAATATTAACATTTAACACAATGATTAACCTAATTTTAAGTAACTAAAACTTAACATACACGCACACGCACACTAAATAAACGTACAAACATCCATGACTCTTAAACGGACATTCGTACTCATCTTACAAATATTCAAAAAAAAGGAAAGCAAAGAGATTCGATCTACGCGGCCAAACGTCTGTCACATTAAAGCACCAACCCATGAACTTAGTTCACAGATGATAAATGAGGTAAAATTTTCCTTTTGAAATCAAAATTTATAGTTCAGGCGATTATAGACTTTCTGTGAAAACGGAATACTTAAATACATTGTAGTTAGAACTTATTAGCTTTCCAAGTAACGCCCAGTGATTAAAACAACTGGCAAATGCAACAATATTGCAGACAACTTAATGAATCTGACATGCACGTATATTGCAATAAGAACCCAAGACAAAGTTCCACGAAAAGATGTCTTGTGTGCACCAATGTCGTGCAAGGTAACGTAATTTTATTTCGTCATACGAATATTTTTATTTGGTCAATCTGTCAATGGTCACTCCCCTCAACCGGCATGTAGAAACCTGAAAATAATTGTGTAATAATCGTGTGGTGTAATCAATTTATCCTATGCGAAATTACTCGGTGCTAATCCACGAGGGTAAGTCTTCGAGGAAAGTTTAAACTTCAAAAGGTTTTTTAATTTCTTTCGAAATAAGCAGTTTTGCAGCCCTTGATACTAAATGGCAACCATTTTCTATAGACTCTTGCATTAACAAAGATGATGAACAAACATGATTTGGCTGGCGTTTTAATGTTCTTAGACAAAAAATGCAAATGCCCTGGTAGTATATTTTTGGACACACCCTACTAGAGAAATTTATATGTATTATATATATTATATTTATATGTTATTAGCACCAAAATTAACCTTTCACGCTGTACAATCAAGATAGTAAAATTTTAATTGTCTCGAACTTTCCGGGAATGTATCGTGGCTCAACGTGACCGTTCGATATATTAGATCATTCGCAAATTCTTATACTGTGAAAATGGTTTTAGTAACCACCAGTATTAAAGTTTGTTTTCAAACGCACTCAAAAGAGGGGGGTTCTTAATTCTACTGTTTTTTTTTTGTGTGTTACACGATTTCTCTATAATTGTGTAACGATTTTCCAAAATTCTTTTTTTATTCTACAGAGTATACTCATGTGGTTCTATTGTCACAATTCCCATTGTCAAACTTCAAATTTTATAAGCGCATGATTCTTAAAAATGATTAGCTTTAGAAAAAAATGAATCACGCAAGTTGACATAGTCACATCTAACTTTTACCTTTGGAAATTACAACTCAATATTGTAAAAAATAAACTAAAAACGGACCTCAATAGTTTAAAAAGGAAAAAATAATGTAATGTAAAAGGTATTCCATTTATAAATACAACAATCTATTGTCTGTGGCTTGTGGATACTTTACAAGAGGACTTTAGGATTTGTTTCACAAAATTTTAGTACCATCTAAGGAACAAGTTACTAGAGAATATTATTTCCTTTAGAATACCACGTAATAAAGCAGAACATAATGATAAATGGTGAACTTGCGTGCATTGCCTACAATGTTATTCATGACAGTGAAGCAGTGTGTCCTTGCCAAGATCAGACATGTTTAGGCATCTCCCACACTTGTGCGTCACACACGCAGGAATAACGCGCGTTACATTTGACTTTTTAAATGACATATTCAATAATATTCTTCGTCTTTAAGTTGGTTACGTTGCCGCTAGTTCACGACACTACGCGAGGGCGGTCGTACTTGACTTGGCTGTGTGCGACAACCTTTAGATACAATTTAAGTAAGTACATCTAGTAAAAATATCAAAACATTATCTACATTTTTGTTTCACGATTTAAATTTACATTATTAATGTAAAACAAATAATCTTTATTGTACATTAATTATAAAAATAAAACAGAAAAAAACAAGAGGCAGACTTTTTGCTAATAAGCGACCTCCTAAAAACTCAGTTGAGAGAAACGAACACAGAGAGACAGAAAGGTACATACAGTATATTATGTATAAGTAGAATACAATAAAAACATATAAATACAAAAAAAGTGTTTTGAAATATAAACTAAGAAGATTTTAGAGAAATACTAAGAATTATCTAAAGTATTATATCACCGTCTGCAACGCCCATCTGCGTCTAACTTAACAAATGAAAAAATGCGCGCCATTTTGGAAACGGTAAATGTAGGTACATAAATTTCATATTTTCCTCTAACACTTTACTTGTATTATGTAGCATGATATATTTGATAAATTTAATTACTAAAATCTAATAAATATCAAGTAGAAACTTATCGCTACTATGTTGACATATAATCACGTAAAAAATTCATAATTATAAAAAAAAATTAAAATGTCAAAGTCGTGGTACAAAGCTTTTAAATAAAGTCGTTATTATTTTTATAACAATAAGGTGTAATATAGTAATATTCACATTATTGAAACTCTAAATGTATACATCTTTTAAGGAATATACTATATTTCAAGCATTCTAATTTCGGCCGTGAAGCAGTGTCAAGGGGAGGCAGCTAGTGAATAATTGTATGGTATGGGATTGCCGAAGTAACTCTAGGCAATCTCCGTCGGCTGTAAGGCTGACCTGGAGAAGTGCTTCGGCAGAACCCAGGTCACCCTCGCGAAGGGCAATGGAGTTACCGGGGAGTTTTAGTGGGTGTTCACATTGCAGCTTTGATGAGGCAGTGGGTGAGCTGCACACACTCCCACCGCTTAGCTTGTAGCAGTTATAACTTACCATAAGGTAATTTAATATTATTAGATGATAACAAGAAAACTTCTCAAGCGCTGCATATCCTAAAAACAAGAGGCACTATATTCTTGACAGCGTAGCAACTCTTCCCACTGCTTTCTCAGGTTAGTCTAGTGAATTGCATTGACTGAACCCTAGTCACTTTTTTGAAGGACAGTAGAGCTACCTTGGAGTAGGATATTTTTAGCACCGCTATGATCTGTGCAAAGCGAAAAATAAAATAAAAAAGACATTAAATTTATCAGTACTCACATAATAACAAAAAGTAAAAAAACTATCCATAGATAATATACAGACATTATTGAAACTGTCGTGTCTTACAAGGCGTAAAAAGTTTTTTCTCATCGAACTTTTTTTAAACTTAATTTTTTAAGTCAAAGAATGCCATAGAAATGTGCATATCTGTGATAGGCAATAACCTTCGTGTATAGAAATAAGTTTTATCAAGAAATCACTTAAAAATTTACTACTAGACGAACCTTCGTGTAGACGAAGAAATAAACCTTCGTGTAACGAACCTTCGTGTATTTCCAGAATGTAGATTCTGGAAATAAGAGATGTTGGATGTAATTTCTAAGCCCTGTAATTATACTCGTTACCTTATGAACCCGCACGCCGTCCGGATTAAAGGGTTCTTGATAGGCAGACGGAAAACAAACAGTTACTAATTAATTATCTGTATCATGTATTCAAAGTATTTTTATGCATCAATAACTTATGGAGAAATATGTAATAAAAAAAAATACAAAAAAAATCACAAAAACAAAATGATTTTAAAAATCGAATCAATTATGTTTTGGTTTGAGAAAAATTCTATTAGAATATATAAAGAGTCGTTTACTTATATTTCACTTGTATAGGTTATGTACGGGATTGAGATGGCTTATTTTAAAACAACTTGTTTTTAGGGAGTCGCCTCGCCGCCGGGAGTACTGATATTGTTTTCCCCCATCAATTCGCTTTGGGATACCATGATGCTAAATACCAGACTCTTGATATTTCTTCCACCTTGGATTTTTCTCCTCTGTCCAGGAGTGAGATATACAAGATATACAATAACAAAAATATATTTTCTTATTTTCAATATGTTCTTATTTCTATATATATATAGATTCAGAGAGATATAAAAAATTCAAGTTTTCAACAACGTCATCTCAAGTTGTTCATAAAATATTTTAGCACAAAATTCGCAGAAATTAGCATAATATAATGTTATTTTCCTTGACGCAAGGATTTTTCGTGATAGCCATTTAGGAAGCAATTTTATGAAGAAGATTTTCTTGCAATTTGATTTGGAGCTCGGTAGCCTTTTTTTCTTATATTAATATCTTTACTAAAAATAAAAACAAAGACCAGTCCATCTTAGAAACTATGGATACTATAGTAATATAGAATACCAAAATCTTGTTAAAAATAACTAATACTTAAAAAAAGAAATTATGAAAAAAAAAAATGAATTTTCATTTTTTTTAAATGATTACTTAAATTTACTTTAACTGAGGAGCTCATTGGCGTTGGTTCAACGAAACGACAATAGTAACCTTGTTGGGTCCCTGGACAGATCAGTCAAAAATTTTTATCTCGAGATCCTGTGAACCTTGGATGATATGTTAAACTGTTTGACCCGGTTGAAAGCAACTTTCACCCACCAAGTGGCAGCGTTATGGTGCTGTGGTCCAAACTCCTCGTGTAGGAAGGTTTGTGCCCATCAGTGGGGTCTATATTGGCTGTTGATGATGAATTAAATATAAATATAATGGCTACTTTCATTAAAAAGTCAAGTAATGCGCTTTAAAAAATGCTACAGAAAAATTGTAATTGAGTATATATTTTTTTTATTTAAAAATGGACTGATTACTATAAATTTGGTGGCCAAATACTGCATGTGACGTCACATGCCAAAAGCATTCTATAAGGATAGTTTTAGGGCTTCTTGTAACAGCTTCTTCAATATATATAATATTGATTGCATAAAATTTTAATACTGCATTTTATTTATTTTTGACATAATTTTTATTTATTAAATTAAAAAAGTATACTAAAAGTAACGATCATCTATTCTATTTTTTATTTGTACAGAAAATGCGTCGTGGTTCTGTCGTTATGGTATGAAAATTTAAGTCCAGCTAGGGACATTAGGTTGCTGTTCATAGCTTTTTCTCGTATCTCTTTAAAATTATTCAGAGAGGCGATGACGAAACTACTTAACATAATAGATAGAATTTTTACATAGCAATAGCCAATATCGCAGACAGAAACATATGCAACAGCTATATCGAAGAAAGTTCCAGAATAGAACTTAAATATTCGTCAGTACAAAGTACGAAAAGTTAATATTTAAACACTTTAATCTTTAAAACCTTTGTTATAAGTAACACTGTTCCTTCACGCTATCGAAAAAAACTTTCAACCCTTCCCGAAGTTCTTGAGAAAGTTTCTAAAAGCCACGTACAGCTATTTAATATATATAGCCAAATGTTTATTTACTAAACTCGCACACGAACTCGAGAACTTGACGTAAAACTTTGACGATGTTGAGTAACAAACAGTACCTAAGAATTGAGTGGAAATTGAGATGCGTTTTTAAGCCGTTGATGCTATTTGGAGTTCAATTGTTGAAGTGTGAAAATGTTGTCTTATTGCAACTAAATAAGGTCGTTGTAAAGTTTAAAAAAAATCTTTTGTAATAATGATTCATTAGAATTTTATTAACAACACTGTTTGAATGAGAAAGGTAATCAACAGAAATTAACAGATTCAAATTTGGAATCAAAATACTTTAGTGTCTTGGCTCATGAGTAGCCAATATCAACTGCCATAGACTGCGTTTCAATAATATACTTATAGATTGTTTTGCTTACGCGGCTTTGGATTTTTTAACAAGTTCCAGAAGTGTGAAATTTGTCGAAATTTAAAGATTCTGAAGCAAATCCATCCGTAAATATAATGCAACTGAACGAGAATATTGACTAATTTTTCCAAATAACTATCTAAAGAAAAAAATGTAGTTGCAGTTCTTAATGTGTACAAACATTATAAACAAGTGCTTACTTAAATTTACAGCCTTCGGGTATAGACCTAACTAAAATCGTGATCTAGACTTCAAGCAACTTCTAACAAAGGCTCAATTAGGTCCGAGCTGATTCACGCCTGACAAGAATAATATTGCAACATCGGCAAAGGTTGAGTGAGAGGCTCCTCTAGTACTAAGCGGAAGGCGACAAGGTTTACCATCGACACTATGAACAAAATCAGCTTACATTGAAAAAAGGTTTCATGATAAATTTTTTCAATGGAACATAAATCTTATTCAGACGAATTAAATTCCAAAAAGTTAATGTGATTCTTCGTATCCAAAATGAAATTTACATCGGTTTGCTTGAAAACTTAATTAAGTTAGCTATTCACTTCAAATAAAAATTTAACTTAGCCATGATTATAATGCCTGTACTGTATCTAAATTGACCAATTATTCCGGCAGTTTCTCATTGACCCTGTCTTTGTCACAAAAGGTACTTTCGTGTCGGGCTTATATAGCGGCAGGAGTAAAGTCATGTACATTTCTATATATTTATGATTCTGAAACAAGTAAACATATGTGATTTACTTACATAATTACTATTTTACGATAAGCCTGTAATTTTTAAGTACCCTATCTTTTTTGGTATCTATAATACAATACAATAAGACTTAGCTTTGTTCGCTTTGATTACTGTTGTATATATGACAATATTCATGTGCATTAACTAATACTGGTGACACTTCCTTTAATGTAATCTTGTCAATGTTTATTGCACGCTCTTCGCGTAATCCGCTTCACTTATCCGTTAATGTTTTCTTTTAAAATTTACTGTATTTTCTACGGATATATATTTTTTTCATTGTCATCAGTTTCAGTTTCGCTTACCACGCTAAAAACTTCTTCATCTCTAACTGTAAATCCAATCAATTGTTCTTAACTGCACAACACATATGAATATAATATTAATGCATTTGACAGTCTGATTATTATGTTAACTAAAACATCAAGGTACACGTTATTAGGCCAAATCAAACATTATGTAATCAGGATAGACTATATACGTACCCGAGATATAATGGGTTTCCGTCGGACTATATACCTCTCGCTTGATTTTAGTATAATTAGTATTGCTCATTAGTGTTCCATATGATGCATAATTAAATGAATTATTTATGTACATACTGTTGTGACGTATTTTGAGCTTAAATATGTTGTCATGTCATTTGATATGAACTCAGTTTTCTCTTAATTTAGGACAACACCTAAAAATTGTACCATATTTACTAGGAAGGAGCATAATGACTTTTCCACTACCCAGGGTGCCTTAAGCTATAGAGTTTTAAAAAATCAAGTATTTTCTTTTTATAATAAGATGTATTTTAGTTTTTTTAAACGAATTCACTTTTTAACTACGTTAATCTTTAAGCATCCATTCAACAGGAGCTTAAAATACTGTAACAAAAAAGTCACAAAAAGTATGTCACTTTCACGGCGCTAGATTTACGCAGTCGGTCACTTATTAACTTAACCGAAAAAACCAACAGTTGTGCCCTAATGTTTTAGCAAGTTGTTAATAGTGATAAAGATTAGAAAAAGGCATAAATAAAAGACGTTTCAGTTACTAGACAGGCGTCACTTTTTTACTAAGGTAATCATTATCAACTCACAATAGTTCATTGTTAAACATAGATCTCTCCACTAGCACTCCAATGAGCTTGATCCCTATTATCTCCATTTAGTTATCCATTCAGTCACACTCTGCGAAGATAGTCGTGCCTGAAGACATCCTACACTGCATTTATGAGCCGCGGTCTCCATCAAGTACTTACTTACTACCGGTTCAACAGTTCTGCTGATGACATAGCCAGCCCACTGTCACTTCAGCCTAAAAATTTGGTGGCCTATGTTGAACAACTTGAATTAGTTACATGCATTTTTTACTAAGCTATGAAGCAATAGCAGAGAGCAGAAAAAATGTATAATCCTGCGGTCTCAATTTGGCTAAGCAGCTCTAAATAGGATGTCATATTTTTCAAGAATATTTTGAAAACATTTAATATTGTAGAGTTTTAAAATTATCACTTTTCTCTACTCTCACTTAACCACTTTTAAAATGATATTAGTGTTTTGCATCAATAGGGTAAAAACTAGAACAAACTAGAAAAGACTGGGTCTGAGTTATTAGTTCATTTCGAAAAGTGGTTCCTTGCTCAAAATACTTTAGAAATACCGGTTTATCTCTACAAATTAAATCTGAAACTTCATATGCTGGACACAGACTTCCATACATGAGGAGTTCAGTCCACAACAAAACCAGCATGGACTACTGATGGTTGTTAGGAAGACTTAAAACTTTCCAAGCTTACAATATGAACTTAATTTGCATGTAAAACGAGGTAACTGGTGTTACATCGGCCTCAACTGTGGAAAGTTCTCACTAATCCTTTTGCGCAGCCTAAGCAAATAGACGCATCGGCAGCGGCCGGATTAAGCCAGATAACGATATTCTACTAAAGCGAAACGCAGTTACTAGACATTTCTGACATAGGCTAAAGTTTATTAAAGTATTTTGTTGGCTTTATAATGTTCATTAATTTACCTTTTTTACTTGTTTCTTCTATTTTCTAGTATTATTCATTTATAATATGTACAATAAATATCACTACCTATAACTATCACTATCATTAAATATAGCTCACATAAATTCGATTTTTAAAAAAGATAATAACCAGTAGTATTATTTAAGTTTTTTTACATTGTTTTGTTTTATTTCGTACTTTTTTGATCTTTTTAAGATCCCCCATCTTATTACCTGCCACCCCAACTATGGCGGTTGAAGTTGAGTGGCATAACGCCGCATACTACTTTGGTTCAAGAGGGGGTTCCCCACGAGCCCGCTCCAGGCTCATAATACACCCCTCATGAAGTTAGTCCGTTACGTTAGGAACCAGCGAACTGCGTGATGGGAGTTAAAGTATTAGTTTCGCTATTGTTTTTCAAAGACCAATTGAAACGCAATAGCATGCGTCTATGATTTTAGGTTGACACACGATAACCATATTTATACTCCCAAAAATGTGAGATAATTTTCGAGATAAGTTTAAAGAGTTCCATTCTTTATTCCGTCAAAATTCGCTGTAGAGAGTATTAGAAAAAATATTTTCTAGAAATTTGCCAAAAGTCCTCTACCTCTTTTTAATTCTGACCAATTTGAAATCAGTAACATCCGAATCCGCTTACTTCTCGTTATGCGTAAAACGCTCTGAGAATCTACACACGTGACCTGCGTCAGGGAGCGCTCTAAATGCTATTTGAATTCAGAATGGACTGGAATTCGAACCACCAAATTGATACCAGTACTTTTGATTTGTAACATTTTGGGAAGAACGTTGTGCTTTAGCTGATATTCTGGCTGACTAAAGACTCCAGATTAAAAGGTTTCTTTTGTTAAATTTCTAATTTTGCTTCATTTTGGTCAGCAAATGACGGGAAAACTTGAGGTAAATTTGGTTAAAGATTTAAATTTATAACGAATTTCAGTCGACCGTTCGTTTCGTTCAATATAGACACTTTTAAAGGAGAATAATTCCTGTATACTAGACTTTGCGTCAATTTTACCGATAACAGCGCACGCAGTGAAGATATAAGTATTTTAATTTCATTTTACATTGTTACTCAGCTCTTATTGGCTGCAGCGTGACGTCATATAGCCTACTTCGATAAATGGACTATTCAACACAAAATTATTTTTTCCAATTTGAATCAATATTTCTTGAAATAAGCGCAATCAACTAATCAAACAAACAAACTCTTCAGCTGTATAATATTATTAGATAAGGGTGGAAAACTAACGAGCAAACAAGGACGTGTTACCTTAAGTTGAGTGGGAACATAAGATAAGCGTATAGATAGAAGCTTGTAAAAACATGTTTATAGGTGGTAAACCATGTTTACACCTTAGTTGTGTTCATTTTGTGTGACTATCTTCAAATAGTATCAAATACTAGGCCAGTACAAAGTGTTTGAATGTGGAAGTAAGAGGGTAATCTGAATCTCTAAACTGAATATTCAGATAAAAGTCAATAAATATATAAGCTCGATACGAGATCTTATATATAGCTTATTGCAGCTTGCTGCTGTAGCTGAACATAAACCGCAGAAAATATTACGGTAGAGTAATTACTAGAAAATATGAATCTGCTTCTAAAATCTGTTCAACCTAAGGGTCGTAACGTAATGTGAGATAAGGCTTAATATCAGGCGGTCTTCATGCTTTTTGGCTTCTCGTGGTACTTAATCACACATCTCACCTTCTGTTCAATTTGATTTGGATCATTCGAGATTTTAATATTCACTTCTCTTTTGTGCTGGCTTTCAATAATCTACTACGGTTGGTTTTGTTTACGCGTTGAATATTAATATAAATCATACGTATTCGTGTAAACTTATTTCAAAATTCAACGTCTTCAAGCAAATCTATATCAAATCCCAGCATTAACCGTATAATCAATTAATTTTCTTCGGTAAACCTCTTTTACGATACAAATTTACCATCGAACTCTTTGCTTTTTTATTTTCTCTATTTTTATCTAAATGCAAAAAATAATAAAATATGAAATATTTTCTCATCTATCAGTTTCTAGCTCGAATTTATCTTTGACAGCTATTTACAATACTTGTTCAAGGTAGATGTATTCTTAGACAGCTTCTAGCATATTGCCATCTAGATTAAGATCATAAGTGTAAGTTACACATAAGTAAACGTAAACGCATGTTACACGTAAGTAGTGTTTTACACGAGTCTAAGTTTCTAAATATTCCAGTAAAACCGAAAATGGTTTTTTATTTTATTTTTAAATATATATATGTCATTAATGTGTAAATGATCATACAAATGACTAGTCTCATACAAAAATTTCTAAAGGACTTAAAACTGATGTTTGTATAGTGCAAAATTCAAGCTTCAGATTCCGAAATAATTGTGAGGTGAAATAAAGTAACCATTTAATCACCAAGTTTTTAGTAATAATAAAATCACGTTCTCGGCTTATCTAATAAAAGTCATACATTCTAAAAACATCGGACAGTATACAGACACCTTCACCACAAATAAAATAAAACTAAAAATAGAACACAAAATTTAAAATATCTGCTAGAAAGAGAAAATGAGAGGTAGTTTGCCTTATGACCTGTCTAATGCAGCTGATCTGTATTTTTTACCATATAAGAGTTTGCTGAATACGTCAAGAACAAAAACATTAACAAATAAAATTATCGTCACGTTTAAAAGTCGTCAAAAAGTAATATTCGACTTTTTTAATCTCCACCTTTTAATAGTTAAATAATGCATCAATTAAAAGTTTGTGTTACGGATACTAGACAACGGACAATTATGGAGAGTGTCATATTTAAAATTTAATATATCAAATGATATTAAACAAGCTACATCTATGAATGTGGATAAATTGTTAGTACTTAAAGAAAAAATATTGTAAAATTGTCACCAATTATCACCACTGTCAGATGCTTTTAATACAGAAATCAATAGATAAGACTATATTTGACTCTATTACGAACGTAGCAAGGTCTCAGATTTAAACTGTTATGATTAAAATGCTGCCAGTTATACAAAGCGACTTTTAAATATACTTATTTTTAGAGCATCTTCTGATATTATTTATCCAGCTAATAATTTTGAGACAGATTAATTGCACTAATACTAAGTTTTAAACTGTCAAATTATTCTGTTCCTAAACTCTATCTGAGTATTGGAAAAAACGAGTAATATAAGTTACCTATAGGTAGTTTATATTAAACATTTGTAACAGAAACTTTGATTATTTCACCTGTCAAAGGATGGGACTTTGTCGGCTATTCTATTCAAGGGCACATTTTCAAATGATTTTGTAAACATTTGAGAAATACCTTCCTGTAGACATAAGCATAGTACAATAGGTAAAAGTTTGATTAACACATAAAATATAGCCTCTGTGATTAATCACAGCTTATTGATTCCTATTTAAAGTAATAGTGAGTAAATACCGTATATAGTTTTAAAATAAAAATGATATCAGAATATCATTATCCCAAATCAAAATATAAATATCATTCGCTGAACATAATCCATAAAATTCTTCCGTAACTGTTCAACCTTTGTCTACGCCATTTGATTGGGCTATCGTGTCCTATAAATTGTCTAAAGTAGTAATGAAATCGATATTCTGTATCATAGGAAAGGAGGTCCATTAGTAAAAACATTGTACTGCGTAACTTGCGTCTTATGACACTGCCCGTTCTCTGTATTTTCATAAAAGTTGTTGTATATTTATAATTACTAGTTCTAAATATTACAAGTTTAAACATATTACAAGTTTATATGCGAAAAGACTGACCTAATATTTATATAATAAATTTTACTTTGGTAGTTAACTACAGAAAATCCGCTTGATGAATAAAATTGTACCATATACATACCGGTTTGAGAAATAACACAAAGGTCTTAAAGACCCTAGTCAAGTTTCTGATATCTTTATCAGCTCTTGTAAACTCGCTATTACGAAGCAAGGACCCTATTCAATCACGGTCGGTAGCTGTCAACTTACGATAACTACCAGACTCGTAGACCCAACATGTCCTAAACTATAGCGAGGATGGAATTTGATATAAAATATATTTCATTTGAATACCTCCAGAATCGCCATTACAAAAAAGATTCAAGATCTGTTTCCTGTCAAGATGACATCATTAGAAAATATTACATTTAATTTGATATTGATTGAGGACCCTCAATATTGATAAAATCTTATAATTTCTAATTTGTCGTTTTCTGTGTAACCTATAAATTATATATATTGCGAATATAAAATCTATATATTGGGAGCCAAGGCCGAATATGTTAGTAATTTTTTCATTTTGACTACAGCTTCGAGTATATAAAATATATATAAATTTCTTTATTAGATATATATTAAATAATTTAAGCTTTCAGTATTATGTATTCGAATATTAAGTATAACTAGTATATTTAAGTAATATTTGATTCTTATAATATTTATTAAAACATCCAATAATTTTAAAGGCTTATAGTTTTAGACAAATATTGGAATCAAACTCGTTCTTGGAATATAACATTAAATGTTTCTAATTACTGTCATATTAATAACATAAGATGCTATTTTTACTCTTTATTTGACTGATTATATTAATAAGCTTCATTCTCTCTCTCTCTCTCTCTCTCTCTCTCTCTCTCTCTCTCTCTCTCTCTCTCTCTCTCCAGTCTGCAGATCTTTACAGTTGGGCAATGTTATTTATGAACTTGCTACTACGGCATCCCTAGGACGCGACGTTTTATAAAAGAAACTATTCAAAGCTGATTACTTTTCATTGTTATGCTATAAATTATATTATCTCCCTTGAAAAGTTTAGTAGCCAACTAAGGCGATCTTTTAAAATCCCTAGTTTTGTAGGTAATAAAATTTCATGGCGGCCGTTTCGTCGAGTGGTCAGTGGTCACCCTTGTCTTGGATAGGGGCGGATATATGCATGATGAGTATGATTATTTGTGTAGGAGTCATGGGTGTTCTATCTGTATTTAGTATTTTTCTGAAAGTTATCTAAATTTCTCAGATATCTAGTATCCATTAGACAAGCTTTCAATGAAGCATAGTTTGGATTAAATAATAGATGGAAATATTACATATTATTTATATTATACATATATTGCGATCTTATAGCTTAGTATCCCAATGGGTAAGTATTCCACATTCACAAATGTTCTTGCGAAGAAAACATTACGTCATGCAGACATTCACCCGTGTCCCCTACTAGAGTGCTAACGTGATGTTTTGTTTCGCCTCTGGAGATTAGTTCTTTGTCTGTTGTGTAGTACCGAATGAAATATTATACGGGTCTGTGGGTAATATGATTTTTGTTGAAATATTTAGTGGTATATTAATTGTTTAATATTTTAAAAAATGAATACTGAAACTGCGTTTACTTTTAGTCGTTGTATTAACTATATCACTTTATCGAATTTCTGAAAATTTATTAACGTTATGCTTTGATACGCAAAAATTAATTGCGATCTATTTATATTGCCCTAAAGTTATTTAGAGACCCAATTAAACTTTCCTAGTTAAAGACTGAATACCAATTGGGAGACATTGGGAGAAGTTAATTTTTATATGGATTCTCATTTGAAAGCTAAGATAGTTTTCAACACTTTATTAAATAAAAAAGTTAATATTAAAACTATTTCAAATATTTTTGGCGCAGTAACTATCGTTAAGAACGTTTGACAGAGGACAAGCTTGAACATAATAAAAAAATAAAGAACTTACTCAAAATTATTGATTATAAGAATCTCTAAAATATGACAAATGTGATAGACAGTGGAATTGCAAATTCGCACCTATTGCCTTTATTTTAGGTCAATTTTAGGTGTACCCTAAAATAATTTAGAGCTTTGATAATTTCTGCTCAAAAATTAATTTTCTTATTTCTGTGTTAATTATTGCAGCAAATCTAATTGAATTCCAAAATGTTTTATTTTTTTTCATTATTTTTAAACAAAATAGGTGTGTATTTGTTTGACGAGATTAGCTTTTCAGCTAATGTCCTCTTAGATAATAAGCTTATGCCCAATGTTTGAATGGAACCTCTTATCAATAGATCTGCGAGTTGATTAACCTTAGCAAAAATATTAAGGACAAACGGCGTCATAACAAGCTTAACACGTCAGTAGAATAATAGCTCTTATTACGATGAAGTGTCTAGAAATATTAATGTGTTTTGCTTAAATTATTAGCGAGTGTATCTTAATATATAAAGATAATGTTATTTAAAATTACGAAGGCTTAATTAACGTTTAGGGTCTAGCATTTATACAGTGTTCTCAGATCAATAATCGTCTATCTTTACGTAATGGATAAAAATTTAAATAACTAGTTGATACGGTGTACTTTGTATCAACTACAAACAGCCACTAACGCCATCTATTGAAAGAAACCCGAAGTAGCGGTGGAAGTAATGACAGTTTGTAATTTGTTGCATGTCAGACAAATATCGCCAGAGTTCAGTTGTATATTGTTAAGCTCTTTTTAGGATTTTCCCAGTTATTTTTATTTTTGAACCAACCCTGTATTAAACCAAATAAAATAATAAATTTGTTTTGGGAAAGTTGTTCTTAAGTCTTAAGTTAAGCGAGACTAACGCATTATTTGCACAAATTTGACTATATGGCTTCCTATCGCTCCAATTATATTGGCACCCTATTCATCGACGCAGGGACTTCCACATTTTCTCTCTCCTGTACACTGTTTTCTTTTACTTACCTCTACACCCTACCCTAGAACTAATTTATGTTTCCGTTCCTCTACTTCGAGCCGGACCTTATGCTCTTACTATAATCTTACTTCAGACATAGACACTCTACTGACACTCTACTGATTACCTCTCCTATTCATTTTCCGTTCATGCTCTCCAATTGTGGACTACTCCCTCTGGGAGTATGAAGAGTACTCGCACGTTGATCCTTTAAAACTCAAGCCTCGAGTAATTTAATTTCCTTCCCATTATAACAGTCTTTTGTTTTGTCCATCGAGTAGTACGTATACTTATTTTGTATGAATTTTCCACCCAATTTTTTATTTTTGTCTATTCTCATATTTAAGATTTATATAGATGTGTGTGCGTATGTGTGTGTTTGTGTGTGTAATAATATATGTAAATCGATGTGTGTGCTTAATTTTTGTATACTCAGTTAGTCATCCCCACCCGCAATGCCGCCTCTGCCAAAGAGAGCTCTTTGTATTGTATGTTTTATTCGTGTGCAATAAAGAACATAATAATTTAAATTTCAAATAGTGACCTATAAATAAATTCCTCAAAAACGCATAACACTATAAAATTTAAACCTGCGGACAGATTGAAACATACCATAGTAGGGGTCAAGCGATATTGTAATTTACGCCAATGCCATAGAAACCATCTGTCATAATCGGGCAAGTGAATTTCATTTTCTTGTGGTGCAAATTGTTTCGCGTTACACAACGCACCCATTGTGAACTCAGTACTCACTTTTATTTTAAACTCAAACAAAAGTATAAACTAAAATTAAATTAAATTAAACTATGATTAGTAAACAAACGCGTCTTTGCTGCAAAACAAGAACTCTATTCTCATTCATCGTAAAATATACCTTATGACGTGTTGGCAGCGACTATGTTAATTTAGCAACGGTGGTAAGGCATATGTACAAAATAGAAGAACGCTTAACACTTAATACTTATTATATACGTTATTACAGTTTATTCATTGTATATACTCCAGCTTAACTTTTTGAAGCGTGACATTTTAAATGTTAAATAGAATTACATATTCGTAACAACCATGTGATACCTATACAGCTCTGATTGTTCGATGAACGGTGATCTCAATGGTATAAACATGAATGGTTGTTTGAATTACGTTTCAAAAACCAACCAAACTTACCTCAGTTACGCGCCGGCGATCGATAAATACACGTGTTGACTGTCCCGTTTCTTGTTAAGCAGAAAAAAAATAAAAACAAAACAAACGAAACACGAGAAACGTTATTACAACGTTCCAGCTAGTCCACTGAACGACGAAACTACACAAAACGTTATTGCGTAAACACAAAATTTAACCTCCCGGCGTTTTCCCGGCTAAAGTAAGGGAAGGAAAACAAAAAACTAAAACGTAAAAACTACGGAATGCGAGTAATGTTTCAGCTCCAACGATCAGTAAGCTGTTAACTTTGATGAAATACGGACTTTATATTGATAAACGGGATTAATACAACGTATTTATCGTTTTATTCATAACAAGAGCTGTACGTAGTAGCATACGGCTCAATGACACGTTTCACACTGAGCGGTCTGAGTGAGCGAAAAACAATCTAGCTCCGCGCGAGACATCGCGCCTACAGGAAAACGCAAGTGGGAAACTCCTTCCATCCCTGTCTGACATATTGTTGAGGAGGATCCTGATCCATTTTCCTTTTTCCCGCTTGGTAACAGAATGGAATCGTCCCGTAGCGTTCCTTGTTATACTGAGATAAGCGGGTGTTTAATAAACACAGCAGTAAGGTGCCTAATAAGTCTCACATAGCCCTAAGCTGACGTTGTGTACATATTGTTTCGGGAACAATAAAATTTTGTTCTTCCATTACTTGGACTGTTTGATGTTCCAAGAAATTCTGAAGTTATTAATTAAAAGAAGCTATTTAAAATTGGGAAGCTGATGGCATTAATAATAAGAATTTTTATTAAAAGAACAATTTATGGAATTTGTTTTAATCAACAAAAAAACTGTAACAATTTAACTAGGGTCTATCCTTTGTCATGGATACCTTTTTCTCAGAAATGTGTCAATTATAACGTATATTAGGGTATTTAAAAAGTTAAAATAAAACATTAAAATGATCCCTAAGACACTGTGAGGAGTCGCTAAATCCTTTTTATGTGGATTGAAGGAAGCTTGTGTTTAAAGTTATACAAAAAAAAATTGTATTGTTTCAAAAAGTTCATAAATAGTAATGTTTAATCAGAAAACAAATAAATATTCACAATGGATGAAGCACGATGGGTCAATAAAAATTTGTAATAGCGTAACTTGGCAACGAGTTACATCTGAAATTTGATCCAAATACACTGATGGTTATCTGTGATGTCTTTCTGATGTCTTGCCTTGTAATTCATCAATGGTTTTTTTTATTACAGTTATATATGTAAATAACTGTAATTAAACCAAAAACGCGAGTAATGTTATTAGGGTGCAAAATTAAGTTTAATATTATTATTTTTAGCAAAAAACAGTTTTTAACACCTTACATTTTAACGTTTTTTTCCTGTTATAAATATCTTTATTTGGTTGCCAATTTATTTATTTTTTTGTGTATTTTATAAAATTTGCAGTGTCCAACAGGGGCTATAGTGTCAATATTATTCATAAGATCAAAATGTTATGTAAATGTGGAACAGAAAATTTTAAAAACATAGTTGATACCATTATAGCAGTTTGCATGTAGACAGCAGAAAATGTCGAGTTTTGAAACATTTGATGCAATGCAGTAGTGGCCTTAATTTTGTTAACATATTTCATAACAATAAAGAAGAGTTAGGAAATGTCTCGCGGTGAAATAACACAACCGATCTTAAGCTCCAGAGCGAAAATGTGGAATATCATAAAGCACTACCTTGAGCCACCTTGGTTTTTTTTTAAATGTAAAGCACAGCAAATGACTCGATACCACCTGATGGTAAGCTGTAGAGGAGTCCATATGTGAAGATAGCTAATGAAGCATGCGACATACTGCTCTAGCCACCCTTACATTGCCGGCCCAAAAACTGCTTTTTCACGCCTCTTTTAAAGGAACCCATTTATAAGAAGGAGGGAATACGTGTGCTGGTAAGGAACTCCATGCTCTAGCTGTGCGACAGAGAAAGAAGTCACAAAATCTGCATCTCTCCAGAGCTTGATTGATTTTAGAACCTCTTGTTATCTTTGTTTAATAATTTTAATATTTTTTCTCTTAGAAATATTTGTTATGTGGCTGTCCTTCAGTTTTTGTTATTTATTGTATCTATATGTTTTGCAATATTGAAGTATAAAGTTATTAAATTACAAAGTTTCTGCGATTTTTCTTATTCAACCGATCACGCAATTAATGTTTAATAAATTGACTTCTGAAATATAGAATAGAACAATTGTGACAGTTCTCGACCCTGTGCAGTCTTCGTATAAAAAACGCTATACTATTAAAAAGAACGAGGCAAGTTTTTGACCACAACATCTTTGACTTATAATTATTATTTACGGTGAGCGACATGTGAAATCGGCGGTGTTATAATGTTGCGTTAGACCGAGTCTTAGCGTTAACGACTTCCGAACTGTCTTATTTAAATCATATGAAGACAGCGACACAGCAAATAGTGGATCCTTTCTGTAACTATTAGAAAAGAAATACTGAAGCTATTTGTATCAACGTGTTAAATAACCCAAACTTCTGATAAGGCAATCAATACAACTTAATTCGAATTTTGAAACCAAAATCTCATGTTCGTCTGCTTCTAAATTTAAATAGCTAATGCACCAAATTTAGTCCAGTTTTACGTAACGCACAACGTAAAAGGTAAACGTAACACTGTCGACTGAAAGATTTCTAATAGACGAGAAATACATAATATTTGTTAAAAACATTCTTGACTACAAGCTGCTATAGAATGAGATCAATTCACTGGCCAAGATTGCTGATTTCCATTTACGTATGATAGTAAGACTATGATTGATTTCAAGAAAGTTGTTTTAAAAATATTTATTTAGTATAATAGGTTTCAAGAGGAAACTTAAGCATTTCCAACAGTTTCAATGGGTCGTGAGCTTCTTTACGTTCCTTTTAGCAGATAAATAAATACACTTCTGTAGTTTTCTACTGAGCAATAAATACGTTCGGATTTTTTGCAGTACAAAAAACTGGTTCTATTTGTACGTCACTCCATCTGTTCTCGTTGCATCAATTAGATTGATGAATTTATATCTTGTTTGCAGATGCTAATCAAGGACCAATTAATGGTCGATTGATGTTAAATGACTTCATAATTACTTTCAGCGGCGTGTCGGTAACTTCCTAAACTGGAAACATGAAAACAGAGATGTATTTGGGAATTAAGGCTTTTAAACATTTATGTCGATTCTAAAACTGATGCTGATTTGGATGCAATTTAAACATCACCAAAAGAGTTTAAATTCGTACACAAATAATTAAATACTTTTGGTGAATTTATCGAATTTTGGTTGTATCGCCTCTATGTAGGGCCCGTGGCGAGCACACTGAACAAATGGAACACATCCTATGTAACTGTGATGCTCTTGCTAGGAAAATTATAGGTGTTTTTGGACTGGGCTATCCCAGTCCTGAAGATATGAGGCTGCTGACTCCGGGTGCACTTAGTAAGTACATCTTGGAAGTATTCCACGACAGCAGACATTAGGGTTAGGGAAGCAGGGAAGGACAAAAGGTCCCATTGGGTCGACGTACTCCGGGAATAATCTTGGCCCTACATCAAGATAAGATAAGATAGAATTTTTTTTAGTTCATTTATATTGATGTGGTAAACATTGAAAACTAATTTTTTGCTACTTTTTTCTTATAGAGCCTGACTAAAGGACTAAGAAGATTAAAACACAAAGTCATTACAAAAAAACTCCCGTGAAAATATCCAATAATATGAAGATATCAGTAATATCGGTATAAGAGCTTTTATTGTGAAGTGTGCATATGTCCATTGAAATATCGAGAACAATATATCATAATAAATATAAGTAAGAATTGTGAATAAATATTCTAATTTATTTTAAAAATGAATATATGCTGGTGCAGCTACTGAGATACTGAATAGGTTTGTTAGACTGGTAGAAAGAAGAGACCTGAAAACCTCACCAAACGTATTCAAATCGGTAAATAATATTACTTCATTTAATTAGGTTAATTTATTTATTCAACTCTTTCGAGAGCATTCCTATTTATGTAGTATAACTATGATTTAACTGAACATAAGTCAATTACAAAAACAAACTGTTTTACTTGATATCGATATAAAAACGAAGATATTGAAAAAAAATAGCAATATTACAACAGTGGAAACAAATTATATAAACTTTTAAACCTAATTACAATTCAAATTTAAATTAATAATTTTTTGTTTAATGTTCATTGTAGTGTACCGGTTAATTTACGCTCAGGAAAAAAATATATTGCTTTTGCTTTTGGTATAAAAATTTAAACGTAATTTATTAAATGAAAAATTACACCCAAATACATGCCTGTGTCCGATATAAGCGGAGTTTAGCGGAAAGCTAATATTAGTGCGGTGATCGTAAACAGTGCGGGCGAGTGCGAGATCGAAAACTGCGGTCCGTTGCTCGATTGTACTCGTAGTGGAATTAGCGGCAAATAAGGTTGAACTAGTGGTAGAAGCCAACGCATAGTTTGTGCTTCAAATATTCCGATTATTCACTTGACTGTTAGCCACTTTCGTTTGAATTTAGTAAGACAAAGCAAAGTATTCGATTGTCCGTTTAATCGATTGTGAAAATAACTTACACAGTTGTAAAATGTATTATATACGATAGTTAAACATTTATATTTACACACAGATGTGTAAAAAAATATTTTATATATGTAGAAAAACAAATGCATTGGCCCTGCTTATTTCTAAACCGGCACTGCTTATGACAGCTAGATATTTTTTAGGGATCTTTATTTACGTTTGCATAATCTTAAATGTCATTAAGCACTAACCAAACAATTTCGTAAAATAAGAAATTTTAATGTACGTTTTCTCAAAATAAATATTATATTTTCATACCTTAAAGAAAAGTCTGCCATCTGATTGAGAGAAATCTATGTTAATGCTTAAGTAGACACGGTGTGTGGACAAAATTAAAATATCAAACGCAATTAAAGCATCAGTCTTATATATATTACAAGTTGTGATATTTTTGCAATTGTGTTAAAAGATAGACAACTGACAAATCATAGCGGCGTAAGATTTAACGTTACTTAATTTTATTTTTCAATGGTGTATTTTCTATATTTTTTAATTCATTGAAGGAACGCAGTATATTAACAATTGGGTACAATATGAACACATGCAAAGGCAATTGGGAAAAATGGAGTCGTTTTAGGAAGTAGATTCTCAGCTTTCATCATCTTTAATCGTGGAGATCTACGTAGTTTTGCATATCGCTGGATGGCGGTAGCGTTAAAGTCTTTAGATACAGAGAAAGCTTCTAAAAACATACTACTAGTAATAGATCAATACACCTGTCTACTCGGCCAAAGGTCCCAGATTGGAATTCCGGTGGGAACAAATATTTGTATGATAAATACGAGCGTTTATTCATGAGCTATGAGCGTTCTGATATTTATGCACATATATATTATATATTATATCATATATATTATATATTATATTTCTCCGCTATCTCGTATCCATAACACAAGGCCTTGATGATGCTTACTTCGGACTATATAATAGTGTGAGTAATATTAATATATTATTCCGATGTCCAATATAATTACTTAAGACCGTAAATCAGGCTGTAGATAGAGAAGGTAAGAATATACGACATGTTCTCCCAACCTTTATAAACTTGGTCAGGAGCCAATAAACATCCAAGGGAAAACGCAGCACAGTTTTATTAATTTAATGATTTTCTAGCATTTTATCACATTATAACTGAGTAACTATATTACAGATTTATAAAAAAAAATAAGCTAAATATTAATTTTAAAAAATTAAGACATAGACTTATGCCACATACAAAAATATTTATTTTAACAAAGAGTTTATTTGATATATCAATCAATAGACAATCAAGACATTTTGATTCTAAAAAATAAAAAATAAAATAGTTTACATTAATAAAATTAATATTTTAAAATTGACAAGACAACGCCTCAAAAACTCAACCAAAAACTGGAGTCGGTATTTCACCTTTTTCTCAACAGATGGCGCTTGGTACATCAGGTGAGAGTATAAACCTTCACGAAGGTTCCTTCATAAAGAGGTAAATGTAATACATTTTACTTATTATTATGTTGCTAGGTGTTATTTTTTTATTCATAAGACAAACGTTTTGTAAATAAAGCTTGATACTTATTGAAGAAAATTTGCTCGAAGATCTTATCGAAGTCGAAGTCTTTAAACTGATATTGCTGATATTGCTTATTAGCAATAAGGCAGCCTTTTGTATGTAACATGTACATACTGGCTGTGTATATTTTCAGAATCTGTGTTCAATACACTTTGACTTTGACTTTGATTTATATTATAGCAGAATATCTATTTATTATTATTATTATCCTTTATGTGAGTATCTCCTTCTAACATTTAATTGCACAAACTCTACAATGAAATGACATTTTTCGCGGGTAGAAACTTCAACTCTTCCACTTACTTTAGCCCGAAAATAAGTAAATTTGAATGAAAACAAAACTTATTCAAATCCCAAGACGATTTTAGTTCGTAGCCTTTCTGGCTCCGTTTTAAGAATATGATAAAATAATAATTTATAAAACTTTTTTTTAATAAAAGCTCAGCAAATGGCTCGACACCACCTGATAATAAGCAATAGAGGAGTCCATATGCTTGTCCACTTGCTCGTGAATTGAGATTTATTACATTGATTTTAGAACCATAAACAGAGCTATAAAACATACGTGCGTAATAAAATTACACACTAGTGAGTAATAGAATTATCCCTACAAAGTTAAATTAGTACCTTACTCCAAGTTAGATGCGAGTAAACAGAGCATACCAAATTTTACCGGGGTATATTGTTATTTATTTAAGTAACAGTAAAGAGGTTTTATTCCGTTGAAAATCCATATTACATTAAAAAAAAAGTAAAAAAAATTGTAAATAAATGTGCATATTTTTAATTAAATCTAATAACATCAAAATATATTTGTATTTTATCACTTTAATATATAATTTGAAGTAGGCTGTATGTCCACTAATCTTGTATTGGGCGGACGAAAGAAAACTTTAAAAAAATCCGGAAAGGACGTCTCCTTTTAATTTCGAAAATATATGTAATTTTTGTGACTTTCGTGTGATTTTAACTGGTTATAAAAAACTTTAAATCAGCTTAGCTTTGAAAGTAGATTCAATGTATAGTTTGAAGTTTACAAAAGAACATATTTAAACTTGACATGAATTAAACTATTACTCACCGATACAACATAAACGGTTCGAATTAAAAAATATTACTAAGGATTTTGTTCACGAAACATAACATGTAGTGTTGAAACCACACATTTCAAATCTGGAATACTGCCAAAACAGACTAAAAGACGTTTGTTGAAACTTAATTTATGTGGACGGACTTTTGTTCTGACTCCACCATGCGAAAATTGGAAAATTAACGTATGCTTTGATGGAGACATAACTATCATTTTTTTTAATTTATATACGTTGTATCAATTTAAATGGTGTATTAATTTTGTATTAATTTTTGAGAAAATCTCAATAGTAATTATTTACCATCAACATCGTCATCACAGAAGAAACACACGAAGTTCACATTTCTTCCATTCTGATGATGCATTCATTGCAAAGCTATGCACTAAATTATATTTATTATTTGTCCATTTATAATGAGAGAAAAACTTTATTCACGATATTGGGACTACTTACAATCATAAGCAAATTTGTTGTGATTCATTCTAAAATAATAAAAAACTTTATATACATTTTAATTCGTATTTTCCTTCGAATGATCTGGGTTCCTTCAAGAAAGGCGGTAAAGGTATCTATTGAGCCAACAAGGTGCTCGCTAGGGCATGTTACACTAGCTTACATATGAACTTCTCCTGATGCTTACTCTTAGGCGATGTCGTCTTATTTACTATGCTTTGCTCAATATCATTTCAGGATGCAAATTTTTATGTTTATCTAGCTTATGTGACAGTGAATGTTGCAGTTTAATTAAGTATCAATAAACTGGCGATACGAAACGTTTATTAAATCTAGTATAAGGTATCTCGTCTACGGTTTTGGTGTAATAGTATATGGTTTCGTTTAAATCTCTGTCTGA
Source organism: Acentria ephemerella (assembly GCA_943193645.1). Lineage (NCBI taxonomy): Eukaryota > Metazoa > Arthropoda > Insecta > Lepidoptera > Crambidae > Acentria > Acentria ephemerella. Next base: position 2,729,344 of record OW971894.1, read on the forward strand.
TGTTATTTCGTTGCACACGTTAAACTTTCTGAACGAGTTCCGACTTCGTGAACAAAGAATATGTAAATGTTTATCAATGATAAATTGAAGTAAGATAAGTTAAAACATTTGAAATATTCTTTCGATTAGTCACTGGAATAATTAATTTCAAATATCATCAACAACAGCCTATACGTTTCATTGCAGTGCACATGTTATTCTACATAGAAAATATAGGTGTTTAGACCATAACACGGTGGCGGTACCACCAAAAGATGTTGGTTTGGTGTAAGTGGTTGCCGTAACAACCGGCAACGGCTTAACATGTCTTCCGAAGCACAGATGAAGATGATTAAGAAGAAGATTAAGAGAAAAAATACTTTGTTGTTAAGTTACTTTGTCATTAGTATTAAGTATGTATTCAAGGAGTATACATATAAACTGTAATTCTCATGAATATACACATTTTCGCTTTAAATTTTGTTACCAAAACACAATGTCGCTACATTGGATTCGTGCCAATGTCAGCCCAAGGATAACTCTTCAAATTAAATATACTTATGCCTTTTCGTTGGTAGTGAGAACTAGCAACTTGAAAGCGTTAAGGGTTGATTTATTTACATAGTTGGAAGAAAACGAACTTTAAAAACCATAAAGAAATATCGTTCAGACAGCACTGAGAGAGGAAATAGGTGCTCTCCATTAGTTATGTTAATAATTTTTGTCGTAGCACGTGGCACGCAATTTAAACTGTTTTAATTTCTTTCAGGTTTAATTAGTGTAGGCTACTAATGGACTAGACAGCATATTTTGTGTTTGTTACTGATGACTACAGACCTTTTCGATAATTGCGTTTGCCTTATCTCACTATAATCGCATCGCTTCCCAATTTAACCGCGTAACGAGCTCCCAGAAAATGTTTTCTGAGGCACTCGACGCAAAAAAAACTTTTTTTTTAAATAAAAAGCACAGAAGATGACTTGACACTGTTTAATGGCTTGCCTCCAAAGTGTCTTTTCACGTCTCTATGGAAGAAACACATGTTGTATGAAGGAGGGAATACGTCTTCAGGTAAAGAATTCCACGTTCTGGCTGTGCGATAATGTAAAGAGTTACTTAATTGGAGGTGTTAATTGCTCAGGTTGTTTTTAGTTTTGATGTTGTCTAATGTCTAATGACCACTAACTTTTCAATGTACAAACAAATTTCGTTGAAAATTGTCATACTTTCATAACTTATCTATACAAGCCCTATTTAGATAGAAACAAAATCGTTTTTATTTTCTATAGTCTTGCCCTCTTAAAACATTTCATAATATACTTACTTATAAAGTATAAGTAGTTATACGATGTACAGAGAGCAGAACTGTTTGTTATTTTGGATACTGTTAAGAATTGATATTGCAAAAAAAGATATGACTCAAAAATCTGAGATAAACCAAACTCCTCAAAAATTGAGTAATATTAAGAAACGTGTTAAAAATCTTCAATGAGATTAAACATAATCACTTAATGTGAATAATCTACGTGTCAGAGGCAAATTAGCGGCAGCGGTCCGTATGCCCGCCGCAGCCGCAGTTGCGGCCGACGCGGACACAATTGAAATTTATGAAAGCAATTCGCAACATTACAGGAATTTCTCATGATTCGCCTTTCTTCCAAATTATAATGTAATGAGTACCAAAAACGTTTTATCATAATTCTTTTTAACGGATCCTATTAAAAGTTAGGGTATAATTTACGCTTGTTTATAAACTGGCTTTACCTGTAAATAAAGATAATAGATAGATTATTTTTAAATATCCAATCATTTTAACCAAAATTGAAATATTTCGTGAAAAATACGGCGTTGCTCATGTCTTTATCGTTATCCTATCATATATCTTTCAAAAAGTTACAGTTTCCTGTAAAGATATCGTTTGCCCTTACAATACGTAACAAAGAGGAAAAACTTCTCGATAGTTAACATCGACTTATGAGAGAATGCTTTTCTCGTGGCCAATTATATGTTGTTCTTTCTCGAGTAGGATTTCCTGAAATCGATATGATTTGTTGCCATATACGGATACCACAGCCAATAGCGTATATAGTGAAGCTTTAATGTAAACATTTCGGAATATAAAGTATAAAATTAAACTTAGTAAATTACCACAAAATGCACCTAGTATCGTTTAGTAAATAAACATATATTCTATATTAATTAAACAGAAATAATTACTAGAGTGTACTCTAGTATTTATTTCGTCGAAATAAAAGTCAAATCTTTTATTATTTTTTTCTGGTTGTCAAGAGGAAACAATCCCCAGTTACCTTTCTAAACAAATTTTGTAGATCTGCTTAATTTCAAAAGAAAACATCTTATGTTTTCTTGCAAGGATTTCTGCTGTATATCACTCAAATAACAAGTACATTTCTTGAACAAGTCGCTAATATTTCAATGAAAAGCCTAGTTATAATGAATTATTTTCATATTTCAAGTCCTAGTAATGATTTGACAAATATTTCCGCTCGAACGAAAACTATTCGATGCAATTAATTCCCCAGCTTTTCAGTGTGCGTTACTTCAACGACAAATATCGTGTCATACGTTGTATCTCTATAATTTGTACATCGTGTCAATCTGCACTTTCTAAGTACGGTAATTGTCCATTGTTAATTTATTGACAGTTATGGGTTTACTTTTTTATCTCGATCTTGTCTATATATAGAATTTGTTTTGGAACTGTTGGGGAGTTTTTAGCGCTTAATGGCGGGGTCGGTTGGATGCTGTATATTTTATTTCATATATTGTCTTGTAGTGTTGTTTTGTCATAAAATTGGTGTAGTTTTATGACAAAAAGGATGGTTAAATCGTGCAATATATGGAATACAGCATTCAGAGTTGATTAGTGACTTACGTGAAATTTTTCAGTGTACTATTTCCACTCATTCATTTATAGGTCAGTTTATTAATTTAATAACGTCGTATTATTTCCTTCTCATTTACGCAAATGAGAAGGAAATAATACGACATATGAAATGATACGCATCATTTCATCGTATTCATTAACATACCATTTCATTTTTGTATCATTTTATAATAATCGCTTACATTGCATTCCATTTTCAAAAATTTTCTCGTAAGTCATTAACAAAATAGCGGGGCCTACTCAAAACTAATAACTCAAAACTAACCCGCCAATAGCTCAAAGCTAGTATCCTGGAGTCATAAAAAATGGCTTAAGGTCTTAGTTACCAGGCCAAATAATTGGAAAAAAAATAATTTGTTTTGTCTCGAAGCAAATACAAGTGGAAAAAAGGAACCACAGTTTCTATCAAACTTGAAATGTAAAAATTGCAACTTAAATTTGATATATAAATAATTAAAAGACAAATAGAGTAATGTAAAATCCTTCATTCCCGAACAGCGTCCACAAAGAACATGTCAGAAGCACATTAACCAGGCACGTGACGTTAGGACCGCAGCGCTGCGGTCACTAGGGTAGACACGCTGTAGATTCAAATAGGATATTCCTAAAATTTCCTTGATCAGAAATTGAAATGAATAACTTCGTAGCCTCTAATATTACATACGGGAACGGTAATGTCGAAAAAATATTCTTGATTTGACATGCAATAAGTTTTAACAGACGGCTAAAGCTTCAATAATTATAAATTATTTTAAATATTAAGATTACAAATATAAAATCTTACAATACTTACACACGCATCAATATACATTTTCTTTGAATATCATCTTATATGATTTATGTTTGATACTCTATAGCATTTTAGAACCTTTTCGTTAATAATAAATATCTCAGCATCAGATATTTAAATGACGCAAGCATTGAAAGCAACGAAAATAAGGTATTAATCTTTATTGTCCCATTTCAAAACTATTATCACGTCTAGTTAAAAGGACCGATTGTGATGTACGGTTATTGAAGAATTCAATTTGAATTCGTATTCTAATCTTAATATTTTATCGTATTTTAATTTTCAGTTTATATGGCTACCCTAGTAGTTACTCTCAGCACACAAAGTGTATCTTATCTCTACAAAGATTCTAAACGACCTACAAATTTATCTGCAGTGGTTTGGTGGTGGTTTTAGTATTCATTCCTTAGTAATATATTCAGTTATTGATAGTTTTAAAATATGTTTTTATAAGCATCCTATTGAATGACATATTGTGCGTCTGATTTTAATATCAAATAAAATTTTTATATCAAATAAGACGCACGCACACCTAGAGACGTTTGTAAGTGTCTGCGTGTAGTCATGGGTAATTAATAAAATTTATACAGAGAACGCTAACTTGTAACTTATTTATTAACATGTCTTATAAGCAAAATATTCTTGGAGAGTATTAAAGACATTCCTTTGAAACCATATTTCTAATAATTATGACTATATACAGGAACATAATGAAAATCCTCACAAAATTGAATGTAAACTGATTTTCCGTTATCAAACCACGACATTATAATAACTTTCAACTCGGCTCAATTGGATATGCACATGCCATGCTTAGTGGTAAGTTGTGACGAGACAATTTGTCGAGTACAACACATCGCGGTCGTGTTACATGATAATAATGAATAACTAGCTGACCCGGCAACCGTTAACATATAAATAATAATAAAAATACACCCTTATCACAAAGGGGTACAAAAATATACCTATTTTTTTATTCGTTTATGACTATTTATTATCTTAACTAATTTTAAAAACTAACCCTAAAAACAATGACGTTTTTGACCTAAATATTAAATTGATCACACTTTCCCAATATCCATAAGCTTCGACATAAATATAAATATAGATAATTGATTTGATATAGTACGTATAATTTATTGTTATTAAATTGAATTACTTTTTATTGGATGAGGTTAAATTGGTTAAGTCAAATTAAATTAGTTATCTTAGAATAGATTAGCACCATATAAATTCATAGGCTCATAATACTCTCCCATGTTCCAGGACGTATTTTAAATATTCTGCTGTGCAGAACAAGGTTCTTTATGAGCAATTGTTTAACGTTAAGATCTATATATAACATTATAGTACTAGTAAGCAATATTAGTGCCATCTATAATTCCACTAAAGTTGACTACAGTATACATACATGATTCAAACTCTATACAATATACTTATTGATAGACAGTTTCATTTCCAAATTTAGAATTCGTATCGTGTGACTCACAAAGTCCGTGTTTAATCAAATGAGTGTAGTCTTACTAATCCCGGGAAACCCCGTGGTTTTGTAAAATGACTCACCTATATTCATTCCCAGTTTTATGGAAAATCGCACTATTATCTGGACAATAAGTATCCTATTAAACCTGTTACATATTAATTTTTAAGGACTCCATAAAAATGTCAAACTCGTGATACAAAATAATATTTATTACTACTTAACTAGTTAACTAGAAAAGATACTGACCACTCGACCAATAGCTTAAACAGGTGAATTCTAATTGGAATTTGAATGCTAAAGAAAAGTTACGTCATCTAAAGTAAATCGTTCCCTAACCCGTCCTAGGATGGGTTTCTCTGAAGTTAATCTAGATAAATATCATCATCTTTCTTACTTTGGGCGTGAAGCAATATTGTTCTTTGGTATGTAGCAGATGGCAGCCAGGACCTGCGTAATATTATCTTATTCTTCTTATAACTTCTTCTTTGTCTACTTCTTTCTATATATAAAAATATATAGTCATATATATATAGCTGTTCGTTAGTCTTAAACTCAAAAACGGTGCGAGATTTGCATATAATTTATGTGTTAAAAACGACTAAATTAATGTCGGTAATTAAGTATGGAAATAATCTAACTGATATTCTAAATATTATAACTGTCATTTCTTTCATCACTACTTCACTTTTCTTGGTTCGTTTCATGGTGTTTATAAAGTAGGTGATACAGTTCAGCGGGTCATTCTACTTACATATTTTTCCCGGTTATCTAGTCACTATCAATAAAACAATTCATTATTAATTTGCAGTAGATACAGCTTGATTTGCAGTAGATACAGATGATACAGCTTCTGCTGATAGCTGCTCCACGAAGGAATAAGCGCAAAATTGTTATTTGATTAATATTTTTAATAAAGTGTATACAGCATTCCTATTTATATAGTATAATTATAATTTTACTGTACATAAGCCAATTACAGAAACTCACAGTGTTATTTGATAGTGATAGAGAAAATCAAGATATTGAGTGGGTAGTTTTGGTGCAACTCCAAAAACTAGACATGTCACAAAAGTGCGGGCAAATTATATAAAAATTCACTCAAGAAAACTTTTAGGAGGTGAATAAAATTAATTTTATTAATTATCGCTTGATGTTGTTGTGTGTATGTGTGAATAAGTCGCATTAAAAGTTAGTTTATTGTGCAAGTGTGTGTGAAAAACAATGTATGTTTCCACATAAGTTACATATAAATACATACTACTAGCTTGTTAATATGTGGGCCTACATGACGTATACAAAGATTATCGTTCATAATTAAAATTAATAATAATAATTAATAAAGTTAATATTCGTTAATCACATTTTTAAGATAAGTATAAAAGACCATGTTCCTGAAGGTAGTACGTAGTGCGTGTATCCATATCAATCTTCTCTTAGATAGTTGTGTATAACCAAATATCAGATCTATAACACTACCTGACCTATTAAAGATCTATACCTTATTTCCAGTTCAAATTATTATTAGTATTCATAATAAATAATACCTGGATGATAACACGAAGGATCCCCTTTCTTCCTTAATGTAAAACACCTACCAGCTTTATATCTTACATAAAATGTCACAGCTCCTTTAAAGAAATGGTAACACTAAGTAAAGATGAATCATCGTCGTTAATAAACAGCGTTTGGGTAAAGTTCGGAGAGGCAAAAAGTCAATGAGTCGTCGCCGACGAAAAAACGATTTGACCCATCAGAAAAACTATGTATAAACCTAAACTACTTGACGTAAATTGGATAGGAAGATGAAGATGAAACGAGTTTTCGCCTTCAAATTAACATTAAATAAGGGTCTCTATCTCAATACGTTAAACCCTTACCATGGTACATGGAAAAAGTTTCTCAGTAGTTATAAACATTACTATAATATAAATTATGGATTTGAAAATATTTCGTAATTTAAAATGTGAACACATTTTTATATTCGTTTTAAATACGCCTTAAATATTTTATTAACTGCTTATATATTATATTAATCAAATTTTTAAATTTTAGTGATATCTTTCTATATAAAAATTATGAGATTATAAACGTCATGTCATTTCTCCGTTTGAAAAATTATATTACCTTCCTCGTCAACTTTTTTTTAAATTATTCTGGTTAATATTAGTCTTACTTAATACATGATAAATACAATATAATACATGACAAAGGTAGCTTTGATTGAATAACTTCTTCGAGAACCCTTATATACTAGTAACAATTAATTTGAATAACATATGATATACAATTTGATTGTAATACAAACACAAATATGTAATATTCTTTAGTAAATTAATGTATAATGAATAATAGGGCATTATAATTACCGTATAAGTATAATATGTATAAGTATAATACTTAATACGCGTATAAAGATATAGTCTATTCAATACCATTCTAATATTTCACACATTCACATCCATTATCTAGCCCAAATTTAGAATCGTTAAGAGCTTGTCTTACGGATAGATAAGGAAGAAATATAAATATAGTTATATGTATAAAGTCATAGGTAAATATACTAAATAAACATACAAAGACCCATGAGTCGTGAACAAATGTCCTCTATAAATAGCATCTTCCGGGATTCGAACCTGGGATCTCTGGCTAAGTAGACAATAAATAACACTTATATACGTAGGTGTATATAATAAGTAGATAAATAAAGATGATATTAAGTATGATAACTAAATATTGTAGTTAATTTTTGGAGTAGAAATGTATTCGTTTAGATAATTTACATTAAAATGGATGTAAATATAGCTTGGGTTTAAACGCATTGCAAAGATTTTTTTCAAAAATGTTATAAAATAACTTCTGATAGTTTTCGCTTGCCAAGTACGAAAACACGTTTTGTAAGGTACTCGATTGTACACAACAACACAATAAGAAATTTAAATACAACACAATCCGATAAAATACCGAACGGAATTTCGGAAACAAAACTGTTTAACAAACTCAAATACAAAAGGACATCTAATCTTGTCAATGGTGTTCATTAAAAGCTATTCTGTTGCGAAGTTCTAACGGGAATATAGATCCATTCCGCATTAATATTTATAAAAACAATTCAATTATACCTCCCTCGGCGTAGTTAATCAAAATTGAATACATTTTCATTAGGTATTCGTAGCAAAATGCCGTATAGCTTCTAATTAATATTGGGACGAAAATTCGCCTCTTAGCCAAAACTTTCCGAATTAAAACCGTAATATGAATTAGGGGAAACGAATTATTGTGTGGAACAAGAAAACAAATTGAAATTGCTGTAAATGCGGTACCACCTTACGGTATCACCGGTGACAGTAGATGACATAATGGCGTCAATTCTACTTCTTTTGTAAACCTTCATAGACAAAAATATAAAGATTAATTATAAAACAAAATGATTTATAATTAATGAAAATTGCAAATTAATATCAGTTTCATTTATACAACCGATACAATTATAAAATATATAACCAGGAAGTTCTGTTTTACTATTTAATGCAAGCTAAGTGATAAAAAGGAGCAAAATTTTACAATAACTATTTTGATCGGAAAAAAAAAAGTGAAGCAACATTATTTTGTTTATTTATTATTTATTTAACAATTTATTTACACACAAAGACAATTAAAGGACACAACAGAATATTAGAGAATTGTATAAAGGTACTGCTTATTTCAATAAGAAATGTCTTCCAGCAGCCCCATCCATATATGGGAAAAGTGACATGGAAAGGTAAAGGGGCGTGTACCAATACTAATATAATATATATTTATTAATATATTATATATAAATCAAATAAAATAAAGAAGGAATAGAAAAATTGTCGACGAATTACGGAGTAAAAGCAAAGCTTCTTTTATATTTCAAATAAGTAAAAGCAAAGCTTCTTATATGTTTTAAATAAAGTTTATTTAGTGATAATTACAAAGCAAAGCTTAACATAAAATCGTACATCACTTTTTTCACATAATGACAATCTAATAAAAAATATATGACATTATTTTAATAAATAAGGTTTTATATCGATCCGCAACATACGGAAAAGAAAGAAACAAAATAGTTTTATATTACTTTCATCCTCACCGAGTGGCAGATGCATATCATATGGTGACTCAGACTGTAAAGTACTAATACTAATACAAATATGCATACGTTATACATATACTGTTCATTTACTGTAGCGAAACTTTGCATCGTAACCACTGAACATTGTTCAAACGCGCGAAATGTTCGCGAAATGAAATGGCATTTTAACGTTCATAAAACTTGTGCAGTGTGAAAATAACGTAAATTTTTCCCGTAGAATCATACTAGTATCAATAGAATGCTCTCAGCATGAAAAATAAATGTTATTATTGACTTTGTTTCCGGAGGATGAGAATTTCCAGCCAGTCGACCAGATGTGGCTTCAAATATCACTTTTGATACTGCAATAGTTCGGTATCTGTACCGTTACATCGCGTATGATTCCTTTAATTCTGAGAATTATGTGACACATCAAAGCCGCGCAACACAATGCTTTTACCTAACCGTTATTATAATAACGTAAACCCATATTTACATTGTGATATAGTTCAATATAATAATAGGTGTTAAGTCATGAAATTGTAGTGGATAAAAGAATTTCAGAACTATCTAAATCATCGTCTTTTTCTACGAAATACCCACATATTGTACACTATTGCAAGCTATGTAGTCAAAGTCAAAATCAAAATATATTTATTCAGTCTAGGTACGTTACATAGTCTTATGAAAGTCGAGATTGAAGAATATAATTAAAATGATGAAAATTATTGAGTTATTACCTTAATATGAATATATATACATAAATCATAATGCACATACACACAGATGTTACTTAATATCTGTGCTGTGAAATATAATTTAATGTTTTTATCATGAAAGTCATACACTAGAATTCATAACATTTTTCCGGACGTACCAAGTTTGCAAAATTTGAGATTACATTCTGGTATTGGTTATTCTTTATCATATTTTTTTTGTTGAATAATAAAACTTATAGTGTATATAAAATAAAACGAAAAAAACTTTGACGCAAAGATTACTATAAAATACTTAAGATTTTTGATACATTTGATTCTTCGGTTTTAGTAATACACCTCTTTATCTATAGTAATAACAATCAATCACACTCGGTTGCTAATCGAGAACTTATGACTAATTCCATACATTTATACAATTAGCGATTCGATTGCGATTATAGAAATGCATCTTGTCTTGGCCCTCTGTGCTGTAATCGTTCTAAGTCTCACTCTTTCTTGTGATGCAACAAAGAATAAATAATAAACAGAAAAATTAAGGAACAGAAACTGTTCTCAAACTTTGTTTACCAACAAAACTGTGTAACCTAGGCTTTCTGTAGCGAACGTAACAAATCTAAACCGGATATGGCTACCGCGGGATCAGCGCCGGCCTTAACGGCCGCCATTTTGACGCACATCTATTTCCTGTTCTATAGTACGTCAAAATGAAATGTCTTGCCAGTTTAAAATTACTCGTGTGCTGGCTATATGGTACAGCGTAAAGACAGAAATATGAATAAATTTTACAAGGGGATAAAAAGATAGCAAGTAAGCCAAACTTAGAATTTTATAACAAAGTCGATTTTAACGATTTATTAGAGTAAGACAAAACTTATTTATAATTTACCTACTTTAATATTACCTACAGTAATGTGACTCAAATTCTGACCAAGTTGTGAATATTTGGCGTCGATTAATATGCCCATATCAGTAATAGAGAAATTCAGTAATGTCATCACAGCGTTGAACAATAAAAGAGAATAAATTTAATAAAATGATATTGTCTCACAACTTACTAAAGATTGCTGAGAAATAACATTGGTTTCTAGTGGTACGTTCCTGTGGTAAGTAAGGTCGCTGGAATTCATTAGGGACATATTGTGCTGGGGGCATGAGAATTTAATAACTTTTTTCTTGGTTTTTACATAATAATCAATGCAAGAGTGCATTTTAATCAAGTTAGCATTTATATACTACGGCATAGCTTGCCATCAGTTAGCACATGTGCTGGTTTTACACTTTTGTCGTATTATCCCTTTGCCTTTTCAGCCCGCTAGCATAACGATAGTATTTTTATTAGGGCTCAGATTTAGACGGTATAAATGTCCGCTATTCCTTTCTTTGTAATAGTTATAGAGAAAGACAGAGCTAAGTGTATTGGGACAATTGTGTCGCATTTTATTGTTTTAAGTAAATTGACTCCACAGCTCTCCAGTTTTCGCTGGAAGCAAGCTTTTATTCAATTTACCTCGTTACAGTTTTGTGCAATGTGGACTGTTTGCGGAACCATTTTAAGGACTAAAAACATTATTTTGTTGCAGTTTTGATAATAATTGCAACATTATTAACTGTTACTAAGTATTCTTTGATTTTGTATGAATGGAGAAAACTGCTTCGTACTTCAGCTTAATGAGGTATATTATAATCGGAAACACTTAATTTTCTGATGTTTTCCATTTAAAGCGATATTCGGCTGTGATTTAAATGTACCCAATCAGGTTATAAAGCATTTAAGAGAACAAACTGACAAGGACGAGATAATTTTCACAGCTTCTAGAATTTTGAAATCACAGTGAATTGGGTTTAATTGTTTGAATGAAAATTAATCGTACTGCTTTCTAATTTTTACTAATTAAAGTAATAATAGTAACAGAGAAGGTGAATACGTAATCGGTTTACATAAAAAAAATACTAAACGAATTGAGAACTTCATCCATTTTGAAGACGGTAAAATAAATGAATGAAATTGACTGAGCCATTATTACTCCCTAGAAATCCATGGAGTAACTCAAATTCTAATATGTAATCTTAGACTAGGTTTCAAGCGTATCGGGAAGTTACAATTTTACTTGCATTTATATATTAAGTAGTTTCCAATACTTCACAACAGAAGCGCTGCTGACGTTTTCATAGGCTAGCGGCAAATACCATCGAGACGGTTCAATTCGATTTACACTAGAGGTCCAGATTACACCCTAAGCGTGCCACACACAAACGAGTTTTCTTGGTCGACTCCTGTGTGAGTTATGAACGGTGTCATTACCAACTACCGTATCCAAAGACATATTGAAATGTATGATATATTTCTCTTACAGTATTGCAACCTTTGTATCACATTTAAGCGAATAAAAATGGGTCTCCGATTTTCTGTCATGTTAAAGTTGCATAACGAGCATTGGGACGCTCAGGAGGATAAACTAATAACGATAATACTGCATATAAGGTAAAGTGGTTTGTATTTATTACACGGGAGAGATGATTTCAGAGGAGAAGACAATCAATCCTAAGCCCTATACAACTTGGTAAGCTTTAGCGACTTTACTCATTCTAGGAACACAACACTTTATACTGAAAAAAATGTAGATACCTTTCATTGGTATTCTGTGTACAATAGATGTAATAGATTAATAATTAGTATCAACAATTGAAAAGAAAATCGGTACATTATCTTTTACAGAACTTATTTACTTCGATTAAACATAATTAAAAAATAATTAGCATCTCCTGTAAGGTACTTCCCCAACAAAACTGCCATTCATATGTCGGCTTTCCAATAAAAGCCTAAATTAACGGCTTGGAATGAAATGCAAATCTAGGACAAAATAAAGTCATGTGAGCAATTTCAGAGCCTCGTAGGTAGCGAATTTGTGCTATAGTCTGCTAGAGCATAAATATTTGTGCCGTCACGGTCGGCCATCTTTTGAGCGCGCTCGCTCGCTTGGAAACGCGCGACGTTGCATTTTCTATATGTATCTCGAGATGGGAGGCCCTATTTGTGTTGTCATGCGAGAAATATCGAGTAAGCTACCCTAAAATTTTCTATGATATTTGTGTGTTCATTTACAATTGAACAGTGAGATATTATAAAGATTTAGCAACCTAATAAACCTAACACAGAACAAATTTTTACACTACGGTGACCTGCCGGCACGCGCCGTATACTTTTTTTTATTAATAATTCAGTACTAAAAAGATACGTGTCTGCGTTTTAGAATCTTCTTAGACTTTCATTCTGCATAAAAGATATTTCATTTAGAAATAAGCAATACCTTTGTACTTTATCTTCAAACGCCTGTTTTCCTGAAACTTTATTGTGTTTACATTAATTATTAAATAAATAAATCAAAGAGTTATTTTTTATAACCTAATGTAATACAGTTATTTGATTTGCAACCGCCTAATGTGTAAATGCTGAAAACAAGTACCTATTTTTTAAATTCTCCCGTCTGTTTATGTGAATGTAATATTATAAATAAGTATTTTTTTATGTCTATAACTAATCAGCTTAATTCTTTTGACATTGATTTATTTTTAGCCGATGTAAAAAACAGTCAATATAGGAACCATGAAGCTGGATAGGTCGGCATATATTTCCTTTCTTGGATTATATGAGTGAAAAACGTTGTTTGAAAAACATAATAAACAAAAAGAGAAAGCTTAATTTAGATATAGTGTTTTAAAAACATACTCATGATTTTTTACCAGCAAAGTTTTTTGTGAAATCTATCGTTTACTATTAGAATAGAGTCCATATCGCAAGTTATCATTTTTACTACCTTTATGTGAGTGCGCCAAGTCGATCAAATCTTTGAAGAATATGACCGTGGGCCCAAAGATTTTTTGTCAGTCGAAAATGGATAAAGGTTTAAGGGCGACACAGTCGAATTGTCAAGGATAACGAATCTCTCAAAGAACCCAAGAAAAAGTTTGTTACAATCTCATGGAGCTTTCTTATCGTCGTTTATTTAGGATTAGGTTCTTTTGTTGTAGGTACATTTGGCACAATAGGTCTATAAGTCCTCTTTAAAATTAACTCTTATTGTAAGGTACTACGGTAGAAACTCATCATGGCTCCGTACAGCACAAGTGGCGGTAAGTCCTAAACGAATATACTGAAGCAGTTTCGAGAAGCTACATAATCATCATCATTGGCATATGACCGTATGATTATAACATTAACCTTTGAATATCAGCAATTTTACCTTATGCAATCCAATGTTAATTTAAAGAATTATTAACTAAGAAACGCCTCACAAAAACAATTCGCCTTCTGTTATTTTTATTACATTGCTCTATATCTTTTATAAGGCGCCATTTGAGATATAATCACTAAACCAAAAATGAGATAAATTAATAATTGTATTTATGTTGCAATGATAAAATTAAGATATCAACTAATTTTATGAGTTAAAATGAGAATGAATTAGAAATAGGACGTATCGACGTACTTTTCTTTTTATTGATAATAATAATAATGTGATCAACAAGCGTAGTCCGTTTGATATTAAATATTTTTAGATACCTTAAATTTAGACAGTCATAATGAAAGCATAGATTATTGCAAAATTCGTCCCATAATCTTAATTTTATACGTTCATTAAAGGCGAACATTGAACACACCTTTCTAATTGTTATATGATATGACAGCTGTCTTTTCGTCTTCACGTGCAAAATAGAAGAGACGCACGGAATTTAAATTGAGAGATAGGTACCTAAGAAACCGTTGAAATGATTTCTGTTTTAGTTTTTTATAAATATAGTATCATTTTTGCATTTTATATAGTTCTCCTATAAAAACATTAATAATAATTTTTTTATGATTGATTTCTATTAATTATATGCATTTACAATTCTTAATCAAATAATTATTACACTATCCAATTATAAATTCTAGAAAAATTTTCATAAAATACTTAGGTAAGTATGTAATAAATGAGCATTATCGAAAAATGAAACTAGATAGTGTAAACAAATTTTATTCAATTTTCGAATTAAGAAATATATCGCCACTAAAAATTCTATGGTAAGGCTTCCAAATGGTAAAAGGTTTCGCAATAGCTGAATTAGAAAAAAGTACCAGCTTATTTTAATTCTTGTGTTTTTGAACAGATCTCAGTTCTGATTAAGTAATTGCGATTTGGCTTTGTTAAGTCAATTCCATCAACGGAGATTTTGCGAAATTCAAAAATATCAAGTATAATGCCGAAACCGATGAGCAAACCGCTTGTAAATACTAGATTCAGCTATGGCACTGTTCCAGAAAGCGGTCGAATAATGAAATCACAGGAGCATAATGGCGTATTTAACAGCTAACTAGTTTTGTAAAGCGCTGTCACTGTGAATTCGTAACCGCAGCCACCAACCGCTTCTATAAAACATTTACGATGTTACAAGCACACACTGGGTTTGTAAAACGCCTTTGCTTAATACTTAGGTGTTCTAAAATCAAATACTTAAATTCCAAACAAGCAGTAGGTGCATTTGATCGTAAGTAGTACTCGTTGCTCTACGGACTCCTTGAAATTTTATTGAAATAGGAGATGTTGTTTTGTTCTCATACATATCGAATGGGTCATGTTGAAAAAAATTAACTAGCTCTTACTCTTCTTCAAAGGCAAACGATTAATAAGGTCACTAGGATCCTAAAAAATTGCTATATCTTATAGATGCGTTAGCAATCGAAAGAAAAAAGTCTGTATAATATCGATATGAAATCCCAAAAACCACGAGGTGAATTTTTAAAACTCAACGCTCAGTACAGTGGTTTATAGTATAGTATTATGTACTCTCATGGTAGTAGGACAAGTCCTTTGTAGGTGGTGATATTAACCATTAGATTTAGTTTGTTTCCGCTTAGTCCGTCCTTCAAGTTGGATGACTATTATTAACAAATCTCAATGAATAATTTTGGCATTAGAGGTTTCTACCGACGCTATATAATATTAATGCTGTTGCAGAGTTCAATACAAATTTTTGGATATTTTCAGCGTTTTCTGGCTGCATTTTCTTGATGCACATGTCCATCACTTTTGTCATCTTGCTCTTACTCCCGTAGAAGTACTATATACAAACAAAACTCTTACATGACCTCTCTTATCCGGAAAAGTTAAATCTGAAGGGCTAAAGGAAAAAAGCTTAAAGTTTTTTTTTTAATAATGATCATGCGTTAACCGCGCGCGTTTTCCCATGCCAGTGTGTACAGTATAAATTTTAGTACCAACCACGCTGGTTTGAGCGAGGTGGACTTTGACGCACTTCTATAATTCAGATGTCGACATCGTTGCATCTAAGCATCTAAACAATGCAAGGGGTGTTAAAACCACGTCAGAACTATGCAAGTTTTCAGTAACGGAAGCACTGCCTCTGATTACCACTTTGATTCCGACTTGAAAATGTAGCTATTATAAGTGCGACCTTAAAAGGAAAAGATGAAATATAGTTATTGTATTTATACATTAAGTTTCACATTTTGCTCCTTTTTTAAGTAGTGACAATGGACAGTCGCAGGTTGCAAATAAACTGAAATAAAGGAAAAATAAATTTTTCAAACACCTTTTGTCTCAAAATAATTTAGTGAAACGAACGTGAATTTCAGAGCAATTTCGCATGTCAATGAAATGGAAGCGAAATTTAAAATTCCCATTCAATTTAATGTCAGACAAGTATAGACAGACTCATGCCGTAGAGGTAACCCTTGCATTAACAACGCCATAGAAATCAAAGAATCACTTGATAATCCATCAGATGCTTTGAAATTCTGGAGACGAGAGATGTTCACATTCTTTATACCTCACAGTCCGTACTAAATATAATTTGTTTCATTATCTAATAAACCTTTATAGTTTGGCAATATAATTATTTGACGGCTGTCTGGTCAAGTGATCAGTACCCGAGTCTTTTCTAGCCCGTGGTCTCGGATTTGAATCCCGGTAGGGGCAGATATTTTTACAATGAGTTTGAATATTTCCTACTAGTACTATTTCTGGTGTTTGTATACAAATTACTATCAATATTTCTCTATTATCTAATATCCGTAACACAAGCACTTAATTATGCTTATTTTGGGCTAGATAATTGGTGTGTGAGTTAGATATATTTTTATATTATAAAACACATTAATTATATTTTGTACACTTTATTTATATTAAAATGGTTCTTATAATATCTGAACTAGAGCAATATACTTAAGGAGCTTATTTCCTACTGTAAAGTAATTCTAAGAAACCATCGTTTAAAAATATATAAAGTGCAACTACAAGGAAAATACTCCGACCACATCACAAAGACAGCAGTTTCGCAGCGGCAAAGCAATTTTTCGAATAATTTAAAACTTTAAAATAGCCAGTTGAAACATTTTACATAACAATGAGCGGAACACGATGTAAAGTGTCTGCGAACTAGTCCCGGTTTTAATTTTTTGTGTTTTTAAAAGCGTTTAAATAGTCCGCCGCTGGTTATACAAAGGAAAAAGAGAAAATTTATTGCACCTCTGATGTAGGGGTGTGTACCTACAAGACACTTTCACAGAATCTGAAAATAGACACATGATAATTTTGTTTTGTGTGTATACAAATCTACCCGCCGGAGGGTAAGAAATAAAAAAATTATGTGAAATTAAAAATGCTAAATTAGGCTTAGCATTGATGAAGTGATTACAGAGCTATGGTTTTGATTATGAAACAAAGCAATTATCACCATGGTTGTCTTAGGATGGGTCAATCAAAAAATTATTTATCTTCAGCTTCTCGGTGGAACACACGTTAAACCTTTGGTCTTGGATGATTGCTTTCACTGACGAAGCCGTATTGGGCCAGCATGGTGGAGTGACGGTCCAAACTTCTCATGAGTTTCTTCCATGTTGAAAGACCTGTGCCCAGTATCAGGGTATTAATAGGTCGCTTCAGGCTAGAACATATAAAGCTTCTTTAATATATATTATTCTATAACTGTAACTTTGTAAATACCCGGTTAATACCCACTTAAAGTTATCACTATTACCTTAAATTACATTTGTTTATTTTTTCTTATACATATTCCCTGTTATTACGATTTAAAAGAAATTAGTAAATGAGCCTATTTAAATAAAAATATTTTTGACTTTGACTTTGATGTGGCCTGCGGTGTTATAGCCATTTAAAAAATATAACCATTTCATGAAAGAAAATTTTGTACGAAACGAAATCAAAATCAAAAATCTCTTCATTTAGATGGACCGTTCTCTTAAATGGTCACAATTTTACCAAATCGCACATCAAGAAGTGACCGATTTTAATATCTGCCATTTCCCTTCTGTGGACATGAGCGAAAATTCTCGTTCGTTATAGTTATTTATCAAACCGTCGTTAAGGTTTCTAAGAGATGTCACTAGGCCCTTACACCCGACCCTTCAGCAACAATAACTGTACTGTACAACATTCTTTTTCAGTTCAAATACTCAGATTTGTAAACAAACTTTTCCTTGTTTCAAACAGCGTGTCCCATTTCGTCGGATGCAACCAAATCCGTGAGTTTCCAGTCCAGCGGGTAGTCAAGAATTACTTCCGTTACAAATACGCTCCTAGGGGATCGTACAATCCGGTTTTAGAGCCATATTTCCAATAGGTGAGTGAGTTTTGAAGTAATGCTATTTTGATTTTTAGTAATATACTTAGTATCAAAAATAATAATGCACCTTTTATATCGTTTAAGAAAAATTAAAATGATGAATAACTTGCTTAGGCGCCTCTGTAGTGTAGTGGCTAAAACCACCTATATCAAATTTGGAGGTCCTGGGTAAATGCCCAGTGGGAGCAGAAAATTCTGTTTGGTTTGGTTGGCGGTAGGTCTTTTTATAAATCCACCTGCTAACTACCACTATCTTACCTACATGGGATGCCATAACAATAACCTTAACTTCATTGATTTTCAGCCATTTAGAGTTAAAACAGCCAGTTCTTCTTCTGCCTCATCTCAATTATCAGGTGAGATGAAGGTCAAAGGAACAGCCCCCTATCTTATAAAACATTATAATTTAAAAGACTTAAATACTCTCGCAACCACGAATGATTCTTATCAAATTCATAATCTAATCAAAAGCTTCAAAATTCTGTACTGGAAGTTTCTTGAGAAAGCTCTGGATATATAAATAACGAAAACTCTGGAAAGCGTTCCTTTCTTTACAACGAAATGTTATTACAACTGATTTTCGTTTTCGTATGAGTACCCGAAATAATCGAGACATTTATTAAAATACATGAGTTTTTCAGACATAAAATTTGTCACAAAACAAATTGGCGACGCAAACGTGAGTTACACAGAAGTTTCGCATGTCAAGAAAAAGGGAAGTGAATATTTCCTATATAATATCACCATTCTAAATCGGAATATTGAAAGTAAGAAGTCTCGCCCGGGGCGCGGGAACTGAGACTGAATATATGAATACAGCCTTTTGGGACTTGCTAATACATTTTACTCGGAATAGGGAAAACTTTGATGTCGGAAAATTAACAGTCGTACTGAAATCACTCACATTAAATTGAACAAAATAAATAGGAATGCGTATTGAAACCAATACTTCCTAGCAGCTTTTATTTATCTAAATAATATAAAGTTTTTTAAGTTGCATAAGCAAGACAATTACAGAATGTTGGTAAAAGTCAATACTGTGGCACACTTATTAAAATTACTTATTTAAATCCTTTAATGTAATATTCATTATCATATATATAACATATTACAGAAAAACTATTAAATTCCTCCACATATATTTATGCAGTAGAAAATTTAGTTGTTGTTAACTTTCATCTTCTATGTCCAATAAAATAATATATTATTACATTTTCATTTATACACATGATCACATTATTACAAAAGGAAACTGTCTCGCACGAAATAATCAATACACAAACTAATATCAAATTTTTAAAAAATCGGAATTATGACAACTAGTAAAATTTAGGACTTGGTTTCGTATTATTTAAAAAATATGAGATGGAAATTTAAAAAGAAATAAGCTTTGTAAAATATATTTCTTTTGTATGATTTCTAAATTAAGTAATCGATTATTCATTAAGAGAATTCATTTAAAATATAAATATATTTATTTATACATATAAAACGTCACAAATTTTATAATACCAACCAACTATGCATGTAAACGTATTAATTTCAAATATATCAATAATATCCGTGCGTTAAAACGTTTTTGAGCGATTGTAACTGCTACTCGAAAATATCGATATATCACAGAAAACACTAATTACTCTAAGATATTTAGTAGTTTCTTCAATATTTCTTTATCAATAAAAAAATATATCAAAAACTCAATTTAAAACAAAATCTAATAATTCATGCATTGACAAATGGTAAAGTTAGTTATCAAACAAATACATTCTAATCAATACCATTTACTATAATTGAAAATAGAAGGTCAAATGAAAATAACAGTGTTCAGCCACAACAGAAAAGAGTTTCTGAACTATTATAAGGGAACGAAGGTGAAAGTGCACTTGTATAGCCGAGGTTCGATAGAGCTATTAAAAGCAGACCTGAATATCTAAACAGTAACTATTTCTGAGTAGAAACAATCGATTCTGTAGGTCAAAGGACAGGGCTATATATATGTGTTGTTTTTGAAGTTTCTGCAGCAATAAAAGATACTATCGTTAGACATTTTAATTCATGGTTCTCCATTACTATGGTTTCTCGATTTCTCGAATTCTGCCAATATCAGTCATGACTGATATTGGCAGAATTGACAATTTTTGTGTCACCCATGGGAGTGACACAAAAATTGATGGGGTAAAAAGAAAACTTTTAAACAAAACGAAAACCGACTTCAAAAGTTCATCTGTTTTAAATTTACCTTTTGCAGTTGGTGCTTAGTTGTTTCCAGAAACAATAGAAAAAAAAGCTCCAACTCCCAAAAATTTTTTTAATTGTAAACTTAAAACACTTAAACTTACTAACTTAACATTTAAACTTCTTAAATTGAAATATTTTTACCTTCCTAGTATTTTGAACTTTGTTTTTTATTTATTTTTTACCGTTTTTTTAACTATTCGCACTTGACTAATTATTTGTTTATAAAAATTTGATTGAAATGAATTTAAAGCATATTCATCAAGATTCATTGAACATAAGAATATTATTCCTAACGAAGTAGTTCTTAGTCTTCGCTGCACCTGTTGTTAAGTGACGATAAGACATCAGATTGAAACGAGCTAGACAGGGTTTCCGCAATCGCAGAGAAACAGGCTATCTAACTTCTTAGTGTCGAAAGACAACCTTATTTCCATGTTGTTAATTTTATTGTTATAGCGGGAAATAAGATGGTGGTGGCTGAAAAGGCTGTCTAAGAATATGTTCTGCCACCAACCAAACTACGCAAAAAATTCCCGCCCCAAGGACAACGTACGATCTTCAAGATGGTCTGAGGTCTCAAGTAGAATCAAGCAATCTTTTTATTTTTTATAGTAATCCATAAATAATAATGTTTTTATCCATAGGTCGCTGGTTCATATCCGGCTCGAAGGACCACAAACGCCTATGTTAAATAAATAATAGGCAGTGTTAAAAATTATATAAAAGTTATATTTGGTGCTGCCCATAGCAGCAGCACACACAGAACGAAAAACAATACAAGAAGAAAACAATGTTGCCAGAAGGCATTAATATGTCATTATTGCCATTAATAGGCATAAATGAACAATATTAATTAAATGTAAAAATAAAATATAATTTAAATGTTCATGTATTGAACAAGTCAATAATGTATAATAATAAATGTTCAGAATAATATTCTGGCAATGCAACAGGAAGCGACTTATTTAAAACATCACAAAGTAATATTTACCTTATGATTAATGTTTTACTGCGGTAATACTTCTCATACAATGTGGACCCTATTCGGTTTCCACATCAAATGTACAATATATCTGATATCTGCTCTGGTCGTATTATCGGAGCTATAAAAAGTTTTATATCCCATATAACGTTAGTGGAACTGTTCTTTCAGCCATATTGAACATAAATGGAATAGGGCATTAGGTACATATTTTACTGTAAAACAAATATGTGTCAGAAGGAGCAGGTCGAATGCAACTATTTGGTTTCCTGACATTTTGCTGACAACATCAGCTACCAATATAATACCAATTATTAAACGTCAAAGACAAGATTTCATAAATCATTTCCTCGTAATGCAAGAAAATCTAAGAGACTAGGTTATAAGATATATCCTAAAATGAGATCATTATAGGATATATATTATCTGTAGCAATGTACTCCAATACGTTTTAAAATATATAATGACAAACCTTATGAATTTAAAAATTTACAAATGGAAATATTTAAAAGTAATTTGATAAAAAGGTTAAATGAAAAAAAAATTACAATAGAAATTACTTTCTTATACTGTTGACACATAAATATATAATTATAAATTGACTATTTAAATACTATTAGACATATAAAATTAAATTTGAATATTGTATATTAATAATAATAATTCATTGGTACAATTAAAATTCCTTATAAGTAAATAAAACCTATCTGCATGCCACATTTGGTGAAACATGAAAAACTTAATGTGATACTTAATGTATTATAAGATCCTATGTTCCGTTTTTTGCCAAATAAATATAATTATTATTTATTTATATTTAGAGCTTATCACCAAGTCGATAAACTGCTTCATTGACGATGGAATGTGTTTATACGTGGAATAAAATTTAGTATGTTAGAAAAGTAGAACTAAAATCCGCATAATGATTCCGGAAAATTTAATGTCATACTTCGCAAGCTTTGCAGGCTGTCCCTAGTATTTTTTAGTATAGCTTTGTGAGACTCAAGATTTGTAAATTAGAAATTTTTCAGAGGCAAATCATCCCTAAGACTTGAGAACTGTTCTAAACCTTTAGAAGCTTCTCGCCTCCTTAAAACCCTTTTAACGCTGGAAACGTCATCTGCAGCTTACAGCATTAGTCACACATAAAAGAAGTTGAATGTGAGAGGCAGTCAGTTTAGTTTGAATTGAGATACCTAATGTAATTACAGGATAATGGAAAACTAAGTCTTACCTTAAAAAGGGCTCATAAGTCTTGACGGAAAATCCACGACAGCAAATCGCTGGCCACGATCCACGTGTTCGTTCATGACATCACAATACTGGTAATACCCACCAAAACTCCCCGTGACTCAACTGCGGGGTGACCGAAGCAATTCACCAGATTTGGATATAAGTTTTGACTAAATTATGAACTTTACTAAATATTATTATTATTATTAGAAATATATATTTATACTTTAAAAAAATGGTTTTTCAAAGCTTTCTGAATTTGGTGTTTGTTTGATATAACATACTATTTCTAATACTTTTATAAATAATAGGTTTTTGTTATTATAATTTGTCTGGGATCCAAACTACTGACAATACCCCTTTCTAGGAAAAAAGTGATAAAACAGAAAAATATATACAATAGCTACATTAATACGGCAAGATAGAGACGTATCGATTATTCTTAGAATTGTATAGAATATAAATGAACACATCTACAGGATGCTGGTAATGAGGTGTAGCCTCAGCACGAACCGAATAGCTGAAAGGCAATAACGAAACACTACAGCCGCCCAAGAACTTCAATAATGGGTTGCACTAATTGAGATCTACATAGAGCTGTTTATTTGACTATCTCACTAATATTATCAGGTTAATGGTTTGGTTTATAACCGATTTTGTTAAGTTATACTCTGTGTCGAAAAACGTTTAAAGATTTTTAGGAAATAATAGGAAGTATAAAATATTTATGCAAATTTTTTTTGAGTCATCATTTTACAAACGTTCAATGACGTCACCGGTTATCCATCATTTTGTAATGAAATAGTAATAAAAACTTATTTCTACTCTCTATTTATTTACTATTCATACTTAAATCGTGCACAAATTGATTTCTGGATTTGATTTATTTTTGCATATGTAGAACGTGCTCCTTCAAAAAAGAGGTGTAAAGGCCAATATGGTTCTAGAAAAAAGTAATTAGATCAGAACATTAGGAATCTCCATCTGGTGGTACGGATGTAATGACTACATCCGTACCACCAGAGGTGTGTCTGTATAATTTTTGAGGGAGAATGAAATTTTACCACAAAATTGAAAATAGAAATATCATATTATATTTTATGTTTGTACTTATTCCACAAATACAGTTTCCTTTAGACATTGTTTTCTGTGGGATGATGAAGTCAAACAAAAGCAGACGATGACGCACGCAGACGACAATCTACCAGAGTAAGAGTCATTTAAATATTAATTCTCTTAAAATGTATATTTTAATCAATTTTCTCAAAACCTTTAGTCGTCGGAAGACTATGAAAGTTTTTAGTATCGTAATATTGAAAACATTCGTAATCCAGACACGAAAAACTACAATTAAGATACATTTTCATTACAGTACACTGTTGAATGTAATTGATTTGAATTTTCATATAATCTCAAGGTTGATCGAATGTCTTAAATAAATACAGAGTCGAAGATTGAAAAAGTGTTTAACAGCACCGTGAGCTGAATAATTTATTATAAATCGATGAGGATAAAAGAGATTTAAGAGAAAAGAAGTCGCCCTGTTGGGTAACACTCATTCCCTGGAAAAGTGCTTAGGCTTTACCTTCTATTTTTTCAAATAACATTGCCCTTTGTGTTTAGTATGCCAACAAACTTAATACGGCTTAGTATAAAAGTCGAGAATGGGAACAAAAGATTTTTCAAGCTTTAGCCACTACGTAATATTCTACAGCTAATATTACTTACTTGGTATGTTTCATATTAGTTTTCTTAATAATTCTTTAGAAAGAATTTATCATCAGAGAGGTAAAGTTTATTTAATATTCAAATTAATTTTATCCACAAAGACTTTATAGACATACATTTTTAGTCGACTACATTTAGGTGTTGGCCTTGAAAACATTTTATTTAAGTTTTGATACATTTGTTTTAAAAGCTTAAAAAGCTAGCAGCCGTGTTATTTACATTCGTGACGTGATATCCTCATAGTAAAATGCCGTGCCTTGACATGAAACTCATTATTAACTAACTCGTAGTTAAATCATTGAAAATAATATCAACTGTAAATTTTTTTTAAAAATCCAATGCACTACATTGCTGCAATATTAATCACTAACAATGCTGCACTTTATCGGCGAGTAGAGTTAAAATAATCATATTTATTATTAATTGCCAAATTAATTTTTCAAGCTTCGATTTATTTGTATTTTAATAAAATACGAAGCTGAGGTTTCAACAGCTCCATATTATATTAGATGCTTCTGCATGCACTGCAGTTAGTAGCCTCAGTATTGGAGTAGTTGTATAATTTTTCAAGATTTTTCAGCTAATTAGAACTTCTAGGTCTGACGCTATCGGCTATTATTCTTACTTTAAATTGAGATCAAGACAGCAAACTTGTTGGATAAAGAAGTGGTCTTGCCTCTGGTTCAGATAAAAGCGAAAGCTGTGGGAGATATTCTTGATAAAAAGCTAAAGTCTGCGCATTATATATATGAATTCCTTGCCAGAACGCATATTTCCTCCTTCTTATAACATGGGTTCCTTTAAAAGAGGCGTGAAAAAGCACTTTTTGGGCCGGCAAGGTGAGGGTGGCTAGGGCAGTATATCACATGCTTCACTAGCTATCTTAACATGTGGACTCGTCTACTGCTTATCATCAGGTGGTGTCGAGTCATTTGCTGAGCTTTTTATAAAAAAAATGAAACTGTTTTGTGTGTATTTGAATGACAAGTTGATTTTCAAATTGAGCAAAAATAACAAAATGAGTGAAAATTTTATAAGCGACCGTCACGAACGAATTTCCTCTAGTACCGCACCCTTGTGAAGGCTGTACTCGACGACCCAGCAGCAGCAAGACGTGTATAGGTTGTTTATTATGATGATTTTGTAGTAATTTTGTTTAACTTAATAGAGAACTCTTTGGCCTTCATCTCACTTGAAGATGGAAGAAGCTACACCCAGATTTCTCAACCACTGATGAACTGGTTATCTTTCGTCCTACTGTCAAAACACATTTATGCTGTTTAAATGAGTTAAAATGATTCTAATGACGACTTGTTTAGGTAAGATGGTGAAGCAAGCCTGATGTAACAAGACTACAACCAAAACGACCAGAAAATTTTTGCCTCTCCTCACGATCCTCAAGATCGGAGGCTGTTTGGGCGCAACCTACGACATCTAGCGGCAATTAGGTGAAGCTAAGCGCGCAACCAACTTCACGCGATAGCTGCGGGCGATGACTTCACACCGGTCTTCATTCTGTTTGTTTCCCCCCTACACTCTGACAGTGATATTCGTACATGTAAATTAAAATAAACGTTAAATATTATATATAATATATATAATATCGTAATAAAATTCGTCATTGAAGAGCATTCTTACGTCCCTAACAGAGGCACTTGGTGTCTTATCAAGAATAGCTCCCAAAGCTTTCGCTTTTATATGAACCAGAGGCAAGACCACTTTTACATCACCACAACCCCTTTCCAAACTTTAAGTTAAGGTACTCAATCTAAAATGTTGCCTATATCTTAGATTAAGTAGAAGAAGATATTATAAGGCTGCTAATACCTTCCGAATATGTTGGCAAATTTTACTCTATTTAGTTTTGAGAACTCCAAACGATAAAACTCGTATTGAAGCCTCAGGAAGGTACCTAATCTACGGTGCATAAAATCTTATGCATAATCGACACTGGCCGTAGGTACTTTGTGGGATAATGCGGTAGAAACAATGTTTTGGGCGCATGAAGCCATAAATTTGTCCGCCATGATTATTCATATTAGAAACCCTAATCATTACAATTATTTAAAGACTTCTATTACACAATCCTTAATGACGGTATAAGGAGGTACTATATATATAGATCTTTCTGAGTTTCTCGCGTGTTCTTCTCATGACAAGATCCCGGGGTAGATTACGAATATATGGCTTAGGTTAAGGTTCAATAAATTTAAATACATGTATTAAAGTTCAACCAAATATTTAACTTTGACTTTATGTTTTTAATATTTAAGAAATTGTATTCTATTTGCAGTTTCTAAATATTTTATTTAACCAACATACAAAAACATCACAGTGGAAGAACGAATACAATATTAATAAGGAAGTCCTTGTTTTTGACATGAGAAGAAGAAGAAATAATACATTACTTACGAAACAACACACCACATGCCAACGAAATTAAGGAAATTTATTAGTTTATTTAGGAGTAGATTTATAAGGTGAATGTCTAATGACATCAAATTGTAAACATGAATGTCAAACAAGCCGAGTTCAATTAAAGTAAAAGAAAAATCAAAATGTAAATTAGGTTAATTTTATTAATTTAGGAAACTCTCAATATTGTAGATTTCTAAACGACCTGACGTCTAAATACAAGAGATGTGAATGTAAGTTTACCTAATCAATTATAACCCTTATTCTCTGGTATATACATTATATTCTCCGAAGAATATG
The DNA here is from genome assembly GCA_943193645.1 of Acentria ephemerella. Lineage (NCBI taxonomy): Eukaryota > Metazoa > Arthropoda > Insecta > Lepidoptera > Crambidae > Acentria > Acentria ephemerella. The sequence goes on from OW971894.1 coordinate 2,756,855, forward strand.
TTGTCAATACTGAGGATACCAAGGACTTGAACGGTAAAACTAAATAGATATACATAGAGGAGAAGTCTTTTAAATCATGAAATATATAGAAATGGATAACAAATTCGTATCTACCTTACTTGCTAACGAATAATATATATATCTCAAGTTTGTAAACATTTTTTTACTTCAAAAAATTTCACCCAATCTGATACATATTTATTTAGGCAAAAACACCACGAACAAACAAAAATAACATTTTAACAACATTTAAATAAAACCTCGAACGCTCAATCTTCTTCGTGTCATCGACACCACTGATAATAATGTAGACAGAGAAAGATAATGCAGAATTTTCAAGCATGAGGGAGATAGAGCGTGTATGAAAGTTTCATGTAAACCAGTGTTTGCGAAGCTTTTCTGTTGTCCAAATATTCGGCACGGGATTATTCTACGATTACGTTCTGGATACCGGATTGATTTTCAATGAGGCACTTCGCATGAAGCCTTCGGGAAGCGTTTATGATGGATTTATTCCTAAAGGATATTTTGGATGGTAATTTCTTTTGATTGGCACCTTTTAATCGTTTCATTGGGGAGTACAATTTATTGCGTGTTTGCAACTTTATTTATGATGTCATTAATCAAGTGATTTTAGAAAAAAGAAATTTCTTATTTGGTGCCAGAGTCCGTTAAGATGTTAAAGTACTAGCAACTTCCAGATGTTTGTATTTCAAATCTGTATTTCTAGTCCACCTGGTCGTGAAAATGGTATGTGATTAACCAGAAGAAGACCTGTTCCAATAAAATAGACAGCAGAATAATACTGCTGTTAATCTCAAAAGATCGAGTAAGTACGTTTTGTGATGATTACAAGAACGCTTTTTCCCATTTCACACAGACGTGAAATCCTTTATATTTATTGTTTACAATCGTATTTGGTCTATAGAATCCGCATACTAGGGGGAACGTATGATATTTTTCCTGTGCAATGAATCCTGAGTTAAGTTGCGCTACAAAATTTATTAAAACAAACCACAACACCTTGACTCAATGTAGTTTACAATGCCAAGAAAACGATCTACAACTGATTAAACTTAAACTTTTGGTAAGTAAGGTGAAGAACCCACTGCAACTCCAGAATGCATTATCAAATCTGCTTGGAGATTGCAAATGTCTATAAGCAATAGTAACATCTAACTACTTAATAAACTATCTGCTCGTTTTACCTTGCCTTTGGGCTTGAATTTTTTATTATTACCGCCATTCCTGCCATACTTCGTTAAATTGAAATTGAACATGTTGCATTATCAATTACACACGGTAAATTGATATTACTCCACCGCTTAGAATTTTAACTAGTTTGTTATCAAAATGTATTCGGCAGTAACGTGTTTTATTTTCTTAGTGCGTATTCAAATCTTTCTCGTTAAGAAATTATTTCTTGCTAAGATATTTTTGTTTAAAATCATCAACTGTTGAAAATGGGATTGATTGATTAACATAAGAATTTAATCTAGTAAAGCAATCCATTCTAAACAAAATAAATATCTCTCAAAGACCAAAGGTCAATCAAGGTCAAGAAACGTTAAAAGCACTGTTACTAGAAAAACAAATTTTATTAAAAGAACAACTGATATTGCACTTGGAGGTATACCCTGAAGGTGGTAGTAAGTGATCACATAAAGTTCCGACGAATACGAGTACAAATTTCGAAAATGATCTCTTTGGTAAAAAATCATTCCGATTTACTGAACAAGCTCTTTACCAATTTACACAACCAAGACCTAGGTGATATAAAGCATTTCCTATCTATCGATTTATATTCATAATTCTCTCAGTAGAATATATTAATAATGTATTTCTCTTCTTGAATTGGCTGATGTACAATAATATATTCTATTCTATTCTAATAGTGCTGAATTTAATCACATATCAGTGATAACATAATTCCGTCCTTCTCTGCCTACGTCAGTTTATTGTGGTTGTAATAGCACATTTATATCTTAAAAGCAACTGCAATCAAGTGCAATACTTAACACGTCAATTCATGTTTAGTATTCGTCTTTAGAGTCGTTGTTCCAATTAGACAGAGATGACAATTCATCTCTTTGTAATTGGTACAAGTTTTTACGAAATCAATCCAAACCCTCCTTCTTTGGTTCATCGGAATTATTTGGCTGTTTGTGATATTAATAATCAATCAAATCCCGTTATATCCTTAATAGATCTGGAAATACAGAATTTGACTACAATCGATCAGGAGGAATCTGATCATACTCCAGTCAATGGATTGGTAATCCTAACTAATTTTCGTATCCATTTGTCAAAAAAGGCAAATCTCTTGTCTAGAGAGTACGGGACTTAACAAAACTAATGTTAGGACTTGCAGAAGACATAACCACTGGAATGAATCATAACAGATGTTTTTAAAATGATGAAGCAGTAATTTATGACAGTTTTAAAATGAAATAGATTCAGTACAGTTAGGTAGTCCATTGATGTAGCTTGAATAAAACCTTTCACTTTTCTCCCCCAGATTACAGTGATGTACTCCAATCCATTGGACGATATGTTGTTATATCAGAGATGTATGTTTAAATCATCTTTACTAGATTTTAAATTATCGCATTCCATAATACAAAATAATAAAGGGACTGTGACGCACAGGGAGTGGCGGTTTTGGGTCCACGGAAACTTAAGTTGCCAGTGACTTTTCGTTCGTATTTTCGAAACAACTTTGAAATTTTAATAAAGGCTTTTATAATGATTTGTTAAATATGTATAGATTTAAATGTTAAATATCAAAATAACTGTCATTAATCGGGTTTATCTTAAAAATATCTTAAAAAAGTCGATGGCAACTAAAATTCCCAAGATAAAATCCAGTCTATACAGTCCGCGGTGACTGTAGTTACCAACATCTTATTTAAGAAAATTTGAACACTTTCAACCGTTTTTAACATTCTTTGATGTTCAAAAAGTTTAATTATTAAAATTTTAATATTTATGAAAATAGCTATTATTAAATATTCACATTACATATTTTCAGCAAACGCTGCAGAATGTAAGCCATTTACAACATTCATGTCAGAGTGCAACCATTGCGTGTGCGGAGCTGGCGCTGTATCCTATTGTACAAGAATGGACTGTCCTAAGCGTAACTACAATTTATAGTTGAATAGACAAAGGCCTATTAATATAAAAAATAATGAAGCTTAAGTAAACATTTCACCACAACCACAACTGTTGATTTGTTTCAGCATTACTGAATGATGATGATGATGACAATTAACTTATCTAAATGATGGCTGCGAATGACAAGTAAGTCATGGAAGACATACAAAAAATTTCTGGGGTGCGTTTAAGTACCCAAAGCAAATACCATCATCAAATGTTAGGAGCGATATAAGGGTTGTACACATAAAAGGTTGCAATTTAATTTTAGTAGTATCTATGAATTCGATTAAATTCTAAAAATAATAAAAAATTAACAAAGGGCGTAAAGACATCAGGTCAGGTCAACACGGTCTTGAAGTCAGTAGGGCGGGGAATAAATGGCTGTGAAATATTGTACAAAGAGGTAACTTAAGTGGTAACTTAAGGCAGGAGAAGAAATGTTACAGTCTTACAAGTCTTTCTCTTTTACTATAATTTTTTTAGAAAATTTTTAGTCTGCATGAGCTAGGCACACAAGATCATGTGGGGAAGTCAGTGGCATCTTTTTCCAGTCGGTCGGTCATTTAGTTGCATTGAAAATTAACCCTGCTAGTTTCGATCTGTCATATTGTAACGAAGCAGCACCTCGTTACAACGCGTTTGTCAGTTAACGCAAGTATGATCGAATCGTCTCGATACGATGGAAACTTTCACTAGAGGGTATAGTAAAAGATAGGTAGTTTCTATATGATTTTAAAATAATTAGGTATTTAATTCTTAGGTATCAATAAAATTCATTACAACACTGAGCAAAATAAAGTTGTGTTTACAAATATCTGCTTCGTCATGCTTATGAAAATTTAAAATTTAGATACCGTTTGCATTTGGAATTAAAATGGAAAGTAATTAATAATCATTTGGAAAGATGATTCAGTAATTTTTTTATCAATCTTGTAGATATTACGAACTGACAGTGTCTATGTTTATGTTGTATGGGTGGTTTAAGTTGTTCATTACTTATTATTACTGTTAATTTCACCACTAAAAAGAATCATTAACAAAAATCTTTCTAAAGAGGTTTTAGGTACTAAGGTTCCGTCCTCTGATCATAGATGATCCTTTTTAATAAGAGAAGTTGACATAAGGCTGTTTCTTTCGAACTGGAGCAGACTTACGAGCATGGATGTCTCATAAAACGCAATTTGGCTTAACCGTTCCACTATAAAAATTTGTATAATAGAAAAGTCTATTTAATTTACTTTCAATTTTACGTTGACGGCTAATTTATGTTAATTTTTCAGCACAATCAGAATTACAATATACTGATGAAATAAAATGGAAATAATTGAAATACGCAACTAGTTTTCTACAATAAAAAATATTCGGGGATTCCCAAACAAGCCAAGTCCTTTTATTTATAACAATTACGTACTTCAGATGGAAATTAATGCCATTACGCCTACGTGGAGGCGTAACTCTTAAATGTGAATTTCGGAAATAGCTTATTATAGAATTACGATGAATAATTTATCTTTTTAATTTGCTTTGATGGGATAAATAATCCTCACAAAGGAGCTACAAAAAATACATTTGAAAAGGTTTTTATATACGACAAAAATATATTTAGGTAAGTACATTATAAATGTTTCTCCCGTATAAGATCTGCTTTGCTTTGCAATAAGACGTAAATAAGGCTTTCATGTTGAGCTTTAAGGATATTTAGCTATCTTAAGGTACTAGATGTAGGTTAATATGGAAAACCAATGACGATATAAGGATTAAAAAGGTAGTTATGTGATCAATTGTGATTTAAACGATTTGCTCGTATTATAAGCAGGTCATTAAAGTGCTGTTTCGAATTGACATCAGCAGCATATAATTCATTGTTTGATGTTGGTAAAAAATACTTCTTTATCGTAAGGGAACTTCTTTGTTTACAGTAATAGTTAACTCTTGAAATAAAGTAAGTTAATATCACCACAATTATGAAATGCATGTTGACATATGCTTGTTAGAACTTTTTTGGGCTGTATAATGCTGTCGCAGATGGCCTTTATCGGGGTTTTAAGGTGGAGCAAACCTGTGCGAGCCCTCAAACCTTAAAAGGGATTTGCCTCTGGAGTATTATAATCGGCATCATCTCTAGGGAAGGTGTGCAGCTGTCTATAGGTGTGCTAGAGTATCCGGGGCGCTCGAGCCATAAGCTAGTATATTAAAACTGATAATTATATCAAATTAACATTTATTCGAAAGAAATTTAAAAAATTGTAAATGGTAAAAATCTTACCACTGATAATGATACTTTGTCTTGGTGGCAACTTGTGGTGGTGTCGGTCATATTAAACCCAATAATAATATCATTTACTCTACAGATTACAAACTGGATTTATCTGCTTAATTTAAAATTATTAGAATATTATCTGTTAAAATAAGCAGGTTAACAACAAATAAAAAATTTGCGAACTCACTCTGACGCAGTATTAAATTTATCAACGTTATTAAGTACAGATAAAATAACAGAAGTGTCATTATAAACAAAGTAATATTCCATCTAATCGTATAATCAATGCAACAGCTTAGTGTAAAACAAAATTCCCACAAAACATCGTTCCCACGCACCAAAAACTCTTCCCGTGTGAATTACACAAAAAAAATTGTTACCGTGGAGACCCGCAATTTTGTGGGTGGCAATTTATCGCCGAAACTGTACAAGGAAAACACTGCAAAGGAACATGTGACGTACAGCCACGGTTTTATACAAATTATTTATTTAAAAGTATAATGTTTCTTTTAGGGCTGCTAGTAACAGTCACATGTTTTGGGGTTTCACGCCACAGTACCAGGCGGTACTGTATACAAATATCAGAATGAGTTACTTTCTATACAAGTGTCTGATTTGTTAAAAGTGGCTTAAGGAATTTCACCCTTATTTTAAATTCAGAAACGGAGATATTGTTCAAAAGACCAATTATAACCACAAAAAGTTTTGAGAAGGATTCGGGAAGTATCATACTAAGCATACTAATATAATATCAATTTAATTACAAAGTAACAAATAACGTCTTCCTTTATTACAAAAGGAACAAGTGGTAACTTGCAAACGTCAATAACTTATTTTGGTACTTTTTTGTCTTAATAACTTAAACTATAACACATTGTTCTTGTGTTAAATGGTGTACCTAAGTTATATTTAAAATAGTGTTTAATGAATATTAAAATAACTTACGTTTATTATCAACTAAAATCTTTATTTTCTATCATACATACAAAACATGAACATAAGCATAGGACCAAACTTGGCGAAAGTTGTTTTTCCTTTAAAAACCAATTTGCGAGAGGCGAATCTTACTTATAACATACTAAAACATTAACGCATTTATTATATCCAACTTAGCGAAGCAGCAATGTATAGACAACAAACTAAAGTCGTTTTGAGTAGTAAAAGTTATCATAGTACAAAAATCAGGGTGTAAAAAGAATTGCGCATAGCCCCTGCATTGCAGTGTGCAAGTAAAATATACATATCTGACATCATCTTTTGTATAATATTAGGCCTTAATCCATTGATATTATAATTACAATATCGTGGCACGTGCCACCCCTCGTTCCCACAAGGAAGAGGTCTCACGGTAACTACAAAACCAATCCTTCCCATGTGAACTGTAACGAACGTTTTGGGAATATTGTACAGCAAAAACGTATCATTTGGTTTTTCTATTTTTTTCATACAGATCACTGTTGGGCACAGGCTTCGCCTAAGAGGCTTTAAGTAGCTCGGCATGCTTCGAGTTTAGGTATTAGCTCGCTGTAGTTTACGTCCGGTACATCGATGTGATAATTCAAGCGCATCTAAATGATTATGATACTTTTTTATGAAATTACTTGCGGTTGCAGCAAGAATCGATTTCAAGGAACATGCCTTCGAAAACACGAAAGAGCTAGAAATAATAATTTTTGTTTTGATACCTAGCTGATTAGAATAAAATACACGAATGAGTTTATACTTTATAGTTATAAGTTATAGTTATAGTTGCCTCTATGTAGGGCCTGTGGGGAGCACACCGAACAAATGGAACACATCCTATGTAATTGTGATGCTCTTGCTAGGAAAAGAATGGGTCTCTTTGGACTGGGCTATCCCAGTCCTGAAGATATAAGGCTGCTGTCTACGGGTGTACTTAGTAAGTCCATCTTGGAGGTATTCCAGGACAGCGGTCAGTAGGATTAGGGAAGCACAAAAGATCCCATTGGGTCGACGTGCTCCGGGAGTAATAATCCTGGCCCTACATCAAGACAAGATAAGATATAGTTTATATTATAGTGATAGTTTGACCACTTAATGTTACGTATAAAAATAGTTCCCAATACTTCACAAAATCTCTGTATAAAGATATATCATACTATTTGACAGCTGACGACAAACACAGTTGTTCAGTTAGATTGAGGGGTACGAGCTGGCGAGCCTCTCGCGAGCTGGAACTGTTGGAGGACCACTTAATGCACTTGATGACCTCCCCATTCAGCGTAATGGGCGGTTCACCAACTGATCCAGCCGGCGTACCTTGCCGGCACGAAACAACTACTGGAATAAAACTGGTAGTGGTTTCGTGGAAGGCTAACTCCAGCGTAAAGGCTCTTTTCAGGGCCACCTGGTGGGTCTCCAGGCCCACGACTAGTTGTGGCGCTAGTCGCCTTTGGTGGTGTCAAGGGGGGAAGCGCAGCCGTGACGATGCTAGATCCTGGTGCCCTTACGTTCACTTTGAAGTGAAGGCTTGGGCCTTTGATGGGGGGACAAAGCGTAGTCACGTGAACTGATAACCACTGGAGTAAGTGAATACTTGAGTTTTACGGTAAGCGCAGTGAAGGACATCCTCTGACTGGTTCTGTGGCGATCTTCGCAGAGTGACTACAGTGACTTTACGGACTGTTTCTTATTCCTACGCTACAAGTGACGCATATCTTGTCCAAAATCAACGCCTCCTTCCGTCTACAATAAAATTAAGATAACATACTTTATTCCTAACCGTCTTAAACGATACTTTCCCATGACCAAAGTATCAATTCACACGGGCTGTGGTTAGTTCCCATAACGCCGTGAGACCATAACATTAGGGATTTAGGGGGATTCATGGGCCATTGTCAAGGTAATTATGTTGTGGGGTGCCGTAATTATCGCATTACTTTATCATTATATTATTGGCGGTTGAGTTATAATACACTTGTTCTTTTTCTACGGTACCCTGTCGTTAAAAATTTAGGGTTTCTGGTACTACCTATAACTTAATGTTAGAAATTTGAAATTTATAAATTTACATCATATTTTTTTGTCATTTTTTTTAATGATAAACACTTTTAGTTAAATCAATTACATATATTTCTTTGAGCTTTATTTTAAATTTAATAACAATCAAATATAGTTTTAATGTTACAAGGAGCTATAATCAGTCATAAATCTCTCCATAAGTGTTCACACCGTGAATAATCTCTCTCACAATTGTTTCTCCGTAGATAATCGTAAAAGTAATAACAATTTTAATAATTAATTTTTAGTGAGATAAAAGCTAATTCTTTTTTATCAAGAAATTTTTCATACAGAATGTCCCTAAAATTGAACAAAATCTTATGAAGGGTATCCATATATTATTGTCCAATTCAAAATTGACAAGGGTCATCTCAACTCGTGTTTGGTACCTGGTGGCCAATGAGGGGTCGTGTGAACACGCAACTGATTATGAAAAAAATTCTCACCGAACCCGGAATTCCCTCAGGAACCCGTGAAGCGTGTGAACGAAATAAGGTCTGCAAGAATAACTTTCGTTTTATATTCAATATGTAAAGTGTCAAAGTCATGTGTCAATGATAATAAATTTACATAATCTATTATAGTTTTATATTTAGCAATTAGTTTTTAAAGATAATTGAAGTATTCCTTTACTGATTACATTACTGTTTTTGAAGTATATATATATATATATATATATATATATATATACTTCAAAAAAAAAATTATACAAAATTAAATTTAGAACATAAATTTAAATTTGTATTCTTCATTAAGATCCAACCAAAAAGACAGACGAGCGCTGACATCATTTGACTTTTCTGTCTATTTCTTCTCTTCAGTATATCTGTCTTATTCTACTGCGCATCATAAAACTGATTTTAAAAAATTCTCTTTACATTTTTAAAAATCAATCTATCATTTTTGTTTTCAATTGGAATGACAGAGAAACGAATAACTTAATTTTAGTTTAAGTGAATGTAAGCTGAATCGCCACCATTATTAAACCCACAATCACTAACAAAACGGCTGACTGCTCTTAGCTCTGTGAATTTCTCCTGTTTTCACACAATAATTCAAACGTGTAAAGAACTCATTTCCTTGAAAAAAGATGTCCCAATATTTTTGCGGAAATAATATATTTTACCCAAAAAGTCCGTTACAGTTCACATGGGAAGTATTTGATTCCCAGTAACCGTGAGACCTCTCACTGGTGAGAACGAAGGGCGGCACGTGCCGAGACATTGTAGTTTCATAGCACTTATTGCGACGGCTTAAGAGTGATATACGCTTGTATTTCTGTAAATACTTTTTATAACTTATACAGATAAAAATTGTCTATAATATTTTTTGTTTTAAATGTCCGTATAGCGGTTATGAAATAGTATTGAATTGGCTTATACTTTTTAAAATAACATGCGACTTAAAAATGTTGGAATTATTTTCGATCTCGGACTGAACATTTTGAAAAAAATTTGACTTAAGTTTGACAAAAAACGTTTGGGTTGATGTGACCTAGCCAGTCTGATAAAAAATTATAGCAATTTTGACAAAGTGAACATTAAATCTTGTCACAATTTCATTTGTAACAAGGACGCAGCTAAGTCTGAGACTAGATAATTAATTTCAAAAATAAAAAAATCCTCACTATAATAAAATTTCATTATTTTAAAAAACGAAATAGCCTTTGCCACTCCGGGGAAGAATACAAAGATTGATATTCTTCCCCGAGGAAGAAAGTTATTGGATAATGATCCCTCACTGTTCAAAAATTGTCAAGCCGTTTAGGTCACAGTGGAACAGCGTAACACAGATGCACACAAAATACAAAAAGCCTTTTCTAGATCAGTCGAGTACAGCTTATTATGATGAACCTTACGTTAGGAGCAGGTAATGGCGTATATATTTTAGGTGTCACAATCGTCTATCGGTTCTCTTAACTAGTAGTAGATTACTGTCACAACACCCTAGAGTACATAGAAATAAAGCTTAAAATGAAAATCAGTCCAAACACCAACTCATGGGTATTTTAGATTTTGTTCCCTAAAAATATCGCATCGTTAGTTATATTTTCAGTAACTTGTCACTTGGCACGCGACAGGGTTCATTGTTGAAGTTTGTGGCCACACAGTTGGCGATAATGATGTCGACTACTGCCCTAAGTGGCGTGCGGGTACGTCGCGTACAAACGCAGATATCGCCTCGTCCAAAACAAATTTTGACATGTTTAATATGTGCACGCCCGTTTGTCTACGGATACAACTTATCAGTAGTTAAACAGTCATACGTTTAATTACATCCATGATATATATAACTTATCCAATTTTTATTAAGAACGTGCCGTTTTCTCAATATGTATGCAAACAGCTGACACATCATTTTACAATATGTGTTCTATTTTCGACCTTATAGGCCGTGCTTTAGATTTTAGATTCTCAAATTGTCTTATAAATTCCCCTATATCTATACTAATATTATAAAGCTAATGAGTTTGTTTGTTGTATCGCGCTAATCTTGGAACGACTTGTTAGCATTGAAAAATTTATGTCATGTTGGATTTAGCGGCTATATAACATTGGTGACCGAACCACACGCGAGCGCAGCAGCGAGCGCAAGTTAGTAAATAATAAGGCTAGTAAATAGAAAGCTTTAGATGTGACATGATTTTATTATCATATTTATTTAGGCAAAGAGATAACACACTGTTCTTAAATGTTAAGTGAGTAAGTTATAATTGAAAATAAAAATATATTTATTCAATATCTTTAACATAATTAACATAGCTGTATGGTATCCTCATTTAAGTTTAACGCCTGTGTTAGGGATTCCTACTATTTTTTTATTTACAAGATTCACTTTATTAACTTAATTAATAAATACATATGTTAATTGTTACAATAGTACTGTTGTTAATTGGAACGTATTGAAGATTTTTTTTGTAAATGGATGTGTGATGCATTTGTGTGTGTTAGTGTTCGGTTATGTGTATGCAGTGAGATAGTGCAATTATGATACAACATGTAATTTAGAATGTAATGTTGGATGACAAAAAAGGAAGATTTGTAATTCATAAAAATATAGTCCAATGAATTTATTGCTTTAACTTCAGTTTTGGTGGCTCCACAGCGTTTTGTCAAAGTTACGAACTTCACTATATAAATTCACACAGCATTTCGGCGTGTGAACTCAACTCGGTGGGAAAAACTTTGTAACATTATCTGTCTTCCTTGTTAGGGACTTTTAAAAGGGTTCCATTTTTAAACGATATATCCTTGACCTAATTTACATATTTTTATCGGATTTTGTTTACCTACGTATGAATGAATGATATATAACAAATAAAGATTATCATTCATTCATATGGGAGGTATGTTTGCGTTGGTATTATTAGTGATCTTATTATATAATAAAGGTATATGTTTATATTTATGAAAGTATGTCTATCAATATTAGGGGTTTAAATATGAAATTGACGTTCTATCGTAAGTGAGTTTGAATGCTATATTCCAAAATGGAACTCTTTTCACACGATATAGATAACTAACTAAATTTTAAATAAATATGACAGTCAATTGCTTGGCTTCCACTTGTTATCACATTCAACTTTCAACTTAAAGATACATCAAAAATTAAAGTGATTTTTGAATAATAATTCCGACGTGGAACTAATGCAGCACAAAAAGCTCACATTATCAATGCTTTGTTCAGAGAGGATACCGCCAATGAACGCTTACGTTTAATTAACCGCTTTAATCGCTTACTTTCTGTAAAACTACACTTGAAGAACAAACCAAGAGGAAAACGGAAAAGAGCGAATTTAAAGCGATGATCCAAGCCGATCCGTATCAAACTACCACGAAATCAGCCTCATGGGTTAACGTTATAGCTTACCCACAATACTATCCCATTTGCAGCAAATCGGAACAAATAAAAAAACATAAATATAAATATAATGTCTTAACGAAAAATACATCTTAAATAATCTTTAGACTAGAGTAAATATTTATGACCTCGAGTTATGAGTGAGTGCCTCATGATTTGACTGAACCGAAAAGCGCGCGTTAATATTTGCCTTACCTTGTTGAACCGATATAGAAATGAAGGGATTCTCTACAATAATAGCAAGCTAACTACGCAATGGCGAATTTCAGTTCTAACGCGGCATCAATGCCCTAAAGAGAAGCTTATTCATAATAAAGTGAAAGAAACTTTTTTGTGGCCGCTTCGTGATGTAATTCACTATAGGTTCTTCAAATCAGATCAAACAATAACATCTGATATCTACTGTGTAGAGTTTCAAACCATATTGACAAAACTCGTAGCGACTCATCAATCGATCTACACTATTAACTCTCCCTGATAACGCAAGACCTCATACTGCTCGAAAAACTAATCTATCATATGTTCAGTAATAAACGACAATTGCGAGGTATTAGTACCCTTAGTTGCAGGCTACTCGGCCAAGAGTTTTGGGTCCTGGAGCTGCTCCAGATGCACGACAATAGAAAATAGCGTTATTTTCTTCATTATTAGTTATACGATATTTTTTCAAGACGTGTAAGTCCGTCTTCATTCTTTCTGGTCTTCCTCCTTCTTGTCTCTTCTTATTAGTGTAGTAAATTATAGTATAGTATAGAAGATTAATTCTACCAATATTTTTTCACCTTACTTCTCAGTAGGATGAATAAAAGGTAGGAAACAAAGTTCTCTACATTATTTAAAAAGGTCATTAAAAAAAGTTCGTTACAATTCACACGGGAAGCGTTTGATTCACAGAAACCGTCAGACCTTTGCTGAGAACGAAGGGTGCCACGTGCCAGTGACATTGTGTAATCGTATCACACTTTACAATGGCTTAGTGTAAATAATAATAAATAAGATATCAATCTGTAGATATGAGGACTTTTAGGAAGTAGATGGATCTCTCCGAATTATATATTGTCAGATTTGTCCGATTAAAGTTTACTTTAAGAGGTTGGAGTTATATGTCTTTTCTATTTCAGCCGAGAACACAGATTAATATATAGTGCAAAATACTGTGTCTCGCTGTGAATGTTAGGACCCAATGTAAGTATAGCATATTTGCTGTCACCAGAATGTCAATCCATAACTAGATTGAAATGCTGGTAGTGAGTCATGGTCCTGAATTGCTATTTTAGAATTCAGTAATGTTGGGTTTCAAAAATATATCTACGAATGGATATGGTTACAAGACGTTGAATATTGACATATTATGTATTAAATTCTACGCATGAGTCGTGTATACTTTTTTACTGCGTACTTTACTCAGTAAACGCAAACTCAAAAGTTTGGTGGAAAGAATTTTATCCTTATACATCGTTTCGTGAGATTCAGACCTTAAGTCGAGAAGAGGCACGTGCTTTAACAAACCTTACTCAAAACATGTAAGACAAAATTAAAAGTTAATTTTAGCTTGACGTTATAAACTATCAATAATGTTTAATTTTTAACGGATATTTGCGGTCGATAACATTAAAACGACCGTGTTACCTGTAATTAGCAGATAAGCGTAAAATATGGAAATGATATATAAATAATTATCGATAATTTTGACTTGTAACTTTTCAAGGTTAGAATGAATAAGCAGAATGCGATAAGCATGTAAAGTCACAAACTAATACTAGTATAATTAAAAATTATTACCGAGAGTATATAAGATCCAAAATTGAATAGCACTTCACAATAAATAACACCAAAATAATTTATTATGTTGGGTGTCTTACGGTGTATAAAATAGCCAGAGAACATTGCATTGGTAAACAAGTTGCTCTTAATTTTAACTGCTAACGACTTGTTCAAACAAGTTAGTAGTCTGCGTAGTATAATTGCAATCTAGAACTGAAACAAAATAGTTTCAATTCTAAAGAGTTTTAAATCTAACTACAACTTTCTATACATCCTTTATTGCACGAATATAAGCATATAATGTATCCTTTAAAAAAAATTAAATTTAAATATGGGCGAATTATTATTATTATTATATGGTTAAATTATCATAAAAGTGATCTCCAACATAATACGCATAAACAGGGATAGCATTTACTGTTACAATGTATAAATAACTATATCCTAAACAATAATATGGAATATATTATGAAATGATTTATAAAACACATTCCAATAATACGTCTTTGTTTCCATCCAGTAAATTTGTAATAATTACAATTTTGATTAAATACAACACAACTAATTATTTCTATCTGCTATCTACAAAACACTCTGTATAATGGATGAGTACTTTGCCTGTAAAATATGCAAGGTGTAAAAGTTTTGTATAGTTCACACGGGCCGGTTCGATTCCCAGACACTGTGAGTGCACTTCCGACCCCACAACGAGGGGTGGCGCGTGCCATGACATAATTTTATGGGGCGCACATTAAATTAGTTGTTGAACTTGTGGTTAAGTAGTCCGGTTATGTTTAAAACCCTATTTTCCAGATCAAATAAGACATGTCTCGTACAATGATTTTTGATAAAGAAATAGGAAGATAGAGAAATAAGGTTTAGAAGTATTTGTCGATCGAATTTATAATTCAATCTAGGAGTGGAAGCATCCACAAGTAGGTTAGAAAATGTTCCTCCAATGTCAATTGATAGCTACTGAAGAGTGGACTGTAATTAATGAGCTAGTCGTGATGATGGAAACGCCAAGATACCAACATAAACTGAATTTATTATTATAAGAGCAATAGCAACAGAACAAATCGTAAAACAATTGTGAAGACACAAGACGTCTATCAAAATATAACAACTAGGTAAATAACCATAAATATCAAAAATAAGATTTGTATAAAAGAGTTTGAGAGTCACCAGCCAGTTGCTAACATCAATATTATTATTCCTTTTGATTTCCAAATTAAATTCTACGCGTCAGTTACCATGAAGCAATTTGAAATGCTTGTTTTGTTGAAAACCTAGAATCTACATAGAAATCTTAATTTCTTTTTCGTTTTGTTTAGACGCCAACGGTGAAGGCTTCATGGACTGATATGATGATGAAGTCTTCAACACCTATACTTAAGCTAGAAAAAAACACATTTCACTCGAATAAACCTTTTCAAGACTAATTTTACTGGTACAAGCACACTTGAAAACAAAACTCAAATTAAAACCAATCAATTATTATCAAACAAAGACAAAATGACAATGGGCTATTTAATACTTGACACACTTGACATTCTGAAGGAAGAAATAAATTGTAATTTAGAAAACGTTAGTGGAAATTCACACGGAAAGATAACGGTCATGCATCGATAATATCGATGTCACAAATAAACATAACTTATCAGAAGATTACATAAAGGAAATTTATTTACAATATGAAGATTAAGATTGAGCCCAATTAACTAACTAGTCGCTATTAAAATAATATAGTAATGATGACGAGGTGACTTCAAGCAGTATAAAATTAGTATCATCAAAAAATATTAACGACGCTAAACGAAGATAAAGGATGCGAAAAAAAAAATTTATTTTTATACCTAGAGTTACTACGTACTTAAATAAAGTAAACTAAAGACCGACTTCAAAACAACATGGAGCTCGCTGTTTCAGTTGGTTTTTAGTTTTGCTTTAAATTTAATTTCTTCTTTCACTTTTTAATTATTTTACCTTTGTTGACTGAGAAACTACAGTCTCTATCTTCACATCTATATCAAATCCTAACCCAAGATATAACCCATCCGGTCAGATCTGCCGCTCTTTTTGGGTCCGTTTGCACATTGGCTTCTCATGATCTGGGCACACAGCTAGTAAAGAGTAATAGATGGTATCACCACGCTACGATGGGAACAATTCCGCTGCGTATTTTTCAGTACTATTGCTGTCTTACCAAAGGTGCACTGTCCTTAAAAGACCTGGTTTAAAACTGACATCAAAAAACATTTCCCAAATATCGTCCATATCGATTAATAGTAACGTCTTTATCGTTGCTTAAGATAACGTTGTTTACGTAACATAATCAGAACAGAAAGTATTTATAGATAAAACGCCCTATATAAATAATGTTTTAAGTAATTCATTTCATAATTACAATTTATCCTTATCATGGCGTCTCTTAGATTTGAAAGTGAATTGCGAGGTTTCAACGAAAAACAAATTCTATTTATTCGTGATGTTCTCGACAAACGTGGTTTTAAGGACAACAAAGTATTGTTCGCTCCAGTGGGCAAAGTGGGAGACAACTATGCTGCAGATGTGCAAAGAATAACTGTCGAAGTTGAAAACGGGGACAATTTTTATATGATAGCTAAAATAGCTCCAACTGAGGAAAGTGCTCGTGCTATGATGATGCCCGATTTATTATTTAATAACGAAACAATTATGTATAATGATCTCTTGCCAAAATTTGTTAGTCTACAGAAAGCAGCAGGCGTGCCAAAAGAAGATATACTCAGGTATGCTGAATGCTATGGCTCTCTCACTGAAAAACCTCATGAGCTAATGCTTATTGAGGATTTAAAACCACTAAACTTTAATGTACTCGATAGAATGAAACCACTTCCTCAGGAAGCAGTAAAATTAATCCTTAAAAATTTCGCTCTATTACATTCAATGTCATATGTACTAAAAGAATTAGAGCCTGATACATATAATAGACTATGTAATAAATTGGTCGATATGTGGATTCGTATGAATGATAGACCGGAGACTGTGACAATGTATGAACAATTTGAAAGTCAGATTAAAGATATGTTAGATAATGAGTATTACAGAAATTCTATTGAAGGTATTCTTGCTACTTGTAATGATCTTAATAGACAAGAAACTAATCGTGATAAAGGTTCTCAGTATTCTGTAATTGTTCAAGGAGATGGATGGACTAATAATATCATGTTTCGAATGAAGGTAAGTTTTTCTTAACTAATATTATCTATAAGCCATCTATTGTATTTTAATTTATCATTTGAACGTTAATAGGACAGGATATAAAAAATAAGATTTTACTTAAGAGTATTGTTTCGTGATAAATAAGTTTTAAGTCAGCAGACCAAAGATAATAAATATTTTAAAAAATATATAATCAAAATGATTGAAGTTATTACTTCAATGAGGTATTCCTCATAAAGAGTTAAAAATAAAACTAAACTAAATTGGGAATTCATTGATATTAAAACTAGAACATCCCATGTTCAAAGTCAAGACTATCCAAATTTAACACATTTAAATAGTTGACTAGATAGAATACATTTATTATACACCATAAATACATTCATACATTTAATAAGTACAAAAATAGTTTGACCCTATTTTATATTTTTCCAGGATGAGGTTATTAAAGATTGTATAATGATAGACTACCAAGTATCTAGAGAAGCTAACCCAGTATGTGATATTCTTTACATGATATTTAATTGTACGGATCATAAAACACGAGCTGAACACTTCCTAGACTGGATCGACTACTATTACGAGGAATTAGACAAATCATTGAACAACTTCGGAATGAAAGCGAAAAATGTTTATCCGAAAAATGTTTTAGATAGTGATTTAAAAAGATATAGCAAAATATATTTCGGAACAGCTGTCTTTGTACTTAACGTTATTCTAAGACAAATAGATGAAGCGTCAGAAATGAAAAGTGCAATGGCTGATGACTTAGAGAAAATGACTAATTCTATGTCTGTTACAACATTGAGCGCTGAAACTGCTTCGCTTTACAAAGCCAGGATTCAGGGTTTGATTGACAGCTGTATACAATTCAATTTATTTTAAATTTATTGAGTATTTTATTGTCTACTCTTTTTACAGCTTTACGTTAATATTTAATAATTTTATATCTTTATTTTTAAATACTTTTTATTTTTATATTTTTTTTATATATTTTACTGTTTCTTAATATTTCATTTTATTTTATAAGAATAGCTAACAGCTGTAATTAGTACTTACTTATAAAATATATATAAACTATTGCAAAAGGTCAGATAATTTAATTTTTGAAAGACTTCTCTAGAATTATAACTTTTATGACAAAAAATTATTTACCCAACAACTTGAGTAACAAGTAAATTGATTTGAAAGTTTAGGTCAACATCATTTTTGTGTACTTCATAAAAGACTATATGTACTCTTTTATGAAGTCAAAAAATGAAGTATATGAAGTCAATGTCAAAAATGATGTCATATGTGACATCATTTTTGACATTTGACCTTCTCATTTGTTGTACACCTTAAAACATTGTAATAAAAGTTATATTTAACTGAGTTCAATCAGCTGCTTGTACTGTTACTGCTTCTCCATATATTACGCATTCTGTGCAGATATATGTATTCATTTGAGGTATTATTTAAAGACAAAACATGAAACAAACATATAAAATAAATAACATATTGAAACTTGTAGCCTTTGTTGTGATATTTAAAAATATTATAAGAACATTATTGGATTTTTCACTTTATGCCCTGGTGAATTGCTCGTGCAGAACCCAGGTTACCCCCGTGAAGGGCAATGGAGTTACAGGGGAGTTTTAGTGGGTATTCTCAGTGCCGCTCTATTGAGGTACTGAGTGAGTCCCACACACGCCCGTCGCTTAGCCAGTGGCGGGTAGGTCCGTAAATGGATTCCTCCTCGTAAAAAAAATTAGTTTTTCACCTTATCGAAATTACTTTATCAAAAAGTAATATTGAAATTAAGCAGTTTTGTAGTAATTATCGGTACCATTTTTTGTTTACTGAAATCGCTACAAGAATCTTTATACAGCCTTCCTTATTCGTATAATCGCACGGGCAATGTTATGCAACGTGGTCATCCATCATGTTGACCTCAATGTATAAATTCTTTTGTTGTTACACAACAAGTTATTGAATGTCAATATTGTTTTCCTATGAATATTTACTTCCGCTAAACAAAGAAAGAATTTGCATGCCTTTTATCAGAGACAACGTCAGCTCTCCTGGGCTTAATCGACTGTTATTTTCACTGTTTTCAAAATGTCGTTTGGGACTGATTTTTTTTGTTTTGAAATGGTATAGCGACATTGGTAGATACTTTTATTTTCATGAAATATTCACCTTATATTCAGTTTGATGAACGAATCATTTTAACATAAAAGACTGTTGCTTAGTAAATATGCAATTAATAATCGCTTGCACTCATTATGATCGGATCGGATACCTGATAGTGTATTACAATGAAACCGCTGATATTTTGGATCGTTCCCGAAGCAAAAGCCGTGTTATCCAGAAAATCTTTCGTCAACTGTTCACGACTATCTTCATTTCTATTATATAATTGATGTTACTCACATTAGTTGAAACTTAACAAGTCGTCCAGATTCTAATTTGCCGCTTTTCTGGAGCTTTCTTTACCTGGGAAAGCTTCCACACGGTATCTTCACAACTTATTCGCTCAATAAACCCACCACTCGTGCTATAAACTTATGTTGCTGTATTTTGTTGAGTGCTTCATATATACTAAGTCTGAAGTGTAACGTTTTACCACCCGACGTCTAAACTGGAAACCAGTCGAGGCTGGTCCTTCATTATCCCCTCCATCTTTGATGGTTGTTCAAGACAAGGAACTGGTCTGCAACAGTACACCATATTGGTGGTACCTGATCGATGCTGATGCTAAATTCGTAGTAGGCAAAGCGAGTCCCATAAGATATCTATCCCCTCTTCAACAAATGCTAAACTTAATTATTCGTCCGACCTATGTGGATACCTAACTAGTATCTTAGGCTGAAAGTACGAACCTTTTCGCTAGGTTTAGCGGCCACAGTAATATAACACTGTAAATGTCTTTCATGTTAAAACAAGCGAGTATCGACAATTTAAGATCTTATGGTCCCAGTGTCAATTATAGTCAATGAAGAAAGGAAGACAATTAAAAGCGAAATTCAAATTCGTTTGTTGCTTGTCACATTAGATGTTATTTCACTAGGGAAGGTATAAACTACGTTTACATGTGACACCCTACAAAGGCATTGCCAATAAAGAGTACTAACCAGGTTACATTTTAAATAAACATTTGAACAATAATAACTCTAATAATAAATACTTAACATTTTTTTGGTAATGAAAAAGTAAAAGTATTTTTGTACATTTATTCGGAATTCTTGAGCCTGATAGATAATGAGTAATATCAATGAATCTAGTCTGACAGGATACTGTTATTACTAAACATACAAAACAAAACTATGGAACCTCAAGTCTGTACGAGAGCACACCCAAGAGAAACATGGATAGTCTTATCTGCGAACGTAAAGTATCCCTTCAGACTCAAAGAATTGAACCTTGAAGAATAACTGCTAAGGTTGGCATTGGTGCTTTACATAGGAAATGTTAAGATTGCCTATCGATGACATGGGAGTGCTTAAAGCCTTCGTAAGACCGACTGAGTTATTGGTTTATTGGCATGAGGTTATTCAGGGAGCTATCCCTGTTTGATGCGGATGTAAACTCTTAACACCTGTGGAGCGAAGACATAATGTAATCGTTTTCTCAATATTACTGAAGTACTACAAAGGGATGAAGTCTTTGGTGGATCACCCTATTGAGAATTTAATGAACACTAAATTGTATTTTATTTAACCCATCGTCTAGTTAATAAAATAAAGGTTAAATATTGTATGAACTTTATGTTGGTCATTTCAATGGGTCATTTCACTTCCCATTGTCATAAGTATTAGGACAAAATAAAAATTATTGTTTTGACCTTGAAGTTACTGGGTATGAAAGAGTCTTTTCTAAAATCTATCCAAAGTAATAAATGCTGCCGAAGTTGCGTTTGAATAGTTTATCTTTAATGAAACAACAAAATTTCAAAACTGTTTATGATTTCGAAGCAAATGTCTCTCTAATCGCGTAAAATAATCCTGTAAAAAGTAAGTGTCGTTTATTTATAATTTCCAAAAATTCTTCGTATCCAACCAAAAATTCTTAAGGCCTATCTTAAAGGCGATGCTTATTTTATTATTTTACGTGACAGAATCACAAAAAGAAGTATGCATATTCCCTATCGTACACGCTGCAGTCACACATTGGATCCCTAAATATATAACTCAACAAATTCAGATACAGAGACGAAGAAAAAAGAAAATTCGCCTTGATAAATCAACAGCCTATCCCTCGGGGAACAACCGGAGAAAATCGCGAATCGTCTCAAATGAAATTTCTCAGTCTGAAGCGTATAACATACTCGAAAATTTCTGTTGCCTAAAAACTAAAAATAAAGCTTACGAACGTGTGATAGAGTTGGGAATACAACGGTGATATTGGAGAGGGATTTTGCTAGAGACTTTTATGCGTGAAATGTATTCGAGAGGGCAAATTGTATAGCAAATATAGTGGGGGAACTAGTATTCGGACGAACGCTAGACAATAGGATTTACTAATGGCGTAAATGTAGCCTAGATATTTCGATTGTGTTCACGAATTTCGTTTAACTTGCGCCTATTTACAGGAGCGAGCCAAAGTTTACAGTTTAGCATTTGCTGTTAAGAATTATAAAGTGTCCGTGATAAATTAATTATGGACATAATGTTAAATAAGGAAAATTTGATCAAATAGTTTTATTAAAATGCTTAAAGTCTAAAAGAGGTTTTTTATTTATAACAGACTAGTCGACCCTGTGAACTTTGTATTACCTACAAACTACTACAACGCCATCTAACAGAAACCCCAAGTAGCGATGGAAGAAATTACAGTTTGAATGTACAGATTGTCAGTCGAAAACCCATTTTCTATTTTTAAACAACCTCTGAATTGAACCGAATAAAACACAATAAAAATTACGGTCACGCCATTTTTATATGCAAGAAAAAGAATATATAAATTCTACAGAATATCTTAAATTTGTAGTAGAATTCCAAGAAATAAACGATAAACAAATACAAAAGAGGTTGCGTAAGCAACAAAGTATTAATCACTTCAGTCCCAATTCTCGGGAAACAAATATGCTGCAAAGAATAACACTTATAGTGATAAATGGTATATTTTTTTATAAAATAGCCAAAATAGCTCCAAATTTAGAAACAACTCGTGATTCGTCATGACAAAAAACAATACCTCATTGAATGCTTACTCATATTACCAAAATTTAGAAAGCACCAAAAATTTATATAATTTAATTTAAAGAAAAATGTAAATTTTAAAATTGACGCTATGTTGTATTATTCCTTAGTTCTATCATTAGGTTTTTTTTCATATCTCCAGTCTATTTTAGGGACTTGAGCTCAAGGCTATGTCAGTCCCATAAGTTATCATAAGTATTTAATTTATAATCCTAGTAGTCCGTTATAAAGACTGATTTCTTTTCCTGTCAATATTCCCAGACTGCTTCAACACTTTGCACGGGTCAGCTCAGTTCCCACAGGGTCATTCTGTTTAATAATTGTTGGAAAGGGAAATTGAAATAGAGGGAAGGGCGCTGAAGTTAAATTAAACTTGGTTATTGATTCATAATTTTGATATCTATCCCATAAAAAACCGTTCTCAATTCCAAGATCAGAGTTCCAAGAACAAACAACGTTTTGATAAACAAACACTTAATAAATTAATATTATCAAATAGACAATAGATTGATTGTCTATTTGATAATATCTATTTGGATCCAGAGTGTTCGGAAGTTCGTATCAATATGTTGACCCATCATCAACAACTTGTACGGTTGAGATAATAATTTTGGAGGCAATGGTCCCAAGGTTACCTCATAAAGCTGCAGAAGCGCTATAAATGGAAGACGCGCAAACAGAATGTGGAAATTAATCAATTGGTTATTTTTAAGGATCACAATGCTAAGTCGAGCAAGCGGCATTTGGGGATAATCACTAATCTCATATCTGGAATTGATGGAGTCAAAAGTTTAGTTAAACCTTATTAAATGACTCGACACCACCTGATGATAAGCAGTAGAGGAGTCATTCAAAATCGAATGCGGTATTCGATTTTCATTGAAAGAGAATAAGAGTCGCTTGACCTTGACCCCAAAGTTCAACTTCAAATAGAACCTTTGAACATGTTCAGTGTATCTTTAAATAGACAATATTAGCATAGGCCATTATTATGGTGATCCATGATACGCAAAGATGATTTATATGTAAGCTTTTAAGGGAAATGCAATCGACTCTTTCCATTTTTACAAATTCAAATGCAAGGAAGATGAAAATATTGAAATATTTTCATCTTCCTTGCATTTCTTTCCTTGCATCTTTTTTGCGTACTTCCTGAAGATGAAAATATTGAAATATTTTCACCTTCAGGAAGTACGATGGTTTTTTATTTATTTACTAGTGCGTTCCTGGGCTTATTCTTATTTACTATTTGCATCTATAACTCAACAATAGCATCATTCGAAACTAAATATGTTAAAGAATTGTCTTGTACATTCCTAGATTCCAACTTATTGAGCAAACTGACCAAATACTGATTATTGTTTCGATTGCAATTTGATTGAGACAAAGTACAACTAGGCTATTGTGCAATGCACCTGAATGTGGAAACAATTATTTAATTTATAGCGTCATTGATTGATTTTTTTACATTAAATAACATAAAGAGTTAAGTTATGTGTCTATAGAATCTGACCATATGTCTAGCTAGTGCAATTCTTTATCTTAAGTGCATAAAACTTCTAAATAGGATCGGTCATAGCGCCGACTGCGAAGCTCCCACGGTGTGGACAGTCGTTCCCACGGCTCCACCGTGAGACTGAGACCCTAGGAATTGACTTTGACCTTAGCAGTGAATGACCGTTGCGATATCTAACCGATTTATGAACCAACGTAGTACTTACCTATATATAATCAATTTTCATTTAACTAATAATTAAATTTAATATAATACTTAAGCAATGATACTTCAGGTAGAGTTTGAGGATCGTTACTTATTAAAAATTGTTTCTAGATATGGCTTGACTCTAAATATTAATTAATATTTACATTTATTTAGAAAATATCAATTCAAACGATTTTCTTTTCAATTTAATGCATTTTCAACCAATTGCAATCGAAACACAATTTGTATTTTTAATTAGCGTATGAGTTAAAGAAACAAAACATATCAAACTCGACTGTGTTGTAAGTGTGATGCATATAAGTGTTAATTAATTGAGTTGTTATTTATCATCAAAAATAGTAATACAATTTTTTTCATGTACCCTTTCTTTCTCAGTTCTCACGGCAACACGATATATTCCCACAGTTTAACGTGGGAACGTCCTTGGCATTCGTCCGTAAATGTACAAAAATATTGGGTATATTTTTTTTCTTACAGATTTTTCGCTTAGGTTTTTTATATTTCCGATGATATCTATTTACTCTCCAACGAAGAAATAAAATAAATTGTCAATCTTCATTATTTTAATTCATTATATTGAGTCGAGTGTTTTTCACAGAATAAACTGTATAGGAAACCCATAGACATATAATATTTTAACTGCCAATAAATAAAGAAACAAAATAAGTCAAGGCAGGTCGGTTTCATATCTACATTTTTATACAATTCACAGACATGTTCAATAATATTTAGTCTATGCTGGCAGAGTTGAACTAAGAGGAATTTGGTCCTTATGCCAAATCTCTTTAGGTCAATATTAAAACCTTAAAAACACCAGAGATACGATTTAAATCCCTCATGTTTTTGATAATTTGACAAAGAGCCGTTTCTGTATGTACATAAATAGATAAATAAATGACATAAACATTTTAAAAGCTAAACATAAAAGTAGTAAGAAAATATAATAATATTACGAGAAACAAATTTTCAGTCCCAAAATGAAAAATAATAAAATATAATTTATGCCATCCTAAAAGGGTTTCTGAGACGACATAAAACTTCCAGAATATTCGCTAATGGAAACTCAGTAAACCCACTCCTTCCTAGAATACTAAGGAGACTTACGCTGTGTCATTTACAATGCAAATGTAAAGAAAATTTTAATTTGTTCTTTTAATTTCTAATAAACGTTCCTTCCTTATAATTACTTACAAACTTTATTTTTAATATATCAACATAATCAGCTTATATATATATATATATATATATATTACACTGCTGCTCATGAAACTTCTAAAATGGAGAAACATATAAGAAGTCTATAACACCACGACAGGTTGCTTGTCTTTTGTATATTTTTTTTTATAATTATGATGCGCTTACACTTGACTCCCTACCTCAACCAAAAAGGTTACTCGTCTACGAGTTATGTTCTAACATAATTAACCTTTTTGGTGGAAGATGACGATGAAGCTGAATTTAATTTATCTTTCTGATCTTATTGTGAATGAATTTAAGTTGATAAGTGATGAAGAACATAGACGCCGACAGTACGTTTTATTTTGTGATGTGCGCATTACAATAGTAGGCCGAATACTTAACTATAATTATAGTTGTATAAGCCTATAAGAATTATTTAAAATTTTATTATTGAAAACCCATTTCAAGAGATAAGAACACGGAAATTTGATATTTCCCAAAAAATAAATGTGACCTTTGTATGACCTCAATAGATGTAAAATAAATTACTCCATATGATTAAAAAAATGATAGTGATTTTTTTACAATGCTCATATAGGCAGGAGGATTATTTGAAAGAACTCAATGGATATGTATTCATTTTTTTTTGCATTAATATAAACTATCTAAAACTATATATACAACACTATCAACCTCCCCTTATCCCCCAGCCACTACTCTTAATAATTTTTTTAATAACATAGTTTTCTTTATTTTAATACAGTTACACAAAAAGAAAATACTAATAGATTACATTAGTCTTAATAGATTACACAAAAGAATTAGGAATTTAGAAGACGTCATGAAATATTAGCTTAAAGAATGCCAACGTTGCAGAAATTTGCATAAAATAACAAAACGGAATGGAAAATATCAATCCTTAGGGCCGTTAAAAATGTCACAGTATCCCCTGTTTATAGTCTACTCGACCAGCGGCCATGATTGAACTGAAAATATTGCGTCGTAAACGAAATGGGGCTGCAGACTGTTTATTAAACTATAAAGCACCGGCCCGCTGGTGATCTAATTTAAAAAGCCGGGAGATTAGTTTATTAAAGAAAAATGTATAAGGGGTTTAAACTAAACCTCATTTTCCATTTATTTGGGGTACCATATCTAGTTCTTAGTACAGTAACGTCTAAAAGATGACCATAGCCTAGACACAATAGGTTTTCTATTTTTGATTAGACATCAGTCAGCTGGTAAGCGAAAAGTTTCAATAATTAAAGATTTCGCGACGTTAAAAATAAGTATCGCTTCTATCCCGTAAAAAATCTCTTTCCCTTCTGCAATAAAATCATGAAGAACGGTAGCTCGCTTATGAGTTAGCAATAATCGCTTTTTTATTAGGGTTCCCTGATTGAACGCAAAAACAGAACATTATACACCCAGCTTGACTGAGCTGGGGTCGAGTTTTTCCTTAGAGATAATTGGATTGCGTCTGTTAATTTTCATTAGTCGGTTTTATTGCATCTTATTGTCTACTGTTTTCAATTTTGTTACTATAGCCTTAGTACCCGTAATAAGAAGAATATTTATACACTGTATTACAAAAACAGCAATTGAATTGATCAAATTAGTTTCTTTGCCTAGTGAATAAAGAGATTACACTAAGTAAATTTGATTTTATTTATCTGTTTTATAAATATTTTTTAGAGAACGTCGTTTATTTTCTAAAGTGACCACCACTCTTTATTAGCACAAAGAATATTAACATTGAATTGTCGATTTAGTTTCGAAATTTAAAAACGCCTTTAAACAACATAAAAATGTTTTACGGCGTATTTAAATTTCGAAACATTGTTTTCGAACATGCTGCGAATGTTACGAATGTTATATAACATTTTACTATCGGCTACTTGGCAGTGCTGCCACCAAAAAAATGCACAATTTATATTTATTTTTTCTTTACTGTTGTAAAAGAGTTCTTTTAACAACGAAACGGACAAGCCACATATTTAGTTAGTGTGGTCATCATTTTTGTCAGTCAGTGACCAAAATCGTGTTTTTTTATTCAAATAAAATCTAAGGTATAAGAGCTATGCAATTGAAACTACAGTATATGTTTAATAATTCTACTACAGACATCGTATTCAAAATTTATAGGTATATATCAAACCGAAGTTACGAGGGTTCAAATAAATAACGAAGCGCTTCGAGAAAAGGTAGGTTGCTTCATTGCCATAAAAATATGTTAATTTTTGAAGTTCTCTTGTTCTCTGTTTGTTTTCTTTGTGATTAGGTTTTTGCTAACCTTGTTTAAATCAGTGAAAAATACATAGTATATAGAATATTTCGTTAAAAGCGTAGGGTGCGCAGAGTTGTCGAATATATTTTTGGTTAGATATCAGAAGTTACACTATCATTTTTTTGTTTTAAGCCTTTAATGAAGCAAATTGTGGCGAGAGCACTACCGAGCCCCAAGATCTCAACTTTTATTTACAAAACTGCATGTTTTCTTCTTACTTCTAAGATGAATAAGTCTATATTAACTGTATTCCGAAAAGTTACCGATTTAACAAAGGAGTTTCTAATGGCTCAACAGCAACTGAGTTATAACATGAATGTTGTAGGGCCTAACGATAATTTCCTACACGTTTAAATAATTAGCTCTGAATTTAATTATGAAGTTCTGTAATAATTTAACCAACTAAATAATTTTAAGGTAAAATCTGCATTTCTCAACTTGTACTCAATACGCCATTTTAATTTAAAACTGTCTCCATATGGTCCGAGTATTTAACGACCGAAACAGGCTATACAGAACAAACTCATTTCGCAACTAACTTCAAACCTCAATTGAACTTGATATTTTGACATAATAATTATAACTTTGGATTTCACTGCGAACTGTGGATATGCCTTCACGGGAGCGCAATACTGTATTAATCATTTTGAAACATTGGCGGCCTTTCGTATAATAACTGTTAATTACTTAATGTTAAACTATTTTGCTCCAATATTAAATGTGATTTGAACGAACGTAATTAACTATTAGACTTTTCACGGCATATTCTATTAACGACCTGAGAGTTTTGACGATAATTACAAACTCTTTGATGAACAATATTTCTCTTTACAAATCACTCTCACTGCGTATAGAATATTTATCTTGTATTATCATTGTCAAAGTGTCAAATATGCAGCCCGTATATTGCATATACGTTTGTTACAACAAAACGTCCACTGGCTACGTTTTCAATTTCAAAAGGTAAACCCCCAGTAATCAGTGTTTCAATATTAACGTTAAAAAACATATAAACCTAAGATATCATAACTATAACTGTTAGTCCACATCGCATGCCGTGGCTGTCTGTAATTAAAAACTATGCTTAATTTAATGTCTACGCTACTGTTTAATATTTTTGTTAGTATGTGTTTTTGTTGACTGCCCTTAAAATAAATAAATAAATACCAATATAGTATAGTATATTTAGACTTCGAATAATCCGTTGACAAGCAAAAAACATGAAACTAAGATCTGTATTTAAATTTAGTTTTATTTCATCTAATACTTAATTTTTTCTACCTTACCATACATAAACATCAAATGTTACATAAATAAGATCCTTATTGAAATCCTCAATACCTTTCTAAATCGTAATTGCTGTTAATTCGGATTTTCAACATCTTCTCCGTAGAAGCTTTTTCAATATCGTTCTGAGGGTCCATAAATTAGGGTATCTCTCAAAAAAGTCAATTTCGTCGCCTCTCCAGCAGTGATTAAACTTCAAGCTGAGTAATATACCTCACTGCTTTGTCTCCTATTTTTATATTTTTACACCTACCCTTTTAATGGCGCTTTTATTTTAATTACAACATATTTTAAATTGTTTTTTTTCCGATTCTAAGTTTAAACTTATAGTATATGTTAAAATAATATAGATTACGTATGGTTTGTTCAAGTTCGTCAAAATGTTAATTGGGAAAATGATTCGAAATTCACAATCCATTTGTGTTAATGTTATATTGGAATAAAAAAAACAATAAATAATATATTAATATTAATATTCTGACAACACCATAAAATATTAGTCATTATGTAACTAGCAATGTTATTTACATAATAAAGGTGAGAACAAATTTGAATAAAATATTTAATTGAAATAAATAACTAATTAAAGAAGGTTATGTACAGCATTCTAAACTAGAACTATATATTCAGTATAAATTCCTTATACGCAGTTAAACATAATAAACCTAAACTAGATTTTTTTCAATAACAGATATAATAATAATAATATCTCTATTAATGGCCCATTTTCTTCCATCTTTATTAATGGCCCATTTCCTAAATAAAAAACGTAGCAAACGATTAAGATTTTGGTTATAATTTAGATAAAATTAGTCAGTACTATGTTTATATAAATTATATACTGGCTCTTTCTCTCAGAAGAGTAATTTCAAGTTATAAATGAGTGTTACTACTACTAAACTGTAGTCACTTAACGAAACAAGGAGTGATTAATCTGTACTTAACAATTTAGGCTCTCCTTGCAAAATGCGAGTCCCTAGTCTCCCTTTTTAACCAACTTAAAAAAGGAGGAGGTTATTAAGCTTGCGGACTCTTGCATTAGCGTCCACAAGAAAAATTACGATTCAGAAATATAAGAATTAGCGTAAATTGCTTTCGTCCAGTCTCAGCCTATGAGCTTATGAACTATGATTTCCATTTCCTTTAAACGCTGTTGAAACAAATTGAAATCTCCAAGCGTTCCAACTCCACTCGATAAAACCGGCAAGAGATATATATTTTCTTATCCTCGAATACAAAAAGTCTATCAAAAACATTATTGTATTATACAACGTGAGGGCGAGGCAACTTCTGTCATTCCGCTTAAGAAGTATTATTCAGATCCGAAGCGAAAGAATGTCCAATAAAAATGCAAAAGAAAGGTAGCTTTTCTTTCTATTGGGCTTACTGAAATTAAGGTTTGGTGGCCTGTGATAGAACTAAGGAGGTTTCGATATGATAATCTTAGTACGTTGTCTTACTTTTACATCATCGAAAATACTTTTTTTTAAGTCAATGAATGTCAAGAAAGCAGATTGAGACTCGTTTCTTTGTTACGCCACCCGTATGAGCAATACCTTACCGGCACACTTATTATACCTCGTACCTTGATACAATAAGCTTAGGTTAAGAGGTAGCTACGCAGTTTGTGAGATGCTGCACTTCTTCGCATAAAGACGAGGAGTCTATTGTTACCATACCAGAACCATGTATACCATGTATAATACCATGTGTCGAGTGAGTTACGGTGGTTTAAAAAAAATAAAAATAAAGATAAGATTTTAAGTAAAATTTCATTTAATTAATTTTTCCTTCACATATACGGTGTATCGCCTACACTTGGTCCCTACTATAATGATAAATCCCTCGCCTTGCTTCACAATCGGTTGGAAATAATAAATAATCTAAAATATATATTTTTTAATATTTTTTTATTCGGTTTTTTGTAATTAGATTCCTGCTTTCAGCGCTTTTTCGAATATACGTAGATAACTACACTCACATCAGTCATTAGAAATGTATACCTGTTACTATTGATAACGGTAGATACGTTAAAGCAAGACGGAATTAGTATTTCAAAACTTTCAATGTTTCCAACATTATATTTTCCGATTCTTTTTATTATATTTTGAATTATTATTTTTCCTTTCATTGATTATTAATATAAATGAATTAATCTAGTACAATCTATATCTTCTAATACCCGCCTTGATAACAATGTTGAATTTTACTACGAATTTATTATTAGAATAATTAAAAACATACTCACAACACAACAATCTAATGTTACATTTTTAGATAAAAATAATAAAACTTAAAAAAGATAAAGTTATTATTTACTTAGACTTAGATAATGAAAAAAAACTCAACACGTAACAGTGTAATCTTACACTTATGAAAAAATAAAAAAATAAACAAAAAGTCACAAGGTCCCACCGAGATTTGAACTCGGATCGTTGGATTCAGAGTCCAAAGTGCTAACCATTACACCATGGGACCGCTGACTAAAACGGCGAAACAACGAATAAAACGCCGCAAGTAGCGTAGTACGCATGACTCAGTGTATAATGCATATATCTATCTCGCTCACACATTCCGCCAGCGGGCGTGCAAGGCCAATCGTTCGTAATTATCAGTGCCGAGGCTGCCAAACTGACAATTATATTTGACTATTTCGTGGTTTCATAAATCTAAAACCTTTATGGTAATTTCAGAGATGGATTGTCCGTTAAATGTCCAAAAAATTAACCTACAATTTACTAATCAAAGATTAGCTATACTACCTAAAAGGTACCCTTAAAAAATTACAGAATGAAGTTTTATAAATATTTTTATATTGCATAATTTATATGATTAATCTAAAAAAAATGTTAAATATTCATAAATGAATAAGTAGTTAATTATTCATAGTCCTTTGATAGATATAAATAATTTATTATCGATGCATCTTCATAAATTATTCCCTCGAGTCCTGAGACTCAATATGTCGCGATAATAAAAATTGATGGCAAGCTATTCAATCGCAGACTTGCTGTGGAATATTCACGAAAGGTTTTAAATAAAAATTTTGGCTAAATATAGAATGCCATAATTGAGGAACATATCTAAGTCATCTTTTAGTTTTGAGTTGAATTAGTATTGCATATTTTTATTTAAATCTTACACAACAAAGCAGATATAACACCTAAAACAATATTTATTTTATTTTATTATTGCGTATTAAATATAAAAACCGTGAATGTGAATTTTACATCGATTATTTTATAAAGATTGTAGGAACGTTATTTGAAATGTATTTTGTACCTATATGTGTGAAAATGACAAACCTGGCTTCAACTACAGATATTCAGATACAAAATAGGACTCTTTTTTGCATTTGTTATTACAAATTTTTTTTTACATCATACAAATCAAAATCAACAAAATCGATACCTGCCTTGTACCTATGTATATCTTTTTTACAGTAAATGTTTATAATGTTCCTCTTGTATAAAATGAAATATGTATACAAATTACACAAAAGTTTTGTAAAAATTCTTAAATCTAAATTACTCGAAAATGCGTATGTCACCGTAAAATTCTAAATATCGTTAGGTTATAATCTATTTTGCGTGATTTTAAACTGTCAATAAATTTGAATCATATCTTTTTGCCTATTATTTAAAACTTTTTTTTCGGTAGGTAATATATCGAATAGAAAATGTTAAATTGTGAATGTCATGCAAAGGAGGAACACACCTCGCGCGTTGGCTGTTTGAGCGTCGAATGTCTTGCGCCGCCATATTTGTTTGTTAATTCGTTTATTGGCGAATGTAATCATGTGTAGCATAAGTAAGTATGTATCTAAAATAATCTATTATTGAAATGAATTACATCGTTAAAAGATTTTAAAAATTGCGATGATTTAAAATCCAATAAAAATAGGCCTATTAAACATTCCCATTCTTGGGATTCCCTTTAACATTATCTAAAAAATAATTTACTTTATAATATAAATACACTTATCTGGATACGTCGTAATACGATCTAGTAATCGAAAACACTGATATCCAATATAAGTTAAATGAAGTGTGAAAAATTACAAACATGTGTAATTATAATTAAGTTTCAACAATGCTTTCATTATATTTGTTTGTTATTAAACCCATATCGCGATTGTTTGAAGCAAATTTTAACTTTTATTTTATTTTGTAAGTAAGTAAATCATTATTTAACTGTTACCTACCTATTGTTTCATTATACCAGTATTGTTTCACGTAATTAAATTTTCAAGATCTTGTTGAATATTTTATTTTATTTAGCATATTTTTTTGTATATTGCTACAAAGAAGGTACATTTGCACAATGATTTTATATTATTTCTATATTGGTATTACTTAAACTGATATATCATTTTAAACTGAAATTTAAAATATTTTAACTTTTTTAAAAGTATATGTAGTATGCAAACTCATTTAAAAAAGAAATATAATATTCAATATTCATTTGAAATAGATACTCCTATTTCTTTATAATTCTTTTCTTTTTTTTAAGATTTATTCGTAATTTTAATCGGAGAAGATATATCACATGCGAGCAAAATATGTCGAATAAGAAATATTATTTGATCATTTTCTCGCCGGGGAGAAGTTCTAGCACCCTAACCAGCAACTCCTGGGATCTCACCCACCAATCCAATCCTTTAGCAAGCATATAACTGATGTGGTGTAATGTAATTATGGTGGTGTAAGGTGTTAGGGACGGTCCAACTAACCCTCAGAAAAAGAAAGCTTTTATGTAGAAAAATGATAACCGTCAACAGTTTTGTATCATTATCATCACATCAGCTGATAGACGTCCACTGCTTCAGATACGTCTCCCACGAGGATCTCCAAACTGCTCGCTCCTGCGCAAACCGCATTTTTCGCAGCAGTTTTGTATATACTTAGCAATTACCCAAGCTAACTCAATATAAATAAAAAAAACCCTCAGCGATAAACCCTCTTCCCTGGTCCTTCCGATTCGGCCGGTGACGTTTCAACCAATTGTCAGAAGGTAAGTGTGATTGATGATCGGAATCATTAGGCGGAGGCAGTTTTGGTGATATCAACACTATCAACCAACAATATCGTCATAACTGATGATCAGTTTGTATTCTGCATTATCATTTTAACTTATATTAAAAAAAAATTAAAATGAATTCCCCGTAAATTAATGCTAATTTTTCCATCAGAGCATCCCCTAACCTCAGTGGTCTTTAGTAAAAGTGTACAGTACACTGGATTTCTTCGTTGCAAAGTAACATTAATAAAGATTAAGTCTGTATTAATATTCCGTGGAGTAGTCTTAGAGGTTTCCCTTGGAACTGAGGATTACTCAATGCAATCCCCTTACAAAAATGGCATTCAACCGTAAAACCATAGATAACATGAAAAACAGTATCTGAACTACGACAGCAAACAAACGCGTGGCTTGTCTTCATAATTGTAATATATTTAAAATGTGCAGGCGCATAATTCTTTAGGGAGTCTTTAGATAATTATAAAACAATCATGCTGAATATTTGGATATCAATAGAGATTTTATAAAGGTAAAATTTAAAGCATAGATGTGTGTGAACATCGATAGACATATCAAAAAAATCAAAGGGGTAAGTTCCATACAGACAACATTTTTTTTTATATTAAGCTCAGCAAATGACTCCTGATGATAAGCAGTAGAGGAGTCCATATGTGAAGACAGCTAGTGAAGCTACTCTCACCTTGCCGGCCCAAAAAGTGCTTTTTCACGCCTCTTTTGTGTTATTTACGAACCCATGTTGTTATTTTCAGTTTAATGAGTACTATATACAAAATATATATTGTAACTCATGTTTTTTTGTTGTTTCCTATTATTAATTACATATAATAATCTCGTATGTATATAGCTTGACAGGATAAGTGATGCAAGGCGTTATAACCGCATAGTTATTTGCAGGACACGTCATTACGCTATGATTAGGTTGGGAAACATTGAGTGGTAAACGCATGTTAGACCCAAGTGGTTGACAAAACTACATTAGAAGCTACTGTTTGTGTTTATACGTCTTCATATGTTTATGATCAATTATTCCACTTTCGCCATTGTTGAGCCTCGAATCACTTATGAAACATCGGAAGGTGTTGACGGTTGCTACTAGGTGACCGCCTCCCACCAACCTGCATTGGAGCAGCAAGGTTGTGTACGGGTCAAGTAAAAGGCCTTTCTAAACGAAACACAATTTTTTCTTTCTTGTAAAAAAACCTACACCCAACAGTGCAATGTAAATAGTCTTTTGATATAAACATATTTCAAACTTAAGGTACTAGCTCCATATTTTACTGGCACAAACTCCTGCAGTCTTTTGCCTGCTCTGTTTGTTGCTGACGTCACAACTTAGTACATCCCTCAGGATAACAGAGACCATATAAATTTAATATTACATTGACCATCCATTCGATGAAGATTAAACTACACAATGTAGTATAAAATAGACTATTTCTTTATCATTCAGAATGCAAAATAAATAATTTTAATAGAGCTTATGCAACTCAGTTTACTTTCTTAACAATACCGCCCATTCGGTATTAGGGATTAGGGATTAGGGATTATTAATTAAAATAGAGTAAAATATTTAATTTAAATTTAATGAACCTTGTTTTATTTATTTGTTACTTCACCGGTTGTGTTCAAATTAAACGTAATCTTATTTTTAGATAGTTCTCGTTAAGTTAATGCTAGAAAGAGATACGTACAGTGTTCCAATTTAGAATTTAGATTCGGCAAGTATTGACCATGTTATCTACCCACAAAAAATTTAATTGGCGACTATAAATTATCTTGGTCACCGCAATCATTAGTCCAAGAAAACAAAACCTATTTTTTTGTAACTGAATTATCCATTTAAAAACTTAGGAAAACATCTTATCGTTTCATCACATCTTGTTGAGTTCTATGTCGCATCATCAATCACTAGAGAATAGTGAATAAGAGAAGAGAGGAGGGGTATATTAGAAAATATTAATACTAATATGTGATTGATAACATTACTCCTTACAATTAACATAGATAACAGGAATTCTAATATCTTCACAGCTTGTAATTAGTATCCTTTAATTAGACCTAAATAAACATTTTTGTAGGGTCGAGTGCTCCAATAAAATGATTCAGTATCCTGGAAGATAGCCGGGGTTTTTGCCAAATCTACTTAAGCTAAGAACACTTTTTACTTTTAGGGTACCGTAGTGAAAACTTTTAACGAAAGCCTTGAGAGTGCTGAGAAAGGTCTTTCTTGAATTTTGATACACATTTGTCTTTCTAATACTCTTATAATACAGTTGATCTCAAAATTATTAAATTAAATAATTTGAAGACGGTTAAAGACTTTAACCAACAAACGAGGAGGAGGAGACAATTCTCTCTCAAATAAAAGACTCGACACCACCTAATGGTAAAATGTAGGAGAAGTCCACGTGTAAGATACGACATATAGCCACCACCGGCTTGCCGGAAGGAGTAAGGAGTTCTAAGGAGTGCCTTATCACGCCTCGAACATAAAACTAATATGAAATAAAACTATTAATATTAGCAGTAAATTTAAGTCAGTTTTATCGTAAAATTTTAAAGCGTTACTTTATTTATACGGAACCTATTAATTTATCCATAATCTGGTCTTGTCCAAAGCTTTTATTTTTTATACTGCGGCCAAAGACTAATCGGCCTTCTTAATTTGAATACAGATTAATGCTCTTAGTAATTTTCGTTTTATTCAAATTCAGAACTGAAAGGGCTTTTGTCCTTGCAAATAGTTGTGGAATTGTTCTAAAGTAAATAATCGAAGTGAATTGTTTTAAATGGATAACGAAATGTCAATTACATGAACTAAGCTTAACATAAGATTTACTTAATTAACGTTTACGTTTTAGTATATTCATACAATTAAATTTATCTTTGGGGACTGTTGTAGTTTAAAACTGTATTACAAGTCGCAGTGATTTCCCCAAATATAGGCTCCCAATCATATCAATTTCACTTTTTTCAGATTGTGTGTGTGTGTATCTGTGTCTTTGTGTGGGCGCGTGTTCTAGCGTGCGTGTGCGCTTGGAAGCGATAAATTAGTAAATGTCAGTGTTAACGAATAAAGCCTTTCAGAACGCTTATAAATACGTTTTAATATCAACCAATATAGAAAATAAACAGAATTGGTTGTCTGGTCGTCATTATTTAGGTAAAGTAAATTCCCCTTAGCTGTCGTAAGGAAATTTACAACGTGATCATTCATCACTAAACTTTCAAAATAAATTAATAAAAGTATTTATTACCCCTTAAGCTATAGCAGGGCTAGTAAATTTGCCGATAAATATTAAAATTTAACTGAAAAAACAAGTATTGATAATAGAGTTAAGTCTTGAACAATTTATTAAAAAAAAAATTAAGCAAAACTAAAAACTGTCTTCAAAATACAATAAAGGCAAAAACAATTCAATTTTAGAAGTTTAAACACTATGACGTTTAAATAAAGCACCAGTGAATTTGAAACAAAGTTTATTGTCATAACCATTGCAAGGAAATGTAATTAGCTAATGTATTGGTGTTCTAAAAAGATAGCTGATTACCTTATACCAACATACCGCATGCGGATATTCCCAAAACGTCCAATAAATACTGTTCAACAATACCATTCCCTTGTCTCGCATAAATTACGCCAACGCCTATTGAATTGGTGAGCTTATAAAACGCTAAGCTGCAATAACATACTACAAAACTATGCCAAAACTCCCTAGATGGCAAAAGCTATAAATATAGAGTAGGGAGACAGTCAAAATGTGCCTCATAATAGCAGGCTTAAGCTGTAATAATGTTTCGATTAAGAACCTTTGTACAGGCAAAAGCCCGTATAACTATGAAAGAGTACTACTACAATACGATCCAAAGAGTTTAACAAGCTTAATATATCCGATATACATACACTACTTGAATATGACAACTTAATTCCGATAGTCACAATCGCGAACTTAAAATTTCCCATTTTTATATTTCCTAATGTTTCGAAATTCCGAGTATTAGTATTCCGATTACCAAAATCAAAATACCAAATTTTCTAAATTTCTAACGTCTATTATAATTACGATTACTAGAATGTCAAATTTCAAAATACTAAACAATAAAATCATTAAAATTTTGGTGGACAAGTCCATTTAAAATATTTAAATTCATTAAAAAACAACAACAATTTGTATAAACTTTAATTTTAAAACCATTTACATTTACATAATATTAAATATAGCACTCGAATAGAGTTTCTCCGCGATGTAAACAAAATACCACACCGTGACGTCATATTGCATTACCAGTTTCTTAGGAGCGTTTTTGTGTCAGACAAAAAATTCTCTATTCGAATTTTAATATCTAGGGGTGTTTTCATGCTATCGAAACAATTATTTTACCAACGTTTCCTATAACCATTATATGACTATACCGAATATACATATAGTATATTAGATATAGTATTAAAACGAACAAATTAGTGCCCGGAGTGCTCTTACATGCCTTGAAGCGTAAAAAGCTGTTGGTTCAAATAAAAAGACAATCCATCGGACAACATGCACCCGTATGCCAGTTACGGCCGATATCAAATATTTGTCAGAGTTGGCGGACAACACAATCTTTATATGGACCTAACGACTTTTTAATGCAAAAACAAAATAACTAGTGTAAGGTATGTTAATGTTAAACACTGAGGCATTTTCCCAAACAAATATAATCTTCAGTTTCCTCCCTGGATAATGGCACTAGAGCATTAATTGTTCCACAAATTCAACTACTATCGCCTTGTCATAGACACAAGTTTTCCTTTTATTCTTAAGCTCATTATTAACAGCAAAATAAATCTTCAAAAAATTTAAAAAAAAACTATTTTTTTTTGTTGTTGGAGAAGGAAACAGGAGACTATGAAATATTGTATACTTTCATATATATTTTCGGTCTGAGCTGCAGTTGTCCCTATCTAGCTCAATAATTCCGTTGTTTGGGCACACCAATAGATATTAGGTAAATACCTATTGTTCAATTCTCTTGACTATAGGTTTTCCTATAAAATAATAATTTATTAAGGAACTTAGTTTCAGATGCCAGCTTATATGTTAATAATTATTTTGCTTTTTCAATATTTTATCCCAACATTTAAAAATTACTGTATTTTGCTTTGTACTAGAATGGTACTACTAGTATACAAACCTACCTTACCTTGAATTATGTATTACCATCATAACGTTGATCGTAGAATAAAATGAAATTAATTGGTCGTTTCCAGTTAGGCTAGTCAACATTTTTAATGACAAGTTCTTCCGTGCTTTGTAAGTTGATCCTGGTTGTTTCAGTCACAGCTTTTCTACAAACATACATTATGTCTGCGCAGTAATGTTATGACACAAACACTATATGTATATTTCTGCACTATGTATATGATATGACATTAACACCAATATGACATTAAACATTAAATTAAAATATTGACTGTATTAGTTCATAGTGGCATGAAACAATAAAATAAAACATATTTATTTGATAATTTTAATACATTTCTATGAACTTTTACAGCGAATGTTCTAATTATATGTTGTATTGTGGTCTCTATAGTGTATTGGCTGTTGATGGTGATGTGAATTTTTGCATATTCCTCAGTCAATGGTAAGCCGTAACATTAATCACAGCAACTACATTGTATTAAAAGAAATCCTCAAGTCAATAGCATGGAACTTACGTCCCCCGGTTCCCAATAACATTTCGAAGCTGTTCGGGTTGCACAACCCAGTCGGCTTGCCTGCGCACGTCACGTCGGGCTTTAAATACCAGAGTCAGATTCCCTTAACGGATGCACTTTTCCCATCAATCTAAACCCCAGCTGTGGCCGATTAAACATTATGGATATATATACCTATTTTGTGCATTAAAATATAAATAATAAGTATTTTAGTTAAAATCCTGTCGGTGTTCGGTCTTTTTTAAAATGAAGTTACGAGCAAATCATGACGTCATGGATTTAAACTTCACTTCAATGACTATATTAAATTTTTATTTAAATGTTTTTTTGTTAATGGTTGTCTATATTTTTTTTAATTTATTTTACTTTATTATTCTCAACAAGTATATGAAAGTAAGTAGTAGGGTTGATTGGGAATATGCATACTAGTGTTATTTTTAATTTTAAAATAAGTATTATTTTAAAATTAAAACTAATAATTTATTTAGTACATATTTAAATACTATAACTGGGACAATTAGTAAATGCCCGGTTGATACCCAGTAAAATTATGACTATTGCCTTTATAATTATATTTATTTGTTTTCTCATACATATTCCCTGTTGTGACGATTTAAAAGAGCTTAGTAAATAAGTCTATTTAAATCAAGTTATTTTTGACTTTGACTTTGACTTTGTTATTCATTATATGACATCGTATTCCGGAATTGCTTAGATTTAAGTTGCCCTATTGCATTTAGTACAGACTGCATTTATTTCACTCGTAAGTGTATAGAATTGTTACTACTATAGATTATATTGTAAGGTACTCTTACTCTAAAGTACTCGTACTCTTACGTACTAGATGGTAATTAATGGCAAAAAAATTATCTCTAAATGATGAAAACTCATAATTACATCAGGAGCACAAACACGCGAGGCCATTGTATTGTCAAATTAGGAAAGGTCAACGCTAATTGGTTGTTTAGTCCTTTTGGAAAATATTATGAGCCTGGAATACCTACACGTTTTTTAAATTAATTTTTACTCATGTAATGCGATAAGAAGTGTGAGCATGAACCCTTTAAAGGATACAGTGATAAGGGACCACGGTGTGAGGTACAGCGGAAACGGGACCCCGATCGAGTGTATGGTGAAGGACGATACCCTGGTTTTGGATGTATGATAAATAAACGATTGATGAAACCTTTTGATCAAGTCTTACGCGACTATCCTGTACTTTTATGCTTAAAGTTCTTTGACGAAGAAACGAGTTAGAAAATTTCTTTGTCTGTGATGTTAACATCACACAAAATTACAAAGATCCAAGAAGGTAAATAGATGACTGTGAAGACTTTCCAACAGTCATGATACGCGTGTGTGTTCCTGACTCTTGAAAAGAAGATAAGAGGTGGGCTTTAATCCAAATTAACATGAAATGTGGATAGTCCAAAATTAATAAATAAAGAAACGAAAAATGTTTGAAGTACAAATGCTACAAGCGACAAACCCTATTTGCTTACGAATATGTATTCGGCATCATTTATTTGCTTACCCTACCTTCGTTAAAGCTTCAAAGGAGAAATTACGCGTGAACATAAATATATGATCTCGTTTGTTGACGCCAAAAAAATTCGTCCCTTCCTTGATTTGCATATGAATACAAAATTCTCGCTGTAAATAATGTTCACGGTTGGAATTAACTTTCCTTTAAAATAAAATAATTATTTTTATATTTAAAATAAAGGACAGAAGATTCATTTACATTTGTAACAAAACACGTGATACAAGCTTGTTATTTTACTTGACCACTGTAGTAATGTAATAAAAGACTATTTTTATTTTAACGTCTAAATAAATTTCTATAGAAATAAGGAGTACCTTTGTACAATTCTTTTATATTCTGTTGTGTCCTTTTTCTGTCTTTGTGGGTACATAAATTGTTAAATAAAATAAATGAGTTTTTCCTTCTTTGAAAAAACAACAAAAAACTATTATCGATTTTTTATAGTATCATGTGCTGACGTAATGCTTGCAATACCATTTCCGCTAATTAGAACGAACACAACAATAAAAGCAGGCTAGTAAAGGAGACTCCAAAGTGATTGTGCACCAAACATATATAGAAATGACTTCTTGAATTTCGCTGACCATTTGAGTAAAGACTCACCATAAGCTAAGCTAAGCTGTATTTTTAAGCTATCACTTAAAGAAGAGATAGCTTGGTGTTTAGGAAGAATGGAATGAAATTCGTTTACAAATTACTACTTATTTGTTAACAATCATGATAGAAGACTTTGACCGATAATACAGTCTG
Source organism: Acentria ephemerella (assembly GCA_943193645.1). Taxonomy (NCBI): domain Eukaryota; kingdom Metazoa; phylum Arthropoda; class Insecta; order Lepidoptera; family Crambidae; genus Acentria; species Acentria ephemerella. The sequence goes on from OW971894.1 coordinate 2,798,817, forward strand.
CCTAAGTTAATAAAGTTGTATATTGAAAATATAAAAATCATGGCCCAACTCTACCTTATTTTCTATTTCAGTTGCTAAATTCAAACACAAAAACAAATGTGAAACTCCAGTGAAGTTTTCAGTAAGACCCTGAATTTATAACAGCAAACTTTGGAGAAAGTTAAGAGTTGGAAACCGCAAAAACGTAACCCAGGCTATGTTCCGTTATGCTCATAACAACTCTAGAAATATGAAATGTAAACAGTTCTTTTTTAATGAAATTTTTGGAACAATCCAAAATAGTAAAGAATCCTCAAAAATTTCCAACTTCAAATTTGCACTCTTTTCGAAAAGTAGTTGGTAATATTTTCGGTTGAACAATAAGAATTTGTTTATTGTTAACTTTGAAATGGGTCGCCATAACGTTGGTAAGTTTAAAAACATTTCCCAAAATTAAACAATGTTCCTGTATTATGTTGTTTGTACTTTTAACAGGTCAAAATTTATTTATGTGCATGAAGTACTTCGAATGAAGAACAACGGAACTATATAAAAGAGAAACCTTACATTTTTTTACTAGCAAACCTGACTTTGAATTACACTCTAAATTTATATTTATGTTCTGTATATCCCATTATTAGGCATTATTCATAGGAAAAAGATAGCAATAACTTTAAACTCATAGTTAAATTAGACAGCTTTAATGAAAACATATACATATTTGGAAATACGAAAATGCTTTCAAAAACGTGCATTTTAGGTAATACGTTGAAGTCGAAAATTTAACATACCTTTTAATATCCTTAGTTAAGACAGCTGTCTCTTTTGGCATCATATTGAGATAAAAGGATGCATTATAAGAAAAATAATTATTTTATTTTATGTAAAGTGTACTTCAGAATCAGTTCATAAGATCCAATAATATCAGGTCATGATCAATACCCATATTTAAATTAAATAATAATACATTTTTATACAAGCGCGGTAAGTACATACGTCATTTCTTCACGAGTCCCAGTTTGTTAACCCAAGCCGAAGGTATGTGTCAATAGGGTGGAGTGGAAATGACAATTTGCGTGCGTCGTATGAATATTTTTTAATACTGTTGAGAAAAAATATAACAAAGTATGGAAATCGACAGAGTTATATTAAACGTTTTGGACGGTCAATGAAATATATTGAAAAATGAATTAATTTTTAACTTAATTCATATATTAATAAGGTACCCTGTAAAATAATAATTTGATATAAAAATGTATCTACATAATAATTGTAAATAAATAAAAACGCTTCGAATATTCATATCATCACAGTTTTAATTTTATTGCTATTGTATAAGGTCTATAGTTGACAGTTAACATTGCAACATACAAAAAAAAATTAGCATAGAATACTTATAGATGTATCTTTGTACCTTTGTGGTAGAAAATAAGAGATTTTTGTATTTTATTAAATACAGCAAAAAGTTTACCTACTGGCATACCTAGCGGCTAGGAAACAATTATTACTATTGGTCTGATATTATTATTTTACCTAAATTATCCAAAAAACTTAACCGCCACTGAAGTCTAATGGATGACCCCGATATGAGGGTCCGGAGTTCAATTACCAGTAGGGGCAGAAATTTTCCGCTGGGTTTGGTTAGTGGTAGAGCTTTTTCTAAGTCGGCCTGGCTAACTACTACCATCTTAATGTTAACAGGATTATTGTGTTGCGACAGTTGTAGGTAATAGCCAGGTCTGCTGGTTGAGGAATCCGGTGTGGGTGTAGTTCACTTCCATCTTCGGCCTTATCTTCATTTACCATCAGGTGAGATGAATACCTAGAGTCTAGAGCTACTCCGATTATAATAGATAATAAGATAAGTATATAAGCAGATTTTTTACTTATTAAGTGTTTTAAGTTTAAAGCTCAAACACGTGACTCCAACGCGTAACACCTTCCTGAATATTTCAAATAATTCATAGAACGGAGGTTTAGCAAAGCCGTTTTTTGCCCTCAGCTCGGAAGAGGTTTTTATTTAAAATTCCCTGTGCGGCATAGAGTGCATTTTTCATCAACTACTCAAACAGGGCACAAGTGCGCTCGCTCTTTTTGTGATAGAGAAATTGAAAAACGAAGCGATAGTACCGATGTCTAATTAAATAATAATTATTTTAAGTAATGTAGAGGTAAAATATAGAGTGCTTATTAATATACCTACTAAATTTGTAAGGTACTATGTTTTTTTTTGGATTCTGGTCAATACAACTTGTGATAAAAACATAATTATTGTTTTTATTATACCATATGACGGGCTAATAATTTATTATCATTTTATTTTATTTTAATTCTGAAAACAGTACACAAACAAGAATTAACATTTAAATGTAATAAATTCTAAGATAGTATCTTTTTAATTTTTTAAAGCACTTGCTAAACTGACAGCCATTTTGATAAAACCACTTTTTTCGAAGACTATAATTAGTTACTCTTAAAATAAAACCGATTTTTTGAAGTCTCTACCTATAAGCGCTAGTAGTTACTTGATTGATAAAATTGTCAAAAAAATGCTAAAAATAACAAAACATAAGCAAAAGGTAATCGTCTTGTTTGTTATTGTAAAACAAGAAGTCTCCTTACTAGGCTTAAACATTCATGGACGAATCATGATAGTCATATATTTTTACTTCATTTTAATAAATATGTTTTTACCATATAAGGCACCTTATTAATTTAACCACAAATCAGGCATTTCCTTTCATTGCCATATTTTGCATATTATTGGAAACAGAACCACTTTATGTCGTAAGCAATAGTTCCCTTAACCGTTTCCCTTAACTTAATACATTACTCGGGACTTGGTATAACTTATTCACATATCGCAAAAGTTTGAAGTTTCTTTGAGGTACAATTTATTAGAGGTGATGTTTACTTAATATCATCACCACTCGTCTTCATTAGCTAGCATATAACGCTTAAGATTAATTACATCACATTCTCGTGCTATAAACATTACTGCACAGTAATAATGATATAATAAAAACCGTTTCCAAAACACTAAAAAGGCAAAAATAATTCAGTGAAAAAGTTATTCAATCGAAATTTGTTTTTCGAAATCGAAGCTTCACATTCTTTTGTTTCTGGAAAGTACTTAACATCAACTAGCTTATAATCATCCACATGTCTCCATCGTACCAAATCAAATCAAATCTTTAGACTATATAAATACAAAATAGATACTAAGTCACTGTAAAAATTAAAAAAAACCAGTCCTAAATTACTCAATTTTGTTAAGCATCTAGTGTTAGTTGTAAGATGAATAGGAATTTTGGTGATAGATAGAAAACGTTTGAATGTGTGTATCAGTCAGTAATGTACTCTATTTCACCATAATTAAGTATTTGCAGCCGTCTAATGGTAAGCAAAACCGTATGGAACAGTTAAACACCATAATAAATTTTGATGTCGGTAAGAACTCGGTTATTGTTCAAACCTTATGGGTGTTTCGCCTTCGGACGATTACATGGTCTTGTCTCTTCCATAAAAATTTAAAGAGCGACTTCTTTATCTTCTCATTGTACGTTGACTTTTATTTTTACGTTTTGTTCTTTAAATGTAATACAATTCAAATTTAAATTCTGTTTTCTATGAAATGTGTAATAGAAGTATCATTGTCGTTTGTATTATTAGTGTTTACGTGATTATATTTAAAATAAGTATTAATTTTTCTCTGTATCATTAAATATTTCTATGACTACTAAAAACCGTTACAATACAATATTCCCTTGCAAAAGCACTCGCATGCATTATAAACAGCTCAGATAAAAGCCAGAATTTCCAGGTCTTATTACCATTTCGTCTGTTTGCCTGCGAGTGGCTTAATGGAAACGTTTCAAGCACTTTGTGAAGAATGTGTCCTTTTGAAAGCGCGCGATGTATCATCAACTGCACTAAAATGGAAAAATAACATTTTACAGTACACTTATGATATCAAAGAGACTCAAATGACCTGTGTTATTGAAAATGGGGGAAAAGCTTAACATGGTTTGTTTCTACCTCGCTCACACACCATAACTGTCTCACATCATCATCAACAGCTAATATAAGTACCACTGCTGGGCACGTTCCTAGATAGGAGAAACGCACGAGAAGTTTAGGTTATAACACCGTCACGCTGACCCGATGCGGATTGCTGTGTGGAAGCAGTTGCCGTAATAATTAGGACTTAATGTGCCTTCTGAAGCACAGAGGCGTTAGAGATAGCAAATTTGATCAACCCATCTAGAGACCAATCATGAGAAATGTTGCTTTTTTTCGTCATTGTAACCCAGAGCATTCGAACCACTATGCTAACGAGCTCCAACCAATCCTACTCTTCAATTATAATCGTTTGATAATGTTAATAGCCACAGTCATAACGGATGAAATAATAATGGTAGTAAGTAACTATAATTTTTTTTATGTACAAACATGTACATAAACAGATTTTATAATGTGATTGACCCTTTTTTGAAATATCATAGGCCACATCATGGGATTCCCAAAGTGGTCGTGGATTCCTAAATTGGAACCCTATATCGACGTCATTTACTTCTGAGATTATGTTGTATCGATCCGGGATACGCGATATTGAACCTTGAAGCTGTCGTGATTAAGTTTTAATGAGTGCTGCTGATGATGATGATTATTTAGGGAGTCAGGACCATAAAAAAAGCTTATTTGTATTTGGGGAGTCCCCTTAAGACTGCACCTCGCATTCCTTGCAGCCACTTTGTAATTAGGTACTAAATGAAACAGTTATTTGTTTCATAATCTAAATGAGCTGGGAACAGGTGGTAAACATCAGACATACCTTATACAACCCATTTCTATATTGAATAAGGTATTTTGATGAGGGTGTAGGATTTTAAATGTCTTATAGAAAACCTGGTGCGTATTATAAGTTGATACATTTGATCCACTACTGATATATATAATGCAACCCTATTCTTACCTCTCTGTTCACTCTGTATCTTTGTTCGTTCCTATTTAAAAGAAGGTAGAATTATAATAATTAGGTATATCATTTAAAAAAAGTTTTCAATACCTACGCCAGTTACGCCAGTTTTCCAAGCATACGAGAATTTTCAGTTTGCAACTTATATTTATTTTAATATTTAGTTAAACTCAGAAGTAGTTTAACACTTTAATACCATGTTATACCAACTATTAAGCACCAGTAATAGCTACGCTACAATTAGGGTACTTCTTGCTGTGACAGTACTTAAATAATAAGCTACTACTGAGGCCAATCGTACCTACGTCTTAATCAATCATATTATAACAAAGAAACAAAAATACAAGTACATTATAACAGTAACCATAAAAGTATAAGTACTAGAGTTATTCGTATATTTTTTCACTTAACTCTTATTATTATTTAATTACTTAATTAAAATAGATACAACTTTATCCACAAAAAATTTCTAGCAAGAATAATCTCGACCACTTTCATAAGGAAAAATCCGCAATCTTTCATTTCACAATTCATTTTTTATTCGTTAGAATTATGACAATAACAATGGAAAAGTTTTACTGTGAATTCACATAAATAAACAAGGATTTTTCGCATAAATTCAAAGCAGCAAAGGGATTAGCAGAAGTCGCGATGCGGTAGATAACAACAAATATATATACATTTTTGTCGACACGACACTACTGCAAACGCATTGCAGCTGTGCGACAGACGAACATATGCTGCAAAAAACGAAATGCAAGCTATTAACTAAATTCTATGGAATTTAGTTGGTGAGAATATTGATTGATTTGTAAGGTAGCCAGTAGGGCTAGGCTTAACTACTCTTGTCTCCGGTATGTCAACGGACAAGTAACATCAAACGATTCCTTGATATTCCTGGTGTCTTCTATAGGCGATGTTAAAAATGTAAATAATCCAACGTAAAATTCTCTGTTGTTAAATCGGTAACAAATTCCATATTGACTATGGAAATTTTTTAATAAATAAAATTGGAAATTCGAACCAAAATTGGTCCCATTACTTTTATATCTTCGCTCCAATTAAATGACATAACACTTATGCGTATCGATGCTTGTTTGGAATTCTTCGACATAAAAAAAGCTGGCAACACCAAAACTAATATCAAATGATATTGTAATATCAAATAAATAAATAAATGCAAAATGTTCACTCCTCTAATCTCTACTTCAGTAGATACTCACAATAGTCTTTAATATTCTTACCTAGCGTTTAGAAAAGAATAGGAAGAAGAATAAAGAATAGGTTAAAATAGGTTTACGTTTAAAAAGTTTATGCTCAAAAAAAGACATATCATTTTCACTTATTATTATCATTTTAAGTCAGTCGCTAACTCACTGTCGCAGAAGCAAGACACCAATATTTTTGTATTGCTTCTGCAACCGCAAAATATTCTATGATAGTATTCTTGGTATACTTGGTATCATACAGTATTTCATACCAAATTATTGAATTTAAATATATAAAGTTAAGTCTGGTTAAGGTCTTGGGAGGCCGCTGGATGCGGGTAGGGCAGGACTGATTGGTCTCGGATCCTTTGGGGATGCCTCAGCTGATGATAATGATAATGATGATGCTATAAAGAAAAATTATACTTCTATTAGTGAGTTTCGATCGCAGCCAAAGGCTATTAAAAAGTTAGAATATGAAAATGCATAAGAGTGGTGTGTTCTGCTTAAAAGGCTTATAGTAGAAACACGAGCACCGTCAAAAAGCTTAATAATGAGAGTAGTAGATCTTATTATCTGCAATCGTAGAGGATTAGTTACACCTAAATTTTTCTTGAATTTCTTTCCCCAGATCCTTTCAAGATTTCACATGAACCCTTCAATTACACGGTCAAGTTATATTAATATTGCCAGAGGTCATCGAAGAAGTTTTGTATTCAGATGAGTCCGTTGCAATGCTCTTGACTCAACATTCTCGTTATGTTTTGTATTTGATGCTTAGCAAATGACTAAATAACCAGTTAGATGTGTCCAAAGTACTTGCCAGAGCCATTTCTAATTTGCTATCCCAAAAGATACGTTTTAGCATCTCTTTTATGGATACTTAAGTTATATGAAAAAGAAAATACGTTGATGTATGTTGTTTCCAGTTAATGTTTCAAAGCTCTACTTTCTTGAACTTCTCGCTATTTATAGCACCGCATAACTAGATTTAATTAAAATACGAAATGTGTAAAGCAGTAGTGATACGGAAGAAAAAGCGGCATACGAGGCGTGGGTAGTTAATTTTCCCACTCTCATCAAGTGGATTTATTGCTCGCTAGCTTTTGAAACAGAAACAAGTAAAAGCTAACAGTATGGAAACTTAAAAGCCAGACAAATAATCACTAAAATTTAAACGGTTATTAGTATACTACTAATTGAAATTTACGCAGGTAAATTTAAAATAAATAAGTACCAGCAAATATACAGTTATTGCCAAAAACTAAATGTAAAAATAACGAGAAAAGTGGGGCTGTCGTCTATACAAAACTTTGACGAACAGACACACACAATTTAATTTCCTCGAATAGTTATTATTTACAAAACCATTCCATCATTATTTCTTTTCATTTTTATGTATTTATCGAAATAATTTTAAATCAATGTTTTGATTTCATGTATGTTTCAGGATGTAATATTGTTGAAGTATCTATAATTTTTACTTCGTTAAAGTCAATGTACATCGAAAACACAATTTCAAGTATTTAATGATATATGTTTCCCTGTAAAGAAAAGTTGGGTAAGGTTAGGTTAGATTTCGCAATCGCAATCGTTTTATGCTTGCTGTATTCTTGCTTACATGTATGCTTGCAAGGTGCTTGCCGGGTTGAGGCCCCTGCTATAAACAAAAGAATATTAGTCGGGAATGTTAAATTTTTAGATAGGTTAGGTTAGACTTGTGACCGACGCGCAGCAGAGTGAGCGAAGCGAGCGGAGCGTTAAATTGCTTGCATGCTGAGTACTCTTTGATGCTGCGATCGCATTTATTGTTAGTGTATCATGCTAGTTGGACACAATGAAAAACAATAATTCGGGATAACGAAATAAAACACGCTTTGTAATCAAAGTAATTTATGAATTACAATTATATTTTCAGTTCAGAAAAACAACTTTTTTTTCTTATTACAGTGAATGACGCAACGTAACTATTATCCTAAAGCGAAAATATAATTTATTAATATAAAAATGACCACAACTTTTTTTATCATCAACCAGCAAATACATCGTTTGATTAAACGTTACTGTCAATTGAAAGTTATTAAACTAAAATATATAATCGGTACCATCATAATTTAAAACTTAATAAAAATGACTTTCTAAATAGTTTTATTGATAGCTCAATAGTTTATATGAAATGTTAGTTTGATAGAACGTGATTCTGATAACCATTAAACTTTAAACTTATTTTTATGAAGTTTATTTGACATTATGAAATAGTGATGATTAGCTATTCGATTATCAAGGTAAACAGATATTAATATAATAGAATCGTTTTCTGTGAAGTGAAATTCTATATAAAAAAAACTGTATGTGGATAGATACCGACAGCGTTTACAACAGAAGTTGCCTTGAAATTTTTTGACGCGTATACTTTTAATCTTCAAGTCACTAACAGATTGCGCTTCAGCGTTCAATATATCCAGGACCAATTTTAACAGTGTTCGATATTAGAGCAAATAATCTGCACCTTTGAAAAACACAGTCTCAATTATTACATGTAGGAAGTTATTATTAAGTATATCAATTTGTACTGTTAGTATTATAGATGTTGGTACTATTAGTTGACACTGTTTGTTCTCGAATTGTAGGCTGCCTTAACATGCCGAACATGTCGAGGATAGTATGATCCAGACACAATTGTTTTTTTTTTTTGAGGCACCCAGGTATATTGCGGATAAATTAATTAACAACTTACGCTAATCATCTGATGTACAATGTGCTTATTATATTTTAATTTATCACCTCTATTATTTTATTAATTAATGTTAAAACATAAAAACATATTCTAATAAAAAATATTAACAAAATTTAAATTTATAGCATTCCGTTGTGATACGTCCAAAAGGCCGCAATAGTATAGTTTTTCTTCTATTGGACTTATTTATCCTGGTCTCAGTAGCAATACTAAAGCAATGATTCGAACTCAGGCACAAAACGGACGTTATTTCATTACATCAGATACACAAGAATAGTTTGGCTGAAAAACTGTGCATGCCTTTGCATATCTTCTTTGTTTTGTCTAACCGCGCCAGAAGTCCGCAGCGTCCGGCCGTACATTTCGGCACCTCTTCCAGCGAACGACGATAAAACGTGAAATATGCCGGCAACGCTACCGCCGGCATGCACCACCGCGTCCATTGCGCATTACAAATTAGTTTCCTGAATTAAAAAGAAAATAAAATGGCGCGAAAGAAATTTGTGTTCGCCAGTTAACCTTATGATTTTCCGCTTGTCGTTGGGAATTTTATTTTTAAATTTAGCTAAGAAATATGAGTAATGAAAATAGAGAATTTAAGATATCTATGACCACACTACTAATGGATTATTTTATCATATTAAGTTAAGGCGATTTTATTGTAAATCTTTTCCATCATCGTTGTTTGGCGAAGTTTATTATTTTAAAACGTATTATTTTATTTTAAGTGAAAAATGTGCTAAATTTTTGCTCCTCCTCTGAGTAGATAGAATAAAAAATTAAAGATACATATATCTAATTTTCTTTTATATTATATTAGTCAATTGGGAAAGCTGTTTAGCATTAAGTCCGCCATTTATAACATTATGTGCAAAAAAGGAAAACAGGAGAATATATAATAGTGGCATTAAAAATTACCCCTACCTAAACCGCTAGACGTATTTTAGTCTGCGTTATAATACATTTTGAAACTTTTGAGTTAGTTATCGACCTCATAAGGAACCTTTTCGGTAAAGATTTTCTTCAAAAAGTATAGTTTTACATATATTTTACAGTTATTTAAATATCTTTTTAAAGATAAAATAAATAAAACGTGAAGTATTTAAATATCAGTCAGTGGTATATAAAATATGAATTTGTCGTGCGTCGCACTTTAAAACTACTTAAAAATGGTTTTTATACACAATAGTTTGTTGGAAAATAAATCAAAATGTTATGTTCCAGGTCCATTTCATTCGGCCCATAGTGCAGTCGTTTGCCTTGTCGCCGTTGCAATGAATCACCCGTGCACGTGTGGCGTTCGTTGTGCCAGGCTTTTTCGCTTCCATTGCAAATGTACCTGCAGTTAAAAGCTTTTATGTTGACCGTAGATTATAAAAATGATATTCTTTTGTAAAGCCTGGCGACAAGGCTAATCCGTTTATTAAATATGTATGAATTTGCTGGACACTAGTCAAGTTGTAACTTCTCAAAAATGTTTTTTACTTTTTAATACTAAAGTCCTCCAGTCACTTTTTCGCTACTTATTCATTCAATATTCATTTTTAAGTCAATTATATAATAATATGTAAAGTTTTATTTAGTAATTTCGCAGTTAAAATCTATTTTTTGCACTTTTATTGATATTTATTTTTTTGGTTAAACAATCAGATGACGTCTGATATAGCACAAATACTTTGTTTTATGTCTTTATTATCTATAACAATGTGAAAAAAAGAATTTCATTCTTTCTATCTATATAACAACAAAACAGTGGCAAAGTCAATATTTAACAACCTAACAAATAAAATTTACAAACATTACGCGGCAGACATAAAAATGAATACTGAAATTCGTAAAATGGCGCACGTAATAAAGTAAACGGGTTATTCCTTCGAATACTGTTGTCGTAAACGGAGTGAAGGAAATTGACGTTTTTTTATATTATTTCTGAATATCTAAACACACGCTTTAAAATTAACGAGGTCTTTTATTCCCATTTGGATAGAAGAGCTCAAATAGTTGATGTAAAATGCACACCTCAAGCAGGTGTAGGGCAAATGGAAGCGGCCGCGAAGCCAATTTTACAAATTTAATAAATGTCGGTCCAGGTGGTGTGACGGATGCGACCACTGTGCACTGTAGAGTAATGAAAATTTAGACAGTTGTAGCGTGTGGTATTAATAGCTTTTAGCTAAATTTTAGTATACAAAAGAAAATGGGGAAAACTTAGTTGCTTATTACTCAAAATAGTGTTTAAACTATTATTGTAGTACGTTGCAATTCAGAAAAATGTTATAAATTATAATTTCACTTGGTAACGCAAGTTACGTTATGCTGTCTTATATATTTGTAATTAATTATAAGTTCTACCCGCCTCTGTGGTTTCGTGGCCACTTACTTCAGATCTGGAGGTCCGGGGTTCAATTCCCAATGAGAGCAGAAATTTCCTGCTTTTTCAGCTGTTGGCAGTAGGGCTTTTGCTGAGTCCACCTGACTAGCTATCGCCAACTTACCTAAATCTGCCGCTATAGCATTGTTGTATTCCGGCAATTTGTAGGTAAGATAGTCTGTTCCTCTGTGGTTGAGGAATATGGGTGTAGTTCGTTTCAATCTTCGATTTTATCTTGACTTACCATCAGGTGAGATGTAGACCAAGAGCTACCCCGTTAAAAATAATAAAAAGTCATAAGCATTTTATATTACCCAATAAACGACGATCATGGAGTAAACATATGTCTTTCAGAAAGAAAATAGTTCACGTGATATTATATTAGGTCAGGGAAAAGTATTTTCGCTGTACCTTTTTTCTTTCTTTGGCTGTTGTTGTATCTGGCTGGTTTTCACGACATTAAAGAGGTGATATTTCAAAAACAGAATCAAATCAGAAAATGTTTGCATCCCACTATTTTTCATCAAATCTGTCAAAATGAGCGAATCGAATGAAGAAATTCGATACATTTTAAATATATTACAAAAAAGGCAATACAAGCAGTGATAAAATTTGTGACGTTTATGGTATGCAGTGTTAGTAAGAGTAGCACAAAGTTGGTTTAAGCGATTTCAATCCGGGAATGTTGATGTCACAGATGCACCTCGCTCTGATCGCCCTGGTAAGGATAAAATGGACACTATTATTGAAAAAGTGGAGCAATATCGGCATATCAGCAGTTACGACATGGCTGAAGAACTGGGAATCGACCACAAAATAGTTTTGACCCATTTGAAAAAAGCTGGGTACACAAAAAAGCTCGATATTTGGGAGCCACACGAGCTCACTGAAAGAAACCTAATGAACCATGTACTCATTTGCGATTCTTTATTTAGACGTAATGAAACCGAACCGTTTTCGAAGAGATTGAGAACTGGTGATGAAAAGTGAATCACGTATGACAAGAAGTTGTGGACAAAGGTCGGTCAGGCTTCACAGACAGTGGCAAAACAGTGGGTTAGGCAATTAGGTAATGCTGTGCCTATGGTGGGATTGGAAAGACATTGTTCATTATAAACTTTTACCGACAGGCAGAACCACCGATTCGGATACACTGCTGGATATACTACTGTGGTAAAGAGTTTACATCAGTAAATGACTAGTTTTTAATCAATACAGTGACTCTTTTTTATGAAGGACGAGCAACGAAGTCTCAAGTATAATGTCAAATATACAAAGTCCCTTATTTTTTGATGGTTGTCATAATATTATAAGCATTAATTAAACTTCGATGTTTGAATGATTGCTAGGAAAAATAGCTAGACAGAATAAGTTTAAATTGGGTGCATACTGTGTTTGATAAAAATATCTTTTAAATGTCATAATTCTATTACCAATATCCATAATATCAATTGACAATATCCTACCCATTTCTTAAGGCTGGGTAAACAAATTCAATGGTGGAATCTTTTTTCTTATTTATAAAGAATAATATTCTCACATTCCTTGACCGAATATGACTTTAAAAGCCACAAACACCTGGCAACACTGGCAAAGAAACTTCCAGGAATAGAAGACCCTTACCTTCACTTCTATTTCATTGTGTGGCTTTTTGAATAAGTCCTCTTGACACAGACTTCTATACGACTCCCAATTTCTATTGAAACCGGTTGTAATGAAAACGTGGCCGTGGGCGCGCTACATATCTATAAGACACTTTAGTTTGTCTAGTAAAACTTCAGGCCATTGAATTCAGAGTAAATAATTGGTAATCGTCCGTCGTTCTTTAGATATTTTTGAATTTAAATTTTAAGTGACAACTCCGAAGTTTTTATGATTCCTTAGTAATTCAAGAAAACCCACCACTATCGGTTCAAATGTCACTACTCGTTTAATTGACAGAATAAAATTTAAATCTTGTTTCATAACTGAGCATTTTGAATTCACTGATGCATTTTTGTGACCATTTTCAATATTTTTAAAGATGGTATGCTAAATTTTTTTTTTATATTAAGAATACTGATATAAACTTATAATACTTTAAGATTTAATTATTAGTAATAATTAGTACACTGCGCAATAATTCAAATACATAACTCGTATAATTATGGCCAAAAACGAAAATCTAATGATATAATATGAAAAATGCTTTTTTAATAGCCATTGGTAATAACGGAATCATAAGGAGTATTCACGCGAAAAGGAGACTTACGCTTCAATGACCAAAAAAGGAATAAAAAATATTTAAATATAAATAAACATTGTCAAAGAAAACAATTGTTTGTAACGTGAATAATTATTTTCGTCACAATAATCAAATTTTCGTTATGAAGAGAAATGTAACAGCTGCGAGTACAATTTCCATCATTACAAAATTGTGTCGCAAAAATACATTAAAAACATTTGTACTATAGCTTGCTTTGTTTCATTATTTTTTGCATAATTGGTTTCATATTTTCATTTCTAAAAACATTTAACTAGCTTATTTCTTGACGATGCTCTGTATAAAACATAAACAACTACGGAATCTTTTTATCGTCTTTATGTAAAATCTAATTGTACATTTTGTCTTTAGGTAAAATATACTAAAGTCTGAATGGATGAAGAGGTTGATCATGACATTTCTTTAACGCATACCAAGAATTTTGATCTGATGGTAATAATATGAGCCGCAAGCATTGTCGTATTAACACCGTGATGACTAAAAGAGACAGCCGTAGGCGCGTAAGCTATTATCATCACTCGCACGGCGTCTATATTGGTTTCCTCTGAATATAATAAAAGTCTCCTTGTAATTAATTCTTTGTGCGCAATTCATATCGAAGTATCCATTAAATTTATAGATTGTAGACTAATAGACAAGACTAGAACAAAACAAAAAAACAAACAACTAGACAAAACTATGTTATGGATACTTAGTTCTGTGAGGAAATTTGCGAATTGTCTCCGATATTCTCAATAAGCGCCAAAGTTGCAACGCTAGCAAGATTTGCACAGAGTTGTTCTAAAATAACCAATTGAGGGTTGAACTTTATGAAGTTCGTCAATTACCAGTCGAAATAGTTTCTCCTTTCAACGATATGTGGCTTGACAAAAAGTTCCATCAAATATTGTTTAAATGATAACATTTGTAACTTAAAAGATATATTTCAGGTAGTTTTTGTAGAGTTAAGTTTAAAGGTGATAATAAAAATAAGCAATTTCTCCATCGATGCTCATTTGTTGCATATGTTCAAATACTTAGCTTGTGTAAATACATCATTCAGGGTTCGCGTTGCCATTCTATGGTGTACATTATATAAGGTCTGTAAGGCATAAACGTGGATTATAGGTACCTTGGAGGATGAGTAGGTCTGTGGAGTGTGACGCTACTTGCGTCGATACTTTTGCTTTGATTCACCTTCTCAGCACTGGTTTCACAAGATTCCGGTAGTATTTATTATCTATAAGTTAAGTTAGATTAATTTAATTTATGATTGAGTATTAATATTTAATTAGTTAAAAGTTTTTTTTTGTGTGTTTCTCTTTGAATTGGCTGATGTACAATAAAGATATATTCTATTCTATTCTATTCTATTCTAAATGTTTTGTAATGTTGTTTGTTAACTTTAACACAACAATTAATAAGTACTAATGAATAATCACAACAAAAGACATTATGATCATAAAAATATAGGAAAAATATTTTTTCAGACAACATGGAAACTTACCTAGATAATACAATTTAATAGCACATTTTTTTACTCGTGCAAAAACGCCCTAAGAAACTGGTAACGCACTATAAAGTCAAGCCGAGGTATTTTTTATGAAGCTATATTGAATTCTACGTTATGTTAATGTTTTCATAAATATAGTTTAGAAAAATTGTATGGTTTATCATAATGATATTGATTTTATTTTAAATTATTTACTTATTTTAAAATGTACGTATGTAACTTTTAGATCCGTCGTAAAAACAATTTATAAAAAAATACCTGCCGGTATTCGAATCGGGGACGTGTAGAATAATTGGCAGGTGAATTGACTTTATTAGTATGACTATGGTATCACATTATTGCAAAATAATATTCCCACTGAGGTTTAACATATGACATAATTAATTAAGACATATCGATGATTAATTTCGCAAGTCTCCTTTGGAGCACGTTCTCATTGTTTGATAGATTGACCTTAGCCCAACAAATAGACAATGCTAACCCCTAAATTAGTCTAAATTCGATGTAGCGTACATCGGAATTAGACTAATTTAGTGGTTGATTATGTTAATTAACGCCTTTGTTAGCAACTTGGATTAGCAGCGAGGAATTACCACGCTAACAATTGACAGGTAGCTACATATGCTTTTTAATTTTAGTATATATTTCCTTAATGTCTTATATACTTATCCAGACCTAATAGTGTACAATCAGAATACTTTAGATACAAAGAGAGCATCTGTCATACACACAAGAATATAATATAATCTGCTGAAACACGTGGGTCTTGTCAAATATAAGGAGTAGTCCTTATATTTGACTGTAAGTATTCATAAATACTTACAGTTTTGGGAAAGTTTATTGAATCGGGCTTCTAGTATAAAAATTTAAATGTAATAGGTATAATAACTAAACAATCATCGTATTATTAAATATGCTGATAGTTAAATGAGATTCCATTTTAACAGTATATAGTTAGCACAGTACTTTTATTTTATTGAGAGATTTTATTTGATAAGTCACATCTTATCTCTCTTTTTAGCCATCGCATTGCATCGCTTTTAGTCTATCTTCATGTTAAAATCCATTGTTTAAAATTTAATTGTTTAAAAAAACATTGTTTCAACAATGTTAATAATTCAGTAAATTACGAAGAAAAAAACAATTGAAAAAAGAACGTCAATTGTAAAGAAATTTTTTATATGTATATAGATAGAATATTCTTTATTGGACACCAGTTATTTTAAATACAGATAGAAAATAGTAAGACATGTATAATGGGCGGTCTTATCACTGTCTTAGAGATCTCTTCCAAACAACCTTTAAATGGACAGGAAATATAAGATAGTTTTAATTATAATATTCTTAAATATTATTTTTTATTATTATAAATAATTATATTATTTTATTGTGAAATTTGTTGTTTTTGTAAGTTAAGCCATTTTTTTAATTTGGCCTTATTACAAGCTACACTGAAAAACTTTAACTTTACTTTGAATAATATAGTGACAGTTATTCTACAACGGATAGTCAATTTTCTAGTTATCTCTTTTACTTACAAAATTAATAAGCCATCAGTAGAAACGCTAATTACATCAATGATTGTTACCAAGTTGAAAATTTCTGTTATTTGTATTTTATTAAAAAGTTAATAAATAATTATTTATTAATACTCGTTGCCTTAGTGTTCTTTCTCGTTCCTTAGTTCTAGTGCTCTAATATTGATTGCGAAAACAACACTCGCAATGAGTCAATCAATACTTGTTATCTCAATCTTCCTTGCTTCGGAATGTTTTAAAGTTTAATCTAAAGATCAGGTTCAAAACACAATCTCTGGACTTCAAATAAAATTTGAACCTAATACGACAACAGCGACAACTGGCATGGGGCTATAAAATTATTTATGGAGATTCGGTTTATCTGGCTAGTATTGCCAAGTCTAAATAAATAAAAATTGGGATATATAGCCAAAGAATGGTAGTAAAAGAAGATGAAAAGGGGAACGTGGTGAATCTTGGGAAGCACGGAAGTGAATGCTGATTGATGGTTTAGGCTGCACATTGATTGTTAATTTTGACTTTGATTTTTACAATGTTGTTTCATAGGAAAACCAATATCTTTTAGCCATTAGTCTTCCATATTGTGAAGACAACAGAGGTTTTTTTCTTTTTGGACTGACTAATACTGTTGGCCGCAGATGGCCTTTACAGCGTTACCGGGGTTTTAAGGAGGCGAGAACCTTGGAGAGTCCTCAAGCCTTAAGGGGCGATTCACCTCTGGAGGAGTTCTAATCGACAGGCATCACCTCCGGGGGGAGGTGTCCCGCTGTCTCTTAGATTCTCCAGGGCACTCGAGCCATGAGGGAGCGACAAACCTGAGGGCGCCTCTAAAGGCTCGGACCTCGGCTCAGGTGAGTCGTATCGTGGAGGAGAGAAGCGCCCAGGTACGTATCTGTACCTGGTATAGCGCGACGAATGTAGACCGGGTCTTCGCACCCTTGTACGACGGGTGCGGTGTATAGGAAAAGTGTACCTAGTGCGTGATGTGTGTGTGTGCAGGAGCGCGTTTGCACTCGTAATTGGATCGTCCGGATCATGAAGGACATTCCTTGGTCTGCGTAAGCGGGTCGGGGCGTTAGGGTCAGGAGAGTAGTTGGATGCTCTTACAATGAGCGGATTGGAATGGTGGGGTGCTTTATCAAAGTAACGCCTGGAGGCGTCTTTAATGACTTGGGTAATAGTAGGAAGGTCGAAATCCTTGTGAAGGTCGACATTGCGCATGTACCAGGGGCACCCGGTAGCCATGCGCATGAATCGATTCTGGATGACCTGTAGTCTATGTATAGACTGGGCTGGGGCGTGTGCGAACGCTACGCTGGCGTAGGTCATGATAGGGCGGACACAAGTTTTGTAAATTGTCGTCTTATTTCTAAGAGACATTTTACTCCGCTTCCCTAGTAGGTGGTAAAGGCGCCCTAGCACGAAGAAGGCTCGGTTTCGGACGGCTCTGATGTGAGGTGCAAACGATAGCGTGTGATCTAGTGTGACACCCAGATATTTGACCGAGCTCACCCAGGGGATGGTCTGGTCGAACAGAGTCACAGGTGGCAAGGGGGTGGTTCGAGCCCGGCAAAAGTAGATAGCTGCGCTTTTGCTGGGGTTTACCTCGATCCTCCACTTGCGGAACCAATCGCCTAAGGTGTTAGCGGCGGTTTGGAGTTTTTCTGCAACGAATTTGCGATTTCTGTGCGACATGTATAGGGCAGTGTCGTCCGCGAAAAGTGCGAGTTCGACGCCCTGCGTCTTGGGGATATCGTTCACGTATAGTGAAAAGAGGAGTGGGGATAGCACGGAGCCCTGAGGGACCCCGGCTCGTATGAGACGTGGAAGGGAGCGCGTTCCGTCGACTCGGTAGCGGAAGGTACGGTCCGACAAGAAGTCTCGTATGATGTGAATGAGACTGTCTGGTACCCCGAGATGGTAGAGCTTATAGATTAAGCCATTGTGCCACACTTTGTCAAACGCCTTTGCCACGTCGAAGAAAAGCGCTCCCGTGCCTGTGGATCGGATGGAATTTGCAGGGCGAAGGCCCTTGAGGATGTGCTCCGTTAAGCGGTGCACTTGGTGGGTACACGAGTGGTTGGCACGGAAGCCAAACTGCTCATTTATAAGAATATTGTTTGAGTAGACATAGTCTCTTAAACGGGATATAAGAACGCGCTCGTAGAGCTTACCTAGGGACTTAAGAAGACTTATGGGTCTATAGTTGGTAGGGTTTGTGGGATCTTTACCGGGCTTCCGGATGCCGATCACGTCCGCGTCTTTCCACAAGGCGGGAAAGATGCAGTTTGACATGGCCCCATTGAAGATGGAGACCACAAGGAACAGCAGTTGAGCGGGGAGAATCTTAAGGATCCTATTGGTGATGCCGTCTGAGCCAGGGGCTTTGCGAGGGCGGAGGTCTTTGATCATCGTTTGCACCTCATCAACAGTAACCGGGGTAAGGATGGTTGTCGGCTGAATAGTAGAGAGCCTTTCGACTTCTGTGTCTATCAGCTGGATATGGGTAGGATCAACAGGTAGGGTGCTAGGAGAGCATTGAGCTTCCAGACTGTCGGCTAGGCATTCGGCTTTCTCGTAGTCCTCGAAAGCGACTGAGTTGTCAGGTTTACGGAGGGGTGGGGTGGTAGACTCCATATCCGACTTAAAGGTCCTCGCCAGCTTCCAGTAAGCCTGGTGAGATGGCGAGATATCTCCAAGAAGGTTGTCCCACCGATTGTTACGGAACTCGCGCATGCGTTGCTTTACATCTCTCTGCAGAGCACGCATGCGCGGGCGGTTTTCCTCGGTGGGGCAGAAGTCGTAGGCACGAATAGAAGCATTCTTGGCCGTCAGCAGCCGTCTCAAGTCGTCCGGTAGGCGCCAGCGGTGGTTATCCATCGCCGGGACCACCTTGGACGCTTCGCTCATTGCTGAGCTGAGGTGGCTGGTGAGGGCTTCGGCTGCGTGATCTGTGTCGTGGCGGGAGGATATGAGGTCAGGAATGGAGTCGAGTGACGGACTGGTGGAAACCTCAAGCAAGCTCGCAAGCTTCCCCCAGTCTGTCACTATCTTCGTGGTGGGCGTCGGATCCGATGAGGAGCCAAGGTGTAGAACAACGGGGCGATGGTCCGAATCCAGTGCGTGTATTGTTTCTATAGAGCGCAACGTGAGAGTCACATTCTTCAGAAGCGCCACGTCTAGTGGGTTCGCACTATGGTCCAGTCGGCTAGGATAGTGGGTAGGACTCATAGGGACTAGGATGTCAAAGAGTAGCTCATCTGCGTAGCTGCTCATCAACCTCCCATTCCGGTTGGTTGAGTTGCAGCTCCACTGGGTATTTTTGCTATTGAAGTCGCCGGCGAGGATGACGGCATCTCCCATAGCAAACAGAGCTTCGAGATCGGTCTTGTGTAGGATTTTGGAAGGAGATAGGTAGATTGATGCGACAGTGATGGATTGGTGGCCAGTCATTCCAAGTCGACAGACTGAAGCCTCAATGGTAGTGAGACTCGGGGTATCGAGCGGGACACAATGAAGCGACCGTTTGTAATAGATAAGGGTGCCGCCACCGCGGCCATCCCTATCATTACGGATAGTACAGTAGTTGGCTATGCGCGGAGTGCGCATAGAGGGTTTGAGAAATGTTTCCTGTACGAGGAGTATGTCTACCGTGTGTTCGACGAGAAAGGTGGCGATCTCGTCTCTTTGACCTTGTAAGCTATTAGCGTTGAAATACGCTAAGGTCAGGGATCTCGGCTTCATGCGCTTTACGTGCATTGAGAGGCCGTAAGCGTCTTAATAGACGTGATGAGGTGATTATGCTCCAGTAGAGCAGTAATCATGGGCTGGACTTGCCCATTCGCAGCTCGCAACTTGGCTGCCAGTGCCGCGATTTCATCAACGTCTATAACGTTGATCAAACCCAGAACTAGCTCCAAGTCCGCCGCGATATTGGCAGAAGCCCGGGAGGGTGGAGGTGAGGGCTTTGGCGCTGATGCCGCAGCCTTTTGTTGGGCCAGAGGGGCCTTGTTTGGCGGGGGAGCGGGTAACAAAGGTTTCACCCACGGGTTAGGCTTGCTCGGAGGGAGCAGAGGAAAGGCCGGCCTCAATGAGGTTGCGGCGGGAGTGCTGGCTGCTGTGGTCCTAGAAGGGATCCTAGGTGGTCTGCGCGGAGCCTTGGGGCAACCGCGGTAGTTCGCGGTATGACCCAGGGTACCGCAGAGGACGCAACCAGGCGGGTTTGCAGGGTCAGGTTTGCCAGGCCGGGTGCAGTCTGCAGTACCGTGGTCCTGTAGACATTTCAACATTTTCAACAACATTCACAACAGAGGTTAAGATAACACTTCGTACAGAAAACAAAAAGCACATTAAATAAGTTGCTAGGCTAATAAATCTAAATTTAAATGTTTATATTCAAGTCAAGCCTGTACTTAGAAAAAATTATATAGGAAATTTTAAAAGTTTAATACAACTATCCCAATTTTTTATGTGTGTATGTGTATAAGTGTTTGTGTGTGTACAACGTAAATTTGTTTAATTTAAGTAAAGGTTTCATTTCATTACACCTTATAAATTCAGCGTTGAAAATGAACCATACATTAAAATCCACGAGCACGTAACTAGTTGGTTAGATTGCACTTAAAATGAATAGTGTAGCTCTAATAAACATTACCCCAAGCGAGTGTCACTCATACCTCTTCTGAGCTCAATATCGTTGAGTTATGACATCAAAATAATGCAGAAAACTAGCTTAAGCACATTGAGTGCTCGTGCTTATCGCGCATTAGTAGTTAAAGTTTGTATCCCTAAAAGATGTGTGTGAGTTTAGTTTGATTACAGTCTTGTAAAGTTAACTAATTGACATTTGCTTTCATTACCCGAAAATTTAAGGAGTTTGAGTAGTCATTAGCTTGACGCAATACAAAGGCTTCTATGTGTCTTTTGGTTTCTGTCATTATCGTCATCATTATCACCATATCAGCCGAGAGACGCCCACTGCTAGACATAGGGCGCCTTCAAAGTTTTTCAAACTGATTAGTCCTGTGCTGTACCTGTCCAGTGCTTTCTATCACCTTTCCTAGATCGTCAGTCCACCTTCCTGTGTCCCCGGGTACGCTTTCGCAGCCGCTAAATGCACAATGAATTTGATTTAATATGAGCCCTTGTTCAGTGTAATCGCATACAATTTCTATATAGCAATAGCGGTTATTAAAGGCGTGTTCCTAGGTTGGTTCAATTCAATCGTAAAAATGCGCGAATTCAACATTTTGAAACTGAGTAAATACAATAAATAACATATTTCCCTCCTATTTTATTTGATAACTTTACTGAAATTACCCAATGCATGCGGATATTTCGTCAGCCACAGTTACTGATCTCAACGATCACAGATTTAATATAAATTAACCTTAGCCTTTCAAAAACTCGAAACAACTGCTTAACGTCATTCTTAGGAAACAGTCTTTTCTTCTTTGATATTTCTATATGGTATATATATAGCTGAACCGATTTCATTTTTTTTTCATTAAATTGAATCATCGCTTTGACTCTGTTTCTATAGTTTGGTTTTTACATTAATCTCGTCAAATTTGTTTGCAGGATGTTTGTTTGAACACAACAGAAAATAGACAAATTATGAAAGTTATTGAAGATTTATATCTGTCAATAATGAATATATGCATAAAGAAATTGCAATAGCGCGCATGGAATTTCATGGTTAAAAATATTGTTCTAGAGGCATTATCCAGAGAAAAAATTCGACTACGGTTGTATGGAATAAATCTCCTCGTGTTTCGTCTTAACGAAAAGCGACACTAGGTAATATAGTCTCCGTCTCCATTTGTAGAATCGACAAAGGTTTATGGGAGATGTTTATTGTCACATATAGACCTCCAACGTGACATACTTTCGATGTTACGACTCAGCTTCTTACCTACTACCAAATAGGGTGTTTTACGAATACTATTACAAAGACGCCCTACGTACTTATTCACGGCACGTCTATCGTAGAATACAAAGAATGTCATACAGCTGAGTTGAGGGAGCACAAGAAACAAAAGTATCCACTGCTACTTATCGAAGACCAAGACAGTAATCCGCGCATGAGTAGTTTCATAACAAAACAATTTTACAGAGATTTTAGTACACTCAAAGATTTACGAAACAGAAGTGTACTCGGAAAAGTATTATAGAAGTCTTACGAAGTCAAATTCTATGTGAAAAGTTGGGTTTTCACTTTAGGCAGGTAATTTGGAATCGCAAAATTATTAATTTTGTCGAAGGCCATCGTGGATTTGGATACTATCATCTTATGTAGTTATTTTATATCACTGAGACTTGCCTCAAGTCACAGCTGCAGAGAAATGAGTATTTCGTAATGAGATGTAAAATAATTTCATTTCATTCTTCAGCTTTTAAGCCGATGATAGGTAAGATCGTGAATTGTTTTATTCAAGATAAATTAGAGGAACATCAAGTGCTTCAAGATTCTTTATGATTTAAAAGAGGATAGTAATATTGTATATATACCAAGAGGTAAAGTTTATATATATAACTATGATTTATTTTAAAGTTATTAATATTATTGTTTGTGTACGTGCAAAACGACGCCATATCTGCGTTTATTACCCAAAGTTGGTCTTGATTTTGAAAGTTGTTCTCTGTACTTTTTTAATCCAAGACCATCTTTAGAACATGTTTTGTAGTGAGACGAGTAAGTAGGATATCCCTTTTTAAGCTTTCAATTCGTACAATGCTCCGCTGTCAATAGGACCGCTTCTTTATGCAGTCAAAGTGTACGATAAATCCGAAGATAATCTCGTCTCACAGGGAGACGTTCTTTGTGATTGCAAACCGGGATTTGGAAAATAAACTACTACTTTGCTTTGATCACCATGTCTGTGTAATTCTTTTAGGTAAGACAATCTAGCCTGGATATCAGTTGTTTTTCGGATATCCCCGAATAACATTAGGGTGAGTACACATATATTCTTAATCTAGGAGTTTCTTTTGAATTCCTTTTGTTTGGGTTGTACTAAGACCAATTATAGCAATGTAATGGTAGGTATTTTAATTCAACACTTTTTTTGCTTATTTTTCTGTCAGTGTTATTACAAATTTTCTAATCACACTATAAAAAACGCTTTAAACATGACAGCTTACTTTTTAAGAGGGAACTACATATTGGGACATTTTTCAGAATAATAAGCGATTGTGGCGACATTTAAAAATTTACATTTATTGTACAATAACTCCAAAACTATGCATGTTGGGGCATAATCTTTCAAATAGAAAATGTTATTCTAATGGTAAAGGAGTTGAAAAAGAACATGGAGTGACTATTTTTCTTCTTGTTATTGTAGATCATTGGATGCTAAGTTCTTAATAAAGTTGTCTTCTAACCAGAAGTCTCAGACAAAATCGAACCGAATCGAGAATCTCGAATTCATAGGTCGATTTCAATGATATTTTTCAATGAATTGTGTGGCCTAAATAAATGGTGTATGTATAAAATTAAGCTTCGTCAGTTAACGCGAAAACTTTTCTTTAAGTCATATTTTTCAGATTCAATCTTTATTTTTCGTTAATAATTTAACGTTAGATTATTATGGAATGGGTAGGTGATTCTGACAATCTCAAATGCTCTGTTATTTTAATATTCTCTTTCGTCAGGTGTATAAATGTGACAATGTAGCTCTTACAGCGTACAACCCAACGTTTACTCGCGCGCACTAAACCCGATGTAGTAAACGGAAAGTATATATAATAAGGTTGACGGCGAAAACTTTATAATTTGGCATGGATTTTCGTATCTTTGAAGCGGATGAACTAAATATAATATGTAGGTTTAATAATATTGTACATTTGAACATAATGTACCTTTTTTTACGAGGAGAATCTATTTACGGACCTACCCGCAACTGGCTAAGCGACGGGCGTGTGTGGGGCTCGCTCAGTACCTCAATAGAGCGGCACTGAGAATACCCACTAAAACTCCCCGGTAACTCCATTGCCCTTCACGGGGGTAACCTGGGTTCTGCACGAGCAATTCACCAGGTCTGAACATAATGTAATACCAGGATATATTTATACATAATAATAGACATATTTATGTCACTATGTTATTATATGTATGAAATCATATCAGCCTACGAAGTCACATGCGAAATATAGACCTCTACTCCCAATAAATGACGGTCTTTGTTCAGTACTTTTGCACAATGTTTAGACATGTTCAAAGGTCTCCTGGAAACATGACTTATCATCCCACCAATTATTTACTTACGCAATTTGAGTGCTTCATAGATTGATATTATACTTTAAGGGTTCATTTAGTATCTAGCAATAATCTAATTTTTTGAAACATAAATACCTACGAATTCTTTTCGTTTACTATTTTTAACTAAATTATAAACGTTTTTAGTTATTACAAAGACCAATAAATAAATTTGACCTTGGGAGATTCATTCTTGTGGGTTTTGTTTTTAAGGCGTTGAATTAAGCCATATGATAACACATGTTAAAATTCAACGCCTACCGTCCAGGGATAGAATACAGCATGTATTCTATTGTTTTAATTCCCATAATTTTAAATTTTATTCAGACCAACTATAGCTATTAATAGGTTACTTATTTTACTTATTCGCAGCAAATATTATCAACTTTTATTTCCATTAAGTTATTTGACAGCTTATTTTATGGTACATCTTGAACTTTAAGTACTTTATAATAAAGTAGTTTTTTCAAATATGATATAGACCATAAACTGTAGAGTTCACCCCCAAATCTAGTTTAATGTATCTATAAACTTTGTAGAAGAAGCGATGATGGCAATACGAGTATTTGGATACTATAAACTTGTTGAATTTCAACACAGCCTAATTTCTTAGAAAAATAATTATTTTTGTTGATATGAAAATTCAGGGAATAAGAGAAGAAATAAATTTGAAGAGGACAGCTGTATCTCAGGGATTCCCAAACTATTTTGGGCATAAGACCACCAAAATGAATTGATACCTCAGAACCCAGAGCAAATTACTTTTAAAATCCTATTTATGATTTTATTCTTATTGATACTTAGTACTTACCAGTTTTAAAACTATGCTCATTCGTTTATGAGGACCGTTTCGACCACTAGGGGCGATAGCGGCCACTTTGGGAATCTCTAATGAACAGACCCCATTTTTTTTGCTGTCAACTGACTATAGACAGATGTTATATGATTTGAATAAAAACTAATATAACTCATAGCCTCATCAAATAATGAATAAACCAAATGGATGTTAGCAACCTACAAATAAAGTCCTATATGTAAGAATCTCATTCACATCAAATCATTCTGTTTATACTACTGCGGTTATATTTTATAGTAAGAACAGTTTAAATATTACAACCAATGCAACTAAGTATTTTAAGAGACTGAGCTGATTCGTAACTGTGAAAACTTTAAATTGTGTCGTGCTATTTAAATTTACCTGAATTTGAATAAAATAAGCAAATATGGAGACTTCAGAGCAACAATGTTGAAGTAAAAAGAGAAATATGAATATTTTAAACCTAATTCTTGACTTCGAGGATGATATGAAGTTATTTCATTTTATTAATAGATGTATATATTTTTTTTTAATAAAGTTTAAAATAATATATCTTTTAGTATTGTATGTATCTTTATAGAGGCGTAGTATTTCGCATAGGAATTAGACTGTAGTACTTCTATAGGTTGAAATTGTTCACAATTATAACATATATACCAAAAGTACATAGAAAGAATATATGTATAAAGCTATGTAAAGTATGGTTACTATCAAATATTAGTGTATTATATCTGTATTGATTTCAATTCTTGTTACATATTCTATTTGATTTATATTCTATTAAACTTGTAAACGCTCGCTTTTAGACGAGGTCATACCTTTCATCAAATCTCATTGAACAACATTTGTTTAACATATGACGTCCACACAAAACTAAATACATCTTAATTTTATATTGTTTAAAACCATTACAATTTACTTTACTCAGCGCATACAACAAACAAACCAACAAACGATTTAATTAATCGCATTGTTTAAAATCCATGATAGACAAAATAGTATTTGCGTTAAGAACGAAAATTATTAAGAGAAAATGAACTTTAAGTCGATTTATTAAACACTATTATATCTCCACATATGTGTAGATTAGAGGGTATGTATTTGGACAGATGTAATATTTTTCTTTATTGTATTAAAATGTATAAATAGGTGACGAGTAGGGATGTTTTCGTGTATAGTATATACCGAATTGGTCTCTCAAAGACCAGCAAAATGCTGCCTCTCGTTTTGGTATCTCTGCTAGTGTCGGTAAGTACATTTTAATTTTTGTATTTGATCTGAAAAATTTAATTAGTTTTATTTTTAAATGGCTTCAGTTTATAAAGGGGTCAGTTTGTAAATGAAAATGTAGGTAATTCATTATTTTAAAACTTGACAATTATTTCACGAATTATAAAGCACTTCTACATTGGACTCGGTTTTCATTTTGATTTTAACAATTTTAAATATAACAGTTTGCTTAAAAATTAAGAACGCGGACTGTTCTACATTTGAAAATTATTTTACGACTGAAAAATAGTCCGTCCTTTTTTATATACATACTTTTAAAAAGTATCCCACTAAGTATCCGACCATACTTTCGTATATTCACATTTATGAACTAGGTAACCATTTATTTAATAAAACTTAAACTGACTTATAGCTTACCAGACATAAAATACAAATGGATAGGCTAATGTTGGGAAAGATCCGCGCTCCTGAGCCCATTGCAGACTCGAGGTCCGTTACAAAACAATCTTTAAAGTTAATTCTCATTAAACATATTTCTCCATAACCATAAAAATTTTAAAAATATATAGATTATAATATTAGAAACACACATATATAAATGTATAAACAGCCGCATTCCAAGAACATATACTCGTGTTTATTCCACAAAAAACAGCCTCGGCCAGGGTCCAAACCACTCGCCATACGGTCATCAAACTAATAAAATTACTAAATAGCAAAAATTTATAGACCTTCTTAATGACATATGAACAGATTAAAACATGCTTGTGTGATTCAATTCTATAGTATTTTTAAATTGTAGCAATTTCTGAACTTTTTTCACGAGTGTAACAATATGTAATCTATTAACGAAAGGTAAATACTAAGTGCGTTACATAATGGCAATGCATCCTATATTTCCAAGTTACCACTTATATGGCAGATAAAATGGTTTTATAATGATTTACACGCAATAAATTAGCAAACTTCTAAAGTTTTAACTAACAAGCTAATACGAGAGAGTATATTATATACAATTGTATATAGTATAGTAACGAATAATGTGGTTTCTAGTCTTTTAATTTAAATCGTGAAATCCCTGTTAGTAACTTCCAAATCTCGAAGACTTAGAAAGTATTCCTCGTATTATATTTATTGACAACCAACAAACCAGGTATTTCGTGAAACTCTCCGCTTTTCATAGCAAGAAAGTATAGCAAGGTAATGGTAAACTTACATAGGAATACGTTGACATATCAAAGTAAACAGATCTTGCAAATGACACTAACGTTTACAATAGAAAGGGAGAAATATGATTTCAAATAGGGACGTATTTAGTTTTTCTTTGTGAAATTTGATCTGCGAAAAATTATAAAGGTCAATAAATTATTGTTACAAGATCCAACCTTTTAACATTTGAGGCTCTCAGAGTTAGTGTTGGAGTCTTAATAATTTTCTATATTCTTTTCAACTAGGGTCAAGGTTAACTATTAAGTACTAATAGATTTCTATATTTCTTAAAAATAATGAAATATTTAATAAGTTTATATGGCAACAAAATAAATTTGTTCTAAATTGCGGCTATGTTTATTTTGTTTTATAAATTTATCTCGTATTAAAATCTCGGTGACATCAAATCTCTATTACTCATCTTTTCAAACACCTTTTTGTTTAGAGAGAGCAATCAAATACAACACATTTACACGAAAAAGATACGGTTGAAATTGTCAAATCAGCTCCGACCACCTTCCGTGACTTATGAAATCCGTTTCCCACCTGACAGCTACAATCCCCGCCTGGAACTCGTTCCTGGCGGAATAACTGTCACTTGTTAATCCTACTGAATAGTTTCAATTTTATAATAAATCGAAATAGAATAATAAAGAATTAAATTGGAAAATTCTTCCTTAGACAAAAAGTCATTTTATAACTTGATTTTGAAATATTAAATATATTAATGATTAGAAGAACCGTAATTGAGTTTTAAATCATGTGAACTATCAGAGACAAGAGAGACCGGACCTTCACACTACCAACCTCTGTGGACCTCTCTAAATAAGATAATATTCGCTGTGTTAAAATATTCGAATTCGAATTTCAATTTTAATTTTTTTATTTTACATAATATAATTACTTTAAATTCTTTTAAAAAAGAGGATTTTCCAGTAATATTATGAAACATAAAATAGCCTTCAAACCCCTTTTAATATTTTGTAACGCTTTGGCACTAGTAACAATTTATACCTTAAACCAATAAAATAAAAATCTGATATGTAATTATCTAGTTCTTAATCATTCAAGTACCCATTAACACAACAGAGCTATTAATCGTGAGTTAATCTCGGTGCGGGCCGTTTACCTTTTCTTTTCCTTTCTATAAATGCCCATCCAAAAACAGTATACAACGATACTATAGTGGAAAATATAGATAATATAGATTTTTCCCATAAATCTCGCACGTTACTCAGCTTAGATGTATTTATTCATCGCGTTCGGTTAACAGATTAATATTAGTAGTCTGTATTGAAGAATTTTGTCTAGTAGCGTACACATTTGGAGGTCTAAACTTTAATACACAGTGGATGTATTGCATCAAACTTTGCTCCTGCACTAAAAGCTTCCTAACGTTTAACATCTGACTAGCAGAATGCTTATTACCATTCAACAGTCTCCTGTTTTAACCAGGTTAAACCAAACAATTGAATATTCAAAACAGGTTTTCAATATTCAATTTAAACGCGTAAACTTTGTAACGCGGATATCCCGTAGGGTGACACCGAGTTTAGCGGACGGTTTAGTTGTAAATTATTAATTTGAATGCTACAGCATAATTGATGATAATATATGTAACTGGATTTATTAATTAGAGTTTGGAACATGAAGCGATTTACATATTGTTGTCATTAGTTTTCAAATCAATGCAATTGGATTAATTTAAAAATTAATGGATAATTATGAAGTCTGTAAAAGCACATATTTTTTTCTTTGTTTATAAGAACCCTTTGCTTCGCTAAAACTCGCGGTAAAATCGCATTTTGCTCACATAGTCGAGTTTTAAATAACACGTGCTTACCACAAGTTATTTAAAACTCGACCAAGACATTTTTGTTTTATGCAGATTTTTTTATTTATTTTACTGGACTTAATGTAGATTCTGTAACCTAGTGCTTCTCAGCATAATTAAAACTATATTCAAAAAGTCCTGTTTTTAATTAAATAAATAAATTTGTTTATTGAAAGTAGATTTATAAAGAGTACAAATGCATTTCAAGACGTAATTTAATAGATTTTTTTATAAATAGTATTTAACTATTTCTAAATAAATAAAACTAAATTAAATAAAAAAACGAGTTAGTAGTTCATTTGCGGTTTTTGTAATTTTGTTAAAATAAAGATATATTACACGTGTTATTAATATTGCGTTCGCTGTTTACGCTTTCATTGTAACCTTATAATCTTCTGGTATTTGTGGCACATCTCCCGGACTGAGTCACAGTCTGCAAGCACTCAAAGAGCTTCACCTGGTATATCTAGGATGAGTATTACAAACACCGGGAGAATGAGATGGTTTTCATGCAAAAACAAAATTGTGTAATATGCGAATTAAAGACATTAAATTTATTTTCATCATGTGAGCAAGCAGATTGTTAATATTATTTTAAGATGATACGAGTTTTACAAAAAATAAAAATTCTAGAACATTCCATAGGTTTGACGTCATTGACGTGACTTTATATTAGCAAAAGCATTTAAGCAATTCCTTTTTTCTGTTTTGATCTAGCTAAATGGGCGGGTCTCTGATTGGTGACAGTAAATTTTCTCCAGGTTTAAACTCTAGATTACTCAAAGTATAAGTGTTATATAGTAGTTTAATATATGGATGAAAGTTTAGTTATTTCATTATCAACCAAAGATACAGAAATTATTTCACAGAGCAGATGCGGTTTAATTGTAAAACCAAACCCTACCTAGATGTTACCATTATTAAAGCTATTGATATTTTTACCTTCCCCAATATTAATTGATATTTTCATAAGTAAAGAGTTTCCTGACTTCTTTCTTTGTCGCACAGCCAGTGTGGAATTTATTAACGGCATGAGGGAAGGAGTCCTCATACAAGTACTTTTTTAGTCGGCAAGGTGGAGGTGGCAAGGCCGGTGTATCGCATGCTGCACTAGCTATCTTCATATTTGGACTTCTCCTACTAACCATCAGTCGGTGTCATATTTGCTGTGCTATCTCTATAAAGCTCCTGAACCTAGCAGCATAGCAGGCTCGCAAAATATTATGTTTATAGATGGAAATAACATATTACACAGGAAAGGCTTAATAATAAGCTTTATAGTGTCATCACAAAAAAATAAAGGATTATCTTAATGAGATGGTACCTAATGATAGTGTTTTTAAAATGGAATTTATTATTAATGAAAAAGTTGTAGTTCCTGAAGGTCTTGTCTAAACTTTTATTATAAGAAAATTAATTTACTGATATAATTATATTTACAGAGCGCGCTCGCCGTGCCAGTTTCTGTGAATCAGTACAGCATCAATGAAATCGCCCCCGCTGCCGACAATGGCCGCCTTGTCTCTAGGTGATTCCCTCACTCTCATTAACTTGTAGTTAACCAACCAGACAGTAGATTCTATATTGTTAAGAGACATCAGCAGATTGACGAGAGATTAAAGTTTAAAAATTAATATGAATGGC
Source organism: Acentria ephemerella (assembly GCA_943193645.1). Classification (NCBI taxonomy): domain Eukaryota; kingdom Metazoa; phylum Arthropoda; class Insecta; order Lepidoptera; family Crambidae; genus Acentria; species Acentria ephemerella. The sequence continues at coordinate 2,830,374 of OW971894.1, forward strand.
AAAACAAAATGTTCTTAACTAAAATACTATGTATATATTGAATTAAAACACTGGAATTTATTCATGCTTAATTTCAAAAAAATGTTATTACTTTTATGTGACCATTATTTTTACATTTATTTGATGTATCTGGTACATATTTTGTAAGGAAAATTTTTTAAGCATTTTTCAACTGTAAATAAATAAATTTTTCACTCATTCACTGCTTATTAAAAATCACGACATTAATTAATGTAAAACGTAAAATTTAGTTACACAAATTTGAGATAACTTTTTCATATATGGAACATAAGTAACTATTTGAATTGTAACAAGCCACAACTGATAACTAGTTAAAGCTGGGCTTATTAGCTTACTGTAATACTAAACGTCATAACTTTTAATTAGTAATTTGAAGAATATTCTCGAAATGCTTTGCGGAATTAATTGAAAAATAAATGCGATGTGGCATTGATATTAGCAAAACTTTATTGTAAAAAATACTTTTACTTAAATTTAAGCAATTTCACAAATGACAATCCTACATTATATATTTTTCACAATTGTTGCCAATTGAATTAGTAAACTCTATCATAGGTATTGGAGTGGTGTCAAGATGGTATTGCAATAATCAGTTTCGGGGACAGATCAAAAGACATCAGGTTATTAGCACTTTAGATAAATATTCATATTTCTCCTGCAGCTACTTAACAAACAATGTCTTCGAGAATGTCGATGGTGGCGACACCAACATCTACATCCTCACCATCCAGCAGATCCTGAACGATCTAGCCAACCAGCCAGACCGCTACAGCCAGGCTCTTGCCGTTGGTCAGACCATCGCTGTCCTCGGAGAACTGGCCACTGGCATTCCAGGCGATGCCTGCGAAGCTGCCGCTGTGAGTGTTTTTTACTGTATTGCTATCAACTTGGGATATATTTAAAGGGTGGAGTGGTGTGCAGGTTTATTGTGCACCCCAATCAACCTCGTATTCACTACTAAACATACCTGATTGTGATTTTTCATTACATTTTATTATTTGAAGAAAGAAGATATTTCTTCCAGTTCGTGAATTTGATAGGTAAGTATATTATTATCAAAGTAATAATGCAATTGACACTTGTATTTGAAAATGAGGTAAATAATTATCAAACCATTAAACCTTTCAAATATTTGATAAGATTTATATAAATAAATGAGTATTAACTCATACATGAGCTCGGCATCATAGTTAGGTAATCAAAATCTCTCCTAGAATCAGAAAGCAGTCAACAACACTGTTCGGATAGAATGGAGACCACAGGAGAGATACTAGTGAGAGATCCACAGCTTTATTGAGTATTATTTATTAGGCTGTGAGTTTCTCACTAAATACAACAGTAAAACAATGAAATGCATTTTCTCAATATTCAGATCTAGAGTAGTAATACTCCTGCTAATATTCCAAAAAATAGTCAAAAGTGTTATAATAATTTATATAAAATTACTTAATTGGTGTATCTAATTGCAGCTCGTTGACGCTTACGCCAACGCAGTGCGCACAGGCAACTACGCCGCCGTGCGTCCAGCACTTAACGTCTACGTTGGTCGTCTCGCCTCCAACATTGACCTCATCACTCAACTCGTAAACAACCCCAACTCAGTCCGTTACTCTGTGAGTATTCCAATAAGATTGTTTTATCAGCCAAATTGGATACGAAATTTTAGTCATTAAATTAACAGACATCCAAATACAATACAATGTCCCTCTTTAAGAGTTATGTATCCCCGTCCTAAGAGTTAACTAAATAAATTATATAAGGTAATCTAGTAAATTACATATCCGCATTCTGTCTCGCTTTAACACTAGAGTCAGATATGATAGAGTTATTCAATGAGATTTACGAAAAAGTTATTTAACTTTCTCAGTTAGCTGTTATCCATTTAATTTCCTTCATTTATATGTAACAGATACTACATTAATCCTATTAACTGCTATGTTTATTGTAAAATTTACCAGAGAGCCCTTTCATTTATCGTACCTTTGTGAAGCCGAAACCGCCAGAAATTCATCACACACGGATGCTGAGCAAACCCATTCCAGCATCAAATATTAATGTCTATTCCGTTCTCAATGCATTCGCCGTAACATCTACCCATCCAAGACCATAAATCATGTTGCTAGATGCTCATTTATCATCGGACTATAGCAAATTGCCCCAAACATTGTCTCAGTTCTAAAGCATTCAGCTATTCTTCGACCGATATTGATATTAATGATTTTTCTCTCACTCCATACGACAAAGATTAATTATTATTGTACCAACTATTGGACACAGGAACACATTACTCACGACAGTTTAGGAAAATTCAGTGCTTTCAACGTAATGTGGTTATTCATTTCAAACACTGTACTGCACTTAGGACGGAAAATGGACTCTGCATTCTACCGTTTTTCAGTCATCCGATAAATTATAAACTAATTTTTATTGCTTAACTAAAATAAATGAAGCTCAAGCAATATACAGTGTATCGCATATTTTCGTATGACGCTATGCTATGTATTAAAGTGCTAATAAAATACATAATCAGTTAGTATATAAAGTTATGAGGTCCAAACGATTCCTGTATACCCATAATATTATCAATTTCACTAAAAAAGCATCGTAAAGAGAAGTGAGTTTTCTAAACTACACAAACTCAACATAGTACGATTTTGATTTACTTATAATCAGTAATAATCGGTTGCTTTTTAACCTGCTAGCAAAAATCTAGGTATAGTATTGAGGCGTTAATTTATAAAAGGCTCCTCAATATTGTTATTATTTAACGCATCGTTAAATTCTGTGATCATAACAGTTTGGAATAAAGTCACAATGTTTTATATGTTAGTAACTCAATTATGTATAAAAATATTTTTCGAATAAATATGCGGGGATAAGACTCATTTAATAATATTACATTTGAATGATTTGTAACTGTGATATACTTTTATTTGTAATATACAAATCTCACATTCAATCTAGCAAAATAAGAAGACAGCTATTTAACTAGGACTTAGTAAGATAGATCTTTTATAAAACAGTTCAATCAACATCGTCATCATGAACATCTTAAATGTGTCCTATGCTGATCCAAGGGGGCTCCAACATGGTAGTTCACGGTGGCCCAGCCCTGGCTTCGACTTTATATGTGATAGCGATTACGTTAGAAATAGTTCGATATTTTATTTCATTTTATTATTTTCCTAGACTGGACCACGGGGCAACTGCGTCGGAGCTGGCAGGACCTACCAATTCGAAGCAGCTTGGGATGCTGTCCTCTCCAGAGCCAACCCATACCAAATTGGGTAACATAAATTATAATTGTCTCACACTAGATTAGCTAGCTTAAGCATCATGACATGATCTATATGTAGATACAAAATATTTTTAAAAACATAATATACAGTATAAACAAAGAAACCGCTGAATATAGCACAGCTCAATTTGTCTCGTTCCAGTTTGATCAACGAGGAATACTGCGCAGCTAAGCGTTTGTACAGCGCCTTCAACAGCCGCAGCAACAACGTTGGTGCCGCTGTCACCGCCGCCTCCGTGAGTCCAGTCGCCCAAGCCGTCAGACAAGCCCTCAACCCACTCGCTGGTGTAAGTATATTTACAGCAGAGCTTGTTCTGCATTTTTAATCACAGCTTCATATTCACACTACTTCAGAGCTGGAGTCAACTGGATATGGTGACATATAGTAATTGATTATTTCAACTAGTTAATAAATCTGAAACTTGATGTGGAACCTCGTGGAAATATTTGCTGGAGGATTCTACGTCTTGACAGATTTACGGGATAGCTCTTGAACTTTATCATACAAGATGGGAAGTGACGATAAAGCCGAAAATGGAAGCGAGTAACACTCGGATTCCTCAATCGGACATGTAAAGCCTCTTGTACGTCTAACTACCGCGACCAAACCATTATCTGTAACTGTCATTGTTACGGTGACAAACTAAGATAAGATGGTGGCCCACTTAGGTAATATTGGTACTACTTAAGTAAAATAACCAGATAATAATAACCAGGCGGTCAACTTCTACCACCAACCAAGCCGAGTAGAAAATTCTGTCCCCACGAGAAATTAACTAAATTAAACCGATTAAATCTTAACTTACTAGCAGATAAACAAAAGGGAAGATATGACATTGATACTCTGAGCATCGACCAACAAAATCATGTCTTAATGGTCTTTTATCTAAGTTACGCTCAGAAGCTACAAAAAACATCTTTGAAAAACATTGTCTTTAAATTGTCCTTCTTTTTACTTGTATCTACAGTTCTTGAGAGCAATCGCCAGAGGCGCCAACCCAAGCTCCGTGGCCGCCAGCGCCAAGCAGGCCCTCATCCAGGCCGGCGCCAACGTTCAACTTTGAACACAACCCTAAACAAATTCACATCTATATAGTATCATTATCTATGAACATATTCTTAACAACAAACAGTAAAAGACTGTCACCATAAACCATCTAATCATTTTATGTACATATATGAGTTTACAATCATATCAAACTTGAAGTAATAAACCATGAATATTGTTATATAAATATACGTTTTATAAAAAAACTGAACCGACCTGGCTTTCATTTTGACTATGATTTATATTTAACTTGTATTAATAAAGGTGTATCCAGATTTTAACGATGAATGTGTTTTAATTTACAACAACATTTTTTTTGCTTCTTGTACAAAGACAAAGCGTTTGTCAAATTGATTCTACTATGATGTCAACAGCTGATCAAACCACTAGGTACTGTGCTGTGTGCTTTCTGATACGTGGGTCTTCTTGTTAGAACTTTAATATTAGGTCGGGGGGAAAGTCTTTTCGCATATAGCATGTAAAAACTTGTAATAAAATATCTTTGGCTGAACGTACTATTTGTATCTGGCTGGTAATGGCTCATGACATTAAAAAGGTGACATTTCAAAAAAGAATCATATTAGGAAAATTTTGTTCCTACTATTTTTCATTTGTTTTTCTGTCTGTCAAAGTCAGTAAAAGTAGCACAAAGTTGGTTTAAGCGTTTTCAATCTCCTCGCTCTGGTCGCCCTGTTACGAATAAAATGGACATATTTTTGAAAAAGTGGAGCAAGATCGGCATATCAACAGTTACGACATAGCTGAAGAACAGGGAATTGACCACGAAATAATTTTGACCCATTTGAAAAAGCCGGATACACAAAAAAGCTCGATATTTGGGTGCCACATGAGCTCACTGAAAGAAACCTCATTAACCGTGTACTCATTTGCGATTCTTTATACGTAATGAAACTGGACCATTTTTGAAGAGATTGATAACTGGTGATGAAAAATGGATCACGTATGACAAGAACGTGCGAAAAATGTCGTGGACAAAGGTCGGTCAGGCTTCACAGACAGCGGCAAAACCTGGGTTAACTCGCAATAAAATGATGCTGTCTATGGTGGGATTGGATAGGCATTGCTCATTATGAGCTTTTACCGCCGGGCAGAACCATCGATTCGGATCTGTACTACCAACAACTGATGAGATTAAAGCAAGGAGTTGAGATAAGGCGGCCGGAATTCATTAATAGAAAGGACGTGGTCTTTCATCACGATAAACATATACATACATTATTTGCCACTCAGCAAAAATGAAGAAAGTTCGGCTGAGAGGTGTTAATAGATCCGCCATATAGCCCTGACCTTACACCTTCAGATTTTCACCCGTTTCGGGGTATTCAGAATTGTTTAGGCAGTGTTAACATCAAGAACGGACTGTCAAAACTACTTGTTGCGTTTTTTTTTATCAGAAATCATAATTTCTACAACAACAGGATCATGTTACCTACAAGATGGCAAAAAGTCTACGAACAAAATGGCACATACTGTAATTAAATGTAAATTAACTTTGAAAAAAAATGTCTGGAATTTTCGTGTAAAATGCAAAGAAACTTTTTCCCCAGCCTGTTATATATGGGTGGACCGTCGAAATAACTTAATTACATTAAATTGATATTAATTTATGCAATTTCTTTAAGATAAAATGATATTTATGTTCCGATGCGAGAGTTTATCATTTACAATTTGTAATAACATTTACGATATAAGTGTAAAAATTCTAGTCTTTAAATTCGGAAATCAAAACTGACAGAAGGGCCATATACTTAACTTTCTAATAGATTGTCAATCTCTATTTTTTCTTAGTACCACCTGAACCCAACAGGATAAAGTGGATCAGACGTATATAGGCGGTTGATGATGATGACGTATATTATGGCCACCATAATTTTGGTGACCACAATACCTAACATCAGAATGGAAGTGGATCTACATCTAAGAGACCATCTGAAGTATCGAAATTATTTAGAGAGTAGCCATTGTACATTAATATTGTCGCACGCCCTTTATATACCTCAAATTAAGCATACTTGAGGGATTCTGCTATGAATGAATACTAGATAATAAATGTATAAGAATATAAGAAATATGATACTAAATAAACGGCTATAACTGATGCACAAGCGATCATAATTATCATACAAATATCAATACCGTGATGCCGACACGGGGCCCTAGGTTGTATTTTAGTAGACAGAAGCATTGACCATACCACCTTCATATTCGCCAAGATATTCGCCAATAAATAAATATTATATAGTTAAAAATATTTTTAAATAACTCGTTATAAATAGCAGTACATCATTCCACAAATAATGCATTGTACTTGAAATATCCTGTTAGTGTCATCAGGATAAAATTAAATTAATATATGAGTAATTCGCGGTTTTATTTCACTCAGTATAACTCAGTACGAGGATTGTAGTATACATAAAAAATGAATTTGTTTAGTTTAATAGCAATTATATCGATTTTTAAATGTGAATATCTTCGAGCCAGTAAGTTATATCTACAAACATCTTGAATATTAAAATTCTCTTTAAAATTTCGATGAAACAATATTCGTGAATTGACTTTTCTCGTTCCTGTACCAGATTTGTTATATCTTAATATGTTTGGAAACTTCTGCGGCTGGTGGGAGTGACTGATTAATAGATTAATAAAAAAAACTGCATTAAATTATTGATACGACACATAAACTATAAGCTTTGTTAAATTAACTTAGTAAAGGCTAATTTAAAAAAAGCAAATTTTTTAACACCTCTGCGGTCTGGTGGTTGGTCTAGTATGTTGAATTCCTGAAGGATCAGTAATGGTAGGGTTTTTTCAATATCCTGGTTAACTTCAAATTATGACGCTAGAACAATAATGTTGTCGGCATTATTGTATCCTGCCACTTGGAGGTAAGATATCCAGTTCATCTGTTGTTGAGAAATCCGGGTGTTGCTCGATCATTGACCTTATCAAACTAACCATAAGGTGAGATGAAAGACCAAAATTTACCCAGTTTTTATTCACAAATTTCAGGTTACCCAGTTCGACCGCGACTAACTCTTCTTGCAACTAATAATTATAAACACGATAAGATCAATAAATTGTTTAACAAGCAGGCTACTAAGATTGGATTTGAAATAGAAATTGTGTACATTGGGAAAAGTGATGTAACGAATACTATAGAAGCATCAAAGAAATATCGGTAAGTAGTTAGTATTATATCTACCTGTTTGATGAAAGTGGCAGATAGTGGTTGTATGTAAAGGTCTACTTCTAGTAGTGGTTTGGAATTTCCAATATCTAAGATATAGTCAAAATGTATTCCTAACTGTTATATTTCTACTTACAGGAATGTGATAAATTTAAGGACTGAAAATTTTTGTGATCTCAAAATTTATGAAACATTTTTAAAATCTGACCTTATATGCGCCAGTGAAATAGAAGAAGAATGGTTAAGATTTACAGTGCCGACGAATGAAAATGATTGCTATACAGACCAAAATGTTACCTTCATTATAGTCAGTGAATCAACTTTATTTTACAATCGTCTGTACGACGTCATTAAAACTAAAAACTTTGAAATAAATGACAAAGTACTACTATGTTTGCCAAATAACCTGCTAAATATTGAAAACATTAATAATATAGAAAAGAAATACAAAGATCTGTCGATCGTTCTAGAATATGATTGTGAAGAGGATATGAAAATAGATAGTTCTATTTTAGCTGTTTTATCACCAGTACCCTTGAAATTAGAAGCAAAAGTCCCAGTGATTTCTTACAATATTCCTCATTTAGTGAACGAAAAAGGATCTGTATACTCTTTGAATTTATTGAGATCTGTGAAACCGTTAAAATATGGGCTTTTGCACTTTTTAAAACATATGAATTGGTCAAGGGTGGCAGTTTTGTCAGATGATTCTGATAGCAGCGCTGAGTTCTTAGCCGAACTATTGCCATTGTTTATCGAAAATAAGGTTATTTATACAGACCAATATTGCACTGGCAGGATATGTGACTTCCATGATGTGAGTATTCCTCAAAATTGCAAGATATCGTAATTGCAGCACCAGGAATTAATCCGCGAATGAGTAAATTTATGTCCAAAGTTGAACTTATGCCTTTTGCACCTATACGAACCGAACTCCGAGCCTTTAGAGGCACCCTCAGGTTTGTCGCTCACTTATGGCTCGAGCGCTTTGGAGACTGTAAGAGGCAGTGGGACACCTGGAGGTGATGCCTGCCGATTAAAAATCTACCAGAGGCGATTCGCTCCTTAAGGTTTGAGGAATCTCCAAGGTTCTCGCCTCCTTAAAACCCCAGGCAATGCCCTCTGAGGCTAATAGCATGAGTCAGTCCCCAAAAAAAGGTATATATAGCCGGAATATTTTAGTGAGTTAGTACAGTTGGATATCTGGTCCGCCTCTTAATTAAAAATGGACATAGAACATTTGAGCATTACGTTACTGTTAGACTCCTTCCAAAATAGGATTAAAACATAATGATTGCAGATAGTGATGATTGCTAGAACAGGGTGCTCATGCTGCGTTAGTTTTCTCTGCATATAGACACTATCGTTTCTCAGCTTTGTTAATTTTATCATTATTTTTTATTATTTCAGGCCCTTAAACTACTGAAGATTAAAAATGCGAGAATTATAATACTTAATGTGGACAAACGGAATGCAGAACAAGCTATCAAACAAATTGAATTTGAAAAAATAAAATACATACAGTGGATTGTCCGAGACTGGCCGTTTCACAAAAATTTCCAGGTATTTTATTTTTTACAAATAATAAACAATCATTATAATTTTGGGTTCCTTATAAAATACGTTGGCAGTAGATAATGAGCACAACTAAAAACTGACTTCAAAACAAACAATTATGTTCTAGTGTTTGAGCTTCACTTTCTATTGTTACTGGAAACAACTCAGCACCAACTCCGAATTTTAAATAGGTCGTTGAATTATCTTTACCTTTTTGGTGATTTAAATTCTGTTTTTAGTTTTGTTTAAAGCTGTTTACATTAGACGGATCTGATGATGGGTTTTCAGGGAAATCAAGTGAAGAATTTATCGGCACGTGTTTTATATTTTTATTTTTTTTCCAAGTCCACGTCAATATTGACGATCAACGATCTGACTTTGACTTTTAAACTTAACACTTAAAATTGAATTGAGGTAATGCACCAAGTCAGGAGACCTATTGAAATGGCACCACCTCCAAGGCATACTTTATTGAATAAAAAAATAATTTTGAAAATTGCTTTAAGTTTCACAGACAAATCGCGTAAGAAACACAGTTAAATTGAAAACCTCTTTTTTAAAGTCGTTTAAAAAATAATTAGTAAGTAAGTAATGTTTATTGCCATTTCCAGTCAAAATTAAACATTCTCAGAGAACTACTGTAATTGATATTAGATCACGCAGGAATATATGTATGCATTTGTATATAAATATACACACACGCATTTTCTGTAGTCTTAACTTAAGTTGATAAGGCTGAAGATGAAAGCGAACTTTGCCTGGACTTTTCAAAGAGAGTCCCCCTGTGGATTTTACATTATTCAGGCAATTCTTTGTGAAGTGTATAAGGAGAGACAAATCTTCTAAATTTCTGGCCAGTTCTTCTCATACACAACGCTTCTTCAATGAGCTCGAGTAACTTTTCGAGTTGGCTTGAAATTATTTAATTTCAAGCAATTTGTGAAGTGTATAAGGAGAGACAAATCTTCTAAATTTCTGGCCAGTTCTTCTCATACACAACGCTTCTTCAATGAGCTCGAGTAACTTTTCGAGTTGGCTTGAAATTATTTAATTTCAAGCAAACTCGAAAAGTTACTGGAGATGGCTTGTCCAGCAGTAGCTGATATACATTACTAATTTCAGCTCCCGTGGAGAATGAATATCTTCTCTATAACTTTGTCTCCTGTATTTAGAAGATATGATATGAACTACTTGAGTAATGAGCCGTATTTGAGCGGCATTAATACGGGCCTCCACCTCATCAATTACAATTACAAAGTGGCCTTAGGTGACCGACAAACATTAACAAGGTAACTATTCCCATACCATGCTCCTCTAATGACCTCACATGATGGGCCAATATTTCTGAATTAGTCACTATACGATATAACATACAAATAATCAGGTTTTAATTAATCTTAATTTTCATAATAATAATCAAATTAAAGTTGCATTTAAATATGGTTGACTAAAGACGGAAGTGACAACTAATTATGCATAGAATTAATAATCTTTATAAACTTACTTCTAATAAAAATATAATAAAATTTCTCACAGTCCCACTATTATCTAGCCCAAATTAAGCACAGTTAAGAGCTTGGCATATAAATACTAATGTTTATATACATATCAGAAATATACTAATTAAACCTATAAATATCCATGACACGTAATCAAATAATTTAACAACTTATCAAACAAATATGTATATGAACCTGGAGACCTGTGCTTAAGTAGACAGACTTTCAATAAGGTTATATTCATTTAAATCGTCTAATACTATATAATATTTAAATTAAGATTTAAATATATCTGTAAACCGTTGTTACCCATATCTATACAAAAATGTCTTTTTTTGCAAAATGTGCCGCAAAATATATATAATAAATATAAAACAGCAAACCGACAAATAACTATTATGATATTAGCTTACATTAAAATACAAAATAACTTTAAATCGACATTTTAACTGTTTTACAACAATAAAAGATGTTTTGTCATTTTACAAAGTTTGAAAAGTTTGCTTGTATGTGAACAAGATAGCTTGCAAAAATAATTAAATAGATTGCCTTCTGGGAATTCTTGAATAGACACTTTTTTGTGAAATTTTAAATTTAGTCTCTGGAATTAAGTAACATTATTAAATTTACTTATCTTTAATCTTATACAATATTATGTCCTAATAACAACCGATAATCTTTTTAAAATCAAAATCATACAGCTCTTTATTTAAATGAAATCAATTACTAAGTTATCTTTGCCATAATTTAACCCTACCCCCGCTTCGACGAAAACCAAGCCGAGGAGAAGCGGCGCAAGAAACTCCGCTCTTAATTATTAGTTTTATTATTTGTTCTTTAGGTAATCGTTTACTTTAGCTTTCTTAAACGAATTTCTTTTAGAAACTGTAGTTTATTTCTTAATGGGTATTTTTATTCCAGGAATCTGAACAATTTTTCAATGTCACAATACTATAACACCTACGCGTATGTCACTTTGGCAGGCAAAGGACTCGTCGCCTACATGCAGATATATGGAAATCGCGTCAGGGATGCGTATTTTGACCAAAACATATACAAGGGTCAAACACCGTCGGACATCTCCGTCGACTGCATCACACGAAGCATGAACTTCTTCAAGCCTTGTAACGACCGAACTATCTTACTCTATTTATCTGTAATCATAATATTCACATTGCTGGTCTTAACAATTATTATTTACTTCAATTCATTTAAAAAATCCACCTACGGTCGTATATTCTGATATTGGTCTAAATTTCGAAATTGGAATGTTACCAAATTATTTTAATAACAAACTGTAGGTATTAATTGTAAGATTTTAAAATTTATTTCTAGTATTACTATTACAATCTAGCCCCTCTTGCAGAGTGCATATTGGAAGTACCTAACATACCTTTTGCGCTGAATAACCATTAAAAGTCACTGCTATGTTACAAATAACGTCAAAAGCTCAAAAGCTTTGAGTATTGAGTATTCGAACGTAAGAGATTCCTCTTACGGCCGAATACTCAAAGCTCAAACTGCTAACTGCAAAGTCTTAGGCCAAAATTTTAAAAACTACTTAGCCCTAAAATATATTTGTATTTTGTATATAATTCACAGCCAAAAATATTAATATTGTCCCCATAAACATGTTTTAACTAAAAAATAATACTAATGTAATGTGGAGCGCTTGGAACATTGAATAACAGTTGATCGAAGGCTTGGAATAAACAATTTGTGGTAGTTTATAATACTCTTTAGTTAAAATATTAATACGGATAGTAAGTTACAACCTACCCTAAATAAAATCAAATTAAAGCGAACAAAAATTCAACCAAGGTTTTTAATCAACTCTTTCAAATATCTGATGTCCTTTTTATCGTGTAGCTCTTCGTCATCCAAGTCAGCCGCCGTCGTATGCCGGGGGGCTGTCGTGGGGCCAGGCAGGTCGAAAACGAACGTGCGAACCTACAAGATACTCAAATTGATAAACCTCTACATTTATAGAGCCCATCTTGAATGATGAGTACTACCTGAATTGGTATAACTCAACATTATTTCTCCGGTGAGGGTGATTTCCATACCTACGTATCTAATTTCTACTTAGCCAATTTCATCAAGTCAGTAATACCCCAGTGCTCGATTGGGAAGCGTCCGCTATAACTTTTCTCCCACTTTTATATTGAACCATAACTCAAATGTCACAAGATTTAGATTTTTAAAAATATTAAAATTATACAGAGTTGAATTGGCTACCTTCCAGTTACTAATGTAGGCAAATGATTCTCATGACACACCATTGTCAAGTTGGGTATGAAACTTAGTAAAATCAGCACATTTGATAAGTTTCAGTTGATGTACAATGAAGTGTTAATAAAACTGGACTTAGATACCTTTAGATTGACAGCCCTTAGATTTTGCAAAATTTTTAGGGCATATCTCTTCTCTGTGGGATGAGAAATTTGATAAAGTCTAATAGCTCGATGAAACTGTAAAATATAAATATTATGAAATAAGATGCTTAGGTAAGTAGGTATTATTATAATTAATAATTATCGAAGGACAAACAAGGATAAATGCTAAGGATAATGCTTACAGGATAAGTAATATTTATGGGATTTTCCTCATATCGTTCAGTAATATTTCAGAATAATTTATTGCTAACCTCCAAGGGAAACGTTAAAAATCTATCTAAAGATTTAAACTTGATAACCGAGAATTGTAAAGAAAAGTATAACATTATATGCTTGCTGATATCAAGCTAAAAATTAGATTTGGTAAATAAAGCTTATCAAAAAAAAATCTAAGTTAACATGTAAAAAAATGGTCACTGTATAACGCCAAAGCATGACAAAAGAGTATTTAGTCCAAATAATCAATTGATGCACCTGCTTTGACAATCTAGAGATAAGAGATATCAATGCCTCCAATTTCCTCCATTAACTTGCTTAATTACAGAAAAAGTACTTCAGAATATACTGCAACTTACAGCAAGTGTCTATAGAACGACGACTGCCACTCACCACCAAATGAACTATATGGACTTTACCTAGTTTTGACGTTACCAAAGCTCTACAGGTTTGAATGATCTAAATCTACATACCCTTTCTAAAAGACACCAGAGGTCTCTGTACTGATGTAAGAATACTATCGGTGTTAGAACAGTCGCGTAGAAGGCTGCTTCACGGTCCAAGATATCCTCACCCTCAGACATAGCGTACACCGTCCCACGGAGTTTGTGGAGAAAAGCTGTATTAGAGTGATCTTTGTCGAAGCTAGAGTGAACAAAGACAGCATGATAAATAATTCATATATGTATCTAATACGTACTATTAGGATATAAATACTAGCACCCCGCACGCTATGTCATAGTAAATAGAGCTGTTATTAACCCGCACCTAACCTAAACATGGAACAGAGACGCAGCCGCTTATAATATACCTCATAAGAAACCTAAAAGGAAATGGAGAGAGCTATGCTAGGAGTCTCTGCGTGATCGAATCAGAAATGATGAGATCGGCAAGAGAACTAGGGTCGCCAACGTAGCTCAAAGAATCGCGAGGTTTAAGGTGGCAATGTGTATTACCCCAAACCGAGAAAGGCAGCGTTGGTAGGCCTCCCACAAGATGGACTGACGATAGGTTAGGTTACGAGAAACTGCTGGATATGAGCAGGTTTGGAGATCCTTGGGCGATCGTGCAGCAGTGGGCATCTCTCGGTTGATATGGTGAAACCGGCACCTAATTTTAAATAATTCTAATAACTTCGCGAAGGCCTTTTTCGCGAAGGCGGCGATAGCGATTTACCATCTATTAAAACATAATTATCGTCACAACCTCTGCACTACTTGTGTAAGTTTCAATGGTATTGACCCGTCTCAATCGTGTTTGTCATTAGCTGTCAAAATTAACAATACAATACAATACAATATAGATATTGTATTCACGTTTCTGTAAGCTTTAAATTCTAAAGCAAATAATTTTACGAACCTCTCAAATATTTCAGTTTACTACCGACTACAAATAGCTCGGTGGTCGAATTAATATTTTGCTATTACCGCGCATACCGTTACAATGATAAAGCTCTTGAATAGCAAATATTTTGGTTAACAAGGAATGGAACTAATTCTCAGCCTAAACTTGTAAAATCTTGATCACATTTACTATTCAAATTTAAAGATCAAATAGCCTTTTAGTCAATTTATCTGGGAAGAACTTTATTTTAAGTTATACTAAACTAATGTTTAGTGCCATATATTCAAGAGTCAATATCTGGCTCAAAGAGAGATATTACGTTACGTACCTTGTAAAAACTTAGCACCAGGTGCCTACCCACCGTTGCCTATGCCTTCGATGCTTATATACCTTCGGACGCCGCGTTCATTTATATTCCATATAGACTTATATTTTTAAGGGCATCGATTCAAGTCACCGTATTTGAAAATGAGAAAATCGTTAAAAATTAACCCGACATATATTTACTTTCTAAAAAATGTCGAATACCCGTGCTATGATGAAATAAAAAAAATAGCTGGATTTCGATTTTTAACAGCTTTGATCAACTTGTGAACCATCAAAATTAGACACAAAACTGCTGGGTCTGATAAGATACGAAAGGTAAAATGGTCAATGGGTATACTTACTAAGGAAGAATAGCGTAGAACCTCTTAACGATATCCCTGGCAGTAGGCCGGATGGCAGCGCAAGCCGCTTCTTGCTCTTCCTGCTTCCTATGCCTGAACGTCCACCGGTCTTCGCTAGAAGTGAGCTCGGTGTCGAAATCCAATTCTGAATAAACTGATGGCTGGAGTAAAACGTGATCAGTTCATTTTGCATGTTTCTCGAAAAGTTTCAATTGGATCAAGCAAGCTATTGATTGGAGTTCCACGTTCCCTAAAACTTTGTAAAGAATTTCTATTTCCTCTTTGAGTGTATCATTGATCCCTATACTATGTTTACAGAGACAACCCCGCTATCCACTTGACTATATAACTTTGCATTGAACTCTCTTACTAGATCTAGAAAATCAGAATTATCAAGTACATCTCACAATTTATTTGATAATCCAGTGCTTATAAGGTTAACCTTAACGATGTATCATATGTTTGACGGACATGAAGGGCGTTTATAAGTCGTTGTAACTGATTATGGAAATCAGAGAAAATGCTTGGAAAAACTTACCACACACACTAAACAAATGTACACGAATACTTTTGAACCCATCTCGGATGTTTGGGCATAATCATCACATTTTGATTTCGACGAAATGAGAAATGATAAATCAAATTTCAATATTTATATATTTTACACACCGCTTCTTGCACTCAATATTTACATTTTGGACAAATAATTACTTTGAAGTACTGATGACACATTGACAAGAAGACAGCTATATAATAGAGGGGAGCGTTTAAATTATGGCTTTGATTTAACATTAAAAAAAGTTTAATTACATTTAAAATTACATTCAAAATAAACGCGATATCTAAAAACAAATCTCCCAACTTTATAATATTAATTTAGATACCACTAAAACTCATATAAGTATTGTATAAACTGGGGCTAAAAAATATAAAATAATAAAAATGTTATCGTTATTTTTTAGGGTTATAAACTAGAAAAAATTAAGATGTTTTTTTTATTTATCTATTGAAACACGTTCGTACATAAAAAAAATTGAAAAAGTACCACATTAGAGTAAAATTTTATTGTAAAAAGTTTAAAATAAAAATAAATAAAACATCACAAACATATAAATCATTGGAGGTGTTTGACATGAGAATTGTGTTATCAAACATTCTTGGATCCTCATCGAATGGTTCTTCAGTAGTGGTTATAGTATCTGGAATTAGCACTTCCTAGAAACAAAGAAGAGTCGAAGACTTAATTTCCAGATCGGCTTTACGAGACCTTTGTGCCAAACGTGCAAAGAAACATTTCTTAGAATTAGACATATAACGTTAATCATATATCAATCGACTTCTACATTATGTGAAATCTAAATTATAGTTCTAAATAATATTATCTTTAACCTCAACAAAAGGTGTGTGTAAAAATATTACTATTATTTGAAAAAAGTCAAATAATAAGTTTGGAATCAAATACTTATTTTTAATTATTTTTTATGTATGCATGTTTATATATGTATGTACAAATAATTGATATGTTTAATTATTTAGTTTAATTGATTCATTAAAATATATTACGAATTTTAAATTTAATTCATTATTTTAGTTATAAACGATTTTCCCACGCCAATTCCTACCTTTTCGTTATTTTTTCTCTATAGTAGGACTGCGGGTGAGAATCCCTTTATAAATAAGCATCACCTTTGTAAAATTTATCCTCATAAACCTGTTTCGTAGAATTTATTGTGTGTACATTAATTGTTAAATAAATAAATAAAATAAAAATATACTTTGTGCAAAAACACGCGAAAAGATCAAAGAAATTAACACTGAAATATATTAATAGGTTCCGGGTAACGCTCTAAGCTCTTATAGACCGTTACCCAGAATCAGAAGGAATTGGGTGTCAAAATTTACACGTCATGTGGGCGACAAAAACATGTGTAAAATGTTGTTTGTATTTTTGAACTAGCTTTATATCACATAAAAGAGAACATTCGGTTCATGAGGCGTTTTGATGTTTATATTAACATTATCTAAATGCGTTTACAAAAATGTTGGATTATTATTTGACTGCTAAATTATCGTGGCAACGAGTGTAAGTATATTTATATGATTCATTTGATCCCGTGTTGGGCACCAAATTAATTTTCTATACATTGTAATAAACAAGAAATAATAATCAAACAGTCTATCTGATATTAATCGAGTCTACAATAAACCAAATCAGCAAGTTATCAATACAGTTTACAAGTTCACTCACAGATGAATAGAACTTGATTGGTCGGTTAACAGTCTTGTCAACTCGGCGGGATGCCAACTTTGGCGCCTGGTGAGCAAACAAATATAATTAAATAACTAGTACTACCCACGGTATGTACTAAACAGATCTATAAAAGAACATCTGATAATTTTGAGGACGAAATTGAATCAGAAAATTGAGTACCTCTCAAAACATTCTATTCGCAAGATAAGACTAGCCATCTTATTTACGACTGATGGAAAACATTTGAAATAAACTTCACTTGTCACTATTAATTGCTACTGAGTCATATCGAAAGGTGATTACAAATATTTGTGAATTAAAATCCTTGATTTTACAGTTGTGAACAAAATGTTCGTCAGTTTTAAGACGTTAGCTTGCGCGATTATCTAAACTACAATACTATGGCAACAGTAGCTATATGAGTTCACTTATTATTTAGTTGTTTTAAACTGTTACTAGCTTTCTTCCCGCGACTCCGTTTTTGTATTGGTTAGTTTTCCAGTAATACCCGGTTAATAACCACTTTAAGGTATCACTATTTTATTTTTCTGATACATATTCCCTGTTATGAAGATCAAAAAGAACATAGTAAATAAGTCTACTTAAACAAAAAGAACTTAGTAAATGAGTCTATTTTCCACTGACAAAGTTTTAAGTAAAACTGACGTGAAACAGAAATAGATCATACAAACTTTGCAGCCCTTTTCACACACTTAGAGGTTGAACTTTCAGATATCCTCAAAAATGTCATTCTCAATTTCTAACCAAGTATCTACTTATGTATTTAAATCGAAATTCAAAACTGAAGGATTTCTATACAAAATTTCACCCCTCTATGGGCGGAATTTCTTAGTACACACACTCCACACTATAAAAGAAAGCATGGTGCACAATTTAATCTTAGTAGTTTTGGCTGTGCGTTCGTATGTCAGTCAGTAAATATTCCTTTTTATATATACAGATTATATTACAGGAGGGTAATACAATACGATCCGCATACATACTGTTTTAATAGTAAGCTTCATTCAATAACCTTAGTCTCTTTTGTTGGTTTCTTATGATAAATATTGAGTGGAGTTATGTTCTGTATAAACTCCTCCATAATGAAGCGCGCACGCGCAAGTATTGGTTCTAGGGCACGCATGTGTTTCGCTATCACCGGTGATTTGTTGACCGATAAGTATTTGTTTACCTATTGATGTTGAAAGGAAGATCATTATCATCACTACGGAACAAAGGCCTCCCCGTTGATTTCCTAACGGCTTAAAAAGACTGGATGGTCAAGCAAAAACGTACAAGAATCGCCCTTCTGGTTCATGAGCACTAGAAACTCTAATAGACAATGAGTTTGCTTAATAGAGATGCCTTTTGATTTAGAAATACCCCAGAATCTGATTGTTCTTAAGGTTCTATATACCCCAAAGCCCAAATAATAAGGTTTTTACCCACGGTTTATACCACGGGTCTTCTCTTTGTACCTACTTGCTCGTGTGACGATCAAGTGAAATACCGGGAATACTTGAAAATTATAGTAGACTTTACTGCATTGAACTAAGAGTTAATTTTTAAAGGAGGCTTAACATACTATCAACTAAGAAGAGTTCGTATTTAAACATTATTATACTGACCATTTTATTAATAATTTTAATAATAAAAGACAAGCATTGACAAATAATTAAAAATGTGTCGATGAGACAGATATTTGTTTTATTTGTATTTTAAAATTTTTTTTCGTTTACGAGCATGACCAACCAACCTTATTAATAGGACACCATCCAAACTTCTTTTTATTGCTTGGATCCGTGACTGTCATCCATACCATGGCCATTATCCTTGGGAATGTCACGTGGGGCTCACCCATCATCACCCCCGGTGTCCTAACCAGGGCATCTAGATCTGGTTCCGAGTCAAATATTGAAGTCTCCACAAGAATTTTGGATCGAATCAATACATTAATTAGATGTGGCACGAGTTTTGCATCATCACCTTCTAGATTTCTGAAAATATGACTTTGATTGATTATATTATATTTTATGAAGAAGTCCTTGAAACCTATGCTTCCATGCAGTAAGGTGAGTAATGTAATAAGAATAAAATTTTCTTCTCGCATTTTTCAATAGTGTGCTAATTCCGCCATCAGTATTTTCTCTCAATATATTGTTAATGTATTACATCAATCACATTATTTTCTTTAAAGCCTAACGCCTCCTAACATGCGACTACGCTGCCATCACATGAATTGGCCTATTATTTGCAAATTATTTCAAACATGAATCGTGGGCAACTTTCTCTATTGTTAATATTGGATAGGTAAATAAAAAAGAGTTTCTCTGTATTTTGGAAGACCAAGTTAATGGTCGCAATCGAAGGACCAACGGCTATCACCTAGAAACCCCATTGGGACATTACAATCCAAAGCTCTTTACGTAATTTCTCTATGTAGTAATTCTTGTACTCACCAATGGGAATTGTATGGAATACTAACTTCAATAACTCCAACATTAGCCTGGCTATCTTCCCGCTTGACGGCCTCGCGTAACTTATACAATCAGTTGTCAAAATCCTCGACGGGGGAGCTGCTTCGGTCTCGAAGGCAGCGGCTAATTCCCTCTGTCTGGAGTCTTCAGCGGCCAACCAATCAAGTGTAAGGGCTGATCTGTACGCAGCTATACCGGACAACGTGCTGCGTGTCACATTGTAAGGATTGTAATAGTAATCTTCTGCTACACACTGCGGAAGAACATGAGGTATTTTAATGAAACTTTATAGAATCTTGCGGGTTACGGGGAATCTTGCGGGTTTTTTCAAATTCGCGATACTTCCTTATTTACTAGTCACAGTTTTAATCTAACCTGATCTATCCAATTTTAACTAGAGACCTTTTATAATTTAAAAAATAACTTATTCCAATATGTTTAGGTGAGGTAGTACAACTCTGACCGCAAAAATGAAAAATTATATACCCTTCTGGCATTCGCTCCATATTTCAAGCTTTTCTATTCATTTTATTATAGGTAGAACTATTTAATTGTTTCCTATTACTTACTTAGTAAAAAGTACTATATCTACGTGTTCTAGAGTAACATAACTCAAGTCAATCTAATTTGTAGGTTTAATCCAAAGCAACGTAGTAATAAATTAAAATAATTTATTGGCACAAACCAATACATAAAGTTATGAAATTTTCAAAGAAAATATCGTAGTGGAAAACCTCTCTCTACTTTCGTTTGATTGCTAATAAAAAAGGTAAGACAGGTACGTAAGTATAAAATATAGATAGCATATAAAATGAAAAAATAAATTAACCTGATAACAAATATCACATACCAATATATTGAAATTTTAAAAAATAATAAAAACTTAATCGTTACGTACGTAATGTTTCATTATAAACATAAATTACTGGGGTCTGAATCAAAGGAAACGGGACAACTTAAAAGGGTCTGTCCCCCTTGCGAAATAATATCTAACTAATTAGCCAAGCAAGACGGAAGACCGAACAAAGTAAATAAACAAAAGTATAAATACATCAGAAGCCAAAACGCTCGCATTGTTTCAAACTCGAATTTAATTTCAGAACTTTTTCAATTCGCCTCGTCTTTGTGAAAGTAGAATGACTAGATAAATGAGTTTATAAAAATTCACTCTTATGAAGAAATGAAACATCTGAAGCTTGCAGGTGAGGAGTTTGAGTTTAAGAAGTTAGGAACAGTTGAAAAATGTAATATATTAAATTGGCTTTTTGATAAATACATAAAATTTTAATTAAAAAGATCTTATTTTCTTTGAAGTGCATATTATTTTAATTAGTGGAGTACACACAATGACGCCAGTGGACTGGTAAACGACCAAGGATTAATATTGCAACCGCACCGCAGTAACTTTTTTATAAGCACAAACCGCTTCACCAGTTCTCTGATAATGCGTACAGCCAAAGAGTGGAACTCGCTACCTCCCTATGTTTTAAGTTCTGTAAATGAAGCTAGAGTGAATACTGAATAATGAGATTTAAGTAAACACGTAACACCGTAGACCATATATAACATAACATACCCCTGATGTGAGTTCAAACATATCGAATAATGGCATAAAAAAAGTTTCCAATATTTCACAACAGAGGCGCTGCTGTCGCTTACATACAATTAGACAGTTGGTGAGAAACATGGTCGAGGCGGTTCAGTTCCATTGAAACTCTCTAGGGGTACAGGTGAGATTGTAGTGAAACGCTTACCTATAAAATCTGCAACGTTTTAACTTTGATAACTGTCTGTAACTTTGTCAAACGTTTCTCATAGCTTCCGTAATAAGCCCCTCGTACCAGTATCTCTCAATTTTATTATTTACGATTTCCTAGAACCATTTATGTACATAAAAAGGTCAATCTATAAATAACTTCAATACATGTTATTGTAGTAAGTACCAAAACACCCGTATTATTTTACCTTTGAGAAAGAAGCTAATGAAACCTAATAAGAAAGAAACTAATGTACCACAGAGTAATTTCCAGCAGTAAAAAATAAAGCTCACTTGTTACTACATTCACGATCGCTGTAAAGTAATTCAAAAGGTCGACGCTTCGATAGTTCTATCGCATTTGTAGTGTTCCCAAGAATATACGACATTAATGCGTGGGTATTAATCAGAGGCAGATAATTCTAAATTATTTGAGCGTCAAGAAAAGTTATTTCATTTGTTACAAAGCAATTAACTACAAATTTATTTAAGTACTAGTTGACCTGGTGAACTTCGATCGCCTTTTTTTAGTTAGTCGAGGGGTTTAGGTAAACTTTTTTTTTTCTCGGGGAGGAATAGGACGTCTACGGATCTACCCGCCACTGGCTATGTGACGGGCGTGTATGGGGTTCACCCAATGGCTCATGAGAGAGGAACTGGGAATACCCACTAAAACTCCCCGGTAAATCCATTGCCCTTTAATTATTGTCGAAGCATTTCACCTGGCCACCCCCAGAGACGATACGTGAACCTACACGATGTATATAGACACAAAATTTTTCAGCCACTACAACCGTCTATCAAAATTTAACAGAATATATAGAGATGGAATAAATGTGTCTTGAAAATAACGTCAGTTAGAAAATATTCCATACTAAATTACTAATTTTAAATTTTTATTCCGTAGCTTTTTATGGACTTTCCACTTTTTCGTATATTTAAATCATCCCTAAATTTAAGCAAACAAAACACGAGAAAAATTATTCAAATGGGTCAAGCCGATTTTGAGTTTTAACGAGACTAATGAACAGTTACATTTTTATATATAAGAAAAATAACATTCGAATTTGCCTTCGAATTTTCGTTTTCTTTCATTTCTCTAACAAAGTGCCCTTCAACTGAAGTAAACGAGAAAAATATAGTGGCCGCAGATAAAGGGTTGTACTCTAAACAAATTTACATCGTAAAAATGCCTAATAGCCTATCAGACCAAATAGGGTGTTAGAGGCCAGCGACTTTATTACATGTATAAATTCTCCCCTTCACATTTTTTTACTACGCCTCAGACACAATTTCCCTTAAAATTTAATTAAGCTACCCAAATTACGACGAGTATTTACGCTCTGTTCAGACATTTTACACTAGATCCGTTATAAAATTTGGGGTTAGGGATTGGACGAAATTGCCTAAAAAATTAAACTTAAAAATGTAAACTGATTATTTAATATTTAATTTTTAAATTGAACTTTTTTTTAATTTTAGTAGGAGACACGTTTAAACGTGCGTGTCTATACACATATAATGGTAAGCTTTAGTGATTTTCGATGCTTTTTAATGGCCTAGGATTACAATAATACTAATATTTCTTACACTCTCGTCTATTATCAGTTTATCAAAAAGTAAGCATCAACAGGAACGAATATAATGGATACTAGATAACAGAAAACATACGTAATATCATAAATACATAAATTAAATATGTAACCATAACTTTGGCTAGGTTCCGCACCTGTGACCTCTGGCAGAGTTACCTGTAGATAGGGGGAATGATCACACGGCCAGCTGGTCGCCAATAATTAGCTACGAGTTTGTGACAGATAATAGATTTTTAATTAAGCTGAGATTTACTCCCGGGAACCTTGAAATAATCATAATATAAATGTGTTTGAATTGTAGGGTTTAAAAAAATTCACATTGAAGAGAAATTATACTTGTAAGACCGTTTTACACTTTTTAACTTGAAACTTGACCTGAAAATAAGCAAAAACATACCTATCATATCATACCAAGGAAATTATAAAATATAGCTTTGTACGGAGTTCAATATGTTTAGAATTTATATCATCATTAGAGAAATTCTATATAATCCTTTTAACTATACCTCCAAACCTAATCTGCGCCCAATCTAAGAATAATTTCCGAAAAACGTACCACCAACCAAACAAACAGTAAGTTGATTTTATTACCATAACAATGCCCTAAGCCGACATAAAGTTAATGGAAATATAGTAATATATAAATTATAATAAGTACTATTGACAACACAGCAACCATAACCATTGTTCTTCGAAAATAGCACTATCCGCCACTAGATAAGGCCGTTCGACAGTTAAAAGTGCTTTTCTGGTGCAATGCCATCAGTACATTGGTAAACACATTTTTATTCAACACAATGTATCTCGCGCTATATTAGAGGGTTTTATAGCTCCGCCCAATGGCCTTATACGAATTTTTATTAGTATAAAAAAACAGGAATCCATAAATAATAAAAACCGGGAAGTTGCGAGTCGTGCTCAGAAAATATAATCATTCTGGTCCCGTATCAAGAAAAACTGCAGTCTTCTCTGTGGCTGCAACTGACTGCAGTTGGTTCTACTCGATGACTGCACATTGACATTATATAGACTAGTGTCGATACATTTTTTGCTTTCATAACCGGATGGTAAGAGGCAAGACTTTAAACCATTAAGCTTTGTCCTTTACCAGCCCGCATGCTTTCTCTCACAAACAATAAAAATATATTGTATATTGTCATAATAAAATAAATTATTGATTATCATATTGAAGATCACAAAGTGTTTTTGTTACTTACGATTTAATAGTGCCAGAGAAAAGATAATATCTTTGTGTACTGTCATTTTTGTTAGAAGAGTGAGAGAAAAGATTGAAATTGGTTTTTACGAAAGAACATACACCTTATATAACTTACCCAATATTAATACACAAGTATACAATTAAATATAGAAGATACATGATATGTTAAAAAAAATCTATGCCTTTAACAAGTTGACAGAATAAATACAACTCTCAACTAACCATTTTTTAGTATCATTACTTAGTCCATAGTATTTTTTTATTGCTATTGCATTACCATTTTTATTCAATTAAGTGGAAGTTATAGTCGGAAACATTAATCTATTTAGGTTAAGATTAGTTTTCACTATAGGTAGACTCTTTAGCGAAATGGCAAGAAAGTCCGTTCAAAAGTGCGGTAAATCATTGGATATAGAAAATTAATTATATATAAGATAAGTATTTAGTAAGCAAATGTCAACTCCTGTACATTTTTCATTAACCTAATTCTGTTTAAATTAATTTGATATTAACAATTAGTATATTCTGTGCGGAATCCTAACCCGGTCCTATTATCATGGCCGCAGGTGCACATAAATGAGTTATGAGTAGTTACTTCACGCAGAATGATTTTAATGATCAATATCGGAGATGCATTTATGGGCGTATTGGGGCATTTAGTAGATTCTAACGTAATTTTATAAGTTCACTGCCTCTTTTATTCCTATTTAACAAGAAAGAGATGGCGGCGTCCGATTGTTTTTCTAGAATAGTGATAGTCTTTGCTAATTTAGTATGCATCATTTTTGGTATTTCTTTTCTGAAGATATTTTTATAAGTCCACCCTTTTTGCATTGCCTAAGTAATTGTCATAATGTATTGTTAAAAGTGAATTAAAAACTAAACTGTAACAAAGAGAATAATTCCGTACGAACATAAAATTTTACCACCAAAATACGGTATTTCTTTGGCCATTTAATGTGAACACATTATAATAAACCACAAAGAATCCAACTACTACTGGGGCGGAATGGGGTAGTTTAATTTTTCGCATCATAAAATTGGTCCGTGACCAGATTGCGGAAGGTAGATTATGATACTATATCATTTATGACGGAAATTTAATAAAGTTTAAAACAAGCATAATAATGATAGTTTTATTTGTGTCTAATATAATACAACTCTAATTAATTATGATTACTTAATTTTAATTCGTCGAATATTTATTTGAGACATTCGGTGTATTTTTGGGTCGTTATGTGAATTTTATAGTGAAACAATTATTATCATTGGCTAACGTTAAATATTTGGCGGGCAGCCTGGTAGTAAATGGGCCACCTGACGGTAAACGGTTACCGTGGCATAAACGCTTGTTATTACAAATGAATACCATTTGTAATAAGGACAAAATAAGAATAGGATTCAGTTGTCTATGAAACTAATTTCGCTTGAGTGACTTTTGCTGCGTTTTAATAAGCTACCAACAGATTTGCAACGGTTTTGCATAATGGTAAATAATACTGGCATAGATAGTGGCAGATATTCAGGCACACTTACGCGTTTGAACGCAGGTTGGTATGATAACGTCCGGAATATAGCGTAGCCAACTTTGGCGTGAGCACAGTGGGGGCAATGCGCTAGTGCGCTCGCACTACAAGACGGCTACTCCCATTCATTTTATATTAACCTGAGAAGAGGCATGGCCTCCGCCGCGACTTTTGTTCTACGGCATGGTATAACGCCAAATCCGAATCTTAATTATTAAATAGTTTTATGCAGAAAAAAAATTGTAAGAAATGAGTTTGTTTATTCATTTTACTTGATGTTATTCGCCTGACGGTAATCACCTTTTAAAATGTGCTATGTGGTTTAAATGAGCACATCATCACTCAAAGAGTTACTGTGTATTGGTAGTGCGTCATTCTGGAGGCAGGAGACGTTTATGTGGACTGGAGCATATCCTGAAATTACATTGACTCACCAAATTCACACCAAAACCTCGTGAGCTGCTTCACTACCAAAATAAGAATAACCTGCAAGCGAATCTACCATCCATGCATAATACGTAGGTATATCCTTGTAAATATTTCAAATAAGTGCATTGGTTCCGGAGCTTCCTCCTTATATGTCATGCATACTATTTACTTAAACAATAATGTTATCGTGTAGCTTGGGAAGATAGCTGAATGCGTCACTCCCTTGCTAGTGAAACTCATCTAGCTCTGTTTCGTCTTTGGTACGACGCAACGGTCACCAAGCGATCTCTTGACAATATTTAAGCTCTTTACATGACATTTAAAACTTTATTGATCATTCGAAACTAATATTAACTAGTATTAGTCATAAATCGTTGAGAAGATTCTATTTGGTTGAATAATTGAATATATAATTGCAGTATTAAAGAATAATAAATATAATAACTAATAATACATTATAATATAAATAAATATATAATATTCGACGATGACCTGTGTCTATTATATATTTTATTATTGTTGTACTCGCCCTTATTTAGAGTAAGCCCCTCGGTAGGGATATATATGAGCTGTTCATGGTGATGCTGAAATATAACTATGGACTGTTACGAAAACTGGTGACCATTATTTCGTTATCTATTAATACATACAAATGGTTCCACATTTATAAAATCAATAGCTAGGACAAGACAATAAAATTGATATACAGCTCACCGTTATCCATAAAAAGGTAAAAGTTCCTGTAATGCTCTTCATTTCTACATAAATTTCTCGTAAATTACTAAGAACACACAAAGTTTTTGAGCTATTGTCCGTTTGTCAAGTTCTGGCAAGTTTTTTTTATTCGTCTTTTTTTCACAGCTTCGCATTTCTAGGTATTCGGCTAGGAATAATACGCTAAGCTATATAACAATTTTCTTTAGTGATAATATCCATTAGGATAATATAAGAAATAAATTAAATATTTAGATTAAAATAATTCATGTTACTTTCGCGATATTAGTGCACTGAAATTATGTCATAAGTTGGGGACAAAAACAAAGGTTCAGTATGTTGATAAAATAGATTTTCTATTGTGATTGACCTGGGGATTGCTGGACATATGGCTAAAATAGTATAATTATATAATATAATAATCTAACACATGGAATAATTATTCTTTCTTTTTAGAACGATATTATATCTATTATAATATGTATTTCTGAATCGACACAACTGAACATTTTGATAAGTCCATGCATTTGTCCAATTAGTAACGATTCTTCAAAAGTAAGCCGATACAAGAGAGAAACGTATGTGTTCTACATAATTACTTACCTTACATCAAAACACATATACAACATTTTGGGTACCTTCCTCCATATTAATAAGAGTAATTTTCCCTCTGACGAGTTATACTACGTAACTGTACTAGATTGTAGGTGTACAAGCCCACAAAAAAGTCCAAGATAGCATGTATCTAATTAGAAGAGATAGTCAAGAAAATAGAGACGCAGTATTTTTATCTGTTACATAACTGTTACAGTGCTTACTGGTGACCAAATTTTCCGAAGTTATGCCATGACCGATATTTCGAAGTACTCACTGTAAACCTAAATTTAAGTTGAAATTCATCTCGCTGTTTCAATATTACTGCAAAAAGGACAGCTGTCATATCACGTTACTAATCGCTGTCTGTCTGTTATTTGACAGTTCTACATTTTTGCTATCTATTTCATAATAAGAAAAATGAATTAAAAATTTTAATTAGGATGTAAATTGAATCTAGACAGTTAAAATTTCTAGTAAGTTTTGAAAAGAAAATAATTTATCGATAGGAAAATACATTTTATTGATGTAAACTTTTGTATAAAATTAACACTTACTCGCTAGTATGAACTTAACGTCAACACACAAACATGTTAAAAATTCTATAAATAACCACCATTTGCAGAACACATCGTATTAATTTCTCGGCACACACAATAATAACGTACAGCTTTGAAAATATTTTAATTGCTGACTTACATTAATATTCAGATTTTTCTAAATATGAAACACTTATTTATATAATGCAATAAAATAAGATATAAAACCATTTTGATTTACTTTTAAATAAAAACTACTAAAAATATTTATTTTCTTGTCATACAGATTATTAAGAGTCATAATCGTAATTATATAACAAAATGATTGTGTTCAAAATTAATTTTATTGAACTATAGACAGTTTTTTACAATAATTACTGCAATTTGTACATATCAAATGGCGGCCCTGATGGGTATAATAGGCCTATTAAAAATGATTTCCAAATTTAGGTATTTAAATTTATAAAACTTCATATACTTAGTTACTTTTCTGCGATTAAATTTTATTCTTCACAAATCTTTTAAATAATTTAATGCAATCTCAGAACATAACATAAGTTCATTAAAACTTGGAAAGATGTTAAGAAACAGACTGACCTAGAGTGGGATCCAAACCCACGAACTTTCTCAATTATGGTAACTACTCTTACAACTAACCTATCGAGTACTTTAGAAAACTAGAAATGAATGTCTTCCTTGTATTCATTTAAGTTTTATGATATTATCGAAAGTTTATTCTCCCACAATGTCAAAATAACATTTCACATCCAAAAGTATATTTTGGTAAATAGATACTATGTATCAAAATAACAATAGGACGCGTTGACTATCTTCACTCCGAAAGGAAGGTTAACAAAAAAGTCTTGGGCTATATTACACAATAAAATTAGGAACAATTTTTTGTGTATGTATTTGAATGTTATATTAACATAACACGACGCAATTTAAATAGTATAAACTCGTATTCAACGTTAAAAATTCTTCACGTAATTTTGTAACATATATTTTATGAACCATAAGTAAGTTTTCAATTAAAAATAACTATTTTTGTTTTTGTATTGTTTTGCATACCATACCCAAAACCCTACAGTGAAATAGTTTTGACGTCTATGACATTGCAAGATTGCGACATGCCGCGACCTCGATCTAGTTTTTATTTTAATACAATATTAAACTAATTGCTTTTAATTTAACATATAGCAGCACATAATAATTATTTGGTCTTCATGTATATTTTCTTCTATTAATGAAACATACAATAAATACAATCGCGATTTTCGACCATATCTCATAGATAATAAGACAATATCATTCTATCATTTTTCATATATTTACATTCCGTTGTACGCAGGGCCGCCGCCACCTTCAGGTACAACCCAATTGATATTCTGTGATGGATCTTTGATATCGCATGTTTTACCTGAAAAAAATTAAGAAATACACTTTAACTTCATCGAAAAGTCACTTTTCTTAGGTCATTGTATGGGAATTGAAGCCTTAACCCGAGAAAAATAAAATCACGGTGTGGAAAAAACGCTTCTCGAATTCCTTGTGCTAGGTGTCATAGTTTTGGGTAAGACACAACTTGAAAAAGAATTTGTAAGAGTAGCCTCTTTTGTGAGCAAATCAATATAGAAATAATTATATTGGTTAAATAATTTACCTTGCCCATAGTTTTAAAATATGCATACTAAGGTAATCCGTTATTTTAAATATCAAGACCTATCTACCAATCAATTATAATGAACATAATACTCACAATGAATACAATTTTGTGCATTGATCTGTAATCTCTGTCCGTCGCCAGTCTCCATTGGCACATATTCATATACACCTAAAAAATTAAACATTATTAATTACTCGTATCTCAAATCATCATCGATCAATCATTTATTTCTGTTGATATTTAATAAGTAAGAAAATAATTCAAAAATGTGTGATTCAAATTTAATGAATTATTCAAAATTTAACTGTTACATGCTTTTGTAATAGAACACAAATATTCAAGGCGTTTGAAAATAAAATAAATCAACTGGATAGGATTTATGTAACAGATATTTCCTTTATTTCAGGATGTTACCGACATCTACCGTTTTATAAGAACTCTATTATTATGCCAATCTTTTAGTTCTCATTCACCACATATGGTGCCACCAAATGATAAGTGCTAAATTTTGATCTATAGCTTATGCTTTTAAAAGATTATAATTTCATCTTCACATAAATACAAGCGAGAACAAAGGTGTAGTAAAAATCTCATCCATATTTATTCCTTTAAGAAAATTGTTCAAAGTGAAGGTGATACGTACGTCTAAAAATTGTTATTCCTTCTCGCAAAAGCATCCAATGTATTTAAATTTGAAAATCTAGCAAATATTTCTTTTCTTACCTGCAGGACAAAACCTAGCTTCTGGTCCATCGTAAATACCCAAATTATTCTTCACTGGAACAGAGTCATCTTTCAAAGTCAAATGAGGCGGTTGATCTGCTTCATGGTTTGTGCCTGGAATATAAGGTTTATTATAGAATAGAAATGGATAAGCAGAATATGATGAAAGTGAGTGTACAAATAACTAGAATCGAAGGGAATTTATTTTTTTGTGAAATGAGTATTTTCATATGGCAAAATGCGTGCCTTTTCAAACATGTCATCTCAAACTTGTTCATAAAATTTATAAGAAAAAGCAATATTAGTTTGAGTTTTTTTTTAACTATCAATCTTGATCTACTCGAATTTCGAAAGAGTTCTTCTTATAATAGTATCTGGTATGTACAAGAACTCCTGTACAATAGAAATATGGTCACAACATATACAACACGATCAATAAAAATTGGATTATTTGGAGTTAGATTCACTTTTAAATGGAATTTAAGTATGATAAGCCAAAAGCTCCACAACAAATTATACAACTTACATGTTGAAATGTAAAAACCATACCTGTTAATGCAACAGACGATAGTAAATCAAAAGTGATGACACCATCAGGCTTGGGGTACTCGATCGGATTACATTCTTTGGCAGGCTTTAACTTTGCATGGTCAGCGCCTGATCACAATAGATTACATTAATATTTTGAACAGTTTTGACTTCCGGTTTCACTAGTACAGAACAAGTCCACACTATTAAGTATTACACAAATATATTTGATACCATTGCGTATTTGGTACAGTCCAAGTTGAATCATGAGCCACCTGAAGATATGACATACAGTCATTCCAATACAAGTAGGTTGAGATTAGCTTTTTTATTCAAGTAGGTTTATATTAAATGGATATCTGGCCCTATCAAGGTTTTTTAAAGTAATATCAGTCTAAATATATCAATGGGCAAAACTACTTTAATAAAAAAATCTCAATAGGGGATAATACAAAATGTGTCTTACCTCCATGACTTAAGGTCCAAGGTTCCTTGCCCCGTACAAGTGTAGAGAAAGCGGAGTAAGCCACGCCACCATACAGCCCCATAGAAGTATGGAATGATGGACGGCAGTTGCGGACTTGCTATACAATTTTTAACAAATAAAGCATAAAGTCACGGCACCAATACAATACTTATTAAAAAAAAAGACAACTTACAACAATAAGATACCACAACGCTGGTCTTCTGTTCTTACAGATTTTAACAGTTTGATTGTGAAATTGTCAAAGTTATTCAAAATGTCTTCATAAAAGTTATATAACATTGATAAATCGACCATTTAGCTCCACAGTGAGTAATTTTCAAAATTAGGTTAAGTTAAAACTCGACTTTATTCTAAATCTAAATTACATTGTCACTCTAAGCCATCTACTAGGTTTTAAGCAATATATACCAATCTGGTATAAAATACTTTAATTTAGTTTTTACGTGACAAGCACAATTAAAAGTAACGAAAAAACTAACAATACCTTCAGATCCTTATAAATGTATGAGTTTTTAAGTTTATCTTCGTATGCTGTGGGTGAGACGCCGTTCTCGTGCGTCGCTTCTCCAGATATTATGAGATCCATCGCTGTTTCAGCTGCCAACATACCTAGAACAAATAATAATTGTATTCATTCGTTATTTAATTGTTATTTCAAGGTCAAAAGGACTATAGAAATGTCGAAAAAAACTGGCGAAACCTCTATATGCCATTCCAGTACGATATTATGATATTCGGTAATTGCTATAAGTTTTCATATTAGCGCATTTTTATTAACCGTATAGCGTTTTAAAAGCATGAAAGAAAAAAATAAAAACAGTATTTCATTTTATTTAATACTTTTTTCTACAATTAAAACTGAGGAATAAATTGAAAATCATTTAGATTTCTTTGATCTTCCAAGAAACGAACTCATAAATGTTTTCGTTTCTCTCGTATGTAATATGTTTATACTGGCCTGTTTTCTATATTAGTATTTTTCGAATATTTTAGTGATGTTGCTTTTCCGGGCAGAGTTGAATAAAACAAAGAGATAGCAAACATGTGTAAATCAAAATGATTTAGACATCTTTGCTATATTATTATAAGACTTATGTTAGCAATTAGAAATTATAAGTAAGATACGAACCACTCTTCATGGCGTTATGTGTACCCTTTATCTTGGGTACGTTGAGGAAGCCAGCAGTATCTCCTACCAGTAATCCACCCGGGAATGCAGTCTTCGGTAGACATTGCCAGCCACCTTCCACCAGAGCTCGGGCTCCATAGGCTACGCGTGTACCGCCTAGAAAAATATATCAACTTAATAATATAGAATATTACTATCAGAAATATGCTTAATAAATATACTAAAATCCATTATTATTAAACAAATTTCGAACAAATCCATCAACAAAAATTCAAATTCTTACAGTAACACCTATATCTAGCCTCAATTATGCATCATTAAAAGTTATGTTATGTATGAATACTGGAAAACAGCAAAATCAAAACATTTATTGTTAAGTAGCAGCCAACATACAATATGGCTATCCATCACGGCTTGCTCCTTAAAAAACTTTTGTTTTTTACATCATCGCATCGCAGTAGAACATAAAAGTAAATGAGTAACATTAAAGTATCATATATAATCAAATAAATTATATCTTCAAATTTAAGTCAAATATACAAACAATCGTGTTAAGTGCACGATTATTAGACTTATAAAGACTGTGTGCGCGGGCCTGATTTTTCTCTCTGTCTAGCATGCAATTTTATGTGGTTGTATGTTCTTTCAATTTTATAATATGCATTGAATTCCACAGTAAAGTTAATCTCCATTTACCTTCAAATAGCGGCTTGATATATGGATGCAACTTAAACCTCTGGAACTCTTTGAACGGGCTGATGTATGGGTTCGAATAGTCTAATCCTATAACAAAGCCTGCAGCGACTAGTGGTGGCTCTCCTTCTGGGACATTGAGGTGATAAATGAATGATCCTCCATATGTAGTCTTCTCTAGTGGCCAGCCTATTGTGTGCTCGACTAAGCCTGGTTTGTGGTTCTGCATGATAAAAAGGGAAAATTATGATCCTATGTCTAAATATAATAAATAATGATAATAAATAATGATAATAATAATGATGATGATAATTTTCTATATCTAAATATAGAAAACTAAATATATACAGAAATATAAAAAAGCTGATACAAAAATTTAAAATATCCCAACTTTTTAAGTATAATTTTAGAATATTTCTCCAATAATTTCAAAATATAATAAAATAGATAAATATAGCAAAGTTTAGTAAATATAGAATTTGTAAGACACATAGTTTACGATTTTTAGAAGGTATTATTAATTGCATAAAAAATTCTTAGTTGTAGATAACAAAATGTGCAAATATTTTAATTAAATTTTTTAAATTATTTTTCGTACAAAATAATATTAAATGTATATAGTTGTAGCTCATTCTCTGCGGAAACGTATTTATTAATATTTCTGTTTATTTGTTGTACCATTGGAGAGATTAAATATATAATTAAATATTAAATACCTCAGGTTTAACTTCCCAAAGCTCCTTCAGGCCAATACCATAGGATTGTGGTTCACTATTTTCTCTAAGATTATATTTACTAGAAACCATCTTCGTTAAATGACCGTGGCAACCTTGAAATGAAAAGATTGGTAAATACTCATTTTACTTAAGTATTAAGTTTTATTTGTAAAATTATCAATAATTACATGAAGTTACTAAAACGAAATCTATGGTATTCCATAACACACAACTACTATCTACAATTAGTAAAGAAACCTTTGTCTGATATATCCAATAAATCCGAAGAACCATGATTCTCTGAAACTTCTCATAATTTAAGAAAAATACCTAGACCTCCGGTCTTCCCCGATTGTTTTCCCCGATCAGAGAATGATATGACTCTTCCTACAAGGAGATGCTTTAAATCCTGGTAGATCATGGTCATCACAATTACAATAATTATACCTCATTTCATTAATAAAATATTACTATTGATTTTATACTTATTTCCACAATATAATCAGAACAAAAGAGAAATAAGAGTAATATAGTTTTTAGATTTTGAATAGTGGGTTTTAGGGTAGGACAAGGGTTTCTTTAAACCAGCTTATTCTTTAATTTTTTAATAGAAATTAGGACCAACACACAACTGACTAACCTTCAGCAAATATGGTTATTTTAGAATGGAATTCCATGCCACGTTCAAACATATCCTTAGGACTGCCATCCTTTGCAATACCTACGTCACCAGTAGCTACACCTTTGAGGGATCCATCCGAACGGTATATGAGGTCGGCGCCTGCACAACCTGGCCATATCTAAAGACAATAATAGACATAGTTTGAAATTGCATTAATAGCATATAAATACTTTTATAGCATTAAAAATTATATTCTAAGAATGACATCAACAAGATGGTTTAAAGTAAAACTTTAAAACTGGTTTTTAGAATATTTATCATTTCTGTTTTCTCAAAATCTTATTGATCACTTCATCTTTCAGTTACTTATTTATTGTAATTTTATATAATAATGGTTATAATAACTTGACAGATTGGACATAAGGATTAAACAGAAATAGAGATAATATTATCAGATTATAATAAAATACAAAATTAAACTATTAAGTTTACCTCAGCCCCTGCTGCCTCCGCTTGCTCTCCCATCCATCTTACCAAATGTCCCAACCGAACCACATAATTCCCGTGATTATACATGGGAAGTCCTGTAAAAAATATATTGAAATTATAGTAAAGTTTACTGATATGGTATTCAACACACTAGAAGTCTTACTAATAACAATTGTATACACATTATATTTTAGTCACACTTTTGCTTGCCATCAAAGTCTTAAATTATAATTTAAAACTTTGATTTCTATTTTTTGTAAGAATGTGACAAAATGCAGAAACCAAAAGCCTTATACAATTATTATTTATAAGGCCATATATTTACAACAGCCGTCTGATCGTGTGGTCAGTTTCCTTGTCTATTTAAACCGAGGTCCCGGGTTCAAATCTCGGTAGGAGATGATATTTATATTATGAGTACAAATATTTGTTGGATGTTTATATAGTATATTTCTGATATTTAAATACATATTACTATCTTATTTCTCTGTTATCTTATATCCATAATACAAGCTCTGAATGATGCTTACTTTGGGCTAGATAATAGTTGGTTCACAGTTTTCAATATGAATTATAAAAAATACAAAGCTTATAACGATACTTATGTTTCTGTTAAACAAATAATAGTATGAAAACTTAAAATTGTGTTTTTGATGATTATGAATGATATAGTTACTGTAATATCCAGGAGAGTTTCCATTCTATGAAAATAACACCAATGTTTCTATAATCATGCTGTCTTTCAATAACACACCAAACAAAAAATTGTCAACATGCCTATTTAAGAGTGTATAATTTTTTGTTGTACATTATTATACATTTTCTATGGTTATAAAGAACTGGTATTGAAGCATTGATTAATTTATACTACATTTATTGACATATTGGTTTCGTTTATTTATCTGTATGGTTAATCACAACCATAACTAAGGTTGAATGACGTAAAATGAAATAATAATAATATATTTGTAATTTATGTGGCATTTAATTTCTAATTGTTTCTTTATCATAATTTCACAATATACAAGGAGGAAACACTTATCTTTGTGGCTGGACATTCCAGCAAGAATATTAGGTTACACTATCACACATAAAAACATCACACAAAGTGGGAAGCTATAGATTTCTGCTTCAAAAATATATTTTTAAAAGTTTCTGATGTGGCATACCATAAAGTCGAAAGCAATTAAATATTTACACTGTAGCCTGTTTCTTATGGTAAAAATAGATATCCCATTAATAAAGTGTAAAGTATTATTTTTCTGCATATATTCTATAAAATATTATATATTATTGTTAAAATTATAATAAAATAATTACCAGGGAAGACTGGTATAGGTATCCTTCCAGTCTTTGTAAGTAAGCCAAACTTATCAGATTTAACTGGTGTGTTCATTGGAGCACCCTTTTCTTTCCAGTCAGGAATGAGCTCATTAAGAGCAACAGGATCAACGCAAGCTCCAGACAAAATATGTCCTCCAATTTCTGCCGCCTTCTCTAGGAGGGTAACTCGGACTTCCTGCAAAAATCCAAATGATTCATTTGAAAAAAGTCACATGATGCCTTGTAAAATTATTTAGTAAATGCATGTGATAAATGACATATTGTTTTCAATTAACCCAACTAAATAGTACTGTAAAATATATCTGTCAAAAACATGCAACTTTCTCTGCTTTCATTTTTAAAACACTGACTGATACTGATATTTGACAAAATTAATTATTAACTGACATCATCTAAAGTTATGGATCCTACAGTCTCCTTAGAGACAATTAATGTTTCATATCAAATTGTGTAAATAATTAAATGATATGTAATTTATTTCTAAATAATTTATCAGTAGCTTTATGATGAATTATAAATACATACAGCTCCTTTTTCTTCTGCAATTTGTCGTGCTCTGATTGCAGCTGCCATGCCAGCAGGGCCTCCCCCTATAATGAGGATGTCTGTCTCCTCTGCTATACGCTCCATATTTACTTCTGCAATTTATATATTTAATAATATCCATTCTCACAATGTATGCTATTAATCTACATAAATAAGAGACAACAGTTTTTAGTTACAAATTTTAATATAATTAATAGTTACTATTATTGTCACAATACATATGCATTATACTGACCATAAAATGTTTTTGAATTATAGTTTATACTCATTTATATGAAATAATTAATTGTAAATAGTTTGTAAAGCCATTATTGTTATTTAAAAATTCAAATTACCACTAAACATCACATTATCTCAAGGTTAGATAATACTGATCGTTACTAGGCACCATATCTCGTGTAAAGAATTTAGTTTAAATAACTATAAAAATTTGATAATGATACGAGATGTTTTCGCAGCTGAAGGTTATCAAGCTTACCTTTCCATCTTGGGTCTTTATCTCGAGGATGTATTGTATAGTGAGTAGTTATTTTAGGGTAAACATCAGAATACAACCTCCTCGAAGCGTTTGTTAGCCTCCCCACTGAAAAAAGTTTCAAAAAGACGTAGTTAACAACACTTAAACAATATCAAAACAAATGAAGACACTTGATGTGAACTTTGTACTTTAGCACTTGTAAGTTTATTGCATAATCTTATATTTTTCAAAATCGGTTAAATATATTTGCCACTTCAATTTCATTTACTAAGCAGTTAAAACACAGCAATCACTTAAAAATAAAAACAATTTACAGGTTAAAATCGCAAACAGCTGATACGCAACGTCATATAAAGTGTGTTTTAACGTAATTCTCGGTGGCGTTAATATTATCACACGTTTGGTTTTGGTATTTTTGGATAATTATCATCAAATTTTTAATTTTTTCTGTTATCACGATAAAAATTAATATTTATTTACCCTGACGAGCCGAACTAACAAGCGCCACCGCCATTTTTCAACTATAAACTGACGTTCCGATTTACAAAACGTACTTTTTACACGTTACATACAAATATAAATTATTAATTTGAACAATTTTCCAAATATGTATTTAGCAATAAATTTTTAAGTTTCCTGATACCTTATGGTTTCAAATAAATATAAAATTAGTTAGTTATATTATGCTTTGGTTAAAATAAATATAATAAAGGGATGAGGTCTGCAAGTGTAGAGTAAAGAATACAGTATTTACTTTCTGATATTAAGAGATTTAGAATTTTTAGTCATGAAATTATTTATTTTGTTTTAAAGATTTTATTTAAAATTATTTGTAGTATTAACGCTTACTCATATTAAACTCGACAATTCTTAAAGTGTATTAAATTATGTTAATTACTGTGTTAATTTTATTTATTTGGTTAATGTTAAGTTCATTTATTTATTTAATAATTAATGTATTCACAATAAAATTTAAGGATAACAGGCGTTTGAGGATAAATTGTACACAGGTACTGCTTATTTCTAAATGAAATCTCATTATCACTTTTAATAAATTATTTATTTTTTATATTGGATTAGCAACATAAATTACGTTTTACACCAAATTTAAATAAACAGCATTGTTAAATCTTGCTTACAGTTTATTATATTAATAGGTAACCACAGCATTCACACAGATATTTGTTACATTTCAATATACATATACAGTTTGATATAAATATTGCATATAACTAAATTACTAACTTTTCATTTCTTCAGTGCAGGGTGGTGTCTGCTACTCATACAGGTGTTGAGTATCTGTGTGTGGTCTGTAGGGTGATGGCTGAAATTATATTCTACGTCTACGTTTGAAAATCAGTGTTTAGTGGTGCTTGCATAATCACGCTGAGCCTAGGCCCTTATTTGATATAGGACACATTCAATTCATTTTATCTTTTATGATTTTTTCAATTTAATTTAAGTTAATATTTAAAAAAATAAAGGGGTAAAATTTATATTATGCCATCTATGCATGTAAAGGCATAAACTACAAAATAAAATAATATTATGTAATTAATTTGGTGCATGCACTCAGACATTGTGGTCACCGTTGCGAAATGATGACGTCACTATCTGTTTCATTTTATATGAAGTTTCGACCACTTCAAATCTCCTCAAACATATCGGTATATATAACTCTCTTGGTATAATATTGACCATATATTGTGAGTGCTTAGGTTTATTGGTTTAGATTTTTTGTACTTACTCTTTTCGTTATAATGTGGTATAGTGATAAATAAATAAATTTATTGTTATTTCTATTATATAATATGTTGGTATGAAAATATGTAAGTATGTAGGAAACGTCGCGTAAACTGTTAATTCTCCAATATTTCTCTTCTACGAACAGGGTATTCGAATACTATATAGAAAAATTAAGTTTTCTATTATTGTTTACAGAGAAATTTAGATAAAAACCTAGATGACATGGTGGTTGTACTTCAGTATATTCAAATTAAGTTTGCAGTTCATGCGAGAATTAAACATAGTATATAGGTCCTTAAAAATACAATCATAACACATATATTTAATATTTATTAGAAAATCTTACGCAGTAAGTTACAGTCAAGTATAATACAATAAATCTTAAATACGTTTTACTTCACAGGCTTCATCTGCCAGAGACCATCGTTCAGATAATGACAATTTTCTATGCCGATTCCTTTGTTGACCTTTGCACTGAAATTAAAAAAAAGTTTTGCCGTGTAATAATAGTGAATAATTATTGTGACAAAATACAATTCATTTTGACTTTAGGAGCTAAAAAAACTATAAGTATTTGTTGTAACAAGGAATTCAAAATGCAATATAATTTATTTCCTACTCTTACCAATATAGACACAATCAAAAACAGTATCCCAGGAGAATACAAGATTATCGATTTGAATAAAATAGGATTGTGTTATTATCAAACATATCGACGAGACGTCGTCGAAGATTGTTAAACTAAATATTTAAATAAAATAAGATAAATAGGGCAAAGTTCTTTTTAAATTTATTACGTTACTAAATAACATTTTTAATATTAGATTTAATCTGTGAGGAGAGTATCTAAAAGTCTGTCGGGTATGACGCTTAGTGCCATAAGCATCCAGAATATAGCCATCCTGCATATAGTCGGCCTAAGCTTACCGTCGGCATTTAATAGTATGGTTGCTACTATTAATGTATACTTAATTTTTGGTGTGACATGGTATGCCAGTGTAAATAATCTGAGTCCTACTCTAGTCCCACACACTCTATTATTCTATCACCGAAAAGAAAGGCCAATACGATATGAATTTCCCCTGCCTAAAAATGTAGGTACTGAAACAAAACAGTGAATGAAAAGGCGCATGGACTTACATGTCATCGGTGGACAAAGCCGTGAGTCCCACAGCCAAAGCATGCTCCTTCCCTTCCGCCATCACGGCGACCACCTGTCCCTTGTCCACGGTGGTCATTCTAGCACCCGGTGACGTCAGACCGGGACACATAATGTTGGCGCCACTGAGTACGAACCGAATCGCGCCCTTATCTACCTGCTGCATCGGCAGGAAGAAAGGATCTGAAAACAATAAATAGATAGATAGAAATTCTTTATTTTATACACAAACATAATCAATGCACTGATAAAGCTAACACAATAAGTAAAAATGCGGTCTTAACGCTAGGAATGATCTCTACCAGACAACCGTAAGGAAGGGAGTAGAATATAATAAATAATAGTGATAGGTGCGAGAAAATACTCACACACATTCACAATTGAAGTATTTAATGTTTAATTTTATTGAATTTAATTTTATATACTACAGTTTGTATATTATACTGCGATACCCTTACAGGTTTCATCTTCACTATACGGTACTATATATGACAATTGTCTTGAATTTACCTCCTCATGAATTCAAAATGATTTATGTAAGAATTTATAAAATAAGACCGAATATTGGAATTTGAGAAGGTGTAGATGTAAATTGAGCACGTTTAATGAAAAGAGGGAGACTCTACCAAAGCCATCAGTGCGTAAAGTAGAGGACTCTATAAATTTGAAAGGAAAAGATACAATGGCTTCATTCCATTGAGCATAAACTAAATTAAATTTAAGTTGGTCGCATCCCTTTCATCCCAATTCATTAAGAAGAGATAGAATTACTTTTAGGAACGTCAATTTAGTTACTTAGATGATCCATACACTTAAGCCGTGCCCACTAAACGCGCTCTCATTGATTGCGACTCAAATGACAGTAAAATAATTTGGTTGAGTGCGGTTATGCTTCTTTTATTATTATAAAAATATGGATGAACAATGAACGATGTCAGAAATTTTGTTTTAGTTTTAAGTTTTCATGTAAGTGACACTAAAATGTCTTAATGGAAATAAAATCGATGTTTTATGATTCGCATTAAAATAAAGCAATAATGTTAAAGAGTCGCCATTTTAGAAACTTCAAATGACGTCACCGGTCATCTATCTTTTTTTGGTTGTATTGCATTGTAAGAGTAGTAATCAGGGCCATTATGTCCAAACATCATATCTCTATGTTGTGCATTTTTAGGTAGATTTAGCTGTGATACAATTCGTTGTTTTTTGTAACTGTGAAATAAAAGGTCGCCAAAGTAATTACCGGGTTTTCAGCCTACCTACTTGCAATCAGCTACAAAGAAGATATCTTTTATTCTAAGGTTTTTGTGACAATTCCCCTCCACCTAACACAGCCTTGAACTTAAACTTACATTTGTGCAGCAATCTCAGCGTCGGCATCCAAGACCCCTCACGATGGCGGAAGAATAGAAGTTCACCAGCACTGTTCACCATAATCTCGATGTGATCGTGACTGGAAATATCAATGTCACAATTTCAACAAAATTTATTAAAAAATCAAAGAATTGACAAATTAAGAAAGAAAATTTAAAGGCGTGACCATTAATAATAGATATCTAAATTAAGGTAGAGAAACCTAATTCCCATTTTCACCAATCATTAAGTGTGACTTCATGTATATCTGTCAAACGATTGTCACATATATGGGCATGATTAAAGAATATTATCAAAGGGCTTTATTCTTCAATGTAGGAAAGTCTGGAGTGTCCACACTATAATAGTGTATACAAACGTGTAACAAGTTTTGATATTTTATGATGATAATAGAATCGAATCTTCGAACTGTGATATGTGTAGCGTAATAGAAGATATCCAACACCTACATAAGGTCTCAATAGTACAGAACTGTTAAAAATTAAATTATATACAAGAATTGTAAAGTCATAAATAGCGTAAATATAAGATGTAGCGTATGTCAGTCAACACTATACTATACACACTGACTATCTAAATCAAAAATCAATATAGATTATCTCTTCTCTCCTATAAATATATTTCAGCTATCATTCGAAAGATAAACGAGCTTTTCACTAATCTTGACAGAGCGTTCATGATTGAGACTGCTCGAGGCACTTCTGGAGCACTAATGTAGTGCGTCTCCTACCATTAGTATCTTTATATAGTTTGTGTCTCCCACGCATAGGTGATCTGCAACAATGGTACTATAACTACGTTCGTGCGAAATATAATACTCGCTACGAAGCGTCCTTGTACCTATGTTCAAGTCTTCTACCCTTCCCTAAACCACTGTGTTCAATGAAGCTAAAATTTCGTCTGATACGTGGCGGGAGCACAGGTTATGCGGTTAAATATTTCTGAAGGTCTTATAGGCTTTTGCTGTTTCTGGTTGCGATTTAAGGTATCTAATATAATGATTATTAGTATCAAACTATCAATTGATAATAGTTTATCTAACACTGACACAAATTATTGAACTCATTATGGGCGTGTATTGGATACGTGTAATCTATAATGAACAAAATTAAATCAATAGGTATTCTCTACCTACTGCGTTAATTTAAACCCGTTTTCGCTGGATTTTTGATATTGCAGTCCCACTCCACAATTCATTCGTCAATTTAATAAAAATATACCGTACCATTTCACAATTCTAAATGTATCCTTCTTCGGCAGGACCTGATCGATGTAGTTCTCCAGGTGAGGATACAGCTCCAAGAGACGAGCTCGTATGCCTTTTTGCACGGATGACTTGAGCTGTTGCACACCGGATATGCTCTCTTTCTCATCAAACCTGGAAATAAGCAAACCAGACATAAGTTTCAATAACTCGGTGCCATCCGGCCCAGCAATCTGTTGTGAGGGGTCACAACAGATTGCAATGCCCCCCATTTCCCGACCTAATTTATCTAACTTTTTTTACTGATTAAATAATACGTTGCATGATATTAATTAAAAATTATGTTAGTAATTATAACTTTACACCATTTAATAAATTTACTATTTACTGGACCCCATGCATTATCAAAATATATATAATGTGGGACTGGGTAAATTCTACCTTTTGATAAAAAGAAAACAAAACCATTGTTTTTATTGGCTGGCTTTATTTGTGCTCTCAGTTATTATTCTTTGCTCTTTTTAAAGGAGCCCAACGAAATTTTGATATATTTGTTCAATTTATGTTGACAAGTCGCCGGCTCGGTATTCAGGTAAGTTCACTGTTATTGATGTAATACAACTATGACTTGTTACATTGATCGCATTTAAAATAAGCGGAACTGTGACGAGAGTATATCTAAAGATTAAAATCTTTTATTTTATAATTTA
Organism: Acentria ephemerella; assembly: GCA_943193645.1. Taxonomy (NCBI): domain Eukaryota; kingdom Metazoa; phylum Arthropoda; class Insecta; order Lepidoptera; family Crambidae; genus Acentria; species Acentria ephemerella. The sequence goes on from OW971894.1 coordinate 2,874,343, forward strand.
ATGATTTTATTATCTAAGATAATATAAGACTGAATGAAATCAAACAAACCTTGTCTGGAAGCTGACACTCGTTCTGTAATGGTTTACCAAAATAGTGGCACAGACAGATGTATTCAATTAGATACTGTTACAAATTTATACTCAAACATTATTTCTTTGATTTTAATTTAAATTATAAGATAATCAAATAAATAATTTATGAGTAAATTTGCATTGTTCACTTCATGATAAACAAATAGGAACTAAAACAATGACATATTCTAAAAACATCACAATAAGATATTCAAACAATATACATATTTTTTCTTTTAAATAAGATTCAACCAGCAACAGGTACCTACGGCATTAGCGTAGGCTAGCTAGAATACTGTATGAAGACAAGAAAGCAGGATTAACCGTATTCAATAGGACATTGTACATTGATAAAGATGAACCTAATGAAATTTAAACAAAAGTAAAACTTTTCAATGACAAAACAAATTTTACTTTATAACTACAAATCAAACGCGGCGTAGGCAACCCTAAACAGCTAATGTGTTCGAAAGAATTCTTTTATAAATAATAATATAATGCCGATAATACATGTATCTACAAGTACTTAGTTTTTTTTATCATTTACAATATCTAAAATACAGAAATCAACTAATTTTCGCCATCAAGGCTGTATATTTTGATTTATTGATAAGTAGTGCTGAAATCAATTATGTTTTTAATATGTTTTATTGATATTTAATGCTATCAGTCTCCAAGCTAGCTATTTATTATAATATGAGATAACATGTAAAGAAAGAATGTGAACCAGACTGACGTATCGTGTAAAAATATAAACTTTATTATTAAAAGAAAATATTTTCTCAAAACCGTTAAAAAAAAAAGTTATCATAGGTATTATGCTTATTAAGCGTTATAACCCAACAAAAGCCTTGTTATTGTACATTTATTAAACAATATTATTATTTTCTCCAAGGAAAACTAAATACCTATAATCCAGCTATTGAAAGCGGACGTGAAACAATAGTCCATTATTATTATAATACACATACGGCAGTCACATATCATTCTTATATATCTATAGAACAATAGTGTTTTCTAGGTTTTCTATAGCGTCAGTAAGGAAAGTGTCTCTAAGGAACTGTAAGAAAGGTCGCCTATTCATCATTTTTATTTTGCCCCCAATTCACAGCGCGATGCGTGGGAGAGTAATAACAAGGTTAACGACATTGTTCGACTAAAATTGGGGACTGTATCACATTTTTTTGACGCCGCCTGGTCTTGTAGTCTACCTACTAAACCCTGTCTACTAAAACAGTGGTGATAGGTTCGATTAACCGGAGTTAAAATGAATCTAGTATATTTAGACGTTTATTTTATTTAGTATATATAAACTACTACAATTATCTATTTTTCCATTTTGTACTTGATATGTAGTATCCATCAAAATGAGCATGTCAGAATTAATGATGTACCTATAGGTACTATAAAATTACAAATGGAAAACTCAATAGCATCACGATTTAAACATTATTAAACGAAACTTGTTTACAAGAGCAACATAACTTGATACTAAAATTATAAGATATCATTGTTGAGACGCAGGGGGTCAGTCAGTAGTGAAACACTTTAAATTTATTATTAATAAGAGCCATTTTTAAACCGACTTGTAACACTCTTGCCATACAGCCCTCTGTACGTAATAATAAATATATAAACCAGATCTAGGCCATGGAATCACTATGGGTCAACAAAACAATGCAAGTGCTCAGTTTTCATGCTCGAGAATTTATAATATGTTTCCGTTCATGAGAAGTATATACGTAATAGTATTTAGCTTTAACTACCAAACTAGCAGAAAGTTGAGTCCAGGAAGATGAAATGGATTTTTAATACAACTTATTTGAGGCAAGTACTAGCTTAAATAAAATTGTATAAATAGTAAAAATAAGAAATACATTAAAAATGTGAATATTTTAAAAATGTAACAATAAGAGTGATGGAATGAAGGTGGACAAAGGAATTCCAAAAAAAGACTGAGGACTGACTGTTTTTAAGCCAGTTTTCCTAACAGTGTTTTTGATTAAGTTATAGTAAATTATCTTTTAGAAATTACTACAGATATTATCTTTGGTGTTTTGGTTGGTTTGGTGGTTCATTTGGGAATTTCGTATGAGTGGAATTGCCCCTGCCCCAGTAACATTAGCCTTTTGCAGTATTTCCCAATTGAATTAGAATGTACATTAAATTCAAGTCTCGTCGCGCAGTCAGGTGCGCTCCTAACCAGTGGTGGTTGAGTTAGTAGGTCAGTGCACCACGCTACTCGGACAAATGCACCGCACTAACTGTGCACTTAGGTTGCCTTGGGAGGTCTACACGATACGATGTTATCCAATCAGTTTTCATAATATAATTTTATAAATAGAAAACCAATCGTCATTTCTCTAAATAACAGAAAATTCAGAGATAAGATGTATGTAATGAGAATTCCCGTTTAGCCGATTTTCCATTTCGCCGAATACTCAAATAGCCGGTAAAAATTACCGCTACATTTCGTATAAAGAATCACATTCATATGCACGTGTATAGTATCGTTTGAAAATGTTTGTTTTTAAAGTGAATTTTTATTTAAGTGGAAACAAAGACGTTTACCACAATAGTAAGTGGAATTTTTTTTAAATGAAAAGGATAATAACTATTTAAGGTTAGATTAGGTTAGACTTTGTTTTATTTAATGAAATATGATTTTTCAGTAAATTGGGAATTCGGCGAAACGGCATGTAATCGTATGTAATATACAAAATAATTTGTTGTCCACGGTATTCGTACTTTTAAATTTAATATTAAATTCATTGCATCTCGTTATTTTTACGTGATTAGAATATAGTGTCTCAGCTTTTGATTATTAATATAATTAGCAAAACCTACCAATTACTTGTGCTCCTCTAAACTAAAATAATACCCATTTAGGAGCTCTATTTAAACGTTCAATTCTTTAAAAAATACAATACTATATGAAATTCGATATCAAACAGCGCTACACCAATTTACTTTAAATCATTTAACATTATCGAGCACTGTAGTATTGTATTTTAATACCTACTCAGTCTATCAAATGTATTATAATAATAACTGCATCGTATTTTATAATTATATATTTTAGAACAGCACGGCCTCTCTTCAATTTCGGGCTGTTTCGGATATAGTTTTCAACAAACCAAACATTCCACATTAGTAGATATCTTCTCCAACCATTATTATAGAGAAACAAGAAGAACACTTATTACTTCTTACCTTCTTACTTTACATTCAAGGCTGAGCAATTGAAATTTGATTATTTGTAATGCATCACCTTTATTTGATATTATAATCAGAACTAATGATTATAACTAATATTAACTCCCCAGTGTCAAAAATGCAAAGCTAGAAACAAAACAAAAAATATTTAAACTTGTCAATTGACTAGAATTATATCAAAAGACTAATAGACGTCGCAAACACCCATGCATAGTGTATTCATTAATTTAATGACGTACAATGCACTTTGAACTAATTTAGTGTTGACTAGATAAGAAAATATCAACTTACAACTTCCTCATACTGGAATGAAAATTAATTATACTTATTAACTGAGTATCCTGGTGCAGCCATTAAATCTATGACAGTCAAAGAGGTTGGCTGTTTGTCATAATTATTATCAATTACGTTTCGAATTTGATCTGAAAAATTCAATGGAATAAATTCGAAAAACCCTTCTAAAATTGTTAATAGAAATAGACAAATCATTTGTTAGGGTATTTATTTCTTAATCATGTTCTGAGCATGGTTAAAGATTCAAATACATAGAATATGTGTGTGTGTGTGTATATATTTAGATATGAAGCTTCATTAGCATTATCTAACAAGCGTTATCAGACGAATGATGTTTCAATTAGTAAAGTACAGTGATCTCTATAGGTACTTAATATTTTTTTTGATAACATAATGACAGTTTTCAAATTTTATGATCATCGATGTATAATAAGACAAGGCCTACTTTCTTTCGTACAACATAATTATTTCGCACCAGAAAGAAAAACCTGCTTCACAGTGCGTCAACTAAAGCCGTTAACTGCTCATAATAGCTATCGTTTCATAATGATGCGATCAATTGTGAACCTTTTCCTCGTGGTTATAAGAACGTTAATAGCTATTGCTATCTACAGACAAAGCCAGTGTTTTGCTAAATTTAAATATAAAATACTTAAGAAAGTTAGGGTTGTCTCAAAATGTAGACGAAAAATAGTTCTTATTTAGTGTATCTATATAAGACACAACATACTGTAGAACCGATCGACCGAAGTCTGAAACAATCATATTACATAATACATAACTTACTACAATACTATAATATTAAAATGTAATGGTATTTTAGTGTTTATTAGTTACTTTAAAATTTTAAGCTTTTGTATTTTTTTGTAATTAAAATTTTGAATATCATACATAAATAGAAATGAAAGGAACATTTAGCATATTTCATCATTCTGGCAAAAAAAAATATAATAATATTTTTTTTAAATGCTCTAATAGAAAACACGTTACGATATGAAAATTTCGACGTATGATAGAAGAAAAGACACGAAGGGGATGACCGAATAAAGATTTTTAGACCAAGTGAAGAAAAAGTTGGAGCTGTGTCGCATCAAGAAGTCGAAACCTGGACAAAAGATGAATTAGCGACAACAGCTTTAGTTATTAATTAGAAGAAGATAAGATACATATGTAACGCTAAAAATATTGCCAACTTATTCAAATATAACAAACACATGAAAGAGACAATCCCGATGGAATGACAAACGTACCTAGACTCAATGTCACTAGTAAACACGTGCAGTGAGTGAGTGGTCACGTGTATTCTTGTGTAAATATAGTATTTATATGAAGACAGATAACCGAGTTGACGACTTGCAGTGACGTACAATGACTACTAGCCAGATAATCTTAATATAAAACACGATGTATATCGCTCGATGAAATAGTAACATCACGATTGATGTTAATGTCCTAATAATGGTAAATCCAATTGGGCACATTGCGTGCCAAATATTGTATACAGACTGAATAAAAAGAAACTTATAAAAGTATACAGCATTTTTATAATATATCTACACTATAGTTGAGTACGGTGATCATTATTTATTGTCTATGCAATAAATGTTTATCTTATATGGATAATGTTATTTAAACAATAATTATTATAGGTGAGTTACATGACATTATGATGGCTGATGTAAAAACAGTGAAATTGTGTAGATACAATTGTAGAAAATATGCACAATACTTATATGCCGTATGTATGTATGCATGGAGTCAACACAGATATGCCATATAATATAAAAAATTATGTACACATTTATTTATTCCAATGAAATATATCATAGAATTTTTTAAGTACTTAAAATCTTAACGAGTGACGTAAACGGAACGGTAACAGCAAAAAGCTTTCTTTTTTGTTGCAAAGCAACTGCTATTGCAAATATAAAGATACTCGTTTTGATGACGAAACTTAATTTAAGGCGCAACGATAAACACATTCTTAACATTGCGATGCGAAATAGGTATTGCGAATTCGTAGCGATAAATGTAGTGACGCGTAGCATGAGAATTACATAACTAAAGATGCGTTAGGAAAGTTCAGTAATAAAACCTTATTAGTACAACACGAAACAAATTAGAGGCAAACAATAAATTCTCTGTGGATAACGGAACGTTTGCATATTCCACAGAAAACGACATGAAATGAACATTTTGTAACTTTTTTTTTAATTTTTCATTAGATTATTACCTATACTACTTTTATGACGAACTCTTACAGGGATTGTATCAAATACTGCGGGACGTCATAAGAATAAACGTAGTTATTATACTTAAAGCTAAATATTATTCGATTCGTGATATTGTGTTTAATATAGAATTCGATACCTTTTAAGATGCCCAAACCCCGTGTATCTAGCTCTAGTTTTTATGTCCGCGTGAAATAAGGTAATCCGTATTATGTTTATGACAAATTATAAAAAAAATATTAAATAAGCAGTACCTTTGTTCAATTCTCTAATATTTTGTTGTGTCCTTTTAACTGTCTTTGTGTGTACATAAATTGTTAAATAAATAAATTATAATTTCACGATGTTTTTAAACTTTTATACACACCCCTGTTTCATGCTCTTAAATCGATCTAACAACATAGCATTGCAGCAACTTTAAAAATCTTTAAAAATGGCGGTTAATTTTCAAATATTAAATTTTATTGACAAACTAATTATATATAAAGGAGCGATAAATCGTTATTATAAATATCATTCCCTATTACAACTTAAAATTAAACGGATTGTTATAGAAGTTAGCAAGGTAAGTACTTAAGTGAATAATATACTAACACAACGAATTAATGAATTGGTAACGAATTACATGATTGCCTAAAACAGCAGAACATCATAGCATAATTTACTAAGATAAGATAAGATAAGATAAAATAAGAAATTGATCTTAGTAAGTCGTAAGATCGGTAATATGCAATCCTATCACATTAAATTAACACATCCGTCATTTTACCTAAACACGACCTATACAATAGAAGTAATTTAATGTGAGTCACTAAACGGTTTCATGGCAACAACAAATTATTCCTTCACAAAGCCAATAACAAACGATGCTTATCTCATAGGAATATTTCCTTATGTAAAAACAACTCCGATCGATATACATTATGAGTTGCATTTATTTACATATTTATTCGCTCATCGTAATCTTATCCGTAATATGAATAAAATTGTTACAGTATCGTGTAGTTTATTATACTAAAATAAAACTTATAAAGTTTAACATTTCCCGTTATCATTTCCCATTAATTTCACATCAAGCCGTACTATTCAGACACATTTGGTTTGTATAGTAACTCTAGCTATTGGTTATCAGAACAGCTGCTAAATCTCTAAAGGAATAACTATAAAACATTCTAGCAAATTAAACAGACTTATTAAAACATGGACATGAGGACAGTAGCATGAAACCCTATATGACTGTGGATTTATTCAAAAATGAACCTACCCTTCATCTAGCTAGGGAGATCGACCCTAATGAAAACAAAATCCTTGACATTGAGAAGATCCTAAAAATTAGGGAAAATGCCCAAATCAAAATGTGGCAAGTTACAAAGTATCTTGCAAGTAGCATCAATGACAAAAAAGTCTTAAAAACTGGTTAGCCCAAAATTACAAACAATAATAATAAAACATTTTTTTATTATTGTATTTTTATAAAAAAAATGTGTTAAATACATTTATACAGCATACTAGTTTACCCCCATGCAACAAAACAAATATTTTATAAAACTAACTATGCTTATACGTGTAAATTAAAAAGATATCATTAATTTTGTGCGTGACGACATTTTGGTAACCGTTTGTGCATGACGGCATTTTTAGCATTTTCTATGGAGCATTTATGGGCTACTTGTAACAGCCCCTCAAAAATAGCGATTTATCTTAGATACTATTGATTACAAATATATGGTTGCTTCCACAATGTTTCGTTATTATTTGTATACTACTTAGTGTAAATTTCGAATAAACACCGCTATTCAAGTACCTGAATCATAGCAAAAACCATGAACAACATATTATAAGCGATATAATTTTATACAATTTCATTTTATTAGTAACTATTCATTCAAACTTAACATTTAACATTTAACAAACAACAGGACAATACGGACTTGAAGTCAGTAAGACGAAGAATAAACGATAGATACGACAGGAATAAAATTTAGGGCAGGAAAATAATATTTCTTTGTGTCTTCGTTTAGCTAGGCCATACTCAAAGAGAGAGCTATTCGGATACTTAGCTTTGTTAAGTGATTAGGTCACCTCAACGTCGCATAAGTAGTAATGACAACATAGACTTTGACCCTGACCTTAGTTAATCGATCCATTTCCTAGCCATACCTACCGCCTTACCTAATAATAATATTCATATCAATAATTCAGTCACAAAAATAGTTAACTTTAACTATGCTAGCCTGAGTAAGTTTGGTAAGACAACACCTACTTACTAATTTATTATCCTATAAGCGTGGATTCGGTACATTGATTTCAAAATATATTTGTAGAGACCTTGACTATGTCTTCAGTTCTTTTAGCAATTTTAAGGAGTTGGTGGTGGAAGATTTCTTCACACTTGCTTACTACTGCTGCACTACAAAGCAAAGGACAAGACAATATAGAAGAAGGTTTGACAAATAAAAAGAAGCCTTAATTAATAGCAGTCAATTACAGGCCGCTTTATTATTCTTATAAAGTTTCTTATTATTATATAATTATAACAGAATTGCTTACATAGCTATACTATATGACAGTTAAGATATATATAATAATGATAATAATATTATAGAAAGCTAAAGTTAGGGTGGCCAGAATTTTCGTATTTTTCAGTAAGTCCCTTTTTTAAAATTAGTTTTAGTTGTACAAATGTATGACTATATCGTTTGAAGAGTAAAGCTATAATAAAATTAGAAAAAAAGGATCATTATAAGATGCATATATGGGATTGGTTAAACAATTTCCACGATATCATAGGATTTAATTAGTTTTTATGTACTTTAATTCTTCAATCTTGACATTCATTATTGTATATAACGTACCTTTACTAAATAGATTAATATTGACTGTAGACTGTAACGTGATTGGTGTTGGTGAGGTTTTATTTATTTAAAAAGAACATTTCTTTAATTGACTTTAGTTATAAAATGGGTTTCACCCAAATTCATTCTTAATCAGATATTTTATACATAGTTACATATCAAAAGAGAAGAATTCGCGGTTCAAACGTTACAAAGAATTTAATAATGATATTTGAATAAAATTTGTGTTTGTTGATGAATGTTGCATTTATATTATTTTCGGTTAAATTATAGTTTCCTTGAAATACTGGACCAGATGAGACTTATGCTTGCTTGACATGACGACATAGAATAGGGTTATAGGTAAGTAAAAATATTGCCTTATTGATTGTTTTATATTTATAAATTGTAAACGCTAAGAAAACCATATTGCTGCACTTATATCAAGTCTGTCTAGTCTATACAGCGTGTCAGCAAATGACATTGACCTATTTTAGTTCATGTGACTAGAATAATGCTAACCACAGATGAGTAGAAGTAACACACATCTGGCCGGAATTTACTACGGTAAAGCTCAAACTGTATCCTGTGTACACAAATAGAAACACATAGTCAAAGAGCACACTAAAGACCTTGTTTCACATACACACACAAAGAAAGCGGCTTCAGTTTCCATTTCGCACTGTAGCTATGCTCCATACATATAGTTCAATCGGAAGGCGCTTCACTGGTTCATCAAAGGGATCTAGCAGGATTTAGGATCTTTTTAACATCTGATCTGTACCAAAGCTTTTTTCAAACGCAGAGTTACACACGTTTTCAGGTAAATTTAAAAATGAGTGGAGCTCAAGCAATTAAGGGCTTGTTAGTTTCGCGTATCGATTATATTCACTGAGAAATATACTTTTTTGAGTGACTGAAAGTATTAACTCGTATACGTTAAATCAGAAAACACGTTTAGCAATGGAACTCTACTGCTATCAAAGTTCACGAATAGGCCTTGAAAAATGGCAAGTACAAAATTATGGGTTAAAGGTTGCATTAATTACGGATCAGGTAATACGGGTACAAGTCATTCACATTATTTCAAAGGAGTTTATGCATTTTAAAACACCCTCTGATGAAGCCATAGTAAAGAAATACGACGTGACCTGCTATCTACGGTAGGGATTTTCAGATAGATTAACTTAAACTATCTTCTTTAATTTTATAGGTATACCAAAGTTATGTCAATGACCTATTTGTATACCTTCATATTTACTAGATAGAAAGCAATCAGATCAGCTATAAAAATATTGCTTTATAAAACGCCAACGCTATAAAAGATAACCTAATTTCTTCATCCATTAGGCATACCTATAACCTATATATATGAATGAATCAATTGATTTTGTTCCATGTTTTGTGTGGTGAAAAATATTTTAAGCAAACATGCATATGACTCGCTCGAAATACGATACAGTAAAAATACTTAAATTATTAATTATTAATTTCAGTATTTATACTTGAGCGCACTTTAATATTAATTATGAAAACTATGTTGGACTTAAAATGAATCAATCTTCTCATATAGGATGCATTAATAATCCGATAAATTAGTGCCGAGACTGGAATTCTGAATTCTTTGACAGCTAATTTGGCTGTAAAATATCCAATATCATACAATACTATGTAAAATATCATAATATATGAATTTAAATGTAATATATATGATATATGATAACCGTTTAAAATGTTTTCCACAGCTACTCTTTAAATATTGTCCTGGGACATCGAAATAGACTACAATATCTGGCAACTATCATAAATGTGATGTCAGCGACGTATAATGGGGGCTTTAATATGAAATTGCCATTTTATCGTACGAACCACAAAATTAAACCAGCATGGTGTGATATTCCAAAATAATACTTATTTCATACGGTAAAGACAACATTCTACATTTAAAAAATAACGCAATCGATTGTTTGACTTTAAATTATTTTTACATTCCACTTTACTTTGGATACATCGAAAACTATAGCAATTTTTGAATGAAACAGAAACAGCTCGCAATATCAAAGCTGTGTTCGGAGAGGTTACGGCTAATGCGTGCATTTTTGGTTTAACTCCTTCTGTACTTGAAACTTCGTCATGAAGAATAAACGAGGAAGACCTTTAGGTAAATAACGACGAATTGAAAGCAATAATGGAAGCCGATCTGTGTCCAACTGCCAAGGAATTTGCAGCACGCGACGATAGCTTATCCACAATATTTACCCAATTGCACCAAATCGGGAAAATAAAGTTGACAGCACATAATTTGATTGAAGCGAAAGTGCCAAGAATTTCGAATTTCGCTTTATCTTCCGGTTCAGAAAAAAAAAGGATTTTGGACTGGATTTTGACGTAACATTGACGAATCTACGCAATGGCTAAATTTAAGCCAAATACCGAAACAATGCCTTAAAGCAAATTACACCAATAAAAAAGTGATGCGTGTGGAAGTGATGATGAACAGCTGATATCTACAGTGCAGAACTTCGAACCATGCGAAACAAGCCCGTCTTATCAGTCGTTCTTCGTTATTATTGCTCCTGAACCCAAGACCTCACACTGCTGCAATAATAATAGACAAAAGAACTATCTAGCGTCTTAAGATAAATTAACATCATGACTCGTTGAAGAATTTTTGCTTCGTTGTTTGCATGTATATTCTTCATACTCTATTTACTTTGTTAACATGCTTGTAAAGTGAAATATTATAATTAGTATCACTGCAGATAATTCTGTTTTTAATTAATACAGCTGTTTAGCTGTTTTAAATTCGAGAAATTCTAGTCATAGTAAAAAATACACGTTTCGATTTAATTACATCATATTTAGCTATCATGTCGTAGATAAATATGAAGTAATTAAATCGATACGAGTTGGAATTGGTCTGCTTCGGTCGAACCCAGGTCACCCCCGCAAGGGCAGTACTACTACCACTACCACTTACTATCAATCAGATGCACCATCTTTTTATTTGACAATATAAATAATTAATATGCTACATATGACAAACTTTGGTTGGTTGCATTAAAATTTCTATTATTGGTCGGTCAGCAATTTCATCAATTTGGTGAGTCAGATCAATAATGCTTATACGAAGCGTTCTTTAGACCATTCTTTAGTCAAAAGTATGCAATTGCATGAAGAAGACAGGCAGTGAGTTCTACAGAGCTCCGTGACTGTCTAGCACTGCTTTAGATGACGAGTGGCAGCAGGTCCCATATTGCCAGTTGTCTGTTCACTATCGCAGAATAGAATATTCAACGCAACGAAAAGTTATTTACAGTTCAGTGGTAGAGTTCAAAAGAGATACACCTAAGTCTGTTTTTACACGGTCTTTTTGTACACGGTTTTGATATAACACGGTTTGAAAATTGAATATTATATAATTTCAAATCGTGCTAAATGGAATAAAATCGTGTAAAAAAATTAAAAATATTCAATTTTCAAACCGTGTTATATCAAAACCGTGTACAAAAAGACCGTGTAAAAACAGACTTAGGTGTAATATATTCAGAATCTTTATGATAGCATTGTGTTTTGTATATCATTATTGCTCTTGTCTCTGAATCTCTAATCTGTTAATTATTATGGTATAGTCATTATTAAAATTTTAGATGTGATAAGAATACGATTTGGCAACTATAAAACAAAATTATAGAATTAAATATAACAAAAATAATTAACAAAAAAGGTTATTTTTAAATTATGTAACATAATATCACATGTACATCAATTAGGTTTACTGACACAGTGATAATAGTGTCCATACTCCGTCGTACTTAATCGCAATTAGTAATGCCCCACTTAAAGTTGGTGGATAAGGTTTCATACTGATTATTAGTCAGCGGTCTCGCAAACGATGGTCTTTCCACAAATTTTCGACCGATTCCACGCACATCTTAACTTTGTAGTTAATAGGGTAAGAAACAGCAAATACCTGATAGACAAAATAATTATACTTCTATTATCATTTATTGTGGATATTAATTGGCAGTATACATTTTATTATTTGATACGTAGAAGATTATATTTTATTAATAATTGTGATTTTTTTACTAGCAACTCTTTGTGTCTGCATATTAAATTAATTGCTGTCACTTGCAATAAAGTATCATTCTATGTATTTTGTTTGGAAAAAATATTAAAATTATTTAGTTCTTATAAAAGATATAATAATAATATTATATGACTAGAATTAGTCTTCAATGATATTTAGTGTCTAGTCATCTGTTAACTGACTCAAAATATAAAAAACTTTTATTATACTTCTTTAAACGATCATAGTAATAAAAATTATTTTGTACTATCTTAAATCATTATTATAATTCTAATAAAACATCTATTTAAATCTGAGAGTATCAGATACATCAAAAGGCTTTTTATTGAAATGGACTCAAATTACAAGTTAAATCGTAATAATTTTACCCTACTTTAAGCTTTTAAATGTATTAAAAACGTATTAATACTTTTTAATATAAATACAATTATTATTTTGATTAATCTTCATTGGGCAACTTACTTTCACGCTTTAGTATAAATAAGATAATTTTTTATAGTAAGATCTGAGTAACATGCACATCATCTATTTATTATCAAGAGTTCATAATCTCTTTTATAGTTTTTTGTACTCCGGTTTAGTAATTTAAGATAACTATAATAATACAATAATTTACAACAATTATTTGTGTGAACTAGGTACTGTAAATATTTGTGCCAAGTACATTTTACGTGGTTACCCTAGAGTTACACGAGTGCCTGTGCCACACGAATCGAAAGGCTGTTTCATCACAAACAGGCGCTATACGTTTAACTTATACATATCACTACTAGACGGACGTTATGAACTAAAACCAAATACGACTCAATATGGTAGCTACTAGCTGCAGCTGCATTGGTTTATCGCTGAATTCCACTGGTAATACAATATCTGTTTTTGGAAATTCACCTACGTCATGTATTAGTATCTAATGATATCTTATATTCATAATATATTAAGTATTGAAGCCTTATAAACGTTATCACTAGTATTATTTTAAATTATTTTTAAAAGATATTATTCAAAAAGGTAATCTATTTCATTTCCGATGGTTGACGAAGTCTACGTTTATAAATTTGTAATTTATTGGTGAAAGATATATTTGTATTTACTCTTAATGCCTAATGATGATTATTCCTAATTAAGATGCATAGTTGTCAAAAACTAACCAAAAAATAGAGGAACAATAACAAAGAATGCTTGAAATAAATCAATATATAAAAGAACTGAATTCCCGTCGCGATCGCGAGACGTGTCTAAGCTTAACAGAGGACAAGGTTACTAAGGATCGATATCATGCACTGGGAAAAAACCTTGGGAAGCGTTTCTCCTCCATGAGAATAATAAGATTTTTATCAATAATAGAAAACTATATATCCTGTTTTTAATCAAGTTTTACCTACTTTCGGCTGTCCTTTGTATTATTAAAGAAATAATATGGACATATCCAAGAAAACGAGGACTCACAGCTACCACATAACTGCCACAAATCGGTTGTATGGTGTTTACTTATGCATACGTTTAAAAAAAATATATATACAGAGACTCCAGCGATACATTCCTTGGGCTCTGTCTAGCCTAGCAAAACGGTATGGGGTCGACACGTGATCTCAAGTCAAATGTCTTGAATCCCAGCTACCCATTAACTGTAAATAGTTATTTCTCAAGAATAAAAAAAACAACATTTGATTTTATTTTAATTTATTGCATAAACATATTTAAAAACCCACCAAAAACAATGAACAGTGAAAGCAGGTCAATCAATGCGTGAGGCTTATAGTAATTTAAAAACACTTAAGAATAATGAATTTTATAATTTATACTTCTAAGTAATTCAAGAAATATAGGTGCTATAAATATATTTGATACTTGCTTTGTGCCAATATCATTCACTAATATAATTGTAGATAGCTTTATGTTATTGTCCATTGCTTAAAGCAGTCAATAATTCCAAAGTATCAAATACAAATGCAACACTAAGCTGGATTACCAAAAAATATATTTTCATGACCAAAACAAAATATTAAGTAAAAAAATATTGTCTTTCTTCATCAGTTCAATCATACAATAATTTTTGATATGCTAAACATTTTACAATTCTGAATTACTTCCTTTAAACATCAGTGGGTTTACACATATAAAGAAAAAACTATTACATTAAAAAGACACTTAAATTTATTATTACCTTTATGTTAAGACATGGTCTTTACAATATTTTTATGAGATTTTCTATATCTTTTTTAATAAAGTCTCTACAGTTACCTTAAGCAATGTTATATTTATCCAACATATTAATTTAAACATGAGACAAAAGAGCTCACTTTGCAATATAAATATGTCACAAAATCTCTTTTTTTTCATTTATTTTCTCATAAAATCTTTACACATCATTATGAACACTTACAACAATTTAGAATATACTTTGAATTAATTAATATTACCATTACAAAACTAGTACCAACCACGTCATCACTAAATGAATGTTATTTCCTTTTGATGCCCAATGAATATTGATGATTGACTGACTGACTTACTACTGAAATAATGATGAACAATAATAGATTTTTTAATAAAACTATTTTGAATACTAATAAACATAGATGGAATGTGATTTTGTGTTAATAACCTATAATTTTAGTTATTTAACTGCAATTACATACCACTAATTGTAATTATTTAATATGCGACTGTTAGAATAGCTAAAAATATACAGAAAGGTCATGAGTGTGAAAAGAATCAAGGATGAATAATTAAAATATCATGGTAAATGATAAATTAAATATCCTTGGAAGAACGATTAAACAATTTGGAAGAACATTGTGGGCATTCAGTGCTCATGATCTATGTCTACTTAACACTGGTCCTATAATTTAGTGCAAATAACTGAGACAAAATATACTTTAAGTACTACATATTTTATCACATAATACATGTTTAAAGTTGTAGAAAAATATTACTCATAAAAAATAAAACAAGATCACAAAATCAGAGAGTGTACTGTAAAACAATGAATGAATTTTATTTTGCATCAATGTAAGTTTTAGCCTTAAATAGCAATCAATTATGGCTAACGTTAAGAAATTACACAGTCATTTATAAGAAGATATTGGTATAAGTTTCCCTTACTAATTAATTTTTTACAAAAACAATGTGCTATTACATTGTAGCCTCTTCAAATTTTAATATAACTGTCATAGCTGTATTGCTGTTATCAACAATACTCCTAATTGATTAAAAACTTACAAAAATGCACTAAAATTACATTTAAAAAAAATTATTGAATGTTTTAATACTACCTAAATTTATCTATGGTCTACTATCACATTTGGTATGTGGGGGGCTAGAATGCAATTGATGATGGAGGCATTGAGCACTCCCCAACAGTTACACGGTAGGATGCTAATTCACTGATACCATGGTAATGAACAAAAGCTGCCAAAATCACCAGAACATGGAAGATCTGGTGTGATTGGAACCAAATGTCACATTTACCAGGGAACCATCTTTCTGGTACACGTAATGCATAGAACATAGCACCTAGAATATACAACAGGCCCATGAGAACTAACCAGCCAAGCGAAGCCTTGCTTACTTGACTAAACCAACCCTCAGTGACACCATAATGTATTGCAGGTACAATTCCTGACAGTCCAAATCCCATAAAAACTCCTGCTCGAAGAGGTCGTAGTCGTGGCTCAGAAAACCTGTCCCACAAGGACACAATTATAGACAATATCCCTAACACAATTACTACAGATAAATATATTATTTTAGGTCTGTAGTGGCAGTAAAAACTGTAGTACAACCAAGGAACAAATGAACCCATGATCAACAAGGCTATGCCACAGTAGTCTAATTTCGAAAATAATTTTCCGACCATCTCCGAATGGCAGTAAAGGGTGTGATAAGCAAATGAAAACCCTAAGCATACGATGGCGCCGATGAAAAATACGCCAAATATCATTTTCTCCTGCATTTGAATTTCTATAGATGGGCGAGATAAGAAATATATAGCTACGCCAATGAAAGCGACGCAGCCAAGAAGATGAGTCCAAATGTTGCCTGTCTCAGTATGGATGCGGAAAATGGAGGCGAAACACGCGCTGAACGACGGCAACGGAGGTCGGTGACCCTTGTGTAAGTAGTCATTGTCTTGCAACCACCGCGGCAGATGTCGGAAGTGGCACACGTTCCATGACGCTTCCCAGACTTTGCGAACGAACTCTTCAGCTTGCTCTGCAGCATTGTGGGCGAGAGCTCCGAGATCGATTTCATCAGACAACACGCCAGCCTTAAGTACTTCAGCCATTTCAGCGTCCAGCAGATGTTGGTCTTCAGGAGTAGAAGGCAGAGCGCATCCTTCCTCTTCTTCGGCGAGTACCTCATCGAGTTCATCCATCTGGGAGGCGAGGCTTTCTGCTTCGGGATCCCATCCTTGGCGTCGACGGAGTCCATCGGAGGATGCACTCCGTGAACCCGTGTCCGAGTCCATTTCCCACATCCTGACCTTGTCAAAGCTCACGAGACACGAACCCAGACACCATCAGCTAATAAGCAATACACTCGACCTTTACACACAGTACACACACAGTTCGGCCGAGAAATCCAGTTACGTCACGGATAACTACGACACACGCGACGGGCGATTTTTAGTACGTTTTTAATATTAGACTAACCATTAAGAAAGTAAATGTAAAAAAATCTAAACTTTAAACAAAAATTTGGACAATTTTAACGCTTTATCGAAATGCAAGGTGCAGGATCAATTAACAGCTGCAAAGAACTGTCATGCGTCCACCATTCAACATTTTCCAAATGAGTCTGTCTCGTTTTTGCGTGTCACCGTCACTTTCTTTAGTGTTGTACTAGAGTCATGAAATTGAAATCATAATCTTATTTAATGAAGAGAATTAATATTAGCGTTTCAAACTATTGTTTGTAAATGATAATAATAAATAAAAATATTTCAAATACATTGAACCTTACACCTGAGAAGGTATCTAATAATATTTTTGAAAAATTAGGCAGATAAAGCTGTAGATACCGAGTTATTTACAAGTCTACTGCTACTTTAATAATGCCATTATTATACTTATCTTGTAACAAAAAGACGGATACGCAAATTATTAGAGTTTATTACTTTTATTGTCAATCTGAGTTAGTAATAGGCTGATAGGACTGCGTATTTACCATAGGGCCTCTATCTTTAGACACGATGTTCATACCTTTAGGGGGTTTTAGGGTGGCGATCATTTTTTAAGGATAATTAGAGGACATAATATTTGATTAGTAGTTGTACAAAATAAAAAAAAAGATTATTTATAATTACCTTTTTCTTCATTAATCAATCAAACTATTATAATGAATATTCAATAAATTAGGCAAAATAAATTCCGATCAACTCATAATTTATTATTGAATTTTAAATTATAGCAGTAAGTATTTATACATCAAAATATCGGGTTTTATGTAGATAGGAGATTAAATTCATGAGATATATTAGTTACACCAAAAAAGGTCTCAATAGGGACACTTTAATTTTAATAAATGATTATAGTCATCTCTTTTATATAAGAAATCCATGTTCAAATTCTAAGTTCACTTCACGTTATTTTAATTGGGTAAGGTCGTTTAGGCATTTCTCGACTACAGCGTTAGACCTGTGACATATAATCGTTTGACAGGTCCTTTAATTGTTAAATATATGAAAACCAGGAACCAGGTTGAAGTACAGCACAGAATCATATTTTACGCGAAGCTGCCCAAGCGAGTGTATACACGCTCTCTTTCTTGGTTGTCAACAAATGTCAGTTCTGAGCGACAGAAAAATATATGGTGCCTAATGTGATTCAACCCATAAATTGATTTTATATTATTGATTGTAAAAAGATGAATGTCTCGATTATATAAAACATGTAGCAAAAGAATAAGTAATCTGAAATCGTTTAGTTACACAAAATGTTTTATAAAGAGTTTTAATCAATCAACCGGATTTTAATCATATTATAATCTTAATCGTAATAATAGAAAAGAAAATATGTAACAACACTACATATGTCAAAAGCGCACAACAAAACACTATCTTTCCATTGGTCCACCAGTATTGCGTCAATGACAATTTGACGTATCTACATAACTACCAACGCTTATAACCTCTAATTGTATAATATAATGTTTTATATTAATAGAGTATTGATAAAATTTATTAATACAAACTAAAACTTACTTTTTAAACATTATGTGAAAGTTTCAGTTCGCTTTAATCACCAAGCACTACAATTTTTCAAAAACAATTCACAGATGATCCGGAAAGTATACTTCTTGACGTTTATTCAACATAACATTTTTATATAGGAAACGAGAGCGAAAGAAATTATATCTCATACAGCCAATTGTCGGCTATTTAATGAGAGCTGCATATAGACACTTCATGTTCATATCACAGCCCCATTGGTAAAAGGTTTTTCTTTTATAACATACAGCTCCTATCACTATTATTGTCACTGTGCTGACGGAAATGTTTCTTCGGGTCTGACGAATATAGTGCATACTTAGCTATCTTATCTGCTTAGTGTTCTTTTTCGGCTATCGTAATATGGTGGCACGCAAGCATTAAATGGCTGATATGTTTGCCACAGCTTACTGTCAAGAGGCAGAGTCTTGTTCTTAGGGCTGACCTTTCGGAAGCTTGACATAGCGTTGTCAAAGAGTTGCAGTATTTCAACCACTAAATAAGTATTTCAACCACTAAATAAGATGTTTGAAAAATACTCTGACTGATTATTTGATGTAGTCACTGTGTTGCCATATAAAATTAATTGTGAAAAATATATTTTTGATTACATTTTAGCAATGTTAACCTCCTTTCCGCATTTTTTTCTTTATATTTATCATTGTCATAAAGACAAAACTTTCGATATTACAAAGAAACATGTTTTTTTACAGCTAATTGTCAGAATAATAAAAGTATAAAATCTCCTCCTCTCCCAACAGAAGGAAATATACCCCTGTCGGTTTTTTTTTGTTGATTTTAATTTATATACTCATAAGATGCTTGTGCACTAATATATTATTAGTTATCACAACAGTTAAAAACCATTGTCTTTTTCAATAAAATACATTTATATACTTGGTCAAGCAATGGGCTTAGATTGACGTTCAGTAAGTGTATATATACAAAGTTAAATAATATAATTCATTTGGTGATAATACATTGCCATTATACTTTGTTAAGTAAATGATACATTATTGTGTTATTTTTGTTAAACATGAATGCACGAAAATTATGGTTACGTAACAAGTCAAATGTGTGGTTATTTCGACATTAAGTTTTATTTCTATATTTTGGCTGTAGAACTCAATTGTTACCGTACAATTGTCTTTTTGTACTGGGTCAAAAAAAACTGTCAATGTCAATGTCATTTATAACTCATACGAGTTTTTGTAAATTTCACCACATGGTTAAGGATCTATAGACAATAATAAAACACTTAAAGTATAATATTTTAGTTAGTTTTGCTAAAAAAATAAACTAAATAATGTCCACGTTGTTTGAGGTTTTGGTGACGAGTGATTCTAATAATACATTATGGACAACATGCGTTTGGGATCCACACACCGGCACCAGTCTTATGACATACAAAGGTGGTGGGACCGCTGAAATGAGGACTCTGTCTTTCATCGGTAAGGACTACATAGCCACTGTAGAAAGAACTAAGCCGGTTCTTCATATTTGGCCTTTAAATTCTCAGCAGACTGTTCAAGGCATGCGTTTCATTCTACCTGGAAAGGCTGGTGCAATATCAATTACCCAAGATGGATCATATATATTGGCAGGCATAGATGAAAAGATATACCTCTGGCAAACAGCTTCTGGTAAACTTTTGACTATATTGAACCGACACTATCAGAAGATAGTATGCTTAAAATTTACTACTGATGGGAAATTCTTTATATCTGCAGCTGAAGATGGAATGGTCATGGTTTGGTCTCTTGCAACTGTTGCCACTCATCCTGAAGTTGAGCTTATAACACAGACTTCAGCTGGACAACATGATCCTGTGTATATATTTTCAGATCATTCCCTGCCTATAACAGATCTTTGTGTCAGTAAAACTGGTATGTATGGGCGTCTTGCAACTGTATCAAGTGATAGAACTTGTAAAATCTATGATCTACCTTCAGGAGAAATGTTATTAAATATTGTTTTTGATGTGCCACTTTCTTCTATCACAATGGATGTATTGGAATTGAGCCTATTTGTTGGCACAACAGAAGGTAAAATACATAAGTTCAGTCTAACAAATCCACCAAGAAATAGAGACTTCTTAGTAAATACAGAGACCAATTGTCCGACATACAATGCTCATACAAAAGCTGTTACTTGTTTGTCTGTATCACTTGATGGAGAGACTCTAATGTCAGGTTCTAATGATGAACAAGTCATTTTATGGCATATACAAAGCAGGCAGCCTGTTAGGACCATTCGACATAAAGGCCCGGTGACTAATGCATTTTTTGCTGTTAATTTAGCAGCAATACATAAACAAGATTTTACTCCAACTGTTATTTTACATAGCTTGGAAAGAACTCTTGAAAAAGATGAAAATGAAGTGACAGAATTAGAGGTGTTAGTGAAAAAGAAAATTAATTTCTGGCCAGAGACTAAAGGTATAGAATATGAATCTAGACTTCCTTCCAATATACTAGAAAATGAATATAAACTCAAAGAGACTGCAATGAAACAAGAATTTGAAAAACTTAAAATTATAAATGCTAATTTGTATGCATTTTCAATTAAAAAAGCACTGAGTCCTGTTACTAAGTCTAATAACACTGATAATAAAATGAGGAAGAAAAAGAAAAAAAATTAACCAGTAAGAAAGGTTATGGATGAATAATAAATAATAATAATAATATTTTTTTAAAATGTATATTACATTTATTTCATGATTGATATTGATTAGGTTCTAGATTGGTACTTTGTTTTATATTCAAAGGACTGTATGCCATTACATAATAGTCAAAATTATCTGATATACCCTTCATTTAATGTTAATTAGAAATATAAAATCAAAATATAAAAGAGCTATACATTCAGCCTTTCATTTTTATTGTCTTGTGGAATTTCTGACACCAAATGGTTTGTGTCATTTTGTCAATGACTTTGGAAAATGAAAGGATAAAGGTTTTTTTGGGAAGATATATATATATTTTTAGGGTATATAGTTTCGCATATGGTTTGTCTACATACTTTATTCTGTATTTTTTGAAGTCTAAATGGACACTTGTATTTGGAAAAGATCATGCATTATGTGAAATATTATCTGGCATAATTTTGGTGCTTGTTCTTTGTGATTTGTTCATTTGCAAGTAAATTTTTTATCATTTTCGTTTTTTTCCATTTTTACTGTATCATTTCATAATTATAATTAACATGTCATATGTATTTTATATCCCAGTAATATTGACTTATGGCTTTGTTTGTTGTAATAATCCCCACGTGGTATGTTAAACTTGTATGCTTAAATGGATTTAACCTATTATTCATTAGGTGTCAAATTAGAATATTTTGACTTCATCAAAACGTCACTTTTCTCAGATTTTTGTACTGAAGTTGAACCTGAAGAAAAATGACATGACGGAGTAGACAAAACGTTTCTCGAGTTACGAGTAATGTCACATATAAACACTATGTTGCTATGCGTGCAGGTGAATAGAAATGGTGAATTCAACATTCATTTCTCCGAAAGTCACTAAATTGATGCTGGTTTATGATTTCCATACAATAGTATGATGGAGCGATCCTTTTTGAGATTAAAATACTCCATTTCACTTTAAAAACTACACTTCCTCACATAAATGAATTAAACCATAAAGAAGCTCACTGAGGAGCACAACCAACCCTTAAGTTAAAGGATAGCAAAGACAAAAAATAGATACAAAACGATAGCAAAAGTCAGAAATATAAATTATATTTTTTGTTGCTTATCATTTAACTTAAAAAGGTTGTTATGACTCATGCTAATTATAAATATTAGATCAATTCAATATACCTAATTGTTTAATTTTGAACAGGAAAAGAATAGAAACAATTTAGGAACCTTTATAACTAGACAAGAGAAAAAAAATATTTTAATGCTACATAAATGTCAGCAGTTGACATTTGCAAGCTGACAGTCAGTTTGCATAGGATCTGAGAAAGATATTATAATTAAAATTCATATGCCTTTTTTCATTATGTTATAGGAAAAAGAGAATGATACCGTTAAATATTTTCAATTTTAAAAATAGAAAAGTGCTTAATAATTTTTGAATTAATGTGTAAGGGGAGTGTTCTTTCGAAGTGATCCTGCTGCCAGAGGGTTTAGACACGATGAAATTCGATTATCACAATCGTAGCGCTAAATGTATGAGACTTGACATAATTCCGCGCTCAGTAATCCACCGTAACAGTTAAATCTCAAGAATTTTACGTTAAGAGCGATAGCGATAATCGTTATGAAAACGTTGATATGATGCATTTCTATAATCACACTCGAATTTCACCGAACTCATTACTAAGTAAAAATGGATAGGATTTGCTTTTTCTTAGAAATCGAATGATTGTCAAATCATACATTTTTCATTTGGCCATAAAAGGGCTCTGGAGATATGGTTTAGTTGGTTGGTGATTTTGATGTCGTTTATTTTAATAGAATTGGCCTTCAATCTTACCATTTACGTCATAGTGTATGATAATCTGTAATCTGTGATATTAACATAACATTCTATTTTCGTATCATTTTATCGTAATCACTAACATTGCATTCTATTTTTTTTTAATTCTCGTAAGTCATTAACAAAATGGCGGGGCCAACTATTAGTTGTCAATAATTCCTTGGAGCAAAGAGATGCGGTATCGCATAATCAGAATTAAAGAAATAATCTCATAATTTATGGCTGTATGAGCTCTAGTTCCCTTTGTTTTCTCTTTAATAGGGAGAATTAAACAACAACAACAACAAAAAACCAGTGATCAAAGCGTTTGTCAAAACGTCATCTACTCCTTCGACGCATTTCAATTTTCTTTAAAAGCGCCCGTATTTGCACTTCATTTCAGATTTATTTAGCTCAGTGTTAAATTATAATATAATATTCAATTATAAATTCGAAAATGTTTTTATGACATCCGTTGCATGATAGGTGCGCTCTTGGCAGATATGAAAATAAACCAAGTGCGTCGATAATTCCAAACAATACAACATTCTTTTTGTTTACTATTTCTAGGAGACCGAGATGTCGAAGGCTGTAATAATACCAGACTGCGGTAAAGATATTAAGGGTATGAAGGAGGAGATTTCTATATCCCCTACGGAAAAGAAAGACGGTGCAATAAGTTTGTTTAGTAGATTGTTGCGATTGGATACTCTTAAACGAAATAATGCCCCCGAAAGTCCTACAGTCACTTTGCCACCAGCAACTTACTATGGTGTGTATATACCCTGCGAAATTAAGAAAGGCCAAGATGAAGGTGAGTTTTAGAAAATTTTCTTTTTATTATTAAAAATACAATGATTGGTTTTGTTTGAAAACAATTGCCTTCTTAGATAAGATAAGTTATGTATATAGGTCAATTTTAAGATAAATTTTCTGCCACTCTTTGTTGTGAAATTATTATTACTAACTGACCAATTCCAACCAATATTTTTTTTATGTTTGAGCTTATATATAATTTATTCTATTTGGATAAGTTTAAATACCTAATATCAGTGAATTTTATTTATGCACCCTTTGTATTTTCTCACTAAATAGCTTGTGACAGTATTTTACAACTAATTATAATAAAGTCAATACTTACAAATTGAAATTTGTCTTCAAAGCATATATATGTCAAACCCATTTGTTCAAATGTGAGTGACCAAAACAATCTAGTTTCACAATATGAGTTAATGGTGTAATTTTAGTGTTTTACATATCAGAATTACCAGGGATTCCCAAAATATCTTGGGCTATAGATCCCTTTTAAAAAGCATTTATAAAAGGGATCTCTTCTAAAGGGATCTATTCTAACTCAAAGTACCAATTTGGGAAAATTGAATATTATTTATTTATTTAACAATTTATGTACACACAAAAACAATTAAAAGGACACAACAGAATATTAGAGAATTGTAATTATTACCTACCTACCTTACCTTTATACTTACCTTACCTTACTTACTTACCATACCTTTATATTTTTATTTGCAATATTAGTAGAAAAAGAAAAAAAGTTCTCAGCTTTTTCAATATCTATTACAGTCTTTTTAAGTAATAGTAAGTTTAATGCATAGCATTTATATATGTAACTATTTTATTTTATTATATGATATTATTATTAATTTTAATAATTAATTTGTATTATTATATACCAGGAGGCTTATAGCTATATAAAATTTCATAGTCATCCTTTTATTTAAGTTGCTATGTTATTTAAAATTAATATGATCAATCCTTTGGATTGGTATTGTAAAATTACAGTATTATTCCCCAATAAATTAAAATTGTTTTAAAAATCTAAATGAAGTCTCTTTTTAGTAAAATTATCTATCTACAATATTTAAGATACTTTTCATTCATGTGCCATAGTCATGGGATGACCTATATATTCTACATTATGAGGTAGTCTAAAATTAGGAAAAGTGGTTTGATATAAAAATGTAAAAATGACTTTTTTTGCTGTTGTACTATGTAATCAAGTATTTTGTATATTACCTAGATGGGCAGTCAATTTATTTATTTTTACATATTTTTTAAGGGTCCAGGGGAAATACTCTCTACAGGGTATAGACATGAATAGGTATAGTGGATAATTTTTTTAACTATCAACTTCAGTGTTATCATTTTTTATTAAATTACATTAAATCTATATTGCTGTGGGTTACACACAAGCTTAATATATGGTTCGGTTCTATTAATGTTAGTTTCACTTATATTTTCTTTTTCTGAAATCTTCATTCTTTCATATTTCTTCTTGTCTTTTTCGTTTTGTTTAGAAATTATAACATTTCAGTCATTTTATGCATTGGTATACGCATATATAACGCTTTTTTTCGAGAAGCTCTTCATGAGTTATGGAGCTGTGATCTAAAAAACGTGAAAAGCTTATTCAAACACTTCATAAGTCTAAGAACATATAAAACACAGAGAAATACGAATGTGAAATGAAATGCGCATCTAAATTAAAACATTGAATTATTGATTAAAACAATCGATTGCGTAAATATACAAGTTGTATATTTTCGTAATGGCCATTTAAAACCCACATCACATCATACCACAATTGATAGATATTAAAAAAGTTTTATTCGTGGGCGCCGCTAATATTCCACTTCCGTATCTACCCTCCACTTATGGTATATACGCTGGCTTCTCATGAGGCAGGGGTAATACGTTAGGGAAGAGACATTTTCACCAAAAAACGAACACATTCGGAAGAGTATGTATTGTTAAGATTAAACGCAGGGACACAATTATACACAAAAATAAAAGAAAATACACATAACGAACCAAATTATACTTTGAATAACAAAGAAATAAAACTTACTAGTACTGCATTCACAGATACATCCTTCATTTATATAATATTGTTTTTATGATCCTTATTTTGTTCGCATACAAGGAAAGATAATCTGTCAATAGGCATTTTAGTTTTAATAATGGGAAATGATTACCAAAACTATCTATTCCTTGATAAACTTTTACTAAATATATATTCCTATGATGATAAATCCTGTTACAGAGACCCTTCATGTGTATAAGAACAAATCAGAAGCATTAGAACTGATGCGTCGGTACAAGCTGGCGAGGTTTAAGGCGTTCCATAGTCGTCAAGATGCTGTGTCGTTTGCGCTGCGGGGTGCCGAACCAATCGACAACCACGATGGAAACGATAACTGTAAGTAATGCACAAAAATTACCTGTTAGAGCCCAAGACATAATTAAAATTTAATTGTCTCAAGGTTCCCAGTTTAACAAATTAAAAGACAAGAGTAACCAAGATATAATAAGACTTATAAGAATTAGCCAGCAGTGGATAGTACTTTAAAAACATTTAAAAACCTGGTAGACTTATATATACAGAATGGTTCATTTAGAACGGTCAGTATGGGTAAGTCTGTTAGTATAAGATATAGTAAGATTTGTTCTTTGGAACCTTGTGACGACTGTATTGTGTTTTGTATTTAGACGTTGAGTTACTGATTTATAAAATCAAGTTTGCTTTATTAATTGCAAAAGCTTCTTATAATGTCTAGATGGATAAATTCGTTATTTGTTTAACCGATAATGTTATCAGACATTGACTCGCTTAATCGTACATCTGTTTAGATCATGTCATTGACACTTGAAAAATACATGGCCTTTTATTTATTTTTACAAGTGTTTGTTAATGAAGAGTTTCTTGTTAAGATGTAATTCTGAACCTTTTTTGTTGTCACCCGCCTGCCGACAACGCTAACACATAATAGAAAATATACTGTATCTAATTTGTAGATGCTATACAGATTACGGTTTAAATAAGGATTTTAAGATATATCGTACAATACATCAATAGTATTTTAGTTTCGGTAACAAAAGAAATGTTCATAATTGCAGCGTATTTATTGTGAGCAACTAATAAATATGATTTTGTAGAAAATTTATATATTCTATTATCTTAGAATAGATTTACTTCTAGAAATATTCTTCCAAAAATATATTAGTAACATAAGTACGAATGCAATAACTTTACTTTGCTTTGATCGGTTTGGTCACTGTGCTTTCAATGGTTGGTCCTGTTGCTATTGGTTACATCACTAGGCTATCTCGCAAATCGAATTACGCGATGTTACATAAAGTCTCCCATACAAAGGCAGAAATCCACCTCATAAGTGCACCAGGTTTTTTGTAGATGAAGCAATAGAAATTGAAGATTTCATAAATCTTAACATTATAACAAATTGTGATTGCTAATAAAGAATTCAGTATTCAGTAACTTAATAGCCTTAATTGTTATCGATTTCTATGAAGATAAGAATGAGAATACCCACTATTTTTATAGAATTTTTTGAATCAGAAACTTTTGAAGAAGCTTAAAACCAGCTGCCCTTTTTACGTGAATATAGAGAGAAAAAAATGAATTGTATTAGAATTAAATTGATAGTGAGTTAAGAGTCGAGCCCAATCTATTTTTGTAAACAATTTGTTGTTTATCGCAGATTATTATTGCAGAGCTTTGGCAACCTTACCAAGGTAACCTGAATAGTAGGTGAGAGCGCGGCTTCCATTTGAGGATCGCGTGTGCAATTACAACTCGGTGGGAATATAAAAAGGCCTCTGAGTCACTAATAGAAAATTGGCATTAGTTTGTGTGACACTTCTAATCGAATGTTTTGACAGCCGTAAATATCGATCGACTGTCGCGTGACTTAGTGTATGTTTTATGTATTAACATTAATTGCTGCAACAACAAATATTTCTGTAGTAACATTTATTAAAAGACCAGCTATGAAAATTATTGCTTATATTAAATTTGCCTAAATATTAGTTACATGACAAGTCTCTTTGATTTGACGGAGGTAGGTATATATATCTTAGTGCAGTAACAAGCGTTTTTTGCGTGTTTCGTATACTTATGCTAAGGCTAAACTTTAGTTAGTTATATATTTTAGTGGTCAACCTTGTGAATAATATAATCGTTTGCCATTGTATATTGCGTATTTAGTACACTTTATTTCAGGAATGGGGTCTAGGTCCTGTTAGAAAGATAATTCTCGTACACTTTAACTCTCTGTATAAGTGTCCACGGTAGTCTGGTTATTGGTCATTAACCAGACTACCGTAGACATTTTGCAACGGTTTCTGTAACTGCGACCATTTCTGATGGAATAAACGTAATTATTGTGTTTATAATTGCCACTTTTTACATAATACTTTATGGTTAGAATTAAACTCTCAACTGAAAAATAAAGAATTGAGTAAATTCTTTTAAAAAATAAAAATGATTTATTCTTGAGACGATTTTATTAAAAAAGGGACCTTACTTCCAAGAAGGTGTCTAACTATATTAGTCTTGTTTTAAAAGAACTAATTTATTTAACAATGTATAGTGTTGGTTTAAAATATATAGTGGCATAAAATTCACTTTTTTTGTCCGTTTACTAAACGGCGGGCTTGTGTGGGGCTCACTGAGTGCCTCACCAAAGCGGCACTGGGAATACCCGCTAAAACTCCCCGGTAGTTTCATTACTCTTCATGGGGGTAACTTGCGTTCTGCTGACAATTCCCTAGGCAGCACAGCCTTACAACCGGGCTTTGTAACAATAGATATTGTCCAGAGTTACTTGAGCAATCCCAGACGTGGTGGCATGTGCAATGCGTCCGAGGGACAAGTTCACCTAGAACAGCACTATTATTTGCAATAAAATTATGATACAAGTTATAAGCGTATCAGTAAATCATATAATTATATCTAATTACAGCTCTCATGGGTGAGAAGCCATACCCCTTCAAGGCGCCATCGCCACAGGACATGGTGTCTCTCCGCAAGGCTATCGAGGCGGGTCTGACGGCGACAGTACGGGATCGAGTCTGGGACAACCCCAGGTTCCTCGTCAGCAGTGGAAACACACCGGCTATTATGCAGGTGACGTTAAAGAATTGTTGAGAATTCTTGGCATATGCTTACACACTGCATACTTGAGGACTATCGTGGCCTTTTTGGGAGTTGGGAGTGGATTAACTTGCAAAGATATTTATAAATCTAGCCTGTGGCAGTGGATAACTTAACTAGGCAACGGAAAGTCGACAAAAAATTCATTAAAATTATCTCATCTCTTAGGAAGGATCTCGCTATAATGCTCTACACGTGGCAGCTAAGGCAATGAACGCCGAACTATGCAACCTGATACTGACCACTGTCGGGAACCCTAGTTTCGTTCAGACATTGTATGGGATGGATGCGAACCCTGAATCTTGTAAGGTAAGAGTAATATTATTGCCTTTTTCATTTTACTATATTTCTTTTTAAAAAGAAATTTAATTTGAGCTTATTACGTGTGACCTTTGTTATAATATAATGTAATAGATTGCGGCGCATTATACTCTGCAACGCATAACGGAGCGACATAAAATTGAGAGTGTTTGTTGTAAGTACCAATTAGTTTGTTCCAGAAAAACTATTATATGAGAGAATATTTAAATTGATGGATATGCCTTCACCGTGTTTCAAATGCGAACACTGCCAAGATGTAGCATGCCCACACCAGTGCTTACTTGAACACATTGCCAGTCTTTTGACAAAAGTAAATTTGAAAAAATGAGATAATAAGCCAAAAGGCCGTTTTGTACTTCTTTCAAAAGTATAACAATGTTTCTAAGAACACAAATGACAAATAAAGCCGATTTGTCTAAATTCACTTATAGATACAATAATTACTATCATTTAAATAAATTTAAAATTTTATTCCGTTAATGACATTTCACCCATAACGGGTGTGAAAACGGAGAGTACTAGAATAACGTTATAAAAGAAAAAGATAACTCTACATTTTTCGGGGCTATTTTATGTTTAATTAGATTTTTTAATGTATTTTAATTGTAATCAGTCGTGAAATTTTTACAAGTATTTGTAGCTTTTTCCCGATAAATGGACTGTACAACACAAACAGAATTTTTCAATTCCAACCAATAGCTTCAGAGATTAACTTAAACTATTACCTATATCTCTATAATTTTAGTATAGATGTTGAATAAAGCTGGCGTTTTATTAGCAATGAATCTGTTCTCAATAAAATTTGTAAGTGACACAAATACAACATTTTGTTCAGTTTTATTTTGATATTTCAATAAATGTTTGTAAGAGATACGTGTCATATAACACAGTTGCAGTAGCAATCAAATTTTTTGACTTCCTTTTCACAGGAATTTGCCGCAATCTTAGTGGACCGGTACCTGAACACCCCGGACAAGGCGATGAACGAGACTCCGCTTCACTTCGCGGCCAAATTTGGCGCGGAGGCAGCAGTGGACGTGCTCACGTCCTTCCCTCAGTGCAATCGTTCTGCCGTTAACAAGTTTGGGGAACAACCGAAAGATGTAAGTGTAATAACATTTTGTATTAATAGTGATGTATACGATAATGATATTGATTCTTTTATAAAAATATCGGCGTAAATACGGTTAGTGAATTTAAAGTAAGATAAATTAATTCACTGGTTGATATTTTTGGTTTCGTAATCTCAATCAGCACGAAAAAGACTAGCGGCATTTTATACGCGTTGTCAAAGCGAGCGAGAGAACATACATTATTTGGTGCTGAATAAGGCTCCCCAGGCATTGACCATGCATGAAATAGACTAAACAAGACGCCCAGTTACATAACTATATAGAGCGCGAAATTTATATTTAATCTTTTATTAAAATTATAACCGATACCAATATATCGGCAAGCCCCAAGTTTTTCCGATACACCAGCGTCGGTATAGAGGCATCCCTATCAAACCTAATATTAACACGTTGACGGACAATTGCGGCTATAGCCGTCAAAGCGAAGTTCACAATGTGGCATGACTGCTATAGCCGTCCAAAACGAAACGGTCGTTTTTAGACACTACGGCTATAGCAGCACAAATGTGCACTTACTGGCGTATACGTAGAAGCATAGTGTCGTGTTTTGAAAACATCTTTTTAGGTTGAAGTTCATATTTCACCTGTTATACGAGTTGCAGATTCAGTATGCACGTGGTTGTGAAGGGAGTTAGTGCGATCGTGTTTTCTATTGAATTTATAGTTCTTATTGATACGTTTAACGATATTTATTATTATTTATATAACTATACTGGTATGTATTTGTTATAGCCGCAACCTAATTAAAGATACTAAATTAATCAAAATTAAGTTTATTTAAGCAGAAAGAGTAAAGCTATACTTCTAACATTCTAAAAATCACAAAAACATATGGTGTCAATTTTCGAACTTCGCTTGTTCCTACTGTCCGTCAACGTGTTAAGTGGACCTGATTCTGAATTGCACACAAAATTTAAATTTAGTTGCCGTGCATCTCGTTCTATTTATTTAATTGTAAGAAGGAGAGCTATTATATGACTTGTTATTTGTAAAAATGTACTCAAATTGTATGTCTTGTGCTTTTAAACCCATAATATTTTTTAAGAAGCAATTTTTTACATATATTTATTCTTTCAAACTGGGTTTAGAATAAAACTATGAGAAATTTTTTTATGAAAATCATCCTGATCTGAAAAGTTTATCGATCATATTAATTATTTGGCAGTCACAACCAAACAACTTAATATTTATGAAACTTTTCAAAAGTCAAAATGTATATATACATTTTTATCATCGCGTTAAACTGCTTCACAAGCTTACTGCCATGACACAGGTGCATGACGTCATGGTGATAATAAGTATTTGACGTATTGCCATTCAATCGTAAACGTAAACGCTGAATTATCATTGGTTTATGTGAGTACGTAAGAACTATAAATGCTTTATGTAAACTTTTTTAAATATTTCCATTGAACTTTGTTGAATATTACTTATGTATACGTTCTCATAATATAGTGATTACAATAAATTGATTAAAATCGAAGCTCAATCTTCGTTTTTTGTCTAGATCATCTGCAAACGTGCGTCCAACTCGACACCTGAGATAGTTCGTCGTATGGCAAACATGTTACACGACCGTTATTATGTACCGGTTTTACATACAGAGGACGATAGTGGAGTACCCACTATAGGTCGGCCTTTCACGCCCGCTCTACCACCCGTGAGTATTGATATCTGGTATATTTATGTATGAAGTATCCTTAATAAATCTTAGATATATATGGATAGTGTTATATAAATGGCACTACTCATAAACATCGTTATCAGTAGTAAATATAATTGCAGAGTATAAGAATAATCAAATCGCTCTTATATTCAGATTATTAATGCATTTATTTGATATATCAAGCGTTTTCGGAGAGATATTTAATTGGTTCTTGGAGTTATAAAAGTGATACAAATATATAAGATTAAAGTAACAAAAATACTCGATAATCCGGCTATAAGGACCATGTTTTGTGTTATCATAGAACACGTATCGTTGTCACGTAACTATGACAGTTTATGTTATTGCCCTATCTTGTCAGGATAATAACTTGTATTTTAAGAATGCCAATAAAAAAAGGCAAATGTAAAAAAACTACTTAAAATTTTAGCGGATTTTTTATTTCTTTATTTGATTTCTATTTGTCTGGAAAAATGACAGGACTTAAGCGTCATTTATGTCATAGGAAATCAATTCGGACCCGTTGAGTCCTCGTTACGAGATCCGTGCGTTCGCGGGTCCTATGGAAGCGTCAGATGCGGAAGCATTCAGGAGGCGGTGGAAGACTCCGCCTAGAGTCCTGCGGGCAAAACTCGCACCACCTACTTTTAGGCTTAAGGAGTTGACTAAAGGACTAGAGAGTGAGGGCCGGTGAGTTTATTATTACTAGTTATGATATTCATTAATTAGGTTTAAAAGAATTGAAAACAGGACTTTGTTTTAATGAGAAAAGAAAAGAGCTGTAAAAACCTTTAAAATTATCTTTCAAAATAGATTTCATACGTTTCACTGCCGGGTAACAATATGATTCATCTGTGTTAGTTTCATTGATAGTTTTAGTATTTATATGAAAAGCTGACAAATAATTTTTCTGACCTGTCAAGGCACACAATACAGACTATTGTTATTAAATTGTCTCGAGGCACCCAGGTGTGTATATTGCGTACGTTGGTCTAGCTGTAAAGGAAATTTTTATATTATACTGAATAATTTTAGCTTTTATGGCATTGTTGTTTTTTTTAGAGATCTCGCCGAGCAGCTTAAAGTTGGTTGGAAGGAATACTGGCCCTTCCTCGACACTTTCACTGATTTACGGACTCCGGAAGGATTGCAACTCTTAGAGAATTACCTTAAGGCTAAATACGATAGCGCTTGCTCCTTCGCGTACAACGACAGCTGTGCGCAATCACAACATCCCCAAGAAGAGTTATCTTTATCTAGAATAACTTTAGGAAATACAGAAAGCCCCATAAAAGACGCGCTCAGTCCCATGTCCGAATTATGTGTAGCACTGAAAACGTGTAAGATATCAAACGACAGATCTCCTCATTGGAAGAAAACAGACCCAATAAGACAAAGGCTATGCAGACAGCCCACAGCGAAGCCTATTTTAACCAATGGCGATACGCCACCGCCTATGAATCATACAGTCAACCAATTGCTTTGCATCGAAAGAACTTGTCAGGTCTTCGCTAAGCGAATAGCGGACGCTTTGTTCTTTTCGTTGACTGCTGAGCCAGAAGTGGCTGGGGACTCGTTGAAATCTGAAGCAAAACATTTACAACACACAATATTTACTTACATGGACGATGAAAGATTTCAGAAAATTGACTTTGGTTTGATACATTCAAGATTGGCTCAATTAGTGGTTTTTAAGCTGAAACAGAAGACAAATGACCTGGACGACATTAATCATTTAGCGGAGTTTCTAGTTAAATTGCGATGTCCAAATGATGATATATTTAGTTCTGATGATGAACGGAAACCAGTGTATTACCGAGGTATGAATAGGGTAAAGTTGACTCAAATTATGGATGGACATGTGAGGTGCCTATCCAGTTTTATTTGTGAGGAGCTTGTGGAGACAGATCTGATGAAAGGTCCGGCAGTATCTGAGACTGAATGTTCTGATATTTGGGAAAAGGCGTCCAAGTGTAGATGCGATTGGAAAATTGAATCGTTTGAGAGGAATAGTAAGAAGAACGCGTCATTTAGGAAGAATAGATCGATTTTATCAACTAGCCCGCAGAGTGAGAGCTTCATTAGGCGATTGACTTTCGATCAGGATATTGGTGAGTTGAACAATTTACCAAATTGGGATATACATTACTTATCACAAATACTTATACTTTTGTTATCAAATGGCTATTTGACACGAACTGCGGCGAAAACAGCCACTGCGGCCTTGTTTCATTTATTTTATAAAATATACATGCAAGTTTACAAATTAAAAATCCAAAACATACCATGCTATACATAAATCAATTATTAATACAGAAAAAGATAAAATAATTATCACAAATTTTTTATAAATTTTAATAATCAGGTCCAAAAACACAACATTAACTAACTAAAGCCTCATTAAGAATGTTAGAAAAAAAACTATTTATCTTACATAAGATATTGTCACAGGTGATGGCAAGTTACAAAATAATGAAGCAGAGAAGCTAGTGAGTGTAAACTCTCCAGCAGGTGATAGCGGAACCGCAGTGTATACTGTAGACACGGCCAAGTGCCAAGTTGTTGAAGCTGAGGTGAGTATTGTATGTAATAAGTCTAAAATAGGTTCTATACTATTGTTTTTTTAAATTATCATACGAGAGTGTAGGCAAATTACGAGGGTTCTATTTAATAAACCTTTCACATGTTTTTTCATTTAAATTTTATATTGTATTCTTCAATAGGTTTACTCACAAAATTGAACTTTGTGTGACCTCTTAACGGTACTTTAACGTAAAATTCAATCCTCAGATCTCAGAAGATGATTCAGGTGGGTCGTGTCAGTCGGACAGCGAGGAGGCTTACCTGACGGCGTCAGAACATTCTGACATGGATGAACCGGACGGCAACAGGCAAGACATGGCTGACGCTAGCGATAGGGCGGTCGTTGAAACATTCATATACGGGTGAGAATTATTATTACTTACCGTTTGGCATGAGTATAATCAGTTTTTCCTGATGAATGAACAGTTTTAATTCAAATAAGAAATATTTTATATAAATAAAATTTACACAGCTTATTTACCATGAAACTGTCACAGTAAGTTATTATATCGAATGAAGACGGATGACAAACGATCGGAACACAGAAACTTTAGTTATACTGTTTTCCACATTTTTTTAGTCCGATGACAGTTCAAATTTGATATTTGTAGTGATGTCTCCTAGTTAAACCCAATCGATCAGTGTTTTTGACAATAATACCATCACGTCGGTTAATGGGTGAAAATAGTTGCTGTGAGCACAGAGGAGAATGAAATTTTGATTATCTTAGATCACTATAAAGTAAAAAAAGAACTGTAGGGTGATCTACAATAGTCAAAATTTAAATATATTTTTTTTAATTTTAATTTAAGATAAAAATCTTAAACACAAAAAAAACGATCACACCGAATACGAGACATGTATTAAGGTGAGCTTTACACATAAATGTTTTATTTTATTTTTTTAATAATAAAAAATAGTTGTACTTTTGTGTTCATATTAAGGATTGTCTTAATAATCTTGTCTTTTTAAAAGCGCCACAACCATACTATAAATTTTTCAGAGAAGAGCCTACCAAAATGGACCGGTTGGTTTTCGAGGCCGTGTCTCAGTGTCCCGTGAATCCGGATATATTCCCGAACGTTTATCGTTGGAGGCATACGGTTGCCCTTTACTCCCCCTCAGAGAGAAATACGTAAGTTACGATATAATTGTAATGAAATATTACTTAACATATTATTATTAAAAATTATGCATTAAAATATTTTTCATAATATTTATATTCATACGTTTTAGTAGTATGTGGATATTATATATTTTGAATTTTATGAAGTCCTCAATCATCTATCCATGAAGGTACTACATTGTGCTAAATAGCAATAGGATACACAAGAATAATATAGATTCTATCATCTTCCAAAGATTGTCAGATAAAACTTGGTATTAAAGAATCTATTTAAATATGTCATATAACTAGAAATAAGAACTATTTCTTCTGAGCTTGGATATAAAATACTCCAATTATGCAAACGTACGTAATGGATCGAAATGTGACGAATATATGAATTCTGTGTAAGTATCTATAATAGATACAGAATGTTTGGATACATACCCACTAAGCCGAAGAACCCTTGTTAACAAAGTCACATAAAATATATAGTGATATAAGAAATCAAAATTGTAAAATTAATTTTGAAATTTCTCATACATATTATTATAGTGATCGAAATATTATATGGCGACATTTAAAAATAAATAAATTCAAAGTAAATCTAAATCTAAACTTATCTAAGTTTTAACTTCAAGTTCAAGTTTCAAGTGTTCTTATAAACAGACTGTTGTATTTTTAAGTTTATATAGTGATTTAAGATGATTCAAATGCACAGATGGCAACAAGCACCGTCTCCCGACGACAGTTCATCTTCGTTCGTGTCTTGGAGTGTCCTTGGTAGTCCCAGCACCAGATACCGGTCCTGTCGTCTGAGAGCTCCTCCCGATTCCTGCTCGACGCCCAAACGGGACATTAAAGTCGCCAGGGAAGATACCGCCAGGGCTGTTCCGTTGCAGGTAAAAAAATATGTACATGTATATCTGTCATCATTTTCGTTAACAGGTCTCTTTCTGAAGTATATAGTATAAAAGTAAAGTGCAGTTTTCGTTTTTTCAATATGAATGTAATAAGGACAGCTGTCATAACGCGTGATAGTGAAAATCTATCAATTTTCGACCTTAAGAACGAGCAGTGGGTGGACTGTTCTGCAAGACAACACCTGCTCAAAAAAGAACTTCTTTTCCATGTTCCTTAGCAGGTGTTATAAACGTGGTATGGATTTTTTCAGGTGTCAAACTGGCTACGTGTAACTGGCCCAAATTCGCCTCGTTCAGCATCAGCATCGAAAAATGTGGGCCAAAACGTTAGTTTTGGATTTTGAGCAAAAATTTATATCTTTAATTCAATGCATAACCATACTGCCCCAGTAGCCTATAGGAACGGAGGATCTCCAAAACTTAACAACTAAAATACTTATTCATTAAGAATTAATTTAAAAGTCGTACAAATGGAGTCCTTTCGTTCAAACAAAAAATGAGAAGTCTTTTATTTATATTTAGTAATTCTGAATTGATGTTAATGTGTAATGGAGTTTAATAATTTACTAATTATTATATTATTTTAAATTGGTGGATATAAATATTTTTTTATATTATATTATGAATGGTGATGTTATTCAATAACAGCGTGATATAAACATGAAAAAATGTATGATGTTGGACAGGATTCAATCCAAAAATATTTACACACAAATATGATTAACTATCTAATACATCTATGTTATGTTTAAACAAATGTGTAAGTGAGTGGATTTTCCTCACGACAGCTAATTTTGAATACTTTCTAGGCACGGTAATCTCATATCTGTGTTGTACTTTGATTGGTTTTTAGAACAATTAGTTTTTCATGAATTTCCTTTTGATACTTTGCCTTGATTTATTCCATAATAGCCATTTAATGACAATAATGTTAATTGTACTCCGTTGTTAGCATTTATATGATATAGCTGAATATTTTGTCTTTGTTATGTAATTCTACAAGTAAAGTAAACGCTATAATGAAAGTGGAATGTTGCACTGATTTACCAATGTTTGTACTTTTATATTTGAAAAACAAAAGAAAAAAATTGTAAAATAAACATGTACGTTTTTATTATATCTTTAATTCAAATATAGACATTAGAGAAATAAATTATGACTGGTTCAAACTTTAGTTTCATTATATTCTTCAATTTGTGTCCCAAAAATTATCGGATTCTGAATATTTGGGTAAAGAAATGGGAGAATGAGTTTCGGAACGACTGTTGTAATTATCAACGTCTGCTGAAAAGTCGTCAGGATAATCTTCCCCACCTTGTTCAATGTCACTAGTATTCTCAATTATTTCGTTGGAGATATTTGGTTCCATATTATCACTGGAATGTACTTTACTTGAATCAGTATGAAATATAGCATTCAATACATCATTTCGAGTTAATTTCGCTGCTTGTTCTGGAGATGCACTTTTTTCAGAACTAGTATGCGTTATATTCTCCTGGTCACTGTTTAATTTAGGGCTTACAATAATAGTCATTTGTGTTGACATCTTTTCATTTTGCACTTCAGTCTCGGACAAATCTATCTCTTTGGTTTCAATAGAGCTCTCCACTATTAGAATCAATTCTGGCACTGTTTCTGTTTTATCGTCTAAGCGCCTTATTTCGTCTATGGTGGTTACTTCTGTTGGGATGTCTTGTGATTCTTTATTTGAAATTTCTTTTTCTACTGTGTCAATTTTATCAATCTTATTCTCAATTGGCGCCATTTTCTCTGTAATATCTCCGTTTTGGAGATTGTACATTTTGGTTATATTGTTTTTTAATATTTCAAGTTCGTCTTCTTTATTTTTTGGGCTTTTTAATTTAGTTATGTTCTCTGTGCAGTGAATGCTGCTATTGTTGCTGATTGCGGTAGCATCTTTGTTTTCTTCTGCATTATTAATACTAATTTTATTATCCAAAGATTTTTCAGAGTTGGAAGATCTTTGAGATTGATACAGTTTCCTGAATTCTGTGAGCGGTGTTTCTAAGTAGTAATCTCTTCTCTCGTCGGATTGTTTTATTTTTGTTTCTAAAGTCGCTAAGGTTGACGATACTGGCTGTGTGTTACTAAGAGTTGGTGTCCTGTTTTTAAAGTAAGACATTGTATCCAACTTGGTTTGGTAATCTTTTATGGCGGGAGTTTTGATTGAAGATGTTTCTTTCATTGTGAGACAAAGTTCATTTTCATTCATATTTTCTTTGAATGTGAAGCTGCTTTTATTCAGATCTGTGAAATTATCAGCAAAAATAAGTTAAGGAAGTAACTCTGAGAATGCCTAATATAAAAAAATCCGGGAAAAATAGGTTATATATGCCTATAACCTACTTTTGGGTTGTTTCCTTTTTAACAAATTAAATGACATGGTTATTGCTTGTTAAGTATACACCTGTTAAAATTACTTATTACTTTACCACTTACACGAATCTATACTCTTACTTTCTCTAACAGTTCGTCTCTTTCCGGTTACTGATCGTCCTCTTTCAGTAACTTATATTTCACAAAACTACTTTCTCTTACTTACTTATAACATTATTTAGTTCGTCTTCTGTTCCGTGCTTCATCTGCTGTCTCCGTCTAAAATCAAGGTAAGACTGCTCCACAGCCTCTGCTTCTATTTCTAATTTTCTAAGCCTCATTTTGGCATCTCTGAGTACTGAGTTGGGGCTTTTGTCTCTTGTTGTCGAAGCTACTACTGGGTGATCCCGGACATAGCTATTTAAATAAAACAATATGAAAATTACAAAAATACATCGAAATAAAAAAATATATATGAATTTAAAACCATAAAAAAGGGAAAAGGATAGATGTGACCTATACATAAATTGTTAAGCGGCGTCTACTAATTAAGGAAAATATTACTTTTTCA
The DNA here is from genome assembly GCA_943193645.1 of Acentria ephemerella. Taxonomy (NCBI): domain Eukaryota; kingdom Metazoa; phylum Arthropoda; class Insecta; order Lepidoptera; family Crambidae; genus Acentria; species Acentria ephemerella. Next base: position 2,914,373 of record OW971894.1, read on the forward strand.
GTTTTTCTTTAGCTTCTCTCAGTACGGATTTCGGACTCTTCTCTCTTGGTCGTTGTATTTCTTCAAAATTTGAAGTCCTTGGTCGTTTTCTGTAAAAGAATATCTCAATAAACATAATCACTCGATTCTTCTTCTCCGGTGTATTAAGATACTAATCAATGTCAATATGATCCACCTGATTCAATTTGTAGTTTAGATTAATTTACCGTGTGATTGCCGGATATGAGGCGTTGTCGTTGATGGGTGAACATGTCGCGTCGTCTGCGGTCAAGTGCATTGGAGATCTATCCCTTGTAAGATTCTGATTTACTGAAATAATAAATAGTCATTATTTTCCAGATCTTTTTAAATGAATATTAAATTTAATCAGCTTTTTGGAAAACGTAGAAAACTTTAGCTGAAAATTTATGATTTGTCTAAGAAACAATGTGTTCAAAAATAATTAATTCCCTTTTTTACCTGATTTTTCTATGAGATTCTTGTCTCTATGTGAAGAAGTCGCAGTACATAGCTTCGTGGCGCCTACTGGTGAAACTCGACGTCGCAACGACCGCCATTGGTTTATCAGATGTCTAAAAGAATACAAGTAACTATACTTAGGTCTGTAGAACTGATACAACGTCTAAGAGCTGGCTAATTTAACGAGACGTAGAGACTGCGAGGTTTAAAATTATCCGACATTTGTGCATCTAATTTTAACAATACATGTGGGTAGTTAAGTCACTTGAGTTTTGATATTATCTCGAAACTTTGCAAAATCTACAATGGTTTTGCAATGAAAAATGTTCGGCGCTGTTTATCGGCGAAATAGGTATTACCTATATGTATGTTCGTTATATTAACAACTGTTACAATTAGAAATATTCACATATATCAACTTATAGGGCCTATCATGGGCTTATCTCATAAAGAGCCAAGCGTCTTACTCTACACGCCTTAACTTTGGCCTTGCACCTCGCTTGGCTCGACGTCATTAGTATTGAAATCTTCTAATTAAAAAATTATAGCTGTTCCTTAGTCATTTAAAACTTAAGTACGGCTTGACCGTGAATTGTATTCATTGTATTTTGTTCGCTTTAGTTCAGAGGGTTGTAAAATTTATTATTATTACTTTTTTATGATTTTCACTAGAAAATCATAAAAAAAGTTAATAATTTAAATTGATATATAATGTAGTATAGAAATTCAAATCACTTATAGATGGCGCTCATGGTAGACAAGCGTGTTTGTATGTACAATTTAGTCTCTTTTATTATACATATAATGTATAAATGGTTGAAACATTTAATATACAAATTTTAGATGATACGTAGTTTACCGTGTCAACTAGTATTGTGCAAATTACACAATATCACAGGCTCTTTCAGTCTTAAAACAAGTTGAGTTTTGATATAGAAATTTTAAGACAATTTTATTAAGACTAAATCACTAACCTTCTACTGTCGCTGTGTCTCTCTTTCAGTACGCCTACGAAAGGAATCGCATCGCCAGGTAGAAGGATCCTCGGCTGAGCGTCTGCAAATATGCTCATCTCCTCGCCAGCCCCTTTACGCCATCCCACTGATTTAGCACTTGGAGTCATTTCCAATCTGTGAGATAATTGTCTTTATATCTCGTTAATAACCAATAGACTTAGTTATTGTTGTTTTATTGAAGTGCAAAGATAACTTTTTTTCACCTAGTTTACGGTCAACCGCGAAAATAGTTTAACACATTAGTACTATGTAATGATTAGTACTATGGTTTAGTCTTTCATTGATACTTAATCTTACGAAGGATAAGGTAACATAGTGTTAAAATATTTTTGAGGCAGACTGTATATAAAAATTAAATCAAAATACTCATACATACATCTAAAATATACTTATAATAGATAATTTTGCAATAACTGCTTACAATTGAGAATTGTGTACAACCAAATTTGTAGGTACCTAAGCTTTGCTGAAAATTTGATTCGACTTCGGCATGCTAGCAAAATACTGTATCGTGTTCTTAAATTACAATTCTATTACTTTTTCACTTGAATGGTAAGTGAAGATAAGGTCGATAATGGAACAACTACAGAGAACTAGCTGTCTTAGCTCTAATTGCCTGAACACAACAATGCTGTTACCGTTATCGTTAAGGCGGTAGCCTTAGATAAGATGGTAGTAGCTAACTAGACGGACTTAGAAAAAGCCCTACCGCCAACCAAACTAGCTACATCAAAAATATATAGTTTTTTAATTCTATGTAGACATTTAAATTAAAGAAGTACATATTTATAAAAATATAGGGTGACCACTCATCTACATTGTGACAAGGATATTCTCATATTTCCGGGTTATAATTTATTTTGAGCAAATTCTACATACCTGTATTGCGTATATCCTGGGTATGGTATTAATGAGGGCGCAGTCCTAGGCCTGGACGGAGCAGCCTCGGGACACTCCCTAAGTCTCGATGCTGTTAATTCCGCTTGTAAGCGAGCACGATGTGATGACAGCTCGTCTATATGCTCGCGTTGCTTGTTAAAAATGATGATGATGTTAATTTGAAATCTCGAATAAGTATAAACCTTACCTAAATTTGTTTTAGACACCTGTCTAGAAACCTAATTTATATCATTAAATTTGCAGTCATGTAGACATACGTTAAGATTTCCTAGGACAAAGTATAATTTTATTATTTATCTACCTGAGTCGCGAAAATTCTAAGTCGTTCATTCTCATCTCGTAGTCTCTCGACAAGTTCGTGGTCTCGCTGTACTTCTTTCACATGTGCATTACCTGCTTCGCTCGACGCAGACGAACGACTGCGGCTACGATCACGTCTAGCCTCGTGATACAACTCGTCTACGTTAGACTGCGAATACAGAGTTACATTAAAAAAGTTCAGCTGTATATAATTAACTATGTTCATTTTTAAAATAATGTACACACAAGTCTATAATGGATCATATATAATATTCTCTACGAGTTAGAGTTTCTGTAAGTTAGAGATTAAGTCAATCTATTATTGTGGTGATAACAACTCTATTTTATTTTGCATATCAAAGCCTTTAGTTGAATCACCTGATGGATTAAGGAAATGTCTTCCTCGTCATAGGGAATGTATTGTGTTATTACTTAATACATTGTATAAATACAATTAATTAATTTTTTTACTAAATACAACAAATTCCATACTCACAATACAAAAATTTACGTTCTTATGTTTCTTGAAATCGTTAACCACCTTATTTGGCGTTCTTATTTTATCATCGCTTTCACTTTTCAATGGAGCTCTATCTGCATCCTGCTCGTTATTTAAGACGACATTAAATTTTGACGTCACGTCGCTAAGTTCAGTCAGGGTACTTCTTTCTATTACACACTTGGCTTCCAATTTAGGCGCCTCTAAATATTTCTTTAGTATTGTCAATTCATCTTTTAATAAATCGTAGTGTGAACGTAAATCGTCGTGTACACAAATCGCAGACAAATCATGTGCTTTAATTAAATGGTTATTGTTGCAAGAGTTTTTGAATTGTTCTAGCGTTGACCTCTCCTTGTTAATATTGTCTCGTTCTTTCTTCATAGATTCAAGATGCCCTTCTAAAATTACAAGTTCATTGGATATTTGTGAACGCATTTCTTCACCTCGTTGTCTGAGTACTGATTCTGCTTCCGTAAGCTGGGTTTTCAAACTATTTTCCTATAAAGCAATGAAATGATGTTGGATGAATAGTTATTTAGGAATAATTTAGTTTAGTTTCGTAAGATTTATTTTTTCATTGTTGCAGAAAGCTCAAAGGGTTAAGTGACATAAGTAAGAAAGGGGGAGGGGGGGCAAATTGACCCGGTTAAACTAAAATAATATAAGAGCTTGATAGAAAATCGCTATAGCTATTTTACAGTTGGCTATTAATTTTTATGTATTCATTATATGATGAAGAAGATTAGCAATATAATGTCACTAAACGGTTACACCGCAAGCTTCTTGGATTGGAAGTTACCTAATTTTATAACATTAACTATAATAATGGTTCTCAGTACCTAATGATAACTAGTGTCATCATAAGACAAATAGATTGCTTGCCACCTGGCATAGTTAAATAAATTGATGTTTAAATAATTTGAAACCCTAATAGTTATTCATTACCTTGGCACTCAGCTTTTCAGTCTCGAGGCGCACCGCATGCATTGCTCGGGACATTTGGGCGTGTTGCTCCCGTAAAGAACGAGCTAACTCCCAAAGGAATTTCTTCTTTTCTTGTACGTTTTTCTCCAATTCGAACTCACGCATTTTAAATGACTCTTCCATCTTTGTAAAACGGAAGGGCAATAATAAGAAAATTAATCATCTTGAAAGACAATATGAATGTAAAAAAAATTTCAACGATACTTAAGGGTGTGAATTTGACCATTAAACTGAATCTCTTCCCTTTAGGACTAATATCACATCCGCCAAAGTAATCAGCTGTTCCAAGCAAAATATCAATACTTACACTACACAAATGTTATTATTAGTCCCATAGAGAAAGTTTTCGATTTTGATCGTCTAATTCACACCCTTAAGTTTTAACTGCTCATTTTCTACATATATGGGTTATTTACTATACTACTATCCGCAGTGAATTGAGGCTATCGCAAAATGTGGTAAATCCAGTTAGTGTTTTAATGAATATTTTATATAGACTACAAGTTAAGAATTAGATATTAAATGTTGAACTTGAATTAAAAAATGCTTATCATATTGAGGAATATTGCCTAAAATTACTTTTAATTATTATTTAGTTTATTTGGGATAAAAACAGCATACATTACGTTATAATTAACTTCATGGAATGCCTACTTAACAAGCCAATAACAGTTATCCTCAATTTAGTTAAATAAGTGGTAAGGTAGTGCATAAAAAGGTTTCGCACAGTAAAGCGATAACTATTATTACTGCACGGCTCAAAAAGTATTAAGTGAAGTCACCTCTTCCTTTTGTTTCTGCAATTGCTTCGCGTGTGATGCGAGCGAACGTTTGACCTTCTTCTCTTCGTCCTGCCGCATCATATCCATTTCAGCTTCGTACACTGATTTCAGTTGTTGAAACATCTAAATGATATAAACAAAGTATCAGCAAATATAGAAATCCCAAAAATTATAGATTCACAAATTACTGCTGAAGTTGTAAGAGACATAAATGTAACATATAAATATAAAGGTGTAGTGAATTATCCAATAAATGAGCAATAAATAAGTATGTAATATCCCACTTTTATCATAGTGAAATAGGCCCATTGCATCTAATAATTTTAAATAGGATGATATTTTTTAACGGTGATTTTATAAAAGATTATTCAGAAAAAGGTAAAGTTACATAATTTAGTATAATATATGACATATAGTAAATTTCCATATTCGCTAGAACTATGTCATTATATAAAAATTTTGTACCACCTTTTTTCATTACTCAAGATTGGGAAAGTTCTGAAACAAAATTAATGTTCTTCCTTATTGAGTAACACCTACTCTGAATAACCTTATATAATTTTAATTACATAATTTACTAACGTATGTGATCAAACTTTACGACGTTTAAAATTAAGAATACTATAAACGACTCTCATTGTTATAAAAAAGCACCTCATCTATGAGGTCCTGCTCCATCTCACCCATATTCCTCATTAACATTTTTAAGTTTATTTGACTTAAATCCATTGGCTTTATATTCTGAAATAAAATCAATTTATGACTTATCTTTATTAATATATCATTGATTTTTCGAAGTATCTCTTCAACATGAAACTAGGTTTACTGGGAACAACGTATTTCAGCCGTTTGGCAAATTTTAGGAATATTGCACAATCCTTGTTTGCAACTTAATGAAACAATAAGACTTAAAGTTTAAATTCACACGAATTATTAGCCTCATTATCGTGTTTAACATATTATCAATATGTTAAAATATCTAAACTATATTAATAAAGCATAAAATTTCTTCTCGATGAACAAAAGGAGATAAAGAAAAGATTGAATTTTAATGTTTAATAATGTTAGAATTGTAATTAATTGGTGCCGCGGAATAATGAATAAGAAAGATGGCCGATATAATTTTCAATGAATCTGAAGAAGGAATGAGATACTTATCATGGTCTAGACATAATAAGTGCGATTACAGTCATAAATTAATATTTCTGAGTTTTCTTTAGATCGCCTTATAAAATTTGCTATTCTGATTACACTGTAAAACATCAAAATCTGTACCTTTGTGATATATTTCTTCTTATTTAAATATTTCTCTTTTATTCTACTCATTTTAGACTGGCAAATTTTACAGACAGCGCTGTGTAGACATTTTTCATGAGCGGAGGTAACTTTGCATGGACTGTTCGTGTTTTCGTTCCTCTCTGTACTGTTCATACTCGAAGACGATCTCTCTGATAAATTACCTAAAATGATGCGTTATGGATACTACAGATTTTATGTGGTGATAAAAAATCTACAATAAAGAATAGTCGATATCGTCGATAAATAAGTGTAAATAGGTACATAATACTATAACTACTATTACTCAAATAAACGGTAGAACGGATTGGATGAAATTTAAAGTTCAGATTAGAAAATACTTATTTCGGTTCGATAATATCAGCAATTAACATAACATATCTTATAATTTTGCTTCTATCCTGTTAAGATTGCTACTAGGATGTGGGCCCTCATAATACTAGCCTAAACTATAACCTTTTCTTTATTATATCAGTTCAATAAAAAACATAAATAACTATTACTATAGTTACCTTGGCTAAGAAGAGGTGATTCCAATCGGTACATAGGCAAAGATCTCAGTATGCACATAATTAGAGGTAAATTCTCTTTTGAATACATTTCTATGATGTTTAATGCACGTTCAGAGTCACATTTGACACCTAAAATGAAATCCTCTTAAATTGTAGAAAAATACATACATATGTTGTTTTCATGTCTTTGTAATAAATATGTTTTAGATATGTAATTACAGAAATTTGTGTATAGAAAAAAAAAACATAACACTGCTTTTCCTAAACTTAAATCCTAATTATACTTACCTAGATAATTCAATATAAGCCAAACGTCACCATCTTTAAATTTAAGGCTATCAAAATCACCATTTCGGCTTTTCATGAGATTCTTTGCATATTCAAACACCATATTCGCTAAGGGGATCTCTGACACAAATACTGATAAACTGTAACTGAAGTCCTAAAAATAATAATTTTATTTTATATTTAATAAGAAATATATAATAATGTTATATTTATTATATTATTTTAAAGTTGTTGTTTCATGATTGTATTTTTTTTATATTCTCTGTCACAGTTTTTTCATTTTGTCTGAACCCTTATACTGTGTATAAGTTAACACTTAGAGAATTTATTAGTATGGGACAATTTCAATCAATATGAATACTTTTTTATAATAAGTACTTAAGTATTTATAACATTTATGTATGATTTCCATTTATTGGTATTTTATTAAAATTTTCAATAATGCGATATTAATATTATTAATATACATATGAGTATAATAATAACTGTGACTCAGACACAGATAACACATACTTTTACCAGACTTCCATATTAACATGGGCCAATACAATAATTTACTAAAGCTATCATAAACATAAAACATATTATTTAAAGTTATATACATATACCAAAAGCACAGTTCTATAAATGTTTAGATAGTAGCCAAACAAACTTATTGATATGTCAGGAAATTAATTACATGCAGTTGTTCGAGGGTATTAGTTATATTAAAAACAATAATTTAAATTATATTCTTACCAGTCTCAGTAAATATTCAGTTATAAGCATATTCATTGCCTGATAAGGGAGTTCTAAACGCCGTGTAAAATGTTTTTGGCATGTTGGCGGTTCACCTAAAACAAAAAACCATAAATACATAAACAAACCAAATGTGTAAAAGATATCTTTAAAAAATTCTCACCTGTTTGGGCGCTTTTCAATACGTCTATGATGTGACCACGTAAATAAGTTCGCAGGTCGTTGAGGATACCGTTTTTCTCGAATAAATCATAAATAAACTTTTGAAAGTTTGCAGTAGATTCATTTTCTTTCTTCAAATTGTTTTGAGCCATATTAAGAGCATTTTCTTCCAAGTCACAACCTTCCATAATATTACAAAATCGTTATAATTCGTTAAACTATTGAAATATAAAACTAAATTATTTAAAATACGAAAATAATTTCAAAGATCACTGGAATTTCAAACTTTGCAAACATGTTTTTTGACATTTGAATCGTTTATTGACATATCCGGTTGCCGGTAGCAACCTAAGCGTGAAATGTCTATTTGGGCATAAAAAATACATGAAAATATTTTAACAATTATTTCTAAGCACGACAATCATAATTAATAGCGTTACATTGAAAACATTCTTTATATTTTTAGATTTTCACACAACATATAGGTTGTATCTAACAAATAGCTATTTTGACTTGTCAATCATGTGTCCCTGTGGCGCAGAGGATAGCGCGTTGGACTTCTAATCCAAAGGTCGTGGGTTCGATCCCCACCAGGGATGGTTACTTTTCCTTTTTTTTTGTTGTGAGCGGTTTGAATATATTTAAAGAGTTTATTTTTATCGGTTTCAAATTGAGAAATCAATGCATTGTACTTGAAGTAAACTAAGAAGATGAATATAGCACAGAAATAAAAATGTATTTACGAAGTAGGCAGGAGTAATAAGAATAAAAAAGATTTAAAAAGAAATTTAAAAATATTGTAGAAAAAGTTTATTTGATTAGTACAGATTTATTTATTTTAATAATAACACCCTTTTTATGTTTCTGTAATAAAATGTAGATTTATTTCATAAATTTCTATGATGACTCCAGGTTACCGACAGCCAAAAGCTTTCTATCCTATTTCTATATCTATACTTTAATGAGAATACTATATAAATAAGATGATAATTTATATTATGAGGGAATGTGCAGGTATTATGCGTTAAATGACAATTTCCACTAAATGAAAGTTGTTATCCAATTCATTCCGGTTTTTTAAATTATTCTTAGAGTAATTGAAATGTATTACAACTGAATTTTATTGAAAAATTGATCTCGAAGATAAATAGCAACAGAAGTAATACATTAAAATTTGCTGTTTTGGCTAAACTTTTGACACGAGACAAATAGGTTCGTTATTTGATATGGAAAATCGGTATAAGGAACAAAACAGGTAATTATAATAAAAATACTGGACGTGGAAACTAAAGGTACATGGCCACTAACCAGGGCCAAATAATAGAAATTAAAAACTATAAAAAAAATATGATCTGAGTTCTGAGTACATACAGATCTATGTCGAGGATGTCATCGCAATGCAGAAACGATACGGTGCATAGCCCAGACTGATTACAAACAGCGACATGATCAAGTAGCTTACATTACACATTGGTGTATTTTTTTTTAAATAAAAGAAATACTTCCAAGTTACATATACTCTCCACAATCTGTCATAGATACATTACACCTCAAACTATATTGGGACAGAACAATCATCACTGGGAGAGCAGTACATTTATTATAATTATTATTTTGTTTTTATACATTTTTACTTTAAATGAAAATGAAATATAATTGGCAATTGACATTTTAGTGACTTTGATATTAAGGCATGCCTATATGAGCTTCAGTTCCTTTTGCCATTCTTGTAATAGGGAGAATTCAACCAAATACCAACCATATTCGAGTATTTGGAGCGTAATAACGGGGGGAGGTTCGGTGCTGTATATTTTATTTCGTATATTGTGTTGTAGTGAAGTATTTTGTTATGAAATTGGTGTAGTTTTATACCAAAAACGATCGTTATATCGTGTAATATATAAAATACATCTTCAACGTTTATTAGTGACTTACGTAAGCTTATTCGGAGTTTCATTTCCATTCATTCATTTATAGGGTAAGTTCATTAATTATCGTCATCGTATTATTCCTTGCTTATTTGTGTATCATTTCATCGTAATTATTAACACATACTATTTTAGTATTATTTTAACCTTATCATTAACATTGCATTTCAATTTGAATTTTTTTTCTTGTAAGTCATTAACAAAATGGCGGGGCCTACCATTAGTCGCCAAAAACTCCATGGGGTAAGCAACAATATTAAACCGATATTCCTGAGTCAGAAATAAACAAATAATCACATAAGATATGGCTGTATAGGCTTTAGTGTCCTTTGCTTTCCCTATAATGGGGAGAATTATACAAAAGAAAATCCACCCATATTCTTTGGTCTTTCTAATCTTTAAATTAATACTCTCTAATCTGTGGACAGTCTGGCAGTAACAGTAATTTATTTATTTTGATATAAGGTTAAATCTTAAAGAAAATTCCTAGCAGAAAACTCGATACACGAGGAATCCTCAAGGACAGCGCCAATAAACCAAGAAGAAGAAAAATCTTTTACATAGAAATTGCTATTCTATTTAAGAAGTAAAGTTAAATTATTTTTCGTTTTGGTAATATACAAGAATAATGAGGCGACGGGCTGGTATAGGGGCTATCCAAAAGCAAAAATTGGAAAAAGAAAAATATAGAGAAAAAGGATCAGAAATTCAAGAAAATCAGTTCCAACAAATGTCTCGACAGCTTGAAGTTTTTAGAGAGAATCTCGAAGAATTTGCAACAAAACATAAAACTGAGATCAAGAAAAATGCTCAATTTAGAAGACAGTTCCAAGAGATGTGTGCTGCTATTGGTGTTGACCCGTTGGCTTCTGGAAAGGGGTTCTGGTCTGTTTTAGGTTTGTACTCATTGACGTCGTTAAATTGAAATAAAAAACATTCCTACATACAAAGAACTAGATCAAGTAAATTTGGCCTCAATAGTAATAGGAATGTTTAATTCATCTTGTTCTAATTCTTCTTACAGATTATAGAGTAGAAAATTTCATTCCATTTCTTTGAAATTGTACAGCCAATGTTCTATTTTAATGTTGTACTGTTGTCTCATATGGAAAACTACTAAATAGTCTAAATTTATTGACTTGAATATTTTTTTTTGTTCGATTCTTTTAGGTATAGGTGATTTTTATTATGAATTAGGAGTTCAGATAGTAGAAGTTTGTTTAGCTACAAATTACAAAAATGGTGGACTTATAACACTAGATGAGCTTAGAACAAAACTGATTGCAGCCCGAGGTAAAGCAAAGATACACCAGGAGATTACAAATGAAGATTTATTGGCTGCTGTAAAAAAGTTACGGATATTTGGAAATGGGTAAGTCATTATTTAAAAATTTTAATTATTTTAAAATATTTGACTAATTATTATAAATTATGACACTCCAGCACACTATGGAGGATCTAATTTATATGCAGCATTAAGACTGTATCATTTTTGTTGATATTGTCAGAGCTTAATAATTTTAGCATGTACCATCATAAGCCACATCATAGTCATTGTGGTCAAACATTCAGTGTATTTTAAATATAAAAAGATAGAGGCACCATCAGGTTTATTTAAACTAGATCTAAAATTCCAAATTTTTTATTAAATTATTTTAACAAAATATTTTTTTTTGCTTTTTACCAGTTTCTCAGTGGTGCCAATAGGGAAAGGTAAATGGTTAGTGCAGTCTGTGCCAGGAGAATTAAATTTGGACCAGACACTGGTGTTGCAAAAGGCCAGCTCATTGGGTACGGCATATGTGTCTGAAAGCTTCCTCATAGAAGATTTGGGGTATGTTGATTTCATTACAATATTTCTATCATGCAAATATAAGAACATCATAAATTCATGGTGGATATCCCTGTTTATCTTGTATTTTTTATTTTAATATTGAAGAAGAATTATAGTATTTATTCCTTGATTATACATAAATAGTTCACAAATTTTTATTTAATACTGTCCCTAGATTGTCCTTTTGACAGAACTGAATATAAGTATTTCCACTATGCTCTGTTTTGAACTTTTCTCTGAAAAACCAGCAATAAACAGTAAAAAAAATATGTTACAGATGGAGTCAAACAAGGGCCCACAGTGCATTAGACTACATGGTACAAGAAGGTCTAGCTTGGGTAGATACCCAGAATTCAACTGGGCCTTTATTCTGGTTTCCAAGTATGTTTGCTGATTGTGTTTCCTCATAGAGTTAAAAAATATTTAAACAAGGTTTGTGACAACAACTGTTTATGAGTAAATATCCTGTTAAGCATTGAAGAGCTCTATATAATAATTTAATAATCATAGTTTTATGCAATAATAATAATATATAATGTAAATGTTATAAAAAAATAAGAAATGATTAAATGGTATATTCTTTTATTTATTAATATTGCACATTTGATTTCATATCCTTATAATTAAATAGTGAAATTATATTTATAAAATCAGATTTATAATTTTTAATTTGAACTATTATCGTGATCTGAGTCATTGTAAGGAAGTTTTAAATTTTTTCGCAATTCCTTGTTTTCTTTTTGCATATCTAATAATCTTTTCTTTAGCTTTTCTGTCATATCCACGTAAGATTCCTTCCATCTGTAAATTTAACATGTTAATTGAGATGTTTTAAAAATAATGCATATTTAATATTTCTTTGTTCTATAAGGAAGAGTCGAGAAAAATTAAAGGTTTCATAATTTCTTTCCATAAAGTTGCGTAGATGAATAGAAAATGCAAATTTATGTATGAATATTTAAATGAATTCTCTCCAATAAGGTTTGAGAGTTATTAGATTCAAGAATTAACGTATCAATATTTCACAGTGACATGGCTATATATTCCTAAACTCCTTCAGAAGGTAATATATAAAAAATTAATGAATTAGTGTTGAAACAATTTTATATCTTCGTACACAATAACTAGAAGTGATACATCTTTTATTTTTGACTTGGTGTACTTATTTATCTGCTTAAAGAAAAACTTACTTTCTATTTAGATCCATTTGGTTTTCTAAATGTTTATTTAATTCTATCAATTCCTGTTCTTTAGTAGATACCATTCTGGAAATTATATTTATAATTTTTAGGATATCTACTTATAAGAGAATTAATAAAAATAACACTAAATGAAACAAACTTTTGATTTAACTCTGTTCGTGATGAAAGCATAGTTTGCAATTTGGTGATCATGCCATGTGTCTCGTCCAATGATTTCTGAAGGTGTTCTACCTGCAACCTGTCATTAACAGACTGTTAAAATTGGATCCGTTAAAATTGGATTAATTATGTTCTCTAGTAATATTCACTTCAACTCTTCACATTGAGCTTTTAACAGGTCTTCTTCCCAATTTCTGCGTTTGATTTCCCTTGCATGTATGTCTTGAATACGCTGATTATCGATGGCCAAACATTGTTTCTCGCATACTAGCTGTATGTTCCTTCTTTCAGAACACACCTGCGAACGTTCACGTATTCAATCAAGTTTATTTCCTATAAGATATGCCGGCTGTTTGACAAAAGTGGAATTTATTCATTTATTTAATAATTTATTGTGTGCACAAACGGTAACATACAAAATGAAAACAAGAAAAAGATCACAAAAGGTGTGGCTTATATCTCACAGAAATTCTTTCCAACCCACCTGCGATAGGAGTGCTTGGGGAAAAATACGAGTCACAACTACTGATAAAAAATCATAATAAATACAAGATATACAATATAATTAAAAGATAAAAAATAATAAATAATTAATTACGCTTGAATCCATCAGTGAAAAATTCTCCTTAAAAGAATTATAGAAAACTTCTTTATATATTTTTGTATCGTCTATGCTAAGATTTTACAACTCTACATCTTAAAGCAATTTTAGTTAAAAAGAAGTTTATGTATATTTATTTCTCTTTCGCAATATAGCCATTAGAAAAGTTAACAATAAATTAAATAAAACCAATACTATAACCACATTGTGAGAGACTGGGTGTGTCTGTATTAGGAAAACCAGTTACAGAGCTCTCACCACCTCACTATAATAATTATTTTGAAATGATCTTTTGTTTCTCTCGCTCATATTAAAAAGACCTTTTTTCTAATATGGATTTAATGAGCGATTGATCTACACAATTATTATTTTTTATAGGAACAATTCCAAATTTTACTTTAATATTATACAAATTAGAAAATACCAGTTCTTGTAACATCGTCTCCAACTTTTGCTCTGCTATTGCCAACTTCGGGTCTATTGATTGAAAGCCGTCTTTTTCCTGTTTCAAATAATTTTCGTTTGCTGTTTGCAATATTTTGTTTTCCCTGTAAATTTTGGTCAAACTATCAATTTTGTCTTTACTTTTCATATTATTATACTTATGAATCAAACTTACCTCTTTATTTTGTTCAACAGCATTCCTTTTTCAACTAGTTCTGTATCTAAATTGCGAATGTGGTATAGCATGTCCGCTACCTTTTCATTGTATCTTTCTTTCACTTCTTCTATTTCTGTTTTGTACTGCGATTCTATATCTCGTCTCATATTTGCTTGATTGTGTTTGATTTTTTGCAACTCCCCTGAAATAAAAATTTGCGGTATTTCCCCAAAAAAAAATGCATAAAAATATAATATAAATAGTTTGAGTTTTTACCTGAGAGTTCTGAAATTTTCTTATGCGCTTCGTTTTTTTGGTTTGTAACTAAGTCAAATAGCTGAAGAGCTTCTGCTACCTTAAGAAAACGAAGAACTCAGTGTAAAGTAAATATTGAGTGAATTAAGTTACATAAGTTAGGATAGTGTCTCCCAAACTGGTCCAGTTGTACCCCCTAGCATCCACGAGAGACTCGACTGGGATCTCAGTTGGCGTGATAAATAATTTCGTTTTCGATAGTAAATAACAAAAATGTTGGCTTGTATTCACTTGCTTGACAATTTCCATGTGACAAAACACTTGAAAATTGAGAAATCTATAGGGTCTCCCATGTCATATCTTGGCGAAAAAAGATTTAGTGCTGTTTACAAAAACAAAATGCACATAATTCTATAAGAAGAATTGCAGTATTTTCTTACAAAACTGACCCCCAAATATTGTTAATTAGCTTTTGATCCATCAAGTACATCCCTCCTATTAAAATTATGATATTTTTTTCTTATTGCTCTGGTTTGTTAAAGTTACGTTACCACATGATTGTTTAATTTCAATAATATTAAACCTATAATCATTGTATTTTCAAAAATACAACACAAGAAAATATACTTTTCTTTTTATTTTACCATTCCAAATTTAGGGTTTCGCCGCAACGCAAATTTCCAACGAGATTAAAAATGTACTAGACTAATGTAGAGTTAAAAATGTACTAGATAAATGTACTACACTAAACTAATGTAGAGATGTAAAAAAGTAGTAGTAAGTGTCCGCGGAAACTAGTAAATATTGTTTATGAGAAAAAAATTTGGAAATCTCGAAGCCTTCTTCTCATGGCTTTCAAAGTAGCTATTATAACGTTATGATTACGATGATAAATAATCCATAATAATGCGTTATGGATCAATTTTAGGTTATTGTGTTGTATTATATAAGTGTTATGTCTTTATTTTAAATATGTCTTTTATTTGTTCACCTTTGATTTGGCTTCAAGCTCTCGTTTTATTTTATCAGCATTTTCTTTTTGGCATAATAACAGTTGAGCTTTGAGGTCTTCTTTATTTTTCTTCTCTGCGGCTAAGTTAATTTTATGTTCTTCTAAACTAGATGTGATTTCTTTCAGCTGATCTTCTAATTCTTTACCTCTTTCCTTGTACGTTATAATATCTTTTTCTTTACACTTAAGCTCGTTTTCTAGCGAGTTCAATTTTGAATTCAAATCTCTGTGCTTTGATTCCAATTCAATGTAATCTTGTAAAGCTGTTTCGAGTTTTAATTGCGTTTCTCTAACATCTTCTATATTCTATAAGTTTTGAGAAAGGTTTTAATCAAAGACATTATAGGTACAATCAGCTGCACTTTAAGTTTAATACTTCAGTTGGAAAATAAACATGACTGACTGACTAATTTTGTTGGTGGATGGCCTTTACGGCGTTACCGGGTTTTAAGAAAAACCTTGCGAGCCTTAGGGGCTAGGTGAGGTGTCCCGCTATAAGAGAGAAAATATGAATGAGATTGCAATGGAGTAAGGAGCCGCAAATCTAAGAGTGCATCAATTCAGCTGCAGTCGTGTGTATATTGAACTTGCATATTATTTTTTAGATAAGGATCTAAGAGCTAAGGAACATAGAGTTAACAAACCATATCATAAATTCATAACTCACTTGTTTTCCATGTTCGTCATAGTTTTGATATGTTCTCAATTCAGCCTCTAAAGCGTCAATAGTTTTTTGGGATGTTTGCCACAGTACATGCAATGAATCTCTTTCCTGAAATAAAATATCGAACAGTTAACAAAGAGTCCCTTTAAGAGGCTGAGAATGCTATAAATTTTTATGATTACTTTAAATTTACTGGTTACTCCTAAGAATCAAAGTGTCTTCAGGCTACACTATAATGAAGTGCATCGTTGAGAGGATATTAGGTAAGTCTTCTCCCCCCCCCTCTTATTTTCCTGTGAGATGGAGAGTTGGTATTGAAACGACACGGGGAAGTCTCGACTTTAATAGCGCAGTATGATGGTTATCCCAAAGAAACCACGAACCACTTATTTCTAAAGCAGTTGCTTTAGAAATAAGTGGAAACAACCGGTTGATCTTTAAGCAGTTGAGGACGGTGAACAAAATACACGTAACGAAGGACTGCTCGTGGATGTTTGATGAAGCAATCAACAATTAACTAATAAACATAATTTTCCCATTCGTTTGGTCGATTTCGCTGTTTTGCTGGTCGCTTATCCCCTCAACCAAGAGTTTTTACAACATTCTTAAATTTTAATCATTTTTCATCGACTAGACATTTCATTTAAAAAAATTATTTAATTTTTTTATTTAATAAAATAGAATTAACCTTAGTAATTAAAATGATTTGATTCCGCAATTCTTCTATTTCTTTGGAGTGATCGATACCCTGAGAGTGTCGGGTGTTTTGTAACTTCTCCCAGAGCAACTTTTCTACTTGTTGGGATAATTTCTGATTGTCCTCTATCACTTTACGGATTTCATGCTCCACGATAGTTTGGTTTTGCTGAAAGATATAATTAAATTATTGCTAATGAATAACCATCACTAAACATATAGTTAGCCAACTATTATTACCCTGTAAAAATCTACTTCATTTTGTAACGTATCTGCCGGTGTTGTATCCATAATGTTAGTATGGTTTTGTAAGAAAAATAATTTGTATACGTATTTTATTTCATTAACATAATATGTTAAAGTATAGGTAGTATTATAATATGTTAAATTCTCACTATTACTCACAAGCACTTATTCAATCAAAACTTACCCGCCTGTTTACATTTAACGTGAACATGTCATCGCGGTTGCTAGGTAGGTTGCTAAGGTAGGATTAGTAGTTACTCTTTGAAGTAATAATAATCATTTCATCATAATCATTAACTTTATATTCCGTTTTAGTATCATTTTATCATCATCGTTTTCATTGCATTATTTACATTCCTTTTTTCTCGTTAGCCATTAGCAAAATGGCCTGTCATTAATAGTACAAAACTCCAAGGAGTAACTAATTGGGCGCCAATACAGACGATATAACTACATAAGGTATGGCAGTATGGGTTTCAGTTCTCTCTCTTTGCCTCCCCTTTTATAGAAAGGATTTAACCAAAAAAAGTATAAGACGCTTTTGAAAAAAGTAAATAAATTATTTTTTTATATTATCTATGATTTTTATTATCATTTTCGTGGCATATTAATCCATTTTCAAAAATTGTTCTTTTAAGTTATTAAAAAAATTGTGATACCTGCTACTAGTCGTCAATAACTCTATGGGGCTAAGGGAAACGTATACAGGTATCCCCGTACAAAAAATAAACATAAGACATGGCTGTATGGACTACAGTACCCGCAGTCTTTTTTGTAATAGGGAGAATTCAACCAAAAAGGTATATAATTAAAGAGCATTATATAGTACCATTTATTTACCGATTTATTAAAGATTTTAGATTTATAGTAGTAAACATATCCTTTTATTTAGTAAATTCTCCTTATTACAAAAAAGGCCATTTTGTTAGACTTACGAAAAATTTGATTACAATTAAAACATACCAAAATGGAATGTCATGGTAATGATTACTATGAAATGATAAAATGATGGTAAATAAATGAACTTACCCTATAATTGCATGAATTAAAATGAAAAGGAAAAATCTCATGTAAATCACTTATCAATGCTAAACGATGTATTCTATATTTAGTATCATAAATAAAGATCCTTTTTGGTACAAAACTACACGAATTTCACAATAACAAAAATTTCACAACAATACAATATACGAAATAAAATATACAGCATTTACGCGCCAAAAACTTTCGTAGTTCTAAACATACCATTCGTTCACTATTGTCTGTCACTGTCACAGCTAGTTTGATGTTTGCGCGAAAAGCTTTCAAAATCAAAAACCTCTTACGGAGTAAAAACGAGCTTTTTGTTTATTTTGCTACAACATGGATTTTTTTTAAATAAAAGTTTACTATGACTAGGTAAGTTATGGTCTTTTTATAATTGTAATGAATATTGTTCACGTCGACATTCTGGCAAACTTGTGTTTGTTTTTGCACCATTTCTCCTGTGAATATAACTTGTGATAATTTTTCATATTTTTCTTTTAAGCCTTTATTTCGACATCAGAGATGATCAATGGCCGCTGGTGTATGATGAAAAGTATAATGTGTCGTTTTTAGGACTCGAAAAGTTCCATGTATTTGATGCTAAAAAATGGCGCAACATTGTTCAGGTAAAATTATATACCTAATTTTAAAATTGTTAAAGTAATTACCTCAGGAATATGTGTATGTGTGTGTTGTTTATTTTTTTTATAATTTTTCCAGTTTTGTCGTAATCAAAATTATTAATTGCTAGAATCTTATATTTGATTGTTTACCATTTCCTTACATAAAATACTAGGTTACCAGTACGTAGAATAATTAAATCTGCAACTATGATGTGGGAAACCGAGCTGAATATTGCTTATTATTATTATATCCAACATATTTTTGTTTTCAGAATTTGATAGATGCTGAATTCATCACAGACGAATGTTTAGTGAAGCCACTTGAAGCACAGAAAAATGACCTCTTAACTGTTCACACAAAAAAATATCTGAGGTCATTGAAAGTAAGATTTGGTGACCGAGTTTGTACTTTTTAATTTATAACATGGGGAATTGTGTCAATTGTTTGTGAAGAAATGATGAATAGATGAAACTTCAGTAATTAAATGTTATGTCAGAAATACTCATATCCCAGTTACATGTGACATACTCTTTTAAAAGTGAAGTTTTTTCTAAACTATAATACTTTTATATTTAAAGCTATAGTTTATTATACATTATTAAGGTTTTGAGTTAAAAAAGTACCAATAAAAAAGGGTATTAGCTTACTGGCCAAAACTCAAATAACATATTAGGTCAAAGAAAAGGTCTAAGGTTAGGTTAGGTCTTTCGCATATAGCATGTATAAACAAGTAATAAAATATTTGTATCTGGCTGGTTTTCATGGAAAATTTATTTTTCCACTATTTTTAATTTGTTTTTCTTTCTGTCAAAATGGGCGAATCATATGAAGAAATTAAATTTATTTTAATATTTTATTACAATTAAGAAGAAAATGCTGCGGAAGGGGGTGAAAAAAAAATAATGGAAAAGTTACAAGTTAAAAGTTAAGTTTATGGATCTACTGCTTTCAATTTCATTCCAATAAAATTGGATTTGGTCATATTTATTTTTATTGCAGTTTTTCCACTGAAAATTACTTTGGGTGTGTTTCAGACAATGTACCTTAAGCCCCTATGTAGGATACTGGGGTATCCTCAGAACCATGCAACTTGGAATTGAATTCAATGTCTCACTCACTCTTTTGTTCACTTTTTAAATTATTTTTCGTATACAAGGAAGGAGCTTTGATATAGGTTAATTCTGTAAATAGTATTTTGGGATTGAATTTTCTTTCAGTGGAGCACCAATGTGGCTATGATAGCAGAAGTTCCAGTGGTCGCATGTTTGCCAAATATGCTTGTGCAGTATGCATACTTGAGACCTATGAGGTAAGGAGTTTTATTAATAATTATTATGATATAATAATATTTCTTATAATATTCATAATTAAGAGCTTGTATTATGGATACTAGATAATGGAGAAATGTATGTATAGTCCATTTAATTAGAAAATTCCAAGGAGAAGAATCACACTTTAGTGATAAAATAATATTCCAAAATACCATAAAAAATGTGTTATTTTTAAATTAAAAAACAAAGTTCTAGCGTGACTCTTGCCCTAAATTAAGTGTGATATGGAGTTATAACTATGAAATTTGTTTTATCAGATTAATATATAAAACAGCGAGTGTTAAATATAAAATAAAAAAAAAATCAATAAACAATACATCCCATGAGGAAACAATTAAATTTAATAGCAATTCATGTGACATCACTATTTTCGATGACAGACAATCAATGAGTAAGAATTGGGACGAGTAACCTCATAATTTTATCGTGATGAGTTTTATAAATTATTTCAATTTGATCAAGTTCTTCAGGCAATATTGTAGTAAAACTATGATTGATAATGAGTGATTCCAACACAATAGTGATAAAATGGTGTGTCTAAAAAACTACCAGAAATAAATTAAAAAATATTAGCCTGTAACTTCATATGCATGAATATCCGAATTTAGCCCAAGAAAAATGTATAATTATCCCACACTTATAGAAAAAAGATATATAAGATCATAGACTTTTTTATCCAAATTTTTGCGGAGACCCAGCCTTATGAAATGTTTGAATTTTTTTGATGTTATTTCTTAACTAATCCCATGGGAAGTGGACACAAGAAAACAAGGTTATAATTTCCTGTTAGATCAATATCTATCCTATATGTGCTAAACTTGTTCTTCTTAGCGTGATTGTAACAAACATGCCAATTATCACATTTTAATGTTTGTTATAAATTCTAGATTACAAACAGGGGGGTCAGTATTGGCTGGAAAGCTAGCATTGGAGCGCGGATGGTCCATAAACGTGGGCGGTGGCTTCCATCATTGCAGCAGTGACAAGGGGGGAGGGTTCTGCCCGTATGCCGACATCACCATGCTGATTCATTTCCTCATCGCCCACGAGTTTATACAAAATGCCATGATTGTGGATTTAGATGCTCATCAGGTATGATCAGGTTTAGAATTTAAAACAAATGGAAAGCTTTTGAAGCATCAAGAATTTAATATTATCTAGCTAGCTGAAGTACATAAATATTTAATATTTTGAAAGGCGTTTGACACTATTCAACGGAACAAGTTCTTCATATAATGCATGCCGTGGCTAGGGTTGCCAACATTTCATCGTCAAACTTAGTTTTCAAAAATAATTATATAGTATTTTTTTGAAAAAGGAAAAAATAAATAATGTAGTATTTTTGCGTATATATTTCTCCAACAGTATATAGTACGCAGACCCTAAATATAGTACAATACTATATATTATAGTATGGTTGACAACCTTAGCCGTGGCTTATTTTAATTAAAAACTGTGCTTGATATAATGCTTATGAGCTATTGTATTGCTATGCTATTTTTCGTTGGTGCATGTTTTTGTTGATTGCCCTTAAAAATATTGCAGATTTGTATTCAACTGGAAATATTTTTGTGGCAATTGTATATTCGCACCAACTTATTCTAAGTTGGTCTGAAATACCTGCAGTTTACATTAATACGAATGACAAAGCACCCCTTTTTTTCAATCCACACATCACGCACCAGGAACACTTCCCCAATACACTGCACTCGTCGTACAAGAGTGCGAAAACCCGGTATACACTCGTCGCGTTATACCATGTACAGGAACGTACATAGGCGCTTTTCTGTTCCACGACACGACTCGCCTCAGCCGAGGTCCGAGCCTTTAGAGGCACCCTCAGGTTTGTCGCTCCCACATGGCTCGAGCGCCCTGGAGTATCTAAGAGAAAGCGGGACACCTCCCCTGGAGGTGATGCCTGTCTATTAGAAAACCTCCAGAGGTGAATCGCCCGTCCCTAAAGTCTTATTTAGGAATATCCAAAGTTCTCGCTTCCTTAAAACCCCGATAACGCTGTAAAGGCCATCTGCGGCCAACAGCATTAGTTAAAAAAAATTGATACTTCACACTAGTTTTGGTCAAGTTTTGAAGATTATGCCAAAATTTGTTTGGCATTGAGGATTAATCGAAACCATTTTAATTGATTTTTTTTATAGTATCTACTAGTTTTTTATAGTATCTAGAATCTAAGTGTTTGTTATAAAAATACTGTAAATATACGAACATGTCAAAACTTATTTATATACAAGGTATACTTCTGTAGTTTTATAATCGCATCTTAATAAGTCTACAGAAGGTTAACTTAAATAATTTTTTAATGCTTAACCCAATGGGGGGTTACCGAGAGCGTTGTGTGAGTGGGCGTTTTTGTGAAGTTCGAGCATTGTGTTAGCGCACCGTTCCCGGTATCGCCTAGTGGTATCTGCTTCTTAAGGTTTCTCCAAATAATACCGATTAAATAAGGACTTAATATTTAAAAAAGTTATTTCAACTTGACAAATATTCATAAAACCAAATGTTTGATTGATTTCACCTTTTACAGTCTGCAAGTTTCAACTTAATTACTACTATAAAGAATATCTGCTGTACTTGCTTCTTAGGTATACCACAAATTAACAGAAAATCTTCAGAGAACTGTGGTAGTTCCTTGTCAGACATATTTATTCTGATTGATATAAATTCAGCCAATCAATAAATAGTGTTTAAATTCCCAGGGTAACGGTTATCAGCGTGACTTCCTCGGTGTACCCGAGGTGTACATAATGGACATGTATAACCGAAACATCTATCCTCGGGATAAGGAGGCGAAGCAGGCTATAAGGAGAAAAGTCGAGCTCGGCAACAAGGTGGAGGATTTGGAATACATGCTCAAACTGAGACAGTGAGTTCAATTGTCAATTTAATTATTATATTTGCGCGGGGTGAAACGGCACAGTATTAATCAGGTTGATTTCCGAAATGGATGACATTTTGGATACTAACGTCGATACGTGCGTTCGAGTCCGCTGATGTACCGTGAGAGACAGATGAACAATTTATGAAAGTCATCAATCAGTGTGTAGGACACATGGAATTGGACTGGTGGGAAGATCCATAGACCTACATTCTATGAATGATTCAAAATTTTGCTCCTATACATTATGTTGTTTACCTATCATCAAGTAAAGTTAAAAATAATGTTTATCAGGAACCTGAAGGCAGCACTGCAAGAATTTAAACCTGACATATTGGTGTACAATGCTGGAACTGATATACTTGATTCAGATCCACTTGGACACATGAGGATTAGTGAAATTGTAAGTATAATAAAGAATAATTTATCCAATTTTAGTTTTAAGTCGTAAATCATAATGAAACTATTTTTAGTTAATATAAAGCTTTCTGCCTAAACACCCCGCCGACGCTCACAGAAAATAGAAACTATTTTATTTCTTTCCAATGTCAAAGTTAATAATTTTAGAAATGGCTTGTTCACAGGGTATAATAAAGAGAGACGAATTCGTGTTTGAAGTGTGTAAAGATCACAATATACCAATAGTGATGCTAACCAGCGGTGGGTACCTCCGGAAGACTGCTAGGATCATCGCAGACTCCATTATGAACCTCCACAAAAAAGGTCTAATTTCTGGAAATGCTTTTAAAAAATGAAGTTGTTGGTTGCAATGTCCAACAACTTGTCCATGGGGTAATTTAGTGTAATAGAATTAAACAAATTGACCCCAAATAGTAACGTAGTGATATTTTTGATCTCATTTCTATAAAGTGCCAATACTTGTTTGATGCAAATGTAATTTGCAGCTTTAAAATTGTGAATGATTTTCATAGTCCTCGGTTTACATTGTCTTTATTATTATGTACGCTTTGGAGTTTATTTTTCCAAATAAATACTATATTTCTTTTAAAACTAGTTTCAATATAGATGACCTCATTTAAATAATGATTGATTAAAAAAGGAGACATTATACGACACGTTCTTAATAAAATAAAAAATGCAAATTTTCTGATGTGAAAAATCACACGAAATATATTGAGTAAGCTTATTAATACCACTGTTGTATTAAATTATATCAAAAGCATTATAATGTAAGTAATGCAAAATTTATTTAAAAACCACACATACTAAATGAAAAGAATTTAGTAGTTAATATTATAATAGAAAATTATCAGACTAAAGTTTGAAGTTTTTTGAAAATTAAATATTTATTTGGTTTTCTATTATTAGAATATGGCAATATCTGTTCACTTAAGTAGCATCTATCTATATTTCAGTAATAGAATGCAAATCTAATGTTTAAATTATTTGCAAATTATTTCCTGTATTTATATTTGCAAGTGTATTTTAAAATATTTTAATTGCAATTCATTACTCCTTTGTTACATAGAGCACATTTTTTATAAGTGAACTTAATCCATATTTAGAAGTTAACGCAACTTTCAAGTTAACGCAACATGTGCGATGAGACATTAAGCAATGAAAAAATTTAAAATGTCTAAAAATTACTTACATATAATTCAAGTTTCTCAAAAAAGGCAACTAAAATAACATTTTGCGTGAATTTAAAGTTGCATACATTTAAATATGACATTTCTCTTCATTTCATTTTACATCCAGTTTCTTTAAATTATAGAAGCACGCGATATAGTGATCGCTTTAGATTTATAGATTTGTCTAAGCCAAGTAGAACTTCGGCGGTGCTCGCTGGCGAAGTGGTTCAGACGCTTTGGGAATAAAGAAAATAAACTTACTTTCCCAATGTTTGGGAATTGGATGGGTCTATCAAATTTGTTCTTTTGAGCCACTCCATGATGCTTTGGAAATGATGTTGACCCGTTGTTCCCGGTTGATATGGCACCCCCTTTAACCCATCAAGCCACATTGACCAGTTTGGCGGTGTTGTAGTCTAAAATCCTCGTGTGTATATCTGTAGATGATGATGACGAAGTAAAAGTTAAGACAGTGCCATATGCTATAAGCGAGAATAGCATCAAATGCTACAAGCACCGTGCTTTGGAGGGCTCTGGTCGGACGTAAACTATTTTCAGTTTAGTCTGACCATTAATAGACCTCTACCTTCCTTCCTTTTTCCTCTCTAATTCGAGCTATTCGTGTAAGTCAACAATTTAGAAAATCTTAACCGAAGTAATCAATGAAAATGAGTATTAACAAATCTAAGCTTTCGATATAGCTAGAGTCCGTGCGCTGGTATTATGCGGTTAACAAATTTTTGTTTGTGTGTAAATACAATTTAACTAATACTAATTTGACTTAAACATCCTTTGTTTCCATTAATTTTCCAAGCGATACATAAAGCGAAACAAGTAATAAATAGGTAAAAGTGATAAAGCAATCCCGTTTATCTGGTGGTAGTGTTGAATTGAGCATAGTATTCGTCGGTGGGTGTGTTGTTGTACACAACTTCGCGAAAGTATTTCTCCTTCTCCTTCTGCTGGAGAGCCATGAGTTGGTTTTCTTCGAGGAGCTGTCGGGCGATCTCTCTGAAGAAGCAATAATTAATATACAGGTGTAAAATTAAAAAGCACTAATACTTATCTATACAAAACATCAATAGTTACTCGCCCCAAATGATGGGAATGTGGTTTTTTTCGCTATTTCGATGTTGGTCCCATTGAGGAAGTTGTTCAGTTTAATGTGTAATGCATCCTCTGAACTATGAGTTATGTATATACAATGTAAGAGTGTATGTATATACAATGGATAATCCCACAAAAAAAAACAACGCTATGCTTAAATTGTCTCAGCTAGCCTGTCACGTGACATTAAGAACATTTTGTATCCAATTTTCAACTTAAATACCAAAGGAATGCATGAAAATACATAAGGATAAAACTCGCATAATTGCGATGTGCAGAATATATTTAGGTATAAGAGGAAGTAAAGGTTACCTTCTCTTCCTCTGTTCCTCGATGTCTGAACGCGCGACTTCTCGCTGTATGGATTTAGATAGTGCCTGCCATTCTGCCTCCATTTTGTCTTCCGCATCCCGCTTGGCCTGAGATATTATAATATAAAATATAACTTTTGGGAAGCAAATACGGACGTGGCATTCAACTATATGAAATATTTTGAATATAGACGGCTGTTTAGAACTTTTCTAAAGTTTTATAAACACAGACATTAATCTGTTAACCGAGCGGGACATATAAATACGTCGAGATTTTTCCCCGGTTAACAGGTTAAATAGCATGTCGTAACTCACAGGAACAAGGCAGAAAATACCAGAGTTAATAGGTCGAAAGCATTAAGATAAAGATTCGCTCAAATCACAGGGCATTTTGTCACTAAACATTTGCTTCACTATATGCAACTCACACTGAATTTGTAGAGAATGGAGTGAGCGACAGAAATACATAAGACTTAGATGTCTTATTGATTTCCGTATTGTTATGATTTTCTAATAAACATGACGAGCACCCTGGAAATGGCTGATACTGCTTGAAGAGTAAGGGGAGGTACAAGTATACAAAGTTGGATGTATTTGTAATATGATCATTTGCA
The DNA here is from genome assembly GCA_943193645.1 of Acentria ephemerella. Taxonomy (NCBI): domain Eukaryota; kingdom Metazoa; phylum Arthropoda; class Insecta; order Lepidoptera; family Crambidae; genus Acentria; species Acentria ephemerella. The sequence goes on from OW971894.1 coordinate 2,941,008, forward strand.
CCACATGATGTTTTGCGCATCATTTACCTTTGCTGCAGCCATCTGCTCTTTCTGGGCAGCATAGAACTTCTTCAACTCTTCCTGATTCATACCCTTGTACATAAAGCCGATGGCCCTGTATAACCCAAAAAATATATCAATGATTATTTATATATCATTTTTATACATAATTCAGAGCAAGCACCTATAAAGCTGGCAGTTTGGTACGTAGACCAACAAAACTACATAATTTACATATATGGTAATTGTTTGCTATGAACTGAAACTCTTCACGTGTTTCTCACAAGTCGGAAAGCGTTATAGTTAGATGATGATCTATCTAAGAAACTGTTCAGAATACTATAGAAATTTCGAGAACATAAGTAACTTATAAGAGTCAAAAGAGTTGACCTGTTTTTCCCAAGTGCGCTCTTGGCAACGTCAGGGTTCTCCGTGAGCATATCAGAAGTGAGGTTGTTGTACATCTCCGCAGTGTTGTCGGCTTCTTCTTGCTCCTTCATAATCTGCTCCAGCTGATTCTTTTCTGCCGCCTAATATCATCAATCGATATTGTCATAATTAATAGTGTTGAATGCATATGAAATAAACCCATCCTTTAAATATAATAGCACGGCAAATGACTCCATATGACCTTGTGATGCTAATGCTAACATTAGTGTAGAGCAGTGCATTGAACTTTTTCAATACATTGCTCTGTGCACCTCCATATTGCCAGCCCGTAAGGTGCTTTCTCACTCTACCTTTGAATGAACCGTAACCGTTGACATATATTGGCTCTTTTAGAGGAAAGAACGACAAATAGAGGAATCCACAATAACGAGTTACCACCTAATTAATTTTATTTGTACGTGATTTCGTGGTGGACTCAGTACAGAGTGATTATTATTGATTCCCATTTTCTAGTAGTGGTTTCTCGAGGTTTTCTGACAACCTTACCTTTACCTTTCAAGTCGTTGAACACTCTGTAGAGAAATAGTCCCATATAGAATATCTGGCGGCGGGCGAGTTGGTACAAGGAAAGGTTGTACGAATTCTTATTGTCTCTTATTTTGAAGTCATTGAGTAGGGTCAACAAATTTGTGATGATGGCGTATTTGCAACAAGGATAAATAACTGTCTGACAATAACAAAAAAAATACATTGTGTGAAGCTGAGTAGTAAGAAATCTGGAACGTTTAAAAAAGTTTGCCTGACATAAGTGTGGTATGTAGAATGTAGTTAGAAGTGTACTGAATGTAATGTGATAGAACTCACCAATGCCTCATTATAGCGCAAATTGGCCTGTCCTAATCTGTAGCGGCACTCCCTTTCCATCTTGTCTAACTCACTTGCGCGTGCGTCTCGAGCCTTAATAGCCATCTGTGGTTAAATGGTAAATGGTAATGTAGGATTTCAGATGGGAGTATGTGCGGACGTACAAAAACTTTTTTGAACAATAAAAATACAGTTTACAAATTACTTAAATATAATTAGTTTAATACAAAGTTGAGCTTAAGCTCAACTTAGCTAGAAGCTTAGAGATATATACATAAATGCCGTACAAGCAGTTCGCCAAAGATTTTTAAATGGAAACCTTAGTGAAAATATCTGGCTTGGCCGTTACCATACTATTGTATAACAGAAAAGTAATTTATATAGTGAATACATTTTCCATCTTACGACCGCCCAAATGAATACAGCTAATCCACATATTTCAAGTAAAGTGTAAAGTTTGTGAAGTTAGGGCTTATAGAGTTAGGGCGGGTAGATTAAGTCGCTTGGCTCTTCATGAGATCTGATAACTTTTTGACAGTGCCAGGCATATGATCTCGGCTTGGAAACATTTTACACGAAAATATTTCAGTGGGATTGCATTTATTGCACCCATAGACTTAGAGTAAGTAAGTTTCAATCTAATGGAACCATTTCGATCGTGTATGATGTCAGACAGCAGCGCCGTTTTGCATTGCATTTAAATTGTGAAGTATTGGAAACTACTTTTTATATAAGGATTTGTCAGCTAAATACAACTACGATCGAAAAGTCTCGATTCGATTGAAACTTACACTAGGCGTACTATATTAATAATGAACTTCAAATTGAAAGTGATCACCTTAACAGAAGATCTAACGGTCATTTATGATTGACGGTGTAGATTCAATTGAATATATTCTATGAAATACCATGTAAGCCGCTTCAGCCTTCTTCCTCTCTTCTTCAGCCGCTTTTCGCTCTTGGACCTGCTGTTCGAGCCAGGCATTCTTCTGCGCGGCCATGATCTTTTTGCGCTCTTCATACTCCAAGTCTTCGCCTTCGAACCTTTTTATACCATATATTCTAATGAAAGAAAGTTTATGCAATAGTTCCATTTTCATATTGTAGTTTACTAACTTTACCAGCTTGCTGGCGTATTATCAACAAAGAGAATCAATGTTGATTAAGATTAATAAATTAATGTTGTTTCTTAATCTGACAAGCAATCCAGATTTAAACAATAAGCTTAGAGTACCTAATGCCAATACAATTTTAATTTCCAGGCACTCCACTTTTCGATAACATGGTAACATTGATGTTTGACTTAAATGGCCGTGGAAGGAATTTGAAGTTTTGTTCTATACTTGGGCGTATAAAGAATAAAAAGATACATGTCAAAGATAAGTTTACCTATAAATTATAATTTGTAACATAATATTTTACACCTAGCGTTATTACAAAGTTCCTTCAATTCACAAAAAATTATACTTGGGACTTTTTGCTAAAGCCGATGAAAGCGTTTTTTGGTCCGGTTGACAACTTGAATCTATTGGATTATCGCTTACTGGCAAGCGCGTCTTAAGATATTGCCACCGCAATATACGTCAGTTTATAATATAACTAGAAAAATTATAAACTGTCGTAGTATTATAAATAGCAACAAACAGGTAACAATTTAAGGCATTACTTGTGATAGTTTAAAATTATCTATTGCTTAAACAGGGTTCATAATTCGGTCTGTAAATCTCTAGATGTAATAATTTTGTAAACTTACTTTTGGGCACTAGACATGCCCACAGGCTCTCCATCAGAATCTCTAGGCGGCAGTTGCTTCTTGAGCACCTCAGGGTCGTTCAGGTCAAACTCACGTCTGTCTTCGAGTCGTTGGTACTTTTGACGGAATGAATCTATCTCCATATTGATGCGACGTCGCTCCTAGAATATGTAAAAATAAACTGAAAGTCATAACTATGTTGGGTTAGAACTGTTAGGTTAGACTGATGCCATACTCTAACTCACCACAGAGATGGCTCCGTTGTTCGTTGCATTACGCATACCAATATGTAGGTGCGCTTGAGAACATTGTTGGTAATTATCAAAGCCCAAAACCTTCCTAATCATTCTGGCTATGTAGAAATTATAAAATAGCTCGTTTAGACCTTCTTACTAATATAAGTAGTCATGTGAGTAAAGTACACGTTGTGTGCGTGTTTGATCGGAATTAAATGGGTGGTTGCTTGGTTTCTTATTGATACTCTTACCTCCCTCTCTCTAGCTTCCAAAACCACAGACAGGTTGCTGTCTTTGATCATCTGCTGAGCGAATGCGAGATCACGACGTTCTTGCTCACCCAATTCAGCTCGCTTTTCCGCCACTTGACGCTCCAGGAATGGAAGGTCAACCTGGCAATGAATAAGTAAACTAGACTTGCTTGCTGGCACCAACCTCTTGAGTACTTTGAATACAAAACCCATGAGTACAGTGAAATCATAGTTACAGGTGAAATTGAAAAAAAGGACCGAAGAGTGACAGTCCGTTGCACTTAAGACATCTGAATTGAGCCAGTATTTCTTCATGACCCTCAGCTCACTAACAAGGAATCTATGCCAGGTGGTAAAGAATTTGGAGAAGTAAGAAAGATTGTAACTTGACAAATAAAAGATAGAAGTTTTCAAGAAAGTCATGGTATCAAGAAATTCAAATTAAGACCGACCACGATAGGAACGACAAAGAAATTGATCACGAGTCTCAGTGATGAGAAATGAATGCAAAAGGGAGAGTTTGTTGAGTAAAATTAAGTACAACTTACACCTATTTTCCTGTTTCTGGCGTTGAATATCCTGGACCGCCTCTCCAGCTCACACTGCCTCCTCCTTTCTCTATTTTGAGCCTCCTTACGGTCTCTGTCGTTGGCTATCTGCATTTTCATCATTTTTGATAATATTATCTAGAGGTATCGAAAATAAAAATTTAAAACACGGAACGAAGCCGAGCTCTAGACATATAATATATTCTTTATGATTTGTGATGCCGAGTTGCTGTCACCGATTAAGCAAAAATTCGTTGTCATGGTGATTTTATTTTTAATCACTCGCACTTGTTTTTAACATGAATAAAGTAAGCCAGTAAAGGAAGTGTTAAATTCTCTTTGGTATGTATTCAAAGAAAATGTAATCGTTTTGTAACTTTGAATACTGAAATTAAGACCTCCACCGATATTAGTGCTACCAGTAGAATTAAGTTGATAGTTTTAATTTTATTGAACTGAATGTCAATTTTTAAGGTACTTTGTTTCAGATTGTATTTTTAGAATTTTAGGACATTGATTGATAAACATAGTTCTTATAAACATTATTATATTACAAATGTAAAGTGAGCACTATCGCGCTCTTTAGGTACTTCTATTTAGTATGTAGGTCTAATGTTAATGGTTAATTATTTCGAATCAGACAAAAAAGATCCCTAGCTGAACTAGTAAAATTAATACTTGTCAACAGTATATTTAAACGTTGGTCTTTTAGATATTCAACCCAATGATTTATAGATTTATACCAATAGATTTATCTAAACAAAATAACACATTCCTAAACATTCATGGTCAAAACTCTGGGCTGGCAGAATTGTAATCGTAGAAAATAGTACTTTTAATATTGTTAAGAGAGGAACGAAACATATAAATATGCAGCTTCCATAAAAAACTGTATAAAGATTCACGACTCAAAAATGTGTTGGGATTTTAGGATCCTTTGTCCTCTGTTCACCTTGTGGTACTATTACGCGTATCTGCAGATGTTTAGAGTTATCTTAGATCGGTGTACATTTATTAGTAAGTTATCCCAAAGAAACTCACTTAATTTTTATGATTAAATTTTGAAATTAGTTTTATATATAAAACGATTAAATTTAACTTATTTATATTTGTCAGCTTTTGAAAAAACTGGTAAAGCTTGAAATGTTAAAGTACGTGAAAGGAAAAAAATCCTTATTATTCATTACTTGGGATTTTCACCACGGCAATGGTTTTCAAGCTTCATTTTATATTACAATATATAAGGGTTACTTAACCCGTAGTGATTATTGTTCGGGTTGTTAAATGGCGGAATTAACACAGGTAAAACTCCAAAACTGTACAATTTGTGACGTAGTTACAGGTAACAGGTAACACCATTCTTCTCGATCTTATGTCACTCTGGAATACAACAAAATATAAGGTAGTTGTGGCAAATGATGCAAATACTTTTTGTCAGCATTCGTGCTAATTAAACCGTCGCCGTTTTATTTGAAGCAGTAGTGTTCATTGGCTGCGATTATTGTAGAAATCCGCTTTAGGCAGTCATTCGATTAATTATATTACAAAGGCTTATCAAAGCAAAACTTAACAAGTTTGATGAAATATGAACTTATACATAAGGAAATGGATGGGATGCCCGAAATAAACAAAAAGATGTATTTATAAGAAGTATAAAATCATCGGGATATTTTTTTGTGCAATAAAAATAAATGTAACTAGGTAGTTACATAGGTGCATATTGTTTATAAATTTTATAGTTGCCCTTTATTTCCCTGGGATTCGATCTATATCATCATCAGATCTTGACCCGGTATATAGTAACAGGGTCACCTCAAGAGTGTACTACATGAAATAAATAATTTTGAAAATCCGCTTATTTACAAAGAAATTGGTGGACATGCATAACAAATACAAACAGTGGAACATAGAACCTCCTTATTTATGATGTCTGCTAAAACATGTATTTGATGTTGAACGATTTTTATCAAAGGATCATTAATTTCATTCAATTTTTGTTTTTCTACCAAACGACTAAAAATTTCTACCATCTTTAGTGTCGGCAACACCGAAGCTTCGACGATTGCGTAGCGCCGTAGCCACCCGTAGTGGGCACTCAGCGAGCACTCGTGTATCGTATCGTGCATAGTACGCAGCGTGCGTGAATAAACAAGGCTTATTCAGTTGTCTACCGGTGACAGAAACGATTGCTACGCGCGCGTACGCTAACGTTTCCATATCAATTTCATTATCACGCCGCATATTGGTCTCGTAACATTAATAAACAAAACAGTGTTTTGTGACATTAGTGGCTTAAAAAAACTTTTTATTGTGTAATGTGACGATTATGACGAGTGTGCTGAAGAAGTCTAGAGGAACAAAAGGCAAATCAGAATCCATGCAAGAAGATTTGCCCACAAGATGGGACAACGAGTCCCAAGGGAACTTTGAAAATGTGGCAAAACTCATTAAATATATCGATGATAGCGTCATCGGCAAAGGAAATTCGTTTTGCGGACCATATGGAAGGAGAAAAGGTATGTAAAATAACAAAAAACATATTTCGCTTACATAAAATCTTTAAATTAAGGAAAATAATATATTAATAATAACCATTTAAATATCTTTAGAAACACGTTGAATGATAACAATATGAATGAATTAATATTTTAATCGAAAACTAGAGGAAGAGCGCGTTTTGCCATTTCCACCGCGAAATTATTCGTGTTATTTTTCAGTTTCTGATTTTAGGAATTAAACTGGAAATAATCGTAACAGGAAAGCATAGATTGGGTTAAATCTACGATTTATTTTCAAATCTTTCGATATACAGTGACAAAAACATGTCTAAAACTCTAGTTATGAAATCTATGCAAGTTGGCATATTCTTTAGTTTTTCTAGTCAAATGAAAATATTAACCGTATTACAATATGTCGCCATAGCAAAAGTTCCGCAAATAATTACGAGCACCGAAGCCTTGAGCTTTATCCAATGAGTCATATAGTTTTCATTATAATTCTATAAGTAAAACTACACCCACACAATATTCTATTGTTTTCAAGTAAGACAATAGAGAAATTACAATAGTTATATAGCTAAATTCCTTGTTGATATTTTTGTACATGTAGATACAATAAATGGCCAACGTTGATCTAAATGGATATTTGATTGACTTTAGTCATTTATTGTTTTACTTAACAATTAAACTATATATAATAAGCTGTGAAAAACACATTTTAATTACATTCCTTTCTTGAGGCCTTTGCTTATATGGACTTAAGACTTACGTCTGAAGTATATTATAAAATATAAAATAAACTAAAATATTCGGCGCCAAAATACGTAGACGCGCTTGGCAGCACCACTTGGCACGGTCATTTTTGTTTATCGATTAATAGGTATCAATTGAGTGTATACGTGTCTATTTATATAGGCATCGATATAAAAGTTAATATAGTAAATTTGTGTAAAATGAATATATTATTTCATTCTTTTTTGATATTCTGTTTCATTGTGCGCTCCATTTTATTTACCAAAACATTAAAAGGGGGAAAATAGTTTTCTGTTATTTTTATTGTATTTTCCGATATTTTAATAATCAGTTTGAGCGAGTGGGGTGAATCTCATCAATTAAAAGTACATTAAAATATGTCCAGCTGTTCTTAATTTACAAATGGTATACTTAAGTAATCTGTCTTGGCTTAATTTATTTAGATGGAAGCCTTAATTAATTGTAGACGTTATTACCTTAATATTTCTCACTAATTTTATAACTGTTTTTTTTGTTTTAAAATTGTAAAAGAAATAAAAACCAACGTGGTTTTAAAACTCGTCTGCAGTTTTTTACAATAGCATTTTCCTTGACAAATTTTGAGAAAGGTCCAGTGAAAGGTATATCGTGATAGAACCGGTTCCAAAACGTCTTGAGGTCACCGGGAGAGACGGGAGCAAAAACCCGAACGGAGTAACTCTCGTTTGTAAAATATTTTTTTACAAAAGGGCTACTTTAACAAACATATTAACAAACATTTTTAACAAAAATATTCTTCAAAGTATGACGAATTTCACCGTCATACTTTGAAGAATATTTTTGTTGGAATATAGATGTGAAAATTTAGCCATGCATAAAATCAATAGTATAAGTGTAGTGACACTTATACTGTTGACATGTTGTCTTTTCTGAAGAGCAGCGACATGACACCGTAGATTTTTAATAATAAACGAATTTAATGAACATCAACATATACATCATACTTTATTTACTAAGAAATGATACACATAGAAATTACACACATTCCTTATTGCCTAGTAAAATAAGTCACTAGTTTTATTGCTTACGTTTTTATAGTTCTTTTAGTTGTGTCACAACATATAAGTGTTTATGTATATTTATAATATTCTGCAATAAAATATGATTTTCTTTAATCAAGTATCTACAACAGAAACTCGAATGTAGATAATTTTGGCTAGGTTACCTACCCAATAATCTTTATATTAATAACATATAGAAAAATATGCACTAATTTGTAAACGTATTTACGTTGAACTACAACTACAAAGTTCTTCAAAATATAGGTATGATTTACGGATAGATTATAATCACAATTTAATTATAATCGTTATTTCTTAATGCGGCCAATGAACTTCTGTCTTCTACCTATCATATCGCTTGTTTACAACGTGGATCAAGTAACAAAGGATATTAGTGTCATGTTACAATTAAATTGGCCAGATGCATATTAATTATTTATTAATGCATTCGCGGCCACGGAAGTGTTAGCCACAATAGATAACAAATGGCTCGTTCACGTGTAAATTCACGTGTCTATGATACTATTGCATTAGTCATATTTCTGTATTTGTGTGTATTGGAATAATCCGCAGTAAAATAACATTACTTCTAGAGTTGTTGGTTCACTATAAAATTGACACTAATACAAAATATAACGAGCAATTTCTTAATTAGGCCTCCTTTCCGGCTAAAGTATATTTTAGTGTTTTCATGTTTCAGCGAGATGGTTCACGAGGCGAAGAAATTGTAAGAACAAAATTCTTCTTTTGAAACAAAAAAAACTAGTTGACCCATTTGTAGGAATTTTGTTTCTCTGACAAACTACCATAAGCGCCATCTATTAAAAGAAACCCGAAGTAGCAATAGAGAAATGACAGTTTTAAATTTTAGCATGTAAGTTGGACGAATTTCCACACAATATAACTAAATTTCCGTTGTATATTTTTAAGATTTCCTTTAGGATTTTCTCAGTTATTTTTATTTAAAAAATGTGTAAAACAGTACTCTTATCGTTACATTTATGACTCTACCTACATAGTTTAAGATAGGAAAGTTTGTCATCCCTTTCAGTTAATAGTTTGGCAACCGTAAATAATTATGTTACCATATGTAGCTAATGGAAAAGTTTCTTGTTTGTTTGCGACAGCAACATCCAATGAAAGTTTAAATAATGTGCGAGTGTATTTATTTAAATAATTATGGTAAATACTCCATATAGGTCAATATCATTAAAAGCTTTAAAATATAAATTCAGTATTAGAATTATTTATCAAACGGATTTTTCTATAATATTATACCGTGAATTGTAGAGCATTTTTTATTCTTAAAATATATTTAGTAGAGTAATGAGTAGTACCTATTTTGATGAGAGTATTTAGTAGTATTTTAGTAGTTATTAAATAGAATTTTTTGATAATATTTACCAATTTTCATTGTGAAAATTCTACTTTTCTGTGATTTGTTGGGGTTAACATTTTTTCAAACTTTTCTCCTTACAGCCGAAAGGCGACAATTTGTCACGACAAGTGATATAGTTGTATTATCGACACAGTTTAAGATATTTGCAAGATCTTTAAATGATTTAATAATATGATATGGTAGTAGATTTAAAATAGCGAACCTCCCGATCCCCTCGACCGAGCCTTTTAGCCTATGTCAAGGAAGTATCTACCTAGCTAGATTTACGTCGGTTGCAAAGGCAAAAATGTAAATGACGCTCTCTTTTCAAGAACAATAATAAAAGCATTACGAGCTATTTTGTAAACCATTTGCTTGTCGAAATTTGACATATTTGTTACCTTTAAAGAACAGTATTTGTTTTGAAAATTGATGACAAATTGCGAATTGTCATGTATATTCATTAGAAGCCTAGATTTATTACATAATGCGTAACTATTACGTCGATCATTGGCGTTCATGAGGCCTGAGAGCCTACTAAAAAGGAAACATGTAGGCAAAAAACTTCAAAATTCCGGAATTTCGTTGTCATTTTTTGCATTTTGCAGTAGATCCTTTTATTTGCATGAGATTAAGGTCAAACTAGTATGTAAAATAAACATATAACTTTAATTTTAATAAAATGTAATATAAAAAATCTCTTTAAAGGAGTTTTGGCGTAGTGATTTCGAACGGTCTGGTGGCGCCACCGTTGGTCCTTGGATGGATCAATCAAAATATGCTATCTTGAGCTCCGCCATGCTTTGGAAGGCACGTTTAGCTATTGGTCCCAGTTAGTAACCGGTAGGAATAATAATCATAGTGAGTCTGTCCAACTAAAATGCTTTTAACAGTACGAAGTTGGTAATTGCAAGTTTACTTACAGCTTAGGTTTCAGTAACTGGTCTACGGATAGTTTTACTAAAGAAACATTGAATTAGACATTTTGTTCATGGTAATTTATCGAAATTCTGCGTCTGGTGAGCAAAATTATTCGTAGATATATTATTGAAAGCAATCATAAATTAACACAACAGTTGAAAAAGTTGATTTCGGCTACGTGCTTGCCGTCACGGACTGTAAGCTCATGCCATCCGTTATGTATAAAAAATCTTATAGCATCTGACGAGTGATGTGTCGCTATCATAAATTTTATATATATTATACCCTCATATTACTCATCTTATATTTCTGACCACGATTTAGATAAAACCAGTTTTTATACTCTGACACAGTTTTGAAAATTTTATGTCACTTGGTTTTTTTTTAATATTTTATTACCTAGGTTATAGGTAATTTGGTGTTTTGACAGTTACCGTCTTAGTTCAAAAGTCAGTTGGTTCTTATTGTTTTGTGAAACATTTCAGTATAATTTACATTAATTTTTTTTTAAATTTTCATAGGAATTGCAAATTACATATCCATACATTGTCATATCTTTTGTAAACATATCATACCGTAACAAAAAAGCGAACAAAGATTTAATACTAAGGTAAGCTGATAAAGTACCATTTAAATTATATGTATTATTGTAACAGTTATTATTAATTAATTCTGCGCTACCACATGGCGAATCATGCTGCTATTAAATTCATTTACAACAAACTGACAGATAGATTACATTATCCAAATAAGGGGGTTCTTAATAAGACTATAAGTATAATAAATAACTATAATTATATATAATATAGTGTAGTATTAGTTACTACATAACATAACGTAAATTGAACCGGTTTAGTTTTTAATATGTGATAGATATATTTTGGTCTATTGTTAACTCGTTGTTATAACTATTTACCTACAACCTGCCACTAATGCCATGTGTTAAAAGTAATGCGAAGAGACGATGGATAACATAACAGTTTTGAATAGCATATCAGTTGTTTGATTTTCCATACTAAATTACCATTTTCACTTTATTAAAAATCCTTTTTGGAATTTTCACTTTATTTAAAATCCTGTTTGGCAAATTCCTTTCTTTTAAACAAAATATAAATAATTCAAATGTTGGTGGCTATCCTTCTGGCTATCACTTAATCTCAAATAAAGTATTTGCCACACGTAAGTACTAATTAAATACGAAAAGTGAGAATTATTTTTTAGAAGGTCAATTTAGTTGACACACACTTTTACACACGCACATTAAAATGAAGCAAATATGCCCAAGAGTTTTCATTTTACTGTCGTTTTTAGGAGAATTGAATGAGTAGTACTAAACTTCAATTATTTTAGTTCATGTAATGTTCATGTTTGTTAAGTTTAATCAGAGCCATTGTTTATGAGCTTCAGGGATACAAACGGATAGGAATTAATTTTTATTTAGTTGATTACCTTAAAATATTTGAAACATAAGACATCAAAAGCATGCAGTGACATTTAGGGTCAAAGTTATTGGATATTTAAAACTCAAGGCAACGATAATGTTTCCGCTTCTAGGGAAGATGAACATTTTAACGAATTAGCAACGAATTCGGTAGATTGCGATCGTTGTATATATGGAGATAGGTTGATAAACTTCGTTTACACCATCGGCGTTGGAATTTCCTGCGAAGTTTCTAAACATTTGAAGTTGATGTGAATATTTGAATTAGCTTCCTTTAATACAAGAATATAGAGATTTTCATTAAAAACGATTATTAGGATGACTGGAAACGTTAAGTTTTTTGACATTGACAATACAGACACTGCCTATTTTAATTTGCAGTTTTTAATTAATTAAAATACTAGAATGCTTTTAACTAGTTTCGACTAAGCGACAGAATCCGCGTATCTAGACGAATTCTGTAACCTGGTGAAATAAAATTATCCGACTTTTAAATGCGCATCTAACTCACAGCTTATTTATATGTACATATAAAAATACGCGGAAGGTAAAGAACTATCAAGTTGAAAGCGATGCCATTTTAAATTCATTAGTCCGTAACATCGTCATTTATTTTTGTTCATAGTTTTAGTAAAATAATTTGCGAAATGAAATATCATAGATATTCTTTAATAGATCATGTAAAAATATGGATATATTTATTTATATATTTTAACATTATAGATGTTTCAATGTGTTCATAAAATATATTTACCAGAAATTAAAGGCACTTCATGGGTTTTCTAGAGTCTAAATGTTTTTCTAAATAGTAATAAATATAAATTTTTCTTATTTTTCAAAGAAGGTTGCAAAAATATGATTCCCTCGGGCCTCGTGGGTACCAGTCACTCTCATTTGAAATACACAATGTAGTATATTTCTATTTTATATTATGTTGTAGTCAACATGTACCTATATAATGCCATAAAGTCTTTCTGCAAAAATAAAATCACTACTAATTCTTCCAATAGAATAATCTAATTCTATCGCTCATCTATTATCAAGTGTGACTCATTAAAATGGTGCAGAAAAGTATAAAAATATGCGTTCAATAATGTAAATTTTCACTATCTGCGCGGAGACCGGTTTACGTAACCGCTGACCTTCGGATATTTTCGACCGGGCTTCATTCAATTAAATCGTTTATCAGTCATTGTCAAACAACTAGATTATAATTGTATTTGTGTACGACACCGATCTTTGCGCTTACTTTTTGTAAGCAGAAATAATTTTTCAACGTGTTACAGTATTAGTAATCTGCATTATGTAATAAATTTTAATTTTGAAGAAAATTGATCAATTAAAGAATGAATTTGATTCTATATTTGTCAAATTGAATAATAAATGTATAGTTTTTTGTCAACTAAGTACAATATCGGACAATACGAAATGAACCGTAAGGAGAACAGGTTATATGATTTTTTTCCGAAACCAGTTTTGACTTACGAGCTGTTTAAATTCAAAACTTACGTTCGGTTTTGTTTTATGTGTTATATTGTTTCATACTAATGCATTTGTTGTTTGTTACAGGTAACATAAAAACTGATAATTCACAGCCATAGGTGGAGATTGTACAACAGATCTTATGTAAATATAAATATACTGGCAAACTTAAAATAGATAAACATATAAATATACTGATTACCTATCGCTTTTATTTTTTTAGCAGTATTCACTAATCTACGTAAATCAGTAGTATTGTACATATATCGTTACAAATGAAAAAATACCAGTCTTTATATGGGGCTTGCTATAACAATTGCACCTATAAGAATTGTATAGTTACGCAGTGTTTCGACATATTCGATCGAATGATAATTTAAATTTACATAAAATTGTTATTAAGTCTTTTACTATATAATTACAAATATACAATTTTTATAGGTAAAGCTCAAAATTTTCTTTTTACACATTTAGGTATTTTTATTTTATTTTATATAAAGCACAGCAAATGACTCGACACCACCTGATGATAAGCAGTAGAGGAGTCCATATGTGAGGATAGCTAGTGTAGCATGCGACATACTGCCCTAGCCACCCTCACCTTGCCGGCCCAAAAAGTGCTTTTTCACGCATCTTTTAAAGGAACCCATGTTATAAGAAGGAGGGAATACGTGTGCTGGTAAGGAATTCCATGCTCTAGCAGTACACTTAGAACTCTTCTAAGTTCGAAGATTTGTGAGTTAAGCGATTGAAATCACTAGGTACAAAAATTTCAAGCGTCATGACGGGTTTGAAATTTTTGAATTGTTAAAAGTAAAAAGTTGTGCTAAAATCAAAACCGAAACGACAGTTTCACAAGCAAATAATATGAGTATCGTATGTCATGAATAGTGAGTGTAGAACAGTGGTACCGGCGTCATTCGCAATAACAGACTTCGAAAGAGTGTAGATCGATATTTCTGCACATAACATCTCACCTACAATATCGTTAGCTATCTCTGTGATCAAGGCGCTGGCAACAGTGCCGTAATACCGTGAACTCAAAAACAAAAAGTTAAATGGTATCACTACACACACAGTTGTAAGACAGTTGTGATAGACTAGATAGAGGCATACATAAATCAGATTATCATTCTTAAGTAATCAGCTTTTTTAATATTAAGGAAAACCTTTTCGTAGCATTAATGCAATCGTTTTATTATACAATGTTTTTACTTATTAATTCTAGGACGTTATAAACTTGAGTCCCCTGTAAGGTTACGCGGCAACATTTACACAGCTTTCAAATCGATTACAAAATAACAAAGGAAATGAAATCGTATTCGAATAAGTAATTGCTAATTTTGGACATAAATCACTAAAAGGTATATATTGCTTGGAATTGGTACATAGTTAGATGTCTAGCTAACAAGCATAGGGGTTTGATAAATACCATTTTAAGGACCCTGATCAAAATGGGCCTACCCTTTTTAGTGTTTGTAATAAACTTTTCTGAGAATTGTACATTATTATATGGTAAATAATTTCAATTCATATTATAAATATTTCCATTATTGATATTCTGAGTGTTAGCAGGGATAAGCTAAAATAAATAAATAATAAAATTACTTATTAGTCACTTCCTGTCGTGTAAATAACGGAATGGTCAATCGAAATGAAACTCTTTAAATATGAATTCGAAACCATCTAGATAGTGTCGTGCCCAACGCTAATATCGCAATTACAGTAACAAACGAAATAAAAAATAATTGACCTACCCATTGGTGACAAATGACATTGCAAGCGAGTTACTCACCTAGTAATTAAAAAAAACTAATATAGACATGGTTATTATTAAGATATTTTTTGATTTACTAATACAGACTATGCTAAAATGAACATAATAAAAAATAGGAGACAAAATTTAGATGCACAGATATAGTTATATCAAGTTTAATAAGAAACAGGAAAATCACGAATCACGCAAAGGAAAATGATACCATACGGCCGGTTTCAATGCTAGTAATTGAGAAAAAGGCTGTTATTAAATGATGCAAAATAGCGACTAGGCGTGGGTTTTTAAGGATATAACGAGGTCAATGGAAGATGCTAATATTATATCTTTTGGTGATTCAATTGTTCTGTTTGCTGAAAATGTAGTTTTATTTAAGTCAATGTCAATTTGTATGATCCGGGCTTTGACCTTTTGGAGTCAATGATAAAATATACTATAATCTGATTAACATTTTAAGGTTATATGAAATACTGATATATACTTATAATGAATACTGATAAATTACTCAAGTTTTTTGTCTGTATGATTAACATAAAAAGTTACATTGATTTTTTTATTTGGTATAAGTGTTCATATCATTATGTCAGAATCATAGATTTTAGTGCAGTCCTTAAAAATTTACTTATGCCCAAATTCATTTAATTCGTAATCCCTCCTTCTTACAACATGGGTTCCTTTAAAAGAGGCGTGAAGAAGCACTTTTTGGGCCGGCAAGGTGAGGGTGGCTAGGGCAGTATGTCGCATGCTTCACTAGCTATCTTCACATATGGACTACTCTACTGCTTATCATCAGGTGATGTCGAGTCATTTGCTGAGCTTTATATATATATATATATAAAATTCAATATAAGTTTTATCAGGAGCTCGTGCCGTAGTGTCGAGTAGTTCGTAGTAGTTCGAGCACTCTGATTTGTTATCTCGACTTCTCCATGCTTCGGAAGCACGTTAAGCCGTTATTCCCGGTTGTTATGGTAATCTCTCATGTGTTTTTCCTACATAGGAAAACCTGTGCCATGTTTCGCTGAATAACTGCTCTAATTTTTATAGAAAGACGATAGGTTTTCCTAAAACGAATTTTGGAGTTAGATCATTTAAGAATGGTATAATAGTTTATACAAGGCCTCTGTAGATAAAATTGGAATAATGACAACATATTAATAAATATTATTTTTATCCTTTCAACAATTGTAAGAGAAATTTAAACGTACTTGACGCGGGAATTATTAGATTGTATTGAACCATTTTAATTTTTTTTTATATAGCTGTGGGAAGGAAATCTCTTCCAGACGCTCTCTTTTACCCGGGGAAGGTAACAGGGGATGTGTGGGGCTCCCACCCACTAAAACCCATAGCGACGCACTACTTGATAGCTTTTTACCGAAAACATTTCGCCGCTATTGATTTTATTGAAACTAAGTTAACTAGTTGGCATTGATCCAATTTTAGAAAAACAGTAGTTAATGACGGTTCAGTAAGTCTTATTGAATCGAAATTACTTTCTAAAATAATGTTGAGATGAATGATTTATGTTCACGAATAATTTATCAACTAATATTTCACAAAGAATAATAAAGCTTGTGTTTAGTTAGGACAACTAAAAATAATAATATTCTATCTATTAAATCTGATCCTTTAGATTGATAACTGGTCGGAAGACATTATTTAATGTTTATGTTGATACGTCTCAAAATATCTAAAGTTAACATTGTGTTAGTTAAAAAGATAATTTAATATTCATTTGTATCAAAATCAATGAAATAAGTAGTTATATTCAATACTTAAATACGATAAATCTTAAAATAAACTTGGCCTTTATCGTGTTTGTTTACGTAACAATTATTATGTTCCTTATGTGAATTAGGTTAGGCACGACTTTGATAATTTTAGTTGACGTTAACTGTTTCTAAGTGAATTTCGGAGTCAATTGTAATTTTATTTGTAAAATTGTTTCTTATTTGCCGATAACGAGTACTTATTAAATCAATATAATAACGATAACGTTTTAAAATTACGATGATTTTATAAGTTGACATTGTATAAGACCCCAATTCATTCCCAATGATTCACTCCATGTGACCTTACAGTAAGATTTAGAACAAGGGCGAAGGAGTCAGGAGTCCTAATCCTGTCGTGGTACAACAAGAAGTATATCTTCCAACTTGAATTTGAATGTCATTTGAAATTTATAGTAGGTACTATATAGACAGCAAATCATAACTATTGCTATAACTATAACTATCGCTGTCTTAATTATATTGTAACGACGTCAATATTTTGATGTTTGTCCAAAATTAAATATCTACTTACGAGGTTACGATCTTTGTATCACCAGATTGTAGGTACTACCTGCCACGAACGCTCCCTGAGCCACGACGTTTAAAAGTAATCCAAATTGGAAATGAAAAATTATATTTATGAATAATTGGTCAGACAGACAGTTTTCTATAACAAATGGCCGACAGCCTATTATTATTTTAACTTTTTCTTTAGGATATTCTTTATTATTTTGGTTATAAGCCTGTAATACCTCCGTTCCCTTAGAATAACAAAGAAATTATTAAATTCGATAAAATCGTTTTTGATTTATAGGGACTAGCAAACCGCTATCAATTTTTATAAAAGGGACCAATTTCCAAAAGATACAACAGCAACTAACGCTAAATAAGTTCGGTTTAAGAGACATTATACCATACATTCTAATCCCTTCTTGTGTATGGTTGTAAGGTATAGAGGGCTATGCCCGTTGTCACCAACCATTCCTAAGCTTAAAGACTTAGTGACTATATCTCAGTCTATCTAAAGAAGAATGATTGAGTTGAGTATCAGCCACATGAGTTGGTGAAAACAGGTATGAGCCCCCCAAGAGTGTTACGTTATAACTATTTTATTTATTAAAAAGAAATCACGCATGATATGAAAGAATCTATCCGTCCTGTCACGCGTGTAGTCTGGTCGTGTCACCCAACGCCCTTCGTCCATTTATAAGCAGGATATAGATTAAGGACATCAACCGAACAATTGGCTTAAATGACTAAAACTACTCGTAAACTAACATTAGACAAGTTCATTAACCTACTGTTTGATGTCGCCGACATATTTAGGCTGTCAGATCTAATTCCAACATTGCTTCTTTGGCAAAAAAAGTACAGTACTAATATTATTAATGAAGCCATACAGACAGACAGTTTGACGCCGAGAGTTTGATGAACCCGTCGAATATGACGTATATGTTTCATTGTCTAAAAGTATGGGTGACGTGCGAGGTTAGGTGGGTTTAATAATTAAGATAGGCGTGTTCATTAAATATGTAATTGAAGTTAATATAGGTATGATGTTAGTTTTTAGTACCTAATAGCTTGCAACGACGCAACCCTTAAAAGAGTGTAGTATATACATGTAGTAAACTCTTTTAAGGGTTTAGTTATCATGTAGTTTATTAAATAAATAAATGTAATCAAAGTAAATCAATTATTTAAAAGCGAAAGAACAAGAAATAGTTTTTATTACTTACTCATTTATTATTAAATACTCATTTATAATATTGAAAACGATTCTATAAATTAAAAAGTGCTGTAAGGTTTAATGCCAATACATATGAAATGCACATGAAATTGTATTTAGATTAGAATCAAAAAGCTTGCACCGAGAAACAAAGTAAAATTTATCCACGTCTATATAGAAAGATATTTAGTCTCATATTTGAGAACATTTTGAAAATACCGAAATAATTGGTGATCTTTAAATTCACTGCATTTCTCCTAATTTTACCAGATTTGCACTTATTCTACTGTCAGTCAAATAGTATTGATGAAGCAATGATTGATATGGAGAATGTTGTCAAAATAACGTGGCTTTAAACTAGTCTAGTTACTATTGCCTGTAGTATTTTTATTTTTATTTGAGTGGCAATCATTACGTTGTATAATTCGCGACATGTGTGGTGCGAAACTTGCAATATTTTATCACTTGTCACCATTTTTAATTTTTATTATTTTTTACTTTTGAGGTATATAAAAATCAACTTCTATAAAGAATATATATAAAATAAATGCTGTCTACAGAAGAGCGGAAAAATTCTGGATAAACAACTACTCAATACC
The DNA here is from genome assembly GCA_943193645.1 of Acentria ephemerella. Lineage (NCBI taxonomy): Eukaryota > Metazoa > Arthropoda > Insecta > Lepidoptera > Crambidae > Acentria > Acentria ephemerella. Next base: position 2,960,437 of record OW971894.1, read on the forward strand.
TCTACCTACAATATGTGTATCGCGGAATATTGCTCTAAAAGGATAAGTATAAAAACAATTATAAGTAGAGCAATCGAGCTTGTAAATGAACCATAGATACATTTAAAATGTAAATAGGGATATAAAATAAAACCTCTTCAATTATAAAATTATATTTGTGTAGTCATATTGAGATAAGCAGGTAAACCGCAATGAGTTTGATTAACCCAGTATATTTAATTATTAGACCTAGTTTTATTTAACACATTTTTTAACTATTAAGATCTGTTCTTAATAGTTAAAAAATGTGTTAAATCAAATGTTTGTCTTATTTGATGTTTGACCGTACATTATGACTGTATAGACTTAATATTTTTAAGAATCTTTCGAATATAGAAAGAAAATTTAAAGGTCTTCAGTTTAATTGGTCTTGAAGTATAAACATGAGATAATAAATATTTACAACATTTTATTCTGATAAAAATCTCTTTTAGAAATGTGTAAAAGCTTACTTTCCTCCGCAAGATGAGGTAGATAATTATTTTGGTATTTTTTTTACTGAATTAAAAATAGACGGTGAGAATGCTCTTGAGTAGACTTGTAGACAGCCTGTTGCCTTTCGTTCGTCGACCCTGGGTGATGTTAACGGTCGCTTAATACTGCTTATATTCCAACATGTTAACCTACAAATCGGTTGTCAAATTTTGACAAGCTGATGACTTTGTGTCTTACACCAGTAGTTAATGAACTTGATTTACTAATTATTGACAAGACTTTTTGCAAGAGCTTTTTTTTCTGTTAATTTGTTAAAGATTTTATAGATTTTTGACTAGATTTCTACTACTATTAAATTACGCTATATTTTTCTCAATTAATATTTATTTGAATAGAAAGTTACATCAAGGATGCCTTTGAAGTGTAGCTTCCTAATTATTTACTTCGAACAATATCAAAAATAAAAATAAATAATTTAAGTAACCTAAAAAACGAAAGAAAGTTGTTGTGTAAACAATCTTAAAACATGTTTAATTAAAAAAAAATAAAAGCCAGGATTGTTAGTTCAAGTTTCAATTATTTGAGTCTTATTTTGTATATAACTTATACCTTTATTAATATAAATTATACTCCCAATTATAAATTGGTATATCAAAGTTTTTAATTTAAAAATATATATATATGATTGTATAGGCTGGTAAGATAATGATTACATAGATTTTGCTATGTAATTGTAAAATATCCAAGTTACATGTAGGTGTATTAAGGACGACTGAAGAAGCATTGTCGTAATGCCAAGAGATATATTTTTTGTTCACAATTACATACAGTTATGGCTATAGTACCGTTTATAATTTTGATGAGGTTGATTGATTGTAAATTTCCATGCATTCATGATTCGATGAGGTCATAATATAGTTTATGGAATATTGATAAATTGAATGACGTGACATAAATGTGGCTAATATAAATGAAACGATGTATATATCCAATCAAGCTACGCACCAACCAAGATATACACAACCTTTGATTGGCGAAACCTAAATAAATAGTTAAAGGTTTCACAGTTTATATTCAATTTTCGTTCAAGGTATACCTATGTCTTGGTAAAAGACAAAAGAACCCTTTCTCTGTATTTCATTGTAATAATAACCGTACGCTTACTTCACACCAACTAAAGACGCAATTGTTTCCTTAGGGCAAGTGAGGCACTTAATATTGCTAGTGAATATATATTGATATTTTCTATGCCAATTTACTTAGTATAAGAAAGGCACTATTCTAACATTCTTAATGTTTTGTTAAATTTATTTGTTAAGCTCGGTGTAAATTTGTTAGTTTATATATGTGGTATTTTATCAAAAGCTTTTAGAATTTTTTGTTACTCTCTAAATTATTTTTTGTTATGCTGTTATCTATCCTAAACATTAATTAGTAGTAGAATAGAATATAACATATTCTATTGCCAAGACTGTGTAAAAATGATTCAATACATTTCAGAGAGTAGGTAACCAACTCGGTAAACTAACAGCTTTACCGTGAGCAGGCATGGAAAATTAAAAATGTTACACAGTAGCAGTAACTTAATTACTAAAATATCTTATTAGTAAAACATAATATAAATATTATTTTTCATAAGCATATATTTTACACTTCTATTTTGATCACGAGATCACGAGGAGAAGCTTCAAACACAGCCGACTCCATTGCACTTTGGGTAACTCTAGCCTTCTCATAAGGCCCATTATAGGAAATTGTGTTGTGAACTTACATAAAATTATTAGTCGATATATGGCCGATATAAAATAATGCGATAAACAACGCTCAAACACAACAAGCTGAACAACATGGGGTGTTTTAACGTATTAATTATATAGTATATAATGAATGTGTACAAATTTCAGCATACAATCCCTTCCTAGCTTAATAACAACTGGCGTTTCTGTACTATTAATGACGTTTGGCACAACTATGTCGTTGGTTGCGTAGGGTTACCACCTGTCATTTAGAATTTGTTACATTTACTAGCCATTAATTTATTACGTTGTTCGCTAATAGTTTGTATGTAAACGAGAGAGACATTTTGATTACATTAAGATCTTAAATAGTAAACGTAATAAATGTATATTAAGATACCTACCACCCTAGTTATATAGCACTTATTTCACTTCGCAGTAGGTAACAACATTATAATATATTACGACACCTAAATAACGAGGTTCATTATAAAAACTTTTCGAGTGTACCATTAGAATGTAGTAGGAATTTCAAATCACACCAAAAGAACTAAAGCTGAAGCAAAGCAGTGATATTTTTAATATTTTTTGGTTCAGTACGATAGTTGCTGTCCGTATGACAGCACTGTGAATTTCTCAAAATATTGGACAGACGATTATTTATGATGAATATTATTCTCCGAACGTCTTCTTCATATAAATCAGGATTTTGCTTTGCCCGACCGGGTTTATATATATTTATATAGGTTTATATATAGAACATAATATTTAGCTTAACTTAAGTCAAACAAGGTGTCATTTTTATCTCTTAGAAAAGGCTCTCTTAATGTATATAAATGTAGAAATAATAAACAGTTTTTTTATAAGCCTGTTCATTTTGTTAACAAATATTAGTCTTTTCGATTTGGCATCTTCGATCTATCTTCGTTTTAGTGACACAAAGTAATAGAAAAATATAGATCGATCAATCTGCTGATCGAGACATTCAGTCGCGCTCGTCACAGGCCGGTTTGTATAATTTTCCGAATTTAATTTCTTTTTGTATGGTTTTAGTAAATATAACCCTATCAAATTAATTCTTACACATATAGATAATAGCATCAATCTACCTATGGGTAACCTAAGTCGCCCATTTAAGTCGACTACAATGACACTTTGCTATATTATTTTATTTTTATTAGATAAGTAATATATGAGTTTGTTCATTTAAAGACAAATTATGATGAAAAACAAATTCTAAAACAACGAAACACGTATCCTAAAAGCTATGTTATCGAGTGCCTTGTTGTTCTGTCATGGCTCGAACGCCCTGGAGACTTCCCTGGAGGTGATGCCTGTCGATTCGAAATCCTTCAGAGGGGAATCGCCCTTTAAGTTTTGAGGACTCTGCAAGGTTCTTTAGACCCCTTAGAACCCCGGTAACGCTGCAAAGGCCATCTGCGGCCAACAGCATTAGTCAGTCAAAAAAAGTGTCTTATAGAATTATCTCAGAAACGCAACGTGTTTATTTGCCAGTTGTACCTGTAGGACCTATGCTAGTAAACGCTTACCTTTGTATAGAATTACCAACTCATACAATTACAACTTTAATTCGATTGATATTTTCTGCACATCTGTAACTAAATTTAAAAATCAACTCCTGGAATTATTAAGTAACTAATTAATGAATAATTGTATTTTTGTCACAAGTAATAAGATTGTTATTCAAAGTCTATAATTAATTATGTTATATACTTTAGCGTTACATACATACTTTTACGTTATTATGCTAGCAGATATCTCGTTTATTGATGTGTAATAGCTTTGACTCTTAACCTGCTCCTATGTAAATACTGTTATGGTTAATGATGTGGGTAACACAATTATTTTATGAGTTTGGTGCAATGCTTTAAACTCTATACTTTATTGTGTACACTGTTTTTTAACCCAAATAAATAGAAAAAAATCGAATAATTAGTTTGCCAGCCCTATACTGACCAGTACTCTGTTCGTCTCGTTGTAAACACTCGCGACCCAATTCCTGTAAAAAGAGGTCTAATGCATTTCTTGGAATATAAGAAATATTTAACAAAATCTGGAGCACTCTTTGTCCGGTATTGGGTTACTGTAACAGTGACAGTAGGTAATTAAACAAGTTTCTTATATTTTTTATAAAGAATTTACACTTTTACATTTAAAAAATTGGATGATAGATGTGTTTTGTATTATGGTTAACTTAAAATATATAAGCTTTTAATTCATCTCTTTTTGTTAGTTCGGTATTCTTTCCAAGAACTGGTGTGCTTATAAGGGAGTGTATTTTTCAATATATTTTTATTTGTTATTCGGTTCAATAATATTTAAAATTAAAAAAAGTCTAATCAAACATGTAAAAATATTCAAGGTCAATGTCGGTGATATCATCGATTCACCTGCTTTTACTGTATTACTTGACTGCTGTTTGTTAAGGCAATACTTTATTCTTGAATAATTTTATTTGATAACTTAATAAATAATTAAACTAAAAAGGAAGTAAAATTATAATTAATACCTACAACTACTTAAGTATGTAGCTATATAACAACATTAACGCTTAAATAATAAAGCTTTTATATACCTTAGCATTTCCCTAAAATGCAAATATTATCTAAATCTATCTCAATGCAGCTTGTTTTCCGTCAGCGCGTGCCAACAATACGCATTGGCAGTGTCTGACAATACCACTGTTCGCCTTCGTAGCCTGACAGATCTTATCACTAAGAACGACATTTTACTGTCCTTTGTAATTATATTTATTTTAAGGGAGCGTAGGTATGTTATATTATATATTCATTTTATAGAAAAAACTCAATATTTTGGGAATATAACTAAAATGAATATCTTTTTGTCGTAATATGTTATAATAAAATAGGTTTATTTTATTGTAATTTCATTTATTAACTTGATTCATAAAGATTTTTAAAGAGCCTCTTTTTCGGCAAAAAAATATTTCTAGGTCATGGATGAAGAAGAGCAAAATTTTTTTATCAATGTTTGTAAATGTGTCTAGAAGTTTCTACTGGAGGCCCCCAATGAGTTGAAACATATGGACGCTCTTCTTAAATAAGCTTGGAATAGTTTGGTGTCAATACCAAAAATAATATTATTCTCAAATATAAATATTCTATGATGTTGAACTATTTGGAGATGGACCTATTACATAAACATGAAGAAAAAGAGCAGGTGCCGATTGTATATAATATTTTTTAAACACACGATGCACTGACGCTTTAAATTAATAACACGGTTATTTCCTCTATAAAGTAACGGTAAATGTAATTAACGCGAAGGGAGACGTTTATCTAGCGTTGACAGCGACCTTCTCGAAAGATCGATGTGCCTGCGCACCGCGCGGAGGACAGAGATAACTATGATGGACTAATTACTTGCAGAATGTTATTAAGAATGGTATTTATTAATATATTTTGTATTTCGTAAATTTGCTATTAAAGTGCATTAAGAAATTGCATATTCTTATTAAATTTTCTACAAAATTAATAAAATGGACTTATTATTAAAACAATATAAAATTTCTTAGTTATTTACTTATAGCTGATACTAGTTAGTAAATATATCTAACTAAGCGTTTATTTACTGTTAAATATGATATTACAGTTGCATCCTTTGATTTTTGAACCTATTAGTTCAATGTACTAAACCAATATAATAAGGTTGGAGCATATAGTTGTACAATGTCATCTGGTTTTTCGTCAGGAATATTCGCAAAAAACGAAGTGCAGATACAGTGCATAGTTCATCTAAGAATGAGGGATAAGGGATGAGGAACATGAGCTGTAACTAAATAAAAGTTATAGTTTGATGAAAAGTTACATATTTTTAAATTCCCATTTCCGTATGTTTTTATATATAAAAGTAATTATGAAGTATGTATGAAATGTTGAATAATCAATTGATGTGTCGAAATAACATTATAATTATAAAATGTTTCCTCGACCATTGTAAGGAAGGATTCAAAGTGCACATTATGAAAGTTTGAAGGTTATAAGAAACCCTTTAACAACAAATACATAGCTATTTCCAAATGGTTTCTGCTTTACTCTCTCCAAGTGTGAAGGTTAAGTTTTACGCATAAAGTGATCTAGTAGCATTTATCTCAAGGCGCTGAGCGATAATTACTTCTTGTATCAGATTTATGATAATTCATGTGTACTAGTGTAAATCTTAAATGGGAACTGCAATTATCTTGTAGAATATGATTCTTTAGAATTTATTTATTCTCTCCTCAGTATCTACTGTTTTAAGGTGAAGGAAAACGTCGTGGGGCAACTTGTACCAACGAAGTGAAGGTATTCTTAGGTTGTGTGTGAAGTCGAGCAACCCGCATTTGTCCAGTGTACTTGACTAAGGCTTAAAGGCCGTAATTTAGGATAGGCTCTAGCATCTCGGTGGGTACGTATGTGAGCTGTTTTTTGATGGCAGCAATTCTCTGTACTTAAAAGATAAAAGAAACTATTATTACTAAACCTTTTGAATTAAATTATTCCTATTTAGAGTACTTGGCTGTAATAGAATTTGATAAAAAAATAAGTAGATATAATAAAAAGTATTTGACAAAACCAAAGAGTTTATCTTTCATTATGACATTAAAATAAAGAAATGTAAGGAAAGAATGCGTAAATCTTCGCAATAATGTTTAACTATATACCGTTGATCAAGTGACACCATCCACGATCTATGTATATCTTTAATTTTCCCGATACATTCTATTGCATTGAGAAATGCATTCTATCAAATACTAGCGAAGAAATAGCTAACGGCGAATTGAACTGAATAATGTCTCTAAGCCGAGGATAAATATATGCTTAGACCGGATAGACTTTAGATAAGAAGACTGAATGTGATAAATATTTGCATACAAGGTGTTACAATGAAGCAATTATCATATCTCCCATGACTTTGTTGTGATTTTTTGTTTTCTTATATGCACTGAGTATAATATTTCACCTTTCAATGACTATCATATCAAAATAATTATTGTATTAATAATTAGAATATTGTATTTGAAACGAAATGGCGTAACTAATTTGTAAGTGTTATTAAAAATATTTAAAAGTTGAGGAGTTTCTCGTCGCTTCTTCTCTTAAGATAAAGTATTCGACGAAGAGGTGGTAGGGTTTGATTTTGACTATTTATAAGAACTCGAACATTGAGTCCATACTATAGTGTACCATATAATAATGTAACTATGGCCTCTATAAAAATGTTATGGTTATCATTATGTATGTTTTTGTTTCGTTGACTCGTTTATCAACTTTATGTCCTTGATATAAAGTTGAAAACCTTCATAATTGTTCTGTGCTCTCTTTGTGCGCGTCTGTAGTGTAACGGTGACAGCTCATGTAAGCTTTATGAATTATATTTTATTTTATTATTTCCTCAGTCTTTTATGAAACACAACAAAATTTCATACAAGTGGATTTGGGGAATTTCCATTATACCAACCATCCAATACTGCTAGGGACGGGAGATTTTCGGCAATAGATTTTGATCTGAACGCACTAAAAAGGCCCATTATTGATTTATCTCAAGCTGGCATAAGATAATTTATCTTTTATAAATTTTGCTTAAGTATAAGATAAAATGATAAAGTCTATATCGCTGTCTTTTGTTGATTTTTATCTTGATATATTTCTTCTTTATTTGCAATGGAATAAGTGTGTTTCTAGCAAAATGGGACCGTGATCTAGTCGGCTGGATTCGCAGAAAATACTCAGTTTATGTTCTATTCAACGTCTCACGGAACTGATACGAGTTTTCATTGTATAACGGGATTTTATAGTTTAATCATACATTTTCTTTCTTAAAAGAAATACACCAACTTAGTTGTATCAGTGTTCATTAAGCATGACTGAAAACTAATTATGTATTAAATGATGTTAGTGTATAAATAAATTTGAAGACATGTTTTGGTACTTATCGAGATTAAAAACTATAAAGGAAATTTATTAATTAACTAATTTTTGATTTCCTTTTATTCCTCTCTGGTAAACTACCATCGGACTATCGGATTGTTATATTTACTTTGAACCAAAAATAAAGAAATAAAGTAAATAACAGAAATAGAATTGAATTAAATATTTTTTTTTTGCAAAAATGGCTATGATGATGGAAAAAGTTGCACAGAAAATCATATATAATGAGTGCCACACTCAACCTACCGACAATAAATAAATTAGTATTAATTTAACGCCTTTTAAAGTGAAAGGGATTATTCAATTGAATTAAAAACACAATCCGTATACATATAAATCCTTATACGCTGCAAACTAATTATCACTAAAATTTTAAATTTTTAAGATTTTGTTTCCACCTTCGAGTGATTAAATGATTTTAAATAATGAACTTTTTAAACAGCCAGTATTGTACTTATATTTGATTATTGACGTCATATGACCCTGATAAATATTAATGATGTAAGTATTGAACTAGACGGAAACTAAATGTTACGCACCAGTTGTTGTTTTGATTTTGGATATATGCGTTCTGTAGAATATCTTCATCGAGTTTTCAGCAGGGACTAAGCACAAAAGGGGCTCATAAGGGGTGTAATAAATAACAAAGTTGTCATTTATAAAACCTTGGCTATTAGTTTAACTGTAAAAAGATCGTAACTACATGAAAAAAATAATAATTAAAAAATAATAATTTCACCAACTTTAATTGACGGCATAACGGGTTCTACTTATATTAATATCTATATGATTTTATATACTTTTAATTGATTGCTTACACGTGTTTCCTACACGTATTTGATGAGTCCTAACGATGTATACTTATCGGTCAGATAAGCTCTGGAGCAAGTAATATTAGTTTTATTTAGTACTTGAATTGTCATATTTTAACACGTGACAAGTTATATTTACAAAAGTGATTGTATAAAACCTGTAAGTTTGCTGGAATAAAAAGAAATGGTTCAGTACTTTTTTTTTTAAACTAGTGAACATATGTCTTTCATAGTATGGATAAAATTTTAATGGCTTCGGAATTATGGCTTTTAGCACAATATTAAACCTAAGGAAGTATGACGTAAAGCTTTTAATATGGAGCAGAACGGATACATATAGAAAGTATTGATAATATACAATAATGAGACAAACTCGTACTATTGATGGTAATAGACTCTTCCTCGAAATACTCCTTGTGATAATGCGGTTAAAAGCAGATTTACTCTAGTAATAGTTAGAATTAGCTATACCAATAAAACACGAATAAATATATACATATTGATGGTTCTTGTAGTCATCCTACAAACGGCTCCCCCTACTGGGATTTAAACCCAGGACTTTTGATTTAGTAGACAGGGATCAGAAGACTGACTACTCGACCAATGTTTATCTAGTTGTGAAAGCTTCTAATTATACTAACTTTCTATAACTGAAAATTCTTTTTTTCAGTAAAATGTAAGCTTTCCTAATAAATAAATAAAGGTGAGCCATTGGATAGGTTCGAAAATGGGGTAGATTTTTTGAAGTCATTATTACATATATACAGTACATTATTCAATACAAAAATGTTCATGCTTTGAAGGTTGATATTCTATATTAATTTATCTTATTCGTTATGTACCTATCATCGAATTGGCCACTTTAGATAGTGGTGATGTTATGATTGTAACATTTTAAGCTTTCAATCCAGTTTTAAAAGCTGTATTTACTGATTTCAATCACGTAACAGTGGCAAAATAAAATGAATTAAGAAATAGTGTCAAGTTGAACAACTGAATGGCTTCATAATTAAAACACTTCTAACTTTTAGTAATTCAATGCGGCCACGTGTTGGGTAAACGTGTTTATCTTCGGTTTACGATTACGTTTACAATTCAGTAGCATGCAGGAACTGTGTCATGTGTCTGTTTGTCCATAAGCATTCTTTAGATACACGTGGCGTTTCCTTTACTAAGTATCTACTAATTGTTTACCCGGAATTAAATATAAAAATGTATATCATCTTTGTGCAACGTGTATTCTCATTGTCAAATGCATGAACCGTGTGAAACAATAGTGTTTCTCCAATTTCTTGTCGGTTCTCCTATTTCGATATTTATGACCGAACTATTGTCTTTATTCCATTAACTGGATATTTACGCACCGAAAAAAATTAATAACAAAAAACCAGAAAATATATATTTATCAATATTTATTTATGCTAAATAAGAGTGCTCAGACATTTTCTCTGTGTGTGCTCTCCATCATTGAACTCCTGTGGTTAACTATATGAATAAAATGTTAGAGTTTTACCTTAACTACTACAAAACAAATCAATATCAAAATAATATTTTTTTATAACTATATTTTTAATTTTAAGTGACGACCTGAATCATTTCAAATTTGTAAAGCTTTGTTAGTTCGATCTATTGGATTAAATGGAACAGCTGTTATTTTTTGTAGGGTCTTAATGTTGATCTCCTTAAATATAGCAACCATTTTGATTATTTACAAAAACCTCTTAAGAATTCTTCGGTATGTTCAGTAAATGAATTAATTAAATCCGAAAACCAGTTCACAAAAAATATTATCATGATAACTGTTTTTAATAAACTTCTAAAAAATGGATCACTAAATTTGATTCAATTCGAATCAAGAAAAAAAATTGCTATTCTTAAAGTCTGTAAGTTGATTTAAAACTGATTAAAATTTATTCACGAACAAAAACCTTTGTTTCATAGTTACGTTTTTAATTTATTGTTTGAATGCACAAATAAAACACATGGTTTACAGCGTTATGTAAACAGAAGGTAAATTAAACGCATTTTGGATTTGTGAAATGTATATTCTTAATTGTATAGGGCTTAGAGTGGATTTGGTGTTATAACATAATAAAATATCGCTGGAGACATGAGCGTTTTATTGTGTTGCAATAAGTAGAACAAAGTACGGAGACATAAAAATTAGTAGGTAGGAGGAAGGAAATTATGGGTTCCCTTATTAATATAACAATATAATCTTAACTGTATCAATATAACAAAATAATAGATAACATTTAATGAACCCTTGAAGTCATTCCAATGAAAATCAAAATGTAAGAAGAAACTTGACAGAATTGATTTAATTAATTAAATTTTTAAATACTTGTCGAAATCAAACAGCCAGCTTAGACACTGGACGTAAGAAGGCCACATCGTAACAGAATAGAGTTATCATAAAACACATTGTTTGATAAAACACTTGCCAATGATGAAAACAAATAATTCCGTTGACCTACATAAAAGCTTCAGTGCAGTTTGTTTTAGCTTACGCGTCATGCTTACTTTATTAATTTACAGTATTTACTTGTCGTGCGCTTTATTCCAAGAAGGGTTGTAATATTGCTATCTTAAAATTAACGGTAAGATTATCATGGGAGTATCACAAGGAACCCACGTGGGACCATTCTGTTTATCTACTACGCCACATATCGAACGCAATAGCTGATGGCGCATACTGCTCGAGGAATGTGCTAGCTATGAATGTATGGAAATTCTAAACTTATGTTTACGAAACACTGTTGCGTCAAATCACGTGACTTCGCATTCTACTGCTTATAACTGATGTCGATTATTCTGATAACAAAACAATTTAGAATGTTTCCTCATGTATTATGACAAAATAAGTTATATATATTTAAGCTAAGACTGTCTTTTATATAACGCAGAGTAACAACGCAGTCAGGAACCATGTACACGATAATATATATGGACTCGTATTTGATTCGAGATGAGGAAAAAATTTATTTGGAGATATTTGTAGTAAACACATCGATGTAATTTATTCACGTGTTGTACTGACCTACCTCATACTACTAGTCACGTTACTTAAATAGTTGAATGGTATTTCATGTTGTTATTATACCGGCTGTTGGCAGAGGGTATGCTTTTGGCAATAAATATAATGATTTCATTTATAATAATTAATATTGTTTTGGCAGCTAAAGAAAGATTGTATAATTTTAAGAGTTCAAACTTTCCATTGGATTTTACGGAGGAATATTTTCCCTTCCTGGAATTTAGTATTTTTGTTTAGTATTATGATTTCTTTGTCATTTGTTATTTTTACACATTTAAAACAACAATAAAGTGAATCTTACATAGTTCGATTTATTACTACTCAAGCTTGGGAGTTACGTGCTCAGTACGATTCATCAAAATAATAATTTAATTAATTAAAGTTCGTAGATCGCTAAGTTCTTTAAAATTATCTTTCAAAATTTTGGTAAAGAACTTTTAAAACCTTTTTAAACATATTTTTGATTTTAATAACAAAATCGTCTAACTAATAATGTGAAGCCCCAATCAGAAATAATAATAAAATACACTCTTGTGCGTGATAGCAAATATTTCGTTTGTGAGTTATAAATTTGATTTATATCATATATTATCTGAACTCAAAAAAAGTTTTTTGCCTAAAAACTTGTAGGCATAATAATATGATTGCACTGTTTAAATTAAACAAACAAAATATTTATTGCTTTAATCCAGAATGATATTACTAAGTATTTTGATGTTTTTAATTACTAAAATAGTATCGTGCCGTTTATTTTAACGTTCCAATTTTGAATTTGCCAGTTAGGCCGTGATTTGATTTATTGGAACAAACAGAAATGATACCACGAGTAATTTAACCTGAACAAAACTAATCACGGTTTTTGACCGATAGCCAATACACTGCATATGGTAGATAACAGAATGTCCTCGTATACGTTATGTTAAAGATATTTAAAAATTAATTGTACGGTTTTGAATTTATGATATCACCTTAGATGAATGTGTTAACACTAGCTGTACCCGTAACTTCGTTTCACGTACTACCTTAAATAACTTCTATTATTCTATTAACTACAGTATTGTCAGTGACGATGAGAATGAAAAATCAAATCAAAGAGGGGAATTGATTATAAACAACGTACCTAAAACAAAAGCAAATTGTTCTGCTGGGATTATATACCGTGACGAACAAATAGAGGCAGCACTGAAAAACAATACGTAGAAAACTTTTGAACTGTACAATTTTTCAAACAATGATTGTTAAAAAATTGTCCTATTCTGATTTTTTTTAGTATTTTGCATTTTAGAGAAGGCTCTCTGAACGGCTCAGTATTGTCTTGCTTAATCGGAAGGCGTTGGAAAATGGAAAATTATCTCAAGGAAGGACTCCTGGCGCCAACTGGACGGATGCCAACTTTTACCTTACTAATTGTTCCGGTGGAGATTGTGATCACCGTTTATGGATTGTTCGATATTATTATTGTGATACCGATATGAAACGGTAATTTTTCGCAGTTATTTAAAATCGCAGTTTGTAAGAGTTTTTCTTTCTTTAGGCTAGTAGATGTTAGTTTATTAAATTTTTTTAATATTTTAAGATGTGACAAATGAAATCTTCCTCAATTTTGATCGGTACGTGTTGTAAGATATCTGAACGTGTTCTATAATAATCATTTATCTACCACAAACTATAACTTGGTCTATTTGGCTTGTGTCCAGCCGTGAAACCGTTCAACATAAAAACACAACGTTTTTTTGGCTCAACTAATAAAATTTACCAGATACCTGTTTTACTTCGCTTCCGTCTTTATCTCATTTTGAAAACCATTCGTTTATTTTAGTTGAAAAGATAACTATATTCTTATTTATTTGATGTCTTTGAAATAATACAATTTTTCTTATCAATTATATCTTTTAGTCAAAAAATATTGATAAAAATGTTTTAAATAGGTAAGTGCTTACTTTTATCTGTGTTTGTTTTGTTATTTGATTTAATACACTTGAAACAATAAATAAATATGTGTTGAAACTTATCTCCTTATCATTTCTTTTTATTGTCTTATATAGATTATATTCTAAATACTTTGCACCTTTCCGTTCAAATCAGTCATTATTATATAAATCTTATACGTTGCCTATTACTTCATATAGAAAAGATCCTCGTGACAAACAGTTCTATAATTTGCGAATTCTACTGTGTCGGTCAACTAACGTGTATTTGAACAATAATATCTATCTTTAAATTGATGCCTTAGTAAAATAAATGTAGAGTGTATTACATACTCACAACACTTACTTACAAAGACTACCAAGGCGGTATACTCTCCAGAAGAAAAGATATCCTGTTATATACGAAGATATACGTTATCTTTCTAAACGATTTGACAATAGGGTTTTTCATTCCAAGGATTTTCGCTTTTATTTTAAAATATGAGATATTTTAAATGAAATAAGCGTTGTAAAGTATTTCTTTCGTTTAATTCCAAAATTATATGAAGTAGATATTTATAAAATAGTAAAAATATTAAAAACATACAACAAACTAACAACTATGCATACAAACACAAAAGAGTAAAATTTATCTTTGCTTATAAATGATAAATTACAAAAATATCATTATGTTCATACAATCATACATTTTAATGGTCATTTCCTAATTATATATATTATGTGATATATTTATGTTATTAAAATGTTGTCAAAGTCAAAATATTTTATTCTACTTTGGTACATACATATAAGGTGTTTAGATTGGTACGACTATGTTTACATGGGTGGGTTTCGGCTTATTAGGGTATGTACAAAACTTCTATATACTTATCGAATGTCAATCTATGCCATCTGTTCATAATCTACCGGACGGGTTTTATCCTAAGAAGAACATGTAAGAAACTCAGCAGAATTTGCACATCATTGAGAATTATTTGAAAAGAGTTAAAATCCACAGGTCGAATACCTTATTTTAAAATAAATCCAAAATATAAAGTAAGATGTGGAATTAATTAATGTACGAGAGTGCGAGAAAGGAACAAAGGAGACTGAATTATATTTTGTTCGCAAGCAGAACCAAGATGTGTCGGTGGATTTAGAATTCGGCCTTCAAACATTTCTTGGTAGGGAGCAC
This sequence comes from Acentria ephemerella, assembly GCA_943193645.1. Classification (NCBI taxonomy): domain Eukaryota; kingdom Metazoa; phylum Arthropoda; class Insecta; order Lepidoptera; family Crambidae; genus Acentria; species Acentria ephemerella. The sequence goes on from OW971894.1 coordinate 2,975,549, forward strand.
TGTCAAGGACAGAAAAGGACGAAGCTATAGGATGAAGGGGGATGGGCACAAAACAAAAGTGACCGTGAACGTAAACATGGCCTACTGACTCTGGATCAATAAAATTCGGGGAGATGAGAGTCCTTCGACCTTGGATGTGACACATATTCCGTTGTATTATAGAGATTTTGATGTGATAAGGTATAAGCAATACAAAAAATATTTATTTCCTATTACATTTAACAGATTTATACGTATGACTAAATTGAATTTCACTATTAACTTTTGGCAGAATATATTACGCAAGCTCAAGAATATTTTTTTGATAGACTTATTTAAAATATCTTATATTTTTTAACGAGATTTTATGTTAAAATATACGTAGAACAATTATCACTCAATTTACAAGGTTGAGAAGAATTTGTTAAATAACAAAGATAAAGAAACACAATGTAAATCTGTGTAGAGATAGCATATTCTCTATCAATTTTAACCGTAAGATTCTCGTAAGCTATATTACAAATAAGTGTACTTCCATGGTTTATACAGATGAACTATTTGCTTGTATAATTTCTAATCATCGCAGTCACAGCGCTCGACTCCCACGCAGGTTTTTTATAGAGTTGCATGTCAAAAATAGTTCTCAAACAGAGATGTTTTTGTTAAACCGTTCGAAGCCCGCTCTTTAACATATAGATTATTTATTAACATACTTTAATAAGGAAATATTTGCATGAAATAAAGTAGAAAATATATTGAGATTAGGAAATAGTCTGTCTTCTTTGAGGTCCCGGGTTTGATCCCTGTAGGGGCAGACATTTGTTTGACGTGTACGAATTTGTTCACGACAAATGGGTGTTTGTATTTTTATTTATTATATTTATGATGTGTATATATACTATTAATATTTTTCTGTTATCTAGTATCCACAACACAGTTAGTGAGAGTGTGAGAAATATTAATTATTATTATTATATTGCATTTTTTAATGGAAACTGATAATTTTGTTTAAATCGAAAGTTAATCTTCAATTGAAAGTTAATGTTGTAATTATTTAGTTATGATAGGTAAGTTATAGCGGTTATTTGAGGCCCGACTGGGGTAGTACCTCTACCTTGCACAAGATCGCAGCTAAATAAAACTTCCGTGTCGTGTTCCTGCGGTGAATAAGGTCACCAGAGATCATTGAGAAAGCGTTTTATCAGGTGCAGTGGGTCTTAATGTTGTTTATGTAACTTCTCTTACATTTAAAAGGGTACGATTAGCGTAAATAGTGACCAAGGTGCTACGAATGTCTTAACTAAATAAGGTAACTGCTTACAAATGAAGTTAAAAAACCTTTAATTATGATTTTCCTAAGAAACACATAATAAGAGAGGAAAATGCTTTTAGCGTTAAGTCATAAATTAATTATTATGAAACAAAATCGAATAGTCATAAGTGAACTCAATATGATCATACAGATTTAACGCTAATAAATAAAACCGATTCATAAAATGATAGGTTATAATGTAAATGATGTTATACCAGATAACATGTTGGTGGAAAGTCGTATATACTTTAAAAAGAATGCCTCTGAAATTAAAGGTTTGAAAAGTCTTTGATGGATCCAGATTTAGATAAACTTCTATGTATATATTTAAAAAAACCTTTTCTATTAAATAACGACAGTTTTAATGTCTATTTACTACCTAATACCCCTTTGATAAACTAGAATAATTAACTAGCCTGTTTGTATAAAACAAAACTTCATTCATGGACTCAAATATTAATTGGACAGGTTTGTAGGTCACTGCGCTGTTACGTCAATGAGTATTTTTGACACGATATTAACACACTAGTTTCAAGGTCATAATTCATATGGTATAGGCAAAATTAATACTGAGGTGTTAAATTGAAAAATAAAAATTGAATAAAAATTCGAATTATTTAAAAAAAGCCAACTCTTGTTCGAATTTCGAAATCCAAAATCCAGAACAAATTCTTGATTATATTCAGGTTCCGGGGTGTACAACGCGGTTCAATAAATTAAGAATCAGCTTTTGTTTATATTGTACTTTTAAACTAATTGTCGATATTTGCTCAAGAGTCATGGATGTTTGTACATACAAATATACAAGACCTGTGAGTAAATATTCGTATACATGAATATTAAAAATATGCTAAATTAACATTTATTTAGTATATTTCTGATATTCATGTACATATTTATATTTCTTGAATTATCTTGTATCCGTAGTACAAACTCTTAATGATGTTTATTTGGGATAATAGGTTTACACTTATATGTGAGAAAATTATAATACCTTTAAGTTAACCATAGAATCCTTCATTACGCGATTCAAGTCTGCTTCTGTGACATAAGACACTGCTTGTATATAATTTACTATTTAAACCCAGAAATGTAAGAGTACCTACAGTATTGTTTACGAACTCTCTATATGGGCAACGAGCGCGGGCGCAAGCACGTGTTTGGCATAAATTCCACATTTCAAGGTTACGGCGCTGTATCTACATATATGTAATCATTACCACTCTTATAAACTGACTTAAATTAAACTGTTACATAATATACAAACAATTGTATATGATATGGCAACATTACATTAATTTTATGTCAGCTAGGTCGGTCCGAAATTTTTTCACTTTGATATTTAAATAGCTTTTGTGTGTATATTTTATCATTTATGAAGAAGATATGATTGAAAGGAAAGCGTTACAGTTATGAATAGGTATATCGTGTAATTGAGTAGTTTGTTTTCAAACAGTGTGGGGAGTTATCAAAAGGTTATTAAAATATTTTGCTAAATGCTCACGGAAATTAAACAATCCGATTGTGGTGAATTGAATGCATATTTATTTTTAATATGAAGTTTTTAAACCACTCGCTGTAGTTTGGGCAAAAGTGGTTTTTAGGGCTGGTTAAAATGTAGTTCTTGTATCATGTACAACAACAACATTGATTGTATTGCACCAATTATATGACTAATTCACTAAAATCTAAATTAAAGTAACAGTATTTTTTTAAAAGATAAATTTATCATCAACCGTGTGACATCCTTTCTATGTTTTAATAATAGTAATGTAATGTCTTCTTTACTAATTAACTAATACTATTAACGATTACTTTACTTTATACTAGTTAGTACGGCTAAATTCATCGGGTTAACCAGTTATTATATGTGAGTAAGAGTACGTAAAATGCTATATTTCTGGTGGCAAATAGAAATCAGCATAAGAAATATATAAAGTTAATTTTTACTTTTTCCCAAAAAATATAGTAAACCTTATTTATATTATTATAATCATTATGTATTTTCATTAACCTAACCAAATAAATGTTTCACACGGTTGAGATATACAATGAATTGTCGAATAACAATTCTAATCAATTTAAATAACGTGTAACCATGACCGAAGTGCCCGCAAAGAATTACAGCGCAAATTCATTTATTGGTTTCGTGCTTTTTTTTTATTAAGTAAGGAGTAGTAGTTTTTTTTTAATTTTACCCGTCTCTTGATATTTTTCAGGGTAGGTAACATAGAGTAGAACACAGAGTAGTTGAAGAATAATAGGAACTTCTTTAGTGTTTTTTATTTTTCACCTCCCGTAGCTGCACACTTTACAAAGAGGATTCCATGCCTTAGTTAAAAGATTATGTCACTTACTATGATAACCAGATTGAAGCCTATTTGCTCATCGTACCTACATTATTTACCCAACTGTCACGTTTGGAGCATGACCTACGATAACAATAGTAAGTTGTTTCTAAGAATTAATGTTGAAATTTTTGAAATTTTTTTTGTAATATAATATTGTTGTGATTTATTGTTAAGAAACACGTAAATATTTTGTTTTAAAACAAGAATTTGTAAATTATAACAGAAGATCAGGTTACAAACAATACTAATTGCGTTACAAAATACCTGTAAAACACGTGTTATTAGATATTTAATATTCTTGTTGTCGATTTTACAAAGTATTTTAACAGTATATATATTTCTTGGAATCTGAATAATAATATTTTGTACTAATATGCATTTAACTAGGTAATGCTCGCATTATTTAGTCGAATGACAAGGATGATTCTGCGTCCATCACACAACCCATCTGCAATGTCCGTCAGGGATTTTTTTCTATACATACTACTAAGTGTGGACATGAGACTATCCCAGTTTCCTCGTTGAATAATGCCACTAGAACAGTTGTCCTATTTTTCCTATGGCATGTAATTAGATTGGCTACCTTCACCCTCACACCGAAATACAGCGAACTGATTCACGGCCAAATAGGAAAGGTAGCTACACGATATTGCTAGCGGTTCTCTCAGACTATTACCTAGTAATGACAGTGTTAACCTCGAAGTAGTGTGAAGGAAGGGAGAAGATTAAACGAAAGACGGAGAAGAACGGCAGAAGATTGCATGAATACCGGGTGTAGATCGGGTGAAGGTTAATTTTTTAGGGATCTGAACGAATAGTACCACAGACTTCTCATCCAGGATCCAGATGTCAGTGTGATAAAAATTAATGTTTAGTTTGGGGTCATGTTAGTTTACACAGTTATACATGTATATTTCTTAAATACAACTAAGATATATGTATCGTTAAATTATTTTTCGATATATCTAATACGCATAACACAAGAAGAACAATTTCCTCTACTTTATATATCTATTATGCTTATTGATCCATTAAAAGTTAATTTGTTTCTGCACTACAATGATTGACGTCAATAAAATCACCATGATTGTTTCACAGAATCAGAACTGTAACATTTGGACACAACGCGATCAATTTCTCGTTTGAGTTCACGCGTGATCAAGGTCGGTGACTATTTTCGCCATAGCAATATTTGTTTCGCAGCGCACAATCCACGTGATTGTAAGTGGGTGCCGTTTGATATTTGCTGACATACAGACATTTGTTGTAATAATTCCAAAACGTCATAGTTGTGTATTTCTATGAGTCGAATAATACGAAGAATATCAAATAATCTTTTTATTTATATAAAGTGGAATTATTTGTAATGTAGAAATTTTTCATTTCATTAATGTCAAATCGCAATTAGTGTTTTATGAATATTTTTCCATATTTTAGTGGGCTAAAAACGACGCCAATGTTATTGCATATTTACTTATTTTTAAGGATATTTCCTTATAGAAAAAATCTTATCTTGAATCAAGTATTCACTCCAACAAATTTTTTTTCCATTCTGTATATGATACTGAAGTATACGATCTAAAACATTTATTATTTACAAGAACATATTCTGTTTCGTCCTATCACTATTATTATTACGATACTATTACGATATTATGTAAAATATAGCAAGCTTTTCTGATACACAACGCACGTTTTCTCAAGACGGTGTGTGCCGTAAGAATGTGTTAATTTTATCATTTTTTTGTATTTTTAACACTTCTAAAGATTACATAACTGCCAAGGACGAGATAGGCTATACAAATATTATTCTTAACGAACAACATAAATGTAATCCTGATAATCTATTGATAAAGTTTGTTTATTTTTGACTCGCGCAATATTTTATATCGGTATATGACAAGTTATAGTAACAGTTTTATAATATAATTTCCTGAAATTGTAGATAGCGTTTTAATATTATGGAACGTACTGGAATGGTATACACACACAAAGGCACAAATAAACCTCCTCATTTTACTAATTAGAAACTAGATTCATTCGTTTTTTTACTAATATAAAAAAATATATAAAATTCTAATTCTTTTAAATTATTTCGCCAAAAAAGTCAATTCAAATAACGTAGATAACAAATATTATCTAAATTATTTTAATTTATCTTTAACCAAGACGTTTACCGGGAATTGAGACAACGATTTAATTTTTTTCTTTCTTTTTTTTATTTTTATATTCTTCTTTTTATAAAAAAAGAAAAAGAGCAATTTTAACCTGAATATATGCCACTTCAAAGTAGACACGCAGAACACCTTTTTTGCTGTTATTTTCTAAAAAATAAAAAATGAGTTCATGCGGGAAATACCACAATCAAATCATATCAAATACCATTTACCTAATTATTAAATTTAGGTAGACATCTCAAATAATTAGGTAGGTTTCTATTTCCTTATCTAAAAGTTAAGTGAATCTGTTTATGGAGTATATTAAAGTCAATTTTTGTATTAGCTCTTGGTAAATATAAAACACCGACAGAGAAGGAAGTGCAAATATGTAATAAATCGTGAATAAAACGGTCTGCCTCAAACGTTACGATATTAACATAAGTTTGTGAAATTTTCATGTTTGTTTTTAGCGCATATTTATTCTCTCTCTCTGACATATGCTGTTAAATATGTATTTTAGTAATCTAGTATCCATTAGTGTTATGATTTTGAATGTTGCTTTCTTTCGACTAGTTAGAAAACAAGTGACCCTCAATTGCTTTCTCCTTAAACTAAAAAAAGGGCTTGACATTTTTGATATTGTATTTGTATATTATATATAGTTTTAAAGAAAAAAAATATTAGTATAAACCCTTAAGTGAGTCTCAGATGTGAGGGAGGTCGTCTGTGATATGAAAATAAAAACGTATTGCCTCGTTTGCCTTAGGCAAATTTTTTCTAAGACTTCAAATAAAAGCATTTCTTTGTATATATTCCGTTTGAACAGTATACAAGATAAGAGTCGGACAACTGAACCAATACAATCACGCCAGAGATACGTGTCACTTAATGACTCTACAAATATTTGCTATACAAAATGTCAATACACCATAGCATACATGATCTGCATAAATTGTATATTAAGTACTCATATTATATGCCAGAAAACTCTACTATACTTAGTATTTATTAAAAAAATTAATGTATAAAAATATTCAAATTCCTAGTTCTTTGAAGTTCCTAGCTTATTTTAAACTTCTATATCTCTGTTTTTGGTAACTGTTATTTTTATGATGAGAAAATCGAAGTTGTCTGGGTAAGCCCAATGCTCTATTAAAACAGTATGTATAAGGAAAGGAGGCTTTGTGTACGGCGTGTCCGTTCTACAATACAAAGCCTCTCAACCAGTCAGTATCAGTACTTAGCAATCGCCGGGATATAACTTTTTATTCTAATCTAGACGGTTTGTTTACTTTGTACTTGCTCACATAACAGGGTGCTGAACTAATTGCGTTACTTAACAAAGAATGACTTGACACTTATTCGCGTTCAACATTCGTGTATGTAGCTTTAAAAGTTATATTGTAAAAATACTTCAACCATATTATTCATATCTTTAAGTCCTGATGACATACAGGAAAACAGGTAAAACTACAATACAATACCACATATAATTTACTAATAGAACATTTCCTTATGCAGCTATTGCGATAATTGCAATAGCTGTATAATAATTTAAAAATTAAAAAAGGTGTTATTTTTAAAATTAAAGAATATTATTTATTTTGACATGTAAACGAAAAATCGTTTTTTAATTTTTTTTTATGTCAAAGCTTATAAATATACTTAGACGAAACCCATCATACTTAGGTGAACAACGTCAGGAATCGGATAATTGAGATTGTGTAAAAAAATTCTTTCTTGCTTCTTTTTACTTGATATCTTCTCGGTGTTGAGAATTCTGGCAGATATTTAGGTATAAAAAATTAAAACCACCTCTACAAAACACAAGATTCTTTCCAAAGGTTTAATTTTTAAAAACTTTATTCACAAAAACAGAATAATATAATTTAATGACTTGAGTTAAGTGAAGTCGCTTTTGACTATCTTCTGCCGCGCCGCGCGTAGGCGCGTTAGGTCTGCAAAAATTATATAACCTTTATCCTTCCCAATAAACGGACTATACAACCGAATAAGTGTTTTTTAATTCTAACCAGTAGTTCCAGAAGTTAGCGTGTTCAAACAAATCTCTTCAGTTTTATAATATTAGTATAGATTATTGGCAATCTTTGTCGATCGCGAAAATAACCATAATTTCACATTACTTACTAACAGAGCTTGTGAATTTCGACGTGAATTTTTAGATAAATCAATTTATTTTCTCTTTAACAGCACTGCAAAGTATCTGTGTTGTATATAATTTAAGAAGAATGATAGGTGATATACCTTAATTAACATATAAATATCCATGCTTGTAATTTATCTATTTATGTACACATAAATGGTTATAGTGAAACTTACATAAAACATATACAGAAAACATGTTTAACGGGATTTGAATCCGAAACCTTCGGTAGCGTACTCGACATGCATGCATCTCTACAATAACACACACACAATATTAGTATAGGATCTACGGGCATTGTTTACACAGTCAGACAGACAAACACATTTACCGTTTTATGAGTCGTTTTCCGGCTGCTGCGTAAACAAGCTGCGATACACCGAGTGGCTGGTTCGGACTGATTATTTATCTTAAATATCGTTTACTTAAATCTGTTTACTTTGATAAATAAGTAATTGATATTTTGATGAGTTACGATTTTCATAAAATGTTCTACAGATCGTTAATGTGCATACGTAACTGTTAACAGCAATTAAAAGTAGATAAAGTTGGGTATGTTGTAATAATCTTATTCAAAATAATTGTTGCCATATTTGGAAATTAAAAAGATGGTGATTTCTGTCTAGAAAAATGTGCATAATTATTCCAATGTTTCAAGCAAATAACGCAATGAACATATCTTGTAGCAGTTTTCCTAAAATCAACCAATATTCGTGTTTTTAAAGTAAATTACTTATTTTTGCCGGAGTAATTCACTGAGGCAACAAAATTCGAACACAATACTTCAACTTCAAAGTTCATTAATGAACGAATTAGATTTATAAGTTTTGTTGTATTAACTTATCGATACCTAATTAGAAAGATAGACATATGTGTTCTAATTATCACGGCCAACCTACCTGACATTGACACCAAGGTTCGTCGAACCTGCTTACTGACTTACGTGACACTACTATATACATCAATATTATTATTTACAAATCAATTTTCAACTCTATTATTATTATTGTTATTTACATTAATGTAACGATCGAATTAGTAATAAAATTACCGAAGTACTATAATTTTTAAAAGTCTTATTCATATTTTGCTCAACAATCCCTATTTTATTCACATCACTGTATATAAACTCGTTTCATCAATACCTTTTTGCATAGGTGTAACAAAAACAAAACACTTTTAAATAAAGAGTGACTTGCAGGAACTTGGATTTCTATTGTTGTTTCTTTCAGTTCTTTTGGTATTATATTAAATAGTACTTACATATTTCAATACATAAATACTTTGACATTTTTTATATTTAAATAATTGACCGTATTTTTTTGTGTTTCTTTTATTCAAAGAGGGTACATTATCTCCACCGAATCTATTTTTTGTTAGGTCGCCCAACTACGCCATGTTTTTTATAAATAGTTTTTCGAGTATAAAAAAGTAGAACTCGTTTATTACGTTATACATTGCTTGGCTTCATTATGTAGAGTCACGTGTATTATGTGTATACATTTTTTGTGAGTCTTATTCCAATGAAAATAAGAGAGATTATGAGATAACAAAAAATGTAATCACATTAAAATAGATATCGTATTAGATTTAAGACAGTCGATATTGTTATTGTTGTACAACTCATGCCGACTTTTTTCAAAATGGACGATAGTTGGTCCTGGTTTCAAATAAAGGATGTATCATTTTTTAATCAGTTTTAAAAGCGAAGACCTATTTTCTGTTTAGTATTTGTTTCTTACTTCATGTTACTCAGCAATTGTTTTTATCTTTTGCAGTGGTGTACTGTGACTACAACGGGTCGGGTAGAGCTCTGCAATGGATCGAGGACTATATAGCTCAAGATGTGCTTCCGACTCATGCCACGAGGTGCACCGCGCTCTCATACACGTCTGGACAAAGCGAATTATACAGGTAACTTAGGCTCCCTATGACCTATTACCCAAAAGTTGCAAGTAAGGGCTGCTCATAGTATAATGACGTCAGAAGTATAGTTCTCTACCAACGTAGTTGCAACAAGCGAATTCAATACTGATTTATATAGAAGTATAGATCATGTATATAAGAGATACGTCACGTACACAAGGATAAATGAATAAATAAGATGTTACTTGAATAAGATCCTTAATAAAATTATTGGATATACTAAGACACGTACCATTTGATTTTGAGCTCTGGTAAAGTCGGTGAAGGCTTAAAACAGATGCCTTAAAGTTTCCTTTTTTTATCTTGAAAATAAGACACTCCTTTGAGGCGTTATTAAATATTCTATGGGACTGGTCTTATTAACTTAAATAGGACAAGGAAAATCGCGATCGGCATTATACGACCTAATAAATACAAGCCTTATCTCACGATGCTGTAAATTCACTTTCGTTTAATTTATTGAGAGAAATACGAATGTCGAATTCAAATTCAAATTGTTTATTGCATACCATAGTCATAAATGAATTAAAAATAATATGTCATTATATTATACATTTTAATGCGTACTTCGTAAGATGGCAAGGTAAGAATAAATTTGTCTTTCGAACAGAACCTCGCCATGACCTTTTATAGCATTTTAAATTGACAGTATTTTAAAATTTAGTTTATCAAAAACTTATATATGGTTCTAGATATTAGGATGATTTTTCTTTAAACCAAATAGAGATAAAGATTAAATAAATAGCAATAAAGATACAATAATGTTATTAATTTTTCTCATTTAATTTCCTTTCTCTATAAAATGATCAAAGAATATTTTTTAAAGAACAAAATAACATGGTTGAGAAAGGTTACATCATGTTTTCTTTCACCAGATCGGAATCAAAAGCCCTAATCCGGGGTGCAGTCGGAGCATGCCCTGAAGATGTGGTGGTGCTTGGAGGCTCCCTACTGAGGTTCCTGCGCGCATTGCAACCTCAGAGAGTGGCTTTATTTGTTTCCTCAAGGGAAACTGAGAGGCAATTGGTACCATGGCGGGACTTCGGAGCCGAGGTGAGAATTTGGCAGTAAAGTTAAAATACACAGAATCTTATTTATTATCACCGGGGAAAGCGCAAAGTCCAATGGTAAAGACCCTGTAGCTGTACCAAATTCAGTCTCACAGGGGAAGGTTAATTAATTAGTTCTTTATTTAAAAGGCTTTTAGGCGTATTTTTATAATTGACATGTCTGAATATAGCGAATTGTTATGCTAATGCTAGTTATTCGGATTTGGCTTTACTCCAATGATATCACGCTTGTGGGACTACTTACCCACCTATGCGTAGAATCTTGACTTTTTTGAAAAATAGGAGGAGTCCACGTGCAAAGATAGCTAGTGCAGCATGCGACATTCTTCACCATCCACATAACCAACTTCACATTGCTGGCCAAAAAGTGCCATTTTACGCCTCCTCTGAAGGAATCCAAGTTGTATGAATGAGGGAACACGTGTTAAACGGGAATTTTCTTATATTATCGATTAAGTAGCCTTATATCTACTTGATCTATTACTAAGGTCATCTATCACATACGTCTTCTGGGTGCAGGCCTTCTTACATGAGAGAAATACATATGGATTTGGGGCCATAACCTTACCACGCTGACCTGATGCGGCTTGGTGGGTGAATCTATGGTGGACTCCATAGGTAAATTAAGTAATTAGTATAAGAGATGCTACTTTACTCGTACTTAATGATTTAATTATCATATAAACTTAAATAAGTTGTACAGCCAGTGAGACGCTTAATGAATTAATTACCACAGCTAAATAATAAATTTATTTATAATTTACTTATTATTTATTTTTAATTTAATTTTATCGTTGTAATTGGTAAATATTTTACGATTTAATGAACTTGTTGAAATGCCGTGAATGGAAAAATACAATTTTAGACTACACAAAATCAATATCACTTTAAGGGCACTTCAAGTTGGCGGTTGATTTTAACATACGTTGTGAATTGTGAACACCCGTATTGGGTCAGTATGGTAAACTAATCTCCCCATACCATGATACTACATGAAACTTTGTTCAGTCTAGGTTAACACATTGCTATCATGATAGAATATAAGTAAATATATATTCTATTGTTGAGGAGACGTTGCTAAGCCCTGTTAGGGACGAAATGTTTAAAAAAAGTAATATTCATGCAACTTAACAAACACACGTTAGTTATCTCGTGGATAAAAATAAATATTACTTAAACTCTAATTTTTCTAGTCCAAAAAATAGCAATGCAAAGGATGATATTATGGTTACTAAATGAGGGTTAACCAAATTATAAACGTTTTTACGCCTTAATTAGAATAAAGCAGCAATGACTTGGCACTAAATATTCATAACACAAACATCAGTCTATATAAGTATCTGTATGGGTAAAAAAGCTGCTGTTTGCTAATTCGTATGGATTGGGAAATTTTCCACGTTTATTGTTGAAAATTTTGCTATAAACAAACTCCTTTATTGCGAAATGCACGTGAATTCGTATTATGATAAGCAGGTAGAGTGCATGGAGCTCACTACCTGCGCGTTGGCTGCATCGGCAAATTCCGTCCGATAACATGCGCCTGCGCAACATATTGCGCTACACGTGAGCCGTATTGTTTAACAGTAATTTTGTAGCAAGGTTGTATTGAAGGCCTAAACTCTCACCTTTGTCTTTGGATAAAGAAAGCTATCAATGGTCCTTTCGGTGATGCATGTCTCCGATACTACCTGCACTTTGATCCTGTAATTAATGATAATATAAATTTAAATATTCAATTACAATTAAGTTTTTATGATTATGATTTCAATCATAAATTAATAATATTTATTTAATAACTAATATGCACATATTTTTATAAGTAACAAATACACTAGCGCTATAAAGTAGTTGAGTCATTAATCAATACTAATATCTACATACTTATTTTAAATATCAATTTCATATCTAATACGGTTAAGTTTTTTTATGTAAATATAAAATTTTGCAATTTTATAGTTATGTGGCGTTCTATTGGTTTTGTATGGCGTGGTAGTATATAATTATGTCAGCACTTAACTCTATATGTAATTCTAGGCTGTTGACGTCATTTCCATCTTTTGTTTTATACAGGTGCCTTTGCTTAATATCACGTTGTAGTGCTTAGCTTGTCGACTGTCTTAAATAAATGAAAAAAAAATGTTTACTTTAATGTAATACCATTAGTAATTTTTATTTATTGCAATTATAAGGAAATAAGTTGTTGCGTTACAAAACCAGCAGAAGCTAGAGAGCTAATAATAAGATGAAACTGTATTTGCTATAGCAAATATTATAATAAATCATTTTAATATTAAAGTACGTTCAAAGATACTAATGTAATTTAAAACAAATTAATTTTCATAATTAATTAATAAATATTTTAAAATTGTAACAAATATCAAATTATATCTGTATTTTCCTAAGAAAATTCACATTTAAAAGTGTTTTAACTAAAATAAATTTCTCTCGTGTATAATGAGTCATTATAGGTAACCCGTTTTATTTTCTCTACAACGAGGCCCATCTAGGAATCACCGGATTTCTACGTAGATCTCAGAAAGTTGTACTGTCCCATCCAACCGATTCATTTCTTTTTAATGTTACCTGAATTGTGTTACGTTTTTTTTTGTTGGTATTAACCTCAGATTGACATTCGAATTTGGAGTGATACTTTCTGATTACATGTTATTCTATGCAGTTTATAATAATTATTAATTACAACGATACATAGGTGATCAGTTATTTCGGCGTAAACGAAAAAATAAATAATAAGGTAAAAGTTTTAGCAACCCCTTAAATGATAATACAAAAATATTTATATTGGTATCATAAGCATCATTGTGATATAAATAAATGAGTTTCTTTAAAACAGGCGTGATATGGCACTTTTTGGGCCAGCAAGGTGGAGGTGGCCAGAGCAGTGTGTTGCATACTATATTAGCTATCTTCACATAGTTATCCTTCTACTGATGACCATCAGGCGACGTTGAGTTGTGTTTTTCAAATAAAAAAAACATGACGAAGCTTTGCTATGAAGTAGACTCATTTTGAGGAGATAGAGTCCATCTTTATCTATCATATAGTACATCATACGCCAATAAAAGCAGGAAAAACATTCATAGTGTTGTTATATAATAATTTTTCATAGTATTATAAGTATTTTTCCTGAAATTATTGTTTCGCAATAAATTTGGCTTCAGTATTCAGATGAATAGAAGCAAAATCAACTACAACGACTACTGTCTCTGTCTCATACAAATCGAACAATGATATATATTTATTTCTGAAATTGGATATTTATGGTATAATTTTTATATATAATAAACACTACATACTGGAAGGTCTAATAAAGCTTGACAAGGAGAAAGTCCAGTTATCAATAACGTAAAATTAATCTTCTAAAAACCCTCAATGCGTAAAATGGAAACGTCAACGGGTAATAAATCGATTACTAAGAGACCAGCCAGATATTAATCGATCTGGACATAATATCCAAAATTTCCAGATGCATTTGGCCAAATCATTAAACATGGTAGTTTGTAACGCCTTTGTGTGAAAATGAAACAAATATCACATTATATCGGCCATCACCACTACATACAGTTATGAAATAATCAAGAGAACAATTAATCATTCATTAAGCATTGTTATTTGAATAAATGAACTTGTTAAACTCACAAATATAATTTATATTATCTTCCAGATATTTAACTGTAACTTTAATTCAATATTATATCATCGTATAGAACGGCATTAGCATAATGATAGGTACATTATTACTTAACATGCGATTGTACTGAAATCGTAATTACCTTTACAACGAAAACAAAGATTTAATTATACTGTAACGTAACAAACACATGATTGGTTAAGCAATTAGTTCTAATTGAATTTTAAATGTAAATTTCAAAGTTTCACGTTAATATGTCTACTTGTTCATAATCTAGACTGAGATAGATACACAATTGAATAACATGTATTATGGACAGTTTTATATTAGCCTATAACATTTAAACATCATTTTGAATAAATAAATATTTCTCATATAACTCTAATAAGGCTACAACGCAATAAATATTTATTGTTGACTTTTATTGTTAAGCCACCCTTTTACTGCGTTCATGCCTCAAGACACGTGGAGTTATCGATAATTGTTGACTAATATGCTTGTTTTATGAAAACACTACCATTTTTTGATTTGAAAAATAGGCGTATTGACGACTGGCATCCGCCCGCGGTTGCGCCCGCGTTGAGTTCGGCCACTCACAGATGTTGTATAGCCTGTTATGTAACTTCCAACACAAAAATATTTTTTCTATACCATAACCAGTAGTTCCAGAGATTACTCCATACAACCTTACAAACATTACCTCTTTTTAATATTAGTATATGTTGAAAATAAATGAGAAGTAGAGGATATAGACTAGATAAACTATTATAAATGCAAAAGAAAGTGATTAATTTTTTAATACCCAAGTAACTAATTTCTTAAGAAATATACATTTTGATTTAAATTATTAGAACGAGTTGTATTAATCTAGCGTGATTTTGATAATAGCAAAATATATAAACAATGTGATTTAAATATAAATAAAAGTTGAATTAAGCTTGAAAGTGATATAATTTAAAAATAACCCGTTATTTTCAAATGAAATATTAGGTTGTTGAGTGAGAAATATTATCAACGATGTTTATTACTATAAATTACTTTATCCAGTTTCATTTATTTAAAGTTGCGCCATTCAGTGGGTTTATCAACGAGACATATTGATACACTTCCTCTGTTAAGAGCTTACATTT
Organism: Acentria ephemerella; assembly: GCA_943193645.1. Lineage (NCBI taxonomy): Eukaryota > Metazoa > Arthropoda > Insecta > Lepidoptera > Crambidae > Acentria > Acentria ephemerella. The sequence goes on from OW971894.1 coordinate 2,991,289, forward strand.
TTTAACTTAAAGTTAAAGCTAAATTTAAGTAAAAAATGTAAGCTCTTACACTTAACTTTGAATGAAAACCGGCAATATACATTACAAGTCTATAAATTAAAGCTAATTTATAGACTTGTAATGTATATTTCCGGGTATATATATCTATATACATCGAGACAAAAAAACTATTGTGTCTGCATAAGACCAGTTTTGTTCAAAGATAAATGTAAAAGAATATATTCAAGAACTCAATATTGGATGAAATACGTAACACGAATATAAATTATAAGTTAAACAACTTCTATTACTGATTGATTGGTATTAATATGGACACGAACTGAAGATTATTTTGTTATACATCAGCCATAATAAAACGTATTTTTACATTTAACAACTCATAAAGCCAACCACTAGCAATAAAAATTGCCAATAGAAAAAAATATAAATTTTACAAAAACGAATACAAATATAAACGAACATTGTTACTAAAAGGAAAAATGACATCACCGTCTCGTTAATACGTAGTAGCACGAGAAGTCGGTGTGTTTGGAACTTTTTATGTTGTGTCCTTGACAGACGGCCCTGGGTCCCATGGGGCTGCGATGACATAATATTAATAATGTTTCTTAAGCAATATACGTGTGATTTTTTACAATAATTTGCTTTGTTAGAAGGAAGACGGATGAGGAATGATTTATACTTTTGGAAGCTAATAATGGCCAAATAATCCTAAATATTTTATATTCTAACTGTGGTATTTGAAGTGCAATTAATGTAATAGATACGATTTTTGTTTTACAAATTTCAATCTTCACGATTTTTGGTAAAAAAAAAGAAACATAAAATATTTTTTCATTTTTACTATGCTTTTAAGTTATTTAAATTTTCAAATAAAACAAGAAAAAAATTCAAAGACCCTTTTTTAATTCAACCCAATTATGACAAGGACAACCCATTTCATTTTGTAGTACGAGTAGCTTTCGTTAATTTACGTAATATAAGACAGAGGTCGCCGGCAGTATTTGGTTTTATTATTATTACAGCTACAAGTTGTACCATTAAAACGTGTTTGAATGATAATATTAAACTAGTTTAAGTGAATCTTTACATTATAAATTTAATTACATACTAGAATTGTGATAATCATCGCGATAACTCAAAGCAGTAAATTTTTAATTTTAAATCATTTAGAGTAAACTTATCAACATTTTAGTTGAAACAAAAACCGAAACCATTAACTTTTTGTATGAAAAATATAGATATTGCAAGCAGTTGGAGAGTTCCTATGAAAAGATAGCTAGTGCAGCATGTGTCATAATACCCTAGCTTGCGCCGTGTCTTTTCACAGCCCATGTTATAGAACTTTTAATTCCGCCACAATATTTAGGTCACTTTTAAAGTAATTCTCATTCATTTAAATTGTTATACGAACATTTTTACAAGCAATCCGTTAACTTACAGGTCACCTACCTTAAGGTTGCTAATTCAATCCCCGTATTTAAATTTAACTATGAACTAGCAGCGATTTAGATCGCTCGATAAATTTCGCACAATATTGATTCTGATAGAGATAGGCGAACATTAACCTTCTCAAATGCTAAACCTTCGCACACGCGAACTGAATACAATGCGCAGCTGTAGAAGTAGAGAATACATTAAACAATAGAGTTAAGTAAAATGACGTAATGTGTAGGTTAAATCTTTATTACTAAATTTATTACAACCTACACATACGTTAGCGTGGGTTGCGATTATAATAAATAAATATATAATATTTATAACACTATTAATAATATCGGAACGATACCACAAGCTCAACCGTATTGAAAAGGTCTTAGTAAAATTTATGGCTATTAATAATCAGTTCAAAAAATTGACCAGAATTGATATTGGTTGGGTAAGAAAAGAAAGGGAAGCAAGAAATATCATCGTCTTTAGTTTCAGATATCTTAGTGATATTAATTACTAAACTAAGTAAATGAGTTGCTCGAAGACAATTTAATGTTCTGATTGTATCAGGATAAATATAAAAATTTCAAAATTTGAAAAGGTTTATCTACTACCTTCTTATAAATATTATAAATGTGAATGTTCGCTATTATATCACGCCTTTAAGGCTGAACAGAATCAGCTTAAATTTAGCACGCATTTAATAAATATAATATCACATTTTTACCTATATCAAGAGCCATATCTCGGTTTATACTGACCTGTCACCCTGCTCTGTCCCCCTAGGGGAGCATATAAGAATATAAAGTGCTATCTGTCATTCTGTTAACTTTACATTACGTTACGATTTCGTGTTGCCATCTCCTAATTGCTCTATCTAATTTCCCTAAGCTTGGTATTGGCTTTGGTGCTTGAAGTCGTTAGTGTCAAAATTTTGGGAAAATAAAAACACGTGACGCTTATTTCTTAATGTCGTTGCTTTTTAGTTCCTTTTCAAAAATTAATAATGTTTTTCCATGTTTCACTGTCCTGCATCAAATTATTAGTAATTTGTGATGCGTTTTTTTTATGTTTCTTTGCATTTTCATGCGAATTTGCATAAAACCTAATGTTTTTTAATTTTTTCACCAAAATGGGCGAAAACCGTTAGATGTCGCACTAAGTGAAAAAATATTATTGTTCGCGCCATTTACGATAAAAAAGCGTTAGATTTGGCGCGAATTGCATGGGACCGAATGATAAATCAACCTTATTTCCCCTTTTCAAAAACAGAGTATCAAATAAATTAAAAAGTAACTTTATAACAAATAACAAAAGCTGTTAGTTTTATTCATAAACGACTTTATTCATCGCAGTTACGATAAATTACAGTGGATTGCACATTTTTTAAGATCACACAGATATAGGGTGGAAACTAGTTCGAAGAAAGTAGCAAATCTACCAAATATCCTAGTCCGTATATGAATATGAAGTTTGATAATGGTGGACAAGTTATTATAATGATTAATCAAGGAATAAGTGTATGAAATCTACTCTACCCTTATCATAGTTTGCCATCTGCTGACAAATGCATACAGAAAAGTCTAATATATATAAAAATGAAAGCAGTGCACAAAATAGGCACTGCTTTCATTTTCATACGATTAGCCATCTATTAACTCGATCGAGATGGTTTTATTTGATTGAAACTGACACTAGGAATATTGAACTAAGAGTCTATAGTTGACCTTGAACAAAATAAATATATAGCAATCTTCACTTCAATATGTGTAACAGACGGCCCCTTGTTTTGTAACGGGAATTCATTCATAACGCTGTACATTGAAATAATCTTAAATACACAAGTTGATGTTATGTAAAAATCATATCTTTATTATTCCCCCGTTTATTTTTAGCATTTATAAGTTGATAATTGGTGGAAATGCGACGAAATCCACTAAGACTTATTTTTGCAACTATTGTTGTATTAAGTTTTTCTAACAAAGCAATAAAGCCTCTGTTTTCTATGCTAAATAAGGCAGCAATATGAATAAACAATTTTATTTACCAACTTAATCACTTTGGATAATACTTAACCGATGTGTCGTGACAAATGAATGTTTTGGTAGTAATGAATACTTTCTGGAAGATTTATGATGCTCAGAACTTTACGCCAAAAAGATTTAAATAAAAGCCTAGCCCCGTTAACTTAAATAGTTGTTCAGCAACCAATTATATGTCTTAACATAAAGCTTTATAAAACTTAAAAATACATTGTTACAGATTATCAAAATTCCGGAATCTAAAGAAGGTTTCATTGATCTCAATAATCTAGAACACAAACTACAAGAATATTCTGGAACTGGGAAACGCATGATTGGATTTTTCCCGGCTGCTTCTAAACTGACGGGAGTTTTGGCTGATGACGTGGCAACAACATTGCTGCTTCACCAATATGGTGCTTGGGCTTTTTGGGACTACACGCTGGTAGCGCCAACTTCAGCAGTTGACATGAATCCAACATTCCCTGGCCTTGAAGAAGAAATGGTGAAGAAAGATGCACTATTCTTCAATTGTGAAAAATTCGTAGGTGGATTACAGGGGCCGTTCGTAACTATTGTGAAGAAAGAAATTTTCCAGAATACTCCTTTATATTCGGAGGATGTTGAGGTTAGATATAATTATTATTTCATCTACTATTATCTACAGCCTACATACGTCACACGCTGGCCACAGGCCCACTTGCATTGTAGATACACATGAGGAGTTTGGACAATAACACCACGATGGCGCAATGCGAGTTGATGGGTGAAAGCGGTTGCCATAACGACCGAGAGCAATGGCTTAACATAGTTTCTGAAGCACGGAGTTCGAAATAACTTTGATTGATCCATTCAGGAATCGATCATGGAGAAAGTGGCTTTGTTTTCGTAATCAAAATCAGAGCGTTCAAACCACAACTCCAACGGTCTCCTCAACTTTAGAATACTGAGACGATGAAATTTTAAAAATACCCAAAATTTATCGACGTCAATTTTCGAACCGTTTCATTTGAAATATGAAATAGACATGTATAATTGTTTGAAAACGCAACTGACAGATTGGGCAAGGTCATTGATGATACTAGACGCATTAAACATTTACAGGGATATTACTAGCTATATTATCTTATGAAACTCATTTTTAAATTAAAATTGTAGGTATTGTCAGAAAGAATCGAAGAGCTGAAACTAACAGAGGCAGTCCGAGCTGCCATTGTGATACAGCTAAGAGACGCAGTCGGCCTTCAAAATATAGCAGAGAGGCAAGATTATATCACCAGGTGAGTTTTAATTTATTGCTTTTAATATGACAATTTTTATGATCCTTAAAATTATTATACCGAAAGTTCACGTAGTAGTTCGGTGAATTATGAATTTTTCATCAAAATAGTATTTATTAGAAATAAAAAAGTAGTTTTTGAAAATACTTTTGCTACGTTTTTTCACTTAGTACTTTTTTTATTTCTCTCGGTGGATTTTTTCAAACGTGCGATAATATTTATCTAATCCGAATAGTTTTGACGTTTTGACACATTTTCTATAGATTGAATGTTAACTTGTCTACGCTGTATTTGATTGAAAATCAGTGTCATCAATCAAGTTTAGGAAAGTTTAATTTTCTGCTATCCACGGCTAGATAAGACAGGAAAGGAATTTCTCTTTGAGTTTAAAATCGTCATATTCTTAAAAGGCATAATTAATTTTACATAAAGCGTCTTTGTTGAAGTTGTCAATTTGGTGGTCTAATCATGTCGACTTACGACACAGGAATAGAATACGAAGATTTAACTTATTATTAGATGGGACTGATGTCTTTAAAGTCATCATTTTCATAAGTATTTCATTCGTGTACACGTTCGTAACTGTGAAGTAAAATATTTACTCTTAGGCCAAAATACAAAATCAATAGTGCAAGGAGTTTGTTATTAGACGGTTCGAGGACGCGTGTTATAGGAAATTTACTGTTCGCTTGGTCAACAGCCGGGACATACACGTCTACTTGATTATACAAACAAAACATTGAATGTCAACTATTTCTAGATAAAGTGACACTTTCTGGCGACCATAGAACTGGTATAAACACTTTGTAAATAGATACAAGTAAGTTATTAAAATATTATGGATTTAAAATAAAATTTGAAAACTTTTTCTTCATAAATACTAGTATGCAGTATAAAGGAAATATTGCAGAAGAAATCATAAGTCTGCAATCAATATTTTGTGGGATATGTCGATATGTTGGAGGAGACACCCAAAAACTCTCCATAGAAAATTGTCCTTGATTGTGACGTAACCACATTATTTTATATAAAGCACAAGGTGAGGGTGGCTAGGGCAGTATGTTGCATGCTTCACTAGCTATCTTAACATATGGTACTACTGCTTATTATCAGGTGGTATCGAGTCATTTGCTGTGCTTAATATTAAAAAAAAATCATGAGCACGTGGATAAAATTAATGATTTTGAACTTTATGCATTGCATTTTATTGCATTATTTTAAATGCATTGTTGTAGTAACAAACTTTGCTACGTTTAATGTGAGTAAACTAATACTTACTGTATAGTTCTTCTAAGGACAAGACGCCCCTTTATTAGTACTAGATAAAGGAACAGTTATTAAATATTATCTATAAGTTGATATCAGAAGATAAGAAATATAGATACATAAAAAATACAAACATGGTTAAATTAAGCACGACTAAATAATTATTAAAGAAGTATACGGTTTCATACAATTTTGTCAACCCGAGATATAGTGTGGGCAGGCCGCCGGTAGAAATATGCCTAAGTATTTTTAATGATGCTTAAGCTTTTCGGACCAAATATTTTCAACTCAATTTATCGTAAACCTACAAGATAAATGAATAAATAACCGTAACAGATGTTGAACAGTTTTAAAAATCAACTCCTAAATTAATAAAACTGAGTGTAAACTTATTTGTGAAAAATGTTTATCTATCCAAGACTTTGATTGAAACGCCTTGGAGTAAACTTCATTTATATTCATAGATAGTGACGTTTTGGCATCGATGTTCGTCGCGTGGAGCTGACCTAAATATGGTGTTGCCATACGAGACGCCCACTCGGGTGCATCTCTAGAAAATGCACTCACTTGTGAATTAATATTTAATTATAACTATCGCTGCATACTTTAGCAATTTAGAAAGTGATGTTCGCAGTAATATAATAATTCTCACAGGTACACCATTTGTCAAGCCCAAATTAAAAATCATTAACAGCTAGTTTTGGATACCAGACAATGGGGAAATAAAGATAGTAGTATGTATATAAATATCAGGAATATTATATATATATTGAACATTAAAAAAGAGCTAAATTACATTTTTTAAATTATTAAAAGTTTTGGGCTCAAACCTCCTCATGCATTTTTCCCATGAAGAAAAGTCTTATTATTAACAAGCTGACACGGGAAATGTTAATTTTCTTTATTTATCAAATTATTTATTTAACAATTTATGAACACACAAAGATTAAAAAATCTACCCATCTATTATTTATCTATCAATTTTTTTTTCTTCTATTCTCTCTTATATCGTTGTATCTGGTAGAAAAACCTGGTGAGTGCCACCTTATCACTTAGGGGTATTAAAAAATAGCTGTTTTGGGGCTAAAATAATTTAATAAACTTAAATTATATGATATATATAATTACTGAACTATAATGGTTATGTATCAGAACGGAGTTAAATTTCAATGTTATCCATAATTGAAAAGAGCTTTTTCAGATATATTCATGTAAGTAACGCTGTGATAGGTGAAGGTTTTTTGTGGGTTGTATTTGACTAAAAATCTCACTAATCTAACAAACAATAAAAACATCATCATCATAAATTGTATCATTATCTGTATTTCATCCATACTCTTATCTGCACCCTGATATATAAGTCCTTTTTATGTTTACCTTATAGTTATAGACATTTATTATTATCTAATACGTTAATAAGTTGACAACGGTAATAATCAGTAAAATTCCGTGCCTTCAGAAGCCTGAGAATATTTTTTATTAATTCAGTAAACTGATTATGTTGCCAGCCTAATTTATGCGTCACTCCATACTGAGACGCTAATTATGATAACAGAAAAACTTGTTGAAAATCCATTGATGCTGTCTATTTATTGAAGACTGTATATTAGGAACAAACATTTAATATTCCTGGAATAAATTTACGTAAAAATTCATAACATAATTACAAACAAATGAATATTATTGAATCGCTATTAGTTTTTATCTATTATCTATTTTTTATATATTATATATTATACATTTTTTATATATTATTATAGACAAGATAGTAAATATTACTGTAACAAACAAGAAGGTACATTACGTAGACTGGATAGATATTCCCCGAAATTAATTTTAGGCAATTATAATCCAAGCGTCAAGCATATACACAGACTTCAATTTCAAGGTTTATTGCAAACCTAAATGTAGGTTGTTAAATATACCACATAAATGATTTTATACATGAGAATCATTGTTGTCCCGAAGGGCAGAGCAAAACTAGAAGAGGGGAAAGTTCACTCTTATTATTAAGTTTACTAAAAAAATGTATTGTTAAATTTGCTATTCTAAACACATATTCTCTAGTTGTTATCTATTTAGTTTTGTACCGTTGCGGCTTAATGGCTCAGTTGAAGTCAATATACAACAACATACAGATTTCTGCTTAAGACTGGACATTTTGACCTATACACAATTTGGAACTCTGTTAACGTACGATTAGTAGCTGCATATTTCAATGGAATCTCACGGATCGCTTCTGAAGAACAATTTAATTTTCAATAAGGAAGAAATCATACGAACTCATGAAATAATTGACCTTTATACCGGGTTGATGTTATTATTCTTGGCTAGTTGCCTAAAGTTTGCCAGTCTAATAGCAATACTGTCGTTTATTTAAAAATGACTTGTGTAAAAGTTAAAATAAAACTAACATCGAACTACACGTGGAAATTTGCCAGAATCACTGACTTTAGTGACGGGGAAAAATGGGATTGTGTGTATTAAATGAATATAAAAATCATTCTTATTAGTTAGAATTGTATAAGGGCAAATTAGTTTAATGCAAATATTCTTATTTTCTTGATGATTAAGGTTCTAATCAATAAGATATTCCACGAAATTAATTTTAGGGAATTATAATCAAAGCGTCAAACATATGGTGGAAACGTCTTTAATTTTGAAAATGAAAAATAAATTTTCGATAATTTTCATCAGAAGCACAATTAACGTAGTACCTATATAAACAGAAGTACCTTTAACTCAGACTATCTAATTAAAATGTCTATCGAAGATTCAAGCGAATTTAAGTTATAAAATTACTGATTAATCAAGAATGTTCTAATTATTAAATAGAGATATTTATATTAATTATAATTTTAATGAATAATTTCATCTATCTAAATTTGGATTATATTTAACAAGTACTTACCTAAAATAATACCCATTCCAGTAATAAGTAACTAAATACTTAGAAATCAAATCAAATCAAATTCAATTTCAATTTGTTTTACACGTGTTTTATAAGCTTCTTGACTGTTTTCTGCGTATAAAAAATAGCGATTACAGTTAACAAGTGCTTTTAGACGAAAAATATTTAATAAATGATGAAATTTTTGTTAGGTTTTTATAATAAGCAACCAAGGTCCAAGTTTTTTTTCGTCTAAATGTATGGAAGGTTATTATATTAAGTGCTTATGTGTAAAATAAATATCTTAAAATAATGAAATATTAGTATATAAATTAATATAGCTCCTCAGACCATTTCTCGTAAACCATTCTCTATAATAAACTGATTTACAAGCCAGTAGTATAAAACATCAAGAAGGAGGAGACAAAGGTAAATGAATAATGAGGGCAAAATAATGATAAATATTTTTCTACTGGTTTTGTCAAAACGAGGAAATAACGAGAAATTACTTCCCATTCAATAGAACTGTAATTGGTTACTTCCACTGGGAAGCCTCACAGTAATAGGTCGGAATTCATTCATCGGGCTGAAAGGAAATTATTTTCTCCGTAATATTGTACTCCTACAAAAATATAGATAAAACATCTCGATATTCTCTTAAACAAATACATTACGAGAAACATGTACTATATCGTATTAAAACAACCTGTATTTCTTTGTATGCTTACAAAATTATTATAATTATACATACATAATATATTAAATTTAACTCGTTTTCATAGAAGAATTATTGTACCGAAGCATCCGAAACTTTGGCCAAGCGTGTTTTGGATATAATATTATTACTATTTAAATATAATTTTTTATAGAAATACCCTCCGGTAGTTGAAGTCAAGAACGACAGAAAGTGGTATCGGTGGACAAATATATCGTTATTATTATTATTAATTACATTGGTTATATAGTATCAGTACAGTGAGTCACTGGCCCCGTTTCCGATCTGGGGTATATTCACTCTAGGTCCTATTAATAACTACTATAATAAACTGGATGGAAAAAAAAATTAATACACCACTTGCAGAACAATTTGCAACAAAGAATTTCGCATGTCAGCGTCAGAATTTGCAAAAAACAAATCAGTTTTCTTTGTTGCATACCAAATTTAGCGCATGCAGTTTACTTGAACAAGTAAAGTCCTCCAATGCCAACTTGTTATACAGTTGAGTATTGAATCCAGGTCATGTGTTGCTACGTGCGCCCCTAAATAGAGTAAATGGGTCACTAAACGAACTGTGATCACTAAGAATAGGAACAGAATACGAGCATGAGCAATAGAACTCTGCGTCTCCCGATAATGTCAGATACGATTTACTATTGTTGAAAACATGAAGACGACAGAAAGAGGGATTGATGGGCAAATATATCATTATTAGTATTATTAATTACATTGGTTATATAGTATCAGTATACACTAAATATAGTAGACACTAAATATCTATTAGAAAAAAAACGTCTATTACCAATATTCTATTGTTTTTAAAACTATTGATCTGACTTCGTCATACATCATGAAGATGATCATTTATTTAATCTTCAGTTAGTTATTTAAAATGTTTCCTTTACCTTTAATTATAATTTCATGGTTGGAAAATAAAGTTTCATGGTAAAGAAGGTAAACCAGGTAAAGCAGAAAATGGATTTGATTAAATATTAGTAGTTAGTGTCAAATTCTGGTACCAAATATAATGGTACCGATTGTTATTTGCAAATGATAAAAAATTCAATTATATAATAATTTAGTTTTGATACCAGTTATAATACTATTCGCTATTATTTACCAAATAACAGGGGATAGTGTAATATTCTGGCACCAAATATAATGGTACCGAAATTGGCATTTAGAAATGATAAAGAACTTTAACACGAAACTGTTTGATAAATGTAAGATCAGTTAATAATAACCCTGTCCCAGAATAGGCACTGAAAGTTTAGTCTCCAATTTTTGAAGTTAGAATGTTAAAATAACTTAAACTGGAAGTATTTTTATAATGTTTGAAAGTATTTGAAAAATTTACGGTCGTTAAAATATAATGACTGCACGAAAAATATGTACAGCTCGATGTAAGTGGGTGACACAGTTCTGCAATATATAGGACAGTAAACCAATGTCATATAATTATGCGATCTCGTTGTGAACATGTTCTTACGTTATTTTTTAAGATATAGTTGAAGATCTTCAAGTTTTTGAAATTTTTCAATAAACAACAAGTAATGCTTAAGCTGTAGTAATACCTGCATTACTCATTTGGCTTTTTTATTTATCTTAGCAATTCAATTATTAACGTTATTGAAAAAGCTTGCCCCAAAAAAGTAGCGTGTCCTTTAGCTCCCGATATTGTTAACAAATGAAATATTTCGAGCCGATAAATTAGTATTGTTTCCAGGAAGTAGGTTAATATTACGTACACTTTGCACAAATAAGGCTGAGTGTAACAAAAATAGATTGTTTATTATTCACGAGCATAAAAATAACAGGATAAAAACAATGTAAGAATGAGAATATTTTTGGATTCCACAAGGCACCTATTTCGGTCCGACGACTATGTATAAGCTTAATCAATGAAACTGTTATGAATCTCTATCATTGAATTTTAAAATCATTGACATATTATATATAACTGTAGTCTTGGTTTGCATTATACACTCCAATTGATCTTATAAAGCCTTATAAGGCGTCGTGCGTAAATTGGTCAAATAATTACTTGATTGATTAATTGGGCGCCATGCGGTAGTGTTAAAAAAGATACATCAATTTATAGTCGTTTCTACGACGTACATAGTTCGTTATGTATAACTAAACTCAATTTTGATACGATCATAAAGTGTTTTACATTTACATTTCGGCTTCTGTATAGTTTTGGCCGTAATTTAGTGAGATACTGCGATGACTAAAATAATAATCTATTTATAGTCTTTTAGGCTAAATATAAATTATTATTATATATAAGTATTATTAGGTATAAGTATTCCTTACACACGACGACTAGGAAATCGGCAAAAATAACAAATTTAAGGTTTGACCTTGCAAAGTCATTTAGGACACTTAAAAGTCGAGTAACGTCGTAAACGGAACGTTCAACAAAAAAGATCTAATTTTTCTTGATCCCAGTTTAATAAAGAACCGTACGTTGGAAAATAACAATTTTCTAGATTGAGCTATGTAAATTTTGAAAAAGGAACGTAGTAAAATTCAGGTTGACTATAGTTATGTTTATCCAGACGATTTTCGTTGTTAAGTAAATAACATAGGCACTTACTACTAATGAGGTGTTATCAACAGCAAATAAGTTAACATTAATTATGATAGGTAAGAACGACAAATTGATAAATTGACTAACCAGATTGCCCGTGTTGAACAACAATAACAAATAAACATGCCGCAATTAATTATCGCCAGAGACGAAATAATCAACGACACTGCTTTCAACCGATACCTAAACGTTGACAAATTACATTTGAAATTTTAGTAAAAAGATACAGCGTAATAACCTAATGGCGGTTGAAGATTAATGTGTTACAAAACATAAAAGTTTGGTTTCTTTTAAATAAAAAAAACTTATTAACGATTACGTGGTGCTTAGTAATGCTACTGATTATTTAATATATGAAATAAATGCAATATACAGAGGCATCACAGATTTCACTGGCATTAGAGCGACTTTTATAAGACATGGGTCATAAGTACGAGTAGTGAATAAGTGACCTGCCAGTTTGTAATAGAAAAATATAAGTAATATAATTGGCATCATGTAAATATGTAATAAAAATTATATTCTGATACACACATGATTTACACACATGATGCCTTCTCTTGCCTAAAATGAGCTTAATCTATAAAAACATCAATGACTCCTGAAGAATAAAATACTTCAATGAAGTTGGTACCAATCACACCAACATCTGATTGTACCAGTTTTCCATCCGGGACCATTGTTCAAGTGTCCCTTCGCCTCGACTTTCTGTTTAACATTTATAATTAATAAAAATAAGCTATGAAGTATTCGAGATTACACTTCGCAAAATTGTATTATTAAATTTACGAAATCGGTTATTTCAAGATGTTATAAAAGAGAGTATGTACATTAAATTTATATTATTTTTAAAGATATAAATAACTCGCCATGTGAACGAAGATAAAGCTAAAGCGACAGTCTTAACACCAAGTAGATTTGGCTTCCTCAACATTTGGCAATAGTCCAGTCAAGCGACGCAGCCTGAAATGTTTCGCATCTTCGAAGCGAGAGTTTGTTTCCTTATCTAACTTGCTTTATGTGCGATTTGACCTCATTTTGAAACTATTAAAATGCTTGTATGCGTTAAAAATTGTTCTTCGATGAAACGATTGTTGTGTAGACGAAAATTAGGTCTTATTATTTCAGTCTGAAATATGTTATAAAACTGTACATATTTCATAGAATTTGTGTCACTAATGCAATAACTTCGATACTAACAAAATACAAACATAACAAAATTTGATATTCAGTTTCTATTGTCAATACATCAATACGTTGTCGCCCTCTTTCTCTTCGCCATTTGTACATGTACTAAGCTCAGATCTCCTTTATTCATTAATGTAATTACAAATTGTTGATTAATAGTTTTCATTTTATTGTTAGTTTAATTATACTATACAGATACATAGAACAAGAGTTCTGCTTTATTGAACGCTCAGTCCACCAATATAAACACTTACAGTTGATAAAGTCCACACAAGTAATAAATCAGCAGTATTTTGTTACCAATTTTCAATGTCAACATCATCAGCATTACCAACAGCCTCTACTCCGTCAGAGATCTGATATTTATGAGAGAAACGTATAAAGCGTTTGGATAACTATATCATTCTGTATTTTGTTTGACTCATCTCAAATCACTCATGGCGAAAGTTTGTTTCTGAAAAAGTATTCAAAACTCTAACCCGTTGGGAATACAAATGACGTTAAAATACAGACAAAAATAGTCGCTGCAGCAAAGTTCAAGGTGTTTAGTGCAAGCTTTACGCTTTCATTCAAGTCACGTGTCGACTAACCTACACTTCCTGTGTTTCTATTCCGCTCACTTGCCCATCGTTAGATTGTCATTTACGACGGATATATAGTTGGGTATATCAGAAATACTGAAGAATATCGTTAAATATAGTTATTTATTTTAATTGTACGAATAGCATTTCATGTTGATATACAATACATAAAACGTTATAATTAATGTAATCTAAAAAATTTACTATTTATCTTTTTTATTAGTTCTTATATAGGCACACTGACAGATTATTATCAATACAAATAACATAAACCAACTATAAGTGTGTTAGCAAACATATATAGCAACGAGATAGGCAAGTTACGAAAAGATGTCCGAAATACACTTCCTATAACAAGGGAAATTTGCGTTAAAAATATAAATGTCCTTGCCACTCCACACCACCTCGTTATAAGAACGACACATTCTGACCAAGAGGCTAAAATAAGACGTGTTATTAAACTATAGATTTGTATAGCAAAACTGTTGGGACATCGTGTATACTGTCTACAGTTGAGGTTTAATGATGAAAGCAGATCAGGAGCATCAATGGGTTTGGTTAAAAGACTAATGTTTCTTGACAACATTAACGTTTGTAAGTGAATAATGTAGAAATTGTATCGTTTAAGTGATCGTTTTTAATGCAGTATAGCCGAGTTTCAAAATCATCAACTGAAATCAATACTTAGAGTACTTAGACTGCACAAAAAAGTGTATTTGACAAATAATAGTGATAATAAAATAGTAATCATAATACAAATAGTATAGTGATAATAGTAATAATAAAATAGACGATTGATTCAATAACGTTACTTCGTTTCAGACAAGTCCTGTCCCACATAAAGAATATTCCAGAGCTGATTCTCTTGGGCCATGAATCGCCATCAGTTCGGAGGTTACCAATCTTCTCTTTGATGGTGAAACACCCACGAGGAACTTTTCTTCATCATAATTTCGTCTGTGCCGTTCTGAATGATGTCTTCGGTATCCAGGCGAGGGGAGGCTTAGATAGTAACCTAAATTACGGATCTGATATCCTTGGAATTGATGAGCAACTGTTAAAAGAATATGAGAAGTTATTGAATGTTGCAGCGTAAGTAAATACATAATTTTTCTTTTAATTCATTATCATTAGGTTCTGGTTACTAGCTGTCAAAGTTTATGAACAAAATTACAATAATTATCATAAATCTCTTCTATTACTTTGCAGGAAAGAGTGGAGACAATAGTCACATGTAAAAATGGACTATTTGCGTTTTCATAAGATATTGATTTTGGAAGAAGTTCAATTTTAGTTTTTCTTATATATGCAAGGCGTTCCTTATAACCCAATAAATATGGCAGATTTATTGACAAAGCTTACTTCACTGTCAAATATAACGCTACAAAACTAGTTTGGACTGCGAAATTTAATGAAATTACAAATTTTCTTCGCTTATCAAATATTCCATCGCAATTTTGGCAAATATACAATGTCTCTTAAAATATCACATCCCGATTGCCAACATCGTCTAAATATGCCTTCTGATATTTGAATCATCAGAATCCTGAAAATGTTTACTACAAATTATGCACGAGAAGAATGGAAACTCACTTTATTAATAAAACACAAATGAGATACTTGAGTATTGATTACTGTGTAATTTTTGTATTGCAATTGAGATGAAAAATAACTTAGTTACTTATTTACTGTTGATCTTGAAAGAAACAAATTTCGTAAACATAAGGAAAAGGTGTAATGATTAGAAATATCTTTAATACTTATTAAAGTTTAGATTACTTTAGATAAGATCTTAAATTATAGATATGATAATGCTTATTTATTATTTTCTGTTTATAGGCAAAAAGAATATGCTCGAGTTCGTAAACTAAGCGAAGTAAAAGCGCCCGATGTGCCCATACACAACGAACACATGAGACCAGGCTTCTGTAGGGTTTCACTACCTTTCTTCATGTCAGATAGCGAGCTAGCATTCGTACTTGAAGCATTGAAGATGGTCGCTACTGAAGGCTGGAAGATTCTACCTCAATATGTAGTTAATGCACAAACTGGCCAATGGAAACACCATACATGCTCTGTTTTAAGAGACAAAAAATCTCTGTATTCATTAAAATTCCACAATGGGAAAATTACTTCTCACGAAAGAAGAGTTTCAGGTAAATGATATGACATAATATAAATTTAATCATATTGTAATTTTTGTATACGCATATTAAAATAATATTGCATTTTTAAAGGGCCTGGGATATTCCCGCAAACGTACACTGAGTGTTTACAAACAGCAAGAAACTTATTTAATAGAGCAAGAAAGTTAGCCATGAAATGTACATCGGCTGAACCTGAAGTTACTTTTAATCCTCGTATAGATTACCTGAGATGGTTCATGTTACCGAAAGAAGCACATGATCTTCTTTTAGGTCGATCGGCGAATGTAAAACATATTGTACCGTTTGACCCCTCCGGATTCACTGGAGCACGTAAAAGTTTACATATTTCAAGGTCTTCCATTACGTCATCGCCAACACTAGGTTCTTCACCGAGGCATTTTAGTTTATCAGCTATTGATGATTGCCATTTGAGCAGATTAAAACAAAAACAAAAGTTTTACTCCAGAGAATCAAGTCTCAAAGAAACGCATACAGAAGATACAGTAACGACTCATCCAGTGCAATTCGCTGTTGGTGAGCAAGTTTCACCTTTACGCATTATGACTCAACCTGGCAGACAGCACTTGATAATGAGAACTAGATGTTATAGTTTAGGTTCTGATAATCCATCAGTACAGTTAAGCACTGAAACTAAATTAAACTTGGGACTGAAAGAAGCGACTCTAAATAATGTAACCGAAAAATCAAGTTTTTGTAATTGTGGAAGTCAGACTGATCTTCAATCTTTAGACGATCCAATGATCTCACCTGGAAGATTTGGTTATAGTACACAAAGTAGTACATCTGTATCAGATTGCAGTCAAGTAGGGCGGGTATCACCTTCTACATCATTAACATCTCACACCTCAGATGACATTCATGCATACGTAAAAGAAATGACTAGAGAAATAGCGACTGAGATTAAGTCCGAAATACGCGAAGTTATCTCAAAAGTAGATGACATATTAGAAAATTCGGATGCACTTGATCAGTCAAATTTAAGTATAAATTCATTATCTAGTCAGAGTGATAGGAACTCAGTGTCAGTTATAGATGTAGCAGAATACTTAATGGGAATGTCAAAAGAAATGGCTTCGGAAGTCAAACATGAAATTCGTGAGATGGTGAATCAAGTGGATGAGATGATATCTCCAGATTATACAGGAACGGGTTCGAGAAAAAGTTCACCCCCTCAAACAGGAAGACGAAGAATCGGGTCAGGTCCTGATTTAGGATTAGATTTGCAGGTAACACCACAAAAGCAATGTCTCAAGAAGTGCCCAACAAGTCCTGTATTGCCGTATTTTAATGATGATGACTCATGCTTTAAGCGCTCTCCAAACAATCAATCTCCAAAGTCAGTACAGTGCACTCCGTTACATGAAGCATCTGGGCCAAACAGCATTTCATTCAATTCCAGTGAAACATCAACACCAGATACAATTATTCAAGTTGTAACTACTTCTCAGAATTCTCCAAATATGCCTAAATCCTTAAGTTCCAATAAACTCTCAGATGATGAGACTAGTTGCAATGACGTGACATGCAAACATTGCTGTATTAAGAAAACTTGGTGCCAAAACCCTTCTATAAGTTCTCAAGATAGCGGAATTAATTTGTCATTTACTGAAACTGACTCTTATGTAGACTTTGGTAAGTTAGAAAATTGATATGATTTAACAGCTAAGGGTGTATTCAAATAAAATTACTGAAAAGTATCATGATTTTATTTGCATGTCAATTTCAGTAAAATGGAGAACCACTTCGGATACAATTACAAACAAAGCAAAAAATCAACAAGGCAGACTTAGAATTTGTCAAAAGCACGAAAAGAGTGAAGTTCCTGATATTATTGAAGGTGTACCAGTATGTTCTGCTGATCATGACAGACAAACCTCTACATATGAGGAAAATAGCAATGAATCTGGAAAAGTTGCTTTCTCAATACCCTATGATGCTGACAGATCAAATAGGTAAGGACAGAAGTAATTATTCTAATATATTTATAAATACAACGTTTTATGTGTTAAATTAATAAATTCTTAATATTTTGTCATTTCTTAGAAATTGTTATATAATTATTATGCCCCAGTTTGTCGATCCAGTATATTGAAACCATAATTTCACCAATGCAATGAATGTAACCGTAAAAAATTTGACCTTTCCTGACCTGAGATCAATAAACTTAGTTGAAGGTTTCAAATATCTAGGAAGTTGGTAAAACTGTCCGTCATCGTTTAATTTCAATGGTAATAATTCCTAGTAGGTGGAGACTATGTTGGCAATTACTCAAATTCTTACTCAGTCACATTTTTCATGACTTCCATTTGTCATCTAGGCAGCTGACAGTATTCTGAATTAAATTTTAATAAGCCTTTTTCTCTTGAAATCTAAAAACTGTTGATTACCAAATGTTATTTTTTATTTTAAATTACCTTCTTTAATATAAATGTTTCTTTATTAAAGTTTTTTGCAAATTATATTTTAACGTATTATATTTTAAATCATTTCAAAGTCGATTCTTCAGAAAATATAATTTGAACTATCAGACAGTAAAGTTATTTGATATATACCCGGCTTTAAGTGAGACCGCCATAGGTCTAGAGATCCGAGGCTCACTTCTTCGATAGTGCAGAATTTTTTTGGTCAGTTTGGTTAGTTGTAGAGCTTTTTCTAGATACGCCTCGCTAGCTATTACTATCTTACCTATATTTTACGCCATAGGTAAATGATATATGAATATGAAAAACATTGTTGTGTTCCGGTAATTGGAGGTGAGATAGCCACCAGCCAAGTGGTGAAAGCCAAAAGCTATCCCATCAAGAATTTAAAAAAACAGATCTTACCGTCATAGATGTTGAACAACGATCATCTTAGGGAATATTGTATCTAGGCAAATATATGAGTAAATTCTTATGAGTATTAATTTCTTTATAGAGCTACCTCATCATCAGACTTGAAGCGATGCAGTAGGTCATCCAATGCATCCTCTTCTTGTTCGGACCGTAGTTCAAGGTCTAGTGGTTATGGGACTGACCGAAGACCTACCAATGAGGACTCTTTTTATGAGAGAAGGTACATTTTTAAATCCACTCTGTAACGGTTAGATTATTTCTTGGTAAAAGTATTGATTTGATTCATTGTTAGATTCTTGGTCACGTTGGTTAGAGTTGTTTTGTGAGTTGTGTCTGAAACACATCTATTTATGTATAGATTTGGTTACTATTTATTGATATCCTTTTCTATTTGGAACATTTTTCTTATCAAACTTGTTGTATATAAGGAATTATAGATTTTATTCACATTAATAATAAATATATCATTTAATTCTGGATCGCTGCTAATAATTTATATGGACTTTCATTTTATTTCTAGTGAATCAGAATGTCCTCTATTGAAGGAGCAATGTGAGTGGGAGGAAGATGACAGTAGCGCCTGCAGCGACTCTTCACTCACAGATTTCACATTTGACGATGAAGGCAAGTGGCATTGTCCACCTAAGGCTATTTGGAAAGCCACTGTTGAGGTAAAGTTTTGATCTTTATATTTCCAATAAATTAATCTTTAATAATGGTTAGGAACATTAAACGTACCTGAAAAGTCAATAATACTCTGAATACGATACGATATTGCAAGTTTGTTTATTTAATGTGGCCAATAAGTAAATTTAAGTTTGATTGGCTGCAGGCGATCCAGGAATTCAATATGATTAGACCTGGAGACAAAGTACTGGTGTGTCTCTCTGGCGGTCGGGACTCCATTGCGCTGTTACACACAATGCACCAATACCAGTTCTACGCTCGATCCAAGGGAATACATTTTAGCATTGGTGAGTGTTATAAATAGTAAAGTAGTATTCTAAATTTCTATTTTCAAATCGTTTCAAAATATCAAACTTCAAAATATTAAATTGCAGGGGCATTATTCATTCACAAGGACAAGTCCGATATGGATCCGCGCTATTTGATGGCTTACTGCAGGATGCTTGGTGTGAAGTTCATTTATGAAGATAAATTGGATGATAGTGAAACTGAAAGTAAGTGTTTGGTTAGATTATTATTACATTTATTTGTGCCTTTATCATGACCAATGCCTTTAATATTATCCAAAATCGATAGCTTATCAACAACAGTCTCACAGGGGTGATCGACCTTTGGCTCTGTCTTTGTAATTCAGATTGACAGATATAAATACTGCTATTAACATTTGACATTTGTTAGAATTTTTGATGAAAGACTCAATTGTCTCTTACATTTTAAAACTGTCAAAATGTTCAGGAGTGTTTAATAACATGTTTCTCCATTAATAAAAATAAGCCTTTGCGAAGTCCCAACAAATAGTTTTTTACAGAAAGAAGAAAGAGTTTTCATTCATTTCACATATTTATGCAAAATATAATCAATCTTCTTACAATATATATCAACATAATCCTCATTTAGAAATGTATATATTTTCTATCAGGACGTAGCTCAACAGGTAAGGTATGCGAGCTTCACCGGTGGGCGACGCATGCAGTTAGACGCCGAGCATATTCAGCTGCGCGCGCTCACGGCTACGGGGTGGCCGCCGTCGCTCAACACTTAGACCAAGCGGCTAGAGCTTTTATAGCAAACGCCTTCCAGGGAGGAGTACTGAGGACTTTAAAGGCACATTACCGTGTGAGGTGAGATATTATTTTTCAGAAACAATGCAGGACACGTCTAAAGCCATAGGAAGTATAGGAGGTATCCGAATACTAAAAGCTAAAAATAAATACTGTCCTAGCATTTCAACTGTGTCAGCCCAAAGGTACCGTTTTACTATTAAATTATCTCATGTTGTTTATGAAAAAATACCAAGCAATTATATGACCCACTTGTTGGGAAGTGGTAACCATCCCCATAGAGACGGAAATATCGAAACCACTCGATACTGCAGGTGCGTTGACATTCTAGTTACAAGGGATGTTAACGTCTTCTATGCCCAGTAAACATGTATAAAGGTTGAAATACGTGAGTTGGTTAGGAGTACCCTGTATACTCAAGTCTCATAGTTGAGAAACATGTCCCAACTCTCTTCAAAATAATAGGCGACCCTATAAATAACTGCCAAGAGGATAAGTTAACAAAATGTGTAATCTACATTATGATTGAAGAGTCAAGCTGTAGGAACCTTTACAATACTTGTTCGGAAAGATAATAAATTTGAATGTTCTGTTGTAACAGAGAGCACGACGTGCGCATCATTCGTCCGTTCATCTACGTGCGTGAGCGCGCATTGCTCGCGTTTGGACGATCGCGCCTGCTCCCAGACTTCCGCGAACCGCCACCTAATCTTGGTGATCATCTGCAGTGAGTTACATCTTTATAATAATCACACTTTCATTGAATTGTACTAAGCTGACCTGTATTAAGCTGGAACCAGCGTTTTCCTCTTCAACCTGCCAGGGAGTTCAGACTCGTGGCCAGTTTGATTATACTTCTTAAATTTAACAAAGCCAACCTCATTAGTATCATTTCCTATTTCAGCAGCAAAGACGTACCACACATGGAGCGCTCAGTATCGGACCCTACAGACAAGCGTCCTTCCCCGCTTGATGAGCAGATTGAGCAGCTTCATGAGTCGCCGGGATTTCTCACTGAGCCTCTTGCAATCGCCAGTGGTCTACTACACTGCCAGGAAAGAGTGCAACCGTACTTGTTCTGCAGTCTCAGGAACGCTTTGCACCCACTTTTTAGTGACAGGTTAGCGAAAATATTTTTTAAATAACTGTATCAATTTCATGAAATTGTGGTAAACTCGCTACTTTATTACAGTTCTAAGGAAACCTAACCAATTGGGTTAAGCGTATTTTTAAATCATATAAGGTTACTAAATAACATTTGTTAGGTTATGTTAGAAGTAAAATAAAAAGGTATGGCGATTTTGACAATGGGTGAGTTAAGCTCCCCTAATTAACTTTATTGCTGAAACTTAAATATTTATTTCGATTCGATAGGATAGGAATGATTTCAATTTTAAGGGATAATCAATAGTTCCATACATTTTTGATATAGTCAAACAAAATAATTATAATAAAACGTCAAAAGTCCTTCACATATTAGATAAGAATGAAAGAATAACACTGGAATTAATTTAGCGTCAATGCATAAAAGAATTATCAATTCATATAATTGCAGATCAAAAATTATTTTTGGTTGAATACATTTTAGTAAGTATATTTAAAAAGCATTCGCGTGCTGTTTGAACAGTTACTTATAACGACATTATTGTCATACAGGAATATTGAGAAAGATCTTAAAGAACGTCACAGGAAGAAATCAGTGATCCAGATGAAGAACGGAGCACCCGTCTACGACTCCGAGGAAGGGACTGACGAGGAATCAGTGCCATAACCTAATATCTAACAGATTTATGCTGATATAACTGTATACTACCAGGTACGACTTGACAGTGTCTTTATTTTTTGCGTATTAAGACTCAATTAATCTGTGTATCGTTAGTGAATAAGTGGTATTGACTTTTACTGCTTTTACCTAGTGTCTCTTACTCTTTTAATATATAGATAACAAATAGAACGCTTGCACTAAGTTTAATTGGCTTTCGTTATCACCAAGTTTTAAAAACACCGACGTTATCTTTATATTTTCTAGATATTAGTTTACTAAAGCTTTGTGTAGGCACTGAGAACCTACTCCGAAATTAAAAATACGAAAACAAAAGAATGGAATTTGACAATTTTTGATATTCATTGGTTGAAAAACTCAATATATGATACTTTGCGCATTTTATAGTAGGGGTAAGGTTTTCTAGGATCCCTTGATATTAATGTCAGTGGAGCTCGCTATTACGAAAACACATAAAATTTTAAGTAAACTGGTTTGGTCAAAGACGTGGGAGTTGGATATTAAAAATAAATTAATATTTATAAATTATGTCCAACATCCAGCTACCCTGCTTCTGTAGGCATTCTTTGTTGTTTGTCCCAGTTTTTACTGAAACCGCTTTCGTGCCAACCGATTATCGTGGTTTGAATATTGATGGTAATAAGTGTTTGTATAATTCGGAGTAAGCATTTAACTACAAGTTAGTAAATGAATACTTAATGCAACAGTAAAAAACTCGAAACTTTATTTTTATAAAATGTAATATGTCATTTTGACGTACTTGATGTTAATTTAAATAGGTTACGTCGCTACAGACGCCAGCGAAGTTACTTGTGTCATTATTTTTCGGACTATTTTTTATGTATCAATGTATTGGAAAACTAAAAATAAAAATTAGGTATATATTTCTAAATTGGTAATCGATGTTTAAGTAATATTACTAATTAATAATAAAGTTAGATATCGACCATGGCAACCCTAATGCCCAACATATTAAATTCGTATACTTAATTTTCTTAGAAATAATTGCTTTCCTTGTAAACTGTTTTTGATAGGTTATTTATGAAAAATGTAATTACAAATATAGTAACTTACTAGAAATCATATTCTATTTAGTATCCTTTTGCGACGCTGTCAACTTGTACTCTGTGTCAGTTATTGTATGTTATTAATAGTGTTAAAATACAGACCAATTTGTGATTATTCAGTGATTGTTTTGTTTGTGATCAAGATTATTAAATGTTGAAATGTTTAGTACGATACTTTTGAATGACGTGTTAGTGAACTGTACTTTGTTTAAGTGGTTATGTCTGTTCGGGGTTGCCATATTATTAATAATCAAATATTACTATTCACTTTAATGGTAGTTGTGGAATTGAAAACAAAGTGCATTTGTTATAGTCTGGTATTGAATATAATGTTATGATAAATAATATTTTTGTCAATGTTAGTTATTGTATTGTATGAGTAATGTGTCATTATACAAAAGGGTCTATTTTATTCGATGAAGTTGTATATGATGATGAAAGTTTTTTCTTGATTCTGAGACACTGCCAATTACTATCTATTTTTTTAAATTATAATATGAGATAGAGGGCACGATTCTGTTGGCGTTCCCTGAATCTTAAATTTAGTTAACTACCTCTCTTTCATTATACTTCAATTATAAAGGGGTATTATATGAAAACGTCAAGTTAGACTTATTTTAATAGGCATAGTTTTTCATTTGCGCTATATTTTGTTACAATCTCCTTTTAAGAATCTTTAAATAACAAACGAAATGTGTTTAATGAAAGTGTTGTCAAATTAAATTAAATTTTAGATCAAGACCATACAGTGAATTGAAAAAGAGATTTTAAAAATGGATGTTGTATTAGTAGTGTCTAAAATAAGCCCATGTATGCACATGTAATATTGAGAGTCTTTATTTATCTCTCGTCGAAGGTTTCGTCGTTTTTTATTTTGTAAAAGCTGCTATGTATCGTTTATACTCAAAGAACTATTATGCAGTTGTTATGATTTGTTAAAGATTTTTGTGTAGTGATAAAAGCTTTTGTTTAGTAATTGATACCTACTGGTTATCTGTTTCTACGTTACTTTACTTATCATCTTATTATTTAGCATTTTACTGATTGTGAAATAATAACTAAAAGTTTGATTGTAAGGGAGCTCTTATTCAGTCAGTTTATCTTAAAATCTGTGGATTCTCTTTCTCTCTTTCTCTATTTCTATGAATACATACTATTTAGCTAAGAATATATTAGAAATATACAGACAATTAAATAACGTGATGGAGATTGGAGTACTAAAACGTATCTATTTTTATGAACACTAACGGTCTATTAAAAAGTTATGTATACAAAGACTCGTATATTTTATGTATTAAATGTTATATGAGAATTATGAAATTTTATGCATAACAATGGTTATTTATATATTAGAATGACTTAGTTTTAGATGAAGTCATAAGATTTACGTAAATTACAGAAAATTATAATCGTTAAAACCTATTCAGTGTTTAATATTATACCACAAACTATTTTTTATGCGTATAAAGGAGTTTGAAAAATGATGTTTATTTTTTATAATATGGTCAAGTGATCTTAATGTTGTTTAGTATACAAAGTAATAATATAAATAATTGCTATTAATTGTCATTTTTATGTTTTTACAACGACTCTTTGTGCTGTGTCAATGAATAAATGTAGTAAGTATTTTCTTTTGTGTGGCAACATTAACAGTCAGGTTAGGTTTGAGTTTAAGAAGAAACGAAATGTGACTGTTGATGTGAGACTGATTTGTGTTATTGTATTGAATTAATATTATTAGATTTATTAACTGATTGACTTCATTTTTTTACATAGGCTGGTTTCATTTAACAAGAGCACAGTTTTTATATTGCAATTATTTTTATATTGCTGATCACTAATTTTAAGAAAGTGTCCTACGAATAAGATTTCCTAATACATAGGTATTAGGTATATATTAGTGTTAAGATGAAAAGTAAGTGTTTGTGAAACAAAGTCCCACATTAATTGCTTCCATGATGATTGTATTCTATATACATTTGGTGAAAAAAAGAATAAAGTTGACGTTTTAATACAATATATATTGTTTTATTTAAATAAACCTATCACCGTGTCCCGTGAGTCGCTTCAGCTATATTTTTTAACCTATAGCTTTAGTTTGACGTTATACGTCACTAACTGTAGGCTACGTTCACCATATGGAGTCCATATTAATAGGCGGCTCCATAGATACAATTCAGCTATCTTACAGCTCTATTGTGCAGCTTTAAGGTTAAATATTTGTACTCAAAACCATACAGAATAAAAGTAAATGACGTAAGTCATAAAAGTAATTTTCGTTTATATTTTGTATAGCAAAATAAGTATTAAAATTCCTCATAGCCAGTTTTTAATTATTTATCTAAGTTAATTAAGAAATATTTTTAATTTTTTTAGACCTTAGTTAACCACGCTGGCAATGTGCGGGTTTGTCGACCTCACAATTTTTTTCTTCACCATAAAAGAATATGAAATATATTTAAATTTATATTATTATCATTGCAAAGTTATTTATTTGTAAAGTATTAGTATTTAAATTTATCATGCTTTTTTATCAGTACATGCGACGTATATATTCTGAAGCACTTATCCTATCGCAGGTGAGGTTGAAGAAATATCTTTTAGAAACGTTTATGTTCTTTTATTGTTATGTTAATGTTTAGGTGTACATATATTATAAATAAATAAATTAAATAGAAACATCGATGACTTGTGAAAACATTCGTAATAATCATACATCACATCTGCTGCTGGCAATCAAACCCGGGACCTGTGACTAAGTAGACAGAGGTACCACTCGATGACACGGCCGTCTTTTAATAATTTACTGGGAAAAGTGACTACTGATATAAGCAACAATGACTCGTGACTTGAAAAATTGTTCGTGCTTATTAACATTCGTACAAAGTTCGTTCAATAAAACCTATCGTTACTGGAACTCAGATTCGGGATATATCATTAAATAGACATGACAAGCTAACACATACATAATCTTTCAGTTTTTTTTAGTAATTTATAGTTGTTTCTAAACAAACATTGGAATTCAAAGAGGTAAGTTATTGGAAAAAGATAATCGTTTCTATTTTTAATTAACCACCCATTTTTATCGTAGGGTTGAATAAACATATCTAAACAAAAAATGCTTATATTTCTAATATAAAAACCCTAGATATATATGCAACTATACTAACTTTGATGCGCTTTATAAAAGAACAAAAGCACTTTATGCTGATATTTGGTGTATTAATAAACAAATGTGTTATACTTCTCTGGTAAAATGGACCTGGCTAATGGTGGGATAAGTCACGAAGCTCTTGAACACGCTCTCCTAAGTTCACGACTAGAAGGTGACCTCAAAGCGGTCTAAGCTGTGAACTATCAACGCTCCTGGCTCTGTGTTCCCACAGAGTAAAGATATATTTATATCTTGTTGAATCGCAAAATGCGGTTGGCATGTTGGTTTTTTGTGTATTGGTTAATAGGTAGTTATATTTATCAACTGATGTCATTTAACAAACCCTGTCAAGCCTTGCAATCTAGATATAATAAGTTTTATAATTCTCTGAAGGATCGCGGAAGTTAAAGTAGTCAAAATTTAAGTGAGCAAGATTTTTTCAATGGTAGTAATGTTGCAAAGTTCGTTGTTGGCATATTAGCCGACAAGAAGAATAAAGAAAGAGTTTTAAATCTAATATTTCACATTTTCTGAGACTGTAGAATTCTCATAATTTTATCATATTATTTTTATATTTAATACTTAGTCATTTAAGTTTGTAAAGAGTATTTATATTGACCACAAAAATACCACTACCACCATGATAATAACTTTCAGTAATATCTACCTTTCATCATTCCATCAGATCGTTATCAAAAACAGTCTTGTACAATTAAGGAGTCGTGAAGCGCTGAAAGAGGTCATTGGACTAAGACATAAACCTCATAGTAACTATAAGGTACGATAGCTACACAAAAATTACCTAAATTAAATAAATTTGTAAAGCAGGGACAAAATAAAACACGAATATTACTTCATAATAATTATACACTACATCGTTAATATTGTGTGCGTGCTCGTACACTTCACTTATGCTAATGAGTATTATAAGTACTAAGGATTTTCTCTTTATGTAACGATAAAAATCTTAATAATAAACCGTTAATTATATCAAACACTGAATGTGACAAATCCTACTTACACTTAGAAAGAAGCGGTAAGCTGAGACGATTAATATACCATAGTAAATAAATTACTGATACCTAATTAGCTAAATTACATTCATATATCATAATATTTATTCTAATTACCATTTAAATAAACAAAGCTTACTGTTTTATTTCATGACCACACAACATTATTTCGCCCTTAGTAAATAACTATTATTAAAATATAGATTTTTATATATGTTCTACGTCGGTTTATAACTAAGTACAGTGAATTACGTCTATGTGTAGTCTAAAATACAATAAATATTCAACGTTATACAATATAGCTTCATTAGAAGAAGATTATTTTATAGTTTTTTTTAAGAATAAGGCTGAACGTTTACTTCTTGCCTCCACCTTGGCAGCATGGCTTGCCTCCTGAAACAAAAAAGAAATGTAATTAAGGCTGAAACTAATCATTACAATATAATGTCTTATAGAATTTAGGAACTACCCAAGTTGTAAGAAAGCTCATTATGATGTTATCTTACATACAAATTTTTGACATTAACAATGAAGTTATTAAGCCATAAGACTGAAAAAACCAATTCACCGCTGTGTACTTATCTCGAAACAAATTAATCCCTGAATTCCTACCAAACAAAATCCACAACCGAAATCCTCCCATCAGTATTACCTTTAGCTGGTGGACATAAAAAGAAAAAAATATTTGAATACAATAAAGGAGGTTCGTTAGTTCTAAGTTTGTTTAGTTTATCATTAACTTTAGTCATCGTTAAAATTGTAATACCTACTGATTTAATTTAAATTATATCAGCAGGTATGCGTCTATTGATAGAAATCATAATCGTACGAAACAGTGCTCTTCATAAGATCATAAGATTAATTCAACTTTATTTAATTTCATACTATAGGAGTCTCTTGAAAAACAAGCATTTGTTGATAACAATGGGAATAATAATTCGAATAAACGCCAAAAACATGGCAATGTAACATATCATGAAAGTTATTGACGTTGTGTATTAATAAAGCCAATTAGAGAAAGTGCTCCTATTGGCTAGCTAGATATTGATATCTTGTCTTGTGCGCAGCGCAGTTACTTAGTGCTTTCACATTTGAAAGTGCATCTTAAATGCAAGTAGAATGTTGGAATCTAGTCTTCTATTATTAAAGAACAGTAGATTCCAACATTATATTTGCATAAAAACCAAAAACTCTTTTCGACTAAAACTATCTCTCTCTCTCTCTCTCTCTTCACTCTAAAATAAAGTTTTACTGTAGTATTGTTTTACTTTCAACTCGATTGGTCATGAAGTTTATGATGATGTAAAATCTTAGCCTTTAGATTACTATCGAAATTTATACAATAAGCTATTTATGAGAATTAAAATAAGGTTTAATAATTATAATTTGCTACGTACGTCTTAATGTAATGAAAGACGCGAATGTAATCAATGTTCTGTTAGTTATTTGTGATATCGACATAATATAAGGTTTGCGTGCGTGAACAAATTAGTGCGAAGGTAAACTTTTGTAAAACACGTGTTAATATTTTACAAGTCGTATTATATAAAAGGCTGTCTTCACTTATTATAAGGAAGACGGTCTATCATAAGAATTGTCAGATACAATTATTTTAGAAAATAGTAGGCCATACCTGAAGGCTTGCCATCTCCACACACGCACGATGGACCGCACGTGCAGTCGGCCCCGCACGCGGCCGAGCCGCCGCCGCACGTATCTGTCAATATAAATCATAAAATAATTTTGTCATTGCATTACTAGAGTTAAGATACTACATAAAATAAGTTTGGGATGCGACTACATAAGTCCAACTGTAGACAGCATGTTCATACAGTTTAGGCAACATAATAGATAGATAACAGATGACACTATGAAAACTTACTTTAAAAATTTAGTATAGCTTAATTATTACATATATTACTCTAAAGATACATTATTAAATATCGATGTCCAATCCTATTACAAAAATAGGTAAATAGAGTACCTACGGTTAAATAGGTAAATAAAGTGAGTTAAACTAGTTTATATACATTGTCCAAAGAAAATAAGTAAAAGTAATTAAAGTCAATTTTTAGGCTTTCTTATATGAAACAAATAATGTTTTGTAATTTCTTATTAAGCCTGTCAAGCACCATTAAATAAGACACAGGTTTTTGATTATGTGACGACTAAGTCTAACGCAATCTAATTTAAAAAATACTAGTAAGTATAGTAACTAATATTTTATAACACCTTAATCGAAGTTTCATTTTATTGATAAAAGGATCCGATTGCCGCAATTAAAACTATAATGATCCCCACTATGCTTTCAATTGAAAGACAGCCAAAACAATAACAAAACAGATATGTGTCTTTTAAAAACAAATACAAACTCTTTACATCTACAGTGAATAAAGAGAAAAAGTTTTAAATGATTTTTAGTTAAAAAACTTACCTTTACAGGAGTCACAAGGTGCAGGCATTTCGGCCAGACAGCCTAGGCTGACTAGGCTGTAGAGCTCAAAGAGAGGGTGCGCGCGCACTCGCGGCCCCCAGACATCTACAGTGAGCGCGATGTCGGGTCAATAACTGAGTTGCTACGTGGGGGAATCGGACGATCGGTGTACCTCATTATATAGGAGATAGGAGTCTTCGATAGATTCAAAGCTTCTCGACTTTTCTCTAATTAAAATCGACAGGTATTGAAAATTTTATATTGCCTGGAAGGGCTCCGTATAAAGTGATAAGACTACCTTTTGTACATGTCTGTTACTACTTACTATATGTGTTTAGATTAACTGGTGTACAATAAAGAATATTCTATCTATATTTTAAAATACGTAATATTAAATCAGCAGTGTTTTTGTATCTAAGTGTTTTTTACTTTTATGTTTGAAAAACATTATATATGTACATAGTAGATAATTTTGGCACATTTTTTACGGTTACGGTCAATGTGCAATGCTATTAAATCTACGCATTCGTATTTATGACATTTGGTCTAAATATTACTTGTTTTGTAATACTTTTAATATATTAATTAAATTGACTACATGTCTTCCTGTGGATGTTTTGAATACGTATTTCTGTACACTATCTCCAAAACTACAATAAGATAGTTAAGTAACTTATAGCCGCTATGTGGTTGGTACCTACAATAAAATGATCAGAGGCCGTAAACAAAAACAACCCGGCGAACGGGGGCTGCGGGGGAGGGGACGGACCGGTCCCGGCCGCATTGACATCGGTACCGATGCCCTATTGGTGGGTACCGAAACCATATCAATTAAATTAAGAGAAAACGCTTAAACCCAGAAGACAGAAATTTTGTGTCGTGTTTTTTTGCACGTTAATAAAATCTCTTTGTGTATCGAGTTTTTTGTAGTTAGCAGTGTTATTAAGAACGGTTCTGGGAACTTCGTCACGGTATACCAATTGGAAAACATCAGATTGTGGATGTTTGGTTGACGATCTTCGATCGAACTTTCTAGGTAAATAAAAATATAAGGAATAGGTTGTTCTTGTTATAATAAAATATAGATGGTTTACTTCGCGAGTGTTACCTATCAGAACACTTCCTATCAAAATACGCGGGTTCGATTCCCGGTAGGTGTAGATATTTGAATGATGAGTATGTACAATTTCCTTCACAAGTAAAGGATGTTAATACTTACTATCAAAACTTATCTGGTATCTATGACACATTCTCTAAATGATGACACCTAATAGTTGCAATTAAATCCTTCATTGCGTTTTATTATATTTATTTAAAATTATGAATTTAAATTTCTAAAATCTTGATATAGGTATCAAATATGAGCTCACAATGAAAACCCAATAGTTATATAACCGAACTACTGTTCTACACAGCTCTTCCTTACATAGCAGAAATACATGAAAAATTAGACCACGCACTGCTCCAAAGCGGTTTGTCGGTCAAAACCTTATTTTTTAATGCAAATAAATAATAATAAAATACAAACCGGGCATAAATTGCCTTCCGCAGTACTGTAGAACTTGTGATTGCAAATAGTTCGGGATTGACTAAGTATTACGTTGCTGTAAATTTGTCATTACATTTTGTTGTGGCTCCTAAGAGTCACATATCGCTAACAAGAGAGCTCTAAATAACGATAAACAATTATGCAGTTACCATTAGGCTTCAAATGTATTAACAAAAATTACTTACAGACAAGCTTACATATGGTAAAAGGAATTACAATACAATAAATTATAATTACAAATATAAAAGCTTTAAAATAATTTATAAAACTTAAATTATATAATGACCGTTGTTACTGACCGAACTTCATGGTTTTTTGATTTGACATAATATATGCCTTCAGGTGACTAACCAACATATTTTCTAACTCCTTGTATGCTAATATTTGCAGAGTGTTAAAATCTCTTTGATATTTACGATGATGCCTTTGTACAATATTTGCACAAGGTTTCGACTTTTAATATTGTTATTTGTATAAAAAAGAAAAAGAAACAAGCAAGTACGTATGTTGCCTGCTTCGATAGGACCTGTTTGAATAGGGAAGATAGGTTTTAATAATTATGTGTCTTTTGTGTAACAAGCTTTATCCTATTCAGTAATTATTAATTAATTACAAATGTTATATTATAACTTTAAAAGGTTCTAGCACAATAGTTGTTTTCTTATTTCTTTATTACTTCTTTTTGTACAAAGACTTTATAGTTATCCAGTGTTGAGTCATTTTCTATGTTAGCTATTAAAATAATGTCTGATACATATCTTTTGAAAATTATGATTTATAAAATAAAATATACTTATCAAATAACACGTTTTCTAAAATTATAAACGAAAATACTAAAACTTAATGATGATTAAAATAGCAATAAAATAGCTTATAGCAAGGGTGAATATTTTACCATAAAGTTAAAAGTTAATTATGTCTGACGCACCTTGGAGATAAAATAATTAAACTATCATTAACTCGTAGTCGATGCAGAAAATTATGGATTAGGACAATAGAAAGAAATAAGGTGTATTCTGTATTGTTAAATGATATTTTCATACAAAGATCGAGGTTGCGCCTAGATAAGATTACATTATTTATGGGAAACAATAAGACATCGCATTCCATACTTGTATATCAAGTGATATAGCTACCACCACGAAAAGGCTGCTAATTTAAAGGGCTATTGTAACGGAGAATTTGGTTTACAAATTTAAGTCAGCACGGGCAAAGTTCTTAACATGTTTTTGTTAAGAACTTTGCCAAATTATACAAAACTAAAAATTGTCTTCAATTTCATTTTTGGTTGAGTTTTGAAAGCATCGATTTTAAATGAAATCAATTATAATTATTTTGAATTAGATTTTAATTTTCCAGTTATTCCTATAACTATATCGCAGCTGAACAGTTTCAAAGAAGAGATAGATAGATTCAGAAGATATATAGAGATAGATAAATCTCCCTTTGTATGTGTAAATTCATTTTGTGTTTGTATTTGACGTAATACAGTTAATTTAAAGGGTAACAAAAGAACTTAATCAGTTAAAGTGTAAACTAAAACCATTTATAATATCATTTTCAATGCAATGGAGATTAGGATATCTTTTATTTTGTACTATTTCACAACTTCATGTGTGGAATCGTTGTAGTCGAGAGCTTCATGGCAATATCTTTAACGAATCAACTACAAAGCAATATCTACTTTTTGTAACTAAGCTAGCTTGCATTCAAGAAAGTTCGTCTACTTCATTTCTTGCTGTATTCTAAGTAAGTATAGAAAATGATAGTTGATAGCATTGGCACAGTGTAATGCTCAACAAAAGGTTATTTCATGAAATTGTTTTCTTAAAAACGACTAAATGTAAATATTATTATATGCTAATACATTGCTGACTTATAAGAAGATATAACAATGAAATAATTTATGGAATCATTATAAATATGTCGGTAATAATATCGCCAATCTTATGTTACATTACAAACCTCTACATAACATTCATTCTAACGATCTTTGACGTACAGACTTGGATTACTGTTCTTAATTTAATTTAGAGCTTATATATTTTTTATTATTTCTCTATCGTTTGAATTCTTTTCATTTTTTATTTAGCCACACAATTGTATAATATATCGATTTTCTTATGCAGTCGTATTTATAATAAGAGTACACCTTTTTTGTATTTTGAATGTTTCACCTTTGTCCACAGAAATTAATAAATTTTCAGTTTATCTTTGACATTTGAAATCGGAGGTTATCTCTATTTGATTGATTTACTGAGATTTATTCTTGTATACTATGGCGGTAGAGTCGCTCGTGTGTGGCTGTCGCAGTGTCGACGACCTACCAACCACTCCACGAGTTGCGAATCAAAATGATTCACCGTCGTCTTTTATTGCTATAATATAATAACCATTAGCCAAGCACTGATTACCTTGATATGAAAATTATTCTATTTTTGTAATTTTGACGTTTACATCTTCGAATTAGGCTGGTGCTGGTAAAATATTAAAACAAACTTGGAAACGTATTTAATAATTCCAATACCATCGGCATTACAAATAAGTTTATTTATTTATGTAATCAGGTACAGAAATCAGTATTAATAAAAAATATCGTTAAATATGAAAAAAGAAGAAAACAGTGACAGGTAAGCTGCAATTCCACAAGCATGTGTACACAGCATGATAAAGCGACTTACGCTTTATTATTATTACAATTTACTAAAAAAGACATAAGGAATATATTACATATATGCCTATGCCGTTTAATACATATCAGAATCGTACTGCATGCGGGTCGGGAGGGTCTTTATATAGCTGTATACTAATCAGTCTAGCTTTAATGTAAACTATGTAGCACCTAGTAACTGTAAGGTATCTCATATATGTATACCGAAACGTATACTTAACTAAATAAACTACCTTTCTGAAAATTTTTACTAAATTCTAGACGCATTTAAAACGTATCGTTCAATACGTCAAAAGCATATGAATCTTATACGTGCCAACTAATTTGAATATAAGTCACTCTATCCACGACACGACTCACCTGAGCCGAGGTCCGAGCCTTTAGAGGCACCCTCAGGTTTGTCGCTCCCTCATGGCTCGAGCGCCCTGGAGAATCTAAGAGACAGCGGGACACCTCCCCCCGAGGTGATGCCTGTCGATTAGAACTCTTCCAGAGGCGAATCGCCCCTTAAGGCTTGAGGACTCTCCAAGGTTCTCGCCTCCTTAAAACCCCGGTAACGCTGTAAAGGCCATCTGCGGCCAACAGTATTAGTCAGTCCCAAAATAAGTCACTCTATCTTACCCTTAGAAAGAATGAGAGCCAATTAAATCGTAAGGTAAGTTCTAGAGAATGCCAACATAATTGGACATTATTTTTTAATATTACCTAAGTTTAACGAATTTAGAGATAACAAGCTTTTCAGTTTATTTTCATACAAACTTATTTCCTTAGAGCTCAATATCAGAAATGTGAGGTAATTTTGTAATTATTATCTACGAGAAACACCATCGTATCTAGGTTGCAGAAAAAAATCTGCGAAGAGCCTATTATATATTATAACAGGGTAAATAAAATGGCTATAAGCTGTGTTCTATTATCAATTTTGTAATGTTTTATATATAATTAGACTCACGAAATTCATTGTTCACGAATACTTAATAAAAAACGTTCATATCTAATCTAGCATCATGGTTTTTCAACAAAAACACCATCTTAATTGCGACCGTCGACCCCATGCTAACACTATACAGCACAAAAACTGTTCCACGCAGTCTTATTCCATTGCGAATTTCATAATTATGGTATTATAAGAAAGGTAGTCAACTAAAATAAATAAAGCTCTATGTTATGTAATTATTGCTTAATAGCTTATGACGTCATAGCTTTGTTGAAAATGATATTACGCAGCCCTTACTAAAACTAAAAATCAACTCCAAAACACTAAAAAGGCATAAATATTTTAATAAAAAAAGTCTTTTCGCATATAGTATGTATAAACTTGTAATCTTTGGCTATTTGTAAAATAATTTGTTTTGTGGTCAATTCTTAGTTCTTCAGCTATGTCGTAATTGCTGATATGCTGATCTTGCTCCAGTTTTTCAAAAATAGCGTCTATTTTATCCGTAACAAGACAAACAGAGTGAGGTGCATCTTTGACATAAAATTCCCGGATTGAAAACGCTTAAACCAACTTTATGCTACTCTTACTGACACTGCATTAGGTCCATAAACGTAACAATTTTTTTTCGGGGCTTGCATTGCATTTTTCCTTTTTTTTTGTAAATTAATGTTATAAATAATTAAAAATTAAGTTAAATAATTAAAATGTATCTAATTTGATTCGATTCACTCATTGTGACAGAAAGAAAAACAAATGAAAAAAAAATAGTGAGAAACAAAAATTTCCTAATTTGATTCTTTTTTTGAAATCTCACCTTTTTAATGTCATGAAAACCAGACAGGTACAAATAGTACAGCCAAAGATATTTTATTACAAGTTTATACATATTATACGCGAAAAGACTTTTTCCTCGATCTAATATTATTTTCTATCGGCTGGCAGGTCAAGGACCCAGGGCCCAGGTTCAAGTCCCGGCTTGGGCAGGCGTTTGTGAGATAAATCTGAATCTTTTTCTTTCGGATAAATTTGTTTAATGAATATTTAAAAAAAATATTTTTATATATTAATATGTTAAGCCATTTCAATATAAATGAACCTGAAATTTTAGGAAGAAATAAGTACCAATTTACCGCCACGTTCCATAATTTTTTTGTACACTTGCCCGGGTTATTCACCCAGTATTGCCATAGCAAAAGAGCCCTCAAGGCCACGACGTATAATAGGTCTATGTTTGATATAATGATCGTCGAGAGCTTTAGAAATGTTACGTCATCTATAGATGTGTATTCTAATTTGTTTCTTATAATAACTTATCTGTTAACAAAATAGTTTTAAAATGAAAGTAAAAAAAAATAAGTCCCATTAAAAAATTACAAAATCAAAAACTAAATTATTAAGTTTAAGAGCTATTGTCTATTTCGTTAACATAAAGCTTAGTTTAGCCCAGGAAATCTAAACATGTAAGTTTGTAAAATAATCCGTCCCAGTAATTCTAAGGCTAAAGTCACATTAATAATGATAAGTCTCAAATATTGAACTTCAAAACGGCTTCGCCATTAATGAAATCATGTACTGAATCATTCTTTTCGAAAGAATAAAGAAAATAGTAAGTTGTTGATGGCATTTAATTTACCAATTTTTAATGGAGATGAATTTTAGAGTAACAAAGAACTAGATTTAGATTATAGATTTTCATAATTTATCAACATTCACTCCACTTTATTATTACTATGTACAAAAACCAAGTGAAAATACTGACACACATATATTTATTACATCGCCATAATAGTTAATGAATAAATCCAGATTTCACACAATCACCTGTGAACTGTGGCACTTCCTTTTTCGTAGATTTGCAATCTAGAGCTGGTTCCGGTTGTTACGGCAACCAATTTCATTCTCCAAACCCGTATTGGGGCAGTGAGGTGGAGGTTATGGCCCAAACACCCCATTTGATTCTTCCCTGTAGGAAGTCCTGGGACTATCAGCGGGACGTTCATAGGCATGTTGTTGATGATAGACTGTGATAAATTGTCAATAGACTCACTTAGGATACATTTCATCCCGGAATAAATGCACGCCCCATTGTGTTAAAAAAAAAGTTTATTTAAAAGGAGTTCGTTCTTTCATTCTCCTCTGAAAGTTTGAGTTTTATTCAGCTCTTGACTACGGCAGTAAAAAATGTATCGC
Source organism: Acentria ephemerella (assembly GCA_943193645.1). Classification (NCBI taxonomy): domain Eukaryota; kingdom Metazoa; phylum Arthropoda; class Insecta; order Lepidoptera; family Crambidae; genus Acentria; species Acentria ephemerella. The sequence continues at coordinate 3,028,808 of OW971894.1, forward strand.
ATGAATTGGATGGATTTTGAAAATGGAAAAGAAGAATATAGAGCTTATCATTTGTAAGGCAATTAAATACAGCGATACAATTTCAGGAATCTCTTCTTCTAGTTAATCCACGATAACCATTCACACGGACGTAGTCATGGGAAAAAGTTTATTTGAAATAAATAAAATAAATCAAAAGAGAATTATTACTTTACTCAAATACTCTACACTAGAATAAATAGTTAAATAACTTAAGTTACAATAAATAGACGTTCACAATAATTTACATTATGCCTCGCATTGGTCAGTAGGTAGACTATAGGCGGTTATAAGTCTATCTTGAATTATTTAGTCACTCTTTAAATTTGTCTTAGACTTGCCGATCATTCTTCTTAATACGGAGTAGCAAACCCAGAAAAAGATGTAAAGGTTGGAGTCCGTGCTAACGATGAGGTATGTGGCCAGGATAGCGAAAATGATGCCTAGAGCATTGAAGAGAATGGTCTTGGCACTGATGATAGAGCTTTTGCTGTTGAGGTGATAACCTGGATAGCAGAACGACGGATTCTTGGAAGGAGAGTTGAGCTTACACTCCTGTGTTACAGTTTCTGTGAAAACAAGAAGTTCAAGTAACATAAGGCTTTAAATAATCTAACTAGGTTATTCGTGTATGTACCTACAAACCAGACAGTGAAGGTGTTCTGTTCTTGACAAGAAACTGTGGGCTGGTAAGGGCTGTATAAATAAACAATGAAGTGAATAGGTGAAGTAGCCGTACAGACATTGTATTCACTTGGTATTGTAGCCGCAATTTGTTGTTAATGTATAAATGCCATAAGTAACTTGTAAGTGAAATGAATAATTACGGAAGTTAATTGAAATTTATTTTCACTCCGAATAGTTTTTTAAACTAATGACTACAGCCTGCGGACTATTTGGTACCCACTTTTTTGGTTTTAAAAATTGTCATGGTAATACATAACACAGTATAGTCATTCACCTGTTCTTGATGCTTTCCGTCTTCAATAAAATAAAAAATAATGATAATAATGAATAAACGTAAATTAATATTGTATGGACTTGTATGAAGTCATGAGCAGAGTAAATTATATTCAATAAAAACCTTAATATTAAGTTGTAATTAATATTTTACAGCAAAATTGCTGATATTAAAGAAATGTACCGACGTTGAAGTTTCTTATAAATAAATTGCTAATAAATATCTTTAAGGAGTAACAAACCTTCAATAGTCTCGCAAATAGTAGCCATTGCAGTGTTTCCAGCTCTTCTCTGTTGTGAAATGATATTTAGAATATTATTTTTTGACATTTAAATATAGCCCGTCACGATCTGAAGGCTTAACTGAATAGCTTCGAAGAACAATCCGAGTAGCAAGCACCACGGACAGAGCAAGCCATGCGGAAACCATCAATGAGGTAGTACTTACCTTCCGTGTGAAAAAATGAAAGATATTTCCCTGTCTTTACAATACACAAAAACCTTACAAAATAAGTGTCGCTCCAATTTCCCATTTCCTAGGCTGCCTAGGAAATGGGAAATTGGAGCGATACATTTTTCTTGTCTAGGCTAGGCAAGAAAAATGTACTTCCAATAAAAAGGAAAAGGATAAGGAAATATACTTCCAAAATTTTATAAAAATATTTTTAGCTTTATATGTTTAAATGAAATTGAAATTAAGTCTATTTTGAAACTGACATTGTTATTTTGTAATTTAACTAATGGTTCGTGGGCATTGACCCCGTTTTTAGAAAATGCGTATACTAGCTATGCCACTACTTTGTTCGTGTCGATGTCGGAAAATAACATTTCTTTCGTAGGTGGGTAGATTACATGTTACTAATTGAGTACTTAATTGGTTTCGGATTCAAATCATGTTTATAACAAATTTAATTACCAAAAAGGAATATAGTAAGTCAACCTTTGAACTTCTAAAGGAAAACAGTATCGGCATACATGAGTTTTACTTTACTTTAACTGTGCACGCAACGATAGTCATTTTGAAAATATTTGCAACATTTCATCTTAGCATGATGTAATATGGACTAGCCTTCCTCGATAAATGGACTATCCGACTCATAAATAAATTCTCAATTTGAATCAATAGTTCCTGAGATTGGAGCATACTAACTAACATACAAATCAAACTCTTAACCCTTATAATATTAGTAAATTGAAATTATTATCACATACAACAAATACTAAAAGTATAACGGCTGTCTGGTCAAGTGGTCAGTACCCAAGTCTACTTAGCCAGAAGACTCGCGTTCATATTTATATGTTGAGTACCAATAGCTGTTCACAAATGAAGATGGATATATTTGTATGTTTGTTTGAATACACTAAATATTTCTGATATTGATATATTTTTTACTATCTACAATCTAGAATCCATAACATAAGCGAAAATGATGCCTAGAGCATTGAAGAGAATGGTCTTGGCACTGATGATAGAGCTTTTGCTGTTGAGGTGATAACCTGGATAGCAGAACGTCGTATTCTTGGAAGGAGAGTTGAGCTTACACTCCTGTGTTACAGTATGCTTAATTTAGGCTTGACAATACGTGTGAGTGAGATAAATTTAATTATTATTACTAAATTTATTATTATTATAATAAATATTTATATTTATTATTATTTATTTTAATAAAGACTGTTCATACTAAAATGTTTATATGTTATAACATAGATTACATTTTTATATGTAATAGATGAAAAAGGCGTAGTAATATTTTATTATTAAATATATATGAGACGCGGTGTTCACATTTAAATATGTTGATCATTTATGATTGATGACAAATGATGATGGACATTTTATGGGAAGTCTTATAAGTTAATATAGAAAAAAGAATTTGATTATTTAGTTGATTTATAGGTACTTAAATATACTAATGAGTTCTAGTTGCAGTTGTTATAATTATACTTAGGTCCTTAAAACTTGGCTAGTAATTCATTCGTGGATGAACAGTTGAGTTTCCGCATAAGAATTTGACTCAAGTAATTTAGCTAATTCAAAGGTTGCTAAAATATACTTATTATAATTAGTTATTATTATATTAGTTTAGTTAAAACTTGGCTAAAAAGTAATTCGTGGATTAGTGGATGAGTTTCCTTATAAGCTTATAAGAGAATTTGATTAACTAGCTGATTCGCTGATTATTAGGTACAATTATTATTGGTACTTATTAGAGTTAGTAAGCTATGTAAACGATTGTGTTATATTTTCAAACATGCCCAAAAAAGTGATACTGTAATAGATAATATAAAATATTGTAAAGTTTTCGGTTTTTATTCATTTTATAGATCCCTTTAATTCTAAGGTAGTACAATAGCGGATAGTTTTTTGGCAGCCTTGTTCTAGATCTTGGCTGTTTTTCTTACTATCTGGTGAGTATAAAATATGCCTGGCATTCAGTGCGGGCATAGTCTGCTGATAAACCTCTCCGGCGTACAGACAACATGCCTTCCCCCTGTGAACCCTGCAAAGGTGAGATTAACATAACAATCTTTAAAATAATTTAAAACAATAAATACATATGAACTAGCACTGGCAAATGTTTAGCAATGAGTTTGGGATATCGAAAAAATATTATTATAAAATGTTATACTGTTTATATTTAAACAGAATAATGCTTATGAAATAATTGAATCCTAAATGTTAATGAATTTAATGTCTTTGCATGAGTTTTCGGGCATTTTCTTCAAATGTTATAGGGATAGTGAATTTTACAGTTTAATAATTGATTTTACATTTTTTATGGTTTTTATTTTAATACGTTAAAAAATAAATCAAATGATTTAAGCGTTTCAAAACTGTTGCATTTTTATTATCCTACTCAAGGATTTTTGTATAATACGCAAAAGAATTACGTTTAATGTTGTCACAGAAGTGTAAATGACTATTGTTAGATAAAATCTCAGTAGATTTGTTAATATTTTCACGTTCATGTTCATCGGGAAGATAATCAACTTATGCAACTTCATTTATGCTTTATAATAAATAACAGTCTTAGTCAGTCTTTCAGTCACTGCAGTGTCTTTAACAGACGACTGTAGTTACGAGCATTAAATGTACTTCAATGGGTTTAATCGTGACGTCAAAACAATATGTTTATACATCAATGAACAATTAAAACATTACGTATACGATTACGTCTGCTACACTAACGAAAGATCGTCTAGAATTGTTGAAAAACAGTTTTTCTTATAACTGAATTTCTTTTTTAGATTCCTGCAAGGACGGATCCTGCAAAGACAATTGTTCTTGCAAGGACAAGGGTTGTAATGACTGCTCATCTTCTGGTAAGGAACTTTTGATTTTACCTCGTACAGTACTATAAAATTGAACTTTAATTACCGTGAACTTGGGCCTGAACTAATAAATTTATTATTGAATATGTTGTATTCCAAAAACATACAAAATTCAAAGTTTTCCCTCATAAAAACTCTTTTTCTCCAGATGTGAATGTTTTCAAAGATATGTCATCAATAACAGATAAATGCTTTTTTTATATTTACTTTTACCTAAAATCATTGATTTCAACATTATTTTTCGTCTGAGATGACTCCGTATGATTCCTATTTCATAAGATGTAAGATGTACCGCTACCAGATAGAGGTTATTAGAAAAATAAAATTTATTAGAATATCCTATACACGGAGTAGGAGACACGTCATGTTAATTGGTAACGCCTTGAAATATTAATACATATCTGGTAGTGTTGAGTAGGACATATAATAGGCACAATTGTCCTGGACATGATGACATAATTTAAGACGGGCTCATTTATAAAATGTTCACATTTCCTGCCGCGAAAGCCGCGACTTACTCTTACTAAGTAACCTTTAAATTGAAAGGGAGATTCAGATAGAGTGAGGCCAGGTAGAGCTACACTTCATTTAGATGCATTACTTGCATGCATGTCATAGTCACATCAAACGACATATTTTTACTATAATTTTAAAAGTATTTCCGATCTTGAGTAGGTATGTTTCTCTTCATTTAAAGTGGAACATTGTACTGGCTCAGCTAAAAAAACCACTCTGACAAATCTGCATCGTTAAAAGTGATACGCCTTATTATTCAGCTGATAGTTACTCCATTTTGGTTTGCTCGGGTTAGTAAGTGCTCAATGTGATCTCAAATGTATAATGATTACTTTCAGGCGGCTGCTGTTAACCCCTAACAAATAATATGGACCCTGCGCGTAGACACAGGAGACAGCCGTCGCTTTGGTCGCGCGTGTCGCGAGTCCTCGAGGCCTGCTTTCCCGTCGCCTTTACTGTTACCTTCTTCGTTACTATCGTGCTGTTCTACTGCCTTATCTGATAATAAACTTCTTTAAGTGATTTCTACTTTTCTTTTATACACACACACTTATTTTTGCTTCCTCCTTTTGAGACGGTGTCACGTTTCCTCTAAGTCTTTTTTTAAATTAATAGTAAGAAAGAAACGAGTGCGGTTGTCAACTCTTTTTTTATAATTGCTTCTATAAAAGAGTTTGTGTAACCTTTTCCAGGGGAAAATTAAAAGTTAGAATTTGTTAATATTTTTTTTGTCCTGTCATGTTTGGCAACTTGTTTGTGGGAACAATAATAATACCAGGGGTATTTTGTATCTAATATAATATTTAAATAAGAATTAAATTAAGAAAATTATAAGGAAAATTATAAAATAAAAATGTAAGTAGTGAAGTAAAAACAAAAGACGATAGGAAATCTAGGCTTTCTTCTAATAAGCCGATACCGCTACTCTATACTCCAAGAAGCCTCCTTGCGGGTTTTGCACGATAACATTGCTTCATAAATTATCTGACGAAAATTAACTATCGGAATTTGTGAACAACAACAAATCGTAGACAAATTAACAAACGGTTTTTCAATAGTGTATAAAATGGATATTACAAAACTTTCAAGGAATCTGACAGACTAAATAATCCTCAGAATAAGTACGAGTGTAATCTCGTGAGATAAAATTTAAACAAGTGATGTTAACAATACAAATTCCTGCTTACAAACAATTGATTCGAACATTAGATGGTGAACTGGTCAAGTGATCAGTACCCCTGTTCACTTAGCCAGAGGTCCCAGGTTCGAATACCGGTAGGTACAGGTATTTGTTTAAAAGTACGAATATTTGTTCAAGAATCATGGATATTTGTATGTTTATGTTTACTACATTTCTGATATTTTTAGATAAATTATTTGACCTGGTCAACTTTGTATCATCTACAAACTACCACTAACGCCATCTTACAAAAGAAACCCAAAGTAGCGATAGGAGAAATGACAATTTTAAAGTTTAGCTTGTCAGAGATTTTATATCCTAAAACAGCAATTTTCAAATTATTTTTAAGCTTTTCTTTAGGATTTTCTCAGTTATTTTTAATTTTAAACCACACCTGATCAAACCGAATAAAATCATTTAAATTGGTCAAGCCTTTCTTGAGTTTTAGCAATACTAACAAACATCAATTTATTTTTATATATAAGAATTAAGATTACTATCCATATTTCTCCTTTAACTAGTACCCATAACAGAAACACTTATTACACTTGGAAGTTTATTTATAATATTATTGAATGAAATTATTATTATTGTAATTTTTTTATTTTAGAAACAAAAAGTAAATAATGAAGAGCTATCTGAACGAATTTTCTCATAATTTTTACTGAATGACTAAAACATATGCGTGTGGTTTAGCGTTATTCAAATATATCTCATCATAACTTCAGACGTATTTTTATATTTTAACCGCTTTCAAAAAAAGGAGGAAGTTGTCAATTCCAATGTATATTTTTTTTATGTTTAGTTCTTCAGAACTCCATCAATAAAAGATCGATTTCTAAAGTTCTTTAGAAATTTAAAAGGGCATACTTCCAATTTGTTACTATTATAATCAAAGTCTTCATGATAGGAAGAATGAGGAATCGAGGGAACTTCTCAAAGTTTATAGCTAGGGATTTCGGTATTTTAATTAACAAGTTTCAATTAATCGATGTCCCACGTACAAGCAAGTCGACAATACTGACGGTTACCCATCTAACTTCGATCTTAGGAACTTTCCACTCAAAATTCTGAAAAAAATATTCGTTTTTAACAAAAAACTTCCTAACACTTAAAAGGCAAATATAATCCAATATAAGAAGTTATCCGAATTAAAATTATTAATTGGAGTCAGTACGTTACTTTCTATTGTTATTGAAAATAAATTATCACCAACAATATTTTGAAATGAATAAGGATAACTGCTTGAATCGATTTTTTTGGCTTTTTAAGTGTTTTAAAGTCGGTTTTTATAACCCGTAATCCGGGGTAATAATGATGATTAAAACAGTTTTTCTATCTTTTCCTTTTCATATTTCCTTTTTATTGAAAACAGTCAAGAAATATCTTCAACGAAAATTACAGATGTGAACTTCAAAAATGTTTTTCGTATGTTTTTTTGAATCTGTGTTAGGCGATTACAATGTCAATTATGTACTGATTTTAAAAATTATTTTTCTACTCGATAGAGTATACTCCTGAGGTAGTGCCATCGTCACCAAGTTAAGATCTATGTTTGATGAAGGCATCCCAGAGAAATATTTTACATTTCTGTAAAGGAAACTATAATCATCACCTGTTTGATTTTAATAGTTTTTATTATTGATTGTAGATTTCAAAACAAGCCAAAAATGCTTTATGGCGTTTTAGGGAAGGACGAATTTTGCTGAGTTTCTTGCCTGTTCCTCTCTGGACAAGGTCCCCCGATATATAAATAACAAATTGTATAAAATTGACGTACTTTATGTACAAGTTAATTATATATTTTATAATAAATTACGTATGTAAAATGTCCAATGAAATACTTTATTTAAAGGGAATCATTTTATTTCATAATCAACGAGTAAATATATATATATATATACATATCACATTTAGAATTCAGAATCCATGAAATAAACACAATCCAATATTCTTCTTTCTTGTAGCCTCGGCTTAACAGCAACCCCCTGCAACAATGAAATAATTTTATTGATAAACTATATTTAATTGCAAGCGTGTAAGAGCAACATTGGTAAGTTCTTGACTTCACAAGCGCTAGTTTTGTAGGCCTTTTCCTGTATTTTTTCCCTCGTTTTCTAAGGATACAGCTCTCAACTTAAAGAATAATTTAAAAAATCCAGAATAATCAAAACTGGCATTGGTTTAAAATTTTGAAAATCAGAAAGTTCTAAGTTTTTTTAAATAAAACTAAGAACTGGCAAAATTACAGACCTGGTTTAGTGGAGCAATCTGAGCAGTTGGAGTCACTGACGCAGTTATCCTTACAATCGGCACCATCTTTGCAAGAATCTGTGAATAAAATTTGGTAATTGAAGTAATTAGTTAAGTATTTATTATCTAGGCATTATGGTTTATTCCGGATGGATGAAATTGGGTTAGCCATTGGGCTCCACGTTATTACTGCAATCACGTTCACCCACTAATATGTATTAAAATGTAAGGTCGCCCTTTGTACAAAATTAGTTAAAAGTTTTTTTTGAGTGTTTCTCTTTTTGAATTGGCTGATGTACTATAAAGATATATTCTATTCAATTCTATTCTAAAATGGTGTGGGTTTAAGGCCTAACACCATCGAGTACTTTTCGCTATATGCCTGTGTTCAGCAGTTAAACGGAAAATACTACAACCCTATATTAGCTAGACTTATTAGCCTAAAGAAGATAATATTTATCATCTGAGCTTCTGTTACTCTGAACAATACACATTATTAACCGGAACAGTTTGTAGGGTCCCGAATCGCTTTACTTTCCGCAGCCTTACAGAGGAAGAAGCCCTCAGAGGAAGCCTCCCCTATTATCCAGTTATACATTGTATGAAATTTAAATGGAAAGATAGATTAATTAGTTAATAAATGTAACAAATCATTTAACTTACCTTTACAAGGTTCACAAGGAGCGGGCATATTGAATTCTCAGTTAAATTGGAGACAGAAAGAATATTGAAGACTATGTCCGAACAGTCAAATAATCCATCTTATATACTGAAGTGTCAGACAAAAAGTAACAAGTGCAAGGTTGAGGACAAGCCTCGGTGGTTTTGCCATTCAGGTATTGATGCACGCTACGATGCACAAATAAAATGATTTGTGACAATGAACGAGAGAACTTCTCAATTTTATGTTGTTTTATTGAACTAACAGACTGTTTTATGATAGAGATCGAATGCACACAGATTCAACCAGGTTGTAAGTAGATAATGTAATTAACCATCACTTATTCGAAGAAATCCCTTGATAATGCAGGGGATTAGATGACCCAAAGAGAAAAATATCATTGTCTGTCCTGCCACGTAAGACTAGCACAATTCGGGGACAGAGCACTTTTTCCTTCACGTTGAAATACATAAATGGGAAAGGTTTTTACTGCTCTTACTAAGAGATGTTGTATGGGAAATGTGGGACTTACTGATACTGTGATAGTATGTTACATCCTATTCACTAATACGGGTTTCAATAATCTATCCACAAAAGGTTTTGCTTACCTGGCGTATATATTATGCATGTGAATTATAACAAAATTCAACACCTTGTAAGCATAACAATCCGGAGATACATTATTAAAACCCAGCTTAAGCCATTGTGCAGACCCAACATGTTACATGAAGGCACTGTGACGTTTAAAACTAATTTAGTACTAAATAAAAATTTTTTGACCTGCAAATGGCATCGCAGAATCCAAAATATTCGTCATTAGGAAATTATTCGTAAAAGCACACATTGTATTTAAAATACAAATAACCACACCCATCACATGATAAAACTATCATCTATATTTTATGAAAAAATATCTAACAAGAAGGTCCGCAAGTCACATACCATCAACTAAAAAAATTAACAAAGAATATGAAATAAAGTAACAAAGATCAGAACATAAATATAAGATATTAAAGATACATAAAATATTGCTAAACTAGTCTTTATTGCTGATTTTCCATTTCATCAATATTAAATTTAAGATTGCAACTAAACATATGACCTTTTCTAAATTGGTGGCGTCCATTTTATCCATCCACCATGCTGGTGTCTATTTTCATTAATAAGTAAATACTATATTAAAGGAACAACTGTCTGCTTATCTCAAATATATAATATATTTGTACCTACTTTGTAATAGCTCATAAAATCTTCGTCCGAAGTTTCAATGACAATTTTTTTAACCTCTGTTGGATAGAGGACTCGCTTTTTGTGATGACTTGAAACTGAACTGTTACGTTTAAGCAGTTGTTATGGTACTGTGATATTGAATGGTTGTTTATACAAGATTGAAAGCCAATTGTCATTCAAATATTATCTTATTTGACAACACACAATAATGAAACTGTTTGAAGAGAGATCGTGTAAGTGTATCTTAATTACATAATAATTAGATTTTCTAAGTTGTTTTATGATACCCTGGTATCATAAGGCAACCCTCTAGGTTCAAAACTCCATATAATGTTTTATCGTGTATGAATAATTGTGCATAGACACACGAGGAGTTTGAACATCACACGTCTACTTTACGCACTAAGAGATTTTGTGACTCATTTCTCTGTCGCACAGCTAGAGCATGGAATTCCTTACCAGCACACGTATTCTCTCCTTCTGACCACATGGGTTCCTTTAAAAGAGGCGTGAAAAAGCAATTTTTGGGCCGGCAAGGTTGCTAGGGCAGTATGTCGTATGCTTAACTAGCTATCTTCACATATGGACTCCTCTACTGCTTATCATCAGGTGCTGTCGAGTCATTTGCTGTGATTCATATAAAAAAACCACAATTAATGAATACCAGATGTTAATATAGGTTCTAATCATCTCATCAGCTTATATACATCCTAATGCTAGGCACATGTCTTCCATCTTATTGTTTCATGCCTTATTTCCATATTCTCATAGACTAATCCTCAACTGTGGATCTCTGTAATAAGAATAGTAGTTATGTCTTCAAATTAATGTGTATTAAATAAATTTTCTTCTTTTCAGATGTTGGTCCAAGAATTCCTTGGAATGGAGACTGTAGACCAGGATGTGAGTGTCATGAATTAAATCTTGATGGTATGTGGAATAAATTTAATACTATTTTTATAAAGATAGCTATAAATACGTCCATCTGTCGAGTGGACCGAACTCCTGTCTACTTAGTCATAGGTCTGGTATTGGGTTCGATTCCCAGTAGGGATAAAGTTTCGATCGATATTTTATTTTAAGTTTGACGATATCAATCAACACCATCATGAAAATCACCCTTCAACTTCAGTGTAACTTAAACAATTTATTTATTTATTAGGATAGATACACCATCGACCGTATCAATGTAGATATAAGATAAATTTACGCAAGTGCGTAAGGATAAAAGATATGTCTTTACAAAATTATCAAAAAGAAATAAACTAGACAACAGTTATAACATTTTACATTTTTAAGAGAAATTATTTACATCTAATTATAATTATTTCTTGAACGAGGCGAGTAATTCCTTGCATTTGCCTTTGAATACTCTTTCGGGGTCGCTGAAGATGTCAATGTCATGATTGTGTATGAAACTAATAATGTAATTTAGAACTTTTGAGGGGCTATTATACGGCTTGGATATTTTGCTTACTTAAGATATAAGCAACCTCTTTAAGCTTAAGACATTAAAAGAAGTAATATATTTTCAGGTACTTGCATGAACTAAGCCAAAAACACTATACAACGTCATTGCTGTTAGTAGAAAATATTTATTGATGTTGTTAATCGAAAAATACTAAAAAGTTCATATTAAAAAAAAAATATTTAACAAATCTTTGAATATGCAACGAGAACGATGGAGAGAAGCAAGATAATAAAAAAGGTGATATGTGCATTTACGAGAAGACCAATTATGATAACATTTTTATCAGCCAATCCTCTAGTTAAGGTTTGAAATAAATTACAAATATTTATTAAACTTTTCTTTGAAATTGATTAAAATTAATGTTATTGGTTACATATTTCATAATATTAATTGATGAACTGATAAATATTTGATTTCATAAACAAATAGAAAAACTAACGAATTGTAATTGAAGTCTTTTATTAAATTGTTTAAAGATTCACATATCTACATAATCATATACATTGCTTGTACCTTAGATACTGTATTTTAATTCTATACATTAAAAAATATTATTTTTTGATCTTTTGTTTTAAAAACTATAACATTTTATAGCATAGGCATATACTCTTTTTTAAGGTTGAATTAGATAGCAAATATAAATGAGGTAATGATTTAGTTTTCATAATTTTTACACAGATAATTCAAATCATAATATACATAGCTATTAACTTTGGTTTTGTACATAACAACATAATTAATCTCTAGAATTCATAAGCATAGGTATATTCGTAACTGATAAAACAGATAAACAGAAACCCACGTGTATGCCTTTTATGCAGATGCATAAAAACAATGTGTTTATCAAATATGCCAAGTGAGATCGCTTGGCGTATTTGATAAATACATTTTTAGTTTGAGCAAGAAACAAAAACGATACTCTAGCGTTACATAGTATATTACTTAAAATCACTAAAGCACAAGATGGCGCAAGTCGTAACTAAATACTGCATCTGGGATGAATTTAGTTCGTTTTGTAATTGACATGTGCTGGTCATAATTTATTTGGTTTTTTTAACCATAGGTTATCAAAATTTAACAGGATATCTGACTTTACAGAGAGCGAAGCGAGTTCTCGATTTTTCCAGTTGGCACGAGAAGGCAGCCTTGAAGTACGCTACTTTTTTATGTACCTCCATGATTTACCTTAGATGTGGCTTTTGCATGAATTCTCAAATATCTTTATAACTGTCGAACTTTTCAATATGAATGATCGATAAACCTACAAAATACACGTTTACTACATGAATAAAATACTTTTTATACGAAATAGTACGCTTAAGGTATTGTGGATGTAATAATATTTTAAGCTTGCTTATTAAGAGGACTGTAAGCTTAAACATAAACTAAGGCGTGTTGATTAAATTTGCAGCCATTCTACTTCTTAGGAGCGGAGCAGGCGTCTCCGCTGCCGCAAATAGTTTTCTTAGCAGAGCAATTACAGGCCGAATCGCATTTACAACTCTGGCAACACTTGGATGATGTGCATTTGCAATCTGTTGACAATAAAATTGGTTTAATATATCTTTTTATTATATTCTTAAAGGCACAGATATTATGTAGAAGATATCATCTTCTGCTAAGAATAGCAGAGATTGAGATTGTCATATAGGTACTAAAATCCTGTTATAGCATTATTAGCTCCATTCCCGTATCTTTAGAATGAGAAATATGTTATGAGCAGATGATAAAAGAAAGCGATAAAAAAGTGTGATTTCAAATCCTAAAAAATTAATAATTTTAATATATTTTATAATTAATTTATAAATTTAAGTAGTTCATCGTAGTTAGTAAGTACGAATTATAATGTTTTACTAAAACTATGCATATTTTTTGCTATTTTGAGAAAGTTCTACTAGAAAGTTATTCTCTGTGCTTAAATCAATACAAAATTGTATTTTATTTATTTATTTTTATTTTAAACATCTTACTTAGGACTAAGATTAACTGTTTCTGAACTAGGCTGAAGCCTGTATTTCTCTGTGTAAATATTCAACATATTACAAAAAATCTTTATTGATTAAATAACAATTAATTTTTTTTATCTTATTTTCTAAATTCTAGCAAAAACTCCTCCACGAGCAGTAATTCATAATTTAATGTAATGAATGCTTTTTATTTGTGATAAACGCATTAACCAACACTTTAGGTTACCTAGAAACTAAACAATGGACTACAAGGCTGTTAACTCGCGTTTACTAACATTCAGTTTCGTGAAAACAATCCAAATCGTGTGATATTGGAGACAATAACAGAAAGCAGGTATTAAATACTAACACAAACTTGATATTAAAACGTCGAATGTTCCGTATCATGGAGTAGGTTAATTGAGTAAATACGAAGAGAAAATATGCTTTCATGGAATATTTATCTTTGTATGTATTAAAAGTAACGGTGTTACTTGCTTGTTGGTATTAATTTGAAAAAATTAGAAATAGTAATTAATATTCTATTCATTAGTCCTTTAATCGTTGTTTCATTTGGTGGTGGATAAAGTAAATTTTTCATTTAATCCATCAAGAATTTGAAACTAAAATTATTAAAAAGTTGGGAAAATAGATAAAATTGTTACTTTAAGATATGTTGTGATATTACTCTTGTTATAATTTAGGTAATTATTATACTATTATAACTCTCACGGTGGAGGTGTTTTAAATTTGTATTTCCCTTCATTTAAGAATAAATAAATCTTTGAAAAAATAGTAAAAATGACGCTTGTATATTAGAGTTCGACATTCTGTAAACCAACCAAAGGCGGAGTCGCAGGCGATTCTAAATTACTCATTACACTTGATAACGTCTCAGTTTTACCACGAAATACTCGACATAACCCTGTAAGATGTAACGCCTCTATTTATATATATAAAAAAAATTTAATCAATTTTCAAATATTTAAACATTTGGTTTTTTATTGCTATATTTTTTTTATTAAAAATCACATTTTTCAAATTGACTTCTTTATGTTCATTAAGGGTAAGGTAAGCAATACTACTGCAACAAAAATACTAGTCATTTGTTTCTAAGAGACATTTTGACTAGAAACAGTAATTACACTAAGGTGTTATAAATAGTAATACTCTGTGTATGTAGTCAATCCCAATTTCTTGCTGATAATAAAGCCAAATAAAAACTAGTATGAGCGCAGCATTGAAACGTCTCGAAGAAAACAAATGATGTCAGAATAAAAAGCTTTAGCATAACAAGGAAAATTATTGAAAACAACACCACAGAATGAAATTACTCATAAAGATAACATAAAAACCGTAGAATATAAAAAAGTAAAATATCTATATTATTTCAGTTTGGTTATATTATTGCTGTGTTGAATCAAAATCTCATGTAAATAAAATGATATATAAGCAACTTAATTACCATGATAATATATTCTTAAAAAATATGGTGGCTCATAAAATTTACTTATATAAGTAATATTATTTATTAATATATAGAATAGATATAGAAAATAAATATCCATAAATATATTAGAATACTTACTGTCACCACAACCACCGCAAGGCATTTTGAATTGTTTTTTAAAAAGTTACAAAATCAAGTAAATCACTAAACCGTAGGTACTCTACGCCGGCGCACGATATATTGAAATTAGAGTTCAGTGCGCATGAGTTTATATTGCATTCGTATACTTAGGTGCTTATAAGTAGGCAGTTATCTTACGCATAAATTTCGTTCAGATACTCAACTACTGTTGAGAAAATATTAGTATTAAATTCAAATCAATATTTTTAGTGATACAAATATTTTACATTGATTTCATTAAAGGTTTTCTGATTTTACCATGTATTATTGTAATATCGATACCAATTATTGTGTATCAAACAGTCTTTAATGTGAATTAAACAACTTTGATTACGCTCTGCTTTTTAATATACATCTGAGACTGTATAAATCTTTTCTACATTCAGTGCACAGATTCAGTGATTGCGGAATGATTTTCTATCATTTGAATGGGAGAAGGTTTCATAGGTAGGTATAACCATTTTAAGCTTTCGAACCGTATTTCGAATCGAGTTCGAATTTTGATTTTCGTTCTAATTTTCATATTACAGTTTTTTTACAGTTGTTTTGTTTTCCTACTCTTTAAATTTCCTGACCTTTCCTAAAGTAAGAACTTCAGTAACAAATCCTTCCGAACAATTGTTCAATTAGGATGTCTTAATAATACACTTACATATATTAATATTTTTACCAACGATACACAACAGTTATTAATTCAATATGCAGATTTTTTTAGCAGTAGCAATCCAAGTTCATATAAGGTTGTAGTTAAAAGCTGAAAGCATATTGTGATGAATATTAAAAAAGTGGATAAGTTGGGACTAATGTAATAAAAAATAATAAACGATTCAAGAAAATATCCGAACGTATGATGCTATGAATCGGTTTGTTTTTATTATTTATCTAGCTACGTTTACAATTTCAAGTAGAATGATTAAGAATTTAAATTTTTCTTTCACAAAGTTGTGTATTCAATGCGTTGTTTGAAGTGTTGTAATAAAACAAGCAATGTATGACGTACAATCTCAAATCAGCGTTAAGTTAAGACAAATTGTTTTCAAATTGGTGCAATTGGAGCCGTGTGAGTTTAATTTTGCACTCGTCCCGTGGTGTTTGTGTTGTGTTCGATAAATCTGCTCGAAATATCTCGAGTACAATTTAATTATTGTTACTTGCTTTAGTAGATAAACTACTTTGTTCATTTGTTTACTGGTATTGTGAGTCATAAATTCTATGATTGAAACATAGAGGATGTTGAGGCATGAGATTACATTTCTGAAATTATTCCATTTCCAAAATCAAACCACTACGCCTTCGAAGAAAACTATTCTAGATATGTTTTGTTAAAAGTGTATTCTTTTGAAAATTTCTATTAGAGAAGTGTAGCGAGCATCGGCTTTTAGAAGAAAGACTAAATTGTCACGATGTCTTATGTTTTTCTTCATTTCTACCTTTTTTATTTTATGATTTAAATTTTCTGCGATGACTGACTTTTGTTTTGTTTTATTGTTTTTTATTTTTGGTTTTTGATTTTTTGTTTTTTTTTCTCTCTTTTTAGTTATGTTCTTGTATGGCAATTGTTTCATTGTTAATTATTATTGATATTTGAGCAGCTACTTTCTTGACTTCCTGATACCTTTTTAAAAAGTATAATGTGTTTCTTTAATTGGCTTATGTCTAGGTAATTCCATTATATACTGTATATATAAAAAATGCTGTTGAAACAATGTTGAATTAAATAAATAAATAATTTCTTTATAAATATAATAATGAATATGAAAATGCAGGTTGGTAGTTTTGGGATTTGTAAGCTAATTTTTATTTTTTAATGCCGTTTGTTATTTAAATATTCTTGTTGCTAAAGTGCCTATTGCAATCTTACTATCTGTTGTATAGCATGGTGCTTTTTCTACGGATTTAGTATCAGGCGTCTAGGTCAATTTTTCCAACTTTTTTGATTTAGAACTCCAAAACTTTTACTCCTTCAAAAAGTTGTAAAGATACCTTTTTTAAGTTCAGGGGAAAACACGAAACGTTTACACATTTATACGCCTTATTTTGAAATTACAATTTCATATTACAATGGCATACATAATTATCGGTTAACTCACTAAAGGTAATTAGAATCGATTCATTCTTTCCTATTATTCTTATTAAACCATACTTTATGCGAATGTTTTAAACTAAGTAACAAGAATTGTGGTGATTAGTTTGTGATTCGTCGTTTGATTTGATCTTAACAACATATGTTATAATAAGCACATCTATAGTTTATCTGTTTCTTGATTAGCTTTATCCAGTGTTAAAAGATAGCGAGATAATTCACTGAATAGGATCTTCATGATGCTATTACGAATTTGAATAATATATCAAAAAATAAAAAAATGAACAAAAATATGATACACAACATACAAGTATAAACACTAAATACATAAATTTTGCATTGAATTATGTAACAAGTATATAAATGTAGGCCTGGTTTTCGACTGATACCTTTGAATCCTTATATAAGTATATAAGGATTAGGATGTAGGTCAAGTAAAATAATTTTCACTTGATTGTCACTTACATGCAAAATGAAAAGAAATAATAAAATCACAGAGTAGTTCCGCAGATAACAAATAGATTCATTTATGCTGACACTCAATTATATATCTACGGCTGGTCTTGCTTACGATCGACACCGTTGAAATTTGATATCATTACCTACTAGACATGTGAAATATTTCGATATAGAAAGCCTCTTATGGTAATAATACCCTATCATTGGCTTTCATTATTTAAATATAATCATGAAACACTTTTATTTATTTCATTTTCATTTATTTCACAAAGTTTTGATTATTCTTAATTAAACTTTTTTAAGGATTAATAAAATAAATAATATTTTTGTGCATCAAATAACACATAACATTGTTAAAGCATTGCAAACTGCTTTTATACTGTAATTTAAGATTATGGGAATCTATCCCCCTCAACTATAATTTAAAAAAAATATACTCTGTAATGTTAAAAAGAATAAAATTTGTATCTATCTAGAATACTCTGCTAGAATAACAATGTTTTCGCACGACGGAATTCGTAACATGACCTAGGTATCAGGTTCAATCGACACCGTTGCAATCGTAAACATAAACTAAGCATTTATTCAATATGACAATTTAAGTACCGGATTGAATAGTGATAAAACGTCAAAAAACAGCTAAGAGTCCTTACGAAATACATTGTTATAATTAATTTAAAAAAAAACTTAAAATACATAATATGCATTAAATGACTAATTTAACTTCTGATCAGGAAATACTTGCCTATACTTACATCTATCTTTGAACAAATGAATGTCATGATTCACAAAGTTTTCTAGGTATTGCAAAGTTATCAGAAAGTAAAAACAACATTTACTGTATCGTAGATAATTGATAAGAATATGAATTGTATCCGCCTACTTATTTACGAGTATTCGTTTGTACAATAATACAGGCGTTTAGAATTACTAATTATTGTAAAAAGGTTTGTTGGCAAAATAGTAAAGAGAACGTATATTATAATATTTATTTATTTTATAAGTTTTACGTTTGAGTTTGTACGTTTCTTTGTTCGAAGTCATCGAAAGGTTAGAATAAAAAGTATTTATTTTATATCAACCAATTCAAAAAGAGAAATACTTCCAGGTAACCTTAGCATGGACAGGATTAAAAATAAATGCTCGAGGCTAGGTGATGACGCATAACTAACATAGTACATAAAACCACAGACTACTAAAGAGATACTACGTATCATAATAATTCAAGTAACAAACTGACTAATAGTGTACAACTTGCTTTTTAACTAACTGAAGCATCAGTTTACTCAGGTAAACTGAGCTTGCCTTATGTGGAGGGGTTAATCTTATTATAAATAAACCTACTAAACACCCCAATAGGTGAATACTAACAACAGCGATTTTTAATAAAAACAACTTAGCCAAATCCAAAATAGTTTTAAATATAAAATCTTCTTCTTCATAAATTGATTATTTTTAGTGTTATGAAGTTAGTATTTTGTTTAGTTTGTCGTTTGCTAAAATATTCGTATCCACATCGAACAAACAAGTAGCATGAATCGGGCATAAATTTCTGAACAATTTTAAATAATGCTACTTACGATCTTCACAATTATTCACACTTAAGTTTTGAGGAGTTTTACTTTCCACAGCTAGCTCACCGAGTCAAGTTGAATAGTTACCATTTTTTAATTTTTGTCATGCTCTTATTATAAAAATTAACTTTTTTTCTTTCTAGAAATTCAGCGTCTGTAATATAAGGTCGCAATTACTTATGTACTCAATGACCGTTAAAATTTTAATTGTTCGGTCAAATGGCTTTCAATCCAACCAAGCGTGATGAAGATTTTTTAAGGTGAGCCTCAACAAATTACTGTTCAATTGTAATAAGTTTTTCTTCGTTTTTTGTGATAACCGCTTACTTGGTTTCAAATTTTCCACTAATACCAAAGTTTAATCATCAGCAGTATCCCTAATGTGAGTTTCGATCGTATTCGAGAATCGTCTCGATCGTATTTGTCATGAGCTGTCAAACTGTATGCAAACAACAGCAGAACCTCATTTGTGAATTATAGTAACGCAACTACGATCGAAACGTCTCGATACTATTAAAAGGGGGTACTTTACCCCTGGTGTGAGATTTCGAGACATTTTGATACGAGCATACCTTAAACTACGCATTCCAGAGTGATGAGTTCTGTTTACTACGGCATGTACTACATTTCAACCATAGATTCTATTTCATGATAACAATTATTAGGCAGTGTATTTCGTGGAAGCCGCCGAAGCCGCTACAACAATTCCAACCATGACTATTAATGTTTTAAGATACTTTATAATTTATAACTTATGTTAATGAAGTTATGAAAAAGCTCGTTGTGGTTCTGTTGAAAAAAAATGTATTCGTCTGCCTGCAATAATTTAACAATAGGAGATGTTATACAAGTCGAAGAGTTCAATCCTAAAATATACACAATCTAAGGTTTTTGTAATCGACAACAGAAATTGTAATTAACAATATGGGAAATATAAATAAAACCTTAAATAGGGCTACGTGGATTAGGACAAAGAATTTGGCGCACCTATCGTTCCTATTAGCTATCTTATCATATCTCTGAGAGATAACACCATATCAATGAGCACACTAAGTACTCACACTCCAGTCAGCCAACACAATCGCAAAGCACCTGTTGTTGCACAAAACATAGATAAGAATAAAAAATAATGTGATTGGAGATAAAAGTAATTTAGAATAATGGGTGTTAAAGTTAAGTTAGGTGTAGCAGTTCTCTTAGTTATAAGTGCAAGTGTATTAGGACAAGGTTTAGGTGATGTTAAAACAGAACGGACTGTTATAGACGATGTTCAAGTTCTGCCGTCTGATCTTGTACCACCCAATCCAGAAGAAGATGTAGTTTTACTTGAAGTTCCACAAGACAGCAAGCCTGTTGAAGAAGAAAAAGAACAACCAGTAGAAGTGATATCTGGAACACAGCCATTGGAAGTCAAAAGTGGAAAATATCAAGTTCTAGACGACACATTGGATGGTGGTAGCCCTGTTGAGTTAGAATCTGTAAACATTAACCTCAATGGAGGTTTGAGTGAAAGGCAATTGTTGTACAGCCCTGACTCAACAGCTTCCTCAAATGGTTACGGTAAGTTATACATTTTGTCTTACAATATATATAATGACAAAAGTTTTTTAACAAAAGTAGACAATAAAATGTTGACGTCATTTGTACACCCATAAATAATGAGAGATAGCGTCGCTATCTTCTTCAAAATGATTATTGAAAGATAACTCGATACTGTTGTTTTAAATCATTTGGCTAAAACTATCAAAATGAATTAATCAATTGAAATAAAACATTGAAGAACCTTTTTCTTCAAAACACGATGGCTGTACTTTATATAAAATAATAGGTACTCCAAGTTGAAAGTATGACTAAACGCATAAAAACGCTCCAAGCACACACTGACTCATCGTGGCTTAGCTTTATAAATGCGTCATACGTCGTGTAAAAAGTCACTGGTTCATTTACTTGAGTATCTATTTAACTCTTAAAGTGCTGAAATAAATGATCCTGGCGGATAGCTACATATAAGTTGGTTGTAAAACGTACTCAAACCCCCACACACTCTTTGCAAGTGAAATTTAAATACATATATTATGTCTGTACATTTGATTAAAATTTGTCTAAACAAAAATATGTTTAATGACTACGATACTTACGATACATTCTTATTTTAAAAAGGGTTCGTTTTTGTGAGATTGATTCAGTTCTCACCACAAAGCTAAAAGATGTTTATAAACCAGAGGCTATATTATGTTTTACTGATTCTATGCACATTAAAATAAAGAATTACTTTAGTAGTATCCGTCAAAAAGACAAAAATAAGATAAGTTTTAACGCTTTATTGTCAAATAATGAAAATTGTTTTGATGGGCAAATGATAAAATGTTGTGCTCGTGTCGTGTAATATTAGTTAATGTGAAAAAGCAATGAACCATTTTGATAATAATATAATTAAGCTTATAATCAAGTTAGTCATGCCTACTACTAGAGTATAAGTTTTCAATCATATCTAGACGTTTCAATAGTAGTTGCGTTCAGCTGATAATAAAAGTTGTTTCCAATACTTCTGACCAGAAGCGCACCTTTCCTTTCTATTTGCACTGACAACTGAGGACAAACACGATCGGTTCACTTTGATTAAAACTACACACTACAGAAGTACACACCGTGTACAGAAGGTCAAAATTTGTAGTGTTGGTTGCTCTTCGAGGGTTTCCCTGGGAAATTTCCATCAAAAGAAATGATACCGACAGTCAAACCTAGTCACTGCTCACACAGCACACATTTAGTAAAACACATTTGAAAATTAATATCTCTAGTCCCACATGCGTATCTTAGCGTGTCTTTCGGAAAATCAGAGTTTTATGTAGATCTTTAAATCAGGTTAAATGATTAACTTGGGCTTAGGTAAGGTAAAATAATAAAATCCTAAAAAATTTTATGTCATGAATACTTAACGTTTAATCACTTTTAAATATTTGAAAGATATTCTATTTTAAAAGTTATAACTCTAAAATTGTAGCTATCTTAGAAATGTGCCAATGTCTTACGTTTTTGGCTTTAAGGTAATCTAAAAAAGTTTTAATCAACAAAGTATCAAAAGCATTTTAATTTTAAAACAAAGTATATAAATTGGGGTTCTATTTTAGCTTGGTATTTGATATCAGTCCGTTATCAGTGATAAATGCCACACCTTGTCGCTACCACTCCGTACTAGCCGTTTAATTACAACACCAAGTAAAGATAAAAAGATGTATTTGCTTCATTACAATATGCTTTAACCGGTGTTGATATAGTCTTACAAGCAGTAATTATGGATTTTTAATTTAAAAGAGTATCATTGAATACCATTACTGTCTCATTTATACATTTTCGCTAATCACGGAAGAAATAATTATAGTATTTAGTTCATGAGATGTAGTAATCTTATTTACAACAGTATAGGCAGCATTATCTAGTTCTTCGACCCTGATACTCCGAATAAGCATAATTTTTTTCCTAATGATAAACACAAGATCTACAGTCCAAAAAAGATCTAACTAGAATCATCAGCTATTTACGCTGTATATTTTTAGATAAGTGTGTCATTGTTTATCAGATCATTTAAACATTTTGAAACTAGATCATTTAACATTACAGTTGTTATACTTTTTTGGTTTTATCATAGCTTTAACTATAGGTACCTTAACTAGCTTCTGCTGCATCACTATATGCGTTGTAGCTTGAAATGGATCCTTTAGTGAAGGTTCTAATCGAATTGGACCGTCTTGATTGTAAATTGTTTAATTTATTTATTTGTGAATGCACTAAAACAAAATTAGCGAACTTAATGCTTAAAGCGTTCTGTACCGGTCATAATATATTCCATGAGACATATGCCTTCAGCTTTTAAATTGTATGAATTGTAAAACAACAGTGTGTCTTTCGTGAATTCATTATATTAGCTGTGAGACGCCCATTTCTGGATAAGCCTTCCCCAAGAAATTCCAAACCAATCGATACTGCGCTACCCGCATCCAGTAACTTCCCGCGACCTGAACCAGATCTACGCTCCACCTATTAGGAGGCCTACCAACGCTGCATCATCCAGTACGCGGCCGCCATTCGAAAACCTTTCCGCTCCAACGGTCGTCATTCCTCCTGGCAATGTGCGCTGCCCTCTGCCACTTCAGGCTCGCAATTCTTTTGTGCTACGCCGGACCCTAGTTCTCTGATTTCATCATTTCTGATTCGATCGAACTCTGAGTATAGCTCTTAGGGTGACTTTGAGTCTTCTTATGAGGCCGGTTGTAAGCAGCCACGTCTTAGTTCTATAAATAATAACTGGCAACACACACGTATTAAAGAATTTCGTCTTGAGACAGTGCGCTAAATTAGCCGATAAAATGCTGCGAAGCTGTCATAAATAATTGTAAACTATTTTTAATTAATGAATTTTCCTGCAGTACCTTTAGTATGAGTTTCAATTGAATTCAACTGTTTCTATCGTCAGCTGACGAGAAGGATAGGATTTAGTTCAAATCCTATGAAATGACAGCAACGCTTTTTCAGTGAAGTATTGGAAATAACTTTTATATTGATGGATAGATTGTAGTAACTACAATCTTACGGGGCGCTGTTGAAGTTTGCATACAATTTGACAGCTGACAACAAATACATTCGACACGGTTCAATCCAATAGAAACACACTAGAGAGAGTATTAAACTTGTTAAATAGGATCCTATTTTTGAATCAACATACATATTAGTAGTTCAAAAGCGCTTGGAAATATTTTGCTCCCTAGCTAAATTCATTAAAAAATATTAGTACGAAGAAGAGGGTTCTATTAATTTAATAATTGTTTTTACTAGTACCTTAATTATCATACACCTTTATAATTAAAATATATAAGTTAAAAATTATATTATTACTATATAGTCATATATATTAGTGCCTATATAGGCATAATTACCATAAAAACGTATTCCCGTATTCCTGTTAGCTTGAACATCTAATATCTACTACGATCACTCTTAAGTACATATATTCTCAGAATATAGTAATGTTATATTAATCATACGCCTTTATCAAAGTTAAACATTGTGTATCTCATAATGAGTGTCTGATTCACACTGTAAATATGAAAATTTAATTAATGAAATGGAATTACGAATAACATCACTTGTTTTGTCATTTGAAACAAGATGAACAAGAGAGAAGCTGTGAAATTGTATGCAATAAATTCGCCTCTGTTCTGAAGTATTGGAAAATATTTTTTGTTAATACGACTGTCAGCTGTCTCCATACGATTGAAACTCCGTTAGGAGTACTGTACCAGTAGTGTGAGTTTCAATCGTATCGAGTTTGAATGTGAAGTACATTCAAAGTAAGTATTAAATATTTTTAACGTTATCAAATCCAAAGCACAACAATCTTCACATTTACTTCATGCGAACAGAAGTACTCAGTACTTCCATGAAATTTCTAAAATAAAGATTGTAAAATGTTCAATTTTGACATCACCGCAGTACTCAGAATGAACCGAGCTGTCTGATATCGACTTATTATCTTATCTATCATATCGAGTATTGAGCTTCGATACTACAGCAAACAACACTTTGCTTCAATATCATGACTAAATTAAGTATTCATGATGAAATAATAAGCAAACCTAAAAACTAATGCAATAATTGGGATCCAACCCCATGAAACCTTAAGCGGTTTATGTGTGTCTTATTAGTTTTAATGACGTCACATAGCCTAACACAGTCTCTTCATGTTTATGTGTTAAATGGTCTTGAGGAATCATGAAGCCCTTTCAATTCTAGTAAAAGTATATTCACTGGTGCTAATCCAATTTAACCAAGAATTTAAATTAACAACTTACACTAATTAGGAAAGTAAATAAGGTTATCACATAGCATATAAATGTCTTATTTTAAATATTGGAATAATTTACATTGATGTTATTGAAATAAATTTCTAGCTAACATCGACGGGCGGGTGCTTCCTCCTACCACCTACCAGAACAATGGGCAGCCTTATGTCATCACGCAGCAGCGACTCACGCAGATTAGGTCCAACTTCCTTTATTGGTTCTATGACCAAGGAGGCAATGAGAATAACGGCGACTACCAAAGAGATATTCATGCTTCCACGCCGCAGATTCATAAGAATTTCAACTTTCAACTTCCGTTCTTTGGATTCAGATTCAACTACACTAGGGTAACTATTTCACTACTGTTTTTCTTAGTTCTGTATAAATTCACAACTCAAGATTAACCATAATAATTTAATTTTAGATCTCAATGAATGGGTACCTTTACTTCAGCGATCCACCAGGATACTATACGTATCCACTTTCGTTCCCAATACGGGACTGGCCAGCCATAAACGATCCTTCCTTCATCGGTATCTTCTTCAGTAAATGCCGAATTGGAAGTATTCGACCTGATGACATTGATCAAAGAAACCCTGGTGTCTACTTCAGACTTGACAGAGATTTACAGGTAAAAAGGTTTTTGACCAATGCCTTTTACTTGCTTACGTTTTTTTGTCTTACTAGTTAACTGCTGATAATATTCTGTTATAATGTAATAAGATTTTTAATTTTATTTTTTGTTCTATATTCATATTGTCGATCTTAGCAAAGTTGTTGATAATATCAATGCTTTTAAGACAGTATTTTGTACATACACAAGATTAGAATCGAGTAATGAGAATTTTCTTTGAATTTTACCTCAATTTTACCTCCTTCTTTTTATAGACACGTACTGATCAGTTAGGCGTGGAAATGCGAGAACGTATTACCTGGGACATTCGTGAAGGTGTAATCGGTGCTGAAAACTTCTTCCCCAAACACGCCATTACAATCACGTGGAAAAATATGACTTTCGCTGGTGGTATCGAACAATCCCTCTTTATCGTAAGTTCTTCACTATGTTTTAATTTTTAATTCCCTTTATATATATAGAGTAGTTAATCTATAATAAGTCATTTTAATTTTGTTTCAGACAAATACATTCCAAATGGTATTAGCCACAGATGAAGTGTTCACTTATGCGATCTTTAATTATCTTGAAATCAACTGGAGCTCTCACACAGAGGCTGGCGGTGATACTACAACGGGAGAAGGTGGAGTACCTGCATACGTAAGTTTTAAATAATTTTGTCTATTCTTACTTGTGTTCGAATAAATTAACTGGAATGTATGTCTGTTGTGATAACTTTAACGGAAACTAATTAAAAACAAAAATTTCAGATTGGTTTCAATGCTGGTAACGGAACTAGAAGTTATGAATACAAACCGTATTCACAAGAATCAGTTTTGAGGGATCTTACTGGTAGAGGTTGGGCGAATGGATTTCCTGGACGACACATTTTCAGAATTGATGAGAACATTCTTATGGGCACATGCAATAAAGATATAGGTCAGTGACCAAAAAAAGACGAGAGTCTATGAGTTAAAACTTTTTGTGTACTATCTAAAATGTAATATTTCTTACAGATGGGGCAAATTTACCTCTGATGTTTGCACCTGAGAGCGGTAACATGTTGGGGGGAACTGTGGTGAATATTACTGGACCATGCTTTAATCCCAATGACCGCATCACTTGTCGCTTTGACACTGAATCTGTTGTGGGAGCTGTGGTAGACGTGAACAGGGCTATCTGTGTACAACCAAGGTTCTACCACAATGGCTATGCAAGATTCGAAGTAGCTATCAACAACGAACCCTTTAAATGGAAAGGCAAATTTTTCGTAGGTCTGTATATTTTTTTAATTACTAAAATAATGATGATAGCATTAAATAAATATTTTAATATAAATATTCATTCATATAATAAGATTAATTATTATTCTAAAATTTCATCAAAAATGATAACCGTATCGAAATTTGACTTTTTAATTGATGAATATTTTTCGGTACAATGTTGTTTTTATCACATTTAATAAATTCATATAATTCTTCTAGAAACTCCTGCCACCGCCACCGAAAGAATATATTTCCCCGATGACGCAATTCACCAGAAAAATCCGCCTGAAGTTAAGATTACTTGGAACCGTTTTAACTTAACTACCAATTTGAACGTTCAACTGCAAATAAGTCTTTGGGGGTACAAAGAAGTTACGATTAGACCTCAACTGGAATTCATTGATATGATTGAGGTCGGGGTAGCAAATACAGGGGAATACGTTATCAATCCACAAAATTTCAGGAATAGAGATAACATCATGCACAACGACATGCAATTCGGTTTTATCCAAATCAATCTTACCACCCCGGAGGTATACAAAGGGATCCCAATTTCGCCGTGAGTATCATACATCTAAAAACTTAAAATAACTATTTTATATTTGGAAACAAATAGCATTAAATTTAAATGTATATTGCAGTATCTTATGGAGTCGACCCATTCCATTGGCTTGGTACTTTGCACCTCAATGGGAACGTCTTTTTGGAGCACGTTGGCCACAAACCATGTGCAATAACTGGCTCCGTAACGACCGCTTCTTGAAGAACTATGCTTCTCAGGTTCCAGTTTGCCCTTGCACTCTAGAGCATGCATTATTGGACAAAGGCCGATTCATGCCTGATCTGGCTTGTGACAAAGATACAAACCCGACTTGTAGATACCACTGGGGTGGTGTACATTGTGTCAGGAGTGGTGGACCTAGGTAAAAACTCATAAAAACTAACTTATCACGTAAAATAATTCCAAAGAATTATTACAAAATTTTACATATTTTAACAGTGCCGAAGGATCAGGTCAACAGTGCTGCTATGACAAAAATGGATTCCTTATGCTATCGTATGATCAGATGTGGGGATCACGACCCCACAGGTCTCATGATTTTGGTTTTACCCCGTACAATGAGGCCAACAAGGTAAAGAAATATACACAGTTACGTGGTTTAGTACTCTCAGTTATAGATTCAGAAATATAAACTTTATTTCGTCACCAGGTTCCATCACTGTCCCATTGGTTCCACGATATGATTCCATTCTATCAATGCTGCTCATGGCAAGAAGAACAAGCTGTTGGTTGTGAAACCTTCAGGTGATTAGAAAATGAAATAAACATTAAAAAAACCTCCGTATTATTTCTTTTACTTACTTTTGATATTTTATATTTATACATACAGGTTTGAACGTCGTCCATCACAAGACTGTGTTGCTTACCAGTCTCCAGGGGTAGCTGGAATATTTGGTGATCCACATATTGTAACCTTCGATGATCTTCAATATACCTTCAATGGCAAAGGTATATATTTTAACAAAAGTATATATTTAATAAAGTCATTCTTTGCAGTAGTGAAAAAAATAAATTATATTTTCGTTATCAGGTGAATACGTACTGGTGAGAGTAGACCATCCACAGTTGAAATTGGACGTTCAAGGCAGATTTGAGCAAGTTGGGAAGAATATTTATGGTCCAGTCAATGCCACACACCTTACTTCTATAGTAGCTGCTTCAAACAACTCTGTTCCTATAGAGGTAAGTGCTAAAAACACACACTAAAAAAGTTTCTTAGAAATTTTGTGATTGTGTGTTTTTGTGTGTTTTTTAATATGATATTGTCAGAACTCGGTGAAAAACTTTGCTATCAGCAATTTTTATTTGTATTTGACAAAAGGACAATTTTATCATTTTTTGTAACAATTAATTTGGAATTTTCTAGGTTAGAATCCGCCCTCGCCATGCTCAATGGCGGTATAGGCTTGATGTGTTTGCTGACAACAAACGAGTTTATTTCGATCGATCAGCTTTGAGAGTACAGTACTTCCCTGGTAAGAAAATATTTATTAATTGAATGATATTTTTGTGCGGATTATAATCCGTTAGGTTAGGTTATATGCACTCATTTTAAAATCCTGATTAGTACCAAAAACGGATACTTTCAAGTAAATGCACCGTCGTGTTTTAATTTTAAAAGTTGAAATTATACATAATCTTCTGACTTATTTATACAGGAGTGACAGTATACCAGCCCATGTATATCCTGAACCAGTCAGAAATTGTGATCATGTTCTCCTCTGGGGCTGGAGTCGAAGTGGTAGAGAACAAAGGTTATATGACTGCCAGAGTTTATCTTCCTTGGACATACATGGTAAGAACTCACAGATTTATTGAACTTCTTCTGATCTAGCTTTCGGTATCCTTAGATTGTTCACTTTAAATAATTTTCTTTTTCAGAACCAAACGAGAGGTTTGTTTGGTAATTGGTCTTTGGATATAAACGATGACTTTACAAAACCCGATGGAACCAAAGTACCTGTAGACCTTAACAACTTCCAATCAGCCCATCGAGATTTCGCTCAATATTGTAAGTATTTTTAATTTAATTCAATGAAACTTCATCCAAGGCCAGCATTATTAAAACTAATTTATTTATATTGTAATTAAAAGTACTTTTTGGGCCGGCAAGGTGAAGGTGGCTAAGACAGTTTGTTGCATGCTGCACTAGCTATATAGCTTATCATCAGGTGGTGTCGAGGCATTTGCTGAGCTTTTTATACGAAAAAGAAACATTTAAAATCATCATTTTACATCGCCACGACAACCTGGAACATGATTTTTTATTTCAAACTATAGAACATATTTCTAAGTAATGTATTGTATATTTAACTACATAAATTATTAAATTTTCTAGGGCAATTGACGGATCGAGAGCAAAAGGACATAGGAGTAGCATTCTTCACTCGAGAGTACGGTCGAACCGCAGCCTACTACAATGATAACTTATTCATTCCGAACTATGTACGAGAACCTGCTGAATTCCTTCCGGCGAATCGAAGTCATGACGTGGCTAGAGCCATAGAGATATGCCAGGACTCGTACCAGTGCCGATACGATTACGGAATGACTCGTGACAGGGATATGGCTGAGTTCACGAAAAACTACTTAGCTTCTATCGTAAGTATTAATAAAACTATCAATGTATTAGTAGGAAAGCAAACCTGTTTAAGCTTAATGTAGTATTTAATATAGTCTATACCCATCTACATAAATTATATTGAAAACATTAGATAACTGAACTAGAAAACTAAACAAAAAACTCCCTTGTCATAATTAATAATAGTGACAGTTTACAATATTTTATCTAGACTAATGAAGACTTTTGTTTAATTGAACGCGATAATCTCTGAAACTACTGGTTGGAATTGAAAATGTTTTTTGTGTTTGATAGTTCATTAGGGAAAGATACACAACTAAATACTGTTTACTTTAATGTGGAACATAGTTTTTAAAAGTACAGATATGTAAATAGATATTGTGTTGATTGTGTTTTATACAATACTTCACTCATAAACTTAATGATCGGTACCTCGTCTTGTAACACGCTATTATACAATGAATTATCAAAAAACTTACAACGCATAGAATCTTGCGTGCGCATCTATTATGCGTCTGTCTGTCCATTGTTCTTTTAATTATGATGCAGTGAGCAAGGCCTAATGGGACAATCATCCTTTTACGGTGATGTGTTCAGTCATCAAGATTGTCGCATAGAGACAACAAACGCCTTTTCATTTCAAAATAATAATAATTACTTGTCTAAAAATATTGCCAATTCCAAAATATTTTTAATAATCACCTATGCCAACAGACAAACATTAAACAACAAAACGCTCGGCGGGTGATCAGTTGCGGGATCCTGGAGACTCCTCGATTCGGAAGAAAAAGTAACTTTTTCTTCACTCCCGGCACCAGGGTAAGTGGAACTATCGTGTAAAAAAAGTGATCACTTTTTACATTGGTCAGTCAGTGTTGATGCTTATATTTCATCAACGAGCAGTTGGATCTAAGATTAAAACTGCTTTAGCTGATGATTAAGCTTATTAAACAGACAGTAGGTACGTCTTATCGATTGTATAAACCATTAATAAATCAAATGATTTAAATAAAATACTATGTAGTATTTTAAAGCAATTGTTTTTTACGATGCTAAATTTGATACTGCTTCAATTAAGAAAAGATTTTATAAAAAGATAGACACCTACTTCAGTATTTGTTTTAACGTAAATGGTATTACTTGTTCCGTTCTCGTTGTACTTCAAAGGCCTAATTAATACAATTTCGTTTACTTTTCATTAAAACAACTGTGATTCTGTGTGGCAATTTTTTCCAATTCATCTCTCCAATCACTAAATAATCTTATTCCCATTATTAGGTAAACTTTGAGTGTAACCAGAATTTCATTCTCATCGGCGACAAACGAAGAGTTTGCGAGGACGACGGTAACTGGAACATCCCAGACTATGGATACACTGAGTGCTTACGTGAGTGTTTGAACTTTTATCACAAACCAGCTTAATTAAAACTATTTCCTATTGATTTGATTAAAAAACATTATAATACCATTGAAGCGGTTGACCTTTGTATTTGAATAACATTTCTGGATAATAATGTTAGATTCGGAGCAAGTAAGAGATAGTCAATCGCGGTAAATTTCGCCAATTGGATTTGAGCAGTAGAAGCTTTAATTGTCAGAATTGTACTTATGTATACTCCGTTTAAGCGAATCTCCATGGTAGGACATAAATACTTAATATTCTAAATTACATTGCAAGCTAAATGAACCTTTCTGACATCCAGGTAATCAAGAATACTCTCAACGCGCCCTGTTTTTGACCTGGGGCATCATAGTGGCAATTATTCTACCTTTGAGTCTCTTGATATGCCTTTTCTGGTTTTGGTGCTGGTACAAACCAAAATCTGAGGGCAAAGAAGGCTTCAGCTTCAACGATTTACCGCGATCGAAATCTGCTTCGAGACTTAACCTGAGATCAACTTCAATGGGAAATATCACAGATACTATGAGATCTTCTACATATCGCAGTCAAAATTCCGAAGAAAAACCCAAAATTCCTGATACTCCCACTGAAGAATCTCCCCTTGCTAAACCAATTAGGTCAGCCCCACTTCCACCTGAGCCGCTGGATGGTGAAAGTTCTGGTTTAGGATATACAGATTCAAGTAAAAGCGAAAAATCTGACAAATCCTCCCTACCCAAAAAACGTCGTGGTTATGACAAAACTTACAGGACCCATGAACCGTTGCCCAATGCACCTGACGTTGATTTTCCTGAAAAGCTTTGGGAATTGTCTGAAGAGGATCTACTTTCTCTAACATCTCCTTCTGAGTCCGATTCTAACCGAGATTCTACTCTTACCCGTCCAGCCAAAGACATAGAATACGTTAGCAAGCCACGTCAGCGAGGTCGGCATGTCTTAACTAGTGATTCTGGTTACTCGACCAAAGATGGATCTGAAGACCCTTACAGCACAAAATATGAAAATGCGTATAGTCCAATACCATCTCCCACTTACTCAGAAATTTATTCGCCTCCTATGAGTCCAGTTTCGGATATTAGTCCAAGGACTACTATTAACAATCCTGGTTTGCCTGACGCACCCAGGAGTGCTCCTCCAACAGGTGAAATAAAAACATTTACCCTTCCCCCACAAAGGGGAAAGTCCATAGAAACTTTAATTGATCCTCCTGTGGCTGAAGTTCCAACGTTCAGTAGTCGCTCTACTATGGTGTAGGACACTTTCAAAAACGCCCAACGACTTATATATAGTTACTTATAAAGAAAATTAATATATAAAGTAGACGTAATTTGGTATCGATATTTAAATTTTGACCACCTGAGAAAAATTAAGACCACCGCTAAGAACTAACCATGAATTAGAGACTGTTATAATTTTAATGTTCACTGCCCTATACATATAATGACAAACTGTGGGAGTAGTAGGGCATTTAATTTAGTACAAAGAACAAACGTATATACTTAATATTACACGGCACGTTATTTAGTTTTGCACCTTCAATAGTATGTATTTTTGTATTTCCCTTAGTCGATGTTTGTGTAGTTTAAACTTTTATAATTATGTTAAAACAATAAAATACTTTAAATCAAACGTTAATTTATCACAGTGAGAGGAAATTTCTGTTCCCAAAGGTAGAATAATTTCGCTATGCATGATAATAATAACATTTCTGTCTTTTTCTTTTGTACTAAAATAAGTGAGAAAGCAAGGAATAATTAAATTTTGTAGCCACAATATGGTGGAATAGAAATTCTCTCGATCGTGTGATGTGTTTTTTATTTATCAAAAATCTCCTAACATACTATGACTTGCTTTCTTATCTTATTTACACATCAAAATTTAGGTCACATAACGAGGTGAGTGTCTGTGCATTTTATATTTGCTTTGTTTTGTACATTATAGATAAATGAATATAAACCTAATGATAATTAAAGTCTCATTAAGTTGAAACTATATTCTTAATTCAGCTATACAAAGAAAGCAATGAATGTCTTAAATAAACATTAACAAAATCTAAGTAACTAGTAGAAAATAAAATATTAATGCTTGTTTTCCCCAGCCACCCCATAGGTCTAGATGTTTCTCCTGTAGACAGGCTTGATGGTTGACACTATAACACCTGCCTCAGATCCTTTTATCTAATGAATGTGATGTGAGTGGTCAGGAGTTCAATTCTCAGCAGAGGAGAAGAATTCTGCTCGGTTGGGTTGGTGGTAGAAATTTTACTAATCTAAGCTACCACCATCTTACATGATCCACCGGGTCAGATGAAGGCCAATAGATGCGCAGTTATGAAAAAAAAATTGACACTTAAAGCTTAGGCATTGTTGGTGAAAACAAGCATCAATGTACCTACTTTTTCCTCTTTTAAAACTCAAGACGAATTATATTAACCAATCGCTTCATTTACAATTCATTATATTTCCGTACAGGCAAACAAGAGTACTCAGCCCGCACTTTGGGAGTAACTTGGGGAATCATCAGCGCTGTCATGGTTCCTATTATGGTCGTGCTTATCTGCATCGGTTGGCGCATCCTAAGGCGGAAGAAGGACGAGGAGAAGCTGGAAAACGACTTCATGACCATCAAGTAAGGACAAACTACCACCTAAATAACGAAACTTTGTGCCTTTAAATTACTTAGTTCAACTTTTTATCATTTAATTATTATATCGAATGATTATACTATATGATAGACGCCAGAATTCGGCAAATTGATATTCCTAATTTAGCAGCTGTCTATTTACTTTTATAAGCATAACAGTATTTTTGGGTATGTGAAAGAATTTATTTCGGGCTTGTGACCCACCTGATATAATGGTAAGTGGTAACGATCGGCATCACAGGTGAGTTTACATTCTGGAGACAAGTGAAGTTAATGTCTCCGTTGCTTGTAATAACATGGACTTCATATCTTCAAACAAAATGTTTTACGGTCGAATGAAACTGATCTGTTAATCTGTAGAGAACCCAAATATCAGACAAAATATATTCTTTACTATACACAAGAGTCAGCAAAAAAAGGTAAAAAAAGGTTAAATAGCCTAATTTCTTTTCATCTTGAGTATGCAACAGGAGACATTGCAACCTTTTTTAGTTGATTTACTTAGTATTCGCAGCTTCAGCTTTGGTATGCGCACGCGATGACGACAATGCCAACTTCTTTGTTTTTCGTCAATTTTTGCCTGAGTTCCTCCAAGACAAGACTAAATTGGTACACCCTGAACTAGCTACACTATATCTCGTCTTACTAACAAGAATAATTAATAAGTGTACATTAAACCTATCTCAAATAAAAATTCTTTCACAGATCCAGACCTCTTGATCCTGATGAGTCGATGAAGATAAACTCAGATGATGAAAGCATTCCTTACAAGAAGGATTTGCCTGAGGACAGTCCTGAACCCACTGATCCAGTTAGGATAGTAGACAGCGGACAACCGTCTGGCTATCCATATCCTCAACCTTACGATCCCATCAGTCAACAAGATGATCAAATCGGAATACCAATAGTGCCGCAAGGACAACAACCGCGGGGTAGACAATGGGACGGAGAGACAGAAATTAATTGAGACCATCAACCGTTTATTTAACAGTCCCATGGGACATTGGGAACCCATCGGAGATTCAGACCGCTTTTACTGCTTTTTTTTGCCTTTTGAATGATTATTCTCTGAGTCTTATTTAATTAGTTTTTAGCTTAACATAAATTTACGTACCTATGTATTAAGTAATAAGTAATATTTCAAGTATAGTTTTAATTTAGATTGTGTTTATGTAATATGTATGTTTATTATTATGTATTTCATGCCTTAGGGTGTGCTAATCTAGGTACCTACAACTTTTAAGTCTATTATTTTTTATAAATCTGTACTTACCGACGTGATTGTTTTACACCTACTTAGTTTTTAATTATTCAATATACATAAATTACACTTCAATTGCATAAATTAATTATTTATTTTGTGACAAATTACATAACATTTATAATTTAATAAAAATCCATTTCTACATGACAATCTTGAAAGTGGGTACATACTTAAATTATTAGGTATAAAAATATTAAGTACCTTTTTATAATAGTTCGTCCTGATAATTATTGTGCCATTTATGTTTCAGCGTATCAATGACTTTAGGATAAAGTTTGCCTACCATTGTATGTTATATTTGATTTGTTAATAATAAACTTCTGAATAAATTACACAAAAATATCAAAAAGTTTTTTTTTAATTTAATTAGTATGTTCTTTCAAATAAAAATTTACCGACATTAAGATGTTCAATAAAGATTTAGTACGTTTTCAACCTACTTTTTGTTTAGTATGTGTAAGCTTGAAGCTTGAGAAGATAAGAAGAAAAATTATTAATTACCGGAACTGGCAGAGAAAGGGAATGATGATGATAATTTAATAATTTTGAATGGTAAACACGTAAAATAAAATAAATGCACTTGAAACTCGAGAAATTTTCATTGACTTGTTTATATAATTTTATTTATTTATTTAAATATAGCAACATGATACTTATTATATTAACCATAATAACAACACCCAAACTTCTGTATCTGATATGTAACATAATAACGGCGTATATATGTCTTACAATCAATAATATTATAATTTAAAATAACTTTAAATTGAATGGTAAACACGTAAAAGAAAATTAATTGAGCTTCAGATTCATTTGTTTTCTTAACAAAATATATTATGATTTATTGAACAATTATTTAAAACATATTTTAGATAGAATTCGTATTATTGGTGCAGTTTAATGAAAAATAAATGAAGAAGTGACATCATGTAGAATATCGTTAAATATATTGATTTCCCGCAGTATGCTTTTAATTCAATGTAATGTCTGGAGAAAGCCTAAGATATCTAATACATAGCTGCATTATATTCTCTGTCTACGTATGTTACGAACTCCATATTTGCACGCGTATACACTAAAAAATAATGACAGAGGGAGTTTTTGGCGCGTAATGGCTGGGAGCGGTTCGGTGCTGTATATTTTATTTCGTATGTTGTAAAGTGAAGGTTTTTTATGAAATTGGTGTAGTTTCATGCAGAAAACGATCGTTATGTAGTGCAATATATGAAATACATCATTCAGCATTCATTAGTGACTTACGTGAGATTATTCAGTGTTTTCATTCATTCATTTATATGGTTAGTCCATTTATTTATCATCATCGTAGCATTCCATTCTCAATTGGATAACATTTCAGTGTAATCATTATCATGACATTCTATTTTCGTATCATTTTATCGTAATCACTAATATTGAATTTCATTTTCAATTTTTTCGTAAGTCATTAACAAAATGGCAGGGCCTACAATTAGACGCTAAAACTCCTTCAGGCACTGGTATTCCGGAGCCAGAAATAAAAAAATAATTAAATTAGATATGGCTGTGTGGGCTGTAGTTTCCTTTGCTTTCCCTAAAATAAGGAGAATTAAACAACAACAAAAATAAATTGACAGTTAACCTTATTCCATTATAAAAAAATTTAAGTTTTTCAACAACATATTTAAAATAAATCAATAAAACATATTCATTCTCCATTAAATATTGCATCGCAACAGTTGCGTAGGAACGTACACGCGATGAAGATATCTAATAAACATGAAAAGTTACAAGGATACAGCGGTAATTAGAAAAATCTTAAACAAAAATAATAAAGTTCGATAACTCAATATAAGTATTTGTTTGCAAATAACGAATACAAACTAAGTTTATTTGAACGTAATTAACGTTCTAATTTCTCTTGTTTGGTAAGTCAAATTAATCTCATGCTAACTAGATAGCAGTTAATTTTGTTTCTGTTTTGAATTTAGAAAATACTTTCTTAAATATTCCAGCCCAAAATAATAAAAACAAGAGATGCAAATAAATCCAATGGATGATGACTTTGTGAAATGATTGTCCACACAAAATGAATTTTAAGTCCAAAAATGTACTATCCTGCTTATTTCTTAGACCCTGGTTAGGGGTACCATTTGGGATATGGATTGCAGTGTCTGTTGTTTATTACTGGTGGTTAATATCAAGGATCAGTGTTCTGGAGACTCAAAATAAAGTGTTCAAGACACAGCTGAGGCTCTCTCAATCTGTTATCCGGCAAATGTCTGTGGATTCTGTTACAACATATAAAGTTCCTGTTGTAAGTATAACACGACCTTTCATAAGCTGTTTAAGACAGCACATACTTTGTTTTACTCAACTTGAAGTGGTTAGTACCTACTAAACATCTTTCAACAAACCAGATAGAATTTCCTTAAAACATGAAAATTGTGGTTAGTTCAGAAATTGTTTTGGAAATCTGAAAAGAAGTGAATGTAGATCAATGTTGAAATAAACAGCAGTGCTCATTTTTGCAGTGGAATATTTCAACGAACTCTTAAGTGTAATGGTATAATTAAATATGTATAAATTAAGTTTTCATTATACTACTATTTTTTCCTTAACATACAAAATATATAAGAATTAAATTAAATTAAAATGCAAGGATTAATTAATTTTTTTGTTTCAGATACCTGATGCTTTAGGCACACTTTGTGAGACAATTCATATAGCCTTGGTATGCATGGGCAAGTGTATGCGACTAATCACTCCTATGTTAAAGTCTTTACTCCACCATAGACAGAATCCTTTGCATTTCCACTTTATTGTTGATGGATCCTCCCAACATATTACAGACACACTGTTTCACACTTGGGATTTACCTGATGGTAACTGTAACTCATTTTTTTGGCCATAATTTAGGTGTTTTTTTAATAAAATTATATAATATGGGAGAAACATGTGACATGTTGGAGCATTTTTGAAAAACCACAATTTTTATTTGTTTATTTATTTAATTAATTATATCACTTTGTATTTAATACTTCTTCATGAGATTGTCTTCTGAAACAAGCAATATATTTAGCTGAATGTAACATGATTATTGCCTTATTTATGTTACTATTTTATCTTTACAGTAAAGCATACATGTTACAATGCTCAAAATCAGCTAATGCAAGTAAGATGGATACCAAACAGCCATTACTCGGGTGTCTATGCACTGGTCAAATTATTATTCCCTGACATTTTGCCTGCTTCTCTTAAACAAGTTATTGTGGTGGATTCGGATCTAACATTCCTAAGTGATGTTGCTGAGCTCTGGACTATGTTTAGAAATATGACTGATAGTCAGGTATACCAATTATTAAATAATTTTTTTTTCTTACAATAGATATTGCTATTTTTATTATGTTAATCATATCTTTTTCTATTTAAAGATTATTGGCCTTGTTGAAAATGAAAGTGATTGGTACTATGACACATCCAAGCACTGGCCTGCCTTGGGTCGAGGATACAACACTGGGGTCATGCTTCTGGATTTACAAAAAATTAGAAGCAATATTGACTGGACAACCCTATGGCATGATGCCGTGAACGAAAACTTAGATAGGCTAAAACAAACAACATTAGCTGATCAGGATGTTATAAATGCGATTATAATGAAAAATCCCAAGTTTGTATATAATATAAGCTGTCAGTATAATGTGCAAATGTCTACTAAAACCTTAGCAAAGAATTGTTATGGTGAAGACACAAATAATATTAAGGTAGGAAACCACAAAGATAAAAAAAAAATAGCTTCTCTTCATATGTATATTATCATACAAATTATACAATATTTCAGATAATACATTGGAATTCTCCAGGCAAGTACAACATAAGAATAAGAGATGCTGATTTTTTCAGAAATATCCACCAGTCTTACGTAAATTTTGATGGGAATTTATTGAAAGAAAAACTCCACAGATGTGGACTAACTGATATTGTTACTTATAAGGTGAGAATTGCTACTAATTTGTAAGTACCATTTATAGATGCACCACACAGCAGTTATTCCATTCAAACATAGTCCCCTGTTTCCTCCCTGGATAATGCTGTTAGAGCAATAATCTTTTTCGAAACAATTTATCGCCACTATTGCTCTTACCTTATGTTTTCCATAAATTCAATGTTAATGAATATCTTCAAAAATCGAAAATAATGCCAAGTTTCTGCTGTGTTCAGACATTCAGTAAACAAATTGAATGTGATGAATGAAATGAAATGAAATTATATGACAAAAAGCAACACAACCTAATCCTCTCTTGAATTTTAATAAAAAATAAGTGAGTTGATTGGTTCAGTTTTGGAAGTTGAAATAGGAGACTACAAAACGTTATTTTAAAAGGTATTTTTAGTTGTATACTTTTCAGTTATTTCGATTTAGTATTTCCTTATGATCAATGGTGATTACATAAAAAAGAAACTCTAATCCCTAATCAGATCCTAAAAGTGAAAAAATGACTTTTTGTTTTCACTTTATTGAAAGAAACACGAAAGTGAAAAAATATGTACAAGTTTTATCTGTTCTATATGAACAGAGAAGTTCTATTATAGGTACTAATTAAATTCCATTATCGCTTATACCGCTGATTAAAGAAAGCCATATCATATTGAACATTTGACCTTAATCTTGTTTACAGATGAATCATTCAGACCTGTGCATAAGTTTCCGCGCGGCACAACGAGTGAAACTACACACACATTTATATTACATGGACTACAGTTATACAGACATAGACAATTTTGATGTAACTCTAGTTTTACAATTGTCTATGGACAGGTTACAGTTCTTAGAGAGACTAGTAAAATACTGGGATGGTAAGTTTAAAATTTTACTGTATTATATTGGAAATTTTACTTACATACATTTTTTACTACTACTTTAATTTCTGATCCAGAATATTTAATTGTATAATCTATAAACCAACATTTTTTTATATAGTTGGTAAGTAAGTATACTACATTCTCACAACTATTATAAAAGCAAAAATTTAAAAGTATCGATGTTTCTTACTACATCGCACTAACCCCCTTGACAAAATGAATTTGGCATAATATCACGGTTAACCATCGATCGTGTATGTCAAATCGCATAAATTTTTCGTTTAGCGATAGCGTTTGATATTATAATGCTGACCTTCCGTAGGTGATTCCCCCTTCCTATCTTTTTCATACCGTTCCTTAATCTGAGACACTTGGCACTCTATAGATATTCCACAGGCTAAAGTACATGTTTAGCAAGCTTTGTTTTAAAGGTTCGCCAAGGAGA
Organism: Acentria ephemerella; assembly: GCA_943193645.1. Taxonomy (NCBI): domain Eukaryota; kingdom Metazoa; phylum Arthropoda; class Insecta; order Lepidoptera; family Crambidae; genus Acentria; species Acentria ephemerella. Next base: position 3,069,576 of record OW971894.1, read on the forward strand.
AAATAGATACGATTTCAGAATAAAGCTCCCAACTTAATTAATTTATATTATAAAGTTATTTATTTGTTATAGGTCCCCTCAGTGCTGCCATCTATCTATCAGATTGTGAAGTGACGAAACTGGAAAGCTTCATACGAGATTGGTCTGACACATTAAGCACCAGACGAAACATCGGCTATCATCTTGTTTTCAAACATGATTCTGTGAGTAATAAAATATTGGCCAGGATTTTGTTGACATTATCTAAATGTAAAATTTAGTTATCTGCCTCCCTTTCATTCAACTTCAACCAGAAAGGAGTGGTATGACTTTTACGAGCGTAAAATTAGTTGATACTTGACGCTTCATACACTTTTCACATAGGTAAAAATAGGTATATTTTTACAAAAGCGTTAAAATAGGCAAGATTTCCATTTTAGAAACGTCAACGAATCTGTTGCTGTTTCTAAGAGGGAACAGATATACATTAATTTTAGATCGTCCATAACAGAATCAGTGCCTTTGACAAGTTTAAAAAATTATTTTGTTCTGTGATCAAATTACATTTTCATGCTCGACAGAATAGTTCAGCCGCAATATACCCACGGTTATATAGAGACAACTAACACTTAATTGTGTCTGTATCGTAAGACTTGACTAATAATAAATTTGATGAGTCAGGCAAAGGAATAAGTGGTCTTCAGCCATGTCTGCATTATATTTTTATGTCCTTGAACATTTTTAACCTTTTTTACCAATACCATAATGTACTCTTGGGAACAGCGAGAATTTAAAAATTATATTGTGTTATTGGATTAAAATGTAAGATATATTTAAATGATATTTAGCGTTTTTTAACTTATTTCATTCTTCTAGGTCCACTACCCAGTGAATTATTTACGCAATGTAGCTCTAGAAAATGTTAACACACCCTACGTGTTCCTTATGGACGCAGACTTCGTTCCGATGGCAGGACTATACGAGCACCTGCGATCCGCAACGAAACTTATCAATCCTTATGCACAAAAGAAGGTGAAGATTAATAATTATTATTCTTATAATATTTCTTTCTCACTCACACACACGCGCACGCACACACACGCGCACACATCTAACCCAAAGTAAGTGTTATTAAAAGCTTGTGATATGGGTACGATTATATTACGATTATTGTGATAACGGAGGAATATAAATAGTAATATGTTTATAAATATTAGAAGTATTCTTAATAATCATACAACTATCATCAATATGTGGTTTTTTAAGGTTTCTAGAATCGTATTTTTTCTATATATTTTAAAGAATGTCAAAGAAACAAATAATTTACCTTATGCTTAATGCTAACTATCGTCTGAAGACACCAGTAATATCGAATATAAGATGGTGGAATCGAATATATTTTTTATTATTGTATCATAATATAGCTTGATATTTGTATTGTTATTACGGAAAAAATCTCAAGGGGTTTAAGGTTAAATAAACTGTTTAATTTTTGTTTGTAGTCAAATTATGAAATGTTATGAGCCATTATAGAAGCGTAGTATTAATTTATTTTAATAAGATCACTAAAAATCAGTGAGATACTTAATATGTAAATCATTTAAATACTCACTAAAATTGATTGATTTAGTTCCTTTGGTTGAAAGTTATATACAAGCGAAAATAAAATGTGACCTTATTTTCATATTTGATTTTTGTCATCAGTGCCTTGTAGTGCCGGCATTTGAAACTCAACGTTACCGCGCGTCTCCTCCACGCAACAAAGCGGCGTTGCTAGCGCGGCTGTCCGGCGGCGGTGGCGCGGGAGACGTCGCGCCCTTTAGAGCCCGCGAGTGGCCTAGAGGGCACAGGGCCACTAACTATACTAGATGGATAACTGCTACTGCGCCTTATGAGGTAAGCACTGCAAAAATCCTGATAAAAATTGTTGATGACTCTTGATGGAGATAAACTCACCTTTGTAAATGTCTCTCTATTATAAATTATATTTCGTTTTGTAATTTATTTGTGTACAAAAATCTTTAAGAATAAAAATATTCGACTGATTTGACTAGGTTATATTAAAATAATAAAATCCCATTATATCATTTATATAATTATTGACTTATTTTTTTTAACTAAAATTAAATGATTACTATATTATTTTCGATTATAATTATTTGTTTATATTTTAACCTTCTAAATGTCACGTGATGTGATAGCTGTCTCTTTTGCTATCATATTGAGAGAATGAAGGCATTGTACTTCTATTTAAAGATTCTACATCATAATCAGGACCAAAGTAAAAACAGTTTTTACCTTTTTCAGTATAAAATACGAGGCTATCATTTTTAAGTAGTATCTTACCTATACGTGGGAGCACTATGAAAAATTATATGTTTTTAATACTCAGAGGGCCTAGATAACATGCCTTTCGATAATCGCTATCGCAATTGCTTAGTGAAAACTGTATCAATTTGACAAGTCCCATACATTTTTCATTTACCGATCCGATTATATAAGGGGGCAGGCTCTTTAAGTTTATGAACTGGTATTTTAATGTAAGCGTTTCTCTTTCTAGGTGGAGTGGCAGTCGGACTATGAGCCTTACCTGGTAGTGCACCGAACTGTTCCCAAGTACGACACACGCTTCTCAGGTTTCGGATGGAATAAGGTGAGTTCGAAGCACATAAATATCACAACCTCGTTTATACGGCAATATCAAAAAACAATGGTATAATTAAAAGAGACCATTTAAAATGCTAAATTTTTATCAAAATTTTATAAAGCATTGAATTGGTGAGCTTTTAGTTTTTTATTTGATTATGGTCAGTTTTGTGAACAGTCAAATTTAAGGCACAAGTGATGAAATGACTTGAGATTCTCGCGTCTGTATCTTTGGTTTATTTATTATAAACATAAAATCCTCTCTTTTAGAATTGCTACATTTATTCATATTCACGAGTTGTTAATAAAAGAACAAAAATGTAGTACAAAGACTGCTTATTTCTAACAGAATCGATCTTGTTTATGGAAACAAACTTCTGTAACGAATCACTTTATGATTACGCTTATACGCAATAAAATAATTGACATCAACCTGTCAAATTTTCGTGGTTATCTTAACGAAGTGGCGTCATGGACACTCATGTATGGCTGACTTGACGGCAAAATGTCCCAAGATGTGTAATTTTAAGTTATGTTTCCATTGCCTTGCCTTTTATAAAAGGAATTCTAAAATTTTTGCCGCCATTTTATGACATAGATTACATAACTGACGAAATAGAAATTGTGATGTGAAATTGATGTAATTTTTGTAAATTTGTCTGTGTTGATAATTAATATGGATAATAATTGTAAAAAACATTTCGCGGTGTTAAATTCGACCTTATCGACGTATTATCATGGAGACTGACATCACGCATGGTTTTCCAATCAATAAATGATGACAAAGAACATAACACATGGATGTATCATGACTTGATCCCATGGCCTTTTCATTTTATAGGAAGATTTAATAAAAAAAAAGTAACGAAAGTTTTCTTCTTTGTAGGTGTCTCATAGCGTTGAGCTCCGCGCTCAAGGCTACAGGCCAGTGGTACTGCCTGATGCATTTGTCGTCCATACTCCTCACGCGCCGTCACCAGACATCACCGCCTTTAGGGCAGATCCACACTACAGGATGTAAGAATATAAGAATACATATATCCACTATAGTACTTTTTTTTACCAATTGTTCTCTAGTTGTGATCAGTGTAACTGTATGATGGTAAAAATTAGAGAGTGGAAGTAGATGCTTACTCACTGTACCGCCCGCAGATCGATACTGTAATGTACTACGTGGAAGATCGCATTTGATATTCGAATTTCGAAGTAAATGTCACTCATTGCCTGATTCTAACGCTACATCTTAAATGTAAATTTAAGTTCAATATATCCCTTTATCTCATTATGTATAGAAAAAGACTGATATTTTGAAAAACTTTATCCCGACAATCCCGAAAAGAATATGAATATTATGAAATAAAAGTTGGATAGACTCATCTTGCTTGTCAACCAATTTAACGTTTCTAAAAGTCAAACTATCGCTTTCTGAATGAAGTAGAATAAAAGAGAGGCCGATAACAGAATTTTAGATCTTACCCAATTGTTTTATAACAATTCTTAAGGTTACTTTATGGTATCCTACATTTCCTTATGTTAAATTGCTAAATTGAAAGAAAATAAAACATTTATAATTTTTTTGTTATATACATATCGCTATCAATATTTATCCAGTTTCTATAACACAAGCTCTGAAAGAAATAGTCTTCATTTGGGCTACATGGGTGTGAATGTGTCAAATATTATTATTTTTATTTTCCATAGAAGGATTAAATAAGTAAATTGTCCTTTTGGTATTTTCAGATGCCTAGCTCTTCTGAAACAAGAATTCATGGATGATCTCAAAAGAAAGTATAACGTGACTTTCGACGAACAAACCAAACAAGACTCTGTGTATTTGGGCCAAGCCAAAAGCCTCATACTGAATCAGGCAAAAGATGTAGACTCACCTTTAAATTGAACGTTATTAGCTTTCCAATTAAGTTATTATTGAATTGCCACCAAATTGGAAAGATCCCAAAGACTCGAAGCTATAAGAATGTAAAGGAATTAGTTTTGCAATAAAACGTTGTATTTAAATTATTGTAGGTAGTCAGTATAATAAACTACATATTAAAAAGGGATCTCATTCCAATAATTTAAGAAACAGAATGCACTTTAGAATTATGTTTGGTTTCAATAAACTATCTATAGATAGATTTGCGGTGTTGAATTTTGCCATATTTCAAATGTATGTCAAAATTCAACGTATAATTAGATGATTTCTCCATAGGTGGATTATGAGGCCGAGCATTGGTCAGTGTTAACAGAGCACACCGTATTGTACAATCAACGACTGTAAAATGTTACGTTGAGACCGTCCTTAATTATTTCGTAATAGAGTCGGCTTGTGAAAATTTTACACATATTATGTGGACAACATTTAAATAAAAATAATTGTTTTTAATACGCTAACTTGTGAACGTGATAGAACGTGTACTCTCCCGCAGATTAAGTTACACATTTTTATTTATGTGTACCTTAATTACTTGTAATAATAATGAGTTTCCACACATGTCTTTTGCTAGATTTGCAGTCATCTGTATAAAAGAGGTAGTTTTTTGATGTTGCACATAAAAAAATAGTTTAAAGACGAAACACGGTCTTTGTGTATTCAAGCTTACAGAGAAGGAATTTTCAATATTGTTTTCATCAAGTACTCAGTATCTATTTCAATAGCTAAGATAATTTTATTTAAATGCAAATAAAATTATTTTTTATATGTTTATTTATTAGTATTTAGAATATTATTTTTTTAATTTTTAATATAAATTCCTAAATCATTATTTAACTAAAGTATATTGTAATTAATGTATGTATTAATTACAATATACTTCAGTATATTATTTCTATTAGTATATTGGTTTAAGTGTAATTCGAAAGTTAATTAAGTATTTTGAAGTATTTTATTTAAAACACAACCCCACTTTTAGCGCAAACATTGTTCTAACTATTTTAATTTTGGTCTATTTATACAATTATATATAATCATCATTTGTATCGCGTGTTTATTTTACGTAACACGTAAAAAACTTTTGTTTTGAATAAAGTCACGTCAATTTGTATGGAAGTGATGAACTGAGGATATAATTCCATAACCGGGCTACTTTATAGTTTAGAAACACATTTAAGTATTTAAAAATGTATAATATGTGGTAATAAAAATATTAGCTATTGTATAAATTTAGTAAGTATACAGTTTATATTTTTTAATTTTACAACAAGTATAAAAATATAAATAATATTTAATAGTAAGGCTATGAGTATATATAATAATGTTGTATTCAAATTTACGTGACTACATCATCTTATATCCGAATAATTCAAAGAAATGGACACGATTTTAAGAAATGGGTCCCTTACCTAAAACTGTTTGGGAATTCCTGTTATAAAGAAATAAAAGAAACAAAATATATTGCGAACTTTTGCCAAAGATGAATTTGTCTCAAACACCGTATGTATTTGTATAAAGACCTATAAACCGTTAACTGTTGTCAAACGTTCATATTGCGACTATGTTATACGTTTTAGTCCACTACTCATTAAATAATTACAATAAAAACCATTTAATGGTGGTTTTTATTGTAATTATACTTTTAAAACCGGTTAAAACTGCTTAAACTATCAGTAAGAGTTGTATATCAGTAGATACCAAGCTGAGTGTCTTAATAGCCCCTCGGTTTTCGAATATCATATTTGCAAAATAACATGAGCGAAACGTGATGTTTATAAGAATAATAATGTTAATTACCAAAACCTTTTTAAGTATATGTTTAACTTGCCTACAATTATAATTATAATTTTATAATTTTTTATTACTGGACCTGGAAATAGTTAAGAAAATTTAAGTAACGTTTACAAAGATCAAAGTGTGACACCTATAGCTTAAACGTAAAAATTATAATGTAAACTGCACTTTATCGACTCATATTTTCCTCTTTTGCTTAGAATTTAATGTAATTAAAATTACCAAAGAAAAAAGTTAAAAAAAAATATTTTTATATTATTTCTAACTTCAAGTATTATTATTTGATTTTAAAACATGCCTAATTTATTTTTTAAGGTTTGAAACCATATTATTACTATTGCATAATATTTTAAAACGTTATTTCTATTAATGTATATTTTTTATTTTACAAATAAAAAAAGCGAAATGAAAACAACTTACATGGGTTTTTATTTGATTTTTATTGTTATAATAAAATATAGTGTCAATACACTTCATCAGTAACCATTCTAGCTTCTGCGTTCGCCAACAAATTACTATTATTAGGACTTTCCTTGGTAGTAAGCAACCAAAGTAAAATTACTATCTGAAAATCCATTTCTTGTATATCCTTTTTCAAGTTAGCTACGGCTTTTTTCGCCGTCACAAGCGGAGAATTATCATTCATGGAAGAACCTCTAGACTCTGTTCTTTGCTTTATACTCTCAACCTTAGCTGTAATCTCATTTAACATCTCCTGTCTATCGGTTACTCCAACACTGGCTTCTTTATACTCATTCGTCACTTTGTTGAGTTCGTCTAGCAGAGACCCATATTCCCTAACCAATGGTTCAAACTGCTCGTTTATGATATTCTCTCTAGATGTTATTTTATCCATTACAGAACTTATGTTAGAATGCATTTTGTTCAACTGTGTTCCAGTAGATTTAAACTTTTCAAACAAACTGTCCCTATAACTTCTCATTTGCGAATGCCTCGCCCGCCAATCACGTCCATCCGCAATTATTTTCAACCGCAAAGCTGGTGCTACTCTCTCAAGCTCCAATTTCCACGCTTCCCAATCGTGAACCTTATTTCCTATATTACTTGCTTCTTTTTCATCTGCGTTATCATAGTCTTCCTCGGACTCTTCCGAATAAATCTCCATCTCTTCTTCAACTTTGTCAAGAATTATTTCAGTTTCATCCTCAACTTGGTCTAAATCGTCAATATTTTCTTCATTCTCAGGTAAATCAACGATAGGTTTTTGCCATTCAAAGTTCTGTTTCTTCAAAGCTTCATCTGCTAAAGCACTGAGAACGTAGCACACTTGATCTCCGTAACCCTGTTTGAGTTTGTTCGAAGAAAAGTCCATAGTAACTTCTGTTTGTCTTAAAAAGTCGATGATGTTAGTGATTATGGAATTAGGGTCGTCTTCTTCGTTTGGTTGTTCAAAATCTTGACCAATTTTTCTGATGAGCCAAGCAGCAATCGATGCAAAAACGTAAAATTGTTCGCCAGGGTTGGTAGAAGAAATGAAGTAGTATCTACTAATAGGTTTCATTTTTATTTGTGGACGAAGTTCTGTGTCGAATTTTAATAGACGTATCTTGTCTATAACACTTAGATCCATTGTTTTACGACCTGTAAAAGAATATGGATTATACGTAAGTGGGTAAAGTCATAAAGGATAAATCGAAAACAAGTCACGATCTCGTGATGTCAATAAAGTCATTGAATAACTGACTCAAGTACAAGCACTACACATATCAAATAGGGACCTGTCTGATAAAATATCTAATGAGTCTGAATTGTAGGTACATGCTTCCAAGATTAAATGAGTAATAAACTAAATAGTGCAGTAGGTACATGTAATTTCATGTTTTATAAAGTTTAACTTACTATAAGCAGTACATGGAAGAAACAGAGAAGTTTGGACCATACCGTCACTTCACTGGCCCTTGTTAAGTGGGTAAAAACGGTTTCAGTAACAAATGCATCGTGTATATTATTTTAAATTATTTAAGTATAGATTATAAGTATCTATTGAATATTTTTGAATCATCTTACCTTACAATAATAATTTATATACAAATTATGTATTCTTTCCTATATTATAACAATTAGGTACCAGTAATTATATGTTCTCGAATCTTTGTCAACCTAATTACGATTATTTGTTATAAAAGCCATACCTAGATTTTTATTTTAATACACTAAGAGTAACACAAGGATCCAGTGAACTGAAGTTTCTATATTTTTGGCAAAACAATATATTTCACGTCATTCCGTATAGTTTGTGTTCACCGGTAGTCATAGCAACGCGTCATAGCTAAGGGATAGGGATATATATGAGCTTGATGAACTATAAGATAATAATTGCCTTTGACTTTAAGTCATAATGAAATATTTTAGACGTTGTCCTTATTTGTTTTTGGGCCTTTTTTCCAATGCTTTTTTTTTGTGCTAGACTCACGCGGGCCTTGCTAGATAGAACAACTTACCTTAGTTTCATCACAATCAACTGAGTGATTTATTACGCATGGACGACCAAAAACATCTTTATGTTTGTTAAGAGGATTCTAAACATATAAATCCATATGTAATATTTAGTTCTCCGTGGTGCAGTCGAGGGGCAGGGCAAAAGTCTTGTTTGTATTGCATTAGCAAAATGTTTCCAAACTTGTTAATATATCTTCAAACTGAAATGCAATACAAATACCTAAGCATGCAGGTAAAATGTTTACATACAAGGCATGAATATTAATATCTGTCCGCATTTTTACAAAGTACTCAAGTAGGTAGATTTAAGGGATGTGATTTACATATAAAAAAAACGTTTCACATGGAGTCTTTAATTCTTTATTGCATTAAGCCTTTCTACTTTTTTCATTTATTTTAAATTAATATTGTCGCTAGCTACTATTGAGTGGGTCTCTTGCTAGACAGTTTTTTTATACCACTTGATTTCCACAAACAAACCAAATGTTTTCTATAGTTCAATAAAGTTCTGAACACAAAAACTGTCAAAACCAAATCAACACAAAAACAACAACAATAGACACCGCTGAAGAAAATAAATTTAATCTATTTTTTAATAATCGATTAATCTTTTTATGTCAAAGAATGACAAACAAACCGATGGTCCACCTGATGAGAAGTGCAATCCATCGATATTCTCATGAAGGCTCTTTTTTTACAACCGCAGAGGCTAATCGCAACTCGGCCTGTGCGAGCTTACCACACGGTCAGTCACGCGGCTGCCTGCCATGGGAAGTTGATACTCTGGTTCATGCCAGGTTTCATCGACACCGGGTTACGGTAAGGACAACGTGGCGAGGCTCTAGTCTAACAGCAGGCTATCCGACTCCGTTACCTTTTAAACGTTACCTCTCAGACCATTACCTCCGTTTCCTTTCAGACTGAGAACCATTTTCAACATTCCACAGCGCTATATAGTATATAGATAAAAGTAAATAGATACAATAGGTCCATAAATATAGTTTACAGCAAAGCTAAATTTAGTTATCATACCCACAGCGGTAAACTCGTCTACCTTAAAGGTCGCATGACTAACACAGAAGGCGACACGTGGTCTGCAGACCTCGAACTGTCGACAACAAAATATCGGTATAAATTTGGCACAATGAAACAACTGAATCATCGCATCTTTTACCACTATATTTCCTCAGACACTCGGACATGTTTCCGGTGAGTTTATAATAAAAATTTTGAAAGCAATTATCGTTATTCTCGAATAGTGTTGCCATTTCAAGATCAAGACTCAAGCCAGGCTTAATCTTGACGCAAGTCTGGCTAGAGTTTTGGTTGGCACCTGTAACTCATTCCGTGTCTCCAATGATAATGTCTATGAGCTTCATCTGAAGTTACCTTTCAATTGATACGTGATAAGGATAATTATCACAATATCGTTTTAATAAAGCAGTAGTTGGTTTACAATAAAATTTAGGTGAATTCAACTGACAATGACACAAAATAGGGCGGCAGGTTTTGGTATTGCACTCACAGTCTTGGACTTAATCTTGAGTCTCGCAAGTCTGGCAATAACATTACCCTATTTCTATTTGTTAAATATAATAATAAATATGAGACACCATTACATACATTTGTAAGAAACGGTATCTAAATCTAATATATTTAATCTATGTGATTTTTCTCTAGACCGGCATTATTTTTATATAAAACGCACAGCAAATGACTCGATGCCGCCTGATGGTAAGTTCCAGAGGTCCACATGTGAAAATAGTGCTACATGCGTCACACTGCCCTAGCCACCGTGGACGTGGCTAGGGCAGTGTGAACTTGCCGTGGAAAGATATTTTGGGCAGGTGCCTTTCCACACTCTTTTGAAGGAATCAATATTGTATCTAGGAGGGGAATATGTGTGCCGGCTGTGCGACACAGAAAGAAGTCACGACCGTGTCCCCGAAGACCAGTACGCATACTCCTGAGTAGGAAATGATAGGTACATATAATGGCAAAAAGCGCTGCAAAGCCACGTGTTAATATCGTTACTAAGTGACACTATGCCACGACGCAATTTCCGGAACTCTAGGGTGTTGTTACCTTTTGCATCGCCAATAATACACACAGCACGACACTGCAATCAGTCCAGAGCATCAAATTATTGTAAAAAAAATATAAATCCGATCAATTATAATTAGATACCGTTTCATAAACATTGTCCTGGTTCCGATCAGAGGTTTACCTTTGTGCTATAGAAACCAGAAACCATTAAGCTAGCACAAACATCCAGACCTTGTACAATTATCTATCTCATCAACAAAAATTTGTGCTAGTGCGGAAATCGAACCCGCACACCGAGTTTGGGCAACACTATTCACGGACAACACTTGCTCGATACGTTGATGGGTTTATAATATGTTTAAATATAACTTAAATAAAAGTACAAAGTACACAAAAGATAATTTCCGACACAGAAATAAACGTTTACCATTTTAAGATATGAAACCGTGGCGCAGCACATTTAATTATTAATTACAAGGAGTAGCTCCCGTGGTAGGCAGGTTCCTACCCAGAGAAGATTCGGTTCAATAAGAATATTAATGGTAATTAAATACCATTTTTGACAACAACGTTTCACGTTTATCAGTCTTCAACGATATTTTAAACACAAGCGACAATTGTTAATAGTTACTTGAAAACTACGGGATAAAATTCATAATGTATTACCGCAACACCACATTTGGTCAGTGTTGTAGGCAGGTTACATACCTACTTAACAAACACAACCTGTGTGTGATCTCATGCGTGCTGGCAGGGGAAGCAGGTTAATTGTCATATTTTATGTTTGTAGAAAAATAATGGCAAAATTACGATATAGGCTAGCGATTTAATTTTTATATTATATTTGGTTCATGCCCTATCAAGCCGAAATTACATCGACATCTTCTTTATCTTATATATAAAAATGAATAGATGTTCGTTAGTGTCGCCAAAACACAAAAATGCTGACCGGGACCCCACCGACCATTCAATGGGGTTTGTTTGGCCTCAAGAAGCAATCAAGCCAAGTGCTATAGCGCTGTATGAGGTTTGAGCCCACCAGTTTTCCAAACTCTGGACTGAATAACTTCTCATAGATCACTAACATATTAAAAAAAACGTCTTGACCGATTTGAATACTTTTTATGTTGGTGATTGATATTTATTTATATTGTGGAAAATCTTTCACCAACATTCTGTCTTTTCTTATACTTCGGATTAAATCTTATCAATCTTAGCCTGACGTCCCGGGTTCGTATCTCGGTAGGAGTGGTACGAATTGTATGATTTGTATGATATTCACGTTTATGGATGTTTGTTAATTTAAATGCATGTTACTATTTATATTTCTCCGTTATCTGGAATCCTTATCTTAACGATAATTAATTTGATATAGATAATAGGTGTGAATATGAGAAATATTATAATTGAAAAACATTACTTTTTTTTATTAATGGTCAATGTGAATAAAAAAATCAAGAAACTTTCATAAGTATAATTTAGAAACCGCACTAAGGGTTTACTCCAGACAGAATCGATGACTACCAAACGGCAAATTTTAAGCTTTGCTGTAAGTGTAAAATTTAGATGCAGTTCATAGGTACACGACGAGTGCCAACTTTCTGTATAGTTTGCAATAATGTATTAACGTCGCATAAGCAGATTTTCAAACTGAATTCGAACATTTTTTAAATATATTCTTCCTGTGATATGTGGGTATGATATGTGCAAAATGGCTAAAAAAGGATAAAACTTTGTTATTTTTTTTATTTAGCCTGGTTATATTATTGCTACGTATTGTGCAGTACAATATTAAACGTTTAGACACACCTTTAGAAAAATACAAATCAAATGTGATAACTGAGTTAGTATCTAAATGAAACGTCAAAGTGACTACACGAGATGGCCAGCATTTTTCACATACTGTTGTAGAATAGATTAAACGTTTACATTTGAATACCTTCTGCTTGGAACGTGTAATTTGCACTTTTAACGTTGCTGCACCATCTATAAAGAAGGTGCCAATGTTTTCAACTTCCTCCAGGCTATTGTCTTCGAGCGTTATAATTTGCATAAAGTTCTGAGTCACATATGAAGTTGAAATTTTCGTCATGCATATAGGACTTTAACAAGACAAAAACGTTTATGAAATTAAATTATAAGTTTTTAAAGAAAGCTTGTGTACCATTAGCATTATAATATGAATTACACAATTTTAAGTATTTTATTAGATAGTTAAGAAGGTTCAACTGAAAATTTAATAAAAATTCCAGCAGTGCAGAGCTGACAAACTTTTGCCTAAAAGGTTGTCCAAAAAAGTTTCTTTTGTAAAAAACAAAATAATTGATATATCTGTAAGTAAGTTGACCTTGGCTTATTTCGTATTTCACTTTTTGTAGATGAAAAAAAATAAAAAAGAATAAGTTGGTAATCAAAGTAGAGGTCGACTATATCTTGAACAGAATCACTATCATCATGAGCTCACACAACTGCTCTTTCAGCGATCATAAATCCTCGATAGAACAATGTCTCGTTTGTTCTGAATCACATGCGAGCTCTCTCCAGGTTGATATTACAAATAAAACGATTGGAAAAAGACCGGCTTTATCTCGTATTACTGTGGCGATAAAATTAGAATTGGTTGCGACCACCGGCGCGCGAGTCAGTCGCTACGCGGCGACCGCGACGCAACGAACCGCCCGCGCACGATTCATTTCAAATTTACTGCAATTTGTTTTCTTTTGTTTTCTTCGCAACAGCCGGCCCGGTGTGTTACGAAACGTTCCCAATTTTGTGCCAGTGATATTGTGTATGTGATCAGTGAAATTCGCACTAATATCAAATAGTTTTTTTTTATTTCGGTAACTTGTGATGTGTATGGGCTAAAGTAGTCGAAGGTAAGTGCGTGCAACGCCGTATATGGTTCTTAAAAGTAGGAATATAGGTCTCGAAATGCACTAAAGCTCCGCGGATCAGCGCTGCTCGGGTCATAACTTTCGAACCGTTAGCTGTAGACCAAATGACCGACATCGTCCACTTGTAGCCGCTTGCATTTTTTGAGCTTTTAAGAATTGACTTAATGATATGTCAACTCGAAGACAATTCAATTAAATCAACCTATTTATTTATAAACGAAATAATATGTTTTATTTTTAATCAAAGTAGAATTGTGGGTAGGTAGGCTTGATGTCCATAGTATTGACTTTATTGAAACTCGGGCACAATTAAATTTCAATTGCATCGAAGTTCCCGGGAGTTTATCGTGACATAAAAAATTGGAGTTATTTCTGTGAATGTTCTCGGAATAGCTATTCTATGTTTTGAAATATTTTCTAATGCAACATTCGACATAAAGCACGGAATATTCGGCTATTCGGAGCATGATCCAAGAGTTATTTTGTTTTATTTGAGACTTTACACTAACGGGTAATTAAATTTCCATATCTTTGTTCTGAAACTTACGAAAATCAACTTATTTCAATAACTAAGGAGTGAATGCTGATAATAGACGAAAATTGGGATTAGATTATATTGTTATTAATGAGATTATATTTATTTGCACCAACGTACCTATCTATAGGCTGGTGATTAATTGATATGACTAGTGTTATGTATTTGTAACTTAGCTATTTACGCAAAAGTATTTTTTTCACAAAACATGCCCTAATGCACTATTGCAGCCAGGGTCTGAGCACTGTTGCTCAGACCCTGACTGCAATAGTGCATTAGGATTTAATAATCTGTTAAAAACTGTAATATACAAATATTTAGTTGAATAACTTAAATAAAATGATCCATCCATTCCATGAACGGTGTAGTCTATCTCCAATATTGAAAGATGTTTTTAATATGAAGTTATTTCTTTAGCACATAAATACTTCTAGAATATTCGCTTTTTAATCGCTCTAAGTAGATAACTATACGTTCTGAGGTGTTTTGTCATTTTCTAAATTATTCGTATTTATTATTGTTTGCGTTTCGTCACTCATAACATCGTACCTTAATTTGTTAAGCCGCGTGCGAGATTACCCCGGTAATCACGAAAAAAATTAAATGGCATCGTATTTGGATTGTACGGATTCACACGTTCCGTAATAATATTATGAGTACCAAAATAACTCACAAAGTAAGACGGTCTGTTATCTTTTCAAGCTTAAGCCACTGAACAGATTAGAATAAAAATTGGAGTGGAGATAGATTACGTCCTGATGAAAGACGTAGGCATAATAAATTTAAAATTACATGTTCTTTATGTTGCTGTTTCACGTGTATTCGTTTGTTTTTCTTAACAATCACCGTTCACCTCCATTCATTATTTCTAAAGCAACAGAACATTGGTTGGCACTCATCAAGGCCTTGAATTTGTATCACTTAGCAACATCACTATAATAATATCATGCAACCTAGTCAATTCAAAAATAGTAGCTACAAGTATTCAAAATTCAGGTCTTCAGAGCTTTTTGAGAAAGCGTCACGTTAGGGTTCTCAGCATAAAGCTTTCTCTTGAGTTTTTCGGGGCAAATAACTCATCTGTAGTATACCTGCGGTGCTATAAGGATCTATAGGTTACAGTAACCGCGTACCAAAAGGGAGCCGTGTACGCTTGTAAGAATCAGCCTAATGGTTATCCTCAGGCTGTAGTAATCAAAGGTTTAAATCATTCTCGTAGTAGTACACTAGCAGTTCAGCCCAAAAGACCCTGATATAGTTCATGCAGGCTACATGAATGCATGTCCATTGCCTGATAAATATGTGCATCATCTGAATATGCATAACAGACGCCTGCATTGTTTATGAAGCCATTCTGTTTGCTTTAATTGTTCAGACTACATGCATTTAATGTTCTACCACGCAAGGTTGTAAAGTCTAACAGAATATAATACGAATAGTGAGTTGATTCACAGTAGTATTACTCAAATCGTGTACGCTTAGTAAAACGATCATAAGCTGGGTAACTTTCCATACTTCTCAGAACATGTCCTGCTGGTAAGTGGTGAACGTCTGGTACCCCCATAACCTTGATGTTTATTAGAGTATGTTATAGAATAGAATAGAATAGAATATATCTTTATTGTACATCAGCCAATTCAAGAAGAGGAACACTCAAAAAATTTTAACTAATCAAGATTTAACTGGTTTTGAATTCAACAACAATACCAACTCTCAGAAATATTATAGTTACCTGATTGTTGTATTCCTGTTAAAAATAAAATTTGCTATCGCTTATATGTAAGCTTGCAGAAGAAAGAGAACTCGATGAGGAAGTACTATGTTGTGAATGTAAGTTAATGGGATTTTAATGGATAAAACGCGTGATTATCTACCAGGCGTGCCGTAGGCTTATTTATTTATGGAAAACTAATTAAAAGTACTTAAATTCCCTTATGTACTTTACTTTATTTCTTATTTAAAATTCATTCTTATGTATATTCGATCTATATATCCAAATTTAGCAATATTAAAAACGCCAGACATGAATATCTGCACAAAAAAGAAACTCATCTCATGTAAATATTAAATATTCATCACAGATAATCATTCGATTGGAACTATTTATACTTTAAGATTAAAATGTAATGAAGGACGAAAAATCGGTCAATCGTTCCCGTTATTTTAATTAGACATGAAATTGTAATCAATATGCAGAATCTTGCTGACATATTGCGGTCAACATAATATACAACGACGCTGTGATAAAAAAATTAGACACTTGAAACTTCTTGTAGTTAAAATAATATCATACAACTTAATAATTTTAATATAAAACCTACTTGTTAGGTTTTTACTTAGAAATTCTTACTCCTAATTATTAAGTTCGCCTAGCCTACGTTATTATTCATTTTTACGAATAAGACAAATTATACCGGCAGTTGTGGGTAAAATACCGGTTCATTGGTCCGTAGAAAGATAACTCCTCAAAAAATTATGAGATGAAAGCCAAGAGCTTCGAATAAAAGAGCTATGGATTAAAATATATTTCCTTCTTAATAACAGATTGAAGTGCTAAAAAAATGTTTGTAGTACGGTAGTGCCTAGGATTCAAGAGTCAATAGCAGCCTTTCCCAAAGTGGGCGATAACGCAACAAAGTGGTAAGAGACCTAGAATAAAAATGGGGGCGTTGTTTAGAGGATTGGGGGTGGGTGATTTGTAATTTCATTTATCTAGGAGACCTCTTAGACACCGACTGCATGAGCTCTCGATTCCCAAATACAAATTGTGAACATCAACTAATATTAGTTAAGAAATAGGGGCGCTAAAAAATAATTTATTCTCAAAGTGGGCAGTACACAAAATAAGTTTGGGAAGCCCTGGTCTATAGACTACTGAAATCCCTAACTTAAAGTTTTTTGGTGAGTAGCCAATTAATTCTCCAATTCTGTCTTGTAATAAATCGAAACGAAGTTATCAGATTGCAAATATTAATGTCTGTATAAGTATACAATCGGGAATGCGACAGTAGAAGATAGAAATAGTCCGTCTGGCTGTAGTCTGGCCTCGCCTCGCATGCCGATGAACAAGAAAGAACAAAGCTAAAATAGACACCCGAACAAAAATTTTTTTTTTCCGGTGTTTCGTAATAAAAAAATATTAATCACATTTGTGACGGTCGGAATCTATCACCGTATTAAAGAATAAATACCTAACAGGTTTCCTAATACAAAGAAGAAAATTTGAAAAGCTAGAAGTTTAAGTAAAACTAATTATGGTTGTGTTTGACTAACATTTTTAGAGAAAATCGCTCCCTTATACCCGTCCATCCTTTTTTTGTGTAAAACCGAAGTAAACCTTATGATTTAATCTTAAATCTCTCATAATATAAAGATTATTCCTCCTATAAAAATTATCTTTGCATTGAAGAATTTACCTAAAACTCTCTCAGATCACTTTATTATACCTATAATAAAGTGATTTTAAATCTCCCGCATGTTGCTTTACTGCAAAATAAAATGAATAAATGGCTGGTGATTTGGCAATGTATCTTTAGTTATAACAAAACAGAATAATTACTAAAATTACCACCGTAGATCTTTATGAAAAGAATCTAAATCGAATTACGGGTATTTGACTCGAATTAACCTTAATTCTTAAATAACTGCCTACTTCATCAACTAATGACTACTTATTGCCGTACTGATACAAATTATTTGTCGTTACCAACTGAAACATCTTTAAGTTCGTTTAATTTAATTACGCAATTAGGAGAAAAATTGGTTTTCACCGGAGACAACTGAATAATTTTTATTCAGTAGGTTTTCTCAATTTTCCCTTTTTGGTCAATTATATCTTACTTTGATTATTATTATCATTATTGTTTATTAGATTATCTAGGAAGCATGAACTTACACTACCAGTACATACAAGGCATGAAAGTCTATGACTTGTGTACAAATTTTTATACATACTCATCATACAAACATATGCTGTTTTATGTACATGTGTTCATATGTATTGGTACCCCGGGACAAACCTTAATAAAGAATATATATTGATTAAGGTTTTAATAAAAGATATTTTTTTTTTAGTTTCTCATTTCCTTATAACTCCAAAAATAGAAGACTAAATGAAATTTACAGGGTCCAAGTTTTCCAAGTCCCAAATAAAGGTGGCTCACAGACTATCGCGATCTCCTGGATTATTAAATTTCATGGGTTCCTTCCCTACCCTAGGCCACATTATTGTTTTGTAGTTCAGACTAGATAATATTATAATTTTATATAGAAAACTCCAAGACACTGTCGAGCATATCACACAAAAAAAAATTTAAAAAAATCTAATATAAAGGAACTTTTCCAATTCAAATGTTCTTTTTTAGTCTGTGCTTCACTTTCCATTGAACTCCAAAGTTGGAGATACGTCAATAAAGGAACAATAGAAAGTGAAGCAACGTCTTCAAACAATAGCATTAAATTAAATAAGTAGGCACTTAAATTGCTTTTTAGTGTTTTGAAGTCGTTTTTTGATTCTACTTAAAATTTTATTGATTCTCTTTTATTGCATTCTTTTTGGAAGACAAGTTTTTAAGGCCCACAAAGCACTTTGTGTATAGGAAATTAAGGCCGGTCAAATACCTCGTAAACAAAGACGATGCTGTGGTCACTTTGAAGGTTTTTTTACCAAACATTATCTCTGGTACAATGCTCTACATATATGACCACTTAACTTTTTACGGCGCTTGGCCTTAAATGGATCACATTGATACCAAGTCTGGCAGTTGTTGTCTGCTAGAGGGATGACAAGAAAAAATTATCGTTTGTATTTGGTATGAGTTGAAATATTGGTACTAATCTGCATTATTTACTAAGCTAGATCCCATTTTGTTAGATAAAGAATTTATTTATATAATATTTAGTTTTTGTTTTGGTTTTCTCAGTAATTTTCCTAAGCAAACACTGCTAAAATCTAAATTTTATTTACTTTATTCAAAAAATAACTCAAGAACTTAATGATTATTACTCTTTGAAGAACTAATAATTAATCACTTAAAAATAAAAATATTAATGCATTTTATTAAAAATATATCTCATTTTATACCTATACTTTCATAGTCTCATAACGATCTACGGTAATTGTGGTACTGTCAACGTTGCTATGGTAACTATTTCCTTGAATTTACTTAAAACTATAAGGTTGGAAGTTTGTTATGTCTAGAACATTTTATTGGTAACCCCATGTTAAATTCATTTTTTATTAACTCGTCCGAGCATTGCTAAAAGTCAAATAGCTAAAGAACTCTCAAATCAGGCTTTGCCTTCTAAATTATTTTTGGTAATTAAATTTACAGACAGCTAGAAATAAACAAAGAAATACACGTATAGGCCCCAAAAACACCTATCACCAGGTAGATAAACGAATGAGACCGACATACGAGACGTTTTATCGAAACGAGTTTGAAAAGTAATCGAGGTCTTCGACCCGAAGCGACACAGCTCTTAGACACTTTTGAGTCGATTTGATGTTGAATTAAATTAGTGCCTGTGGTAAAAAAAAACTAACTTTTACCTCACGGTTCGACTACATAGAGATGCAGAACCGTGCTTCGTTACTTTAGTTTATTTAATGTTTATTGCATAAAAGCTTCATGGGCAGACTTAATGCCTAAGGTTCTGCCATTCAACCAGTAGTAAAGCGTTACACGCGTGTATGGCAATCGAAAGATAAAAAAATCATAATTGTTTTAAAATTCATAATAAAGATATAAAAGTAAAACGAATAAAAGTGCATAAAATATCTTATTATCTTTATATATTTAATAAAACAATTGTATAAAATTTTTAAAATATAAATATTTAAATGAAATAGCGATATTATCTAGTAGTCAAAAAGTGACCACTAGATAATAAAACTTATTATAACATGTTATTGAACAGAGATTAGCAAAGCATAATATGAGAAAAATTATGGCTGTACAACGAGGAGGCGACTTGCGTAACAACTCTACACGTGAACTCCTCTTACGGCTCACCATTAGCTGCACTTCAATATGGCACCTCAGCAGCAGGTTAAAAAAGCCATGATTAAATAAATAAATAAATCTCAATAATGTAAAACCTTAGTAAGCAATACCTATATACCATATTTTTATTTACATAACAGAAATTAAAGTATCAGTGCGGAACTATTCTATTAACATTGCTGGATTTAAGAAAGGGTTTTGTGTAATCTGTGCAAAACGGATTTCTCCCCATTTCCTTTGTTCAATAGAAATAGCAAGCTGCATCAGTAAAATGCTCACGTAAATGTGATTCCTAACATCCTGCGCGTTTGTACAGCACAAAATAGGCATTCATTATTCCACTGCCCTTAGATATATTCAATGAATCAAACTATCGAGATCGATTAAAATTCCACGATGTTACAAAACAATAGTATGTGATGGCTCGTTTACCAACTAGACTAAACTATCTATGGAGTTAGTGACGTTTGCGAGTTTATTGGCGCCCAAACATGACGTCCCGCCATTAAATGCGCCATTCGTATCATATCATGTGATCCGTTTTTAATTTAGTACTCTAATGCCACTTCCTATATGCGTTCTTTTGTTCTGTGTAATTTAAAAAGAAAATATTCCAACGTTAGTGCTTTCTAGCTTTTACCGTGTGATTTCTAGTAAAACTAAATAAAAGTAAAGAAAATTGATGTTTACAGCCTTTTTAGACGAGGAGGAATCCGTTTACGGACCTACCTGACAGGTACCTCATAGCGACTCTGGCAATTCCCACTAAAACTCCGCGGTAACACTGCTCACCTTCACGGGAGTGACCTGGGTTCTGGCCTAATAGCCAGGTTTCACGCCAATGGAGATTGCTAGTTATTTGGGCAATCACAAACGTGGCGGCCTGTGCAATGCATGCATGAGAGCCACCCACACACGAAGACGCGCTTAGGGCATAAAAAGACGGGCAACCACAGCTCGTCTTCTCGCACCCACTCAGATCATCTGCGGCAAGAACGCGCAAGTTCCACAGCAGAGGGCCCAGTACGGAACCCTGGGGCACACCTGCCTCCATCGCCCACGACTGGACGATGTTCACAGTCTAGTTTTGTGTGTATATATTTAGTGAATTAAGTTTATTATTTAGGTGAAGTGATGACAATGGTGAAATAAAATTGAATAGTTGCTGCATTATATGTTTTCTGTAATGGGCGGGTAGAATGAATAGGACAAGGTATGGGTATTTATACCAGCAACGTTAAATGCTAACATGTTTTTAAATACATATACCCAGTTCTCGAATGAGTCCATTAGCAGTTTTCAGAAGAGAGAACAGACAGCTGTAAGTAATTAAATTGACAGTTTACTAGCAATAAAACTAGACAGTGATATAAAAATAAAGAAAATATTAATTGGCCGTAAAATTTTCCACTCAACTCATTTAATAATGGAAAATATCATACATTTCGTGATAAATACATAACCTCTATAATATTAATAAAAAAATCTGTCAAAATATTTTGAAGGAATACAGTTTTGATATTTTTAAATAATTAAATAAGTTATGAAATAACACTACAAAGTTAGTAACTTGCCTCTAATAATTAATTTTAATAATTATTAAATACAAATATTACACTTACTGTATTAATTGACAAAAAAATTAATTGTTTAATGTCAACGCACTAGGAAAAGGAGGTAATGGTGCAACTGTCAAAAACAACTTTGACCTAATGGTCTGACCTGAGCGGACAGAGAAGCCTGTAGGATGAAAAAATATAAGTTCTAAGCATGAAGACATGTTATTAGTAAAATATAATACGCACTGAAATAAAATCACAAAGAGAAGTGGAAAAGAAACAAAGTTAACTATTTATTTATAACATATTAATATTTAACTAAGTTCAATTGGGTTAATTATTGAGAACATAATAATATAAAAACGCTTATATCTTATGAAATTCTTATTATTTATAAAGGTTACTTTTAACATTATATTAAAATATTAAAGTTTCATTTTCTTGATTAGCAGCGATATCGTCATAGTGTCGACAATTATTCGACACTAGCTTATCTATACTAATATTATAAAGAGGTAAAACTTGTGAGTTTGTATGGTGTAATCTTTGTAACTACTGGTTAGAATTTAAAAAATCTTTTTGTGTTGGTTAATGTAATTCGTCTAAGACAGAATGCGCGCGCGCACACGCAAGATGCGAGCGCAGCAGCGGGCCGAAGCTAATCTGTGAAGATGCAATACCTATTGAGTGTGTTTTAATAGCGACTGAGAATAGAAATGCAATAGTTTAATACGATAAAAATATTACCCTTTTATGCCGCAGTTATAAAAGTAATTATATCAATATTTTAAACAAAGCACTAGCTGAAAGAAAGCTGTCAAATCCGAATTATACATCATTACAAACCTAAAATCAACTTTAAAATAATGAGCAATAAAAAACCAAATATCAAAATCATTAGTTCCAGCGTATGTCTGTAAGTTTGATCTAAAAAAATGGTTTATATTACCTAGATTAATTTTGTTAGAAGTTTAGTTAATTTGACACAGTTAAAAGACAAGCTGCGCTGGTTCCAGAACCAACAACCTTGTCCCAGTTACCGCCTTGTAGATGTTTGTCGCAGTTCACGGGAAGTTTGCTGGCTCACTGGACAAAGACTATAAGAATATTGTAAAACTAACAATGTAAAAATATTTACTATTCACCCAGAAAATATGAACAGCAAAAATACCGCTAAATTAAAGAATTTAAAATTCGAATATGTATTGTAACGTTCGATGTGCGTGATGCGCGTGGTGTGAGTATAAGTGATGAGAAATTCCTACATGTGCCGTTATGTTTGTCAAAAAAGTAGTTCACCAAATAGGTCCTTTAAGGGCATATAGTGCTATTAAAATTTACTTATCTACCTATAATCAAAGCTTAATTAGTGGTAAGGAACCCCACGTCATATTATACTTACGTTGATTATCTTATTAAATAATTACTACACAGTGGATACTACCGTTTATTAGATTTCTTTTTGGAAGAATCCAGGAGAGAAATAAAAATCTACGTATTATTTGTGTAATATAACATATTACCAAAACTTCTTTTACGAACAAATTCATTTGAGCGATTCTTATCATAGTTCATAAAACACAAAACATAATATCTAGAACTATTTGAGTATCATATAAGAAGTTTCTACTACGCCATACAAAAGTTTCGCAAGTTCATGTTGATACGTATAATAACTAATAGTGAACGCCTGTCGGTTAGTAAACCCAAATAGACGACCCACATTTGAACGGCGCCTCGGGAGGTGCACTATGCAGTTCATATTTTATTTAATGACCAGCGCTGAGAATATATTATACAAGCGACAGTAACTAATAGAGTGACTCATAGCACTAGTAGTTACCGTAAACTTTGGTTTATTTATCTGTGAAAGTACAACGTTATTCTATTCTAAGTTTTGGCGGGTAACCAATAAAAGACTTGGCTGTTTTGACTGGAGGACCCCTTGCTATTCTTCGCTCTCCCATTATAGGAATTCCCTGAGTAGAAAAGTAGGAGAGAGAGGAATAACATTGAAGCTCTTCAGAGCTATTCCCATGGTACAACCGGTAACTATTACCATGGTAGAAACTAAGCAACGCCATGTTGCTACGCAATTGCAGAAGCTCTAGGCTGTATATTAATTAAAATGCGCGACTATTGTTGAAGAAAACTGTCTAGTAACTAAAGACACCTCTTGTTAAAGGTTTTATTAGTCTACGCTAGAATTGGATACATGACAACTTTTTTCGTAAGTAATTAAATTCAATTCTTTATTTTGCGTTCCATAATTACATAATATTATATATAGATTTTAAGAATATTATTGACTATGGACCATATTATTAGGTAGATCTTATGGGTGTTCATCCTGTTCGATGAATTCTAAATTTTCGGACTATCTCGTAGACTAATTTTCTTTTATAGGTCATAGAAATAAAGCCTAGAACGATAGTTCC
This sequence comes from Acentria ephemerella, assembly GCA_943193645.1. Classification (NCBI taxonomy): domain Eukaryota; kingdom Metazoa; phylum Arthropoda; class Insecta; order Lepidoptera; family Crambidae; genus Acentria; species Acentria ephemerella. Next base: position 3,093,862 of record OW971894.1, read on the forward strand.
ATATCAACCGAGCTACAACCGATACTCGTAAAAGCACATACAGTTTCACAATTTCAATCGAATTGAACTGTTTCGCTCGTGTTTGTCAGCAGCTGTCAAATTTTATACAAACAACAGTAGTATCACTGTTGTGAAGTATAGGAGACTACCTTTTATATATTATGCGTATGACACCTTCAGTCTAAGTTTCAATCTTTTACACACATAAAAAGATAATGCACATATAAAATATTATGCTGCTATCGATAGTATACAATTTGACAGTTAACGACAAACACGATCGACACAGTTTAATTCGATTGAAATTTACGGTAACATGTATTTACGCAGCACCTCACGCACATAAGGATAAAATTAACTTAATGAAAGCCAAAAACCGTCCTATTTTGGCTTCAGTTCAGGAGCGTGTTCACAATGCGTTAAAATTCTGTGCAGTATAGATTCCAATGTCTCAACATGCTATTGCGCATATTTTCCTAATTCCCATTAGAATGATATCGCACTGTCTCGACAAGACTCTTCTTGAGTAGATATAATATAGTATAATATTTCTTATAGTCACACCTATTATCTACTAGATAACGGAGAAATAAAGATAATAATATCAGAAACATTCTAAATAATCACAAAAACATCCATGACTCGTGAACAAATAATCGTACTTATCATACAAATATCTGCCCCTATCGGGATTTGAACTCGGGACCTCTGTTAAAGAAGACAGGGTTATTGACCACTCCACCAGACGCCGTTTATCAATTATTAGATGTGAAATAACCACGAAATTCCATCAATATATTTCTATTAACGTTAACAAACATTTTATGAATTGATTTTTTTTTTAAATCGTTGAAATGTGTACAAGGAACAGAAAGGTATATGAATATATTAAATATTAACATTAACAAGCATTTAATGAATTGGTATATTTTCATTATACAACCTGTCTATCAACCTGTTATAGTCCAATGTTGGGCATTTGGTATGGTCTGAACAACTCACAATCATCCGCTTTCCTCATCCTCACCTAAGGTTCTACGTGTCAAATGCATCTTCTTGCTAGTATAAATATATTCAAAAGAGTATAAAATAGCGTTCTTTCCTAATCACAATTAATATTAATTATCTTACAATTTCAAGACAAATTCGGTTAGTATTCATTTCATAGATTTCATTAACCTGCTTTAACATTTTGTAATGTGATTTGGCTCCAAAGTCAATATGCGTGTTGCTATTTCGTCAGGTAATCTTGTTTTGTTCTTAGAATTTCAAAAACAGACTCACTTTGACTGACTTTCAAATATAGTTACCCAGAGGCTGCATGTAAGTTATTTAAATATATATTACGCCGTTATCTAGTTTCCAAAACACAAGCTCTTAATGATGCTTATTTTGTGAGTTAGTGCGAGAAATATTATTTAAAAATCAATTTTCAACTCTTCCCAGTCCCAATGGACAGAGAAAGGGGGCGGACAATTCTGGCGTTATCAAGCAAGACTGCCCGCTGGAACCTCGCAATCAATTGGTCCATCACCCAACCCCAATCTCTTCAAATGGTCGCAAAGATAAGGTCAGACGAGACCATTGGTTGCAACTACAACTGGTATAATCTCAGTGGATGTCACCCTCTACATATCAGTAACCTCGTATGACAGGTTCAGATACTTGATCTATTTATCTGATTCGGCTTTCACGAGGTTTCTAGAAATATTATACATAATTTCAATGTTTTCAGAATATAAAAATACAAATATATTATTTAAAAAACAACAGTGGAGCATGGTTCAAACCGATGGTAGGGGATACAGGGAGTGGAATCTTACAATGCGCGCTGTGTACAGGATGACTGCCTTCTGTATTCTATATTATTATTATTATTATTTACACCAGCATGCTTAGTAACTATTTCAATTAGCAATTAACATTACAAGCAACGCATTGTTCACATACTAAGAACTATTTACATAACGTATATACCTAGGCATTGATCTTATGTATTTTTTAAGATTTTCCTACGCGTTTACTTTTGCATAACTCTGCATACGCGCAGGTGTGCTTGCTGCAATACAATTAATAAAATATCCACGACCTAACTGCCACCTGGAATTTACACGAGCATTTGTGTCTACTGACCTAATAAAAGAACATCGGAAATTGCAGAAACGAATTAATATTTTATTTATACAGGTGTTTGCATTTAACTAGCACGATGACAAAATGGTTTTTGTCAGCGATAATGTTTTTTGATTGAACAAAGCAACATTACAACCTGCGAGCTAACGTAGCAACCGTGTTAGTTACAGATTCACTTCTTCTTGACAATTACGATATTGTGATACTTGTACTGTAACTCAGCAATGGTAAACAATTTAGTTGGTAGTGTCATTTTAATTAAAGAAACAAATCCAAAATTATTATTATAAATTTTAATCTTACCTACTACATTTCAATATTTTCAATATAAATTAGATAGAAAATAAATAAATAAATATATAAACCCGTAGTCTAAGTAATAAAATTTATTTTTTCACCAATAATCTAACCTAAAAGCCTTTATTGTTGATAGTAGATCACAGACGACGTACCTACATAATAATATGTATTTACAGACAACCATGCCTGGAATATTCTTTATCAAACAAACTTTCTGATTAGGGATGTCTGATTTAGTAGGCAGACGTACTAACCACTCGACGAAAACACTTTACCATCGACTTCGGTCGATTAAGGTTTTCCCACTGACATCCTGCTTTATGAAAATTTTCCATTTGTGCGAAGACCAGCCGTAAGGCTGGGTTATCTGTGAGTGGCTAGGTGAACTGCTTCGGCAGAACCATGTTCACCCCCATAAAGGGCAATTACCGGGGAGTTTTAGTGGGTATTCCCAGTTCCTGTTACATAAGCCACTGGGTGAGCATCACACACGCCCGTCGCATATCCAGTGGCGGGTAGGTCCATAAACAGGTTCCTCCTGGAGGAAAAAAAAGGTATTAATAATTTAGGTACTACTAATAATTTATATGGGAAAACGTTTGTCGTGTCAGCTAGTATTATTTTAAATATTAAATAAATCTGCAGAGATACATCTAGGTATGCACTATACATCAATTATGTACAGGAAAAATTCCATAAACGGTATAAGGTTATGTAGTAGCGAGGCTGTTCATCGGTCTGAGCCAATAATATCACCCACCTACGCAGTGTTTAATGTGTGACAAAGGTGTTGTAATTTATATAAAAATAAAAGAGATATCAAGTCCTGTCATCTTTTATCGGTGACGTGTTTTTTGTAAATCTATCTTTTTCATTGCTCCTGATTGTATAGTAAATACTATTTATTTCGTTTGTATCTATTCTATTATATATATTTCGCCATTTTAGAAACGTCAAATGACGTTACCGGTTATTTGTCCTTTTCTGGTCGGATTGTAATGAAAGAGTAGCATGAACTCATATTTAATTATAGTCCATGCACAACAGAATGAAATTATAACCATATATGCAGTTGTATTCTTAACAAGGAAACAAAAACACTAACTGTTATTTTCACAAAGCTTTTTAAAAACCGCTATAAAGTTCACTTAGCGGTACAGTCAGACTGACACGTGTTTACAAACTCTAAATATTTACTGGCTTGTAAATATTCTTAAAACATTTATCGCCGATGAATCAAGTATTGATGTACGGTTAACGTAAAAGATTTTTTCAAACTTCAAGTGATAAACCAGATTCTCGGATATTGAGTAGAGACCCCGCAGCGCCCTCGCAGGGGAAAGAGAACTTTCCAATTATGCAATCCTAGTACACATAAACATTAAAATGTCACAGCTTAAAAACTCTTTGGAATTATATATTTGGCCTGCGACTAGTAGTAGTAGGTAACCTTTTTGTATGAGTTCAATAAAAATAGCCTAGATATGTTTATTAATTCAGTCAATTTTGTTTCAGAACCTCAGAGATGATTCACGTAGACGAAACGGATCCTGTTGGAGGTAAGCCCCCCCCCCCCCCCCCCCCCCCAACGCACTACAATATGTAATAGATAGTATCGTAGTATGACGTGCATTTCTCGATAAGTTTAATAATTGAAATCGTATTTTTGGCTTGTTTTATCAAGTTCTGTTAATGTGACATACTGCCCTTGAGACGAAATGATCTAGTGTCCAAATCTGTGGCGAACACAACTTGTGATTTATTCAATTATTGAGAAATAAACAGCATTTTTAAATTGCATATAAATAATTTAATCTATATTTCACGTTTGGCAAAGTTGCCACTTTTAGTTATGTAAATTCATCTTAATTAAATATATAATATGATAACCACATAATTCAATACACAACATTCTGAGCAAAATTTCAACAATTCAATGAGAATTTGCAATTAGTTTATGAATAAACAACAAAAACTTGCACCAAATAACAAAAAGTGTATAAATATCTAATAATATAATAATGATAAAAGTATCAATGTTATCGATTGGTAGTTATTATTAAATTTAACAACATTATTTATTCTTCCTATTTCATAACTCCAGGCAAAACCACCATATTTTAAACTATATTACACGAAGTAGATACGAAGTATAAACATTTATAATAAATAATTTACAGTTTAGAAACGTCTTAGATCAAGTCTCAGAGAAGTAAAACATTCTGGTCTTAATGAACATAAAGCTTACAGTATCAGTTTGAAGATAAAACAGAATTTATAGCTAGTTAAAGAAAAATAATATAACACCTAGTTATATTAAAAATTAAATTTTAATCGATAGGTATACAATTATAATTTATATCCCATATCAAAAGAATTCAAGGTAATTATCATACGGACATTTATTTCAATTCTATCTGTAACAGATACAATCTGTGTTATTGATAAATGCATAGTCAAATATTATTAAATCACGATAGAAAAGCACAAAACAAAGGTATAACAGTTTTATTTTGTATTTAAAACACAAATACTGTACTTATAACACAAATTATAGTCGTTAATCACATGAAAACAATATTTAGAGAGGTGGAGCCTAGTTTATATAATTTATAAACAATAATATAAATCAATAAATGATATAAAACAGCTACTTCAAAACCAAATAAAATAGAATTGAAACTACATAGTTTCGCAACGTGAAAAGGCCGATTTGTCTCAAATATTTCAAGTTCATTCACCTTTCGCACGGATTTGTTTTTATTCCATTAAATACTTTTGCGTGCATTTTATCGCTCCTTGTGAGTCAGATATACTTTGAGGGAGTGGTCAAACCGTTCAGTGATTCATTAACCTTCAAAGAATTCTTCTAGACTCACTCCTTTGTACAATTTAATAACTTTAACAGAAGCAAATAACATGAAACACCACATTTTTTTTTCCAAATTTGGAATAATTTAACAATTTCCGATGCAGTTTATAATCATCGGATTTTGGAAATATAAGCCAAAAGAATACCTTATCTTATAGTTTTATTTTTATAAATGAGAGCGCGTTATACTATTCTATCTGTCCACATAGATAAGTTATACAATTTACATCAATTTATAGGTACAACGACCTAGGTAGGTGATCAGGTATTACATGTTTTATGGACTGTTTTAGCAAAGCAGTTTTAAATACTTATTTCTAAGTATGTCTGTGTAATAAAAATCAAAATGGAATCAAATACAAAGTTCTTTATAAATAGTCAAAACCTAACCCTTATGCCGCTTCCACGAATAATTTAGCTTTGGGAAGAAGCGGCGCAAGAAACTCTTTAGCTTTTAAATGTTTGTAATATAAATAATTAGAGTGATAATATTATAATTAGATTAGTAGGTGACCCCTTGATAAAGATTGATTTTCTGAAACTCCTAAATTAAATACAGTTTTGCAACTACTTAAGCTCTTCCAATTAATAAGATGATTTGCAAAAGTGTTCTTTTTCCAAAAACGGTGAACTTTGTATTGTGGCGACTCTATCTGGTCGTCACATTATACCACGTTTTGTTAAGTTTATTTTTCATAATTTTTCTTGTCATAACTGTCTGTCACTCATCTCTGATTTTTGCATTCGTTTCATTATTATAATTTTCGTCCTATTTTTTAATATTAATATTGTAAATTTATTTCTGCTTGTAAATATATAATTGTAAATAGAAGTCTATGTTTTCATCCACTATCCACTTCTAAACTGGTGACCCCGTCGTGAAGCAGCGATCATCTGTCACGGTGAAAGCTGGACGGAATCTCTCCCTTTAGTCCTGCTGGGAATCAGAAGTTCTGTAAAGGAAGATTTACAGTGTTCTTCTGCCGAATTAGTTTATGGTGAAGCTCTCAGATTACCCGGGGAATTTTTCAATCCAGCGGCTAGTGCTTCTACCGATGTAGCAGATTTCGCAGTCCGGTTGAAGAACATTATTCAAGCACTTACGGCAGTTCCGGCATCCCGCCATGGTAACAGAGCCACATTCGTTTATAAGGACCTTGCAATAGCTACGCACGTTTTTATTCGCGAAGACGCTGTTCGAGGAGCACTGCACCCTGCGTACTCTGGTCCACATCAAGTCTTGCAGAGAGGCGTAAAGACTTTTCAGATCCTTCTCAACGGGAAGCCGTGCACAGTGTCGATAGATCGCTTAAAGCCGGCACACATGGTTAATGATGCAACTAGTCCAGTTAACATCAATCAAGAATCTGATAGTGAGGAGAATAGCAGAGCCTATAGGAACGTTCCGGCCAGGCAAACCAGGTCCGGACGAAAAGTGCACTTCCCTGCTCGTTATCTATGACGAGGACTCTGGAGGGGGAGTGATGTGGCGACTCTATCTGGTCGTCACATTGTACCACGTTTTGTTAAGTTTATTTTTCATAATTTTTCTTGTCATAACTGTCTGTCACTCATCTCTGATTTTTGCATTCGTTTCATTATTATAATTTTCGTCTTATTTTTAATATTAATATTGTAAATTTATTTCTGCTTGAAAATATATAATTGTAAATAGAAGTCTATGTTTTCATCCACTATCCACTTCTAAACTGGTGACCCCGCGAAGAACACAAAAAATAACATACAAGATTAATTAATATACTTTGACGAAAAAATGATTGAAAACGATTCACAACACACTGGTGAAGCATCGAAGACCCATCCACCTGCAGAGCTTTGCCGCGTTGCCGTACGTCCGCCGCCGTTTTGGCCAGATGAGCCGGGAGTATGGTTTGCACAATTAGAAGGTAACTTTCACCTCTCCGGTATCAAAGATGATGATACCAAGTTCTATTTTGTTACGTCCACACTTGATCAGAGATATGCCAATGAAATTAAAGATATCATTATCAATCCACCAAAATCAGGGAAATATGAGAAACTGAAGTCCACACTCATCAAGCGACTGTCGGCATCACGCGAAAAGGAGGTATTGCAACTTTTGCAACACGAAGAGCTAGGAGATCGTCGCCCGTCGCAGTTTCTCCGGCATCTGCAGCGTTTAGCCGGTCCCAGCGTCCCAGGCGATTTTCTCCAAACTATCTGGTCCAGCCGCCTCCCAACTAACATCCAGACTGTCATTGCATCTCAACAGCAGTCCACTTTGGAAGCTCTAGCTGATTTAGCAGATAAGGTTCACGACATCATGCCTTCGACGTCACAGGTAGCGGCTACGTCGGTCCAAGCATACGAACAAGTAATAGAAACATTGGCTTCTCAAGTTAAGGAGCTAACCAAGCAAATCAGTGCGCTTTCTACCCAGGTTCAACATCAAGACCGTTCCCGCTCCCGCTTCAGACAAATGTCACGCAGTCGCAAAAGATCAAATTTCAGCAGATCAACATCTAGTCAGAAGAGGTTTCCCAACTGCTGGTTTCATCACAGATTCGGCAGCCAGGCAAGAAAGTGCGTTCCACCATGCAAGTTTCACTCGGAAAACGCCTAGGGCAATCTCTGATGGCGATGAGTGATTGTCCCTCTACACCTGGTCGCCTCTTCATCTCTGATCGCAAGTCGAAGATTGAATTCCTCGTCGACACCGGTAGCGATTTATGCGTCTTCCCTCGATCTGCGATCCATCAACGTCGTGAAAAAGCCAATTACCAGTTGTATGCAGCTAACGGTTCTATCATTCACACATATGGTTTCGTCAACCTTCAGTTGGACTTAGGATTGCGGCGAGAGTATAACTGGCAGTTCGTTGTTGCTGATGTTAGCAAAGCAATCATTGGCGTCGATTTCCTCTCTTTCTACGGGCTTGTGGTCGACTGCCGTAGCAAACGTCTCATTGACAACACCACATCTCTTTTTACTTCATCCATTTCATTCAGAACAGCAGACACGATTTCTTCAGTGAAGACACTGTCTGGTGTTTCAGGATACGAAGATATACTCAAAGATTTTCCAGAAATAACAAGACCTCCTGGCCTTCATCGCATAGTGCAGCATTCCACAGTCCACCACATTCGAACAACGGATGGACCGCCTTTACACTGCGCTCCGCGTCGGTTGGCTCCAGAGAAGCTCAAGATCGCTAAGGCTGAGTTTGAAGCCATGATCAAGAGTGGCGCAGCGACACCATCTGAGAGTCCATGGTCATCTCCACTCCATATCGTCCCAAAAAAGGACAGCAGCTGGCGTCCTTGTGGCGACTACCGGATGCTTAACGCACGCACCATACCAGATCGCTACCCCATTCGCCATATTCATGATTTTTCACATAGTTTATCCGGATGTACCATATTCTCTACTTTAGATCTTTTGAAAGCATACAATCAAATTCCAGTTAACCAAGCGGATATTCAGAAAACTGCCATCACAACACCTTTTGGACTATTTGAATTTCCGTACATGACGTTCGGTTTGCGAAACGCCGCGCAAACTTTTCAACGATTTATCGATGAAGTCACGAGAGGACTCGATTTTGTTTACGCCTACCTCGATGACTTTCTTATATTTTCTAAGGACGAGCAAGCTCATGCGTTACACCTACGCCAAGTATTTGCTAGGCTAAAAGAATACGGAGTAGTCATCAACCCAGCAAAATGCATTTTCGGCGTCAGTCAAGTGAAATTTCTAGGCTACCACATCACTGCAGATGGCACTAAGCCACTAGACAATAAGATCGAGGCTATCAAGTCTTTTCCCGTCCCGAAGAACGTCAAGGAGCTCCGCCGTTTCTTGGGGATGATCAATTTTTACCGGCGTTTTATTCCTCATGCCGCTAAATTTCAAGCCCCTCTCAACAAGCTGCTTACCGGTTCAGTGAAGGGATCACACCCCATTGAGTTTGACAGTGAAGCTCTCACAGCTTTTGAAGTCTGCAAAACAAGTCTTTGCAATGCTGCTCAACTAGCTCATCCAGATTGCGATGCACAGCTGGCACTCGTAACAGATGCTTCAGATACCGCCTTAGGTGCTGTTTTGCAGCAGAAGAAGGATTCTCAGTGGCAGCCGCTAGCATTCTTTTCGCAGAAACTGAGCCCTGCACAGCAGAAATACTCACCGTATGATCGCGAACTACTGGCCATTTACAAATCTATCCAGTATTTCAGACACATGCTCGAAGCACGCATCTTCACCATCTTCACTGATCATAAGCCGCTCTGTTTTGCTTTTTCATCTCGAAAGGAAAATTGTTCACCTCGGCAATTCAGACATCTTGACTTCATTTCACAATTCACCACGGATATTAGGCACATAGCTGGTAAAGATAACATTGTTGCCGATACCCTGTCCAGAATTGAAGAACTTCAGCAGCCTATAGACATCATACATCTCGCTAGGCTCCAGCAAAATGATCCGGAGCTAAAACAGATCTTGACAGAAAATCAGAGTTACTCGCTTCGACTCAACAAAGTGAAAATCCCTGGAACTTGCACCGAGTTGTACTGTGATAATAGCTCGTCAGTTCCAAGACCTTACGTAACACCCGAGTTCCGAAGACAAGTGGTCAAATGTCTGCACTCCCTTAGTCATCCTGGTGTCAAAGCTACAGTCAAGTTAGTGTCAGAACGTTTTGTGTGGCCCGGCATGAGGAAGGACTGTCGTATTTGGACACGTGCCTGCATGGAATGTCAACGTGCAAAGGTCACAAGGCATGTTCAATCACCGCTGGGTACCTTCAGCCTACCAAAATCTAGGTTCGCGGAGATCCATATAGACATTGTCGGTCCACTTCCTGTCTCCAACGGTTATCGTTACTGCCTCACTGCCATCGATAGATTCACACGTTGGCCTGAGGTAGTTCCAATGGTGGACATAACAGCAGAAACTACAGCCAAAGCGTTATTATCTGGCTGGATATCCCGTTTTGGATGCCCTACGGACATTGTGACAGATCGCGGTCGTCAATTTGAGTCAACGCTCTTCAATTGTTTGTCGGAATTAGTTGGTTTCAAGCACAAGAAGACTACGGCTTACCATCCAGCCTGCAACGGGATGATAGAGCGATTTCATCGTCAATTGAAAGCAGCGATCATCTGTCACGGTGAAAGCTGGACGGAATCTCTCCCTTTAGTCCTGCTGGGAATCAGAAGTTCTGTAAAGGAAGATTTACAGTGTTCTTCTGCCGAATTAGTTTATGGTGAAGCTCTCAGATTACCCGGGGAATTTTTCAATCCAGCGGCTAGTGCTTCTACCGATGTAGCAGATTTCGCAGTCCGGTTGAAGAACATTATTCAAGCACTTACGGCAGTTCCGGCATCCCGCCATGGTAACAGAGCCACATTCGTTTATAAGGACCTTGCAATAGCTACGCACGTTTTTATTCGCGAAGACGCTGTTCGAGGAGCACTGCACCCTGCGTACTCTGGTCCACATCAAGTCTTGCAGAGAGGCGTAAAGACTTTTCAGATCCTTCTCAACGGGAAGCCGTGCACAGTGTCGATAGATCGCTTAAAGCCGGCACACATGGTTAATGATGCAACTAGTCCAGTTAACATCAATCAAGAATCTGATAGTGAGGAGAATAGCAGAGCCTATAGGAACGTTCCGGCCAGGCAAACCAGGTCCGGACGAAAAGTGCACTTCCCTGCTCGTTATCTATGACGAGGACTCTGGAGGGGGAGTGATGTGGCGACTCTATCTGGTCGTCACATTATACCACGTTTTGTTAAGTTTATTTTTCATAATTTTTCTTGTCATAACTGTCTGTCACTCATCTCTGATTTTTGCATTCGTTTCATTATTATAATTTTCGTCCTATTTTTTAATATTAATATTGTAAATTTATTTCTGCTTGTAAATATATAATTGTAAATAGAAGTCTATGTTTTCATCCACTATCCACTTCTAAAGTATCACAAATAAGCCAACTATATAAAGATTAGTTTTAAAATTACCTAAATTGTTACTAAATTAACTAATTCGATTGTATGTTAATTTGTACGTACGTACGTACGCAGTGTAAGCAAAAATCGAATTGTGTTTGTCGCCAGCTGTTAAATCCTATCAAAACGACAGCGGCGCAAACTTTTATTAGAAACTTTTATTTATATTTGCATTTGTCACTAAACGCAAATAAGATCGTAGATCTTAATAGACTTGAAACTTATAGGAGAACTGAAGTTGCCACTTCGGTTCCCCTAGAAATTGCATAAAAAATGCAATTTTAAAAACAAACGATTTTCCATACTACTAACAACTTTGAATTTACTTAGTTTTATTAGCTTTCTTTAGGAGTTTCCCTCATATTATTATTGTCTTTAAGTCGTCTTTGAATTAAAACGAATAAAACGAAATATGTAATTTTAATAATTCAAGTCATGAGTAAAAAAGAGAGATACATGCGCTTGCCCGCGGTAAACGTAATCTCACATCACAGAGACGTATGAAGGCGATCGTAAAACTAACGCGTGTAAAGTAAACAAAAATACGGCATTTTTGGCAGAGTCATGGTATTTCGTTATTTTGGAACCGGATGACGCGACGACAGTTAACTTCAGTTTATACTGAAGTCAATCTTCAGTCGTTATGTGACCGAGAGTATTTTATTTGGCTTTGTGGACTATTGAGCTTTTGCAAGGAGATTACGTTGTTATTTATATTATTTTTGTTTGTACGGTCGGCAAAAATATTTGTTTCTCACCCTGAGGTTGAATGTCATTTGCGAGTAATCAAGTCAAGCATTGCCACCTGATGAATTTTTGAAAAGGTAACCGAATCAATACCGCTAATTATTAATACCGCTAATGAGCTTACGTTCACCAACTATGCTCAGATCTAAAAGCTTGTAAGGCGAATGTTCTTAGATTGAATTGATTAAGCACTGTATCGATGAAAAAATATAAGTGATACTTACTTACCACATCTTTGCCGACCGTACCCCCCATATTGAAGTGTTTTTTAGTATCCAATGAGATTTTGGTCGCAATTATGTTATGCAAAATGAAGTCTATTTCAAGCAGGTATTTACGTGACACACCAACGCAACTTTTTCATTGACTAATATGACTAAATTACTCGTTACATGAGTTTACACATGAATGGAACCGCATACAAACTAAGACCGCGGTCTTTAAATAAATTAGGAATAGGGTATTGACTAGGACTACTAAACTGGTTTCCGATAAAATACTGTATGGTTTAGTTCTGTTTGTCTTTTAATTGAAATATGAGTGTGAGAACATAGTCCACGGTTGTTTTTCACGAATTTTAGAACATAACGCGAATATAATTTTTAATATAGAACCTTATTCTTATAGTCAGCAATTTTCAATATCCATTTTAATAAGTACCTAAATAGGAAAAATTAATATAAGATTTTATTAATTTTACAGATTTTTAATTACAGTTACGACGTAATAATATTTAAGTGATTGTATTAAAAGTGTAAAGTTCAATTGGATATATTTTTCAGCTAGTCGATGACGTAGTTTTCTATGACAAAGTAAATATTATGAAACGTAATTTTCACGTCATAGTGACGCCTATTTAGCTGCGAAGATATATTTTGTTTATAAGACTTTAAATTATTTTGTAAAGCTGACTAAATCGGTCATTGATCCACGACAGCGACTTTAACAGTCACATATACGGGTCGTAATTAATTGAAATAAAATATGTGATTACGTTGGCACATTCCTGAGATAAGTACCTTTATTGACTAATAAAACAATTTTACAGTTACTTACTACTTACTCTTTTCCAAATGACAATTTAGCTGATGTATCAGAATTGAGTTCATTATAAAATGACTGCTTAAGTTCTCAAACCGAAAATAAAAAGGCGAAAATTTTTAAACAAACACAATTATTTTGTTTGTAGTATAGAAATCTATACAGAATATTTGTATTTGAATTCTGGAAGAGTTTGACGCATAATACTTTTGACATTGACGAGCTTGTTGGCGTAGTGGTTCAAGCGCTTTACGAAAACAAAGCGAAATTAACCCTGGTTAATAACTGGATAGGTCAATCAAAATTTATGATTCCGAACTCCTCCGTGATTAAGAAGGCATGTTAAGTCATTGGTTGCGTATTATGAAATCGAATTCACCCACCAAGCCGCATTGGACCGCCTTTGTGGTATTATGGCCCAAACTCCCCGTATTTTTCTACCATGTTGGAGGGATTGTGCTAAGCAGTAGGATATATTAGCAGTAGGAGCTATTGAGGATGATAATGACATCTGTCACTACTTTGATGCGACTAAAACGCTTTACGTTTTTTGCATACGAACTATATTTATTTCATAAACGAGCAAAAGTGAACGAAATTTATCATCAACTCACATTCCGTTTTAATATTATCATGTATTTAATTATCAAATATAATATACAAAGACATAACACGTGGTATAAATCGGCTCGGATCCAAGAATTTATATACCAGGATACTGAAGCGTTTGACTGCAAGGTCGCACGTATTTGGCCGTTCGGATATCCATTCATGATATTTATTTATAAAATAGTTACAGTTCCGTGGGAAAGAAAATATTATATTTTGCTCAGTAGAAAACTAAAACTAGACGTTGAAGAGAATGACTTGTGAAGTAACCAGACACTACTTTTATTAGTGTGACTGAATTTTGATAGCGCTTAGGTAACTTAGAACAAATTTGATTAGAAATTCATAGAAGGATTTTAAAAAGGTAAAAAAGGTAGTTAACAAATTGACGATACTTACATCTTGTACTTATCATAAGCGGCAAGTTTTTCATAAAGATTTTTTACTTTTATGTCGCCATTTAGAAATGTCAAATAACGTCACCGAAGTAACACCAACTGAAATTTAATTAAACTTCTTGCATATCGGAATATTCTTAACGTTTCGATAGATAGTTTTTTCGGCGTTTCCATTGGTTTCGTTACACGTAACATTTGTCTTCATATATTTTTCCGTCTGTTTGAAACTTTAGTTCCCATACCAGCAAATTTAGTCTGAATCGAAATTTGAAATACAACTTCTCAAGTCCGTACTGCTTCGAGTGCTGTATTTAATTATTCGGCGTTATATTGTAACAATAGAATATCAACTGTAAATGCACTTCATAAAGTTATTAATCAAAGGATACTCTGAGCTTAGAGGATATGAATACAAATTATTTATATATTAATATATGTATCTGCCAGTAGGTAAATATTAGGAAAAATAATAAAAAAAACGATGTTGGTATGGTGTGGGAATGAAAGGTTGCGGCTATTTGTAAGATGAATACGAATAATGTCCACTAGTAATGGAAGTTTGTATGTTTATTTAGTACATTGTTGATATTTATATATAATTGCGTTATTTAGTATCTATTTGTTCTAGAAGTGTGCGAAATATAATTACTATTATTATAAGACGGTATTGAATATAACAAAACAAATTTTACCGTTTTACGAATACAAATTATAAGTGAGCTTATTTCAGAAGCACCATGAAAAATATAATTGTTATAAAAAATATATTACATTCTCCATACGAAAGTGTGTGTTTTATGGTACATGAATACTTTCGTTTTTAAAATGTATTAATAATATAAACAAAATATTATTTTTTTAAACATGTTTATCTGCTTCGTGCATTAATAATAACACATGGGATAAGTGAATAGTATAATAAAGTAAATAATATAGTGAGTAATATTATAATTAATTGTTCATCTGTTGTTAAACTGTTCTCAAAACCATACATAAGTAAAAAAAACAATAATAGTTACACTATAGAAGAAAGGAAATGTACATAAGTAATAGTTAAAAGCAAGTCCAAAGAGATGATGATTAAATCCAATTGAAGATTTACCTTTACCAATGATTTATTATAAAATCGGTGACTAAACAGTGGCGCCCGCGCCACTGGCGCCCAAAGTGCATTCAACTCTTGCATTTAATTCGGTTCATTAAATCGAAGCACTAGACATTAAATTGGGATTAGCCAATTAACCTTCTGGTACCAATGATGATATCTGTACCTTGAGTTTTGAGTAAATTGGACTATAAAGAAACCAGTAAACTGTGTATCACATATAAACTAGAACTTACGCCATCTATCAAAAGAAACCCAAAGCAGCGATGGAGAAATGGCAGTTTTATTATTTAGCATATCAGTTATAAGATTTGCCATACTAAAATATTTTTGAGATTTTCTTTAGTATTTTTCCAGTTATCTTTATATTTAAACCACGCCTGAATCAAACCGAATAAAACACATAAAATATTATTTTAATTGCTCAAGCAGAATATTGCTCATGTTCTATTTTAAGTTTTATATGAGTAGTCATGGTAACGAAAAATAACGAGAAAACGTTTGAAATAGTTAGAACATATTTCTCAAATTTTTTTTTTTAGTATATTAAATATTTAAGTTTCCAAGAAATCTGCTTATTTCAATGTAATAATAGTCGTTAGTCATATTATTGCCCACACCGTTTATGAGTTTTACTTACTTTGGACAATAAAGGTATTTCTGGTCAAGAACCAATAACTAATAGGTGTATTGTAAACTATAATTACAGAGCGAAGATTATATTAAAAAATAATTACGAAATGATTTTTTTTCACATTCGTATCTTTACCTATTATTTTATTCGAAACGTGGTAGCCCTTGGCCGTCATCTCATCTAATGGTAAGGCTCCAGATGGAAGCGAACTACACCCAGAATTCTAAAGCAAGCATCATAAAGAGCTTCTGTTAAGGACTTAAGATAAGGGAGAAATATAGTTGGTTATATTTAAAAAATAGCAGAAATATACTTAATAAACATACAAACATCCATGGCTTGTGAATAAATATTTTCTTGGTACAAATATCTGCCCCTACAAGGATTCGAACCCTGGATCACTAGCTAAGCAGGCAGGGGTACTGACCACTTAGTCAGGCGGCCTTCTGAATTTAAATTTAGTCTTTCAAAAATGTAACAATTTAACTGGCAAAATTTTAGCCTGTCTAATTGATTCTATGGGTTGACTATAGTAATTTTCCATAAAACTTTCCACCGGATAATTTTAATTGGCCTTTTTTACAGTATATAGTTACTCTTTATATTTTCATATGTATTTTTATATTAGTCCTAAATTTTACATCATAACATAGACAAAAGGATCAAAAAATCAGTCTCACGCAAAGGGGATCCTTGTAATTAGTTATTAAGGTAGTTATTCGAACTAACATTGAATTATAATCAGTCTGTGCCAAAGAAATTTAGAATAATTGCTTATATATTTCATATAATATTACCAGCAGGTAATGTCAGTTCTATTCTTACATTGGCACCAGAGGAAAGAAAATATTTATATCTACTAAAGATTTATCATCAAGTCACGTTCATACTTTATTTAGGAACGTGATTTAATAACAGCCAATTTCGCAAAGCAATTAAAGCCAAAGCTTTAAAACTATATAATATATAAATTTGATACAATTATCAATTGTTTATTCAAAGATAAGTATCGACAATCGTTTGGAGAATAGCCAAAGTGGATGAGATATAGTTGATCAATAATTTTAGGCTGTTTATAGATTTAAAGAGCACATCTATGAGCATTGATGTTCAAAAGTATATTAATGCGCATGAGATACTTTTGTAAACGTTTTGTATTCTAATTTAATGTCAAGATTTTGTCCATGTGAGGACTGGCCAGTCCTATCTTACCCTAAAGTAAACAAATTACCTAACCTAGGTTTACAAACTATGAATTAATGTATCTAGTATTTTCGCCGTATCAGACAATGGTTCTGCTAGAATGCTTTGATAGGCATATGATTTAATTGCAATTTATTAATTACAATTTGTCTCTGCCTCTAGTTTCTGGCACACTCCGTTAACAAATGTAAGACGTCTTCGCCCTTATCACGCGCTTCACAATAAGGTGACTCGAGATATTCAAATTTCTTTGGCGAATAGTCCCTATGCTGGTATTATAATACAGATGGTATTATACATATATAGTACGGCAAATTTATGATCAATTCTCTATTCAATTTTTTTTTCTATAAATTTTTTATAATTTTTGTTCAGTTAGCAAGAAGGGAGGCTATAGAGCAAAAATAATCCAACTTATAACTTAGTTATTTCAATATCAAAGCAGTATACAACAAGCTTTTTCCTATTGCATAATTATAATTTAATTTTATGTATTTATTTTACAGAAATAGAACCACCATTCTCAGTCCGAGATGTCACAGTCAAACGGAACTCAGATGTCAATGAATTTTACGAAATGCTCTCAGAAATTGGCAGGTAAGTTATTGTAATTGAGATCAGACAATTTATGTACGTTAGGTTATCTGCATTGACGCTAGATTAATATATATAGGTTTCAATAAGTTATTGTATCAGAATGGGATCATATACAGCTTAAATCCCCTCAAATACTTAAATATTGGTGAATGAATTTATAAAATATCTAGAAAAAATTTCGGCTGAGTACATACAACAAATAAACATACACAAACAACAAACAACATACAAAAACATATGGACAAACATCAGTATCAAACAAACTTACACTTTTTGATCGTAGTTGCGTTCAGCTGATGAATCCATCTATCAATCTAATATAAAAAGTGATTCGACAACAGAGGGGCTGCTATTAAATTCATACGTTTCATTCGATTGAAACTTTCACTATGGGCAACGTTACAGTCAAATTAGTCAACGTTACAGTTAATAATTCGCGATATTTATTATGGTTCCTTTAAAAAATTACCGATTTTATAATACATCTTCAATAATGTATATTATCAAATGAAAATAATAATTAGTATATATGTAACTTAGCTTCTCAACCTACAAAAAACATATGTTTAAGAATTTCAAACTTACTTAATACTTTCGACTTAGTAACAACGTTGGGAATATCTATTATGTCATAAATTATAGGTAATTGAGGAATTTAACTATAAAATAAGTCATGTTCTTGGTGTTCAAACTAAATAATGAAATATAGCGTGGATTCTTCTTAGGCTTGGTTGACCTTATGGTTGAGCCAAGAAACTTAAATTAACGCTAATGATTCCAAAACATTTTCTGCTGTAGCTCAAGTTTCATGAACAACAAAACTACGGATTGGTTTGTAAACGACTTGTAAGATTTTAATAGAATTTACGGCATCAAAACATTTCGAACATAAAGAGTCATCTTTATTAAAAGAACTAATAAGTTCAAATCAAAATTTAATTAAATTTACAACAGCGAAAATTCAATTGCGCTACGGAGAGTTATGGAATTGCTTAAGTATAGCTTGATATCTTGATAAATGTATAATGATAAAGAAAAAATACATCCTAACAAAGATTGATTAGACTTCTTGCAGGATCGTTGAGTGGGAAAGAAGGTACACGCCTTTCCTTTTCACCCTTCATATGTTTTGGAGTGAAGAGAAATAGCCGGAGTTATTTATTTATTTAACACTTTATTGTACATACATACGTACATAACAAAAAAGAAAAAAATATATTATTTAAAAAATTTAGTGTTATTACAAAAATTACAATTAAAATTTCTAGTCTGCAGAATGTTAACGTATCAGAAGTATCAAATGATTCATTAATATTGCTGATGTCTGTAGGCAATGATTCCCGTTTACCGTCAGGTGGATCATCACATTCATTGTAGGTGATACTGATGGTGAAATACTTGCGTTCTTTTTGTTACTCTATAATGCCGCACTTATTTCAGAGGTAAATTCGGCACAGTATACCTCTGCCGAGAGAAAAGCACGGGCTTGGAGCTGGCGGCCAAACTGGTGTCAGTAATCAGACGGGATGAGAGGCGAAACGTGGAGAGGGAGGTGGATGTGATGCGAAGGCTACGCCACCCGAGGCTAATCCAGTTGTACGATGCCTATGAATGGGGGAAATATATGTGCGTCGTGCTCGAACTGTAAGTACTGCTTGCATTCTAAAATAAATAAGTTGTATAGTCAGACTTTGACATATCAACTGCATACATTTTTATCAATGTTGTTATTTGAGTAAAGATTGTTAATGGCACTTAAACACAATTTTTGGGAGTTTTTATCTTCATACTTATATTTTTTAGAATAATAGTTAAAACATTTTACCTTTTACATTGGTTTTAACGTTTCATATAATTTATTTTCTTTTGTCGTCCATTTGTCTACTGTAGTATTTGTATTATAAAATAATTGTTCAATGACAATGACTATTGGAAGATCAGTAGAGCTCTTCGTTTATGTCATCAGTATTTTGTCATCGATAAGCCTTTCGCTAGAACTATTGTTGTTTAGAAATTGCACTACTACTTCTTGTTTATCTTGTAATCCACCAGTGCTGTCTATATTCGCCGATATGATCGACAATAGTTGCAAAGTTGACAAAACCACGTAGTATAAGATAATTAACAAGTTTAAAAAACCATGTAAAGATAAAATCCAACATGTTTAAATGCTTTGAAAACTGTACTCTACCATGCTTGCCTAAGTGTATTCATATAAGAAGAACAGCTTGTATTTTTAATCCTGTAATACTAGTTTGAATTAGTGCAGATGAGCAAATTATTAATTATTTTCTGCCATTACTGAAGTCTGAAACATACCAAAACGTCACGTGTTAACCTTCAAACAATCCGCCAAGATTAACCGTCACGTTTCGTCATACGAACAATGTTTATATCTCGAGCCATCGCCGAATTGAAATGTTATTTGTACAGCCCAAGGTTTATTTTTGTTAATGCTCAATGCAAGAGTCGTGGAACACACTACTAGTGGAGCAAGTTTACGTTTAATCGAAAATGCGAATTAACGTACTCGCGTTAAAAGAATCTCTATTGGAGCTCTCCAATGAATAGTAATAATAATACTCTCCTACTTCCAAAAATATTCTTTTATAGTCAATTAATAATTCAAAATATATTTAATAACCAAATTGCACCAAATTGACAAAATAGTTTTTTGATAGATGATTTTTAAGACAGAATAACTGAAAGGGTAGCTTTTGTACATTTACTGATCGCATTATCCAAAGATATCCACATAGACCAGTCAGTCAAAGTACCTAATCGGTTCAACAACCCTTCAAATAGTAGACCCCCTCTATGACTTAATTCTTCTTAATGATCTTCTCTTGGGATTCCCCCGTCATCCATCAATGTTAACTAATCACTATCTCATACAGAAAATTCAAATAAACTTCTCTTAAATTTTACGTAATGCTCGGAGTCCTCCATTTGACTTCAATGCATTCAGTGGTAAGTTGGTAAACGTAAATTTGGACAGTACTTACCTTACTTGAATGTAACAGAATCAAAATTTGAACAGTGTTTCAGAATTCGTAAGTAAATTGAATAAATGATAAAACTCTGTTAAATAATTGTTGTTTCTTGTAGAATATTCTGTCGACACAAAGATTTCAGCGCTAAGTGGGTGTTACACGATATAATTGAATCATCTGCGCTGGCGCATCACCGTAATTGTTAACGTATGTAAAATCGAAATCGGATCCATTCACACGACCATTCCTGTGGCATCTGACTCACTCTTCGTCACGGAATCTGGAAAGTTTGGTGAATACTTTTTGGGTCAAGGGTGACCTACTTGTACGTCTGTTTATGACATGTTTATTGACTGAAGTGTGAATCCGGTGAAATGGACAACGCAGTTGTGTGAATTAGCACCTTGTCTGCCAAAATGGTTTTTAGTAATTTGGCATTCCATACCGTTGGGTTTGGCAAAGAAAACGGTGGCCTTGACACTGTCACCTTTGGGCCGTCGCTAAAACAATAAATATAATAATTTATATTTTTCCTTCATATTCACATTAATGTTGGAAAAATCTAGACGTTTTACATTAATTTAAACAAGGAAGCGATTAGGTTAGTCAAAATTGAGATTTCTCAACAATAAGGACGTAATCCATTTAAAGTTAGTCTTTAGCATCTCTACATAAAATTAATTTCTCTTTAAGGCAACCATCACCATCACCTTAATTACAAAAAGGCGATTAGGCGACTAAGATACGTGACTTTTGATATTGCATCTAATTAAAGTGTTAATATCAGACCTGAGGCGTGCCTAGACTTCGTTAGAGTCCAGAATTTCCGGGATCATGATTCAATAGTGTTATAAATAGACAATCTGTTGACAACTCGCCGAGCGACGGTGTCAACAGGTGTTCGGTAATTAGTAAAGGTTTCACTTTTACTTGTGACGTGAGCATGGATAACTTCGTACCGCCTAACAAAATTTTAAATAATCGAAGAAGCGCATAAAGATCAGTTTACTTTAAAACATCTTAAGAAGTGTAGTGACGCGTGAAGAGATTTCTCTTATAGAATGTATTTGCCAAAATTACACTTAATTAAATATAATATAAGTACAAAATTATAATTTTATGAACTAACAATAAGATAACATTAATTACTCCTAAAATTTTCATACATTTTGATTAATTTTATGTCATGGTTTATGTAAAGGTTTTCTAGCCGCGATTTGTCGTAATAACAGTCAATATTAAACTGTGTTACGTTTAAATTGCAGTCGTATGTACAAGGTAGTGTTAAAACTACTTATCTGAATTAAAAAACCCTTACTGATATTTAAGATAGTCTGTGAAGGTGAACAGGGATTGTATAATATCCTATTTTGATCCTTATTCAGTTATATATATTATATGATATTGTTAATAATACAAGCACTTGTTTTGCACTGACATATATTTTATATCTTTCTATTTACAATTATGGTATAACTAAACATAAATACAATATGATATAAAACGTGGTATAAAAGTAGTTGGTCGTAAACAGATATATTTCCCACGAAAAGCTTCGCAGACGGAGTCGCGGGATAAAGTTTGTTTAATTTAAATTAGTGTTTATAATAAGGCCGATGAACTTTAATGATACGCCTGTCTTAATGCGATTGATATTACAGAGTGTGGCACAGCGATTAGTTTGAGTATGTTTGCGAAATAACTAGGTCATTCTCCTTTAAGCTTGAATAGAGACTTTAAAACAATCCTTTTAATAAAACTGACATAAATAACAGGTAAATTCAATCTTTTAATTTTTTATTACCAATACATATTTTTAGTAGTTTGGTAGCCCCGGTTATATCGCATTTGGCTAACTTGTGTTTTTCTATAGTTCTTTTTCCCGTCACTTTTAAAAGAATCCATCGTATCGCCGGTGTATAGGGATGGTGGATGTATAGGGATGGTGGACGAGGAGGATGTCAATAATTAAAGACCTATTTCAGTATTGCCCTCAAAATCTAAAATTCTTATATGTCCTCTATTCTACGAATTTCATCTGAAAGGTCGTCTACGTTATCTTTAACTATAGTTAGAAGCTTTGCCAGCTTTCCGTGTTTAATTAGGCTAGAATGAAGGTGAGTTTCGTTATTTAAGAGAATGTGTGCGTTTTCGTTTATCTTTGACTGATTTTCTACATCTGTATGATGTTTCATCCTCTCTTGATCTTAACTTATGTGATTATTAAGTTCACTTATTATCTGATTCTGGTTATCTCGAAGAACTTTAATGGCATCGTTATATTTAATAGCGTCTGTATAACCTAGGTTTCCTGTGACGTGTTTTATTACTGACCCTAGCTCATCTATAATACCTCGTTTTGTCTGTGGGGTTCTAGGCTCTCTAATTGTTACTTGACCTTGACTAATTTAGAATTTAAGTAAGTTATTTGAGTCTCAAATAAAATTCTAACAATTGTCCTTTAATTAAATAAACCTTATCGTGAATGTCCGTCAGTTCTATGTATTATAGGAAGCTGTGCTAATGTACTATTAGTCTCATAGGTCCCAGTTTAAAAGCTAAGAATCCCAGTCCGACATCTAGACTCTCAAGTCTTATCTCCTGTGCCAGTCACGTGCGCGGATCAGTTATTTGAACATACACTAGGCCTTTTGTTGCTATCGATTTCTGAATACTTAGGCTCCCAGATCGTCGTCGCGATCGCACGCCCGATTGCGATATAACGTATATGCGATATGCTGGCAGACTCTGAAGATCCTACCGACTACGCCAATTGCGAAAGCCACAGCCGAAGAACTCAAAAACCGATTTAATTTTAAATGGTTTTTTTTGAGTTCAAATTAATTATTAGAACTATAATTAGATGTCAACCCGATCGATGTATGAATGGAAGTGACACGATGACCTGGTCACGTAGACTAGCTGGTTTAAGACTCAAGGCTCGATGTCAGCACTTTACGCCAATTGTGATTCCGCTTAGTCATCTTTTGGAGCCGTGTGCAGTGTTGGTGTATCGTCAGCGTATCAGCCTTCAGAACGAGCTCGTAACACATTATTCTTTTGTTCCTCATGTTTTGTTTGTAAATATACGTTGATTCTTAGTTGGTTTGTAAACATAACTTTGTTCAACGTTCATACATAACAACAATTATAATTTATGATTAAAAGAAATATTGAAACAATATAGACATAGAAGCTGTTTCAAGTGGAATCGAATATTTCAAATTATATCATTGTTAATCATTCAAATGCTTCTTTCGTCCAGCTTAAAAGTATTTTATTATAAATTTAAGTAGTAAATACGATCCATTTTTTACAAAACGATCTATTAAAGCGTTAATTTTGAAGTTAACTTAACATCATCACTAACCTTACCTCACCAAAAATAATACATGTATAAACATGAAAATGTAACATCAAAACACCCAATTTGCTGAGCAATGATTTGCAAACTGCATTCAGTACGTATAAGTTCTGAATTGTAGGTATAACAACCGAATAAAATATGAACACATCAAAATAACCCATAGCACCGTACTGTCTGGTGATTCAAACGGTGTGGAAATAGGTGAGTCGATAACAGGTAGAACGCACGATAATCTACGTGGCCTTAAAGATTGCAGGTTTCGACAATCGGTACGTAAACAGCGTAATTATATGAGTTTGGTAAAGGAATCCACGAAAAGATTCTGTAAATAGCTTTGGTGAAATACGACTACGAAAACGATGGGTCAATAATTATATTAGTACCGTCCAGCTCTTACGAGTGGTGTTATGGTTCGACTGCTTATGTCTTTGACTGTGTAAGATAACGTATGCCCCGCAGTTGCTGTAAATGTTAAAACTGTCCATGGATAGGTTTCATATTATTATGACTTTGAAACAAGTGCACAACATTAACTTAAAGTCAAGCAAGCAATATCAAGTCGTCCTGTGAACTAACAAATATTCGTTCTCATCATACAAATATCTGCCCGTATGCTATGTAGTCACATTTTCATAATATTTTTTAATTTTGGTAACTTTACTTAAATACTTTGTTCAAATATTTCTTATTCAATAAATTGTTAATAAAGTAAAATTAGCTACTGATTATGACATTTAAAAATAGTTTATTCGTATTTGGTGATAAGAGTTGTGGTTAACCACGTTTCGTTATTCACTTTGACAATATATTTTCCATTTCGACACAATAATCTTTATTTAATGATACGATAATGAATTGTTATCATCAAGCATTGGGAAATTGTAAAGATTTATTGCTGCCTACTTTTATTGATATAAGAGGTATGTTTAAAATAAAATCGTTACCACCCATTGTGTGGGGGATTGGCAATAATCACCAAATTACAAAAAAAAACAACACTGGTATTTGTGATATATTTAGTTATAAAACTTAAATAATATTAGAAAATTTATCTTCTCAACTCAGCATCGTGCTTCGAGGTGATCACCATTCATTAATTTTAAATATATAATTATTTGTTTAACAACACATAATTGTAGAATAAGTAATTTATTTATAGATTTGCTTTTACGAAACATTCAAGTGAAACTTTACGACGTCTTTCCTGCTGTTAAAAAAACTGAATTAGTAACTTCTATTGCTATTTGACCATGTACGATTACTATTTAAATAGATGCTTATAGTAAACGAAAACTCTATGAGACCCACTCTTACTACCCACGCAGAGACATTAATGTTTACATAAACAACACTTTAGTATGTTTTTATATGACATTAAACTATTAGGTGGTTATTAAACTCTATTACTCTATTCTACTTCTATTATTCAACAAAATATTGTGTCTCCACCAAAGACACGTAGTGGATCCACAGAGTACCTTTATAATATGAATGAAAGCACTATTTCGTGGTATCACCATAACTGGCTAGTAATAAACAGGTGTAATGCACTCGCCATAAAGCATAGTATATGAACTCATTCAAACTTATTTTGGGACGAAATTATACTTAACACGGGCATATCTTTAAATAGTTTGGCTAAATCAAAAGTTTTGCTTAATTGTCTTGTAAGTATACGATCTGCACAGATGACGCATTTCCTCTAAAACGGCGTCAAAGTCAAGTGCCGCCGTAGAAGGCGATGCACGATCGCCCCCAAATTAATATGGCGATAGCGTCAGAACGGCGCGGAGTCAGATAGTACGGATTCAGGGCTGTCGAAAGTATTATAATCTAACAAACTTGATACTTGAAAAGCCGATTTCAAACACAAAGAGACAAAAATAACTCAATTTAAGAAGTTATCCAATTTAAAATGGTTATTTGGAGTTGGAGCTCCCCTTTCCGTTGTTTCTGAAAATAACTCAAAAAAAAATATTGGAGAACTTCTTAAAGTTAATTATTTTCTCCTTTTAGTGTCCTTTACACTGTCAGACAGTCCTTTTTTATAGTATCGACCTTTTTCAGTTTGGTTTTAATCTTTTTTTTCACAACTTTGAGTAATAAGTTTCTAAGGGCAACGTACGTAACTCACCGAAACAACTGCTTAAGATCAATAAGTGCATATTAAATTTAACGAACTAAACCCTAACTACTAAAACTCAGGATCCTTCCATCATCAGCTCAGCGTTGTGGATGAAAACCTTGAGCTGACGTGCGACTGCCGGACGAAAATACCTGAATAGCTTCAGAAAAAATATGAACCATGTTGAACTTGATTAAATTCAATAGGCACCTAATTCGAAAAATATACCTAAAATTCAATAACTTTAGCTATTTTCTTCGAATTTCCTAAGATCCCATCATCAGATCCTGACTTGCAGACAATGGAACCACTCAGAAGGTATTTTCCAAATCGGTTAATATGAAAGATTTGTACTGGTTGGTTGAACGCTCATTAAAAACTTTTTATTAGTCGCCGTTATTATTGCTTCTTCACTCATTGTTATTATTCCAGCCTGTTCGTGTGGCCCAAACTACTTATGTGTTTCTTCCGCCTTGAAAGGTCAGAGTTTAGCATTGGGATATGTTAAAAATGATGATACTAAAGCAGCTATTAGCTACCTGCCTAGATTAACCAAGTAGGTACCAAAGACAAACCTAAACTTAAACTAATTATAATACTAGTAGTAGTAGTAGTTGTTGTGTAGCAGCAGTAATACTAGTAGTTAGTATTTATAATTGTTCTTAGGTATTGATTAAAGGGTTAAAAATTACTCGTCATAGATTCTTGAATAAATGAGTCATGGAGGAAGTTGACTATAACTCGTTAGACAAGTCTTGAATAATATTTTATTACTCTCTCAAAGGTTGAAACTTTATATTATTAATAAACGTAGTCTCTGATTTATTTCTTTTTAATCTGGATCTGCACAACCCTAACAGCTAAGACGCAAAGTTGGCGAACAGCCACATTACTTTGCTACACTAAAGTTGCCTATCCACTAAAGCGAAGACAACTGGGGCCAAAAAATTGTATTCAAATAAATAATGGACGCTATTTACATTACTTTAAAACATTATTCAGCCCAACTTTGCTGTGGAACTTACTTTTGACGACTGTTTAATTGTAAGTCGATGTATTTTATAGTAACACAATGTCACTCTATTTCACTCCCGGTATTTTTACCCTACTACGGTGTAACTGACGGTAATGATTATGATCGGCATGTTTGTATTTGTATAGATTCATTTCCCAAAGAAACGCCACTTGCGCCTTTATATCATAATTAACCCTTCAATTGCTATAGACGTCCGACAATATTTGTTACTTTATTGCCACGTGCTCTTAACTTACTTAACTTACAGGGTTTAGTGTTATAATGAAGCTCCTGTGATTAATGACTAATAACATAAACTTCGTACGTTTGTGGCACCATTTCTTTCCAATTCAGTGGACACGCAGCCTTATTCTGGCATTATAAATAACAATTACAATTTTGATTTATAACATTTATTGGCATTCTACTTCTGAGTTGAGATTTACCTGTCAAGACGTACAATACAGACACCGTTTAGATTGTAATTGTTTCGAGGTCCCCGGGAGTAAATAGCGCTTCGCGGCTCATAAATTAAAGTTCTTAGTAATTAATTAGTTATTGATTACAATTAGTGAGCATTCCCTAACAAAAGACTTCTGTTAATGTTCTTGCCTTACATAATGTTTCATACTAATTTCAACTATTTAGGTTAGTCTGAAAATGTTATTATTATTACATTATAACTATTCTGTTCTTGCGACTGGCCGCGCCTTGTAGAGCACCATGTGTAAATTCAGTGTGAAATATTTACAAAATGTAACTGTTAAATGTTTGTTAGTGCCTTGCTGTTATCATTGTTATGGGACCTCGACAGTGTACAAGCTGCATTTTTAAAATATTATTTCACTGCTAAGTAAAGTGATGGTAAATATTTACAATAAAAGCCTGTAAAAATATTATAAAATTATAGTCAAATTTCTTAATCGTTAAATCAAAAATTATTAATTACATTTTATTATATATAAAAAAAGCACAGCAAATAACCCGACACAGTCTTATGGTAAGCACTACGAGTCCATATGCGAAGATAGCTAGTGCAGTAGTAAAGGGAACTAAAGGAAACCATTTTGTATGAAGGAGAGAATACTTGTGTCGGATACATATGTGAGATAATAAATTAGAATTAACTAAGTGCGTCAAACCCGGCCTTAACATATGTTTTTTATATCGTGGAACTGCTAAATTAAGAAAACAATGTAGGTTAGCTAGATGCGACGGGTTGATATGACGACGGGAAAATATAGCGAAAGCTTTCTTTAATCTGTGTCTTTTTAAACATTAAATTAGCGTGTAGTAAAGTACAAACTGATATTGACAATTTAATTTAATACGAACCTCCTTTTTTGAAAAACTTCAGATAGAACGAATATTTTCTAGTAAATTGTAGGGAAATTATGATGTAAACCTGTAACAACAGGTTCCAATATTCCATCGAGAGATAGCGATAAGCCTACCACAGTTTAGTTACTCTGTCAAATTGTATGCAAATGACAGCAGCGCATTTGTATTTATCATATAAAATAAAACTATCGTAACATCTCTATACGATTCAAACTCACACTAAGGGTTAATATCGTTAATAAAAATACAAAATTCACTCGGATACATACATACATTAATACGTTCTGAGGTCATAATTTGTTAATTAGTGCTGTCTGCCGTATAAATCCATTTTCAAAATATTTCGGTCTATTTTGAAAATCTCGTTACTTCTAATCGTTTATTTCAGGTTCGGAGTGACGTCTGCTCGATGCTTACGTCAATTCACCGCGTCAAATATTTCCCTATCATAACAAATTGCCATTTCGTTTCGCGTTGTACAGTGGAGCAAACACGCTAATGATGTCATAGTTGGCAGAAGAGACACTTGAAAATCAGCTGTAGTAGATGAAAATCAGATGTAGTAAAGACCAGACAAAACTTTATATACTGATAATAAGACTTTATTTGCTGCTGTGAACCTTAACCTGCAAAGTAACGTTTGATACAAAACCAAACGTCATTTTTACCAGGCCCTTAAGTTTGGGATACATAAGGGTTTTCCTATCTGAGACTTATATTACATTCTGGAGTTATACATGTGTATGTTTTTATTTATCCAAAATTTGTAATATATGAAAAATAAAAATTGAAACGAAAACAGAGCTCTATATACTGCCGAAATTTTTGGCAGACACTTGATTTTTTGGCAAGATGATAGTTTCGTTTTTGAGAATGTAACTAACGAACAATTGTTCAAAGATTTTAATGGGTAAGATTCAATAGTGAGAGCAATTTAACACTAGTTCGATTAACCACCGCTGTTCAAACTGGCTTAAATAAACAAACAATTATTATCTGCCTTCAAATTATGACAATTGTTCAAACAATGTTATGGGCAGTCATTCAATCACAAGAAGACAAATTATAGATTATTAACTTTTTAAAACAGAATTTAAGAACACTATATTATATACGTTATTATTAAATGATGAAATTTAACGTGGTTATAGATTACATCGTGAGGAAGCCCATTGTTAACTTTCATGCGATAATAAGCATGGCGGAAACGACTAGCTAGTAACACCGCCGTACTTACAGGTAACTAATTGTTTATTCGCTTAAAAGAGTCAAGCATAAAATTTGTAAATAAACGGAAATTGCACCCACGACAATAAATGAGAGCATGTCGGACAAATTTCTCCGCAGCCATTACTATACTATAGGTGAAAGCGAAGTGCGACAGCGACCTTCAAACCGTGTAATGTCATCAGTAGGTGAGCTTAGCACTTTAGTACTTGCGCGCGCGCACATAGTTGTGTCATGTACTTGATCGATTTTTTTTTCTAGTCTTACAAATGTTTTATAATTTTGTAGCTGATTCCGGAAATTACTTTATAAAAAATTGATCTGTTAACTTCTTCAATGTTACATTTACAATTAATAAAACAGCCCAAATTTTTATATATTAAATTAACAAATCTTAGAGCGTATAATGGAAACTCAACACAAATCAAATGCAAGTAGATCGCATGAAAAAAATCTACTCGACCGTCATAAAGAAGCTACAATGTTTCAGGCTCCACTGTATCTATTTTCAGATTTATTTTAGCGCCGATAGTCGCCTTGAAAGTGTTTTGGCAAGCACTCCCATTTTTTTTCGATATCCTGACTTTTCAAGGGCAATGATGTTTTTATTTCGTCTCTTATGTTTGGGACGAGACGATACTCGCAATTAATTAGGCTTACGCATGTGTTTTGTAATAATTTGTTTTGTTTAGTTAATTACAATGCAATGTTGATCACATATGAAAATAGGTGGAATATAACGACAGCCTATACATATAATTTATGCTGTCGTATAATTGAACCGTATGTGGCGTTCTGAACGCATCTTTGTCATCACTCAAGTTGGTATACTAACCTCATTTATTGGGTTTTTAATTAAACGTAAGTTATTGTAACGTTTATTCAACATGTACTTGTTGACGTTAAATAGGTTTATATTAACTTCAAACAAATCTTTAATATAAAATTTGGATAATATAACATAATATAATATTTCTCACACTCACACTCTATTATCTAGCCCAAATCAACCATCTTTCAGAGCTTGTGTTATGGATACTAGATAAAAGATAAGTTTGTAAATATTAGTAATGTACTATATAATTAAACATCCATAACTCTTAAAAATTTATTCTTACTCATATTATAAATATCTGCGCCTACCGCATTTCGGTATTCAAACCCAAAACCTCACGTTCAGGGTACTTACCACTTGACCAGACTGAATTAATTGATATGGAAGTATCATTCTATTCGGATTCTGGCTAAATAGACAGGGGAACTGACCACTCGACCAGACGACAGTCAAAAATAATGGGCTCTACCAATTGTACGGAAGTTTACGGAGAGAGAGAGAGAGGAGAAGTAGAATCAGCAAAAATCTCAAAAGACTCAAGAAACTTAAGATATTAAGGTCTATCTTATAATACACATACAAACTATACGCAAGAATAAGTAGTTAGAATAAAATGCTAGAAAGTAAAGGTGAAAATAAGTCCTTAGGCGAACTAATGTTCTCGACATAGTCCGGCGAACAAGCAAATCAATGTCGCAGTGGGCGAGACATATAGGTCGGATAACAGATGACCGATGGCCCACTAGATTCTTAAGTACAAAAAAAAGACATAATCTCTTATTAGATGACGGACCTATACAAATTTTGATTATTAATAGTTATAATCGTACAGTTATTGAATTGTTAACCTACTGCTTGTTCAAGATAACGTTATTCTTTAAAATACAAATGTTATATGCTTGATTTGTTTTTAGCATTTAACGTTTTATTTGATGTTCTAAATCCAAATTCTCTGCAGCTTCATTGCTTGCATTTTCTCGAAACACCTTTAATTATTCAACAAAAATAAAACCAGGCCACGTATGATGAATACTTATCTACTTTATAGAAGACTAGTGGCAGTAATGTCATAAATCTATCACAACACCTGCTGATATCTAATGTTGATAAAGAGCTATTGATCAATGAATAAAATAATTTTATCTAAAACTATCGCAGAATGTGATCGAATGAAACCTAAATTAGATAGATATAAGTAACTAACACTATTCATCGGTGATCAAATACATATGGCCTACAACGTGGGAGATAATTGAACCTATCATTATATTGTAAGAAATAATAGGAATGCTAGAGTGAATATTGAAAATAAAAGGGAGATAAGAAGCAAAGAATCATTTTATAGTAATAGAAATTAATAAATGACAAAAATAATATTTCTCACGTCTATTTTCTAGACCAAATTAAGCATAATTAAGAATTTAAAACAATAAAGCAAGAGGATAATTTAACAGTAACATTGTAAGTGGCAAATGCTCTGTGTTATAGACTAGTATGACCACGTAGAAAAGCTGTCGTAACAAGCTTTTCCGTAGCGACAACGCCCTAGCGGCACCTCGACTTTTTTCCGGACGCATTAATGAAGGCTGGACTAGGTGTAGCCCAGCCTTCATTAATTTAAAATACTTGATCCTTTGAAAATGAAATCACCTTTATCAAACCCGTTTTTTAATTCAAAAGTAATGTTAGTCTTAGAGAAGTTGTCAGCCAAATTAGGAGAACCACTAAGGTGCTTAATTAAGAATTGTGAAACTATAGAGGGCAGTTTTGCCGGTAACTTTAATTACATTCCACAATTTTTACTTACCAAAGTCGGGATTACCAACTAGTAACACCATACTTATAGGCATAAAGGTTTAACTAATTGTATATTGTCTTAAATGTCTAGCTGTAGATTTGCAAATAATTGGAAATAGTGCAATTATTTGTAAATCTATTGCTAGGCTTTTAGACCCACGATAAAAATGAGAGCACGACTGACAAGGGACCAATTAATAACTGTGTAGTAACTATAGAGTGCATTGATTCCGGAAGCTTCTGTATATTCAATGGTGAAGACCGCACAGAAAACTATAAACAAATGATACTACTTACTCGTTGACTCGTAAAATCGCTTTCCTACAAAAGAACCATGAAGTACATCACTTCATGGCTGTGTCTGGCTGTCTGCTGTATGCCTTGGGAACAAAATCTTGTATGTAAACTACTCTTGTAAAGTAATTACTCTTGAAGCAGCATCAATTTATACTACGGTAAAAACTTACTACAAGGGAATCTTGTTAGTCACCCCTGCGGCCCTGTTCCATACAAAGTAACCATACCTTCTATTTTCCCAGCATAACTGGAGGTGAACTCTTCGAGAGAGTCATAGATGAAGACTTCGTGCTCACAGAGAGGGCCTGCACAGTTTTCATGCGGCAGATCTGCGAGGGCATTGAGTTCGTGCACAGACAGAACATACTTCACTTGGACATGAAGGTACATCTGATTAGACTTGACAAAGAGTATGTAGCTAGATCATAGAAGTAAATGTACCTAGAAGACAACGCGTTAAATATCACTGTAGAACGTGAACTAGAGGAGTGATAGTTTGGGCTGACTTTGACAGTCTAGAATTTAATAAAATCTTAAGCTTTTACTGTTAACACAAAAGTTTAATTGGTATTTATTGTAATAATGCAAACCAGTTGTCGAGTTGTAATCAACATTATAAGAGTTATGATGTAATATATTTGTACTTGCAGTCATTCACATCACAAAATAAAATAATACTCCATCAATATCAACAATACTTATTCGCTGCATAAGTAATGGTAATTTTGTGACATGCAGATGATTATCTGCAACTTACACAAGCTTGGGCTTTGGCTCCAAGCCATCAATCAAAATGGCGGAAAAAGTGCGCGGGAGTTTAATGAGGCCCATCGCAACGATTGTTTATTTTTATCTTTATTTCTGTCAACGATACGAAAATACACTTAAAATTTCAAAAGAACTTTTTTTGCATTATGAAAGTGTATTAAATTGTCACATATTTTTGCACTATGAGATAACTAAATGACTTGAAAATAAGCTCCAATGGTTTGCGATACTCATTCGAATGTTTTATTTTCATTTTGAATTTGTACTATGATTTTTATCAGCTCTTAAATTATAATTACTTGAAATATATGTAATCAAAGATGATAATGTCATTTTTTTAGTTTCTTTAACCTCTGTTGCCTTGACCTTTGCAGCCAGAGAACATCCTCTGTCTCACAAAAACGGGTAACCGCATCAAAATCATCGACTTCGGCCTCGCCCGCTTCTACGATCCTGAGAAGAAGCTCCAGGTGCTGTTCGGGACACCAGAATTTGTTGCTCCAGAGGTGGTGAACTTTGACCAAATCGGTTATGGAACTGATATGTGGTCTGTTGGCGTTATATGTTATGTGTTGTAAGTATATTGTCAATATAGTTAGTAGATAGTGAAAAACTGGAACTACGGTTTTTATTTTGAATAATAAAATTAGTAAAAAAGTAAACCAGTGTTATTGTTTCTTCAATTCTAATCAGATGAGTAGCAACCCATATCAGATCAAATATCATCATCTATAGCTTATAATACGGCCCACTGTTGGGCACAGACCTGCCTACATAAGAGGAACACATGAGGAATTTGGTTCATAACTCTACCACGCTGGCCCAATACAACTTCGTGGGTGAAAGCGGTTGCCGTAACAACCGGGACCAACGCTTAAAGTGCCAACGAAGTACATAGCTCGTGATAACAAATTTGATTGACCCATCCAGGAACCAACCATGACGAAAGTTGCTTTGTTTTCTTTATAGAAACCAGAGCGTGTCATCCACTACGCCTACGAAAAAATAATAATCATATTATTCAGCATAAAATCTTCAACTAGATTTTGTAGCAAACAATGGCAAAAGGGCTTATGGTATTTTCACGATTTAAAATGTCTTCAGTAACGTCGAAATTAGTTTGATATTAATAACAATAAAAACAAAAATAATCTCTTTTGTTATTTTTTATTATACTGATGTTTTGTACATTTATTAGTAGTGAGTGCTTTATGTTCCTCAATAATGGTATGAGCATTTTTAATGAGTTCCTAAATTTATTTAGGTTATCAGGGCTCTCTCCGTTCATGGGCGAGACAGACATAGAGACCATGGCGAACGTTACGGTGGCCAAGTACGACTACGACGATGAGGCATTCAACGAGATCTCGGAGGACGCCAAAGACTTCATCAGTAAACTACTTGTGAAAGACAAAGAGTAAGTGTAACTTCATCTATGTTAGCGAATAATAATAGTTTGGAGTCTGTTTTCAATGCAATTGACTCTCAATATTTAAATGGGTTCATTTACTAAGTTATTTTATTTGTTACAATTTGATCACGCGCTACAGAGCACGTGATGATTCACAGGAATCATTACCCACAGTCAAACAAATAATGGGACAATTCAAGATGACTTTAAAAAGTTTGTTTCTCATCCCCGTTTCAGGTTAATTGACATTTCATTGTTGGGTTAATTGATGTTTTGAGAAATCTATTTTGACGAATGAAATGTATAATTTGTTTCCATTGAACATTGCTCGATATACTCAAATCTAAAGCTGTGTTAAATCAGCCTGTCGATAAAGACCCTTTGTTACTTGTTAAAAACGTCCAACACTGTCACTAACAACTTATTAATTGCATGAAGTATTGATGTAGTTACTTAAAACCATTTAGTAATTTAATGGTGTGAATATTATCATTGAAAAATTTTGTTTGACTCGCATTTTTCAAAATATTTCACATCATTAAGTCACTACGGTGTAGCAATACTAACCTTTTTCTTTCTAATAAAGTGAAAGTAGATCGTAGCTTAATTCGTAACTTAAACTAAAACCAATAAATCCATATTTTACGTTTTTTAATTAAAATTGGAACCTTATGTTATTAAAAAGTTATTTGGTTACCTGGCATAATATCCTATCACATCACGTCTGGGTTTCATCATCACCTAAAATCCTTCATCCTATCACTACATCACTGATTTCCATTTGCACGTCACGTATGTCCCATCCCACTGATACGCTCACTCAATTCTAGGTGTTGGGTTTATAGTAACAAGGGTCTTTGTCGCAGGTCACGCCCGACTGCGACGGAGTGCTTGCGTCACCAGTGGCTCATCAAAAGACCATCTGAGAAGAAAGAACTACCACAACCTTTGCCATCGCCTAAACATGAACTTGACGTCGCCAAAGATAACCTCAGGCTATTTGTGGAACGGTGGAGTGAACATCCGAATTCCCCATACATCTTCGATAACCAATCACACGAAATAACATGCCTCATGAATGGCAATTGCGAAAAATCTTCTATAGGCGGTTGCTCTCCATCTCCTAGAAGCTCATTGGGCAGTTCTCCTGATACAGTGTTCGATGACGATGATCTTGATCCTCCCCCTTTAAGAGAACAAAATTACCTAGCACCAAGATATAACCCAGTCGAACGTAGGGCTTCAGATAGCAGTTGCTTCCTACACAAAAAACATGACGTTTTAGTCAGGAAAAACTTGGCGGAGGAAATAAAGAAATTATCAGACCACTTATTCATGCTATCGACAATGAACACAGATTTAGCGAATAACAATAATACCAAGGAATTAGACAAAAACATAATGGAATCAAAGACAACAATAAAAGAAGAGAAACTACCCAACGGTTTCCAGAAAGAAACGAGGACTTTAACAAGGTCAATCACGAATGTTGATGGAAGTAATAACGAGCGGAAAATTTTTACATCAAAATCCTCAAACAAGATATCGTCAAGTTTTTTAATAGAGAAGGAGCCAGAGAGACCAATGACAAGTAAAATGCCTTGGGTGAAGTCACCACCGCGGTCAAAAAAAGTTACGAACAAGAGCAGGGACGTTCCGGATCAGCCGATTGATAAACGGAACAGTTTCTTTCATGAGTTTGACAGAAGAAGAGATCGGATACACAAACTTGTCAACGGTGCTGAAAATGGAAGACAATTACCTTACAGGAGAGGGGAGGAGAACAACGCGCATCAAACAAAGGATCTATTGTTGCACCTTCTTGAGAAATGGGGAGAGACAGAGGAAGTGGAGGCAGAGAGAACCGCTGGCGGTACGTCGAACGGAGGAAGGCATCAATCGATATCCTTGGAGTGGTCGCCAGCGAACCAACTGGCACAAAATTCCATGTCCAGCCTCCACGCTTTCTTCCAACGCCAAACTTCTGATGAGAAAACGCAGCGGAAAAAGATTACATCGAATCTGCAAACTACAAAATGATTGCAAACCAAATTAGGTTGAAAGTGCCATGATATTCACAATGATATTCAAAAAAATCGTGTGCTATAATTAAAGTGCAAATTGTGACGTCATAACGCATCCATTTAACTTTAGGCAATATTAAATATTGCTTTACGAGTTATTAAGTATTAATAAGGTCGTTAACTTTATAAGTTTGACTTAGCAATGTGTTTTATGTTACCAAAGTAACTAAATGAGATTAACTTATATATAACTACCTATTATTTACTTTAGGGTTCGCAATAAAATGACAATTTATTACGATTCTAGTCCCAGTACATTACTTGTTACTAACTCTAAGTTTTGTATGAAGAAATGATGAGAAATGAAAAGAACAAGACTGAATATCAGAATTCAAGAAATAGTACATAACTCATATTATGCAATGTATTGGAATTAAAAATAATATTTTAAAATTTTTAATTCCGATATTAATAGTAATTCGACTGCACATCTAAAGCAAACTTTAGATCTAAACTTACTTTTATAACTAGAAATTAGGTACCAACTAAAGTCAATATATTCCATGTTTCGTTTCGTTTGCTGCCGTACTTATCGACTTTAAAAACTAATATTACATCACATTAACAAGAACAACGTCATTATCTAAGTACTTAATGCACATTTTTGTTGTAGAAAAATAAAATTAAGATTCACAGTACACAAACGTTAACTTCGACTCTTATTTTAAATCAAATAGGTATATTATATATTGTTCCTCATATGTATTTATATATAAGTTTTATATATGGTTAATGATAGATTATTGTTATGAATTACTTATGTTGTTCAATATAAGGCTTTTTAAAATTATTTATTGTTTTTTTTTACATTTTTATGAGCTTTTACAAACGTGGAATAGAAAGCTCTACTTTTATTAGATGAGTAATATTTGGGTAAGTTAAAGCATGTGGAAATACGTATTTCAATAGGTTGCATCGCCCTACGCTTACTTAGAGGTGTCAGTAACTAATGAACCATTAATTTTCGTCTCTAGGGCTAGGTAATGATTTAAATAACATTAGTTAACTGCCAATTAAACTTAATTTAATGAACGTATCTGAGTGCGGCAGATACGACGGCTTATTTAATGTACGATTTTGAAACGTGATAAATTTAAAGTTGTATAGTAAAGTTGTAAATTAAAAAGATATGATAAATGTTACTAGAGCGATTCGCTCGCATCATTTTAAAATTTATCTTCTGAAGTAAATTCAATTCATACTAGCGCAGTGTCGAAGCGTCAATCTTAAAGTTAAATATAGCAAATTCACCCTTATCTCAAATATGTAATGATCACATTTCAAATCACAAAAGAACACAATTGTAGAAATAAAATTAATATGACCATTACGTTGTTGAGATAGGGGTGACTTTTTATCCTAGGCTTCAACCTAATCAGTAAGGAAATCGATATAAATCCTAAATGTTTACAAGTCCTGTCTATTTTGTTGTTTACAATAACGAATGAAATGAAGATTTTAATCAATAGAATATGGCTGCCTTATTGCTACTAAGCAATCTCGTCCAGATCTTCAAGATGTCAAATTTTTTTTTATTCTTCAGTGACCGCCTGCCAGCGTCATCTACCCTCACCCATCCATGGCTAATCCAATCGGCTTTATGTACTGAACTGCACGTTACCAAGACTAAACTGAAGAGATACGTGATCAAAAAACGCTGGGCCAAAGCTGTAGCCGCCGTGGTCGCACTGAAGAGGATGGGCGCCAAGTTTGAAGATGTACATGAAAATGTGGAGAATAAAAAGGTGTAATATAGATACCTACTTTTGGAAAACAGTTTGCATCAGAGTATTTTTAATTTCCTACTATGAAAGTGTTTCAATTTTTCAGTCTAATTGTATTTCAAGTTAGCGTCAATATTTTATAAAAGAAAATGTGTATTAAACTCTAGAATAATATATATAATATGTAGTCGAAATAAGAATATGATGGAGTTGTCAGTTAATTGTGAGGTCATAAAACCAGCTTTACTTCGATCATTTTCCATATATGAAGTTTTAAAAAAGTGTATATAGAAAAAAAAAACCCAGATAAGTGCGGGTCGGTCTCGCCCTCCGAGGGTTCCGTATAAATTTTTAGGTACAATAAGGAAAATAATAGAATTTTATAGAAATAACAGATTTAGCAATATATTGATATTTGTTAGAAATAGGTCAATAGGAAATTAAAAATGCTTTGGAACCAAATTTTCTAAAAATGGCCTTGCAATAAACACTAATGTCTACTAAATGTGCTCTAAACAATGATATCCCATTCGATGGGATGGACTAAGATTTTTTTTCATTCAGCTATTTTGCTGTATGGGAGCCGCCTCCCTTTAAATATTTTTTCACTGATTGCTTTGAGGCAATATACTGTGCAAATTTGAAGACTAGGGTCCATAGGGATTTGTCATCTTCGGGTACAGAGCCCTGAAGAGAATTTTTTTTTTATTAAAAACTGAAAATACAGGAGGTATTGATTAAATTTTGAGTTGAACTGAAGAATGTGGATTGAAGTAAGTCAGTGTAGCGACCCTATTCTTGTTTTGACATCATTGTTTACAATTTGTAACTTTCAATTAACATAATGAGTAAGAGAAACAGATATGTTTCAACAAGTAAATTAAACTAAAATATAAAATGGCTATCCAAGATTTGTGAGGCTTTAACTTTAATTACTATCTACTAATTTTCTATGAAACTTTTAACTGTTAATAACTAGAGTTCGTACAAAGAAATCTGAAAATCTGGATCGTGAGATTATTACAGACGACAGTAATTATAATATTGATTAATATTAAGATATAGATCGATCATAGAATAACTATAATATTCAATTCATGCTTGAAGTTTACGCGTACCTAATTTTAAGCCGAAATTGACTAAAACGGTCACAATACGCAGGCATTCACCGTTCACTATTAAAAGCGGCTCAGCCCTCAAACCGAGTTTCCACCCACGCGTATCATGAAGACTACGGCGTAAAACTGATATCATGGCGTAGCCGATGACGTCATAGCATAGTGCTACACATTATAAATCCTCGGCTCCTTTTGATATTCTAATAGATTAAAGCTGTCGTCTGTTACTGCTCAAAAAGTAAAACTAGTCAAATTAACCACAACTGTTTATGGTATATCTGGTACCTATGCTTGGGGAGATTCCATGTCTTTCCAGTCAAATTAAATCCTATGCGAACAACTTGTTTGAAACTGTATTAGATTTAATTTGTTGTAGATTATAATTTAACAGGAAATACATTAGGGATGACCAGTTGACCATCTTTTTATAGACGGTTAAAGAAAAAGACAAAAATTAATAATTAAAAAAAAAATTGTTATGTACCTACTTATATCACGATCATAAAAATCAAAAGGTCACATAAACTATACTTGGAGGCTAAATCAATTATTACTACACATATCGATTAATTATATGATAATTATAACCTGCATACATTCAGAATGGGTTGAAAATGGCTTCACATTTCGCTATTTTTGCCTCACTCTGGACCGTGCGGGTGTTTCGTTTATTTTTAGGGGCATTAAAAACAGGCTTTCTTTATCCTACAAAAAAAAATGACAAAATAATAAATGCCTAGATTATATTAGTATTAATTTTAATAATAGGTAGTTGTGGCTAGGTTATTGCTATTTAATATTTGATTAGTTTATTAATTTTATACATACCTTTACATCTATCGTTTTGTTATACAAAGACAATTGAGTTGGGAGGAAAAATTAAAATTTACGAAAACACTGCTGACTTCATAATCATTCTGTACCCCTAGTATGAGTTTCAATCGAATTGAAACAATCGATCGATTTGTCGTCGAATATATAAAAGTGGTTTCCAATATTCTCAACAAAGTCAAAGTCAAAATAACTTTATTTAAATAGACTCATTTACTAAGTTCTTTTAAATCGTCACAACAGAGAATATGTATGAGAAAAACAAATAAATTAATAATGGCGCGCTACTGTCGCTTCCATACAATTAGACTGCTGACGACAACCACGATCGAGACTGTTCAGTTCGATTGAAACTTACACTAGGGGTACTAATGTATGTGTAATATAAATGGGTTTTCGTAGTATATATTTTCTCTCGCATTGCTTGTGGACACATGATCCAGTAAGTACCTGCAGCACTCTTATAGCCTTTATTACTTTCGTAATAAAGAACATAATCTCTCGTTAGTTCTCCACTTACTTTTTCTGTACCATAATATTAAATTAATAACTTTATTAAGGTAGCTATAGCTATACTTCTCAAGTTATAGGATAGATTTAATTACAATTCGGTCAAATAAAAAATTTGTCCGAATATTGAAAATCATTATAGCTTACCTACTAGTACGATAAGTCTATCGTGAGATACTTCTAAATTTTATTTACATTCGACATTACTACTAATCAAGACGGTTTTTCGCTGAACGAAAATGAAAGGATACTTGTTTATTTTAATTTCGTTTCGACCTGTGAATATACAAATATGTAATTATGGCATAATCAGCGAAGTGAAATCAACGTTACCGCTTTCTTTATTTGACCGAATGAGTAATGAAATATTTTATTTTTTGTGGTGCCAAATCCTGCACTAATCACTAACTTGACAACGATAATTATCTCAAAAGATCTGTATATTATGAATATCATGTAAAATACTATTTTTATATAAGATTTTTCAATAAAGACATTAACTGCTAATTTCTCCACTAACGAGTGTTTAATTTAATCATAGTTAAGTTGTTATTTTTTAATTTAAAAATAAGTCCATTTTATTGTTATTAAAATATTTTATTTTTAAGTTATTTTGCCAGCCATGTTGTGCCAGATAATAAATATTACATGTGTTTAATTTAAAACAATTAACAAATGTAGAATTTAAAATTATTTGTATAAAAAATAAGAAACGGTTTCAAAATCTCATTACTAATTAAACAAAAACAAAACTTATCAAAAATTTTAGTTTCAAATATTATTGACTTGCATTTATTGTTTTTTGTTTCAAAAAGCCTTTTTTATGTATAAAGATCAAGACTTATAATCATTCAAATAAAGTTTAAAAACAAATAGCTTCAATATGGTTTCATTCACCTATAGCATTAGGGCAATCGAGAACAGTCAAGTCTCCTCTGTCCCTGGCAAAGAAGGATTAAGAAAGACAGTAAGATTATAACGTTGGATTCGTAAGTTATTGTATTTCTCCACAAGAATATTTTTGTACCAAATTAGTAGCAGTGTTGTGACCGTTTTGGGTCTTTTACGAGTGGTAACACGCAGTGTCGTGGTTATACAGCGTCTATCTACATACATGCTAGGGTAGCCGCTCAGGTGGGCAGTTTGCCTTACCTATTGTACAAAATAAAATACGTATTAAATAAATTGGTACATATTCTTAAGTATCCAACAAAAAATACAGCGATGGTATCGTACAACCAAGCATTTAGCCCATCTAATGGAAAATGGTTACCGTACTGTTGTTTAACATTAATAGTATCGCTTGGTAAAACTGTCAATAATATGGCATATTTCGATTAGTTATTCGGTATTCATATAGTAAAATTCATCTATATAAATTGGTATCGTTTATTTTTATTTTATATTATTATTTCCATGTTATACAATAAATAATCTGAAAATAGTTTTATTATAAGGATGGAAATAAAATTACAGCACATATTTTTTTAGGATTTTATTTTTAAAGACGCCCAATGATATCGCACCGACACAGCACACCGGTACAATACCACTCGGTGTATGAAGACTGTGGAATTAACGGTAGGACTTCTGGTAGCGAGCGCGCGCGCCTGGACCACCGAACTTCTTGGGCTCGCAGCGACGAGGGTCGGCTACCAGCAAACTCCTATCGTATTGGACGAGGATGTCCTTGATTTCCTTCTTTGATGCTTCATCTACATCTAGAAGCAGAAAGAAATAGAATGAATTAAGATACGTTATTCTGTAGACAATTAAATTGAAAAGTTAACAGTATTGTTTAGCTTATATAAAACCAAAAATTTAAGGTCTCAGATTGAACTGAAAGTCAGTATTTATGTATACTGTGTAATAGCAGTATTAATGTAAATTTTAAATTATTAATGTAGTGTACACTTCAAACAAGCAAGGTATTACAGACACTTGCCGTTTGGTAAATGTCACCATTGATCTCCTTTCCCTGAAATGACTGAATCACATGCAAATGAGACAGCTTTGGAAGGAAAGGGTTTAGTTTAACAATCATATCATAAATACATAATAATATACTTTGTTTACATTCTATATCAATAAAAAATTAAAGATGTCTTATTTCATCAATTTTGAACTCAAGATACTTACATTTCTGGTAAAAAGCAATAAGAGCCTTAGAGATAGCCTGTCTGATTGCATAAACTTGTGCTACATGGCCACCACCCTTAACTGACACCCTGATGTCTACACCAGAGAACTTTTCCTGAAATGAGACAAGATTATTATTTAATGCTGCAATAAACATTTTTTCAGATATTCACAAGGGTTATAATATCAGTATTCTTATTTACTTCAAATCCAAGGATACTCAGGTTCGGAATAAGTATATTCATCACAGAATAATATTGAATTTTTTATAACATTGCAACCAATCATATTTTATAAAAACATCAATAAAAGGAATTACTTCCAGAAGTGCACCCTGCACACAATTAGTGCACTTCTGAAAATAATAGTCACACCCATATTCCACATTCTTAAAACAAATTTATTTATACTTCTTTTAATATGCTGATAATCAGTAGTACTATCTAATTCAAACCACTAACATTCGAAATACAGTTTATTACAGAACAAAAGACATTACCATTTAAATATGCAAAACTGCAACATTCTACAAAAGAGTAGTAAACATTCAGATTGATGTAACACTAACCATTTAATTGCAAATTTAATTGACATATTAAATGATGTTCAATTTAAACAAAGCTACTATATTTATTAAGTACATAACTACATTAAACAAAACACTACAATTTGTTAAAAATAGATATAATATTGAAACAAACAGTTTCAAAGGACAGGAATCAAATTCATTCCAAAAGTTGTACATAAATAACCAACAAAATTAATAATATATTGTTTTAAATTTCATGGTCATTGAATGATGGTAATTAAAATAAATAACTAACAACCGATTAACTAATAATCAATAATAACTATCTATATAACATAATGCTGGGTATGCTTTCAATAATGTATCTTGGTTTTATTTGAGTACTGTAGTACAATTTGCAGGTTTTGTAATTATTTAATTCTATTCTATATTCCCTTCATGAGGGTATGTAATATAAATATCAATACCTAGACAAATTAATATTTACTTTTGCCTTCAAATCTCAAGAACAGATCATGTCTGAAAAGTATACAATAACACATTTATGTTCAGATGCATAGTATCAATTTCTCTTACTGCCCTATCTGTCTATTGCCTGCTGTATACAATTAAGACAGACAGTTGACATTAGCAGTAATTGATATGAGTCCAGCCACTATAAAAT
The DNA here is from genome assembly GCA_943193645.1 of Acentria ephemerella. Taxonomy (NCBI): domain Eukaryota; kingdom Metazoa; phylum Arthropoda; class Insecta; order Lepidoptera; family Crambidae; genus Acentria; species Acentria ephemerella. Next base: position 3,138,266 of record OW971894.1, read on the forward strand.
CTTAGATATAATTACTTTCTAACCTTGCCAAGAAGTAGGATGGGTTCCTGTAGTTTGTACTGGAGAAGACGGGGCTCTACCAGGTCGAGGGGACGACCGTTCACTCTAAGTACTCCATGTCCTCGCTTGCAGTATGCCACCGCTGTTGCAGTTTTCTAGAACATATTTACTTTTAAATATTTTTCATAAAAACTCTAAAGTTTAATTATTGGAATCTATACATTTTCTCATATTTACATAGAATGGTACGTAGATTTGTTAAAATGCGTTAAGGTTATGTTGTTACGAATTAATTTAAAAAATGTATCCGGATTTTCACTATACCGAATAAAGTGTGTGTGGTTTTTTAGACACACAAAAAGTTATAATGAATACTTTGAATATCTGATACAGTGAAATATTTTATTGTTTTCCGTTTGATGTACTAGTGAGGTTAGTTGCGAGTGATTAGTTGTAATGATTACAGTTTTAACCAATGATTTCATATTTATAAGCTAATTTAATTTTTCTTTTAAAAATATAAAAATAAATTAGGAGCATTATAAATTTTATGCACTATTAATCGGTCAAACACGTGGACACACCGCGAAATTGAAATACACACCTTGCGTCCGAATACTTGGACCGCTTGGATTGGTTCACGTCTTGCCTGAAAATACGAAAATAATTTAAATTACTTTATAATACACAGAATAGCAGACTTGAGAAAAATGTAGAATCAAATTTGATAAAAATTACACCAAACGCACCTCTTGCACGGCAGCCATTTTGACAGAAAGGCGGAATAGAATGAGTGAATGAATTTGTAGAACAACAATTTGGAACGAATGAATGAGTAAGTCTACAGATAACAATAATAAACCTATTATCTGTTTCGTCAGTTTAATATATATTTATTTTAATACTTTTTGATTAATGTAATAATTAAGATCATAGCTCTCTAAGAAATTGTATAAACATGTTTTTATCATGAATTTTTTTAATATAAATTATATAATAAAACATTCAAACAAATAGTACTTTAAGCGCTATCTAGAGATTTAACGGGTAACTACAAAGTTTATTACATAAAATAGCAAGGGAATTTTTTTTAACTAGTCGTTTTTCTACCCGACGCTAGATGGCAATAAAGCTCTAATTTTCTCGCCAATAACTTACCGATGACTCAACTTGGAACCGGAGCCACAGAACGCTTCGCTTACTAATGTTTTGTATTCTTCGAGCGTTATCGGCGAAGTTGAGTCGCATGGAATGCGCGACGGTAGAGCACAGTCGTTTACAATGCTATGCGAAAAAGCTGACATTCCCGCGCGAGTGTAGATTTTGAACAAAACAGTGTGAATTTAAGTTATTGCAAAGAGAAATTTTGTGCATACGTATTGTTTATATAATGAACAGAAGTTACGTGTTTAAAATATTGAACTTGGATCTTTTAAAGGTTTTGACTCCTTGCGTTGAATAATTTGAGGGTAAGTACAAAAATTATTTATATTAGGAAGTAAATTTAAAAAAAGTGCAAAAAACATTGCGTGTATAAAAATTAAATTATTATAATTAAAGGTGGGTACAGGTCTTTACATATAAAATTTACATGTAGTGGTGAATTTAAAAATGAATAATAAATCACATTCATAACGTTTTACAAATTGTAGATTTGAAAATATTTTTTTATTATTCTTAAACTTGTGTGATTTGTCGGTGCGTCACATAAACTAATGAATCATGTTAGGAATGTACCCACTTAACATGTAGGTAATGGGTTCAGTTATACAGGAAAATATTGTGCTTTGATTTTTAAAACTGAACATTAGGTCGAAATCGAAAATGTTTTGTAAAATAACATTCAATCCACATACGTCAATGTAAATTCCGTTTATTTTAGGAAAAATGGTATTTAACCAATATCCCTGTGAATAAGTAACAAATTTCGATTTATTAGATACGTTATTTTTTATAATTTTTTCTTTCCATTAGTAAATACAAGAATAAATACTTTTTTCATCATAAAACCAGTCATTAATTACATGTAGTGCAATAAATAGTATTAAAATTCATCTGTTTCTTATAAGTTGTTAGTATAAAAATAAAATCAATTTTCATCATAATTTTAAATTTTGTCAAACCTTTTACTTTATCTAAGTCAGGTACAACACTAATATTAATAAAACTAGCACTAACATTTATAATGGACACTGTTGTACCTAATTCATATGTATGGGATTAAAAGACTTACTAAAAAATTACTGATGCCTATGTACGCGGTAGTCTTATTACTTGTGAATTGATTGATAGAAACTATGTATATCTGTATAAAGTACATTATCCTAATTTGTGACAAGTGTCACATCCTTAGAATCTAGATCTTACGAGGATATAAAATAGTTGTCTGATTTTGCCGTTAAACTAATTAGTGATTATTATATGGTCTGTTATTAAAGAATAAAACAGCATAATTAATATTCTAAAAAATATCCAATTTAGTATATTATATTATATTTAACCTCAGTTTTAAATAGTCTTTTTTATGTAAACTTATTGACTGCAATGAGAAAATACATCGTGGTGGGACTCCTATATCATTATGATGTTCAGTCAAACATCCCCGGACAGACATACAACCTATTTAATGGCTATTCATAATTGGATATCTGAATTGCTTGATTCACCAAACAGTCATAAATACTACTTATGTTAACTGAAATTAGCTATTACAGGCTTCTACAGTATACCAACGTAAAAGTGTTTCAAAACACTGGCACAAATTTGAAAATGGAAAGCGCTGTGGGCCCGTTAAAAAACTTGCATTTTAATTATATTATATTCTTAGGTATTTATATTTTATTTAAAAGCTAAAATTGCCGTCGCAAAAGTGTAAGAAAAAAGATGTCTACGCTATAGTTTTTAAAACAAGATTCTGGCTACGTAGGTTATATTTAAAAGTTGTAAAGTAATATGGTAATGAATCGTGTTCTTCCTAAACATGTTTGCTTACTACTTGGGATACACCTGCAGAGCCAGCTTATAGCACAAGGACTGCCTGGAAGATAATACGTAAGCTTGTTTGCAAGAAACAGCTGTACCTTATGCAGTTCAATATTCATAATGTGTAAAGGCCAAATTATGATAGATATATGAGCATTTATATAACGTCCGTTAATAGAGGCCTGGTAGGGGACAAAATAATCCAGTGTATTTTAGTATAGTTTTTCCTCAAAGTTATTTATATCTGTTATTTATACATAATTATATGTTTTTGTCATTGTTACCCGTTGTAAGATTTTTATTGTTTCTTTGAAACTTCTTCTTCTTCGTTTTTCTAAGAATACACAATATAAGCTATTAATGTTCCAAAAATAAAAAAAAACAATGCCTTTTGGATGTTTTTAAAAGTTTTAAATTCACACGCTCAAGCTATTTTCGTTTTAAATATTTGCGTCTTCATAAACAGTTCTTTAATTTTTGTTCATACAAAGGCAAACATCGAAGGGGCGATTCAAACAAGTTGGTTTTCATTACCAACAAAAAATATTTACAAAGAATATTGCGGTAAATTTTATTTAAAAAAAACTTTTCACTTGATAATATACAAACAACTTACCATTATCTGGTAGACTGGATTGAGATCCTATGGGTATAATTACTAACGAGTACCTACTATGCTATAAGTATATAAGGGACATAAATAAAAAATACGTAATTTTTAGTATCCAACCCAGGATTATAAGAGGTTAGCAGTATGCAGAAAGTTTACTTCCGCCACAACGAAAAGGCAAAAAAAATTCAACTAAATAATAATTAAAGGTCTCGAGATCTATAGCCCTTGCTATATATGTCTATGTTATAGATTTCCAAACCTTTAGATAGAAGCTATAAGGGTAGTTGTTGAGTAGGTTCTTTATGCATTAACACTTCTAATTTTTTAAATTATTAATACTAGTATGAAATGTTAATACAGCATAACTGCTATAGAAACCACAAAGTGACGTAATAACCGTTTAAATAAATTATCTATGCTGTAGGTAACATCAAATAAATTAAAGAAGAAAAATAATTTAAATATTGTATAACTTAAACAAATTTATTGCAATATTTATAAACAAGATTTGGTGTTACGAAACGATATTAAAACTTTACCTCTCACTAAAAATAAAAATATTGGAGACAATGTATTACAATGTAGCGTTTACTATTTTTAAAAACATGTAACTTTCTTAACTATATTATAAATTTTCATAAATAGACAATCACCTGATGGGAAATTATAACCATCGCCCAGTAAATACAAAAATATCAAGGAACCGCTTGTTATAGCATATATGAAGTTAAAGTAGGGATTCCCAAACTATTGAACCCAAGAATCCCTTTACTAAAATGAAGTGATCTAATTCTATATCTACTATTTTTGGGAATCTCTGCTCTTAAGGAAGCTGATATGTTAATGACTATTATGCAATGACTCTAATAATTATACTGACTATCGAGATTCAGATGAAAATCCCGTAACGAAGACGAAATTGGAATAGCGATGGTACCGAACTACCTTATAGTTAAAGATAGCTATGTACTAAGTAATGCAAAGTGGTTAAGTAAATTGATACAATCAATATTATATGGTTAAAATTATTTTATAAAGCCGTTAAGATTCTATCGTTATTATACTCTAACACAAGTCTTGTAAATAATCATTATCTATACATATTTGTAGCAGATATAGTGAAATCTATTTAACATAATGTATTACAACAACCGGTCAATTTGTATACAATATTTTCATAAATATTAATTTTCCTTATAACCACCAAAATCTATGTTATAATCGGTTGCAGTACAAAGTTTTATTGTCATTGCTAGTTACTTTTAAATTAAAAAATGTTCATTTTGGATTCCAGAATTAGTACTTAATTAGGATTTTAGAAATTACTTTCAATTCTCATAACAATCTCTTTCCCTCATCCCTTTCTGGTCTATGGTTAGTATACTTTTTGAACACAACGATGGCGGTTCGTATATCGGCTAAACCGTTGTCTGGCCGACATGTTATGACTTCCTGTCAATTGCACAGTTAACATGCCTCTAATAGCGCCATGTTACTCCGATTTGGATTAACCGGGTAACGCTATACGTCGCCATCACTGTATCCTAAGTAATTTGTTTTATGTGAAAGTTATTATTTTTATCCATCACGATTTCAAAAGTGCTGTTTACTTATTGAAATTCCTTGATGAAGATTAAGAAACAAGAACTTTTTGAGTTATAATGTTATTCCAATACTTGATTCATGAGCTAGACAAGGAAGACTGTATATGTAACATTCATAAACCCACGTAATAATTCTGTACATATTCGAAAACAATCCCAATCATATACAACTAATCAATTGATATCATGATAAGTCAGTTTTTTACTTACAAATAGTATATTATTTATTTGTTACTTTCATTTATTATCTTAGCATTGAGAGACACTGACTCACTGACTGACAGGCACTTCCACGGATTGACTCAGATAGAGTCTGGAACTTCCGGTCATAATAAATATGCATTGTTATTATCTCGTTTTAAATTATGCCTATTATTTCGGAGAATAGACATAAGTGAGTCAGATTAACACGATAATTGGTAAAGTAATAAAACGTCTTTTTGAAATGACTTTTATTGACAACGTATTAAATTTATTTTTTCATTATGTACAACGTAGACTAATTTTATTACGAAATCAAAGGCTATCGCAATATATGTATATATACAATGTAAATATGGAAAAATATTTGACATTTTAAATCAAATGTGGGCTGCCTGGAGGTGACCTGGTGAATTGCTCGGCAGAACCCAGATTATCCCCGTGAAGGGCAATGGAGTTGCAGGGGAGTTTTAGTAGGTATTCTCAGTGCCGCCCTATTGAGGTACTGAGTGAGCCACACACAGGTACACACGCCCGTCACTTAGCCAGTGGCGGGTAGGTCCCTAAATGGATTCCACTTCGTAAAAAAAAGAAAAAAATGTATTTTCAATCCGAGCTGCAGTTTTCCCTATTGCACTCCATAGTGAGATTGTTGAGGCACAGCGCGACAGCTATAGACTTTATAATTAGCTATTTTTCAATTAACTTGGAATTTCTGTTAAGTGTGTGTTCGTCAAGAGAATAAATAAAAATTGAAGTCTGTTAAGGACCACAATTTTTGAACTGTTATTGCGGCACTTACAGTCACGAAGGGAAGCTAAATAAATAACATTAACTTGGAAATGTCGTGAGTGTTATATGCAAACTGTATTGTTGTGGCTTCAGCTAATAGCATTAGTGCATACACTATGCGCTGGAAGCTCTATAAATGTAGAAAATTTTGCAGGTTTGCTTTGATAACTGGTAAGTTCACGATTTTCTTTATATTACCCTATTAAGTAACATGTTGTTAAAATGTTTTAGGTTTTAGAATTATCGATGCTGTTCTTTACTTCAAAATAAATCTTTGGTCTTATTCCCTTGGGTTAAAAGTGGGCAGTTAATTTCTTCAAAGATAAATAACTACACATAATATCCCTCACATAGTTAGTACTCATTTCATCGCATGATATTGTTTAAATACAAGCAATATTCTCCTACATTTAATTTCAACATTATATAGAAGATAAAAAGGTCTAAAATGATAAAAAAGGTAACAGAAATAAAATATATTATTAGACAAAATCAATATAGTTAAAAATGGAATATAGTTTTATAAAAAAATAAGTTTTATTTGAGGATATTATATATAAATATATGTATAGAACATTAATCCAATAAAATATATAAATTCCCGATCCTTAAATTATTTACTATAATGGCAGCGTTTAAACTGTTTAAACCTAACCCATAATTTAACAAATCCCATGTAAAAGGTAAATGACCTACATTTCCACTGATAAAGGAATACTTACATTATTATTAATCTCGATTGATGTTTCTGAATAGATATGATACTGAGTGCCTTTAATTAATTCAAAATATATATTTATTTATATCTATTTGTAGGTAAAATCTGATTTTGAATGAAAAATATATCTTCTTAATTATATAATAGTTGCATTTGACAATTATATTGTTGCATACGCAGGCCAGTACAAAAATACTTTAGCTTTTAATACTTTTTTAATAAAGGAGGTTAATAAAATGAGCTTAGTTATTAAACATTTTACTTGTCATAAAAACAAAAATATGTAACCTTTTTGATGTGTCTTTTTTAATTAAAAAGACACATCAAAAAGGTTACATATTTTTGTTATATATTTTTATTATTTTTTAATATTAGGTACATCAGGGTAGTAACTTTGTTTGTCGAATAATAACTAATATTAAAATAATGATGTTCTTAACTTCTAAGAGAACCACGCAACCACAAATGCGTCAAACTAATTTCATCTGTACATTAACGACATCCATAACAACAAAATAAAGACAAAAGATTTCCTTAGACTTTCTCATGGATAAAAGGTTTTATTACCTTGTATCTTGTGAATATTTTAGACTTTCATTTTAGTGTAATAAGATTCAAAATCCACAGCTGCTTATAAATATATTTACTTATGTAGATTGTAAATATTGTAACAGCAGCAGTATACAGCAAAACCATATAATCAATACCTAATATATTATTTTGTATATTACAAATTCAATAATGCCATGGCGTTGATTGTTCAAAGGAAGTTACGAAATGGTAATTTTAATCTGAATGAAACTACGGATTAAAAAATAGATATAAACCACAACTACTCAGAAACAAAAATATTATATACGAAAATATTTTTTATTCTTAATTAATATAATTATTATCAAAATTAAGAAGCATTAGGTACATTGATAATATTTACCATCATTATTCCTAGGTATTAATAATGAGTTCGCTGTGATTCGATTTGAAGCGAATGGTAGCCGATGTAATTACAATATATAAGAGGGTTTAATATTTTGTCTCTAGAACAGGGATTCCTAAAGCGGTTTTAAAATTTGTTAGTTTTTTGGTTTAATAGGAATAAAACTTGAGATATTTAGAGTAATTTTACTTTAGGGTCTAATTTCATGTTGGAAAAGTGGGTCTCTAGCCCAAAATAGTTTGGGAATCTATAAATCTCAACGACCTTCAAGTGATTCTTTGTTATTGCTGGTGTCTATTGTCATGGTTTTTTTAGCGTTAAGATTTATTTAATACCCATTTACAAAAAAACCTGCTTCAATGAATAAAACTGTAACGTATCCCTGTTTTCTTTGTACCATATTTTTTCTTTTTAATCATTAGATAAATATTTTGTTATTATTCGTAAAAGAATTGAAATCGTTCTACATGAAAATCGATAAATAATTCTTAAATCGAAACCCATGAATAATATGTCCATATATCTAACCTAAGTGCATTAGAACTGAGAGATAGTTAAGGTTCATTGCCAGCGGGGAAACCATGGGCGTGTCCGAGAAAGTTTTAAAATGCCGCTCTGGAATATTATCTGTTTAAACATAGATATTTATTTCTGAACGTATTTGTTTTTAAAAGCAATAAGCCAAGGCAATGTCCACTTAAAACTAATGTAACGGTTAAATGTTAAAAGTGCACAAGAAACTAATTGAATTTAATGGAACGTGTTATTCTTATTTCAAAATACCTAATAATCAGGTACGTTATTCCTTTTTGTTTATGATTAATCCTTCGCATTACTGATAGTATTTGCTTATTAGTCAAGTCTTAAATTAGTAATAGGTAGTATTATAAAATTTTAATAAAATCTACTAGAAAACACAAATAAATAAGTTTTATTTGCATTGTTTCTTTTATCTATAATATTGTGCACGTAAGTAAAACAAAATTCTCTATAATGACGTTGTACGAAAGCATCCGTATCTGTCTTTGATTGGAACAACCTAAGAGCAAGAGTTTTTAAATACTTATTTATTACGATATCATATTGATAGTCAAATTCAACAATCACAAATAGTACTCTTGCGCAAAGTCAATGTCCTGGATGGCAAATCGCCGCCTTTATATTTATTGAATTGACATTTTTAGTTAGCACAGGGATTAGTATGATACTCTTGACGTAAGACGATTTGCGCTTGACAGATACGATAAGCTGTCCAATGATTTGAATTATATTGAGTAACCAATAAGAGAAACGAGTTGTGTGATTGACGATTCAACTGATCGAATAAATTAATGCGACAGAGTAAAAAAAGTCTATTAATATATGACTAAAAGTAATTAATACGCCATTTTATATTTACTCTATCTGGCAAAATGCAAGCCGCGTAACATTGTTAAAAAAATGTTTATGAATTCATTGGTTATTTTACCGAGTATTAAAATAACTTATCAATTTCATTTTGACAGTTAATATAAAATAGCACAGACGACTACGCAAATATATTGACTGCTTTCGATATTCATAAAAAGTACAGGTTCGTAACAATCAATATAACTATTACCTACTCGGAACTTTCTGCATTTTGCTAAAGCGTTGTAACACTACATAGAATTTCATTACTCCGTAAGTTTCTAGACAAATGAAACGGGAGACTTTTACTTGATCATCAAGTTGTGGAGATATAGGGCTGCGAAATGATCTTAGTTGAATTAATATCAAATTATTTACTTAATGAAAAATATATAAGTTAACTTTAAGCACGTTTTTTGCTAATTTATTTTAACAGATACTTACTGACTATTATGTTAAAATAATTATTAATTTTAAAATTGGGTTTCATATTGTACCTACTATCAATCTTTAAACGTCTGTCGGTTTATAATAAAATGAATAAACTACTTATAATTATCACGTTAAAAGTAGCAATAAAGAGGCACGATTAGCGACCCGAAAACTTTGTGAGCTTACATTGTTTTCAGTGGAATTTGAACTTTATAATACCTTGCAAGGTACATTTTCTAAGAATTATTATTGTTTTTACTGTTTTGTATTATTGGTTGTTCTTTTCCTAATTTTTATTGGCAAGGGTTTTGTTTAACAAAAAAATCCATCCATGATATGGTCAATTTAATTAGGTGCAACCTATGTAATTTAAAAAATCGACGACTAAAAACCCAAAGATTAAATAATTTATGAATATTGGCAACCCTATTGACATGTCGTATTTAAGAACAGGTTCATTCACTCTCTATAATATTATGACTGATATTAAATTTTATTGTGTAACTTGTTTTGTCATCGTAAAGCGAAATTAAAAGTGATGCGCGAATTTTACTCTTAGAAGCTTATCTATCTTTCAGTGCAACGACCTTCATTTTAATTTTTTTTTTATTAAAATATGTAGAAACATGCCTTGAGGAAATAATTATACCTAAATCCCGGAGTAGTGGTACATACCTTCAAGTTACTTAACATTAATAATTATGAGTGCATTTTAAATTAAAAAAGCTTGGGTTTCAATGTACATCGTGCTTAACTCCATCTGAATAACGGTCATTTACTGTCCTCAAACCAAACAATGTTCTTTCCAACAAGTATTGTTATCCAAGTACCAACTACCAGTACCAATAATCAACACGAAATGTCGTGGCGTGTAAGTTAGGTAAGGTACGTGCGCACGCGCACGCGTCATCCGCTTTGTTAGGGTAATGTTTACCTAGGGCTGTGGGACTTTACGATACCAATGTAAAATTGAACCGATAAATAAACTAACATAAAATTTTCCCCTTTTAGACAATACATACTTAGATATTCAAATTAGATTAGACACACATATAAATCTACGAAACGTATCTCAAAAATTATTCCGTAAAATACCTTAGTATAGAAAATAATTATGAAATAAAAAAACATGTTTTATAATATATTATTCATTATATATCATAAAAACTAGTTATGTAAACATATCAAAAACAATATAAAGTATATCTAATCAATCTCTTAAGGAACGATTACTATATTAAAAATATATATTATAATATTTGTATTAAAAATAAATAATTTAGCAACCCTATTATTTTTTCCTGATTTCTTGTTATTTCCTAGATGTAATTATTGTTTTCATCGTTGTAGATGCCTTCACAGGAAATTCTTCAACATTCATACAATTCTTGTGCGTCACAAATAAAATAATTTACTGTCATTATTTGTTGAAGAGCTTTAAATATGGGCTGAGAAAAGTGGAAAAGTTTTTTAAATCTATTTATATAACAAGTCTACTTGTTAAAAAGAATTAACTTATGAAAAATTATTTGTGTTACTAAATAAATTATTTTCATTGTTTCTTCTAAAGTTAAATACGTACGTATTTAAGAATTTTGGGATCCAAACGTTTCTATGAAATGTATTATTTATTAATACAAATACTTGAAGATTGTAACATCGAAAAACACAGTGTCAATTACCCATCAAACCAACCAACCTAGAATCTCCGCTGTCTCGGGTTCGCACCATATAAGATTTAAGTAATTCGAACACCAATACAACCGAATTGCTTAGATAAAAGAATATTTCCGCCCACACCTAGCCTTATATCTAATTATTTATATAAAAACGGCAATGTATATGCTTCTATTTGATATGTTTGCCTTATCTAACGGATGAGGAGTGTCGAATTACGACTACTCGGTAGCTAGCGGGTGGTCAAAGAATATGCTTAGCTCGGCTTATCAGTTCGTCATCCAAACGATGACTAACTCACATTAACTATTATGCAAGTTGTCTTTTTTTACAAGTGACTTGCTTGAATGAACATCGAGCAAAGGCTTAATCAGAAACGGCTTGAGATAAATACGGTTTACCGCTACAATACATGTAGGTACAGTCTATTAACATATTTATTAAATTATTCTCACAGAAAATATTTCTGAATCTTAATGGAGCATTTCCTCTTTTTATATTTCTGTATCTGATAATCTAGCCCGTATTGTGGGTGCTATAAACTGGAATATATTTATTTTGTTAACTTGGAATTAAAAATTACTCTAGTATAAACATTAAATTAAAAATTTCACACCATAATAGTGACAAAATGTTAAAAAATCCCCAGTTCTTATATCTTCTAAGTTTAGGTTCTTCCAGTCAGTTCACTAGACCACCCTCTTACTGACGAACTTTTTATTTCTTGATTATTCATTAATAATCGCTTGGAGGAATTATTTAAGTGGCGTTGTAATGTTTGATTTTGTATCAAGATTTATAATGTATACTTGTGTAGGTACAACAAGTATTCATTATAAATCTTTCCACTGATGTCATTAAACTGCGTTGTACTATTAAATATTAATTTATTCTGTCACTGGATTCTCGTGTACTGATGTGCGGTGAGTCAAGTAACTTAGCCCGTTTTACATACAATCATGCATGTGTGGATAGGCCCAACTGTCACAATACACCTCAATCAGGATAAAGAAAGTAAGCCCCATAGAACCATATATATATCGGACGCTTCGTTTCAAGGCAAAAGAATTACCACTAGTTAAACACAGATATTATAGACACTTTCATGCTCACGATCATTTTCAACTTTAGAAGACGTGGCCTCATGTTCGATGTCATATTAATTTTTGACGCAAAGCATCAGATCACTTTTTGATTATGTCGAGCCATAGATTATGTGGTATTTATGCCCAGTGATAATAAGCTCCAGAGGAGGTTACGTCGAACTGTTTGGTAGGGCAGGCTAGTTGACCTCATCGTATTTTCATTAAATGGAAAAGAAACTATAATAAAATCGTTTAAAAAACTATTTGAATCTATGGAAGGACTCATGGGCTATCTAAATAAATAAGGTTTTTCGGCATACCAACTAAAAACGATATATATACGCTTTATTCGAATTTCTCTAAAAAAAACTCTTAAATAAAACCTCAGACCCATTTCTATATTTCAATATACAAAAAAAACTATTAAAAAAATCTATAAATAATTGAAAAATTCTACCGTTCTCAATATAATAAATTATAACAAAGCAAATCGAACTCGTGAGTAATTCGATTAAATTAGAAAGTTGAATATTTAAGCAAAATAAATAATATATAATTTTTGAATTATAAATAAATAGATATTGCTTTGGATACCTAAAAATAAACTATGAATCAGAACTAACTTAGGATGGAAAGTGTGGAAAGATATTTTCACCCCATTCTTCATAAAATCGTATAAACGATCTTTGACGATCGTTCAGGCGCTCATCAAAGTTAATGACAACACGTAGTGACCATACGCGCCTAGAAACGGGGTGATAGAAATATTATAGATTTCTCGTCTACGATACTTCGCAATTATCCGTTATACGTGTAATTTATTTAAATATCAATCTCACCTAAGTATTCCAAGTCCATTAAGATTCACAGCAAAACTGTTAGGAGCAACAATTTGTGTAAAACCGCAAATGTATCAAATTAAATTTCCTAAAAGTAGAAACAGTTGTATATACGTTTTATTGACGCATCGATAGCTGTGTATCTAACTTCAACACTATTTCTTTAATTCAACTATTAGAAAGTTAAAGTCATGTCTTATTTAATTAATTACGTAAAGCTTGAATTAAAACAAAATTGGTTTTATGTAAAACAGAAAAAGTCGTAAATTTAAATAAAAATGGAATATAGTATTAATTCTATTCCTTTATAATTTTAGTACTTGTGTTATAACTTTTATTCAACCTTCTTTCTGTAATAACAAAAAAAACCATCCAGTTTTTGAGAAAATGACTAATATACAAACATAGACATAACTTTATTTGCAGTCTCAGCACAAATATCATATGTTATTATGTCATATGTATAGGTCGAATAGAACCTTCTTAATGTTCGCAAGGCACCTCTACCTCGTCACCGAAAAAATATTTTGGGGTACTTTTTCGACAGTTAATATCTAGTTTATTTATCTTTCATTGTAAGAAATTAGAATACAGTACCATTTAGGAGCTTCAATAACCATTAGATTGATCTAATAACTTTTTTATCAAATCCATTTTAATAACTAGAAAGATCAAACCATTCTTGTAGTTCCGCACAGAGTGCTGTTAACCCTTGACCGGCAGCACATTAAACAACGAGAGATGTAACTAAATTGAAATTTATTTACGATCTGTACCCTCCTCTTTCGTACGCTCAATGGTAATTATAATAACGAAATGGCGGCAAACTCGTAATGCGTCGCTTTTAGTAACTTTGATTCTATCGGTCGAACTGAAATCGCTTTGAGATAGTTACTGTAATTTTAGATTGGTATACGTATATGTTGTAACTAGACCTTATCAATGATTACTCCATTTTGTGGCTATTCACTTCATGAGGTTATTATTTTGTCCAGCTTAAACTGCCCATGTCGTTTAAACTGCATGATTTAGCGCAAAGTGTTCAATGATCCGGATGAACCATATCATGAGGATAGTCAGTTGGTACTAGTATTGTATTTCGTAAAATGTTTCATACGATATTCGGCCACACAAGTGACATATTTTTATGACAAAGAACGCTAATCAGGGGGACCTCATGGTAAGTGGTTATAGTCTAATAGACACGTGCAATATCAAGGAATTTCTTCACATTACAGTACATTAACATTCTGACAGGAGAATGTTAATACTTCTTAGACCCTGTAATTGCACTACCTCTGCGTTCACACAGAAACACAGCGAACTAAATCTAAGGCTTAAAAATGAAATGTTTCATTATGTATTTTAGGGCTTATTTTTCAAAACTCAGATCAGACTTTAAATTAATGAATAGCTTTGACAAGTTGACAGTTTTTAATATATGTCATAACGTCAAAATTATTCGCCTGATAATTGTTATCTGACTATTGAAAAATCTGGTCTTAATATCTGTATTAAATCATACCCTATGATTTAATATAGATATTAAGACCAAATAGTACATATTTCCTAAAATTTAGAAGTGTTTTTAAAACTGTAATATTAAAAGACAACTTCAACCTTTAAAAAAACATCACTTCAAGTCTATGGAAGTTACACACACAAACTTTAATTTCTTTCTTATAATTTCCAAAGACGACTAAATCCATACTACTTACAGATAAAAAAAATATAACTAAGAACTAATATTTCCTTCCTAACAAAGACTTAACTTAGATAAAATTTTTTATCTCAATAACGAGAACACAACTAAATCTAGAAAGTATCTAACTTTCAAGAGTTTATATTGGCTTAACCGACTATATATCTTGTTCATTGTCACATAATGTTACCTAACAAGCTCCTATTCCCATAAGAAGGACTTTAATGTCTCTCAGTTCAGGACAATGCAGTAGACAGCTCGCCTCGCTAAATGTAGATAATAGATGATAATGTAGGTCTTTTTAATGAGCACTGTTTTAGAGAACTTCTGGGCCTGTCAGTTAATTTTTTACTGCCTGTAGACCGATAGCAACAAAAATATTTGGCTAAATCTTAAATAAATCTGGATTTTATTAAGATTCAACGATTAATATGACGTTAATTATATAAAGCTAAAATATAAATCGAGTTTTGCCTTAGTAAGTCTTGAAGAATTGTCTTGAGACTTATGTGATCAGTCAGGGAAGAGTCTTATTTTCGTTCAACAAAAATTCTGTTTTTAAGACTTACATTATAATATATTTTGGTTTAATACGGTATTAAGTAACGTACCTTTAATCAAATATCAATAGTCTTAACTCGAAAGTTAATATTTTCAGTAGGTTCATTTTCTAATAACATTACCTAATTTACCTATTACCTTACCATGAACCTATTTCATGGCCGTCCGTGCCTAATTAGCCATTTGACTCTTAAATACTGCGAAATCTGCTTAGTGCGACTTATGTAATCTTGTACTTAATATTTTAATAAAATTTTATTTGACGCCTAAAATTAACAGAAATACTAAGCCAATAACATATTTTCAACAAATCTTTGAGTTATCGACTTCAGTCGACAGTATACCGAAGTCACAATATGACATAACTCTGTAATAAAAACCATGCGAAGCCTTCATTGCATATCTTTTATGAGGAACTTTGATAGAAATGTTATTGCTCTATGTACTATTCAAGTTCTTGTCTGTCGTAAAGATGTTTAAAATAAATAATTCATGTAGGTACTGTGATTTATTTGAAATTAATATTAATTGAAGATTGTTTTATGACACCAATATCTTATGTTAAGTTCTGTCTACATAAAAGTTGTATTGTATACTATTAGCTATTATTAATTTACGGCTCTGTTTATGTGGAGTTCGTAAAAATAATGTACTAATTCCAACTGGATAAGGATCAAATCAGGATAATATATTGCGTAACCACTTCCGAACCCTGAAGGTTTATTGTTAATATTGCTTTAATTGAAGAAAATTGAAATCGGTTGTTAAAAATTCTATATAAGTGTACATTTTAATTAGTATGATGTAGACTTATATATAATATTGAAAAAAATATATAAACATTTGTAAAATATTCTTCTGACACAATTCATTAATTCAATTTACAATTAAAAATAAATGACTGAAATAGACGTAAATATGTATGCGTATTAGTTACTTGTTAAGTATTATAAAAAGTCATTAAGTATAATATAGTACTTATGTTCAAACAAAAATACTTACAAAAAAATACCGCCTTGCGTTTTTGCTAGTGTATTCAAAGAATCATAGTTTTTCTTACATTCAAACCTACTTTTTGTGTTTATATGAATAAGTGTTATTTTTATATATATTCTATTGGCCACGGACGTGACGACATCAAGAATCGTTTACGAAATTACATACATATTGCTTTTATCTAAATGCATAATAATACTTAGTGTACTTTGCGGTCAAAATAAGAATAGGATAGAGTTGTCATCAAATTGTGACGTCATAGATATAAAACTAACTTCACTTCGATAAATGCGTATGGTTAATTACAAAAAAGATACCAAATTAACTAAATTTTTGTAATAAGTATTTTGTTATTCAAAACATTGCAAATGTTTTATTATTCATATTAAAAGTACGTTAAATGGAATGTTTGTTGACATTCCTTTGTGAAGTGGAGGTTGTCAAATGCGGCTCTATTCTTGTTTTGACATATACCTACGTAAAAAATTGATGTTCTAAATTCGAAATTTAAACAACAATTTCATTAATTTTAGATTAGATATTGCTACATATTGCACGCATAAGTATCACTAGTGACTACGCACTATATAATTATAATTAAGTTTCGATTCCTTTCCAGGGCGAACGAGTGTCACTTCTCTCTCAACGAAAGTGTCCGCTAGGTAAGTACTATACCAATCAAGTTGCACAAGCAAGCTTGACTTGAACGCCTAGTGTTCGCCGAGTTTAACGAAAAAAATTATCTTGTCCATTATACACGAACCCGAAGTTAAATAACGTCACTGAATAGTTCATACAAATGTAATATAATAAATTTAGCTCTGCGTTTTACCTACTGTATATTTCGAAAATATTTCTTGTTTATTTATTTTAACGTATAGAGGTACAATGGGCGGTATCAATAGGTATTCTCTCCCAGTCATCCAGAGAGATGAGTCTAGAAGAATACACAATGGAAAAATAAGAAATACTCTTAAAATAAAAATATCAAACATATGTATCATAAAATTAAAACAAAAACAAAGAGGTTATAATATAATTTGAATGAAGGTAGAGACTTTAAAAAAATACTGCGAACTAACCGCTTGAAAGCCGGGTACATCTTATTGCCTTCTATTTTAATCTATAGTCGAGAAAATTCTTAGAAATAAACTAAATAAAATATTTCTTTAAACTTTTTTTATTTTAGAATAATATTTGTTTGCTTTTCTTGAATTCCACAGAAAATAATATTTCTTGAGAATTATCGAAATATCCGCTTGGTATCCATATTAACAGGTTATATAAAAACGAATTTAAAAAATCTTATAATCGACTTCGATTAAACTGACTACTTAATTGAAATTCAAACTACATTTTTACTTGTCTTATTGTCATGATCGTGGGAAACAATAGGCAAGAGTCATTAGAAAGTAATAAGTAAAATTTGAGCGTCTCTAAAGTGTTAAGTGACGTAATTTAAGCATAGTTAAGTTACGCGTCACCGGGCTAAGTAACAATGACGACTGGGTGCTTAACCAATCGATATAAATGTGCTTATAATGATTCCCTTATTACCACCTCATTTAGTTACGTATGTAACTGTTTTAAAAATTGGAGGTTAAAACTATGTTTCTAACATAAATCTCAGGATAACAAATATTTACATAATATTTCAAGGCAAAATATAAATAGAACATTAGAAATATACCTACTTTCAAAAATTATAAACGTTTCTTCTTAAACCATAGAGCTTGTTAGTTCTACTAAACTAGTTTATGGTATGTACCTAATAGATCTTTGATACGAAAAAATCATAATTGAGTATTTATTTCTTCAGATCATTATTTAATGTGTTAACTTAACTACAAAAACATCCTACATAAAAGGATCACCTGGCCTTCAATTTTTTTATCGTTGAATAAAGCATTTATTATATTTATTTGTCGAAACACGTAACATATTCTACGGCGCGTAGCTTAATGTTAATCTGAGTAACACTCGCATACAAGACACTAATTGTTGACGAAAGGCAATGCCCGGGGAGTTATGGCGTTCGGGCCTCGGGTAGGCGCCGGCGCAGGCTCTAAAAGTGAAGTTCTTGGTAAAAACTAAGTATGATCTCAATAATATTAAACTAAATTTCAAATAATGATGTTTCTGTTCACTTTATAATTATAATAAATGAATAAACATGCAAATACCCATAACCTGAATAAGAATGTTGTGTTTATCAACTAAACACTTCGCTTTTACTTTATTGGTATAGAATTTAAATTATTTTAATTTAAATCTTCAAGAACCTTTATCAGACTCGATTAATTTTTGGCTTGAGGAATAGTTTTTTTTTAAATATCTATATAGGCGATATATATATATAGGCGAAAATTAAAGTGTGACTCACCAAAAAGGTGCGAATATCTTATAAACGTATATATCCGTAACACGACAGACGAGTTCTCGGAACAAACCTCTGACATTCTCCAGCGGAACAGCTCATCTCATGAATGGCTGACTCACCAACTTCTGTTGTACGATTTGTGTTTACTTTTTATTACCATAAATTATAAGGTCAATTTGAGTGGGTCTCTGTTTGGAACTGAGTTTTCATCTTACGCTTGTTGTTTCATTATTTACCTGTTTGATTTTAATATTCATTTACTTTTGAATAACAAATATAAATTTTCGACGGCATATTTTATAATAACACCATGTCTAAATATTAATCTAGAATCGATGAAAGTTTAAAATTCAAATTGTGAGAAGACAAGACACTAACTTCACTTCAGTGGTTTGCTAATGGTTTACCAAAAACGGAATGACAAAGTTAAACTTGCATTTTCTTGACCTATTATTATTATTTTTGATAAAAAATCTTGGAAAAATGTTAAATTAATTAAACAAATACGGTTAGCATTAATTGATTGTTTGTTGATCTGTGTTTGAGGACTGAATTTCGACAGTTATGAGATCCTATTTTTATTTCGAATACATTGAATATTGTCTCTGTCCAGTATAAATAGGGATTATACAGGTTTATAAGTAAATTATTCTGGACTGCGTTATACTATAAAACTGAAACAAATGTCCTGATTGTCGGTAAAATAATAAAAATGAAAATAATGTTTGTTATAATATTTAAAACATACATCGTAACAACTTTGCGTACTTCATCCCTTTACAAATAATCAAAAAATTACAAAGGTTACGCTTTATTAGCCCAATTAATAAAACTTATCTTTTTAAAAACTTTTAATGAGATTATTCCCTAACTAATTCAAATACCTCATTAATTTTCATAATTACTTAAAGCGAACAACTTAATCTTTGCGGCTACTGGAAACTATTTGAATTGTAAATTAATGTCAATTTAATTTAAATGCCGTCAACAATTAAATATTCGTATAGACCAACCGGACGAGTATCTGCCACAATAGTGTTTGACCATTCTCATTCAAAATCATATCATTGTAATTGTGATTTCTATGTAAATGAATGCTCCCATTACTTTGTTAGTCGATTTCAATTTGAAATCCAATTTCAGCGTATAATTGATTTAATTGTTGCAATTCAAAAGAAATGTTTTAATTTTATTTTTTAAGATAGTACAGCTGTATGTTCCATATTTAAAATAACATATTACGTCTAGAAAATTTATAATTGAATAATAACCATTATAAATTATATCAACCTTGATATATTTAGTACCTAAATTACTATGCATAAAAAATAAAAATCAGACTCAAATGAAATGTATCCAAATATCGAATACGATTTTTTTTATTCATTACGTACAATTAAGATAAAATTAAATAGTCATTGTAGAGCTGGAAATACCCCGATTTTATTTATTAAATTTAATCAAATATTTATCAAATATACTTGCATGTATCAATCTCAATGTGTAAGAGATGATATCAAATTTTAATGATGATCTTGGTTTTGATGGAACCGTGAATCAATGTAGTGTATTTAAATAACTCTATATACATTTATACTTATTACACATTTTGGGGAATAATGTATGTACAATAATTCTATACACATAACAAAATTAATTTTGCATGTAACTAGTTTCTGATAAAAAAAAGGTGTGACGAGAAATTGACATCGAAATGGATTTGTTGTTTCTTTCTTTTAGTTTTTTTTATGTTTATTACTAGAGTAGTCTAATACAAAAATAACGACAATTTGATTACCAAAGGTGTTTCCGATCGCAGAGGAAATGTAAAATTTTCGTGCGGGAGCTTTCTTCGCTCAAGGCGAAGTATTGTATTATTTTCGAAACCGCAAGGGTAGCAACAACAGTAGCTTTTAAATACTTATTACACCAACAGTGTTTTAAGTAATTTAAAAAATGGCAGCTTTTATTGCAAATCTTATTACGAAATATCTCAATTTTAATCAATTATGTATAATGGAATGGCTGTTAGTTAGTCTCGGTTAATCGAGAAACTTCTCTTTTAAAAATAAAATTTTAATTAAAATGATTTTTTTTTAGAAATTTTAATTAAAAAATAATAAATACAACTTACAGTAGTAACGCGCACAGTAGGTAATTACGTATCTTTTATTTGTCTGACGTTAAGACCAGGTTGCCGTGGCCGTTTTTATCTTTATGTCGCGCCTGCTTCATAGTAAATAAACAAAACTAAACAAAACAATTTTGTGGTACACTAACTTTTAACTACCGCGATCCATAATACAAACGTTTTACATAACTGTCATCTCTTCCGTCGCCACTTCGAGTAATTTTTTATAGATGGCGTTCGTACAACGAACATGTAGTTTTTAATATACTTATAGACTTCTATATTATCATTTCTTCATTTATTTATACAAATTTATTTATTTATATTGATCTGACAAATACAGATTTTCGCGGATTTACTTTAGTCACAATTTTTAGTGGACTTGACCTCTTGCAGGGCTTGTGATTATGTCAATATGATGCTTCCGTTCAATTCTCGTTTTGTAGTCTTTTATAGTTTAATCATATAAAAAATAAGTTCCACCTTTAAAACTCACATAAGAAACATAACAAAGTGATATCGATTCATGTTTCGCACTGTATTTCATAAGAGTTAAGACCATCACGAAACAATCGAATGATTTTTCATACAGTTTACAATGCGTCCTCTCACCATGCGACAAGATATTCACGGCCATTATATTTAAGGTTCCTTTATAAAATAAACGTTTTCTGTGATAATTTCGATATACAATTATTTGGTCAGATTTTTAAGGCCCATTTAGATTGAAGTTACTTTATCTGAAAGGATTTTGCAAAATTGAGAATTATGAAATAATCTTAATTTAGAATATTTTAAAATGAACTACACAATTTTTAAATACGTGTTTTTATTAATTTATTTTATTATATTTGGAAAGCTTTCGGCTATATATATATATTTAATTCCATGGAATAAGTCCTTGACTAAACACGTAGAGCACTACATGCTTTATTACAAGCTTTCAATGTTAGGAAATTCTTTCATTTTACGATGTAATTAAGGTCGTAAATTGAACACACTGTTCAAAATGCTAAGTGATACTGTCTCTTGTGTTTTTCCAATCATATATTGATAGATCGAGAAGCAACGCACATAATTTTAGTTTTAGATGTGTGTGTGAGTGTGTGTTGTGGTCTGATGCTACAGCAGAACACTGGTCGCTCTCGAGAAGAACAGTGGAGTTATTGGTTATTTGCAGTGTCATTATGATCATATGCTGGATGAGTCCCTCACATGCCCGCCTCTTAGTTAGCCAGTGAGGGGTAGATTCGTAAACGAATTTTTCTGCTCGAGAAAAAATGCCTAATGTGTTAAATATTATTTTCAATAACCACTTGACCTACTTAGCTTTCTTTATCTGACATAATGTATCCAATATATGTATAGTTGCTAAGTAATAGATAATTTAAAGTGAAAAGTGCCGTTGTCGTGATATGCGCTGCATTGCACAACTACATAAGTCAATATTGGCAACATGAAAAAGAGTGGATACCTTAATTAATTTCAATTTGTCAATTGCACAAGTCACGATATCACAGTATCAAAAATATTTTAATGTTCATTAAAATTTGTACGCCTGTGTAATTCGTAATTGGCTTATGATTTATACACTAATAATTGCTTATTATGATTGGAAGGTAATTTAAAATCGTGTTTTTTATTCAAATGTACAAATTTTTCGATTTCAAACATGGAAGTCTAATTAAAGATTTTTAACCAAAATACCGACGTATGAAAGTTTTAGTTTTGCCGTAATGTCTACAAAAATAAATAAATATTATTTATTTAAGTTTATCTGTTATTTTAAAAAGTGTGTACAATTATAAATACGAAATATACAAATGTTATTACAATAAAAATCTTGAAGAGGTACTTTGAGGTTGCCGCAGCTATAATATTTTTCCCGCCATTATAAGAAAATATGATGTGGAGATAAATTAGTATAGGTCCATTTAAAATGAGTTTTGATTTGATTAGTTTATATTTTATCGTTAGGTATATCATCAAAAATACTATCAGACTTTTGCTGTTTCGAAACAATTTGACTGTACAGTGTAATTTGAAAAAGAAATCAATTGTAATAATAAGAATTTAACTTAGCATATGTGCGTGAACTTTGAAAACGCATATCACTGACATCCGAACCAAAATAAAACACAGGCACTTCAGTTATCACTTCAAAAGTTTAACTATCTTTTGTTTTAGACCGTATATTACAAATACACAGTGTTTTACAGATACTCCATTGTACATCTTATTTTAAAGCTAAAAAGCGATATCATTAGAATAATGCGAACCATACATATAAAATTCTAAATTCAAAATATAACCTTTCAAACATTATACAAATCCTATGGCGAAATATCAAAATTCCTTAAACATGAATAGTATGTTATTAAATAACTAGCCACAATAATAAATATGACCGCTCCTGGTTCTATATATACGTTGCGGTTACCCGTATCAAACGTGTACGTGTATGGAATTCAAACGTCCTCATCAAAATTCTAAAATGGCGCTTCGTCTCTCCATCCTTACGATTCGAACTTTGATGTCACCTGGTTAAATATACATGAAGATTACATAAAAGCCGTCATAAGATGTCTGGAATTAAAAAAGTAGTAACGCTTAGGAGCTTAGTACTTTCACCCGATTTAAAGACACTAAAAGTAAGCCCAATTGCATTAATCTATCAATTAAATACATATGAAGTAGCTAGCAAACTTCACTTCAAATGAATAGTGGGGTCTTCCAATAATTTGACATATTTTTTTTTTTGTTTTAATATCTACGCGTAGATAATTAAAAGAACACCATAACGGCCGTCTTGTCGAGTGTAGTACCCCTGCCTACTTAGCCAGAGGTGATTTGGAAACCGGAGATGGGGGTAAATATTTGTATAATGAATACGAATATGTGTTCACGAGTAATGGATGTTTTTGCGCGCTTAATAAATTTTCGATTTATTTTTACATATTACTATCTATATTTCTCCATGATCTAGTATTCATAATACAAACTCTTAAAAATGCTACTTTGCGCTAGATAATTAATTTGAGTGTGATAAGCATATTTATAGTTTGTTACTCATTTAACATAAATGGGATTGAGCTGCAATTTAGATGTAACTAACAATCATTTAATCTAAATCTTCTAAAGGATTTCGACAATATAACCCATTTATTGGACTTAACCAGTGTTTTAAGGTCTCACTAAAGCATAATACACTCACGCTTTTTCAATTCAGTAGTAGTAATCATAGTAATCTAAATACCACCTCTATAATAAACTACATATTAAATAAAATTACAACCATTAAAATATGTTTTAACAAGGATTTGTTGTTAAAATAGTCTAGAGATGATTGCCTCGTATTGATCAACAACTTAGGTAATCCCGTATTATCCTTTACATAATATATATAACATTCACCATTATCACTTTTATGAGCTTCGCACCTTCGTATATGTGTTGAATTGAATTAACTAGTGATTCCTATTTTGTAAACAACCATTTACAATCAACTAAACATACTTGGTTAGACGCTCAAACTAATTATGTAAATACTTTTAAAAAAGTATGTAACATTTTCATTTTTCAAACTCAAATAACCATTAAGCATTTCCATCATCATATCCTGACTTGGTGACAATGTCTCATTGTCCTCACCTCCGAAGTATACTCGAACGAATAAAAAAATATTTTTGAAAACGATTCACAATTGACAGAGAAATCGCGTAACAAACATACGAAAAGACAAGCGGATTGAGAACCTCTTCCTTTTTTTAAGTCGGCTGAAAACAGAGGATAAAGAAGAGGCTAACTAGTTGAAGTAATTTAATCTAACATTCATAATTTAATGGTTAAACATATTTCTAACTAAACATAATTAACTAACGATTGATTTCAACAGAAAATTCTAAATTAAACTTTTATTACATTCTATCTTCTTATATAAATATATGCCATAAATGTTTATATTAAAACCAACAAATAAAATCAATAATATTGCGCATTAAAATAATAAGATTGACACATCTGACATCTCAAAGATAAGTCATGCAATAGTTATCACTGTATCGGGATATTAGTATTCCCATTCACACACTACACTAGCCACCTTACCACACTCTACTTGTTCACATTCCTCTCTATCGGTTAATCATTACCAGTACTTAGTCGTAAGACTATACTGTTAGCCGTTACGGTATGAAAAGTTTTAAATGAATTTTAATTAGGTTGGTTACACTGCAATTATCGTCAAATTCTTTGGCAGATACAGCATAATTATAAAACGCCTACGTATTAATCTGTAAAACACTGATTCAGATTTTTTATCTTTAACATTGCAATGATTTCTTTATTTTCCTTGTAAATTGTAAAAATGTTACACATTATCGTTAAGTTTTATTTATATTTCAAGGTTCGCTCTAAATGTTTACAATTTCCATCCATCCCATTCTTTATCTGATTTTATAATAGAGATAACGATACCACTATCGACATATTGAGAGCAATAATATTCTTTAAACTTCAATAGTATAACCATCTCAAATATTTACAGGAAGCAAAGGCCTCTTTACACTTGAACTTGTTTCGTGTTCGATTGAAAAATCAACACAGATGTTAACGATAGTAAACAAAATTCCATAGCAATTTTGCAATTTACAGTTTAATAAATAAATGTTTTTAATTATTAATTCGAAAAAGATAAATTATTAACTATAATAAGAAAGTATCATTATTTTCGCATAATTGTTCTTAATTTTACAGCAGGTATTTCTATCTTGATTCTTGAGTCTTTGTAATAAACTTGAAAAATAGGTAATAATTTGCATTTTGATGAAATTTTTAAGAGTACCTTAAACTAAATTTAAATTATTTGCCTTTTTGTAATACCAATTCTATGTCGAGAACGTCAAGTTAATTGATATTTAAAATATTCATACACTTTTTATTTATTTTAATCAGTACATTTGGTACATGTCGCTATTTTAGAAAAATCTAATGACGTAGAAAGAGTAGTTTAAATTTAATTCTTTTAAGTCAGAGGTAAATATAAAAGTGATTATAATAATGAGGTGATATTAACTTACGTCTGTGTGTACTTGTGTCTGTGTGTGTGTGTGTTAATCACACAATCATAGTTCTAAAAATTGCTATCATAAATGACATAAATTGCAATAGTGGGTACAGAAAAATATATAGAACATGGGAATCGGTGTGGGAAAGTAATTGACACAAAGACGAACCGATATAGAGAAAAAACGATTATTGAATCAAGTATTGAAACTAGAATTAAAGACTTCTTGGATATGCTATTGCCTTAAAACTTGAGGAATACTTGAGAAGTATTACTTATTAACAGTTTGTAACATACATCGCTTGTAGATAAACTTTTAATTTCGTTTAAAAACTATAAAAACTAGAGGAGCATCTTTCTCAATTCCGGTTTTTTTTACACAGAAAATAATCTTTATAGGAATATTACTTCATATTACTGTTATATAAAGAGGAATAAAAATAAAAATTTCATTTCAATTTCAATTTCATATTGGTAGTGCTTAATTAATCTATGACGTGCCTTATAGTATACAATATAAAGCACGGTATTATATTTGCCGTTTTTACTCTATACCATGACTAACCATCAGACATCGCCTGGACACGTGTGCATTCCAGATTTGTGATTAACTCTCCAAGTTTGGATGCGACTGGACAAAGGACATTCCAATATAAATGTAAGATGAAGGTAAGGTTTCATGAGACAAAATATAGGCAATGTCATTTAATGACAATTTGATTATGTAATAGTTCTGGAACATGTTAGATACAAGGGCTGAATCTAAATAACTCTAGTCATAATTTAAGTGTATTGCATCCTGTTCTCTCGAAATGATTACGAAAAGGACAACTGTCACGTAACATATACAAAGGTTTGTCTGACATGCTTCCTGAAATTGTCTGTGGTCAAAAATATATTTGAGATTTCAAATTTTACCTAAAAAATAATGAAAAAAAGGAAACTCTTTAAACTTAGATTCCATTTAGTCACAATTTCATTGGTGTTAAATTTATTCAAAGAAAAATACAATGGAGTTAAGTTACTTAAAAAGTCTACCTAAAGAGTAATAAAAAGTGTTTGCTAAGAAATTATTCCCGCCAACTTGTAGAAACTGTTTACTATAAAGTTTGTACGTTAAAACGTAAATAGAAATATTAATAGAAAAAATAAAACGGTTAAGCAGCCCGTGCCTCGTGCGGGTAGACCATATACGGTGCACATCTGCCTGAAATAATTGGTAATTGCAACAATTCGCAGCTGCCGTTCATTCGCTAAATGTCAACATTTAATCAATTCTCGATAAAAAGCAAGGTCGTAACGTTTAACCTGTTAATACACGGGTAATCCATAACCATGGCAACGGTTGGTGGAAATTAAAAGGAATATAGTTTTTAAAATTGGAATTTGGAATGCAATTTTGATTAGTTTGGTATGATATTTTGAATTTGGATTACAAATATAATATTTTCATTTTCTTTATGTCAAAATACACCAAATAAGTAGATAGACCAACCACCTATTGGTAAATAGTAAACTTCGCCTATAGACGTCGATATTCTGGAGATAAAAGAGATGCTAATGTCTTCTATGCCATTTAATTACACTAGGTACTCTTCTCTTCGCTTCACAGCCTAATCTATGTTATCTACTAAGTTTTAGGTTATTATACTATCAGTTGTACATAATTACATTATGAATTAATGGAGAATTCATTCCTTGTCTGCGCGAGGTTGAAAGGCAATAATCCTGCCTGATGGCAGGCGGTTTCCGTAGACTTTATTTTTTGTAACAAGAAAACACCGCAAAGAGAATCGCTCAGATTCTCAGGCGTTACTCTTCCAATTACGAATTTCAGTATGTTTTTTAAAACTAGTAATTTCTAAACCTAACGACTAATTCAAAACAGCGCTTTGCAATTGACATGGTTAGCTTCAATCAATAAAAGATTAACACTTTTTCTAATAATATATACTTGTCGTTCGATTGAAACCTTATTTAGTCTTTTCTTTACAAACGCTAAAGAGTTTTAATTACATAATCTCCTATTTGTAATACGATACTGGCCGTTCAACTTGAACGCCTTATTAAAAAAGTTAACTATCGCCACGTGGCATACTTTTTACGTTTTTTTAAAGGCACGCTTTTCGCCCATATGCCACCGACGCGTGCCCTAGAGAGGGCGGCAACCAACGAACCGTGCCTTGTAATTATTCCTTTAGGCATATTTTCCTTAATAATATGAGTATGTTTGCTGCCTCTTCTTGTAGTGTACATAAATAAAGCAAACAAAAAAATATTTTTCTGTATCATAATTATAAATTAGGAATATCAAGCTATTAAGGATGTTTAGAAAATTTTAAAGCTTTTATCTTTTTGGAATTTTCTTAACTTCAAATATTTTATTCCAAAACAAATGGCGGTCGCCTCTGAACCTGATATTTATTCTAAAAAATTACTCTTTTTGAATATTGTTATAAAATCCGTAATAAACAATTATTGATTAATAAATAATTCTAATGTTTGTTTCAAGTCAGCAAGAAACACAAATTCAACAAAAATGTATCTACACATTCATACCTTCTCTTTCAACTAGGTAAACTAGCAACCAACTAAGCTTTCTTTTACAAATTACTGATTAAATAATATTTTTTTATAATAACGTAAAGTTATAAATATGGATTCATTAAAAAGTGGTCTTTGGGTTACTTTTTTTATGATCATTTCTCACGTTTGATGTTTTAAAAATTGCATGAAATTTCTGACTTGAGGATCAACTTGCTTAGCCAAAACTTAGATTTTGTATTCGTTGGAATCTTTGGGTTATGTCTTCTGCTATCGTACGTAACAAATTTAAATTAATCGCTTCACATTATTTTAATAGAATACGATTGCGGGTAACCATCAGATGGATGGTATTTTTGTTTTCCACTTTTTTAATTAAAAAAAAACAAAAAGCTAAAAAATAAAAGATATGCATGCACTTAAAAAAGTAAATACTTCAATAAAACCTTCAGTAAAAAAAGTTTGTGTACCAAAAACCATAGACATTAATTGGTCTAATAAGGTCTGACATCGTCTTTCAGTTGCAAAGACCAAAGAGTATGAAATATTAATATAAAGTATACACTTTCACTGTTGGGTACGGAAGTCCCGAATCATATGTTCGGAATTACAATATCGAGCAGATGCGCCGGTATCGGTAAGGGACGCGGACACCCGTATTGTACGGGCCGTGGCGAGGGGCTCGATGTGTCTTTTAACACTATATGTACAGGTTGCTCTAAAGTTTAGAACATGTTTTTTATCTTATTATTTTTTATAAAACCTTGCAATAAGAAATCTTTTATTAGAATTTTTGAGTTTATTATTTTGATGCTACCAAATAATTATACTACTACCAGATACCATCTCAAAAACATAATTACATTAAATAAATCTATATTTAAAAATTCGTAATAAATACTTCTAATAACACTAATTAATATCATGTATGGTCCTCTTAGTCGTCCGTCGTGGAGTTAGCGATGCCACTCGCGATGTGTATAGCATTGCATCAATATACTTTGGGTAATTTATATGATTATTCTCTGTATTTATTAGAAGCAACAAAAATAAACTGGGTTTTCCTCATTTTAGTCGCAATAAGATATTCACCCCCATAGAAAAGAAGCCACGCTCAGTCCAATTGTTCGATGACGACCTACTTTATCAATATTCATATAGAAACATTAAACTTACAAACAAGAAAAGCCTTTTAATAGAATTAACATTAACCTACTTTTTTGGTTATAAAAAAACAAAAAAGTGCTTTTTCTTAAATAACACATATTAATAAAAGTGTAAAGATTTTAAAAGACCCTGAATTATAAGTAAATGAATTTCTCAAACACCAAAGATAAATACCCTTCATAACTTATGATTGAAGTTACGAATGCGAACTATTAGTATGCTAATTAATTTGTGACAACTAAAATTGACGATGAATAACTGGTCGAGCGGTTGCGCAAATAGTACTAACAACCCATTGTTACACAAATGTACCTACTATAGAACTATGACAAACTATGAATAAAAGATTAATAACAAATTATAAAAATGTGCAAATTTTGGACATGGTATATACAAAAGGAAATCTCAAATCTCGCAAGAACAAATGTTCAAATAGTATTACATCAACCTGTATAACGTACGTATTCGCTTGCATCAAGGGCAGGGGCGCCAAACCGGTGACCCTGTTCAAGTAAAAAAAACGGAACTTAGCAACACCTGGCTGTTACCATAGAGATCCAATCACAACCGATGATACTTCACATCGATCGGTAACGGTTTTCCCTTTTTGAATTTTGATAGAGGCGGAAGGAAAAGTAAGGGAAATATATCGAACTGGCTATGCAAATCAGAGAAATTATGTTACGTGCATTTGTTTTTTAATGTGTTTAACAAATCAATAGAATGATAAACCAGTCATTGTAAATTTAATGCTAATTATTTAGTACTTGATTAGGTAATAACTCAGATATATTGATAAACGGAATTATAAACTACGGTATACCTGCAACTTTTTAAAAAAGAAATTTGATTAAGTAATATTAAAAATAGAAACCGAATACTTTACCGATTTTTAACACCATAATGGAATTGTTCATTTCATAGAGTAATATCAAAACATAGATAATAGGTATTATAAATAAAATAACAAGAAGTTCATATTCAGGACAGTCTAATTTAATAAATGTCCGTCGATAAAAATACCGTAGCTTTCTTCAAAAATTTAATTTTCGAGTATTCGACATCAGTTCTTAATTTAAAATTTGAAACTTGAAACTTTTTTCAAATAGTGTAAGTTACTCAAGCATAGACTCAAACGCGTGGCGTATGGAGTCCCACCAGATGACACACGAGCACGCGACCGTTATACCAGGTGCACGCAATACGCATCCCATCAACATTTACATTACTGAAAGTATACGATACCGAAAATGGCGCTTTTTGATAAGGTGCTACATTTTTTAATACTGTCACTTGCTAATAATATTTTTTATCGTGTCTTACTGATAACTTTAAGATGCAAAGAAAAATTTTATATATTCGATTCGTTTTTGATCGTATTTTTAAATAAGAATACAACCTTTATGGATATTTAGGATAAAATGTGGTTAATAATATTTAACCAACCATTTAACTTTCCTGGACATCACAGTTTCCATT
The DNA here is from genome assembly GCA_943193645.1 of Acentria ephemerella. Lineage (NCBI taxonomy): Eukaryota > Metazoa > Arthropoda > Insecta > Lepidoptera > Crambidae > Acentria > Acentria ephemerella. The sequence continues at coordinate 3,169,560 of OW971894.1, forward strand.
ACCTATATCTTTAACAGTCCAAGATTGAGCTTTTATAGGAAAGTCATCATAAGTCAAAGTAAAGTAAGTAAATTTAAAAAGTAAAAGGATTTCTAATATAATATTCCTTTTTTAAATTAATTGGTGTAAAAAAAAATTAATTAAGACGATTTAAAAATTACTTTTCAATACCAAAATAAAACAGACATTTTGTCTCATAAAACCTGCCAAAATTATAAAACACTGAAGCAGTTTGTAAAGGTGACGTAATTTATATTAACTACGTTTTAAAATCAAAATCCGTTTACAAGCAGTCTGTCTTCATCAGCATGGATCGGGTTATAATGGACCGTCATAAATATGCGAATAATTCTGTCTTGCTTTCGCTATAGAATGCTCATTCGTGAGGTATCCATTAGCAATTACATTTTGCTCTAATTCGTGATTAGTTTTCTATAATAATTTGTACGTGGTGCAATAAAATTAACCCGATTGCATTTTAATAAATAAAACAGTTAAACGAAATTCTTAAAAATGTAATGATAGCAGTTTTTTTCTTTCGTAATGCCATGATATAACAATAATTTATCAGTAACCTAAAACAGATATCGATAAAGTGTACAAACAAAGAAATTCTTTACTACTCGATAATTTTCCATGGGCATCTACTTAGAAAGTAATGAATGCTATCTCGCTTTTTTATGCGTTTAAAAGAATAAAACAATATAAGTTAAGTTTTCATTTTATAAATACTCGAACTCTACTTGCACTATTATAATAATAACTATACTTTGATAAGCGTTCTGTTATAAAATAATTGCTATATTTTCAAAAAAAGCAGGGATAAAAATATACATAAATACACAATATCCCCTCTTTTTTATTTTATAACGTGGTAGCTCTTGGCATTCATCTCAATAGATGGCAAGTGAAGTAAAAGCCGAATATGGAAGCGAATTACACCAGGATTCTTCAACCACAAAGGAACTGCCTATCTTACCTCCAACTGCTGGTACACAACAATGCTGTTAACATTACTGTATAAGCTAGCAAGATATAGACTTACAAAAAGACCCAAACGAGCATAAATTTTTTGCCCCTACTGGGAAATGAATCCTGAACTTCCAGATCTAAAGTAGTTGCTCTCAGCCACTAGACCACAGAGACGGGAATTTATATGAATCCGCGTTGTATACAATAGATTTTTGAAAATCGATTGTTTAAACAAATTACATCCATTGTTGGTAATTAACCGTGCTCTTGTAAAGTACAGTACTCATGTTAATAAAGGAAGTTGACAAGGGCTACGGTTGAAGGTTTCCCGCCAATGATAACTATTCAAGGTTTACAGCCTAATTTGTATAACTTCTACTAAAGGCAAAACGATAAGAGACAAACTCCTACTAAATAAATAAAAGTTATTTTATCAAAGTTTAATTTCAATCCCAAATAGTTTTTAACGTACCAAGTTATTGTCTATGATTAAGAATTTTATTTTAAATAATCATAAACTCTGCTGTCTATGCATATAAAGTCCCTGCCTTCCATACTAAGTTGAGACACGAAGTTAAACACCCTGTCAAGATGATATAGTCACAGTCATGATGTTAACTTTACTAATGTATTTGCAAAATGGCGTGACAGACACTCATTAATGATTTCGTCGTAATTCTCCGGGTAGATCTCAGTACCCCTAGTTAATTCTGTATATGAATAATTAATGACCTACAACAATAATTTTATGAGAACATATCCAACTCTATTCTTGTGTGATTTCTGTATTATCTTCTGTCTTCTATGCGTGTCTGTTTAAAAAGTATTCTGTATTTCCTTTCTCCTCAGTTTTTTTTTTAAATTTATTGTTGTACCTTAGAAATCCCTTATATTGAATAAGGAACTTTCGTGTAAGGTATATTGTAGTCGAACTTGTAACATATTGTAAAGATATCCGTTAACCCGCATATTATAGTCATAAGCACGCTATCACGCCATAGAAAAATCATTATTAATTATTTAGTTGATTTTTAATTAAAATTACGACCATAAACTCTCCTTATCAGTCATTTTAATCACATAATATATCCATTGTTGAGAAGACGCCGCGTTTTTTATACTTATCCATTTTCCAGTCAAAAATCACATACTCAACATAATGACACCCTCTCAATCATTCATTCAATCAACGTCACGCGAACGTCACGGGTACACTACGTTTGATACAACGAATAGTGTTTTTAAAAACACATAATCGTGGTATTAAAATGTACTGATATAATACATTATTGTGGTATTGTTTATATATACACGTATACAAATATATATTCGTAATCGAAGTGTTAACAGTACATAGTTATTATGATGTTGAGATATCTTGCACTGCGTATGCGCTTGAGAAACAAGAATTTGCACATGTGTGTTAATGGTTATAATTAAAATTGTCTATAGTTTTTAACTGTTAGAATATTTAGAATATATAAGAAGAGAGACAAGAGACATAGAATTAAGCCCACATAGAGAAATATTGTATATATTGTTCTTTATATTTCAAAAATAGCGTTTATGTATAAGACTGTAAAATGAATAATAGAAATGAATGTTCGTTAGTATTATATCACATAAACCAAACATCAATTCGAAATATATATTATTATTGTGTGTTGTATAATATTAAATATAATCATAACTACATAAAGGAGGAAGAAATATCGTTACGAATTAAGCAAATCCTTTGTGCTTACTGTCCACTCTTTCAATTATGTTTGTTTATTTACATGTGATTAAATAAATAAATAATCTGGAACAAAAGAGTTATGATTTCCCATAAAAAACAAATATATTATCTACAGTACGTAGTAATGAGAAAATAAGATCTGTTAATAGTGAGTTAGTATTTCTAAATAGATAAATACAATAGCTTTCTTATTTCTCAACTGTAGCTAATTCAATTGAATATTCTTATTGCAATCACATCAAAGCCTTGCAATCATATCCAACTAAGCGATAGGTGGTCGCCAAAGGTCATCGTGAACGTTAAATTTTTATTTCATAAGAATTGATATACTCAATGGGTTTAACACCTTTTAAATATAATCACATATTCTTCAGATTACCAATAAAATATTTACGATCAATAGTAACAAAATTAAATATTAATACCGGAATACGTTCGTTAACGTTAAAAGTTAAATAATCTTATTAGATTTGTAATAAGTACAAGTTTAAAATAACGGTTTAAAATATACTTAAGCTACTTAAATTTAATATCAAAATATGTATACAACACTTTATTATACTTTTTGAACATAAAAAGCACAGCATTACGCGACATCGCCTGATTATAAGCAATTACACCCTGGACATATTTATTAAAATATCTAATGCAGATTGCGACATATTGCCGTAGCTCGATTTGTCGGCCCAAAACAGCCTTTCCATACATATTCCTTCTACAACAGAGCCCGTATAATATATATTTAAAAACTTTTTATTTACATATTTTTAGATGAAAGTGCTTTAATGAATAGCTTCTATTTATAAAATAAAAGATAACATCTGACTAATACTGTAGAAACTAATAAATGTTACAATTATTGCAAACACATAACGTAGGTACTTTATACAACGTTGTGAATCAGATACAAACCTTAAGTTGACTCACAGTCAACCGCATACTGACATGACTTGACCGCTTCAGAAGCGAAGACTATTATTTCTTCTTAATCAGGTTCATTAAAAACATAAAACAAGGAAAAAGTGTGCTAAACTGAATTTGATTTAATGGAATAAATAAAACATTTTGTTTTATACCATACTAAAGATCGAGCATTTCGCGAGGCTTGCAAACACAGCAACTTAAATTTGAAAGACTAAATCAAAACATGTATATCGCTCGAATATAAATAAGCTAGTCCCGTTTATTCCCAAGTCATAAAATAAGGGGAATGTATTGAAAAAATCTGTGAATGAACGCGCCCTTGCAGTCCTTCTGCACAATAGACTTGCAACGGTTTTAAACATCTGCCCGCGGGAATAGGACGACGTTATTATTATTGTCAAAAACTCCAATAACAAATCTATAGGTACCTACCTAATACAATAACAAAATATCTTATTTACATGAAGGTCAACGACAAAGTTCCCATAATCACTTAAGAATAAAACTACCAATTCGAACTTAAATACAACAAGCTGTCATGCATGGCCACCTCCCAAACTATGGTAACATAATGGACCAAGAAATTACGTCACTGGCAACCGATCATTAAACCCATCGCCACAGCATTAGGTATGCTCTTCCCACGAGTAATTTGTCTTTGTTCTTTTACAGGATGTCGAATTTCCAACGTACGCGCAGCAAAGTGTGGTGGGGTGACTCACCGCCGAGCATCGGCAGTCCAGTGGCCCAGCAGGCCGACTGGAACCAGAACAATCGCAGAGATGAACCGGACTGGGAGCCTCAGCTGCCTCATTGGATCGCGAACCAACCCGACCAACAAAGGAACAATAGCGTAGATAATATTGCGCAACCGAACAATGTTCAGATTAACCAATGGCCTTTACGTCACGGGAGCCCCGGAAGCCATAAAAGTCAAGATTCTGGATTCTCGGACTCCGACAGCTCTCCTCCGCCTTCACAGTACTATCCGTCGCCAGAAAGCAATGATTCTAAAAATAAATCATCTAGTAGTAGCGATTCTAATAACAATGAAAATGTCACGGTTAAACAAGCCATAGATTTTGAAACTCCGAGCAAAGACGTTGTAGACAATGGAAAACCTCCCGAGATTATAATTAATGGTACCCCTACACCGAAGCCACGTCTACGGAGTAGCAGTGTTATTCAAACACCATATGATTTACAAAAATATTATGAAATTCATCGTGATGAAGAACATATGGATTTATTAAAAGATAAAATACCAGAAGAAGTAAATAACAACGAGAAAAATAATACTACTCCAAAAAAACTCAACAATGAAAAAGCTAATAAGGCAAAAAGTTCAAGAAATTGCACTCCGAAAATAGAAAATTTAAATGCCAATTTACAGTCAAGTGTACATACGGTAGCAAATAAGGTTATATCTCCAAATATTAAAAATAAAGATAATAATCTTAACAAAAGTGCAATAAATACTGATACCAAAGAAATCCCAACAAAAAATTTAAATATGTTAAGCCCATCGAAAAAATATCCAGTCAAGAAATCATTTATATCCAGCACTGAGAGTGACAGTACCAAAATAAGTAAAGTTGCAAAGGTGAAAGATTTGGAAACTAGTAAATTAAAGTCTGACGAAAGTTTAGAATACATTAAATTAGCTGATGATAATGAGATTGCAGTGAACAATCAACCTCGAGTACGTACACCAATATCAAATGTTTCGTATGTGCCAACGGAGAGAATCGCCGCTACGAAAGCTGACTTTAGAAGGAGTATGTCGCATGAAGAAAACATACCTATTACAGCTACTCCAAAGTTTGAAAGGAATAGATTGAATAAATCACTGAACTTTGAGGCCCAAAGACTAGACCAACAAATTTTAGACATTCAAGATGGTTATCACTCCTTAGGATTTATAGATGAAAACATAATCAAGGAAGAATCAGATAATTCATCTGAACAGATCCACAAACCCACCAAAGCTATACTCGGAAAAAATATTATGGATAGCCTACACCTAAAACCTAATAAAAAAGTGGGTCCGAAATCTAAACACAGGACAGCTATAAAATCCGATAAGAAAGACTTATTCAGAATATTTTCTTCTAAGAGGGAGAAACCAAGCATTGTAGAAACTTACGCTGGTGGTGTCATAGATGAAAGCCGAGTGCCATCTCTTGGTCTGCCCAGAACCACCGAACAAAATTCTTGGGTAATAGTAGGGTATCCAGAAAAAGAGATGTTAATACCTACTTACAATGAACGTTTAGTAGACGGAGAGAATGAAGTTAACTTAAGACTTAAAGAAGAAGAAGACATAAGTTATCTCAGAAATAGGAGAGTTACTCCACCTCTACAATTTCAAGATAAACAAAAAACACCTTACAACACGGATTCCAAGACTAATAAAGTCTTAACGCATGATTCGAAACGTGAGAAATTAAAACCAGAGGAACTGAACTTCGTGGATGTGCAATTGAATTTAGCATGTACATCTACTCCTAAAATGTTGGCTCCACACGAATATATGAACGGAGTCACATTAAAGAGTGCTAAAAAGAATACTCGTCGGGTTAATTTATTGGAAAACTTCAATACCAGCGGGTAAGTTTCATAATTTTAATATATTTCACTACAATTTTAGTCCGTTCATTAGCACACATTATGTAACGTTAAAATAAATTTTTAGGATAGTGTTAAACAATCAGAATGAGATATTGTATAGAGAAAGGAGTATAGATCAGACAACTTTGGAGCGGATTTGTGAGAGAAAACCCGAGCCGGTACAACATTGGTTATGTGACCTGGTGGGCTCCTGTGAGAACGAATGCATGACGACGCTCCAGAGCAAACCCTTAGGTGCTGAGATGAAAGCTATGGTGTCCGCAAGTTCCGCTACCATTACTGGCAATATTAAGAAAGTTCAGACTCATGGGCAGATTATTATTCATCAGTATAGTGACGTTTTAAGGTGAGGCATTTATTTGTTTTATAATCTGTTACATCGATGAATTATGTTAACTTAGTCTCTCTACGACGAAGTTTTCCCTCAACATTCCTATATCAACATGATGTTAACCAAAGATCATCTTACTATTATCATATAAATTTTCATTGCTAATTCACAATTCCAGGCAAATAGAAGAGAATAAATCAAGCGAGGAACAAATCTGCTTACTGGTTGCTAATATAAACGAGTTTGTATTAGCTCACAGCATTACATTAAACACTAAACCTCCTGGTGAGACACCGGAAAGATGGGATAAGATAAAGAAGTCACTTCAGTTGTATCTCCAGAAGCTAATCGATATAGGAGAGGACGTGAAAATAGAATTGAATGAGACTAGACCTGAATGGAACCTGGTGCAGAAACATTTGGAGACATTAATTGGTATCTTTTTAGAAACCACGAAAGCGGTGTTGGTTCAACAAATGAAGGTAATAGATATTAATTTGACCCCATTAAATGTGTTTGCACATTTTACCGGATTTGTCACCCATTCAAAACTTATCACCAATTAAACATTTTGTGACATAAGTTTTTGTAGAGTTTAAATAGTAACTTTGTACTGGGTCAGGAAATATTTTACTGTTTTGAATACTATATTAGTTTTATTTGCTATACATAAGAATATTATTTAATGGCTCAAAAAGGACTTTCTGATATTACTTAATAAGTGCGTCAAGTTTAACACATGTTAACTTCCAATTACGTTCACCGTCACCAAGTTCTTTAGGTTTTTTATTAGTAGTGATCTAAAGTTATTGATTGACTCTATGACTGAATAAAAATGAACTCAAAACTCACTTTTGTGCTCATGATGAATAATAGTTGCAAGGTTTTTAAGATTATTTATCTGCTCCTAGTTACTTTATCGATATTCAGACGGAGATAAGGCTGTTCTTCTCGTTTGAAACAAGAATTTGCAATTTAAATATCTAATGTAGTCGTCTTGTTCATGCACATAGTTGGGATGCAATTACCAAATGGTGAACGTTTGTACCGAGTTATAAAATAAGCGATGCATGCGTTAATGGAGCTATATCAAGGGACTGTTAATAACTAATTACGTTCGCATTGATGTTCCCTAAGTTATGAAAATTCTACCTAAATTTTTTATAGCAATAATAATACCTAGTTATATTATTTATAGACGCTAGTATCAATCATCGAGGAGCCCCCTTCAGATATGTTGCTCAAAAGCACTCTCACGTCCATCGGCCACTTAGCAATGCTAAGTGACAGCACTGAAAGTTCGCTACACGAGAAATGCGTCAAAATCATAAAGGGCATAACAGACCTGCCGTTTGTCGATTGTGGTGTCCCGAGGGCATTACTCACTGCCATCATCGAGAGTAATAAGAGCTCTATTAAGGCGCTCTCTCTGAGGGCACTCGCTACGGTGTGCGTTACTGCCGATGCTGTGAAGCAATTTGAAGAGGTTAGTGTGAAATTTAAAATATACCTTACAGTACTGTATTCTATACGATATAAACCTTTGATTTTATTTACATGAACAACCTTTACTCGAACTTGAAGATACTAAAATTTCAATTGTAAAAATATCTTGCTATAAGTATCGTTCTGTTATATGTACTCGTCACATTATGCTAATTTGTCCATTCGGTTAGGTATTAGACCTTTTAAATTATATTGGAAAAACAGGAGCAAAGTATTAACATTTAATAGTTTTATATTCAACTCATTATTAAATAAACTATTTCTATGCAGGGCGGCGGCATAGAGATCCTATCAGATATTCTGTCCGATCGCTCGAACCCGGAACCTCAAATGAGAGAAGCTATCACGGTCTTAACTCAGATCACTGCTCCTTGGCTGCGGGGACATTACGATCTCACCCAACTACACATATACCTTAACACAATCATTGAAAATATTACTGGTAAGTATCATAAAGTAATATTATTATATCTTACACGGAGTTAGAGAATAGCTTAGAGTGACATCAATCGGTGAGTAGCGTAACGAAGTTTTACAAGTTATTTATTCCTTACGGAATGAATGATTGAACTTGAAGATCATATTTTTGTTATAAGTTTTACAACTGATTACAGTTATGTTACCTATTATTTCTATAATTCAATAAAAGAGTATAAAGTAACTTGATTTTTCAGGGTTATTATCTCGTACCGAGTGTTGCCAGCTTCTTTTACTGTGCACGGCGTGTCTCGTCAACTTGGTTCGGGAACTTGAACTAGAGAAAGGTGAAAACGACACTAGTGCCAGAAAATCTGACATAGTAGAAGTATTTACTAAACACAAGACGGTGGAAAGACTACTTGAATCTGTGAAGAAAAGGGGCCCGAGTATATCAGTCTTTTTACAAGTAAGTTAATAAACATAGTGTTAGAAAATTTCCTTTCGTGATATATGTTTTCTTTAATGAAATAATAAACCAATTATAAACTTCATTTTAGCGCCATCTATAGGTCAATAGCGTAACTATTACTTAATTATATCCAAACATGCTATATATTAAACTTTTATTTCAGGAACAAACAGCTTCGTTCCTAGCATCACTATCTAGGATACCGAGATGTGTACTTCTTCTATCAGGATTATCATCTGTAATAGTGGCCCTAGTATGCTTTACCCGAATAGCACCGACTCACGCACCCCGTGCGGCCGAGCAGAGAGCACAAGCAAGGCTGCACTGTCATGCCGCTGAAGCTATATCTAGGTTAGTAAAATAACACAAGATGGCGTCGACTATACTAAAAATAAATTGTTCGTTGATAGTATAAAATTAACAAAAACATTTGGATCTGAGGAGATTTACTCTTATTATATTTCTTAAATATTACATCCATTCACAGATTAGCAGTTGTACCAGACGTCGCCCAAGAAATAGTTCAACTGGAGGGAGTTCCTCACCTTACCCGGATGGTAAGGACGCAGAAAACTCGACCGTACCTCGACGTGAACCCTGACCAGACGCTTATCCACTGCTTAAAAGCTCTTAGAAGTATACATAGGCATAACCCTGAGGCATTCTTGGATTATGAAAAAGATGTTGAAGATATGATCCGCCCACATTTGATGGAGTCTCTCATGCTGTTTTCATCTAAACAAGAGAGCTATGTTTAATTTGAACTGATTTCACTTTAAACACAATTTTGTACGTAATAAAATGCATATCTATACATTACATAACATTTGAGGGTATTTGATGTTTATTTAGTTAAGAAATTCAAGTTTTGCGTGTCAAAATTAAATTTGAATTTAATTTTGATTGACGTTATAAAACTGACATAATTCACATGTAATTTATAAGAATAAATTCAGTACATTTATTCTTATAAATTTTAAACCAAGCCCACCCAGACATTCCAACTATATTTAAATGTGTACTTATATTTTATATACTTACGTTCTTAGAAAGTTAATTATATCGAATAAAATAAATTATGCTAACTTCTTAACCACTTGTTTTATAATACTTCTATGTTTTTAACGTAAGAACAAGAGGCCATACATTTTTACTAGTCCTTTATTTTATTGATCGCTTGAACACATACTCATGGTTTCTTACTTTTATTCATTTTATATTCATAGATTTAAGTCTACTTAAGTATTTTTCTCTACATTTTTGCTATTTACATATGGACACACCAATTATACAACCTTATTATGGAACCACAGAACATGGATACTAATATATGAGCATGTGGTTAACATGGATATATTATTATCCGTATTCTGTAGGTGAACCTATCCGATGAGTATATAGGACTCTTAAGTGTCTGCCACTACCGCCATCTATCAAAAGTTTTCCGAATTAGAGATGGAAGAAATTACATTTTGAATAGCACGTCAGTCAGATTTTCCATAACCAATTTAAATTTTTTATTTTGTTGCATTCCTTTGGGATTTTTCGATTTGTATTTATACATATACCGCTAGATTAAAGCGAACAAAACAATACAAATTATTCAAATCAGTAAAGCCGTATTTAGTTTTAGCGAGACTAAAAACAGCTAAATATTTTAATATATAAGAAGATTCAAACGTATTTTGTAATATCAATTAAAATATAATTAAATAGACAAGATACATTTAAGTCGAAAGTGGGAAATACACAAAATTATATTAACTTTGAATACAGTCTTAAATTTGTCAAAGTTCAGTTTCATTCAGAAGACCACAGATATACAAATCCTTTATTAAATTTTAATCTTTAAGAGTTTAATGCATAAACTATCTCATTCTTCATGTAGTTCTGTTACTACAATGTGCATTTATATCCATTATTTTTAATTTCGCAAAGCCTTTGTTTAGTAATGGACATCACGAGCTGCAGTCACTAGGTCTTTTTCTTTTTGGAATTATACTCAAAATATTTACCTCCTTATTTAATCATAAGGATTATGAAAATTTTAAACGTAAGTAATTTCTGTATGTATACTTTTTATAGAATTTAAGGAAATATACTTATTAAGATATAAGATATGGGTCTGCCCACTTTATTGTTGTCTGTTTTTAAAATAAAGTATATAAACTTATTATAAAAGCCAGTTTTACTTTTTATATGCTCTCAATAATGTAGTCCACTTCAACAGATAGTTTAAATATTTTAATTGATGAAAAATGTATCTAAACTAAACTCGAAAAAAAAACAATTAGATTGAAAATCTAGTTTTGAGTTTAAACAACATTTATACCTTACTAAAATATGCATGAGCCTCAAAACCATTTCTGAGTCTTATAACAGCCAAACAAAAAAATCTCAAACCTAGTTAAGCCTAAAACCTTTCAGAAAAATACCATAGTACCTGAACAATTTAATAGGAGTATAAAATTTGAATTTATATACAATTATTTAAACTTATTATATATTAAAATACACTATCATCCATAGGACTGCTTTATATTCTTGGAATGCACAATATCTACTGTAGTTTCGTGGCACTGCCTCAGGTCCAAATCATACACACCCAGGCAGAACTTATTTTCTGGTGGTTTAAAAAAGTCTAACCCTCTGCCAATTTTTATGATCCATCCTGAGCTCAACCTGGAAATGATGAGTTAAGTGTGCAATAGAAAATAAAACAATGATGCTAGTTAGGGAACAACATAATGAAGTTATACAGGATCACTTTACAAAGACTTGCCAAATACTCTGGAAATACTCTAAGTCAGCCAATTAATCAATTAGCATTCATTTTTCCTGTGCAAAGAACATATCTTATGTGTGGATAATTTTATCTCATTCATAATAAATTGTGCACATTCTCTATAAGAAAACAACAGCAAACCATGATGTTCAACATAAAAAGATATTATGGCACATTAATCTTTACAGCGAAAGATACATTTTCAACACATGGCCACAGAGAGTGGTGAGGTAGCAGAGAGTTGGCTGGTGGCAAGAGAAGTTTATCTCACTGGACCACTTTGGTTTCATATGAATGATTAAGCACTACACATTGTCTGTTTATTGAGTTATTTTAGGGAATTTCTTTAGTTAATTTAACAAAAGATATGCAACATTTCTTTTAAATAGTTCAGGAGACCTTTTTCAAATTAACTCTATATTCAAAGTGAATATAGAGCTTAGCTCAAGCAAACATCTGCCTCCCTATATCAACATATGGTACTAAAAAATGAGGTTAGACTACAAAATGTGATAGGTATAAACAATTGTTGCTTTAAAAAGGTATTTACAGTTTTCCCTCCCTTGAGTATAAATTTATGATAGATATACTCACAAACAATTAATAGACAGTACAAGATGACAATAATTTTAAAATAACTGGAATTTATTGTTAAGAGAATAATGCCCAATTCCACCAACCATTCCTAAGCTTAGTTTTTTTGTAAACATTATTAATATAGTTTTATTTATTTATAATACTTACGTAATCTGTCTATCGTGTAATGTTTCTGAATAGTTCACCGTCAGCTTAACTTTATACCTGGTCAGATCATTTGATAAATTACTAAACCAGTCTCTTTGGTCACCATCAGACCGGTTATCTCTTGATGTTACCAACTCAATGTGCCTTAGATTACTGCATGAACGCACTAATATTTCACATAGACGTAGAAAATTCTGACACTGTAAGATAAATTTAATAAATGAAATTCAATAGTAGAAAAGAAGTCTAATTATGAGACATTTAAGTATAAAGTAATTAAGGTCACAAAAATGTACAGACAAACTAAATCTTATTAATGCTTTTCACAAAAAAATTATTTACCTGATGAAAACTTCTGATGTATGGATCTTCCACAGTAACAAATTGAACATCTTCATCTAAAAACCGTCCAAACAAAGTCTTATAACTATGACCAGTGGAGTTGTTCTCAATGAGCACTTGCTCATGAAACTGTCCTGAGTCTTTTTGTTGTAACACTATCTTTTTTATAGTTTCTGCTCTGTTCATATATTCCTCTACCTTTTTACGAAGATAAGTTCTGGTATTGTCATCAGGTTCACCTGTATTTATTAATTATTATTTACAAAATATGTAATTTAATCCAGTGTTTTATAAGATTTTAAATTTTACATTCCATTACCACTTTATATTTGAGCAACAAGACTCAAACACAATATTTGAACTTTTAAGAACATAGTGTTTATAATTTGTATTTGTTTTTTGTATATATAATTTGTGTGTGTAATTTCACTAGCAATTTCATAAGTGATGTGAAGGTAGCAGATGATGTTCAAGGTCTCCTGAACAGTCGACACTGTTTGGCACTTGTTTGTGACCATGGCTGTTGCATTACAGCAGAAACGCCAAGCTGTTAATGCCTATGTTCTGCATAATAATATAACGCGTTTGAGTCCCGTTACTCATATATAAATTCATATAAAATCCTGTTTTCTTAATAGGTCAAACCTTTTATTTTATCTACTAAAATTTGTAGGCCCTCTTGGTAACAAACGAGCGCCTCTGTGTATCTCTTTTTCGTGTCTAGTTCCACACCGCGTTTCAAAATATTTACTGCAGCACTCTCAACATTCATTTTTGCTTCCTTCGACGACGTACATCAAAGTAATAATACCTATAATAAATCCCATTTATTTATTAGACAGCACAAAAACTAATTAAATATAGTCTACATAGGTTAAGTGATTTAATCACTGATCATTTTATGATACTTTCTGGTTAAATTATTTCAGACTATAAGAAACAGAAGAAAAATTTTAAAAAATCGCCTTGTCCTGAAAAAAACAAAACCACAAAATAGTGTTTATATGCTCAGTGCCACAAAATTCTGTAATTGTCATTTTTTATTTGTCTAATTTTGATAAACAATAGAGTTATAATCCTACATCCATAATTTAATTTCCTATAATCATTCTGATTCTGCATATTTGGGCCTTTCGATAATCGCTAACGCAATCGCTTAATGAAAATTGAATGGGATTTAATATAATCTTTCGCTCAGCTATCGAGTGTGATCGTGTCAAATCTATAATCGAACGGCATTGTGTTTAAGGTGATATATTCCAAAATAGTCATTTTTTAACATAACAAACAAACTCATCAAGCACTTCGTCCCAAGACAGTAAGTATACCATTAGTCGCCAAAATCTCTTTCGTGCAAAGGGATACAATAGACCGGTATCTCAGAGCCAGCAATAAAGAAATAATTACGTAAGACATTGCTGTATAAGCTTTAGTTATCTTTGCCTTCCCTATCATAGGAAGAACTAAAAATTCTACAGAAATATGTCATCGTAAGTGTCATATGTCAAAAGATGTAAACAAAACTAGTTCCACATGTATATAAATTTTACAATAAATATTTATACAAATAAATTCACAACCAATTAAAGTTTTATTTACTTTATGATAAGATAAGTTCATTTTCTTAATTTAAAAGAAACACAGTAGTTTTGATTATTTAACGTGAATAATAATAAATATTTCAATAAAATGTCCCATCAGCTTGGACGCGTAGTTTCTGAAATACTTAATCGTTATTTTGGTGAAATTGTGGAACAAGTGGGTAAAGATTTATTCACTTATGGTTCTAAGCCAATTAGTATGATAGTAAAGACCTCTGGCTTGCAGAGAACACAGGTGATTATACCATACATTTCAAGGTTATGAAAATAAAAGATTTCAAATGTTATCATAGTTTATTCTGTCATTATTTTAGATTAAACTTGTTTACATTACAAGAGTGTGAACTTAGAATTTTGTAGAGCTGTATTATTATACTCCTGGAAACCTTGAGGCAATTAAAATTCAACAGTGAATGGTGTGTGTGTAGTAGTGTTGATCTGGGATTCCCAAACAATTTTTGACAAGACTGCATAGGATTAAATGTCTTGGCCAAATTTTTTGCCCCTTTATCATAATATATTTATTTATTTATTGTAACATACTTACCAACAAACATTACAATTGTGATGGTAGATTTGAGTTTGTTTCAATTGTGATGTAATACTTGTCTGCTTTAGTAGCTGACAAGTTGTTACTTGATATTACTGACACCTAAAGGTAAATAATGAACTGAAACTTCAGAACCCCACAGCCAAATTATCTTAAAATCCTATTTCAATTTTTTTTGCTACTTGCCCTTTTAAAAACTTTGGAAGTAAGTAAATCATAATAGTAAAGTAATAGTAAAATCGTAATAGTAATAGCAAGTAAGTCATTATTTTCTCATCAAAATTTAACTAAATAAATAGTAATAAAATTCATTAAATATCTTGATATTATATATATTTATGTTATTAATAATTATTAATACAAATTACATAAAACTACTTAAGTAGGTAATACATTAAAAAAACATAAAATTGCAAAGTAAAGACAAAAAATTTGTTGCGATTTTCATCTTGTACACACTTATGGACAAGTTGTGTTTCTTTAAAGTACAATAATGATAATTCCTACTAAAATATTAGTCACATTTATAACAAGTTGTGTTGACTTTTTTTCGACCGCAAGGGGTTGATAATAACCACTTTGGAAATGCCTGGTCAATGTTGTATGGCTTGACCTGTTAGTATATATTGAACTTGTGAAACCTCTTTATTTCAGATTATTGAAAGCCTTAGAACTTTATTGAAATTTGATCTCGCTACATTTGAGCCATCAGCAAACGAAGTAACAGCAGATTACAAACTTTTACCAGAAAATGTTCTTTTACTTATTAGATATCCAAGGTATTTCATTATTGACTATTCTTTCTTTTAAAATTCAATGAGTGACTCAAAGATTATATTTATTATTATTGTATCACTATTAGTAATAACAAAATTTCTATATATTTTAACCTACACACATTTTAAAAATTTGCTTTTATACTCGTTTTAAATTCAAGTGAAGCAGATGTACTAAGACTTTAAGGACTGTATGGCATAATATAATCTCAAGGCAATGAAAAAATAACTGTCTGATATGTTAATTCCTGAAGTATTAACTGTAATTAATAAATACATTGTTGGACTCACTTAAAGTATTTCAAATATTTTTTTCAGATATTTACTGCAGATGAAGAGCAAATATGGAAGTGATGCAGAATTATTGGTAGAAGAACTACTTCAACAGGCATCTTGTACTGCCACAGTGCTACTGGTCACCATTGCTACAAAATATAAAGATGATAAGGCATGAATTATTTACTAACAATAAAAAAGTTATGACAGTGCATGGGGGCAATGTAGAAGCAAATTTAAGCAATGAGTATAAACTTTTGTCTTGAATTACTCTATCTATTGTTGAAAACCATTTTAAAATCCAATGCATAGCTTAAAAGGTCTAAGCTGACAAAGGGAGAAGAAGCAACTTGGTTTTAGATTATGTAGAGAAGGGTGGAAATCAAGCATATAACCAACCGAAATGTCATAGAAATTTCTGATACAATAAATACTATTTGTGTAACACCCATTCCTTAATAAATCAACATCAGTGCCAGAATTGTCTTGTAAGAGTTGGTTCTTGGTTTAAAAAATATCTATGAACTAAAATAAGTCAAAACTTTACAATTTAGTGTGTTCATCTATTAAAATCTATTATGTATAATTTGTAGTTTTTTAAATGGAGCCCTGAAAATATATAAAATAGCAACAAATCAGCCATTGTTGAGTGTGTCAATAAGTGTTCTATCTAATTGAACCTGATTACCACAACCCATATTCAAATGCACTATAAGAAGCTTTATACTGTTTAATATTCATTTATTTTATGAATTTCAGGAGAAAAACATAAATATTGTGCAATTGAAAGACACATTCATTAGTTTGGCAACAGCAGGATATATCCAGCAGGCACCTGTGGCTGAGCTGAAGGAAGGCAGTGAAGTACCCACACTGGTGCCAGTGGCTACCATTGTACCAGACCTTGAGACGAGGACTCTCATCCAAATTATGAACTCTGGAAACTTAACTGAAGCTAATGATAGTAAGATAAAATTAATTTTGTTTTACAGTGTGAATATAGTTATAAGTTTAACCAAAATTTACGAAGTAGTATAGTGTAAAAGTGTTAAACTAAGAGATAATTTTTGATTTTCAGATGTTTACTGGAAAATAAATAACGACAGATTCCATCAAGACTTCAGAGATGAAGTCATGATAAAGGCAGTTACTAGGCGTATAGATGATAATGGTATGTGTTTTTTTTTCTAGAGTAAACAGTCTTCAATTAAAAAGATTTTTAATGTGTGTGTGCGTCCCATCTTTATTCTACTTATTCATTATTACCTACTGTCTCAGTAACCTTATAAAGTAATTAACGAGACTTTAGTAAAAGAAGGCGTGGCTATTCAAAGTCGCTGATAAATACTAACGCAAACACATCATGATGAAATAAGTAAACTCCAAGTGGCTGTTGCAAACACATTTCACTGGTCAAAAGTTATGTAACTTTTACGTCATTTAAAAATGGCTCTTATAACAATGAAATAAAGTAGCAATAAGTTGAAATAGTTTTCTGGTAAAATAGGTTTGTGTATAATAGTGGCGATTTTGATTTTTAACTAAAATTTAGTTATTTGTCTTTCTTTGATTACAATTGAATTTGACAAGAATAAGATGAAAATTCTTACTTACATGTACTTTACACTTAATTTTAATAAGCATGTTTCATGATGCGAGTTAAAATAAGGCAAATATGCTTAAGATACACCATTTCAGAATTTTCAAATGACGTCACGGATGTTGTCTTTTTTGGTTCAATTTATATAAAAGAATAGTACAGAACTTAAATTTAATTTCAGTAAGTTCATAAAAGAATTGAGGCCAAATTTGTTCGTATTGGTTGGTTAGTTTGTTAGAATTCTCGTTATAATTGCTCAATCAACTGTATATTCAAAACATCTTTCCTATATATTTAACACCAAACAATACCGAACAATATTCAAATATTCTCTACTGTTTGTAGCTATGTGACAAGAAGAGAACCCGTGTATACGACCGAGAAACATGTTTTATTTATGTAATGTAACAATTACAGCCGGCGAACTAATGCGCGTTTTACTTCAACAAATGTACCTGACGTCGTCTGCGTGGGCGGCGGAGTCGAACCCCACGCCTGCCATAGAGCTGCGTGAGTGTTGCCGCCGTACCGCCACCGACCGCCCCTTACTGCACCAACACTTGGATCAATACCTCAAGGTCTTAGGTGCGTTGCTGACGTGAACATAAAATATCTCAAAAAATATATAATTATTCTAATATTCTCGCGGATTACTTAGCACCAGTTGGTGATTTGACATGACGGAGGAACACTTACCTTGCAGGTAATGGCTGTGAATAACAAATATTCCAGTCTTGAGTACTTACCGAAGGCCATGTTGGGCCATTAAAAATAAAATTAGTACAATACGATACGGTTAAAATTAGCATCAACGTCAACTAATTTTCAATAGATACTTCATCGACCACTTCTACGTCTCACTGTTGAGCACGGCCTTCCTACGTGGGAGATACACATGAGGAGTTTGGGTTATAACATCACCACGCTGGTCCAATGTGGGTGATCAATTACTGTGTTAAGTAATTAATTTAATTATAAGATTTTAAACTTCCGCATTCCATCACAACTTTATATCAGAGGGACTCAACCGTGATATATTTTTTTGTAGTAAATAGGTTCTTACAGCTTGACGTTGAGATATATTTTCAGAAGAGAATGGCGCGGGCTTCGTCCGGCGCAGCGGCGACGCGAGCGGCGGACAGTTCGTGGTGCGCGTGCGCCACGCCGCGCAGCAGCTGCTGCTCGCGCTCGTGGAGCACACCGTCGGGGAGCGGCTCGGCTCCAAGGCTGCCAGGATCTTCAGGTTTACATGCTACTAACCAAACTATTTCGGCTTCGACAAAAAATACCTCTTGCGCATAGTTCGGCTGTTTTCGGATGAGTTCATGGTGATGTAATAAGAATGTTGTGTTTGTATACACAATATATGTTAAAATACACGATAAATCATGTTCTTGCTTCATGATGTGATGTATGATTATTGGTCCAAAGTTACATTACAAGGTCCATTGGTACTTATTTTTTGTCCAAGAAGCACTTTTTAGAAGGGTTCATAAAAAAATTTTACGAATATTTCAATTTTTAAAATATTTTTTGTTTTTAAATTAAAAAACAAAGAAAATAAAAAAATTTAAGCGTATGAGTGTTCTTTTATATATTTATATGTATGAGTGTAAAACTTATGGCAATATTCAGTAAACAATAGAGTTAAATATTTTTAGTTTCGACCGAAACTGAGACGGATAACGGGATTCAATACCGGCAAAAAGTCGTGTTATGGCCGGACACTAAAAGATGGGAGCAATGCGCGTGGGCCGTCAGCGACGCTTGACGCAGTAAATCCTCAAACATGTCGATCAATGATTTCAGACATACTGTTGATTCTGCAATTTATCTAAATAGTTTTCACAGTATTTCATTCTTAAATAAAAATATCTAAAATACAATATAAAGTTAAAAATAAAAGTATAAAAGTTTCACAGTAAAAACTATTTTGTCTACAGATTGATTCTCTCCAAAAAATATATAGAAGAGGCAGACATACAGAAATACGCAATGTTACATAACAAAGAATGCAAGGATCTCACTTACAAGTTGCTGGAACAACATTTTATTAGTTTGCAGGTTAGTGTTAACATACAGTATTCAATAATATACGTATGCCATTGCGGAACACTTCCTTGGAGGTTATGCCTATCAATTAGAAATCCTCCAGAGCCGAATCACCCCTAAACCTTGAGGAATAAGGTTCTTGCCTTTTTGAAACTGTGGTAACGCTGAAAAGGTATACTAACGCTTATGATATACTGTAGGGGGTTGTAACTCACTACAGATTGAAATAATTATGCTTGCTATGGGGGTTACTCCGAGGAGTGCTAAATAAAACCGACCCGTTAGAGTGCTACTATTACACTGATTTATTAAGTTATAAAAATTATATAGTGTTGAGCATGCAAACGCAATTAGTTTATTAGTTACGTTGGCTCGTACATATACATATTGTATTTTATTTCTTTCAGCCGATGAGGAAAGCAGCGTCAGCGGGAGGAATGGCCAAAGCAATTTATTTATATCACGTCAATTTACATGACGTAAGTATTTGAAAATATATTACCGTGATGTAAGATCCCTTACTATTGCGATTTGTACTTGTGCGAGACCTTACTCTTGCAGTTTGCATCACTGCATCTGTAAAGATACCACCGCTTTTTGTATTTCCGAAGTAAAGTAATTTTCTGAGAAGTGAAATATATCTAGTGTGAAATGTGTTAATATCTTTTTTTTAAATTTAAATGCATCAACAATTTTTATAATTCTAAAAAGAATTCAGATTTGCTTATCTTATGATTTCCAGTATATTTTCCAATACTTTGCTAAAAATTCTGTAAAACATTTTTTCCTGAAATCAATTTCATACAACATTATTTTACTATTGACGTCCCAAAGTATTGTTGTTAATATACTTTTAGTTTAAAAAGTTTTACAAAGCTCTATTTCAGTGTTATCAATTTGTGCAATAGGCTTTGTTAAGTTTTTTGTAAAATCCGAGGTTGGAGTGACGATGTGACGTGGCCATTGTGGCCGAGTATAACTTACCCGAGCGCTCTTCACAAACTTGTAAAGTCCACCGTAGCTGCAACAAGTCAACAATCGTAGACACTAAGAGCGGCAAACAACGCGCTAAGTTTGTTTTGAAGTTATTTGGATTTTATTCGGATTTTAGATAAATTTATATTGATTACAATGATGTGAAATAACGTAGGTAACATAAGAGTGGTGCGGTGTTGTGGCGCAGGTGTCGTGCGCGGCCAAGGAGCTGTGCTACCGGTCGCTGCACAACGTGTGCGCGCGCGGCGCGCTCGAGCGGCGGCGGCACGCGCGCCTCACGGACAAGCAGCGCCGCGTGCGCAGCATAGTGCACGGGATGCGGCTGCGCGGGGAGCCGCAGCGGAACATCGACGATGTTACTATCATTCTCTCACCCCATTACACTTATATTACTTACAAATCAACATTCATAGCCGAGATCTAATCTAATTAATGTCTTTTTGAGTGGTCAGTACCCCTGTCTACTTAGAGGTCCTGGGTTCGAAACCTGGTAGGGTCAGATATTTGTATGATGAATACGAATATGTTCCCTATTAACTATGTTTGTATGTTTATTTAGTGAATTTCGGTCACTTGGTATCATCAAGATTGGTCATGTGTTCAATTTGGTTTAGTTAAAAAATCTTCCGCAGAATTGCCTTAATTTTTATTATTATTGTTTACTAAATCCCTGACTTTTGTAATGAGCCTTGAATTATCATGAAAATTTGAGATACATTTTCAAAATTATGAGGAAATAAAAATCCATTTCTAAAACGTCATCTCGAAACCATCAAATACCTGTTGAATTATGCTAAGGCCTTCTATAAAGAAATAAACATTACTCACGTAGGTTTGTAACGAATCATTTACTCATTTTGTCTTTATTTCCAGGTCGAAGAAACACTGACTCCACCCGAGCTAGCGGTTCTACAAAGCGTCGAGAAACGACTCAAACAACTCAATACAGCCGAGTTGGAACTTGACAAAACTCTATTTATATTAAATTGGTACTTCTCGTACCCTCAGTGACCAGTGTTTCATATTTGTGTATATTTTAGTATATATATAATATACTAAAATGAAGTGATGTGAAAATTTAAAAAATTAGAAAATTAAAAACAAGTGAACAATTTTCTCGAAGGACCACAGACGATGGCAACAATTGTTACGCCCAAAGTTCAATGTTTTATGGAAACGGATAGCAGCTCTTTGGCAAACTGTCTGTCTGTTCGACAATGATAAGAAAGCAACTTGCGCCATTGTTGGTCTGTTGCTGTTTGTTGGGAACAAACAAACTTGCACCTTCTGTTTATAGTCGGTTCTAACTAAAAACAATTTTGGCATTTCAAACCTTTCCGGATTTTGTTTTAAGTATTTCTTATTTGATTTAAATGGTAATAATAGGCCGTTAGATATGTCACATTTTTACTGACATCTGTCAGAATCATACTATTATGAAAAGGCTATAAACTCGCTTCACCATAGCAAATTCCTTCTTTTCCCTGATGTACTGTCGCTCATCACCACATTAACAAGACTACAAAACTATTGTTACGAAAAGTTGCATCTTTCTCTGTCATCTATCCATGTTGGTTCACAGGCATGGATGCTTGTATGAATGTTTATTTAATACGTAAATAAATAATACTGCATACTACCAACCCGACATTGACGATCACAACCACTGTGCCAAGTGTAAAGATTTAGATAAAGACATGTCTCAATTATTTTCCGTTATCTGGTAAGTACTCAAAACAACACGTGTTCTTACACATTAACACACGCTTTGCCAATGATTACGATATAACTTTGGCGTGATTATTTCAAAATTAATTATATAAAAACTATTTCAACTAATAGTAAGACATTGGCAGCAATGTATTTTATATATAGCAACACATCATACGCGAAGCATTTTCGGTTTGATGCATGGGAGATGGTACGTCACTTTTAATTGTATACATGTAGAATATATGAAGCGTAATGGGCGAGTGTTATAATCAATTATTATTATAGTTTATTAACAAATTAAAATGCCAATATTTGCACTGTTTTTTACATATTTTTTCCAACAAAACATTAACTATTTCGTAACTTTGAAGTGTCGACTGTGACTTCGTGTGTATTCATAAACATCAAATTATAATCTATTTAAGAACATTTCATAAGTTAGTAAACCCTTCATTATAGGGTGAACACGGGAGCCGTTTCGTGTACGTGGAGTGTGTGGTAAAATCATATGACTCACTTTTGACAGTTTATGACTTATAGCCATATCAATAATAGTTACGAACTGTTAAAGTCAAATCTGATAAATAAGGTCTTAAATAAAAACTGTTAAGTTATGCTCTTAAAATTTTATTTGACCCCATTGAAACTCAATAGTCGTTGAAACAATGTACAACCTATTAGTGTCGATCGATATTGTAATAATTATAAAATATATCCAACTATCTACACGGCAGCCATAACACCCAGAAATACTGAAAATATTATTATTATTAAACAAATTGAATTTACACTGCCGTCCTATTTGAACAATTAAAACTAAACAATTATGTTTATTTAATTGTCACGTGCAAACCAATATAATATCGTGTTTGTTTAACCACTTATTCATAGAATTCATTTTGTTACAACCAAAATCCATGACTAATTATGCTGCATTATTGGTAACACTGTGGCGTAGAGTTTATAAAAATCACTCATAAAACCTGTTTGAAACATAATAAATGTGGTTTGCCTTTTAAAAAACACATTAAAATAATTTTAGAAATTAATTCATTACATCCAATTCAATTTCTATTATACAGAGGATCGGCTTTGAAAATTATAAATAATTAAGAACTTAATTTAATACATTTCTTGTGTAAAGAAAAAGCCGGCTAGAGCTACCCAACCAACCAAATGTCAAGTAATCAACATTGTTATAATCATCAATTAATATTAACAAGTATATAGTTTATGTACCTACGTACGTAGTAAACACCTGTTATACAGTGACACCTAATAGTTTAATATTATTTTATTATTTAAACTGACGACCGTTGCTTGTAACTTAATAAATACAATTAACTGCAATTAAATTTTCTGAGCTTTTGTTACATGTAATATGATAATCGCGTTTCATTTTTCACCAAATAGAAATTTCTTATAAATTTTAAAGTGATATATTGCAAACAAAACTGTGTAAATTTCCACAAGCGTTATCATATGTTGACTATAATTATTACGTTTGACAAACAACGGACGTATATATATCCACTTGAAGCTAGTAAGACTATTTCGTCTAAATTAAAAAGTTGAATATTTACATTTCGTTAGTGTTCACACCCTCTCGGGTAGCTAACACCAATTGAACACACAGGAGAGCTTACATTTTGTAATTTTAATGTTAATTTAAGATTCGAATATTTTAGAAAACTATTTAAAACATTTTGTCCTCATATTTTAGTAAAATCAATTGTCTTTATTCGGCTGATCCAATGATAAAGTGTTAGCTACCAAAGACTTATCAATAATAAACACTTAATTATTTTGTTTGATTAATTCAAAGAGCTATTCTATGGGAATAGTAAAATACAGTTAAGACATCGATCTATCTGCCTACGTCACCTTAATGCGAACATACCAACACCTACCGTTATTCAGACTATACATATTTGAGAAGTTTACAAAAGCCGCTATTTAATGATTAAACTTTATTATTATGATCGAAGTTATCTCCGAAGCGACATCTATTTACATGACAATGGCAGCGTTTCCCAAATCTCACTGAAAACAAAGGGAAATAAACGTAGGTAGTGGTTAGTGGGCCTCCCTAGCGACTAAATGGACAATGACCGGCTGATTATCATATCAAGCGAAATTTACCAAACGCCGCCTTTTACTTATCGAATATTGATAACCAGTCCTTCACGAAACGAAGTCGCGCACCGTCAAACAAAAGGGTTGCAGTGTAAACAAAGCGAAAATAAAACATAAAAAATAAATTTGTAATTATTTTATTTATAAACTAGGTATTTTACACAACTTAACAAAATACATACATACAGCAACTGAACAGAGCAACCAAAATTTAAACCATTCATTCACACGGTATCAAAACGTTCGTTTGTTTCCACGAGATACTGAAACATGTTGATTGCATTCATCCGTATGTCATACTAAATAATTTACACCCGGCGTTGTTTGTAGACAGTTCGAGTGTAACTTCAACTGCGAATTTGACACTTATTATTAGTGTAGAAAGTCCATAATTGACTTTGCGGGTTGTCTACTACTGAATGGCAAGATTTATCTCAGTCAGCTATCCAGAATAAATGCTAACAACATGCCGAGACGCGAGTGAGATATTTTAGTTCCTCTTAATACTGTTAATGTGTGAACTCTACTGAGCCCTCGATTTCATTAAACGTTTTAATAAGTAAATAATTTCATTTGTACTATCACAAAAATATTTGCATCATACTCGGTAAGGGTGTGGATCGTTATCTAAAATTGTGATCGAGTTGTACAGGGGTACTTCATATTTAAAAACTTACAACAAAAATTAAGGCTAAGCCGTTTAAGCTTTAGATAATAATCAATACCAATTTTAAAACAAAAAAATATTTAATAGCTATCATAAAATGCCAAATAAAGAGTAACTAAAGTATACAAGTGGTGTAAATAATAATATAAAAAGCTCTCTTCTGATATTTACAAAGTATTCGGACTCTGGTAACGTATACAGTACAAAAGCAGAAAGTAACATGTATAACTGCGGAACAATGGAATAACAAAACACGATCTAGCAGAATGTATCTCTACAGCGTACACAAGGTTCACACTGAACAATACGCGCCGTTACGTTACAAGCAAGACTTGTAAATTTCAAAGTTATACTATAGTGCTATAACTAAAATTTACGTTTATTCGAGTCTCCCTACATAGACAGTCGCTGTGTTCGTAGGTATAGTCGTCTCAACGTTACCACATCTTATTATGCTTAGCGCGCTACGCCGCACGGTAGTTTTCGATAATTAGTTATTACAGTTAAGCTAAAACTAGCGCAGTAAATAGCGATTTCATAAAATAAAAAATTCCCGATTTATTGCAAGAACTTATCACAAACTTAATAGTCTCGAGAACGACACCTTAATGAATTATCAAATATAGTACTATTTACAGCAAATGAGAGTTAATTTATACACTCCGTTTTCACTACATAATTTGTCATTTAAATTTTATAAATAGTAACGTTACATAAATTCATGTTGATGGCCTAAATTATAATTCTAGGGATTTGTATTTGTCGATAGCCTGATGAGTGCTGATTCAACTTACAGTCGCGCCCTCTCACCTAATTATTGAATCTTTAAGATATCCTTACTCCGAATAACTACTAATTTAAACGGCAGCACGATTCCTATACGAGTTATAATTTACGCGGTGAGATAATATACAATTTCTGTTATAAAGCTATTCAGAGTTTCGAAATAAAAGTGTCGTTAATTTCAAATTGGAGACTTCGCTTGCGATGTTTACGTTCGAAATAGTCCGGTGTGCGTTTCCGTAGGTTTGTGCATGTTGGAAAGAACGTAGGTCGTATTTCTGTGGAAACACCGCAAGGAGTTGGGGCGACGCGTAGTCGTGCACTGAACACATGAGTCCCGGCCCGCCGCCATTACAATATGCAGCAGGACGCTGAACAACAACTGCTCGAGCCGCCTTTACTCTTCTGCCGTTGATCTGAAAACACAAAAGGGCCATTGAAAGGTATTTTTTAAAATGAAGACGTTATCAAATTGTCACTTGTTCTTTCAAGCTGACTGAGGGTTTATGTCAAATCTGATAAATTTTTGCGATAGCAATTGCGAGTATATAAAGGCATCAATATTAAAGCGTTACAGGAATTGCGTAAAACGATACGTTATTGGTTTTTTGGCAATGGGCCTAATTCTGAAGCACTACACTCTAAATCTAATTTTAAATTCAGTGTATCTCGCTCTCTCAAAATGTCAAAATAGGGGAAAAGGACAGCGCTCAAATCAAGTGACATTTTGTCGTCTCACTACTGGGCAAGTTCTAAGAGCTTTGGACCATTACACTATCACCCTGGGCCAATGCAAAAAGACCAAATACAATTTTTCTATAAATTTCGGGGCCTATTGCGAACATGTCAATCGATCTATGTTTTTGCCAAGACTACGAAATTCGTGGTCAATTCAAATTTTGTTCAAAGAAATGGATTACTCACTACTCGCGCACTAAAAATGGTTCTGATGGAAGTTAAACTTAACAACGGTACCAACATACAGATGAATCATCTATTTATAGAAATTAATGGCAGCAGGAAAAGATCCACGACTACTATCTAATTATCTCATTAGTTTTTATGGCAAACTATATAGTGATATCTACCTGTGTAGTGAATAAATAAACATAGAACAAGTATTAGGGACTTACAGTCGACTAATTAGGGGAGATGGATAAGGATAGGATAGGTTTCTATTTTCTAAACCCATCGCACTTCTGAAAATAAATGAATATACAAAAATCACATATACATTTTGGTTGGTTTGAATTACATAGCCATTGGATACTATTTGCTGGTTTCGTGGTTTGCTTGAGCAGGATATACGCGGGCATCATTCTTGCATGGGTCTCGTGCAATAAAATTCACATTAATGACAAGTATTAAACCTTACTTAAAATAACTGAGTATACTTATTATTTATCTCTAAAAATCTCAACAACAATTAACAAAGTTTAAGATTTCTCTTGTCCAAATCCAAGAAGATAATCTTGTAACCCTAGTGTTTCATTCGCTGTCAAATTGTATGCAAATTACTCGCTATAAATATTAAACTCTCAATACATTGTTTTGACTAATGTGCCATAATGATTTAAAAAAAGAACACCACATATAGGAAAATCAGAGTCAGATCCAACGTAATGAAATAAAGGTTCATAATACACTCCCTGTCATGTAACAAAACAGAAATAATTCTCTCACCATGGGAATTAGGCTCGGGCAAGTGCTCGCGCGGCACCAGATGCATCACCGTGGTACGACCGAGCTGCAGGCCCAGCGCGCCCAGCGTCACCGAGCTGTGCAGAAACCGGCCCTGGTAGATAAGTCGCAGGATCTCGGCTCTGGACACGCACTCCGACGCCCAGTCCGCTAGAAAATATAACCAAAACATTAGCATATCATAGGTATAAAGTCCAGGTTAGTGATAAATCTATATTAAAGAAAAATAACTTTAATATCCCACCCATATGAATTTGAGTCGAAAGCCTCTGTATGGAACAGACAAGCCTCTCCTGAAATACCCTCAGGATACAGTTGGAGTTCCCCGTAGTCTACATAGCATAGCATCGAGGCAGTTCTCTTCCATGCTATGCCATGGAATCCATCGATACCTGCTTCAGTAAATATACGTGATGCGCTTCAGTTACTGGGAAGACGCATCAGCATCCTGAAGTCATTACTTTAGTGGCACACAAATTATAATACCTCTTTGTTTGTTCATTTTAATTAATGAAATAAAACTAGCTAGAGCCTATACCCCAATATTATATTTTGCAAAAGTTGTCACCTCCTAATACGAAACCGCTCCAACATTTTCCTTCGAAATATTTTCCTTGATCATCCCTTTTACCGTCCATTATGTTTGTTAGGAATTTATGTACTACTCGTATATTATATATATCGTAATATTTACTTAATTTATTTTTGTATATTTTATTATGTTGCTGCATGTCAAGCCGTAATGTTATAGTAAATATTAGTATACATAATAGTTACATACAAATATAAATATACTGGCAACTTAAAAATCACTTAAGTCTTATTCAAAAGAGAAAAGAATTCAAATACAATTAGATATTTTTTGTAGGTAAGTAATGGAGGTAATTGTTCATCTATTACAATCGATCTAATTATTGATTGATGGACTAACTTTTTCATCACCTCTTGGTGATCTTGGTTGGTTGGGAATTTTTTTACTTACCTACATACACAATATACTGTGTATGTAGGTAAGTAAAATATTATAAAATATACCAGTTTCCGAGCATTAGTGTCTTATCTATAAATTAAGATTATTCCACAAATCGGCAGATATGTGTATAGACATCTCGTCTTCACACAAACTCGCAAATACCAATAAATGTCCCCGAACTGTGGACTGGCCACAGCTCGGCAGCAGGAGGAGAAAGGAAATTTAATTAACAAACGTGTGTTGTGTCAGTGTTTGCGTCAAACTATTCACTGCAGAGCTACTTAAGTTCGTTACACTCGCAAACTCCGGCGCGTGCATCTTTCTTAATTAGAATCAATAACAATTACAATATTACAAAATAGTAAACTTGAATAAATTTAATTATTACATTCAAAATCAACATACATAATTATTTTTAATCAATATTACATTAAAAAAGAATAATAAATAAAACAATCAGTAAAAATAAATCTTTAATGCCCCCAGAGAGATTTGAACTCTCGACCCCTGGTTTACAAGACCAGTGCTCTGCCCCTGAGCTATGGAGGCTTATAAATGACGCTGTGTAAATGTACACCGGTATCAACGCTGTACCCACACATAGATAAAATTTCACAGCCAGCAGGCAATAGTAATAAAGCAAGTGATTCATATACATGATTGTAGATGGCGCTAGGTGTAATATAAACGTAAGTCTTACTGTAGTATCTAAGCAAATTACACTTGTTTTATAATTTCTTTAGTGTATTTATGAAACTAACAATTGATAAATAAGATAAAAATTGTGACCTATATCGCGTGTACTTATATAGAATGTAAACGTTATGTTGAAGATAATCAAAAGAGACCATCGGATATCTCATACAAAAACATTTTGTAATTGGGTAATTTAATTTGTTTCAGCCATAAATTTAACTAGTGCTGTTCTAGCGACTATCGTGGTTGAATGTACGGCTGGATTGCGTGATCCGTTAAGCAACGTAGGTGTGGCTGTAAGAATATAAATTGAACTGTATATCGTTAGCACTAGGGTTGTGGTGATGGTTTAAAGTATGTTTGTTGGAGCGTGGTGCTATTGAGTCAGTGCTTGCTGTAGTATCAGTAAATCAGCCTGTGTCCGCTAGCCAGCAGCACTGCGCCGTAACTTTGGCTCAATGTATGGCGACAATAATTCGTGGCGGAAAGCTAAGCACCTCTTTGTTTCATTTCGATTTTAATTTCAGAGTTTGTTTGAATTTGAATTAAATGTTATCGGCTTGCAGTTTTGTGTAAGTAACTAATAAGCTAATGTCAGAGTATTGTTATTATAAAAGAGATATTATGGTGCCCCAATCCGATACACATAATTATCAAATATATGCTCTGTTGATCAGTATAATTATGTAACTAACCTTGCCAATGCCAAATAAATGAAAGATAATTTTATGAATATTAAATAGCTGCAAGTTTTTTGTTAACATGGTCATGATTTTTGTGTGGTCACGATGGCTACATGATTACAACCTACATAAAATAATAATTATTAATTTGCTTCATTTAGTAAGTTTATAAATAATCTGTAGTAGTATTAAGATGAATGAAACGTAGATTCATATAAATATAAATTCTCTGTAACCCATTTCATCTACCAGGTAGTAAACAGGTTAGGGTTATTGGTCATGATGTTTGCAAAATACGTATTGTGAGTGATACGTGTGGTGAGTATTTGAGAGTCTAAACATATCTTTTTAGTAAGAATACATTTTAAAAAATCGAAATTGGATCGAGGAGCGGCCAAGAGGCCCACTATGTTTTAATTTTGTCTACTAATAGGACATATAGACATATTGGCTAACTCATCAACCACCGACCAAATTGCTTTTCCATTACTGCGTAAGGCAAGGCATAAGTACATTCTTTGCACAATGCCCTTTGATAGTTTGTGAACAGAGTATAATGTAACTATTATGGAAATAAAAATTAGTTGGCAATTCGATAGGAAATATATTTTAAAATACGTTTTAACAATTATAAAATATACCTAATTACAACTGATTTCCCTAAAGTTCGAAGTTAAATTTATAAACCCAAATTCTTGTAAACACGTCAATCAGTTGGATGTGCAGTACCTCAGCTTGTTTCCGGTATGAATATCAATTTCATTCTTCCGTGAAATACATTTGTGATTTCTCAACTTTCAAAGAATGTAAGTACTGTCATTTTTCTATGTGTTTTCTAGAATAATCTTTTACATGAATTTGAATGTTACAAAATTACAGTTTTCTTTTTCTTGGATTCTGCATGTCAAGAGTTAAAATTTATTTCGACATCGTGACGGTACACTTTACCGTCGCAAAACTCTATTTAAAAATTCATAGATTTCTGAAAGTCCTGGATAGAGCAGTCACTAAATTAGAATAGAATATGTTTATTGCCAAAGCTGTGTAAAAATGATGTTCAACATTTCAGAAAGTAAGTACAAACAGTTTACCCAATTTTTTTACCTGTATCTTTTGTACGTATTGCCTATCATATTAGAAAATCCTGAGAAGTGTTCTCCTGTTCCCTGTGGTAGTACCTCCACCTTACGGAAGACCGCACCCTAATCACACTAGTTCGTAGTGTTGTGCTCCTACAGTGAATAAGGTTCCCAGACCTTATTGAATTTTGAATTCAGAGGAACTCTTCTCCTATACTGTCATCATTACGCTTTTA
Organism: Acentria ephemerella; assembly: GCA_943193645.1. Taxonomy (NCBI): domain Eukaryota; kingdom Metazoa; phylum Arthropoda; class Insecta; order Lepidoptera; family Crambidae; genus Acentria; species Acentria ephemerella. The sequence continues at coordinate 3,200,940 of OW971894.1, forward strand.
CTTGATTTTTCAGGATAGGCCGCGCGTAATGGATAGGCAACCATTGCTCAATCTATAGGCTCCGATTAACTCTTATCTATTAACCTTGCCATGCATTTTAGCCACTTTTGTCGTAAAGTAACCCTTTAAATTTTCTAGAGATACATCTGGTTATAGTCGGAATAATATCCTCATTTCCTTGCAGGCATTCGCACTGGCACGTACGAGCGTCGGAAGTGAGAATTCCTCGAAACTCAGGGCCTCAGAGTACCTCAAGAGACAGAGAATATTATTATTACGCTCGCGTCTATTATTTCGCGAGAAACTTTCACGTTTTTTGTTGGGCGCCATTTGGGACCATAATATATGACGTACTGTACATACAATTCTTGTGATAATGATAGCGCTATTTGAGTAAAAGGCGTACCTTGAATACGTATTACTTTAATCAGAATACTGGTTACTTTTTACATTACAAGAAACGTTGAATATTTCAGTTTTTTAAATATTATATCCTTTGCCAGCTATCTAGGTCTCACATACGATTACCTCAGATTACTGATAAATAAAACACTATGAAGAATCATAATTGATGGAAAAACAAAATCGCGAATTATAATTTCTTATAGAAAGCCTTGAACCAAATTCTAATAAAGTAACTAAAATTAGATTAGGCAAGTTTTCATAATTTTGCCCCTTTGCGGATACTAAATGTGTACCTATTAAATGTTCCAAGTGGCACTTTATACAAGACTCAACTTTGGAAGAGGTAAATATTCTCAAAAACACCCTTCTGCAAATGTTTGAAGCTCAGTTGTCAATGTATCAGTTTACTTTTTTAGCTACTTGAGAATTCAGACGATGATAGCATAAGGAAAATTATGTAAGTAAAATGTATACTTATAAATTTAACAGTAATTCAATTGAGAACACCTAAATAAAATTCAAACTAATATTAATATTATTGATTTCACAGTATTAAATTCACATAGAACAAATTAATGTAAATATGAGCAAATAATAAATTTTCTTTTCGAAACCATATTTCAAAAAGTTTTGAAGGGTGTTTTTAAATACAACGATAACACAACCCTCTTCATCGCCACATAAAACTTGTCAGATGCTCCTTTCTCTAAGATGAAAGATATCATTGCTCAGCACCTCATTAATTTCACTGGTCTTTGAAATTTGGCGTGCCTCGGTATCCCCCGCCTCGCGGTATTCGTGAAAAAAATCCCAACACCATGGTGATAACTCCGTACGCATAATTCGATTTCCATAGCTGTCATGGCGGCTTCACCCCATTGGCCACCCCCAAAAGCCTCGAAACATAACGGATATTTATAGACAATTTCGAGACTCATAAATAAGCATCCACCATCGTTTATTAGTTTGCGCATTTATGGATACTCATTTTTGAATTTCGAATATCAATCGAAGCAATAACGTTTTATTTAAAATCGTTTAACAATTGTAAGGTCACCTATATTTAAAACACAATACGACTATTAGTTTCCTGGAATATTGAATAAGCTGGATCTTACCCATGTAAAATCCCTGCGGCTATTTTAATACTTAAATTCTTTAAGTGCGAACCAAAGGACGGAAGAAATAAAAAGCATACTTTACAGTAAATAACTGGTATTCGAGCATTTATTCTCAGGCTTTATAGAACTTTAATCTGATTCTATAAGAATTTACTGTGTATAGAAGATATTATTGTAAATATGAGATCTCAGGTTATAATGTTATGTATCTCCCATCCCAGAAAGGATTTATTTGCATTTGATGCACACACAAAATGTATATACAGTATATGGAGAGAATGTACAAGGGTAGGTACAAGTAGTTCCTCAAGTAATCTCTTCCGAAAGGAAAGCCTGAAAATAAGGGTGTGCATTTCCTTTGTTACAAGTCCAACTGCTATCATTTTAAATTAACTAGATATACCTAGCATTTTCGAAAGAAACTTCGTAATATCGTGTGTGAAATTTGTAACGTGCTAACTATTATAAATGATTCAGGTTTATCCGCAGTTGTATTGATATCAATGTATAACCTATAGAGTTACCAACGGAGGATTTTTATAACTTATGCTCAGCGTCGACGAGTGCCCACCGTGTCCACTTGACATATTTCTGTGTTCTTATTACTCTGTTAATAAGCTAAAATGTGGAAACATAGTTAGCTTACCTTCAGGCCAATTGTCGTAAACGTGTATCGCGATGTCGCCGGCCGAGTCCACGGGGCTGAACACGAACTCCTTTGTCTTGCCGGACACCAAAATCAGCCGCAGGTTTATCTGGAAACATCAGATATACTATCTTTAGTGAATCTAAAAACAAATAGGTACGTATGTACGGTCGACCTCAGAAAAAGCTTAGCAATTTAGTACCATGAAGTGCGCTTATTGTAGAGTGGCGACTATTACTGATACTTCTGAGGCTTACTGTACCTATGTAAGAGAAGTAGCTTTAGTGAACTATATTAGTAAACGTAGTATGATGATATGATACAAAAATGTTAAGTCAAAGTCAAAATATTTTTTTATATTTATTTAAACTATGGTTCATACATACACATTTATTGAAGAATTTACTTCTGCCGACTACAAATAGAAATGTCATATTAGTAAAAGTAGTATGATGTTCATTTAAATATCATAGAACCCCCGCTAGATAACGTAGTTATAATTATTGTACTAAATAACCATCTAGATTAACTTGTTACTAAATAACTTATTCATTTCTTTAGAAATATTTTTTTATTGGTATTATGATTTAATCTCTCACACAAGAGTACAAAATAAAATTTTACTTATAAAAGATAATGAAACCAAAATTAAATGCTTTTGTTATTATTACTGAGAAAAATCACTTGGAATACAAAGACGTTCTGTTAATATGTGTATATTAAATTATGAGTCCAAAGTTAAATAAACAATAACATAAAACAACTAAAAAAAATATTATACTTTGTGTATTTTCATTTGAATAATCAGATACGAATTTGCAAATGAGATTGAGTTTACTCTCTGGTTTCTAGAAGGCTAATCTAATTTTAAATGAATCTATTGTCAGAGCCAATTCCAAGCAATTAGATTGGCTGTCACGTAAATGACAACACTCGTCAGCCAATCACAACAGTTGTAACATATTTAACATTGATATCAATGTGAAAAGCGTTTGTTAAATCGAGGATGGTTTTTATTGGCGGTTTTTATTCTCTTAAGCCGCATAATCTTAATCCACATAACGAATCTGAAGGCTGTTATAGACATCAGGTTATAAATTACGCAACACGTTTGGCGATGAACAAATAGGGGTACACTTACGTAAAATAAAGTTGTCTAGTGTACTTTCTAATCCAAGTAAGTGACCCTGAAATACCACTATTTTCATAAATATTAACATGGAATGTACATATACAATTATATCTGGAACCTTTGCACTTCAATCAAATGCTTTTATTTTCTACAAGTGATCTTACACTAGATAAATGTAAGGACTATCAAAATAGTTCTGAAGTCACTCCAAATTTTTATGTTATAAGACCGCATCACTCTGAAATATCAAAAAAAAATTGGTAACCCTAAATATTATTTTTATACTTAGTGAATTCGTTAAAAATTATAAGTAAATTATGTAAATAAAATAAAAAAGTATAAAAAAGAAAAATGAAATATTGCGACCCTGCCAGGATTCGAACCTGGAATCTTCTGATCCGTAGTCAGACGCGTTATCCGTTGCGCCACAGGGCCTTTCAAATATGGTGTGAAATATACGTATATAATCAATGTGCTATTATCAGTTCGTCAATACATGTAATTCATTAAAAAAAAATTCACTGCTTTGTTCTTTACATTTGGATATCTAAAACCATAATGAGACGTATTCTGCTTAATACGATGACGATGACGATAATTATGACAATATGATAACGATCATCATTGATTATTTACTACCAATTTTACCCAACTGAGTTCTGAAATAATTGGTACTTTGTGTGACATAATGTCAAATTAATACTTTATGGCCCTGACAAAGAATTTGAGAATTTACTTATTTCAAAGGACTATGAGTGTTTAAGTTGTATATTTTGTGTATTTATTAAGTATTCAAACATTTATTCTTAGTGCCACAATATAGCTTGTGTGGGGGTCCATCGCAGCGCACTCGAGGGACGGAAAGGTCTTGCGACCGCCATATTTCATATTTCACATCGCACAGGGACTCATCCTATTCCCCATTTTTATTTTCACTTCATACGCGTGGCTAAACTTTATGCTTTCCTTTTTACAAGATGACTGTAGAAATAACATGTAATTATATCAAAATTATGACGCGCTTCTGTAAGAAGTTTATTTTTAAAATAGAAAATAAATATATTCTAATCTCAAAGCTTAGATTATATCTGAAAACCTGTACAGTATTTTATATGTCTAAGATCATATCCAAAGCAATGTTTTATTACAATGGAAACAACCTCTTCCAATACAACCCTACTTCCGCGTCTAAAAGTGGGTAGGTACTTTTGAAACCAATGTTATCACAGCTATGAAAGGGTAGGTTATATAGTGCACAAGTCTATTTTGTGTAGGGACGAGTGTTATTTATCGTTCACATTGAACAAACACTTCGGTGTGACGGAGATATGTAGAAGTATATTATCCAATTTGATGCAATATTTGTCAATTTCGTATTGAAAATATAAAATATTAAGATGAATGATCAGATACGAAGCAAAGTGCCGTTCTACATTATTTTGTATTCAGTAGATATATGAATATGAAATTAAACACTTGAAATCATTTCGAACTCAATCTTATCCAAACCAAAATAATACCTAACGATCAAAACTTAGCGTCTGTTTTAAAATGCAAGCCTAATTGTGAAGTTGTCACCTTCAAATAGGTCTCAATAGTTTTCTTTTGTTTAGTTCGCCGCAGAGCAGCGATGCGTGGCGTTCGATGGACTAGTGAAGTTCAAAAAATGGCTAGGTAAATATTTAGTTATAAAATGAACTGACTCTAACTAATAATCAATCTTTGAATTTACACAAGCTTACCATAGCCTCAATAGTTTATTTTGTATTGTAGATACATAGCTATCATTGGATTTGGTATTCATAATATTCCATATTACATAATTTTCCTAACATATTTCAACATTTTTTATGAAGAGAAGCACAAGGTACATAAATTTATTGTTTGCAATAATAAAAGAGAGCTTTATTTACTTTTCAATATGTATGAAAGGTGCTTTTATTGATAATGTTATATAATATGTGAGAGTGTTTATTTTACACCTCCTCGCCGTGACCTATTTACTATATTTTGGTCTCTTTACAACAGGCCCGTACAATGTAACGTCGGGATCTGTACAAAATAGCGTTTCTATTCCATTTTTTGATAGCATCGAAATAAAATACTGTCATGAGTTAGCGTTCTCGCAAAAGTAAAAGCAGCGAATCTGTTGTGATTATGTCATATAGTTCTAAAATATATATAGTGTCTTGTCTTATTATCTAGTCTTATACTTCTTAATAGTTGTTTTGATTAAATTCTATCGTTTCTTTTGACGCACAATTTACAAAACAATTTATCACGATCGCAATAATATTTTAGTCTATTTAGAAATACAATGTTACTAAGATTGTTTATAGGATACAATGTTTCTGGAACTTTTCTAGATTTAAATAAAACAATAACGTTGCCAGCATTAGGCAGCACAAGTCTTAAGTTATTATGGGACCGCAATGCAGGCGCGGCCGAATTCTGAGCGTAACAAACAACAGGCTGTCTTGGGGTCAAAATGCATAATATTAAAATCCAATACTTTAGAAATTACCCTGGTCAAAACGTTGGATAATCAACTGACATACTATAGATATCCAAATTATTATGTCGTATGCTGCATTAGCTGTCTTCACATTTGGACTCCTACAGATTACCATCAGGCGGTCTCGTGTAATTTGCTGAGCTTTTATTAAAAAATATGAGGTTTGTTTAAAGTATGTATGCAAAAAATAGAGGCCAATATACACGTTACCATTAATGATTAAATATTTTAATACAAATATTCAAAAGCAACCAAATTAATTCTTATAGTTCCAGTTCCTGGTCAACCAGCACTAGGACCTAGTAGCAGGCGACGTGAAGCCGCGTTGTCGCAGCAACACGTGTGGTGGCACCATGTCGCTGCATACATTATTCCAGACGTAACCCAAATACAAGTGCCGTATTCCTGTGTGATTTGAATATTCCTCGAGACAAGATGCCTGAGCCAAGATGTCTCTGTGTAGTGGGCATAATATCATGGTAGTCATCATTTCAATAATTTAAACAATAATTTTACGATTATTTAAGCACCTTACTATTAATTAAGAGGAAGCTATTAAAAACGGAATAATTACAAAAAAAAGAATTGTTGTACCTAACGTAGAAATATCAAACTGGCTCATTAGCTTATTGCAGTGTAACTGGCCCGTCGCCAGGGAATGCCGCGATGCGGTGTGAACTTCCAAACTGCGCCGTCTCGCTAAATTCACAGCCAACCGAATGGGAAAATATTTATAAGTAAAGTTATAGGAAAACAGAAATTGAGATTAGGGTTGAAAATTTGAAACTTAAAATTATCAAAAGGTAAAAATGATAATTAAAACGTCGAACTATATTAAACTTATTATTTATGAGTAGTAGTAGATTGATAATTACATAAAAAATTGAAGAGATTAGATGCACTGCTTTCAACTACTGACTCTGAAATAACTTAATCAAAGGAAATTCGTCGCTTTATTAACACATCAAAAAGTTTCGTGTTCTGACGTAATATGGCAGCATCTAAACGAGCCACCTTCAACCAGCCGAGGACATATTTTATAGCAAAATTGTGCTACTTGTAGAGTAAGGTTAGTATTATTTCGAACTCAGGAATGTAATATAATTTTACATTTATTACTTTGCGCAGACTGCCTAGATAATAGGCTATTTGACATAATTAATTTCTATTTCGTAAATAAATAGTATACAATACAATAGGAGTAATACAATAATTGAGAAACATTGCAAATCACATATTTTGAAAAATGAATAAAAATACTGTAATTGGTGATCTACGACGGGTTTCCTTTCACTGTAACCTGTATCAATGACCTGTTTTTGTTCCACATCAAAGTTCAAACTACTGAAGTATGCAATACTGTTTATATCATATTTGACAGAGGCTGATAGATAGATAGAATATGCTTTATTGTACACCTTCGTACAAGTGCGGTCTTATTTCTAATGATAGATGAATATTCTGAGAATAGTACATGCAATCGTTCGTAATTCTGTCAATGAAACTACAAAAGTACTTCTACACCTATCTTTCATTTACTCCAGTACTAGAAACATGCAAGTCTCTGTGGCATTTAATATTTTTCTATTCCTTCCTATATTCTTCATCTGATCCATTCTTCAGTTCTGACCATCAGGAAATATGTCTTTCGCCGACTGTTAACGCCACCCGCAATGGTAGTATCAAATACTTTCTAAGCTTTAAAAATGGAGTGTTATGTAAATAAGATAATGATATAATCACTTTTACGTTAACCTAAGTGGCTAAAGTAATATTTAAATAGGCCATAAGTATTTAAGTTAAAACATTAAGTGATAATAACGAGTCTCGAGATAGTCCAAAGCACTATTACGTGTCCGCGGTATAATTAGGAGGTCAAACAATTTGCTGTTACGCATAGTAATATAATGTTTTGGCAAACACTTTCATATACAGTGACATAACGCGTATCTTGTACTGTAGTGACTAAATTGAAATCTTAATTCATTTTAAACTTTATTCATTAGTACATAACAGTGTTACCATAGGGATAGGTCAATCGAATTTGTTATCACGAGTACGTCCACGCGCTTCGGAAGGCATGTTAAGCCGGTGTTCCCAGTTGTTACGGCAACCGCTTTCAAAAAACCCGCATTGGGCGAGCGTGACTGTGTTATAGCCCAAACTTATCGTGTGTTTCTCCCATGTAGGAAGGCCTGTACTCAGCATTTGGACGTATATCGGTTGTTGATAATGATGATGATGTTTATGATAATGATAATGACATAACGGTGTAACGTAAACCTGTGAAAAAGTAGGGATTGTAATGTTGTATTTACTTTCTACATATATGTATAAGATGTCACATACAATACCCGTTTATTAAATTTTGAATGAGTAGTTGTTAAGCAGTAATGGAGTGGTAAGTAAGCTTAATCTGGTAAACCTATTACCCGAGTAATAGGTGTTGGTATTGATTAAAAAATCTATTCAGCGCTAGTTTATTGTTCACAATATTCGCAATAAATATTATTGCGAAGGTAAACAAAAGACTGAAGCTGTTTTCTATACCGCATTACGTAATGTTACTAATAACCTTCTCTATACATTCGACTTTACGAATACATTGTCCTGAAAAAATTTTTTATAGAAAGATTAAGCAAATGACTGATGCACTTGATGGTAAGCAGAATTGGAGTCCAAATAAAAAAGTGACTAGTGCATGTGAAACTACAATGAATTTTACAGATATTAAATTAATTCAATATTTTATTGGACTGTTAATTAGATGCAAAAAACGATACGCATATTCTTTTAGTCGTACTAGTTTGTACCTAGTAGGCCTTCAAAAATAACACGTTTCTAATTAATTGTAAATACCTAGTATAGTTAGTAGGCAAAAAGTTTAAGAAAAATATATTTTTTATATTTATTAAATAAGAATGTAAATATATATAAGATGCTACAATAAAATATTCACTGTTGCAAGTTAATTTAACAGTGATCACTCACTGTAATCATCATTCAGTATGAATTTGAAATTATTAGTTACTAAATTTTAAACAACGAAGAAAAAAATTTATATATTTCTTAACCTGACTGAACCGTTTTTGACCATGCAATGTCTTTTCTAAGTAACAAACTAAAGAATGACATTGAATTTACATCTGATAAACAAAATGTTGTAGAAAAATAAAATATTAAGAAATAAAACATTTGGAGTAACCTTTCTGGACAGTAAACATACTGAAAAGTTATTTATTATCCGCATTAATATCTTCACGTGATTTTCTTGTAGAAACGATTGACGTTTAATTTAAAATGTATCCACTCATGCGGTTGAAAGGTTTCTTGATTTCAAAGTAAAAAGGGCATTGGACGAACTGAGGGCGTCGCACCGCCACCGGGCGACCTTAGTCGGTCATTTCTCTTTTTATTTTACTATAGTACGATTACCGTCTTCAGTTAATGCTGCTTTGATTATTAAATCATTAATTAAAGAAATAATTGCACGATATTGCAGTATTATATCATATGCAGTCTGTTTTAAACACACTTAACTGGATATAAGTACTGTAAATATAATACAAAAGAGGTGTGAAAAGACACTTTAAGCCGACAAGTGTCGCATGCTGTTCTAGATATATACGCATATAACCTCTTTCTACTGTTTGTAGAGTTATTTACTGTGCTTTAAAAAAATGACAACTAGAATATCATGACTAATGTATATCTACATCAAATATATGTATATATCAATATAATTTACTACCAACTACAAATTGATAGTCATGTAGTTCTTATACTTGTATCATTAGCGATTCAGCTGCAAATATTCTTGACATGCTTTCTTAATAATTCGGCCGGTAAAAGATGTTTCACACCTCGTTCGCGATACATTGCTGAAGGCACGAGCTCTCAAGTGATTAGCGGTAGAGTGCGTAGCAATGTACGAAAATGTAGGCCAAAGACGGGAACGAAACTTCTTTTTTAAAAGCAGAAGAGTATTTATAACTCTACAGGAACCTGTTGAATGTTTTAAAATATTGTCTTCAGTTGTTTTCGAAATAAACATGGAACAGGCATCAGATATGCCTTCAATCTTATAAAGTTAATGGAACCCAAAAGTAACAAGCGTTGATTTCAAAAGCCATACTGACCTGACCTATTCAATGTCAAGAAAAATTGAAGAAAAAGAAATAACCCCTGTTCAACAAATGGCCTAGTCCTTACACGGTTTGCGCGTAACCAACATTTCGATGAGGGCTTCCGTTTTGTTTGGTTTCAAATTCCTTTGTCTCCGCAATCATCCCGACTGGTGTATCTTCAACATAATTCAATTTGCAAGTTAATCGACAACTGGGTCATTCTTTATAGATTGTGTTCTTAGGGGAATAATGATCTATTATGATAACAAAGAACCTAAGAACAAAGAAATTGAAGTGATAGTAAACGACCAACTTACCGATTCCATCGTATTTCACGATGAGTGTATTACGAAGCGAATATGCTCCGTCTTTTCGCAACGGTGTGCTGAATACTTTAATACAATAAAGTTTTGATGATATTGATGCTTTCTAAAAATATTTCTAATAACAGTTTATCCATATCTGTCATACATATACGATAAGAATGAATAGTCGCTTTTTAGTTCTCACTATTCAACAAAGACATCGGGCACGCTTGAATTTACCAAAATCAAATGTGAACTACCAAACTCAAAAATTAGGTCATTGTTACCACTATTATTTGGTTATGGCACGAGTTTTCAATTACAACAGTTTAAAATAGTATCACATCGGTGCTAAATGTCACACTTCATACCATACTACAAAAAACGGCGATCAAGTATTAAAACAAATATTATACGAGTTTCGAATAAAAACTTAACGGCCAAAAAGAAGGCACTAAATTTAGCGATGCGGCGTAAATTAGAGCAATGACGAGGCCTATTGACCTGGATGCTTCGCTTTTTCATGCTCGTAAATCACCAATGCTTTCAAAGGTGAAATGGGAAATGGGGAAAGGAGAATCGAAGGAGACGTTTGTTAATAGTCTTCATTTATTGGATTTAAAGAACGTGAACGAACGACCAGTACAATGTTACGATATCAGTGAGGCGACTATTTATTTTTCGCTGACATTTACAACTTAGAAACATCTATTTTTGGCGTCACCTTGGTAAAAATAATCAATGAGTAGTTATTTTCTGCTAGGAAAACACTTATTAGGGTTCTATTTGAATTGGAAATAACGTAATACAGTATCTCCATAAAATGGAAGGTAAAGAAGATGCAAATGTGCACTAAATATGACTAAAACAGCTCATACGTATACGTATCATCAATTAGAAGCCATTTTCATTTCCTGCGCATTTTGTGTATTAGTAACATTAGATAATGTAACTTAAAAGTTTATTAAAATCTCCTCGAAAGGCTTCCGAGATCCGGACCGGATACAATTAGGGCAAAAGTTAGTTGGTTACAGATTTGAAATAAGTAATTGAAAATCATTCTTATGGATTTGAACTTTTCGTCATTTCCTACATTGCCAGTAGAGTTAGAAGAAAGAACAGCCGCAGAACAGCAGCAGTTAGAAGAAACAGCCGAGTGTATTAATAATAAGAATTATATTATAAGTATATTATGGTTCTAAAAGTAAAGTTATCGATTTCTAATATTATACCCATTGTGTATAGTTATCGCACATGATGTTTAAATTTTAGTTCAATAATAATGCATGAGTTTCGCATTTATGCTTTTTTAGGCCGTTATCCGTAAAGGCAGATTCTGGGTAGCCAAAAATTGTCTACATTATTTATTTTGCATGACAGATGATTGCAAGCCGCTTTGATAAGAAAAAAGTTCACAGTTGAGACGGTAAGTCATGTGTTATGTCATATGTAGTCTATTCTTACAAACTCTACGGAAGGTCACACTAATAAAACATATATGTATTTAGATTATCATTTCACATATGATATCAAGTCAATAGACTTTTAAAATTGTTGATTACTTACCCATCTACTTTTCAAAAACAATACGTACCTATTAATACCTACAAGAAATTTAAGAACAGCTGACCACGCATAAATAAACATAATCGATTTCATTTCAATAATACACTTCTATCTGTAATGGGAAATTGCTTGACAATTATTTTTTACGACTAATGGAAGTCTTTGAAAAGGTTGTTATCGCAATCTCAATATCAACATTGGGACTAACGAACGTTTTTCTTCTTTCAACCCACAGGTTGATTGTATATTTTCACATGAAGTCTTTTTGTACGAACCGAAGAGTACAAATTAAACTGTGAGTGTTATAAAAAACGAAATGGGTATAAAATAAATAAATATAATATTATTAAAGTTATATTACATTATAATATTAATATTTTAGGAAGTGAGTTAAACATTAGTTTGTAATGCTAATATTATTTCTAACGAAACAAGTGAGATAACTTTTTTAAAGCGAAAAGACCTTTGAAACTTGACCGCTTGGACTGGGTTGGTTGTAATTTAATTGATTTATTTAATTGTGATCGTCTGGAAAGTTCACTGAACAATGATTATCATTTATTATGTTAATTTAAAATTAATACACATGGGAGTTAACTATATAAATAAGCGACTGCATCTAGGGCCTAAATGGATAAAGTAGAAATATTTAAAAAAATGATTGTGAAGGAATTATATGACAATAGTTATACGTAGACTCAAGTAACTGTTTTCACTTCAACTTACTTCGCTTAAACCTACCTACATGATTATGAACATATAAATGCTGTGATTTCATTTCAGCATATAATTTCATTCCTTCTAAATTTACTCACAAGTGTTTCTTGAAAATTCACATAATTAATTGGTTAGTAGGAATGGATCTTATGTAAAATTGAAGTAAACCGTTGTGCCGTTGATCGGACTAATCTCGAAAACAATCAAAACAAGCTTTGGTAAAATCTCAGCAATTAGCTACCAACCCGTTAATTAAAAGACAGAGCATCGTATTATTTCCAAATACGATCGAAAGTTTAGATTTTATGAGCTTCGTTAAAACTTAACTCAGGTAGGTAAATAGTTGGGAAGTTTATCAACAGCTTGATAACCTTTCCCGGTCAGCATGTAAACGCGATAAATGGTATTAACGTCGTTAAACTGACCTAGTTTCAGGGATCCCTCGGTTCAAGTCCCCATACGAAATTATGACGGGCTTTTACCGATTAAATACTTACGGTACCGTTTCATTACGATCGTACGAACGTGCCTTATTTAGAACATAAGTAATAAGATTTTCCAATGTATGAATTGCTCATTAATAACATCTCGCACAACGAGACATACATATTTCTATATAAAAAGAATTTATTTGAAAAAAAATTGAGAACATGCTTCATATTTTAGTAAGTAGTAGTAGTGAGTAGCGTTGACAAAATTAATAATTAATTAAGCATAACAAGTTGAGACATGATTTTACTAAATACCAATTTAGATGGATTCTTAACATTTTTTCTACAATCCTCGTGTTAGTGATATGGGACCAATTAAAACTAAAAAGTTCGAACTGTCACCTCATCATTAACAGATCGCAATTGATCAAAACATTTTTTTCAATTATTTGGCCTGGTAACTAAGACCTTTAAGCCATATCTTCATTAATGTAGTTTTTATCTTTATTTATAGCTCCAGGATACTGGTGCAATATAGCCCTTTGCCCCATGGAGTTTTTGGCGACTAATGGTAGGCCCCGCTATTTTGTTAATGACTTATGAGATTTTTTTTTAAATGGAATGCAATGTAAGCGATTATGAAAAAATGATACGAAAATGGATGTTACAATAATGATTAAGATGAAATGATAAGTAAATGAGAATGAAATCCTACCCTACAAATGTATGAATGGAAATGAAACACTAAAAAATCTCACGTTAGTCACTAATCAACACTGAATAATGTTTTCCTTATATTGCACGATTTAACGATCATTTTTGTCATAAAACTACACCAATTTCATTACAAAAAAACAGTACAACAGAATATGTGAAATAAAATATACAACCGACCCGCCATTACGCGTCAAAAACTCCAGATCAATTTTTTATTCCTATTTTGGACAGCTATGTCAACAGGTTGACAGATCGGAATAAAATTGATAAAAGTTAAAAAAAAATGCTGCTAAATAAAATACTTTCTTGGTCACTTATATGCAGGGTTAAGGTTAGCCATAGCATCATATTTTGTCTCTCTCCTTATACCGCATTTTCAAATCCTATTTAATTATAACACATTTGGTAAATGCTGGCAATAACCATAAACAAGAGATAATTACACGGAAACAACATAAACAACAACTCAAACTACAAACTAATATTTGCCTGGTAATAATAATAATACTGATTACATAAATTTTTTCTTAGTACATTAAGTAAAGATAACTAAGTTTTAGGGGATTCTGATTTTGTTGTTGTAGCAACTGAACCTTTCTTTTTCGGATTAATATTTATGAGACGAGGGAGAAATACTGAAGAAATTCTTCGAAAAAGGAGATTATAATTTAAATTGAATAGTACATCCTTGTTAGTTTAATAGGATAAGGTTCACTCAGCTGAAACGAATAGCTATAGTCATCTGAAGGTCCCATACAACACGTTAAGTCGTCGCTGAACTCTGTATAAGCCCTTCTAAACACGGCTGACAAGCTTGATTTATTATTACCATAATATAGCGCCATTAGCCTAACAATATGTTACAAATCATCAGCTTAAAATGGAATTACGATTATAAATGTATGTATGTGATATAAGATGTTAATCCGCAGCAAACGCTTCTTCTTGACTCCACAATTACCTGAAACGATGAAATAAAGATGATTAGTGGAATAAAAAACTACTATTCCTCTAATTGTGCCCTAATAATGTTTAATGTAATTTAACAGGTAAGGCTTTTTTATATAAAATAAACAATTTGTCATTTATTTCAGACAAATAACACCTTTGAGAAATTACATTATTTTTAAATCCCATAATTAATTGTTTGCTTTTGAAAGCTGTGCCGTACAGTAATTGAAAGGCCGACCGATTAATTAATTAATGTAACTGGTTACTTGGGCGATGTTCCTTACTCCTTCAAGTGTTTAAATAAATAACAATTCTTTTACATTTGCCATTTGAAAAACTTATTATTATATTAATTATTACCTATTTCATTTCCATTTTAAAAAGAATGATGAAATAGACCGTGAAACGTGCATGGCTTTATTTTGACATGAAAAAACCAACTGCAATGATACCTTCAAATATCCGGGAAGTTTTCTCAGATCAGTTAGCCGACGTAGATTGGCAGTTATCGGCCTGAACTTCTACAGGAGAAAAAAATGTTACGAAAAACGAAGACTCATCAATATTTCTTCTAGCGTTAACTTCCTACGAACTTAGTTAATTGGAAGAAATTATTTTCAATACATACTCATGTAAGAAAAAGAACTGACTCGTCTATAGCAAATCTATAAATTGCTTTGTCCACATTATTCAACAATATTTGTCAATATAATAAATAAAAAAAGAGTGATCATTAGGTATTGGAAGTTATTGTTTATAATACACATAATAAAATAAGATATTACAATTTTCAATAGGTGCAGCTATGTTCCGCTCATACGACACCCAAAATTAAAATAATATTATAATAACACTACAAATTCCTAAAATTACATATTACATGTTTCCATGTTAAATTTATTATTCGTAGTTCGAGAGCCGACAATCAAAAGAGCGAATATTTATGGTCAAATAACAAAGGTGTCTTTAACTTTTAAATATCTTTTACGGATTTGGCTACAATAACATTATTTAATAATTTATTATGTTCATATAAACAACGGAACAAGAAAAAGATCACAAGAGGAGTGGCTTATTTCTTTTGTTTATACCAATGAAGCTTATTTTAAGACTGGGACGAGCAATTACGTATAATAATCTTGTTTGGCGGTTTGCCAGGTTTAAACAAATGGTCAATCTAATGAACATATCGTTTTGGTACAGCGGACTTACTAGAGGTGGTCGTGAAACTTCGCGCGACGCACCGATAAGTATCTACCTCGAACATATCAGTTATTATATCTTACATTCAAACCACACGTGACAACCCCTAGCATGCAGATAAGTATGTTGATACTTTGACAGGATTGAGATGAAATTATAATGTTTATACATACGCTCTATTATAGGTAATAAGTAACTGCCCTTCGTGCCTTACCAGTCTACCGCTGTCGTCGTTTATACATTATAGAACTTACACTGTGTCTGATTTTTGGGTACTTTACAGATTGCGTATTACAATCATTCTAATGCGAATCCAAAGTTACACCCTTATTGTAATTTGTGTTAAATGAACGTAGGATTTACTTGATTTTAAAATAATTTTTTTATTAACAAATGGGAGTTGAATTGATCTAAGATCTTAATTAAGAATCTTAATCTTTATACTTCATATCATACTAGAGTGCTATGATGACGGATACCACAATTGAAATGTTACGAAAAACGAAGACTCATCAATATTTCTTCTAGCGTTAACTTCCTACGAACTTAGTTAATTGGAAGAAATTATTTTCAATACATACTCATGTAAGAAAAAGAACTGACTCGTCTATAGCAAATCTATAAATTGCTTTGTCCACATTATTCAACAATATTTGTCAATATAATAAATAAAAAAAGAGTGATCATTAGGTATTGGAAGTTATTGTTTATAATACACATAATAAAATAAGATATTACAATTTTCAATAGGTGCAGCTATGTTCCGCTCATACGACACCCAAAATTAAAATAATATTATAATAACACTACAAATTCCTAAAATTACATATTACATGTTTCCATGTTAAATTTATTATTCGTAGTTCGAGAGCCGACAATCAAAAGAGCGAATATTTATGGTCAAATAACAAAGGTGTCTTTAACTTTTAAATATCTTTTACGGATTTGGCTACAATAACATTATTTAATAATTTATTATGTTCATATAAACAACGGAACAAGAAAAAGATCACAAGAGGAGTGGCTTATTTCTTTTGTTTATACCAATGAAGCTTATTTTAAGACTGGGACGAGCAATTACGTATAATAATCTTGTTTGGCGGTTTGCCAGGTTTAAACAAATGGTCAATCTAATGAACATATCGTTTTGGTACAGCGGACTTACTAGAGGTGGTCGTGAAACTTCGCGCGACGCACCGATAAGTATCTACCTCGAACATATCAGTTATTATATCTTACATTCAAACCACACGTGACAACCCCTAGCATGCAGATAAGTATGTTGATACTTTGACAGGATTGAGATGAAATTATAATGTTTATACATACGCTCTATTATAGGTAATAAGTAACTGCCCTTCGTGCCTTACCAGTCTACCGCTGTCGTCGTTTATACATTATAGAACTTACACTGTGTCTGATTTTTGGGTACTTTACAGATTGCGTATTACAATCATTCTAATGCGAATCCAAAGTTACACCCTTATTGTAATTTGTGTTAAATGAACGTAGGATTTACTTGATTTTAAAATAATTTTTTTATTAACAAATGGGAGTTGAATTGATCTAAGATCTTAATTAAGAATCTTAATCTTTATACTTCATATCATACTAGAGTGCTATGATGACGGATACCACAATTGAACGAACATAGGCAACAGTCAGATGCAGCCATAATGCACCCCCATTTCGAAATCCAATTTCAATTCAGTTTATGGCCTTTGACAGAGTTTGATTGTTAGATTGAGTGTTAGAAGGAATCCTTAATTCAATGGAAATAAAAGTATAAAACTCATTATTATAGTAGCTACAAATATAATATAACTGTGAAATAGGTGGTAGAATCGCTTGTAGGGTGGCCTAGGTGGGCAAGTACCACCACCTCGCTGTTTCGGTGCAAAGGGAAATGGTAACCAGTGTTATAATTACAGGATATTTAAGGCAGTAACATTTCCTGTCTGAAAAATGACAAACGAGCAATGTGAAGTAAATTTTTAATATATCTGGAGTCTTAAGGCTATGGTTAACACTTACTATTACCCATTTGTTCTTACATACATTCCAAAGATATTCGCAAAAGATATGTGTTGACGATGTAGTGATGGAGTTCCAGTGCGTGTCGGTTTCTTCCACCGAGGGTCCCGTACATATCCCGTATTATAAATAGTTCATTCACAGTTCTAGATAAACTGAAAATACCCTAAAATTACCTTGAGAATGTATGTTTACGTTTTTTGTAATATAAGGTTTTACACCTTCAAGGGACTGTAGACCTGAGTATATGGTTTTAATTTCAACTAAATACCTGGACGCGTTTGATGAAGGGTCTTGATAGACAAATAGATGGACGGACAACAAAGTGATCCTATAATGCTACCGTTTTTTCCTTTATTGTACGGAACCCTAAAAAAACAGAAATTCATAAGAAAATAGTTATTTCAATATATGAAACAAACTTGGTGTAAAATCTTCTAATACAAAACGAGCCTTGTTTCTAGTTGAGGGTAGTTCTTCCTCCAAAAGTTAGTTAAGTGTTACCTACTAGACTAAATTGTTTTTGTACCAACACCACCCACGGGTGAGTAGTGACGTAAAGACCAGACAAAGTAGCCCCCATACTGCAATTTGTAGGTAGCCAATTGGGCCAAGGATCCCCCTTAATTATTATCACTGTCTGAGGCAATTCCGAAGCTTCCTAGAGGAAAAATGTGATAATAGCTGTTTACACTGTATATATAATAATGTTAGTTTGTGTGTAATCGGTGCCTACTTATTATAAAGTTGATACGGTGCTATTAAAATTTAGGTCATGGGTAAATATAGTAGCGATCAGGAATGAATATTATAAGACTAAGTTGGAAATTGCAGTTGTAATGAACCAGAAGCATATAATCACATAATTGCAAAATAACTATACTAGGCAAATAGAAAGAAAGGTCAATAGTGTAGCCACTTTTAATTTTAAACCTATAATTTATAGAAGGCTAAACAAAATTGATGACCATTCTACCATTGCGGAGTTGCAAAAGAGGAGAGACGTGTTCAAGTAGCTGCACTGCGAATAGAATATATTGATGCTCAATATAAACGTGATAGCGACTAGCCGGCGACTGACATATTATTTAATAAGGATGTCATAGTGAAGTCGTAAATAATATAACAATACAGACGTTTAAACATGAAGTTTCAATAAAGAAAAAAATTTTCTTACAAGACTTTTGACAAAGTACTTTTATGTACTAAAAACGCCGATGATTGTTGAAAGACGGAACCTGTATCAACATGATTTTTTTACAAATAGTTACAAATTATGTTTGATGTTATGTTGTTGAAATTTTAAAATCAGTTTATAATTTTTTTAACACCTACATTGTGTAATTTTGACGATTTAAAAGAACTAAGTAATTGAGTCCATTTAAATAAGGGGTTTTTTGATTTTCATTTTCAAAGGGCATGGCAGTGTAAGGTTTTACAAACCTTTACTTTATGTATTCATAATTTCAGGTCAAATTCAAATGATTGCAAAAGCTATTGTAGTATGTAAAGTAGTTTATGTAAGTACCTAGCAAATCTAATTATAGAACGAAGTTTTGTTGCTTTCGACTTGAATTGTGTGCATAAACTAAAGATCTCAATACAGTGTACTCCTTCGACCTAAAGGGTCAATAAAGATGAAAGAACTACTTCCCATCTCCATAGAGCTGTAGCGGAAACCGGAATTCCGGGGCCTGGTAAGGAAATAGCCGATTGGCTCCCTAATGAAGGCCCCAGAAAGAAACGAAACCAAATAAGTGTCGATAAATGTGTGGAAAAATTCTTCGCGAAAATCATGTTTCATAAAACTCTCCTAGTGTCAGTGTTTCAAAGTTACACTGTGCAACTACAATATGGTAATAGTTGGGTGTCCTTACTCAATGGACACTTTTTTAAAACTATTAATTATTCCTCAGTTGTAATAAGAATTGTCACATTAATGAAGTGCACTCTCTATTAGACTTGCTTGCGTGGTCGTCTGCCGTGAACAGTTCGTTGTTTTTCGGTCTGAAGAGGCAGATATTCAGTGTAATCATTCGCAGGGCATAGGCAGAACTAGCGCTTGTTTACAAAATGTCAACGCACCAGCAGCCATGCATTCCCATAATATTCCCTTGACGTGCAAAATTAAGTATTTCTATCTATCTATTTGTCTATTCTTGGTGTCAAGCATTAGATGATGGTTACAACTACCCAACTGATGGGCCACCAATTGCTTGTTCGATATTCTCTGTAATACTTTAGGTACAATAATTTAACACAAAATAAATATTGATTTTATCTAATAGCAACACTGCAGTAATCTATATTAATGTATATAATCTATAATATATGAATCTGTTAGTTTCTTTGCTTAAATGCGCTAATCTCTGGAAGTACTGGATGGAATTGACAAATTATATTTGTGTTGGATAATGTATTTATCGAGGACGGTGGCTATATAACATCGGACAGATCAAACTTTTCATTTCAGGACAACCTTTCCATAGGTAAAGATAAGAATAATATCACTGTCTCTTCTGTCGGCAATTCAATACAAGTATTTGAAGTCCTTTAGTAGTATATGAACGTGAGCAGAAGCAAACTTAGTGGTTAATTTTCCTGGTATCGTGGCGATGATTGATTCCCTTTGCTGGACGTGATGTATTAAGCGTGTTGAGAAGGCTGCGCGAATAGTCTTCAATATATTAGTACTCCATAATTTTTAGGGATGTCATCGTTAAGTCTTACTTAAAAATGCCTTTTACTAATAAAGTTTTATATTTAAATCCACAAGAACACCAAACCAAAGTAATCCCGTCAAAAAGTATCTTAAGTTAACCTATTTTGAGGGTCTGTGAGTTTATATACAGAAAGAAAACTCCGAAACAAATTTTTCACCAATTATTTGTTCCTTCGAGGTTGGATTAAATATACTAGACACTATAAAGAAAAACAATAAAAATTAAATCGCTAAAGTTACAAAGCGATTTAATTACAGTAAAGAGCTACAAACAGCAATTGTGTCTAAGACAATGTTGTACATTCACCGCTGAAGCCTCTTAGCATCCCAACAGACAATTAACCTAGTTTCAGTTAGCATGTTTTCGGTATACAACCCAATCAGTTCGTATTATACGCTACGAAATGGTTCATTTGTAACTAAATGACGGTACCATTTGCATCAGTATATCATGGCGTTTAAATTTTACACTGTAACTAACAGAATCTTGATTTGATTCTATTTATAGTCCAATATAAAATGACAATGCAATCTATTTGTATCGCCGCCGTCGCGTTATTAGATATGTAGGTTATGTAGGATTTTTCTTGATTACCAGGCTACCTTTGGTGTTTTGAAATTGTAAGATAATATTATTCTGGAAGCCAACCAAGGCTCTCAAAGCCCACAGGGGAATTCGAAACGAAGCTTTGACATGAGAATTATTACATGACAAATATTTCCCGACTCTATCTTTTACAGCAAAAACATTTCCTCAGAAAGATACCGACTTTCCCGCCGATTAGATTTCTTTTTTAGATAAAAGACTGTCTTTGTATGGTATGTTAATAATATGTTTTATATATCTTTGTCATTACCTTTTATAATATGCTACCTACTATGTGCGTTTTTTAATTAATATTTTGGCGAACAGTTCTATGTGAGTTATTTAAACTATAGTTGCACCTACATAGACTAGAAAGAGCATTATAAAATAAGCATAAGAAAAATAAGCTCTAAGCATTATATAAATTTTTACGAGATAAAAAGAGAATAGTAAGGTAACAACCCAAACAAGAACGATGACGTAGCGTGTGAAGTTGATGAATTGTGGACCGCAAGCGGAACGTATAACGGAGCAAATGACTTTTCAATCTTATAGAATATATTACTCTCAAGGACGTGAAAATCCTTATGTAACATGTATCTTATGTAATCAGCTACAATACATGCCAATTGTCTGAGGACAACATTTTCATATTTGATTGGAAGCATTTGGAGCCTTAGCGTCGATTTTTATCACTTAAATTATTTTATTAGGGATAAATTTTGACATTTTACAGTTGATTTCATTAATAAAAAGTTTGACAGAGAATTGATAAAAATGAAATATATATGCATTCATATATATTTCATTTCATTGTTGATTCAATTGAATTATGAAATTATATTTATATTTCAAAGACTTACAAAAATGGGAATAGTTCCGGGACATTTCTTAAATAATGTTAATATAATTATTTAACATAAAATAAATAAACATTGTCAATTTTATCTCATATCACTGCAGAAATATATCTATATAAGCAATGTTAAGTGTCAAATCTTTCTTTGCTATTATATCAAAGTATTAATAATTTCAAGCACTATCAGAAAGAAATCAGTTACAGACTTGATGGGAAAATTATAGCATGGTCTGGGACAACCCTATCCGCTCGAGCAGTATGACGTAGCGGGATAAGCGTCCGATGATGGATAGCGAAGTGGATCCTATCTCAGAATAATTTGTACCGAGTTGATGCTTACCCGCCTTTTCCTGCTGCCACGGCATACGATGTGTTACGATTTGTGGGCTTTTATCATTGCGATATTAAAATGTCTTATTGACGGCTCGGGTGATTTATGTGTTATTTATAGAGATATACTGTCACAGTGTTTGATAAGTACTTATATAATTAATGTAATTACAACTATAGATTGTTCAAGTATCAATTTTTAGATTCTCTAGATTAGCAACCATGAAGTTAGAAAGATAAAGTATATGTAATACTATGACAGAACGAGTAGTTATGTCTTTTTCAATTATACGTTTTACATTTGCTCAAAAAGTTATCAAGAAAAATTAGTTATAGGGCAGAGTATATAGATGCACTATAAATACGTGTTACAAATATTTAGTTTCCTAAATATTTGCTTTTGTTTTGTAACACTTTATAATGCTTTATACTCTGCCTTATAAGTAATTTTATTTGAAGACTTTTTGAGCTTTTTGTTTTTTGGGTGAAAAGACACAGGTTGTAGATTTTTGTATTATTTCTAAAATATACACGTGATACACTAATACTATTAAATATATACACTAAGATTTTGTTTATACTTTTATGACAAGTTTATGACTTGGGTCAACCGGTTTTCTGACCGGCATCTGACATCAACGTTTGGGAATAC
This sequence comes from Acentria ephemerella, assembly GCA_943193645.1. Classification (NCBI taxonomy): domain Eukaryota; kingdom Metazoa; phylum Arthropoda; class Insecta; order Lepidoptera; family Crambidae; genus Acentria; species Acentria ephemerella. The sequence goes on from OW971894.1 coordinate 3,223,959, forward strand.
CCGTATAAGAAAACATGATTCGAAGAAAATTATATTGTAAATCCTGTCTACGTATTACTGAACAAACCAGCATCATAAAAAAAACATTTACAGTCAACATTTGGCAATGTATACTGTGACGTTCAGAATATTGTTAACCAATTAAGGGTACTGTTAACATGATTTAAACCTGTACGGGCATAATTCAAGGTCGTAGAGGCAATGCGACATAACTAACAGAAACTGCGTCACGTGACCTTTTGTAACATCCAACCGACGAAATTATTTGACTCCATTGTTACAAAAGTGACAGTGCTCAGTTAAAACGATACTAATTCGTTTATAAAGGAGATACACGAAAGTGTAAAACTAATTAAGTATTAGATATGAAGATTGATGAAATGAACTATCAACTAAGTCAGATAGGTTAGTATTTAATTGTAGGTCGAATAGCGTAACTGATATAAACATGACACCGAACACTGGAGGCAAAGTAATTACTTCTCATCATTGACCTTAAGCCAGTGTTATATCTATATCTAAAGATTGCTCTTCAGATCCATCAAAGCCCAAGAGTAACTCTGCAAAAATATTTTGCTGACGCACAAGGACACCTCTCACTTGCCAGATACTTTCGTCTATAAGGGTTGAAACAAGAATGCTGCTTGTTAATTAAAATAAAATATTATTTAAAGGTAATATTTCGACTCGATATTTAAAATAATATTATATTATGTTCCTTATTCGGAATAAATCATCAACAAATTCATCAAGTGGACAACTAATGAAAATTCATGATAGGTAAGAGGCCTAAAATTTATATATTAAATATGAAATTTCATCACTCCTAAATTTGTATTTAGTTATTATAAACGGACTCTGCTAAACAGCAATTTATAATAACTAAATACAAATTAGAAACCTAATTTTATTAAAGTATAAACGAAGGAGTATCTATAATGACAGTTATATCTTCTCAAGTATATCAGATACTAAATCTTCATTCGGAAACTGGGAAACCTCTCAAGGCAACCCTAGAGACATAACCCGTTCAATGCTGAGCTCCAGTGGCCTAGTTGGCGCGCGGCGTCGGCACTCGAACACGCGGCGGTGACGTCACATCATACGCCGTATATGTACTTCGACTAATGGCCGACCTGGGAAAAAGGTCTCTGCCGCGGTGCTCCAGTCATCTGCCGCTAATGATGCTTCAAATTGGATCAAATCTTTGACAAAAAATTATCGTAGTACCGACTGATATAACCATTTGTTAGAGCGAACAATCAATAACTGACATTATTGATTACATTACTGATTTTATTTAAAATTTAATTGTAACATCAAGTCAGGGCTTCATGTAATTAAATTCCATGAATGAATTTTCACGATAAAATTCTATGAATTACGGCTTCGTTGGTTATTATTAATATCCGTTCATTATTAAAAGCTGTCAGCTATTTATTATTAAGACAAACAACGCCGAACACAATAAGTTTACATGTCGGGGCACTCAGGGTATCAGTTTATTTAATTATTTCGTAAGACTTCCTAATATTGGTATTGATTTGTCTGTTTAATACTATTTAGCTGTATTTTATTTAAAAAATTAGTAATTCCTGTATGACAGGCTGCAAGTTTTGAAGAATTTACATGCGAACAAAATCTACCAAATCACTGTAGTGTTTGGGTTACGTTGTTCTCTAACAAAATCTGAAACTTTAACATACTTTTAGATGATGATATCTTCCAATCTGAAGTAAATAGGTATATTCAGATGTGATATGACAACTAATTCAGATGTTCTATAATTTTGGGCAGAGATAAAAAATTTGCTTATAATTCTTTATTATATTTTGTACTTTAGTTTGTAGTGGACATTAATAGTACTTTTAATGGAGATTAATAGATAGATACAAAGTATCGATCGGATTTTAACACAAAATGTAGTGATCGTTAACCAAAAGTCACGTAAGAGACCTGAATGGCAACTTGTTAGTAGTAAAAAAAAGTAACAATAGTGTAGTCCGACTTTGTTGGCAATTCAGATACTAGTAACTGCTTTCTTTTAATTCAATTCAAATAAAAAAGGATGGAATGAGTTTTAGAATCGTAAATTAATTATTAGGCAAAAGTGCTTTTAGGTTTATATTTTACAAACTTTAAATAATATCTCGTGCCATATACTCTTTCTTGTATCTATTGTAGATAATGAAACACTGAACACTGAACTTAACCGTAATTAAATTACTTTTGAATTTGTATTATATACATACATAACTGGGAACAAATTGGTATGTTACAGCCATAACTTATATTGACAGCGGCTGAAACAGGCATCTATTGGCATCGAACTATATAATATATATACCTAATTGGATGTGGTGTAAGTGTTGAAATTTCGATTGGTCATTAAAGATAACTAAAATCATAAAGTAGTTTTCGTCGCGGTCTAGAAAATTTATACGGAAAATTTATATCGACAAACAATTTTCGATATGACCGATGTTTTAATTTGCTAATGCAAAAACAACTTGTTATCGATAATTATTAGTTCCGTCAAGTATACTTGTTATTGCACAGACTAATAATTTCTGACACAGAGGCTATAAATATCAGCTCAATTATCGTTGGTTCAAAATGGCTTGACGTTTAGCGCCGCAGGCTGCATAAATATCAGATAAACAGCTGATTAGTCTCACAGCCACAGCTGTGCGAGATTATCTCTGAACATACATAAAGAAGCGTATAAAATTGTTTCAAATTAATACGGGATTTATTGTGAGACTACCAATTTGCATTGCCTAATCATACCAATACTCTTTAACATATTTTCATTTTCATATCGATTTAGCTATATATAATATTATAACATTTAGATTAGAATGCATCTTTCAAAAAAAAATATCGTACTTCCAATCAAAATAAGATTCCATAAGTAAATTATATGTTAGGTATCATCTACATCATTACAGACGGACACTAGGATTTGGAATCTTATAATTTTCATGAAAACATCTTTTTAAATAATCAAAGTCCACAAAGACGCTTTCGCAGTATCTTCAGTGGCATGCCCCTTTCGCAGAACGCCTTTTATGTAACTTAATATTAGTTGTTAATAGTGCAATTTAAAGTAAACTTTAAGTAAAAATGAAATATCATCGAATATAAAGAGCTATCGATACTATCCGGATAAACCGTATTATTGCTTTCAAAACAATCACCATGCGGCTTTCGGTCGATAGAGTTGTCGTATATTTGAAAACCAATAGTTGCGATATGCAATGGAGACTTTACAAATCCATATTAGTACTGTAATAATAGCATTACACGGACGAACAAAAATTACAACTTTGTTAGGGAAGCATTCCGGAATAGTTTAAATTCCGTAGTAAATTATAATTTGCGTAGACTGAACTAGACGAAACTTTCGGAAATGCGATTATATGAAGTCATTATGCATTCGCAATAAGTAGGTTAAGTTAAATTGCATCTCTTTCAACTAAAATCCTTCTTTTTTGCCCAAATGATAAATATAATAATACAGTTAAAGTAGTCATATACTTTCGAAGTTGTAACACCATATTACTCGTGCGTGGTCCGTTCTGTGAGCCATCATGAAACCATAGAATTATTGGACATGGATTCTTAAGTATCACTCACTAAAGAATCCATGTTATATGAAAGAGAGTTGGTATAAAAAGAATATCTGCAGAGGCAAGGATTTCTTGAAAGCAGCTAAGGGAGTATGATTCATATTATTCTCGTTGCCTGTAATAGGATTCCCCTTATCGCTTACCTTAAGACGGTCAGAAGATTTGCCGGACTCAATATGATAAAAAAAACTTTTAAAAAATAACTTTTTGTGTAAGCATACGACCTGCCTGATTGGAGCGAACCATCATCAACGCGTGCGCATTTTAGTCATTAACATTACGTCGCACTGTTGGGCACATCTTTTCCTACATGCGCTTGAGGAGTTTGGGCCGAAACATCTCTACAGTGGCTCAGTGCGGGTGGGCAGAGAAGTACTACACTTCATTTGGTCGCATTACTCGCCACATCAAATGTCATATTTCTACTAGAACTTTAAAAGTATTGCCTAACGTTAATAGGTACGGTCCATTGTAATAGCACACTTTATATCAGGCATATGCATGAAAGTCATTAAAAAATTTAATGCGTCCTAACAAAACGGGCATACAAACAGATTTTGCCCTTTGTGCGGTGTTGGTATGTTGTTCACATACGCGAGAGCTCAGCTTACCGGCTGCATACAAACTACATCGTTCATCGCATCCAAAGTAACGTAAGTTAGTAGTAAGTAACATAACGCTCAAAGATTGGAGCAAACACTATATAGAGAAATAATATAATTGGATGAGATTTAGTAGGTAATTTTACCACTTATAGAAATGATTTAAATAATTGTCTAAGTTAGGCAACGTTTTGGAGTTGCAGCCAAATCTGATGATGTGATTCACAGAAAAGCTTATGACAAGCTGTGGAATGCGTATTGTAGGTATCTTCCTTTCTTTTCAGGTCAGTCTTATAATGCCTCAAGTCCGTTGTGCACGGACTAAATTTAATTTAATTTTTCGCATCTCTTTCACTCCAATTCAATAAGAAGGGAGAGAATGACTTTTAGGAACGTCAAGTTAGTGGACACTTAGACGTTTTATGATGCACTTTAAAATAAGACAAAAATGCTTAAGAATCGCCATTTTCACACGTCAAATAACGACATCGAATAGTTGTATTTTGTGTTGTTATTGAATTGTACTGAAATATTAATAAAGTAGAATTAAAGTAGCACGAAAATTATGTTTTACAAGTATTAACTTATAAAACTTAATTTAGGTGATATAATCATAAATTTTGTAGTGTTTTGATGTTTACTGATAAGTTATGAATCTCTTGTGTTAAGTCCATTGAACCATTAAGGTAATTGGTGTTTCTGTCTTGTGAATAACAACACGGTTCATGAAACTCCAATATCACGTTACAATCAAAAATAGAACAACGTTTGCTCAGCCAAATCGATTATCGTGTTTCGATAATTCTCTCCTCTCTCCTCCTAAGTCGGAGTGTGAATTCTGAAACATAATGTAATTTTCCAATATATCTGACAAAGGACGTTCAGAATTCGGATTTGGTGACCAAATAAATTTCTATGCTTCGGAAGGCACGTTAAGGCTTTGGCCGCGACTGCCTTCGTAAGATCGTGGACTCATCCCAGAGGGCTGAAGTGGTTTGGTCTTCTCTGATTCTATTATTACTATAGCACCAAAGTTCGCCAAGATCGAACTTTCATTGTAACAATGCTTTGGCATTGACGGATGAATTTATTACAAGGTTAAAATAGAAATGTCAATTTTACGCGCTACTTATAAATTTAAAAGCGATGATAATGCACAGATTCTATCTGAAATTGCAAGGTTACGTTAACACTTTTAATTTTATTCTGTAAATTGTAACACGAAATCTAGGTTAACCTATGGTTGACCACACGAAAATACCGCAATGACAACTTTTACAATGCATTCAGAAAGTTAATGTAGCAGTCATAATAAAAAATGGAAGATTTACCGTAACATGAATGTAGTCGTGAGTAAAAGTCGGGTCATAAATAATTTTGTCAGAGAACATATCCCACAATCCCATAGGTACACTAGATCTTACAATATAACGTGAGCCCGCCGTCAGCGTTTCTCTAAGCTATTCGGCTTTCCTGGTATTGCAATAAATTAAAGGGGCCACTGCGGACCTCACATTTGGGTCACTGCATCCAGTGAGATATCTTAAAAATTGATCATAATTTCGAAGACTCGCAACTTTCACTTATAAAATTGACACATTACTGTCCAGACCAGGTTCTGTAGTCATTGAAACTCTTAGATATTAAACTATTTCAATGATTTAAAAATAGGTACTTGGACAGGATTGATGGATTGGACACATTGTACCATTCAGTTGATTGTATAATTCGATATTATCAATTACTGATTGAAGAGGTTACATGCGAAAGTACTACTTTTAGCAAATGGATTTAAGAGGACTGTGGTGAGAAGAGAAGTAGATAAAGTAGATACTCCTCATGTTTGTTCCATATAGACTGTGCCTGTGCCCAGCTGTGCGAGGTATAAAGGCGGATGCATAACGCATGTATGGCTTTCTAAGGACGTGTTCGGCCAAATATGTTCTTGTTCGACCAGCCTGGCTTTTTAGTAGTCACGAAAAGGTTTTTGTTTAGTCGAAATCGTGGATTGAAAGTCAAACGCAAGTAAAGAAAACCCCTGTAGCCAAGTAAGCTACGTTAAGTTAAGTTTATAAATAATTTGATGTAAGTAGAGTTGAATAAACTTTTACATTTGGTTTTACATGGTTTTTAAAAAAGAGGTAGATTTGTTACTGTTTGTATAAGTAATAATGATAGTGGTGTTGAGTCATATGTTGAGATTTTTATTAAAAAAAATTCTTTTCTTATTATGAAACATTTTGCGGCTTTTAGAACATCTGTCGACATTTAGAAAAACTATGTTTAGCTAACAAATTAGTTCCCCCTGGATTGGACACAGAACTACGCCAATAAATAACGTTATGTAAATATAACATCCTATCTAACTTTCAGTTATTTCTAAAATGAAAGAATTTATTAAATATTTCCTATTGCTTGCAACTCCGTCAGCCACAGTCCGATTTTAGATAACCATAACGGTAGCGGCGAGCATCGCATCGGCCATCGCAGTTAACCAACGATACCAAAACGGCTATAAAGATAGCGGTCACGGAGAGCGGTTGACCTGACCAACTTGTGAATACACACTGTTTACACGAAGATTTAATGCAGTGCCAACCAATTATTCCTTTAATAGATAAAACACATTGTAAGAAGTCAGAAGAAGAACTCTCAAAAGATCTTGGAGATAAAATGTTGTATTTGTTATGCGGGAAAGGCTATTTTACACTAAATTCATGGATAGGTGGCATTCGTGGACAGACTATTGGAATAAAAATCAAATTTTTGGACCTGAATTTACATAGAAAAAACAATAATTCACCTAGTTTTACACCACACTTCTAGAAAAAGACAAATCATACTTTACACAATGTTCAAGGTAGTTTCCAGAATTTTAAGTATGATTTTGATTTCCTTAAATTCTTAAACTTTACTAGTTTTAATGAAGGTCTGAATAATCAAGAAGCTCAAAGGTTTAAATCAATTTAAATTTCAGAGATCCATAATTCAAATCACAATCACCTGAGAACTAAGTAAGGTAAAAGCAATCTTACAGAATGAGTTTGTGAAATGAAGAATTTCTAGTCTCAAATATCTAGGTTAACTGGCAAATAAAAGGGTACATAATATTAAATGTATAAGTAGCAACACTTTATGTCCCTAGCGTCGGACGAGTTGATTAAAGAAATTAATTGTTTATACTAGACGTGACTCGAGAGCTAAATGAAATATTTAGTTTCGTTTGTCTTTGCAACTTTGAAGAGCTCAGACATTGTGTGAAAGTTTTATTGAGACAATTGATTCAAACTTTATACAATTATATACAGGTTCAATAAACCTATTTAAGCATCATAAATTTGGTATTTTTATTATGTATAAAAGTGAGAATTTAAACCATTTAAAACTTAATTAGGAAAATAGATTGTCAACAATCTATTTTCCTAATTCAACAGGTAGTGGTTTTTTAGTAGATAATCTTGTCCCAACATAATTAATAATGCAGACAAAGGATTTAGGTATGATATCTCTATACTGCCTTAATTCTACTAATTATATTAGTAAATCATTGTCAGATTCCGGGGGAACATATTATTTGCACAGATTTATAATGGTTTTGTTAATTGTTTTCGGCAAACATATACAAAAGTAAAACGCCCTGTCTAAAAAAACTGAGCTGGTGGTATAAATTCTTTGCTCATAATATTTTGATTTTGTATTTGCACGAATAAATAGGAAGTTATTTGCTATGATCATTTTTGCAATCACCACGAACAAACAAATCAAGGGAATATCGAGAGCATTCTTTTTGGTAATAATTTAGCAGAGGGTGACTTAATAACAAGCGATGGCATACTAAAGCCATTGTCTAAAACCAGAATTCCCTTCACTTTTATTTTGTCGTAATACCCCAGCCTTTTAGTAACAGCGACTGCCTTTATTCGCGAGTTTGCCTTATCCCTTATTGTCCTTTTTTCATATCTCGGTTATTATGTTCCGTTGGTCGTATTCATAGATGCGTTTTTACAGCTATGCTGCATCTGAAAATTTATGTGGTCTTTTTGATGGATACAATTTTACGCGTTCGTAGATTGTGCGCAGTAGTCAGAAAGTTAATTTAAAATCGTTAATTTGTCTGTTAGCGGCAAAAGTGTTTTATGGGAATTATAATGCCAATAATTTAATTCAAGCAATATATTAAAAGCTTATAATAAATATTTATTCTTTCGGTAACCGTTCGTTGTATTAAAGTAGGAGTATTCAGACATTTGCAGATAAATTATAATCTAATTTATACAACGACACCTATTATTCAAATTAATCTGTTACTGTAATAATAGGTTTAAAATACATAGAAATAAACAGTGGGACGTACTCAAAAATGGGACGTATATGGGCTGGAGATGATGGTGATGGTGTCAACTAATAAAGATTACTTGGTACCAACGAAATACATGAAACTTGAATGAAAAGGTCACTAAGTTTGTAAATACAATTGAGAAACAATACAATGAATTCTGAAATATTACATTTTAACAAAGACGCCACCCAAGACCGTGAGAGGAACAAAGGAATTGCAAAACAACAACGTAACTGCGAGTGTAACGTAACTGTTATTTTTACAAGTCAGTGCTTTGATTACTTTGTTTGTATTATACCCAAATTTCATATCAAAAAATGTGTGCCAATACTTATATCAAAATAAGCTTTTAATAAATAATAATTAGACCTTGTATAAGGATAACAGGCTTAATAACGTGATATAATCATTCTCAGCAAAAATAAGGTCATATGATATATTTTAAACAACAATTGTACTTAAATATGTTACAACAAAATTAATTGCCTATTAAAATTAGTTGAGTAATCTCACGTAAATCTATTAACAGAGGAAAACAACACATGTTTTCACTTCCAAAATCACTTTTGTTTTACATATAGCAGCAATAATTTTTACAGCACGTCTAAATCCAATTTAGCGTTGAACCGGAGACCGACGCTCTCAATCCTCATACATTATTCAAATTACAGTACGAGGAGTCTTGCCTGTCTGCTTGTTTTGAGGCTCGCTGCAAATTCTGCGCTAATTCTATTGGAGCATCGTGTTTGCAGACTGTGTGAATGAAGAACTACGAAATGAAGTATTCATAAAGTTTCTAATTTGTTAAATTAAATGTTTTTAATAGTCAGGTATGCTATTAAAAACATCTTTGGAATCGTACAATCGTTAACTGTAAGTAAAGTTGTATACACAGGTGTACTGAGTTTTTATGAGAAGGTATTTAAGGAAGAAGGTTATGTTAGGAGAGTATTTGAGACTCATATCAATTTGAAAATCTGCTTTTACATTTACGTGGTCTCAGTGGTGGATTTACACTAGGGGCAGTCGGGGCTAGTGCCCAGGGCGGCAAATTTTTTAGGGCGGCAAAATGAGGAAAGTTGAAAATAAAAATTTTGCAATGAGTGCAAATAGACATAATATAGACTTAATAATAGCTTAGCTATTCTATGCATCGAATCAGATGTACTTGAACATTTGGATTGTGAAGATTTAATCGACCAATTTGCAATTATAAAAGTCAGGCGTGTTTGCCTGTGAAAAATAATTAATGTAATACAATAGCAAGTCACCTACCCTAGTGCAAAATTTATAATTCTTAGAACAAAAAAAAATATTTTTTTATGTTATTAAAGTATATATTATATAGATTATTTAAATAATAAATTTTCTGCAATAAATTAGTTTTTTCAATTTTAAAAAATTAAGATATCAAAATTTCAGTGATTAGATGGGGCGGCATTTTCTTCAGTGTCCAGGGGCGGCAATAAGTTTAAATCCGGCCCTGCGTGGTCTGAACAAGATAAGCTATTCTAAAATGTAACGGTGAATGAAATGGTTAAAATCTAAACAGTAAAGAACTTAATCTTAAAACACGGTTACTTAGAAAATCAAAACAAGATGTTAAAACAAATTTATATAAAAAAACTTATCCATCACAAATATGATTATAAAACAGGTCAGCAAATAGTTTGCAACAATTATTTTTGATAACTATGGGATCGAGACCCTGCAAATTTAGCTCACAATAAAACGGAAATACCTTCGTGTCTCAAGGATTGCGTATATCAAATTAGTTACCTCCAAAATTTGTTAGTTATCATGCTTGGCAAAGTTTACCTGCGTTGATGTATTTATAAATAAAACAAAACTCAAGGTTTTTTTAAATAGTACTGTTTCGCACATTATTCGTAGGATCTACCAAAAAACCGGAAGCCTTTTATTATTGAGGTAATTAATTACAATGGGTTTTTGAGATTTCTATTTTTAAAGTCTTTTGTTAAAGTGTTCTCATTGTTTCTTTCTATGGTTCTGTTATTCATTTCTTTGCTTAATTCCCATTGGTTTTGCAACTGAAACCAATAGCTGATCTGTTCAAGGTATATTGTCATCCTCTAAATGTCCAAACAATTAAATAATGAAGCAACAAATTTGGCCATAAAGTTACCAATAGCACCAAAATCCGAGAACCCTTTAGACACGCACGTCACAAAACTCTAACCTACCGTAAAGAATGCCAAGCTAGCGATGGCTCGAAAAACAATGAATTATCTAGATGCGGCGGCAGTCCTGTTCGTCATCAAATTGCGGTCGGGTTGCGCAGAGTGAACATTTGTCAAATGCATTTGCAACTTCCCATATATGTAGGATCAAACACGGTGTGATAAATTTGTAGATAGGCATTATGTACATAAATATTACAGTAATATACAGTATTCAATACAATTAAGTTTTCTACATCACAAGGACGCGAAGTTTGGATGCAGCAATTTTTTATTGAACCTATAATTGTAATCTTTTTTGTTTAATACAATACATATTTTTTCAATAAAGTTCTTCAATGAAATTTTATGTTAACATCAATCTGTTAATAAATAAAATACTGATGTCAAAGTAATACATAAATTGAATTGGAAAGCGTGTAGGCTCGGTTTATGAATACCGTAAGCATATTGCGGTTCTGCAAAAGTGCAGCTTTCACAGATTTCTCATGCTCGAAGAAATAAAATCGTAATTTATTAAAACACGATTTCTAAAACCCTACCATTTGTTGATTCATCCGACTCAAATAATCTTTCCAGTAAGTTCCTAACAACTTAACATGTTCCCCACCAAACACACTACTGTATCTCTTCTTATAAACTAACCAAAACTATTATTACTATTATTGTTTGAGAGGGGATGTTTGTATATTACACCAAAACAGAAACAATGACGTAGCGTGTTTCAAATTTTGCCCATCAATCTGCTAAAGAGCGAGCTTCCACCTAACGTCCCTCAAGCAAATCGCAAGACTTCCACTCGGAGTCAAAAGCATTAATCAGAGATATTTTCGGGCGAGTTCACACGTGCGCGACTTCGCCGCAGCCCGCAATAGTTGTACATACATAATTAATGCGCCAAAATATTGGATCTACTTCCTTGTTTTCGCAAAATAGTTCGTACTTCAACATTTTTCAAAATATTTACTTGAACATTATTTTTGAAAATTTATTATCTGTTTGGGGTTCCACTTGTTTATTGTAAATTACCATTCATTAGCGGACTGTCATTGTAGCGTAATTTTTGATGTAGTTAGTCTTTTTTAATGTAAGAAATATATTAAATTTATAAACATAAACATTAAATATATTTATTATGAAACAGTGGTTGTAATATATTTAATAAATATTAATTATAAAATTTTTAAAAACAATTAACACATTTATGTGCAACGGAAATGTTACACGCCTCTGCATTTAGTAATGTATCACTAAGAGTGCGTGTGTGTCAAAGAAATCACGATAAAAACCGTTAATAAATACTAAAATTATAGATATCATTTTATAGGCTCGGAAAACTTATAAGAGATCTTTTGGAATAAATATGAAGAAATTTATCTTTGGGGGTACACAATTCTAAATCAAGACAAACATAAAACATCTGATTAGATGTTATATGTATACATAACTAAATAATAAAAAAATCTTTTCAATATTCATGTCTGCTCCTTTAAAGTTTTTCAATTTTATTTGGTATACTCCTAACGAACCTTATAAATCACCTAGTGTTATCTTCTAAAATTTTCCGCTAAAGTTGCTGCCGTGTATCGTGTTAAAAATAAACACAGTTGTAAGGCATATTTAAAGAGATGTTCTACAAAAATAGACCACTACTACTGCGGAGCTCACGATTCTTGGCACAAATAAATAAAGCTTAGACAAATTTTAGTTACGGAGTGTCCCAGGGGCTGAGGCGATTAATTCTTTAATTAACCCTGCAAAGTCCTACACCTTGGGTCATTGAGGCCGCGAATTAGAAGAAATGGTCCCTACCATTTGTCTTTATTTCAGAACGAATGAACACTGAGAAAGTGAATAAAGAACGATTCAGGTTACACCAAAATTGAAACGGGGATGAAATTTGTTGTTAATTTACTGACTGAATTAATGTTTGTAATAAACACATATGGAATACCTTTTTATCGAAATACGCATATGAGTACTTTTATTTATTGTTTCGAAAGCTTAATACCAATATTTTATGCCACTTGTGAAACTACAATATATTTTCAAATCTCAACCATCATCATTACTAGTGTATGTGATGTAGTTAGGGAGCGGACTTACGCGACGTTTCAATCGGGCTTTATAATCAGGAACAACTATGTTTTAAACCAACATTAAACCATGTTCTGTAATAAGGAGGTGCCAGTCTAAGTTTATCAAAGCAAGACTTATAGATTGGAACATAAACTAATATTGACGAAACATAATTAACATGCACCGACGTGCTTCCGTGGAGGGTGTTACACATAATTATAATTAGCATGAAACGGAGCCCATCAAAGGGATAAAGGGCTGGCTATTAACTGGATATATTAGGAAAACGTGGTTCATGTTTGAAGCGTTGGGGCGCCATTTGTTAGCGCAATAAATTTCAATTCTTAACGTCAAGGTAGGGGAATTACGCAGGTATTTTAAGGCAACTTCTTTTGTACTCAAAATCATGATATGCTCGTCTCGTGCGGCGTGCACATCACAAACGGATAAGCAACCCATTGTGATGTTATTTTCCAGATTGTGATTTTGTTGCAATAAAATTTAAAAGAGCCGCAGACATAAACGTAGTAAGATTTGAATCTAAAACAGCCATTATTTCATAAACATTTATTCAAAATCTCTAGTTAAATTAAATAAACATTATGACTGTAATTTTTAAATTGAATTTAACTCCACTTATGTTAAGACTGATTTTTCATGAGTGCAGCGTCAGATCTTGTTATGTAGGATGAAAGTTTACAAAATTACAAATTTTCGCCCTAGAAAGGGGAATTACCGAGATAGAAACTGCGCTACATAAAGCGATATTAATAGTAACTCGACAAAAGAAACTACGTACAAAGTTGTGGTAAGTGCAACTGCACTGAGATATTAAATATCCGTAAATACTTACTGAATTACCTTAATAGAAACTTCAACATTGCCCGTAGATACCAAGTTATATCTTGCATCGTTATTAATGTAATTATGCAGTATTTTAAGGAACATTCGCAACTTATATCAGACAGACAATGTTTTAGCGATACCATAACTAAGTTACTGTAGTATATGTTAATTACGAAACTCATTTTGGATCCAGCTCATTTGGATCCATACATTACTTATAAAACCGATTTTAGGCAAGTAAAAATAATACTATGAATTTTCTAGACTTATGAACTATGGACCTCTTAATATCTATTAACAAGGCCATATTATTTAACCCTCTGCTTGTCAAATATTGAAAAAAAAAATAGAAAATTGTTTTTCAGATTTTATTTAATCTTCTCAGGCACCCGTACTATAGAACTAGGGCGCCTAAGATGAGGTTCTATGAATTAATTATAAAAACACTAATAAGATCAACCAAAAATTCATGTTGCTTTGCCAGTACAAGTATCTATTTTTAGTAATGACAAAGAATATAAAACTTATAGTAATCATGTTTAAGTTATAGTTTCTTTTGATAGCCCTACGCACAAATGACATAATTTGAGCCCCTCAAACGCGATGGTAACAGTTGGCAAGCTCATAAAATCAAAAAGAACGTTACAGATCATTAATTGCTTTGATGACAATATGCATGTTGAAATTGACTTAAAACCTTAAAAACATTACAATGACTTTAAAGCTATAGACTCCTGCATAAATACTTAACTAAGACATGAAGATATGAACTGTGCGTGGACATTGGGGTTGAAGTTAATAATATATAAAATTCTACTGGCTACGGAAGTAGGCAAACAGAAAAAATAAGAATTAATTATAAATTTAATAATATTTCAGATATCTTAACATGTCAGAAAATCTCCAATGGATAAGTAGAACTGTGTCATTTAGAACAAACTCTCTCATAATTACCATTTGTAATCGAGCTCTTAGATGCATTGACGGATTGAGGAAATGTAAATTTTAAAGTAATTAAATCTCCTGGCAGCCTTATGCAAATCATTTTAATGATTCCCGCAGAGTAAAACGACGCGAGACGCTCAATCAATTCCAATCTGAGAGTAGCAGCGAAGCTTGTTTGTGATCCAAATTGTGATGGAGGCATCGCTAGACCTCAGGTCAATCATCAATTAGGCAGAATTTTTTAATAGATTGAAATCAATCATCGATATCGACTATTTAAAGTCGGATTACGTAACAAAAATTTCACTCTATGGAAAGAAACGTGAAGTCTTATTTATTTATACGTCATTAGTTCAATCACTGTTTCTTTATATTTTATGAATAATAGATCCCTATTAACTTACAAAGCCCATAAAAGAATAAAACTATCTACAATTACAATACACAAGAGAGCTTTGTGAAGCCGCGAGGAAAATATAATGTTATCAGAAACAATACAGCTGTGCGCAAGTCTGACCAGCTCCGACTTGAACCCGACAACTGATAAGATGCATGGCTTCTAAAGGGTTCTATTACGAAAATAGTTTTTATGGATGAACATAAAAAGAAATAACTTCATAGGTCTTTGTTCCCAAAAGATAATAAACAGTAGATAATTGTATTATTTGATCGGGTAAAAATAGTTGATATACTTCTTACTTTGACGACTCCAGACCGATGTTAAAAACAATTCTTTAAAAATATAGCTTATAAGACCTGTTTTATTTCCCTTTTGCCAGACATTTTCAATACGGTTACATCATTTCAAGTAGGCCACTTCGCGGTAGGGTTATTAAATGAAGTGGTTTTACGAATACCGTTCATTCTTGTAGGTGTTATAGTCAAAACAAGATAGTTTCATTTGGAATATATCCAAAGTTTTATGCAAATGTGTGCACAGCCTTGCATTTTATGTTAAAAAAGGCCTTTTTCTTTAATTCATTGGTTCTAACACTATACTTATAAGGACCAGGCTATAGCATAAGTATCCGGGTATTTGTAATACGTTTTTGGACATTGTGATGCGATTGTTATTGTTAACATTGAATATACTTACGTTTGGATAAACGACTTTATTTCTGGAGTCTTTAGAAAGTTCGAAGAGTGTGAGTATGAAGATCTCTCTGTATGTTACATTACAGTAGCTAAGTGAACTTAATAAGGCAATTGATCTCAGCACATGCCACGTCGCCGCAACGGGTAATTACGCTGTGTATTAGAAGCACGGCCAGTTTGATACGTTATTAACGCGTGTCTAGGTGTCACACACAGGGCTGACTGTGTAATAACTCGCTTTACCTCCGACATTATTAAAGGGACAAAGTTATTTGCAAATTTAAACTTAAATACCTTTCTGTTCGTTAGCGGAATTCATCACTGTCACTGTTATGTCAGTGGGATATTTGTAAATGAAATATTACCTGTAACAAACAAAAATAACATCTTGAGACAAAGAATGAAAGTAAGGCATTTGACGGAATAATAAGAGTTAAGCATTGACTATGAAAAGTAAAAGTGTGAAATATTACAATTAGTGTAGTATAAATATTAGCAAAATAATTGATAATAGTTAGAAATATATATAGAAAGATAATATATATAGTTAGAATACCAAAAAGTTCGTCCAGACCGAACCAACAGATTAATAAATATTGATGTTGATGTCAAATAGATACTTAAGATAATATCATATCAATACCTATAAAGGCTGAAGTTTCTATTGTAAATTAATGCAAAAGTGTTATTTAATTATAAAATACTACAAATTTATAACAATGCTGTCAATAATTATACAAACAAAAACAATTGATACAAACTCTTCGAAGTAAACCTCGGATCCTCCTTAACAAACACAAGCGGAAATTGGAAACGTGAAAATAAGCGAAGCAAATAAATATTTCTAGTTAACTTGAGAGAGCGCTTTTCTTCGGAACGGCAATATTTATACAAAGTCATATCCGCTAACGCTTCTAAATTTTTGTTATAAGTACATATATCACTTTATACAAGCTAAATTGGTACCTACTATAAGTCCTTGAGAAGCTCACGGTTTCATATAGTATTTATTTATTATTTTTTAGTATCTATAAATAAATCTAATGTTTGTATACTAGAACAACATTATAAAGTGGAGTTTGTCGTGGGCGTTCCTCTAATACTCACAGAAATAAATTTATCGAGCTTTGGGAATATTACAATTTTAACAACATTAATAGCTCGCTAATTTTAATCATTGTTGACGTAAAAGCAATTTTTGGGGTATTTAGTGACTATACAAAATAAAGTGGTTTTATAGAAATAAAGTGAGAAGTATCAGTAACAAGAGTTGGTTCCCATAACAACATTTTCAGTCAGCTTAAAGCCCCGGAAAAGTTTTCGCTCTGGAGACACTTGTCAAGTCCAGCAATCAAGCATGACCCAAATTTTTTCGGTGCGAGAATTGTATACAAATGAAGTACTATTTGATATATTTATAGTTATTTAAATTGACGATATTAAAATTAAATTCAAAATTTAAATCAATTATTAAAAACTTTGATTAAAACTTATAAAAAATATCAGCTCTTCCTAATAGATGAACCTAATAAAGGCGACCTAGATTCCACTGCTGATTGATACTGAATTACGGGGCACGCCGTGAACATATGCATTACTAAATATCAGTTGGAACTGAAATCTTTTACCACATAACAAACACCACCAATATACCTGAAGCCACTCCCACAACCTTTTCGTTTTAACACGAAAACATTTATTTTTTTACAACACTGTAACCACAGTAACAATAATTTTCCTTTACGTATATATATAATAATGTATTTATTTCTTACAACCTATGCCAAGATATCTTTTATTTCTATTGTGTAAAGGCACGAAATACTTTACCTAGTGGTAAAAAAATACCTTTTATTAAAATCTAGAATTATTCCAAAAGATAATACTAATATACTTAGTAATTTATTATATAAGGTTTAATTAAAAATTTCCTTAATTACTATAGAGCTGTCGGTTATTTTTCAAAAGTAAAACCGTAGTCATAATACAGAATAAAAGTTTAATCAATACCCCATTAATGCTTTTACGTAATGGAAACTATTTTCTGCATTTTGTAAGACCGCATGTATAATCAGGGCGACCTGGATCCGTTCTTTGTCAATGCTGAATGAAGCGCTAGTGAGCCACAGAGTAATTGTGTGGCTCCTAACAAGACAACCTTTATCTCAAGACAGCTGATATATTTTATATATTCGTACCTACTAACTCCTCTCAATGACTTGTCCATAATCCAATCAAGAAACTCAATAGCTTTGTCTCATAACTACTAATTGTGTTTTTAATTGACGACTGGTTGATGGAGTTGTAAGATATACGTGTCTAATAAATATATAGACAGACTGTTAGCGATAAAATTCTATTAATACCTATCCTAGTTTATAAAATATCAGAGAGACGTAATAAAGTAGTAACTCGTATAAGTAAAAGTAATTGTTTTTGGTTTTCATTCTTTTTTTTCAATATTGCTTAGGAAAATTATTTAATTTCTTACCTAAATTCTATGAGCATTCAAATAATGTGGTTGGTAATTTAGTTTGTTGAACAGTTAATATCTACAAACTGTTTTCAATTTCGAATCGTGCCTAAATAACATAGGAACTTTGTAATAGTAATAAATAACTTATTCTTAGAATGATCAACAAACGGTTTCTACTTTACAGTGCGCTTTCATTTTCTACCGTCTTTACCAATTACATAACAACTTTTAGAAATCTTAGAATTTGTAGGTAAATACTAAAGCTTTCTAAAGGCTATGTAATATAATAGTCCATAGTACATTTTCATTATGAGAAAAATACAGATTAATTAAAACCGACGATCCATAACAAAATAACACTTATAATAATCATCAATAGAGCACCGTTTTATAAATCAAAGAGAGTATTCGATTCCTAAAAGGCTACGAGTCTGGATGAATTATTCATGAAACGTGTCAGTGAAGTATTAAACGAAAACATATTTTTCGCGAGCTTAAAACGTTGGCGTTGCATCGCATTGGACGTTAATCCCAGTGAACAGTTCACTGATGGGAAATTTCCGACTGACCGGCAGCGAAAGCTTCGCCTCTGAGCTAGCTGCGTATAATGGAAGAGAAACCACGTTACAACCAACTTTATATTCCTTATTTACAAAGTAGGATACTGACGTACTTAGGGCCCACTATTCGTGTTTCATTTGTTTGACGATAGACAAAAACGTTTGTGAATTACGCAGACGATGTAATTATAAATCAAAAACTTAGTATGTAGTTGCGTAGTACAGTTAGTACTAAATGGGCATACATTTAGTACTAACGACTTATAAAAGACAATAAACCTTGAGTTATTAAGTCGTAAAGTATTTAGGTTGAAAGAATGCAGTCTTCGTCCCTAAATGGAATTATCATTATATCACAAATCATAACTTATTAATAGATTACATCGATAAAGATTACGAAATTTCCATTGCGGAGACAAAAAAGTTTCTTCTAAACTTTTTGTCTCAATTTCAATTAGTGAAAGTTTTGCAGTCATCGTCAATTTAGTACTTTGCGTGACAACCTGATTCGATGTAATTGAAAAAGTTTTTATATTTTGTACTGAAAGAAGTGATACCAATTTATCGATGATTAAACTTGAAACCCAATTATTGACAGTATAGATAGCACCAATGGATATTTTCATTCCGATATTACCTATACTCTCTGGAATGGAATTTAACGATTTTTTTTGTAGGGATTTATTTATTTATATTCAAAACTATCGATTCTAATAATTTCATCGTGGACTTTAGTTCGCCACTGAAAGCTAGTATATTCCGGATTAATGTCACCGCTGTATAACCGTTCACAATAAATATGATAATACAAGTGACACCAAGTAGCTAATACTGCATTTGCATTAGAATATTTCTTTAGAAATATTTTGAGCTTATTGTACGTAAATTCCAATAAATTTACATAATACTAATAAGAGCCAGATACATGAATCAAAATTAAATAAATCTTCACTTAAAATTATTTAGATAAATAGCTTATAATAACTGTTATACATTACTGAGCTATTTGGTTTTCTTTTGTTAAAATCAAATTATATCACGAAGAGTTGCATGAACTTGGGATTCAGTTTTTTTTTCTCATTGTACGAGTGTAAGTACTGAAAAATAGAAAATATCGTTTTGGGAAGTATAATGAATTTCTTGTTGCTGTTATTAACATTTTAAGATTCTAAATATTTTTTTTAATTTTCTTTTATTTGTTCTCATTTTTCTATCACCATTGTGAGCACTGAGTGATGGAGCTGGATTTAAATTTTATCTTTGTGAGATATTGTAATAAATTCAATGAAGTGTCAATTAATAATCAACTTAATTAATATTTATATTAGATGGTTAGGGCTACTCAGATTTTGCTTTATCAAATATAGCAGATGCTTCGTGTCGTATTATCCTTCAAAAGCAGTATGAATTGCGTGGTAGCATTCTCTTTTGTAGCTTAGATTACATCAAATATGTAAGTTTTTTATATTCAAACCAAAAATATAGTAATTATAACTTATAACTAATATCTGTGATTCAAACGATTTTCACAGCTTGAACGCCAACCCACTCGATCCCTAGTGATCACAGCTTCTGGACTTCAAAGTAAGGTCAGACGAGGTCGCGTCTGGAATCCAACCAGTTTGTTGGGCGGCGAACGCGTTTGTTAGAGTGATAATAAAACGTATTGTGAACAAAACCGTAGAGGTTTTAAATGAGATTTCAGTTTGTAAAAGTTTAGAATGAATGGAACGGCGTGTTACAACCTCTCTGTACTTTTAATTTTTACCTTCCTGTAAATTGGTACAGTAAAACTTATAAACGTGTGTATATCATTGTTCAATTGTATTAATATAAGTTTAATATAAATTTTATGCGGTGATTATACCTAAAGGAAAATAATCACGCGAATTTACCATAAGAAATCAGCTTTTTCTCCGATGCGGTAGGACCTCATCATTTTTCACTCGGCAAAAATATCTTCTATCTGGTGGTACGCGCGGTAATATCAAGAATTGAATGTATTAACTGTCTAGTTTATTCCAGGAGTTGAAATAAAACAATTTCATGGAATTAAACAGGATAGATTCAAATTTTCCTGGGTCAGAGGTAACCTTTGAGAAATACATAAAAATCCTGCATTACCTTGCAACCATCCATTACACTTCACCGGAAAGTTTTAATAGTGATATAAAAGTCGGTTTAAAATAGTTCCTCCGGTCGTCCGACCTCGGTCCTCAATAAAGTTGTATCGTAAAGAAGTTCTACGTGCAATTCAGACATTACAGGAAACTTTGACGATACAGATACAGCTGAAGTATTTTCCCGAGGTTAATGTATTGAGCTTGGAATTATACCTACTAACGTTGTTTTATTTTTTTCAATCAACATTCTTGGACATGCTTGTTCCTGCTTTGTAGGCACCGCTTAAGTAGTATATTACAGTTTAATATACCTGTTTAATCATTTTAAATGCGTGTAATGAACAAATTAACACATGTGATGTCATGAAATAGGCGAACCCTTTATTAAATTAACTGTACTCAGTTAGGATATTCATATGCCCATTAAAATGAAATTAATAAATAAAAATTTCACAATTCATACTAAATTATTTAAAAAATGATAATTAAGCTATTATTTAAGCCTTTATTTACCTTTTAGTCAAATGCAGAGTTTATTTAAATACCTACATGGGTGTAGAGAAAGTGACGAAGCAAAGGTCACAACAGATTACCATGCAATTCGTCACAGCAGCTGACCATCGACCGTCGACACTAATTAAGAGAATAGCCTAACAGGACGGGTTATTTTGATATCATATACTGACAATTTTATTGTGCCTCTACTATTTCTACAGTTAATTGCACAATTAGAAACAACAGATATTAATCATAATTCAATTATGTTATATTATTATATCAAATCTGTTGTAGACACAGTATTAATACATAGTGGTAATGACCAGCTCGGTTGACGGGTCAACGCGCTCTGATTCATATGCGGGTGTGATGCGAAGTACTGTGAGAGCATGCGCTCAGGAGGTACCTAAGTATCACGGCACGTGACGTGGTCTTGCGCATTACTGTCTGCCGCAACTTTTCAAACCGGTACTTAGGCAGACGGAACTCCCAAGTTCGTAAGATATACAATTAACATCATTTTATCCTCATAACGAGTTGTTTTCCTGTATTAAAATAAGTTTAAGCTTTATTAGCAGTAAGTTGTATACAATTTTGAACATGTTAATTCATATGAATGACGCAAATAATATAGTGTAAATGCATATCATTTTGAATTCACGCGACATTTCATTTCTATTTAAAAAAATCACGTTAAAAGCAAAGTAATTAAGCAAATTAAGGCAAAATGTCTAGTTTTCGTGTTTAATTAGATTTAGATTTTAACCAATTCTAAGTAGTTTGCGCTGTCACGTCTCACTTTCGACATAATGAAACTCTTGTGATAAACCGGACATATAAAGTTTAAATATTTTATGTGTGGGATATTATTTTGTCCTGGGTCCAAACTCTGGGCAACAAAAAAGGGAAATATATTCTTACAAACAAAATTTCGTTTTAAAATGGTTCAAATAGTAGTCGTAGGAATATTCATTTATTTTTCTTTGATATTGTTTTACAAGTAAATTCCACAATACCCTCTTTTTTTTGGAGGTCGAATGCATTTATGCATCATCCCTAAAGTACTGTCGCCCGAGAACATTTTACCGGATCGCCACCTGCGCTTGCCCTTGAGGGCTCTATCGTGTTTCTTTTAAAACTTGTCCGTCATCAGAATCGATAAGGGACTGGCGGTCCTAGAGTCCAGCCACCACTAACCTCTATGCTCCATTGATTTTCTCAAGGTCCTCCTGGGCAGTGTCAAAAGCAGTTTGGATGAAACTCTGCGCAAATTTAAGCTTACGTGTCTACACTTTGTCTTTTCATCAAAGGCCACGCCGCAGGCCACACATCTTAGATGGAGACTCTAATGTGAACATAAGGGCACCAGGATCTGACATCGTCATGGCTGCACTTCCCCTTGAAACCACTAAAATGACTAGAAATACAGCCAGTGGTCGTAGTAGTTCGTAATGTAATTGTAATGAATTGTGAAGTTGAATAAATTTAATTTGATTTATTAAATGCGGTAGTTGTGTCATGCCCGCTCAGGGGAACGCCGTCTGGATCCGTTGGTAACCGCCCCTACAACAGATGGGGAGGTCATCAAGTGCCCTGTGGGGTCCTCAAACGGATCCCGCACATGAGGTGGGTTGCCAACTCGTACCCCTCCATACCCTCCTGGGTAAACTATTAAAACTCGTCAGTTAACATAATTGTTCGTCTCTTGACGCCGGATGATTAACCAATTTGAGTATGTGACCAATGTTATGCTTCATATGCTATATTGCTATGGGAAGCATGTTAAGTCATCGATAGGATATCTGGCTTACCTCAACAGTAATTTCATGAAATTCTCAACAGTATTGGCCAGTATTACCTCACAAATAGAACAATATTAGTTTCAGTGTCAATATTAAACACCCGAAATTGGAGTATTTCTGCTTTCTTTCTTGGTGTGTCGGAACATCCCTGAGGAACAATACTGTTTGTGTACATTACAAATAAGAGCACAATTTTTGCTTCAATTACAACGCGTACTACCGTTTAAAATATGCGATTGGCTTCGGCATGCACCAATTCGATAAAAGTTGTTGCCGTAATGTTGAGTGAATGTGAATCAGTTTTATGCTCTTTTTCTTATCGATAGAAACCATAAAAGCGTATGCAATTTGCAACTCAAGAAGCAATTGTTTGGGCGCGACAATGCGGCATGCGGCAGCTTGTTTTATAAATAAAACTTTGTATTCGGTAATTAGCTAGTATTATTAAAATAAGACGTTTCATGTTCTTTAATACACATTAACTTTAGTTAGACCCCACAGTAATAATTTAATGTAAGAAAATACAATTTGATAATTTGAATTAAAAAGTGAAAATATATTTTGTACAATTCAATGCCTGGACCCACATCACGTCTGGTTTCCCTCCCACCAGTAATTGACAAGAAGACGAGGGTACATAGCGCCTAGCGACATATTATTGCACCTCGCAGTATATCCCACAAGCAATATCAAAAAGGATTTTCATAATAAGGAACGATCGTAATTCGTGCCACATATGCACGAAAAGTTAGAATTAAGACCTTGGGCTAGGTTTATTAGATAACAGAGAAATAATAAATGTTTAATGATGAATATTCTTTAGAAAATGTACTATAATGAAATATAGCAATTCTTAAATGAAACACTTTGAGGATGTGTCAAAACTCCCGATGAATATAGACCACTTTCACTTGTACATAAAGGTACATGGGATATTGTAAGTAAACCTGTAAATATAAACACTGTTGGATGTAGATTTATCTTGACTACCAAAACAAATGTAGATAAATCTATAAAGAAAAAGGCTCAAATCGTAGCTCATGGTTTCAGTCAACGGTATGGCATTGATTACGATAAAACGTTTGCTCCAGTAGCAAGACTTGATACAATGAGATTATTGATGGCTCTAGTTGTAGAATTAGGTTTAGAGATTCATCAAATAGATATAAATACAGCTCATTTTAACGGAGATTTGGATGAAGAGATTTATATGCGTACGCCAAAATTGTTAAAGAAAAGCTTAATCAAACTGATACACAATAAAGATGAAGACATGTATATAGTGGCACGTGCAAAACAAATGTTAGAAACTATTAACGCTGGAGAAATCTTTGCATGGATTGAAACAAACTGGTAGACAGTAAAATAAAAGATTGCACAAGAACTTATCAGACATGGGGCAAAGGCAAAGCATGAATGAACCTTGTTTTTGTACTAGTATTTGTTGGTGATATTATAGTCGCATCTACAAAGGCGGATCACATGGATCGTTTTAAAAAAGAATTGAAAAATGAGTTTGAATTTAAAGACTATGGTCAAGCTAAATTTTTCTTAGGTATTGACATTAAAAAAGAGTGAAAATGCCATTATTTTGACACAAGAAAGTTATGTAAAAGATTTATTAAAAAAATTTGGTTTCAATAATTGTAATCCTTGTAACTGTAATGCTTATACTATTATGGAAATCAATGAAAGAAATGTGGAACCTATTGAAAGTTATAGTGAATGTGGGAAGGATAAAAAATGGCCATAGAGAGAGTTGATCGGCTCTTTTATGTATTTAAGTGTGGCTACTCGGTCAGATATCACCAATTCAGTGGTAAAATTATCGCAATTTATGAATAAACCTGAACAAAAATATTGGAAGGCTGCAATGCGTATTTTACGGTATCTTGAAGGAACGGTATCTTATGGACTTGTGTTTAAACCAACCGGTAAGTTTATAGAAGGTTACTGCGATGCAGATTGGGGGAGTTGCCCTTTGGAAAGGCGATCATTTTCAGGATATGCTTTTATTTTAGCTAATGTGTGTGTGTGTGTCATGGAGCTCGAGTAAACAAACTATGGCAACGTCTAGCTGTGAAGCATGTCAGTATTGCAGAGACCATGAAAGTGGGCTTGTATTTACAAAGTATGCTTAAGGAAATGGGGAGTTAACAGGTATGCGTGCGTCTGTCTTAATGCCGATAGTAGATCTGCAATCTTTCTTGCACAAGACCCAGTGTTTCATGTTAGAAGCAAACACAATTACATAAAATGTAATGGGCGTCTTAAAAGATAACAAAAACATTCATTTGAGACCAGTAACGATATGTTAGCAGACGTGTTGCCAAACCACTGTCTAGTGTGAAACATAAATATATACGCGGTTTAGGAGTTAAAAGTAATTAAAATTATGTTGATATCTTTTATTCATTCTTCTTGTGATTTGTTTATTGATTGGAGAAATATATTGTTTCCTTTACAAGCTCACCGTTTTATGATTTTAATAAGGTATATTTGCACCAGGGTAATAATAATTTCCTACAAATCTATGTATAAGTCGAGATCGGATCTTTTTTGATGATTTTGTAAATGGTCAAGTATCTTATTATCTCTCAGTAGATAAACAATATAACGCCACTCAATATCATTTAAACAATATAATTTATTGTCAATTTCAACTAAAGTTACTAATTTACAATCAACCACTGTTAATTTTATAACTCATTCATTGATAAATATTAATTATAACTATAAAGACATATTTTGTTGAAAACTTTTATCGACCAAAACAAATGACGCACAGCAATAAAGCAAAAGTTTATCTGCAAAACAGCTTTATTATTAACAGGTTTTGTTTCAAGCCAATGCACAAATCGAATAAAAGCTTTTCCTTTTAGGATAACCCTTAAAACGAACATCCCTTTCTACTTTTTAAGGGATAACTTACGAACAAATGAGGAGGAGCCCAATTCCAGAGGCAGAAGATTGTTGTATTAACAAATGGAATCAGCATGCCCAACTTTAATTTACAAAACAAAAGTCAAACAAACGTACTAAGTTTCTCTTTCTAAAACAAAGGTAAGTTTTTAAAGAAAGAATATCTCACCCAAAGTTTGTGTTCATCTTGGTTTTGTCAATTCAATGTAATGTCATTTGGGCTATTACATTAATAAATTGAATTATAAATTAAAATATTTTTTTTCAAACGACTTCATAAGATGTTGTCTTAAGCCAGCCTCAAATGAAAAACAAAACAAAGATGTCTCGAAAAAGACCTCATATTCATAATTTCAGAGATGACTGATTTATTATTCGCAAGCAAATAAAAGTTATTTAAGGGTTAAGACTCGGATAAATCTTGCCTTACCAATACTTATTTGGCATAATTGTCTAGAAAAATAAAGCTGTTTTTATCTGTAACCAAAGTAAAAGGGCAAATCGATGAAATACGTCCTCGGTCTTAATTGTAAAAGAAAGATGAGGGTCGGGAGAAAAAGGATCCAGCGAATCGCGCTGACACAGCGGTAGCGGATGCCGAATGGCGATTGCAGGGGAAATAGGACAGACGAGTTCGCCTCGCCAGTTTTTACACGAAACATCGTTATAACGTTTAAATAAGATTTCAAATCAAGTTTAATTCCACTAAGATACATTGTTTGAACTTTTCAATTCCAGATTTATTTATACTGTCATAGGTAATTTAACAGTAAAAATAATAATAATTATTACTTATTGTGTATACGTTACAACATTATTAACAAGTAATATTATTTAGTCTTTATAAAAAACATCTATATGTACATACTTAATAAGTCCTTTTATTTGACTTTTGTGGAGTTGTTAATAAGTATATTCACTTCATTTTTATTGTGCAATCTTGACAAATTGCAGGAAATAGGTCAGATACGACTTAAATCGTCTTCAAGCGAAGTCTCGTTACGCCATACTGAATAAGTTTTGATGTATGTCGTAATGACTTCCTGGCTTAGATTAGCTTTATTCGAAATCTTTGTGGTATGATTTCGTAAATTAGTGTTAATATTCTCTTTAGCATACGATCGAAATTACTTCACTATAATCAGTAAATTTAACGGCTGTAAGGTGTAACGGAGATGTTTCAACAAATTATCATTTTTAATATGCATCAGTTTAGCAGAGATTGCAAAAGTTCAAGTAATATTTAAACCTCAATAGAAGCAGTTTAACTAATTCTCAACCTTTGAAGTCCGAAATCTGGTTGAACGCTTCTGTTTAAAATCTTCAACGGTAGGTCAGGTATCTTTCTGACGAATTTATCTTTTGTAAGTAATTTGTTGGAGTAGATTCGAGTAATCAGTTAAATATCATTATAATGAATTAACACTCTGTGTAATGTTGCTTGATTCAATTAAAATTTTGTTTATAGATTTCTAAGATCTAAAATTTTGAACAAAGTACTCTTAATGACATAATGTTTATAATTCTTATTCATAAATTTGCCTAGGAGGGTTAGATTATGATACAATTTTGCCGATTTCACAAAAAGGAGATTCTGTTTTTTTTAAGTAAAAAAACTCAGCAAATTACTCGACACCACTTGATGGTAAGCAGACGAGGAATTCATATGTCAAGATAGTTAATGCAATTTCACTTAATGTATTTGGTTTTTGTATGTATGTTGATGATGAGAGCCTAGGGAAATCTAGGGAAATCAATCTTATTTTAATGTAGCTTATTACGTGTTTAAAATTTTTATCTGAAGCTATATTCGAGTATATTCACGACCAACAAATAGACAGGCAAGTTAACAGTACTGGCAGTCACCAATCTAACTTCGACGTTAGAAATTTACCACTCAAAGTTGCGAAGAAGATTGCAGAAGTTTTAAACAAAACTAAAAACCCATCAAATAAAATACAAAATAGTCAAAAATAAAGATAATGATAACGATATAGATTGGATAACGTCTTAAATAATTATTTTTGTATGGTTTGTGTTTTGAATTGTGTCTGTTTTTAGTTTTGTTTGTATAATTTCACTATAGTCTCCCGTAATCTTGGTAAATGATTCACAGTTATCGATTCGTATCAAAAAGTAAGGACTGTAAGCTAAACTGACTCGCCTGCACTGAATTCGGGAAATCCCATTACCTACGCTTGAGCGGGAACTAACGAACGCATGTAATCTTTGATCCGTTTTTGTTTATATCGGGCTAGATTTCTTTTATTTTTTCTTACGCAAAACTTCTTGAATAGAAATAAGTTTCTAAGACCATCAAGCAAATAGTTTCCTTCAGAGCGGATGCTTCAAGGTTTTAAACGACACATACACGACAATTTTTCTATTCAATTGTAGACATATTTAATTTAGGATGGTTTAAAGTAGACAACAATTTCTGCCGAGGTATTTCCAAATCTACGTCACACACAAAATTACAAAATTTTGCAACAGTTTATATAATAGTAAGGCGAGAGATGGGACTTTAAAAGATATTGCTTCTACCATCTGCATATATTCCCGAATCTTATTAAATACTTTTATCGTTTATTGGAATTTTTATGTTCGGGCGGAAATCTCGTGTGCTTTAGAGAAATGTTTTCAAAATTTCTCTCTCTGTGTTTAAAATATTTTCATAACCCCAAGTTTCGCGATTGGTGGTCGAACTGTGGCGGTAGCTGTAACGAAAATATATTCGTTATTATGTTCCGATGTGTCATAGCGTTATTGGACGAATAAATTTCATAATTAATAACTCAAACAACGGACACTGCAAGTTTGTAAGGGGAACAAAAGTTTTGCAGTACGACAACACAAAGCGTTCGAACAAGGACGGCGTCAGTCTTGATAAAGCTGTTGGATGTTTGCACAAAGTTGTAGAATTGCACAACAGTCACATCTGAATGGGTAGATATTCTATTCAAGCGTTACTCCAGTTGCAAGGAAATGGAAACGGGTAACCGCTGACTAGGTACGTCAGGTTTAAATTATAAGCGTAGTTTATTATACGTTAATAAATAAAAACATTCTTGAAAATATAAGGTAGTAACAATCCCAATATCATTTTAATAGCTAACGACACAACAAAAGACAGTAGTCAATAAAGAAAAACGAAAACATTATCTGGAAAATAAACATTAAAAGTTATAGTTAAAACTATGAAAAAGTTATTAAAAGCTCCGCAAATGACTCGACACTGCCTGAGGTCACACGAGGAGTCCATATGTGAAGATAGCTAGTGCAGCATGGGACATACTGCACTAGCCAAAACCCAAAAACTAAAACATTTTTTTCCAATAAAAATAAGTTGCAATAGATTTGCTCTCGAAAAAGACAATTTAGAAATTTAACTTTATAATTTAATACACAATTTCCCTGGTATTTTGTTACTCCATTAGCGAGTCCAACTGCGTTGGGGTTTATTCATTACAAAAGAACCTGTTGTCAATGTCATGAATAATTTCGGTACCATCTGAATAATTTAAATTAATGATGTTAAAATACAGTAGTTCATAACTTGCTACATACACCAAGGTGTCACTGCCACATGCGTTGACAGCTTTATCTATCCTCGGTGTACGTTCGCGTAGACACATAACGGTTGCGGACGTCGAACCCACTGATGAACATTTCCCAATTCAAAAACCTTGACAGAAATTGATTAAATACTACCTTCATTTGCTTCAACAGTTTCTCTTTAGTAAAATCAACATTGTATTTCAGAATGTTTTACAGTAATTGTATCAAGGTTTTATCTTTTTTATCTCTTCATAATATGATAGATTTAACAATAGCGGTCGTCTAGGTATTGTAATTGCTTTTTTTTTGAATATTATTAAAGTTCAGAAAATGGTTTGACATTGCTTAATGGTAAACAGTAGGAGTCCTCCATATGCGAAGGTAGTAGTGCAGCATGCGAGAGAATGCCCTAGCCCAAAAGTACCTTTTCACGCCTTTTTTGATTGAATCCATTTTTTATCAAGAAGGGAAAATATGTGCCGTATGGAATTACACTTCCTATACTTATACAATCAATATATGAAAATTTGTGCATATAATTCACCATTTTACTGTCCGTTATACAATAAAAGACATATTTTAATGCACTTTCTCCAAATTGCACCGACTCTGCGAAATCTATTATATAATATACTTTAAATATTAATATTTTATATATTAAAGCATAAGCATAGGTAAGGTAGATAGAAAAATAAGTAGTTAAGTAATATAAGCGTACTATGGCTATCCATAACCAAATCGTCACTTATAATTCTAACTTGCCGTTTCTGAGAATAGTTTTATTCCTTTCATTTTATGTACAACGAATGAGAGGCATAATTTTTGTTTTACACCTCAGAACCTAACACCCGCTCAGAACACGGTCTCTTTGTGGTTGTGAATGTGAACGTCTATTGACATAACATGTCACAAGAATACCTAGGTATATCACTGATGTAAAAAATGCTTGCTGCGCCTTGTAAATTTAAAACTTTGTAAACTATATCAGAAACTTAGAAAACAAATCACGTAAATGCTTACGGAAAATGGATAAACCAAAGGGAAACACGTAGAAGCGACTAGCACTAGTTTAAATATTCACTAGACGGGTGTGGAATAATGAAAACAAAATTGACTAGAACCAAAACAAACATCGTTAGCGTAGGACTAATCAGACATGCGAAGCTTCCTGTACATACTGCGATAACAAACAGGCGACAGACAGAGGTTACCTAATTAGCAGTAAATATGCTCTGGATCTGTGTGTAATCCTATAATAGGAATAGGAATAAGATCTAAGCACTATATTTGATCTAAAGTTGTTAATTTTTTGCGAACTGTTACACAATTACATTCGTCATTTAAGAAGTCACGTAAGAATATTATAGCTGCTCGCAATCGCTGCGTCGCTGCAAAATTATCTGTAAACCGTAAATTCCATTTTTAAACGACAATAAAACTGAAACGTAGCAAAAAGCTACCGCACAAAGCTTTTAGATGTTACACTGCGCAGAAGATAGTAATAAAATTCAAGGTATTACTCGCCTCATTGCTCTAACACGTAGAGTGCAACGGTGACTGGTTCTAATATCGAGTGCTCTTGAAATGTCACACGCTGCGTAAAAATAGTTCGTTTCGTTTTCTGCGTTTCTGTTTTGATTTTATTGAAGGTGGAAGGAACATTATCTGCTTAGTTATTAAATTTAATATCAGTTTACAATAATAAATTAATGACTGTAACTAAACAAAACCAAAATAAACAATCGGCACACAAACCTTTAAAGCAATATTATATTTTTATAATGACATAACACCTTAGCTATATTCCCTATGTCAAATGTTTTCACATTGTATGTGTTGTTGTGTATGCAACATATAAAATAAATGTAATATATAAATAATATTATCGCTGTATTGTAACTTGTATCATTTTGATGTGTCCTAAAAATTACAATGTATGTATGCATATACCACTCTTTTCCAAACTATGCTTACAGAATATACTTCATGGAGAGTATAAATCTACTGGGCGTGGTTCTATTCTAATAGATACAAAAATGTTACTGCAAAACTAAAAACGACCACAAAACTTTGTTCCCATCCGGCAAAAAAAACTAGCATACATAATATCCAGAGTCTACCTTTGAGCAGAGTTAGAGTTCCACGGTAGCGTTATAGTGAAAGGAAGTCACTGTAACGGCGCGATAGTTAGTGCTCTGTAGGAACAAGAATGTGTTTTAATGAAAATCGATCGATTTGTTATTTCAAAATAAATTGTCATGTGTAACTGGCTTGATAGCTTCTCTATAACTTATTATAAGTTTGAGCTTTTGATATTTCTTTAATTAAGTTTGATATCCTGAATTCAAATAAAAAAATAATAGGTAGATAAATTGGCGAGATGTTTGGCTGCTTTTATAAAGGGGTCTTTCACTTCATCTAAATAAAACGATATAGTTAGATACGAAAGAAGGTCAATACCCCGGTTTTAACTACGGGACATACATTTTCTATCGGAGCAATAACCTTTCAATATTAACGACAAATCTCTGAACAAATATCTGGAACCCAGAATAGGCGGAAATTGGAGCGGGTGCGATCGCCTGGTCCCCGACAAACGAATTTAATTATATCTCTGCGCATCGCAATAAATCGCCGGAGGTGCTTTTGTGTTTATTCTAGAAGTGTTTTTAAAAAGCTTTAACAATAAAAAAGTGAAGTGGTTTCGGTCGTAAGAGATCATAACAGCTCTTAACAACTTTTCGACGACAAAGGAGCCATTAAATGTATGATATTAATTTACACAAAAATTATAAACGTCTTTGGGATTACAAATAGTAATTAAATCCCTATTTTTTGGAAAAAATATACTTTACTTGAAAATGGTTATTAAAAATGTATTAGATGTTGTTGTTAATATTTGTTGTTTTTTTTGAAATTGGTGTATTCTTTATTGGTGTATTTCTTTTCTATGTATGATGTAGAGAACGAATACTTTGCTTGCAAGCTTCATATTTCTATTTACCATGTACTGAAAAGGTTCCACTGGGCTATATTTGTATATGCTAGAAAGTAGTTTCATTTTAACTAAGGACCTAGTTGCATAGGTGTAGTTGAGACTAGCACGTAGCATGAATAATTACTGTTTGCTGCGCAAGTCAAAAAGTAGTTTCATAAAGAGGCCATAATAATAATAAAAAATTATTATAAATTAAGCAAACCATTAAATACGTTTTATTATTTATTATAGTATATTATATAAAAAAAGTGTGTGTTAGTGTAATATATAAATTGTTAAAAGTTTTATTTTACATATTTATTATGTCTTGGTATCGTACACATGAAGTTTACTATCGATTAACAGTTCAATACTCGAACTAACTTATTCTGTGTTAAGATTAATAAGGTTACTTAAGTTCAAATGTGTTAGATCTTGAAAAAAATGTAATCACAGTACATTATTCCAAGCATATCCAATGAACGTAACATTTCATTATCGACATCAATACGGTTGAACACTGACCAATTAAGCTTCGATCGCAGACAGTGCATATTTGCTTAAATTACCCCGAAATGCACGTTTAAATTACATATTCAATTATAATTTGCATTTAGAGGATTAAGCGACAAGTAAATGGGCTGTGGATTATAATAGATAGGTAGGTTATTGGGCACAGTGGTAGAACGCACAGATATCTGTTTTTTTTAATAAGCTCAGCAAATGACTCGACCCCATCTGATGATAAGCAATAGAGGAGTCCATATGTGAAGTGAAGCTAGATTGATAATATTGCACGGCGTTGTGGGAATATTGAACAAATTCTAAGATCTCACTCACTCACACCACCACCTATTATCACCTATTATCTGGCCCAAATGAAGCTTCTGTAAGAGCTTGTATTAATTGTCTATAAAAAAGGCGAAACAGTAGAAACTAACACTAGAATAAAGTTATATAGGACGTAAGATTCATAACGGCGTTTTTTTTATCAGATCTTAACTCCAATGGTTTAATTGCCGCGGATAAAGAAAAATATAAACCAGGTAAACATTTATATTGTAGATATTCAAATGACAGTAAATTGTGGCCGAACGTGAATTCATTAAGTTATTTGTGGTTGAATATAAAGTTAAATAGCTTTTTTTGTTCATTTTACTGTGTTTAAAGCCTTACGCATAAATATACAATTCTAGATATATGCAATACAAACTGATTCATAAATCCGTGGATTTTATTTCTGTTTATTGTCGTGCCGGTTTAGGATTTAGCGTTACAGGCTTTTGTAAATTGATGAACGACGCAATTAAGTTCGATTGCGCCGTTCGAAGGCTGCGGTGCAAAGAGAAAATGAAAAAAAAACAACATTTACAATAAAACTGCTAACGAAAGTATTGCAATTTCATTGGACCTAGATCAGGACGGCTTTACTTGGAATTATCATGATATAACACTACAGGACAATCGTATCTTAATGTTAGTTCTATAACCCATTCTCTCCATATGTATAGAAAAAGGATAGAAAAAATTTAGAGCGGTCCGACAATAGTCAAAGATAATGAGAGAACGAGATGCACAGCACTTAAATGTAGTCTTCGAGTATGTACTTCAGAATCCAACACATTCTTATAATCACACATTAAATACATCATGGGACATGGCCATCGGCATCGGCATAACATTCGACACAGCTTATAGGAAGTTCGGTAAAGACTGACTAAATGTATATTTAGTTCACCACTCAATTATTACTATGTACAAGAAAAAGGCAGATCGCAGCTGGTACATCATTTGAAGTTTCAAAATCTTTTTTTTTATAAAGCACATTAAATGGCTCCACACTTTATTACCTGTCTCATGATTAGTGGTAAGAAACATGCGAAGGGAAGTGGTGCATGAATACACTGCCCTAGTCACCTCCACCATGCTAATTGGTGTATTTGGAAGTCGATTTATCTGGACATTATTCAGAGGCTGGTTTTTATGTACATTACCGATCTCTAATGTTCTCCTATGCATTATTATTATTATTATTATTATTGTGTCCACGTAATACTATGACTTAAGTGAGTTATAGAAATATTAGATGACAGCACAAGTGATTAATCTAGATACTATTACATATCTAGAATAATCACATCGACTGTAACATGTAATATCAAATGTCACTCATCTACCCGCTCACACCCTATTGACATAGAACTGAGTTGATCACAAGCGGTGCTATTTCCATCGTACAAATTAGACGCGTGAATTTCAGTATATTGTAAAGGGGTAGTCTAAAACGTAAATTAAGCACCTGACTTTGGCCCCGTAAACTTTCCAGGTGTTACTAGTTACTAGTAACTATATTAAAGACGTGTTTAATTTAGTGTAAAACGTTACCCAAGTTACTAAGGACGAGCGGATTCCACAGTCCGAAGTGAAGAGTACGCAATCACTTCATATGTGTGTGTATGCAATGTAAGTACACCTATATAAGTGTTTGTGGAAGTTACACAGATATGTTAAATGAAACTGTTAGTACTTTCTATACGCGTTTTGCGAGGAGAAATCTGAATACGGTGACAAACCAAAAAAGACCTTATGAGGTTTATTTGTTAATATTTAAAATAGTTATAATTAGAAATGAGCATACAATAAAATAATTAGAGATACTGATTAATACCTAAAGCAGCGTCGGTCCACAGCTATATTTCTAAGAAAATAATCGCGCTCAAATAGTACAATTGAGAAATTTTACGATTCGAAAATTGGTCCATTCTTCATTATGGACGAATAACTTTTACAATACCGAACGCCAAACTAGCGGTGGCTTTTTTTGATTTCCATTAGCTTTGAGGGTCAAAAGAAAATTGCATTAGAGTTTTAGGACTAGGTACATAAATCTCGGTAGCTATAACTTTTTTTTTTGGACTGACTAATACTATTGGCCGCAGATGGCCTTTTCAGCGTTACCGGGGTTTTAAGGAGGCGAGAATCTTGGAGAGTCCTCAAGTCTTAAGGGGCGATTCGCCTCTGAAGGAGTTCTAATCGACAGGCATCA
Source organism: Acentria ephemerella (assembly GCA_943193645.1). Lineage (NCBI taxonomy): Eukaryota > Metazoa > Arthropoda > Insecta > Lepidoptera > Crambidae > Acentria > Acentria ephemerella. Next base: position 3,259,660 of record OW971894.1, read on the forward strand.
CCTCCGGGGGAGGTGTCCCGCTGTCTCTTAGATTCTCCAGGGCGCTCAAGCCATGAGGGAGCGACAAACCTGAGCATGATAGACGATGACAGCCTCCATACATTTGTAGCTTTTACTTAGTTTTTGATAATTATCAACATTTTATGGACAAACGCCACGGTCAATTTGATCTTCGCTTAAAACCCGAACAAAACGGTCAACATTTTTATATGCACTATTTTTCTTTCTGAAATACAAATACATGCCTATTTTTTTAATTAATATTGCTTCATAGTAGATAGATATATAGAGGATAGAAGATATTTAAGTAATGCAACTTGACACTAAACAAGTGAATAAGCTTGTAGTTATCGTCAGTTGTTAATAAACGGTAGTGCGTGGGAGCGTGAGCGTAGGGTCGAGTTGACAATGGGAGATTAGGTTACTGTGATTTCTCGGCACTAATATTTGAAACCACTCTAACAATACGACGCTACTACAAGGATTCAAAGGAGTTTGTAGTAATCTGATATTTTTGTATATTTTGCAGTAGAGGTTACACCTACTGGTGCCTAGTCAAAGTTTCAATCGAATTGTATCATCTCGATCGTATTTGTCGTCAACTGTCAAATCATATGAAAGTAAAGCAGCGACGCTGTTGCGAAGTAATGGAAACCTCCTTTTACATATGCTTTTGTCAGCTAATCACAAGATAATGAATTACCACTAATGATTGTTGCAGGTACTTTCGACAAGTAAAGTAAAATACAAAAAAAATAGTAAAATGAATCCAGTAAAGTAAAATCAAAGATACTTCTATACTCCATTAGAAGTATCTTTGATTTTACTTTGCTGGAAATCAAATATTTAACCGTGGAATACTGGGGGTCCAGTGAAACCGCTTACTTATTGGGTCCATGGAACAGAGAGCAATTTGAATTCCTCACATTGTTTCAGTTCGGGGAATCGTGGAAGATCTCCCTGGGAATGGCCGCAGCTAAACTTGGAATGTATACAAAGTTTCATTTGTCAGTTTGTTTGAAACATCTGGTTTCTATAGTCGAAGCACTAAGTAAGATTAAATTTGGTTTTGTCGGTCCAATAGTCTATCAATCTAATATTGGTTTAAACAATACACTTCTGTAACACTTGCGATAATCTATGGCAAGCTGGTTCGATAGGTCTATTTATTATTATTCAGTTGGTGCGAGATTCGTTAGCAGCGTCGCCTTAGCTTAGGTAGTTACAACCATCTTAACGTCCCATCCAATCTTTTATCCGGACCAGAAAATACTGCTGGAACATTTTTACGTTTAAGTCCATGTGAAATTTTATCCACATTCGTTAGAACTAAATTAGGCGACTCTCGCTTGAGTCCGCTGATAAGTTTACAGACCTTTTAAACTAACTTTTTAATCACCCTTAATACTGGGAAGTCGATTTTTATTCTTTTTAAACGTAAAATAAATACAGAATTTACGGAAACGAAATAAAAACCTTCCCTTATATTTTTAAGTATATTCATCGATTAAAAAAACAAATGAATTAGGTTATAATTATTGCTCTTAGGCAAATAACACTTAAACTGGAAATATCGTTCTATTTCGGTATTTCAATCAATTTGAAAGGCGTTTGTTGTTTATCATTAAATATGTACTAATCATAGTTCAGTTCTTTTATTAATTTCATCCCCACGAAATAAAATTTTTATCCCCAGAAATACAATGATTCCAATAAATCTAAAGGATAAAAACTCTTCATCTTGCTCGTTTCGTCGCCTTACAAGAGACCGAATTTCTTTAACAATAAAATTTTAATTAAATGCTTCTTATTTACGACTGAAAAGGCGTTGTTTATAACAACAAACGACGAAGCCGACTTTCAACAGCCCAGTCCAATTACTGTGGAGGAAAATATATAAAAAAGCATTGGGTTTTTGCACATTGAATTATAACAATATATCTCGTAGACTTCGACTCGTCGCGTATCAGAGAGTGCATTTCTTCAAGACACAAGCAGGACAAGTAAACTCGGAATATATGAACGCTTGTTCTTATATTCTGAGAACAGATAAAGAGCACTCCTCTGTTGTCGATGTTTACATTTAACGTTACTGGCAGTATATACGACAGTACACTTTCACGTACCGAACTCCTTAAACAAGAGAAAGGAAATGAAATAACTACAACTCAACTGTTATTCCGACCAGCAATTCTTCGCAAACGACGAAAATTGTAAAACATTTACATTCATATCTTTCATAATGCTAACAAATAGTTTGACATAAAATTAGCCAAATACCAGAAGCTGTACAGAGTACAGAGTGTACTTAAATAATTGAAAACACAGCATTGCAATTTTACAATTAGAATCGCACACGCGATCACAAAACTAGTGTTTTAATATTCAATTAACACATTAACGGTAATGTACGAGTATGTGTACAAAATACGAATACAATTCATTCATTAAATGGTAAAGGAATGGAACTTAGACCTTTTAGCATTAATAATAAAGACCAGAGGGAAATTTTACGTTTCGCTGATCGAATACAAGGCAACGAGAACGAAAGTTACGTTTGAATTGAATTATCAATGATTTAATTTCCAAGTGTAATACTAGTATTCTAGAATAGTCATGAATATCTTCTTCCGTTCTGCTTATGTAATGACGTTTCTAATTAAGTATAACATTGTGATAGTTACCGCATTATAACAGATTCGTGTTACAAATTTTTGCGACTTGATTGTCATGAGTTTTTTTAAATGACAAAATTATTTTTATAACTTCATAATCTGTGGAGTCTCATAATACTTCCGAGTGCGTAAAGATAATCACAAACCATTTGTATCCAGATTGTAAACGCTCGAGCTTCAATAGAATTTAACTAACAATTATTGGAAATAAAAATAAACAAATACATATCAATAACTAATTAGGTGCTGATAAAGTGCAGCGAAATGAAAGATATAATACAAATAAATAGTATAAATAATAGGACTGTGTCAATAATTTCGATACTCATTGGTTAACTGGTTTAAAAATAGAGCATAAATGGGTAAAAAATTATTTTGTTATAAAACCACAATAGATGGTGTTTATATAAATTTTAAATAATCTGGGACCTATCTTTAATATTTTTTCTAAGATTTTAAATGACGTTCTCATAAAAAGTGATTTGAATATTGGTATTGATTATAATTTTTCAACATTTCATTCTCGTATAATATTTGTTCTATGACATTGTATTTAGTATTTAAATTAAATTTTATAATTTGTTTTACATATTAAATTCAGCTCGACATGCATGTTATTTAAGCTTGTAGGCGCGTTCGATATAATTTTCTATCTGTAAGCCTGCAAAAAATATGTTTGAATAAATAAATGAGCCCCTATGTGGAGTACATACATAAGAACATTAATGTAAAGATAGGTATCAGTGTTCATTGCGTAGGTATTTTAAATGTGTGCGTGAGTGGTTTATATCTCAATAAGTAACTACTTTAAGCCTATTCTATTCTACAGTTTCTGCAATAGGAATGATCTTTTAATTGTGGTATCATTCTTTTCTATCTGCTATGAAACGCTATCTCCTCAGTACATTTCATCAGCACAATGGGACGTAGTTAGGGAGTGTAATTGCCGCAGGCGGATTGTAAAGTTCTCTTAGAACGACAGTACCCGTATAACTTAATATTATAGACCTTTTACGTTCAGAGCTTGGGTAAATCATAAGATAATCTCAACGGACCCGTTACGATGCACTAATTAGGTTCAAATGTACTCTACGGGTAAGGGTTGAATAATGGATCAGATTTGGCTGTAAAAATTAAATTCAGTGCTACTTATTTATTATATCCCACTAGAAAAGTACAGTTGGCCAGTGAAGAGATTAGACATTTTTAGAACCATAGCCTAAACTTTTCAAATATTATCTGACGAGTAACAGATCCGTACTAAGTAACTTTATTTTTATAAGTTATAAGCTAATATTTTGGAAATAGAAACTCATTACAACCATCGCCCACCCGTTTCTGTGTGACATGGTCCACAGTAACTACAACTATACAATCGCTCCCGTATCGCTTCAATTGTTTCAGCACGAAAAAAGATATTTTTTTGCAGGCTCTATAGGAAATTATAAATAAGTTGTTTTTAAAGTACCGATATAGTAATAGATACCTGTCATTCAATAAATGTGCATGCTGTGTGGTTACCTATAATTGTAAGAAAAGTTATATAATAGAAACACTGCAAATTGTGCTGGAAATCCTAAATAAATAAATAATCAAAACCTTAATAGCCTGAAAACTATTTTAAAGCCAGACTTTGACTGTTTTTTGTTGAGTTCATAAGTTTCTTGTTTAAGTAATTAGTTACTTACATACCATATACAATAGATGAATGCTGGGGCTGGTAAGGGTCAAAAGTGAGTAATAATAACAGCTAAAAACCATTATTGTTTCGTCATAACAGTAATGAACTCTCAAAGTGGTCACTTATGATATCGAACTTACTCGTGTACACGAGTTTTGTAAGTGGATTAAGCGTTCCTATATGATCAAAACGTTAGATACCGATCGGACTGGGTGTTCGATAATAGACAACATATTTGATAGAACATACTTGTATACATGGGCGGAAAGTTACGTGCATTAACACTTCATTTTACAATATATTAAAAACATTTTAAACACATAAAAAACGGGTTTTAAAATTGTTTACCAACCAGATTTTTCTGACAGAGTTTTTTAGTTTCCGTAAAGCGATGTCTATTAGCCTATAGTTTTGCGTCGCAAAAATACATTGAATAAAAAATTTGACAGATTTTTATTAAAATATATCTGTATTCGCCATGTTTATAATTTGATAGTTAGAGTTAGGCAGCTCTCTGCAAATATCAGGCTTTGAAATTTAACAATACGTCTATGCCAGGCTTTTTTTTTACGAGGAGGCAAATGAATATCGGTATACTTTCTACATATACAAAAGTTATTTACTCTAATCAATTATAAAAGAAACTTTTTTAAATAAATTCAAAAAAGAAAAGGATTTGCCTAGAACAAATGGAATCTCGCGGTTCAGAGCTCATCGACCTGATCTCAATGTTAATTAAAAACACACCTGTAAAGTGTGGCTACAAACTAAGGTAGGTGTAGCAGATTTGATGGGATAGTAGGGAAGAACAAATCATGCTGTAAATAAATAACTAAAGCAAAACGTCACAATTATAAACAGTTAAACGGAGATGGCATATGGCATACGTCAAAATGAAAACGATAACAATAGATTCAGAGTAAGACAATAAGGGGGCTGATCCTACAGATTGGTGAGCAAATAAATAAATGTCAAATTTTCTATAGATGGCTTTATTCTTTCTCTTCTCAAGTATGTCAAAACTTAAACTATTCCAAATCCCTGTAGTATCAAGGAACATTTAAATTTTTAATTATTTTATTTGTATCTATATTTCTTGCAATGATTTGTGCATCAGCCTGCCAAAAGAAATCGTAATAAAATTTACAAGCTATTTAAAATACTAATCAAATAGGGGCGTGAAAAAGCACTTTTTGGGCAGGCAAGCTGGAGGTGGCTAGGACAGATGTGGCATGGTGCATTAGCTATCTTCACATATGGCCTCCTCTACTGCTTACCATCAGGTGTCAGAATCAATATCATGTTTTGACCTTTTACATTCTTGCTGACTGCTTGAACACCGAGCTACCCAGGAAAACTTCTAAGGGTTGTTCGCTCAAGTCCTACCTAGCTCAGCTGTTAGTGACGTCACTTGAATTGTATGTTATCGCGGGTCCGTGAAAAATCTAACTAATTTTTTCTAAAAAAATATTTATAACTATTAAACTCAAAAACTAACTGTTTTTCAGTTTAATAGTTATAAATATTTTTTTTACTCGACTTACTAGCACTACTAACGGCCCGGATGAATTGGATCTGTTGTTGTTCAATATTATTTTGTCGTATATGACATTTCTAATATAACAACTAAAGACGTACAAAATATACTAATGTTACTAAAATTACCAAGATCCCAAACAAGATTCCCGCCGCCATTTCCTGTTTATTTTCCTAGTGACATAAATTTCTCCACGACACTTTAGCCATTATTACCTGTAACAAAACAATACAAAAATAAATCAACCAATGTTGGAAATAAAATCAGATTGTACATTTAGATAGGCATAAATTGTGTTGCCAATATTTTAACATTACCAAACAATAGAGGACTTTTTAAGTGAATACAATATATCATACTAACAACTACCGGTTACTTGTTAATCAAATGCAGTACAGTTAAAGTAGTATTTAGGAAAAAGTTTAAATCATTAATTTAGATTTGTATTTTACGTGTTTAATGGAAGTAATTTCAATGAAACTCATAATCTTTAATGATAACGTGACAATACACGGTATGGTAATCTTTTTGTGTTCTACCTATTCAAAACCATGTAATTTATTTAATTTGCAACAATAAAGTCATCATTGACCCCGTGGCCCAGATGCCGGTCAATCCGCGCTCTGTCCGGCCCCATTACGAAAACGGTATGATCACATTAATAGTAAAGTGCCGGTGCAAGCGACTGCTACATTGAAATGCTTTTATAACTGGACTACTGACTGACTGGCTGCTTTATTATGGAAATGGACAGATTAGTGAGCGTTAAAGTACTAGACATGCGTTTCGCTTCAAGGTCCTAACAATCTCTTGAGTTTAGGCTCTGATAAGTGAATCATAAGTGGTATAGCTGCATCAGCCAACTTATTGTTAACTCAGAATCTATCACCTCTACCATTAACTCTTAACTGTTTATCAGTGTGACGTTTCGCTTTAGTAAGCAGTACGAATGCTATCGATATAGATATAGAGTTACACAGTAAGGTCCCTGGTCATTACTGCTAAGTTCCAACAAAAAGGCAGTGTGAAACTACCAGTTTTATGAATGTACGAAATAAGTTTGAAACAAACCAATGGGTGAAACAAGAGTCGTTATAAAAAACACTGAAACGAGAACATTACGCGAAAAGCAATCAAAACTATCGACTGATCCAATTTCGATTTCGCGTTGTTTTCGACGAAATCGCCCGAGGCTCGATCTAGAGCGTCCTGTAATTTCCGCACAACGATAAATAAACTTGTGTAGAGAAGCTATAATAAAAGACAGCATTTTTCTGCGTTAAAAATTTATCCAAATAAGAAAATAAAGTCGGGCTGGCTACGCACCATTTAGAAGTCAAGAAAGGTTTATTATCTATTTATTTTTTGATTAATCTCTGCGTCAAACAGACTTTTTTTAAATAAATTAGGTTTGGAACCCCACTATCATCTGCAATAGACAGCTCAAGTAACGCAAGCTTATAGCATATTAGCAAGAATTTGTTAGGCGGTACGAAGTTCGGGGATAAGTTAGCCATTTAAATTATACGTAGGTGATAGGTGATCGAGGTATATAAAGAAGGGCTTGCTCCAACAGATAACCATTTTTTCCGTAATTTGGATAACTTCTTACAAGGCAAAAATTGAAATCCGATGCGGCAATCCAAACCGCATTCAGAGAGTTTATTGATTCTCATCCCCATTGTTTTTTAGTTAAGGGATTAACGAACTACCTATGAGAGATCAAAAGTGAAAAGAAGCAAAAGAGAAAAAAAAGAGCAGAATAACAATACCTAGATTAATTAAAAATGTTTTACAAAACGCGACTTTCGTAAGTATGTAATTTTTTTTGTATCATAATCCATAATCTAATTATCAATAGGAAATCCTACGTGATCCGGGTTCGAGCATTTTATTTCCAGCGGATAATTTATTTCCTTTTATTTTAAACTACTTTTTACTCTAAACTAAATACTCTATCTAAGAAGATAAATAGTAATAAAGTAATATTGAAACATGTAAGTGTACATATGTAACAAAATCTCTGTTGTACACAAATCTTGCCATTGATTTACAAATCCTGAAGACTACTGAAAAGTAATTTGCTAGCCAAGCGAGGCCCATGGGGGATCTCTGTAAAGACTGTTCCATGGATAAATCGGCAAACCCCAGAACGAATCTGGCGACGTGTCGACGAATCGATCCGTGAAATATAGAAGCGTGTAGAGAATGACACTGTGACCCAATTTCTAAACGGGCCACCCGTGTATCCGTATTCTGTGTACTTTTTGCGTGATATTTATTAAATATGTACTATTGGATTAGTCTTTTATACAAGCATTATTTTCCTTTTGCACAAGTTAGCTCTTTTTGTATGGAATAATGTTGTTTGGGAGTAAGAACAAGTAAGATGAAAGCTTTTTGACTTTATTTTTTTCCTTGAAGCAAGCGAGACCAAGAGTATATGGGTAAGGTGTGTAAGGATTCGAATCAAGATACGTTATTGAAATAATAATCATCTATCTATACATGTATTTTTATTAACTAAAAGAAGTAGCAATATTACTATCGAAATCAATATTAATAAATGAAAATAACTACTAAATAATGACAGCGTAGAAGAGAACTAACAAATAATAAAACGAATAACAATTCTATTTGAAATATAGATAAGTGAGTCTAGGAAAAATATCAGAATAAGGCCATAGTTTAAGATGAGAGCAGTGTAGACATCATAGCTCGTGGATAGCACCTTTACACCGTGTCGCAATGAATAATGGAAACCCGTATAGGAAATGAAATCCTGCGATAGACGTATCACTTCTGTCAGAAAGATGTATTCTACACAAAATTAGTTCAGTACATGTTAAATCAAGAACGTAAAGCGCTTTGTTCTGTTGAAAACAGGAATACTTGATGTGAAAACAAGTGATAAAATAGTAAAATTATCAAAAAAGAAATAGATCTGGATATAAATATTTAGTGTTAAATGATAGTTAAAGTCATAACCTGACTTAGCACTATTAAATAGCATAAAAAGAAAATATTTATTTTCCTGTGTGGGAACACAAGCCCACCCGCTTAAGTCAGTCGATAACGAATACTATTCTTGCGTTGTACAAGACGGTTGGTCTAAGTTGTGTGACCAAATTAATGAATTTCTACGTGCTTCGGTAGGACGTCAAACTATTCTCAGAGCAGCTGTCTAGTGGCGGCAAACAAAGGCTACTGTTGGTCTGTCTTAACGTCCCCAGAGATGGCTATTATATTCTGAAATTGACTTTGTAATACAAATTTTTATGGATTAAATTTCACTATATAAATTACGATTGGTGTCTTACGAGGTAAGTAATTATTACATTCACAAACTTATCGTTTAATTTACGTGTAATGTATGTTAAATCGGATTGAAACAGAATCAGTACTTCGGATCAAAAAGCTTAGTGAATCTTGTACATTACTGAGTAATTAACACGAAATATCATTAACATTATATCAGAAATACGAACTATGAAACAAACCATTTTAAAATAAGAGATATAAATTCGTTTCGCTTAAAATGGTTTGAATCCCAAATTAAAAAAAATTAAAAAAAAATTGATTACTAAATTGTTAAGAATTAGATATAAGAAGTATATTATCTATTCCAACATCTAGGTATATCTCGAATATTTTGGTGTATGGATATGAGTCAAGTATGAGCACATCTGATTGTGATCACAGGATAAAATAAGATAATGAACGCCACCGACGTAATTGGAACATGATTATTAAAATTGAAAAATATAAAATTATAATGATAACATACATTTATGATTTCTGATTAATTCATTGATTCCTCAGCACGAGGTCGATACAGCTAGACCTTGCTCCAGTAAATTTGTACAATCGCTCAAGGACTGAACAATATGATGCCACTATATTTGTCACTAAGATGGAATTTATAAAGACAAAGAGACTACTTTTATAATAATCAATACCAATATACTATTGACTTGTGAAATCGACGAAAGTATATAATTAGTAAATTATTTCATTATTATTAATATTTAAATTATAAGTATATACATTTTGATATAAAAGATTTTACTTACTTAAAAGTTTCTTAAATAAAAAATTAAGAAGGCTTTGTGTTGCGACGGTACTGTGACAAGCTTTATATTTTTCTTCAGAGGCTCTAATTAGGTCACTTTGATCTACTAAACGAAACAAATTTGTTAAATTTATCTTAGTCCAAATAAAAATAACAAAACAATATCCAAAGTGTAAAAAGCTTTAGGCAGAATTGAACCCGTGAAAACAACTAACGGAATAGAGCCTGTAGTAGTTTCGTGATCGGCTAATCCCCAGCGAAAAGGCTCTTCTCAGGGCCACCTGGCGGGTCTCCAGGCACTTCTCCGGACTGCGGAGTGGGTTGGGAGATTGAAGTGTGGTTTCATTGCTGTGGTTGGTGGGGTCTATAGACCAGTGGACCCTTTTGTGGTCGGTCATTGTGAGCCTCCTAGGTCCACGGCTGGTTGTGGCGCTAATAGGCTTTGATAGTGTCAAGGGAGGAAGCGTTTCCAGTGTCATTTTCTATGTAAGTTCCACAATACTTCAATAATGCAAGAGTTAAGAAACCAACAAAGGTATGTAAATTTTAATAGCAAATTTAATTTTATTAGGTATGAATGATTATGGATACTATTGGAATTAATGATGGTGAGTCTTTTTTGGATAAAAGGTTTCTTAATTCTGTAAAAAACACATCTAAAGATATATGTATGGTATTAAGTTTAATCTGGAGTCAAAAAACATCACATCGTGATTATGGTTTTTTTTATGCAGGCTTTGTTAACCAATTTCCTTGAAAATAAACGAAAAGCCAGGCTCATGACAAAAGGCCAGCCATTTACTGTCTTGAAAAAAGTTTTAATGCAGCATACACTAGCCAAAGCGGTTTAATTATTTTTTTCCGCCTGATGTACAACGCCGGCAGTATGCCAGCCAGCGAACCGTGCTAGGTAGTCTCTCCGACCTTGCCCCGAGTGCGACCAATCGATACCGCCGCGCTAACTCAGCCGTTAGTACTGCATTCTATTTAATCAATTCACGTTATAATCAATAGATTATAAAGTTAAAGCGTTCTTGAACTATCTACAAGTAGATAGTTCAAGAGCGCTCTTTACACTTTTTATGTTTTATCAATAAAAAATATTGACACATTTACTTAATTCACTCACTCTAATGACACATTTTTCAGTAAAATTACCCACAAATAATAAAGCAATAATAATATAACCGGCAGTTACAAAACAACTTGTATGACGTATTGCTATACTCCGAGTACAAACCGTTTGATATAATAATATAAAATGGAATTTAAGGGACATAAGTAATTTTTAATTATTCTACAGAAACATACATATTCAGTTCCGTTGTAAGTATTGTCCATTCTTTAATTCATTTTACAATAAAGTTTCCACAGATATATGACTCAAAAACAACAAGGGAACAGGTCATCATGTATACAGATTTGGTTTACTTTATACAAAAGAATTTCATGCGAAATTTTATCGAAGGCATTTGAATACTCAGTATACAAGGCGGCTATGATAGCTGTTTATAACAAAACTTCATTAAAATGGGGGGCATCCCACGCCACTGCCTTTATTTATGTTAATATTTTTTTAGATACGACTAAATTTTCGACGTGTAAATTGATTTACACGTACAAAATTAAGTTAAGGTCGACTTCTATGATTTACATCTATGTCATCTCGTTTATATTGACTATTAGGTTCAAATACTGAGAGATTAAATCAATTAAATATTTATTTCATCTATGTATATATTTTATTCAGTAAGTTGAATTAATTAATTGCCAGATGAACGGGTTTATGGTGTCGTGCTTTAAAATAAAAATTTCCCTACGGTAGTGCATCATCTTGGACGCATAAGAAATGTTATAATTATATTATGAAAAGGATTTCTATGTCTTAACTTTAATTTATCTAGAAAAATAAATATAGATACCTTTTACAATCAATGGGATCTTTTATCCTCAGATAGATAGCACCGAGTAACGCTACGATGCAATAAAAAAATTGCCATTTCCCACGAATCCCTTGCAAATTAATTCATAGCTGCGTACAAGCTGCCTATTCGAGGTATCTCATTAATCTTCGCCAAGCTGAGAAATTTTCTTTATGACACCCAGAGGGCACCGCTGAAAAAATGCGCGCGAGAGACCTCAATTTGCGGTGAAAGAGCGAAAGTAACGCAGCAGAATGTCTTATGAATGGTTAATGGCTTACATAAACAATACAAATCGGCGAGGTTCGACCAAGCACAAAATGACTGGAATTATTTATATAGAGCCTATTATTGACAGCATTTAGTTATCCAAATATTTACATAAATACGTTCACAAATGTAAACATAATTCCGTCAATAATCTTGACACTGAGTAAAATCTAATGAAACGTTCCTTAGGGAAATTTCTCAATACCCTTGAATAAAATAAGGTTAATACTACATTAATAAATCTATCACCACATCCAAGGATGGACTCTCAATAAACATATTATCGTTCAGTGATGACAACGTCGTCATAGGCGTCACTGTCCGGCTCGAAGGATCACGGCGGAGTTCAAGCGGGGAACACGTTCCGCTTAAATTTAATTTCCGGTTGTATTAGTCTTGATGGAAAATAGGGCTTAGTTTTATTTACGAGTCAGTTTACGTATGAAAACTGACTTGTCTCGTTTCAGGGATTTAATTTGGTTATTAATAAGGCTAGTTTAGCAACTAATTTATACCATAATTATGAAATATAAATTTGAACCACCGAATTTACGGTCATGTTGCGACAAGAATGACGTCAAAGTTGATCACGCGGAATATTTAGCCAGAATCAACAAAATAAGTGGTTTCGTAATAAAAAGGATGTTGCATTTGAAACGTAATATTGCATCTGCTCTCAACAAATATCGAAATAGGAAGTGCAATGCAGAGAGCTCTGTCCACAAGCAGCGTGAAAAGATGATCTGGAGAGTAAGCAAACTGCATGCACGGTTATAAATAGCGGGGAGGAAACTACAGAGTAAATGAATAATATAAATATTTAAATTTTTACGGAAACTAAACCTATGTTTAATTGTTTTCCGCATACAAAGCAGACGTCAATGTTATGCCTAAGAATTCTACTAGAAGTTACGTTAATGTGAGGTTCAAACGTAAGCCGATTGTCTATCATAACTCCAAGATAACAAATATTGTCTTGTTTCATCCGTCCAATCCTGTTCATCGCTTCTACTGAACTAAATGTAGACCATGTTTGGCCTGTTCTCAAAGATTTCCGTGCAAAGTGCACAGAATCTTCTAGTTCCGTGATCTTTACTCGAAGGTTGTATTTTCTCACCACATCATCAGTTGCAGTCGACCGTCACAGTACCGTAACCATGCAACCAACTGACTTCAAAGTCCAAAGTCGGTCGGTTAAAAAATAATAAAAAAAATAAAGAAACGCATAATAAGCAGTACCTTCGTACAATTCTCTGATATTCTGTTGTGTCCTTTTAATTGTTTTTGTGTACATAAATTGTTAAATAATAAATAATAATAATAAAGAATGAAAAAAATATTTTTGGTTCTTTTTAATGCATGTCTTAATATTTGCATCTACATAATATGTACTACATCATCATCAGCAGCTTAACGTCACCATTAATATACTATATGGTATAATTTTCAGTTTATATTTGCTATAAGACCAGAGGAAGACTTCAAAATAAGGTCAAGAGGTAATAATGTGAAAGTACTAGGACAAAGTATGTCAGAGTTTTGAACAACAAGCTCAAACTTAATAAAATTCTGTGGTCGGAGCATGATTTTTTTTAGTCTGAATAGATAAGATTTTTTTCACATTTTCATGTTACATATTTTAATGAGATAGGTAGATAGATAGGGAAATGGTAGGTGCCTTTTTAGTCTAATAAAAAAGTTTCATATAAATTTAATTAAGGCCAGTATCCGTGGCCTTTGAAATGATAACTAGCCCCAGAGTCATTTCTCTCTAAAATTCAAGGGCCCTCCCTCATAGATCATTTCTAAAATGTCCTGATCTGTTTAGCGCTAGTTTGAGATTAAAAATTATGTTCGTCCTCGCAAAGGAATGCGTTTTCAACCGTATTAAGTAGGTCGTACTTTTCCAATTTTCGCTGTGTGTCGTGTGTCATTGTTTGTTTTATTTACTGGAATAATTTTGATTATCCCAATTCAAACTTTTTCTCATTTCCTCATTTTGTTTTATTTTAAGGAAAAGCATTATCAGTATCCTTACGATTGTCTTTGAGAAGGGATTATATCGGTTAAATATAATTCCCTAGCAATTTATTAAAGAGGGTCGTCTACAAACCTAATCAGTTAAGGATCGACCATAGACAGATTAGGCGGGACCCGCGAGAGCAACATCCATATTCATGAGCCGACTCACAACGAAGATGAATAGTGGATGACTAGAGAACGTGACTAGTGACAATGCCGTATTAATGAGGATCTTAAGATATCATTTTAAATACTTTTATATCAAATAAATTTAACATTGTTTCAGACATCATGATAATGTGCGGAACGTATTTTTTATCCGCTAAATCTGTACCTTAGCAGCTGAAATAAGTAGGTATAGCCTCAAAATATATAATCGGGCCGCACTAGATTTATAATGGCATTAATATAATCAATTTTAATGTATCAATCGATAAAACATGATAAAATTTAACAAAATTTGTCACAAGGATTTTTATTGTATTTTTTTAATTTATTAAATTAATACCTACCTCATTGTATACAAGTTCAAATCTATTTTGTGTCAACAGCGTGACCGTGACACTTTAGCTTTATTAAATAATATTCACGAGAGAATACAGTAAGTAATTAATTCTACATCCACACACCCACAAGACATATAGATTGAAACTAGACATGTGACGAATCCACTCAGCAAATGAATTTAGACAAAACTAATTCATATTTACATTAAAAAAGGAACAAAGTTTTGATTTCAATTGAAGACGTGAGGGCTCTTTGTAGAATTAATTTATTTCACTTTCACAGATGCAATCACTGTAATTAGTAAATAGTACATCATATTACTTTAATTTTAACAAATAAAAAAGAAGTGATTGAAAATTTATTTACTTTCATACTCTGTAATAAATGTATACTTAAGTACAGAAGTAAATACAACAGGGAAAAATTTTATTAATTAAAAAGCATTTATTATTAGTTAGCGTAATATAATTTACGCTAATAATATTGATGGACGGAAGATAGAACTAATCAAGTTACAACATTGAATCTTATTACAAGTTTTAAACTTTTTTACGGATTTCGTATACTTTTCTGTTACTTAATAAATACCCTCGCATTGTTGGTACCAATTGACATGGCGAAAGATCAGTACAGGAGGGAAGATTTCATAAAATGTATTATTTTCAACTGAAGCCCGAAAATAACCGACGATAACTAACTACCGACGCGATGACCTTGAACTTAAGAAATAACATGGGATATTTGAAATATTAATTAATTTACAAAGTAGATTATTTTTCGTGCGAGTAAGTGTTCCTAATAATGTCAAACGCCTATATTATAATAATACATTATGTTTTAAACTAGGATATCAAAAGTTTAAATATTTCACGCCACTAGAAAGGTATATTTTTGTATTACTTCCAATCCAATAAAAAAATAACCAAACTCAAACAAACTCACCACCAAGTGAATTATGGCATATTAGTGCCTTTGGATTTTCCGACCGATTTCTCGCGAACGTTTGGCGATGAAAAATTGGCGTCGAGCGTCCTGCGACGTGCTCTCGTGGTGAATCGATTATTGATTTCCATTATGGAGACTGGCATTATGTATTCGTCGCTGTTAGACCCTAGGGATTACAGTTAAGCATTTTTTTTTCAAAATAACTAAATAGACGTTCTTTAAGAAACTTAAGTTAGCTGGTAGAAGTTTTTAACCATAAGACAATCTCTTTGGTAAGCTGTGGTAAGAATTAATTGTGTTATCACCATGATTCACCTTATTTCTCGTAATTGACAAAATTCGCTATTGTTCAGATAATTGTACCTGATCAGTAACTAATTATAACGCAAGTCTTTTAAATACTAGCTGTTTTGGAAAAGAAAATTGATCACTAGTAGTTTTCCAAATAGAAAACATTGCGGTCACCTAGCGGAAAGTAGAACGTTGGCGAACAGCGTAAAAAATTGTCACTCGATGCGAAACAAAGTGTTCTGGTTACGCCACCAACTAGACATCCGTCCAGGATGAATAACTTCAGCTTTCTTGAAAGTTGCATTATTAACTGCTGTACTGAATTACATGATGAGTTTTAATTATGTTATTTATATTTGGACAGTATTTATGTGACACAAGTATGAAGGTAGCGTGTGTATATGTGGGCAGGCGATTCGGGAAAAGTCAGCTGTAATTTAATCATATAAATATATTATCAAAATGTTCTCTTCATACCCTAGACGTTGATAGATTGCGGAAACTCCTTCGGGGGTAAGTACAGGCTAATTGTGTGATTGATAACACCCCGACCTGAGTTTAAATCTTTTCAGAGGCGAAAGTATTGAAAGAATTGTTAAGCTAGCAAAGACTTGTGGGACTAGGTATAATGTACCTATGTGGCGAACGTTATTTAAGTAAAAGTATTCAAGATAAGTCGTAGTGAATTTATTCACTAGTATTTAAAACATATGATTGGGGACACAACTCCATATTAAAGAGAATAGCCTTTTGATTATTATACTATGGCATTTTGGTGTTTTATGCTTTTATCAATAGACGCCCAATTACCATCTGACCTTTCATTTACATAAGAGTATCCAAGAAATTCATACTAAATAAATCCAACTTATTATTAAAAAACTCACTCACAACGTACACATGTAAAAAGCTTTAAGGGTCGCCGATGACGTCATCATATGTCACGTGCTACTATTTATGAACATCGGACGTTCCCTGGAGCTGAACTCACGCTACTCTTGTATGTTTATAATTAAGAGAAACACGTTCGTTGACAATCACCTTATAATTTCACGTAGATTGGAACTTTAAATTGGTACCACGCTTCAAAGCCCTCCATGTAATTTTATTCGCAACTGGTTTATTACTCGAAATGTTTAGGTACCTACAATACAACATGAAATTTTCTTGAATTGAATTAAACTTCAAAAGCTCAAATTTCCTGAAAAAGAATACTTGTCGTAGGGACGGTTGTAGCCGTTAACAAAAACACCCAGAATAAGGGTATAGATCTTGAAAGCTTCAATCAGTACACGAGAATTGCTGCAGTGTAGGCACTGCACAAATTAAAAGTCACATAAGTAATCAATAATTACAATCTAACTTAAAACGAATAAGGTCAAAGGTATTGTTGCTATATACCGATTAAACAGAGAGAGAGACAAACGCTAACAGACTCTCACTGGGTCAAACACGTGACACGAAGGATAAAATAATTGGCGTCATCATACTTTTCCTGACAGAATGTAAGTACATACTAAACAACCAAGTATGAACCTACCTATCAACATATTTAAGAATAATTTTATTTAGCATTACGCTGATCTTAAGTAGAAATAAGTTCTATATTTGACAAAATTATTGATTTTCTTTAAAACTAATGTTACATAATATTTAAAAAATATTGCAGAAGTGACTGCAATATTTATTTATTTAATTAATACATATATATTGTAATTTCTACATCACATAATTTCGGAATCTTGGAAAAGAAAAATACTTTGCTATATGGCATTTTTTCATTTAGAATACCCGGATTTATATAAAATGCGAAAACCCATTCTTTTACCTTGTAGTCAATATTCATATTCCTTATACACCTACCTACGAATTGTAAACATGAAGATATATATTTTAAAAAATCCGCGTTTACATCATAACAGAACGATTACAATTTAGTTGGGATTTACAAATAAATTGTACCTACGCATCTCAAAGTTTAGTTGCATTGGCAAACATTCACTCTTAATGTTAAATATGGAAATCGTTTAATAAAGTATATTAAATATTGCAATAAAGCTATGAGATTTAGGTTTAGCAGATAAGCTTATATAACAGTTCATTACTTCCGTGTCTGCTGATTACACTGCTTCTGTTATCGGTAGTCAAATGACCTAACCACGCTTGATTATATACATTTTAATTACGCTTTAGGTTAGCGGTGGTAGCTCAACAACTAACAAGTTCTATTGAATAAAATATTAAGTTATTCACTTGAGTAATACGTTCTAAGGTTATAGCCACATAAATATTGATTACGTTATATTCCTGTCTATCGTATCCTCCCAAAACTTTTCTAGAATACACCGCTCTTTCACAATAAAGTCTTAGTATAGTTAATATCTGCAATTCGCGTCTGCAAAACAATTCAATAAAGTATAAATGTTATTGTTCTAGTTTCTATTACTATCAATCACGTTAGTATCAAAATCAAAAACGAAAGAAGGGATCTGTTTATACAACTGTCAAATTATCTACGATAATTAATCTTCGATGATGTAACTGCTTCACTGCTCATATTCTTGGTGTGAAAAATATCTGCATTATTAAAAAAAACCCTGCACTTGAAATTTGTTAAATAGCCCAAAGACAAGCAATCGAATGAGCGTGGTTATCGATAACGGATTCTTAATTAATAGTTCATAGAAGAAAAATTATGTTTCGACATATTACGAAACGTAAATAGCTGATGACATTGAGTTTTGAACTTTAAATAAAGGCAAAAGATATCGCAATAATCTAGATGTATTCTAGATTATTTCGATAGCTGTCGCCTTTAGTTACTATAGTAGGTAGGTAGATTCTGTTTAAATTAAGCTATCTAAGCAAACACTACCTATTGCTGTAACAAACTGAAGTACGACTTTAATATGAATATGGAAAGTCCTTATAAAGTTGCCTACTAAGGAAGTTCCTGGGAAGTAATTTATTGTACTCGCAGACAGTAAATTACCAGGAGGCATTATTACTTTATGTACATAGCTTTGTTTTGGAAATAATGAACCTAATATAATTAAAACTAAGTGTGCTGTTGGCAACTGGCTGTTCTAACATAGGTTTTTGAAGTATATTAGATAAGGCGATAAGATCGCTCTTGCACAATATAGCCTCTGCAAAATGGTCTGTATATATTTGTCATTTATGGTGTACAATAAAGCATATTCTATCCATCAATGTATCTATATTTCTGTGGTATCCACATTTTAAATTCAGTGTCAATTTGATGTGTGATGTTAGTTTTGTTTTGGTTGTCTGTGCAGCGCATTATTTATACTAGTTTCTATAAATATTTATTTAAAGTTCAATGTGGTTTGTTTTAATAACTACGTAATTACGAGCAGAAGTTTTATTTGAATAAGCGTGTGAATGATGTCAAACGTATTTAAAAGGACAAATGACTAGACACCTATTCCTTTATATCACGTCGGAAACAAAATTTAGCCTTGTTTATAATTATTATCATTTAGGAATTTCAAAACCACAGATTATTATTAAAATTTATGAGTCCTTTAGTAATTTGGATATACATATAGTTTGTGTTTTAACATAGAATTTTTATATAAGACTCAGGATTAAAAGTAAGTAGCCATCTGTTATATATAGTATATATAGTTATCATTTTCGCATAAATATACTATAATATATCATATAATGTTTATTTTAAAGGAATATTGTATACATCTCAAGTATTTCATATATTTACTATGTTGGATAGTCATAATTGGCATACAAAGTGTACATTAAATTATAAATCAACTTGTGTAATAAGTTGTGCACTGTCCCTTATTATAAATAAATATACATGTGGGTATTAAGTACGTAGGAATATGGAGACACATTTTCAGTAACATAAGACAAATAAAATTTATTTCATTTACCCGTTTGTGTATTACTTACTTCATGGTCTAATAGTTTATTATTATGAATTTTTCTTCATGATGCAGAACATTAAATCCTGTCCTGTATGTCACAGCTGTGAATTATCACAGAATGTCCCGGGCGGTTGTCATGACAACACACCAAAGCGGACCCACGCGCAACAACAAAGAATTTCTCATTAAGCTAACAAACACAAAGAATGATATTATCTATATCAACATAATTTGATACAATACTTTACATTTTACCTTTTGTATTATATTATAATTTAGAGACTAACAAAATAAATTTTATAATTATTCTAACTTCTTGAGGCACATTATTTGAGGAAAATTATTTAATTATCCACCATGTCGAATCTTTATAATATACATGATTATATTTAATGATTTTTTTTTCTAGTTTAAAATAGTTATTAAAGACCGACAACTGCTTTGTCCTTGTATCCGTTTCCTTGATGTTGATGTTTGTGTATAAAATATTTTGTAACTATAAAATTGTTATTTTTTGTGATCGCTACCATTATATACGTTAGTTGTTAAACTCGGATGACTTTACCTTTTAAAGCGACACGGTGTGGTCGTTACTAGTCCGGACAACAATATTTACCTGCAATATAGAAATAGAATAGATCTAAGTCACTGAACATTTATATGAAGTAGGTATCCATGGTTTAAAATATTAATAAGGTATTGGAAAGGGGTTGTCAAGTTTCTATATTATTAAACGTCGTTAATAAGATTTGTGGTATCTTTTGTAGTCTGATAAATACATGTTTTTTTAGTTTATTTAACTGATAAAGGCTTGGATATGCATTAATCTTGAGTATTTAGATTTTCTTATTTTTTAAATTAAGCTCTCAATAATATTAGAGATAAATTTTCATGAATCGATATGATTTTATATTTGAAGTGGTGAGTCCAAATCATTTTTATTAGTAACGCATATTTTACTCTGTGAAATAAGTAGATTATATTACTTCTATAGCCATCTAAGAGACTAATTTTTATCATATTATCCTATCCATCGCTTAAAATAAAATATCATATTGTGGTTTGAATTTAAAATAATGAATTAATTTCAATGTAGGTTACTGTCTTCAATTAATAATTTTGACTTTTGGTTGGAGAGAGTAAGATGATGAGAGCCAGATAAATCTAATTGAAAAATACGGTATGGGACAATGAAAACTAAGATGTGTTGAAGTGGTATAAACTTATAGTAAATATTTATAGTAACTAGTAAAATTCACTGCACTCACAAACCAAAACAAAACTAACATCACACATCAAATTAACACCAAATTTAAAAGGTGAATGCCATAAAAACATAAATATATTGATCGATAAAGTTCTTTGTACACCACAAATTACGAATT
This sequence comes from Acentria ephemerella, assembly GCA_943193645.1. Classification (NCBI taxonomy): domain Eukaryota; kingdom Metazoa; phylum Arthropoda; class Insecta; order Lepidoptera; family Crambidae; genus Acentria; species Acentria ephemerella. The sequence continues at coordinate 3,280,878 of OW971894.1, forward strand.
GAGACAATTTTGCAGATATTACATTATTCAAGGATAATGTTAAAAACTTAAAACCCCAAGTAGGAAACAGACTTCCACTATTGATTGGAGAGAGCAAGACGATGAGAGACAATTCAATCAAATTGAAACATCTAAGCTTATGGAATAATAGAATACTCAAATCATGGATCATCATTCGTTCATCCCTTTCGTTTTAAAGTGGATTAAATAGAAGAAGACTTACATTTGCTTTTGATAACAAAAAACGACAGCAATATTTTATTGGTTTTTATTACCATGTGTTAAAGTATTGTCACCTACAATACTAAGTGGTGTTAATGAAAAATATTACAAAGCTAACGAGGTCCGTCCGCCGCTGTTTTAATTAGAGAGACGCCAGGGTATGTACAACAACACGAGGACAACAGCATTGCAAAAGCAGCTTTTAGTAAGCACGAATAAGATCTATTGAAAATATCGTGTTCTCAACTGTACTTGGACGCGTCGAGAACTGTTAACTACCTACAGTTAAATGGTGCTAATTAATTCTAAACACAGTGTACAGTTAAAACTATACTCTTTGCTGAAGCAAAATTATTACATAAGTTGCTAAATATTGAACTTTCAATTGTTTACTAGACCATTTAAGGCTTGTTTGGATCTGAAGGCCTAGGCCTAGGAGGAATACGTTGAAGGATCTACCTGTCACTGGCCTAGCATAGGGTGAGGAGTGGGGCTCGCCCAGTGTTAGATTAAAGGAACACTGGGAATACCACTTAAAACTCCCCAGTAATTCCATTGGACTTCGCGGGGGAACCTGGTCTCTGCCGAACTATTTACCCAATTTACCCAACCCCAGGCAGAATCATTAGGAGGGCCTGAATATTTAATTTCTTTATTATTTACTTCCCATTAACTTGAAATGTGCAAGTCATGATTCAGACACTATAGGACCAACCCTGATGACACAAAACCTAGAAATGGCCACTTTTTCCTCCCCCGGGACAAAGTTTACTATAGAAACGGAAAAGCTAGTAAATCTTAACATTGCCTTTAAAATTAATAAGTTACTATTTCGCACAGTTTATTGTATCAATTGTAAGCCAACATAAAAGTAAATTTTATTCATTGGGCAAATGTGGGGCAAGTACCTTCTATTGATGGTATCAATAAAACCAAAGGTCAAATACCTAACTGCGCGGTTTGAGTATCACGCCCGTGGCATACTCGTGATCACGTTTAAGATGGCATATCTAAAAACGGTATTAAAAATGCATTCTGCATAAGAATTTATTTCAGTTATTTTTGTTTAGGGCATTGCTGTCACTTGTCGCGATTACTGGCAGATGTCAGAGATATAGAATACGCTCACGAACTAGAGCTGAGCGCGAAAAGGACGGACCAGAAAAAGAGAAAGACAATTTCTACCTATAGGTAAAACTACAAGAGGAAGCGAGAAGAAACACGCAAAAGGTATCATCAAAACAGAGGAACGTTTCTTATTGAAATATAAACAAAGAATAATATTTATAAGAACATGAATATCACGGTAAAAATATTGTATCAAGCCTATAGCAAAAAAAAACCGTAACAATATTCGAATAACCGGATGATGTCTGTAGGTCATGTGGGTACTAAAATTTAATTGTATGTTGTTCCCAATATTTAACAAATATTTATTAGTTAAATTCGTTTCAATAAGGTGGTACCTAGAATTGTCTTATCCAGGTACAGAAGACAGAACGCTTTGCTAGTTTATATGGCAAATCATCTATATTTTAATGACTTAAGGACGATTTACGCGACATCGAGATTATATACAGGCACCTCATTAGAAATACTTTCTTATTTACCGCACACTGAGACCCTATCGAATAGTCTGTCCACTAAATGCTGGTCGAATGATCAAGGTCTTAACCACTAATGACCAACAAAGCGTTAGCGATTGGCCGCCTGATTCTACGCTTTATCGCTGCAATAAAATGGGAATCTTTGTTTTGTAACGTCTAACTAAAGATTGTATCTATTGCCTTAGTAATTAAATGTAACAACTTTGCGCAAGTGCTCTACAAAAGGTACCGAAGATAGACAAGTGTATTGGTGGTAGTCATTTACTATTACATATATAAAATATCGTACATATAACTCATTTAAAATGCATGTTAAATGTATATACACTGTTGAATTTAATGTAAGTAGAATACAACAAAATTCTTTTAAACATAAACAGCCCTGGCGAAGTCCGTTCACTTACAGACGCAATGGCCGACATTCTGTACTAATTTTAGATACCACCTTATCACGCATCATATCTATTAATCATTATTAATTTATTAAAAAATCTTAATCCTACAGTAAGTATAATGTGCCTACTTATACTATATCTAATACAAATTGTTAAATTCATCATATAGTTACTGCTGTAACTTTAATATTTATATTAAAATGCTTAAACACTTTATAATAAACATTTGTCTGAAAGTTATTATTATACGACATTGACAGAAACAGTTCAGAGTTACATTTAGTCACCGAGCAAAAAAGAATTTTTACTGTGTTATTATTGTTCTGTCTGTGTCACGTGACTCGAATACCTACAGCTGAGCTTTTCGTTGCATGTTTGCATGATAGACTATACTAATTGAGAGTCGCGCTTCAGCGTCCTGTCTAAACAATGTGCCATTAACGTGTGTAGTTTTTTCTCGGTCGTTATCTCACACTTGTGTTGAGTAAGGTCAGCAACCCGAGACGGTCGTCACATGTGTTCCTCGTTATATGAATTGACACTCAGTTGTGTCATTTGAGAAAGCGGGAAAATGACTTTCATAACTGACAATTTACACTTCATAGATTTTAAATTAAGATTCTATCTACAACTCTACGAAAATAGGTATTCATTTTTAAAGCGCATGAAATTGATGTTGCCGTGACCTAATTTTGAATCGTGATTCAAGGATTAGGGTTAACCATCAAGGTTTCAATCTGTAATTTTCGATTAATTTGTGATAGATTTATAAAACATGACAATATTTTTATTTAAATTTACCATTATCTTTAAATACATAGGTGGCGGTGCTTCTTGTTCAATAGGTATTATACTTTGTATTTACAATAAATAGCAAAAAAAATATTGTGTTATTATAAACTTTCTGTTCATACGGCTCCTATCTTCAAATGTGTTAAAGTTAAAATACATTTATTCAGTCTAGGTACATAGCTTACTAGGTACATAACTCTTATGATCAAGAACCTGTATTATGTTGAGGTATCTACAACGGTATATAAATTTTCAGAACATCTTATTATTCAAACGACACCGAAAATGAGTAGTTTAAATTAATACAGCATTACCGAAGAATAGAAACTATTATTGGGTGCCTACCTACAAGTATGGTTTCTTCTTGTTTAATACTATCAACACATGTTTCCTCGTACAAAAAAAAAGCCATAAATAGACGTCCCTAGATGTTTTATCGCCTATAAACACACATGGAGACTCCGCCTGTCGATAGAGCACGTACACGCGAGGGAATGTTTTTTACTCAACACTCCAAATTCCGTTTTTGCTTGAAGAATAATAAAGTGGATGTATATCACACGTAAGAACAATCTACTGTTTAATTACATAGTTATATTATATTATTTTTTCACAGCTTTTATAATAAATATTTTATTTATTTATTTATTTACATAGGACACACCAACAGCATACACATTAATCTGTACAAAAACACAAATATGATAAAAAAGGCCTGATGTGTACACCTATTACATTGTTATATTAAAAGTTTATAAGTGTATCATTTCAAATATAATATACAAAAGCAATACTATAAAGTTATTGAATCTGAAGATTTTTAAAAAAGAAACATGATACCCAATTGTTCAGCCCCGATTTAGTTGAAGTAATCAAAATAGGTTCAGTTTTTTATAGTTTTAGGTAATATAGAATATAACATTAAATTTCTTACTACGATAACTTTACAAGGTTTATGACAGTGTCTTCCAAATATAATATTAAAATATTTACTTAAAATTGCTGTCCAAGCAAACAGATTACCCGTAATTATTTTTGCTTACCGAAAAGAACAATCTAGTAAGATTATGATTAGATTGCAAAAATACATAAATATTCATAAATTCCATTATTTCATTAAGTATTTAATAAGAGAAAAATCGAAATTTATTTCTTCATTATCATTTTAATCAAGATAAACAATAAGGCACGTGAGCCCGTGTGATTTAAGTCATAATTACCATAATCCGGCTAAGCAACAATCAGAGTCCCCTCAATGAGATACGCCTAAATCCCCCTTCATTTGAATTGCGATGTCAGTACGCGCTAGGGAATAAGAATACATTTACTTAGAAAAAACTTTAATAAAACTATACGTCATCTACAGCTTATATGCGTCCCACTGCTGGGCATGGGCTGGCTGTTTTAGAGTTATCGATAGACCGATCACTACATTAAACACTAGCAACAGTTACATCTATTATATTATTTCCCTACACAGTTGTATACGACAGGGGTCTTTGTTTTACAATGGACATTGATTGAGGGCCTTCAATCAACTGAGAGCACATTTGCTTAGTCAAAATTAATGATCTTTAAGGAATATTTAAAAAAATATATATGACGGTTAAATTTACGAGTCAGTGAGCGAGAAACAGAATAAATTAAACATTTCCAGTCAACAATATAATGCTGACTAGTTTAAGATTTTTAACATTAAATTAAGAGAAAATAAACAAAATGTTCGTACTAAGTTTATGTCCATATGTTATTTCTATTACCTACCTACGACAATAATTCTCAGTGTTAGTATTAAAGTATCATGTAAGCTAAACGCAAAGATTTAAAACGTAGGACAGAAAGGACCACTTCCTTTACCATAAGATCTCCCCTCATATCGGTCCCAAAGGTTTGTGGTACATCGAATGCTGTCGTGCTTAAAGCCTTTAAGAATAAAAGACGCCTGATTTAAAAGCCCTTGTCGGCGATAACGGGAAAACAGGCTATACTACCGGCCGCTCCATAAAACTTCTAACTACCCACGTTTATCGACTCTCAAAATCTGCCCGCATCTTGGCCGCAGTCTGACCAAGTCAGCGGAGAGCGTTACATTGGAATTATGTACCCATTACCAATGATAAACTACTTATTGACCAGACAAAATGCTAGTTCGGCTTATATCTTTGGTTGCGTTCACTACAATTCTGACTGTAGGGATTTGCAAGGCTTTTCTTAGTTGCCATCAAATAAAATACTTATGCAATGTTATCCGGTTAAACAAATCTAAATAAAAATGCAACGTCCTTTGGGGCCAGAAGTCAGAACACGCGACGTAACGTTATAAAGGATTATTGACCCTGCCCTGCACTTGAGAATGCACCCTCGACTTCAGGGCCATAACGGCACATATTGGAAAAAAGGGCGACAACCCCAAAGCATTAGATGGGATTATTTTAACATCCCTTTGCAACGCATTACGTTAGTCGATAAGTCACCTTAATCTACGACACGCTTTGCCCGAAAACTGATTCGCTCTTAGGTTGTAAGAACGAAAATGTCTACTCACCGAGTAAATACATGAATAATAGTAATCAAAATCGTAAAGGAAATTGAATAAAGTTATTTATTTGGAAATAGAAAACGTTGCATTGATAATTTAATCTATCATCCATCTAAACGTCCGTTTCGTCTTGGTCATCTGGTGCGTTCATAAATTATGTAAGTCTCCCTTAGCTTTCGGATGAGTCATCAATTCAGACATGCGAGTTGATAGGGCGAGGGTCTAATATCAATTAATTGGTTGCATGTTCGTCCAATGTTTTGGGAGGTGTGAAGGAATTTCTGCATTAAATAAAATGGGGCTTTCACCTAACTTTTTCAATCCTCGGATATTAGCGTTGGTTGTTATTGGTGGATGCGTACGATCTGAGGTTAAATAACTTAAAAGACGTCTTAAAATAATGTTCAGCAAAATAATAATATATGAAGGATGCAAATCTGTGTATTTTAATAATCCGTTCAGAATTTACGGTCTCACTACAATCTAAGATAAGAGTAGGTAATCCTATTATGAGTTCAAAAAACGTTGATCGGATTTCCCGAACCACTGTCAATCTTAACTGAGCCAGGAAACAGTTACAAAAGGAACAACAAAATAGGAATTCAAAATGTAAAAAGAAATTGGTTGGTAAGTAATTTTTTTCCGTGTATCTGACGACATTGGAGTTTTTGTGCGAAAAATGTCGTACATACCGATATCTAGTTTAGGGTTTAAAGCACAATCTTCAAAGCTAGAGCGGTTGATTGAAGTATAATATAAAGTGTGCCACTTGGCATATACCCTAGAAGTTGGAATAAAATATTCAGCGTGGATAAAGCTGAATTGCTGGAGAATCCAGCGGCTTTTCCTCGAGCCATTTGCGAAGTAATGGCGCGTGCGAGTGAGACTGCCGGCATACCCCTAATGGAAAAACGTCTACCGATCACAGAGCGTCTTCAACTTTGCTCTTTTGACAATTTGTGCATATATTGTATTTACCATAACTATGAAGAATGTTTTTTTAAAACCTTTTGAATAAGTAGAATATTTTGATAGATCCATAGACCTTGCTGTTACCATTCAGATAGTTATAAGTTTTGAACACACCCTAATGTCAAATCTTATCAAAATGGTGTATGGCGTAAAACTTATTTGCAGGCTTTGCAAGATTACAAGGGTGGGTGTAAAACTAACAAGGGCGCAACGTTCTTATTAACGAGCTGTCAGACCGGCTATCCCTTTTGAATCATGTGCTTTCAAACACAATTACACGCCTCCTATTGTTATTGTATACCTAAAAATTTAAATAGACTGATACTGGTGATGATAAAAAACATACAATGGATATATCACCGATTGGTTTTTTTTTCATTATATGTATTTTATTTTTTTAAAGACTACTGCATTAAATCCCAAATACTATAGAGCCATTGACCTTTCCAGAGGTCAAGTGATCCTTCAAGCCTCGTATGCGTCTAAAGGCCAAGGTATACAACATACCTATGTATACTTGAAACAAATAAGAGTCATAATTTTTTTTATCACTCACTAAAGTTATTCATTTCTTTTGAAACTACCTACCACAACAATACAAAAACTATATGGGGAATACATTTTGGCGATAAAGTCACTTACGAATAATTCAAATAGCCCCACCTTAGCAAGCACATCATGCTCTCTGGGTATTCGCCAAGAATGTGAACCCCCTACTCAACGTAATTTGTCTTCATATAATATTAAAAACTGCAGTAATAGCATAAGTCCTGTAGTGATGTTTAGTGACGATATTGGGAAAAACATGGGCCAATTACTAAGTACATACATGAATTGCCCAGTAATTAATCACTGTTTGCCTGGAGCTTCATATTGTGACATAATGTATAAAATAATTGATTACAATTTTAAACCAAATTCCACCCTCATAATATTTATTGGAAATAAGGGTACAATGAATAAAAAGAGACTTATTACACATTTAGATAAACTTTGTTCTCTTAATATAAAGAAAATTATTTTGTTTACACTCCCCTATTTGACAAATGTGCCACAAGCAGAAAATGACCACAGATATAAATTGAATTTGACATTTGATACGGTCACGTTCGGAAACCGTAGTTTGTTTCATTTAATTGATACAAACAAATTACTGAATAGTAATTTAATTCGAACAAAAGACAAATGTTATTTGTCATATTATAATAAACGTCAGATAGCTATATCGCTATCTTATATTTTTTTTATGTACTCACCTGCTTCTATTGAGCAGGTTAATGACACGGATTATTGTCCTAATAATTTAAATTGAATATTGTGACAAGGGAGGAGATCTCTCGCCATTCTATGACCAAGAATAAGCCTAATAGTTACCTTAATTTTGTTCACCAAAATATACAAGGATTTTCGGGAAAAGAACTAGAAGTAGGTTTATTCTTGGATGAAATGAATATACATGTTTTATGTTTGACCGAACATTGGTTAAGACAACATGAGTGTCTAATATATATTGATAATTTTAGTGTGGTTAGTTCGTTCATAAGAAAGTCGGCTATTCGTGGTGGGTCACTGATACTTTTACATAATAAATTTAAATCGAAGGAACGGAAGGATATAATGGCACTATCTATTGAACGAACAATCGAATTATCATGTGCAGAGTTGGAGCATTTTATAATTGTGTGCGTGTATAGACCTCCATCATCAGACTATGTATTATTTGAAAACACTATGGAAGAGGTACTAAGGAAACTTTGTAATTCCAAAAAGAAGGTTGTTGTCTGTGGCGACTTTAATATCGATATATTGGGTGATTCTCAAATTATTGTTAGATTTCTAAATCTTTTTAAATCTTTTAATTTAGTTCCTCTTTTCTCGGAACCAACAAGAATAACTGCCACTACAGCTACCTGCTTAGATAACATATTCTGTGAAAATGGTAAATTTTTAAATAAGTCTATAATAAATCGTTTGCAATCTGACCATACTGGGCAGTTCGTGAGTTTCGAACACCTTTATGTTCCAAAAAAAATTATTATTAATTGTAGGCCGGTTACGAAGAGTCGCGTAAAATTTTTTAATAGTAACATCAACAAAAAAATTATAAATTTGCCGTTTCATGAGGATAATAATGCCAATCACCTGTACGAAAATCTTTTTAAATTAATAAGAACTGAATTTGATTCAGTTTTCACTGAAAAGACAGTAACAATAAATCCATTTAAAAGTAAATTCAGTGATTGGGCCACTCCCGGCATCTATAAAAGTAGAAATAAACTGTATGACTTATATGATCTTAAATCAAACGCTAGTGATAATAAATTCCATGAATACGTTAAAAAATATTCCAAAATATTTAAGAAGGTTTGTAACAATGCAAAAGCTATATTCTTGCGTAATAAAATTATTAATTCTAAAAGTAAAATTAAAGCCACTTGGAATATTATTAATAAAGAGACTTGCAAACTTAAATCAGAAGATAAAGAGTTCTGTTTAAAATTTAATAATATTATTGCTACAACAGATAAGGATGTGGCTGACGGTTTTGAATCTTTCTTTTCTAATATAGCTGCCACAACCACAAAACATTTAAATTCTAGTACTGATCATGCCATATCATTACTTGAGTCAAGTATTGAGATATGTAAAAGTACATTTAACTTTACTTACATAACTCCAATAGACATTTTTAAAAACTTTAAACAAATTAACATTAAAAGAACAAAAGATCTATGGGGCATATCAACAGACCTTCTTAAAATAATAATAAACAAAATATCACCTTACTTAGCATTTATATTCAATAAATGTATTGATGAAGGGCAGTTCCCTGATCTAATGAAATATAGTAAAATCATCCCACTATTTAAAGCAGGTAATAAGAGTGATCCATCAAACTTCCGGCCAATTTCTATCCTACCTGCTCTAAGTAAAATTTTTGAAAAAATTATATTTCATCAGTTGCTGTTACACTTTAACTTTAACAAATTATTCCATGAAAAGCAATTTGGTTTTACTAAAAATAGAAATACTACGGATGCAGGGGTCGCACTCATCAAACATATATTTGATGCATGGGAAAATAAGCAAGATGCTATAGGTATATTCTGTGATCTATCAAAAGCGTTTGATTGTGTGGATCATCAGATTCTATTAGTAAAATTGAAACATTATGGTGCTTCAGATAATTCGCTACGCCTTATAGAATCGTATCTTACTGGTCGAATACAAAAAGTTAACATAAATGGCACTAATTCTTCCGGCGCGCCTCTGTATATGGGAGTGCCCCAGGGCTCCATATTGGGCCCCTTATTATTTCTAATTTACATTAATGACCTGCCTTATTTTGCTAAAGACCTCTGTGAAATAGTTTTGTTTGCTGATGACACTTCTTTGATTTTCAAAACCGACAGACGCAAGGACGTATCTGACGAGGTAAATAGTACTCTTTCTCAAGTCCTACACTGGTTCACGGCTAATAATCTTGTTTTAAACTCTAAGAAAACCAAGTGTATTAAATTTAGTATGCCTAATGTAAGGCGGGTCAATATTTGTATTAAGATAAATGAGGAACCAATAGAAATAATTAATTCTACAACATTTCTTGGAATTACTATAGATTCCAAACTACAATGGGGCCCACATATTACGGCTCTGGCAGGAAGATTAAGTTCAGCTGCGCATGCAGTTCGAAAAATAAGACGGCTTACTGATGTGGAAACGGCGAGATTAGTTTATTTCAGCTATTTTCACAGCTTAATGTCGTATGGTCTACTGTTGTGGGGCTCCGCTGCTGACATACAGACGATCTTTGTACTTCAAAAGAGAGCCATTCGTGCAATATACAACCTTAGACCACGTTACTCGCTAAAAGAATTATTTAAGGAAATTAACATACTAACCGTGGCGTCTCAATACATTTTTGATTGTATTATGTATGTACGTAAATACAGTGGTTCCTTTCTTAGAAATTCAGACTGCCATAGCTTCAACACCAGAAATAAGCATAAGCTCGCCTTTCCAAGCCACAGACTGCATAAGACCGGTAATTGTTTTATAGAAATAAGTATAAAAATGTACAATATGATACCACAAAGTTTTATTGAATTGCCTCTGCATAAATTTAAGTCAACTATTAAAAGTTGTTTGATGAAAAAGGGGTATTACAAGGTAGAAGATTATTTTAAAGATAAAAATTTGTGGCCACTATAATTTGCTTCTCTGCACTTATTTATTATATTTTGCAATATTTAAAAATATATTTTTTAATGCACTGTAAAACAAAACATGTATATGTTTATAATACTAATACATAATGACATAATTGATTTGTAAATGTCATTATAAATACTAAAGGCTGAGAGTTTCTTGCGCCGCTTCTTCTCTGCAGCTACTAATTCGTCGAAGCGGTAGTAGGGTTGATTGGGAATATGCATACTAGTGTTATTTTTAATTTTAAAATAAGTATTATTTTAAAATTAAAACTAACAATTTATTTCGTACATATTGAAATACTATAACTGGGACAATTAGTAAATGCCCGGTTGATACCCAGTAAAATTATGAGTATTGCCTTTATAATTATATTTATTTATTTTCTTATACATATTCCCTGTTGTGACGATTTAAAAGAGCTTAGTAAATAAGTCTATTTAAATAAAGTTATTTTTGACTTTGACTTTTTGACTTTGACTAAACATACAACTGATAACTCCCCGTAATAAGGCAATGCTCAAATTATTTGTTGTACTATAGAGGTAAAAATAAGGCTAGAGGAGGTGAAGATACCTCCCTGTGAGGGAGTTCCTTCATCCCTGGGGAGAAACGGGACGGTAAACACTTTAATATGGCACAAAGCAATTCGTCCGACGTCTAGTTACGTACCACCGAGGGGAATGAAGACGGACTGTAGTCAAAATCCAGAAGAATATTAGATTTAATAATATTTTGTGCTTTTCACCTAATTGAATTACAATCCTTGTTTGTTACTATAACAAGGGTACGCTTGGACGTGATCTTGAGTGCTCGGGAGTTTTAACATTATATAGGCACACGGCGAATCTGGTAATTTTTATAAAATATTCGCTTATTTTTTCGCAGAAAGGAAGACTTATAATATTAACATAGCTACATATTACCTGCTCTTTTACAGCCCGCGTTATCTCAATTTAACAAAACTTGCATGGATCGCATATAGATATCTAACAGTCTCACTAGCGTACAGTAAATAAATTTACAGACAATAGTTAATATTGCTACGTTCTTCTACACGTAAAAGAACATTCCTAGTACGTTAAAGAAGAAAATGAACTGATTGTAAAATACTTAAACTATAACGCTACTAGAATATAAGTGAATTGTGTACAATCTATTAGCGCAACTTGTGATTAACCAGTAGCCTTTTTAGGAACGTGTGCTGGATTCTAAAGAGAAGATTAAGAGTAACCAGCGTGTTCGGCGAAGTTAATAGGATCAGCACTGTTTCAGATAACGTGAATAGTATAGGTATAAGGTATTAAGGCAAACTTTCTAAGCGATATAGAAAGTGCCACATAGGACAAATAACTACGACTGATTAAACCTGAACTCAAACCTGAGGTCATTTCAAAATCATAGTGTTCAATAATGCTAGTTCATATTCATATTAGTAATTACTTTAAATAAAATAAAACTTACAAATCATATACTCACAATAATGTACGGTTTAAGCTTAAATTTCCATGTCTACATCATATTTCGAGCAATCGAACATCCAATAGAAATTCCGTAGGCGGTCATTACAAAATCATTGTGAGTGAATGACTCTCAGCTTTACCTATGACTCAGTATCACCTTTGTGTACACGCCCACGTCTTATCACTGGTAGCCTGTTACTTTTGATTGTGGACTTGAAAACTTGTGTTTGGGAGCAGTGTCGCTAGGTGGTCTTAAAGCGAACAACCATCGGCAACCAAAGACCCCTCAAGCCTCCAAGCCCAGTGGACTCGCATACTGTATCAATTAGTGATTGTGAAACTCATAACAAGCCAGTAAAAATAAAAAAATAATAAAAAAAAAAATTAAGTAAAAAAAATATCATTTTTTTATTATAATGCTATTTTAAATAATTTACCGCTAAGTACATTTAGCTGAAGTTTTGAATCGTATATTTTATTTATTATTATTAATATTAAGCTAACAACTTAACTATTTTCAGTATTTCATTATATTCTTCAATTTTGACGACTTAGTATATAATGGACCTAGACTGAATAAATGTATTTTGACTATGGAAACTAATAAGTGGGTAATATGTCTGTACGGAAGTTCCGGTCTGCTTTAGTACCTATGCTACTTTTCAATATATGTCAAGAATAGAATATTTTATGCAATTACTAAAGTATTCTAAGCTTTGTAAAGTGATTACACGTGACTTTCGATAGGAAAAAGTAAGCTAAAACTTTACACCTAAAATTTTACACGAGAAATTAGCGGATTTCCAGATCATCATAGTTCACTGAACTTAAGACATGTTACATCAAGCAGGATAAATTGTTATCGTTTCACACATTACCGCTCATACGAGATAGCTCCGCGTGTTAAACTGACTTACCGTTACCGTCACGCGTGGCCGCCAACTAAAATACAAGTCATAAGAAAACATAACATTATAACAACACGTCGAACAACTAATGCGAAGTCATGGAGGATAAATTACATAAGTATTATATACACATTTTTGTCCTCTCTACAACATCATGTTGTTGACAAAGAACTAATACTTGAATTTAATGTTTATTTCTTGAGGGTATGACTACCCAATTTTAGCAATTTAACCAATATTCTCACACCAAGACTAGGGATTACCAAAGATAACGACTCCAAGTGATCGAAAACAGTTTCTGAGGGGTAAACTGATTTAGTGTTTAAATAGTTTGGGAATCCTTGTACCTACAAGACAACGTAGTACACTCCATAGAATCTTCATTTTCTATCTGTCTGTTTGTACGGTTATAACTTGAGAGTCACTAAATGTATTTTGATGCCGTTATTAAAGAAGGTAAATTTTCATTCTTTTAAATTTAAACGGGATTTTTCTAAACCTTTTTACTGAGATAGAATCAAGCAACACCCGGATTCCTAAGCCACAAGGCGACAGGCTGCATTACCTCCAACTGCCTGATGACAACAATGCTCATGTTATCATTAACCTGGCCACAGAGTTAGGTAAAATAGTTGTAACTAGCCAAGGGGACTTTAAAAATTATCATCGTCCAAATCAGATTTTTTTGCCGAAACTGGTACAGAACAACGGATTTCGGAATCTCGGAGACGGTTATAAGATTGACTCACAAAAATCATTTTAATAAGTAAAGGACATTTTTCATAGATATTTTCACCGATATAGTATTGATACATTATTCTTACCTGCTGGAGCCGCGGCCGGCGCATCTTTAGTCTAGATATCATAAAGTAATGGTTTGAATTTGAATACGAGGCGTTGACAGAATATCTGAGTTAAGACCACCTATTAGATCGTTCATGATTTCTATTATTAATTAAAATCAAAGGTAAAGCAGCCCTTTTGCAATTTCTTATTACCTGTTTGAAACTAATTTTAAACCTAATTAATAAATATCATACCGTAATTAGTAATTAGGAATAGTTGTACTGGCAAATTATGTCTTAAAAGCATTTCAATTAGTTTATAATGGGACCAATAGCATTACAAATCGTTGCGATAATGTCCAAAAATTTTAATTTATGGACTTAAAAGCAATGCAATAACCGTTTTAATAATGCCCTTCAATAAATAATAGTTGCAAAAGTTTGAGAAATTGCGTATCAAATGTGACAATTACCACAGAACATTAACCTAATAAAATTGGCGGTTTAAAACACCATAGAGCAGTTTTTTTGTATCTAGAGCAAGGGAACTGTTTAGCAACGGCCGGCGCGTGACGAAACTTCGCCGCCGTGGTTACAGTTAGGTGGTCATTGTTTGACGCCAGCCAGCGAGACATCTCATAATGGTGGATCATTAACCCCACTCTTGAGGTCGCAGAGAATTAGCACTGTTATAATAAAAATGTGAATAAAGTCAGTAATCTCTATAACCTGAACAGGTGATAATCTTTCCAAATGATGCGAGTCATCACTTCATCGATGCAGTCGTGCAAGCATGATCTCTCGATGAAAAATGTTTAATTTTATCAATAACTCATACGGTTTCTTGATTAAAACAAATTTATTTAATAAACAATAATATTCGAGGTTTTATGTCAAATTTGTCTTTCGACTTGTTTTTCTATAAAACAATTAAAAGGTTTATAAAGTAAATTATAATATTTTTTATGCAAGTTGACCATGTACTCCCAATAGAACAATTATACCATGGTATACGATCTTGAGAATCTAGTTTCTTTCTTAAAGCCTATGCCGCTGATCCGTACTCCAATGAGGCGGGGTATACCTTCTGCTACTGCCTCCTTGCAGGTTTGCCCGTGAATAGAAATACTTCAAATCACATGCAATTTACTGCAGGGCGAAATACGGCCTTAGAAAATTCAAGTTAGTAAAAAATTTGCCTATTCATAGGAGTTTAATATATATTAGCCGACTAATTTTCGGCAACTAAACTTGCTGATTAAGATGATTAAGAAAGCCATCTATCACGTGACATGTAGATTTTATGACAATGCGGCTTGTGTCCTGCCATATCTGAATGCGAGTATCAGGAACCCATTCCGATAGATGCATCATGGCAAGCATGAGGAAGGCTTGCAAGCATTGTGCCAAAGTCTACCTTCAATGGGCAGAACACACTAAGGAGGTACCGGAAATGTGGCGGGAGAGGGAATTTTTGAAAGTTAAGTTTACTTACATTTTGCTTTGCTCTATTATTGTAATCAAAATAATGGAGTGATAAGAAACACACGTACAAGTGGGCCATTTTACAATCACAATGTTCATTAATTACAATTTATACCTACTTCATATTTAAGTAATTAAAGGGATACAATGGAATTATTAAACCAATAATAATAAACCAAATGTGTCTGGGTATAATGAAAATAGAATTGTGCATCGTAATTAATCGATTTGAACTGAACAAATAATCATCAAAACGTATTATCATCAAATGCATGAAAGGAAATCACTACCAATTGTGCAGCTACACAAAGGGTATTGTTTTTCAATAATGTAGGTCAGAAAAAGAAGAAAAAGCGGCAAACGACACGCGTAGCCTTTTCCAAGCATTGTTGGAAAAACAATTGCATCATTTCTTCACGAAAATGGCCCTAGAAGTTAAATAGTAAATTAAATCACATACCACTCAAAATTTTACTAATCAATTGCATTGCTTTCATAACCATTAAGTATTGAAATATATTATTTCATAGAAATGTGGAGAAATTTTAAATCAATCGTATTAAATTGATAGTTGCGGAACATTACTATTTCACTAGCATAGTTAACTTGGCTGTACCTGTTGTTATTGGAAGATTTTATTTTAATGTTTTAATTTGATGCCTGATTGTGGCCTCCACATTGTAGTTTTGCTAGGAATAGTCAGGAGCTAAAATTTACATAAACCATGTTTTCATACTTATTACACTTTATAATTCGTAGGTAGGCAGGCATAAAACGCTTAAATTACGTAGCCGAATCGACTTCGACAAACGCTTCAATTGACCTTCAAATCCATTGTGTACGAAAAACTCGCTGAAAACGACTGGATTTGGAAATTTATGTCAGCATAATCTGTACTTACGTTTTTGCCAGTTTCACCACCACACCCGCAAAGTGGATCTGTTGGCTTACTTAACAATGGAGTCGTATTTGGGGCTTTCAAGCCGTAATTTTGATGAAACCTTTCCCATGTCAAGCTACAAAGACTGACCTCATTTTATAATCTTCTGTTCTAATGCGGAAAATGTTACCGAAGAAGCAGTCAGTCGCTTGGGAATTCATCTATCCATGTTTCGAACAAGTTTCGGTTCATTGGTGCATAACTTGCATGGAACAATATTTGTACATATGTGTTATGTGCTGTAACATGTGATTATAAGATTGAGTTTTGAATAACCTGTTTATCGAAATATAAGAGATGTGCTTTAGTTCACGGCATTCTGACCATAGAACCTGTGTGGGCGCCAAATGTTGCATGCAGCATGCAGGATTTTTTAAATAGTTGTTATAAACTATAGCAGATAGTAATAAACTTCTTATTAAGTCCTAAGGTAGGTCTATGTTTCTTTTCTATAGAGTTGTAGAAACTAAAATACCTTTGTTATTAAAATATGCATGAACCTAATTATATAATTATACTTTTGAGGAGTGTATCATTTTCAATATCAGAAGCTAATGGATGTACTCTGCAGGATTAAAGCCTCCCTCAACCTAAGGATCTCGAAACTGGTCAGAGAGAAGAAATGACTAAGAAATGTCTAGACAATGAAAACTAATTATTAATGTGAATCGCATGTCTGATAATTATCAAGGCTTGAATGATTTTTACCAGTCAATAAAAAGATTCCAAACAAATATTCATTCACAATTGTCTACAAAGACCCGAGTGATGTGACAAAATATTAAATACAAATAATCTTTATTAAATTTACTTTCTTATGAATGAAATGTGCCATTGGGGAATGGACATGGAGAAAGGAAAAGGGGCACTTAAGTTGATAAAAGACAGATTCAGTGGAGCAGAACTCTACATGAAACAATTGATAAAGAAATTGAGGTCGACTAAAAATTGCTGCTTCTGGCTTCAGTACCTGTGCTTATTGAGGTATTATAAATCAGTTTTATATTTTTTAATGCACATAAAAGTCACACAGCCATTTTTTGATGCCAAATGTATCCACATGTGTATCTTACCAGCCGGCTGGTGTAAAATCAAAAAATTTCAAACTAATTAAACAAAAGATTTTAGTTTAAGTTAAGATTAATTCACAAATCAAATTTAACTTACTGTATATCACAATGAGTTGATGAAATAAAGAAAATTAATTTGCGAATACTCATAAGCCTGAAACATTGAATATTCTATAATCGATGAGACACAGACAAGCTGGTATGTGGCAAAATTTGGTTTACCATAGTGATAAAAATATAATAAATTATTAACATAACAATAAACATTTCTGAGTCATTTAAGATGGATGGAACATTTAAATATTAGGTACTTTTAATGTAAATTATATATTTTAAAAGAATTTAGACTATGTTCAGAAAAGTGAGAACATTAATGTAGGTATTTTTGTAATAATTGAATTATTTAGCTTTTGATTAATCAACACTTATATGTTACATTGATAGAGATATTTATTTATTATTTAATTATCATATTATTTCATTTATCTATTGTCCCAGTGGGCCATGATAATATTTTTGTTTTACATATAATATAAATTAATAAATAATTAATAATTAATTTACTTAGAACGAACACAATAATTTTCACTTAAGGCTCAAATGATCAAATAAAGATTTGGAGGTCAATTATTATGATTTATAATTATACATTTTTGACTTTAGCTATTCCAATGAAGCTAATCATAATATTCCAGTACATCTAATGATCTGTTTGATTATATCTACAATTGACTGTCAATGGAATATTATTGAGAGAAAGGAGCGCCTTTGCACACAAACAAAAAATGACCTCTAGATGTTGGGCAATGCAGTATACGTGACGTTCTTACCTTATCTCCTGGAATATTTTTTGCCGACATGGTGTCACCTTCCTATTCTATGGTCCGACGTCGTCTTGGGGACGATTTATCCAAAGAAAGGCTCTCGCTGTTGCCTTAGCTGGCCAACATACGACACAAAACACTTCACTTCATCAATCACTTGGCCATCATCACTGGTCGAATAATGCATCAGAAACACCAACACAACAGCCGATCCATCTTTTGGAGTCGTAATCAGCACGATTTCCCATTGAGATTCATCAACACAGAAATTTTCACAACACTATACACAAACACAGCGACTGACAGAAGCTAACTTGATTGAGTTTAGCTTTGACGTAAAATGGCGAGGGATGGACGGTGACCCTCCCGCCGCTCGCCCCGCGCATGTCATTTTAGTTTTAGGTTTAGAGGGCAGCACTAAACAACAACAAACAAAGCAGCCATATTTTGAAATGGTTTCATATAATTTGGTAGGTGGCACTGATAACAACATTAGATCCATTTTGAGAGATATAATTGTTTGTAAGTTGAATAGCTGTTCTTTTAACCAATAATTTTATATAGTTTTCATGGCATGGCAAGGCAATTTTTATAATGTAATTTTTTTTGATATATTCTTCCTACTACAGGGAAAGCAAAGGAAACTGAAACCCTTACAGCCGTATCTTTTGAAGTTATTTATTTATTTTTGTCACCGGGATACCAGTATAACGTATCCCTTTGCCCCAAGGAGTTTTGACAACTTTTTGAATGATAAGTATATACGCCATTTTGATAATGACTTAAGATAATTTTTTTAAAGTGGGAGCCAATGTTAGCAATTTCGTTGAAAATATTCGAAAATAATGTCATGTAAATAATACATCAATGAGAATAAAATAATACATGATGGCATTTAAATGAACTTAACCTATGAATGAAAAAATGGAAATGAAACACTGAAATACCGTACATAAGTCCCTTATCAATGCTGAATAATGAATTCCATATATCACAGTATATAACGATCTTTTGACATGAAGCTACACCAATTTTACAATAAAATTTTTGTTACAACACAATATACAAAATCCAATATAAGGGCACCCAACCGACCCCGCTGTTATATAATTATTTCATAATAAATATCCTAAAGTTTGCTATCATATTTTTATGCAATAATACAGAAATAATAATAAAAACGAAAAATAGGACTGTAACTCCTTGGCTTTTCTTTTTCTTGGAAGAATTAGTTTTAAAAGTTAATCGTTCATTTCCGGTATAGATCCCACCCACCCAAGCCAAGCTTTTGTAACATTCTGCGATTTCTAGCTGTCAAAATCAGTCTAACGCGAAATGGCGGACGGAGGCGTGGATATAGATCTCTACGCTGACGACATTGAATCGGATTTTAATAGACAGGTACAAGAGTGATATCAAGATTCAAATTATATATTATTCGATAAAACCTTACTTTGACAGTTGTTAAATATGTAATATTGTACCATGTTTCGCGGCATGTTTCAGGACGACTTTGGAGGTGAGAACGTGGATCTGTACGACGACGTGATCGCTGCACCTTCTGCTAAACCTGATGATGGTGATGGACCGCCAAATTCTGTAGCGCCACAGCATTCGCATCCACCAGAAGAGACCAACGGCAACACTCCATACCACAACAACGGACCGAGTCACGGGCATCATGGCCGCCGCTTCCAGCTCTACGTCGGCAACCTAACTTGGGTTTGTACAAGATTTTGTCTCATTTTAAAGTTCTTTGTAAATAATAATGAAAAGTTCGGACTATTGCTTTGAAGCCTGTTTCTTTTTGTTGAAAATAAAATTGATGTTTCTCTTAGACTCATGATAATACTGGTTTTGATATTTTTGTATGATTAATATTGACATTAATTCTCATCAAATGTCAAAGCGATGCCTTCTCACCAATCTTTGTCATTTTATGTACATACATTTGTTGAAGTACGTAGGAAGGTTGCATCTGAGTTATACCTGGTTGGAGTATACTATTATTATTATATTTCATAATCTTAGACATATACTACTTTTTATTGGTTGGCTATAATGAAAAACATGATGTTACTAGTTGTTTTTATTTTGAAATCATTTTTTAAAAGTTTTGATGAAAGATGTATATCTATTTATGGTCCAGATCTAGTATAAGAAAAGCATGACATTTGTAGAATCTATTCTTAATTGAATTGGATTCATTTAAAGTTTGTAACCACGGCTAACTATAGAATGTAAAATTCTATTATTTTGACCTTATTTTGATTGTAATTCAATTAATTTTTGATAATTTTTGAAATCAACTAGAGTAATGATTAAATTATAATCTCATGAAATCTATTTCATGATCATATAAGTAGAAATCTCATTTCTAAACTATATTTAAATGTTAACACATCCCGAATTTTACACTAGATATGATTATATGTATAGAATGTACTGTTTTAAAAGTATATAAACTGAAATTATTTTAATTGAGTTATAATGAAATCTCATGAAATGTATTCGTTTCCTAGATAGAAGTTTTTCTTAAAATATATTTATTTGCTATTACATGGGAAACCTTCTAAGGAGCTTCATTAAAATATCTTAACAAAATGTTAAATTGTTTTAGAAATGTTCACAATCAAAATATTTTTTAATTTGCCTTCATAATAAATAATTTCAAACTTTGTTAAGCCACTAAATATAGACATTTAATTATTTTTTCCAAGTTATTGTATCATTTATGTGTACAGTTAAATTCCAGTAATTGTTAAGTTTTTTAACAATATGCTAGGGTTATTGTCACTGCATTTGAAAATTGCCATAGGTATTTAACTATGAAAAATATATTTAGAATTTAGTAAAGGTACTATTTTTTTTAGTACTGATCTTCAAATATTAAACCAAATTAAATTCTGAAATGTTAATCATTCTATTTTCTATAACCAATAATAAAGACATTGCTTAGTAAATAATTAAGTATCTCGTGTTACATTGCATATATATTAAAATGTATTGAACATTTAAAATTATTAGTAGGTAAAGTTGACTAAAAGGAAAAAAAATTAGTCACAATCCATATTCATTTTATTATTTGTAATTTTAATAAAATACTCAAAACCAGTGTTTGTCATGACATTATTAGATGACCAAATGTTTTTATTTTCTAGCAGATACCACAAAATGAAACAATATTTTCAATTTAAGGGTTTGTGTGAATTGTCTATTTATATTTTGGTCACCTTATTCTCATTCAGTGACTTGCTACTATGTAATAAATTAGTCTTTAATTAATACTACAAAACCTTATTACATTTTAGTATGTTTACTTTAAGAGAAGCATCTTATTATAAATTGCTATTTGATTTTGTTATTTTGTACACAAATTTATTTAATATGGCAAAAAGAAACAGGAAACAAAACATTGCCATGATGAAAAAATAAACATTAATTGACATAGTAATTAAATATTTGAATTGTTTCTAAAATGATACCTTTATTACAAATTGAAAAAAATTATAATTCAATTTGTAAAAGAAGAATATTTTTAATGCTGTGTCAATTTGAAAGCAAACACAGGTAACTCTATCTAAAAGTGCATTTTTATATGTTACAAGCTAACATGTTTTTGCTTTCTTACTTTAATGCCAGTAAAATTAGTAAATTGTTTCTGAAATAAATACTTATAGTATTTTAAATTAGAAAAAAATCTAAAAGCAAAATAATTTTGAAACCAAGTCTATGGAATGTTTCTTTATATTAGATTTGGTAAAACATTTGCGTAAGTCAGGGATTCCTAAAGTGGAGTGTAGACGGACCCTGGTGTTACTTTTGCAGCTCATTAACTTGCTCTTCACATGCTTAAGTATTACTATAGTATGTGGCACTGAGAAGTTTTTAAAATTTAATATGAAGAAAACTTTGGGAACCCCTGACTTTAATAGTATACTTGACGTGTAAACATTTTCACTGTTATTTTATATATTTTTGTTTTACTGGCGTGTTATAAATTTTTTTACAAAGAGATATTTCCAGATAATTATTATATATATTTAGCTTATATCAATACATATCGTTAATTCAGTTCAATGCCATAACTGAATTCACAATAGAAATAAATTTTGATGTAGTTTATAGTAAAAGTGTTAAATTTTTATGCACTTCCTGATGTTATTATCAAATTCGTAATAATTTATAGTTAATATATCTAGAGCATGTTCATAGATAATTTTTGATGAATGTATAAATCTAGAAACAAATTGATGGAAAACATCATTTTCGAGTACTGTAAATATCTCTTTGTCTGCATATTTATGACAATATTATGTCCTATTATTATAATAACGTCTGTGATCATTAATTTTTAATCTATGTGCATGTAAGGAATGTGCAAGATGTTTTGATGGATGCTTGTTGATGAATACAAGAGTATTATATATTTATTTAAATTCATGTAGCATAATATATCCTTCATGTGATTACATGTTAACCATACACTGGTTAATAATTTAAAAAAACAATGCACTGTCTCTGCACAGTTTAAAATTAAGAGTGTAACATATAATGTATATTTCACGTTAAATCTTAACATATTTAAACCAATTACAAATTTCATTACATTTACCTTTGCTTTGCGGATAATTTTGTCACGTTAGACTACTACAGTCTGGAACCTGTTAAGACAATCATGTTAGCCTACCTCGGATAATATTATAAGTAGACTAATTTGCCTGAATTATGCTTTTTGAAATCAGAGTTTTCGGTAAAATTTAGCATTGCTCATGGTTGTTTGTGTTTGATGCAGACAGTACACCCAATATTCTGATTTCTATAAATTTTATTTTAACTACTGTTTCTCTTTATCAGGTTTAAACGGAGGTAAGATGTTTATTGCTTGTTTGATGTAGATTTTTTTTGTGCCTTTTTTACCATAGATATTATTTTGTTTCCTACCTTTACGAAAAAAATATTGGAGGTGTTTATAAGTCGTTTTAATTCTGTAAAAATTCGGCGGGCCAAATTCCTCTGGCAAAACGAAGACAATTTAAAATGTATAGGTTACTTGGTATGAATTAATATAATAGTTAATGCGGCGTATATGTTGTATCTTTGTAGTTGAAATATTATTAAAATGTTGTATCGGCTTGTATTCCAACAAAAATGTGATTGTTGGCGTAATTTCATTTAATTAAAATTGTAAATAATGGTATATCGCGTAGTGATTAAAAAAAATGAATAAGTTTCCTTCCATATCTTTATAATCGGTTTGTTATTAACATATTAAAACTATTTTCACGATTTGTATTGACTCAGCCTGATATTGAAATAAGTATATTATTCCTAAAATAAAATTAAAAAATGTTATTATATTCTAATCTAATAGGAATGGGAATTGTACATTTAAACAGACTTAGTAGGTATATCACGTTTAATTCATATTCTTACTAAACATGGGTTTAATTGGGATTGTTGAATGATTATTATTACGAAACGATCAAATTGTCACATAATTATATTTAAGCATGTTTAGCTATCATGTAATTTTATTCTACTTTGCTTACGAAAGTTCAGTCCAATGAGTCCATTTCGCAGTTTTGTAAACTGCTTTTGCCAAAGATGTAGCAATAATATAATAAAACTAACTGTGATATGCTGGTAATATTGAAAATAAAAGGATGGTTAAACTTAAAACTGTTTCCTTTTTTCCCAACGTCTCCTGTGGATAGATAAAAAAGTTCTGTTTTCGTTCGGTATAAAATCAAAGTTAAAAATACGTGGTTATCTTTGACGCGTTTATTTTATAACTTTACTTTACGTGTAGAGTAAGTTGCGTTCAAAGAAAACGGAATTAGGTATCTCCAATTGGTGAAATTTAAATAGTTAACGGAAGGCAAGGTTTTTTGGATATGGCAATACCAAGGGTAATACCGTCAAGTATGTATTTAATATTTTACTTTACCTATGCCTATTTTTGTACTTAAGTTGAGTTGTGGGTCGCCTTTTTCAGTGGGCAACGGATCAAGATATAGCTAACGCCATCGCAGACGTCGGCGTGACGGACTTCCAAGATGTCAAGTTCTTCGAAAATAGGGCAAATGGACAATCAAAAGGGTTCTGTGTCATATCCCTTGGCTCCGATCAGTCGATCCGCATGGTAATGGACAGATTACCGAAGAAAGAGATTCATGGACAACACCCAGTTGTCACTTTGCCGACAAAACAGGTAAAAACCAATGGAAATAAGTATCACCTTATTCCCTCCCCCTCTCCCTGTAAAATATGATGGGTAAAATACGATCAGATATAAGGCATATCTAATTATACTCTACTATAGTATAGGAAAGTAGATGACGATACTGCTGAAGTAGAGATTTTGTATTATTACAAGAAATATTCTATAGAAATATCTATATAGCTTCTAAGGAAAGGGAGGGCTCCCTCTTTTCCCTCTCCTTAAAAGCTATTGTTTTATAGCAACTGCGATGATGCTACTATTGTTGAGAATTGTCTGTCTTATTGAAAATGGGGTCCACTACCTCGTTAAATAGCATTTAAAGCCTGTGGAATCTGGTGCTTTTTGTTTGTATTACCCTACTACAGGAATCAGTTTGAATCCGCAAATCAAACTGATTCTTGTGAGGATAGCATTTATATTTTGTGAAAGTGATAAGAGCTCTAAGGGTGAAGACATATACAAAGTTTTCTGAATCCTTGCGGATTCACC
This sequence comes from Acentria ephemerella, assembly GCA_943193645.1. Classification (NCBI taxonomy): domain Eukaryota; kingdom Metazoa; phylum Arthropoda; class Insecta; order Lepidoptera; family Crambidae; genus Acentria; species Acentria ephemerella. The sequence goes on from OW971894.1 coordinate 3,305,807, forward strand.
AGTATTTTATTGTATACTATGTATTGTATATTATACTATGATATTACTACTGAATTTCTGTAGGGTCGGCTAGGACTATAACCAAGTTCATTGTGAGATGGGATCTGCTCAACTGTCACTAAGGATAGAGTATGAAGTTTACTTCGTGGTTCTATAATTTTCAAGCGCATAGGATTTCTTGAGTATTAAATTTAAAAAAATTTACGCATATTGATATGGTTGAAAATTTTAATATGGACACCACCACAGGTTTGTTGATGAATTCAATTTATGCTCTATTCAGTACACCTTGGATCCATCAGTTAACCAATACAAATGACAATTGTTTATCATTGTTCATTGGCTATCGAATGACTTAGGTTTCGTATTTGTGTGCATTATTATCAAAACATTTTCAAGTTTTCAATACCGAAAAAGGATTTCGTTTAACTTATTTCGAAAACCGTATACCGAAGGTCACTGAAGTTAAGTTAGTTTCATATCAGTGACTTCAAAATTCTCTAAAAACTGTCCATAATTTTCTCCAAAAAGAAGATATTGGATAATTAATTATCTTGGATTTTTTAGGAATTTATATTTAATTATAAGGTTTTCAATTATCTTTGAGCTGTATGCGAATAAGACGCAGCGTATTGGGTCGAGCAACGTACGAACGTCTTGCTGCTAATTACCTTAAATTCGTAGATGGCTTTTAATCAACATTAGAGTTACGTAATTTGAAGACAGAACAGGCAGTCCTTGTTCTTGAAATGGTTTTTTACTTTTCCATCCCTATCTCGTCGGAATGCTTCACGAATTCAATTTGAGATATCGTCATTGACCTAATATATCCATATCTGTCTAGGATAGATGTTCCTGCCTGCCTGATTTGTGTTATCTTATAGACTTTTGGTATATAAGATAACACAAAATGCTTGTTGAGCTCTGTAACTTGTTATGTTCAGTTTTGTTAAACTAGAAAAGTACGCAGACTATAAAATATCAGAATTAACGTATAATTTCAGAGAAATTACAATTGTCTAAAAATCTTTCAAACATTTATCAAAATGTCATAGTAATAGTACAGTAATAAAGATTGATGGATTGTAATAATTATATATTATCATAACAAAATATTTTGATAGCTTATTTCTTTTATATTCATTCAAACTTATATTACGCAACCATTCACATTTATAATATTTAATATAGAATACATAGTACAATACGCCTATACGATTCCGGCAGTTGTTAATATTTTTATTGGCAAATAAATGTTCATTTATTCTATTTTTGATCGATCGACTTTCGGATTTTTGTATTTTAATTACATAATACTGCTGTCAACCATTTGGAATTTTTAGTTTTCACATAGTGATAAAAAAAATCTATAGAAAGTCCTATATAGGTATAGGACGTTTATTATTAACCTCAAATTCCAATTTTTTTTCCAATGGGATTATGTAATTAGAGGGCTGGTCTGATGGCTCATTTAATAACAAAAGAAAAATTAAATATGTAATCTACAATACACTTGTTATGTAACATACCTAAATAGGTTGTTCCACTGAATTTTTGTCAGCATTAAAAAATATTCCACAGGCGTTGAACCAGTTCGAGAGCCAGTCCAAAACTCGCTCAACACCGCCAGGACCTAACAACCCAGGGATGAGAGGACCACACCCTGGAGGGCCACCTGGCCCCCACCCGGGAGGTGATTAATCAATACTCAATTAATAAGGGGGTCTACAGAAAGCTTGGTATAAGTATCCTCATGTAGTGGTGATTTTCAGCCAGTCTTCAATGGTCGGAAAAAAGCGATTCACAATATATTCTGAGTTGTAACTTTGAATCCCTACAGTTAGGTAAGACATTATATGAGCGCCCCAGTCCGTGATATGATTTTTGTCACTCAGGGAATTTTTCTACGTGTGTTTTAGGAACGGACATCTAACTCATCATTACATCTTTAGTAACTAACCGCACATAAGTCGTCACTATCGCATGCGTATACGCATATATTGGTCGGTGTCGGCAAGGGCTGTTAGTCTGGCCTTCTTATCAATATATATGGTCACGGGAACAATATTTTGTGCACTGCTAGCTTAAGACTATTGCCGAACAATTAAAAAACCAGTAATATTATTAATACTAAAAATCCTGAATGGCCTACTTAAAATAATTAATTAGTGGCCCCGATTCCGTGCACCGGCTCATTTTCGACTAGAAAAAGAATACTAAAAGACTGGGAATATACTTAAAATTCTTTAAGTATTTTTAAAATATACTTAAAGAATTTTAAGTATATTTGTCTTATTTTAACGCGCATCTAAAACATGCCCATTAAAATAAGGTTCGTAAGTTTCACTTAACTTGATGTTCCTAAAAGTTATTCAATCCCTTTCATTTAATTTAGTTCTTGCACAACGAATTGGGTCAGGGTCAAAGTTTGTATTGACTGCAAAAATCACTTATTCAGGCTATAGAGGTTTCCTTTTGCCGAACCTAAATTGAATGGGTAACTCGACATGCGTCGCACACCCATTCAATATATTGCGAAGCAAGTCTTTTTCCTCACAATGACTTCAATTTTGCTGTATCTTGCACAATGATGTATGAATGGTTAGAAACGCTGTTTAAGCAATAGATTTACTGTCACTGTGTAGAAGTTGTAAATTCTTATGGTATATATATTTTATTTTTCATTCACACAAAATAAATAGAAAATTCTCGTAATACTACTGGGTTCTCAAGTTTGGCATTAAGGTCGTCACCTTATTGCATACTAATTATTTTTTGGAGATATTAAAATATTTTAAAATTATCTAGTTTCAGTCTTATTTTAACAGATAAACAGTAATTTCTCACTTGTTAGGAAAACCTAGATGTGGGTGAACCTGTACTAATTCTTATAAATTCTGAATTACAAGAACAGATAGATTTGTAGATAGCTACCTATTAGTTAATTACATTTATATTATAATTTAGATATGATCAGGATTTTGACAGGAAAGAACGGAATGAAATGAAAATAACATTTCATTTTAAGTGTAATTTATATACGATCTAGATTTAGATAGACAGTAACGGAATATTCATATTAAATAAAGTGTTAAGTCTAGAAAATAAACTACTTTTTCCCTAATTTTGTCCATAAGACAGCTTTTAAATAGTGGTTTTTGAAAGTATTATTAATGTGTTCAGAGTTCTTTGGTGGAGGACCTAATGGGCCAGGTCCAAATGGGCCGCGCATGATGATGGCTGGTCCCCCGCATCACCAGCTCCGTGGTCCACCCCCAGGCCCCCACCACATGCCTCACCAGGGCCCGCCACCACACCACATGCAGCATCAAGGCCCACCACCACATCAAGGGCCGCCGCCGGGGCATAGACCGCCTATGCAGGTGTGTATAAGTATAATTACTACTAACTTATCATATAACTTGCAAATAAACAGTATTTTAGATCTCTTTCTATTTTAGACTTGGAACCACTTCTGTCCTTATAAAATAAAGTGCAATATTGATCATTAATAAATATAATTTAGCACTGAACGCGTAAAAACGATTTATTGAACGTCGGCAATACTTGGAAAATTTTAGTTTTATGAAAACCGATTGTATATTATCAAAATTTCTTTATGTTCAACAGCACAATCTTTGAATTATATATAAAAAGATATATGAAGTTCTCAATAATGGAAATAAAAGATTTCTACAGATGCTTGATTATTTTTGCAATTATGTGTAAAAAGGATTGCTACTTTTGTTATTCCTCATGTCATAACTATTTTATGAACAGTTCCAAGGGCCACCTCAGATGCAAAGACCACCTGGTCCCCGCCCAGGGCCGGAGTGGGGCCCCCGGGGACCCCCACATCATATGCAGCCTCAGCCTGCCCCTCAGTACGGCCCGCCGCAGCACCAGATGCCACATCAGATGCCCCCGCAACATGCGGTCAGTGTTTCACATAATTATAAAATTTAATATAAATTAGCACTTAAAATCTTTCATTATATTTTTACAATTATGAAAAATGGTTTGGCTCAAAACCTTTATTATAACTGGTGGTAAAACGACTTTTCGAGCATGCATGTCCATATACGGCCACTTACAACTGTAAATGATAGCACTATAAGAATAATTTCATTCAATAGTTTGAAGGTCATAGAAATACATAGCATAGATGTAAAGCTATGCTTTACTGATCCCAATTTTGTCTAAAAATACCAATACTCCAATGTTGCTGCCATTTTTATACTATTTAACAACTAAACGTAGATTCCAATAATTACCCTTATTGAAATAAAACTATCTAATGCAGCCGCCAGGGCAAGGCATGCCGCCGCCGCATCACCAAATGCCGCCGCATCAACAAGGCCCGCCCAGGGGTCCTGCGCCTTTACCACAACATCCTGGTGAGTTATACATTTATACTTACTTTTTGTGTTAATAGGATTCTCAAATAAACTAGTAGATACGTTTCCCAGATGATGACATATCTCAAATAATTGAGGGTGATTTGTCGAGTGGTCAGTACCGCTGTCTGCTTAGCCAGAGGTTCTGGGTTCGAATACCGGTAGGGGCAGATATTTATATGATGTGTACGAATATTTGTTAATGAGCCCTGGATGTTTGTATTTTTCATTAGTATATTTATGATTTTATATGCATATTACTTTCTATATTTCTTCATTATCTAGTATCCATAACAAAAACTCTTAATGTTGCTTTCTTTGGGCTAGATAATAGGTGTGTGAGAAATATTATTATTAACTGTATTTTTGTATATAAATAAAGAATATAAACGGTCCTTAAATACGATAGACATGGCTGTTTATAGTTTAACTTCCTTTGCCTTCCCGGAAGAAAAATATTCTCTACTTTTCTTTTCAAGTAAAGTTTTTACTCCATTCCAATAATTAGTATTATTATATTAGTACTTGGCGGTCAAAATAAGAAAAGGACATCATTATTTACTTCACTACGCGAGGAATGGTCATTTAACGTGTAACCGTAACTTACCGTAATTGTATTAAGATCAAAAAATAAAACATGTTTTTTTAATATCCGGGATCAACCACAGTGAAAGATATTTTATAAAACCACTATCACAGAGTTATGTTCTCACAGGTGTCGGGCCAGGGGCTCCAGCTCCACACGTGAATCCAGCGTTCTTCAACCAACAACCGCCCGTGCAACCGGCACCCGGCGTACAACCGCCACCGCAACCCGGACCACCAGGTTAGTGTTGTTACGTTACACTGTAAAGGTTACAAAGACACACATTTAAAGCTTCTACTTACTATGTATTATTGTATAGGAAATAGGGTACCTAAGTGTTATTTCATCAGCTTAGTATTAACTAATACAATTTAAAAAATAGTTGTACATGCGCGAGTTTAGTACCACAGACCCGATAGGAGCGTGATGAGATGAGGAAACAGGGAATTAAGCAACTGGTCTCGCGGAACAGATCAGGAGATCGTGGAACGGTATTCACTACGACTTAGGCTATACATCAATTTAAATATCCTGTTAATCTTGTACAAGTCAATATACGCATAAAGAAGTCAAAGAATATACACATTGATGATATGGTACAAATGTAGGGTCTGTCCACCACAGTCTTGAATCGGTAATATGATTAGCCTATACTCCACAAGAAACGAATCCGGCTAGAAGGACCAATATGTATATTCCAGAATAGTGGTGGTAGAAAATAATAAAAGTTTACTAACATGATGTATAAAAAGGTTTAAGTAAACAGCGTACATAAGATGATAGAATATTAATATTTAAATTGACCTTTCGCTTTGAAGTCCCCCTCACGAAAACTGATTGCTTCCCCGATTCTTCTCGAGCTCCTGTGGGGTTTGTGGTACTAGGCTTACGCAAAGTCATAGTTTAGTTGCTTATTATCAATGCATTAATATTCCGCATGTGTAATAAGTCATGAAATCGAATTTAACGTAAAATCCTAAAAGTTGATACAGTAGTACGTATTATATCATTTGTTTATCTATGTAAATTATGATTATTGGTATTTATATCTATTCAATTAAGCAATATTTTTTACTCCCCACACCACATAGCTAATATTTCTACAGTATAGGCTTGTAAAGTCTGCAGGTTTATTATATATGTAGATTATATGATAGGCCCCGGAGCGCCCTACGGACACCCCCCTCATGGAGCTCCGCCACCAGCACAAGGCCCTCCTCCAGGGGCAAGGCAGCCTTATGGACGGCCACCACAGGTAAATTTTCATGTTCATTAATTTTATAAAATAAAATTTTAATAAACGGCACATTAAGCGAACTCAGAACTACGCTTTCATATAGAGAAGATTATTAAAGGCCCATATGACACTATAAAATGCTTTAAAATTTATTCACTGTGGTATTATGCAAGTTTAATTAATTATACCTTATTTATTTTCTTTACTATCACTATGTTACAATTTACAATTGTGAACAGTTCACAATTTTTAAGGTATTTATATTTTTCCTGTGACATATATAAAATATGTAGTGTTTTTTAAATACTGGTTTTATAAAAAAAATTCGTTGAAAAACAATATCAGCATAAGCATTAAAATTTCCATCGAATGCGATGCTGATATTAAAAACGGTGGGAATAATGAGCTGTTGCTGATGCGACCGTGGTGTAGTGTGAACTTGTTTGTTTGTTGCGGCAGACGTACCCGCCGCCGGCGGAGGCTGCGCGCGCGCCGCACCACCCCGCGCCGCTCGCGCACGCGCCGCATCACCCCGCGCCGCACCCGCCGCACCCGCCGCATCCAGTCATCAGCGAGGCCGAGTTTGAGGAGGTCAGTTAATATTAAGAAACGGCCTATCTATCAATCTATTTTTATCGCTTTATTTTTGGACGTATGCCATTGCCGCAATTTCATCATGAAATTAAATAAAATTAAAATCGATAAATGAGTTAATAGGTTTACAACGATTTACAATAAAACATTCGTTTAATCAATGAATATGTGCGCGATGTCCGATCACCTGTTTGATGTTTTTTGTACTCCTGCGTCTTCATGCTGAGCAATATTGTAGGAGCGCGGCGTAAACACCGCTTAACTATTTATCATATTGATGTTTCACCTTAGTTCGCATTAATGATTTTAAAAACGAAAGCTTTCGCGCTAGACATAAAGTTACACAATAGATTCCTAGTATCTCAGCAGCGGGGACTATTTGTACCGAGCCTTACAGGTCAGCATTTGCTGGTGTACGGTGTGGATGGATAGCTAATTTTAGGTAGACTTGTTATTAATTGATAAACCAGTATATAATGTAGAGCTCACAATACGACATAAAATTAAAACATACGCTGTCAAAGTTCAAATGGGATGATTTTCAAGTAATTGTTTTACATTAAATTCTATGCACTACCGGCCGTTGTAATGAAGTCGACCTTCTATTAAAAGATTTTCTTCAGCAAGTTTCATGACGTCATGTAAATTTCACATGGTATTTTCTTCTTTTATCACGTGATCACTGCATTTCTTCCACCAATTAGTGCTTACTTTTTCCTTTTACTATGGTAAGCCTATTCAAAATTTAATGTCGCATTGTGGTCTTCACGCTGTATACAGTGCTATTTCTTGGAGTGAAGTCAATCAATGATGCTAGTTACACCAACTCTTATACGATATACTATTTTAATTAATCTGATATTACTTATATCTGAAAACTTTTTAATAACAAGATGATACAAAGTTTATCCAGTCAACTAACCAAATAAACAATTACAACAAAGCTCCTTTAAGAGCCTGATTATTAGATGCTTGTTAATTTGTGTTATTGTATTTTTTGTTACTGGATCTTATTGTATTAGGACAAGGGGAACTGCCTCCTCTGCTTTTAACATAATGTTTGGATGTCACTGCAGGTAATGAGTCGCAACCGTACTGTATCGTCGAGCGCCATAGCACGCGCTGTTAGTGACGCAGCCGCGGGAGAATATGCGTCTGCCATTGAGACGCTTGTCACTGCTATATCACTTATCAAACAGAGCAAGGTAAATTTAACTATAAGACTATCATGTATTTTATTACATGCTATAGAATTGTATTTTTAACTGGTAAATTTATTTGTAGGCAAGGTACAAGAAAAATATGAAATATTTAAATTGCATTCCTGCACATAGTGTATGAAACTATTAGGTACAATTAATAATTATTTCAGACATTACTGCTCTAAACTAATTTAATAAAAATAACACCCAGTTAGTAAAACCCTATAATGCACTGCTTTAGCTAACAGGATGACATATAGACGCTATTATTCTTTTAAGATCCATTAAACAATACTGTAAGAATGTTAAAATAATGCTGTAATAACCTTGCAGGTTGCTCACGATGATCGCTGCAAGATCCTAATCTCGTCTCTCCAAGACACGCTCCACGGCGTAGAGACCAAGTCGTACAGCAGCGGTGAACGTTCACGACGCTCGCGGTCCCGTGAGCGTGACGCCCGCGCTCACCACCGCGCCCCGAGGAGGAGAGAACGTTCTGCCAGTAGATACAGGGATCGGAGCCGCGAGAGGGAGGACCGGGACAGGTAAGGGGCTCTGCGCGGCCTTTAGGTTCAAGAACAGCAATCACGAGAGAGAGAACCGGGTCAGGTAGGGGGCAGCACCGCCAGTATGTCCCGCTCATACTGCTCGCTCTATGAAGAGTGAAGATTTCAAGAATCAGAAAGTAACATTTTAAAAACAGAATGCGTGTTTTGGAGTCTTTTAAATTATGGTTTCTGAATTTGGGTTTCATTAATCTATATTTTCATCTTTTTTTTCACTTCGTTTTTCTGAACTACCGTAACTGTCCGCTCGTACATCCGACGTACACTGTCGATATTCCAACACTTTAGCTTCTCTATTTTAGAACTACGGTGACGATCCACTACCCATTTCTATCTGTAATTTTATAGAAAGGAAAGAAACAGGTATATTAATTAGTTTAAATATTAATTAGAATTTTAGTTTGAATTTGATGAAGTCCAGTTGTTCAAGTACACCTCCTTGCAGAAGATGCCAAACATTATTTATTAGTGTCCCAGCAATTCTGTAAGGACTATTCACCTATTAACATCGCGGTCGCGTAAAAAAATATTTTTTAATCCTTAAGACCTTTGCAATACCTTCAACTAAAGTTTACTTTTTGTTGTCAGGTACAGGGAAAGGTCAAGGGAACGCGACCGTGAACGTGACCGCGATGCGTAAGTGTCTATTTAATTGGGAACTTTGCAATTAAACTTCAATCACGTCTTCCTAAAATAGTCACTCAAAACTACCAGTGCTAATATACCTAATTCGATGATATGAAACATCTAAGAATGTATTTGTTCCTGAATAAATGTCACTCTTTAAAACTGTTTTTCGTTCTGTTCTAGCTTTTTATTAAGGTATGCGTAGTATATAATACACACACACACTCTGATTCACCAAAACACACATAAAATGCCTATTATAACTAATTTTAAGGAATTAGTTTTGTGTTAAAGTTCTGAAAATAATAGAGTAAATTAAAAAATAACTGAATTTTTTGTAAAAATATTGGAAGAATTCAATTATTGATTAAAGTCGCGTATGTTTATAACATGTAACATGTTACTTAAGATTATTTATATGACAGGCCTAGCCTAGTGTAGTAACCACTATTATGTTAGTGATGAAGCTTTGATGTGCAACGTTAACATACTTTGTTAAATTATGAACAATTAATTCTTTTCTGTATAATATAATCAATTAATTTTTTTTCAATATAAAATTTTATTGTTGTTTAATAAAAACATTTATCAATATTGTAATAAACGATATCTTTTTTGCTTTGAGTACGTAAAATAACATTTATAAGATTTATTTATGAGAGGTTTCGGTGAGTAGTTCATGGATAAACTTCTATCGCAACTATATATGACAAAACTTGTACTTTTGCGATATAGCGAGATGCGAGAGCAGGGAGACTTCCTCTTGTAGTTTGATAATTACGTAATTCAATTGTCATTTTGTATTGCAGATACTACAGAGACTATCGTGAGAGGGAACGCGATAGGTCCAGGTCCAGAGATCGCGAACGTGCCGAACATTACAACAGAGGACATAGCAGAGAAGAGAGGTAGATATAAAAATACAAGAGCTAATTCAGTACCACTTGTCTTAATTTAAACGACGTATATTGTAATTCGTGAAATTATGATTCAGAGAAGAAAAAATGGTCTTTCTAAAATTAGTTTTAAGTTCAGATCTGCTTCTAAATCACGACTAATTCAAATTGGACTATATTATCGGTGCAATCAAGATCAGTTTATTTTGATTCATTTTATAGCTTTTCAATGTTAAGAGTGTATCTGATATTTGTGATGTAATATTACCCACTGAAGCAGGGGTTATTTTGGAGTCTACCGAATATTGCGTACGCGCTTACAATATGTTGATTGAAACGGTATTACAATGCCATATTTTTTAATTTGTCTATATCTGCGTATACCTTTTGTTTACCTGCATAACTAAAATGATAGATGTACAACACCAATGTTAACTGAAGGTTCTTCAACTATGTTATTGAAAGGAACCCTGAAGATTTGAAGAGGATGTATTGCGCCGGCAGTGCAGAGGAAAAGTCCTCCCGCACCCAACACAGCGCTTCCTCGACTAGGTCTGAACCCGTAGCAACAAAATAATACTCATGCTGTACTATATGGCTAGTTAGGTCGACTTGCTGTGAGTGCCTTCGTAGGTACAGTGATAAGTAAAGGTTAATACCTTATTAATTACTGTACCACCAGCTTAAAAAAATGATATGTCATATATACAATAACAACAAAAATCAAAACCAAATTATTAAATCTATGATTAAATTAAATTCAAGCTACTTACGTTCGAAAAGTTATTTTTAGGAATATCCACTTAAATGACAAAAAACTAAACGATGGAAAGTTTTCTTTAGTTTTTTTTGCCCCTTTTTTATAATAAGCACAGCAAATGACTCGACATTGCCTGATTTATGCAGTAGGAGGAATCCATATGCTTAAAAATAATAATTTTAGAATCATCAGACGTATTATTGCTTCTCCTGCCATATATTGCGTTATATAAGCGATGGTTTCCATTTAACATAAAGCGATCCATTATCGAGTAGAATAATATTATTATTACGCCTAAGAATATTTTATGATACTATGAGGTACTCATCATAAATAAATAACCGTAGTAACATGCTTTGACCATAGAACAGCAGATATGTAAAAGGAGGAAGCAGGAAGAAAACATAATCAGTTTTGACACATTACACTTGGCAGCAAAAAACTAGCTCATCTGTTATGTATTAGCTTCTAGATTTTTGTGAATGGTAAAATAGTTTCTTGGAAAGTCACTAAATTATCTTTTTGACAATAACATGTATAAACAAATATAGACAACTTTAATGGAATTTTAGAAACAAAATCATTTAGATGGCCCAGTTTTTTTGTAGTTCCATGTTTAATAGTAATGCTCGTTTACGCACCCTTTCTAAGCTTATACCGTTATCTTGACAGGCCACGCAAGTCTCCAGTGGAGCCGGTAGCTGAAAGCGGCGCAGGAGACGCTAGTAGTGCGAAAAGTCGCTCGACCGCCGCCCCCTACTATGACGACCGCTACAGGGAGAGACGCGAACGAGACCCGCCGCCTGCAGAGCGCGACCGCGAACGAGATCATCGCCGCGACCCCAGACACTAGACATATACATAATGTAATGCTAAATATTATCTGTAATACAGGTTGATTCTTTTTTTTTTTTTTTTTTTTTTTTCTATTTATTTTTAGGACTTTTATCTATAAAGATATGTCAGTCCTATAGATACATACACAAAATTATGACACAAAATTTACATTATAAGAATACACTAAGGTCGCGGCGGATACATAAGACTAAACAACAATTTGGTCTCACAAGATGCTGGTTGAGCCAAAATACTATGAAAAATGCCAATATTCATACAATGCACACCTAATCTTTCAAATAAAATTCGCCGCTGCGCCTGGTTCCGGACGCACTCCATCAACAAGTGATGGATGTCTTCTATTACTCCGCACGTATCACAGTTAGGGCTTTCCGTTTTCCTCATAAGATATCCAAACTTGTTAGATGGATAGTGTCCGGAGCGAAGTCTATTAATGAATATAACAAACTGTCTATTTACATTTGTATTACAAAACCAAGGTATTCGAAGAGGCTCACATTGTAAGGTTTTATACCAAATACCCTTTTCTTTTGAACGTTCGTCAAAGTATTCTTTCCAATTATCATAATATGTCTTTTTGTATTTTGTTAGAGTTTCAGAATAAAACGGTCTTACCAATATGTGTTGACCTTCGTTGGTCGCTATTTTTGCCAATCTGTCAGCCTCTTCGTTACCACTTATACCTATATGTGAAGGGACCCATTGTAACCGTAGACATATGCTCTTGTTATTGAGCTCATATATTAAGTCGACTATTTCGTAAGCTATTGAAACACACCTATTTCCAGAAGTACATCGACATATGTGTTGAAGAGCGCTTTTACTATCCGTAATAATTACAAATTTTTTAAATTTACTTCTAGCACCATACAGCAAAGCCTCTCTAATTGCAATCAACTCCAAGGACATAATTGAGATATCAGAATTAATCTTAAACAATCCGCTATTCTTTTGTACAGGACAAACATATGCCGCTCCTAAACCATTTGTAGATTTTGATCCATCGGTAAAAATTTTAGTCCACTCTATGTACAAATCGTTCAATTCTTTTAACACATCGTTTTTTAAGGAATTCCTTTCGTTCTCATGTTTGGGTCCCTTCACACTTACTAAATCTAATCTTATAACATCTAATACATTTATATATGACATCCACACATTAAGGCTGTACATTTCGAGAGGGTACGAAGAAAATATATTACTGTCTGCAATGTCAATGACGAGGGAAGGAAGCAGTGGTTTATTTTTGTTTCTCCAATATACTCGTTGCATATCTGTGTTAAGTTGTATCAAAACATCTATAGTGACATTGTTATGGAAAGAAGACGCCTTCAAGCAATATTTGTATGCTAAATATTTCCTTCGTAATTGTAAAGGAGGGATAGAAAGTTCACTCTCCATTACATGTATAGGAGAACTCTTGATAAAACCCCCCACAATTCGCAGCGCTTGATTTTGAATTTTCTCCAATTTATATAAATGGCTTTTGGCGCAATTGTCATACAGGAAACTGCCGTAATCTAACCTACTCCTAATAAGCGATATGTATAAGGTGCGAAGATGTTTAGGGTGGATACCCCATGTAGATCCCGCCAAAACATTTAGAATATTAAGAAATTTTTGAGTTTTCTCTGCAATTTCATTAATGTGTTTTTTCCAGAGAAGAGATCTATCTAGCCACATGCCTAAATATTTTACGCATTCAGAAGAAGGTAATTTTAACCCATTTATAGTAAGATCTATATTAATTCTACGTTTACCTCTACTAAATAAACACATTTTTGATTTTGTTGGTGATAAGTCAAGGCCAAGATCTCCCAATAGTCCAGATATAGTATCCAATGCATTTTGCAATCTCGTTTGACAAACATTGATATTGTTATGTTTTACAAATATTACGAAATCATCGGCAAATTGATATACTATTGCATTTTGTATATTATGACATATTTTATGTGTTGCTATATTAAAAAGAAGTGGAGAAATCGGGTCACCTTGAGCTAATCCTTTGTCTGTCCACCTAGTAACACTATAATTATCGTCTGGGTTCGTAATTTTAAGATGTCTCTCGCTTAAAAAGGACCATAGATATTTACAGATAGTAGTTCCTACTTGTAGCTCATCTAGCACATTGGTAATACTATTGACGCAAATGTTGTTGTAGGCATTTTCTACATCCAAAAAACAGGCCAGTGTGGGAATGTTTCTAGAATACCCTAACTGTATTTCAGTAATAAGCCGTACTAAACTATCTATAGATGAGTAACAACGCCTAAATCCTGTGGTGTGTAAAGACAAAATATTTTTCTTTTCTATGAACCATTCGACACGTTTAGCAATCATCGTGTGGAGTATTTTGCAAAGGCAAGAGATGAGGGAAATTGGTCTTAATTTAGGGTTACAATTAATATTAGTATTTGGTTTAGCTATAGGTATTATTACAATATTTCGCCATTGGTTTGGAATACAACCGGAGTGAAATATTTCATTATAAAGGTTTAATAAAACGCGTTTTCCTACATCTGACATATTAAAAATCATAGAGTATGTAATCCCATCCGCCCCAGGGGCAGTGTCTTTTTTCTTTAAGCATTGTTGTAATTCTTGTATTGTAAAGTCTGATTCTAATAATATGTTACTAGAGTAGAACAATGGAGTAGGACATTTGGATGACTCAGGGGATAATGAATAGAGTAAATCACAGATTTTGTCTTTAGGAGGGTAATACTTATCCTTGTGGTTGCCTTTCATCCAGCGCATTCGACGCCACATTTCGGACACTGAGCTAGTCTCGTTAAAACTTGAACAGAATCGCTGCCAAGACTGAGATTTAGCCTGTTTTATTAGAGTTTGTACTACAGACACCTTATTTTGCAACCTGCTTAAGTTCTCTGGGGTCGGATTCCGCCGAAATTGCTTCAACGCTAACCTACGCTGCGCCACTGCATGTGATAGGGACGGGTTCCAATATTTTTTAGGTTTAAATTTTGTTTCAGGGTCCAAATTATAATTCTGCAACGGAATATGTTTGTCAACTGTTTTAATCAATTGGTCGTAAAAACTGTCATACATATCTTGTATGTTATTATTTAAGAGCACTGAGTTAAATGCAGACTCTGTATCGGTTTTAAAGGCATTCCAGTCAACGAGTTTGAAATTTCTTTTTTTGATAAAATTATTAGAACGAGTGTAACTCATGGAAAATTTTATAACTAGATGATCACTACCAAGGTTTTCATTCAGGACCTTCCAATTATAACTTGTGGCAATGTCTGATGATGTAAAAGTAATATCTGGTGATGACTTTGTTAAAATACCATTTACTAGGCGTATTCTGGTTGATTGCCCATTATTTAATGAGACAAAATTGTTATCGAGAGCCGAATCAAATATTTGATTTCCTCTTGTGTCAGTTTTGTATGACCAATTTCTGTGATGCCCATTAAAGTCACCAGCAATAATCGATTTTTTGGTAAATTTAGAAAATATTTCGTCCCAATCACATGCAGAGGTACGCACTGTTGATGGACAATAAATAGATAATATATATTCTAAATTTTTACAATTAAGTATTTGAGTGCATACAATTTCAATATCTGTATTAGAAATGAGTACGGGGTATGAGCGTGACTTGATAGACCTATGAACTAAAATAGCTACACCGCCGAAATTATCGTACCTATCCTTCCTATATATATTATAACCATTTAATGATAAGCATTCTTCAGAATTTAACCAGGTCTCGCTAATTAAAGCTATATGAATATTGTCCTGCATGAGAAGTGCATCAAAACTGTAAATTTTAGGTTTTAAGCTCTGTGAATTCCATTGCAAAATATTTATAGCCATACCTGTTGAATGTTGCTTACTACCCATTAAATATATTTATAAACAAGTCCATTAAACTATTACCACTGATAATGTTCATAATAAATGTTTTCACTTCTTCATATAACTGTTTCACTATTAACATAATTTTGTTTTGTAGCGTTTCTTGAGATAATACTATTTCTTTAAATTTCATTAGTAACTTTCTGAAATTAAATTTTCTGCTTCCTCTATCACTGTACTGTCCGTTGCTTTCGTTGATTTCATCGTCTGATGTATAGGTTGTTTCCTCGTTATGCACTATGGTGTGAGTTTGCGTAGGATGTTCATTTTTTTTCTGTTTTATCTTTTTAGAAGTTACAACTTTATTTTGCACTAATTTATTTTTTGGTATTTCATTTTCGGAATAACTCGACGAGATTGGTTCTCTGTGTACAATAGCTTTTGTTGCAACTACTTCACTATAAGATTTGTTTGTATTATTATTTATAGGTTTTTGGTTTTGAGTATGAGATGGAGTAGTTACCGTTACCACGTCATTTTTACCATTTTCCTGTATTTGAGGTTTTTCTAGATGTATTTGTAAAGCTCGTTTATATGTCACATTGTGTTCACACATCAACATACGTATTCTTTTTTCTTTTAAAAATAATGGACATGATCTATCTAATACAAAGTGAGTTCCTTTACAGTTAAGACATTTAATATCTTTTAAATCACAATTATCATGATTTTGTCCACATTTTGGGCATAACAGTTTTTTCAGTGGGCAATATTTTATTAAATGTCCAAATTTCCAACACCCAGAACACTGGGTGACGGGGAATACATACGGCTCAACTTTCAAGCGGCAACCATAGGCGTAAACATGAGTGGGAAGAATAGGACTGTTAAATATTACCCTAACTGTTTCACATTTCACCCATTGCCCGTCAGAATTAAGTCGTCTTAATCTCATTATAGAAATGATCTCCTCTGAACAATCTAAACTGTCAATAATTTCCTTTTCCTCCATGTCTAAATCTATGCCTTTTATAACACCGTATGAAATACGAGACTCGAAAGTCTTTCGACATCTATACCCTAATTCTAATATTTTAGCATTGTTTACTAGATTCTCAGCTTGAGTTTTATTTTCAAATGTTATTAAGGCCTTGTAGGGACTTTTATATTTAATGCTTAGAATATTTCCGATATTTTCTCCCTTCAACAACTTTGCCAAAGCCATTTGTTTGTAAATAGGTTCAGTAGACGAGATACTCACTTCTATTTCTTCTTCAGGGTTATTAGTTTCAATATCTAATAGTGTAAAAGTCTGATTATTTGTTGAGTTACTTCTTATCGGTCGCTTAGTCCTCCTCCTCGTAACTGTAGTGAAACCATCTTCGTTACTCTCTTCACTTTCCTCGCGCGGTCTTTTGCCGGAAGGCTGTTGGTAGGCCTCCGTGCCCAAATTATCCCACTCCAGCATTTGTTCGAGCTCTTTTTCACATTCTCTTATCACTTCATTATCACTCACATCACTCGTATATAAGTTTTTATTTAAATCACTTAAATTATTTTCGTCCATGACTACTTAATTTTAATGTGGGTATCTCGAAAAAAAAATGTAACAAAAAAAGTGAAAGCGTGCGCTCACTACACCGCACCGCGCGCGACTGCAGGTTGATTCTTATACCGGATGGTTTT
This sequence comes from Acentria ephemerella, assembly GCA_943193645.1. Lineage (NCBI taxonomy): Eukaryota > Metazoa > Arthropoda > Insecta > Lepidoptera > Crambidae > Acentria > Acentria ephemerella. The sequence goes on from OW971894.1 coordinate 3,323,047, forward strand.
TGATATACAGTATGTAGACCACATTTTTCATTTCAAATAGTGTTACTGTCGGATCAAATACTTCTTCCCTATACACATTGCCAAACTTCACCTTGTTCAGTTTCAGAATACACCTGGATTTGATGAGAAATTTTATGGAAACGTTTCTTTAAATTTTATATTACACTGCGCTCTGGCCTCTCTTATCAGGTTACTCAGCTAATATAGTATTTTTTTTTTCATTTCCTTATGCATTTTACTCGAAAAAAATGTGCTAGAAATTATTTTGTATGTATTTTAAAAGATTTTGGGAATTAGGAACTGTTGAAACCTTTTTAATATCGTTTTGTCTTCTCCACGTTGTATACCGGTATTTTAATCAGTTTATAATCTTTGGACATAGGCCATAAAAATTAATATCTTTGTATCGTCTATAATGATTAAAATTAAAACTTTGTGTTGAAAATCACCTGTACATACAGTTGGCAAAACACCAAGCTCTTATCGAGACATGTCATTTGATGAACGCTATCTCTAACCGAAAAATGTTTAAAATTTGACCAATGCCTATGAAAACTTAATCGAAAGCCTTTGTAGATCGCATATTATAATGATTGCAATACAATGAACTTTATTATAATGAAAATTATTAATAGACATTTAATGAGAGTGAATATTTAAAAAAGCTTTGTGATCAGACCAAGTGTGACTGTTGAAAACCGCCTCTCTTACCAATGAATAAGGTCGGTATAAGCTTCAATGTTACTTAAATTGTATGTGTCCACTGTAGATACGCAAAACTTAATATATGGTCTGAATCTGTGGTGATATGTCTAAACCGGGTTTCTTTTGAAAATAAGGTCTAGTGATCAATTTTAGAGAAATACACGAAATCAAAAACTGATCACTTTTCGAGATAAATTCATTAATTTTTTTTCCTGAAATAGAAATAGACAACGCGAGGCGCTCTCTTAAGGGTTTATGAATAGTGAACCTGGAACAAAATTTACACTCGGTACAATTGCACTGTCGTGGACCTATATTATACATAAAACTTTATTTTTTTAATTCGCAAATATAAAAGTAATCCTGTATATATCGATGTGATGTATATATTTTATTATTATTATCAACATAAAAAACAAAAAGAACGTTTGTATTTAGACCTAACATTAACTTTGATGCAATTCTGGACTAGAACAATGTTTGAAGTGAGAACCTTGCAAAAAAATCCTCAAAAAATTATTATAAACGTAATTATGTTACTGATAATGAATTTAATTTTAAAATGTCAGAAAAAATATCAGCGTGTGTAGTCCTCCATATTTAAAAATATAATTTGTTTAATTACTTTAGTCTATCTATTATTGGCAGTTACAGTTTGTATAAATTAACAATGACTTAATTTTGAAAGTCATCCTGTTATGATATAAAAATTGTAATCATCAACTTCACATTGGCACACGCCTTACTCCATGGAAGAAAGATATGAGAAGCCAGTAAACCACACAGTAAAATTATATGAAAGAACAACAGAAATACATCAATACAAACACATCTTATCCCCAAATTCCTTACGAAGAGAATTCGTATGAAAATGTCATATAAATGTCACAGGAAATAAATTGTGAAGTTAAAATTATTGTTTCCCATTACGTCATAATCAATACCAAAGTGTATGAAGCGGTTATAATTGCATGTTTTTAAGTGATTGCCCTTACATTTGTTGTATGCATAATTTTAGTCATTTTATCATTTTCATGATGTATGTCATGAATCAAGGACTTTGTATACCTAGAAACATGAGATGTTGCTAAAATTTTTAATTGATAAGCTCTTCTAGGAACATTCTCACGTAGACAATGTATTTATATTGTAAATTGGGAAGTCACATTCCAATATTATCGATTTTCATTCAAAAACAAAAACACTGGTATGTAGGTATTAGATTTATAATGATGTTGTCCTACTGTTTTACTCTATTTTCAATAGGAAACTTCTAGTAAGGTATTAAAGTCACGTAGGCTAAGTTTTTGCGTATGGATTGTCCATAATTATTTTAATATGACTTTGATTTAGGTATAATTAGTACATCAATAAAATTTATTAATGTACCAAATGATTGTTTTATTTGATATATATGTTTATTATATTCACATTTCTTATTGTGACAAATTATTCACGGAATGCTTAATAAAATTCTAAATAACGTTTATAAAAGAGCGAATAATAAAGAATTTAGCATTTGATATTTAGATCCTTGGCATAAAAGCGTAACTTTAAAATAATAAACTTCTATAAAAGATGACCCAAATTATATGAAATAATATTTCCAGAATACAAAATAACTTCGGGAGTTTTGAACGAAGAGAAGGGAGATTTTAACGCCTACACGATCAAAACTCAATTTAACAATAACTGGATAAATATTTGATTGACCTTTAGTTAAAAACACGATCTAAGGTTTGGTTATTTTGCTTATGAAAGTAAATAGCTTAATTATTAAATGGCAAATGGTTTTTATGTTTTTAAAGAGTGACAATTGTAAAATATTACGCGCTCGATGTTTATAACTAGGTTACTTATAGTAGTTACCAAAGAACTATTATTTTGTGGCCGCCCACGTTCTAAGAATTCTGTGTATTAACATTATTATCTTTGATAATGTAAACAGGTATTGTGGGTCTAATCTTTTTTTACCAACACATACTGAGCTTAGTTGTATGCACACAATATTAACCACATTATTAATTTAGCGTCTATTCATATTATTGCATAATCAAAGCGCATTGAAGTATCAATCTAAATATATAAATAAATTTATATAATCTAAAAAGAAGCTTAATGTATAGTAAACTCATTCTAATGCAACAATTTAATAAAAGCTCATAATATAAGCACAAGTAAATGACTTAACAACGTTATGTTAAGACGAAATTAGTTCAGAACGAATTGATAAGAATGATTTTTGACTTTTTGAATATTTGACGTCTAAAAAGACGTACTTAAGCTAAGTAGCTTCAAAAATATGTATACATAACGTTATTGCTATTTCAATAGCTTTAATATTAAGATTTTTATATCGTGGCTATACAAAATATTACATTGTTTTGCGGCGACGGCGACGCATCGTCCATCGGCATGACTGCCCTCTTCTGTGACGCTCGGTATAAACAAGTGCGTGTGCAGTTTCCCGGGCCGAGGCAGGCACTAAAATATATATACATTTTTTAATTTTTTTAACCATTTGAAAAAAGCTAGGCACACAAAAAAACTCGATATTTGGGTGTCACAGCAGCTCACGGAAAGAAACCAAATGAACCGTGTACTCATTTGCGATTCTTAATTCAGACGTAATGAAACCGAACCGTTTTTGAAGAGATTGGGATAACTGGTGATGAAAAGTAGATCACGTATGATAAGAACGAGCGAAAAAGGTCGTGGCAAAGGTCGGTCAGGGTCGGTAAAGGTTCATCATGATAACGCTAGACCACATACATTTTTAGCTACTCAGCAAAAAAATAAGAGTTTGGCTGGGAGGTGTTAATGCATCCGCCATATAGCCTTGACCTTGTACCTTCAGATTTCCACCTATTTCGGTCTCGTCGAACTTTTTACGCAGTGTCACCAAGAGAGGACTGCAAAAACTACTCGTTGCATTTTTTTGATTCTCTCCAGCAGCGGGATCATATCACTACCTACAAGATGGCAGAAAGTCTACGAACAAAATGGCACATATATACCGTAGTCAAAAGTAAACTTTGAAAAATAAAGTTTGAATTTTCATATAAAATGCGAAGGAACTTTTCCCCCAACCTAATATAATAGATAATAGATGAGAGAAACAACATTTGAAGTTAGTTGAAGAGTTTTTTCAACCTAAAAAAATTACAACCTTTCTTAATCCTAACGCCCTTGATCACGCAGTCAGGGGTGTTCTTAAAGATAATTTGACGTTAAGAGCCAGTTCAAATTTCAAGCGAAAAACAAAAAGATCTCAGTTCACATTTCAAAACTTGTAAATCCTACCTGAAATTGTTATGTTATTAAAACCAAAACTTTTGTACAAAGTTTATTATAATTTTATTTTAATAAAACACGTTAATAAAAGCTTGCTATATTTTTGGGACTCGATAACGTTTATCAATGATCTTTACTGAAAAAACTGAGATACTAAATACTTTAATATTCTTTTATATTTTTGAAATTTTATGGTTAGGACATAGAAGCACGTATCTGATTATCTTTATAGTGTAAAAACGAGGATAATTTTTTTTCATGAATAAGGTGACGAAACACAATACAAAATCACAATGGCACGGAATTAATAGCTTCCATTGGTAGAATTAGTCGTGGAATCGAATTCTTTTGAAAATTCCTATCGCGTAATACAAAATTACCAAGTTACTATAATTTATTTTCTATATTTTCTTTGGGTTATTCTATATATATATTTTTTCTTTTTACACCTCCCCTCTATAATAAAGTTAACAAAAAATATTCATAATAGTCAAACCATTTTAGACTTTTATCAAGACTTATTACGGCGGCGAACGGAATTTTTATATATAAGAGAAAAAAATATATAAACATATAATGGAAGGTGCCGTAGTTATGGATTTTAACTTTAGTCCTGTGTAAAGTTTTTTTTGATTTATAATAGTTAAAGGAAATATAGAAATCGTTATCTCTCTTCAGATCGTATAAAAAGAAGGACGTATTGTCTTGTCTTACGCATTCTTTATTATTTTATTACGTTACAGGTCCACAAAATTCTGTAACTCCTTGTGTAACTAGTCATGGGTCCGGGCTCGTTCGCCATATTTACAATACTTCGAAGAATACATTAGTCCATGTGTATTCTTTGCACTATTTTCGAGTAACTTCCACAAATAAAATCCCCAACTTTATTGGATTGAATAAAAAACCATTTTCTTTGACTCAAAACTCAACTCAATGGGCTTAGTAAAACCCATTCCTAGTTCGATTCCTCAAACCCCCTCTTAAATAGTATCTTCTTTAAAGGGATTAATTAAAAGTGCCCTCGGACGTGGGCGATGTGACGCATTACTTTGCGGGGCTCATGGAAAGACACTTTTATTTTCGCCCTCTATTTTTGGCTTAAATAAGACTACGCTTCAAAGCCTTGGGCGTTTTGGACGCTGTTCGGGCAAAGAGAAATAATACACAAGCAAGAACTGCCTCACATTATTTTGCATTTAAGTACCAACGTGGTATGCTATTGTTATCTATAATCAAGTATGTGCTAAGTACTAACTGTAGACACAAGTTTTATTAACAAACAAATAAATGTATACCCCTCACGCCACATTGTACTGGAATCGATCCAGTACAATATAAGATAAATTTTATTCGCATAAATACTTAGCCTAAATTATACATAAATCTTAAAGACAACACCGAGTAGGAAAATAAGACCGTGGTTGGGGGAAAAGTATCTTTAATATTGATGATGGTAAAGTTTACTGAAAGAACAAATTCTGTATATAATTATATATATAGAATACGTCTATGCATACATAGAAGTGGGTCTAATTTTGAGTAAATTCATAAGTTAAGTGAACTATTTTCTTTAGATAGTGAATTTTACTATCCAATTTTTCTTGGTCTTTCTTTAATTTAAGAAATTGTCAAAACGCTGCAAACAAAAACGCCAAACAATAATTTGTTCATAATAAAACAAACTATGGTAAAGTTGCAACGTCAAATGCTTCGTCACTAACATAATAGTGATCTTAAGTCACGTGTTACCAAGTATAAGGACTTTCATCACGCTTTGGATACTACTTTCTTTTGTATAAAAAATTTAGCTTTTATCAAATTCTCCTTTAATAAAAACGTAAAAAGTCGCGTATAAAGTATAAAAGTTGCGGCTACCCGCAGGATGCAGACAGCGTAGGGCAGCGATACTTCAACAGCGGCGAAAGTACACCGTATTCTAGTCATTATAAGTATCACTATCATGATTGATTTGATATTAGCAGAATTATTTAAAACAAGAAGCTTTGTAATTGAAGAACCATAAGTACCTATTTCTTCTTCAATAAAGCTTAAATTACAAATTAAGTTTTATATTTCGAACCTCAATTTATTAGTTTATTACCTTATTTTGTCTTACCAAGTGTCATTAATTTAGGTTGCTAAGTAAAATGCTCTGTTAGCAAAATAAAAGCCATAAAATGTGGCCATGATTTGAATCACAGCCCATCATACTGTAGGAAAGAGCTTTTGTTTTACGCCAACCAACAGATATTTATTTCCCTCTGTTTAATGTAAAATTTAACAAAATTGTTTTCACTTGATTTATGCTTCGATGAACAATTGTTTGTTAAATTTGATACATATGCAAGTTTTTTTAAATTTAATAAATGATAAGTAACTATTTATTACTTTCTACTCAGCACAAGGGCCTGGTTCGAATCCTACAAGGTGCTGTTATTTGTTATTTGTATGATAAGTACGAATAATTTCCTTTCGAGTCAGAAATGTTTGTATGTTTATTTAGTAATTTTATGATGTTTATTTTGCAATTACTTTCCTTATTTATCCGTTATCTAGTATCTACAACAGAAGATGATAGATGATACATGTGAGTGTAAGTAAATATTATTATTTTTATTATATTCTACTTAAAATAAACTTGAGTTATCATAAATGAAGTGGAAAAAATATTTAGAGTACATATCTGTTGGTGAGCGTTAAACTAACTTTTAAAGCATAATCAAAATACTTAATATAAAGTTAATCGACGACTTATTTGTAAAACTTGATTGAGACTATGATTTATGAAATTCAGAAAAAAAAACTACTTTTATTTATATGCAACTGATCTAAATTAAATAAGATAGGAAACTGATATTAGTTAAGTGACTTTTTCATATTTGTTTGGATGTATTTATATTTTTATTCGGAAATTACTTTTCCACTTAAATTCATAACAGACAAAACTTGTTTCATTCAGAATATCTCATATTATTTTTGAAATAAATAAAAATAAGATAAATTTTTCTTGTACTCAATATCCCTATTATTAATAGGGTACGCTAACAGGCATACTATCAGGGCCAATCTTGTTCTATAAACAAGAAGAGAGTTGGATAATCTTGCTAAGATTAAATGTCTGCAATAAAGATAATTCATTTCAAAGTACAATATCTAATTAAAAAAGTTAAATTTTTTATTCGGAATCAGCCCAATGCTCTGTTTATGCGTTCTAGTCACGCAGCGTACGTCAGGCGTCCCCTCTCCCTCTCCCGAATCTCGTGAGAGTAAATTACGTATGCCGACCGTGTGTAGCGGACCTAACATCTGGACGTGGCTTAATGACTGGATTGGTCGCACTGTCTAGGAAGTCCATCCAGGTACTAAGTATTAAGTGGATTTCGATAACCATTCCACTGTATTATTCTTAATTTTTCTCATTTGTCTTTCTTATGAAGTAGCTATCTAAAGACACGTAGATCGTTCCTATGTAGAAAAGCATAACTGAACATGTGTAGCATAGAATGCGTAGTATGTTGTATTTACATATTAGTGTTTGTAGTAACTAGACCAATTACAGTAGTTATAAGCCTAGATCATCATCATCATGAGCTCACAATATTACCCGGTAGGGCATAGGTATCTCCAGTAGCACACAATCTTCTTTTTACGAGTAGGCACAGGTAAAAGATACTCTATTGTTTAAGCGGTAAGGATCTGAGGATCGCCCAGCACTAATCATTGTGGCACTGAATAAACCCATTAAAATATCTCGGTATTTTAACTGCCCTACACGGGAATAACCTGAATTCTGCCAAAGGAAGTCACATGACCACCAACAAGCATCTCGGCCTAGCAGATGGGCTTCATGCCGTGAAGATAAGTCCACTATTAGCATTCCTAGACGTGGTGCGAGGTGCAGTTAATCTTTGAATAATTTCCTCTCTACTCTATTTATCCCATTCCTATTCCAGTGAACAATGTTATTGGTGTTCTAAAATGAAAATTTTCTAGTTATTGTCACCGAGTCACAGGAACGCTTTGAATAAGATGTCTCTGAAGCTCACATTTCAATAAGACATATTCTCACTAACAGAAAATTGCGGAAGTTATGCAGCAATCTTTTAAGAACAAATAAAGTAGATAATAAAAGATGAAATTAATAAAGAGCAGAAACAAATTCAATTATTTTTTCATGGGAAATTTACTAAGGGTTGATAAAATTTAAAGCCAAAAATATTAAAGTAAGGTTTCAAGAATCCGTTCAAAGTTAATGCATCTAAATATAATATTTTACTATTTGGCAGATTATTAGTATTTTCATAAAATCTTCAAAACTTAATGAAGGACTCTATAATTATCATAGCAGCCGAAGCATATCTATCGCTGGACAATTACATTATATGCCTCCATCAAAATTTATCTATCTTATCTTATCTTAAAATAGACGGCAGTCATATAAGCTGTGAATATCGTTAACAATACGCTTCCGTACTTTTCGATATCATGTTTAATTTGCCATAAATAATTTACTTAAAATTTAAACATGATAAAATTGGGATTTTAACACACGCATATTCTTAGATCTTTATCGAACGCATGAATTAGCAACTTGGAATTTTCGATAACGCACCGACCTTTTAGCATAAGACATTTTATTGATATAGCCCTGAAGTTCGACTTTGTTTCCGTTCTGTATTTCATTGGAACATCGTATTAACATAAATTTTCATGAAACAGAGCTGTAAGTTATTTATACGTATTTGACGTGTTATTTTTTTTAAAATATTATTTAAATATTAAATAATATTTAAAAAAAACAACAATCACACCTATTATCTAGCCCGAAGTAAGCATAATTGAGTGCTCGTGTTACGGTTGCTAGGTAACGGAGAAATATGGCTAGTTATATGTACACAAATACCAGGAACAAATATTCGTATACCTCATACATATATGTGCCCATACCGAAAATCGAACCCGGGACCTCTGTCTAAGAATACAGGGGTACTGACCACTCTACCAGACGGCCTTAATTAATTCCTTTAGTTTATATATCAAATAGTTGAAATGTGATGTCATAGCGTAGTATTTGAGTAAGGTGTTGGTGGAGACACCTGAAAACTGTTCATTGAAATGATATGTTACAAGATTTCTTCTGTGGTAATTTTTTGTTATACAAGGTAAAGGAAATTAGTAAATAGAAAACGATGTGAAAAGGAGCACCATTTAGTAAAATAATCCAATACAATATAAAGTACTTTATTTTATTTGACATTAAGTGCAATTTGTATAGTTCAAGATATTTAAAAAGATGTTCTAATTTCAAATTTATTTAATAAACAGTAATAAGTTGAGTCTAGTTCGTGATTAATCTGCTAATGAATTTATACTTTTTTGTTTTTGAGGTCCTTTGGTAAAAGAAAAGTGTATATAAAAAAATCCTATTAGTACATGTTATTTGATACTAGTACAGGTACGCTATAATGACGGAATTTTTGTAATTAAGTAAAATGAAAATATACTCGATTAATGATAGAGCGACTTGGATTCAATAAGGTAATTTTATTTACAATTCGTAAATGTAATATTTAATACATAATTGTATAAGAATACATGCCTGAGAAATTCTGCACAAAACTATGAAGTGGTTACATTATGTGTATTGGTGTCTGGTTGCACCAAAAACAAGATTAGAGTTATTCATCCGGATAAAGATCTAAAAATGTACGGAATTAGACATAAGCCTTATATAAGCAACGGTACCGCTTTCCGTACACAGACCTACCAAGAAAGTAAAATCCAATTTTCAAGAAACTACCACTGCAAATTATTTATATGAAACAGTAAATCAACTCCTACAAACAATGTAGTCAGTCAGTTTCTTCTATTTTTAGTTTAAGCTGATTGAATTGAATTGGAAATTATTCGGAAATTGCATTTTACCGGAAAGTTCAGAATGTAATATGATACTGTTCTTTCGCTGCGCCGGTCCTGACAATAAATTACTTTGCCAAACTTGTTTCAGTTTTTAAATATTAAAATGTCTCGAAGTCTGGAAAACTTGGTGCTATTTTTCTTGTGATGAATTTCACTTTTTATTTTTTATTTATAATTGAGCAAAAACATTCCAATAAATATACTTACTTTATAATTTTAATTTTTTTTGTCGAGAAAATTATATGACATTACGTTTTTATACTATATCGATTTTAATTGATTTCAATACAACTTTTTAATTACATGGACTTGATTTGTTCAGGACGTAATTGTGAGTTGTTAAACGAGTGTAAATTCACTAGAATAATTTTTTTACAAGCATTATAACCTTATATCTAATAACCACCCCTCGTAGTTTGGTTTTCAATTTCGTTTTTACAATTTATCGTCTCCGAATTAATTTATAAAAGAAATCTCATACTTAACAGTGATTCATATTGACATCGTAAAATAAGGTATAATAAAAAATTGTTAGTAGACACTATTATTTTCTCAGAAATCTTCGACGAACTTCGACGGCTACGGTTATTATAAGGTCGTTTATAATTACAGCGTGTAAAGGGGTTTTTTTTAAGTAACAAGAATTTTCAATCATAGTTGCTTTCAGCAGACGATAGCAAGCAAGAAGTATTGGAAACAAAAGCGATGCAATTTAATAGGATTTGACAATTGACGATTCACACCTTTCAATTAGATTGAAACTTAAACTAGAAATAATGTCGTCCTAGAACTTTCTTTTAGAACCCTAACGCGCAGTTTAAAGGTTCAACATTACGCGTCCCGCTCAACACAAAATATCAAATAAATAGCAAAACAGTAAATGAATTTCAAATTAAAGTGTACATAAGTTATTGTACGTACCCAGCACCCCTTGCTATGTAATCTGTAGCCAAGGCAAGACCACATGTCCAAACAATACGCCTACGACATTTTAAAAAATACTCGTCTTTCCATCTAATTTAATAATTGTCAATTAAAATCATAAGTTTTATATTGGAGCTGGGAGTATTTCTTCAACGAGTCTGATGGAGTGGACTGGAGATATAAAATGCTATAATAACAGAGCCCATGACATTGGTTTACGAGCACATGTTTTAAGCAGGATTTACACTGGAAGCTGAGCTAAAACTCTAAAGATTGCGGCAGCTTGTATTCTTAGGTAAATATAATTTTATTATGAACTGTTTTCGTATGAATAAATGTACTAGGGCTCCATATAGTTTAAAGTCCATTTTCAAACATCTTAGTGATTGAATACATTTGCTGGGATACAAGCGTTTACCCCTTGGCTTGACTTCCATCTACGATTGTGATATTAATTACCACAAGTACGTACTTATGTGTTATTCATTGCTTATCGCTTTGCATCGCCAATTATACAGGTCGATAATCACAGATCATCGAGGAAGTAGGTAGCGGGGCTATTCTAAAAATGCGAGCAATTATCTACGCAAGAACTGGCCTGGGATGACAACAGGCTTAACTAATATGATGAATACGCTTTTTCTTCCCATATTTCACTTTTCTGATCATCGCTTCGATGTTAACGTGAGCATGGAAGGCATTAAAATGTGTTGTTTATAGAATGCTCATACAACGCTAGTATCACAATTGACCCCTTGATATTACAGTGTCTATAGGTGGTGGTTATTACTTTCTTCATATAGACTTTGCTTGGAATACCATAATATATTAAAACTTACACGTAGTGTAACGCGGACTTAAAGGAAAATAAGCGCATAGTTTTATGAGCCGCAAGGAAGATCTAGGGCTTGTTCTAATTTACTCAAGGATATTATAAAGAGCATGAGATAGAAGAGTCTACTTATTTTCTTTCCGTTAAATTGTTCCAGATCGAGTTTTTACTAAATATAGAAAAGGAAAATAACAATGAAACGTGTCTCTCAATTTTGTAGCTTGTCGTAAAATTATAATATAGAAAAATATGATTCGAATACATTCTTGGCTTTTATACAAATCAACAATTATTCGTTCGTTCCCGTATCATTTTTTAAATCAGAATAATGACTAATTTTTATAATAAAGTAGTTAACATTATTATAAAAATTAGTCATTATTCTGAGTACAATACAACAATATAATAAATTAATTTAAAAAAAATGTTTCAAGTATATTTTTTATAAGTTTGGAATCAAAAGTCTGTGAGGTGCGCAACTGTATTATTGAATACTGGTGACTGCTGGAAACCGCACTAAGACAGCTATTTTGTTTGAGATTTAACATTACCTGGCGTCAGCAGCGAGAGGAATTTACTTTAAATTAGTCCACAGCAGTCTCTACAGAGCAGACAAAAATCTAATTAACTTTGAAGATGGCTTTATAAAATAAATACAACCACACGGAGATCTAGTGCGTTGAATTTGTTTATGACATTTCTCTCTGCAGTGAGATACCAGAAACGTATTAACTTAAGTAAACTAGTTAAATTATGTTTTACTAACCACTGTATGTTAATACTCAATCTTTCAGAACTTAAATGATGAGTACTCGATCTGCGTGTTGCGACGCAGCCTAGTCACAGTCGATTTCGTTGTCTCGCCTTTTGTTAAGATACGATATCTTAACGTAAACACGTAATCATATATAATACGAATGGGCAACTTCAGCACATCGACTTGCCAACGGTTTAAAGACCGCTCACCAGTTTAATTAGCTGCGCCTGAAGGGTTTAGAGACGTAAGCGTGGGGTGCAGAGACGTAACCACGTGCCCCAGGAGACGTAAGCGCTGTGACGACTTGTCTTAAGCATGGGACTGCGAGTGCGAGTTGATCATGCAACGCGTGTTCTTGAGCTTGTTCCTAGAGGAGACGATACCGTTTTGGTGCTGTTCAGTTTGCAGTAATCGTTGTAAAATATATAATAATGACATTGAAGTTAAGCTTCTGTCAAAAAGGATTACTTACTATCAGTTGAAGAATCTTTCAGTAGTTCCAGAGATTACTTCCTTCAAACACTACGGGTAAAATTTACTTTAGGCCTGCGTGCCGTAAGCTGTCGTAGAAATTGCATGAATTCAGAATTGAATATTCCAATTTTTCAGTAGGTATTAACTTTTATTGTCTTGCCAGCCCACCGGTGGTCATACGCAATAGAAAATCTATTTTGTCGTATTTTTTTAAGATACTTTACTGGTTTAGATGCAAGTTTTTGTTGTATCTGATATGTGGGTTCCACGGATAACTGCGTTATCAAATAATAAACGATTCCAATCTTCCTACGAAATTTTTAGCTTTATTTTCAATTTAGTACAACAAGCAATTCACTCGTTATGGTCTAATCATAGCCCTTTAGATAGTTATGACTTTATTATAATGAAATTACAAGAACATTGAACTAAAACTAATTAAGTTATGCCAACAGAATGGACAGGCCGTATTGAGTGGGGTCGAGCTACGGAACGTTTATGGACTCGCCGCAGACTGTCCGATGTCGGTCGTACTGGCGTCGGATACGACTTCTACGTGAATCATAAAAACTTTAGACTAACTATTTATCGATTAAAACCGTTATGTAGTTTAAAAGATCCAAGCGCATAGATATGCAACTTTGTTTTATATCATGATAAGATTCAGCTTTAAAAAATATATTTTTGTTGATAGTAGGTAGCTAGAAAGATTTTCGTAAAATTTTTGACATTATTTACCAAGAGTTTGTATAGGTATAGGCCTTCCATTGCTGGGCACAGACATTCCAACGCGACAGAAACACATCTGGTGTTAAGCTTATCACTTTGTTGGCCCAGAATGGGTTGGTTAATTGGCTGAAAGCGATTTCAGTAACAACTGAAACCGAATGACAAATGTTTATTTTGAAACATGGGCGAGTTCAAGATTACAAATTGTACTTGACCTATGGATAAATAAACTTTGTTTTTATAATAGGCTATGCCAGCGAGTTCTTTCTTTGTCATGTAAAATGTATTAAAAGATGCTCCTCGTTTCACATTAATCGATATTAATGTAAATTAATATATATTTAATATGTTTATATATTTTAAATTAATTAATGTATATTTTTACGTTTGATTACGAGTGTTTACTTGTTAAAGAATTATGAACGAAGGCCGAATTTTTTTCTCACTTTTTTGTCAATTTTTTTAAATTAGTTTGTAATACAATAGATGTGAAAAAATATATTTTTCAAATCAATAAGTAATAATAATATTAACTGTAAGTAAGTGATTAGACCAGTATATTTTTGTAATTTCATAATTTGTGTACAATAAAGAGTATTTGTATTGTTTTGTCTAATAGTTTTAGGTCAATAAATATTATTTTATTAATTTGACAGAAATTTTTGATAACATTTCTTTAATTTTTAAATTATTTTACCTACTTTGAAATAAGTGTTTCATTGGTAGTTTATCCTAATTGAATAAAAAAAAATAGATTTATTTTTATACCTGCGCTTGCGAAAGCGAAAGAACATTGATTTAAGTCTAAATTGAGGCAGTGAACAATGACGCAGATGGCCAGTGCGTAGAACTAAAATGTCCAAATAATTTATTAGTCGATAAAATCGTATAGCAAATGTCCGAAGTTGTGAGAGCATCAATACGCCCGCCCACGCATAGTAATCAAGGACTCTTGTGCCTTGATAGCTTATGGCCATTACACTAACATATTTTTTCGGAGAAAAGATTTAATGTATACATTTAAACAAATGTGAAGACGGTCTGGTCGAGCTGTTAAAGCTCTCGGGTTCGAATCCCGGCCGGGGAAGATATTTGGAAGAATAATACGAATGTTCGTTCACGAGTCATGGATATTTGTATGTTTATTTAGTGTTTTTTCCATTATTAAATATATTTATATTTATCTTTATTACCCGAACAAACACTACCGCGGTGGAGGATCTTGCCGTTTCGCTCACGATGTGTCTAAACCAGCTACATCTCAACTTATTGTAGTTTAATGTATGCCGTTTAAGAAAATTGTTTCAATAAAGTAATAAACGGTATATGGAAGATGAAATCACGTTACAAAAGATAATTTTATAGAGTTTGATCCATTATATTGACTCTTACACTACTAAAGTTGTGCCCTAAGCAAATAGCTATCTATTTTATTTAAGCCCTTCAATGAATACCATTAATGACCATTATTACGTTCATTGAGATTTATTGAATGAGTGAGTTATTTAATGTAAATCTTTTTCATAATTAATTATAATAATTATTTTAATATCACTAAAACAAATATGCTGGTAATACATATCTTAGCTGTGTCTGCCAATAATTTTTTTGTAAGATAGATATTTTTGGTTTAAGTATTAATACATTTAAAAGTCTTGTCTAACAGAAAAATCTGTGATGTTAAATTAGTTTGTGACTTTATAATAGGTTCGACAATAGTTATTAAATAGTTTCTACTTAAATTTTCTTTAATAGTTTGCTCTTACACTATATTGTATATAACTTGTAACTGTATTCTTTTGGCCAATATATTATTTTCTGCGTATTAAAAACTTCTTAGTGTTTCTTTCTCAGGAAGTAATAATTAAAGTATTATTTCAACTCGAGATAACATTTTATCCGACCCAAAAATGTGATGCAAAGTCTTTTACTTAAAAACAACCTACGAACAATATATGACAGCATATGAACATTTCATGCATAGTAAAAATGCAAGAAGGGTAAAGACTGTACTTTGTATCTCTCGCTGTGCTCAGAATTTTACCATCCGGACCCATCCATCCAGGGTTCTCCACTCGGATTTAATAAAAACCTTTAAAATAGTTCTCCCTTAGTAAATATTCTATTTTACGTTCAATTCAAAGTGGATTTTATCTAATATTGGTCGTGTAATTCTTTATTAGCGTAGGATTGAAATAGTACACGATGCCAATAAAACATTAAATATATTTAAACAAAAAGTGTTCATTTCATGGAGTCTCGGACGTATAATTTCGGTTTAAATTATAATTAGATAGACTAAAAGAATGTTAACAAGATGATTTCTCCAAAAACAACATTCAAATCTGGACGAAAGCACTTTGAAGGCTTAATTGAATTTAAAAAGTATGCGCAGTTTGAGACATCTCTGTATTAATAGCTTTACCTTTTATGTTTAGCTATTTTATAGTGTTATTGTGAGCAAAGGCATTTTTTAAAATTTTCAATAACAAACAGAGTGTTGTGTATATTTTTACGAATGAAAATTTTCTGCTAAATTAGTAAGAGATGGTTTTTTTTAAATGATAACACACTTAACCTACGTAGTTATAAAATAATCTTAATAGAGTTTTAATGAGTACATTTTATAATTGAGACAGCCAATGAATGATGACGTCAGATTCCGAAAAAAATCTATTTGTATTTTAAATAATATCTTCGACAACATGTAGTTTAAATAAATTTTATTATTACCTTTGGATTCTCTTCAAAGGAACGGGGTTATGATATTCTGTTTCAGAGTTGCTCATATAAATACATACAGTAGTATGTGTATGATTTCTACCACAACAAAACAGGCCGTAATGCCAAATCAATTGATCAGTTATATTTGATCTATATGTATAAATTGTGTAATGATTTCACGGTATCCGATATAAGACATAATCTGTTTCATACGCGGCTGTCAGCTCAATTCAGAAATTCCAGTAATGTTTCAATTAAATCAGTTGAAAATTGCAACGGAGGTTTTGAATATTTGTTGCTTATATTTTTTGTTATGGTTTGTGAAGTGAAAATTATGAAAAAGAAAAAATGAAATATAAACACACCTCTTTTGGAATGGAGGTTAAATAAAAAGTCAGTAGCTACACTTTTAAAATATATAAACTGTTTTGTTTCAATAAATTGAATTCAGTTTGGTGATTCGTCAGAATATTTGAATGTTTTTGTAGCGATAGATAAAGTACGATATTCCGATCCTTTCACTTACAGGACCCCTGCGATCACCCTTCGCACAAGACATTTCTACAATGGCGATATACACATATCTTTAGGGCGTCAAAAATAAGTCAAAGATAGCTCGAAAGCCACGAGTTCAGTGCTCCGCAAACATTCTTGAGATTACTCAAATGGAACATCTATTTTGGATTTATTTATTTAATCGTTTTTATTTGTTAGGTCAATTTATATATTTTTATTTCACAATAAAGTTATAATATGTCTATATTAAAGTAGTATAAAAAAGTAACAGAGTATTTCCATTAAATAGTTTCTTATCTACATCGAAATGTTTGAATAGTCATTACATGTATATGTGAAAATCAATATTCTTACTAGTAGGAAACATTTCTATTTTAATTGCAAGGACAAAATCCGAGACGTGAAGAGAATGAATGTATATATATACCTAAAACGAATATTGGATTTTAATGTTGGCAGGCAGATAACTATTGTGGTAAATATTTTGATATAGAAAATATCGGTGGTGAATGTTGAATACCTAAACGAAGAAATCGTTAATTAAGTTAATCAAATACCATCATCCACAGCTCATATACGTGTACACCGAGGCGCTTGAGCGATTAGGTCTTAGTCAATCAAACCAAACAATAAACACAGTCGACTTCATACACTACTGTAGAATTTGTTTACAGGTGTGAGGTTTTCTCACGATGTTTTTCCTAACTGAAATAACAAATAAACAATAAATTAAAAAAAAATCTCAACGAGATAGATCTTGGCCTTAATCTCACCCGATGGCAATTGATAATAAGGCCGGTGGAAGCGAACTAAACTTGGATTCCTCGACCACATAGGAGACATGAAAAGATTTGAGGTAATGTTTTTTTGTAATATAAAATTTTTGAGTGTCTGAAATTTTAATTTCGTTACTATGGAACAAATGAATGTGTCTGGTTGAAATTTGGGTATGCTTTGTGATATTATACCGTATCCAAATTTGTTTCTTATAAATTACTGTCAATCAAGATGTTTCGAATTCGCGCTTTGCTATAACAACTTTTCTGATCTGAAAATATTTCATTCTTTTAAATCCTGAGTACTGTATGAATAATTATGTCTGATTTTTATTCTGTCTCGAGATTGCTGAGTTTGCATGATATGCAGCTCTTTTGTTACAAGCAAATATATCTTTCATATGTCTCCTACACCCGTTTTTAATCACACTTTCCAACGTACGTTAAGCATATCTCGACCCTCGTCAGGAAGGACGCCCCAGTTGCGGTCTGAAGTACCCTCGTCCGTTCAAACCTTTTGAGGAAGTACAGATGGAGTTCTCATCTACTGTTCTAACTTCTGAGTGTATAATATGAAATTTCTTCTTAATGAAAAATAATGAAGATTAATTACTATTGTCTTCATCATGGCCTGAAATTCAATAATTAAACTTAAGATATTCAATTATTAATAAATTTAGATTTTAAGTGATTCCATTACTTGATTTTTATACTGGCCGTGTGGTACGTCCTTTTAATGAAAAGGTCCTTCCAAACGTAGGTCCTTCCAAACGTAGGTCCTTCCAAACGTAAATAATTTTGGAAGACATGCAATTATGAGCTAAACTAATTTGCAATACCTCAATTGTTACTTTAACGTTGATCAAATGTTTAAAAAAACCGTTTTTTGTTTACAAATTTATTTTCTGCGAAAGTCACTTTATCTTAAGTGCGATTAGTAATATTATTACTAGTCGCTGTCAAATTGGATTTATCGAACATTGCATGACAATTTTCTAGAGTCTGGACGCGGCCTAAAAGTATATTCTTTGATAAACAGTAAAGTTACCATGGCAACGAAGCAGACTAAGATGATGTCACGAACATTACTCTCCATTATTGAAATAGCGAAAACACTTTATAGTGAAAAAGAAAATCATCAGTTTAACGTTAATTTACTTCATGAGCTTCTACCATTTATTAGAAAAACATTTCTTCATATTTCTATTACCTAAAGAGCAGATGGCTTTCTGCGTAAGTGTTCTGCGAACAAAGCTCAGATGGAACCCGCAGTAACTCTAATTACATTTACTTTTGAAATAATAATTGTTATTCTATTATTTTTATCAAATATTGTTTTATCATTTCTTATTTTTATTTAATAGTAGCGTGGACTAGGTTATAGTGTTTATCTTCATCTGTCGTATTAAAAACTTTAGCCTAAGTAAAAGATACGTAATCGTGAAGCCAGTTCCAGTAACAGCTGGGGACAAACAGCTTAATGTGCTTTCTGAACCATGAAGTTACTGACTAATTAATGATCCATCTGATTGGAACTGGTAACGATCATCTAGTTATACTGACAATATCATAAGAATCCCATACAAAATAAACACACAAGAAGAAAGTTTTGGTAAAAAAATAACTTTCTCTAAAGTATCTTAAAAATATTTGTGTGTGAGTTCTTTGTTTACGTAATCAAAATCTCTCAGACTATTAATTGTCTACCTCGTACTGCTGGGCAAAGGCTATCCTAGATGGGAGAAATCTATGAGGAGTTTGGGACGCCGTAATTGTGTGGGTAGTAAAAATATGTTCGTTGCTTTGATTCTCGATTTCATGTCTTGTTGAAATACAATAGGAGTAATTTTTGTTTGCGTACTTAAATATCTGAGTTAGTTCCGCCAGATAAGTTGTTCTAGACCGGAAAATTATCTTGAAGTAAAGTAGGCTTTGTTTCAACCTTGCTAGAAATAAAACTGAAATTGTAAATAGAAAAACTGAAGCGATTTTAAATAAAGAGGCTTTCAGAGTTTTTACTGTCAAGAAAAATATGGTAAAAACTCCTTTGAAATATAACAAATTCTATTTTGTACATTTCAGTTTTCTTATTTTTGTAATAAAAAGATTAATGGGATATTTCCATTACGGGTGCCTAAAGCCTTTCTGATTAAGCGGTAAACCAAGCTCTTTTGGAGTTTGATCGCATTCAGGTCAATTAGAAGTAAAAGAGTTCACGGAACTTATCATATTTATATATCATCATCATGGACGCAAACACTATTAATTTTTGAGTAAGACTTTTTGGTTATAAAATTAGTTTTTTTTTACAAATATCTTTTGCATTAACTCAAGGATATTCATTTTCCATCTGCCATGCTATATTATTTTATAATACAATGTTGAATTTGTATTACTTTTGACAGCCTACCTTTCTTTTATCGTGAACCTTGGGAAAGTACCAAGGAAAGGTATTTCGGACGCGGGACGAATCCGAATAAGATTCTTTACATGATGATAGAAAAGGATAGGTTCTCAATAATAGGTATTGAGAAAGGGTTTTAAATCCTTTTCTATAAATACACAAGCAGCCTAGTTGTAAGTGAGCCTGTGGTCTAAAAAAATATGAAACATGTAAAAAGTTCTAGTTAAATAAAGCTCCTGAACTATATGAAAGAAAACTATTTAAGTTAGAACCACTTGGGAGGTGGTACCTTATACCCTATTAAACAAAAAAGAATTTTTAGTACCGGTTCCGACGTCTTCTAGTTATCGGAGAACATACATAAAGAATATTACTATGAATTGAAACCCTCCTCCTTTATTGAAGTCGGTTAAAATAAGCGTTTCTTCACCTTACCTTACAATTTTTATTTTTGTATTTTTTGTGACTTGGTGAACTTTGTTTCACCGACAAACTACTACTCACCCCATTTGTAAAAAAAACCCGAAGTAGCGATGGAATAAATGACAGCTTTTATGTTTGACATGACAGTTAGACGATTTTCCATACTAAATAACCAATTTATCTTCCAGCTTTTTTTGGGATTTACCCAGTTATTTTTTATTTTAAACTACCCTTCCATTCAACCGAAAAAAAATACAATTAAATACTTTTGAGTTTTAGCGAGACTAACGAACATCAATTCATTTTTATATATAAGAAGAAGAAAATTAAGTGAGTAGGTACTTCTAGCATTATCATGCGTTTACTAACCTCTTTATGTTACAGATTTACATACCTACATTAGATTTTGTATACATCTTGACTATGATTAGAAATTTAAAAATGTTTCTCTACAGCTGTTAAGATATTGCATTGAATCATTAAAATAAAAAAGTGAAAACATATAATCTATATATAATATATATATAATCTCAACTATATCTCAAGAATCTGATTGAATCGAAATTGAATATGCCTTGCGAGAGCAATAGAATTTCCAGGAAACAGGACATGGAGTGTTTGACGACTAATAGTAGGCACCGCCAATCAATGCTAAATATATATTCCATATATTGCACGATTTAATGGTACTTTGTAGCATGAAACTAATTAGAATCTGAAATATTTCATATTTAAAATCACACTACGATACAATATACGATGTAAAATATAAAGCACCCAACCAACCTCACTATTACGCCATCCGACTACTCTCTTGACCCCATGTCCTCCATGACCCGAACGATCCGATCACATACACGTCACGCACTAGGAACACTTTTCCAAAACACCACACTCGTCGTACAAGGGTGCGAAGAGCCAGTCTACACTTGTCGCGCTATATTAGGTACATGTACGTATCTGTGCGCTTCTCTCCTCCACGACACGACTCGCCTGAGCCGAGGTACGAGTCTTTTGAGGCACCCTCAGAGTTGTCTCCCACATAGCTCGAGCGGCCTGGAGACTCTAAGAGACAGCTGGACACCTCCCCTGGAGGTGATGCCTGTCGATTAGAAATCCTCCAGAGGCGAATCGCCCCTTAAGGTTTGAGGACTCCCCGAGGTTCTCGCCTCCTTAAAACCTCGGTAACGCTGTAAAGGTCGTCGGCCAACAGCATTAGTCATTAAAAAAAACACTATTACGCGCCAAAACTCTCAACTGTTTATCCGTTTGGGTTACAAAACATATAAAAAAAATCAAGGTGTAAAACATATACTTTTTCATTTCTAGCAATTAATTAATTTGAATTTGAAACATGTTTTATTTTATTGAATACTTGTTTTTTTTTATATTAATGAAACAAATACCAATATTCAATTAACACTCACATATTGATTGAATATTATTTAGTCTTCCATTGTGGAAGTTCGTCAGAGGTGCCGTCCAATTTTCACTGCATATAAGATAAATAGATTAAATGAAAAACAATTTACTTTAACGGTAAGTACGATTTCTATATTTTTATTGTACTTTTGAAGGACCATTGTATTCTCATATCGATTATAATAAAAATTTGGATGGGATCAGAATATAAACGACCCAATTTTTACGCAATCACCTATGTGTAACTGAACCAGTGTTAGTGGAGCCTCATGTTTTTTATTTGCAGTTCATTTCTCTGTGATTTTTGTTTGAGTAAAGAAATGTGAGAGATCTTAAAATGGTGGAGTCGCAAACGACATGTTAAAAGTTTACCTTTCCAAAAATAAAGCTTGATTACACTTTTGTATATTGTTTTAAGTTAGGTATACTAATAAGACTTTTAGAAGAAACTCGATTTTAATGATGTCATGTAACGATATGAATCTTTAGGTTGACAGTAAAACTTAAGTAAGAAAGAGACGCAAGATAGGGAGACGGGGGGACAGTTGTAGGTGATAGAAGTGAGTGATGAAATGATCGGGAGAAGACGTAGCGATAGTGCTTATCGGAAGTTGTTTTCAAGCTAAGTAACCAATTATGAAATATATGTACAACACTTGTGTGGTAAGAATAAGTGGAAACTGGGTGAGTTTCTTTGCATTGTTTGTAATGGTGGAAAGGGGTGGCTATGGGGGAGGCAAAGAGAGGCCACTCGGGGGAACGTGGTTCCCGTACTAAAGGATCAGCTGTTGTCTGATAGTTTCATTGGAAACTAACCATTTCAGTATATTACGTGATGCATCCTATTTATGTATAAACGCACGACACGCATATCCATACACACACCCATGAACATGCATGTATGTCAAATCATTTCCTATAATTTAGTGTCATTACTATTAACTTAATCTTTGAATCACAAGCTAGATGGTTTTTTGCTGTAATTTTGCAACACTACTCGTACAATCTTTACTGAGGTTAATGGTACCATATACCTTAATGGTTTCGCTTTGTATTTCGAACTTATAAGAGAGGTATATATTTTTGGCTCCCCATCACCTCACAGCAATATAGTGTCAGATCAGTAGTATTGTCAAATGTGAAGCAAGAAAATTGTTTATGTAGGCGTATCGATTATATGTTTACGCGGCAAATAATCTATACTTTAATATAACTGTTACAGGATTAAAATTTGAAAAAATAATTCAACTGGTGATACATTTATATTATCTCAATTTATATTGATTGAGCGTTTTTAATAAATTTTTAATTTTATGGTGTCAATATATAACATATTATAATTACATACTAATTACTTTAATTTTATACAAAGGAGCGGGCCTTCCCTGACTCAGATATTTTATACTCAAAAGGAAACTCCCAAAATGTTGTAAAACTTTTTGTAAGTGATAAAGAAATTTGATTGATTACGTATGGCAGTTAACAAAAGCTATTCTTAACTAAACGTGATCACCGAAAATGAATATAAAAATATAATACAGGTTGGAAAGAAATGATTATTTTCCAGTACAATGGTCTTCATGATAACATCTGTCATTCAGTGTCTGAGAAAATGTTGCAAAATAGCCCAATGATAACTAAGCTTCATGTTTTCAAACGATTCACGGAATTGATTAAGACGCTTGTGAGCGTATTTAGAGATTTTGTTAATAATGTTTGATTCGATCATTGCTAAGTTTTCTTTCGTAAATTTTAAGACTAACTTATATTCACAACTGTTGGAAAATTAAAGATAAATAGAGTCTCTATACCTTACTTTTTTACACTTTATTTTTTTACTTGTAAACAATAAAGTTATAATAATAATATTGATTTTATCAAAAAGGGTTTACGAATTTTAATTTTACTCCGGAAACTGGGTTGGCCTGGATGTAATTTTTGTCAGATGTGAGTATTATAATATTTTTTATAGGAAGGTCAGGCCAACGACTCCATTCTATCTGATGGTAAGCAGCAGTGAAGTGCAATTAAAAAGGTGGCTAGTGAGACAATACACTGCACTAACCATCTCGATCTAGCCGACCTGTAAGATATTTATTCTTTTGAATGACCCAGTAAAAATTACTTGATTGTGTGACATAGAAAAGTTACCTAATTCCTGTATAGCGGAGCGAGAGGTCTGTTGTTACGGGGGTAAATAGTTACACGCCTTTCTACAAGGATTTTGAACCCACTGGTATATAATATACGACTCATTTAGTACCTTATAACATCGGGCATTGCCCAATAATAACCTGCTAACAAGTTTTGTGCATGTGTTTCAATTTCAGCCAAGTAATAAAAAAAATCGTTAACGAAATATTTGGTTTCCAACGAATATGTTTTATTTTGAAAACTTTTTAATGCTCAAATTTCTCGATTGGCCTATACCTTGAATACTTTATATATATCTTTAATATGTAATATTTTTTTATCTGTTCATGACACTCAATAAAGATTAATTCAATTTGTTTAAAAAATTGTACCACAAGGCACGTAGTTACAAATAGTAACTACGTAGTCGCCGTAAATGCAAATCTGCTGTATTAACCGATACAATAGAAGACGAAAGGACAGTGTGAAGAAAATAATATTAGATTCTTCAGATTCAGATTCTGTTACTCGTGATAGGTATTGTTTAGTATGAAGTGAAAGATACAGAACTTCTATAAAAGAAGAGTGGGTAGTGTATAGAATACAAAATATGGGCGATTGATAAATGTGTAACAGGAAATGTAATATGGCAAATAAACAATAAATAACAGTGAAAACAATATTATATTCATATTTTAAAATCATAAGTGTTGTATGTGCCATAAGTATAGTTTACGTGCAAAGCGTCCAGGAGAGGGTGTCTCTTTGACAAATTAATAATAATTAAAATAAGGAAATTACAGAAAACTTATTTGAATGTTACGTTGTTTGAAAGGTGTTTAAAGATGAGTGTCGTTTGTATTGAAAAATAAATTTAGAATATATTTTAATTTTTTTTAAATAATTGTTTTGGTATTTTGTTGTATTGTAAGGGTGTTTGTACGTATTAAGCCCGTTGCATACAACGCTTGTGACGTACAGAGTATTATGAAAAATTCTAAATTATTACATTTATTTTAAAATTCCCTATAGATTTTGATTACTATTTGCATGGAGAAATTTCTTTGATAAATTTGAAAAACTTTTTGTTGAAATGAATGCAGCATGAATTTATTGTAGTTGCTGCATTATTTATAGGAGTTTCACTGCAGTCTACGCTACATCTAGATAAACATAATCGACAATGTGGCGATATTACATGACTGCAGGATAAGATGACTCTGCAGATTATGGTAAATAGTATGTCATTTATTAGAATGCGGATAAGCACCAATCTTTGATTATATATTAGCCAAAAGAACCAATACTTTTCATATTACAACCGTAAAGCAGTTTTTTGTGTTTTGGTGTGACGAAAACATAGCTCTATGATCACAGAAAAATACAAAAAAGTAATTTTATTAAAATTAAAGAACATAAAATTGGTTATGATTCTAAACGTGCGCTGGTTACGATTCTTATTAAAAAGAAGCTTCAAACCTTTTTATTATAATAAATCGTCAATTATAGTATCTCTGGGAATTCAATATAAAAATGTGTTAACTATCGAAAACCCGATGAAACCCTTTCTTTGAAGGATAATATTTTGTGAAAATTGATAGCTATTCGCTTTGATTTTATATACTATAGGTTCGTTTTACCACAGACAAAACGAGTGCTGAAAGTACCTTTTTCTTGTAATGAAAGCTAGTAAAAGTTTTTCCTCAAACTAAGGAGACTACTTTCGCGTACAATACAAACCAATATTGCTTAAGTGAACGATAAAACTACGTGTTCAACTCTCCCAATTCAAGATACTGCGTTTCAGTACAGTGCAGGGAGTGTGCCGTACCTGCCGCCATCCGCCATTCGCGCCCAGACCGCCGACCGTGATGGGCGTACTCCGAGACGGTTCCACCGCGCCGCCTGCCGAGCTCGAGCTCGAGCGCGCTAGACGACCCCACCTGTTGATCCTCGACGACTCCAGGGAAACGCGTGCGGGAGAAGGTCAGTGTTCTCTTTTTGAATTTAAATTTCGTGCGTTACACGATACTATATAAGTTTTTAATAATTAAAAAACGTGTTTAATCTTTTTAAATGTTTTGTTGGATTTCTGTTTTTTAAGTTAGAGAGAAAACTATGCAATTAAAAACCTAAAACATAATTTTTAAATGGATAGTTTTGATTTAACTGATTGTGCAATACATTT
Organism: Acentria ephemerella; assembly: GCA_943193645.1. Classification (NCBI taxonomy): domain Eukaryota; kingdom Metazoa; phylum Arthropoda; class Insecta; order Lepidoptera; family Crambidae; genus Acentria; species Acentria ephemerella. The sequence continues at coordinate 3,349,270 of OW971894.1, forward strand.
CAAAAAAGCGATGCTTGTTTTAAGATAATTTTTATATAATGTACAAAATATTAACATATTTATATTGACTATGTTTTTTTTCATAATACGTTGTTTTATTTTCAGTTACTTTGCATGAATTAATAATAATTAATATCCACGATTTTTTTTGCAAAATTATTGGGACTCTCCGTTTCATATGGTTTAAGCGGTGTTGTTATTTTAATATGGATTTGGAAATATTTATATTTTTATAAATAAGAGTTTATTTAATAAAATAAATATTTATCACTTAAAAACGTAGTAGCTTTTGGGTTTCATAAATTATATTACATTAATTTATTTTTATTAAATAAATACATTTTATGTTTCACTAAATTAAAAATATTGCACTCGTACAAGAGCTATGAAGAATGGGTTTATTAAATAATCAGTTGGATACTCAAATACAAATACGTAAATTGAAGAACCTTTACGAGTGACAAGAAGTAATGATGTGTTCGATTATTATTCCGCCCGTCTCAGGTTGGAGTTTCTGTCATTGTTTTCGTATCACGGAAGTAAATTTCATTACTAAAGGCAATGTTGTACGAGCTGTTACATGATTGTCTCGATTAATATCAATTATTAAGAATTAATGATTTTGTAGAATTTGACGCTTAGGTATTCTATATGTATGATAAAATTTATGTAACGTGTATATTACTGTAAAAGTTAAACTTTCAATTAATAAATCCCTAATCCTGGGTCCTCAAAAGAAGCGTGAAGAAGCAGCTGGTCGGCAAGATCAAGATTGCTAGTGCAGTGCATAGTTTCACTTGCACTAGCTACCTTTTTATTTGGACTCCACTTCTGCTTACCGTCAAGTGGAATGGCGTCTATTGCTTGATTTTTCTATAAAAAAAATCAAATTTAAATGATTTCAAATTTTACTTATTAAAAACTTATGAAAAACAAATGAACTGAAGTCTCCGTTTTAAGAAGTTTCCAGAATTTCCAGATTTATAATCCCAGTGGAACGAATACGTAAACAATTTATTATTTATTGCTTAAGTTTGTGTGTAATATGTATCTGACTTTCTGTTACATATAATGTTAAGAAATGATAAGTGACTCATTATCATTAAAAAGTTTGACTCCGAAAGTAAATTTGATACTTCAAAGCTTATTTGCTTACTTGATAACTTAAATTAGTTATAAACTATTGCCCTTAATTAGGTGACAGTAAAATGTTTCACAATACAAGGTTAAGAGCCGAAGTGTTTGAAATTCTGAGAATATTGCTTTCGGATGGACACGATAATAACCGGACGAGAATTTTACTTGAAATTTGTGAGCAACTGGTAATTTTGCATTCCAAATTAGATATAATTTTTATACGCACAATTTTTTTCGCTCGTATATGGTTTGCAACGCACAGTTGACATATTTATGATTCCATTCCGTCCCAGGGTAATAAAACTGAGCTTTCATGGCTTATTCTAAATAAAGGTAAAGGATAGTTGGAATCATATCAGTTGTTTCTTGAATTCATATGAAAAATTCATGTGATGCTTATAATCATATCCTCTTTATTCGTCATTCATATTATTATTATTTATTATCATCTTTATAGTAATTAATTAGTGTACATTAAAAGATATGAGTGTAATGGTTTCCATTAAAACAACAGAAACCTAGACCAATACAGATAATGTCTCACGTTCATTTCACGGATCAGTCAATATAGGACCCAATTTATTTGAGTCTACCGATATTTCGATCCAATTACAAGGACCTTGGCAGCGGCTCGTGGATGAGCTGTGAGATAGTTGACAGTTGGAAGTGATTTATTAACGTTACACAGTTAAATGTAATGAGTAACAGCTTTTTTTTATTTGAAGCAAATATTGAAACAAACTATGTCCTTTTTATTAAGCTTACTACTGAGTGAAACGAAACAGTAATTTTTCATTGCGATCAATAATTATTGATATGAGTTATAAAAAGGGGATTGTGACGTAAAATTGAAACAAGTAAGCAATTAATTTTTATTATTAACACAATAATTAGTACCGTGTTTTTTACTATACTTTTAATGTCTAATACATGGCCAGGTTCTGGGTTCAGGCCAGCCATCAGGTCGAGTGGTTAGTACCCCAGTCTACTTTGCCATAGGTGTCGGGTTCGAGTCCTGGTAGTACATTTGTATAATGAGTACAAATGCGTCATTGATGTTTGTATCTTAGTACATTTCTAATATTTATATAAATATTACTATCTGTATTAATTCGTTATTTTGTACAAGCTAATTTTATTTTGACCCATAGTAACATTCGATTTGATAGTTAAGTCCACACTTATATATATTTATTTTTAGTTTATGATATCAGAATTTGGCAAAAAATTTATTTGTCTACAATTAATGCAAACACTTCTCCTGAACTCAATAATTGATACCTTATCCATCTTGCGATTAATTAATTTCAATCTTACTTCAAAGGGTTTAATCAATATTGAGTGTTTAAAGGTTAAGATTTAAAATATCAGGTGCAAAAAGTTGGGAATCTAATATGATACGCAGTTAAGAAATGTAAAAAAAATATTTGCTTCATGATTTATTGATAGGAAAGAGGTGAAAGTTTCTTATAGAGTCGGCGATGTATACCTACTGATAAAACGATTTTATTTAGCTATGTATATCTGCTTAAAACACACATTCTTGAGATTTTTGTAAATTTATAGCTTACCGTCGGTTTTTGTGTACATAAAAGTTTACGTTTGAAATGGAAATTGTAAGGTTATTGTTTTGTTTGTTGAAATAGTTGATTAAAGATTGCTGGAACAGTCAGTAAGTAGCCTCTTATTATTACTGTTATTTACTTTATTACGACTGTTTGCTTGTGACCTTACAACTCCGTCATTTGTTAACCGATTTGATTTTTGAAAGACTATTTTCTATAGAACTTTATAGAAATTTGGTGTGGAAATGATGAAGATCTTCGGATAAAATTTAATATTGTTAATGAAGACTCACATATCTCCGTCGAATATGTATATTTGTGCGTGTAAGTGTGTGTGTATGAGTGTGTGTTTGTGTGCATGTACACGTATTGTGGAACAGTGTGACAACGACAAAGAGTCGTTGTGTTTGTGTAATATAAACACGTGTAACTCAGATACATGTGTCACTCTGACAAAATAATAGATGAGAATATTGTACAGATCACCGACTATCTTTATTAAATTACCTAGGAAAAAAACAATACTGTTCTATTGACTACACCAAAAAGTGCGGAATTTAGTCTTGATAAAAACTTTGAAATGATTATGTCTAATTATGAGTTTTAATAAATAAATTTCTTAAATAAAAATTAATTAATTTAATAAATTGATTTTTTTATTCGTTAACAATTAGAATGATAAAAGTATATACGGACAATCTATTTATTGAAGCCAAAAAATAAATAAAGAAATAAAATTATACATATTATACAATTATACATAACTACATAAATATGAATTAATTTGTTGCACCTTTGCTCGTTTGCATAAGATTCCGAATATTATCATTTTAGAAATCGCAACTTTCTAAGACTCCAGATCTGATGATTTTCAGACAGGAGATCGAGGATCATTAGATCATTATAATTTTTCATCATAGTAAAATAATTTGTATTAAATTCCGTGCTCTAAATACTTTTAAGGATAAGGATTTTTTCGTATGTACAGCAAAGGACATACTAAGATTAATATAAGTTAATTATTATAACAGTAGCAGTACCATATGAAATCTGAGAAGATTATAAAGGTATCTGATTCTTTTAGATTCCATGAAAAAAGACTGAAATTATGAAGTAAATTACATGCGCAATTATTAATTGGCTGTAACAATACGGTATTGTTACAGCCAATTAATAATTGCGCTCAAAAAATTTGTAATGTTAATTAAAATAAATAAAATACCAAATTTGCTTCGATATGATTTAATAACATCATAATGCAACGACAACTATTACATAAATTAATATATAAATATACAAGATATTGTAGATTATGTATTTTACATAATCTTTGCAGTTTTTCTATATCTGTTACAAATCATGCTTGATCTTTTTTTTTTATATTCCTATCTATATTTCTCCATTACATAGTATCCATAACATAAACACTTAATGATGCTTAATTTAGGCTACATAATTCAAGGTCTGAGTGTGGGAGGAATATATATAAATATTTTTATGGAAAATCAATTTTTATCTTCCACATTTAATTATTATTATTTGCTATGATTTTTATACAAAACAAATATTAGTTGTTATTCTCAACGCTAAGGACTGACTAGCATCGCTCTTTATTTATTAATAATAAAATTATGTTGTTGTTTGCTTTGGTGTTATTATATCTTTATAAACATATGAATATGGAATATTCTAACGAGTTGACTCTCGAGTTATTGGAGAAACAAGATAGATATATACTTCTCTCGGTCAAGTTCTGAATAGGGAATTTAATGATAAATATATTGAGATGTTATTACAGTTTCCGTTTTTCAAATCTAACCTGCGTAAAATATGTCCCTATCTATAATCTGTACATTCATATCGATATAATCGATATGTCTATATGTATCGATATGTATATCTATAATCATCAATATCTGCTCTAATTGTGTTTTGCTAGAATACTCAACTAAGGTATTAAATATTATATTCATTTGGCATGTATTTTTTTTGTTATAAATGTATTTTAATTGGGTAAAGATACAAAACAATGAAAGTCGTATATAATATGTCAAAATATAATGTTTTAATGTTTCTACGCCATCCAAACGATCCTTTTTTCTAATCGGCACAGCCAGCGCGGTGATTACGCGGCGGTGAAAAGGAGGCGAAGCCGCTGCCGTCATAAAAACAATTGCGCACGAATTTTACAATTTTTATCAAATTCGATTGTCTTTTTTTTTTCTTTGTAAATACATTAAAATAAGTAAACAAATATAATACGATTTTATTATTGAAGATTGCCTATTTTACACATTTTGCGACTAAAGACCATAACATAATGTGTTGTTAATGTTAAATTCTATTAACAATTTGCATCAAGATTTTAGAAAGCTTCTATTATAATATTATATTGAAATTTAAGTTAAGCTACAATCAAAATGGGAAAAATATCGAACAAAGCTAAATTGTCAAATTGTCATTTTCGTTTTCTATGGAAAAATTAAGGGGAACGTTTTATGTGATTTGTTAACGGAACTATTCATGTGTACAAAATTCCGATCCAATTTGTTAACTGGAAGCGGAACACAATTCTATTCGATGATTTGATTGTTTGAAATATTGGGTGCGAAGCTGAATTAAATGGCTTAAAAGATGGCCGCTTTAATATTAAGTTTTTCAGTTCTTTAAACCAAATGCTTAATATTATTTGTACAGATAAAATACGACTGCAAATAAATGAAAAATATTGATCCTCCTGGAAATTATAATGACATTTAAATCATCAAGGTAAAATTTTTTGGTGATTTTCGGGATATTTCCATTAAAATAATAAAGTGATATTACTGCCCCGTACCTTGCAACTCTTTTTAATAACTGTGACCTCACAGCTATTAAAAATAGTTAAAATTCCCTCACTACTATGGTGAGTAATTTTAAAAATATATTTAACAGTTTTAAAGAAAGATAGTTTAAATATTACCTAATCTCAAACATTTTTATATAGTCAAAAACACCCTCTGGAGATATACAGTTCTACATATAAAAATAAATTGACATAAATTTTGAGTTGTACTTTAAGCCTTGCTCTAGTAGATGTATTGTTAACTATATATTTACACACACCCACACACACACACACATATATATATATATATATATATATTGCTTTCTGATGTACACAATAATTTCGAAAATAAATTTAGAAATGTATACCTTGCTGTAAGGATGAAAATAGTCATTTAACTAGAGCGCAAAATTAGTTGTAACGATCTTGTAACATATAAAGTTTCATTAGCGGGTATAATACAAAAGCATATAAGCGCATGACAAAAGAAGCGAAGAGCTTTGTGTGGATTCTTAGAATATCAACAAAGTAAGGACGGAAAGCTAATATGCACTTGGTAGGAAGAAGATGTGTAATATTATTGTGAAAATATTAAATTCTCTTTCATCATTACTATTCTCGATATTGATATTGTCATAATATTACTATTACGAAGCATGTTCTGAATCATGAGACATGTTTTATTGCCTTTTATAACGAGCAAGAATCTGTTTACGGACCTATCCATTAGCTAAGCAGTAGGCGTGTGTGGAGCTCTGCAAGTCCCTGATGAGTGGCCTGGGAATACCCAGTAAAATTCCACGATAACTCTATTGTCTTTTGCAGCGATGTCCTAAGTTCTGCCGAAGATATTCATAAGATCAATCACCCCAGGACTGATTATAAAGCCTGTACCAGTAAGCATATTTTATTGAGCGGACCGCCTTGGTTCGCTCAGTGCACAAACAATATTAAAATGTGTGTATACACTCTCGTCTTGGATTACTCTACCTATGGATAATAGCATTAATTTCTGTTGCTTAATTTAAAAGATTTAAGCCGATAAAGCGACAGATTTTTAACAATGTATACATAATAGAGTTGATATAAGATCTCATTCAAAATTCCTCAGTCGAAAGTTTTCGAACAGTGTCTGTTGCCTATGATGGCTTAAGAGCGACCGTGGTCGCTCACTAAAGGTCTTATATAGAAGTTCACTATCTCTTAATGAGCTACGTAAACTATGCTAAGTTTTCCGTACGAGATCAGATTAAAAATAAGGGTAGAAGAACTAAAGCCGCTGAGATTAATTGTCTGGCAATCGGAAGGGCATATAATGCGCAGAACAGACAACAGTTGCAGCGTTACTGTTCTGGCATAGCGACCACTTGTGGGTGGCGCAAAAGTTTGTCCCCACACGGTCATTGACCAGCGTCCTGGGAAGCTGATGGATGAAGGCTATTCCAAACCGATACGTTTGGAAAACAATGAGGTTACAAGTTTATATAATTAGCTTTTATAGCAATTAATAATATGATTCATTCTTCTGCCATCACAGTTTGACATAACACAATAATATCTTGCATTTTTTACATTCACCTTATGGTCAAAGCTTATGGTATATATAAGCATACCTCACGCTTATGCTTTTATAAGCATAAATATACAATGCTTTATATTCTCTTTTATTTCCCCACTGACACAATAACTATTGTACGTGTTATTACACACATGGTATGAGATGAGAATAAAATTTTATTTTCTTATGAAGGCTGAATAAACCCAGCCTTGACTCAAGACCTGAAGTTATAAATCCAGTATTAAAGACCTCGCCGAGAAGTCCGGTATGTACTATACTAAAAATAAATTTCGTTCGATTACGATTTGAGAGGAAGACCTTTGCCCAGAAGTGGAACGATTCTAGTTTCTTAGTTATTATTTTTGACTTCTTAACAGGTAATAATTTCATTATCGTGTTTTACTTATCTAACATCCAGTGTTTGCAAATAACTAAATAAAAGATCAAAATTATAAAAAATAAAATGTATACAAAGAATGGTCCTGATGATAATGAACACAAAAAAATGAACTCCATTTTAGTGCAATCATTCAGAGGTTAATGATAATGGATAGAGTATACTTTATTACGCACCATAGATTTTAAATACAGAAAAATATTTATCTTAATTTTAAAATACAAATATACAGTTAGAAAACAATACAATTAGGTGACCTTATTAAAAAAAAACAATTAAGAACTAGAAGACAGAAGAAAGAAAACGTTTGTTAATTTGTTATGCGCGTACATATGTTTCAAGGGTTCATTTTTAGTTATATAAGATTGAATACGAAACTACTCAATATGATGTCACTAAACTCTGTATTACATATTAATTACAGTTGAACAGTGTTTTGTCAGTAGCAAGAGGAGCTAACAACGTAATCATAATATTGTTTCTAATGTTTGCCGTCTTATAGGAGTAGAGCCTAAATTGATTGCCACCCACGGCACGTTAATGACCTTAATATCTGACAATATATTGCTGAGATTTGTAACTGTTTTCTTAGATTAAGAACGTGAGAGTTTGCGGTTGACATCGCAGTAAGTAGGACAAAATCTGCTTCTGTTTAGACTGGAGAAGATTATTTGAAAGCCAAATAAATTTATTAACCTCTTAATTTGGGATTGATGTCATCGGATCATTTTAGCATTGTTTGAAAAACGATTCATTTTATTTTATTTTGTGAAGGCATTAATTCTAAATGCGTGCGAGCAGTAGTTTTTTGTTACTTTTATAAATTCTGTTCAATGTTTGAAACACACTCTTTTTCTTTCTAAAAAAACAATTTCGTTATGTATATAAGTACATTTTCCTTTAATTTTATCACAGTCTACTGCTCATTTGTCAAGAAACATTCAAATCTTTAAAGATAATTATTGATGAAAGCACGGACACGAACATTATTCTACCTCGTTAGCTTCAATTGATAGCGGATTTTAATTTAACCGAAATTGGGATCACTGACCCTTAGGGCTGATAATTAAATTGGTTCTTGAAGTTTAATTACTATTGTTAAATTATTTTGCGTTTATCGGTTTTCCTAAAGACTTTACTAACTTTACTTATTTAATTTGAAGTATTTTTTTGAGGAGAAATAAACTGTAAATGTTTTGTTGAACTCAATTCTATATGCTTAAATCGTAGTGCTACGACTAATGCTACGTCTACGGTGCTACGATCGTAGCATTGACAATTGAATACTACGCCAGTCTGTCTACGACTGCTTTTTCGCCAAATACATTAATTGAAATAAGTAAAATAAATTGAGACAATTTTGGTTTTCATTTAAACACCTACACATTGAAAATGTGACTTTATTGGATTAAAGTGAGAAATGAACTATTTAGTAATTCAATTTGTTATAATGAGCTCCTCCATGCTTCGGAAGACACGTAAGCCGTTGGTGCTAGTTGTAACGGCAACCGTTTTCATCCATCAAGTTATATTAGGCGAGCGTGGTGGTGTTATGATACTAAGTCCTCATGTGAATTTCCCATGTAGAAACGTCTGTGCCCAGCACTTGTTTATTATATTTAACAAATATTTATAGTAATACAAACCTCTTTTTATCTAAATATGTATCTGCTTTCCATAAAAAATATTGATTTTGAAAAAAGAATATTCTTTTTATCATTAAAACAAATATATATGCTCAACATATTACGTGGAGTTTATGATTGTGGCGAGAGTTTCAAGGTTGAACATAACGTTGTATATTATATTACGTGAAGTTTTGAATTTCATTCCTCCGAACACATTTCCTGGTTTTTTACATGAAATTTTTTCTTCCAACTTTACATAATCAGCATATATTATTAGACATAGTGAAATTACATAGAATACATTTAAAATTTTTGCACGCAAATTTTTTCGTGTACTTTCATACTTTACTTAAAGATTTCTGTAATAATAAATTCTAATTCTATAATAAACAGTAAATTGTAAGGTTTCTTATTTAATGTTTTACCGATAACTCAGACATTTCTCTATTGTTTTTTACCTGTCTACTCCAGATCAATGGTTATCTTAAAGTAAACGCTACATATGTTATATTGCCTATTAAACTGACTAATTAAATAGCTAAGCTCAAGAAGAATAACGATGTTTGTTAATTAAACCAAACAAAAAACAGAAATAAACTAAAACATCTTAGAATATATCGTTACTTAGTTTTATTTTCGCAATTTCTTTGTATGTTTTGGATATAACTTCGATTAGATTAGGATCATGCGCTGAGAACATCAACTTATGGCTACCCAATGACAATACAGTTCGAACGTCTGACCTTGCTACAAGTTGACGTAAGAATTTTTCCTGAAGACACGAGGGACTCATTGTGATGAAGTAGATACACGAATCGCTGAGTTCTGTAATGAATTTGGGTTTTACGTAGACCTTTTAGGTTTCTACATTATTTGTAAGGGTATTTTATTGGGTATACCGATATGCAGACAGCATCTGATTATGTTAGCTATCAGCTGAATACTGAGGCTTCAAAAGTTTGGAGTCTCCCTTGAATGCAATAATTTTAATGCAATAATTTTGTTTTTGGTAGCGTGATGGTGTGTATATTTATGAACTGTAACAAACTGTTATAAATGAGACTCCTATTAAGGTGACCTTGGACAAATGCTGGATAACCACTGCCATTGTGCTACCAGGTCTTACCAAAGCATCAAATTTAATCTTTTTTCGTCTCCCACGTCGGAAATATCTTTTAGTGATCATTAGCAGAAATAATAATATATATGGTTAATATAACAAGTTATGAAACTAGTGTTTTATTTAAAAAAGTCTGTCCAAGCGAAGGTGTCGGTAAAAATTAAGTTATTGTCGACACCCTCGCTTGGACAGCCTGTTTAAATAATAAATTATAATTAAATAATACATTTTTATACAAATTTTAGATAAGTAATTATTTATTTGAAATTAAATAATATATTTTAATTGTTAAAGTCTAACGTTTCAGGGATAAAAGTCTATAAAATAAGATCAAGTATTCTCATCTTTCTCGGCCTTGTAGGAAGTGTAAAGTATCATAATAGCCAATTTATGGGTAATTTTCTTTGTGTCAGTGTTATAGTGAGACAAAACCCTCATTAATGTGCTTTAATCGTTTCTGCATGATTTTTATGACGTGCATTGGGTTCGTTATTTTAATAACAATTGAACTATCGAGCAGCGAAACTTATTTTCTCAAAAAATAATTATTAATTCATCTCATCTGTTTCGCAATTGTGGGGCCGGAGATGGAAGCAAACTGGTCTGGATTTTCTATCCATAGACATAAACTAATTGGCTAATTCACAGAATTCTGAATCCGAGTGGGGAATGAGCGTTACGGAATTTAATAATTTACAACTGGTAGATAAGATTGTCATAGCAATAGGGACAGGTTGTGTTGGGACTTTTTTGAATGACCTTTTTTAATTATCATATGGTAGGCATCACGAGCCTTTCCACCCCTAAAGTAAATGGCAGTTACCATTTACTTTAGTCTAAATGGTAGTAACCATTTACTTTAGGGGTGGAAAATTACGAGTGCCAATCGCGCAACTCCTTAATCTGGTAAGGGTTGTGGGATGCCACTGCATCCAGGCAACGCAGACCGATCGGTATTCTTGGGACAGACCTGCTCAACCATGTGTATCTCTTGGCTGACATGATTAAACCGAAGTAATAATTAATTATATATCTATGTATTTTTCTGGTGGAGGGTTGATAAACTATGATACATGATATTTCTAGTTCAGGTATCAATATGATTATCCTTTTGCTACAAGCCAAACCTTCTACCTTGTGTATAGTTTGATTATGATGAGGATTAAGCGATTATAATTGTTATATGATAAAGGCTTTGCTACGTGTGTTTCTCCCATGTTAGAAGGCTTGCCCAGCAGTGGGACGTATATTATGTATAAAAGTTGTTTGTATAGGAAGAACACTCCTGTAGGGTGTGTTGTGCTTATCTGTTCTATAATACTGTGAGCTTTGACCTACCTATCAAAACAAACTAAATGCAGTCGTTCTTATACCGTTCAAGAGTTGTTCTAGTATCTTCAGTAATCACTTAACTAAGCGAACTGTAGCAGGTATTCTTAAAATACTATTTTGTTTTTACTAAATAATAGAAAAAATCGGTCCATTCAATTATTATCCAAAGTATTATTACAAATGTCTCCGTTTTTGTCGATACTGCCAGATAAAGTTAAAACCGGTTTTATTCTTATTGACTGGATTATGTATCCATATTCAGATAATAAATATGATGAAAGTTCTTAAGACGTATGTAACATAGAATCGAACATGGACCGGGTCGACATCCGGATCCAATGTCAGAGCAGCAGGTGGTCCGTAAACGACATTTATAGCTAGGCGACGTGACGTTGACAGATTGCTCGTGTGCTCTTGTCACGCGATATTTTTGATGCAATATGTTATTTTTACGAAATATCACAGGATTAGCTTCGTTAGAAATATTGGTAGAGGTGAATTTTTTTATTTCTGTTTTTTTGGGTTGTTTGTGCTTTCATTATATTAGCTTTACATTGCTCCACTCTTTGTTCTACACATTGTTGTTACTCTCATCGATAACTTTTTTTGGGTATCTTATTTTTTTTGGTGGGATGTGGGAAAATAGCTTTTTCACAATTTTTTTATATGACGTATTATGTATATTTTGCGCACGCAGGAATGTTATATTTGACATAGTTAAAGTTTCTACGGAGAAGGTGTTCAGCAAGCTTATATTTACAATGTGTATTAAAAATTAAATAATTATCAATGTAAATTGGAGCACTTAGCTATCACAAGTAAATGAATAAAAATATATTAAAATTTTTAACATAAATATTATATAGGTAGATATTCTTTATTTATTAATCTTTTCATTATTTAATTACTCGAGATGCCTTCCTTTATACGTCTTACAGTAAAACAACAAATCAATGGATCTAGATCTAAATGAGCATACAGATTTCCTTGTAAATTGTTTTTTTTTAAACATAATAGAGTGTTACGAAAAAGCTAACCTTGATCGAATATAAATAGGGTTGTATCTGAAACTGATCTTTGATAGGTTGCCCTTGCACCGTCTTTACTTTCAACATTAAGTCATCATTTTCAAATTCCAAGACTCTTTTCCTTCATGATATGTAAACTGTATTGTCTAGTGAAGTATCAAAAAAAATTACTTGGCTAAGCAACTTTCCCTTGGAAATTAAGAACACGTCTTCCGCGGCAGTGGAAGTTCTTTATAAGCTGAGAGTATCGTCTCTGGTCAAGGTTTACCCAGTAACTGGTTCAAGGTCGTTAAGTAATCGTAGAGGCCTTTTTATTTTGGGCCGTATATGCTCTTACCTGTCCCTAAGCTGCTTTGATCTCTTGGAAACAGAAATACTTTGATAGATTTAGGAGTTTGGAATATTGACCTTCCTAATTTGTGAGACACAATTTGGGAATATATTTTATTTGAATTGAATAAGATTTCTCTGCATGTGTGTGACTTGATGATTAACATATTTGAGCTAAAAGAGTTATTGTAATATAAGATAGAAGCAATACCTGAATTTCTCAACCACAGAGGAACTGTTTGTCTTACCACTAACTACTGGAACACGACAATTGAAATATAAGATAAAATAGTATTTGTTTAACAGTGAAGTTATTACGCATATAGGCTGAGGCCAACGACCTTTTACAATTCAACTTGTCAACATTTTTGTAGCAACACCTAACAATTGTTCAGTAGGCACAAGCACTCGATCAACACTTTCAAGATGATAGAACAGTAACCTTTCGTGGTTAAATTGGTAGAAAAACTTTTTCTAAGCCCGTCTACTTAAGGCTGTTGGAAAAATAATACAGTTAACTGCATTGTCGTGTTCCAGTAGTTAGTGGTAAGACAAACAGTTGCTCTGTGGTTGAGAAATCCAGGTGTTGCTTCTATCTTCGTCCTTATACCATCAAGATAAAGTTACTCCGTTATGATTTGAAAAACAAATAAAAAAATCATTTTACAACAACCTTTTTCTAATAGAATGGTAGAAATTAATAAGAACTTTTAGTTTGCACTGTAAAAGTAAAAAGTATAGAATAGAATAGAATATATCTTTATTATACATCAGCCAGTTCAAGGAGAAAAATACACAAAAAACTTATAACTAATTGAAATATATAATATATTTTGTATGAAATTTAATAATAATTTTTCACGAACCGTGTTGACCTCAAACAGTATTTGCTTAACAGTGAAGTTAATACGCATATAGGCTGAGGCCAACGACCTTTTATAATTCAATTTGTCAACATTTTTGTGGCAACACCTAAGAATTGTTCAGTAGGCACAAGCACTCGATCAACACTTTCGAGATGATAGAACTTATTCAATGGAAAGATTAAATAAAGTTTAACAGACTGGCAAAGGTGTATAATAGGTAAGGTCACTTGAAAAACTTCGAGCGCAAACGCAACGTTAATAGCTTCGGCATTCTGGCTGATTTATTCAGTAATTTTTCTTTGCACGAGTAACAATATTAAATTGAAACGTAGACTAGGTATCTGAATCCAGAAATGACAAAATATAAAAAAAAAATTTTTTTAAGTATCATCTATTTTTAACAATCAAAGCTCATTTCGAAACTTTTATCGAGTAGTAAATGCAGTGTAGTAAATGCACGAGGTATTCAAAATAATTTTTTTCTCAAGTTGATGAGACACGAGACCTTTGCGGAATTAAAAAATTGACTTAAAAGCCAGGCTTGTTCTATAAATACGTATAAAATTAGTTTGGCATATGCAAAATATTTAAATAAAAAAGTCCCTTATACCTTTGATCCATATTATTCTATTTACGCTAGCCCTTCCTACGAGTGTTACATGGAAATTCTACAAAATATTTTATGAGAATTTTCAATTACTCTGGGTAAATCTCATATTTTGACATCCCTAAGCATATTGAAAAATCTGATAACCGTTTCGTGCATTTTAAATGCTTAAATTCACGTTTGCATTTTCCAGTCGTCTGCACTTGGTAGTAAATAAATTCCAAAATACATTTTTCGTAGATACACAGTTGGTTTGAGTCTAATCGCCTGCAGTTTGTCTTGTCGATATTAAAGTAAATCGATTTGTTTGGATCACATTGTCAGGGTTGAGTAACTTTACTCTTATTGTTGTCTACAAAAATGTTATAAACGAGGAATTTCGTTCGTTTTTACCACTGAACCTTAAGCACCGCTTCTTATCAAGTTTGTATAGTTTTCGCTAGATCATTAGACACTACAAATTACAGTGTACGTACAGTAATTACACAAGGGAACAAGGGTTTGACAACCAGAGCAATAATCATATATTTTTGCTGCACTACCCACAGCTTTCACAAATTAAGTAATTAAAGTGTTGTCAAAGCTGTATCATCATTTAATATACAGTGGAACATTACACTCTTCACAGTATAGACTTCTTTTTTGAAAAAAAAAGAAACGAAACATTGCGGCCATTTTGGGAACATAGTAAAGAGGCATGCGAATACATAATATACAAATGATCTGGGTTTAATAAAATTTAATGTCGTGAAAAGGATTCAGTATAAATATATAGTTATTCCTATATTATAATATGCAGAATGTTTCTTTTTCACATTTCACCGGTTAAACTCCCGGTTAAGCAGGTGATTTAAAAAATCTTTTAATGCAGTTTTAATTGTTTTCGAAAATAAAGGAATGTATACATTTAGTAAAATTTTCCTTCATCAATAAGTGTACTTTACCTCCAACTACGGATTTTTTCCACTTGGTATATCATTAGTAGGAAACTAACTGTTCTAGCAAAAGTGCAATATAGATAGATTTTGTTAAATTGAAACGAATTGTAATTGAAAAAAAATATTGTGTTCTCATAGAATAGAATGGAACCAGTTGACGTGAAACGTTGTTAAGGTTCGTTTGATTGTTTAAGTGCAAATATCTAAGTTGTAGGGTTGGTTATCAACAGGCGAGAATACCCCGGGGAATACCCTTTCAGTTCAAGAAAGCTAAAGATTCTGTACGTGACTCACTGCTCATAAGAATAAAGTTTTTCGTCGCAATCAAAGTCGGAGGACGAAGAATGATGTATTTATATAATAAATTATTAATTTTTTCACTATCACTCCTATGATCTGACCAAAATAAAGCATTATTAAAGCATTATTTAGCTTGTGTAATGGATACTAAATAACGGAGAAATAAACATAGTAATATGTAAATATCAGAATACTCAGTAAGTGAACATTGAACATATATAAATAATGACTCGGGACAAAACATACGTACTCGCCAAAAAACTATATTATCTTATCCACTTAGTAAATTCATGAAATATCAATACGTCTTCTTTTTAACTGATTTTTGATTTTATTTTTGAGTTTATTGTTTCCGATATGTTAATTATTAAGCTTATGTATTATATCCAAGTGTGTACTTTTTATGGCCCTTCAGATGGTGGAAGAAGAAGTGGTAATCATTGCCTATAGACATCAGTAATAACAAGAAACCACTTGATACTGTAAGAAGTTCGATTGCGTTGTGGTTCGCTTTGATTTCGATAACGAAAACAAAGCAATTTCGCCATGGTTGGTTGGGATGGGTCAATAAAACTTTGCTGTCTGAGGGTGGACTGGTAAATTGCTTTGATAGAACTCAGGTTACCCTCGCGTAGGGCAATGGAGCTACCGGGGAGTTTTAGTGGGTATTCCCAGTGCTCAGGTACTAGGCGAGCCCCACACACGTCCACCGCTTAGCCAGTGGTGGATAACTCCGTAAACGGATTTCTCCTCGATAAAAAAATGGGTTAATCAAATTTCTTATCTCCAACGCCTCCGTGGTTCGGAAGACATGTTGGCATGTTAAGCCATTGGCTCCAACTGTTAAGTCAACCGCTTTTACTCATCAACTCGCGTTGGGCCAGCGTAGTGTTGCTATGTTCCAAACTCCGCATGCATACTCCCATGTAAGAAGGATTGTAGCTGATGATGGTAACTAGATACTCCAGTCCATATTCCGGAGTCAAGAGATGTCAATGCCTCTCATAACTTGTGATCACACTGGCTAGGTTTCCCAAAAATAACCTTAATTTACTTTGAATAGCATCCCTAAAGAACTCGTGTTATTGTGCCTGATATCTCTAAACCTGTCTCAATTTCAGCTTAAGTTAAGTTTTTTTATCCTTCGGTAATTCATCTTCAGATAGGTACACTAAACTCAAATTGAAATGTAGTGTCCTAAGCATCAGGACTTTCAGCCACGTTCTTCAAACAATCCGTTATTACCATCGGAAACGTGTTAGTACTCGCTGGTAAGAATATTTAATCTGTGTAATATAAAAGTAAAATACAGGTTCAATAAATCGCTGGAGGTTTTATTAAGACTGCAGTATTGCGTTATTTTCCTTTGACGCGATGCCTTTGAGATTGCCAGATTGTAGACATTTTTGATGGCCTTTCAAAAGCACAAAAGTTTTCATTATTACTTTTGCTATGTCTCCAATAAGACGTCTATTGTGCTTGTAACACGCATAATAATAATGAGAGAGTATTTGATGATAGATTAAAAATAAAAATAATTTTTACGCTTTCATTCTAGTAGTGTTTGTACATTACAAATACTAGTAGAATGAACGCCGAATAGACCGTTGTCTATTCTAGCATAGGTTATACCTGGTTTTGGCTGCAATCGTTTTCTCTTAACAAAACGCAATTAAATGAAATTTGACATCATATGGGTAATAACGTGTCAAACTTTTCTATTTGTCCATTTGCCAGAAAAATCTATTAAAATCCTTTGAGACTGTGTTGTAACAATTTAGAAACGTAAAATGTTATAAACAAGCTTAGTAAATTCGCTTTCTCTCTTCATAAATGTAAGTAGTTTTACGTTTAAACACTAGTCTAATTTTAACATTCATGATTATCACAAATGATTAACACCTTGCTGAAATATCTGCTACTCTGATGTAATTAAATGTTACTACGTATACAATTCTAAATAAATTATGATATATCCACCGATTAGTATATATTTTTTTGAATTAGACCAAGAAGCGTTCGGCGGTCGGTAACAGAAAATACTTATTCGTGTTACAAATTATTTACTTTATTACAACCTTAACAATTTTCTATAATCAATACCCTAAATTGAAACACTTCCTCAAAAAAGTTAACAATATCTTTCATTGGCCGTCATCACGAGGCTCGAACCAAATAAGCGTAGGCGTCCACGTGATGTTACAATTCAATATTTACTACAGATAAACCCACACAAGTGAGGTAGGTTATGGTATTAATAGTGCAAGGACGATCTATAAATAGGAGATTGGTTTTAGAATACTATCGCTGCATTTGAATTTCAACGGTGGCATTCGTACATTTGTCAAGAATTTAATTCCTTCAAGTAGAACATCTTATTGTACTCCCACCGATTAAATATTCGTCCGTTTTAGAATTGATTCATATCATTCTTTTTACATAATCTTGCATTGCAATTAACACTTATAAAAACTTTAATAAATTATAAAACTATCTTTATATACGTGCCTATTGACTTTGAATTTTAACTTATTTTGACTTTGACTTTTATGAAACTTGAGGGTTGTCTTCTATTGCTCTGGGATCCCATCGTAATGGCCTACCTTAGAGACAGTGGCACTAACTAATGATACTCTATTGAAAAAAAAAACTTGTTTTTTTTCTAATTATTTGGCCTGGTAACTAAGAACTTTAAAGCCTTATCTTCATTAATGTAGTTGTTATCTCTATTTATGGCTCCAGGATACTGGTACATAGCAGCCCTTTGCCCCATAGAGTTTGTGGCGACCAATGGTAGGCTGCGCTTTTTTGTTAATGAGTTACGAGAAAAATTTTGAAAATGGAATGTTATGACAATGATAAGTAAATGAGAATGAAATCATACAATTTTGTTGATTAATTAATGAATTTACCCTAAAAATGAATAAATGGAAATGAAACACTGAAAAGTCTCACGCGAGTCACTAATAAATGCTGAATGATGTATTCCATACGATTTAACGATTCTTTTGTCATAAAACTACACCAATTTAATGACAAAAACAACACTACAAAATAATATATGAAATAAAATATACAGTAACCAACCGACCCCACCATTACGCGCCAAAAATCACTAATTTGGACTAGATCTAGACAGAGGAGAGAAAGTATACATAAAAAAGTTTGAAATATGTATCTTCGTGTGTCTGCTGTGGCATCTTAGATCCTATACATAATCTATACATAAAATAAAGTTTTATTGTGTATTGTGCTCATAAATAAAATATAGGTGTAGCTCAAATAAAGTGACCAAATATTCATCATCCGTTTATTATTCCATCCGTATCTCCGTGATGCAAGGTCGGCAGGCTTTGATCGTGACCCATTTCCTGGTCAAGATCAGGTGGAGACTCCGGCGCATGCGCACTGCACGCTGTGTTCTGAATGGATCAGAATAGCTCGGTTAAATACTCAATGATTCTACTTGAAGTCCGTTTTTTATTTTTAACGTGACTATTAAAAATTGACAAATTATGCAAATAATTAAGAAGACTACGTTCGCTCGAAATTAATATATTTTTGAGACAACTAAAATTTTGACAATTCTAACAATACTTATTTAATTTTCATAAAAACATATCAATACTCCAAGGAGTTTTTAACAGTGACTAAGCTTTCGAATACATAATCAATAAACGGTTCAAATAGTAAAATGAGATTACTGTAGTGCCTAATTCTTCAAGTTTTAGTTGGACGCTGAGTTAAGTTTAAGAAGCACAGACATACCTTGAAATGTACCCAGAGAGTTTTCTGTTGATCCGTCAGTATTTCTATTAGATCTTCAAAACCAATACATACATTATACTTAACGGACTTTGCACGAATTAATAGTTATATTTCTTCCACTCAAACCTCAAACTATAGAGTCTAGGTCAAATTAAGCATCATTAAGAGCTTGTGTTATGGATACTTAATAACAGAGAAACATAGATAGCAATATGTATATATATATCAGAAATATAATGTGAACAAATATTCGTACTCACCATACAATCATCTGCCCTTACTGGGATTCGAATTCGCGATCTCTGGCTAAGTAGACAGGGGTTCTGTCCGCTCAACGGACGGCTATTTATTGGATGTATTTTTTCCATTGAACCCAATAGCGATAAATAATTTTTTGGAGCACTTTAATGGCCTAACCACAAGAACGTTGGAGAATCATTAAGCATTAAGGGACGATTTGCCTAAGCAGGATTTCTAATCGATAGTGTTCCCAAACGGGCCTCTTTAGTGTTTATTTTTTATATTAATTTTATACTGACGTTTGACGTCATTGTGTTTTTTATTAGCGAAATAGATAAATTCATTGTAACATCTTCGCTTTTCATTTATAATTAATAGATAGGCTAGACCTCTACAGGGGAGGTATCCCGTTTTCTCTTAGAGTCTTCCGAGCGCTCGAGCCATGGGGGAGTGACAAACCTAAGAATGCCTCTAAAGGCCCGGACCTCGGCTTAGGCGAGTCGTGTCGTGGATGGGAGAAGCGCCTAGGTACGTACCTGTACCTGGTATAGCGCGACGAGTGTAGACCGGGTCGCACCCTTGTTCAACGAGTACGGTGTATAACAAAGTGTTCTTAGTACGTGCGAGTGTAGAAGATCGTTTGCATTTGTGATCGTATCATCCGCATGGAGGACTTTCCTTGGTCTCCGTAAGCCGTTCAAGGTATCTTGCTTGGTATTGAGGTGTATTCGGTGAATCAATAATTGACAAATTTACAATAACTTCAGTTATCTCTTCAATCATATAACATTTATATTTCTTTTCAATCCAACGGAAATTAGTCTTTTCATTTGAATATAACTTCAATTCAGTTTTCTTAATTAAAATCGAGAAATCTCTATATCAATATTATTTCGAAAATTGATCTTGATTAGATTTCAGTGAAGCGATATCTTTTAAAGATGCACAGTGATCAAATATAAAGATTTATTTAAGTTTTAATTAGACTAGTCGAGTGTTTAAATATCCAAGTTTATTTAACCAGTGGTCCCAGTTTTGAATCTCAGTGGGGCAGATATTATAAATATATTACTATCTATATTATTCTGTTATCTAATATTTATAACAATAGCTCTTAATTAGGTTAAATAGGATTCGTTTTCCTTTTTCAACACTTCAAAGGTATTTTTACTTCATTCTTAATTATATATATTATCTTTATTTATACACGAATTGGTATAAACAAGTCTGAAAGCGACAAATCCACCAATTCCTAACAATAATATACATTCACAGAATAATACTATTGAAATTGAAGCAATGGATACGGAGCTATTAATTTCCAATTAATATTCTAAATAACCAATAAATTGAGGCCTTGGTCACTAATTATACTGTGGATAGCGTGGCTGATAAAATTTATACATCGTCTGAATGTATATGCGTCTGAAATTAAGGTGATTTTAATTAGTGCGATTAAAACTTAATATGATATATATGTTGAATTAGTCCGTGTTTTTACAATGGGTATATGTTTCTCATAAGTAGAAAATACAGAATATATATAAATTTACATGTTAATAAATAAATATTTACTTTCTGTTTCTCAAAGTAAATAGAAATTCATTGTTTGTAATTACTTTAGAGGTTTTGGTTTAAAAAAATTATTCTCAAAAAACCGGTAAAGTACTTATCTCATTTAGGGTTCCGTACGAAATGTGGAATATAAGTTGTTTGTGTAGAAACAGAATTGTTTATTAACTAGTATGGAAACGAGTGCCAACTCGTTTCCATACAGTAATAGAATAGAATAGAATATATTTTTATTGTACATTATTCAATTCAAGAAGAGAAATACACAAAAAACATTTAACTAATTTTATACAAAGGGCGACCTTATCACTAAAAAAATTCTCTTCGAGGTAACCTCAGGATTTTTACCTTAAGATCTTAGGACTTACGCAAAAGTAAGTTAGTTTATATAAGAAAATCTATAGAATAACATAGGAATATATTATACTTATTAATATATTGGTGTTTGTTAGTAAACTATGTAATAATAAACAATATAAACAAATTTCAATTCCGTAGGTGTATAGAAAGTTGAAAAATACTTCGTAACAAAACTTTGTAAAAATAGAGAACTTTGGTGGCTTCAGTAATTATCTACTTAATGAACTCTAAACAAGCTAATTTTTTTTATGACACCCCCCAAATTTAACTGTACTGGAGTAACACATAGAGAACATTAGTTTATCACTTCTAAAAATGGAAAGAGCTTCCATAACGATATGAGACTGAGAGAAGTTTAGTATCAACGATATCATGTAGTTGAAGCAGATCTATTCAACACAGGCAATAATTGCGGCACTACGAGTGCGCTGACCATCAGGCAAATCTTGATAATCAATGCGCTGTCACATCTAAATAGTAAACAAATCTCATGTTACAGAAAACAAAAAAGGTATGTGACATAAAACCTTATTACAAAATCTGAGAAAAAACAACGTATGTAGCCAGTAGTAAAATATTCCAAACGTTACATTTGCGCAAACACCCACGGGTGTAATGTATTCATATACGCAGGAAATAGGCAATATCGCTGTCTTATCGCAAGGTTCTTACATAACTGTCATCGACACGAACTTGTAGTGTACGTGGAACAGCTTGGGAGGCAATATAGATCCAAGAAGGCGGAACAAAAATTTTATTATTTTTTAAAATAAAAAATATCAAAAATAAACATGTTTTCATAAATATCTGTATTCAGATTTGCTTTAAGTGTGTAAATATTATGTATAATGCATAGAAAATAACCCTTACCATGAGAGAACCATATCTAATTCATTATTTACCTTGCTGTCAAGTGAGGTATTTACGCAGCACATCACGCATTAAAAGATGAAAATAATTATTTAATTTATACGAAAGTTTTAATATCAACAATAATTAGACACGGTCGCATTTGGTCTCGAGTTCTGATTAAATAAGCAATGTCGCTAGGAAGCGTACTCCTCTAGCAAGGAGTTCCCATATAATGCACACAGATATAACATTTTATTGTTATGATAAGAAAAACATTTCCTGCTATTTTGTCAACGGATGATTGAACATTTGATCTTTTTGTCAATTTGTGATTCTAATTATGAAAGCAATAAAGGTTAGGAGATGTCTGTCGAGCTCATAACTGTAATATGACTATGTTCGTAAGCAGCTGTCGAGAATTCTTTCGCTTTTGGTTAAGTAATTCATTGATCCCATATATATTTTTATTACATTTGTCTGGAGTATTATCAAAAGTAAACCTTTATTATCTACCCCAAAGTTTAGTTCGTAGACGACTTAGTCATCTTTTTAATCACATATGAAAAAGATTCCCGAAAATATAAGCATAAGGTTAAATTCAGAATATCTTGATATGAATACGTAATTCGACTCACGAATTGAAAATTCAATATCTTTACTAAAGGGACTGATTTGTTTGATATATCTAATGAAATACTCAACATTTAATATATTAGAACGCAATTAATTTGTAAAGATTATTACATTGACAAAAGAGTAGTAATGAGCTATAAAACTTCAACATTGAAAATAACCTGTAATAAAACTTCACCCCTGTTTTTTCACTTTTGAATCTTGTAGACTCGTGATTATTGATAATTCTTAATATTGCAAATTCCAATCTGTAAATATTCATCTTTGTCTGTCGAAAAGTCTTCAATCAACAGCAATGTTCTTTTATTTTGATTGCTAACATTACTTTGTACCTTCTCTCTGTATTAATGTTGCTTTAGAAAGTTAAGAGAATAAAGATTAGCATTTCAACGTCTGAGTTTTTTTATAATATGACAAATGACTTTCCATCACTAATAAGCTGTTAAAAAGTCCAAACGCGAAGATAGCAAATGCATCATGCCACCTGAACCTTATAAAAACGAAAGCCTTATGAAAACGTTTCTACGGGAAGTTGAAGTTGTAAGTGTTAAATTTAAATATGTACTAACTTATAGAGAATATATAATATACTATTTAACAAATATAATTTGTGAAAGATAAACGCAATTTCGGAAATTTGAAAATGATCTGTTTAGACAGAGTTACTGGGAGCCGATACATACAGCTACTGCGCAGAACTGTGTTTCGGAATCGACGAGGCAAACCATTGCGCACATTGAACTTTATATTGTAACGTAAAAAATTAAAGAAATTTGCCCTTACCAGTTACATTATTGATATTATAATAAACTTACAATTCGTCTCACAAATGAGAACAGTACTTCGAAATTTCCCAAAGGTCAGTAGATTTCAAACATGAAATTGTATCTTAGTACCGTCATTGAATTGCAACAATGGCTGCTGTTTGAATAGTCTCGTGTTCGAGAATTTGACATTGATTGATATTATTCGTAGGTCCTTTTCATCTTGCAAATTATTGTCTGAGTTCACAAACACCTGTGAAATTTCAGATGTTTGCTTGGTTGTGTAGGGAAGATGTGGGTGTATGGGTTAGACTCAATTCAAGGAAGTATTTTAGGTTCTTTGACAAAATTTATTCCAAATCACACAACGCCAGGGTTAGTCTACAAATCTACCATAAGTAAAATTCGTGTATTTGCACTAGAGGTCTAGTCAATTCAATTCAATTCTTTATTTTGCGTTCCATTGTTACATAATATGTAGATATGTATAAACCGGAGAAAGGTAGATTACAAAAGGTGAAAACACTCTGTAGGTTAAGTTAATATAATTAAGAGTTTTAATTTGTATTTTGATCAAATTCAAGTCTAAAAATCACACGTTATCATTATTGTGTATTATTATATTTAATTAAAATATTAATTATTACGTAATTGTTTAGATTCATAACCATTTGAAACAAGTGTTTGTTTAATTTGCAATGTCCTGTAAGGATTTTTGTTACTACGCAGGTTTTGTTTCTTTTGCGTTGTAGTATGTCCATAGACAATTTACTGTTGAATCATTTTGATCAGGGCTTTCGAATGTTTTTGTCCTTTTACGGACTTGTACAATTAAATCGGACGATAATTACGCTTATCTATTCTATCGTCTTATTAAATAATCGGTTTAACACTATCAAAAGTTAGTTAATTCAAAATTAAAATGGATGGCTAGTTGTTCAGAACTCTGCCATATTGACATGTTCTACATTGATTGTAGAAATTCCTCTATTCCAAAGTTCTGTTTGCACTTCCACTTTTTTATAATTTGTTTTATTTCAAGTAAGGCTATAGAAACATATTATTAGCCATTTCTTTCTAGCATTATTATTTATTTTTATATGCTTTGCAGGCATGTAGATTTTTAATAAGTTTGTAAGCTTTGTGTGTAAAATATTGTTGTTTTTATTTTCTTTAAAAATCTGTGACCAGTCGATATTTTTTTGGTTAGTCTATGATGGCTTTTTACTTTCCATGTAATTAAATAGTTATTTGTGCTTACTTCTATGTTAAAAATACCTCTTTGGTGGTTAGAGAAACAAAGATCACTGATAATTGTCTTATCCAAATTTTGATTATTAATAATAAATAAAAGGTCTATGCATGTTGCACTGGTTTGACAACAAAGAGTTTTTATTCAAAAATCTAATACATCCTTTCATCTAATGAAACAAAAGGAGTGATAGTCGTAAACGTTTACGTCCATAGACAATTCCGTATCGGGAGTGCTTAGCGTTGTGCGTAACTCAGCGCCTGCTTTCGAAAGTTTCTGCAAGTCAGCAAAAATTTGTTAGTTTTAACTTTAAGAATTTTCACTTTAATAATTTAGATGTACGTTAAATTAAACATTAGATTCCCATTTTATAAACACGGAATGACGTTAGCAATTAAGTTGCGTCTTTATTTTGAGAAAATATACCTTTTAAATGATAGTACAAAAACTTCAAATATTGCTTATTGAACGAAACTTACTAGTACTTCTGATAACTTAGTTATTTAAATTTCCTTGGGTTACTTTTCCATATCGTACAAAAATTAGTTAGTTATGTACATGTACTTCTCTAGACTCGGTGGCGTTGCGTCAGAATCAGGCGCTCTCTTCATAGATGAATAACTTCTTAAGAAGAATGCGAATTTTTTCCTTTGAGTTGCCCCAGGAAATTATATGAAGTACCGTTTGTCTAAGCGCCATGATTATAAATTGTTAGCAAGTAACGTCGCAGGAAGACCTTGACGCCTATTTTTGGAATTGGGATGTTAAGGTGTGGCTGTTAGTGGATTTCTTAGTGGCCGTGACATTTTTTACTACTGTCACTTGTTAAATATGTTTTTAAAACAATGACAATTGTGATAGCCTTCTTTTATAACTGTACAAAATCAGTGAAGCTTTGTAGTCGGTCGTTAAATTTGATTTGTAAATCTCTGGATATTATGTCACACTAATATAAAAATATTAAAAGTCAAAACGATTTTTTGGTAAACATAAAATTGGAACAGTTTCTTAAAATATTTATTGTAATTAGATGAAGCTTTAACGCTTACTGAATTCTTTTAAATTTTTTTAAAAACCCTTTTTTAAATAAAGTAAAAAAGGTGTGGTAAAAGTTTCGCATTCAACTGTTAGCATTTTGCATAACTGACAGCTCTTAAGGAAGCTACTGATCTTTTCTTATGTAAATTTGAGTATTTCTAAGGTTAAAAATATTGAAATTCTTAAAATGAAGTCGGATACTAAGAAAATTTATAAATTTATCAAAACTTTTTAGCAGTGTTGAAGATACTGAAAATAGATGTTTTTTTTATCCGCGATATTATATCTACGAGATATAGTAGACTAGCAAAAAGTTTTAATTTTTGTTATAGATTAACAAATTGAGAATGTTTTACAGAAATGTTTTTTTTATGAAAGGTACCTTTCAAATTTGGAACTAAATACAAAAGTGATGGACAAAAGTTTAATATACGGCATACCGGTTTCTTTTATACGAAATACGAAAGCAAACCAACTCTCGGCATTGTTAATACTTTTTTAATTACCTTGGTAACAATAAATACATCGAAATTTAAAAAAATTGTAAAGATATTTGAATATTAAAAAAAATAATACCTTCGGGTTTATTGTGGTTATACTATTCATAAATTAAAAATGTCTTACCCATTTTTAATAACGTCAATAGCGGAATCACTTAAAGAGTAGGTAACGAAACAATTCACGAAAAACAAACAGATTCTTTCTTCTAATGCATCAAATTCTCTGCCATCTTCCGCAATTGAAAGATCACATCACGCACAGAGAGGCGAGCGAAATGGAATGTTTTATGTGAGTATACTGAAATACATACTGCTTAATCAATTAGGCATTTTTTTACATTATTGCATTACCGGATAGGTATTTTCGTCATAAGATTTTTGAATAATGTCTGTTATCTAATTTAGGGTAGGCTCGAGTCCCTCGCAGGGATGTATATGAGCTGTGGATGATGATGTTATTTAATAAAACATGCGTGCTTTGTAATAAAAATATTTTACGTTTGTACAAAGTTTGCGGGATCTAGTAAGTGTTATTGATAAAGTCATTAGCGTATCTTGCTACATCTTAACGGGTACAAACTTTTGGCTAATAGATTGTTCCTGTGTAGGGGCAGGCTACTACCGCCCGGATCAAGTGCCTTACGCCCTGGAGGCTACCAATATTTCCTCTCTTGGGATGCGTATCAAAACAATGACAGAAATCTTTCATGTAAAATTTCCTAATGACTAGGCATTACTTTAGCCTATGAACATATTTAAGCTACCTCAAGCAAGAAAGCATTTTTAAAAATAATTAATTATTATTTCTTACAATTATTATAACAGGTTTTCCCCAATATGATACTGTATGTAATTTACTAACTTTTAGAAAGATAATAATTTAATTAAAATTTTATTGTACCTTTGAATATCGCTTTCCATTAAGTAGTTCGTGCTCTTATTTGCGACTTTTTTAATGCCTCAAACATATAGTATTATCAACGAAACTGTATACTGTATTGTAGATAGGCGTAAGTTGGTGCCCCACCAAAAATTTTTTTATGTTAGCAACTTTATTCTATGAGCTCATTCTCGCTACACGTACCTATTTACGTGCGATTTCAATCTTATTATTTTTCGCACCTAAGTACCTGCTAGCAGGAGGAGGAGGCAACCATCGTTTTATTGAGCCTCTTACAGATGGTCCTTCGAGCCGGATATTAACCAGTGACCTATGCATATACAGTCCACATGAAATATTAATGATGTCGTCCACCCTCTTACTGAATTAAGCATGTTGTGTGACTAATCAATATTTTAAATACGGAGTGTTTAGCTTTATAGCAAGAGTAGTAAAAGTCCCGGGCCTCTTAAACCACCCATGCCTAGCGCCGGCCATACACCACATAGCAGCAAGTTCCAATTCTACCACCCATTGTTTAATGTAAAGAAAGTGAGAACAATTTTAATTTTCCTGCTATATTATACTCGAAGGATCTATTCGTATCATCTATTAAAATTAATTTTATTAATCAATTCGTAATGGATAACTTTGATTATACAATATTTCGCATATTTTACAGGCGTCGTTTTGTTTGGGTAATCGTGGGTAATAGTAGTAATAAT
This sequence comes from Acentria ephemerella, assembly GCA_943193645.1. Lineage (NCBI taxonomy): Eukaryota > Metazoa > Arthropoda > Insecta > Lepidoptera > Crambidae > Acentria > Acentria ephemerella. Next base: position 3,377,487 of record OW971894.1, read on the forward strand.
CCGTATCAGATCCGGTGTGATTTACTGTATATATCCAATTTAAGGGTAGTCTATGAATAAATAATAAGAGTTATAACTTTGACATTTCGTTTCTCTTTCCTGGCCAACCCAGCTCTGAACTACTGCCTTATTAAAAGATAAAAAAAGCGAGTAAAAATATATGTTATAATAAACAGCCAATAACATACCACAAGACGTAAACGAGAAAAATGTAATTACAGGTAGTATTAAAATGCGTCTCTCTAAATATGCTGTGAGCGCCTCAAAAATTAATAAAATAAAATAAAATATTGTGAATTCCCGAAACGTAGATAGCACTGACATCTCCAAATTAGGCTGTTTAATCTGCAAAATGTGTTTAAGAAATAGAAAACATATTTCAGTAAGAGTAGACAAAGCGATAATACAGTTAATAGTGCTCTTGAGATTTAGATATCGTCTTTATATCTTCGTGAAAAATAATGTTGTGCGCATGTCTCATCCATAAGAGGTTCTTAATATTTTTTTTGCGATTCGTTTTCAGCATTTTATTTTTTTATACTAATTGATTTAGTCATGGTAAGGCTGAAGTGGTGAATTGACATGGAGACGAGACAGGACATGTATTTTCAATATTTGCTTTCTCGTTTATGTCTTGTTTGAGTCGTGAGTAAGATGCTGTAAATAGCGCTTGGTGAGTTTCAGAAACAGCGTCCTATGTGTTATGTATGTAGCCTTCATATTCATTTGATCAAAAATATTTGTTCATTTAAATGAAATGGACGCGCACACGCGTAAAACCAGTCTTGGGACTACGCGCACGCGTCGTTCGACTTCATTTGAGATCGCCTTGCGTACGCGCATCTGTATGAGATTCAATCGAATCGAACAGTCTCGATCGTGTCTGTCGTCAGCTGTCAATTCGTATGTAAGCGTGCGCGTCTCTATTGTGAAGTATAGAAAAATATTTTTATATATACGATACTCAGCTGAACACAACTACGATCTAAACCTCTCGATACGATTGAAACTCACTTTAGGGGTACTTAATGCATCTGCTATCGCTAGCTTGCATGTTGTATCAATCTAATTCCCGCAACATTTTGACTTCGAAGACGTTCAATTAACATCACTATGACTCCGTTTATAATAGTTTGATGATTCTGCCAGATATCAGTAAACATATGATCTAACTTTGTAGCGGCGTATTATTGTTTTTCAAATAAAATTCTGCACATGTATTGCTTTAAAACTATGAAGCATTTTATTTCATCAAGAAATGTAAAGAAAAAATGGTAGATACAAAGTAAATAAATGCATCAACTTCCCTTTAAATATAAATCAAAAATATATTTTCAGAATAATTATTTCTTAACAGCGTTAGTTAAATGTAAACTTAACAGTGGTTAAAATTTTCTTGTATATTATTTGATACCTATAAATAATTTAATAGCCAATAAAAAGTTTACATCAATATTAATAAAAAGTTTACATTCATTGAAAAAAATATATATTTTTCTTAAATATATTTTCTTGCATAAATAATAAAGAACTTTCCATTTAAATTTGTCTAAATGAGGTGTTTAATTTACTTTCCTTTTAATGACTTTGAAAGTAAACTAGTGTCACCCAAGAAACGACACAAAGTCGAAGTTGCTACAGGTCAAGATCACACCCGGGTGCTTCTGACCCATTTACGGGTCACGATCACCTAAATGTGGGTCACTATCATCCGGGTGACGCAGAAACGGGTCAGGTTCATCTGGGTTCGGAAATGCGCGCGCATGCCTCTGAATTATTTTTGAATGACATTGAACTGTCGACATTGATGGAAAAACTTGATAATATGGTAAAGGGAATTCTTGTTATTGTTCGAAAAAGATGTGGACACAAAACACAAGAAAGGCAAAAATAATTCAATTTAAGAAGTTATGCCAATATAAAATTATTTTTGGAGTCAGTGCTTCACTTTCTATTGTTTCTAGAAATAACTTAGCACCAACTGTATAAAATAAATTAAAATTGGATAACTTATTAAATTTCAAGTCTGTATTCAGTTTTGTTAGAAACTCTTTTTTATAATTTTGAGTGGTAAATCAAAGTCAGACGGGTGGCCGTTAGTTTTGTCAACCAGCCTTTGTTTGTTTGTCATTGGTTACAAATTGATTACAACGTAATACGTGCCTATAAAATTATAATATTGCCCTCGATTTCCTTGGGATACCATCGTCAGATTCTAACGCGACCACAGAACGCGACAAATATGCATAATTATTATTTAAACAGATTTATAGATTTTTTTGATTGGCTATATAGAGAGTTTTACAGTCTACTGGCATTTCCTTATAGTCTCATAGACCGGACTGGACTGGAGGCAATCCAGCGTTCTTCCCCAACACAAAACGGCTCTCTTACAACTGGGTGGAACCAGACTTCGTTGTTTCGCAGATGCTCACTGGTCACGGTTGCTTCAGGCAGCGCCTTAACCGACTAGTGCTGTGCGAGACCTCACTGTGCCCTTGTGGAGAAAATGGAGTCAACGAGAGCCGAGACCATGCGCTATTAGAAAGTGCACTGTATGCTGACGCCAGAGAAGTTATGCTGGAACGTTTACACAGAGCAGAGCCTGGCCCGGTGTATCACCAGGACCTCATCAGTAGCCGTGATAACTGGGAAGCACTGGGCGATTTTGCGCACTCCTGGCACACCATCAGACGATCATACGAATAGGAAGAATCAGGTAAAACACACAGAGCACCCCGACGCGAAGTCATATATTGTGTCGTCACGCCCCAGAAGGGGGAGAGTTGGCAACAGAAGGGACGGATAAAGATAATTGTAAGGAGTACAGATCAGCGCCGAAGGGAAAAGAGCCCTATGCAAGTACCCTCGCGCTTTCCCGTGATTTGGTCCGTATGCCGCAAGGAAGCAGGATCATGGGTTGGTGGAGGGAGTCCCATAGGCCAAGGTCCCTAACAGACATAGACATTGTTTTGAAAAACTAAAGTTATAACTATTTCGATATCTATCATATACCTCATGTAAAGGTGTAATTTGTAAATTTCATTAAAACATTTTAAAAATGAAAGACACCGTTACTACGTCATAGTTGAAGTAGCTATTAAATACTGATTTAATAATGGCGATTTAAAACAACTTACAAATTGAGTCCATTTTAAGAGATGAAGGTTGTGAAGCGAGCCTCCAAACATTGTTACAAATATTACAATCGATGTCTGCCCAAAGGACACGCATTAAGTCCAAGGCTATCAAAAGTACATAAGTTTATTTACAACAGAATTTATCATTACCAATATTTAAAGCTACCTTTCTACTGAGGTTTACGTCCAAAGTGTTTCGAACTGGTTTATGAAAGTTTAGTGAATGTTCGTTAGTGTTGAAGGTTGAGGCCGTCACTGTACAATATTAATTCGCAGTATCAGGATATTAGTTCTAGTAACACAATTTCCTTATTTCTAACTTATTCTTTTTATTTATTTGGTACAGATTTAAAATGTTCACTTTTAGAAATAGCAAGTTATAAACTAGACAATTTAAATTACGATTAGTTCAAATTAAATATTTATCTTTAAAGAAAAATATATTCGCAGGTAGTATTAATCTTTCTGTTATTCAGAGGTGCTAATCCTGTTGGTATTTCTTACAACCTTTATGCTTTCCGATTCTTTTCATATATTAAGAAAATGACAAAATTACTTTTTGGAATCGTTAGTTGATCGTTACTATGACAATCCATACACCTTTATCTAACTTTTATAAAGACATATTTTACCGATCATCTAATATGTCAAAATAATTAAGAGCTTTTTACTGCCTAAAAATACTGTATTAGAAACGTCAACTTATGTCACGCTCTGTCCTTTCCCTTTACACTATATGTAATATTGTTCTTATTATAAAAGTGGAAATACATTCGATTAGATAAATAAATATATTTTATATATGTCAGAATTAAAGAAGTGGCGTAGTACAGAGTCCTGAACTTTAAACAAAGGATTTCTTAATGTAACAAGACAGTGACGTTGATAAATGGTTTCTTGCCACCTTTCCTGCCCAGAGATGCTGACAGTATGACAGGGGTACTAAAGGATTGAAAATATAAAATTAATAAATAATAAAAATATGTTAAACTTTACAATATTGCTGTGTAAGCTTAAGTGACTTTTCTAGCCTATTGTTATTTCTTGTTATTATATTATTCTACTTATCTATTGTCACATTAATACAGCAGTATTTTTTTTAAATAAACTTATTGTATTATTATTTGCTAAAATAAATATATTGCTATAGCGTTCTTTATGGTGAAATATAAATAAAAATCATATATTTACATTATTTACGAATGTAAGTAGTACGTGCTTCGGATTTATCAATATATAGGTATTAACTCATTTCGTTACTTTCAAGTTTCTAATATACATAAATAACTTGGAAAAAAGAGATTCCACGGAATCGTATTACGACTAAAACTACTCTAGAAATTCCACTTAAGTTTCATATTAAAATTACCCGCAGAAACTGTAAAACAGATTTAAGCTTCAATTTAATTTTTCCTTGAATCCAGATTTCTGCAAGTACAATGAAACACTCCCCTAAATTTAATATAAATTTGTTTGTGACTAGCTAGTTTTGACTGAACTTTGTTGGTATTGTTCTAGATCTTCTTTGAACTAACTAATCTATCTTGTCCGAACTATTAAAACTATGAGAAATAAATTATTGGTATATTTCACAATTTTCGATAAATGCTGTTGCTATGTTGAAAATATATTTTTACCAAAAGATTTATTGTTTACGCAACCTCTTATAAAGGTTATGAAGTTGATTTTATCATTAATGTTGCAGAATATTTTCTTTTTTTACACAATCGAGTAGCAAAGAACAGTGTACTTATTATACAAATATTAAATAAAATATTTTGACTTTGACTTTGCACGAGTACCCCTGATTACTTACTGCTTACTTAACGTAGCATAAAAATACTAATAAATATTACTATCAATTCAAAAGGAAGTATTGCCGTTAGTTCCACAGAAAATAATAGGTTGACTTTAACTTTGCATGAGTTCCTCTGATGCTAAGCAATTACCGTGGAATGAAAACATATGTCAAATCATTCAAGTATTTAATCTAATCAGGTTATCGAAAATCAGTTTCTACATATCATCACATTCATCAGTTTTACATATGTAACTAAAATAGTTTATTGTAATACAGCAAGAAATTCTTGTTACATTAAAACTTAAAATTAAACTATATGAAAAGCACCATGGCCTACCTGCTGAAAAACAAATAAAATAGACCTCTTTTGTCCAGTGGTTTAGATCATACTCCTCAGAACTAGAGGTCCGGGAGCAATTTCCAATTGGGCAGAAATTTTCTGCTAAGGTTGATTCGTCGTTAAGTTTTTATTAACCAATCTAGCTAGTATAATCATCTACATAACTCTCATTGTAATATAATAATAATGTTGACACATTTATGTTTCCGTCAGAGTTTAGACAACCAGTTCCTTTATGATTCAGTAATCGTTTGTAGCTTACTTCTGTCAGCCTCTCAACATTACTTACCATTAGGTGGGATGAAAGACTAGGTATAAACAAATATAACAGTATATAGTATATCTTAGTATTAAACAAATTTTACAGTATTGTGTTCCTTCGGTGAGTAAGTCACTAGAGCTGATCAAGTTGATTCTGTCAGACTCTCGCATCTTCTAGATTTTTACAATCTCAACGAAATGCGGGTGTCAAAACGATCTTTTAATGAACCTTCATGAATGCTTCGAGGTAAACCCTTTCAAAATAACTTATTACGTTGCAAATTCATTTTAAAACGTGAAGCAAATAGCTTAAAACATTGCATAGCGACTTTCTACTTGATGATCTTCAAATAATTGTTCATTGAAATTTGAACTTAATTTAGGTAATGAACAGTGAATTCTCGCTGAATATGCTCTGAGTGATACGTGAATTTTGAATTATAATACAGACGGAAACAATATTGCTCCAGCGTTTACTGAAGTGCCTCCGTAACAAAGTAATTTACAAGTGAAATATTATTTTTTGCAGCAAAATATTTTTTTCAAAAGAAAAATAAAGTTCACTTAAACTACTTAAACTGATGTTTTGATGAACATTACTCTTTATTCTATTCACTACTCTTCCTTCTTCATTATAAATTGCTATTTACATGAAAATAGAACTAAAAAAAAACCATTTCTTTGCATTCTAATTTAGATAAGCAACGTTATTTATACGATTAAGAACGATATAAGGAGCCATGATTAATGATAAATAGATACGTTTCATCATCATCACCCTTCCTTCATTTAAAATGGTGTATTATATGTTTGGTGTATTAAATAAACCGTTTTAATAAAATATTATTATAAAAAGCCATCCACACAAGGATTCACAGATTTTCTTTTCGATTCGTTAACAAACACGATTTAGAATGGGAAATCCTGTTAGAATTACTTACAAATCCTCTTACATGTTTTATTTATAATAAAAAATCAAAAGTAAATAAGCTGAGTTCTCAGTTGGTCGCAAAATAAAAGTATTATTTCTGCATTAAAATCAAGATTCATATATGTCTTATATTAAAATACATATATTACTGAAATAAATGTATTTATTCAATTACCAATTCATTACGATAAAAAGAATCTTACCCAATCTGTTCGGATTTGGATTACTAATTTTTCAAATAAAAAGATCAGCAAAGGACTCGGCACGACCTGATGTTAAGGAGTAGTAATTTCCTTAACCCTTCTTTCTTTCAACAAGCAGTTGGTAATCAGTATCACCTAGCGAATGCACAAATAATTTCGGATAAAAGACACACCGCCTCTGAAAGTTCCATGTGTTATTTCAAAATGACACAAAAATTAAACTTTTTGGAGCGGAAACCTAACTGACTTGCCATGTCCGCCTGTCCGTCTGTCATGGGTTCCGTCTGTCCGAAATAATGAACCCTAATAAAATGGAAAGCTCATTGTCAGTCAAAGCCGTTTTGGAATCAAATATTAAAAAAGCAAGTCAATGTAAACAAAAGGTATGGAATTTTTTTGCTGCATTCGCTAGTCCCAAATGAATTTAACATATTGTATCAATACAACAGAAATTTAGCTAGAAATAATATCTTATAGCCTAAGTAAAAACGCAACGTTGACGTGTGAGTGGACAAGAATAGAAAATACTTAATTGTAGGTAGAGAAAATATATATTTCTTGTAGAATTGGTTGATGTACCTACAGACTTACCATAGAATTTACCCTAGATTTTTCTCGTAGAATTTCCATATGAGGAATCATGTACCAATTTTGACGACCTTATCGCGATGAGTTGTTGCACAATTAGGAAAAAACTACAGTTGTCAATATAATTATCCGAATTGACCAACAAAAGCGGACATGGACAGGTCACATGATCCGCGATCTACTAGATACATTTGTACAGAATCTCAGAAATGTTAAAAGAAGTAAAGTGCAGCTGGATATCATTGGAGAAGGGTTGAACGTGATAAGGTCACATTGAAAAAGGATAGAGAAGGCCTATACCAAGATGTTAATAGAGCTTTGAGATTATTCATAATTATAACAAACAAGAACACGTCTACTATTGATACTAAACCAAGAAGTTTGAAATAAAAAAGATATTAAAATTATTGATAAAAACACAACATGATATGACAAAAAGAAAAATCTGTACAGAATGTTCAGTGTGTGATATTGGCATGATTGATTGATTTTTTTCCGTAATAAGAGAAGCAATATGTACTATGAAATCAGTGATATCTTTTCCACGTTGTAATGTCAAGGTGTCTTTATCATTTGGATTCAGTGCAATAATTATCTGGGATATTGAAGTCAAAGCTTAAGTAGTAATATTAAGTACAGGCTTTAATTAAATTTCGAGAAATATATTTTGATGATAATGTTAAATCATGAAATTATTATCAAATATTGTTGGTGTTACTAATTATTCAGACCTAATTTAACATCATTAATCTTGAGGACATTGGATTAAAAGGATGGATGCTGGAAGACCTATAAATACACGCTTATACATGAACACTGACGATCAGCAACTATCCTCATAGTTGTAAAATTGGTAAATTATTCCCTTGCAGATTTGGTTGATATACCTACAATTAAGTATATTCTATTGTTTTCCATCTCACATGTTAACGTTTCGTTTTTACTTCAATACAGTACAGGGCATGGATTCGTAACTTGAACTTAAGGTTTCTTTTACGGATTCTCTACTCATTAAGGTGTAACAAATTTCAACGAACTTGATAACGTTTGCCTTCGATAATATATTTTAATAATCGCCATTATGCTATTTCGATGAGTTTGATAACCACAAAAATAGCAAAGCGCTTAACATCACGTATAATATGTACGGGCGGTCTGCGCAAATCGACGTCTGTTGCGCCTGTTTTACGTTGGAGGGTGTGGGGCTGGTTTACTATGTTACTTACAATAATTACTATATTTTTTGCCAACAAGTACACTAATATAACGTTTTTGATATACTGAATGTCGGGAAAAATATTAACCCTAGAAAAAATATATACAAACCAATAAAAATTTGTTCTACCTTCCTTAATTTTGAGTTTTTCCAAAAGATGTAATAAGTGACCAGGAAAAATAAAAATGTAAAATCATCTAAGTATATCAATATCTTAGTATTACACGCAGTATAATCTTCTAAAAATGACCTATGTAAACTTACTATATACGATTATATATACGAGGGAAATGAAATTGGAAGCTACCAAATAGCCAGCTCTTAAACTAATGGACAAGTAATATATTCACGGATACATTGCCGGTGATTCTGTATACACACTCAAACTTAATTGCACTACAGTGTTTCTCTTTCATTACAATCCGACCTGAAAAGGATATATGATCGACTATGAGATTTGTCGTTTCGAAAATGTATCGTCACTAAGATCATTCCCATAAGAATGGGACATTATTAAATTTACTATCGTACAATGTAAGAGAGATATCTCTATCTTGACGAGCGGTTATTTGTTCAGACTACTTAACCCTGTCTAGTTGCAACTGATGTTGGAATGATATACCATTAGTTTACTAGTTATTAATGTTATTTATGTAATACCGTGACCTGCTCTCTTATTGTCTAACTCTGAATCTATCACTAACACGTTCATTTTGAGGTACGCCATATTTCCATTGTCGCTTAATTGTGTATCATTGTAATGTTTCGTTTAAGAACGCAGTAATGATTTTAAAAAAGAAAATTCTCACGATTGATACGAAGTAATACAATGAGATCTCTGTTATTGTTGACAAAGTATGCTTTTAAAAAAACTTAAGAACCGCCGATTTCATGAGAGTACACGGCGAATAACATGCTATATATATAATGGGCGTAGCAACGTATTCAGTATAAAAAAGATAAAAAATATATAAAAAAGATAGTTATTTTACTAATAGCAACAGTTTTCTCTGCGCGACAACTTACGCATTGTCAGAAAGCAGTCCGTGCGGCAAATTACGCGCGTCACGTGTCACTGTAGTGTGCCGACAACGTTGCGTCTTATATATGCTTGTATATTTGCTCCCATAAACATGTTATTTTAAATTTGCGTGCAAAATTTTTTTATTGTAAAATTTACTTATAAATATATCAATTGACTTTAATTAAAAAATTGATTATTTGATTTGATTATTTAATCTTTTGTGTTATTACTACAGTATGTGGAATAAATCATTTTTCGATTTCAAATTAATTATAAATTGAAATGGAAAAATGTACTAAAAAGAGATAAAAGATAGTACTATATTTATTTAAAGTACTAGTTTCTGAAAAACGCAAGCTTGGGGGATAAAAGCAAGTTCCTTTGTTGAGTTGAGTTGAGTTGATAACAAGTGATAATTTAGAAAGAGGATGTGGGTACATATTCAACTGATGAACTATTTAAGACTATTTTGTTCAGTTTGTAAATCGAACATATCTGTTGCATTATGGTCGATTAATATGGTTGTGAATTTGGAAGAATCAATTCGAAAACATTAATTAACAAACACTGACGTTCAGGGCAAGGGTTTGCTTCTTTAGCAGCAAAAAATATACGTTTTTTGACTTAATTTTTTTTTGACACTGCGTTGTAAAGTTTCGGTTTTCAAATTTTGGTTGTATTTTTAGACACGATATTAGGTGTAGCGCAACATTATTGGAATATTAAGGTGAATTCAATTTGCTATTTATTACGAGGGGTGGTGTCCAAATCGGTCAAGGTTCTTGATAGCCTTCCTTGCCCTAAAATGTCAAGTCAGAAAAATTAGGATGTCTATACTATTTGTAAAACTAGATTAAATATAAATAAATTTTCCAAATTTCGGTTATTTCTATTAAATCCTTAAACCATGATGTCAAAACACAAAGATTTACATTAATATTAATAAAATTACCCATCTGAATCAAGTACCCAATCGACTTTAGTTGAATCTCAACCTCGATAAAACAAGTCTCGATAAAACACCGAGGTTGTAAGTTTGAACGCGAATATAAAGTGTGTAGCCGTCTCGTTTTGTCCGGGAAATATCCGGTTAGCCCAGCTAGTATTCGTTGTAGCCAAACGGAGCGGATATGAGCGATGCTTGTTATGATAAAAGTAGAAAAATAGGGTTGTCACTTTTTATTGAAATGTATTTTTGTGTAAGCATTTTTCTCGACTGCATCTCCACTTATTTATGAGTATATATATGAGTTATTTTTACCTGAGTGGGAGAACGGCTAAGTAGTGTAATTCTTCAACTGCAAGAATATTCTCTAAATATAACGATTGCAGATGCTCCATAATCAATTGCATTTTGATTAAATATCGAGCCAGATAGCAGTTGGCTAGCGAATTTGATATAAAAAAGAAAAGAAAGTCGGTCAGAGATTATTGAAAAGCATTGTGCTCGAAACATGGGGACTACTTTTAGTTTTGGTACTGTCTATTAGGCTTTGACTACATAATAATTGATTGTTATTATATCCTTTATTGTACACATAAAACACAAGAGTAAATTAAACAAGATGCAAAGGTGAGCTAGCAACACATCTCTTCCAGCCAATCAACAATTAACGTCGTGACAGTAATTGCGGGGTGACTGATAATATTAATTCTTCGTATTTGACATACTTTAATAAAATTTCTTAAAAGTATTTCATCATCGCAATTAATCACCTTCTGGTACTAGCATTAGTCTATTCTAAAAATAGCACACCTTTTTATAAGGAGCTACCTTCTTGAGCAAAACAAGTGACAGCCCTATTAGAAAGAAATATTTTTGTCGATATCCCGTAATACGTATTTTATACGCAACCGGGATGTAAATTGGCTAAACACTGTAATCGATTTATTATGCTCGTTGGGTATATAAAATAAATTCGATATCAATATTGAGTTTTCCTAACCTTTGGAGCCGATTTCAAGGCAATGATATACTGTTGCTTTTGTGGTTAGATGTGTATAGTTTATTAATTATGGGTATTATTTCAGTAATGGTTAATACATCCACACGATAGTGTCTTTTTATGTTTATATTTTCCACATAGAGTGATTGACATCGATGGAGTAAAATGTTTTACTGATAATTATAACAAATGCTTGCTTAAAACTTTATAAATTAAGCTGTGGTATTTTGTGACGCGTAGTTGACTTTTCATATATATTATAGTAAATTGAACCCTTATTCAAGACAGAATTTACTTCAAAATTGTCTCAAAGTTCTCGGGAACATATCGTGGCTTACAAAATTAAAATTTGATATTTCATTCTAAAATAAATTAAGTATCAGTCACATCTTAGGGATAAAGTCCTTACTTACTCGTGTTAGTATTAGCTGGATACTACAGTGTGTAAATAATATTAAAAACATAAGTTGTGTTAAAGAAATAACAGAAAGGATTTTGTCCAGTTTTTCATTGTATTCGGTGGTATGCGTGTTTCATTGTATTTTTAAATATTTCTATTTTATTTCTTTCGTATATATTTAAATGAATAGCTGTCCATTATTCTCTCGCTCTATTATTCAATTTAGTCAAGATGGTTTTTCAGTTTTGTTCAAAAACGGCTTGTCTGATTTGAATAATATTTATTTTGTTTGGCGGTATAAATATTAATATGACAGGGAAAATTATTGTTGATAGAAACTGTATATTGCTCAATGTTTATGTAATGTACACTACTCATGATAGACCACAAAAAAATATTCTATAAAACAAATAATAATTATGTATATGGTTTCAGGTAAAACTGTATTTAGGTAAATGAGATGTAAAGTTGCCTCCTAACTTTATGTAAAATGAGTAATATGTATAAATTATATTAAAACTTTTATCCTATTTTTACAAAGGGATTAAAGTTCGAGAATCAATAAAATAAAGTACGTCTTCATATTTTATATATTGCAGTAGGTGATATTAGTGTATCTTTTATATATAGACTATGTTATAAAATATAGTGAACAAGTCTAGGTAGTGCTAAACGCCTTTACTAATGAAAATCTTATTTGGGTTCTAATTTTCGTTAAAAGTCATTGAACTAGAAGATATATTTTTTACGTATAATAATAATAAAGAAGAAATACCTATATCATTATACCAATATCAACACTGTATGTAACTGAATAAATATCGAAATCTCGTGAACAAATATCTGAGCTCAGCATACAAACGTGTTTTATTAGTTTAATAATTAGTTCCTAGAATTTTATCATAACAGACGTACGTATCTCTACGCCAAATTTTCGCAAAAAACGACCAAATTTTCCTCAGTTTTAAAACGTATTTTAAAGAGGCTGTAATATTCCTCTTCTCCTGTTTCTGTTTTGTTAAATCTGCATAGCAACGTTTCCTAGTGGAAGCATGTCATTGGCATTTCAAAAACTATTGTATAAATAAAAACGTATCTTCTTTAGCTCAATTTCCGTGAACGGTTAAAATAGGGTTCGAATCTAATCGTTTACATCATCCACTGCAAACGAGGAGTTTGAGTGGTAACTCTACCACGTTGGCCAAATGCGGGATATTAGTTAACGCTTAACGAGTCTTCGGAAGCATACAGAGCTTGACATTTCTAATTTTTTTTGACCAACCCAGTTTTTTTCGTTATAGAAATACAAACGCAGGTACCTTTATGCGATCTAGTTGTCTCAATAATATTAACATTGATACTATTATTGTTACTACACGTTGAAGAGTAAAAAATGCAATGTCCGATTTCAAAATCATAATTGTTGGGGACAGTAAAACCTCCTTTTTATTAATTCGTTGACCGCTTTAGTTTTAAAAAAGAAGATATGTTTGTTTGATTATAATTTTGTTTTTTGTTTTTATTGCTTGTTATTGTGAAAATTTCCAGTTTTTTACAGTAATATATTTTATTTTTCACCACCCATCACGTCACCTTTTACAACAATAATATTCAGTTATGATTCGGTCAGCTTATTATTTCGTTGGTCATTAAATACGGAAATAGAGTTGCTGTTATCTTCTTTTCTTAAGTCATTAAGGTTCAAGATGTTAAGAAGTTATTTCGTAACAACGTAATAAATTATAGAGTAATAGGGTTCGTAAAGTTTTAGGTTGAACGCCCTCTAACGACAGGGTGTTTCAAAGTGTTCTTGTTGCGAACTCGCGAATGTTGTTAATAAACCGACTTGGGCCTCGTAATTACTGTTTGCGTATAGCGCTAATACCTTTTTATGTCTTGTGTCCTGATTGCGAGGTTTCAGGTCAAATAGCAGATAGCTAAACGCTTTTATTTTCAAAGGGTGCGCTAAACGATTACGGTTATTACAAGATTATAAAAGGATTTCGAAGCCTTATTGTGAATGTTTTAAGAAACTCGAGTTTTTTGCTATGAAATAAAAATATAGAAGATATAAAAAAAACTTTTTTTTATAAAAAGCTCAGCAAATGAATCGACTCCATCTGATGGTAAGCAGTAGAGGAGTCCATATGTGTAGATAGCTAGTGCAGCATGCGACATACTGCCCTAGCCACTTCCAGCTTGCTGGCGCAAATGAAAAACTATGAAAATTTAGTATTTTTTGTTACGTTTTTCATTTTTAAACTTATATCGCCACTAAATAAACTAATCTGTAGTCCATACAATGAACGGTTCTATTATACCAATAGTTAAATGTGATGATAAACTTGAAATTAATGTACAATACGACGAATACATACTCTCGCTTATCAACGTTTTCTGATGGTATTGTTAAGTCATTTGTTAGTGACTTTAAATGAAAAGGCCTGATAGCAAAGAAGGAAGATACCCATCTTCCTTGCTATCAGGCCTATTCATTTTGGAAAAGGAAACCGAAGATGGAAATCGGAATGGATATGAGAAAAAAAAGGTGATAAACCTGTAGAGATTTTCACATGTTTTTTTAAAACATAACTACACCTTACACGCTACAAAACTTTTAATAATATATAAAAGAAAACGTTTTATTCGGCCAAACCATAACAATATTTACTAACTCATTCGTCTTCCTTTTTTTTCTACTTAAAAAAACTTTTTGATATTAATAAAAATGAATTGCTGTTCGTTAGTTGCGCTAAAAATTAAAAAAAAAACTGATTTGAATAAATAGCTAAAAATTATTTTCGGCATTGTTCGCTTGCACACAGAGGTGGTTTGAATATAAAAGTGACAGTGAGAATTCTAAAGAAAAGTTTAAAAATATATTATTCAAAACTGTTTATTTAGTATGGAAATCGTCTAAATGAACTGCTATTCATGACTATAATTTCAGGCAGGTTGAAGTTGACACAAAGTTCTAGGCGGCGATAAATTAGTGTCACGAAAATTATATACGTATGTTTTGACGAAGTAGCAAGATATAATTATTATATTTTTTAAATAAGCATATTAGTATATTTAAATGCATGAGTATTCAATTAAACTTAAAAAACATACTTATAATAACTCGATAAGGAAATATTGACAATAATTATTATAAAGTAATCAATATTTTTTTGTCATATTTATTTCTATTATATCTTATTCAAAGTAGTTTCTCTCTGCTTTGAATAAGATATCGATGTGAACAATCAGACAATTGCTAACACTGAAACCCATGAGATGGCAATAAAAAAGGAGAATATAACTTGCAGTAAGGTACTAATTTAACTTTGTAGGGATAATTATATTACTCTATTACGCACGTGTATGTTATAGCCCGGTTTATGGCCCTAAAACTAATGTAATAAGACTCACTTTACGAGCAAGTGTGTTGAAATAAAGATTTTAAAATTTTGTGAAAAGTGGCGATATTCAATATAAACCATATTTGGAAGGTCTTTAGGTTTGTTATGGATTTAAAATTTTACAATTAATTAAATGATCACTTTATCTCATGGAACAAAATTAGATAATATGGTACGCTTCTCCGATAATTGTACAGCTATTAGAGCGAAAAATTCCGGCAGTTATTATAGTTTATTTAAGCACACACAAATGATACATATCAATATGAGGCATGAAAGTACAAATAATTTTTCTCGAATCGGAAACACTTTAGGACACGTGTTATCGCTAATGGGGCATCTAGGATTTACGAATTAAAAGTTGCTAGGTACTTTTTTGCTTGGCTTTAAAAATTTCAAGAACTACACAATCTTAAGAACTAAAGAAATACATTTAAACATAAATAAATAGTATTTTAATATTGAATCTTAGTAGTTACGACAATTTACTTTCGTTCTAATCACACAATACATGATAGTCTTTTGTTCTTGTTATCATCTCTCATGGCAATGACATCTATGAAGGGCCGGGAACTTACGGTCCCTGTGAAGGCTTCCAAGCTCCCCTTCAACCATTTCCTGTAAACTGGCACAGAAATTCAATATCTCTAGTTGAAAGTCGAATAAACACTTACCAAACTTCTCTGATGTTAGTCTAGTAAAAGCTTAAATTGTTAATTCACTCACAATTATTTCAATAATGTCAATCTCACTTGTACGTCATGGCAACTGCCAGGATAAAGCGACTTTACTTTCTTTTTTTATTACTTTGTTCCGAATCGCGTTCAAAATATGAAAACTAAGTGAAGTGGTTTTTTCCCGCGCCCAATGCAGAGTGAGTGCGTGCACGTGCTTCTTAAATTAAAAAAGGATTTTTTTCATAGTTGCACTGTTGTCTGGTTACAGTTTCATCCATCTTGGACTATTGCATGATAATATGTAAAAAAATTTGAACATCAACTGATTACTATAACTTTTACGATTACGAATACGACGATATCACACAAAATTTACAAACCTTTGAAGATAAGAGCAGGCGCGGCCCTAGTCCTTTAAATGAAGCGTTAATTTTTACTTAAAATTGAATAAATATAAATTTTGGAATGAGTGTCTCTTAAAAACTAGTAATAGGTTACTATGTATATATATATATATAGAGTTTTTGTAGAAATACTGGCAACTATATCCAACCTTTCACTGCAATAATTTATTTTTTAACAGTAACGAGGCTTTTTTGGCAATAAATAACTCTTAACTGATAGATAAATTGCGAGATTATGCAACTTTATTTTATTCATCTTGAGTCCTATAGCTTATCCATGACGCGTAATGTGCGTGTTACGATTGTATTCCAACAGGTGTATTTAGAGGGAAAATGTTTATAGTATTTGGAAAAGGTGGCTTTCGAAGTGAGAAATATTACTCGTCTAGATCGGTAGATTTGGTAGACTTGCATTTTGGCGAACAGAAAACTCACCAAAATAATATTCGCTTTATTTGTGACTAGCTGTTGCCCACGGCTTCACAATGTAACAAAAGTTAAAAGCGCTTTCACTCGCTCTCGAGTATAAAGAAATATAAATAATTATCATTCTGGACGTCCCTAAGATTCTCCCAACCTTGTCGGTATTGCGCTGCCCTCATCCAGTTATCTGCGAATCATTAACTAAATTTAATTTTAAACGTACCTTTTCATATCAATATCACTGTTTCAAGTAAACACACTTTTTATACTTATATATGTATATTTTATATTCTTAGATATTTTTAGCGTCCTTTACAAAGTACTGTTTAAAGTAACGGTGAAATACTTAAATAAGTGATTGATATACAACGTTATATTGTTAGCAAACAGCGTTTTGCTAACAAATTTCAATTTAAAAAAAAAAAAAATTTAATTTCCTACGTCCTAAAAAACAGTTTTTCGTAACGCAAAACTCAAAAGAATTGTATATTTGCTTTTTGTGTTCTCACTCTCTTTTTTTATCGCCCTGACTCAGTTATTGGTGAATATATTCAATGTACGTAAATCGCGATTATATAAATTTTATTAAATGTATGTATAGATATAGATTTATTCCGTTTATGAAGTAATTATTTTCCTACATTTAATATTTAAAGTAGTTTTGTAAGTCTAAAAAATATATAATTAAAAATTTAAAATTAGCCGTAGCGAAGATAATTAAAGACCTGTAAAATTTTGGGTAGTGTCGTTATATTTAAGTTAGAAAGTGTGAGTCAAAATCTATCGAATCAGCCATCGATTGGATTCATATTGCAATAATTACCTACTTCGAATACTCGCTACCCTAGAACCTCCAATCCAAATTAAATCCCTAGAATCTATAATTACGAAACAAGAAACCGACTGATTAATCAAAATAAACCCTGGGTCTAGGAGTTTAAAAAATACTGGTGCTTTAAGTAAAACAGTTAAAATTAAAGTCAAAGGTTGTGTGGTTGTAAAAAATAAGGCTTTTGTGTCATTTTGGAAATGTCATATAAATTTTATTTCTTCTTTATCTGAAAATTAACCTGCACATATATTTTCCATGTCTTAATATGCTATACTCTATGTTTATAGAGTATCGCTATGATACTCTATGTATGAAACATAGAGTATCGATTTATTATTAGAGTATATATTTTAGGAATATTTTTTTGGAAAGGGAGAAAATTGGATAAAATTTATGTTATATATGCGTAACATAAATAAATATTTACTCTAGTTTCTCTGAACATTAGGCACTAAGTGGTCGTCGGATACGAAGGTTATTTTGATTGACATAAATATTCAACATTACAGTATTAAGTCAGATGGAGAAGATAAATACAGCCTTATAATTTCGAAATTTGTATGAGTTTATAAAGCTTTATTAATTTTATATCTAAATGGCTTATTCGAATTTAACTTTTAATACTAGTCGAAAACATTAACGCAATATCTTATGAATATACGAATTTTCCTTGTACTAATAGAATTTTCGTAAAGTTCTCTGGGGAATATCAAAATATTAGGTTATATTTTGTGATTAATCAAGATTGTCTACAGTGCCGCGGGTAATAAAGGCATGTTGTTGAAACTTATAAAGAAATAATCTCTTTAGTACCTTTTCTTGAATGTTTAACGTTTACCGTTGAAATTGGAGGTTGATACCGCTATGATAATATTTAAATAAGGAAAGCTTCGAAAGGGCCTCGAAAAGTCTGGACATGAATAATTTTATTGGAATAGATGTTACAAATATACAAAAGATACATGGATCGAGTTTTATTTGGGGTTCTGAAGACTTTTTAGATAAGGTACAAATTTGTATATTGGTATCAAAACCAAATAAGTTTAGTTTCATATTCAGACACACAGATAACAACTCAATTTAGAAACAAACAGCTTTTGATAGAGTTTATTTTGTTTTGTTAATCGACTCAATACACTGAGACATATTTACTGGTCAGATTTTTTCCAATTATTTCAACTCACATGATAAGGTATGATTTTGACATTAAAAAATTAGTTAGGAAGCTCTGTGGAATGGACAAACTGATAAAAATGTGTGCATTTGGTACCTTTTTTAAAAATGGAATGTTACGAATGGCACGTTATTCTTAAACAAATTAAGTTTTCTCCAAATTAATAACGTAAGGTACACTCAAAACTTCAAGCCGTTGTAGCCTTCAAGACAGTCTTTATCAGGAAAGTCAAAGTCAAAAATTTTTAAGGGCAAAGGACAAAGTATTTCACTAAAGTATTGCATTACAAAAAGTGTGTAAAATAAAAAGTAATCGAGGTTTTTTTTTATTTTTGTAAAATATTTTATTGTAGCCTACTTTTTTATGACTCAAAGTCCAAGTCATAAGTCAAAATTGAGGAATATAATTATAATACTGAAAAGTATTGAGTAATTACATTAAAATTAATAATAATACTTAACATTAAACAATTTGAAAATTTCGAGGAAATCGTATTATAAGTAAGCCAATCATAATTTAATTATTATAAGGAAGGACAATTCTAAAGCCTAAATGGCTATAAATTTATTTTATTTGGTACTGTATCATACAGCAGTCGATATAGCTATAATGTAATATTTAAATATACCTACTAAAAGTTATATTACGTACTGGTTTAAATTATGTGTTGCGTACCTCTGAGATATAAGTATTCTTTACTGAAGTTGTTGTTGTTGTTCTTGTTTTGTTTTTACTCAAAAAATTGTTTTTCATTGATCTTGTTCATTTCTTTGAAAAAATTTCATTTTCCAGGTGTATCAGTTGATTAATTTAGCATTAAGCTGATAAATATGTTTTTATACTAAAACTAAATCTGGCCAGACGGACGTCTGGTCGAGTGGTCAGAACCTCCGTCTACTCAGCCAGAGGTCTTGGGTTCGCATCCCGCTATGGGCAGATATTTGCATAATGAGTACAAATATTTGTTCACTAATGATCGATATTTATTTAGTATATTTCCGATATTTATTGAACTATATATCATTGAACTATATTTCTCTGTTATGTAGTATTCATGACACAAGTTCATAATGATGCTAATTTGGCCTAGATAATAACTATTATTATTATTAAACATTTAATTAAGTTTACTTTAGCGATATACTCCCTGGAACATAGAGAGCTCGTATGCCTTAGCAACTATATTTTAGCAAGAGAAATTTTAATAATTTTAAATATGTGTGGTCCATATATCTGTTAGAAGTTTATGAACCTCAGCAAGAAGGTTATAAATTTTC
The DNA here is from genome assembly GCA_943193645.1 of Acentria ephemerella. Classification (NCBI taxonomy): domain Eukaryota; kingdom Metazoa; phylum Arthropoda; class Insecta; order Lepidoptera; family Crambidae; genus Acentria; species Acentria ephemerella. The sequence continues at coordinate 3,397,528 of OW971894.1, forward strand.
AAATGAACTTTTTTCTCTCAGTCGCGGGTGTGTGGCCGCCAGAGAGCCTTGAGGGCCAGACGAGCGTGCGCGGCAACTCCGTGGATTACGCTGCTGCGCTGCTTCTGGCAGCAATGGCCGCCGTACTGCTGGCTGCTGTTGGCTACCAGTGCGCGGCGACATGGCGTTGGATTATGGGCAGGTCGGTCAACTGTAATCTTTAGTTTTTAATGAAGAATATCCTCTCGTATTGGTGATGATGATGGCTGCTAAAGTGCCCTTTCAGTTAAAGTGATTTAATTTTGCTAGTGTGCAATCATTTGACAATTGAGTCAATAGTCCCATCTCTAATCAATTAAATAGACATGATAAAAGACCCAACGATACGTGCTACAACAAAAACATATTACAATTAAGCAGGGCAGCCAGAAAGGTTATATTTTCCACTCCAATTGAAGTCCTAGTTTGAAGTGCGTCTCTGGCATAGATTATCTAATTGCTAAATCACATTCTTTATTGCTGGGATATAGTTAGCAGAGTGCTCTGAGAAAGCTTAATATTAAGAGCGGGGCCCTGTTTCCTCTGAAAATCAAGCAGAACATCGTAAGCTTGTTAGCCAAGATTAAGTAGGGTCAAGGTCAAAAAGGTTAAATTTATATTTGTCACAGGACCCGACGAGAGTCTGAAGACAGCAACTGTGACTCTCTGTCTCGTCAAGCAGCCATTCGTATCAGCCACTCTCTTCCGGATCTGCAGACCGAACCTTTGAAGCAGGAGTATGTGCAAGAGCACAAAGATCCTGGAAAAAAGGTATGTTTAGTGAAACATCTATTTTTTAACGAGAAATGAAAAATGATTTTGCATTAAAACCTATCAACACCAAAAAATACACTGATCTGCTAAAGTTGAAGGGACAACAAATATCTTTTTATAAAAGGAAAGGCAAAGGAGTCAACCCCTTATGCTATGTCTATCTGATGTAAGTCATTCTGGAAACATTACCTTTGGAATGCCTTTGTGGCGTCAAGGCGTCATATATTATCATCTGTAATGACAATATTTATGTTATTACTTCAATCAATTTTATAATATAAGATCGACTAATATACTTCTATTTAAATTTTTTGCAATAAAACAGGCATTTGACGTATCTAAATACAAAGCCTTCCCGGCTTAAAAATCAGCTCTTTAACTTTAAAGCTGATTTGTGTAGAACGTTTGTATAACGATGTGTTAAATTGAATAACGTTACGTTGCGAATGTGTTAAGTAAAATAAAAATGAGATCTAAATGTTTAATTTGTGCTTATTCGAAAAAGCTCTTTAAGTCTGAATTTCCTTTAGCTAGCATCATTTAAAATCTGATAGCAATGTGAATAATGAATGTTAAGTCGCAACTAAAGTTATTAGTCTTTAGCTACACTGGCATAGATAAGTAGAAACTTAGGCAATTTGTTGAAGTAAGATCAAAGATTGAGTTTATTGGTTAATGAATTTCGTGAAAAAGAGTGACATTGGATATCTGATCCGAAAAGCCTGCTTTGAAATGGGTTTACGGGTTATGGATAATTTGGATAACAAGATTTTGAATTTCAAAGTAAAGCCACGATAAACTTGAATATTAAGCATTTTAGACATAATTGACATTTGGAGTATAGTTCAATATGTTTCAACACGTTTGTATAAATTTTTGATAGCTTTAAATATTTTTTTTATTTTCCATATATTTATAGCAACATTAATTAGTTTTACCTTGACTATAATCAAATATCATCATTAATAGTCCATATACGTACCACTGCTGTACACTGGCCTGCTTTCTTGAATCCCATGAGGAGTTTGGGTCTGGTGCTATAGCCCAAGGTGGGTTGGTGGGTGAAAGCGGTTGCGGCAACCACTGGGAAACGGCTTAACGGGCCTTCCTATGCACCATACAGGGACCAACCATAACAAAAGTAGCTTTGTTTTTGTTATCGAAACAAGAGTGTCTCAGCCGCTACACCAAAGAGTTCCTCCTAATTGAATATATATAATATAATTATGCTTCTTAAAAGTGATTCTAGTATTTTTCTGCCACTCGCAGCGTTCAAGGTCTAGATTTTTTTGAATTAAATATGTGATATATCTTCCATTAGGTATTCTTATTTTCCTATCTAGGTATTAGTTGATAGTGTTTTGTACATGCTCTATCAAGCCGAAATCTACTCATGTTGTAGTAATAAATACGATACGTACAAATTTTTTTGAAATAGATTTGAAATTACTCCATACCAATTTTTGCTCAGTATTACAAAACTATGGTAAACAAATTAATTTTTCCATAGAGTTTTGATAACTCTTATAGTTTGTATGACTTGTATAGCTTTAGGCTCACAGGGAATGAACCAAATACGCCGACTGAAAAGACTGTTGTTTGTTCGGGGTTTTTGCAGATTTAATAACATTTTTATTTAATTACGGTAAGGTGTGATCGTATGTTAAATCTTAAGACTAACCTGTTTCAGGAATCATTATCATATAATGTACTATCTCGCAGGACTGCAAAATTCTCTAATCATTGTCGAAACTATGTCGCTATGTTCATACATAGAAAGGTATATCACTTTTATAAATATGTAATTTTCAGTCAACAAGATCGACTAAGCGTTCAGCTGCTAATAATGAACGCATGCATTAACCCATTAGAACGTGGAGTAGGGGGCATTGAACGAGTTAATCATAGTAAATAATAACCTACAGAAGGTCTATTGCATTAACTCGAATTTCTCAAACTATGTATTTTTTTTATTAAAAATTGGGGTTTTCTACGCTTTTTAATGTCCATTTTATACAATCTACTTATATAGGTATATTAGCTGTCAAATTTTATGCAAGCATCAACAGCGTCTCTGTTGTTTTATATATATATATGATAATCAGCTGAACGCAACTACGTTTAAAACGTCTCGATACGATTTAAACTCACACTAGGGGTACTGTATCTCTCTATTTTGTGTGACCATCAAGATAATAAACTGTATTACCCTTTGCTTCGTAATAAATTAAATATTTTTCAAAGAGGGCTACAAAAAGGTTTTTACGATCGGAAAAGGCTTCTTTAATTAGCGCTGATATTCTTTAATATTAGCGCTAAAGAATAATACAACAATATAATGGAGTTGCTTAGAGGAAGAAAGCGCACTGTTCCGGGGAGATAAAGCTTTTCTTAAATATTAAATTCATCCATAAATATCTCGTGCTCGTGTATTTATCTACATTTAGGTATGAAAGAGTTTATCTCTATAATAGCGGTTTTGATTTGACTTGTTTGCCAGTTTTATGTAATGTAATACATTTAATAATTATTGTATAATAATAAGTTAGATGAATAATGACGTATTATGTCGATTTGTGCAATAATCACTACTAACAAAGTCCAATATACGCCGTTAATTTTTCATTACCTGAGAACTTTAAAGAGGAGTTACTGACTATTAAAATTATTTATTTATTTAACAATTTATGTGCACACAAAGACAATTAAAAGGACACAACTGAATATCAGAGAATTGTTCAAAGGTACTGCTTATTTCTATAGGAAATCTCTTCCAGCAGCCTCATATATGGGAAAAGTGACAAGGAAAGGTATTATTATTCACTTTACAAAAGCAAGTCTGGAATTATGAAACAAAAATTAACTGTGACCTAGCATAACACTGCTTGTGTCGTTGGTGCTCAATTGTCATATTTAATACTCAATCATGATTGCATCCACAATATGTTGCACAAATAGATAAAAATATCAAACAATGGACCCCGTCGGACATTGAAACGTGCAGACGAGAGTCGGAGGACGACTTACAGACTATGAATACTATACTATTTGTATGGATTGACTCTCAGATAATGTCCATTTCGCTTGTCTTAAAAACCCATTAAAATTTCTCGAAAAATTAAATACATGTGTAGTTTGTAGTATTTTTAATCCATTACCTATATAATATTATGTCTAAGCTACAAAAAGGTTTTCCATTCATGTCTGTCATGCTAATCAAGAACCAAAAACAAAGTAGAAGTCAGAAATGAAAACAAGAAAAATAAATGAAAATCATGAAACATTGGCTGTTACTGTAACCGTAACTTTTGGAGCGGAAACAACGAAAAGTATTACTGCCTGTGTTACTTGTTAACCAACAGAATACAAGTGTATCAGTTACCAAGCAAGAACAGTTTCTATAACGACGGGATAAGATTGATCAGTGAGGGCTAGAATATACACCCACGATATTTCAGTTGAGAGCTGCTTAATATTTCTACCCAACAATTTCGAGGTTTCATTGTACCGACAATGTTTTAATCAGTTCGAAAGAACTTGAACAAATGAACTACCGGAGTATAATTAAAACAGATCAAGTGTGAATTGTTTGCAGACTGAAGGCTCCTTACAGATTAACTGTGAGTTCTTGAAATCGATTCAATATGGACATTGGCAAACTGAAATTATAATAATATATCAAACCTTTTGGGGTGCGACCATATCTTGCGGTATTGGTTTCAATTCTGGCATTTTGTTATACTAAAATTTAGTTATCCGTCTCTCTTTAATGAAAGGAATAGAATAACTTTTTGGGAACCTCAAGTTAGTTGACACTAAGACGATCCATACACTTTAGACTTATTTAAAATGGCACTTTTATGATGTGTGTTAAAACTTATTCCACATTATTACAAAACGCGGTTTAAAGTTAGTCTTGGTTTGGTGGAACTGAGTTTATCTCATATTGTTATTTGAGGTAGATAGAGATAGCATGAGGTTTAAACCAGGCTTAACTTTAGACCGCGTTGTGTATAAAGCGGATAATGTTTAAAAGCCGCCATTTTTGAAACATCAAATTACGTCATCAGTCGTCTACCTTCGCTTTTTGGATTGCGGAGAAAGACTAGTATTGAACTTAAATTTAACTTAATACCTTGTACAACGGAATTGGGGCTATTATCATTTTAGTAGATTTACAGACAATGCATGGGCGCGTACGAAAAGAAAGAAGAGATGTCAACGTATCTCTTTCTTTCATATTGTTTTGTAGTAATATTCTTTTTCCATGCTCAGGCCATTTTTTATTTATCTATGGAATAAAATTAATTTAATAAATATAATAATTTTCTATTTACAATGAAATTCATCAACCACGTTTTTACTTCTGTTCTTCGAATAATCGGAGTACTTTTTAAACGACTAATGAGGTATCTTGCCGTAAAATTTTTATTTTTTCAAAACTTCATTCAGGTGAATATTGCTGGCCACGTGCTATAAGTTTGACACGTTACAGTGTACATATTTAAAATTAAAATGCGCCACTGTGACGGAATGATAGAAAATGCTAGTAGCGTAATTTAAGTCGCAGATATTTTGATACAAACAAGGTCATTTTGAACCATGCTCACAAATCTTAAGATTGAAAATCAATAAGCTACCAAGTTATTCTTCACGAGATCAAAGCCCAACCAACCAAACTGATGCTGTATACTTTACCTAATTTCTCTTCACTATTCAAGCAAAGCCTTATAAGTTACGAATGTGTAAGTACTTACATTATCTATGTACAGACGGCCCCAAGTCAAGCGTAACGCGTTAGTTGGAAAATGACTGTTATAACGACCGGTTAAAATATCCAGAAATGGAAAAGTGTTTTGCTTGATCTGCGTGAGTACGTGTATGGCCTTATTAAACAAAGCTTTTGGGGGAAACCGTAGATTATTCATTATGTCATTGTGTTAGAAGCACTTTGTTATAATCAGCGACCCAAGTTCGTTAGTAGAACGTCACATTTATTTATGCGTTCAGCTGTCAAACTATATATAAAAGGAAGGCAGCAACATAATTTTGAAAATTTACACACACTTGCTATCTATTCCAAATTAAGCATTATTAAGACCTTGTTTTATAGATACTAGATAATGGAGAAATATATATATTATATGTTAATAAATATCAGATATATACAAATTTTTACAATAAAGTATATTCTGTCTAAATCAACACACTATTTATGAACAGTTAACAAAATTTTCATACAGAGGTTCATCATTTCGTTCATAAATCTTCTTACTTCTCCCCAATTTCTATAAAAAATAAAATAAAAATAAAAATAATTTAAAAAGAATAGAATATTCGGATTTCTTGTAAATTCTATTCAAACTATGGCCTTGTTTTTTATTGTAATAAAGTTAACAAATAAATAAATCTTTTTGGAAAATATTAATTGATCAGGTAAATTTCCTACCGTACCGTATAAGCATGATAAGTACTTATCATGCTTATCCTTCAGTATACTAAGCACATAATAATATAATACATGGATATATATCCAATGTTATTATTAAACTTCCTACCGTATTTGAAATACTGACCAAACGTAAAGAGAAGATAAGATAAACAAATCAAACTACTCAACTGTACTTATATCAATACTGTTAGAATCTACTTTGAATTTCACGGGTTAAGACAACAAATTTAAGGGACTCAAAGACAATAGTATTACAACAATAGTAATTGAAATTTGCTACAGTAACACTAATAAATAATAATATTCGCTAGTGTTTAGGAAAGTCTCGTTGGACGCATGATATTTGCCTACCTATATCTGCCTAGCTACCTGACCCGCTCATTTCATTATGTTAACCCCCCACCAATCTACCAGTTCCTTCCCGACGCTTGACTGACTGACATAGGTACCCGCGGTGTGCGCCACGTTGCCCTCGTTGTCCCGTTTTCTGTGCCCATCAGTGCTATCCTAGTGCCATCAGTGTTGTGCCTACCAAGTGAGACCCGGGATACACCCACATACCTGTATCGGCGAGAAGGTAACGTACCTAGATATACCTACCTATATAATAAACTAACTTAGCCCATTAACTTCCCCAAACAGCAAGTGAGATTTGAATTTCACTGCTATGTGGGAGACCCATCTGCAGGCTCGTCTCGATAGATATCGTTTCCATACGCATTTCCTATTTCATCATTATCATACCAGTACGTTATACTCAAGCGCGGGTCCATTATAACAGACCTGTGACGTCACACTTTCACGTTCTTTTGAGATAAATAGGTCGACGATATGATTGATATCCAATGTTTTATAAAATGAAATAAATGCAATGAATCAGGCGTAAATCGGAACACAGTACAGTATCTACTAAATATTTTGGGCTCATAAATATTTGTATCGGAAATAACCAGTGTATTGGAAAAAAATAGTATTTGCCCTGCGGCTTTGCCCAAGTGGAAATTTACACTGTATTAAATATGGCCGTGTTATATTTACTGAACATCTCATTGGATGGATTTCACTATGACTATCGATGACCATAAACATTGGCTAAATACAGGTTGTTGGACAACAGTGTCTTACAACCAGGACCAACGACTTGAAGTGCCTTCCTAAAGGAGCTTGAGGTAACTAATTTTGGTAATTGACCCACCCAGAGACAAACCATTGCAAAATTTGCTTCGTTTTTTTGTTGAATACAGATAGAACCACTTCGCCAACTAATTTCTTATTTCGATTTCACAGCACCGTGATTGACCTTTCCTTGGACGAAACCAGTGTATAGCATTCTTTGCAATAATATCCGTCGTTTGATCAGAGAGTTGCAGTTTTAAGCTGTTGGTCTAGGGTATTTCATTTTGATCAATTAAGGCATCGTGGAATGATTAATTCGAAAATGGTTGTGTACATCAAAACAGGCCATCAAGTAAAAGTTACCGTTTCAAAGGTAGCGCCACTTCTTTTCCACTTTATATTTTCACGACACAATATATTCCCTTCAATTCCCCAATTGAACTGTAAAATCATTTTATTTTCGTATTTTTATCTTTTATAATTAAATAGGAGTACGTAGGTTTCGTATTTATGAACATGTATAATTTAAAATTAAGTTCTCTTTTAGTTCAATTTGGAACCGCACTTTAAGCAAGTGACAGACCCAAAAAATTACATTTCACAGATAAACTTTTTCTCAAGCCCTCGCACTTGTGGAGTAGGTATGATTGTAGACTACGGTAGGTAATTACATGGCATGAATTTGTAATTTCCCTTTGAAAGCAGTGTAATTTTGTTGAAAAACTTAGTTAAACTCTGAAACCGGACCACACAACCGTTTTGTTCTTATACCACACAACCGGTTTGTCCTAAAAACATGTCGTATGTAGTTTAAATCAGTAGCATGTAGTTTAATTAGTTGAGTATTTTAACCTATTCATACAATTTCCAAAGGCAGGCAGCAACAGTTTCCACGTTGCCTGTGTATTCAATAAGTAGTTGAAGTGCATATAAATAGCACTGCAAATGCCTTCAGGCGGTGTGACTTCATTTGCTGGATGTTTACCTGGTCGAGTGGTCAGTGTGCCGTGTTCGAATTTCGGTAGGGCCACATATATATATGAATAGGAATATTTGTTCAAGAGACACGGAAGTTTGTATGATTATTTATTTATATGTGTGTACCTATATATACTATATGCCTATATTATATTATCTTTATAGTATATATTTAATTTTTTTTACATAGTATTCATTTATTTTTGTTCCGCCATCACACATAAATAGTAAATATTCTCGATACGCACAATCATAATACACATTAATCGGAAACTAATGTTTCTATTGACATAATATTATTAAATATAATAGAATATATCTTAATTGTACATCAGCCAATTCAAGAAGAGAAATACATAAAAAACATTTAACTAATTTTGCGCTAAGACAGCTTTTTGTCATATTGTGTTTGTTCTATCTCTGTTTTTTTTATTGTAAACGATCAATAGTATATCTATCTAGCCTATTAACATCTCAATGCTCGGCACAGAACCTCTAGCAATCACACCAACACCTGCATTACTGCTTACACTTCCAGCTACCTACCTGGAAGTGTAATTAGCTTACGAAGAACAGAAGATGTCCAGTACATCCCTTTTTGCCTCCAAATGTTTCTTTGTATTCGAAATCAAAACATTTTTACAAAATCAATGCTTAAGTAAAATAGGCGAAGGACAATTAGACGGAAAATACTTTAACCCTCACAGAAACAAAATAAAGTGACAGAGAGAGACCATAATAAAGATTAAGTTATTGAAGTTTTAAAAGTGACTTGTTTACACCCGTGACTTTGACTACGTGGCCTTGAGAAATTTGCCCTGAGGTTAATGATTTTATTAATATTTTAATATATTATTGTTCTGTACATTAAGTTTTGGATTTCATTCAAATTGGTTTAATCATTTTCGAGTAATTAAAATACTTGAAAGATTACACTAAGCACTGAAATATTCAATTTATTTATTTCTGATTTCTGATAAATGAAAAATACAAAACTAAGGCGTGAAACTTGATTTTCAATATAAAATAATATTTCTTACACTCACATCTATAATCTAGCTCAAACTAAGTATCATTAAGAGCTTATATTATGGATACTATATAAAGAACATATAAAAGGAGAATCCGTGTTCTCTTCAATGGATGCGCTTTGTGGTTCATGTCATGAATTCAGGACACCGGTCCTGCAGGGCTCCGTTATATGTCCTACACTCTTCTCCATATCCAAAATAAGCTTTCATTGTAAAGCATTTATTGCTATGCAGACAATAGTACATGCATGGGGGATATAATAAACACCCAACAGCTAACATCTGGGTGCGTGGACGTGGAGAGAGAGACCAAAATTTACTATTAAGCTCAATAAGGTGCTGGACCTTGTTTCTAAATGTGTATCTAAAGATCTTGTAGTGTTCAATGCTAAAAAAACAAAGGTGTGCGCGTTTATAGCCAAAAAGACGCCGTCCTTTCGCGTTCCTTCTCTACAGGGCACCATTATATGACCTTGATCGGCATGGAGGTACGTTATGATATAAACCCTAATGACTACACTGAGATCATTATCAAGACTGCCTCGTACGTACAACGTAACAATTTCACCCCTGACCAGTTATGCCTGTTGTACAAAACCCAGGTCGTTGCGTGGAATATTGCACGCACTATGAGTATTATTAGCGATTCAAAGGTAAAGAATACCCTAGAGCCTCTGCAATTGCGTCGCGATATAGCGTCGCTTAGTATCTGTTATCGTTCGAACCATGGAGAGTGTCCTGAAGAGCTCTTTGACCTTATTCTTCACTCTCATTTTCTCATGAGCAAGGAGCACGCGTTCAAAGAGATTTCATGACTCTTTTCTCTGTCGTGCAAGAGCGTGCATCTGTGAACGCCATTAAAAGCACTTTTTGTGCACAAAGTGCTTTCTATTATATATCTATTATATATATCACGATATCCTCTAATGCCTACCATTAAGTGGTGTCGAATCATTTACAGAGCTTTCTATAAAAAAAACTGAACTTTTTTGGGTGTCACCTCTAGATAATATTCACAATGGACGCACTAAGCATTTATTCTGAGCTTAACTTTAATATACCATTCGTAATGTCCTCGATTAATTCCAGCGATCTAGTTTGGGATTAGGATTACGAACGATCATTTTTGGCTTCAGCTCTTTGTAATGTGAGGTGCTTCTTTAGTCGGACGTCTTACAAAATTAGCGAGAAAATTTGTCTTAAAACTTTAATTTTTAAATATTCAAATATTTAATGTTTTATGTCTTCTGTTAAATTATAAGTTCTACTCGATAATGGTGAATATTAGATTATTAAAATAAAAATATTTTATTCAACATTGGTAAATAAATGTATATTCAATGAACATTAATTTAGCTATTAGTGGGAGTTGAGTTGTTTGAAAATAATATATCCCTAGAAGTATTTATTGCATACAAAACTTATAAGACATAGATATAATCAAAAGAAAAAATATAAAGAAGAATAATAAAAACACATATACAACAAAAATCTACCATAAAAAAAAATTAATATAGTAATATGATACAATTTAAAAGGAATTGAAGTTGTCACTTTAAAATAGGAGGAAACAATATTTAAAAATAATACATTATTGTATAGAACATAGTTAATATGATTGAGTATGTAATTTATTAAACTCGAATAAAATACATTAACTGGTATGAATAACTCATTTAATGCTTGCCATTCATTAAGTCTTTTGTTCTGGGAAGTTTTGAAGGTGCGTGATAATACGCAGCGGGTTATATATACTGTTGTGTATATATATATACTATGTTTAGAACTTACATTAATAGTACCAAATATCGTATTGGCTTCACTCGTTGACGTATTACAATGAGAATAACCAATCTTGATAAGAGTGGTAAATAAAGACGTGCAAAATAAGGAGAAAATGTTATGGGTCTTATTCTGTTACATATGTACTATATAACTTTTTATTTAATATTCACGACAAGAAACTTGGGAATTTATGATAAGTTAACTAGATACCTAATTCCCTTGCATACAAACAGGGGGTGCCATGAGCCTCTATACGAAAGGTTATTGTAATTAACTAAATTGACTAGAATTTTGTGTTCCTGGATTCCTTTAAAAAAGTGAAGATTGGAGTCTATGGAAAAAAAGAAAGTAGTACCCATTCATGCTGCACAAACAGACACATTTTGCAATTTCATACTTACATACTTCTATTGTCTCAAAATAAATTTGAAATTGAAAGATTAAATCAGTCAATTTGTCAATGAACTGATTTAATCTTTCAATTTATGATGATTCTCTTAACTACATAAACTAGGATTACCTAGTGATGTCGGTTTGGTAAGGGGAGTAAGGGGGGGGGGGGATGTTTAAGCAAATAAATTTAATCTCTCCACTTCGAAAACTTCTGACCCAACCTCGTATCTGACTCCCAAGTATGAACCTTACACGTTCCCACGAAGGTAATATTTGTTTTAAAATGCAAATAAACCGTAATTAGTTACGTGCTCCGCTAATGTCTTTGTTAGACAGGAATGGTACGTGTATGTTTATTTTTGTTAGTTTTAAACAAAAGATGGCGCTGAGTGTTTCCAGATCGTGAGTACAGTTTCTATGTATTTTGTACTGGAAGCAGGTAAAGGGTTAATCTACTTTTTTAACAGTAATTGGCTGTTGCCTGTATATTCGTCCGTGTAATACCTCGTATACATAAAGTCTTTATTAATGTTACAGGAGGTTTTATAAAAAATCTGCAGTTCCTTCTATTTGATTACTATCTTCTTCCATGTGATACTTTTGCAAATTTATATTAACAAACTGTTGAGGAAAATGTTAAAAGTGCGTCTAATAGTGTTAAAAGTCAAAAGAGTTACTTCAATCTAAAGGAATTAGAGTTCATTCCTTTAGAATACAATTTTCTTACTATTTGCTCCATAAGAACCGGGAACTATAGGAACGTTTTTCAGGATGAACAGCAGCTTATGTCATTTTATGAGCCCTAATATACCAGCTAATATATCATGTCGACTTTATTCCCTGTACAAAACTGGATTAAATGTTCCCACGGGAATCGTGCATTTTCTCCGAATGATAAGTAATCAATAAGATATTCCTGAATTTAATTTATCTTTGTAAGAAATTTCATTAAGACTCCTTCAACCATTCCATCCAGACTGTCACGTTTGTAATACTTGTAAGATTTCACGCACGATTTCAGAAGTCAACCCTGCGTAAAATGCCCATGATTACATACTTATAACGATTAATTACTAAAATAAACGCTGTGTTTTCTCTTCCGATACTATTTTCCATATTTTTGAGTACTACCCTCCTTTACCTTTTTCTGTGCCATTTCCAGTATTAAGTAAATCATCTGTGTGCCTTTGAAAATTCAAGTTTATTTTCATTTGCTCCTATTTGCGCCAATGACATACCTTTATTAAATTCAAACTTTATGAAAAATTGTATGTTAAATTCAATTTTAACATACAATTTTTAATTTCATGAATTTTTGAAGTATTGACAATGGTACTAAATATATTGATGGTTAACGATCAAAAAGTATTTAAATAAATATTGAAGCAATCAAGTTTCTTTTTACCAATCTTATATGGTAAACTGTTGGTCGAAATGGATAATCTGTTGTTTTAAGCATTCCATTACAGAAAAAAAAAATCAAATAATCTGTAATTTTCAATTTTAAGGAATGGAAATTTATTGTATTTATATGTTCACCAAATCGTTACCCTATTTTGGTGATTTTTTTGAATTTTCACCATTATCATTAACTCTGTCTAATTTATTCACATAGTTAATAAAAATATCGTACATCGTAAAACCTACAAAATCTATTTTCTTTTTTAAATTGTTCTTCTACCAACGCAATTTTTTAATTAAAAAAAACTGTGATAAAATATGAAAACCCTACTAGCTTACAAATCCCGCAACATTTCTTCATCATACATCAGTGTTCTATAGCGATATTATTTCTGAATAGTTCATTAAGCCAGTTTAAATTCAAACCTAAGTGATTTTCCATGTCCTATCAGCGAGCATATCAAAGATTTCTGAGATGATTTTACGAATGTTATTTAAAGAGATACATTTTAATGTAGCAACTTAAAATTTTTGGTCTCAAGACGCTTCTAGAAGACATTACTCGTAAACTTATAAAATTTAATATACAGCTGAAATAAGTGTATATACATTTTAGTGTAAAAATACACAAATCTCTGAAAATTATTGTAACTAAATTTCTGTTTTTTTAACATAACTCTTCTGCCATCAATAGAGGGGGGGTTCCCCCTCTATTGATGACAGAAGAGTCTGTACTTGTTTCTTCTTGTTAGATGAATATTTTCTATTACATAGACAGATTTTTTGTTCTTCTGCGAAATAAATATTATTGTCGTATGTTTTATTGTTTGTAGCTGTCGTATGTAATTATTCTTAGCGCCTGTCTGGTTCCTTGATATTTTCTGTCATAAAATTACGGTGCTTTTTTACTACTTTATTGTAAGGAGACATACAAAATTGAAAATATCATGTCAGCTGAAAAGTATATTAAAAAAAATTAAAGGTTTATTTTATTTATAAGTAAAATTTATAGGCCTTATTTGAGTTAACAACCTGCACAAATTATATTAAATAAACATATAATATCAGCTCATCATCAGCCAACAGTAGCCTATAAGCCCCTTACTACTGGGCACATAGGCCTTATCACATGGGAGGAACCAATAAATAAATTAAAAAAAAACCCCTTTTTCATAGCTAATAAAAAATGAAACTTACCTCTACAAACTATTTTTAAAAATTTTAGAAGAATTTTATTATAATATTTTTAAATTATAATCTTAAATTTGTTTAACACAACCAATTTCCCTCACGAATATAAAAAAAATCATTTCTTTGTAAGGCAAATTTACTTTGATGTCATATTAAATAAATATGATATTATGTTTTAGCTACATTTTATCATTAGATACTAAAATAAGCTAGTAGAATATATTAATAACAACGGGAATATTCTTTGATATTTCAGGCAACAACCGATCGCCCCTGGCTACCCCTTGTACGAAATAACTTAGGTACCCTTTAGCAACCCAAGATCACAGAGTAGCGATATCACAGAAAACTCATGTTTATTTGACAGTTTAATTAGTATTAAACTCACTAAATTTTTAGTTAAAGCCACAATAATAATTTTTAATTGAATGAATTGTCAATTACATTGATGACGCTCAAGGTTTTTACAAAAGATAACATATGTTAATCGATACGATAATCGTTCTTAAATTTAAACTGGTCGTGCTTGGGATATTCAAATCATTTGTATTACGTGATAACCTACCAACTCTCTAAATTGTAATAATTTAAAGTGGTGTATTGTTTTAGAAAAGGTATGAGTGATCTTAGGTGAATAAGGCTAGGTGATTTATTTAGACAATATAAAACCCAGCTAAGCAACCACTAATTGACACTTTCAAACAAATAGGCATTGATTCTAAGCTGTTTCCAATAAAAATAGATAAATATCGATTAAATAGATAAAAATCATTTTACATTTGATAAATATTTATATAATTATTATTTGGTATTGTTTTTGCGTTTTGACGGCTGTGTCTTTTTGTATTTTATTGTTTGAAGAAAGAATATCTATTTATCCAGAAGAATTGTATGCACAAAATGTTCCCTTCATTTATCGCGAAAAGCTTTGTCTTTATACTGTTTCCACTAGAAGCCAATTGGGTTTAATTCGATTTGATTTATTTCTAAATTTGTTTGTCATTTTTTTTCTAAATATGTTAGAAATATGGAATTTACTGAAAACAAAGGAGACATTTTTATAAGCTCCCAAAGTAATGTGTTTCGTAAAAATTAAATAAATAAAATATTACAGTTTAAAACAAAATTTTCGAAAATATTATTTGAAAGTGAATCTGTAATCATAAAATCAACTTTAAAACCTATATTTTTATATCCTTTCTGTTGAGCTCATAAATAATAAGCTCACACTATGGACACATGCAAAAGTCTTGACGAAACGTGTCTAACGTTACAGAATGGAAACAAAATTCAAATATTAATTTCGTTGAAAACTACATAAAAAGCGATGGTAAAGAGGTTATGCAACGTACGAGTGCTTGTGATTTTTAGGTACAATCATTTGACACTTGAATGTAGCTAATATTATCGCGATATCCGCAATGAACAAATCACCAGTGTTACTATGTCACACTAAATTATAATAATTGTCTATAAAAAATATTTTTGAATCAAGATATGATTGAATTCTTATTCTATCAAAAGAAATGATGTACGAGTCTAATATTTTCTCGCAAATAAGTCTTTCAATCGTTATAATCAAAGTCCATGTACTTGTAGACAAAATGAACAAATTTTAGTTGAAATTTATTTTTTATGGTTGCTTATTATTCATTTATTCATTATTATGATACCAAAATTGGTAATACTTAATTAAGAACAAGAGAACGCTCTCAGTTGTCAATCAGGAGGTTTTTGTGTCCACTTTCGTATTTTTCAGGATTCCGGTTAGCACCTATAAAAGTAAAAACACCATAGTAATCTGGAGATTATAAGTAACAAATAGACAAACAATTTTTCCACTACTAATTGTACGTTGTTCGGCCATATGTGCATAAATTAATTAAATAAATAACTTATACAAATAGAATTTGGGGTGAGCTTAACTCCGATTAAAAAATGTCTCCATTAGTCCCACCGACATTCGTTATTCTGTGTAAAACACGGGTACCTCCTTAATTAAGGGATATGTTTCATAAATTTAACTTGTATACTTAAATTTTCCAGTCCTTATAATAATATATCCCCATAATGTAAAAAATATATATTTTAAAACGGTAAAGACATCATTAGGACAAAGGTACACACAAAATTGTAAATAGTAGTAACGTAGCAAGTATCTTTGATGGCTACTAAAAATGACATAAAATAAACATGCAGTTAAAAGGAGAACACCCTTTTTAGAAGCCGTTGTTCTGTTTTAAAAGTAAAAAAAACACTTGTTTAATAAATGTTAATTCAAAGAATAAGAATTATATCCACGATCATTTCCATATAGAGGTATAAATAGTAGCAAGCGTTACTAAAACAGGGTAGATTAATATATTTGCTCGTAAAGAAGTTTCTGCCTGTCTGCAGTCTTCTCCGACTAGGGCGAATGCAAATGCGAAACCTTGTATTTACAAGTAAATTGTAATTCTAATATTAATAACCATAAATTAGAAAATGCTATATCATAATTCTTCTATGAATAACATAAAAAATTTAAAGCTTAATTGGATTAAATAAAGCACGTTTCCCTTTAGCATTTTATTTTAATATGAGATTTTTAATACTCTGAGTCTGAGCCGAGCAATAACTGGTTACAAGACATGAACTTAATAAACTTAATAAGCGAAGTGAGTCAGGTTCTCAAGACGTGGTGTTATGCAGATATTAAAATCTAGAAGTTTTATCTTAAATAACATTTTGATCTTTTTTGTCGCATAATGTTAGTAAATACTCAGTGTATCTTTTTTAAAGAAAGGTAATTTAGCACCTATTATTGGCTACACGGAGTGTTCGGAGAAGCTTTTCGACTATATCCATGCTTCCTAATCAGAAGCAGAAATCCGGTCTATGCAGTCATTAATTCAAAGACTGTGCCCTCAAACAAGTGCAAGGAACTCAATTAATAACTTCTTTCTTGATGGTAAGCAGAAATAGTCCATATACCAATAAAGTTGATATGTTAAAGATTTTAGGTTCCCGTTTCACATTTCTGCTTATTTTTGGATTTACTTAAAATGTGAAATTAAGCAGTATTATTTTTTGCTGACTTCACTATAAGGGGTAGAAAATTTCATCTTGTGGCTGTAGCATTTAAAATCAGCATAAAAATAATTAGACTCGAACCCTTATATTTTTAGGGAGCAAATTGTAACTTCCTATTAAATGTCTGTTAAGACAATTCATGAATATGAAACTAAACTATACAGATTAAAAAAGAAACTTCCAAAAAGTTAAAACCGAAATAGCACTTAAAGTCAACGTGACAAGGTACTGTGCGATACTTTCCAGAATTTTATGTTGATAAATCCCCTGAAAGTTAATTCTTCGCTACACGACACCAACCTAACCAAACACTTAAATACTACGTTTGCACTTGGTGTTAAGTAAAATTTATTGAGTCTTAGCAGGAGGTATTTTTCCAAATCGCTTTTAATACTATAAGTTGTTGGGAAACATGGTTTAACTTAAGACTCTGTTAAGGACTCATTACAGGGACTGTAAAGATTTAATATTTTTAAGCATTATTAGTTAAGTTTTCTGCTTTGAATTTATCTATATTAATAGTATGTAAACAATATAAATGTGTATAATTCTATGCCTAATCATTTCGTTTACGTATTATTATAATATATTTATTAGTAGATTTTACGTAATATCTCTAATTTATGTATTGTCATGGCATATTAAAATTTTAATAAACCCATCTTTTATATTCTTGTGTGTCCGGTCTATTTTTTGTCCAAGGTTGTCTGTAAGAGATCGCTAATTAAGGATAAGACCGCTTTTGCACAATTTAGCATCTGAAAGATTGTTTGTATATGTAATTTATAGTCTACAATAAAGCATATTCTATCATATATCTACCTATCCTAATTATTATTCAACAACTATCTATTTATGTCCTACTCCAGGACACAAGCCTTCCTGCATGAGAGAAACCTATGAGGAGTTTGAGTCATAACACTACAATGCTGTCTCAATGTGAGTTGGTGTGTGATAACATGATTACAGAATTACTAGAGAGCTCGAAATAACAAATTTGACTGACCCATCCAGGGACTAGCCACGACGAAAATTTGATTTGTTTTTGTTTTAGAAATCGGAGCGTTCGATCCACTACGCCAAAAGTCTCCTCCTAAGTACGATAAACCTTGGAGTTATTTTAGACTCCAAGATGCTTCTGAATAAACACATTGAATACATTACCAGCAAAGATATTACTTATATACACACACATATATATGTGTGTGTGTATACAAATGTGTTTGTGTGTATGTTAATTATTTATTATAAGGATTTTTCAAAATTCAAAGATATGTGAATAGATAAATTTTATTAATTGAGTTTAATTTATTAAATTAAGCATATCACACACATTTCTTAGTTGGTAATTATGATGATGACATTTTGATATTATATATAATACTTAGTTTTGTATGTTTTATTTCACGGGTAGGTTATTAATCTTTGTCGTGAGACTATTATTTGGCTTAAGTGTAGTAACTTTGCATATAAAATTGGCATATATAAAAAGCTGTTGAGTTTCCTATTCAATAAATAAATATGTAAACGTTTCTTAATTTGATTGCACCAGACGAATACTAAGCCAAATTTTTGTGTATTAAAATATTAAAATGAAACGTAAGGAGTTGCAAGTTTAAGTGAAAAATTATATCTTATTTTATTTATTTTGAAATCTAATTGAGCGGAAAAATCTATCGGAAACTTTGGAGCTTAGCGTAGCAACATAACATGAAAAATAAAGATGCCGTAAAGTTTTTCGTGAACAATTTTTATTGTTTCGAATTGTATAGTAATAGCCTTTGTGAGGAATGAAGGAAATTGGGATTATTAATTTTGAATTAATAAATCTGAATTTCGGAACATTTTCATTGTGTTCCTAAATTTCAAGCGAATACTTTCTCCGATTTCTTTTTAAGCAGTGCTTTATGATTAGATAACGGTTACATCCTTGACTTCGGGCAGTATTGTATTGTGGTCCAAACTCTTCATCTGTTTCTCCCAAGTAAGAAGGCATGTACTTAGCAGTGTAACGTATTTGGCTATTGAAGATGATGGTGACTTATGATATGATTAATGTTAAAGTGTTAAATTTGGCATCTACTTATGATTGTAGTTCGGTTGCCCGTAGTATTCTGAAGCTTAAAGATCGTTAAACACATTACGTGCAGCTAAGCTTAGCGGTATTTTGACGAAGGCTTCGTATGCTTGGTTCAAGAGATACTTATTATTAAAAAAAGGTGACGCAACTAATATCATTGTTTTACGTGCGTTATTTATTTGAACTTCCACTGCTGGCCTGAACGGTCGATTTTGAAACTCCTTTAAAAGCGGGATATTTTGTATAACAAATTTCACCCATTCTTAATAAGTAACTATTTACTGCACTCACTAGTACTAACGCAAACGAAACTCGTCTATGTTAATTGCAATTAACACATAGATATACGAATGTCACTCCTCGTTTATGCGATCGGTCTCAAAAACGTCAACTTGTCCGGAAGAGGCAAGAATTTTATTTAAATAGAAAGACTTTCATGGACTGTGTGTTACTCTTGCAAGGCATTTTTAAGTTTCCCACCAAGCCAAACTGGACCAATGATGCGGTGTTATAGCTTAATCTCCTCACATGTTTCTCCCACGGTAGAAAGCCTGTACCTAGCAGAGATACTTATAAAATCTGATGACGATGATGAATTGTGATAAAATAAACTTGAATGCCTCTTTTTCTACAGGTCCTGAGACAAACGACTCTACCCATCGTCCCTGACAGACATCAGACCTTCCAACGCCAGCTATCTCATCGCCTGGACCTACCATCTATACAGTTCAGCATCTGTAGCTTGGAACGCGCCGATTCTTCGATTGGACTTATAAAGGTATGAAGTTAGTTTTCAAGAGTCAAGAATTATAAATTTTGAAACCATATTTAGGCTCAGAGCCATTAAGTGAATCCACAGTTCAGTCGCTGAACAAACAAGAAAATAAATATATACTATAACCATCACAAGTCAAACTAGTTAGTTTTTTATGTATTTCTCGAATCTATATAAGATTACTCACTCGTGTCAACTCCATTTTTAAAATGAACCTAAAATATTTAGTTCAATAAGTATATTTTATTATATAAACGCAAATAAACTGATAATTACATTTCTATTGTAAAGGAACTTCTAAATTAAAATCTAATATTAAGCTGTCAAACTGTTCAGTCCAGACACAATTAGTTTTTAATTGTCTCAAGGTTCCCGGGAGTGTATCGTAAATAAATAAATTAATATATAAAATTTTTGAATACAATCTAGGACACATTTTAGTATTTCACGTTTAAGTTTTCTATAGGAAGTACAGAAAGCCGAGATATATTTTCTCTTATTTCATTTTAACTAATTTCGAAAACTATCATGTGATATTTGTAAGCAATTTACGTAGAAAATAAATGATAGTAATTATAATCGTTCCACAACACTACCCTATGCTTACGTTCAGGTCATAAAGACCCGCTCCTTTGAAATGTTTGCGTATTGTTCAACGCGTTTAGATAATCCAATATTGCCTAAGGATCTAGGTTGTATGACTGTTACTCAAAACTAAGTAAAAGTTGTTATTATGATAATAATATCAAAACAAGTAACTATTTTAATTGCTTTTGTACTTCAATATATTTGAACAGTTATAAATCAAAGCAGGTTTACTTCCTAAATTGTTTACGCTTTCTTATTGACAAAGGATTACGATGAGAAATTTTATTATTTAAGTGATGAAAATACTATGTTTATTAGCATAGAGCTGCAGACTTTAGGCTCGTCGCAAAGTTTTTGAGTACTAAACAGTAATTACCCAGAACACCATAAAACTTGGCAACCAGACAAAAGCTCTAATTAAGAGAAGAACAGGCAGTGTATTAGTTGGAGCCTTGAGTGTTTATTTTATAACCTCCCCAGAAGTGTAGGTTTCATTAAGAAATTTGCCTAATTGCCAATTTTATAGTAATTAGGATTTACTTTTACGTACTGATAATTGATCTAATAGAGATGAATTTCTTTAAAAAAAGCCCTCAATAGATGCTTTTGGCAAAAAAAGGAATTGCAAAACTACTTTTATGGCATATAATAAATATATATATAAAACATAATTTGACATGGAAACTCATCTTCTACCCATTTAGTCTATAGTTGTAATTGTTAGTTAAATTACGTTACGTTAAATTAAGTAATAATTTTTTTTTCTGATTTCCCAACGAAAAAGAAAAAGTAATTATTTTTTTGCAACCTATACATAAAAACAACAACAACCTTTTCATAAATCTATATCAATCCAGCGCTTTTTTACAACTGAAGAGCTCCAATTTCTGTATTTATTGTAAGATGACTGAAACCGAACTTAAGAAGACATGTTAAATCAGAACATAGTTTTTAACACTTTCAAGTCATACTTTTCGTGACCGACAATGCTGTCGATGTTACAATTGATTATTACATTCTATGGTATCTTGAAGAGATCGCATTTTGGAAGATTTCTTATGAATTGCATAGACAGAATCCAGGTTTTTCTCAGACAATTTTAGTGGTTATTGTCCGGGTTACTAGGAACAGGCGCATGGCAAGCTAGGGGAAGTAAGTCAAATAATAAAATATAAAAGAGGAAATACCGAATTTTTTGTAATGTTATTTTTAAGTTCGTTCATAATTATTAATTTATATCTATCATTTTAACTACTAAAGTCGACCCAAGGGTTGTACTAAGTTACATTATACATCGAAGTAATACAAAAACTTCCTTAATTATTTTAGTTGTATAACAAAGCGTACGAGATACGAATGTCAGAACCTTTCGGTCTCCCAGACGTATGACAATCGCCGAGCGGCACGTAATTTCCTGGCTATTTCCGATCCAGTCTCTCATGATGCCCGATGGATGTGAGTCAAGCGGTCATTTTAACTTGAATATTACCTGCAGAAATAATAATGGATATCTTGTTGGCGAGGTTCAAATTATGTAATGTTCGCCATGATTGGTGCCGTATGTGTCACATCACAATTTAATATTTCATGCGCTTAAGTGCTTCATAAGGCACGATAAGCTATTGGACCTGGTTAAAGCAACCACTTTCACTTATCCCGTGCTAGCGTGGTGGTAATATGGCTCAAATTTCTCATATATTTCACCTATGCAGGAAGGATTATGCATGTTCATTCATTCAGTATTCCTTACGTTCCAGAGAAGTTTAAAATACTATTTTACCGTATCGGTAGTCTCGCGGTTAAAACCACATAACTCAGATTAAGAGTTAGGGCTCTATTTCCAGTGAGGAAAAATTTTTTTTCTTCTTCTTGGTTTGATTGGCAGTAGATGGCATGCAAAGTATCACCGTAATACCGTTATTATTTGACAATAATGAATTAAGAGCATTTTTGTATTCCCGCTGTTAGAGGTAAGATAACTAGCTATCTGACCTCGAACTATTGGCTAGAGCCAATAGCAGGAAAGAAGGAATAAGAGAAGAAAGCAGAGCAGAGGTTTAAGGAATCCAGGTGTATCTCGCTTCTATCTTTGGCCTTATCATCATTACCAGATGAAATGAAGGCTAAAAGCTACCTTGTAACAATTAAAAAAAGAAATTTCACTAAAACGTTATTAGACAGACAGCTTAAAGCAATTTGGATTAACACAGATTACAAAGCAACAGATGAAGGTTACATATAACCTTACTGAAGCCGATTAAGAAAGATTATTCAAGATCAAATGATCTTGAATGCCTTAATCTTTTCTTGAGGATCTGCCTTTCTTTAAGAAAGAAAGATTTTAGAAAGTAAAATAATTACATCATTATTATTATTTCATATAGTAAGGTGAACGTTATATTACGTACGATTATGTTACCATAACTTTTGATTGTAGTTGGGTATACGGCCAACTTTCTATTTATCAAAAGCTAAAATTGAATACTATTTTTACTATTACTGGATAAGAAAAATTGTATAATGTCTCACCTGATATAAATATTGTAGCCAACGATGATACAAGCTTATCTAGAAACCTATTGACTGACGTTCTGAAAAGGTTCTATTGTATAATGTACGTAACATACAAGTATGGAATTTATAACCGTTTATAAATAGAAATATCTTTTCGAAATTGTTGCTTATAAAACCTACTTCACATGATTATCAATAAAGAATTAAATACTGTAAAATCATTCTTAGTTTTATATACAAGCGATAGTATATGAAGCGTAACTGTTTGGTCATGTCACTAACTGTAACACTTGACGTGCTCTCGTCTGTACAAAAGCAACCTTATTCATTGCGTAGCTCGGAAATCGGCACGCACTTGAATAGTGCAGCGATAGATTTCATTTACATTCTGATAGGGTTGTCACGACTTTATGGAAATAATTTAATGTTTTTATGTCAGAGATTGCTAAACAGACAGTTGGACCGCCTGGATATTATCGGTTATTACAAAGCGCTAGTGACTAGGTATTAATGATCCGTTGACGTTCTGGAGACAAGAGATGTTAATGTGTCATGCCCAGTAATTACACTGGCTACCTTTGACTTCACAGTGAGCTTATCGGACTAGTAACTGTGACCACCTATTTCAGGTCTAGATTTCAATTCCCAGTAGGAGCCGAAATTTTCTGCTTGGTTTGGTTGGTGGTAGGGCTTTTCCAAAGTCCTCCAGGCTAGCTACCACTATCTTACCTAACTCTGTTGCTATAACAGTTGTGTAAACACCATTGTTGTGTTCCGTAATTGTATATGCCTCTGTGGGTGTAGTTCACTTCCATCTTCTGCCTTATCCTCAATATCCATCAGATGAAATGAAGGTCAAGTCCATTCTAGAATAATAATAGAAGAACCTACCGTACTACTTCGCGGCCGCATAAGGCAGTGTTACACCTACCCCGCAAATCTGCATGCAATCTACCACTCCAGAAGGAAGGACTCTTTCTACCGTAGACGAAATTTTGGGAGTAAAATTCTAAATTATTTGGGAGTAAAATATTAAATTATATAAAAATTGTTTCAGCTATAACCTTGTGTTCATAGCTGGAAAATACATCAATATTTAATTAGAATGTTCCAGATAGTAAAAGAGACGATGGGGCAAATAGGGAATAAGCAATTTGACTTCAAAAGGGACATATTTTTTGTTATCTTTACTGTTACATAATCTAGCAGTGAAATTTAATCATCACCAGTGGTTGTTTTTAAATTGCCTCGCAAATTTCATAAATGAAACGCTTTTGGAGGAACATAACACGATTTCAGTGTTACACTCGACGTAGTCTGTCAATATGTAGTTTGTATGGTTTCTAGTGTTTATTTATATTGTTTCGTGGTATTTTCATATGACCAAGTTTTAAATCTTTGTTAAGACTTAAACCGGTTTTTGCAAAGCACAACCCGATAACATCCTTTAATAGCGTGTTTGTGATGATCAATTATTTCGCATCCAATTCATATTATACCTGCTGAACTCAGATGAATAAATGTTGCGAGGTAAATAATACCAGGGACAACTTGTAAATACCCGGTTAATAAGCACTTAAAGTTATCATTATTACCTTTAATTACATTTTTGATGCATATTCCCTGTTATGACGATTTGAAAGAACTTAGTAAACGAGTCTATTTAAATAAAGATATTTTGACTTTGACTTTGATTTCTTCCCAACAGTATAAACAGCTTAAACTTGATATATGTCTCTTCTCATCTCCTTGCAATACTTATACCTGCATCTTTAATCACATGTAAATATATTTTACATGCATGTATATACTGGTGATGTAATAACAAGTTAAAACAATTGAAACAATAAAACATACGTATATATTTTCTATTATGGCTACATCTTTTAAAATTACCCATAATTTTATGGTGTGTCAAACAGTTTCTTATAAATGTTTCTTACCACTCAATAACGTAACGCAGAAAATGAATTATCTTTTATAGTCCCTCCTATTTCACTGAAATTTTACCTGTCTCTCACGTTATTTGAGGTTGTGAGTGGTTAAGCTAAATTGCAAGCCATTACCACAGTGGTCATAAAAACTTGGAAGACATTTTATGACATCTTACGCGTACATCAGAATGGCCACAGATAGTAAAATTGAGGGAGTTACATGAATACCTTGTAGAATTATACATTTTAAAGTTTTATTTAAGAAAATCTTTGGTTTGGGTAGCATTGGTATTGTATGCTAAATTTTATATAATGTTGTTGTTTTTTCCATATATTATGTAAATTATAGTCGGCACAATGGCATGTATAAGAAAAATAAAATATAAGAAGAAGAAGAATAAACATAGAAGTAGTTTCATAATGAATCCAAAAATAATTTTACTTTAATTTCTGGATGAGTGGACAGTACCCTTGTCAAACCAGAGGTTGCATCCCAGTAGGGAAATTAGTTTGCATGATTAGTACGAATATTTGTTCACAAGTAATGAATGTTAGTTTGCCTTTTTAAGGTGTTCCTAATACTTATATTACTAATTAAACCCGGTAAACTTTGTATCACCCAAACGTAACCCGCGTAAATGTAGTAGTTATGAAGAAATTAAAGTTGTGAATTCATTTTATTTTTAAACCACTTTTAAAACAAAAAATAAATAAACACAAAATATATAAAAGTCGATTTGTAGCCACACTAACGAACAGTTATTTATTTTTATATATAATATTATAATTACACGAACACATTTGTATAGATGTATAAGTATGAATACTATTAGTTTTGTCGAAATTTCTTATAAATTATTTAATTTATATATTTATACATGTTAATTAAATTAAAAGTAAGAAACATTTGACAACCCTATTAATAAATCGGCGTCGAGAGACACGTTGGATTTATATTTCTTGGCTTAATTGGTGTAAGCTGAGCTGAGAGTGCTTCGTGAGTGTCTTCTTTGTATTGCAAGAATCTTAACAAATTACTGTGTGAACTCCGATTGATATATTTTTTATACATACGACTTTATTACACTTAGTAATAAAGTCGTATCTGTAATAAATGTACCAATCATATGGTATAACGAACAGCTTTACTTAGACCTTAATAAATAAATTTTAGAATTGTGTAAAGCCTTCCTCTTAGAGATACTGATAGTAGTTCTAGTGTAAATTTCAATCTTATCAAGAAGTTCATCTGATAATCATATATATAGTCGTTTGTTCTAGTACTTCACAAAAGGGACGCTGCTATCATTTGCATAGCAATTGATAGCAGATGACATACACTATTGAGCCAGTTTAATTCGATTGAAACTCACACTAGGGTAAATAAATAAAATAATAAATATAAATTGATAAAAAAGTAGTTTCCCACAATAAAAAAACGGAGACAAGAATAAAGAAAAAATAATATATAAAGTAATTCACTAAAGCAACTGTGTTGTTATAATTTTTTTTTTTGTATAAAAAGCTCAGCAAATGACTTGACACCTCCTGATGATAGATAAGTAGTAGAGGAGCCTATATGTGAAGATAGCTAGTGCAGCATAAACATACTGTCCTAGCCACCCTCACCTTGCCGGTCTTTTCACGCCTCTTATAAAGGAACCCATGTCATTGTTAAAATATTGTCAGTGCTAACAATTTCGTGTTTAGTTTTCGCTTTAATTTTAATGAAATAATCGTTGCTATAACTGATTCTTTGATTCGGTTATGGCTTTACTCCAAAACTGAACATAGCTAGCTGAAAAAAGGCGTTATTTACTGCTGATATACAACCTGCAAAAGACTTATTAAAGTTTTTCCTAAAGGCCTTCACATTTCCGAATCCTTTCACAAACCAAAAAGGCGGAAAAGCTACTAAATAATCTAAAACGTTGAACACATCAGATGAATAAGGAACCTGCTTACTTCAGCTTTTCATTTAACAGAAAGTAAATTGCGTAGCTTTCAAAGTACATTTAGTTCGACAACCACAGTCAACAGTCAAAGGGATTAACGGTTCTCGCTTTTCAAGTTTGCATGACACAGTTTGAATCAGTTCTGTATTCCATGTGAGAGATAAGAGTTGAACTTGTTATGCAAGTGTCTCTTTGGATGTATATTAATAACTAATATAAACTATAGGACATAACTATAACTATATATTAACTAACTATAACTAACTAACTGACTAACTGACTAACTGACTAACTATATATTACTTTATAACTATACTTTTTACTATTAGGTAAAAATTAAATTACAAGGTTCAACAATATCATAGTTCTTCCACATACAATTTTATTTGCGCGTATCATAGAAACTATTACGTATACACCGTAATCGAGTGGCTCGCTTACGGATAGACGATAGGTTACGGACTAGAATTACAAATTCCGTTTCTCTTCTTTTTCTCTCTCTTTCAATTTATTCAATTTATACTCAATTGGAATTGATTGAATGTAGTGTTTAATTACCAAATGTCATAAACAAGGGTTTTTAGTAAACTATTTCTATTTTAAAATAGATACATCATCGACAATATCCATGTACATGTAAGATAAATATATGTTAGTATATAATGATAAATGATATGATTTTGTTTATACAACATTATTAAAAAACAAATAAACACACAATACACTACATTTATCAGAGACATATTATTAAGATCTAATTAATTTGATTTATTAAAATAGTCAAAATTACTTTAAAGTACTCAATACAAAAAAACTACGTTTTTTCTGTATTGAATACTTTAAAGCAATTTACAGTACAAGAAGCAGAGATAGTTTTATTTTACTTCTAGAGGTTGTTAGGATAAATTGACATAAAGTATTATTGGAATTTAATAGCCACTAGTCTTGACAATAAAATGAAGCCTTTAGTAACGTTGAATGTCTTTGGATAGTAATTTCCTTACAATTCATGTTTAGGCAATTTGAAGAATACGTGGTTAAATATTACGTAGAATCCTTGATTGGAATACCCATTGAAATGGATACAAATTTATTAGCTGTTAAACACAGAAAAAAACAGTAATTGTAATTCTTTCGCTTGGCAACATTTTTTTTTAAAATATTTAGCTGCTCTGAATAACATCCTTAGACACATTGGCTGTATGATGTGATCAGTAATTTTCGAATTGTTCTAACAAATGGCATTGCATTGTTAAGTTAGTATAGTTAGTAAGCCGAAACTAGGCATGGGGTATTTTTCCATTGGCGCGAAACCCAGTTGTAAGGCTGGGCTGCCTGGAGGTGACCTGGTGAATTGCTCGTGCAGAACCCAGGTTATCCCCGTGAAGGGACGGATTACCGGTATTCTTAGTGCCCCTCTATTGAGGTACTGAGTGAGCCCCCCACACGCCCGTCGCTTAGCCAGTGGCGGGTAGGTCCGTAAATGGATTCCTCCTCGTAAAAAAAAGGCATGGGGTATTTTTACAATTAAAATGTAACGCTCAAAAGAATACGCTTTATCGTTTGTGCAATAAACAAGATAAGGAGAAATTATAATAAAATAGGCGGTATTATTGCTAAACAATAATCGCTTACAGAAATTCCTTTAACTCTAAATTTTAGTCTCCTTTATCGAGAAGCCTATTCACTTATTCTTTAATTATAGATTTAAAATAAAGTACCATTTTTTACAAGATTAGATGGGCTTTATGTCGAAACTGTAAATAGACATATTGCAATGAGATAGATTAAATTTTAAAAAAGAGAAAATTTTTATTGTTACATCAGAAAATAAATTTGGTAAAAATACGAGCTAGAGCTCTAAGATGAAATAAGATCTTTTATTAAATATACCAGTGTTTTTATAAGGAGAAATAGATATATAATTAAAATTATAATTTATTATTCGTTTATTTTCATTCAAAGAAATGTTTTTTTTTCATATTATTCCATATGCGAAATTTTACAGGCAATAATTTTTTTGAAGCCTAATGTCGCAATGCTACTGTTTGCAATGAAGTATGAATTATAATTAATTGCTGCTAATTTGCTACCTTATATGAAACGTGATATTGGTATTAGTCGTTTAATTTTCGCGCTACGTAATTATAATAATTAATTAATTTCTCACCATAGACATCAAGTATCATTGTTCGTAAACCATTTAGTATAAGGAGTACAATTAGTACAATTTGTAGTTTATTATTTATACCTGTACTAGGAAGGTTTCTGTTTCAGCTAGTAATAGTGAGAATAGGAGTACTATAAATTATTATTATTAGTATTATTCTTAGTAATTGTATCCCCTGTTCCCAACACAATGCTTCCTCCGCTCTATGGTGGCATCCAAATACTTAACATTAATTTCTTTACTACTAATTGAACCATAAAACTATTTAAGTATCGATCGTATCGATGAAAGACCTGCTAATTCAAAGATTTTTTCCAGCCGGAGCTTTACAAGAACGAGTTAGTACGCCAGTCGTCCACTGACAGCGCTGATCTTGAGTTTTGTGGGAAGCTACACTTCGCTCTGAAGTACGATCAGGAGGTGGAAGCTTTAGTCGTCAAGGTTGGTAATTTATTGTTTACAGAGTTACATAACAGTCCCCTATTGCAACAATTTTAATTTTCGTATCAGACTCGTTCTGAAATGCACACAATTACTATTTTTATAGTTATAATAGTTATATTGTATTGTATCATAGAGCAAGTTTTCTTACTACAGTTTAAATAATAGTATGACTGATACAAGAGCCTATATTCGTCCCACTGCTGGGCACAAATACCATGATATATCTATACATCATATATCTTTCTGTGTAGCTCTTTGAATTAAAGAAATCATGAACACTCAATCCGCATTGAAAATAACATAATAAAAAAATTCCGTAGATTATATGCTGTGTCTTCTATTCCGATCAAAATATACAGATTATAATATCATAATACATTTTATTGAACATGGATTGTTGTAAATAAAACGTGATCTTAATATGTTTGAACAATATATATGTATTAATAAATAGAGTAGAATATTTCAACAGCGCCTGGAGGTAAGTTTTCTAGTATTTAGAGAACCAGCTCAAATCAAAACATTACACCATGTTTTTTTCTTATATATATGACTTATTTTTGTCAAAGAGATTTAACTCTTACCAACACCTGTATAAATTGATGCCGTTATAGAATTGACTCTTATCAAAGTAGAGAGTAGCAAGCGATTTTCAAAAATTTTTTAAATGTGCTTCAGTTCATATTTAAAATAAAGAAAGTTTCCTTTGAATACAATTTGCTATCCCATATATGTAGGGTACTTTCTCTCCAGATACGGTTGGAAAATACACTGTATAATTTACGATTTACATGTATTACGTCGCAGGTGCGTTTTCCTCAACCATGAACGTCGATAACACGTGCCGAGATAATAGTCATCTATTATAGAACCGTACGATTGTCAAGCTTGCAATAAGGACGATAACGATATTATCTTGCTTAATATTATTTGTTTTTATTGCGATCAATAAAATTACGTTTTTTAGGATTTGCATGGGAAATTGCTTTAAGATCTTTACAGGAGTACATGTCAATTTCAATTTATTGAACCATCTCGTTGGTATTTGTCGTTAGTTGTGAAATTGTATAAAAGCGACAGCAGCGCCTCTGTTGTTTACAATTGGAAACTACTTTTTATAAACGCATTTATAAGCTATACGCAACAACGATTCCGTGTTTTTTCTCTAAAGGCATAACGATACAAAAGACTAATAAGGTACCGACAGCAAAAATAGTATAAATCAAACAAAAATGGGTTGTTCCGAGATGAGAATGAGGAGTAAGATATTTTTTCTTATTAATACGCATGCTAAGATAATTGCAGAAATATAAATCACGTTCCATATTTTGTGGCACACCAGCGCATCGGGATTTTGTTATTAGTTTTATTTTTTGTTTTGTTTTGTTTTGTTGTTCATAGCCCACCTCTAGTCACTATATGAATATGTAATAAATAAAAATTATCACTTAAGTGTCTTTTTTAAATAGTGAATATTGGTGTATATTAATAAAATTCCCTTTCTTTCTTTACTGTCATATATTAAATGTGTAGAGATCTAATTTGTTATTGTAATAATTCAGTACTATGTAGCAAAGCGGGTACTTGTTAATATGTATTGTGGGTAGGTCGATATTCTATGTCAGTTTACAGAATTCAATTCTGACTTGCTACTTAGCGCAGTAAAACCAACATTATTTGGTTGTTTTATTGAAACATATTATGTACTTCTTTATTTTATTTATCATAATAAAGTGGATAAAAAGGAACAGTGAGAATAAAGCTAATTTTTAGTGATATAGCGAAAGAAGTTATTCGGTTTCATGTTTTTAAGCACATGTTATACCGTTGATAACAGTCTGATGTTGTTAGAAGAAGCCGGCGTAAATTAATTTCAGTCCACAATATCTCTAAATTTTACGAGTCCCCGGAGAACCGTTGTTTCTTAACAATATTCTGACGATGAAACTGAGCAAAATATTATACATCCACATTTAATACAATATCTCCAAATGTACTTACATTTGTACCATCTTGTCACCTTTCAAATGAACTTGAATATACTTTAAAAGGTTAATGACATCTTAAACTACTGATATGAGACATAAACTGGAATGATTTCACGAATATCAATTTTACAAAAAGGTTATAAAGAATGTCACAGTAGATTATTGGAAATTGCCATAGCAAGAATGACTAACTAATATGTTATATCAACTATAGAGTATATGATTATTTATATTTGTTTTTATATATTAATGCGGATTGTGATGGTTATAAATTCTGCTTCCGCTTGCGGAACTATCCACTACGTAAACAACGAAAACATTAAAGACTCATTTCCTACTTATACAGATTATGTTTCTGCACGCGAATCTACCCGTCTTGCAGACAACAAAAATAATAAAGATAAAAATTGGGGATCAGCTCAGTTCGTTTTAGTAACATTCCCAACTGTCTATCAAAAGTCCTTCTCTTAACAAGTGAGTAAATAACTTTTTTGCCAGACACGATAAGTTTTTAATTAGAGGTTCCCGGGTATAAATCGTGGCTCAACAAATTAGTTATTCTTAAATGTGCCACTTATCACTGAAATGCTCTTTTTTATTATTAACGGGTTAGCTCTCGGTGTTGAGAATTAAACTCAACACTTGGCTTTCATCTCACTTGATGGTGAGTGAAGATAAGGTCGAAGACGTAAGCGAAGGTCTTATCACCTGCTGGAACACAACAATGCTGTTATTGTTATAGCAGCAGGATTGTGGAAGCTAACCAGATGAACTTAGAAAAAGTCCTACCACCAACCAAACTAAGCAGAAATCTTTTGCTTGTAAAAATTCCATTATGTAATTCCCAGTAGAGATAGAAATAGACCACTAGACCACAAAGGCAGTTAATGCACTCGGGCCTATCCCAAAGGTGAAGGTTATGAGTTCTTTCTGTTTTTATGTTGTTATTGTTTACCGGTAAATTAAATTAAAACTATATCTGTTTATAACCTTATTTATATTGATACAGATCTTTGAGGCTCGCGATCTACCAATCAAGGATGTCACCGGCAGCAGCGATCCTTACATCAAGGTGTTTCTGCTACCTGATCGCAAGAAGAAGTTCCAGACTAAAGTCCATCGCAAGAATCTAAATCCAGTGTTTAACGAGACCTTCCTTTTCAGGTGGGATATACATATAGATTTATTTAAGTACAAAATAGGGTTAAGATAAAGCAATTATTAGATGAAGACACCTTCATTGTATACCGTTACACTAATGGAACCTATCATTAGTTATAAGTAATTTAACAAAGCTGCATATCAGTAACTTAATAATAACGTAATTCACTTGGTAATTTTAATGTATATTAATATATTATTAAAAGACATTATAAAAACAATTAGCTGAAGCTTAAAAAGAATCAATACACAAAAGGCGGCATATCTATTATTTTAAATGATGTGATGAAATAAATTATACTTATGATTTCATATTTTCTGATTTTGTAAAATAGTTTGTTTGAGTTTTGTAAAATAGTGGTCCAGAAATATATATATAAAGCACAACAAATGACTCGACACCAACTGATGATAAGCAGTAGAGGAGTCCATATAAGTATAATTAAAACAAGCATTGCAATCGCGAACAAAAAGAGAAAAAAAATTAAAATTTGATACAAAAAATAATTTTAAATTGTTTATTTAATCTAAAGAAAATATTACAATGAGGATTTTCTGTCCTTTTTTGGGTATTCGTGATGTGTTTATGGGTATGTGTGTAAGTGGCTTTATAACCTCCTTAGTTGTTAGTCTATGGATAAATATTATAATTGCAAGGTGTACTATAACACCATTTCTGTGTCTTCGTAATCAAGTGTTTAAGCCAGTTTTTTAACATTTAGAACTATTGATTTAAAAGTCAAAATATCTTTATTTAAAAGGATTCATTTACTAAGTTCTTTTAATGTGTCATTACAGAGAATATGTACGAGAAAATAAATAAATAAATATAATTAAAGATGGTGTTTAACAGATGGTGTTCAAGATATAGCACTATTACTAGTGCTATATCTTGAACACCATCTGTTAGTAAAAAATCTAGTTAGACAGTAATATTGTTTTGTAATATTGTCCTCTGTATCATAATTATACTGTCTATGAAGAGCCTAAGCCAGCCCAACTCTTCATCAGTGTATGAAACTCTTAATCTGCAATTTAAGTTTTTAGACAATACACTAGACCTGATAGTTTTATACACTATAAAATAATCCTTTTCAAGGTTTAAAACGACACAAAAATATTACAAAATAAACAGATCACACAAAAATGTCCATTTATAAAAGGTAAACAATTTTTAAGAAGCTCATAATAAATGTTTGTGAGAGTCTGTCTTAAGTTGTCACATTTGTTATTGGCAAATAAATTTATCAAGTCTGTTGAGACTTACATACGAGTAGGGGCAATGTTGGGAGGGGTCAAAGTATTCTCCGGTAAAGCTGCAAATATTATTTCGTTTTATTACAACGTCTGTCTTTGTTTGTGTGAAGAGGAATTTTGGTGAATAATTACAGTCAAATTATCTGATAAAAAAATTAAAAATAATATGATGATAAGCGGTAACAGGAGAATAGACCTTAAATATGTTAATCTGTAGAGTACTTACATTATTAAGCCTTCATAGTCTTACCAGACTTCAGGCGTTCACATGCTACACAAATCTGTTGAAGACAGACACACATTTTTGTAATTTCATTTGTGAAAAATTGTTATATTGTTTGACTTGACTTAATGGTGCTTTGGGGCATTCTGTAAGATTACAACTTTAATTGCAAAATAAATTGCGCCGGAGGAGGAGGAAAGAAGGAAGTCGTAATGTAGTTTAAAAGTTTGTATTCGCCAATTGTTTTCATATTACAATTGATGCCTATATATAAAAGAAAGCAAGGTTGTCGGCCGTCTGAGAGAGTGGTCAGTACCTCTCTCTTTTTATCCAGTGGACCCGTTCAAATCATGGTAGGGGTAGATATTAGTACGAGTACGAATATTCGCTCACGAGTCATGAATATTTGTATGTTTATTTAGTATATTCTGATATACAGCTTACTATATATATTTCTCCGTTATAATGTACCCATAAGACAAGCTCTTAATGATGCTTAATTTGGGCTATATAATAGGTCAGTGTGAGAAATATTATGTTGTTATAATATTTTTATTGATTGAATTTCAATCCCGTGATGACTCAATCTACCTTATTACAAAAATCATAAGTAAAACCGGGTTTGTGCCTCATGCTGTCTCTATATACCTTAAATAACAATATGAGATAGCCTCAGTGCCAAATCAGGACTATCTTTAAACCACGTTTTGTAATAAGGCGAAATGAATTTCCCAAAGCAGACAGGATCAAAAAAAAATTTGACCTATCCCAGATCACCCATACCAAACGCGGCTTTGTTTTCATTATCAAAACCGAAGTACTTTCTTCCTTAGTTACACATAATGATTAAACAGCGGGATGTATAAATTTTTTCTTTTATGCAAAGATTTTTACGGGTTTCCATCAAACTAGAAACAGTGATGGAATCTAATTAGTGAGTCCGCACAAAGTTAAAGTTGTTTAATCAAAAACCAACTTCGTTTAGAATCCCGAGGGTTTGGAATTATTTTTCAAAGTTTTGTTTTAACAAATGATAAATAACAGTTGCGAAATTTTTTTATATTGAATAAGATAAATACATTTTGGCAATAATAGGCTCCTTAATACAAGTCGGTGACAAAATGTAATTGTAAAATAATGAGCGTAACATAAAATTTTTCACAAACAGCACACTTTAAAGACATAATTCATTGAACAAAAATAATGGAAAAAGATTTCCATATTTTTCGCGCCGTTTTAAGTTTTTATCATCTCCATGTTTCAGACTCGTTCATTCAGTTATTCCATTAGCCATTCGGCCATTTCAATAATTTAAATATTTTCATACTTTGTACATTTCATAAATATATGTCATAGAAATGTGGACGACGTCAAATTTTAATCTAACTAGTAAGATTGTAAAGCAACTGTTTAAAATTAACGCATTATTCACCGATAGTTTTTAAAATATAGTTAAAATATGACAAAACGAAAGTGATACATTCGGAAATTGGAAAGTCTCTAACAAATTGACTTTTCCCGATTTAAAACGTATAATTAATTGACCTCTTAAAGTAATACAACATGGGATTTATTTACAAATCACTTTAGATAATGGGTCTTATGATAGAATACACAAAGTTGGTTAGTTGAAACCCAACTGTAACTTATACATATATTCTATATGTAAAGTTTGCATATTCATATTCTCATATTATATGAGCAAGAGTGTTCGAACTAATCCTGAGTTCGCTTGTAACGATAAGGGTGAAAAATATAAATAAAACGCTAAAGAACGTTTCACTCTTTGTTTCTTAGCACATAATTTTTTATGGACGTCCATATGCATTTAAATTTAAATATTGAACGAATTACGTTTGCAAAGCTCTATTTTATAATTAATTTTGTATTTTTATCTCAAATTCTGAACTTCTTAGTAGTAGAAGTAGTATTTTGTGTGTTTTTTAAAAAAAGCGTTGTCTATTAAAATATAAAGTTTAATGTGTTTAATTTACGAACATATATGTATCCATGAGCTAGCATTTTTTATCTAATTTGAATTTAGAACAATTTTTGTTTTCTTTGATAAGTGAAAAAATTTCTCACAGAACAAACTCTCCGGTAAATTTATGTTCTGAAAAAATATAGATATATTTTTTTTTGCGTAGTACACGTACTGGTAGCAATTGAGAAGAACATTGCTAGTAATATTGTTTCCATAGACTATCATCAGCAAAATGTATTCGGCCAAAGGACTTGTATCCAGGTTATGGAAATAAAAAAATAAAAAAGACTATCATTATTTTTTACGAAGATTTCAAATACAGAATAGTAGAAGTAAAAGAGACGCATATAGTATAGTACAAATAGTACAATATTGTATTTTTACAAAAAGAAATAATTATTTCTCCCTAACCTTTATACACATTACGAAAAATATTACATTTCTCTTGTTCGACGAAATTATTCGCTTTACAAGCTCCCAAGCTTACAAATTATTTTATTTATTGCATGAACCATATTCTTACATAGAAAACAAGATGTTACAGACAAAGCAACGACATGACAGTAATAATTTTCCAGAGAAGGTAACTCCAATAACACGCCTTATTTCATTAGAAAATATTAAGGCTATAGCTTACTATAAAGGCATAGATAAAGGTTTTTTAAGTATCTACCAATAAACCAGACACATTTGGTTAGTGACGTAAATTTACTTTTGACCAATTGATTTGTATTTGTGTTATATAAAAATAATAATATGATAATATTTCTCACACTCACACCAATATCACAATTATCTAGCCCAAATTATGCATTATTAGGAGCTTGTATACAGATACTATAGATTACGGACAAATATAAATATGAACATGTTTATAAATATCAGATATATACTAAATAACTATGTAAACATCCATGTCTTGGAACAGATAAAAAGTTTACCTTCATCAGCATTTTATAAATCTCAAATAATGTTAAGACCTGCATAGTTATGGAAATAACTTGATTTTGAAAGTTAGGACACCGAATTCCTATAGTATGAAGATATTTTTGTCAAACTCAAGCAAAGATCTAACATCTGTGTTATATACATTCTAATGTAACATTTTTCCTTAGCGTTCCATACGAGGAGCTTCGCCAGCGATACCTCCAGTTCTCAGTGTATGACTTCGACCGCTTCAGTCGTCATGACCTCATTGGACATGTAGTCCTGAAGGGCCTCTTGGAGTCTGCTGACTTGCAGCAAGAGATCGAGTATACGATGAACATCTTGGCTCCCCCTCAGGTAAATTTGACAGAAACTTGCTGCATATCTGCTAAGAGTTTGTTAATACCGACACCGAGAGTCTATATAAGTACCATGAGTACCATTATTCAGGAAAAATACTTGGGTCCATAACTCCACCACGCTGTCCCAATGTTTGTTGGTATGTGTTAGTAAATTTGATAAATTACTACTTATTACTTATTATAAAATATAGAAAGTAATATATTTTATAACAGAGCTACTACTATGTCAAAATATGCGTAAGGTATTTCAGTATTTCCGTCGAAAGAAAAGGGTTATATCACCTGCTTCTAAATTCCATATTTTATGCTTCTATAATATAAAACTTCTTTGTGAACACTTTACAATGTCAGATATTTCATTGGACGTAGCCACATTAAAGTTGACTGGGAATATAGGCCAAGATCATAAATCAACTGGTGTCCAATAATGCCTTCTTTGCCCTTTAAGGTTTGTGTACAATTTATAATGAACGGCAATCATGGTTTATTAGTTATTCATTTTAACAATATAACTTTAAATATTTAACAGAGAGTTTTCACAAATATACACAATATTGAAGATAATAGTGAATACTCTCTGTAGAGAAGATGAAAAGCACAGAAAATGTGATATCAAATAAAGCAATTTCGCCCACCATTGAAGAACTATTGACTCAAAAGTAGCTTTGCCGGTGCTAGGATAGTGTATAATTACAATATTGGCTATAATTTTATAACATTTAAAAAAGTATAGGCTGGAATCCACCTACTGTAGCTTATGGATATATACCATATATCATTAGTATTCTGCTTCTGAGCTTACATAATATAGTTATGATGGAATAATGAATATGGTTTAGTATAGAACTGCTATTATACTGTTCTATTGATAGAAAAGCCCTTTTATACGAGGAAGTACTCGTTTACGGACCTACCCGCTAAGTAGCGTGTGCCTAGCCTATTTCACGATAACCTTTCTGTCCTTCACGGGGTGACTTTGGTTCGGCCGAAACAATTAGTGAGACTTTTCCCAAGCGACCCAGCCTTACGGCAAGCCGATGGAGATTGATAGATTGTTACTTGGGCAATAGCTAGTAGAGCCCTAGGAATATTGAAGAAAAGAAAACACTGATTTCCATCCACCAGTACTTCGAGTACTTAAATACTCAACAGGTGAATCAAGCAATAAAAACTATGAAAAATCTAATTAAGTTTTTAAGGAAATTAATATTTAAACTAAAACGTCACAATTCAACAAATTGTAAAACTGATACTCTGGTACATCGGCAGTCTGTAGATTTGAGCATAATAAAAAGATTTGGTTCTAGCAAGTTTGTTTTTGGCAACATAATGCAAGTTGGAAGCCATATGGTTATCCTATTTAATGCAGAACTGCTACAATATTTAAAACAACCGTTTCCTTTTCCCAGATCTTGCAAAATATTCTAGATTGTATCTTTCCAACCTAATATACTAACTCTAGTGTTATAATATGACAGGTGAAAAAACAGTCGAAAGTATTTGGCACTTGCCCATAAAACGGGCATAGAGAAAAAAATATTCTATAGATTAAAATCCATTGAACGTTTGGAGCTGGTATGCAGATGTGGACGCACCATTAGTTTTTCTTGGGTCTGGTTTATAGTTGACCTCTGTTAAATTATAGGTTGGTAACGATAAAGATTGATAGATCTGTTATCATAAATTTTGTGAATTCAATTGATAAAGATTAATATATTTAGCGAAAGTATAAAAAAAAATGATAAACTGGCCGACCATAAGGCAAATACACAATGAAATGAAACGTATACTCCAAAATTTAATACACCCAATTCTACAATTTCAAACAATTATAATAATAAAATATTCTTAGCAATTAACATATCCGCGTTGATAAAATTTATAACATAGAATATCAAAGACATTTAATAACGAAATAATTCATTGATTATTTTTATCAAATAAAGTTTTTTTAATACTTAACGGGGCAGCTCATGGCTTCCTCTCACCTGATGGTAAATGAAGATATGACTGAAGATGGAAGTGAACTACACCCATTTCTCAATCATAGAGGAACTGGGTGTTTTGGTCAAAGCGCGCGGTTCAGCGCGGCCAAAGTTTTATTCTGTAGAATATGCATGAATAAAATTAAAGACAATAGTTCTAAAATGTTATTTATTTTATTAGGAAAAAAAGGACCTGGGTGAGCTGATGCTTTCACTGTGTTACCTGCCCACTGCTGGTCGCCTGACAGTTACTGTTATTAAAGGTAGAAACCTGAAGGCAATGGATATCAACGGTTCTTCAGGTACCTATGCTATTTTATTTCCTAGTTTATTTTTTACTAGGTATATTTAAAAGAAATTAATACAGACAGAACTATGATAAACTTTACTTTAATTAAAATGGAATAGACTTTAAGAAAATATTATTTAAGCATTAATTTAAATCCTTTAAATTCATGTAATGTTAAAATGTGCCTACTTTGTAAGTATAGTAATTTTGATTTTTTTTTCGCTTAAAACATTATATGGAGCAGTGAACTTTAAACTATTATTTACTAAAGAAGTTGGCTTCAAAGTCAACGTTTGATCCTTCATCTGTACGAAAAATTTGTCGTTTCTCATTTTATTTGCCGACTGAGAATGGGGAACAATAAATCTTTTGTGGAAGATCTTTTGTTAAGATGAAAAATACTTTAGAAATCCTTTTTAGGTTGAAAGATCTCCCGTATTTGCCTTCATCAAAGTATCGAGTGTTTCGGAAAATATTCACTAGTATTTTCTGATAGACAATGAAATATTAGGCAGATTTCGATGTCGAGTTTCTTGGAAGCTACTGATTCTTTCTTAGAAGGTCTTATTTATTTACTAATTTCAAACACAAAATCAACGAATAATGCTTATAATATAATGTAAATAAAGATTTGTATTCCACATTACTCGTGATATCAGTCACTTATTTCTTTTATGACAATTCGCAGGGAATTCATGTAAGATCGTTACTTATGAGAGTAACTTTTTAAGATTCTATAGCTAAATAATTCACATGCTTTTAAAGATCTATGGTACTCAGCGAGTTTAGATTGCTTGGCTTAGAAACTTCAGGTTTGAACAGGAATAAAATCTTTATGCCATATACGCTTAACACTTAGAATATTCCAATTTCGTATGATCAATATATTTAGTCAATAATTGTTTTTTTCAAATTGTTTAGATCCGTATGTGAAGATTTGCCTCATATGCCAAGGGAAGCGAATTAAGAAGAAAAAGACGACGGTAAAGAAAAATACCTTATGCCCGGTCTATAATGAGGCTCTTGTCTTCGATTTGCCTGCTGACAACGTGTTTGACGTGACCCTGCTTGTCAAAGTCATTGATTACGATAGGTGAGTTTAATAACGTTTTAAAAATGGTTTTGTAGACTATTACTGTTAAAAGCCAGCCTAAGCACATATCACAGACATTTTCACTGATTTATATACACATATTTATAGAAACACACACGCCCTCACATTCATACACAATCATACACACACACGGATTTATAAATATGTCATTATATTTATCCTTTAAGTAAACATTACTGTTTTTATTAGAGGATAAACATATTATTATTATTATTAAATATACATATTATTAATCCCATTACTGAAGCCATAACATTAAAAACGAAGGATTAACGTACTAAGGTGGCTGATCTTGACACGCTTAAATCAATCATCACGAGTTTCATATACTTTTTTTAGTTTTTATTCAAATCAGTCAAGCCTTGCTTTAGTTGTAGGGAGACTAAAGATCAGCTCTATATTTTTAAATAGAAGTAGAAAGAAGAAGGAGGAAAGAAGATGTTTTAAAAAAGATACAATTAAAAAACTTTATTGTGAAAGTTACGTAAGATAAAAAATATTTTCATTTTTCACATAAAATAATCTTTCAGAGAATGAAAAAAAGATACCTCTGATTTTGATAAGCCGACATATTTTAAGAGTGCTTGCGAAGAAATCATGACATAAAAAAGTCTTTATAAATATTTAGAACACGGTAAAACTTCTCGCTCTTTCCATTTCGTATTTAAAACGTTCTTGTAAACCAAAATGCTCTGTGAAAAACACACAGTTAACAGAGAAGCATGAGTAACATAATGAGATCCGTAAAAACTAGGATCGCTAATGTAGCCTAAAACGCGACCCTGAAGTGGTAGTGGGCAGGGTACACTGCAAGAAAGACCGACGGCCGTTAGGGCGGAAAGGTAGCGGCCACGTAACAGGGGACGCAGCATTGGTAGTCCTCTCATAAGGTAGAACGACGATCTGGTTGTTAGCGTGGATACATAATGAATAATGGTTATATAATGGCTCGAAGAATAAAAGATAACAAATAAACTTAATTCGTGTAATCATTCCAATAGACGGGAGGACACAGAAGGAGGGCGGTATACAATGGTACCAACATAAGAATAATAAACCTAACAATTAACTAGTAATAGGTACAGTATTGACAGCATAAAAATGTTGATAATTCAACTCTGGGAAAGTTTGAGAGAAGTCGTTAGATGCGGGTAGCGCAGAACCGATTAGTTAGGAGATCTTTAGAGGAGGCCAATGTTTAGTAGTGGGCGTCTCTCAGCTATCATTTCAAGGCTTAACATGATAGTGATGAACCGATATCAAAAACCCACGTAGCGACACTATGAATTTAATTTTAGAATCATCTTAACCTGCCCCCTTATTTTCTTACTCTGAATCTAATGCTTTTGTTTTAATTTTTACGTATATTTCCATTGCCGGTAAATAGTTTATTATTGTGACGTTTCGATTTAGAACGCAGTAATGATTTTAAAGACGAAAGCTGTGAAGCTATATCTCACGATATATATGAAGTTATACAGTAAGGTTCCTGGTGTCATTAACAGATACTATGTAATGAATATGTACAATGATATTAGTCGTGTATATCTTCTCTTATATATACAAACATATAGATGTTCGTTAGTCTCGCTAAACCCAAACACGGTTTGACCGATTTGAATAATTTTTCTTGGGTCTCATTTGCTTTAATTCAGGGGTGTTTTGACAATATACAAGAAACGGGGAAATCCTAAAGAAAATTCAAAAATTTTAAATTGGTAATTTAGTATGGAAAATCTTCTAACTCACGTCATTTACCAAACTGTCATATCTTAAATCTCTAATTTCGATAATTTTTGGTAGATGGCGATAATGGCTTGTTAATGATAGAGTTTGTTCATGTTAGGTGTATATATTTATAAACTTAATAAATTTCATAAAATCGGTTTCTTATGTATATTTTGCCCCATCCAGGATTGGTCCGAATGAGCTGATAGGGTGCACGGCTATAGGTTCAACTCTCATCGGTATCGGACGAGACCACTGGCTAGAGATGTTGGACAACCCTCGCAAGCCAGTGGCCCAATGGTACCCTCTAAACAAGAGTCCCCCCACAAACGTCACCATGACTACAAATGGGCAGCAAAATGTCGGCTTGAGCTGCCTAAATGGAAGGTAAGGCAATTATCATATCCAATAGATAAAATTTATTAAGAATATTATTTTAAGAGGCTGACGTAATAATCCTCGGAGCACTTTGTAACGGATTAAAATATGTTTTGATATGGTTGGCACCGGATGGGCAATACAAATTGGCCATCTCCTACTATCCATGCTCCTCAGAGCTGCGTTAAGCCGTTGGTCCCCTAGCTGGTTGGTAACTGCAACCACCGTTACCCACCACCCCGTATCAAGCCAGGTTTTAGGGTCAAAACTCCATATGCATATCGCCCTTGTAGTAAGGTCTGTTGTCTAGCCGCGGCTGTTGATCCTGTGGTAACTTGAAAAACTTTGTAGCAATTCCCACAATCATAATATCTATCTGAAGCGAACATTTCTCACTCTTTGGACTTCTCATTCTAATCACAGTATTAGATAGAGAAGTTATACCACAGTACACATGGGGCAAACTGCGATAGTAATAGATGATAATTGACTAAGTTCTTTAGTTTATTACCAGCGCTTTAACTTTGTGGATTGTTTCTACCTTCGTGGTCACGATAACGATGTGGTTATCGAATTAGAATCAGCTCCATGAAGTTCTTAAATCTCAAAGTTTTTAATATAGTTTACACCAGTTTATACAATTAATGGTCCTCCCAGATGGATACGCAGCAATACATTTTACTTACAATGAGATGATAGAACTATTAATTCACTGCGATTATCCACAAAGAGTAATTTATATTAACCGTCAAAATACGTGGCCTTAAATCTTTTTAGTTAATAAGTTGAGATGTTTTTCTAATTTAAATAAGAAGCTAGCGACTTTAAAGGTCTTCGTTAAATT
Source organism: Acentria ephemerella (assembly GCA_943193645.1). Lineage (NCBI taxonomy): Eukaryota > Metazoa > Arthropoda > Insecta > Lepidoptera > Crambidae > Acentria > Acentria ephemerella. The sequence continues at coordinate 3,441,439 of OW971894.1, forward strand.
CTAATTCCCTCAAAAATTTACATTTATTTCCAGTAGGGTTATGTATTCAGTACGTATTATATATCTTTTAATATAACCCATTGCAATGAGCTTAGGGAATCATTTTTAGTTAATATTTATCCTCTTAACCTTTAGTATAATGTTAATCTCTTTAATTTGTTTGGGTTTTATCTTTTAATCCGTGTTATAGAAATGTTGTTTGAATGACTTCTAAGGAATTTCGTATTTTGGTTTTAAATACTGTGTTAATTAAAAATCTAGGAAGGTACATATCTTTAAAAAGGAAACTCTAATCAATTTTTGTTTGAGTTATCTCAGCTTTAGCGATGGTTTAAAGGTGATTTTCAATAAAACCATTTCCTATTAATAGACAGTAATCAGAATTTATTTACAGATGAAGAGAAGGCAGCCAAACGACTGATACCAACATCCATAAGGTAAGATGGCGTCGTACTCTTGATGGATTAAATATCAAAGTATAGCGGAAGCTTCGATACCAGGTAGTCTCACGATGCCAATTGTATTACTAGACATGATTAGTAAATAACGGTTGTATGTCCATTTACTGTAGAGTCTAAAATTCAATGTCAAATGATAATGAAGTAGAGAGATAGACTAGTCTTTAGAGATGTCTGTTTAAGTAGAGAAATGAATTTAACCCTTAGTAATTTTATTGTTTAAAAATATTAATGAACCTCTGACATCAATTGGATCATTTAAATCATATTTGTAACATTATTATGTCATCCACCATTGTTAATATTTATATTTCCGTACTTTTTCATTTTCCTGTTTCTCACTATTAAATGTATCTTGTCTATATACTGTTATTTCTAAAGATATTTATACAATGTTCATATATCTAAACGCACATTTCAAATTCAAGACTTGATCGTATCATGTACATACATTGATAAAAATATCATTATGAGTAAATGTTGTATAGTTGTAATTGTCTTTTACAGTAGTTATTAAGCTATTATAGACATAACTATGTTCAGATACTATATCTTCAAGAAAGGTATCATATCCAATTTAAATTTATTGTAATTGTTATGTCACTATTTATTTATTTTCGAAATTCTATGCACTATATTTGAAATATTTTTGATCAAAATGGAGAGTGTTTACAAAATCACTCAGTGTCGGACAATAATGTAGAGGGATTATATTGAACGAAACAAATGTAAATAAGTTATTGACTTCTCGGGAAAGATGTTTTAATTAAAATGCACAATCTTGTCACAGATTTGTTATATATTGTATCAGATTATGTAAGATGAAATCAAAGCTTTAAATCGTATATAAAATTAAATATGTATTTAAATTATCGGATTTTACTCAAACGGACTTTAAATAAGTGTTAAACTTTCATAAATATAAAAAAAACAGTCATTAATAAAAAAAAGGAATATTGACAATTTAATTTATTTTTTCAACTTAAATAGATAAATACTTTTTACTTGGACACTAATTTAATATTTGTTTAAATGAAATTATATCAAGATATTAATTAAAATAGTAATTAGTATCATTTATGTTATATTTGATATGATTTTTGTAATCTTTACATATTATATAAAGTACTGTCTATATTTAATATAAATGTTTACCTAAAATAAGCGAATTTCAAATTGTTCGTTAATAAAAATTAATGAATGTTATCATTAATTTGGACTGAACAATGTAATTAATGAGTGTTTATCTTAGAATTTAATAAATGTAACTGATGTACTTCTAAGACCTTATATGTGTGCTGTCTTTACTATAATGAAATGAATTAAAGTGGTAAAAGTATTAATGTTTCCATTACTATCCTGTTTTATAAACTATCTGGTTTCTCTGGAGAATACTCAAGAGTAGTATGTTATTTATTCATATACTTAAGTAAAACAAAAATTAAGTGCTTATTTATCGTTAGGCTAAGCTAGTGACATTAATAGCTACTCGTACTAACTATAGTTTATCCACCAGTTTGTTAACCATTCTCTGTTCATTGTATCTCAATGACTCTGACAGATGGAAAAAGACAAAAATAAATATATATCGTTTTAATGGCTTATGATTTTTTTTGAAGTTAGATTTAAAAAGGGTAGAGATAGTAAATCCAGAAAGGTATTAATTTTTTATGTTATGAATAGAAGTAACTTAAAAATGAATTTTATCGAATTCATTTATTCAATTTCCTTAAAAATGTATTATTCAAAATATTTATTATTATGTACAAAGTCAATTCAAAGTTATTTGCTAGTTCAAGGTTAATAGATTAGTCGATAATGACAAATTGTAAAAATAACTTAAATCGACAATAAAACTTAGTAAAATTAATAAAAGAACTCGTAGACCGTAAAAATTAAACATATGAACGATATCATAGAATAATTAATTGCTTTATTTGGTTTTTATGATAATAAAGACTCATAATATTCAGACTTAAAAAATCAGTGCAGAAAGACTTCGGTATATAATATTTTTTATATACCTATGCGACGACCATAGCAAGAAAGCGATTATGGATTGAAACGATGTTTCCATTGCATAAATGAATAGTCGTACATCAACCGTAATCAATTTTAAATTAAAAAATATAGATAATTTTAGTTTCTTCAAATAGTCGACATCGATCACGTCAAGTTCTTGTTCACATGACTCGTAAGAGTATTTTGACATCTGTCAGAATCATCGAGCTATAATGAAAAAACTATAACAAAACTTACAGTAATATTTTTGTTTGTTAAATGTAACGTATTTGTAGTCTTTGGATATATTCGATATTGGTTATGGTTCACAGAATGTGGCGAAAGATCTGCTAATCCTTTGCATATCGATAAAATTAAATATTTTTTGGAATTTCCAAATTTGAGTGGATAGTGATGACTCCAAAATAATAATTGTAAATGAATGACACTTAATAGACACCTTATTTTATTCAGGCTGAGACATGTTTTTAATTTGGACCTCAACAATCTTACATTATTATCAGGTGAACACATTTTTTAAATTATTAAGAAAGATATCATATCGCTAGCATATCGAGAAATTTTAGCTTATAATCATTCTGACTAAAAATTTGTAATGTTATATTTAGTAATAATTTATGACAATAACTGATATAATTGATCATAATACATTGAATTAGATTTTCTCAGTCGACATTAAGAGGTTGAACAGGTGCATGCATGCTATGAGCATGTATTTTTTTTTAATAAAAATACAGTCAAAAAGTCGATACTTTCAATTAAAAACAACATTTATGAAAACATGGAAAATTCTAATCGACCATATCGTATTTTTTTGACTTTGGAGCCTGTCTACCATTTATTTATCGATACCATAAGGATTATCTAATCTTCCCATAGCGTCTCAAATTTTTATATATTATATGTTTTCTCACAATAATTTCAAATTATATTCGTGATAGTATTTTTGGTAATTCTTTGGTTTTATAACGTAACGTTATAATATTTTTTATAATTTTGCTCAAATATTTATTATTTGTTCCGTGTTTAATTTGTAAATCCAAATAATCTGACCAGTCAAAGATTTGGAAACAATTTTGTGAAACATTTCAATTAGTTTCATTGGAAAATGCCTTCTAGTTTATTTATTTTCAAGCTATTTTCCGAAATCACCTTTTTTTTCGAAACCTCCGTGTTTTCAGATTAATTGTACCTTTTTAAATGAAATATACCCAAATAGTTTAATTAATATAAAAAATATATCATTTAAATACTCTTACATATTGTAAATAATATAAAGTATGTTTACCCTCATATATTCACAGTTGACCACATGCAACTGACAGATCACTTAAAATTTCGTTCTTATATTCTAGAACTAAGGTATAAATGAAAATCAGACTGTTAAGTCACAAGGCCCATTGTACTGTAACGTACAGTTTTATGATTGTAATAAAATACTTCAATTTACAATTTAAATATCTTAACGTGTTTTAATATGATACAACTGTTGATTACTTGTTAGATAAGGTGTAAAATTGTGTCAATTCTGACACTAAAAATTATGTTTTAGATGGTACTGTCCTTTCTTTCTAGAATTATATAAAAGAGATGGCACCATTGTAATGTTTAAAATGTGTCTCAGAATCGACACATGATTAAACATAAAAATACAATGCAAGTTTATTGTTTTTTTCAAACACATGAAAATTTTTACCTCAAACTCTATGGAAATTATTATTTACACTTTAATTATATACTTTAATCATTTTAAAGATGGATTTGTTATATTTTTTTATTCTACATAACTTTGTTAAAACATTTGAAAATCATAGTGTTCTTATTTATTTTACACTATTTCAAAATTACGGATTCTGTAATATGTTAAGTGTTGAATAATAAAAAAAAAATTATTATTAATAAAGTTCTGAATATTTTATTGTATTACGCTTAATATTTTCAAATCGCGATGACATTAACTTTATAATAACTTGTTGCAAAAAGATTGTAGATATTTTAATAAGTTTGTATTGTAATTTTCTTCCATCTTGATTATAATATTTTTTAAACAATAATTGATTTACAAAGGAAATTTTCTAAAATAATTTGTTTATTGATATTTCATATAGTTACAGTAAAGACTTATTAACTCTTAAACATGAGAAAGGCAGATGACAGGAAAAGTTTATCAACTTGTATATTAAAAACTTTTTGATGAGTGACTTCTTTGCTATTGTTCAACACTTCGATGTAGAATTGTATGGTTAAGCTAGAATAAGTATGGATCAATCATACAACCTGTTTGAAAGATTGCAACTTGACAGTACAAGAGTTGGTTGATTGAGAAGTAATATTTTTGTATGAGATTAGAATTGCTATCGTCCCTAAACGATACTTTAGTCTTTATACTATGAAAAAACTGTGTTTAAGTCAATGTAAGTGCTTATACCGATTTATGAATAAAAATGTTGACCTTTAATGGCTGGAGGTTTTTATTTAATTTACTTTTTTTACTTAGCAACACATGTATGGTAACACATCGTGTTAAATATGATATAATATAGCTTATATAATCGATATTTAAGAGGACGCAAATTACTAATGAGCTGAGAAACCTGGCTACAAAATTATGTTGGGTTTCAATAAGAGTAGATAGCGACAGATAATTTTGTTTACGACGCGTTAAATTTTGATATAGACATAATTTGACATAACTCATCGTCCCGTAAGCAAAATCGTTGGTAGCTCATTGAAATAAAGCATTAGGCATTGGTAAGTTAGACAAAACAATTTAAAAAAGTAGTGAATTAATCTGTACAGAATAATTGAAACAAATAATAAAATAGAACCTACAGAACCTTTAAAATATTCAACTAAATTATGTTACCTTCCAAAGAAAAACAAAAGCACTTAGCTTTCAACTTCACTAAGAATATAAGAAAAAAATGTCTTAATGGATTAAAAATACATTTATTTACATCTTTATATTTTGAAATACTTTAGATATTTGCTTTTAAAATCAAAAGCTCAGTCTTTTGAGAATTAATTTAGTTCAATGTTAAAAACGTGTGATTTTATAACCGTCTTATCCAGAAGGAAGATAATGTTCTTCACACGTATGTATTTAAAGGGGTTTGTATGGCTTTTACTGAGACACGACGCTTACAATGGGGGTAATGAAAAGGTTCAAAATCACCCGAAGGGTAATGGAGAGGTGACTCAGAGTTTCTCTGCATGATCGAATCAGAAACGATGAGGTCCACAAAAGAACCAGGATCGCCGATTAGTCCAAAGGATTGCAAGCCTGAAGTGGCAGTATGCAGTATACATTGCCAGCATAACTACGGTCGGCGGATGGTGGCTGCGTACCAGGAAACGCAGCATTGTTAGGCCTCCCACGAGGTTGAACGACGAACTGGTGAAGATCGCTGGACCGAATGGTTTGAAGTTTGGGGGGTGGGGCATAGTTATGTACAGCAGTGAGCATTTCCCAGTTGTTATGATGATGGTGATGTCTGGTACATTGTAACCAAGTATAGCCTAAAAGGCTTGACTGCTTTTGATAAGTTTAGTCTTGAACTCTATTATCTATTCAATATGTTTCAAATTCCGGTAAAGCAAGTATATATTTAAGTTTAAAAGAAAGAATGGCGACGAATATTGACGAATGATTGCGTGTACAATGCCAATTAAAAGGTTTTTAAAAGTAGTTCTAATGAAAGAGACACAGAAACGAGATTTGCGTAACTTTCATGTTTTTTTAAGATGGAGACAGATGTGGCAGGAGTCAGGACACGTGATTTTGCTGACTCCTCCCGACATCTTTACGCAAGTCTACAACGACCTTGTCCTGAGAGACGTCAATTGTATTCCCCTATATCAAATACAATAAAAGGACTTGTTTACAAAAGCTTCTATTAATATTAAAGGTATTGGGATTCCTTTTTAATAAATAGGCTATTAATTTGTAAATTATTTATAAATCAAATATGATAGATATTTAATTGTTGAAGTGTCACTGGCTGTAGCTCGTCAGAGTCGCATGCAAAATAAATCAAATGTGTATGGGCCGTCTGTCCACAAACTTTACGCGCCTAAAAATCATTCTATCCTTTTCATATTGAATTGGAATGAATGAGATGCAAATAAATTTAATTCAACTCCAAAGTGTGCACAAATAAATTGGGGCCAATGAGTAATTTCAATAGGTTTCGTACTTCGGTAAACGCGCTGGGTGTTTCTCCCGTAAAGGATGACTTTGTGCCCAGCGGTGCGACGTATGACTGTTGCTGATGTACCTTATCATCGTATTTGTATACTTCCGCCCGCTAAAGAAGTTACTAATTTTTAAACCACATTTTCGAGAAACCCACACGAAGTACAAATATTTTCTTAAAAAAATCAATTTATCAATTTCAACGAAGAAGAAGAGAAGTTCGTCTAACTTATTAACTATGATTATCGGACAACTATTACCTATGATTATCGGGATAAATTATGATTATATACGTATAATCATGATATATATTTTCGCTATATTTTGCCTGCGATTTATGTGTCAAAAACCTACACATATTTCACATATAAATGACGAAGGGATATTTTATTCAAAATTTGCTTAATTGTTTTTGTAAAAACATTTTACCGGATTCTTTCTTTTCATAAAACAATGTTATTAAATTTATGTTGTTAATATAATGTGACATTTTGAAAATCTTATTAATAATTCTTAACACCTTTTTAAAGTTATATAAAGAAGAAGTAATAAAAATAAGAATTCAAACATGAAAAGTAACACAACAAAAGTTTTTAAATTACTTCAGCTTGTAATAAAAAAGAATTACAAAGACAAACCTTGAGTTTCATCATAAACATATTCTGTTCCATTAAGTTTTCAATGAATATTTTTTTTATTACACTAGATAAAATAGTTATCCATTTAATGTCGTACAATATTATTACTAAGACTTTTTCAGTAGTAATTGGTACGAGTTAGTGTAAATTCGCCAATTGTCGTACTTTTTATCTGGTCTTAGTTCTAACCTAATATATTACTTAAAAAGACACAACTGATTAGTTAAATTTGATTAGAAATTTGATCGAAAAAATGAAAAAATTAAGTTTTTAACGGTATGACTCTTGGCCTTCAACTCGCCTGATGGCAAGTGAAGATAAGGCCAACAACACCTGAATTCCTTAATGACAGAGGAGCAGGCTATTTGACCTCCAGCTGTCGGAATACAACAATGCCGTTAACATTATTTTTATGACGGCGGACTTAGGTAAGATAATGGTAGCTAGCCAGAATATGAAAAAGTAGGGTCACCATCCAAATATAGCAGAAAACTTCTGACCCTCTCTCTGGGAATTGAACCCCGGACCTCCAGATCTGAAGTAAGTGATCTGAACCACTAGACCACAAAAGCGGTTAAAACACAGATGTGTAGCGAGTTTGGTATATGAAAAGTCGAGCTTCTTATTTGGTATACGGACCTGAAAAAAAAGTTTAAACCAAATTTAAAAACCGAATTCAAACTAAAAAACACGAAAAATGCAAAAATAATTTAATTCGAGTACTTGTCTAATATAAATTTGCTACCAGAAACAAAAGAAAGCGAAGCTCTACCTTCAAAAAATACTATTAATTTAGATAAATCCTTAAATTAAAATTAACTTTTGTGGTTTCTAAGTCGGCTTGTATCATATTTATATTTAGAAAGCTTCATTATAATAATGATTAAATCTATACTATACAAAACCTACTATGTAAAAAATATTGAAATACCTATTGAGGTATTTCAATATTTAAATAAATCCGATTTATTTCAGTTTCATTAACCACTTCTTTAGTAGAACTAGACCTCTGGAGTATATCAGGCAAATATCTTTTTCTCTTACACTATACATAAATAAGACAATCCCTTTTAGATTCATATAGAGAGAACGAGATGCACAGTAATTAAATGTAGTTTTAGTGTATGAGCAAGATTATTTGGCTCAGTATCCAGATAGCAAAGCGTTACAAAAGCTTTCTATTCATGCTACATAGTACTATGTTAAAACACATTATATAAACCTTTACCCACATATATACGAATTGTATAGTAATTGAAACATGTCTGTCCTATTCAAATAATTTGTTCTCACTCCAGAGAGTATATTTTACAAAGCGGTAATACTATGTTAATCTTGTTTCGTAAACTAATTTAACTTACTCGTACGACTCGTTTTAATATGTTATACGATATTGTTTTCTTAGATTCTGGAACGTGCTATCGCGTGGAATAATAATTTCATCAACATTGATTAGAATTTTTGCCTTTGCTTTCTTACCAACTATATAATTGCGGTAATAGAGAAACGTTTAAAGTAATTTTACATATCATGATGACGACACAAACATTGACGTCATATTTAAAAGCAAAAAGAGGTGACAGAGAAGTGGCCGCCAACTTTATCATAGCGGACGATAGGCAGGGTGGAAGAGAAACCCGTATGAGCGACTCCAGCCGCTATGAAACCTCTCTTTGAGTTCCAGTTAGGGTCCACCGACTTGCACTGCCTAGTCAGCGTGCCCATACAACAGCACATCGACTTTTAATTAACTGATTCATAATGAGAATATTCTCACGAACACAAGACGGGATTCTACGATATCGATATTAATCTTTATTAATCGTGTCCCTAAGTACTCTCGCAAAGGGGTCTTCTTCAAAAAAAACGTGCAATGGCACCTCAATTTTATTGGGCTGTGATATGTAAGCTATCGATAAAAATTTCTTTGTAATTTAACAGTTATAGTACGGGCACGGTTTTGTTGTGTGAATGTTTTTTTACATGTTTGTAATATGATATGACCTGTAAGTTTTCATAGGCCTTAAGCCATAAACCTTAAAGATCATTTTCATTAAAAGTCTCCTAAAACACTTTTATTATCATACTTTGTTAAGTAGCAAACTTCAGGGAAGAGCGTTTTTCGTGAAAAACCGTAAAATCGTTAAAACTTCTTCGTTTGGGGTTATATCTTACGTCGGACTTTTTTTAGATATTTTTAATAAAGAGACTCAAGAATATACCGTTCTGTTTGATATTGGAGCTCTAATTAAGGGACAAATGGCGGTTTTAGTAAATAATAGCACACTAAAAGGGCTGTACTTCTATTACTTTTATACAAAAGGTGGAAGAGAAGTGATTACTGCAAAGATGAAACAAAAATGATATATCATTTAGTGTTGATGAATCTAAAATATAAAACAAATATAGTATTTAAAAATATACTGTTAAAGGAACCCCCGTAAACCACATAAGTAAAAAGAAGAGAGATATAATTGTCACCATCCTGTACTAGCTGCACAGCTATCTGTACTTTTTTTTTTATTCTTAAGATTCTTTTGACGCATCTTTTGAAGGAGTCCACGTCGATTTAAGAAGTGGCTTAACGTGAGCTGGAAAAGAATTGAAATATTACAAAAAGTATTTTGCACCTTCTCGATTTCTATTTATATGGAGAAATTTCTCCGTCGAAGACCAGTACGTCAAATAATGTATTTGACTTACTAAAAGGTGTCTAATCAATATAATAAATTAAGTCTTCTGATATTTGCTCATCGTATTAAAATGATATTCCTTAAATTTGGGTCATCAAATTATAATTTTCAATATTCAAAAATGTCAGCACATAATTTACAAAGATTTCACATGTACTAAAGAAGTCCACATTATAAATGGCAGAGAGGCCTCCTCGATTCATAAATATCGGGTAACTAGCAAGCCCAGAAATATACCTGGAGGGTTCCTGAAATATCACCCCAATATTTTACTATAATCTAAGTCAGTGACGCATACCAGCGAGAAAACTCGAGATATAACGTGGAGGCTGGTATCTATATTGAAAATGTCATCACGTGCCTATTGATGTCATACTTTCTGTGTGACGCACAGTAACAGCCATACCACAGTTACGAATGTTGACCAGATTTTAAATTCGCTTTTCCTCGCAAAAAAACGCAATAAGATTAACATGAAAGTGATAGAATTTATTGGCATCTCTATGCCAATAAATTCTATCACTTTCATGCAGCTAAATGAGCTAAATGACCGAAATAAGATTTAATTTTTCGAAGTTTAATGGTATACTTAGGGGATAATATCAAGTTTCAATTTCGTTTTATAAGAATGTAAAATTAAATGCCACGTCGCGAATAAATAAAAACAATGAACCTAAAACTAACTAAAATATATTATTAATAAGAGTCCCTTGAGGCAAGGATCCGAAGATTCTGGCAGCGTTACCCCTTTGAATAGCTAGACTAATTTCGATTCTTTGTTCGAGGTAACTGCCAGCTCTTCGGTTTTCTGTGATGTTGCTAACCTTTTTGATATTTCCTTAAAATCCTTATAACGCTGGGACCCCACGGTCCAAGGGTCTTGACACCGCATGGGACAAAATCATATTCGGAGCCTAGACCCCTGTATTTGCAAGCTTTTTATAAACATTTTGATTTACAAAAGTCACAAGTTGATGTCTTCCATTCAAATAAAATTGATATTCATCTAGTTCAGTTAATGGTTTTAATTATTTTTTTGTACAAAATAGTAAATATCGGTTTGTTGACTAAATTTAATGTTTCTTATGAATATATTTTAGCGAATTTCTCTACGAAGAATATTACTTGTTGTAATCATTATAATATTTGGAAGTATTCATCTGTGTATATTATTATCTGAGAAATAAGAGAAGATAAGAGCATTAATTAATTTGTACAAATTTTATGTCCTTACTGCAATTCAGTTATTGGTTAAGCCTCGAGTGTAAATCTAGTATTAGAGAGTAGATCTCTTTTGTTTCGTTTTAAAACCTTATTGAGATGATTGGGGAGAAAGAAACATATTTTATATGCTAGGCTAGTAACAAGACAAAATTACCTCGGTCACTGTGAACGGAATATTACTGAACAATCATTAATTGGACTCCAAATGACACAGTAAGTCATTTACTAAACTGACTACACTTTACTCCATCTGAATATCATTCCACACTCATTGGCTAATCATACGGCTGGCCGAAGAGCTAATGACATGTGAAATTGTTAAACAACCAAGGTCAGTGGTAGCTACTTATAATTTTATGAAGATAGGTAAAAGAGATGTAATTTCATCCGTAATTAATTAATATAAAACTAATAAGACGGAAAAATAAGTATTTTATTCAGCACATGCTAAAATTCAACGCCTCGTAAGAAAATCCAAATCCAATCAAAATCTTGCGCCGCTTATAACAAACGAGACGTCACGTATGTCCTTTATCATATCTATATAACAAGTTCAGATGTGCTTTTGACCGATCTTTCCCTTTCTTTTAAAAGAGCACGAATGATGATCTCCGAAGATATTACAAGATATACAAAGAATTCGGAAAATCTATGTTGTTCATCAAAAGCATGGCACTCTCTTTGGCAGCCCTCTCTTAGCAGGCGTGAGATACACACCTTATTCGCCAGCACAGTGGATGCTTTAAAATTAAGTTTTACGCTGCATTAGTGCGCCACTTTCCAATTAGCTTCAGACAGCGTCCAAAGTAAAAACAGTTTTATTGGCATGGAAATGATTGTTAATCATATATGTATCCTCTTTATGGTAGAGTTGGGTCCAATCTTTGTGAGTTTACTCAATTTACTTTGAAAAGCTCATAAAAGGGAATGAACTAGTCTAGTGTCTAGAGTTTTGTACATTAAAGATTGGATACTACACTGATTGCACTTTGGACCGGTGGCTATAGGTGTAGCAGTCGTTTTTATGTTGTTGTCATGTTTTTAAACGTATACTATTGTAGTATACTGATAATATGTAATATATTACAAAATAGTAGCAGATTTAATCAAGTTTTAGGTAAATTTTTATTTGAGTTTAAGTAAATGGACGAGATGCGTTAGGAATTGGCGATGTTGTTGGTTAACACGTTGTGTGCGGCGAACGTGTCCATTCAAACTGTGTAGCCACGCGGGGAACACTGTGTAGCCACGCTGTGAACACGCGAGGCGTGCTCAATTAAAAATCAAGAAATATGACATCTATAAATTCTAGCGTCTCTGTTGTCCTTTATATTTCATCTCAGCCACATTAAAAAAAATAGTTTTAATGTGGAAGTGCTGCGGTTCGGTTGTTTCTATGTACGTCGCTTGCATAAAAGCTGGTTTACACATCATAACTTATTCACACGTATGACAAACGAATTATTATTATAATATATATATTTATTACTGTAATAAATTGATCTTGAACATTTAACAGAAACAATTCTCGAATACTTTTATAAAATTTTGAGCTTTTTGTGTCAATTTAAGTATTGTAACATTTGTCCGCCACGCGTGAATCTATGGAATGTTTTTTTCACATTGAACGTGTTAAGGAAAAGATCCTTAATTGTATAGTTTCTGTTCCGCGTAGAAAAAAACATGGCTACAGCCATATATGCTTAGAATGATGCCACGGAACGTTACGTTGTAACGTTATATATTAAGCAGATTAAGCCATTAAGTATATCATTTTAATCTTTAATTTATTTGAATACAATTTTCATCGACGTTCTTGAGTTATACATATCTTACAGGATAGTGTTTAAAATTATTTAAATGTCAAACAATCACCATATACAAATTCATTCATATGATTATGAACAGACATAACCGTTTAACGTGAACAAATACGTCAATGTGAATTTCACATCACTAATCACATGGATGGTGATTCAATATGGTATGATATATTGCAAACATCGATTGTTGGTTTAGAACCAAATATTGGTCGCCATTGTTTACTCGCTTTATTAACGGGTCTCATAACTGAATTAAGTGGAAATTGGGGTTTAGTTTCAAGTAACAATATGGAATTAAGCTTACTCATTACTATTTTTTCTTAAAGAAATTAATATTTTTCTTAAGTTGATCCTTCTTCAGGTCTAGTTTATTATTCATACTTAGTTAGCAAGGATGGTTTAAGTACATGGAAATATTGTAAAATTAACACAGAAAGAGTGTAATGTCGTTAACGCGGATGTGTTCATGTGAGTTTGTATGATTATCCATTATGACCTTCTGTAGTCTATGATTATAAAGAGTTAGATGTTATTACAATTAAATTCTTCTCCTGGAGTATAAAACCAATATTATTTTTTTTTTAATTGTTCCACTTTCCATTCCTTTCTTCATTTTCCTTCATCATCATCATCATCTACAGACTATGTAGGTCCCACATATTTTGTTTTATATTAAATATTATTTGTTTTTATGTAATAAATGTCAAGCCGTTTCTTAGTTTTAGCAAGACTAATGAACATCAATTGAAATTAAGAAGATGATGGAGAAGAAGACAGTATTTAAGTTAATGCTAATAACTTCCTTAGCGAAGTCAAGTTGGTCAGTGTTGCGATCCTTTTGTTTTCGACCGCTTATTAAAACTTTAAGCAACAGTTTTCTAAATGACAAAGATATGATTTGAAGAAAATCAATTTCTTCGCGTCCAACTCGCGCGACCTTATTGCTTTGCTTCAAGGTTTAATTTATTTCTTTTGACGTTTTATTTTTAGATCAAATATCAGTTCCAGGATTATGCCATTCAAAGGGCTTTAAATTAAGATTGGTGGGTAATAATTAATGTCTTAATTAATGTCTATCACGATATAACAGCCATCAAGGACGAACTAGGTTTATATCCTTACCTACTTATACGTACCCTACTTTGATGAAATTTAAAAATATGTAAAAGGAAAAAAAATAGATATATTAGCTCATGAGTTATCGATATTTGTATGTTTATTTAGTATATTTTTGATATTTATGTATACGTATATATTACTATCAATATTTCTCTGTTATATAGTATCCATAACACAAGCTCTTAGTGATGCTTACTTTGGGTGTGATAATTGGTGTGAGTGTGAGAAATATTAAATTATATCATTACTAGTTGATTCGGTGAACTTTGTATCACCCTGTAGTTCGATAGGTATATTAAATGAACGCCGTCTGTTAAAAATTATCTGAATTATATATGTAAGAAATGACATTAGAAGATTTTCCATTCTAAATTACCAAATTCTAATTTGTATTTTTTGCTTTTATTTAAGATTTTCTTATTTTTTTTTAAATATTTAAAAAGCCATCTTTGAGTTTATTTTAGAAATCGGTCGGACGTTTGTCGGATCGTTCATTTTAGAAATGACGGAGTCGTGACGTGTTACCTCCTAACTAAGAACTCCGAACATAAAAAAAAAATAGAAGTCCGTTGAAAAGTAGCATAAATATCTCCTAATAAGGGTTCGAGGATAAGCCAATTCCAAATATATTATTTATTTTTCGCCAATATCAGCATCTGACCTATTTCGGCAAACGATTTCTCAAGGTTTTGTCCTTCACGCTGTACAGTGAGCTTGCAATATTAAACCAGATATATACTGAGAAATATAAATAAAAAAAGTCTATAATAGCTTTAATATTATCTTTTAATATTATATATAGTATGGTATATTTAAAATTATTTATAATTGGCTCAGGTCCCAGCTTAAAGCTGATGCTAGAGATTTTAAAATAAAAGTAATGGTTCGTAAGTAGTTGATTAAGTATGATTTAAAAATCAATTCTAACTACTTACATAACTTACTGACAGACTACATTTTCGTTCCGCGCAACACGCTTTCGTCTGTCCCTTTGTTTTAGCGTTATAGCAGGCCTCAGAGTATTTTTTGTTTTATTCGTGACTGAAGTCGGTCTAAATCATTATTGTTGATGGTTAAACAACTTGCTCTTCCAACTTATAAGCGATTCAAATGTCTCAATATACTTTAAAGCCTTTCAACGCACATAATAACATTAAATTTATTTATCCCATAAAAAATTAAAAGCTTTATTTATTGAAGACACAATTTAAAAATATATATACATATGCGAGTACTTTGACGAACGCCAAACAAAAATATAAGCACGGATTTTTTCTCGGTTGCGTCACTCGTAAACACATGGAAATAGTTTTACATTGGCGACCATGTTATCGTAGTTATCCATAACGTGAGTCATTCTTTGTTTATGGTTATGGGAGTAAGAAAGTATAAATGATTTTATAGAAAAATGAAGCTTAGTAACTGAGTATCCTTTTCTATTCGCCGTGATATTAAGATTTTTGTCCTAGCGTTGTACTACACAAGTGCTCATATACCTATAAGTCACAATTAGATTTATTTTATAAAATGTCAGTTACAATGTCTCTACAGCTTTAATAGATTACATAATATATACATTACACTTAAAAGCAATAGGAGTTTTTGATACACTGAGGAAATCAACGCTACGCGAATATAAATGTTTTTATAGACCTATGCATGTTTAGAGCTGTTAGTGAATTGAAATAATTATTCCAGTGTGTTTACATTGTACAGTAAATATTAAACAACAAGATGGATAATCCGAAAGATTACATGGTCAGTTATTTTAGTTATTACCTGAACAGAATAGGACAAATGGGCAATAACGACATTTAATGTTTTTTATAATAGTACCCTATTTTAAAACACTTAAGACTCATTATAATTCTAATCTAAAAACTTGCCCGTTAAGTTAATATAAAAGTGTTTAAATTAATTCAGATTAATTATCAAGTAACTTAACGTTGCCTTTAATCAATCGATAGAATTATTTCTTAAGTTTAATGAAAGAGAAGTAGATAATTTTTATTTTAAAGTTTATTACCAACAGAATTAACACCAATTTTCAACTTAAGACCCTTTTTTATCAAGGAGGAATCTGTTTATGGTCCTATTCACCACTGGCTAAGCGGTGGACGTGTGTGGGGCTCATCTAGTACCTGAGCACTGGGAATACCCACTTAAACTCCCCAGTAACTCCATTGCCCCTCGCGAGGGTTACCTGGGTTCTATCAAAGTAATTCACCAGCTGGGTTGGCAAGTGCCTCTCCACATTGGCCCAGAGACAACTTAAGACTCTATAAATAATAAAAATATTCCAAAAGGCAAAAATTTTTCGTTGCAGATCCATTGCAACTGTGACTTAAAATGATGCTCCTGTAATAAAATAAGCCACACTAGCTTTGGTGTGGTTGTTACATCGTTAAAAAGATTGCTAGAATCCTGTTTATTGAATTATATATAAGATAACATAAAGAGCAGTATAAATTTCACAGCGTGAAACTTAAAAGTGACGTGCACTGAGGTAATTCCATACGTTACAACACAAGATATCGTAATTTCATTGTAATGAGACTGTAATCAAGTAAATGATCAAAATAAGTATTATAAAAATGGCGAGTTTTAATTTCAATCCTGATAAGTCTTCGGAAAAGTATACAACGCCTATTACCCAATAAAATTATAAATAAAACTAAAACAAAAACGAGAAGAATTCATATTTAATATCGTATTACCATTTTCATTCTAAATAATAAACAGTTTCATTATTAACAATAATTTCACTTTCTGGTCTTACTGGCTGCATCTGAAAGATAAATTTCTTTTTCTTCAACATCACCCATACATTCTTCTTAACTTCTTTATCCTCCATGTTATACCCTAAATTTTCTTTATCTTTTGTAACATTTCCTTCTACTTTACTGCCATTTTGATTCGAATATGGTATATTTATACCAATAATCTGAGGGATTGTGAGTGCATTAATATTTATTTTATCTTTTGCAAGTTTTTGTAAACTAGATAAAGATTGAATTGGTTTCTTTTCACTTTCCACCTTTTTTTGTTTAATTACATCAATTAAGGATTTTCCAGTTTCCACGTCATTGTATTTTAATAGTGTCGCTTCACTAGTTATACTTGAATCATCATTATTATCGGATTCAAAATCATTTTTCTTGTTAGTATTATCTTCTTCCTCAGAAGTAAATCTATCTTTGATGGGAGGGAATTCTTCGTCTTTATTTGGAATGTTATAAACATTTCCAATGTCTGAATTCCTTTCACTATTTCCGTCTGAAAGTTTATTTTGGCTAATACCTGTGTTCACATTTCCATTATTGTTATAAGATGCTCGTGGGTAATTATTTTTATTGACAATCGGTTCATATTCTTTATTATATGAATTTAAATTTAAATCACGATTCATATCATTGACTGCTCTGAAATTATTTGAAGGTAAGTTTATACCATTAGCTTTGAAGTTGTAATTAACATTGGTGTTTAATAAAGGCCGAAATCCATTTGTTCCCACACTAACCAAAGTATCTAACAGGCCTCCATTGACATTGACGAGACCTGAAAAAAATATTTTAATACGTTATTCATCAAAAGCAATTGCAAAACTATTATGAAATAATATTTCCATGTTTATATTTGAAATTATTTAATGTTGCCAAAATAGCCTTTTAATCAATCCTTCATCATGTATGTAGTTAATAGCATTAAACTTATGAAGTAGTGTGTAGTGTGTGTAAAAGGCCTGTACACTGCAGTGAGAACCATATAGGCTGTCAATTAGCACTAATTTGCACACTATAACTAATAGCCAAAAGAAAGACTATTTAACTTGCAAAATTTGTACTCACCTTTAAAAATTAACACAATTGTTAATATAAACGATTTCATTTCCACTTAGTCACTGTAGTCTGATGCACTGCTATGTTACCACTAAATTGTAATTAGCTTGTCAAACTATACTACTCCCTAATTAATACGGCAATTACTAAATGATAGGCACCAAACTTTATATCAATATTTGTAAATCTAATAATATTGTAGTTTCGGAGTATTATGATTTAGGCAGTCAAAGTGAGACCAGGGATAACAAATATTGAAAGATTTGGATTATCAAAACTTGATAAGCCACTAATTTTAGATTAATTAGATATAATTATCAACATTATAAGACTTGATTTATTAAACTGCGATATATGCCCGGAATCCTCAAGACAAAAATAGGGCTGGATGCCATGTCTTAATAACAAAAAAAAAGGTAATATCGGTAATATCAATGATAACAACATTCCGTTTAATTAAATTCAGATAAAGTGAGGTTCTTGTTCACGAGCAAAAACAGCAAGCTTCGTTGCGGGAGACACATGCCGCTACTCTATCAGCCATCCAGATGGTCCATGATGATGATCCATTTGCTTCCATCCCGATGGGCTATCGTCTTTTGTTTTTCTTCACTACATTATATTTTATAAGTTTTCACTTCCGTCTTTTTAAACATTATAATATATACAAATTATCCCTGGTATTATTGTTCGCACGAACATTCTAATTGAGGTTCTTATTACATGCTCTATGGTTAAGTACGTATTATTTTATAAATATGTTCTCTTATTATTTAAGTTCTTAAAATTCCATTTATAATACCTCTCATTTATAATTGCTCTTTCGAGCAATTAACAGTTATAAAAGATAAATAATATATCCCGAAAATTTCCGTTAATAATTTCTATTTGTTATGAAAACATTCCATCACTGAATTTTGTTTTGTAATATGACGCTGCAGATTACTGGCTTCATGAAGATGTTATGTACGTACATATTCCAATAATTTCTGTAATCCTATCTTATCACCCTTTCAAAGGCTTTCAGTAACAATTTCACTATATCTTTTTTCAGCCAACAATATTTGTCTCCATCGTCAATGAATATTCTTCTTTATATGCCTTATGGTAATTTATTGTCAATGGTTTTCCTTTTTTAATAAGCATTTTTATAAGTATAGATACTTCGATATAATAAGTTTAGGTTTCAGATTCCAGAAGATTTAAATTTATCATGAGCATTTGGTTTATTTGGTCCTCATTGTGCTTTGGTCCTCAATAATTGCCCAGTAATTGTACTGGGTGAGAATAATTTACACGTGGCGACAATGAATCAAATCTTGAAATAATGCTAGGCCTATTGAAGCTGTTTTTATGTCTGCTGTTAGAGGGGCATATTCTCTGATACCTTTAAGTAAATAAATTATAATCCCACTTTCTATGTTTATAGAATCTGAAAATAAAAAAATTCACGTCGATTACTTTTGATTCAGTGAGTTCATTTCTATTCATATTATCATTTTTTTTCCATTTGTAATTAATTAATTAATGAATATCAAGAAACTTCAATTCAAAACTAAACTCCCTTAGATTCCACAATTATTACACCCTCGTTCTGGATGTGATCTCTTTGCACATCATGGTTTATAACATTTGAAGTTACCATCGATCGTAGTCACATACTAATAATTAATAATTGGAGAGTTAAGATCCTCGTAAGCTTAAGCCGTTACACTGTTTACATTAGTTAATTTTATGAATGGAGAGGCATAACTAGATGTAAACTTTAACAAGCAAGACAAATGCTAGTGTCGCCTAAGTTAGATGAAGGTGCCTGATAAATAGATTTAGTACTTAGAAATAGCGAATTTTCAAAACCACTCAAACCCTAAAGTAACCTATCTTCTATATAATACAGGGTTAGCAAACAAAAGTACTGTTAAAAGATACATGAGCAGTTGTTAAAGTACATTCCGGTTCCGGATGACAATATAAAATACCAGTGAAAGATCTTTCATCTGTCTGTTCTTAAAATTCATCATTATTAAAGGAAACTGCATTTCATCTAATTCAGTGTATTTTTGATATAAGTACATATTATATATTTACTTTTAATTTTTAGTAAAATGTAAATTCTTTTTTATATATGTTATAGTATATATCTATGTAGATGTAAATTATGCACACTGCGTCGACAATTTTTGTTCAACTGTTTTCTATTGGTTTCAATATAACCATTTATGTGTACATAAATAAATAAAAGTTTTCAAATAAAGGCTTCTAAGGCTATGCCTAGGGATGAAAGATGTTGGGAAACCTGATCAGACATATCAACCTTTCTTTACAATAATTAGTAAATGAGTTTTTCATTATCTAAGCTATATCAGTTGAACCTTAACCGGATACTGATACGTTTATCTTACTTCACTTCGAATTGATCATCAATTTAATTATCAAGGTGATTATTACGCGATAACTAATTATTACAGCAAGTTGTAGTAACCAGCAGTCTAGGGTTCGACTCAAAGTCGGGGCGGATGTAAGATTGATTAACACAAATCTTTGCATAGGGTTGTTTAAATATGTATTAGAATTCCATAAAGTATTAAAAATACAGAAACACATTATCACCCATACCTTGTGAGCAAATATTGTTAACAACCTAGCGAGATTCGAAACTGGGACCTTTGTCTAAGTATATAAGAGTACTGAACTCGGACACTCGGGTTGAGTGTCCTTTAAATTTATAAATTAGAAACATTAAACATGTTTTGTCATGTCAACAAACCCTAAATGATACTTACTTTGATCAAGCTAGATAATAGGTGTTAGCATATTATTATTTTATCAATATTATGTAACAAGAGTTAAAATATAGAAAGCAGTTTTAGCAACAAATGTACAGACTCTCGGCGATCAAAGACTGAGCGCAATGACTAAAGTACTTATAAATTCACAAGCCTTATAGAACTACACAAAACAAATTTTTCGTGCGTAAGTCTTTCATGTGGGAGGCATATTTTGAATTCATATGTATGTTTATTCGATGCTTTTACGGTGATGGAAAAAGTCGTGAGGAAACCAATACACTCCTGAATAGAAATTGTTAGGTTGTGTGTGAAGTCGATCAACCCGCACTTGGCCAGCGTGTTGGCTAAGGTCTAATTACCATAATTTAGTTAAGGCCCCTCAGTGGAGACGTATGTAAGCCTAGAGTTATGAAATCTCCCAGACCTTTTCATTAAGACCTGAGACTTCAACTTATTAAACTACACAAGTTACAAGACTTGTCTAAGTTTCTCAAAGTTATCTAGTTTTAAAATGAAGTTGATTAGCAATATTTTGCGGAACAAACATTTAACTAGATATTCAGACACTATTATGTTATCATATCCAACTATAAAATTTTTAATGAAAAGTTCGAATGAGGATGAATTTGTCAATCCTGTCAATTGACAGATTGTAATAATTATTTATTAACAACATAAAAATATTAATAAAAAACAGTTATTTTGAAAGCCGATGTGTGATTTGTTTTATATTCATTCAAAGTCTAAAGTCAGAAGAATAATTGAATTCATTAAAAAACCAATGTAAGTCCTAACAACTTTTATTATGAAAACATTTACATTAACATAATATTTAACATGGCTGTCGAACAGAGTGGCTCCGCAATGCATACAAAATACCACGGTATGACGTCATACGTAATCACCCGATGTTTAGGTGCGTTTATTGGCGAATAAAAACTACTACTAGCTACTTAAATTGTATTTAGCAGAGTTTCCATGCTATCTAGCCAATTATTTTACTAATATTTCTTTGCTAATTTTGCGTCCTTGTTTTTTTTGTTTGGCATGTTAAAAAAATCATTATGTCTGTAGCGTTTTGGCATTTTAGTTAACCCCAGTTGTCATTTGAACCTAGACTTAAAAGTAAGGCATTGGTATCACATTAATGGTTTTCTCATCAATAAATATTCCATGGTTAGTTTTGACTTAAATAAAAATACCAACTCGGTACAATTCTAATTCTTCTAAAGTCTATCAGTAATGGATGTCGTACTCCCAGCATGGCTTCTTGCTTTCTTCGGACGATAATAATGAAACAATCGACGGGACACGCTCAATTTTCTTGCTTTTAGTCCGCTGGGATTAAACGTATGACGTCATTCTTATTAACAAATACTTACTGAAAGAGCAAAGGCTAAAGCAAATATTTTCGTCAGTCTCGTAGATAATAAATTCTTTGGATAATTCGGATGATTGAATAGAATTAGTAAATATTAAATTGCCATGTTTTGTACATTTTCTTTTGGGATTTTTGGCATTATCATAAATATGTAGGTACTTGTACAATTTGAATTTGAAATGAAAACTTTTAATTTATTTTATAACTTTGCAACAGTTATAAAATTAATTTAAAGTTACGTTTTATTTGCGTTGATTTACACTTAGTAAGGAGTAATAATAGAAATTCCTAAATCACAAAATTTCAACTGAATTCAATATTATGAAATTTATTTGTGCCACTATTTTGAGTATTTGAAATTGTTTAAAATATTTACAAAGGTTGATTTATGTAAAAGTGAATACAATATGATAATGTTATACACTCCTGCTACATGGATCTTTCAAAACTAAATAAATAAATTAAATTCATTTTTAAGTGAACTAATATTTTAGTTGTCTTGCACAATTAAGTCTCAAGGTTTTTTTGTCCATATCACTACAGTTTTGTAAATAAATAGAATAGATTAAAGCAAATTTGATATTTTGCGTCCTATGAACAAAGGGAACATTAGCAAAAGTTATACTCAAACGGTATAAACAGTACCATACAAAACAGCACGGCTGCTCAAAACTTCGTACAGATGATATGAGGTCTTACAAGTAATATAACAAAAACCGCTTTTATTACCAGATAATAAGGCTGCTTCATTATCTTAATATTGTATTCTGTCGACTGTATAATCGCTCGAGGCTACTCTGTAATATTAGTCACCCCTCATTAGAATTGAAACAAAGTCAGGTACATTTCCAAAATCTGGATTCGATAGATTTTACCAAAAATTGAAATCATTTGCATCAAATTGAGAAGGGTCAGTACAATAAATGTCAAATTCTACGTTATTGACGTTATCACAAAGCGCATTGATGTTAATTTATCGAAACTGTCAATCTCCCAGACTCTCTAGCCATTGAGACGTACCCAACTTAATTGAGCGTTTTGGCGTTATCTTGCAGTGGTCGGAAATTTAATGATTTGAAAATTGCGTTGTGGTAGACATTTTCGTAAGAAATCAATATAGAGTTATGTAGAATGAATCAACAACAACAACTGTGAATATTCAAAGACGTATTTATTTTCAAAACATATACAAACAAACATTCAAATATGATGTGTTAAAAAATATTTTTTATAAAGTGCTCTCAAGAACTAGTAATTACGAATATTGAAACCACGGATAAGATAAAAATCCTTGACTGAGTATCCTTAGTTACAGTAGGCCGGACAGATGTTAGTGTTATAAACACGAGAATCTCGTTTCGGGTTATGGTTATTTGTATATTTATGCTTTTATATTTCTTAATATCTTAATAGATGAATATGTGATCTCTCAAAGACTTTCGATGTTATACAGCATGAGCTAAAAGCTAAGAGCTAATGGAGAAGCTAAAATATTACAGTGTAGATGGCGTGGCGCACAGAGTACTGTAATCTTTTATTTCACAGAGCGACATTATTTTAATAATGGCACATAATATAATACTAATCAAGGTTCACAAAAATTATGTATCCAACAAGGCTCAGTTCTTACAAACACACTTTCTGACATTTATTTACTACCTTCCATCACACCTCACAGACGGCCTCACTTTGTTTGGTGACGACACTACCGTCATAGTTTGTGCTAGAACACACTCAAGAATTAAACAATAAAATAGATAAACCGGATGAAATATTATAACAATGATTCAGTGTAATTATCTAAAAGTTCAGGGTAACAAGTATTGATTTTAAATAAGTCGAAATCGAATTATGTGCTCTTTTCCGGAAAACATGTTCCACGACCTTTGAATATATGCTGATTATTCTACTGAGTGACCAGTGCAAATTCCTGGGTTTTACTCTTGACTGCAATCTCAACTGGAAATCTCACGTAGACAAGTTTTGGGATAGATTAAGTGGTGCCTCGTACGCGTTATACAAACGTAGGCCTCTTGTTACTGATAACATTTAAGACAATCGTATTTTAACTGCATTCACTCTTTGATGACGTATGCTTAATATTGCAGGGTAATTCTACTGAATATAATCGAGTGTTCGTACTACAAAAACGTGCCGTACGAATAATCGAAAATGTAAAAGGAAGACAAACCTACAAAACACTTTTCATAAAACATTCAGTAATGACTATGTACTTGTTATATGTTAACAACGTATTAATGTATGCCCGCCAATATACAACCGTTAAGTCATCGAGGGAGTGTCGCACACAGTCTCAGATATACTGACCGACTATTAAGTGTGCGGCGTCACATGACACTCGCTACAAAAAGTCCACGCATAATTGGGCCTTCATTTCACATTCTTTGCTGGTAGATCTAAAGAATGAAACAATAGCCGATTGAAAAACCTTGTGTTAGATAAAGAATTGCTTAGTATAAAATAATTTCATTATCATTCTAAAATTTATATAATAGATTTATTGACTTTTTTATATGAATTACGTGTTGTATGTTCTTTATATTTTATATAAATTATAATTTTTTTAAACTTTATGCTTTGTGAATTTTTTTATTGATTTGACATTTTTATATAAATTTTCTTGACAATCATTTCTACACTCTGTATTATGAAATGTTTTATATAAATACTGTAATGTAAATGGGAAATAAATAAATCGAAATCTAAATCAATGTATCAATTTTAATGTCTTTCCGTTTGGAGAATGTATAACACTAGATTTTAACGATGCGATTGCTTTGGGTTATAATAGGTGTGAGTTAAAGAATATTACTATTAATTTGTTATCCCATACTGGTATAAAAAAAAGTCATATGAACAACACTACTGCTTTACTATAAATTAAAAATTGTGTTATCTCCTTTCATAACGCAGCGAAAGATAGAAAAACTATGGTGAAACCATCATCGCATCGTTTATACTGAAAACAAAAGTTTCTCAGGAAAAAAAAAGAAATAAGAATACAAAATCTTTAAAAAATATAATTTATAGAAGGGGCAGCGAGATTCCAAGCTTAATAATGAAGTCTGTTAAACAACTAGTCAAGTAGAACTTTATAAACTCTGAAGTATTCGTAAAGCTTTCAATTCACGAGGCTAATACTTCATTGGAGGAATATCATGTTTTTTGATATAAATATTTTTATTTATATCAACAGACATTGAAATAATATTTTCTTTATCGTGAAAGATACTGATAAGAATTTGACTATAGAGGTTCGATGATTCACATACTTAGTTAAATAATAAAAATAAAAATAATATTTTCCGCAAACATAAATCATAATAAACATATACTTTCAAATCACAAATTAAAACAAGACGAGAAAGAACCGAAAAAATATCACTTTAATATCGAAACACAAAGAAAAAAATGAATTCAAAACAATTTATATGCCGGCAACTGGTTCAAAAGCGATCTTCCCGATGAACATATCTATTAATACGAAGTAGAAGGAAAAATGTTGCGTAAAACTACATAAAATATGTTTAATATTATTTATTACAAGGTCAAGTTCTATAACAAGAAAGGTACCTGAGGATTAAAGTGTTTTCTGATACTATTTTATGAAACAAGATAGTGAGTTCTTCCTATCTTCGATCCTTTGATGTGGAGTTAGAGTAACGAAGCCGATTATCTTGATCAAAAAACCTGAAAAATTATTAGAATATATTCCGTTGGATGATATAGATTAATCGGTAATTTTTGATTTTTATTTATTCATTTTTAATATAAAATATTGTAGAAAATGCAAATGTAAGATAAAGATTACAAATGCTTGAACTAAAATAAATGTCTTTATTTCTACTCGATAATAGAAATGCTTGGAGAAAATTATATATTATACGTGATTCATTAATACATGGTAAGAAATTTTAAAATGATAATAAATAAATTAATTTAACGTCTGATTGACAAAAACTATTTACAGTAAATTAAATTCAGACTAACGTGGTGGAGTGGTCTGAGGAGTATATACCTAAGTCACCTCGTTAGCCTGATATCTTATAGTGAAAATATTTATGTTATAAATATTTCCAGAAGAATAAATTTCCCAATTTATGTAAGGAGAGGCGAGTTATATCAATTTTATGTTTATTTTATGAAATACGTCTACATTTTATGAACTCATATGTCGTTCTTTGCAATTATAATTTGGTTCATATATTTGAGCTACTTCTGAATTATCTATAAGAATTTAAAAGTTCAGGCAATTTTTAGATCTCTATGGATTGCAACTTTCTTTACAATGTAAATATGAATTTATTAGTTTTCGTGGAAATAAATTATCTTACTGTTCTATAGCTATCTTCAACAAAACCGTTTTTAATGAGAAAATAATATTACTCCCTGCTTCTTTTTTGGAAGTATCACTTTATAGTAAGGAGTTAATGTACGTCCTGATAGATTATTAAATATTTGTATTGTACGACAAAATGTTGTTACAAAAATACTCCACATTGTTTATTGAGTTTCAGCGACAGTTAGAGGAAGTAAGTTGAGAATAGGTGAAAAAACTCTTCATAACTTTTACGTATCTTAAGATGATTAAAATCAATTAAGCTAAAAAGAAATTGAACCTTCTTGTACACATTTAGTTTTAGTAAGAAGCATACCCAAAGTAGGGAAACTACACTGCACTGCCACAGATGATATGCTAATGACAACGTAAAACGCATTAAAAAAGTTTAAGAAGTAGAGGAGACCCGGGATGGTTGTCTATAAGGGTTGGTAGATTAACCGCAAAACCTCATCAGGAGAACGTGTGTTGCATCATCCGATCACAGCCAAATGTTACCCCGCACCCCGCTTAAGCATTCGAAGCGGTTCAATGTTATGAAAAAACCTTAAATTATTTGCCCTTTGTTATGGCCATATTTCATACTTATTGGTATATATGTCAACAATCCGCCATTGTCTAAGAAGTGGACTCCCACTGCTTAGACAATGGCGGATTGTTGACTAATTGAGCCCCACATTGGTGTGGGGTTCACCTAGTGCCTCCTCAAAGCGGCACTAGAGATGATGAATACCTATTTAAACTCCCCGGTCCATAACTCCATTGCTCTTCACGGAGGTAAGCAATTTGTCACACCCAGAAGACTATTTCTCCGAGGTATAAAATCCACTTAACCCAGACCAGGGGCAAAGTGACTAAGATTAAGTATACAATGCGTTAAGATTATAAATCGACCAAGAACTAGTAGATATGACATATTCAAAAACATAAAAAAAAATATGCACTATTTGGTAAAAAACTAGTCAACAATCCCCGGTCTCACCTAATCTTTCAACGTAGATTGTACGTTTTAATTACTGTTCTTTAGTATTGTCAAATATTTTCACCAAAGCGAAAGGTGCTATATTGTTGTGTATTATCTATATTGTATAAGTTGTTTTTGTCCAATAAATAAATTTTCGTTTTATAAAATGAAACCTCTCCACCAGCTCATAATCCCATAACCCATGGAACACATATGCTTAATATTCCACTGAGGTATTTATTCCATTTACCTAAATAAGCTTTAACGCTTACCGAGCGTTCATAACTTCCTTCTTACAATAAAAATTGCTTCCTTATTTTCAAATTACTTTCCACTCGAATATGATAACGACCTCTCAACGTCGAGAAGCATTAGAAAGAGTTGTGCTAATGAGCCGTGAATATAAATGGATTTCTACGTCGTTGGCAGTCCTGATAGAATGATAATTAATCCAAGCGACGTCTGCTGGTGTAATTTTTCAAATTCTATTTTTTTTATTCCTTCTTTGCATCCTTAATTAGTAGTATAATTCTTGATGTGTCTGTTTTCTGATAATTTTCATTAGGAGTTATTATATGGTAGCCAACTTCAACATTTTGACTTTTAAAAACTATAAAGTACTCAACTATCAAGACCATTACCAACGCGGAGCATGTAACTATTATTTCATAATCATGTGTAAATCAGATTTGATAACGTACGCCTTGTATAGTCTAGTACTTCTGATAAAATTATTAGATATATATCTTTTTTATTAAAAATTTTGAGATCCTTTAATGGTTAATCATATTTCATTTCGCTGATAATCTAAATGGTTGGGAATAAAAAACATGAGAATAATAAAATGCACCTAATATTGATCATACATAATGTTAATCATACAGCTTACGTTTTACGATACGCTTTGATATTTGATTAACTGTTAATAGATACCGGTGATTGATGCGAATAAAATCTGAAATAAATTTTTGGGTGACTGCACGCACTGGGCTTAATTATGATAAAATCGAGTTAAATTACTTTCCTAGTGACTTTTAAATATTATGAGCAATTCCACATTTAAAATTATAAAGCAATATTTAATATAATATAAGTATGAATAATATTTTCAGGTTATTGTATATTTATAAATACTTAAAATATTAACAAACCCTGTATCTAATACGCAAATTCTGAGAATAGTATTTAATTGAATACGTAATTTATGTGTACTCGCTTTCAACATTAAACGTCAAGGGTACTGTATTCTTATTGCGTCATTATCTTAAGTTCCATTTCTTCCTGTTACAGTGTTACAAATCAAAATAAAAATGCTCTTCAGGACGAAATCGATACGAAGTATCCGTTGGTTCGACGTGAAACCAAATTATTTTATTTGAACATTAGTGGTACCTATTATAATATATATTTGATATGAATGCTTATGAGTATTTTCGTCAATTTAATAATAAATAATCATAAGTAAGGCTTAGATCTTTAACAGCTTGAAGTTGCTTACAGACAATTTATAAAAGATTTAAGACTTTTAAGCTAGGACGCCATGTCTAAAAACTATCTTATTTTTATTAATTTATAACTGGCGTTAGTATGATATTTGTATGTATTATAGTTAATATGACCTAATATCGAATCAACATTCCCAAACAACAAAGCATTGGTTCAAAATCCAGAGTTGTTTGAACTGTAATTAATCACTTCTCTGAAATTTAATTTTGTACTACAGTTTGTTTGTTTCATTATGAGATAAGAGATTGTTATTAATGTGAATTATAGTACGCTTATCTATAAGTAAAAAATGACAGATAAATTAATAACTTTTTGGCAATCTGCCTCATATTAATGAAATTATGTATAAAACTTTATTTTTGTTAAATTCAATATGAGCAAACTCAAATATTCATGACGGATTACCGAGCAGTTGAGGCGTGTTGATATCGATTCCGTCATCCATTTTACAATAAGTTGTCTTTTTTCAAATATTACAAATAAACGTAAAAATATTAAAAGCAAATTAATGATCAATTACTATTGATTTAACACGAATCACAATAAAAATAACTTAAGATTATTATGCTAGCTTTTGATTAGAGCCAATAGTTTTGTGTCTGTACATTTCAAGCGGCGACTAATAACTGAACCGACGTTCCACCGCCACGACAGTCACAACTCGATTCGGAACTACCCGCTCTAAAAAAAATAAGAACTATTCGATGTATTCGAATTATTCGAGTAGTATGTATTGTAGTTCTCATTACCAATTCCAATTCATAACAAATCATTTTAACAAAACATAAAATTAAGTTCATTAAACAATTGTTAAAATCATAATTAACGTTTTATTTAATCACGTTTTATACAAAATTTCATTATTATAGGGAATTAACAGGGAACTGAAGCCCATACATCCTGTAAGTCTTCTGTAGTTATTTCTTTATTTATGGCTCCGGGAAACCGATGTAACGTATCCCTTTGCCCAATGGAGTTTTTGGCGACTAAAAGTAAGCCCCACTATTATGTTAAGGACTTGGCGATTGCGAAAATCATAGTGTCGCATACAACATTTGCACGTCGTCTCAATGCTATATGCTGAATGCTGATATCATCCGCATAGCCCACGGTATAGAAGTGTCTAGCTTTGAGGTGAGTAAGAGATTGTATTGCAAAACACTGTGATCGCACTCTTAGGTACTGCTATAGCCACCATTTTGTCATCTTGTATTATTATCTTCATTTCTTATTGCGACATTTTGTAAGTTATTGAGCTTCATCAGAGAAGTTTTCAACGCAATTGTTTTTGCTAAGCAGCGCCTTTTAGTTAAAAATCACAGTAAACTCAACACCTCCTTATGGTAAGCAGTAGGAGTCCATACGCGAAGATAGCTAGTGCAGCATACGACATAATGCCCTGGCCACCTCCACATTACCGGCCCAAAAGTGCCTTTTCACGCCTCTGCCTTTATGTTCTTTGCTTTGAATAGTTCATTGCATTATTTTTACCACAAACTCTTATATAAACTCTTTATTGCAGTGAATAAAATAAAGATTGATGTACAAAGTAAAATGTAAAGGAAGCCTTATTTTTAATAGAAAACCCTTCCAGTTAAACCGTCAGCAGTGTGTGAGTACGACGAAGTTCATGGAATTATTTTTACCATGGAACTGTGAAAAATGTAGTCGTTCTACTGAATATTTATAATTCACTTAAATTTTTAATAAAAACATCACAGGTTTCCTATAAAAAGGTATCATATAACAGCTAGGTATCGTAATAACTTAGATTGAAACCCTATTTTATGGTTCAGAGGACCTTTTGAAATAGCTAGTTGAGTAGTTAATTAAACAAAATACTTTGAGAAGATTATTATAAATTCTTTGAGAAACCATTTCAGACGTGAAAAAAATGTCTGCAGATGACAGCACAGATGCTTCAAATAGCATAATAAATTTCAAATCACACTGCTACATTTCATTTTATGGGGAAATAAAGAAATAAAAACTCCTGCTTAATTTTTTTACGGCATATTCTTTATGTTGTCTTCTGGTTGCCATTTATTATCTTTTAACTTCTTTTCTCATCTTTACTGTGAAAAATTACGATAATATTTTATTTGTGAACAAGTAACATAGGTGCTTAAACAAAGTAATTAGGTTAGTTATTTTTTATGTAATAAGATCATCTTTATGCATTAGATTTTCAATAAAAGGTAAGTCTTGCATGCTCCCACAGCTCTAAGATAAAGGGAATAAAATGAGTCAGAAGATCCGGGCAAAAGAAGTTTTATTTACAATAAATATGAGTAGTGGGTAGGGACGGTTCTATCTGCTCAGTCGCATGTATTCCCTGAACACCTCCAGTGTCAATACACGCCACTGATGGTGCGTTTTTTTCTTGTTGTCGTATTTTTGATAATATTAATATTTCAAAGCGCTTTTGGGGGTCAGTTGATTATTTACCTTGAGATCAATGGGAACGCATTGATCTTTTAAATTTTATTTTCGTTTATTTGTATTCTTTATATTTTTAAATCGTGTATAATCTTTATATGTATATATATTTTCATGCAACATATATCGTTACATTTGTTTTTTGTTTGTCGTTTTGATATTAGTCTTATTAAATAAATTAAATTTCTTAACCTTAGACAAATTCAATTTCATTGTCTGATTAGTAAATCAAATTAAGAAAACAACCAATTTAATAGCTTCGGTAGATGTAAACTTATATTTTATAAAGTATTATATATTTATAACGACTCATTATACGCCTATTCGATTACTGAAGGTTGTTTTATCAATTCTATCATTTTCACCTTAATTTGATTAAGATATTGATATGAGTGTAATTCATTGTGTAAAATTAAACGCTCTCTGTAGCAGACCTATGTAAATCTGAATAGAACATTATAACCGCATAATCTAACCTTGTAACTCATTTAACACAACCCCAAGTTGCCTTTCATCAAAGCCTCCAATTAAACTTTTCTTAGAACTAAAGGGTCAAGCAAATATTACACTAGTTCCTTTTACTAGTATAACGTAGTTTGCTATTAAGTATTAATTTTACAAAACATCCACTGAAATTGGTTCAGGTATATTAAATTTATAAGCTTTCTTTTTTGTTCAATTTGACCCTTGACGATTAACGCGTGATCGCCTGTAAGCTAAGCACAAGATTCAATTCTCAATTCTCTATTTGATTTGGAATTTAGAAAACAATTATGATTTTTATTGTTAAAAATATACAGCTAAAATAGTCACATTCAATATCCAGAATCTCTTTTAATATATATTATTGATTTTGACTACAAAAAAGATTAGAGCCATTCGTAGATTTCATTTTAGTGTTAAATTTTAAATTTGTATATAATATTGTATTTTTATCTTCCACAAATTTTTTATCATAACCAACTAACAAACTGATGACAGAAAATCATAATTTAAATATTTTTCAATATAATAGAATATTTATTTTGATTATCAACCAATTCAAAAGGCATAGGGAATAATTTATCAAATTTTCCTGTTAATTACTTTAACATCTCCCAGCTGGCCACAGTCGTAAATCTTTAATTAATACCATAACAATAGAAACACAGCCAGATTCAAATATGACGCCGTTCTGAACTAAGAAAGAGGTTCAAAACTAAGCTTTGGAGATCCAAAGCTTTAGTTTAAATTATTACACTTCTTTAAACGTCATTTAAATAAGAGTAGGGTTAACAAGCATGCATGTCCTACCTGTTATCCCATTAAGCATGTTCTCTGTTGTACAAAGCGACTAATTAGGTTACGGGAAAGCGTAGGTAATCGTTAAATCCTTTGTGTACACGCACAGACAATTTTGGATTGTCCAAAAAGCTGACTGGCATTTTGGGTGTATTTTTTATGATGAATACACGAGAATTTGTTCAAGAGCCCCGGATATTCGTATGTTCATTAAATACCAGCTGTTGCTGTGACTTCATCTGCGTGGGATTATGTTTTTTCTACCGTTTTCAAAATCAAAAATTATTCTGATTCGTCATGACGAACGATGATCTTTCTGAAGACAGTTCCTTCGGAATATTCCAGAACATTCACAGCTATAAAAAATATTTTTATCGGTGACTACATACAATACATATTACCTTGCCATTGCTATTTTAACTAACAAGTTTGAATTTCATTGTTGTCTGTTATATTACCGTTCATTATACATATAAGTCAAGCGTTATTCGTAGCTCTAAATAAAGTGGAGCTTGGAGCATAGTTTTAAATCATTCCCCTACCACGTGACTACTGATAACAACCGCACTTGACACTGATTTCTTTTTACTAACAGCGGGATATGACAGAATGTTGTTGACAAACGTAAGCCCAGAATAAGCTGACCGATTAACACTTTAGAAGTATTTGAAAACATTGTTCATGATACAGTGGACAATAGTGTGCCACGTGCTCACAACGCTACAAGATTATTTAGCATGCAGTTTTGAGCTCAATGGCTATGAGTGATAAAGCTGTGAGTCGGTTGTATTTTTAATGAAGCTATTTCTGGAATCTGCTAATATGAAGGTGGATGAACTAAAGGAGACAACCGATTTAATTGTAGTTAATCAATTATTCGGCGGTTTTAATTATAACATACCATCAGTTAGTAATATAACAAGTAATACATTACTTATCTTTTTAAATATTTTCTTGTAATTAAATCAATGTTACAAGTTACTTTTAATAATGATTTAAGAAGTAGCAAGTGAACTTGTAGAATTAATACAAAATATATCTGAAATAAAATTTTTACATTTTTTAACTAAAACAAAGGAAAACTATACAATATATTAGTTAAAAAAGCTTGGCAGCGGTGGGATTCGAACCCACGCCTCCGAAGAGACTGGTGCCTTAAACCAGCGCCTTAGACCGCTCGGCCACGCTACCATATGGCAGTCATGACGAAATTATGGAATAAAATTAAATAGATTCTATTTATTGACACAAATAAGCTGATTTTAATGTTGACTCCCTTGTCTCTTTGTATTATTGATTATTAATCACTGTTTAGAGATAAAAATATAATTGTTCATAGAAGGGAAGATGAAGGGAGATGTCTTCTGTTTAGGGTTACAATTTGAAAAAAAAACATTATGTTTAAATCATTCTTAAGGAGTTTTAGGTGCGTTTTGGATCAGTTGGGTGCTATATCTATTATGTTTCGTATATTATGTTGTAGTGACTTTTTTGTCTTAAAATTTATATAGTTTCATGCCATCGTTATATCGTGCAACATATGAAATACAATATTCAGCATTGATTAGTGACTTACATGAGATTTTTCAGTGATTATTTTCCATTCATTCAACTTACCCTAATAAGTTTATTTATTTAACATCATCGTATATATTGAATTTCATATTTGCGTATTATTTTATCGTAATCATAAACATAATATTCCACTTTCGTATCATTTCAAGGTCTATGGCAGGGTCTATCATTAGTCGCCAAAAACTCCAAAGTACAATGGGATACGTTATACTCGATATTTTTTTGATTATCAAGAAATGATATCTGGCT
Organism: Acentria ephemerella; assembly: GCA_943193645.1. Taxonomy (NCBI): domain Eukaryota; kingdom Metazoa; phylum Arthropoda; class Insecta; order Lepidoptera; family Crambidae; genus Acentria; species Acentria ephemerella. The sequence goes on from OW971894.1 coordinate 3,475,994, forward strand.
CCGAGACAGTACAAAAAATACAGTAATAACTACTGAAGATATGGGCTATATGGGCTTTAGTTCCCTTTGCCTTCCCCGTGATAGGGATATTTTAACAAAAAAAAACAGTCTTACGTATTTTTTCAAGTATAACATACAGCGAGTGTTGACATTTTCCTATTGTTATAATTTAAATGAATTAACGAGATTTGTTCACTTTTTCTATCACACAGGGAAGAGTAATAAATTATACATATTGTGGCATTTTAGTGTTTAGTTAGATTTAGAAATTAAGAGAAGAATGAAAACTTTTTGCTTGAAAATAAATATAAATAATATATCGAATTTTATTGATTTTTATAAAGTAGGGTAAACGGGAATAGACGATAGGACCTTTGGCTCTACAAGCTTTTAACCTGTTTTAACTGCACGATTTGTATACAATTAACGCTTCGTTTGACTTGAGGATCCAGGAGACTTTGGTAATCGTTTACCATCAGATGAGCTTCTTAAAAATATTACAATATGTAATTTTTTTTTAATACACGAAAAGCAAAGACATAATACAAGAAATGGAGAAATGACAATTTAATTTTAAAATGATTTTAAACACACCTGCCGAGTTCACGGGCGTCTCGTAATTTTGTAAGCGCTGCGTCTAGTCGCTCTTCGTAATTAAAATACTCATAAAAACTATAATTTCATTTTAGCGGTGGCTCTGTGATCTAAGGTAAGCTCTTTATTTAAGCTACAAACTCATTAGCGAGAGTTGGTTTTTGTGATTTGTTTTGAGAAGAAAAAGTCACTTTCTATGCACGATTCTAGAACATTCGACCAGATACATACATCATCATCAACAACCTATATACGTCCCACAGCTGGTATGTAAATTAGAGGAAAACTTAAGGATTTTGGGCCATAACCTTAACAAGCCGGCCCAATGCGGTTTGGTTGCTAAAAACGGTTGCCGTAACAACGGCGAACAATGGCCCAACCTGTCTTCGAAGCCGATTACAAATTTCGATTGAAGCATCCAGGGACCAAACATGATAGCAGTCTCTTTTTTTTCGCTATGGATACACCTCGTCGACGAGATTCTAGAATAATACAATGATGTTCTAAGGTTTAAGTTAACGTGAATGGAAGCGTAAAAGTCGCAGATTAGTAGAAAATTGCATATTTATCGCATTTGGTTCAGGGTCCGTTCTAATATTAGCTTACAATCACCCCTTTACTAACCATTATATTATCTTTTTTTTATATATAAAGCACAGCAAATGACTCGACACCACCTGATGATAGTAGTCGAGTCCACATGTGAAGCGTGTGATATACTGCCCTAGCCACACCTTGCCGGCCCAAAAAGTGCCTTTTCACGCCTCTTAAAGGAACCCATGTTAAGAAGGAGGGAATACGTGTGCTGGTAAGGAATTCCATGCTCTAGTTGTGCGACAGAGAAAGGAGTCACTAAATCTCTTAGTACGTAAAGTAGACGTGGCTACAATAAAGGAGTGACTCCGTAGACCAGCACGCGTACTCCTTAGTAGGAAAGGAGAGGGAGGGATAAGGTCGAAGAGCTCTTCAGGGCACTCTCCGTGGTACAAACGATAAAAGGCACTAAGCGATGCTATGTCGCGACGCAGTTGTAGAGGCTCAAGGGTGTTCGTTACCTCCGCATCGCCTATGATACGCATAGCGCGACGCTGCAATCTATCCAGAGCATCGAGGAGGTACTGAGTGGAACCATACCAAAGGTGCGAGCAATACTCCACACAAGACCGGACCTGGGTTTTATACAGCTGGCATAACTGGTCAGGTGTGAAATACCTACGCACCTTGTTAAGGACTCCGAGTTTCCGAGAGGCGGTCTTGATAACGGACTCGATGTAATCCCTGGGATTTAGATCACAGCGTAGCTCCATTCCTTGCTATGCCTATATCTTGATGTAGAGCCAGGATTATTCCCGGAGTACGTCGACCTAATGGGATCTTTTGTGATTAGGATTAGCCTAATGTCTTCTGTCTTGGAATACCTCCAAGATGTACTTACTAAGTACACCCGGATTCAGCAGCCTTTAAGACCGGGCTATCTCTTCTTCTCCTGGCAAGAGCATCACAGTTACATAGGATGTGTTCCATTTTTTCAGTGTGCTCCCCACAAGCCCTACACAGAGGCGATTCTAACCATTGACATATTAAACCGAACTGACTTTTGTGTCTAAGTCATGCTTTTTTAAAAGAAATGTGTCAGATTATATCGTTTATCAATTTCATATAAGCTATTTATTATAATAGTTTATATGAAATGATTATATATATTAAACAAAGTATATATGTCAGATTGACATTTTTTGTTCAAATAACAGACACATTTTTAATAAACTAATTTTATGTTTATGTTTAAATTTTGTCATGTGATGTGCACAAGTATATAGTATACATTAAGTGCAATAGAATCAAGGAAAGATTAAATACAGTTTTTTAATATTATTTTTTCTATTTATGTCTTTATTCATTTCTATTAAAACTATCTTGTTTATATTTTATTACTTCATACAGGCTTGCAGTCTTAATCAGAACTATTGATATAAATATCGTTAATAAACTTAAATATAAAGAACAATAAACGTTATAATTATTGGCAGGAACTTATAAGTATAACGTCGAAAAGTCTAAATTTTGGGTAGGGTAATAGTAGTTTTACAATGTCAAATTTGAGAATACAGTCACAAATATGACATTGTAAAACTACCATTATCATACACAAAATTTATATTATTAACAAAATCCATGAATGAACTTTTAATTTCAACAAAATTTCTGCGTATGTTTCTCCAGCCGAAACATAAATATCACGTAATGTCTAGTAAGCGGGTAAGTTCGAAGAAATAATATTGAAGATATCTGAGTACGCTTAAGAGGCCCTTTTGCGTGGCATTAGAAAAATCGATCATTGCTAACAATTCTGGGATGAAAATCACATTTGAGTCATTACAAAGTTTTCAGTTTTTATAAATTGATATTTTAAAAAAATATGAGCCATATTTTTTTTAACGACTAGTTACCCTTTATATATTTATGTATATTATATTATTTATTTAATATTTAAGATCCTTTATAAGGTTCTAACTAAGAATATATAATATAATATTATATATACTTAATCATATGTTAATTTATTTATATTTAACTGTTATTATTCATTTTAAATTTTAATTTTCGTTCTTGAAGTCACTTAACAAGACGACAAAGTTTCCAACAAGACTAAATAGAGGTTGTATATTCTGCATGAAATATGAAATGCGCAATGAATGTGAATAAAAAACACTCAAATCGTGTGTATTATTGTTGAGATATCGTAAATTTTAGGATGTTTTCAATAAAACTTACTTAAAAAACCAACAAATAGTTTCTGAATTCCACAAACAAGTATACGGAAATGGAGTGAGTTCTATTTCTGGGAACGAGCCGGGATTTTTAGTCAAAATATTCCGAGTCTTCCGCAAATACGTTAAAACTGAGTACCCCAAATAGAGACGGAATAGTTCTATATATAGCACGTATGTATATTTAAACGTGAAGCGTTGGTACTTGGAACTTTAAACTCGTGCTTTCCGAGGATTGCTTCGACAGAAAGAACAAAAGGCGATCTACACTAAGATTCTCTTTATGAAATTTATATTATCGATACTGATGCAGATTCAAAGTATAATTCAAACTTTGTTTGGGGTCATAGTATAAAAAACCAGATCAAGAAAGAAATCAATCATTTGAATGACCAGGGATATACACTCGGGTGCCTGAGGCAATTTAAAAAACATTGTCTCTTAATATATTATATAAATTAAGAGACAATGTTTTTATAATTATAATAAATTAGTCTTATCTAACTATCTTCCAAAATTAACCTTTGAAAGCTTCCAATCTTAATCACTTTAGCAATATATTTTTTTTTAAATCGGTTGTTTACTTTTACTATTTAAACTTTTGTAAAATCTACTCACATAAGTATAACGCACCGTTAAATTAATTAGCATAGCAATTTATTACTCTAAAATACACATAATTTAGTTCTTGCCCCAATCCACAATTTCCGCCGTTACTCTATCTGAATAATTCTATATTCTATAAACTGTTATACTGAAACCTTAGATGGAAATGTTATTTCCTTTACCGTGAACTTGTTGAATACATAACACGTTAAGCTTGACAAAGTTTATTCAAAAACCGCCTTTAAAAACATGCGCTAAGGTCGAGCAAGAGTTACAAGAACAATTTATGTAATGTAGTCTACTCCGGTAACTAGATTAATGAACTATGAAATCAAATAATTATATTCGCTGCTTAATGCTATAAACTATTCAAGCAATATAAATACACTATTGAGATATAAAACAATTTATCATTTTTCCCCATTTGATCGGGTCCACGTTTGAATGCAAAATACTACCACACCAAGACTTAATTTTAAAAAAGTAAATTCAATATTGAATATATTAGACCCATATCTAAACTTCCACAAGTTTTACTGATCAGCAGACGCAAAACTTGAATTGAGTTACGTAAGTTTTGACAACATCCATTCTGTTGTAATGTCATAGCTATCAATATAGTATAGCAATATTAAGTATAATTAATTTTTATTATCGTAACCGGGGTATTTAAAAGATGACGCTTAACTCTTTAGTGAGTTCAGAAACATAACAGGTAATTGAACACCACTTGGACTAGAGGTTATTCCTTTCCTTAGTCTCCAGGATACTAGAGTCATAAGGATTCGACAAACCTTTACCTCAGTATATTTGAAATGTTCAAAAATATATTATTAACTATAGCACTATCTGAAGCTTCGGACTCACAATGCAGACTGACAATACAGACTCACAATGTTCACCTTGATGTAAAACTTTCAGTCTGATTTTCGGTGTTATTAAGTGTCTATAAATAATAGACTTCCATTAAATTTCTCATTTAAAGAGCGACAATACTAGCAATTAAAATATTTATGTCTCTGATTACGAAATGTTATCGTCTACTATAATATTGTATATAATATTGTGAGAAAATGAGTTTGTAAACGTATTCAACAAATTCAATAATTTAACTTTGTAAAAGCACTTTTTCACTTTAAACAGTTTTCTCGTCAGTTCATAAAACTTTAAAATGTACTCTGTTAGTATTAAAAGTTTCAGAGGCACTAAGAATGCTGCATCCGTAGTTTTAATGTTGTTTTCATCCTTCATAAAGAAAAGAATTCATATGCCATCGACTGAGTTTAATAAAATGGACAATATGAACATCCCTAGGCATTGATTATTTAGAAGTTCGTTACTAATTAATATTAGTAATTAACATAAATAATATTATTAATAAAGTATTTTTGATATTATATAACGTGATAATATTTAACACACTATATGGACCATGATAATTATGTTAATGATATAAAGAGTGTTCGTCCGCCGCGAAATGTGTGTAAACGTGAACTTATATAAAATGCCTGCGCTATAAAAAATGAAGCGAAACTTGATGATGTTTGCAATGTGTGGTTACACCGACAACAATTATCGAACCTCTATGCTTGTCTGTCATTCGCGACTTGAATTTCGAATGTGTTGACCTGTTGCTGTATTCATTATAATATGCTATTTTCGTAACTGTCAATTCTACAAAATCTTATTTTATATCATTTATTTCTAACAGACTATTTAAGATAGTTATATTCAATTATGAATGAACATAAAACCTTAATTAGAAAGTATCAACAATATTTTCAAATCGTGTAGCACCGCATGAAATCATCAAAGTTATATCTAGTACCTGAAATAAATGAGCAGGAAAAGGCAAAGTTAACTAACAACCAATAGAAGAACGTAGCTAGATTGAAATAAACTGACGAAGTTGGGCACATCAAAGTAGATTACCTTAATTTGGCCAGTATGATACGACTATTGGTTTCCGATAACAGAAACAGCCAGTCGTGAAACGAATTCCCCACGTTTTTCAAAATTACAACTAGGTATCAAATCTAGAAACTTTTGAGGAGCTTGCAGACGCATTAATTTGAGAGCACTGGTTGCAATTTTGAAGGCAAGGCAAATATTTGCGCAGTTGTTCCTGGTTCCTGGAAATTTTGTCTGACCCAACAAAATTTGTTACTCCTCGGTCCTTCGGAACGTGAAACCGTTGTCCCCAGTTTATACTGTTATTACTTTACCACATTAGACTAGTGATGGTAGTTATACACCACCAAACTCCTCATAGTATTTTCCTCAAAGTGCCCTAAATTGAACTCTGAACTTCCAGATCTGAAAAACGTAGTCTCAGCCATAAACCAGAGACTCGAGAGGGAGTGTTTGCTATAATACCACCACGATGGAACTATCGGTATCTCTTATAACCGCTGACACCAACGGCAAGCACAGAGGACTTCTTAAAGTCCAAATAAAAAAACAAATAACAAATAACAAATTTTGATTAACCCATCCAGGGACTAATCATGGCACAAGTTTCTTTGTTTCGTCACTGTAACCAAATAAAATAATAATAAAAAATAAAATAAAATAAAATAAAAAAATAATAAAAAAATATCTTATCAACAAAATTTTATCTTATCTTAACTAAAGTGCTTCAAACCACTACACCATCCAGAGGCAAGACATGTAGCTGCTGTCTTAAATTGTGTATGGTTTCTCAAAGGCTGAAAGTGAAGAAGGCTTAAAGTTATTTAATAATAGAAAGTGAAAGCAAGATTAAATTTTACTAAATTGTATTGTCTTCATTCAAAAAGATTCCTAAATCTAGTGGACATTAATTTTTTATGAATATTTATTTTAACTTTAGTTAGTATGTCACAAAATATTTAACTGCGCACTAAAACTTAAATACCTGCGAGAAAAAAACGAGGGGAGCAAAGTAAATCATTTTCAAGGATTCCTTTTTAATATTTTGTTTTGTTTTTTATCGTACGCCCTTACTTTAAATCTTTTGTTAAGAGCGATTAAAATAGTATTTTTATCGCAAACTTTTCATAGGTAAAACAAATTCAATTTCAAAGTGACACCCGATACTGCCAATTTCAGACGCTTAATATACATTTTATAGCTTTTCAGTAAAGCTGGTGCTTTTGATCTAACAACTGTAAAAAGTATAAAAAAAATTTGATGCTCTTAAAAATGAAGGTTGAGAGTAACGATCCCATTTGTATCATCAAATGATACAAAAAAGAATTTGAAAATCAGCCTTAATTATATTATGAGAAGACGTATTTTCTGTTCCTGCTTGCTGAGAAGTAGGAGATATCACAAATGTTATATAGATGAACATTACTTTAATTAACATAAATACCAAAATCTTCATAAACAATATACAATTGTGGATTTAAAAGACAACAAGTGTCTTCAAGTAAAAGTACCCAATTCAATACTTATATTAGACCCAATAGTTTTCCTTTATCTATATATAATTTAATCATGATGGGTTTGAAGCGTGCTTGTAAACGATAAAGGTTAAAAAATGATTATCATATCGCTCTATCACTATATCTAAGAATCGTTTCTAAATCAATATCAGCTGTATTTTGTAAAGTTCACAAAAAAAGGATTACCCGGATCTGCTAATGGAGTTCCATAAAATGTACAGGGAGAAGCTTTATAGTGGATCAAGATTTCACAATGTTTCTGATGGGTTTTGTTTGTTTACCGTTTGCGGCACATACCGTCTACATTATGTAGATGGTTTTACTGGGGTTTTAAAAAGCTTTCACTAAAAAATAAGGATGTAACTCACTATATAGTTGTTATCAAAACCGGGTATCGATATATCGATTATATGTAGAATTGATGGAAAATTCTCGATAAAAACTGTTCAGAAATGTTACCATATAGTAAAATCTTGGATAAAAACAAAAAGGCACTCTCATCTAATTGTGAAAGCGTGTTTATAAATATTTATATGTTTACGTAATTATATAATTGATATGTATGTGTATATATTTAATCTAGGTAAGTTTTCTTGGGTTTGCAATAGTACACATCGTTTGCTCTAATGTCTAATTATTATTTTTTAGTTATCAACAATATAAAGACTGTCAATTAAGAAAATAAAGGAAAACCAGTAAGTAAAGTCCCGTTGGTTTTCCAAGAAAATAAATAAACTAACTGTATGGAATTACCTTACCCTACGCCGTTGACAACCCTTCAAAATAAAGATGTAATGTGTGTTAGCAAGGGAGAGAAATCCTGTTCTAAACTAACATAATATGTATATCACGTATTTTGGAGACATTCTTCATTGCAAGAATACAATAATTCGAAGTCATGCCATGTCATTGCCTTCAGAGAACTTTGGATCTTATAGTTTGTGTTTGCAAGCAAATCTGGATAACTTTATCGATTTAACTTATTCTATTTCGTACAAAAATCCGAATAAAAAAAATATATAGTGAGATGACTCTGTTATCATTTTAATCTTTATATTGTATAAAATAATCCTTCGTATAAACCTTTTCAAAGTCTGTAGAGCAAATAAAATGTTTATATTTGAAGTTATTTGCATAAACGGGCTTATCATAATCTCAAACAGATGTCTCAAGATGGTTTTCAATTTATTCGTTTAGTGCAAATATCAATAAAACTGAATATAACGGTAAGCTATTGAATAAAAATCGTCTGGTATTATTTGTAAAAATATTTGTATATTTTCTGAAAAGGCATGTCAACTTGATCAAGACAAGATCTTATTTAAATTCCATTAGGCTTCGCGATCGAGCTTTAGAGTCAGTGTTATTATTTTCTTTTGTTTAATATAATTTATAATTTATGTATTACATTTCTATATATGATATATAATAACTACAGATTCCCAAGCACAACATTGCGTCATTCTAAAGTCGATTATCGCTTACCAAAACCCAAGGTTAGTGTCCATTTCAATCCTTTCCAAATTTATCGTTTTACTAGCCTTCCGCATTTGTTCGATCTTCAATTAAAATTTCAGTCCAATTTTGTATTTTTTCTTTTGCATAAATTTTTATATTAAATAACAAAAAGGTATAATATAATTATAGCCACATACTGAAATATTTCGTATTATACTGTCTTTATATCAGTTTTACAGTAGTGTTCTCTATAAAAATTATATTTAAAGTTATACTAAATTATAAAGATTACCCATTTTTACTATATGTTTTCTATTACTTTGTGAGTAAAATTATCTATAGTTCACGCGTTAAGTTTATTATTAACATAACCAAGACCGCTATAGATAATATTATTTCCTAAAGTTAGGTAGATACGAATTTTGTCAACCTATGGTATTTTGAAACCAGTAACACGCTAACGGCGTGTAAAATATTTATATAAGCTATTTTCGGTATATAAGATTATTAAACCTATATTAAATTATGATTAAACAATATAATGTAATCACCAAACTCGTTTGATTTCCTTGACAACCAAATTTATGTTCTAATTCTTCTTACCCATGAACTATACATCTTTAATAGAGTTGTCGAAAAACTATTTTATCAGTCGTACCCTATCAATCTTCATTTCATCAGTTTCAACTCTATTCCATTCAAATTTAAGATCAACTTTTGTAACACTCTGTTCCCTGACTATCACAGTAAATTTCTTGCTATGAAACTTACCAGAACTTTTGCGTATGGGAAACTGAACACGTGATGGAATTCAAATCTTATTACAGGACCATAGAAATGATGTTAGTTACATGTGCAGTAGTGCTACCGTCAAAATCAAGTAAGTTCTTGTGAAAATTATTACCATATTACGAGAAATGTTTACGGAGCGTAGAACAATGGAAACAGTTGATAGCTCGATTTATATCGTGGGGATAGTTATTTGTCATGTTTTCATTCTGTTACCACAGAGTAATTGTATGAAAAGGAAGTTTTAGAAGCTGTATTTAAGTTTATCTTGAAAATTGTTGGAGTTTTGTTGTCTGTGGGTGTCAATGTTTCTATTGATTTTAATATTGTGTTAACCGTCATATTTTAAAATAGGGAATATCTTTCTCTGATTAAGGTAATATTACTAAATAAATAAACAAGTAACATTTTGAAACCAAAAGTGCTTCTTTTATTAATTTGTATAAAGTTTTATATTTCATTATACTTTTATCAAGTGGCATTGTATATATATATATATGTCGTGAATGTCACTTAGCACCACTAGACACTAGAAACTAATTCATGATTTTAGAACGCGGTCATTAATAAACCAAATTTTAACATCAAACAGTGTCTATCTGTCCTGTTAAACAAAAACGAGACACGCTCAGATCCGAACTAGTAACAAAATCATGCAACTTTAATGACAATTATAATATCTATTGCTGCGTTACAAGGTAAGATATCACTGTGATACTATTGTAAAGCAGCAATGGGATAAACGCTTTACCAAATTTGTTGAATATACATATTATTATTTCACTTTGGGGTTGAAACCTAAACTTTAGATAATTTTATTGCGATCGTGGTTATTATATTATTGATTTTCAGGGATACTTTCCAAAATTTTAAGTTTTAAATCGTCTCAACCGCTACTTATTCTTCATATTTATCAGTTTATTTTAGTTCTTGATATGTAAAAGATTTGAATTTAACTTAAAATACTTAACATTGTGAGATGTTAATATTTATAAAAAAACCTTACCTGATAACCAAAATACTATTATATAATTAATACATATACATTCCGTTACATATTCATTTCGTTGCTGTATTTGGTCTTTATAAAAACTTAAAGAACTTCAAAAAGAGCAAGTTGAACGTTGTGAAATAAATAATAAGATTGCGAATAATACCCCTTGAGATTACGCTGTGGTAACTTTTTAGGAGACTAGACAGTTACCACAGAGTAAAATATATTTCAAAAAATACCTTCGTAAATTAATATGTATCAGTATCATATGTAATTATCATATAATGAAATACAATATTTAAAATTTATCAAATAAGTTGGTTTGTAAGTAAACAGAAGTAAAATATGTTTATGGAGTTTAATGTATTAATTTAAGTTAAAAAATAAATATAAATAATATAACTGATGGTTAAGTGTCTAAAAGTCTTTTGTAAACTTTATCAGTCACCGATCGATATTCTTTCGTACTTCAGTAAAATAAAGACGACATTTCATTTCTCTTAAAACATTAATTTTAACAACAACACAGTCAAAAAGAAATCTTATATAACGTCAAAAATATTCGCTGCTTGGTAATTATTATTTGAAGATCATAAAAATTGCCCGAAATTCACAGTTACAATAACTGTTCATGGATTTTTCATTAATTTTGGTTGATGATAGGGCTTAATTTAAGTTCGCAGTTGAAGATTAAGGTAGCCAGTCCCTCTGAGGTTTAGGAATCCGGGTATAGTTCGCTTCCAACTTCGGCCTTATCTTCATTTAACATCACGTGAGATAAAGGCCAACAAACTTACAAGTATGTATTTGTAAAACAATTACTCCTTAAATTAAAATAAAAAACCGATACACAATAACTGAGGCGTAACAGTAAAAGCCTACAAAAGCCTACAATACAAACAGTACACACCCCCTAAACGCTTGCACTCCCGGGCCCAGACAGCCGAGCCAGCCGTAGAGAGAAACAACAATACAACGCCCAAGGATAGAAAAGGACGCACAAGTGATATTGACCTTGCGCGCGATGACGTCATTCGCGACCTAGCTGCAGCTTCAGCCCTTGTACTCTTGGGGGTGTGTGCGTGAACCAGACCCTGAAGTTCGTGGTGTGGGTGTCTTCCTCGTATTGGATGGGTGCAGAGCAGCGAAGTACAGAAGATAGTGTTACTATACTATCTTAAATTATGACTATTTATTCATTTTCAGAACTTATTACTTCAATAAATTTAATAAAGAAATTGTAATAATCATAAAAAAATCTTTACGTTACACAAACGTACTTAATTCATTACTTTCAGTGCTTTACTGTGAAATAGTGGCACAAATGAGATTTTATTAAAAAAATACTTCCTAACATTATTTTATTACTTTTGCAGAAATCCTACGCTGGGATCCATCTGATTTTTAAAACTATAAAGTAATTATTTTTCTTTGATAACGGCTTACCAACAGATGATTGAAAAAATAATGAATAAAATATTTTACTAACTTTTCAACCCTTCATTTAATTGAAAAAGATTAATTCATTATGAACTTGAGACTAAAACCGGGCTTACTGCTGGAATGGGTTTACTGTCAACTAACAGCGCTACATTGCTTTTTCTTCAATGTGTGTGTTGTACGCGTGTAAAGAGTTACAGCGTTCCTACACGTTTCGTGCAACAGGCGACCATGTGTTAGTGACATTGATTTCTCGTCTCCTGTAGAAGCAACAGGCGACTTTGTTCAGGCGAGCCTTAGACGAAGTGACGTCCCATGTACGCTTTGTAATATTAGATATGGATTAGGGAGGGTTGAAATTTCACGTAATTAAATTAACAAATTTGATGGTTTTGGATGTCGAGTAATTACATGGAAACTTCGGTATTCTGATCCGTCAGCTTATTCGTAACTTATTACGAAAGTCAAAGTTATAACTACTGAACCAATTGGTTATACATTGCTGTGTTCCAAGGCAGACATTAAAGTAAATTTATAGTACTAGTACTGGTGAGATAGCAGTGGATCTACATTAACTCGATGGTCATCAATTTAGCTGTCAAAAGTTTGCCAATAATTTGTTTTAGTTATAAACATCGAAATAATACTACTTTATAAATGCTGCGTAAACTGTGACAGTATTTATTAAACTGATTTAATAGACACTGTCACGCATAGATGACAATAACATGTAATGTGATAAGCAACAAACGAATATCAATTTAAATTTGATGTCTATCTTAGATACAAATGTAAAACAAGTACGTATTGGCTGTATTGACTTCTATGACATTTCTGCTTACAGACGCCTATTTATCCAATATATAACAGTTGAAAATCTATTCTCCCAATACAACAGTTTATAGTATATTAATTGTATTTAGTTAAGTTTTTTTTTGTGTGTTTCTCTTTTTGAATTGGCTGATGTACAATAAAGATATATTCTATTCTATTCTATTCTATATTGACTTACATATCACATTATTCTAGTGGAAGCTAACTAATAATAAATTGATGTGATACAAAGGATTCACAATAAATAATATACCTTTAACAATTTGCTTTTCAAGGTTACAAATTTAAATAAAAACAAAATTGACATTTTGTTGGTTTAAATTGAAGAAATCTAGCAGATTTCTACAAGAAATCATTACTTTTTTCTTCTACGTTTCATTATTTTTCACTATAATGCATCAATCATCATCAACATCCACGGCGGACTTAAGAACCTATTCGCATAGGGTTGATTCGAGGCTAAACCTAAATGCAACACGGACGCTGAACAGATTCAGTTAGCATAACAAGGTCTACAAAAAGTAAGAGCCTAGCTTAGATGTCTGGATAGAGCAATACAAATGAAAATGAACTTTCAAGGAAAGGGTCATGGGAGAATAATATTGAACTATAACCCTACGTAAAACAGTTCATAACTAGTATTCGTTTAATGAGCGATTTTGGTGTAATTAATAATAATATGTTATTTTTAATTATAATTCTAAATAATGTAATACTGCATACCAAATCATTAATACAGAATATATACTAAAAACCTTATCTTAAGTATTCTACTAACTAGACGAAATAAAAATAAATAATTTTTAAATCTTAATTTATTGAAAATTAATTACAGAACATTATAAAAATATTTACAGAATGCCCTAAATGTACGGATACCTAAAGAAACGACTTATTTTTTATATATATATTTCCTGTGATAACTATTTATTAATCTCATCGAAATGATGTAATACTATCACAACTTCGAAAAGGCAATCAGCCTGAAACAATAAGGAAAAATATAAAATGTGATTATTTTTGTTACTTACTATTAAACTAAAGTACTATCGAAAATATATTTGACGCTAAACTTACTTGATATTAATATTCACAAAATAAACATAAAAACTGATTTGATTTTAACTTCAAATAAAGTATTCGATTAATTTTAGTAAATTTACTATTGAGGTAATTGATATTTTCAAGTTTTACAATTTTTATTTCTACAAGTTCATGGTTATGTTCATGCCCATAGTAATTCTATCAAAACAATTCAACTCCTTGTAAATACAAAGAGTTTTTTAAAGAAAGTTAATAACTTAAACTTTATACTTTAGATATATAACTATATAATTGTACCGGGACTGAGAGTGTTGCATTTTATCAGACGCACTAATTTGCACCTAGAAATTAATAAAACATTTTCTTCATTCAAACCCATTCGAGTTAAGTCTTAGTAGCTTTTGAGATAAAGTTCACATTCGAGTCTTCGCAAAAATACATACTAGATGTGTATGAAATACAAGCGAGTTACCAAGGAAACCCTTACAATGACGAAATAAGGTGGAAAATACAAGCTTTAGGAGCTGACTTTGTACTGTATAGTATAATCTTACACTTTTAAGCTTCTTTATAACACGTATACCATAATCTTAACAGAGCTGTGAAAATAATAGCATTTCTTTATCTAAATGTGCTTACATTTGAATAAAATAAAAAAATAAGCGCTAATGAAACGTAAAACAAAAACAAAAATGCTTTAATATTACATTTTGATGTTTGTAATTACAACTACAAAATTTATGGCATTTTAATTTCTATTTAACAATCTTGTGTTTTAATACATCGTTTTTATATTATTTATGAAAATTATTAAGAAATTGATGTTATGTTAATTAAAATGACAGTTCATACAAAATTTATAAAAACATAGGTATTAAACAAAAGATTAATCAACTTATTGATGGCATTAGTTATCAGCGCTTATTATATTTATCTTACTTTAAAAAAATATACAAATACATATGGTTTCTTTCATTTATATACCGAAGACAAACCAAGTTTTTAGAGTAATAAAGAAGTTACTCTATTATATTAAGGAAGGTTTTAAATTTTCTGATTCAATTACAATTAAAATTATACCTTATCTTTTGTATAAGTAACGATTATTATAACAAAATAAATCCTGAAACGTGGAGTTAAATTTTTAATTTTAATTCGTCTTTAATTTAATTGTGATATAAAATTATACAAACCCTTTGTTTTCGCGTAAAATATCACTTTGTACCTTTTCTTAATTTTTAAATATAATAAGTAAAGAATATAATTAATCTACTTGAGCTTCTAGTAGTTAATGTAAAAGCTATTAGGGCGTTTTAGTTAGAAGCATTTACGTCTAATATAACAACTTTGTTACGAACATATGTCCTTATATCTATGGTATAAGAGTGCAAAAATTCAGTCATCTAGCATTCTGATATATAAATTTATATATGTAATGATTACACAATTAAAACGGAACTCAAGACGAATAGTGTCTAGACATTTCTTTTCGCAAAATTGAATGCTTCTTTGAAAAGTAGCATTTTTGCAATAGAATTATCAAGAATATTTACACGTAAATGCTTCCTATAATTACGCCCCTATATAAAAAACATCTATGTTATTTTTAGAAACTTAAATTTTACTTGGCATACACTAATCTAACTTTGACTATCAATTATTTTTAATAGTATACTAGTCTAGGTATTAATATGCGATTCCACTGATCACAATTCAAGAAATCATCTTGAAGAGGAAGCATAAATAACCTTACGCAATTTACAAATACTACGAAGCCAAATAAGAAGAAATAATTTATTGGAAACGACAATTTTTACTTTATTTGTATTTCATTGTTTTTTTTTTCAAATTTTTCAGTGACATCAAAAGTGGGGTGATAAAATTGGTATAATAAGGCCTTTGTTTGATGTAAAGAATAGGTTCAAAATATTCCATTATATTTCACATTACAACGTATTTTAGACATTCAAACCTTCACAGCATTATCGCGTAGTAGCCGTAGTACATCAAAATAGCACTTGTAAATATTTTATTTCAAGAGCATGCATCACACCGAACAAGACCGACTTCATCACAATTCATGCATTTTAATGCAACGAACTCAGCCGTAAAGTGGTTTCTATGGAGGCTCTTCTTAGATCCTTTACAGATTCTGCAAGGCAGCAAGCGGAACCCACCGCAAACTCGACACGTGCAACACGCGTCGGGGCTCTGGAAAATGAGAGAAAGTACACATAAATAAGGTTGAAATTGCGTTGAATAGTTCATGAATTACTTATTTATTCACACACGATTAATTATGTACCTATCATTAAGCTAAAATTATCTTTTTTCCTAACACAGTCTAATGAAACTTAAAAGGAGGTACTGCTCATTAGTTTCAGGTGTTGCTATTTTTAAAAGCCAATAAAAATCTTTGTTATTAATATTATTACGTTACACATCCTCTGTTATCTTCCCCGGGTAATAGGAAGCGGCTATTAGAGATTTCTCACAAAGGATAAACTGTGGCTTAATACGGTTACAAAGCTTGCTAAGTGAAACGTGCCTCAGCAGCGGGCGGCGAAATGCAATAAACATCTAGTGATTGAAATATTGCTTATTGTAAGGATCAGTTTTAACACTTGTATAGATTGACACGTGTTTAATTTTTTCGTTCATAATCAAATATTGCAGTATTTCTATTGTGGGCTTTAGAACTCTGGGAAGACAATGACTCCGATTCCATTGAGCATGGACTAAATTTAATTAAATTTATTTGCATCTAATTAATTCCAATTAAATAAGTAGCGATAGAATGACTTATATGAAAGTCAAGTTAGTTCACACGTAGATGATCCATACGACTTATTTTAATCGACACGTTTTATGTACTTTAAAATATTTATTTTACTCTTAAGAGTCGCCATTTAGAAACTTCAAATGATCTATCTTTTTTGGTTGTATTGTAATGAAAGAGTAGTACTGAACTTAAATTTAATTTGGTTCGTACACTACGGAATCGGGTCCATTATTGGGGAAGAGTCTCCAATCTTCTCAACGAAATTGACTCGCAAAAGTCAGCCTGCCAAGATGCCTTTTGTAACCATTTCATTTAGAGATATGACGCAAATTTTTCATTTAGCGATATGAAAAATTTTACATTTTACCACTATAGTTAAGCGAGGGTTTATGTCTAATAAAATTTCCCGTTTAGCGATAGCAATAGCAATTGAAAATAAAACATGCTGGTTACTGTGAATGGTGCATTAAAAATTACCTCTATTGTCTACCCCTTTAAAAACATTACCCATTTATTTCTGTAAACTGTACTACGAAATTTAGCTTCCAATTAAATTTAAATTACTCAAAGCAAGTGGTTCGGCAAATTTATAAAAAAAATCATGGCGCCAATTTTACTACAAGCAGTAAAAAGGAATAGGTTGTTTCTTTTAAGAGAAACAGAATGGGTTTATTTGTTACACAGTGTTAAACTTAAAGAAATTTGATGCATTCATAATTATTGGCCTTATTTATACTTAAATCTTCACTAACAGTAGATTGAAGGTCTTCCCTGTTTAGAAGCAAGTACCACCATTTGTCAGTGATGTTATTCGTCCTTATTTTCCCTCGAGTTCTTTATTTTTAATCCTGTCTATCCTAAAGTTACTTGGAAGGGATTTATTATAGCAATAAGGTCGCCTTTTGTTAAATATTCCCATTGATTAAATATTCCCAATGTATTTATTTTTCAATCAGTTGATATACAATGAAGATATATTAGATAGTATATAGATGTGTCGCATTGAAAAATGACTTTTTTTATGATTCCTTTTTAATAAAACAATAATTCGCCTATTATGGTCGAAAATAAATAAGGTATCTGGTTAAATTGGTCAGTCAGCTAATATAGTCACTTTCTCAATTTTTTAGGCTTAATTTTTCTCTGAGTACCTAATTATTACCAAAGATGATGTGCCTTAAATCCTTCGATTTTCTAGGGTTGATTTTTCTCTGAGTACCTAATTATTACCAAAGATGATGTGCCTTAAATTCTTAAATTTTCTAGGTTTGATTTTTCTCTGAGTACCTAATAACTACCCAAGATGATGTGCATTAAATCCTTCGATTTTTTAGGGTTGATTTTTCTCTGAGTACCTAATTATTACCAAAGATGATATGACTTAAAGCCTATACAAAATCAATAGTGATAACATTTTTTTCCCTTTTCTTAATTCTAATGTAAATTCAAAGCTTAATAGTTAAGGTGAATCTATTTCCAACTGTACCTGTATTTTACTATGCTTTCTTTCATAAGAGAATTATATGATACAATTGACGTATGACATAATTATTAATATAGTTTTCAAAAAGTAAAACGTTAAATCAGAGACAAGTAGTACTAGTTCCGCACTAATATTAAAAGTAGGTTAATACAGAAATAAGATGTAACTAGTTCTTGACAAAATGAAAACTCAATTTCCAATTGTCCAGTTCTTTTTCTAGAGGTAACTCGCCTGACAACAAGTCGAGACAGGATGGACACTTTCATAAATGTCGTACTCTGACGAGATAGTACGGATGTTGTCATTTGGTCGTTGTTAAAATATTTTTTAATAATGTGATAAAACTTAACAAACATCGCTAAACAACAGTATATGTAATAAATAATGTTTGGGGAGTGGTCGTCCAAAAATACTCTTTACAAAATGTAACGACGGGCAGGTGACGTAATACACTTAGAAGTGATCAAAACATGCATATATAGATATTAATATTCTTTATTGTAAACCAGTAAATCTAAATGCCTAATGAAGAAAGTAGTAACACAGAAAGAGCCTTCATCCATTTAATGTGTGGTAAACTACAAGTAGGTACAAATCTTTTTCACTAAATCGTGATAATTTACTAAAAGAGTCACTTGAAAAATTAATACGTCATAATTTTGGAATCATGCAAAAAAATGGCCATGATTAATTTTGCTTGAAATATGTCGCACTTTTGGAATAAGTAACGACATTACATTTTTACATGTAGTCAATATTTCTATTGATTTTTCTACGGATTGATTTTCATAAGGGTATGTGTGTGTAGATACACAGATTTAGTATAGTTGAAGGTTATGTATCTTCACCTAGAAATAAAATATTAAATACTCTAGAACATAGGTAAATATCTAAATATTTTTTCAAAAGCTGTTCAAATTACTTTATAATTTTTAATGAAGTATTGTTCAAGGAAGTCGACAATATTATTTCGTACCGTTTTAATGGTCCAGTTTGTACTTAGAACTAGTATAAGTGTAGGCTGACGTATAAATGTCTTCGCCCACACTTTTGTTCTCGTTGAATAATTAAAAATGATTCTAAAAATAGGTCATTGCTATGGAATCCTAAGTAAATAAAAGCTAAAAGTTAAGAAGAATTTCTAAAAATATTGTATGCCTATTGAGATAAATTTACAATCTTATTTAAAATAGTGAGCAATTCAAGTAGGCGGTATTATAGGAAAACACCCGATAGTTCACATGGAAGCTTCGCTACTACGTTCTAAATTTTTATGACAATATTTTGTATAGAAGGAATAAAGTATTCGTCTAAATACTAATACTTTATTGTTAAGAATTAAATTTAAATTTACTTCTGTTTTATTTAGCTTAGATACCAAATACGGTGCTTACATCAATAATTTACTCATTTAATTGAACAGAAAAAAGATTTTTTTTTATAATTTTATAATCAAATTCAAATTGAAATTCTAAACAATTATGACAAATTTACTTTGAATTTTGAATCTTTCATTAATACTGATAGAGAACATATTTGAGGTAAAATAAAGAAAAACCTCTGATCATGAACAATATAGTTCTTCTCCAATTGTCGAGAGCGTTCAACTTTGGATACGCTAAATAATAGAAGCCATTGTAGTAAACTTCAACTAAGTAATTTAAGCTTCAGTAACTAAAGTCAATTAAGTAATTACTGTAAAGATGCTTTTCATAGATCATCTCAATTTCAAACTGTATCTAATCTAGATTCTATTGCTCATACGTGCAACGTGGTCTAACCCGACACAAACATTACAAGTTAAACGAAAATTTATTTCCTGTCGAGCTACGCAAAACACAGGTAATAAATTTAAAGTACACGTACAGATAAAGCTGTATCGTTCAAAATAAAAAATATAAACAATTATTTTGAAACAGGTTTTTAATCTGTTGTACAAACATTTCATAACAATACGTAGCAGTTACATAATTTCTATCTCTTATTAATAGAGAATAAACGTTACGTAACTTTAGTTTATGTACAATAAACATACAAAATAAATTGGAAATTTGATTTAATGTTTTGACTAATAATTTCTAGAAGCGTGGGACAATCTTCACTGTATCTATGAAGTTAGGGTCGGTTACACAAACTACTCATAAGGATAGATTATTGCAGAAATAATTCGAATAATTCAAAGAATAATTGCACCATAATGTGGTGCAATAAATGATTTAGTAATGAGTTGATCATCTGCTCATAAAATAACAAAGGTATTGCTCAAATAGATAAAAATTATGGACCTTTAAGAGCTTCGGGATTGGCAGAATAGAAGAGTTTTAATTACATTTAATTATGACGACGGCCACTTAGCAGTCGTTACGAAGTTGCTACAAGCTACGTACTTGGACACGTATGTGACGAATACTTATATTTGTTCTGAGATCATGGTTGACCATTTATATAATATATGTCTTTAAATGTCTTATATTTTGATATTATAATATTTGTAATGCTAACTATATTTTCCGTCTGTAACAAAAGCTCATAATGATGATGTGAGTAAAAAAAAGGCAGGTGTTTACAAACATTAAGTCTGTTTTGATATTCCTTCCAAACAGTAAATATCTAAATTGGCAGTTAAAAAATAATTGCATGTTAAAGTCTTGGTGAACACGAGCCTGAGTATATTACTTTTAGGTGTTTTTATTTTGATTTAGACAATTACCAATTTCAGATTTGCTAGTATACCTAGTTTGGGGACTACCTGATGGTGAACGGTAACCATAGACAGCATAAATATGAAAGAAACATGTGATATTTAGGTGCGTAAAGAGGTGGACACTATACTATATACTATCTATAGATATACATACATATCAAAAATACCTGTAGATATTGGAGTGTCATTACCATTTTTTGTATTTAAAAAATTAGAAAATATTAGGGGGTTATTAGTACAACTTAATATTTTTTGCATCCTTTAATTTTAAATCACATAATCAAAATTACAATTTGAGTATAATAAGGGCAAATCAATCAAATTCACCTTGAGTCGTATGTTCCTAATAAATTCTCACAATAAAAAGAGGTTTTAAAACAAGCGTAATAATAATATAGTCCCTATCTTACAATAATCGATAGCTATAATACAAACTTTAAAATAACTTAAATATAGACAGATTTTAAAAACGACTAAAATTTTGGACGGCATATAAGAATATACCTTTTTAATTGTGCTGTCCTTTTTGCAATCGAATTGAAAAAAATAAATAAATTGAAATTAAATTTAAATTTAGAATGCAGATGCGTTAATAGTTACACCTACTGCCCAAAAAACAGTAGATAACATTGTGCGCGTGACTTTATGCATATTAGCCAATGTGTGGCCATAAAGTTTTCCTCTACATGTTTTGAAATATTTGCAGATGGTATTCAAAGAAATATTATTTTGACCTCAGTGTTCGTGTACATTCGGACGTAATAATTTATTGTTTACTCAAGCACTTGGCTACCGATAAATGGATGTTTAAACTATCTTCTTAAGCACATCTGTTAAAAAGGTGATTGCTAATAACATTATTCGAAATTTTGTAATCTTCTTATAAGAGATTGAATGTTGGTCTATTAATGAAAGAAGTGTTAGCTCAGTGACCGTACAATATTAAACATGATTATAATTTTACAAACGCACTGTATTATGTAGCCTAAAGTAAGCTTAGCTAATCTTTATGTCTGGATAACGGAAGAATATATATTTTAAATAAAGCCTCACCTCGAGTACTAATATACATTATGATTAGCCGACCAGCCGGTTGAAACTTTAGTAGATTAAGTACTGCCTTCACTAGCGGCTAATTTTGATTAAAGGTCTTTTCTAAAAACCAAAACAAGTGCTAGAGGGGTTCGCCCACCAATGGTTTCGTACTAACTTTAAGGTAGAAATTCACAAAATAATTGTATAGTGATGTATGAGAAATTGCTTATACAAGGTCTTAGAAATAATTAAACAATTGATTTATAGCGAGTGTCGAAATATGCAACATAAACGTCTTTTCTTCTGATTACATTGGCTGAGAAGTTTTATTATTTAGAGAGAGAAGATAAAGAGGTTGTTTTGAGTATTTGATGTAAATTTCAAATTGATAAAACCTTCAGGCTCAGAAGAAAAAAGGTTTTGTCAGATGGACAACGAAGTGATCTGATAAGGGTTCCTTTTGAGGTACGGAACCCTAGAAAGTGCAAAGTAAAAGCCTTATTATATTAGTCTACCTTTAAGAATATAAAAGCGTGCTTAGATAACATAAATTATGTTTTAAAGAATGGCAATAGAACTTTGACTTAAATATTTACTTCTAGATACTTTCTTTTATTACATAGTACAAACTTACATAATTTATTTCTTTATACTATTTGTTCAGATTTTAACTAACTTTTGTAATATTAATTAGCTTGAAATATTAACAATCAATCAAAATCTTCAAATAAAATCGTCTTTGTATTTCACATTCAATCGAATTTAAGGGATTCATTGAACAAGATTTTAATTTACAGTATGTCTGTTTTGTCAATTGTTTCCATTACAAGAATAATGTATTTAAAGTCTGATAAACATGTAATTCATGCACACTTCCTGCATGAATTATATATTTAACAGACTTCATATAAGAGGAGATACGCAATTCATTTGGTATTCTATTATGTATGCACAACTCTGATCCGATTTGCGTAATTATTTTTGTAGTTAATACATAATATTTGCTTAATTGCAAATATTATGTATAAATCCGAAAAAAATTTAGTTCACTTTCGATAAGTATTTTTGATTTTATAATGTTTATAAAATTAGTCAAATTGGAAGATGTAATTCTCACCATACTTTTTTCAAAAGTCATTTGATTATTTTTAACTAAACTATTCGAGAGAGAGATACAGCCAATTCGATAATACCATAAATAAAAATCGTATAATTTTAATCTTACTCAAGAAAAATATATATAAGCAGACACATAACAGGGCTAAGAGGTTTATTTCTCTCAATGCTGTGGTGGTATTTTATTGAAGTTCCTTACATATGCCTAGTTAAAATACTCTATTCTAATTAAGCCTAATCTATCAATACCATCAGAATGTCTCATTTATCTTATATTTCACTGTCCATAACTTCATGACCCTATACATACAAGTATTCAATTGTACGTACGTACTTCCAATATAAGTGCAACAATAATAAGCTAAATTCAACTTTGCTATTTAGGAATAAGGTCCATTACAAAGCAAACTTTTCTTGTAATCTATGACATAATAACGCAGCTGGCCAATGTCAGCTGTTCAAGTTTGATGGATCGCAGATCCAATTTGTTACTATGAGACGTAACGGACACGCAATATTCGTTTTTATAGCTAGTTCTAATAAGTCTACTAATAACTCAGCAAATAATACTATACTCATGTTGCATGGCTCCCTTCTTTTTGATTTTGATAATCTATTATCAAATAATAGATTATTTTATTTAATTTAAAACAAGGATTAAAAAAAATGTGAATATTTCTAGAACAATATAACATTTTTCAGGATTTTTCATATTCATTTCATATGCTAATGCCCAAGGACTTCGGCTTGACGTCTTATTATTTAAAAAGAATAAAAAAAATATGGTAATTAAATGTACGAAAGAAACGGAAGCTTTATGTCATTCTAAGTCCGACCGTTAAGTTTAGTAGATACTTAAGTACGACAGAATTTTAATTTTATTTCACATACATAGTAAATTGTATGTACCCACGGTCAGAAACGATAAACACATGAAAGCTAACGTCACAAATGTTTTAAATACTCGGTTTGACATTAGAAATATTAAAAATAAATACACAAAAATGTAACATAAATATTTTCATTGCAAGGTTCATTTCGAAAGTAAAAATAGGATTTTACCGTAATCGAAAAAATAATGATACAAATATATTCTATTTGAAGAACCACAACTATACAATGTGTAGTCAATAATGGCATAAAATGAATAAATACTTTAAGAGAAATCCATTTTAACAATCAGTAATTTTTGGATATTACAAGCTCCAGCATGTAATATACAAAAATTACAAGGAGATGGATCCAACCATCTCCTTGATTTGCATTATTAGACATAAAATAAATGATAGGTTTGTTTAAAATTTATTTTTGTAATTTTTCTTATTGATTTTTCTTTTCTTTTGTATGCTGTAGTAGGCCTGTAGTCTAGTTTCCGTAAGTGGATATCACATAAACTCTGGCTCTTACCCAATACAGAACTTCCCCACGTGATCTTGTGTGCCTCGCTCATGCAGATTTAAAATCTTCCTGGAGAGAACTTTGGCAAAAGACAAAGACAAAGTCTTTAACATTATGGAAGATTACAAAACAAAGTTCCCTCAATGCCCTGGTTTTTGACTTCCACGAAGGCATCAAAAGAGTCACTTCCGACTGTCGATAACGCCTAGGATATTCATGCATCCCTGTTAACCTTACAAAGCTGATGATCCGGGATAGCTCCGTCTATAACTGTAGGCTAGATGAATTGTGTTTCCATCCTCTTTATACAATATTTTACCGCCATTTATTCCCTGTCCTACTGACTTCAAGACCGTGTTGACCAATGTCTTTACGCTCTTCTTGTTAATATTTTGTTAGAATTCATAGATACTGATAAAATTAAATTGCAACCTATTATGTGTATAATGCTTTATGTCGCTCCTAACATTTGATGATGGTATTTGCTTTGGGTACTTCAACAGCGGCGTCAACTCAAAATTATACGCACCCCAGATATTTTTAGCACTTCTATGACTGACTTCTATTAGGCAGAATTTGATATTCGAGAAACCAAATTATTGAAAAAGAAGAAGAAGTCGATATCAATCAAAATTTTGTAAATTAACCGGATCGTAGGATTGGGTATTGGTAAAACTTGATTTTGTATTATTTTGATTTAACATCATATTTTTAGAGCTACCTCTAGTACTCTCTATTTTTAACACCGATATGAAAAAAGATATGTTTTAAGTTTAACATGTCTGCTGCGTGTCTGTGTCTATTTGTTATCATATCTCCTTAAACGGACCGATTTTGATGCGGTTTTCTACGATAGCAATAGCAATCATAGTAATTAAATATCCATTATTGTTACAAAACATGTCATCGTGTAAACTTTATTTACTAAATGCGCGATGGAATAGTACTTATAGTCAAATTTGACAGTTATTAATACAGTAACAATTACATAACAATAATAAAACTTACCTTGTAAGGTTTCAACATTTTTCTTAATTCGCCACTCTCGTTGAGTTTTTCGACTGTGTCTGCGTCCTGAAAAAAAAGTAGTGAATAATTAATGAAATTGTTAACTGAATCACTTCAGTATGGATTATTTAAAAAATAAATAGATCAAGAACCATCGACAATTAACAAAATTTTATACGACAAATAGGACATTAAGTTACGGACTCTTTGCTACCTCTTTGTATAAGGATATAAATATTTTTAACAGTTTTCTAGTAAAAATTGTAGCAGCGTATATTTTTGCATGAAAATATAAAATATTTTCAGTAGTTTCAGTCAAAATTAAGTATGAGCAAATGTCAAACTGAGCAAATTAAGATTTCTAATTTACTATTATATTTATAAACTAAATTTCAATAGATGTATGGATTTTTATTACCGAATCGCGTCGAAGTGGCGAAAGAATCAAAGGTAAAATTCGGCATAGAGATAAATTAAAGGCTGGAATAGCACTGTTATTCCGGCAAAATGTTTGAGTCCCATGAGATATATTTTTTTCGTTTTCACAGAAGCAGAAACAAAGAATCATAAGTTTTTGTAATATATTTTTTTCCGCGGTTTCTGGAGTATTCTGTTGGAACCGTGTGAACCATAAGAAAGGGTATAGGCATGGCATTAGCTCCTTCGTATTCGTGACAATCGACAATCACATGGACAAATCACGAGCAAAAGCAAGTAATATCAAAACAAACAAAGTATCTTTATTTGAATTGATACTTATAGCTTTGTAATAACGTTATAAGATTAATAATAATTTAATATACATTGGGTCGTTATCTCTGGACGTGTTTAAATAACTGTTTAAATTTACTTTATATCTGTTTTAAAGTATACGTAGCTACTGAAGAACAAATTAAGTAACCTGTTTCTATTAAATTCCCAACATTTACAAAGCCAAGAAGTTAAATTTAATAAAATACTTTAATAAAACTTTGGAGATATTTCTCCAAAGCAGATAAGTTATCATCAAATACTATGACTGATGGTGCTAGATACGCCTAATGGTAACCTCTAAGATTGTTTACTAAACAAAATGTTCTAGGATGCACCAATCTTAGTTTGACTCTAACGATTAGTCATACTTAAATAACATCCCAACAGAAATATATCTCAATAACAATAGATATAAAGAACAAAATTTTATGACCATTTAGTTTGACCACTTTTCATTTAACATGCAATTTTTTTGTTTTAATTAGGAACAAATGTCTCTAGAATCTATTAGAGATTTTCTGGTGCATCGGAATTGTGAATTCTTCGCGTAAAAGCGACGTTGACAAAAACTGGGCGTCACGACGTTTTGTTTGCTCTGCATTATTGTCTTTCTTCGAAACCATATTGTTTTGTAAGAATTTTCCCGGCGTCAGACAATGGATTGCTGATTGCATGGAAATTTTAGGCTCCATACACAAACAAGCGGTACTTCAATATATATTTTTAAATTAATACAGCATCAATATACTAAATCTTTCACTGTATTTAAACAGCATTAGACCTTTCACTGTTGAGTAAACTTCGGGTTGATGGGTTAATACAATTAAAGTAACAAAAGGGACTAATGGCTAAACGTGCCTTTTACATAAATAATTTTTCATTTTTCATATTGGTGCTTTCATTTTTTAACCGAAACCAGATAGTTCAAACCTGAGAATCAAAAATGCTCTAACAAATTATTGCAATTGAGATTTTATTGCGTAACTTTTTCTTCGATCCTTTTTATTAGCTATTGAATCGTTATAAATGTAGAGTCCCATCACATCAAATGTGATTTTCAATTATCGGTTCCATTTAATATATACTTTGTTATATTTAATTTCTCATCTTCTAAAAGGTTGTAGCTGAGTACACTATTTTGTAGTTTTATCTTTCAAAGGCCAGTAACGTCTCTAGAGCGTTTATACCTAGCTCTATGATGAGATCAAGGAGAATCAATTACTTACTAACAACAAAAATACTTTCTCTTAATTTAACAGGTTCGCATGCTTGAGAATTGAAGGGTGTTACGAGCATCTGTGTAAAACAAATAAATATAATCTTGAAAGAATATTTCTTATCAACCAGGCTGTCAAATGTGAAGACAAAGATTCATGTAGCATACAGACTGTAGAATAAATTATTTTATTTTAATTTAATTTATTTAGAAATATCGTAAAAATCAGTAAATGTCGCAGATATTTACAGAACATTCTGCGACATTCTCGGTTCTACCATTGACTTCTACTTCCGTGAAACAGATCAAGACTAATAATTTAAAATTGTTCTTCTTGTATAAATCTACATAATGAGAATATTATAAAAAATAATGACCAATTTTCTCAACAGTCACTGAACTCTACTCTTTATGAAACCTATAAAATTTATCGAATGATAACAAGAAACAATGGGCGAGAGAGAAATAATGTGAAAAATATGCAGGTTTTTATCGATTCAACCATTGATAAAGATTTACGTATCGCTTTAGCTTGCAATAATTAAATTTTTGCCAACAGTTTAAAAGAAAGAAAAATAGATTATATATATAATTATCTATTCTACTTTTTATCGCTTAGAGAATTTACCAAAATACTCGACAAAAAATATTGTGAGTCAATATCTCATACGTATAAAAATAAAGAAAACTGAAGTTTTCAAATAATTACATATTGCACCTAGAGTAATCTAGATATATTAAAATATGAATATTCGGTCATGACAAGTCCATCGTCCATTATCAATAACAATGTATTCTTAATGAACTCAAGGAATATCCAACAAAATAGGAGTCGATAATATCATATACAATTTAACAAATAACTAATAATTATCATGCAACCCTAATCTGAGATTTATCTTTCGTTGAACGGAATATGACGTCAAAAGTGGCCAAAAAAGGTTTCATCGAGTTATAATGTCAAATTTAGTTCTTTGATAAATCCATATTCGCAGAGCTGTCTAAGATCTTTATTTTTGACCTTATATTACACCTTTATTATTTGAATAATATTTAATATTCAATTTACTATACATACCTAATTGATTGTTGTCCTTGAACGATATATATATATTTTTAATAATAAAACTGGAAATTTTTCTTTTCATGAATATGTATAATCCTTAACAACGATTTATATAAAGTTACTTGCCATCTCCAATGATTTTCGTTATGAAATTTTCATAAGCCGATAAAAGATAAAGATGTCCGAGCTCTGAATCCATTTGGCGTTAACGACTGACTTTTACCTCCTCTCGTGAGTGGTTTCGAGAAAATATCATGGAAAATTTTAAACGAACCATAATACTCCAATATAAGGTTCATTTTCGTGTGAAGATAGCCAATTTCATTAGCGGTGGGTTAATACTGATACTGTATTTATGATGATAGATCATCTGTATTTTGTATCGTCATGTTGATTAATATTTGGTTTATAAATGGAGTGATTAGTGGTCATGTCGTCTTTTGTTAGTAACCAATCAAGTTCAAAAACGAGAAGAATCATTTTAACTATTTTAGCGTTCTGAACCCAAAAAATGCCAACCGACTCTATTACTAAACCTTCACTATCCATCAGTCACCCAGCTGCACCTAATGAACCCTATTAGGTATACTCTGCAAGTGAGTCTAAAACCAATTAACTATACCTAAGAAGCCTTATTATTCTATGAATCTGTCATTGAAAACATTATCCTAATATTGGTTGGCTTTGACCTAGACACAATAATTTTTCTACCGTTTTGCCTAACTTTCCGTTGAATCGCAACAAACTTAATAAATTTTATAATTTTGCAATAATTTCAACCTTGACACTGTTGCTAACGTAATAAAATATTCATTTATATACATGTTTTCATGATATCTTATCAACAAAGCCCTTTATTAATTCTGGGAATTTAGTAATTTTCGAATTTTCAACCGTAATTAAGTGTCAAATTGGACCTTATCTCTTTGTAGTTAGGTATGCTTTTCACCATCTTTAGCACTGACTAATTTCAAGCAAAATAAACTTGATTCAATTCTATTGCTCTGTAAAACAAATCAATTATTGAAATGGATTCTGGTAAGGTTCTGGAACCGTTAAATTTTTTTGATAGAGCCCCCTACCCTTTATTTTATTTAAGAAAGAAAGGGAGAGCATCATATTACTAAGCTAGAATTTTAGTCTGACATCTTTTTCTTTTAACATAAATAGAATAATGGGGGAAAATGTTTCAGGAAGTATCTCTTTACGTCGTCGTAAAGTTGTTTATGTTTTTTAGAGTTCCGCACCTCAAATACATAAAGTCCCAATAGGACTAATTTTGTTGAACTTCTGCCTTTTTAAATAATTCCATTAATTATTAACTTGGATTTTTCTTCCACAAATTGGCTATCTCACCGCATATTATGACTGTAG
Source organism: Acentria ephemerella (assembly GCA_943193645.1). Lineage (NCBI taxonomy): Eukaryota > Metazoa > Arthropoda > Insecta > Lepidoptera > Crambidae > Acentria > Acentria ephemerella. Next base: position 3,505,887 of record OW971894.1, read on the forward strand.
TCGATAACTTAAAAACTGTCAGTGTCCTCGTTAAGTTTTGTATCATAATATGCGACATATACTTCCAACCTGTCTTTTGATTGCGTTAGAAGATTGATTTTTTATACCTCTTAGAAAAACCTAGTATTTGATATTAATTTCAATTTAATATCTCTATGCATTCCTCAAATAGGACCATGATTGAGATAATGACCGCTTCTGTATTTTAATGGTTGAGTCTTCAGGCCTGAATCTGAAAGGGCGGAATAGCTTTCCTAGTGGGAGCAGACATTTTTTCCTCAGTTTAATAAGTGGTAATGCTTTTTCCACCCTTTCCTCAGATAAAATTACAGTTCAATTAGAAACATACATTTGTATTGGCAGAATAACCTGTGATGTTTTACTAGGAGGTATGTCTTCTTGTAGGATAACCTTGGTTAGAATGATCACCATACCCAATCTAGTTTGCTGTGCTTCAGGGAACAGAGAACGGTAGCCAGCCAGTGTAATTACGGAGTATGAGAGACATTGACATCTCTTGTCTCCAGAATATTAACGTATTAGTATAGCGATGACATTATATTTTTGGTATCTTTAGGCGATGGTTTCATACCATTTTTCATCAAGAAAATATTCTCCTGGATTGACATTTTCTGTATAAAAACTGTGGTGTTAATTAATGTTTGTGTAAATATATCCTGAACCTAACTTATGTTTTCATTGGAATAACAGTTATAAATTAATAGTTTATAAACTTCGGTAGCGTTTATGAAATCAAAAACTATACAAACCAGTCCCTACGGAACCATGAGAGCGGCACCGTCTCGCACTTTTCCAGTATCTTTATGGTTATCCAAAGTTAAGTAATATGTAAATTCTGTTGTTCCTCGTTCTTTCTACATTAGGAGCATGAAATACAGTCTAACACCTACCGTCTCACCAGAAATCCTAAGTTAGAATCCTGATAAATGCAGGTGTTTGTTTATTCAGGGTTTTACTAACAAACACTGGTCAAGCCTTGTGTATATTTCAAGTGTTAATAAATGAAATTTGAAATAAAAATTTAAATACAAGCCTTATACAATGATATGAGTTTTTATTCGGACTAGATGTATGAGTGTAATAATAATATTACATATAAATCATAAACTAGGCTAGGGCAGTGTAACTCATGCTTCACTAGCTATCTTCACCCGTGGACTCGACTATTGCTTATCATCAGGTGGTGTCGAGTCATTTGCTGTGCTTTATGTATAAAAAAAAACATTTATTAGATATAAATCTAAGAGTGTAGTATTATAACTATTACCTCTAATATTAAAATTAGTGTAAGTAAAGTTTGTATCTTTTCTCTTGATGCATTTGCTATTAAACCAGTCTTCTCAATAAAGTAGTTAAGTTTATTTTATTAGCACTATCGACAACAAAGTTTCCGGGAACTGTCGGCACGAGTACGCAGAGGCAGATTTATATGCACGTGTCTGAAGCTGTGGTAGGGTGGCATTCAAATACAAGCTAATTTTATAAATCTAAAAAACTCCTACTTAATTTTTTTTCTTTTTATTATTATAAAATAGGTTCCGAAAAAGTAGAAATTTTCTTAAGAAAGTCTTCGTTTAAATTAGAATTTTGCAGGATTTATATCCCAAGTGTAAAATTTTTAAGGCGTTTGCCGTAAGAACTAAGGCAAAGAAGCACGGTAGAGCGAGGTAGCAAATTTTGATTTTACCATCCATACCATTGGTCAGGACCAACCATAACTTAATTTACAATATTTCTAAATAGAAACTAATACCTTTAGTGTAAGTTTCAATCGAATCAAGCGCGTTTGTCATCAGCTATCAAATGGTATGTAAACGACAGCAGTGCATATGTTGTGAAATAATTGGAACCACATTTTATACAACTACATGCATTTTACAATCTACGATTTCCTTGTATTTATTACGATCGAAACGTCTCAATATGATTGAAACTACTACGCCAATGAACTTCACACATACACACTAGATCACAATATTCACACTCGACATTAAATAAAATAATATTTCCTTTCATGGTTACTTTTTGCATTCCACTTACTTTTTTAGTGTCTTCGCAATCAGTGCTTAAGTAAATACATTACACTGGAGTTAATGGTGTCAATACATCACCTTACCGAACTGTGACATATTACATCTCCACTGTATTGACTCTACGCCAAAAGAGAAAATAGAAATCGATTTCGACTAGTGTCATTAGTACTAAAAATGGCTTATCGTAATTGTAAGAATAACAATAGGCATAATGACAATTGTTTTCGTTCTGTATGTTATTGAAAACCAGTATGATTATAGACACATTGGTAAAATAATTGTTTCGCTATCAATCAACGTCATTTTCATCTTTCATTATATATAGCTATCATATAAAATAGATATTAAAAATCGAGTAGCTCATTTTTCGACTTACTCAAAAACTGATAAGTTGTTATTAGAAACTGCTATGTCTTTCGTTTTGATGCTCAATAGATCTATTATTATATCAACTATAAAATCTCAATCTTTTCCAACACTGCTATAACGTGTAGATGATAAATAGTTATTAGAATCGATAACTATAGACGCACCGTACACAAGTAATTCAATATTTCATTAAAGTCCAACTGATCAGTCGCTGTTCTGCGGCCGTGAAATAGATTCTATGGTTGAGATATATTTGCTATAGTCCTGTAAATTTAGATTCAAAGTAGTGCCTCGGTGTCGATTCTGCTAGCATTCAATGAAATATCAGTAAATGTCCTTTACATTTACTGATATTTCATTTTAAACAGCATTATTCAGAAGAGACAAAAAAAAATATTTTTTAATTTTGTACCCCCTTTCTTTAGAAAAGTCGTCCAATTTGAATGGTTTCTGGAAGATAAAATAAATTATTCCCTTCTTTCGTGTCAAAAATGGCATTTGTAGGAAAACATGGCGTTTGAAATAATTTCTTTAGCAAAATTTTTAGTTTACGGCACAATGATATACTCAAATATATACTCAACTCATAACTCATTTTGGACAAAATTTCCCTTACATTAAGTGAAATTTCCAGTATTTTAAATAAACTATTTGCCACTCTTTCATTCCAATTCAGAAAATTACTTTAAGGAGTTCCAATTTAGTTGATACTCCATCTAAAACACTTTTAACCTAATTTAATTGGCTGGTTTATGATGCTCGCTAGAAACTGGCAAATAATCTTACAACTCACTATACAAACGTCACGTTATCTTCGTGATCCCATCTGTAAATCTTAGCTCTGAAAGAAGCCTGTTCACGATGGGAACAAAGTAAAACTCAGAGTTTCAACTTAGATTTTATTTTAGTAAGGAGAGAATTAGAAATGTGCATGTTCATCACACTAGAATATATGAATTAATTCTATTGGCTACAAAGTCACGTGATGGAGGCGAGATGGTGCTTCTTATTGGCTAACAATAAGGTTGAAATTGGCGTAGACATCTTCCCGGGCCTTAAGAGCGAGAGATTTTAAGAAACTGTATATTCCGACGCTGGCAGTAGACATATATGGTTGATGGTTGAAAGTTCATTAACAAATAATCAGATCAAATTAATAAGGTCATTCCACTTATTATTGCCTTTTGTTAGATATACATTGAACGTTTAGTAATCTATTCATAATAAAAAGTGCATAATAAACGACATTTTTGTCTTTATCTGTTCGATTAGTTTTTCAAGTGTAGTAGTGAACTTAAATTTTAGTCTGTGGACAACACAGAATTGTGGCCTGTGTGTGATCGGGGTACTAGCTAATACAACTCGATGGCATTTGCGAGCTGAGGAGTGTACTTGTAATATATCCTGTTTACTTTGGAGACTGTCATTATGAATCTGTTATGTAGGAATTCCAATAAGATCCTATTTTTTAAATCCAACTATTTTATATCAAATAGAAAATATTTTTGCATCTCGCTACTTCAATTGAGTATTTGCTGGACTCAAACAGACGATCTTTCTTTTGGAACACAACCGGCGAGCCAATCATATCTGACCATGTTAGCTTCGTTAGAACTAATCAACTATATATATCAAGTTTCGGCACTAAATGTCCCCCAATAGTTTGACAAAGATTGTCGAAGGTTTATGATGATAATGACATGTTATATAGGTTAAAATTTTCATTACCGATAAAAAATAGTCTTCACACGGTAACACACACGATTATACGATACTTCAATAGTCTTCACTTCGTCATTCTCACCTATTTATAAAGTGAAAATCTTTAGGAGCTTGTGTTATACACTAGATAACTGAAAAACTATATATATTAAAAACATAAATAACGATTCGTTTTTGAATAAAATTTTTAATTTTTTCCCGATTTCGAACCCGTTCCCCTATACGAGAAGACTAGCTAGGGGCGTTGATTACACGGCAAGCTGTTCCAATCAATAAAAGTAAGATTCAAGTATAATGCCAAATAATTTTATCTGCTAACAACACTAGAAGACAATAATCTTTCTGTTACATTGTTTGTTTTCTACGAATTCTGAACAATAGCAACGCATTATTATCTATGTAATGAGTACATGTATATATAGATTGTAAAAACAAGAAAATGTTATAGTGAGTTGACTATTCAAATGATATTTTTTTAAAAAACGACTACAACATACTTGGAATGTAATTTACACATTCCGATTTCTGAATTATTATTAATTAAGTTGGTTAAGAGGCAGAACCATAGTGGTCGATGTCATGCCTTGTATAATAGTCAGGAAAAGTGATAGAGAGGGCTGGAGACCTTGACCGAATGGACAACAGTTGTTGAAGAACGTTAGAATGTTTACTCTGAACCAAAACTCGAAATCAACCGCCCCTGGCGCTTGCTCTGGGTTAATGATATCACGCAACATAGGGGTCCTGATTGGAATCGGGCACAGGATCACGGGTAGAAAAGGAGGGAGCAGGTCTTTATCCAGGAATAGATTACTGAAAGTCCCCCGTGATGATGTTGATGATGATTACATTACATCGTTATACCATTCCAACCTTTCGCGATAGAGAAAAAATATACATTCTTTTCCTTAACTGATCTGGAAAAAATAAATGATAATGCCTTTCATTTCGTGTAATTTACACTGGCTACGTTTTACTCAACAAATACAGCGCTAAATACTCAGATAATTCAGAAAGTAGGTTTAAAAACAGACAGCAGTGTAAGTATCATCCAATGAAAATAAATCGTTCAGTGTAAACGTCACTAAACCACATTTATATTGGTAGTTCTATGTTATCGTTGCTCAACAGGTGCGGACCAGCCGTATCGATTTACCGCGACAGACTCGGTCCCCGTTATTCGCAATTTTACTAAAAGCTTTTTCTTTTTTAATGTGTATTGCAAATATATTTGGTAACGTCCCTTCTGTTACCTTCACATTTTGAGTTTGCGATATGTAAAGTATACGGACAGAACTTGATAAATGAAACCAAAGGTAGTTGGTAACGCACTGATTTATTGACGACAAACCGTCTAACATAATCCGGAGCGTGGGGTGTGGGGAGGTTAGTAGCAATCGCGTGGTTACGCACACATTCATACATAACATGATACTTATTCATATCATCACCATCATCCTATATATGTCCCCCCGGTAAACAAATGTCTTCCCAGATGGGAGAAACAATTGATTGAATATATGAAAGTTCACATACATGCAAACACATAGTATTAACGATAAGTATAAGTATGTATAACTCCCCATAATTTGGGAGAAATATCCCGCCGGGAGATCTTTAATAAGATTAAATAACGACAACATTATTCAATATTTGCTAGACATTGAGTGTGGCCATCACAAAATTTAATATATGATTGTTGTTCTTTTATTAATATGTATAATATAATTACATATTATTGATATTTCATCTATTCTATGTTAGGGATTTGAAAACGAGGCAGAGTTTCTAAAACTATGTGATATAATGGCCTCTATTCGGTTATGCACTGACTAAATTAAATAACAATTAATCGCATCTCTTTCATTATAATTCAAAAAGAAGGGATAGAATGAATTTTAGGAACGTCAACGTTGGCACATAACAATGACTGAAAGGGAAAATCAACCAAAGCTAAAAATACAACGCTGAAACGAAATAAAAGCAAAGGAGACCAGAGATATACAGCCAGGGCACAGTCGAAATCATGGTATTGTATATATTGTAATATCGTATAACAAGCACTAGAACTTCCTATGTATAGGAAATTCTTATATTTAAAGATCTTCTTATCATGATGTAAAATTAATAGTTTCTATCAATTGTAGTTGTATATTTAGTATTGTTTTCTGCGATGTATTTGTTACTTCAGCAGTAAACAAGCAAAAAGTTCACCCCATAAAGTAAAAAGATAAAGTGTGAAAGTCACAGCCTTAAAAGACACGAAATGATCAAAATATATGATATTTCTAAGAAATCGGCTGCTAAGTTACAGATAAATTCAATACAATATTTCCTTTCTCTCTCGTATTTCCTTTGCACAAGTTCGATATAAAATCAAAAGTGTAAAGCTTCTCTATTGTTGACTGTACCAAACTTTCTCTTCTCGTTTAGGATATTTTATTCATGTTTTGTTAAAATACTTCAAAGATAATTTTGTGGGGAAATAGTATTTTTTATTGGCATCCCTATCTTATTGTTATGACCGCTTCGTTTTATGAGTCCAAAGCATTGAGGGGTAAAAGTTATTATTACGTACATTAAAGTTGGGCTAATAGTTGCATTTTATCAACTCGCTTATATGTTGTTTTGATTAGTATTTATAAAATTTGATTATAAGGGTTCATCGCATTTTTTTTCATTTCGACATATATATTTAGGCAAAGTTAAGATTTATAAGACTAGTGAGTGAATATAATTGTATATACATTATGTTGAACGAAAGATACCTAGTTATTATGGCGTTAATTCATTAAAATAATAATTCACTCTTATTCTTTCTTTCAATGTGTTGTCAAAGTAAAATATTAAGAATTCTTGTCCCATACTTAACTCATAAGTAATATAAATATAAACTAATTACATTATTACTACAACTCAAAAGACACAAAACCTGCGTAGTAAGAAGAATCCTGGAACAGGGCACTGGAATTTAAGCAAACACTTGTTTCAAGTAGATATGAAGCAAGACCTGGTATGTAGGTTCTGTCAGGAGTCAGAAGAAACCGCAATGCACGTTCTCTGCTCCTGCGGTCCTTTTATGCAAAAACGAAGCATTCACATGGGGAAGCACACAGTGTACCAAGAGAAGGTGCATAATTATAGTGCTTCGAGAGTTATCAGTCGATAATACAAAATAAACGAGTTCTCTCACAAAAGACTTTATTACAATTTCCACTACAGTTTAAATTCTGGTGCAACCGATAAGGTACTGGGTTGATTGCCTTGGCTACTGGAAATGTATAAAACCACTTTCCAGTCAGTTCCGAAGCTGTCTGTAATTTATCGTGAGATCACTAAAGTGAGATCATAGTATTGTTAAGAGTCGATCACAATCAAGCGTGTGCCTGAAAATTGGAAGTTTTCTTTCCTCACAAACAATAAGGCTCCTTCTCTGTTGTATTCGTGCTTCCCTTACAATTAAACCCGATCTCTGAAGAGGAAAGACGGTCGCGTCGATGGATCTTCCAATTGAAAGACATTAACGTCTCGTTAATGTCATGCTTTCTCTCTTGATCAAAACAAAGTGAAAGAGATTTCCAATTTACAGATTTTCCAATATCAGGTTTATGAGCATGTTTGGCATTGTGCCTTTGATATTTTGTTCTGCATGCACAGGTGCAGTGCTCAATGCATGCATTATGCATGCATTCAGTATGCATTTTGTAGGGAGCAGGGGAAAAAACTTTTGATACGTTGGCAACATCAAGACAAGTATACAAGATGCTGAGAGCTTCTGCAGGCTACGATCTTCTGGCGAGAGTGTGCATGTTTGTCATTAGTGTCGTTTTTAAAAAATCCATAAATGGGTGTAAAGATTTCGAATTCGATAGCGAATAAGGAAAAACTTCGATTACAAACCTGCCCTTCTAAATCAAGAGTCCATGTGTTTGACGGATGATACGACTTGTCAAGCGAAAAATCCATGCTATCGGTTTTGTTTGACAATCTACAATTTTATTTAAATTTATTTCAGGGAACCATAATTAACCTATAGAATTTAAAACAGATCTGAACTCATAAAAGTTTAAATTTACTTGCAATTAACTTTAAATTGCATTGAAACTTATGTTACGCGAGACAACCTTAATCCACTAACTTTCGCATTAACGCATCTAAGCGCCAACATAATTATATGTTTTGATACGTTTTGTTTTATGCCTGGCAGAATTGCCCATTTCTTGGTCCTATTTAAGTCACTAGTATAATACCCTAAGAAATATTTTCTTGTAGCTACTGTTGGCTTCATTAGACTAATCGCAGGATTTACTCCAGCCTTGTACTCAATCGTCAGACAATGAAGATTATCTGTTCGCGGTAAACACCGAACATGGTTGAGGCCGTTCATTGCGTACGTTTTAACTTTATACCAATGAAAGCTTTGATTATCATAGCTTTTATCCTACAAGTAATAGAGTTCTTGTTGCTATGTTTTTATTATCAATGATAGTCTATCCCTTATTATATGCCTAAGAACAGTCTAAAGATGAAAACACTAAATCGTGTTCTGTAAGTATACAAACCTCAACTAAAATGAGCACTTTGGAAAACTCAACGTTGCGGCTTTTATATTGTGAGCATTAAGAGTATTAGTTCTTGCTCTCAAAATAAGCGACCGCAGTATCGTAGCCGTAAAATTGTTGACGTCGATAAACTCCTATAATTTAAATTCTACGTAATTAAGCCCATTTTTTATATTATAGCTTATTAGACTTGTAAATATTATTTGAAAAATTTAATTAAATAAACAAGACTTTTCTTTTAATTTGAGGTGAATACGTTACTCTATAAAACCCTGGTTACCGACACAACCAGATAGTGCAATAGCAAAAATATCAGATATACATATATAGATGTATGTATAGCTGATATTTTTATGTTTTATTTATAAAATATTCAACTGTCAACTGCATTATAAGTAAATCATGAAGAAACGGTTATCCTACAACCAAATACCATACATCTTATGATTTCATGCAGTTATTTTAAAACTAACAACAACAAAATGGAGAAAAACCTCCCCTATTTTTTATTGACTGCTATATCGTGATTGCAATTGGTAAATAAAATGTTAAATAATAAAAAAATAATTGTTTGTTTGTATCTACAACTTCTAATGACATTAACGTATTTTTTCAACAAACCGATATAAAATTGTAATACATCTCTACATTATATCCCTCCAATACTCATTCGAGGCCGCTATAAAAAGGCAATCAAAACGATATTAATGGAACTGAGAATGATCTAATAAAAGAAGCCACTGTGTTTAGGTGGGCTGGCGGATCGGTGAAGAGATCGGTTTTTTTAATTGAATCAGTAGTCGGAATTATTCCGTTCTCTTTGAAGGATGTTGTCTATAAATAACCAAACAAGAGCAAGTCATTATCGCCCGCCGAGGGTTCCGTGCAGACTAAGTACTTTATGTAAAGACTATAGTTTTTTAATGCATAGTTTCAGAATGTTCCCTATACTTGTAATATAAGAGGGTATTACTTGACAGATTTCGGAGTTCGAAGTCAACGGAAAATATCCTATAAATTTTGGTCTCCTTGAGTGTCAAAATAAGCATTTTTGTTGCATTTTTTATTACTGTATCTTAAGTTTGTTTTTTAAATCAAATTTTACCAGATCTGAGTATATGGTCGAATTGCTTGATCGACGTATAGTGATGTTGTGTATGTGTCGTATGTATAGAGTATCTAGTGAGTAATGGTAGCATTGGCGAATCAGGTATCCTCAATATTATAAATTTTCGTTCTATGCACGTATTTTTAATATCACTATCGAGATCATAATCACTTGATAGATGATCATAACCTCTTTAATGAGTTTAAGCCTAAAATTGATATATGTTTAAACGGCGATGATCTATGAGCCATTTAAGAAACCCGGGAGGTGAAAAACAATTACAAATAAATTAGATCTGGATTGCTCGAGTCGTCGTGGACTGGCTCGAAAACATTAAACCTTTCGATCGAAGAAATTTTTGTAATAAATCTTATACATGAAGTACTTACCCCAATGTGCTGTCCATCAACAAACAGTTGAGGCACCAATATTTGATCACTCATCATCCTATCCCGGATTTCATCCTGGTACTCCATACTCATGAACACATCTCTTTCCTCGTATTTCACGAGAAGGTTTCGTAAGATTTTCTTAACTAATACACATCGTTGGTAGGTGTCTCGCACAATGCCCATGGTGGTCGAATACAAAACCACCTTGCCTGCGTCTTTTTCTTTGTAACTCTGAAAACAGAAAATAGTTTGGTGAGGAATAGGAAAAACAAAAAATTTAAAGAAATGGGACGCAACAAATAAATATATTATAAAATAAGATATTAATTAAAACAATATCTACAATTAAGTAACAGTAACACCATTTGATGGAGGTCCCCCTATTTGAGAATTTATGTACTATATTCTTTAAAAAAGCAATGCTTATTGCATGGCTATGGTAGTTTTCTAAGTCCTAGGAGTTGCAACAGTAGCTTCGTAGGTGGCGCTGTTTGCACTTTGACTTTTACGCTGTTTTTTTTTCGGAAATAAAATCGAAATAATAGAACATGCAGAGAAACTATTTTATCACCGGGATAATGCGAATCCGTGAATCCATTATATCTACACGAATTAAATTATCCATTGCTAGTTACGGGGATTTGTACAATCCTCGACGATATGTATATTATAAGATAATGATATGTACAAAAATAAATCATATATAAATATTATATACATCTCGTCTTAGAGAAACTAACGAAAAACATCGTAATTCACGCGTCAAAGTTATTTCAATTATCATCTTAAAGTATATAGCATGGTCAGAGTAGGTCACTTCATCTGCTGTCAATTCAATTTGCCATCATCGTGTCAACCACAAGCTAGAATTCACACTTTATATAATTTTCTTCAAGTAAAGTAAAAAAAAAAGCTGGTCAAAGCTGCCAATTATATTTCATTTAAGTAGGGTCTGTTCTATAATGTAAAAAATACCATAAGGGTAAAATAACATACAAATTCATAATGTCACTGAGGCTTAAGGAGATCTATAACAGGGTAGTCCCCCATATACATTCATTTATTTATTTATTTTGTTTTTGATGCAATAAAAGTTTAATATAGAATATATAAAAAAACTATACATGATATTGGCTGCCTGAAGGCTGCCTCTGATCCTAGCATAACGTCTTATTCTTTAAGGCAAACAATACGACAAAGTACTTAGTTCTTTTGACTGTAATCATATTTAAGGCGATAATCCATTAACAAAATGGAGTAGAAAAATTACCGATATCATTTAATAAATCTTAGTCCTTCTTTGTTGAACCGTACTCGCTGCATTCCGCAATCTTCAGCTTACGCAATAATCATTTAAACTTTACGCAATTAGGGTCGTCAGTCGACACAGTCAGCACATCAATAACGGTTACGTACTGACTGACAGGTGTAAAAATTATCAATTGCAATGTTTGCTTATCAAGTAATCACTCTATTACTGCTTCTAACGGCAACGTGAGACTTATGTAATTATCTTTAATTAAAGTGTGGTTTTATAGAGTATTGTTTTAAAATTAGCTGAGTAGGTAAATACATATTATTATACGTCGTTGTCTACAACGTTAGGTATGTAGTCGTAACTTGATATGTATCAAAATAATACAACACTATTGTTTATTTAATTACTTAAATAATACATTTTTTACACGTTTTTGTTGTTATGTTCTCACAGGAGTCAAATGATTAAACATTTAAACATTAGAATTTTTTATTAATTTTAGCATATAGGTTTAATATGTAACAAGTAACTTACAATAAACTTAAAGACTTTTAAAATCATAGAATAAGACTAGAGTAGACCAATATTGATGTCAAATTTGTTCAATTATATGTTTTTTTTATATATTTTCTAACCTTAATTTTATCGATAATTATATTTTTCAACACAACATTTCACAGATACTGAATATACATATGATGTGTGAAAGTTGGATAAACAAACATGCTTTCACTTTCTTATTTACGATATCAGTTAGAACAATGTAATTTTGTCACACATTTTTATTTTGCTTATATCTTTCATCTCTTATCAGCCCGCTGGTGCAATAGAAAAAGGTTTAGAAGCAAAATAAAATAAAGTATCAAAAACCAAGTCTATTAAGTACTTTTTATTTATTTATTAGCTTACCAATATTACTTGGCTTATTTGTATAGTAAGAACTATCTTTATGAGAAAAAATTTAAACTTAATTATCTATGAGTACCATATTTAATTGTCAACTATCCATCAGCAATAAGAGAGTACAATATTAAAAAAGTATACGCTATTATCAGTGTTTAAGAATCTTCGATCAGGGGAGTTGAAGCCGACTACAATTCTACGAAAAGGAGTTTGCAGAAGCCTAACCTGGTGTCTAGGATATCTTTGGGGAACTTTAAATGAAATTTTCGACCAAAAGTCAGGGCTGTCAACTATAAAGTGCAGAACTTTGTACAAAAACGACAGTTCATGAGTAGTTGTACATCTTTCCAATGATTGTAATCCAGAATATTCAAGTATTGTATTTTCATGTTCGAAAAAGCCAAGTGATTAAAGAATCACTTTCGAACACGTTCTAGGCGTAGGCTATGAGTCTAATAGTGAACATTAAAACATTCTACCATACTCCTTGATATTTTGAACGACGCAGTTCGGCTTTCGAGGCAGCAATGCGTTCCTTATAACAAAACCGAGTATGTATTTATTACATAACAATTGAGAACCTTCCATGAGCTATCTTAACTTGGTCCTCAAGTGGTCCTCAACTGACAGTTTACAAACACAGGTTGATATGACTCAGGGCCCTGCAAGTGACCTTTTACGTAAGACCTCAATCAGTTGTTACATCAGATATCTGTACAATTGTAGGTCTTTGAAGGCATTATTGGAACGTAATTTCAATTAATTCTGTTGCCTTCGCAGTGATATCGCGTAAGAGTCTATGTGTTAATAATCATGTTTTATATATATAGGATAAGTTTTTACTGTACCTTAAAAACTTACAATTTTTTTTATTTTCTATACTACTGTACGGATATGCCGGATATGAAATTATTTGACTGCATGGAATTATAGGAGTTCATTCATTTCAAACGACAAATCTTCCTGATATTCTTACCTGTTCTTCTCAATTCAAGACCCCTCGCTATATTAAAGAAAACAGGGCATGAATTGAAGTTTAATAAGTCTGCATAAATAATCTAGGAACAGCGTGAGATAACAACTGTGTGATTAAAGATTTTTTAATTACTAACGGGCTCTTGACCTTCATATAAATGTAGATAAGGCTGAAGAGGGAAGCTGAAAGGCTACCTTAGTGCTGTTATAACTAAATCGTAATTTTTGGTACACTTTTGTTCCTTCAATCGCTTAAATGTAGAGTTAGTTTTGTAAATTGATGTTTTGTAAATTTTATATTTACCAAAAAGTTTTTACCACTAAGTTATCAGGAAATATTCACGGCTGTACGACCTACATATGTTTATAATGTAGCGACTACCCCCTATTGCTTTTGTCATCTGATTGATTTCAACCTTTTCTGTCCTTCTTAGAATTATGAATTACATTTTGATTAACAACATTCCAATAAAATTACTTATTTCACTTGTTTGTCAGATAAACACTCAATACAATTTATTGCGAACATTCTCACAAACGTTTCCTAATATTAGTAGAAGGCATCCGTAAGCGATCGGTTACAGTATTTATGTAATTGTCTGTAATATTGCGCCGAGCAGTGAAGCGTTGAGTGGGTCGGAGGTTGGAGGTTGGAAGTTGGAGATAGCGTGAAGTTATTTAAGAATTATTAGAAATCTCTCGGATTTGTAAAGGGTTTTTTAAAAAAAATTCTTTACACATACGTCAATACAACAATTTATAGGATATAAAGTGATAACAAATGTCGAGGAGTTGACTAGCAAAGTGGTCAATGCAATCGTTATACGAAGCAATTTTTATTTAAAGCTAGAAGCTGTTTTTAAAAATTTTTAGAAAAAAAACTTAAAAAAGTAGTAATGTAAATATTGTTAAAGGCTTACTTAATTTTTGCATGGGTTGATACAATGTAGACACCTGGTAATTTTAAAATGTATTCTAATAACTATTGATGAAAGGCGACTTTAAGCGACTTTGTTGTATGCTATGTAAACAAATAATATAAATTAAAATATTCTTATAATGTTAAAAGCATTTTTCTGTGTTTTAATTTTACAGTTATTTACGTGTAATAGCTAGTAGATATTGGAAAAAAAATTGTCGCACTTAAACGATAATTCATTTGAATCACAGTTATAGATAAGTACGATACAGAAGCCTTAATTAACATTGACGCTGTCATTACTATTAAAGTCCATTTTTATAGTCCGACACGATTTTGTTTCAATATTGAATTATTAGGAAATGTTTCGATTAATGAAAAATAGCTAACATGTTCAATTAATGAATAACGTATAAAATAATTAAAATTAACTCACGTACCCGGAAAACGTTGTTTAACCAAAAAATTTTTTTTTTTAAATTTGGACTGGGCTTCCTTTATTACCTAGGAGTATAAATAGCCCATGAACTTTTTTTGGACCCCAAATAATATATACGAATATAATATATATATATATATATATATATATTCAACAACAGAACAATACAGAATTGTACAAAGGTATATATATATATATATATATATATATATATATATATATATATATATATATATATATATATATACCTTTGTACAATTCTGTATTTTTCTGTTGTGTCCTTTTAATTGTCTTTGTGTGTACATAAATTGTTAAACAAATAAATATATACAAAAAAGTAATAAAAATTGTTCAATCCGTTTCGAGAAAGATCGATAGCAAATACGTGGTTATTTTACATTAGAAAAGGTTAGCTAAAAAGTTAGAATTGTAAATAAATAAATCCTTTTCCTTCAGTGACCATCAAACCAAAAAACAACATTACCATAATCATAATGACAAACGTTTCATAAATAGAGCTGAATCTTTTTCCATTAAATTTTAATAATAAGATTATCTAACGCCCATCACGTGCGGTGTAAACGCCGCTCAGTCATCGATACTGTTACTCAAATGGACGTCGTGCTCTCTCATGTCATTAGTGCACATTTATAGTTCACTATCTGCGGTCGCTGCACCATGCCTGAACATGCGGCTTAACAACTCAATAGCCACCTTGACCGAGATGGTATGATTAGAAGCTATTTGGATCGTAATTTATTTGAGACGAAGCTTGTAAAGACTTGTAACTTAACAAATTACTTATTATGATGGGTGAATAGCTTAATAGTTTAATTATGATTCTTATGAGAGCAGCAATAAAGTACAATTTTATATATTTACTACAAACTTTAAAGTATAGCCACTTGGCATAGTTTTTTGCAATATTCAGAATGTTTTTTTGCAATATTCAGAATGCAACAAATAAATGGATTCAAATCTTTTGATAAAAAATTCATTTTATAGTTAATCTGACAATGTTAAAAATATATAAAAATAAACAGAAATAAATGATCTTAACACATACAGATGTATTTAATAATAAAACGACAATAGAAAAAAATCAGCAGAAGATTTAATCAACCATAAATTAAACTTACTAAAGGGCTCATTTGTAAATAAAAAATAATAAGCACCTGCCTCATTACTTTTTTTTTGTTAAAGGCTTTACTGGCCTGGATGCAAGTCCTTTTGGCCATGTCTGTCTCATTACTACGCAAATAAACACTTCACTGAATAGACAGCTTTATTGCAGCACGGTATTCCGGGTCTGAGTCACACATGTCAATAATAATTGAGTATTAATGTGGTTATAAGCGTGTCTGATAAGCAATCAAACTTCCTATACAGCGAGTTTGAAAAACTGTAGCCAAGTGAAACTTTACTAATATTCTTCCTTTAAAACAAAAATATATATCTAAAAAATCCTCTAGCCAATCAAATTTTGCTTTATTGCTCTTAATTTTGTTAATAAACAGGTAAAGTCTTCAGAAATAGCATTTTGTGTAAATAAAACATGAAAACTTTAATTTAAATATTAGATTCTATTACTATTATATAATATAATTTGACTAAAGCAAGTAATTTACAAACTGAATGTATTTTTCTCTCTTAAAAAACCAATGAAAACACGTCAGTTCCAATTACAATGATTTCATTGTAATTGGAACTGTCGTGTTTTCATTGGTTTTTAAAAAGAAATAAAATAAAAAACTAAAATTATAATATCAAAAAAAATATACGGCCTTAGACTTAAACAACACCCCTTTCTCATAAGATTAGATGGTTCACAGAAATGCCAGTTCCAGTAGTTTCTGTCTTTCTCTTCGTTCCGGATCATATTACGCGTACTAAACTGGCATTGGTTGTGTTACGGAGTGTGTGATATTTATTTAACTACCCACTTTTATTTTGACAGTGTAAGCTTAAGCCCACAAATTTAATATTGTTTACACATTTTCTCATGTAAGCGAATTCAATTCTCATGAGAAATAAAGTTTCTTAAACCAGAAATAAATTAGTTTAATTAATAGGAAGTCTGTTATACCGTGATTGTGTATTGACAGAAATTTGACATAAAATTGTTATGTTGCCATTGGTACTTAATTATATTGTTTTGATGATTGTTTAATACTTTTAAAATAATCATTAATAGATATTATATTTATTTTTATCCTAACATACTGTGTAATCATAATTTTGCATAAAAATAAATAATAATAATAATTGTTTTTATAAACCAATACCTAAATACCTATCTAAATAAATGAGATAAGTTATAATGAAACCTATTAATAATTAATTATTTGAAATTGACAAAATAAACTTAAAATAGAATAAAAACCGACTTTCAAATATATATGCAACTTTTAAAAATAAAACAAAGCCTTTAATTTATGTTCTTACGGTGACATAGATTTTGAGAACTAAAAAATATTTATTCATTGACAACGTGTGCCACAATTTATAATGTAAACAAATGGTAGAGCTTCTTTCGATAAAAGGCGCTTCGTACATTGTTTATTTTTTCTTTATATTTAAGCTGTTTGATTTTAAATAGCACCGTTTTAAATCAAACAGCTTAAAAGTGGTATTTAAAAACACTGAAATAAAAATACCACATTTTTATTTATTTATTTAACCATTTATGTACACACAAAGACAATTTTTTTAAAGACATTTTTCTTATACTTCTCACATTTATTTGATTGCTGATGCAATAAGTGTCATAGTGGCATTGGTATTTCATTGTCTAAAGATGGATAATGAACGCTAAAATTAGTTTATGAAGTTTATGAATTGTGCAGTTATATTTTTTATACATTAAAGTAAGTACTTTCTTCATGATCATCTTCATCGACGCATGCTCGACTAATTTCTTCACTAATGCATGCCACTGATTCCGATTTCTGGCTCTCTTCCAGCCTACGAATATTGTAATTCCATCTTTTCACAGGGCTTCCGACAAATATCGAGAGTGAAAATTAACGCCTCGCTTAGCATGTTTCTTCTTATCATGTTTAATTCAGTAGGTCAAAAAGATATATGCATATACACCTATTACTGTAACCATATCATAATAAAAAAAGTACATGGAACAGGAAAATACTTTACAATTATCAATCCTATCATATTAGAGTGAGAATCAATATAAAATTATTGCACAAAATTTGATTAAAAAACTTATTACATTTTTCTACCGAGGAACTTATTTAAGCGCTCTAGCTCCGATTAGAAAATAAAGCAAGTTTTGTCATGCTTAGTTCCTCCTTAGTCAATAAATATTTATTATATCTAGATCCTACGTGTTTCAGGAGGTACATGAAGCTGCTGGTTCCAGGTTATTGAACCATTTTCATCTACCAAGTCGCATAGAGCTAGCGCGGTAGTGTTATATCCCAAACTTTTCATGTGATTATTTATTGAGCAGTAGGACGTAGGCTCTTAACAATTATTAATTATTCCCATTTCATTATAAAAAAATATGCATTATTAAATTTATTAACGTTATAGATATTTAGTACTACGCTGCTGTGCGAAGGCCCTAATAATCCGCCTATTCCACAGCGGAACTTCAAACCTGTTTACCTTACAAGGCCGACTAGCTGCATCGCGTCCGATTTACTGAACGCTAGAATTTTAACTGTGTAGATCGGCTCAGATTCTTTCATCAGTTTAGTTGTAAATAAACACATATGGTGATCAAATAACATCAAATGGTATCGGCCATTTTCGGCACACTCAAAATCTAAATTTCATTTAAGTTTATACCACTCTCTCATTATGTAAAGGAAAAGGATAACAAGTTTAGCATTGCCAAATAAATCAAATTTAGACAGTTTTAAAGTTATATAGACAATTTTTGATGGCAGCGTGAGCAAAGACATTTCCTTAAACAAGCATATTCGTTCATTAAATTCGATAATTGGACACACCTTCCTTTCTAAATGTCACGTGATATGACAAATATCCTTTACGCAATCACATGGAAGAAACGAGATACTCTTAACATTAATTTACCCAATATATTTTCTACTTAATAAGCGTTTATAGTCTCAGTTTTATAGTGCAAAATACAATAGTAACTATACAAAATAAACGCTGCCAACTTACCTCTTTGATAAGATTAGAAAAGAAAAAATGTTAGAAAACTTGTCGAAAGAAAATCATATTTATAGTTTTTCCTATTATGGAACTAATCAGTTCCAATATATTACTTAATATAATAATTAACATCTGTTTTGCTAATACCTGTAAAAGAAACGCTAATTTATTTGGCCCTTCGAAATATTAGCACTTCGATTACACAAGATCTACTATTTAAACTTTATGTTACCATAAAATCTATATTTATTGTCGAAATATAATGAACAATGCTCTTGATAATAGTGTTACAGTAATCTTCGTACTTTGTATTTTTATCAAATAATTATCACAAAACTTATGAGATTTATCTCTTTCAATTGGCAATCCTTTATTGCTAACTATGTGTCTATTAATCCGATAAATATTTACAAGAGTTGAGTATGATTCATTACGGTCAAGTGTTAGTACGTTATTCTTACGTAAGATGCATAAAAATTATAAATAACCAAGAAATGCTGACAAGCCAACATTCAAAGCCTTAAATAATAGATAATCGAGAAAAAATAAGTAAAAACAATTGGTTTATTGCTTTGTAAGTAAACAAAAGACTATTAAAATACCCCCGGTAACAATATTCCCAAAGCATGTATATTTCAATCACGCGTACGTGTTGCGTTTCTCGCAACTCTTCCAACAGTCGTGGGAAGATCCCTGGCTTTGTTTACTTCTGTGATTGATTTGAAGATCAGCATTATAACAAAAAGCATCTGAAAATTATCTTTGAAAATTTTCACTCTAGCATTAGTAATTCTAAAAATCTAGAAAATATTACTTGTCTTTTTTCTAGTATTCAAGTTTATCGCTAAAATGGTTGGTGCTGTCAATAAGGTTACTAGAATTGTTAGAATGCATATTAAGATCTAAAAACATGTTTAAGGTTTACAATGATTGCAGATTTATACGATGTAAGACACGAGCAGAAACATAATTGTTAATACTGAACCTTTGCAATCTTCGTAATATTTTAGAAAAATACTAATTTTGTCTACTGGAAATTCAGATTTTAACGCATCATTATTAATTACTACAGCAAATAGTACACCAATATCAATAACAATAACCTTCAAGGTCAAATTAAGAGTGTAAACAATTGCAAATGATTGTTTTTTAAAAGGCCAATTAATCATAATAACGCCAATACTTACTTGGCCTGTTAAAATCGTGACCACGAATTCGATATATCTGTAACGAAAGCTAATAATTACGTTTTGGACACGTTTTGTCGGCTTTTAAGATAAGGTTCAACAGTTGTTTGAAAGCTCATTACAGATGTAATTGCTTTGTCAAATGTTTAACAATAAATGTTAGTGTTGTGTCATATTGAGGTTCCACATCTAACAAAACGAATCCCACCGAGCTTACAACGTTTTATCAGTCTCTGTGTACACTATTTTTTTTACCCATTAAAAAATCATTACCTGTCTACCCGTACAATCCAGACATATTTGGATTAAAATAGGCTCGAGGTTCCCAAGGGGATATCGAGACGCAAAAAATTAAAGACGGACTCACGCCATCAATACTGGCAAAAAATAAAAGAAGGTATCATAATGTAAGAAGGTATCATCGTGATGTTTCTAGAAAATTGGGAAAGTAATAACTCTAAAAAGTAGGAAAAGGACTTCGGTTATTTTGTGTGTCTATGGTAAAATAGGTTAAATAAATAAAATGGATTTAAGAACTTATTTTTGCACTTTGTGCTAAACTAAAATTAAGTGTCATTTGGACGCAATCTTAAAATAATCATAGTTATAATTTATAACTTGGGAGACAGGAATCTTCCTTGTCCAGGTAACCCACCATTAAATTTCCATTTGCCGGATAGGGCTTTTGCATATCTATAAATCATTAATATAAGAAGATTTCGTTAATAGCGGGTTAATATGTTATGGGATGTTTATGGTGCGGAATAAATAAATTTTTATTATTATCTTGTGCAAAATGGACGACATTTCCTGTAAAGATGTTTCTTGTTTATAAAAATGCTAGTATCTTTATTATGTAAAGAAAATACTATTGTACAGTACGGAACGTTTGGTACACGATTGAGACTTGGTTTACGACGATTTAAAGTCAAGGTCCTTTTTTAAACATCTGTTATAAAATGTTATTATTATTTCGAACATTAACGATTATGCAAAACCGCATTAGTGTTGACAAGCTTTTTTGGCAAAGGTCGTTTGTTGTTTAAGATAAATGGATTAGAAGAGCGAATGTACCGCATAGAACTGAACGGTTGATTAGACGAGGGGTTTGTATGTTAATTTAGTATATTTCCGATATTGAATCCCGATGTGAACAAAATTAGTCACTGAGTTGCGACCCTTTTGCACTTCTGCAGCGTACACAAAGGTCTTTGACACCTTGATTATAAAATGTTTGTCTTTTAACCTATGTACTGTCTGGATGGATTGTGTGTCTTATAGATATGGAAATAAAGATTTTATCTATCTATCTATATTTATATACATATTACTATCTGTCATCTAATCCGATTCTTAATTTGGGCTAAATAATAGGTTGGTTAATAATCTAGACTTACAAAGAACAATGGAGTTTAATTAAAATATGTACTCATAGCTCAGTCAACGTTATCATTACAAACAGTCTATGTATGTTATAAGCCGAGCCCAGGGCTTCTTACAGAGTGAGGGTGGAATGGGCTGATGGTTTTTTGACTGGTCAAAGCTCTAAACTATCGTAACCAATATTATTGTATAACGAAATTTTATTAAAAATTCACTTATATGACTTATATATAATACCAAATATAACCAATTCCAATAAGTGCTTATAATAAATAAATATATCTCTCATTCGAACCTTTTATCTAGCCCAAAGTAAGCATTATTATGAAGTTATTTTATGGGAACTAGATAATGGAGAAATATAAAAAGTAATACGTATAAATAAATCAGAAATATACTTAACAACATTTTTCGTAAGCGAATATTCGTACTCATCATATAAATACTTGCTCCTATCGGGTTTGGAACCCTGCACATCTGGCTAAGCAGACATGGGTACTTATCACTTGGTCAAACAGTCATCAGAATTGTGAAAGAAAAAACGAAAAATCAAATGGTCATTGATATATAGTGAGTTACATGTGTTGATTAACCACTGCCAAAGTTTCTTTCTTTACGTAATAGAAGTTGAACTACTCCATGCCAATTTACGATGATAGAGTGGGCTGCTAAACATTTTGCACTAGTTTATAAGTACATTAACTATAAGTTATTCCCGACACGCGGCTTGCCTTGAGGTCGACCCACTGCACGCCTACGGATGCAATATTACAATGAGCTACCTCTACACATTTTACTTGGATGAGGTAAATATGTTTCTGTTACTGCTTAATTTTAAATTTGAAAGTAAAATAAATATTCTGAGTTAAGTAGGCCAAACTACCGGTTGATAACCAAGATAACTGTTATCTCGTTTAATTGTAAATAGTCATATGTTCCGAAATAATTAAGCGGATTTGAGAATTAAAATAAGTTACATTAATCGAGTTTTTCTATGGAATAATTAGCTCCGATTTTAAGACGCTGACTTCAGAATGAACTTTTTGCGTTTGACCAGTCTCCAAATAAATCTGAACCTGAAATTTATCTTTTATTTTTTATTCATATCTTAAAGAAATATTTTATACTTTCTGTACCTTTGCATAACCTATTTTTTCATAAATAAAACAACGACTCTTTGCTTCATTGTCTGTTAGTTTATGTAAATGTTTATACATTTTAAATAATTCATTAATAGGTGTATATTTTTTTCTTTAAATCTGTTAATAAATAAAAGATAAATTAATAATTAACTAGATAACTTTCGAATTTTAGTATTGTAATTAATTCAGCAAACATAATTAAGCCACGTCCAAGTTTAGTCGATCAATTGATTGTATTTAGTTCACTGGCATTCCTGCGAACGACACATCGAAACGACATCGCAATTACCAGACTATTTTAAATATTGATTATCAAATAAATTTATTGCATTGGTCTTTTTAAAGTATATAAAATTTTAATATAATATAATAGATAACATACGCCGTCCGTTTGTTGGTTGCTATCTAAATTCAAACCAACAAACAATTAAAGGAATTTCTCGCCTGCTCAATTTTTAACTTTTATATTCAAATCTTGTATGCATTGATATTGTTGATGGTCTATGTTTATTAATAAACAGAAAACAAGTGAAATCAACTCTCAACATCATAATAAAGTTGTCATTTACATAATTATAAGCATTTTCCCTTTTCGTCCATCAAGAATGCTACTAGACCAGAAAATTTGTTATTTTGTGGTAGCTCGGAATCTTGTCAAGGATGTGGTTTAACTTTATCAGGTAAGATTAAAAAAAGATTTAAGAAAAAATAATACTTTTAACTCAAAGTACAACTGACTTGGTACCCATGGAATTATAAGTAATAATAGAGGGAGGTATCACTCTATTATTACTTATAATTCCATAATAAGTTCGCGAGAAGCTAGTTGGCGTAGTGGTTCGAATGCTCTGGTTTTGATAACGAAAACAAAACAACATCCGCCATGGCTGGTCACGTGACAGGTCAATCAAACTTTGGTATCACGAGCTAGCCCGAGCTTCAGAAGGCACGTTAAACAACCGCATTTACTTACCAAGCCGCATTGGGCCTTCGTAGTTACCCAAGCTCCTAGTGGATTCCTTCCATGAAGGAAAGCCTGTGTACAGGAGTGGGACGTTATAACTTATTGATGATAATATATTATGATGTCACGAGTTAATAATGCCTAAGTAACATTTGCGATAGTTAAGAAAATTCTACTTACCTATTTATTTTAGCAAAAAATCTTTAAAATGCCAGACTTAACGGCTAATGGCAATAATCAAAAGAGAGCCTATTCGTAACTTGTTTTCGCAAATAAAGTGGGAATTACCGAGTGATTAACGAGACCACTCCTTCTTTAGTTATCTTATATTGACACTTTCCTTGTGATGTAGCAATAAATAAATAATTTGCTCGTGTTTTTTATTTCAATTGACAAAAAAGAGTAAGCGAACAAAAGAGAAAGCTAACTAATGTTAATCTAGATAAGAGTTCTTTTCAATATTAATGTTTTTATTCAATTTTTCTAAAGGAACAGAGTCGTGCTAAAAAGGCTTTATTATGATTTAAAGATATGAGTTAACTATAAAATAAAATTCCATTAAAATCTGTCAAACCCTTTTGGAGGAGATCCATAACAAATACTGTGACATCTGATATTGAAAACTGTGAAAACACATTTGACTAATATAAACGATATACATTATATAAAAACACAATTAAACATTACAAATAAACTAAACATAATTAAAAATACAATGGCGAAAAAACACACATAATCGCAGTCAATAACGACCAGGTTTCAACGAAAAGTTGCCACAGAAGCGTTGGTGCTATGATTTTAGTCAATTATAAATTTCTACCGATAGTAATAATTTTCCTGTATCTGTTTGACTTTTCTATATAAAAAATTTTTTGATATAAAAAATGTTTCTATTTTATTATAATAGATAAAAACTGAGATTTTCTGATTCGACCTTTTTGGATAAAATCTCAGGCACTTACAGTAAGTGGTTACTAAGTTAATTTGCCCTCAATTGTACTAATTGAACGTGTTCTTCGTGACAATAGCGTAACACATTGTGACATTATGGTAATGTCGCATTATATATCTAATAATGTTACGTCAGCTTTTTGTGACATTTAAAAATTAAAATTATGTTATTGCGGTCGTGTATTTCATTTATCACATTTTTGCGACATTCAAATTTATTGAATGTCGCAAAAATGTGATAAATTGGTCACTCCTATAAATTATCAGATTAAAATTTGATATAATTGTATATAATTCTAATAGTGAAATAAACATATTTGAGCAAATACAAAATGTCAAAATATATATTTGAAGATGATAAAATTATAAAATGAGATTAAAATTGAATGTAATATATAAAAATCTCGTGTCACGGTGATTTTGTTTGAACCCCTCTAAAACGGCTTGACTGATATTTATATTTTTTGTGTATATTGGGGTGGACTGAGAATAGGTTGTAACTATTTTTAAACCCCTAGGTGATGTATGCGTATAATTTTCAAACTGACAGTAAAACAAAATGTATATTTCAAAAACAAAGAAAAAATATAAAAATATCAAATATAGAAATATATGAAAACTAGCCAGTCTGCAACATCTTGTTTATGAGATTTTTCAGCCAATTTGATTTTGATTTTTTACATTATTATTGCTCTTACTTAGACAATACTTTGAGAAAGAAATGCATTCCCCTAAGTTAAATTTGAAGTCGAAGTAGATGAATACGTGGAAAGCTAGAGCAATGTGTACAGCAATACCGTCAAGTCGTCAAACATATTATAATGCAATCACATACGTACATTCGTTTCGCAAATAATCTATAAGTGAATTTGTAATGCAATAAAAATCTGGGCCACTTGCTTAAATTAATGAATTTTCAATGAACAAGCGCGTCTAATCTAATTTTAATGTTGATGCAATGTCAAGGTGACCATTATCACTTGCCACAGTGTTCTTATACATTTTGACACAATGAAAGTTATTACTAAGCTGTAGTGTTGAAATTATTAGTCAAAAAACTGATATGTTAATATTTTAAAAATCTTTGATTAAGCAAATAAAAAACCTCTTGAATAATAATAGCTCCTTGGCATAGTAGTTTTAAGCGCGTTTTATGCACGAAAACAAAACAAAATATGCTAAAAAAAGTTATTATCACAAAAATACATGCATTTTGACTGGCTTTATCGATAACTCCTTATACCTACATATTTGAGTGAATTAAAGCAATTCACTTATTTTATTTCATCTGCGAAAAGTTACGTGAACGTAATAAAACAAGCAAAGCTTCTTTAATGCAATTAAAAAATGCGAATGCTGTGTTGTGTGCATTTCAGAATGCTCGCATTTTTTTGTTGTTTCAGTTGTTAAGTAAAAGTCAGCGACATTAAAATTTGAAGCTATTTCTAAGAAACAAGAATAAAACTTACCTTGTTACAGCGAACTAATGTATAATTGCATATTACTTTCTCTCGTAAACTTTAATTCTTTTAGAAATTTTTATAACATTTCTGATGAGCTCTCGATGTATTGTCCAGCAATGGTTAATGTATATCTTTCCTTAATATACAGTGCAATACCTACATTACTATTGAACGGAGACAGCGTTTTGGATGGAAGTTACAATATAATCAATCCAGTCCATAGAATCAATTTTATCCAAATAAATCTTATCATCAGTAAGAACCATTGAAGTTCTCATAAAATAAATATGGAATTCGATTAATTGCGATATTTATTATTATCTTTGTGTGATCTCAATTGAAATTCAAGAAAAAAAAATCTAATAATTACAAATAAATCTGGATCATCCTGATTTAACAGTTGCCAAAAGAGAAAGTTATACGTGCATCTCACAATATAATATTTGATATCAAACAAATCATGATTGCGGTGCATAATGTATGTTATTCAACCACAGAATAACAACACCATAAAATGCCATTAAATCCGCCGTTATATCTAATCTTTGTAATAGATTTAAATCACTGCCTTGAAACCTCAAAAGTGATAAGTTATGGGTTTTTTATTGTTTTATTTAAGCCCTGGAAATGCACTCGTGCAATTCCTAAATATCGACTGAAAATTAGGCCAGTAGAGAAATCTTTTGCTACCCACAAATACATGAAATAAAAGCATCATAATAAACTTAAAATAACAAAAAATTCTTCCTAACTGGAACTGTTCATCAGTTCGTTCAGAAGATCTCAGCTTAATAAAATGATATTTGTAGTGTTGTCTCCGGCGAGAAAAGTCACCAGAGCTATCTCGGAATCGTTCTTAATACAGCAGGGGAGACGGGGACTCGTTTCCTACAATAAAATTAATATAAAAATAATACGTTTATTTCTTTCTCACATATAGTAGGCGATTACAGATTACTTCGTAAGGTAAAACATTTTAAGAGTTCCGTTCCTCCTATATAATATATTGAGTTTTCTTGTGTTTTACTCAGAAAAATATAGTGGAATAGAAAAATAGGTTCAATGTACAAAGTAAAGTGGATATTCCTCAAACAAAAATAAATTAGTACTCTAATTACGTCAGATAACACTTACAAAGACTGATTTCACTTTTTTCATGTGACTGGTCACGTTTGATCATGGCCTTAACAAAAATATCCATTCTTTTTTTTTAAGATTTACTAGCCTAATTGACTCCGTCCGAAGGTGAGTATTATCCTGGTCATTCTTACTTACCACAGATACAGTTTAATTTTAATCAAGTGCGAATTAAATACGAACTCCATCAGATGAAAGAAATAATCGGTAATAATTAAAACATAAAGCAAAATATATCATCGAAAGTGTTCATAAATTAGCACTAGCGTTAAAATACCTCCGGAAGCCAAGATAACGTGAATATAACAGGTACAGTGTACAGACAGCAAAAAAACGTACAGCTCGATGATCGTGCATATAATTAGATTTCACGGTGGCTTCACATGTTTGATCTATACATAGTCCACAATGGGCACTGGAAAAAGTGTACGGACAGCAACGAAAGTGTAACAATAACATATATCGGTATAATTATAAAATTTAAGATGCGGTTCGTGTTAAAGTAGGAACCATCACGCGATTTGATGTTATGGTATAGTGAGGGATTGATAATCTTTGAAAATCCTATTCATTAAAAAAATCCTGCTTGGACTTTTACTAATTTATAATATGGAAAATAATGACATATGAATCTTTTATGAGAATAATAATTTAATGTTATTTAAAATATCTCTTAACCTAACTTGAATAGACAGTATAATTTTAATTGTAATTATTACCTAATTGTCGGTAGAAGACATTTTCGTTTATTTTACATTACGTTGGTTACCGAAACACAATTAAAACTAATTGTTCCGTTGACTGCGTACTTAGTAAAGCATTTAAATAACAATGATTTAAATGTTTTACAAACTAAGTTGGTATAAAGTTTTTTTTTTCACAATTATGTCTCTTTTCGTGTCATTACGTAGGCTTACATGAAGACGCAGAATTTCATGTTCAATATTATATTTACTGAAGTACTGAATGTACAGATTCTTCATAACCATTAATTTTCTCGACATTAGTTTTTTAGCGTTGCCTACCTATGTATTTATAATACCTTTTTGTATGTAATTTTTTTTTAAATAGACTAAAAATTCAATTTAGTTTATTTCTTTGATATAGCGTTACTAGGAAGTTGAGTATAGATTTTTTGCTCGACAAAGCAACTCTCTAGCTGGTATATAGTATCCAATAGAAAAATGTCCACTAAATGTAAATTATTGTTTTTGAAAAAATAATAAATTTAATATGAACAAAATTGGTATCTGCTGACACTACTTTATACTCTCGCGTAAGAAATAAAAAAAAGACTATTTTTCTTCCGTACGCTATTACTTCCATTAACAAAGATTGTCACCAGCTATTAACTGAATTATTTATTTCATTAACTTAATATTATTTATTACATTCTATCTGCTATTTTGGTAATTTTTATTAGGTAACTGTGACTACTTATTTCATTATTTTATCGAGCATTGCTGTTACGATTGTAATATTTTATTTATTTTACTGTCTCGATAATAACAGCAAATTTGATTGCAGAGTTTGTTTATTTCAATAATTTAATAAGATATGTAACTTTTTGTATAACTTTACGGATAGTTTTTTGTTTAGCCATTAGTAACTACAAAAGATTACGTTACTCACTAGCTGTGAAAGAGAAAATACTGCAAATATATTTGGGGTCTGTGGGCGAACGTGAGGCAATGTATGTAAATTACATTTTTTCGATTGTCAAACGAAAGTGATCATAGTGGATATGAAAAGTCAAGGTCCGCATTTTGAAAGTATCGAGTTCCGTGAATGAGCTATGCGTTTAGTTTTGTATGCTAAATTTTATAATATGTCTTATGTTGCTTACTATGAAGTTGAAAATTGAATAAGATTATTATCAGTTTTTAATATGACGCGAGTAGTTGCTGGTAGAAAAAATAATATTCGACGTTGACTGTTGTTTCCGATTATGAAAAATACAATCAGGTATATATTAATGCAAAAGGTTCTTTATTATATAAGATGTGCATAACCGCCAACGAAAAGATGTTGTTTTCATTTTTCAGCGTGAAATTTATCTTGACTCTCAATTTCATACAAATAAGTTTATGGGTTTGTGAGATAGAGATAATTTATTAATTTCAGTCCAAGCTCAATTTCTTAGATTTAGACAATATATAGAATACAATATAGGAAACAGTTAACTAATTATATAAATATATTGTAATTATAATTATATACTAATTATATATTCAGTTAATTGATAAAGTATTCTATCAGTTACAAATAAATAATGTCAGAAAGGATGGTAACACTGTTAATAATATTATTTTAATGTTATCATCCGAGGCGACATATTCCCTTATTATCAAAGCCGTTTATGTGTTACGAATCTGATGTTGGTTGCAGAACGTGATAGAAATGACATCATGCGCTCTCAAATACGTCAGACCGGTACCGGATTTTTGTTTGTGAAAATTGACACTTAAAAAAGCCAAAAAAATACAAGTTATTCCACTTACACAATTTTGAGTGTTCAGGTCATAGTTAAACGGGTGTCAGTTAAACCGTCAGTATTTTCAACTTGCCTGTCTGTTTGTCGTTGGATTAAAATACTCGAGTAACTCTTGAAACAAAGAGTCGTTAAAAATTACAACGTCTAAGTCAATCGTGAACAAAAAAGCTTCACCTAAATCGCACCACAAAGCTTGGCATTGGAGAACTTCCTCTTTTTTGAAGTCGGTTAAAAATAATTTTAATTGCATTCCATGAAAGAGTCTGTCACAAGAACGGTGACAATCGAGAGCTGTCACGTATAAAAAAACCTTGCACTAGTAGTTGTAACAGCTGACAATGAATGATACGTTTCAGGTGTGTAATTAGTTTCAATATATATTTTATTAACGTGCCTCCATTTTGAGTATTTGATTTATATTTTTAATTATCATTATGTGCCGGTACTTTGTGTTTGTTACGCTATTGCCATTCATAAAAAAGCTATTTAAGAAATTCATTAATGTACTTGAATACAAAGCAATGTTAATAAGATATTAAAAAAATAAGGATATTGTAGCATACTGGATTTATAATGAGCGATTCCCGTGAGTAGAAAGTTGTATTTAACAATATTTGATTACCTTGAACATTTTATATATTGAGTATGTTGGATAGTCATAATTGGCCTTTTTTTTCGAGGAGGAATCCCTTTACGGACCTAACCGCCACTGGCTAAGCGGCGGGCGTGTGTGGGGTTTACCCAGTGCCTCAAGACCGGCACTGAGAATACCCACTAAAACTCCCCTGTAACTCTATTGCCCATCGTGGGGGTGACCCGGGTTCTGCCGACGCAATTCACCAGGTCATCCCCAGAAGTCAGTCATAATTGGCCTACCATATGTATTTAAATTAAAAATCAACTTATGTAATCACCTGGTACTATCCCTAATAAATAAATAAATAAAATAAATATTTACAGTTAATTTGTATAAGCTGTGTTGAATTAAACAGCTTGATAATGAGACTTTTGAGTTTGGTATTTGTTATCATAGACTATTTCAATAATTGATAGAGTCAAAGAACCCTTGACTCAATTTTAAAGCGTTAATAGAATTTATATTTTATTGCCACATAAATTTTAGTAGTCTGATGAAATTAAGTTCTTTTTATTAGACAATTTAATAGCTAACAACCAACTAAGAATAGTTTTAAGTAAGTATACTTCAGTAGATATAATTAATCAGCCAAAATGAAAGTGTTAAATCATTCTATAGAATTTGGTTTACTTTCAGTGAAAACAGAACGGCTGAATCGCGCATGTCACGTTTTTGGTGAAATTGAAATATGTATCTGAAATGATTTTGTTATGTTATTAATGTTACCTTTGACATTGGGCTTTAGAATATATTCGACTGACAGCGGAAACGCTTTGCAGTAATCGCTTGATTGATAAAATAAAGGTTGGTAAGTAGAGACGTTGACATTGTAAATTAAAACGAAATGTTTATTGATAATAAGTTTTCAATAGCTTATATAATTTACGCAGATGATTTTCATCATTATCTCCGTATTGGGTAACAGTAGAATATCTATTGCACATAGTTTGTAGATATAGGCACTAACTTCACAAAATAATATCCTGAATTTACTATTTTTGTATACAAAATATAGTCCCCAAACATGTTTTTATATTAGTTTGTAACTAATAATATTTAGAGACAAATTAGTCTTAAATAAAAAAATATACAAAAAAAATAATAAAATTTTATCTTATATGTTTCTTATATTACGTAGATATTACACACATTGAGAAGAAGCTCTTATTACAATGATATAAGTTCGATTGCAGTGTTACTGAACGTTGAAACGAAAAGCTGAAGAATGTTAAGTTATTGTATTAAAACATAACGTTCGTCTTATAATAGCCATTATTTATTTACAGAAAAATAGTCTCAATCTACAAACAAACATATTATTATCAATGTAGATTTTCAAAGAAATTAATAAAACAGGCGCGCAATGGTCGCATATTTTCACGCGTCATAGAATCTTCTCGATACTATTCGATGCTATCATCGGCGCCGACGCACGTCCGAGATTGTAATAGCCGACGTGTAAAACAAGCGTGAACGTGACTATTAGGTATTAAATACGTATTATAGTAATAAATAAGAATTAAATACAATTCATAATAATTTTAAATTAGAATTTTGAGTATTAAATTAGAATTTTGCACTTCTTCAGCAGTTACGTCTGTAATTTATATTAACATAAATATTATTTGCTAATCCCTGGATTTCATCAAGTATAAAGCATATTATATCAAATCGTACATATATATTAGGTTTTAGATTAGATTAAGGTTATATAAATATAATAAGATGTGAACACATTACTATACGATACTGACATCTGTAATTTATATTAATTATTGTATTTGCTAGTATCGAGTAACTAGTAATATTAAAGATCACAAAATAAGGCTAAATAAATACAACTATAAATGAACAAACTTCTTTGACAATAATATCTGTAATTCTAATACTTGAAAAATCTCCCGCTTTTCTAACAAGCTTAAGGAAATGAAAAAGTAGTATTTCCTACAAAGGTCTCACGTTTGTAAAGTGTGTCGGAAGTTACTCTTCGAGTTTTCTAACATTGTGTACAACAAGAAACGGATGTAGAGAAAGCAAATAAAAACGTATTCGCTCAACACTACCTGATTATTGCAGGGAATGTCATGGAAAACTCTTGTGTGGAGGAATAACTATCATCACTTTCCTTAGTCATTGATTATAAAACTCTTTGGATGGGATGTCGAAAAGCAGCCATGTAATGCACCTTTGTCTGGAAAACTGCATTAGTTATCTTTGCATTATATGGACTTGCCTGCTGCTTACACTCAAGTGGTGTATTCATTTGTTTCAAACATTTGGCTCCATAAAATCACAAATGAAATTAAAATTTGTCGACAAAATATTTGCAAAACGTGCGAAATATTCAAAGTTCATTTAAAAAAATAATAGTTATATTCTCAAGAACCATTAAAGTGTTAATTTCACGGTATTGACGCCATTTGTAATTTCCACGTTATTCTCTAACAAAGTCTTATTAGAATGACAATTGGTATTGTTGTTGTTCTAAGGTCGCACATGTTGGGCCAATACGTTTGGCTAGTGTTGATGCTTAGAAAAATATTTATATAGTTTTTTTTTTTAATATTTTGTAATCGAACTTTTGTATTTAATTACTTTAGTATCCAAAAATATGGCCACGCTTTTAGTGATTACCAACACTTAAACGGCAATCAAAAGTTAACTATCAATATCTTCCATAAAGTAAATATCTAAAAACAGCAGTTAAGTAACGTATAATTATTCGTTTAAGTATTGGTGATCACGAGCCTTGAGTATTAAGAGGAAGCGTTTTGTTTATAATATTGGTGACAATGCCAATTCTATGAGCTTTTGAGATTTTATCCACTCTGCGACTACAATACAATATATCTAGTAGTATTTCGCTCTGTATGTAAGGAACTTGGTGCTTGGTATTGAGTTGTATTGAAACCTTTACAAAGCATCTCTTATAGCATTATCCGTTCATAATTTTTGTTACTGAATAAAATTAAAACATCCATTGTTTAACATCTGGTTGTTGTAAACGTCATTGTTTTTGAACCATGAAGGTTCAAGCTCCATTATTAGACTTCGAATTAAATAAGGATAGAACACTTTTGGTTTAATTCCAAATTTAAATGTAGCGTTTTTTTAATTATCTTTTTACGATTGCAGTAAGAAAGTCTGTGTAATGAAAAAGGTATTTTTATTTTCGAACGCAATGAAGTCACAGTGTCAAATTTAGGGAGTACCTTCTTCTGTTCCTAAAATTTTTAAGTGGTTTCTTTAAATCTGTTTTTATATATTTTCTTTTCATATGTAAATGCGAATTGAGAGGCAAGTTTTTTACTTCATAAATAAATAGTATGTCAATGATAAAGAAATATTGCAGAAGAAACTACATGTGTGATATCGTTATTTTCTCAGATTAAATTATATGTTTGAGGAGCTGTTACAAGTCGCCCCATATAACGCTCTATTGGTAATGCTTCTCGCATGTGAAGCCGTACGCCAGGAAGCAAGTGATTACCAATATGTATGGATAGTATAGGTAGTAAAATTTTATATCTTTCTTATAATTTATACATTTACATGCAAATTTGTAACAACAAAATTTGTTACGTTTACTGTGGGTTAGAAAGTTTTTAACATATTGTTTAATATTGTGACTCCATTTTATGAAAATTTTATCATCACTCAGAAAGAAATATACTTTTCAAAGGTATGTAATATGTATGTTCGAGAGCTAAAACAATCACGTAAATTTAATAACATAAAATCCATTATACGATATTTTTTAACTCTTAAATGATTGCAATAAAATCTTAATATCTCAATCGGTTGTTTAAAATCAAATTGCTATGAATTTTTATTAGAAGCCGAAGTAATACCTTCTCGTTATATTAACTAACAGTTTCACCTTGCTTCTGAGTCAATGCCAGCTATTGCAGTATCGGTAGACATTTATCTTATTAATATGAAACAACGATAAGAGTTTTCCCATATAAGATGTTGATGAATAGCCTTCCTGTGATTGTCACTCACTTCCTACTTATCGCAATTATAATATTATCGATAAAATAATTATAAGCTAGCCAGACCTCACTAGAATGAATCTCAACTACAAAATGTTTTATGCCCGAATTTTTTCACTTTTGTTATTAGTAATAACACTGAGATGTGCAGAAGTGCCAAATTTTATTACAATTTCCAATTTATATCAATTCAATTTTATGGTCTTACTGTTCAATACAAAAAAGCTGCTAAATAAACCTTCTTTTGAAGGTTGTTATTCGTCATTACTGATAATATCAAATGTCCAAACAATCTCTCTATAATAGATAAACCAGTATAATTATATAATGCCCAATAATATAGAGAAAAGATTTAAGACAACATATTTACTAATACGTCGTCCAAAATAGTTAAAATATAAGTCGGTAGTACTTTTATATGGACAGAATTATTTTAAAATTCATAAAATTTTAATCATGTCATTATTATAACAAACTCAAGGATGTTTATTTGCATAATATCTGTTATTCAATTCAGGTTTTTGATAATTTACTCGAAACTTCGATTTCAAAATTGCGAAGTGTCATTAAAAACTGATTTCCTTAGATAGTACGTGGTCGAAATACATGGAGATCTTTCAAATAGTATTTTAACTATATTGTAATGTAGACTTTTAATTTATGCGAGTTTTCTTCCTCTTAAATTACAACTGTATATTTTTTTGTTAGCAGTCGATAATAAGACTTTTAATCAACTCTGTACGTGCTCACTTTCGAATGTATAAACGACCTCCAAAATCAACGCGACTATAACGAGTTCACAGAAAAACTTGTCCAGCAAAATTTAAGTGGTCATGTACAACATCATCTCAACTAAAATAAAATGCTGATTTAACTCCAATATTAGATAAATTCTTATTAATAATTGAGTACCAAGATAATTGAATTCCATAAACAGTATCTATTCAGATCCGAAACAATTTTAAAGATTTATATATATAACCTTTTTTTAATATTGACACAAAGAGGTCGCATGATAATTCAAATAATAGAACGTAGTACACTATACAATGTTCATGAGCTATACCTCGTTTGATAGCAACCAGTTTTCACAAATTTAAAACTACTACTCTTGAACTTGCAATATTTTGTGTGCAACCTGTTTTTGCAGGTCAGGAAATCTTATCAGCGCTGTCTTAGTCTGGGTTGCCACATTTTCTGAGCTATTCACATTTTTATTGTGTGTTAGTGACTCATTTCAAAAGACGTAAATTTTCTGTCCCAGATTGAGAAACATCTTAAACAGTACTGTGTGTTTCCAATGTCATAATGACGCTAACGTAATTTGTTTGCATAAATATGTCAGTCATAAAACTAACAGATATGTAATCAATATTTCAAATAGAATTATTAGCAAGTAATATATGTATGTATGATATACAATATTTAAACTATTCAATTTCAATCTTTTTAAAAGAGTTTGTATATAAATAATATTACCTTTGTCGTATTCTGCATCTGGAGGAACGTAGCAATACCAGCTCTCACACGATTTTTCACACCACGAATAGTTCCTTTAGAACTTCTTATTGTAGACGGCACCTCCTCATTGTTGTAATCCTTGATACCAGCAAAGTATTCATTTTCAGATCCTTCATTACACTCACTCTTTGCACACACACTTACACTCTTCACTGATTTAACATCATCAAACTCTTTTTCGTTTAAATGAAAGTCGTAATACTTGTCCGCGTCAAAATAATGGCTGCTGTAGCACATTTTCTCCTGTTTAATTTTATCTTGCTGTTGTCTTTCTTCGTAGGTGCTCTCATTGATCAAAGGTGATTTGCACGGAGGTGAAGATTCCCTCTCAGAATTTTTCTTGGCCTCGCTATTCAATTGTGAAACAAGTCTAAACGAAGTAAGTTGCGTGCTTTCTTTCGAGTCATTAGCATTTTCATCAATATTCTGATTCAGTTCCACCTGTTCGGGTTCGCTTTCAGTTTCAACTGTGCTTACTTTTGTTGAATGCTCTCGAATGTCTTGTAAAAGGCCTTGCGGTAGAAAGCCACTATCTTTGTTATTAGATTTGACAATAAACATTGGCATTTCTGGAGCTATGGGTGGTTCAATACATTGCTTCTTTTCTTTTTTAATAGTATACTCGATGTGATTTTCTTCTGCGTGTACGCTTCCATTCAATTCGCTGCTATTCAAAGAATCATACGATATATTTGATTCGTTATCTTCGAAATCCAGTTCACTTTGACTGCTCCCGTTTCGTGAGCTTATAACCGTCACAGATACAGTTTTTTTACCAGAACTGGATTTAAGAGTTTTCTTTTTGGGTAACGGCGGCGGCGTACCATCGAGGTCACTGCATGTTCCTGAGTCTAGTGTATCACTAGGCGAACACTGCCCACTTGACATTACCATATTTGACATTGAATTTACGAACGCACTGCAATAGATATAAGGCGCTTTGTCCGTTTTTAATAGCTCTTCATTATCAAGAATTTTTGGCCGCGTATCGTCTACGTTGATCCTGACTAAGCTGTTATTTTTTCTTTCGCTAATTTTAAACGATTCAAAATCTATATCGCTTTTGAGATGTACACTTGATATTTTGGGTCCTTTTGGTTTATCTGAGTCTGTGTTTATTCTAATTGTTACCACATGCGGGCCGTTGCTGGGAGCGTCCGCACAAGCCGTATTCGCGGGTCGCTCTGGCTGGGTCGCCGCTATGAATACCGTTGCAGATGGACTCTTAGAATTAAGGACGAGTGAGTGCATCGAACTCAGAGAGTCCATGCTTGTGCGTCCGTCAGGTGTGTCGAATCCGTTCAATTTCTCATCCTTAGTAATCTGCGTGAAGGTCGTTTGTCGTTGTTTCGCTTTCGGGGGCAGTGGAGGTATGTACTCGATGTTGGGGCGAGTCGCCACCTCTTCCATCATTATGCTTTGTGCTAATAACCTGGCATAATTAACGGTACAACTACTTGCAATGCGACACAAGTCCGCCTTAGATAGTGCCGGTTGTATAAGGCATAATGTTTCCGGTGACTGAGCAAGACTGGGTCAATAATCCGCACAGCTGACTTCTTTGCAGCGCACCCTGTTTATTTACACCTGCAAAGAGATAATTGTATGTTAGCAAAACAACTAGTCGATACCGCATACCTTAGGCTTAAGTTATACGGAACTTATACATATGTATTAG
Organism: Acentria ephemerella; assembly: GCA_943193645.1. Classification (NCBI taxonomy): domain Eukaryota; kingdom Metazoa; phylum Arthropoda; class Insecta; order Lepidoptera; family Crambidae; genus Acentria; species Acentria ephemerella. The sequence goes on from OW971894.1 coordinate 3,543,283, forward strand.
AAGAATTAATGCTTTATGCAAATTTTAAAAGCATCCTGTACTTTTGATCCGGTATGAGTTTGGTATCTCAATTGTGGTGTGAGACCATGACCACAGTATATTATGACACAAGTAAAAAATATATAATAACCGAATCAAACCCATTTGAATAAACTCATTCGTGAAGTTATAACTTATAATTTTAGCTTTTTACAAAATACTATTGCAATGCCATACCTAATGAAATCTAATGTGGAGTAATGGAACCAATTGTATTGTTGTTTTGAATTTTCTAGTCAGTTTTTGTTGATAGATGTAAGGTTGAAATTCGTATGAAAAAAATTAAAGACCCATACGTCTAAAATGGTTGTAATGACTCGCGACTAGAAAATATAATTTAGCACGGTTTCAGATGGCCTTAACGGTCCGATTGGCTAATGTTTGAGACTTCTTATTACGTTCTTTGATCTATGGAAACTATAATCGTTCATGGTACTTAGTGACATAACGCTTATATTGAAGCTTTTGCTTAACAACTTTATGCTTCCTACAATAAACTCAGGATTATCTAACATGTAATTTTTATTTTTATTTTTTTAAAACGATAACTATAAAAATGTTAAATAGAGTGTCGCATCAGTGTCGAGTCAGTGCTTAAGGCTTAAATAAATTAAACGTTATACATTTATTAAAAATTACTTCTAAAGCGAAGGTTTTAAGAGTATCAAACGAAAACACTTTCCCTAAACGTCGTTATAAAATTCAAATGGATTTTATCGCTGCATTAAAGTTTTATATCGTCTATTGCCTATCTTGATGGCAATTAGCATCCACGATGTCGTTGGACTTTCTCGCCGTCACTGCTGCCTCTGCTTTGTAATTTATGATGGCATAGCAAGCGAGACTTTCCATGATTCAATTCGATTCAGATTATTATTTGGATGTAATAATTTATATCATAGTTTAAATGGCTTGTAGCTTGAGCAATAAGATGTCATTTCTATGGTCTTAATTTCTTTTCGGTTTCTTTACTAAAAAGACAATGAACTTAATGGTCGTTTCTTCCGTTTGTAAAGAATTTAAAACTTTAAAGCACTGTTTAGCTTATTATATTCAAGGTAATTAGATGGTCATTTCACTTTATGCAGAGATAGATGAATGTCAATTTTTACCAACAATTTCTAAGTTTATTTTTACGATACTTATATCTGTCTGTCTGAAGGAGATGAGTGAGATATGTGTCACACAGGAGATGATTATAGACACACAAGTACTAAACTACCCGCGAGAAGTCGAATTGATTGAAAAAATTATAAAATATGGAATGATTTAATTTTAACGAAATAAATTAAGTAATGCTCATCACCTGTTCACCTATTTATTTAAATTTTGATATCAAAAACAAAGTACTCTTGGCGTAATTTATTATTGATTTCAGGAATCTAATTAAATGTCGGGACTAGTTTCAGCATAAAATCGTAATATATTATGATGTTTAAATTTTGAACCCAAATTAGGACAATATTGATTGACACATAAAATTAAAAATAAATAAATAAAATTGACGTGTCTATTGACATCTTAATTGAATAATTTTGTTCATTTAAAAAACTAATTGAAAATATGCTTAATTTTCTTTCAAATGACACCAAATAGTGTCTAGAATAACTAATAGCAATAACAAATGTTGAAATAGTTCAAAATATCATTGGAATACAAAAACCAACCAATTGAACCAATGACAATAGTCGAAAGTATCATTCTTAAATATATAAAACCTGCTAATATGCATTTAATTTGACTTATTATTGTAACGTTATTGGACTGACACAATCCTCAAAGTGAAATTGAAATTGTTATTTGTAAATCATTTGTCAAACATCTGTGTGCATTACTGCCTTTACTAATCTAATTGTAATTTGTTGCATAAAGTATTATGTAAAATCTATTTCTTACGTGATCAATACTAGATATTTTCTAAGTAAGAAATTTAATACATACTATGGGGTATAACTTCAATCACTATTGCATATGAGTAAAAAAAATTAAAAAGAATAAAATATTTATATGTTGTATTAGATGATCAATCAAAACAGACAATAATATGTCGTTAACTTCTTTTGTAGTTTGATAGAAAGTGTCAAATAGATATACTTTCGCCTGTGACATCGTTCTAAACAATAGACCGCCAACGATTTTGTCCAAAATTAGGTGTATTGAAAAATCGTACTATTAACTATTCTTTTTTGTCAACATAACGTAACTAATTATATGCAAGAAAAATAATAAGCTGTGTTTTATATACGAAACATATTTCAAAGATAGATAAGCTGCCTCTCCTATTTGGGAGGTCATATAAGAAGTAAGTCTAATTTATCGCAGGGGAGGTTATTCCCCTCAAAATATCTGCATATTTCAAATATCATGTGATTCTTTATAATTGTAGGTATAATATATAAATGATAATTCTCACACTCACACCTATTACCAAGCTTGTGTTCTGGTTACAGCATAACGGAGACATACAAGAACATATACTAAATAAACATACAAAATTGACTCGTGAAAAAACATTCGTACACATCATAATTCTAATAATCAATATTCAATAATTCTAATAATAAAATAATCTTCTCCTTCCATTATTCGAATCCGCGACCAGACCATCCATTTACAACATTTTTACTTAATTATCAAATAAATCTTTTCAATAGTCAGTTATTAAGGCCATCGTGTGCTGCATTGTTTTATGTAATCGACAATTCACGATTTCGTATTAATACTAAAAAAAAATAAGATAATTTCGTAATAACTTGCGAGTTTTGTGAGAAAAGACTTATTCAACAGTTGACTATGTGCAAACATTTCTTAACCATTATTATCAAGTATTTGAATGCCTATTAAGTGATGGAATTTCTGTAATTTTAAGTGTACGAATACTTTCAAACTTTGTTTAATATAAACAGAGAAGAATAAGGTTTCGTGTTTAACGGTGTTATTTGAATACTTATTTTATATATATAGAAGTATGACTAGTTGTTTGATTTTGAATATTCTCAAGCCTAGTTTGTGAAAAACTAGGAAAGGTTTGCTCCCTCAGACAATGAGCATTCTTAAGTACATCTCATCGTACTGGACAATAGATTTTAATGTCCTTTATTCCTGAAGTCTTAAAAACGGAGTGGCTAAATGTTAATGTTAAAGATTACAGCTTGTTTTGTTTAAACTAGCAGTTAACTAGACAAAAGTCTTCGTTTGTATGTTTCTTATTATAAAATTTAAAGGAAATAAATGCTATCAATCCCAATAGGTTTATTTAACTAGATTATTTTGAAATCTTTTTTTTCTTTACCTTGTTAACTGAAAACTCACCCACAGTATAATTTCGTGGAATGTCTCAGAATTTTTATTCTACTTTATTTAAGTGCGACCATCTATCACACAAGTTTTAGAAAGGTCACAAAGTACTTGTTGTTCAATAAATTCCATTGTTTTATGTAACAGTGTTGACAATTGCGGCACTCAGTAGCACTTTCACTAGGACAGGTGCTTGGCTGGCTTTGTTGGCGTGGTGCCGAAGAAAGTAGATCCTGCTAATATTATGAACGCGAAAGTATACGTGTTCGTTAGTTAATAACGTGTTGACTACTAAACAGATTCGAGTTACAGCCCTTTGTACTTAACTAACTTTGTTTTTTTAACTAATGTAGCGAGAGTATTAAAAGCTACGAAATAAACTAGAAGACTTTTAGGAATAAGTCAAATAAATTAATTTTAATCAACTTTAGGGGCTCAAATAAGTTATTGTGTATAAATTTTACTATAGTTTTAAAAGCTTTTGTAAACTATTTGATCTTTTTGGTTAAATAAATTTTAATTATATGGCTTATATAAAAAAAAAGATATTTAATTACTTTGATAGAATAGGAGACAAACCTGACCTAACGAGGTCTGGTGACCTTCTGCAAACAGAAACACACCACTACAAAATTTTGTAATTTAGATGTAAGTTTCTATATGATCAAAAACACTTCTATATCATGATACCTCTCTTGTTCGATTCTTTGAAAAGATTTACTAAATATTCACACAAGGTAAATGTTTATATTATTCATTTTGAAATCAAAGGTAGCATTTGTTCGTGACTTTGTATGAGTAAGTTTTTAAAAATTGTTTTTATTTTTCCTCGGATAGTCGTTACTAAATCGTCTATGTAATGCTATGATGTAGCCGCTGCTACCAAACCAGTAATTACCTTCGGGCTTTCAGTATTAGCTAAACGAGTTCTAAAGAAAAAGTTGGAAAAATTAAACTTTCCACTCCACAGTGACATATAGGACGCAACTACTATCTACTAAACACTACACACTAGGATACTACGACACTATCTATTAAAGAATGATACAGATTTACATTTTAACCAAGTAACAAGATGTATGCAATCACCCATCTTTTTGACGTGATATCACACGCTTATTGACACAATTTGTAAGATATAAATAATATTCACGAAAATGCATGCTGGAAATCGTTTGATGGGAAACTCTGCTGTTTCTCTCCTGATGGTGTGATTCCTCTTAAACAAGTATAGCGATTTCTCGATAACTTTATAGTGCTTAAGCATGTCCATAAATCTAGCTACTTACGGGTCATTTTAATGGCAGACTAGGCTATAAATATACCAGATAAATCAGTAGTGTGGCGTTATAAATGAGACCGTATTATTTTATTATTTAAGACGTCATTTAACTATCAAAACTAACAGATATATTCTATTTTGCGGTCGTGGACTTTGAAATTAAAATTTGTAATCCTAGCTTATTGTGGAGGTGGTTCAATTATTTCGGCAGAAACCAGGCCACAACGACTAGTAGTTACCGGGATGTTTGATTTTATATTCTCAGTGCCACTATGAGCTGGCGATAGGAATTTCTTAGCCAATTGCGGGTAGTCTATAAGCGATTTAATCCTCATAAAAAAATATACAATTGTCAAGGTACGTCATGATCTAAAATATTTCCTGTCATGCACTAAAATCTATGAGAAGGCTAACCACCTAACGTAAGGTTAAAGAAAGAGATACCTTATTACAAAAGGCTTGTTAAGTTCATTCGTTTATAAAAAAAGAATGCCATAATTTCTGATCACGACTTTTTCCAGTTATATGACATCTAGTTAGTGTTTTTTCTGCGGAACAGATTGTATTAAAGATAACGAACGAAGCGTGGCAACATTTCATAATGTTTCTGTCGGTCCGTTTGTCGCGGCCGTAAGCCTTCTGTTTTTGTTATAACAAGCGACATTTTTTTTACCATTGCCAATATTTTTTTGATCTAGTAAAAAAATTTTTATCCATTGAATAGTTGTTTAGAAAATTATAGTTAAAAATTGAAATACTTTTAAGTTTTTTGTTCAGCAGAAAGAATGATTCCAAACAGCATTTAATTTGTAAATAATTCCATCCGATTGAAGTACAAAGAATAAAAAAATCATATACGTGCCTTAGTTTAGATAATCTCAAACTTACACATTCTAGCTTTTTGGGTTACCGAAAAATTTCTGCCATGCTCGACTCGGTAGTAATCATCCTATTTGAAGTTTTGCCGGGAAAAGAACACAACCCTGCGGCAGTCCGTTAGCATCAGTTCCGGAGTATCACTTTCTAATAATTCTTCTCAACAAAGCTCTGTCACTTTTGCTAAGCGAATATTTATTTTGAGGGATTTGTACCATGGTTCATAATCGCCTATCTTGCCTATTTAGTTCTTGCTTTTTTCAAATTACAATAGTTCCATATAAAGTTTATTATCAAAAATTTACTATTTTAAATGTTCCTAATAAGGGCCGTGAGGTACTGAGGGAATATACGAGGTATTTCTCAAATTCCATCAGGTAATCAATGAATGTCAAGTACCCGTTGAGATGAAACGTAATAATGATATGTCTGTTGCCAGTATAACCTTGGAATATCTAAACGTACATGGTTACTGATTATTATAAATAATATACTCAATAATAAATACCGCTTATCTTCGTGTTATATCATCCTATGTATTTACAAAACACGTTTAAAATGTAATTATTATTTAAAAAAATATTTATTAAGAGTGTTTGCTTCATTTTCATATTTATTTTTAATTTGAAGTTTTCTTTTGGGTTGGTATTATTGTCGTATAAACAAGAGGTTCCAGATGAGGGAAATGTTTGTATTACTTCTATAACTCGCATGTTCGCTTAAGTATTCACTTATATAAATAAGCATAATGTATATTCTTCCTTAATCATGTATTATTGACACCACAAGTTTTTAATGATGCTTAATTTAAACTATTTGGTGTTGAATTTCATCTATTAGATCAATAAAAAACATAAATAATTTATTTTTCAATGCAGCTTGAGTTAAGACAAATGACGATTTTAAATATCATAATACCGACTCTCCGTAATTACATCCTTATCCCGTTGTCTTCAGTGTTGCACGCTGATAAAATATTAGCATTCATACATCAACTAATTACTAACTGTTTAATTACGGAATGGAACAGGCGTCTACATAAATTTGATGATGATATAAGTTGTAAATAAGGTGTATTATGAGATTCTAATGATAGTGGCCTTTAATATTAGATGCCGACATTTAGTTGAGACCCAAAAGTCAAGAAGTCAAGGCCGCTTTAAGGATGAGACTATTAAACGTATAAGAAGAGAACGTGACTATTAATATGAAGGTACAGACAACGACACATATTTATAGTTATATGAAAATAAATAAATTTTTGCAAAGGTTTTATATATGAACACTTTGGAATTAATTTATAACTATCTTTTGGTTGGCTGTCTTTAAAACACCGTAACTAATAGTTAACTTAGCAACATCATATTGTAACAGCAGCTATTGTCATGCCAATTTATATAATTTGATATACATTTGTGATTAACTTTCTGAAGTAGATATACATTTTTATACTTGACTGTACCCATTTTTGGTTTTAGAGGTCAGAAAGAATAACAGATATATTTTCTGTTGAAACGTGATTAGTATGGACATACCGAATCATAAGTACTGTGAAATATTGTTATAAATGTTAACATAATTATTGACAATGGAACTGATTTCGTTATTCTTGGCAACAAATGAACACAGTGTATAATGGTTTCAGTAATTTAGTTTTACTAAAATAACCTTATATGGATCATTATTATCATCATCAAAATCTCATATACATCCTGACCAATGGGCTCGACGTGCTCTAATATAGGGCAAATCGCATAAAAATATGTATTTTCTGGACTCTTACAAAAAATAATTATTATTATTAGTTTAATTTGCTTTGAACAGAAGAAATTATAAAACAAATAAAGTTCTTGTTTAATTAGAAAGAAGCTACAGATAGGACTCCGTGTTGAAATTGGATTTAAAAAGCCACACGTCATGGAGATACCTTCGAGACTATAATAAACCACGACATATGTATAAGCTTAACAGCAATTTAAAAAATATTAGACTGTCACATTGTCAACGCACTGTTAAGTACATGTGTTTCTACTCTCTCTTCTTGGGAGATAACATTGTTTCAAACACCTCTAAAAGTAAAGTCAATTAGTGAAGAAAACAAATTGTTTATTTTGTTGTGAGTAAATATTTAAACACATTCTGTATAGTGGGTCTATTATCTTATCTTATCGTATCTTGATGTAGTGCCAGGATTATTCTCGGAGCACTTTAACCCAATGGGATCTTTTGTGCTTCCCTAATCCTAGTGTCTGCTGTCCTGGAATACCTCCAAGATGTACTTATTAAGTACGCTCGGAGTCAACATCCATATATCTTATATATTATTCTCCTTATATTGGTCTATTGAAACTTCGAGTTATATCATGCGTAAGCTAAAGGAATTTAAGAAACCCGGATTGAATTCATGATGTTAGTCTCTGCCAAACATAATTGTGGCTTAAATCAAGTGGATTAAAAGCAATTGTCATCAGAGGCGATGCTCAGGTTTTTGTACAAGTTTTAAAAGTATTACAACTTGTACGTTATAAAAAAAGAAAAAAAAGTTATGTTTGAATGTTTAAATATTAAAGTTAAATTCAATATCGTGCACGCTCTCTTTAAGAGCGTAACATCCTTGATACTATCTTAATTATAAGTCAAGCAACATTTTACAAGTATCTCTGAATTCCTTCAACTCGCCAAATAAGGAGGTAATTAATTTAAAATCGACTGTAGATTATACTCGCTCGCCTTCGAGAAACTGTCTTAGGTTTTCTATGCTTGTTCTAATTTTCTATACAAAAACACTTCGATGGACGTCTCATAGTCAGAAGAACAGCATACCAATACAAAATTAATGTCGATGTATGTTTTTAAATATCGTACCAATTTGATTTTGATCAACGAATTGCTTACGTAGATAAAGTAAAATTGTTACTAATAAATAGGCATCGCGACTCATATTCATTAGTAACAAAATTTGAAACTTGTACCTAAAAAAGTAAATTTAAAGCAATTCACACATACCTACAATACCCATGTCACTTTATGACTTACCGAAATTATATTTAATCATTTATTTTTAACTATTTTAATTAATTTATTATTTACTGTGTTATGATTTAATTACTGGTCGACTGAGAGAGATTTCTATACAATACAAACTCCGCGATTTATACTATTAGTGTTATAATACTATATTTTCATTGTCATTGTAATTTGTCTGTGGTAGGACTCTTCGAAGATATTTCATTTTAAAATAAACAAAAGTAAACGAATCACTTATGTTCGTAACCATGAAAGCAGAGAGTGCTTGTAAAATCCAAAAATGTCATTCCAGTTTATTCCATTTCTAAAAATAGTTTAAAAGTCCTAACCTTTTATAGTTACTGCAATTTTAACTAAGGAATACACAGATTTTATCGGGCTACAATTATTTTACTTCAGTTCAATACTAAACTAAATCAGATACAGTAAACAATAAATGCAAGTATATACACGTTTATATAAGAAATATATATAATTACACAAATTAAGATACACGTTTATGTAAGATATATATATAATTAGACAAATTAAGATTTTCATGATCGCCTCGCGTTTTAAGCCGACAAATTTTCCTTTCGTTACGTTGAATTTATAATCAACGTAAATAATTACTAAAATGACTTTGAAATATCTACACGTGCAGTTGTTATCCACTTAATCGAAACCGTTTTGCACGTTCAAAATATTCCTAGTATAAATTGTAACAGTAGACCATTTAGAAAATACTATGCTCTACCAACGTACACAATATTAGACACATTACAAAACTTTGTGTATAAACCTAAGTCATAGATAAATAATATTTTGTAACTACATAATGTGTTTTTAATAGATGGACGTTGACTTCCTCAATCTGGTATTTACAGTACTAACAAATATTGTTATTTAAATTTTTTTTATTAGTTTTTTACGAAACGAATTTTCTTAAACTGAACTATAAAACTGAACTATAATCTGCGTCTGGAGCTAATGGTGGCATTGATAGTGATTCATGATAAACCAAATAACCAACTTAATTTTATAGACTATAAGGTATCTTTCAATACTTCACAACAGTTCACGAAATATCTTTTCATAATCACTCTTAAAAGACCTGTGGGCAAGACCCGCAGTTGTTATCCAACTAATTATAAGCTAAACGCAAATGTGATCAAGATGTTTTGATTCGTACAAATAAGATCTATCTGTACCCTTAGAGTGGGTTTCAATCGTATCGAGATGTTTACAAACGTACTTGCGTTCTACTGACAATCGCATTTACGAAAAGTTATTTCCATAAGTTCACAACAGAGGCACTGCTGTCGTTTGCATACAATTCGACAGCTGACTAAAAACACGATCGAGACGGTTTAAATCGATTGAAACTCACACTAGGGGTGTGGAATATAGGTTTCTATATATGGACTCAAAAGCCTGGCGGTCTCAAATCAAGTCAATGAATAGTACCTTTATTTTGATTTTAAATCACTGTACGAGACTATTTGTATGTATGAGTCTGTTCTCTACAATCCTCCTCAGTATAGCCTTACTTGGCCATGAGAGTGCGTCATTTTATGAATTTGTATGCAAGTTTGCAAACAAATTCATCAAATGACACAAAGCTTCCTTCACATCTTTTCCTCAATTCTTGTATTTTATTAAAATAGCTTTTTATTATTCTGTTCAGAAATTTACAATTCCACTATACTGACATTTATTCTAGAAAACTCTTTCCTCAAAAGATGCATGGTTTTATCCTATTTCTTTTTACAATTAGATATCTAGACGTTATTACTCTTTTAACTTTCATTAAGAAAAATATTATAAGACAATTTAGTATAAGTTATACTGTTTTCAAAATACACTATGCTTTCGTTTCGCGTGACTTTGCTTACCGTTCGTCAAAACATAACAAATGGCCGATTACCTGTAATAATACTAATCGTATTTTTTATTTAATTTAAGTAATAATTGTATTTAAACTTGTATTATTTTATGGCATGAAGTTTTGTTAATGTCAACGTTACAAGAAAGGGTATCGATACTAAAACATAATTTAAAATAGAATGTTACTTCCAAATCAGTTCTTTTTATTTAAAAATTATGTTAAAAATGCATTTGATATACTTATTGGTATTTGGAAATCCCAAATTTTTTTGTGAACTTAATTATGATTCTCATTTTAAAACCAATTTTTTTTTATATTTAAATGTTTATTTTATTAATACTTTCATGTATAAGGTAGAAGTGGCCTTGAACAGTGGAACTAGTGAGTTACATATTTAATATTCTAATGTAATCGTTATATCTGGAAACTGATTTTGTACATGACCTAACATTTAAGACTTTTTAATGTTATATTAATGAATCGTTTATATTAATTGAACCGTGATATACGGGCAGTTTGAAAAATTTATTATGTCAATCTGGATACAATTAATTTTTCAAATACTGTATAATAAATTTGTCAAGCTTGCAATGACAAATTTATCGTATAGTATAACATAGAGAAAAAGAAGTTGGCAGTGAGAAGGTATGGGAGGCAGTCGTATACTTGCGCGAGACTGTTCTCCCGAAGAGCGGCGAGAGGACGATCCTGAATAAACCTTATCTTATTATCCGTCCTTGTCCGTTTATCCTTCTGATAAACTGAAGGTAAGCTGAAATACAGGTAAACGCAATATCCTATAACCTGGTTCGGAAACCGAGGAAACTACATGAAGTTCATAATTATTAAACTTAACTGTATTATATAAATCCAATCTTAAACATTAATCAGTCAATTATAAACAATACCATATTAAAAGTGCTACTCGTTTACAACTAATTTTAAAATATTATCTAAAACGACACTTCACTTTTGTGTATTCATATTATGTCGTTTTGTTAAATATTTAACAAGAAATCAAAGTTTTTTGTACACCGTGCCAATATTTATATCTAACTTAAAACTCACAATATATCATCTTATATATTATCTTACATGTTATATGTATAAAACTACGTAAAGGACATACAAACAAACTTTCGCCTTTATTATATTAGTAGCTTGTCAAGGTGCGAGCATGAAGACTATCTAGCGCCTCGGTGTAAGTGTATAATCTATGGGCTGCCACTTGGAAAGTAACCGGCAACTGTCTGGCCGTTAGCAACCCACTCACGTGCGGCTTTCATCAATGGCCGACTTGCTTGGCGCGTGGTACAAGTCACGAAATTATAACCACTCTTATAAATATCTATAAATTAAATTCAATAAATGACAGAAAACTACTACTACTCAGTAGTAGTTGAAGCAATAGCCTTACTTAAAGTTTGTAAGCTCAAAAATATCATCCCTTTAATGACGCATAATTAAGTATATAAAATTAATTTATTATCAATCTAGCTCGTCTAAGTTGCAAAATTAACGGGAATAGTTTACTTACGTTGTTATTAAGTGTTGATTATAAATCCGTTAAAGACATTATATCCTATTCTTGAAATATTTTATCCTTTCAAAGTGGTTTGTTCTATAATTTAATGTGAAAACGTTGCCGCTTTCTTAGTATCAAAACTCTGATAATTTCCTTGGCAAGCACATTTCTATTAAGAAAAGAGAAAGAGAAAAAAAATAGTCCATGCAAGAGAAAAATAATAGTCCTCAGGATATAAACAATGAAAACTATAAAATACAGTTTTAAAAATAAACAAATAATTAACTTATTTAACATAACAGGAATTTAACACCCGCTACCGCCATTATTTTACACCACTGAGCAAACAATGCCAGCTGGACGCGCCTTTATGTAAGAGCTAATGCACCTGATGGTTTTGGGATGGATTCTATAAATAGACATTGTTCGATCCATCTTGCTAATGTTTCCGTAGAAATTTATACCTGAATATGAAACTGGTTTTACAGTTCTGCCGCAAAGACATTCGCTATGTCACAATGATTTGAGTTACAAGAGCCAGCATCGAATAAAATATATAATTTAATTTTCACCAACATGTTATTTCTGTTACATGTTTAGTACATTACTTCAGATAACAAAATTAACTATATTATTTTTTATTGGAAAACGTTTTGTTGAAAGTTTTATAAGATCTATATAAATTATTGTTTACAACATATTTTAATCAGTCTGATTGTAATGACACACTTACAAACAACATAACAGCTTATTACATCAACTTACATAATTCAACAAGATTGCGATCGTATCATACACAATAGTTTTAAACTCTAAAGAAATTCTCTATCAGATTAATTTTACATTTTTTGTTATTTATAAGAATGTGAAGTTTTTATACAAGCAAATATTTTACATCAAAATTAATGTTATTCTTATTCAAAACATATTTATTAAGTAACTAAAATAAATTTTAATAATATATAACAAAACTAAAGACAATAACATCAAAAGCATTATCTATATATTAATTTTTACTTTTGAATGTGATTATGTCATAAAAATATTTAAAGGCAAAATGTCAAATAAAAAACTGCCTAAAATTTAAGCAGGTTGAAAATATAAGTCACGCTTAATTAGTCTGCAACTTATAGATTGATTTGAGTTAGTTCGTTTATTATCATAGTTCTAAATATTTAAGCTACGTATTTCAAGCAAACGTATATTGATATATTGATATATTATAGACGAGGGGTCCAGCCACAAAAAGTGACCGATTGGTGTTTCAGATAGTTATTTTGAAAGGTTCTTCCAACTTTCATATAAATTTGTGGAAAGAATACGTCTATAAACAAAAGTCAATCGGATTAGAAGGTTCGTTTAGAAATTTTGAACAGATAATAATGACCACACATCCTTCCCAAGCTATCCGCCTATTCTTTTTCTTACAATGTGTCACGGTGCGAGTCGATTGTTATGCTCCGGCGCAGGTACTAGTTTCCGGTCTATTACCCAACGTGGTATCAGGAAATTTAAAAAAAGAACGCGGGCGAGAAGGCTGAATATGTAATGTTAATGTCATTTTGATTTCAAAGAGACGGTTTATTTCGAATAAGGTATAGTTTCATAGATAAGTTTTGATTTCTTACATCTTATTGTTTAATTTAAATCTCAACTAAACTGTTTTTTCACTGCTTTGGTAGCAAATAATGTTGTATAATGGGTAATGTTTTCTGAACCGAAACAAATAGAAGCAGGTAGGAAATAAAATGCTATCCCGTGGGAACAGCCAGTTTTATACATTACGTTCCTACATTTGTATTATACAATATTTTTTTTTATTCATAAAGTGTACGCCAATAAATTAAGGTTTTAAATTTTTTTTGGTACCTCAGACATCTTATTTAATGGAATAAAATAATATTGAATAGCATCGATTTGGAGATATATCGATTGCATGTTCTATCTCATTGGTTCAAGATATCATTTCTCGTAACACCTGTATCGATACTTTCACCTCAAAAATCGAATTTATCTCGGAACCAGAAATTGGTTATGCAACCCACCAATGTACGTTCATGGTATACCATGAATTTTTAAGGAAACACATCGTATGGTAAATAAGATTCTCGGGTAATTTGAAAGTCTTGTTAGGGTTATAAAGTAATTAATCATGGTAGTTTTTTACATTTTCTATCTGTAACTTAGTTTAATAGACTCATTTATTTGAATAGTTATGCTAATTTCTACGACAAAGTTGAATAAATCTCATCATGCTGGTTCTTTCTTTGAATGTGACATAATTCGTCTTATAGACGGGCAAACAGAATCTACTCTTTACACACTTAGACCTATTTTTAAATTTGCTGTGACTTATATGACAAAAAGTGCAAATTTTAATGCCTCCGAGTTCTTTATTTTAAATGTCGTCAGTATAAATACTATCGATTCAAATACACTTTCAATGTAATAATCAGAAACAATTAATAAATAATTTAAGAAAACGTGATATATAATTCCAACAATACTGACTTATTAGTAAAAAGTTAATTTAAGAGAGAAACATAAGAATATTAAGAAAAATTTGAAGAAATAATAAAATTAAACACATCAGAATGTATCATAAGTCTAGGTTATCAAGTTTAAGACCTTTCAAGTTTCAAGATAGGTATTATGTTAACAGACAAGCCTAATAGTAAGCTATTATACACAAAAGAAAACTTTATGTCGACAACAAAGGGATTAAATTCTCGTGTTCTTATTTTATGTAAATCGCATTCAAATATCAAAAGTACGTATAAATCGGGATTATTAATTGCTAATCATAACCTATTCCGATTATTAAACTTTACCTCTATGTATGAGATTGTTTTATAAAAAAATGTGCTTTAAAGTTTAAAAAATTGATTAATTACCAGCTTAATCAATTCACATGTTTCCTGACACATCGAAACAAGATTTTAGACATTCGTAACAAACACACGAAACGTTTTTCATGTTATTATTGGATCACGACCGTATGTCGACCTTGGCCAATCGTGAGCTGCAGTGACGGGTGATCGAGAGAACCGACAGATTGTTATTATTTGTGACTTGGAATGTGTTCCTGCTTAACCGTTGCATGCTTTATAAGTAATTGTACGTAGTTAAGAAAATAAAAGAACGAATCTTTGATCATTTAGATAATGTAGGTAGGTATTACTAATGTTAGCTGGAGCCAATGTTGTAATGCAAATGGTTATGCCCTTGGTTCAGTCGAATTGTCGTGGTGGAAGAGTACAACTGGATCAAAGAAGAAAGTATAAAAAGAATTAAAAATAGCATAACAGACTTTATGCTCAAAATAAAAAAAATACTGATCTGGATATATTGAAGGTTGAACTTAGTTTATGAATAGCTGTTTTATCATATTACTACTGCAGCTAAAATATACTTTAAACTATTCAATTTTTTGATGTTTTTTTTTAATTCTTAACGATTTATACGATAAATGTACACACATTTAATATTTAATTGTTTTTTTTTCCTATCTATAATTTAAATTATAAAAAGTCCTCGGGTTGTAGCAGAATATCAGTGCTTTGTTCGCATCCCGATGTGAACAAAATTAGTCACTGAGTTGCGACCCTTTTGCACTTCTGCAGCGTACACAAAGGTCTTTGATATCTTCTATTATAAAATGTTTGTCTTTTAACCTATGTACTGTCTGGATGGATTGTGTGTGATGTAAAAATGAAAATAAAGACTTTATCTATCTCTCTATTTAAATCTTCTACATCTCACCTAATGGGGTGTGAAAATAAGTCCGAAGATGGAAGCCAACTATACTCGGATTCCTTAACCACAAAGGAACTGGCTATCTTACCTAGAGGTAAGATAGCCAGCAGTACCAGCAGTTAGAACTGCTGGTATATAATAATGCTGTTAACATTATTTTTACGGCGACTTAGTTAAGACTTACATAATTAACTAAAGAATTACTAACAGAATGAAGACTTGTGCGATCATCAGAGTGTAAAACGTTCTTAGTGAAGCCAGTGTCAAGGTTGTTCCGAATATTGTGAAACCGTTTTGGAATATGAATGAAATTAAAATGGTTATTGGTTAGTTTTTTGCTTGAATAATGCTTGTTTATAAAATAGAGAACAAATTGGAACCTTAGAATGGCACATTTAAATCATTTTATGACGCCACAGATTAAACAACACTCGTCTACGCTAATAAATCGATAGCTCAATTCGATATTGCTTATCGAATGAGCAATATAGAAGAAAGCTGACAATGCTTTGTCCAATGACCGAAGCGGTCGGGTCATTCACATGCGTCATCGGAAAGTGAAACATTTGCGAAGATGGCGGTCCGGTTAGTTAAAATAAAACTGGTTTTACAACTAATTTTGTGATATTCGTTTTCCTCTAAGCTTGCTTTAACCAGGACAATAATAATAGACGAAACTCAATATCGGCATAGTTTCCCGTAAAAGGCCACAGTTTAAACGCCAGGCTTCAAGGAAACCTTGAACCTCTAACCTGATAGCGTAATGGAGTAGCGTAGTTGAAATATTTGCAACCCTCAACCGGGTAAACTAAAAAAAAAATACTTACCGTACATTAAAAACTGAAGGATAATACATATATCTGAACATGTCTCTGTATCGGTAACCGATGAAAATGGATATGGTTTACGTATTTGAATTTGTTATTCAATAGTAATTAGTAGGCTATTCAAAATTTCAATACACTAAATCACATAGCAAAGACATTTTTTATTTCAATTACACTCATAGTTATAGATACTAGGAGTGAGTAAGTATTTTTAGGTAAGTGAAAACTTAATAATATATCATAACTACCTAATTGCTTACAAAATGGAATTACACACAATATTTTGAGTTAAATCGTTTCGTTTCCTGCTTTCATTTTGAAAAGTTTCTGGTAACGTGAAATAATTAGCGAAATTGCCGATTTTATTATACACCATAATGGCTGGTAACTAAATTGAAAGGAAGAATCCAAGAAACATGTAATTTTTACAGTAACAATGAATACTTGCATAGCATGACTAAGATTTATTAAGAATGATACAATAATATTAAACAGTTTGCGATTGGTTCGATTGATCTCTTTTTGATTTCTTGGAAGTGCTTAAAAAATGGCTTAGAATGTTGCTTATTCATTTTAATTTTTTTTTAATATATTAAGCTCAGCAAATGACTCGACACCACCGGTAGTGGCCAGTAGTGTTTAAATTATTTCTCATATTATATGGATTCATTATGTGGTATCTATTTTTGGGGGGAGGATCATCATCCGAATATATTTATAAATGGTCAAAATAGGAACAAAATTAAAATGTATACTTTGTGAAATTCCATTATATCATGTAAATGACATGACTGTGGAATTGATAGAGATAGAAATTTATATAAATTTTATAACCATTTTTACTACATATCAGACAGGTTCTAAAAAGGTTGATAGTGTGTCAATGCTTACATTACTAGTGTTTTATTTTAAGAAACACTTTTGATACTCCTGTCGTAAATGTTTATGGTAAGTAAATCGTAAATCCTATATTAAAGCTATAAAACATCTTATTTAAGGCTTTTAAGTGTTTTATGGAATCAAGGGATTAAATCAACTTTCTTCTCGAAGCCAAAAGATCACGAGCCTTTGAATTTAGAATTTCAAGACACAATATCCCTTTAAAAATACTGAGATGTATTGATTTGTGAAGTGAAAAGTTGAATTTTTGTTAATGATAATATTCACTGACCATTAACGCTTGCCCGGGTTAATGATATTCCTACGCGAACATATAAAGGAAATAACTCTGTGTTCGTGATAGTCATAAGTGAACAGAAAATATGAAATTATATTACACTAGTAATTGTATCTAATCCGAACGAGATTATGATTGATTAAATAGTAAGATGAAATTATAAATTTCTTACTCATAGCATTCAGTCATGCAGAAGAAAATCTTATTTAACTATTAAAGATGAAAAATGAATGACATACTTCAATGGAACTTTGATGTAACATTTTCTAGTCCGAAAGATGTTGTACAATTCTGATCAGTATTAATTAATTTAGCACGATAAATCACTTTCCATTGTGGAATACAAATCACATAAAAGAGACAAATAGGAACTTCGGGCCATATAAAGTGTGTTGGTGGCTTTATACTGAAATCGTTTATGTAATCTTCAATTTCAACATTGACTTTAGGTATTTTAAAAAGTGTTCTTTCATTTCTTCATAAAAAGTTGTTAAAAGGTAGCAAACAAAAATTTCTCATTTATTATCAGGAGTTCATGTTTTTGTAATTTTATATGCGTATTATTAACTGCATATCTAACAGCATTGGAAGCAGTTTTGTCAGTAAATGAAGATGGATGGAATATTATATAAGGTACGTTAATAATCACCATCTAAATGGCTCACAAAATTTTACACGTAACAAGGAAGTGATAGAAAAAATGAACTGCTAACAGCCATCGGTTTTTTAGTTATCTGGGTACGTAAACAAAGTTTTAAATGACAAAGTACCTATCCACTTTCACTGAGGAAGAAAATGGATAATAAAAGTGGGTGCGATGGTGCGTAACGCTGCGCTACTGAGCGGACGAATGTTGGCCAAACTATCGATAAATATGCAAAATGGAAATGATGTTTTTTAATAATTCAGTTTAAATCTAATAAGGAAATTCACATGGTGCTTAGCAGGAAGAGCAGTTGTGACGACGCATGCTATAAACATCGAAAGGACGTTATACACTCGGTGAGTGTGACTATCAATAACAATAAAACAAGACAAGGTAATGATAACAGCTGTATAAATACAAGCAATGTCAAATATAATTCACGATTTGTAGATAAATTAGAAGTTTATGTAAAAGGCTTCTTACAGAAAATTGAACACCTATTTCTCACGATAGCCAAATAAACTTTGATAGATATCAAATTATGTAAAACTGTTACAGTTGCAAACGATAATGAACTCTTAAAGTAACGAGACTAACGAGAGTAAAATTACAATGAATATTTCATTAATTGAAGAAATACTGGTGCACGATATAGACCTATCATATGAACTATTCTACAGTCACGCCCGATCATTACTTACCTACATGTCATTGAACTTTCAAGATGCAGAAAAAGTTTGACTTGATCCGTTAGAGTTGAATGAGGTTTGCTATGTTTGCGAGTAACATCTTTAGTATGATAGCTAAAACAGTTAACAATAACTTTGGCAAACTATAAAAACGACACTGCTAAAATATCACAGATAGTTGTAATAATATTGAAGAAGAGAAACAAATTACACATGGATCTAACAAAGTAATGAAAAAATCTATTGTTGTCGAGCGGTCTATGTCATACCAAAGGTAGAAAAACGAAAAAAATAAATGAATAACCATGAAGAAAAAGTGATATTTTGCATTTTACAGAGTTATGCACCGCTTAGAATCAAGGTGATAGGTCAAAACGTTCAATATCGCTTTAACCTGAAACGAAAGCGGTAAATATTAATACTTAAATATGAAAAACTAAATATTAACCAAGCAACTCAATTCAAATAGCTTATTTATGAAAGCACAATAGTTCGAATCAGATTTGTCAAGTGATTTGACTTTTGTTAAACATACTTCGTTTACGTTGATTTATTTGCAATCATTGTAATTTGTAGCCTGTTAATTGGGTATAAGGATCATAATAATAACAGCTAAAAAGTTTGATGATCAAGCATTTCTTTTATATTTCGGCTTTGAAGACGCACATTATCGGTTAGACATATTTAAGCTGTTAACTGTACTATGTCCGAGATTCGCAGTTCAAGTTATTGAAACGAGATTTGATGTATTCGTACTTGGACGTCTCGTAGACGTTGTTCAAGTGAAAATGATTGATTAGTTGGAACAATTTGTAAGTTTTTGTGTTGGAACGTAAGCTAAAGAGACCATATTTTAAGATCTGTTTAATACAGTTACAATATTTTCTTTGAAATACTTATCAGATTTTATAACGGTTTTGAATTTTGAGTAACATTTCAATGAAAAAGAGACAATAAATGAGAATTTATAGCATTTTAAAAAGGAACAACCCGAAAGAAGATTTATTTAAGAAGTTGACATTTTGATTAAATATTTGAATGAGGAAATAATCCTGTGAGTTATATCTAATGGTCTACAATCTGAACGTTAAAACC
The DNA here is from genome assembly GCA_943193645.1 of Acentria ephemerella. Taxonomy (NCBI): domain Eukaryota; kingdom Metazoa; phylum Arthropoda; class Insecta; order Lepidoptera; family Crambidae; genus Acentria; species Acentria ephemerella. The sequence continues at coordinate 3,563,386 of OW971894.1, forward strand.
ACTGATCTCGTGAATCAAATACCTACACATCATGGCTCCCGTTGCATAATACTCCCATTGTCCAAAGCCAGAAGCCGTGGCAGGTTCCCAGGTCATTGACAGGACTTTTGGTCCTTCAAAGTAATTACCTGATTCAGAACCGACCAGTTTGCGTGATCAGGCACGGGCGGAGCTCCAAGAAGGTACCGCAACATTTTTCCTTTTTGGATGCCGTTAAAATTATAAGTTACGTCATGAATGAATTTCTACCTGCGTAATGGATGTTGCATTCACATGATGGTCATTATACTGCACCTTTTAAATCTGTTAAGTAATTAATGTTGAAAGAATATAAAATAACATCATGTTGAAAGGGCAGAATAAGTGCTACATTGTATAGAGAGTTCAAAATAAGGGTTGTATATAGGTATTGAGCCGATACATATTGATACTGATAAAGCATCGTAGATTCTTCATTCAGCTAAATCAATCATATCAAATTACGTCTTCTTTCTTTCTTTCACCAAAACCTTTCCTTTATTAAATTGGTTACATTGGTAAACAAATGTATTATTAGCATTTTGGTGAATATGCTCATATTATTTTATAACTTTAGCCAAAAATATATAAAAATATATATCTATTAGCAAGCTAATAAAAATATGAATTACTTAAAAATAACCTGGTATAATATGAATAAAAATTCTCTTAAAAATAAATGCTCAATTTAAAGGCCAATACAAAATCTTATAAAACCTTGAAAATATTTCAAGTTAAAGTGCCAACTTAAGAGAAATGTTTATTCAAATTGGGTTCTGGTTTAACAATGTAAATTAAAAAAGGCAAAGAAAATTTACTTTCTCAGCCAGGCATATTGTGCTCTTTTTTTAATACAATTGACAGTCATGATGAAGTGTCAAATTTATTAGCTGAACTTACACTTGATAGACAGTGATATCAGTTTTCATGGTTCAAAAGTATTATTAACGTAACTGTCAAAATTCACTTCCGTTTCAAGATTAATTCCTAATTCAATATAAACAATCTCAAAAATTTCACCCACGATAATTACCATACTAATTCGTAATCTGTAGAAAGTAAGAGATGTGATAACCGAGACTGACCTTAACTATATTTATATTCATTCATTGGAACTTCAGTCACTGGTTTACTTTAGAGTGAATTTTTTGGAGTAAATTTTATAATATGGGAAATATTGTACTGACAGCGATGTTTTACTGAATAACTCTCTACATTATGTCGTAACTCACCATCCCGTAGCGGTTGCTCAATGGTTTTGATATGCCTTTGGGAAAACACAAAGTAGGGAGCGGCCAACACCAAAACATAATAACAACACGCACATTCAACCGGAAAAAAGCAAATTTGTGAACAAACAAAACGATTACCACAGAATAAATAATAGCTGAGATAAAATTACAGCGCTTTTAGTATTTCATAATTAATTTGAAGGTAGCCACTGTTATGATTAGGTAATTGAAGTTTTAAGTTACGACGATTTGCTGACACTAATTATAATAAATAAAACAACGAGGATCAAACACAATTACAAAAGAACAATAAACATTTTGATGGCATTGATTATGAGTCCACGGGAAAAGAATATCATGATAAGAAACGCATTTACCTCAATAGTAATTAATACTTACTGAATAAATAAATAAAGAATTATAATTAAATTCATTCAATGAGTGCTTTTTATTTCAAACTCTAGATGTTTAAGCATAGTATCACCAACCTTAAGATAAGATAAGATGTCATTTATTTGTAAATTACTTGCTTGATAAATACGAATGAGACAGTGAATATTCTCAAATTTAATTTAAATTTTATATAAGTTTTCTATGAGTGGACTCATAGAAAATTTATATATAATGAGTTCAGAATAAAATGTTCTTAAGTCACGTACTTCATTAAAACCAGTATCGAGATTTCGGAATATTTTAACGTTAATTTTGGAAATACCAAATCTCAAGTTGTCGCCAAGCGAAATGTCCTTGATATTGTCCTCGCAACCAGAGGTCCTTTGAGTACAAACGTGACTGGAAGACCAGAAACTGGTTTCGGAAAGCCATAACTTGGAGAACTCGACGCCATCGATGCATAAACATGTCATGGAGATGCGCGAATATGATAATTGAACGTACGAAACCTGTTCATTTGTTAGGCAAAGATGAAAATAGTGTAAATGGAATATGAAACTGCTTTTATTTTACGACGTTCTAGAGTCATTACAATTTTGATATTATTTCTATCGTAAAACTCAAATCTATCACTTCTTAATACATATCTAAGTAGAAAATTATCGATTTGTTTTGAATGTGAAACCAACATTCTAGATGCAGGCTACTCGGCTTAAGGTTCTAGTCTCAACCAGAGCTGATGTTTAATATATATATACTTAAATATTGAAATTGAACCAACCATAACAAGAGATCAAAATATTCGTGTTTATTAAACATCAGCTCTGGTTGAGACTAGAACCTTAAGCCGAGTATATATATATATATATATATATATATATATATATATATATATACTTAAATATATATATATATATATATATATAATTATATATATATATATATATATATATATATATATATATACTTAAATATATATATATATATATATATAATTATATATATATACATATATAACCAGCATATGTTAACCAGTATCAATTACAGCTTTGGCCTGAATAGGTGTGAATGCACAAATATTATTATTATAAAATAAGGTTAACAACATTATTAAATTTACTATAAATATAAATACTTTAGTTCTTGATGAATATAATAAATAATTCGATCAATGTAGCAAAAGAGCGGTCAACTCTTAATTCTAAAATAAAACAAACTATTTAACTACCTGATAACAAAATTAGACTATTTCATTTTTAATATTGGATTTCAATTTAACATTTTCAAAACGTTTGTCATTTTTATTGTTGGCTAATATTAAACAAATCCAAGTTAATACTCTTTCAAAATAATACAAAGTAAGCAGTTTTACATGAATAAAAAAAAAGAGACATGCTGCTATTTATATTTAGGTTCAAAACCCTAACCTAATCTTTTTTCTTATTCAAAATATGTGCAAGTCATGATTGAAAATATTTCAAAGATTTTCTTGCTTTGAATATATCTTAAAGCGCCACCTCCAATACTTGTATATCTTCCATCCTTATCGCTGAAGGGCACTGAGGTGGAACTTTGTACTTTTTACTTTATTTTTGGATTCCATACAAAGCCCCAGAAGCTTGAGAGAGTGCACGTTTCGTTATCTTTATTATGCCGCTCAGGATTAATTACAAATACCATTACTCGTAATTGAAGTCGTGATCTTAAATGGAAATTATTAGAATTTATTGAGAGCTGTGACTGAGTTGTTTGATTTCATATTGGAATTAAAATAGTTCGTAAATAATTAGCATATTGAAAAGTTTACATTTTTATATTTTTTATTCTTAAAATCATTATTAATTTATTGGCCTTCAGTAAGTAAGAATTCGTTTCCATCATCGACCTTAGTCGATGATGGAAACGAATTACACCCGTATCCTAAACCACACAGGAACTATTTTACCTGCAGCTACCGGAACACAAAAATACTGGTAACATTATTGTTATGGTGACAGGATTAGGTAAGATAGTGGTAGGTAACCTAAAAAAAATTCTGTCCCCACAGGAAATTGTAACCCGAACTTCCAGTTCTGCTACTAGACCACAGGTTAAAAGTTATTATATTATAAAAATTTTGCTGATTTTAAATTTTATTACCTGATGTTGATTTTTTCTTCTTTAGACGGTTCGCTCACCAAAAGAGAAGCCGTTCTGTAGATTACATATACTTAATATTTTATATTGTACAGACTTGATTGTATTTGATCATCTCGAGCTGTCAAATCGATAGGAAAGTAAAAAGAAAATGGAAAGTAGCGCCTTTTTTTAAAAAATAGGATGCTAATTTTTAAATTTGGATTTGTCAGCTTAGTTACTGAAAGTTAAATATTTTTAGTAAAATCTTTTTGTCTTATACAGCTTGGGGTTTATTTACAGCGCTACAACTTTCAGGGGAGGAACTACTATTGAATCGTCTTTGTCTTACATATCTTTGTTGACACATTTTCTATAGAAAGGTAACTGTTTTAATCCGCTGTTAAAAGCTATCTGAGCATTTGAAAATAAACGATTTTACTTAGCTTAAGTAATTACTAACATTTAGTATTATACCTCTAATATAAATTCTTAATAAATCCTGTTTATAATAAATAAATGGATCGGATATTTGGTAGAAAAATTTAAATAAACCAACAAGTCACCAAAAGGCACTTTTGTATTTAATACGAAAGCTCATGAAGCAAAAAGAATAACTGTTCAATATTCGTAATTTTAACTCAGAATAATAAGATCTATGTCAATACATATAGATATGCGATCGCTAAATGTGCTGATGAGGTCATTTTATTGTTTTTGCGCATGCACATACTATTGTATCCATGATGGGATTAGTGATTTATTTTAAATCAGATATTTCTTTGTTATTCTAAGCTATGCGTTTAAATTCAAAATGGTCAAACACTGAAACATCTGCAAATTGTTCAGAAATGCTCAAATGTTAAGCAGTGCTAAATTTTATGATTTGGTTTATGAAATTTTTGACTTTAATTGGTAATGGCCTTCAAATACAAATTTAATTACATTTATTTGTTAGTTACACTTACTTCAGATTCCAATAAACGACTGGGCGATGTTATTATAAAGGAAAAATTTTATGATTTTTGGACTACACTTTTGGATGTTTCTAATCATTACCTGCGGTTAGTTTCTTTCTGCAATAGACTTCTTTCAACATTACGTAGAATAAACTGTGTCGTGTCAACGTATGCATTCTGAGAAATCGTTGCGTGCACACTAACTATACCCACAGCGAGTCAATTATAAAATATTGCATAGTTGATTGGATGATCGAAAATTATGCTGTTGTAAGTTAAAGTCTGTACATACATTATTAAGTGATGATATGATAAATAGAGATTAAGATCGATATTGATGACGTTTTTGTTTTCAGGAATATAGATTACAAGAATCAAGATAAATAGAAATAGAAGTTTAAGATAAATAAAAATATAATAACCTTAATGCAATAAGTCTAGTTCAAGGTGATAGAGACTTAAGATGAATAGACTTTGTAATTATGGGTGCAACGCCAGAAACAAAAACCTCGAGAAGTTTCGTAACAAACAAAAGACAAAGCAATTTTTAGAAGTTGTGATTTTGTATAACTCTTGTGGACAGATAATTACGTTCTACTTTTCCAATGAGGTCTATTTGAAAAACTACGCATGTTCGGGAATGGATAAAAGGATGTAGTTATAAAATGAAAATGTTCATGATAATTATAAACTAATAAATATAGATAAGATTTAAACTCAGGAGTACATACATCGACTACTGTTTTGAGTAGTTGTATCTGCTGTTAACGATATGAAAATCCCTAGGATTATATACAAAGATTTCTATGAGCATATGTCGCATATTCAGGCAAAGGTCGATAATACAAGGAGTTAGATTTGGGGTCTAAATCATGACGGCCCTCATGAAAAGAAATTTCTGATTGATCCATTTGGGACGAATTTAGGCACAAGTTGCTTAGTTCTCATTATCGAAACCACATAGTAAAAATTATTACTGCTTACTGAATATTCCTGTATAGTATTTACATTTCTAGCTAGTTCTAGTGCATTCGTTTTAGCTCTCCTTGCGTTGACTTTACTAGGGTACAATCAACGCAAGGGGAATCAAAACAGATGTACCAAATAGCGTGTAAACCTCGACTTATATCGCTGCTGCTTATTTCGTCGCTGTGTTCACTCTGAACCTTTCATGAAGAACCTTATGCTTTTGTTCCTCATAAAAATCTTTGCAGGGCGATCGTCCCTAAACTCAGCGTTCTTAGGTAGAAATTCCTCTGATATATGCAAGATAATTTCGGATTCTGTTTACGTGTTTGTTATCTTATGTATTGCATGAGATAGAGGAACTTTTGTAATTTGCGGATTCATTTACAGACATGTCTGAATGAAAGCTCATAGAAAATACTTTGTAACAAAGACGTTACTTGCTTAACGACTTGCTTTCTTAAAGTGATGCGGCTAGAAGCAATTTAGTTTCTAAGTCATGATATGAAGCCATTCTGAAATGGGGTCATATTTTAATTATTAAATGTGTACTTGCAGAGAAATTGCAACTCTTTATATTTTTTATTACTCGTAAGTTCACAGGCATTTTTAAACACTAATATTTTAAATACGAAAGTGGGTTGTAGCGATTTCAAGGTAGAATTACGAGACTGGTTTTTTGAAATTAGCGAGCTTGTAACATAATGATGATTTTAAACGTTTGATTGAAGAACGTTTTAAAAGAAAGTTTATTTAGATCGGCTTATGATTAGTACTTGTAAAGATGTATTTGATGTTTGATTTTCTTATTTATATTTCAAATGAAAGTAGAAGTATTTTGTGAACTTATTTTTTCAGACACTCAAAACACAGAAAAATAAAATGATTTAACTTTCTTTACAAAAATATTCCACACAAGAAGGAAATAATGTTGTACACAAGTAACGGCATCTAGTATAACCTAACTCTTATACCCTTTGCATTAAGATTCAAGTTCAACTCTAGTTTGTTGCTCGGCTTACATGGAAAGTGGCATAATGACAAGCATTTGAACAATCTTGAGATATAACTTTTTTGTTTTCCAACGGATGTAGGTAGATAGTTCCAAGATCTGTGATAAGATTTAATCCAGTCAACTGTGTTAATTGTACGGATTTTAAGAACAGGTGTTCTAATGCCGTGGACATAAGGAACATTTTCGCTATTAAAAATGAAAGAATAGGTGATTACTTTGTTAACAACAAGCTAAGTGTAGTAAAAATGAATACACCTTAGTGTAGCGGTCATGGTCGTTGATAAGTGTTACAATATATATAATAACAGCTTAAGTTTTTGTAATATTTATTTATTGGTTCTTTATTGCATAAAATGATATAAACGGCGGACTAATAACTATACACTATTTACTAGCAGTCGAATAACAAGACGAGTGACCGAGAGAATTGAGATACATGAAATAAAATAGATTAATTTCTAGGAAATCCAGGTATAGAATTATAGTAAAGGTGCTTAGAAGTTACTTTTAGTAGGAAATCATGATAAAAATACAATTTTGCAAGTCAGTAGTTACAATATTTAATTTATATTTAGTCACAAAATTTAAGTATTATCTAAATTAACAGGTGTATAATAGATTACCGGTAAAAATTTAAGTTAATGGCGGGTTGATTAATGAATTAGCAATATTCTTGAGTCTTAAAGTTATAAATATGTCGTATCTCTGTGTCAGTGTTAATGACACATATTTTGCACCTACCTTATTATTTCATATTCTATAATAATTAAAAATAGGTTAAGTAAGGTAAAATGAGTGAATCTTATTTTTTATTAAAATTTTTCATGATTGCAGCTTCGGAAAATAGAAAATCTTTAACAGCCCCCTCTCTATTATTTTCTAGTTAAAAATATCAACTATCGTTGTGCAGGTTGTAATAAATCAAATCGGCTCAGCGATTTATTCATGAAACATATTACGTGTCATTATGTTACGTTACGGACAGACAGATTAATTTCCCATTTCTTATATCAATGCTGATACGTTCATATCAAAGTGTATTAATTTATTTAGGAAGTCCATTTTTTAAACTGCCCTCTAAGAAGCTAATTCAACAGGCTTCAGTAGGTTATTTATCATAAAAACGTATGCCCGTACAAGGACTAGATATTATACTTTTACTTTGGATTTCATACTTTTATAATTACTAACATATCAAGAACTTATATAACATATTAGATGGATATTTTAGTGGACAGAGAGTTATCTTGATGTAGGGCCAGGATTATTCCCGGAGCACGTCGACCCAATGGAATCTTTTGTGCTTAGACAGAGTTAAATCTGTATTTGATAACACGAAGAATTGATTGAAAGTGATAACAGTTACATGGGATACCATGTAACTGTCATTATAATATCTAGGACGTAATAAACTAACCTACTTACGAGGAATCTGTAAAGATAGCCTCAGGGATAAAATGATTTACAACTGTGTCTAATGAATGATAATTGCTATAATGATGTGATCTCATGCAGTCGGCTCCGTTCTCTTATGATTATGGGATTTTCCTCCTTTTATAGTATCGTGGTAGGTTGTGAACAAAGCTTTGTTTTCGACATAATTGAAGATGATTGATTTGCAGACAATGCGATTAAGGTTTTTCTTCAATTTCACTTGCATTCAAAGTAAGTACGGAAGGCTTCTTTGACTAGTGGCAAAGTAAGAAAATATATAACGTCACTAAAATTTATAATGAAATAGTGATATTAAGTTATTTGAATTTGCCAATCATCTATTTTTGACATATTTTCCTAGTTTTAAAAAAAATAAAAATTTCTGTATTATTGCCATTCGCCGTTCATTTATCGATTTCTGATCAAATTGTATTGAAAGAGAAGCGTTCAAATTGGAGAATAGAACTGAAATTTATCAATATTAATTATACGTAAGGTTAAAACAATATTATTTAGAAAAATTGGGCACGAAGGACCAACATTTTTGAATGTCTTAAAGAAATAAGGCCAATTAATAAAAATGTAATTTATTTCAATCTCTAATCAGACAAAGTGTAGTTTAAGCGAGGGCTTAAGATGGTGATAATTAAAACAATAGAATATCATAGTAATACATTTGTACTATGCCCAAAATTTGCATAGCTCAAACAAAGGCGATTAACTTTCCTTATCACTAAATAAAATAATACTAATCAAAAATCACGTACTAAATTTTTAAAACTAATTAAATTTAATTCATTCGATTTAAGGAAACCTCATGGTTGCAGCCCTTGAAAAATCGCTCCTATTCAAAACGCATAAGGTTGATAATCAATATTAGGGTAGTGATTGTGTTTTATTATCATCACTTGGCTATACAGAACCTAATCTAAACTGTGAGTTACTAAGGTTTCCTTCTAATTGAAACGTTTCATTAATGAAACCTTCTAAGATTTAGATGTAACCTTTTGTATTTCTAATTATTTCAATAATCTCATTATTTAAAACAAGTCATATCTTCTTATTTTAAAAATAATGTGATATTAACATATTACAATTTTAAACATAATTCATACTTTTTGGTCCGACATATGTCATGCCGTATTTCCGGCAATATGCTTTAACATATGGATTAATGCCATTTATTTATAATCAAAAAACTATTTTTATCTATATGTCAATAGAAACTGACGACACTTCCTATCTTTGCAGTAGTAAAAGCTTTTATTTATCTACAAAATAACGCACTGAAATTAACCCATTAACATTAACCCATTAGCCTTTGTAGGGTTTGATTCGGCTATATTATATTAAATCTAATAACTATAATAACTAATATATAACAATCTAATAACTTTTTAACACGATACAATTAACTGCACAATATGCACTGAAACTCCAGCAATACCCGTGAGAAGTTCACTCAATGAAATATAAATAACATATTGAAATTAATTAAGTAAATGTAAAACTTACCTAAATACGTGTGAAAAAATCCGACCTTGCAAATTAATTTCCAGTCTCATACAATTCACAGTCTTATTTCAAAGTCACTGTACACGACACTAATTAATAACACAGGTATAGTCACCATATAAAAGTTCAATTCAAAACGATTTTCGATTGGACGGTTACGTTTGAATCGGCCAATAGCATGGCAGCGCATGCGTGCGATACAAACGAACGCCTGACGCGGACTGAGCTGGTTTCACAAATGTCTCGTAGTTTGCGAGCCTTCTCCATTCAAATCATCAACTTCAATGAATATATTACCAAGTTTGAGCTCTATTCAAAAGATTTTAAGTCTTTATTGTTTCATCGGTGATTGGTTAGTGTACTTTTTTGTGATTGGACAATTATTTCCACCTCGGTCGCCGTCAAAGTGCGCACGATTTGATTTTTGCATGTCGCACTTTTATTTCTTATATAGTTTTTAATCGATAACTGAACATTTAAGAAAGGAAATGGCACAAATTATGTTAATTTTAATGTGAAAAGTTGGTTATAAGAAATGATAAATCAAAGACTAGTATAAAGAAAAGTTATTCTGATCTCGTTGATGTCTTTCGTATTGGATTTCTCTTCTAAAGAACATTTATATTACGATTATTTAAAATAATTATCTTTAGAACTAAAAACCAATAATTTTCTTTTCTTTGCCTTAGTATTATGAGCATAAGAAATACACTGTTAAACAAAACCTTTCCTGTTGCTTTCCAAATGTAACGTCGAACGACTACATCCCCTAGTGTTTTAATCGAATCGAAACGTTTCGATTTTGTTTTTCGTCAGCTGTCAAATTATATAGAAGCGACACTAGCGCCTCTGTTGTGAAGAATTGTAAACTAATTTTTATTTATGCGTTTATCAGCTGAGCGTAACTACGATAGTGAACGTGTCGATCCGATTGAAACTCACACTAGGGGAATAGGTCTCTGTGAACCTGACCAGTCCCCCCTAATTATAATAGCTCTGATGCCAATAGCGATATGACATTGATAATAAAATTAAACACATTTTACCATTACACCATAAATAATTTTACACCATAAATAATTTGATATTGTATATTATATATTTTATTTTGAAAAATATGCGAGTACTAATTAATGGTCTTCATATTCTCCAATAAAGAAAAAAGTGTTCATCTCCAAACAGCTTTGATTGTTTGATATCCGCCTCGAAGAATGCCACAAGAAATTCCAATACATTTATTTTTTTATCAAATAAAAACTCCATTCGCTGTATACACCTTAAACTTTGGTTGAGATAAGTTTCAAAAGCACTGATGTCATGTCTGTTAATAGCTTGTACTCATATATCAAAACCTTAACAGTGAAATCTCTTAGTATAACGTACATTGAGGCTTTTGTTCACACATGTACAATAAACTCTGAGTAGAAACAGCAATTTATAGAAATCAAGATTTGTAAGCGCCAGATAAGTTGTTATTGACTTACAAAATATGTGATGATGAGAAAAAATCCTTGCAAGTTACTTGACTGGTTTCAAAACGCTTCTTCTGCATATACTTACTTACAAAACCTTTATATTGCAATCTTGATATAAAAAAATATATCTACAAGGTTGAGAAAGACTTATCTCATATACTAAAGTGATTTGAATAATTTCATTAATGAATGTAAGTCAATGCATTGAATTTTAGAGCGATTTTATCAAAAGGCTTAATTAATAATAAAATTACTTGCTTAGTTAAAAAAATTATTAATATGTTTTTACAAAAACCAATTCAACAATAACCTTCATATGAAAAAATTAAGATTGTTATTAAGAGTTTGTGTTACGGATACAATACATAACCCAAGGACAAATATTTACATTTTTCATATAAATATTTACCCCTTTGGGACCATTGGCCAAGTACCCTATATCTAGGGATACTAATGGTCAGCTGAGTGGGAAAATTGAACAATACAACTGTGATACAAATAAATACTCGATCACTTTTAGGCTTTGAAATTGACTCCCATTTAAACCTGGTAAATGTATATATAGACAATATTAAAATCAAACACATCAGATTCATATATCATGATATAGGTTTAAGACTTTTTATCGGGTGTTCTTTAACTGATAACAGAACACCTCGTCAGGTGTTCTGTTAACATAAGACAAATTTCAAGAAATTTTGAATATAAATGGTAAAGATTCAAATAGGAATCCAATTACGCACATAGATTAGCGAATGCCTAAAAATAATCGTTTCACTGGAATGTCGTGTGGCGACCTCCAGCGTCCGGTCCGCAGGTAGTGAAAAGCCGTTTGAGGTGAATCACTTATCAAAACGAGCTCAATTTTACAAACTACATTTTGCTGAGGATGTGACTGCGTCCTTTTTTAATAATATATCGCGTCGCGCGTTGCGTCCTTTTTCTAATGATATACCGAGTAAATAAGGTTTATTATATTGGTTAAGCTTCAACATAATAACATATTATATTATAATTAGTATATTTAATGATAAAAACAGTTAACTTCTTTGAAGACGCATTCCATCACCACTGATTTTAGTAGGCTTTTAAGACCAAGAACTTATGTTATACCGTATAAAGTTTAGAAAGCGTAAGCAATGTAAATTCTCCAATATACGCCATACTACGACATGAGAGGTGTTCCCTTTTAACATCATCATCATCATATTAGTCTAGAGACGTCCACTTCTGGATATAGGCCTCCCCTAAGGATCTCCAAACCGCTCGTTCCTGCACTGACCACGTTCAGCGGCTTCCCGTGACCTTTATCAGATTGTCAGATCACCTTGTATGAGGCTTACCAACGCTGCGTCTCCCGGTACGTGACCGCCAATCGAGGACCTTTCTGCCCCCATGGCCATCATATTTCCTTGCAATGTGCCCTGCCCACTGCCACTTTAATCTCGTAATCTTTCGCTACGTTGGTGACCCTAGTTCTCTTGCGAATCACATTATTTCTAATTCGATCACGCAAAGAGACTCCGAGCATAGCCCTCTCCTTAGTCATAGTTTAATTTAAAAATGAAACAAACTTTTCTTCAGTGAAGTTCGATTGCAATTGCAATTGCGACGATTTAGGCTTAAATAATGTAGTGGCGCCCTCCAGCAATAATTAATCAGCTTTTAAAAGCGAGTTACTCAGGAATGTTTAATTTCCTAAAAGACCTGCTCTTTAAAAGTATAATCTACTTCAATATTCATTCAGTGGTGCTAAGGTAATAAGCAACAAAATAGACAGATAATTGTTGCATATGATATATATAACAACTTATAGGAAAAATACAGAAAATAGCCAATGTAACTCAGTGGGAACAGTCCTTTATTTTTAAATGGAAGCTAAACACCTTTCAAAACTGTTTAAAATCCTTTACATGGGTCGTAATTGGTCACTGTGTATAATCATCATATCATCTTTATATAATAATATTAACGTGAGGCATAATAAGAGTAAAATTTCTCTTAAAACGCTTAAGATTCTATGCAAGATAGAATCTAGAGCGTTTAAACCTTTCAGGTTATAATACATTAACGATTGATTGATAGGCGTTACTAAGTAGGTAAAATTTAAAAAAAGAATGTGTCTTTTTCTTAAGTACTTCTGTATAAATCAATTTTCAGTTTCCTCGATATTATTGCAAAAATTTTTGTCCAAATTTTTGTCATTATAAGAGGTTCGTTCCGAATACACTAAAACCCATTTCTATTTTTGAGATTCCTTTCACCTCAAGCAAACTTTTTAATTCCAAACATTAACCGGTCGATTTGTGTAACTGTACCGTGATGTTGATTCCACTAACCAATAACTGGCTTTAAAACGAGTGGGTTATCTAGAGATTATACAAATAACTGAGAAGGGCACAGTTAGATCTAACTAGGCTTAGCAAGCGGTACAATGCAACTGTCTTTTTTAATTAGAGTTAAGAAGCCTATTACAAAGTTAAACCGCTCGAGTTCTGAAGCGATGTGTTCGTGGGTACCGTTCACGCATACTTAAAGCTACAGATAGATCAAGCTTACACCCAATTAAAGCCTAATTATGAAAATAAGCAAATGATGATCCTGGGTAAGTGGTAACTATACTTTATAAGAACCTCTGCAATGACCATAAAATCACAACAGATGTTAGCCTCCCATGCACTTTAAGAAAACGCTCGCAAACAGATCGATACCGCATCAACTAGAGCATTATTACCATTATATTAACGGAACCAAGTTTTTAAATCTAAATATAATTTTTTGGTATGCAGCATATTCTATCTATTTTTATGCAATGATTTAGAGCTGCATTTCTTGCTGTTTGCTTGCTTCCAGTGATTTAAAAATGTTGCTACTTTCCATTATAACATGATAACGCCACGCCGGTAAAGTCGCCATTACCCTGTCCTTTCTTCATGACAAAACAAATTGTCGAATTCAAATTGATTGATTATAAAAAAGGAAATCAGGCATCATGCTTTATTTCTAAAATGGTGCTTTTTACACTTAAAGCTTTAAATAATACAGTAATTTGACTAGAATTAGGTACAGTATAGATCTATTAAGTATCTTTACTTTTATAAATTTTACATTATTAAATTGAAATTACTAGAATACACTGTTTTTATTATGACAAGGATTCTTTTTTTTTAAATATATTTTATGTTGTAAGTTAAGATACCTAGAGCTTATATAAAAAAATCTAATGAGATTACCAAAAACCATAGAAAAGTATTATTTGGTTTTTAAATTTAAATTTAAAATATTTACATTAATAAATCCACATTATATGCTTCCTTACGCAAATTTTAATTGAAAACTTAATTTATGTCACTCCGAAGACAGTGTGATAGGAAAAATAAATTTAGGTTACATATTAGGTATTAACAATAGAAACAAGATACATCGATTGGAGAAAATCTTCATACAATGTACATAGACTATGAAATTATAATCAGAAAAAGTGGCTAAATGTTCTGCCATCTTGCATATTACATACAGTATTATAAATATATTTATGACTTTCATAAGAGTATACAATGTACCTAGACTGAATAAATAGACTTTGACATTAGAAGCTAAAATTTTAGGCCACTAATATATACAAACAATGTATGTAGAATTTTGGACATAATTTATCACAAAAATCAACACGATATTGTTTTATGATTTTGTTCACCGGAAGCTGTACGACAGAATCATAAAATAATTTATGATTCTGTCGTACAGCTTATTATTCAAAGAAACAGAATAAAATCGGTTTCTTTTGATATTTTACTAAATCTTTCTTAATATTTCGATAAAGTTAAGATTATAAATAAATAAATAAACTTTATGTTCGTAATTTAGACTTCAAGATTATATAATAACATGACAAAATATATTAAGTGTGATATTACTAATTTTATTATAGTTTTATTCAAACAAAAAATTCAGAATACTACTTCAAATATTTTTCTAGTTAACATTAAGCCGTTAAATCATACAAAATATCATGAGGCAATGATATCAATGTTAGGTCTTCCATAATCAGACATTACTACAATATTGGTATTATTTTACTTAAATACATTAGCTTACAAGATCCTATATACGAGACACGTTAAACTTATATTAGCTTTCAATAATAGGCCATTTGACTGACTTTTACACACCTTTGTGACAAGTAGGCTGCTCTTAATCTTAGAACTACGTAGAAGGATAAAATTTAAATATTACTGATAATAATATCAACGTACTCCATGATATATATATATATATATATGTGTAAACTTTAAAATAAATGATCACAATTGATTGTCAGTGCATTATATAAAGCCTTTGAAATTTATTGCCACACTCCCTCATATATTAAATCGTCCATCAAGAATTTTTAATACACTAAGCTCTACACGATAAAAGTATTATACGAAATTCTTATAGTGTTCAAAGGATATAGAATACAAATAATTTTATTTTATTAGCTAAGGGTATCCTGGAATTACTACCAAACAAGCGCGATGAAAAATCATCCATAGTAGACGTTTTTCATAGGAAATACACACTGGGAATCAATGTCGAATAAAAAGATGAAAACCTTGAATACACATATGAAAAACATGTAGAAGATCAATATTGATATTTTCAAAGATTTCTTCTTTTGGATCATCCAGATTGATAATCTTAGAAGATGATAATTTTATCTTACTATGGGGCCATAAACTGTTTTAAACAGTGCTACCGTTACCGTTATAGACGATTCAATGTCTTCATTTTACCTTAGAACCTCATGTACTACAAAACAGTTAGAATCTATTTCTTCTTAATTCCTACAGCATTGATTACATCACTTAACTTCATCACAATTAAGTTTTTCAGGTGGCCGCCCGTCGCTTTCACCCATTTCATGGGTAATTAGATCTTCTTTCTTGTCAGGAACCAGGTCTGCATTGGCTCAGCTTTGCCCTTCATGGAGACATGGCCGCGATACGTCAGCTCAAACTGTTCATCGTAGTTATCTTCACGCATCAGGTAGCTAGAATAAGAAACATTTAATAAACTTCCATAATATATTCCATTAATTCCATCTAGTCCTTTTGATATGCAATTTGCATTACAAGACCTAGATATGTTTCTGGAATAATTTATCAAATTTAAAAAACAAGAGATATCTTTATTATGTTTAAGTACAAGTGCATTATTTCACTGTCCAAAATTTTCCAAATGGAAACTTAACCCGAATCAATGATAAATGTTCTAAGCACTTAAGCAATTAATTCCAAAATATCCCACAAAGAATGGAATATTAACCAATTGAGCATTATTGAATATGACGTCTGCAGACAAAGTGAAATAAGTCTAAAAGGGGGTGAACCACTTTGTGATACGGATATTGATAGAAAAAATACAGGATACCTTGCTAAGGCTTCTCCGTAATACCAAGGTAAAGAGATTAAGCACTTAGATGTTTTCTGGAAATAGCTGCGGGTCGCTTATGATTTTGAAGCACTGTGGTCTTATCCTTATGAAAGGAAACATGTTTTGAAATACTAGTTAAAAAAAATTGATTATCAAAAAACTGGTAGATAAGTTCGTGGTATAATCTAACATAATGCAACAAAATTAAAAAATACGAGTACAAAAGTCAAAGTGATTGTTTTGATAGGTTTGTTTTGGTTGTGTTTATTGAATAAATAAGTGAAAAATTATTTGTGTTTACAATGGATTCGTTTATGGATTTCTATTTTGAAGAAGTGTTCAGTAACTTGGACAGAGATTGTTTGAATGAGAGATACAAGCGAAGGGAGCTCGTGGAGTATTTCAATACAGTCATAACTGGTTGCGCTAAAGGTTGTAGTTTTGAAAAATACATTTTGCCTTTTGTATCAGTTGGATATTGGAATTATCCAATAAATTTATCCTTGAAATTATTGTGTCCAATAATATAACATACTAT
The DNA here is from genome assembly GCA_943193645.1 of Acentria ephemerella. Classification (NCBI taxonomy): domain Eukaryota; kingdom Metazoa; phylum Arthropoda; class Insecta; order Lepidoptera; family Crambidae; genus Acentria; species Acentria ephemerella. The sequence continues at coordinate 3,580,461 of OW971894.1, forward strand.
ATCTGATAAGAATTCATTAGATAGACGTTGACTAAATTTTTTTTTATATATCTCTTCGCTTCCTGAAGTACATGCATTTTAAAGGATTTCAATGATTGAAATTGATCTCAAATAGTTAGGTGATATAAACGACAAATTTAAAAATATGTTATCAGTTTTTTTAGTCGTATTAACTTAAATAGTCTTCGGGTGTGAATTTATGGTCAAAGTAATGAGATTGATAGTCATTTAACGCGCTTTGTGGGAAATTGTTACGTAAAAAAAATTGCCTTCCACTGTGAAATTTCTCATCTTTATTGCAATTGATGTGATCAATATTAAGTAAATGGAAAAATCGCTTTTATTTCAATTGAAACCAAAACGAATCATAAAGAAAGAAAGCGTTACAAACGATTTGATGAAGATCACTAATTGAAAATCATTTTGACCGGAACTAACATTTATTATGGTTGCCTATTAATCCTCTATTGTTGTTATTATTTAATAGCAGTATGAAGCAATTACGAATCCGATTGCATTGATAATATTTGTTGGTAATTTTAATATTAATACAACTTTAAAAAGAGGTAGTTTATAGTTGTATCTTCGACCGAGCCTTGAATTTCTTTCTTTTCTTTTAATACTGGCGGTGTATTAAGAGCTATATTCGTATGTAATGATATTAGAACTGTTATAGAGTTGCTTTCATAATTATACCACGGCAATTTATTAATACATACGATTTATTTCGTTTAAGGTTATTTTACGATAAGAATTCATTTGAGTTCTGAATTAAAATGGTCACCATATGCTTCTTACGATAGGAACTTTTTTGAGAAGTGTTTTGTTTTTTATTCTAGGACAAAATAAGTCGGACAATGCCACTTGCAAGAGCTTCGTGCTCTCCGCACTTCGGTACCACAACACTTGCAAATCCAGAAATGGAGATGTATGCCTCATGGGAAAGTACCATAACCTTCTATACATTGCCATGAAGTTGGCTTTTGACTGGAGTCTTCAAGATAATGGCACTGTAGCCGCATTGTTAGATGAACTTTACGCTTGTGAGAAAACTTTCGAGAGAATCTTTTTAGGTTAGACATCCTTCAATACTATAGTTACTTGGATAACAAGCTGAATTCTTAATCCTGCTTTAATTTAAAGGATTCTTAGATGATTGCCAATATTTATAACTATGGCAAATCTTTTTTTTACATAAAAATGAAGGTTTGAAGCATATTTAAATAAATTCATGTTCTTTATATGTTTTACAATTGGGATATTCTTTTGAAATAATAAGACAAACTTTAAATTTTTGGACTTCATCTGCAATTAATTCTTTGCATAAATCTTAACCAAGTGAAACAATACTTATTATGACTTTAAATATAAACTGATCAATTCCGTTACATGCTTCAAGTAGTATGATATATTGTAGGCGTACTGATTATTGTCTCTATATACTCTTAAGCGTATATAAAATGTACCTAATGGACTGTTGTGTTTTTTTATCCAGGGGCAATATTTGGCACATCAGCGCCGTACTTTTTAGCAGGTTGGAAATCAGATTTCATGGATAAAGAAGAGAATGTCCATGCCCTAGTATTCTTTCTAGACCACGCAACTAATGCCAATTTAGAATACAGCGAAGGTGATGACTCTTTTAGATTTATCGATGTGCCTTTAGAGAGCTGTGGACAAGCATCTCCAGTGAGAGTGGTAATTCAAATGGGGGCGTCTGAAATGTTAATGATTCTGCTAAGATTTGGAGCAAGAATAACGTCGGAAAAGGTTTCCACAAACCCTGTAGAATCAATTCTCGATAGACTGAAAGAATACAACCGAGTGTATCCTTACGAACTAGTGACATGTCTCAAACTAGTCTTAAGAGCACTTCCAAAAATAGTCTTTACGATTGATAAAACTGTGTTCAAACATTTAGAGTTACCTGCAGATTACAATTACCAAAGAAAAGTGGCTTTAGAAAAATATGGCGATATTTTAGAAGATCATTTGATTCCTACGTCGAGATGTGGATTAAAACCAGTGGAGTTAAAGCATTTATGCAGGTGTATGATACGGGAGCTGCTGTGGAAAAACTTCGAACTTCCATTTGGGATTCAAAAGTTACCAGTACCAATCTCTTTACAAAGATATTTAGATTTATGTGACGATTAACTATTGTGACCTAGATTTTGAAACCCTTAAATATTCAATTATAAACAACAACTTCATATAAATTGCACGCGTGTTTTATTTCATTATTATTTGATGTCTATGTGTAAAAGTAATTACTCTCAGCAAACGTTTACCCTTGACTGCTGCTGCAGCAGCAGTATTAGTCTTTAATGCTGTCTTAATAAAATTCAAGTTGAGTCGAAGATAAATTAGCACCTTCAGGTTAAGCACTAATGCTCAAAATGTTCCTAAATTTGAGATAGTCTTAAACATGTGAAATTGATCATTCCTTAAATAAACAGCCACTCAATTCTTAGAAAGATTCCTAAATAATTTGATTCACTTTAGTACTTCTTAAATAAAGTCACGACGTTTGAGTATTCGGCCTCAGAGTGTAACGAACAATGTTAATAAACTCACCTGTAAGTATCTTCACTGACGTTGATGGTTCCTGGAACGCCAGTGGTCTCGCAACGGCTGGTCAAGTTGACAGTATTGCCGAAGAGGCAGTATCGAGGCATTCGGTGACCAATTACTCCAGTCACCACTTCCCCGGAATGGATGCCAATAGTGATACCCTAATATTCCATGGATTAAAGTTTAATCAGTATTATAAAAAAAAGATCAATTGATAACATCAATGAACAACAACTAAATTGGTACTCTTTTAAATTATTGCCAAAGACTACGTTACAAAAACCAACAAATAATACATACAACAGGCTCTCCATCGACTGTTACAGTTTGTGACAGATCCATCATCTCCAGAGCAAGCAAAGAAATGTGCTTAGCGTGTGCTACTTCATACTCGGGCAGGCCAGAAACCGCCATGTACTTGTCACCGACTGTCTCCACCTATTAGCAAGATTGTAATCATTTTGTACATTTAAGCTTCAGTACAACAGTTGATAAAAGTGATTATTTGATATTCCACGTCACTTAAAACTTATATGAAAATTATTAAGAATTTCTCATATGTTAATGATTGAATTAATCAAATTCCATTTAGATCTATTTTAGTTCGTAAACCCTCAATTGGCATAAAATGCTTTAGTTATTGTTCTGGGAGCATACCTTATTTGCTTGTCAAGCATCTTTGTTTTTCGGGTAGTTTTGTTGACATTCAATGTTATACTAATTAATATCATTAAAGATTAATAAAGTTTTATACGTCCAAACACTTAATTCATTATCTTTTATTTTTTACTTACCTTGTAAACATTAGGATTCCTCTTAGGATCCGTCAAAACATCGAATGCTGTGTATAAGTCGTTGAGCATTCTCACAATCTTCATGGCGCCTTTATGATCAGTATTTCTGGCGCAATAATTGGCAAAACCTACTATTCCACTGAAGAGTAGAGTAACAGGATCATATCGACGTGCCTGGACTGGACGTCGATGACGAAGTTCTGTGGCCACGCTTATAGGCAAAACTGAGTAAAGTAATCTAAAAAACAATGCGAGAATTTAGCAAGATATGGTAGAAAATTTTAAATTGCTATACCTATGAAGTACCATGTATTTGTATTTTGAAATGAAAGCAAAGATTTTCTTTAAACTTTAATGCATGTTCTAGGAATTACAATTTAGTTTTATAATTCTGCTCTACAAAATGTGATTTATTCTCAACTCTTTCAACTTCTATTGTGCATCTTTGTTCTCATAGACGAACCAACACCTTCCAGTAGCGACGAGTAAATCCACGTGTGTTTAAATATTACTAAATATTTTGCTCTCAATTTGTCTTAGTAGTAGAAAATGTCGGTGGGTAATATCAGGCCGTTTGACGTTGAAAAAGACAGCTAAGATACCTTTAAGCTATTGCTGTCCATTTTAACCATTATGGTAATTGGTTTCCTTACAAACATTATATTATAATATCTCTTACCTATCAGTTTTTTGCTTTTCCGAGTCCAGCTCGCGGAATGTTTGCTGTAGTTTATCGGTGAGAACCTCCAAATTTTGTGTCAGCTTATAGTCTGCTTCAAATTGCTCAGACATAAGTACCAGATCTCGTGTTGCATCATGCAATGGAATATCAGAAATGCATAGCCCTCGGCTGAAAAAAATAACCCTTATGAAGTTTAGGATTCTGTTTAGTGTCCCTGATCTTTGGTAATGGTACTTAAGATCGGAACGATAGAAAAAAATATGTAAATCATACTTACCGAGTTAGATCATCTAAATTTGTAACACTAGGATAACATTGAAATACGATGACATCAGTTTCTGGAATATACAGCATTTGACCCTGAAAATTTTTTAATTATACACTGGAACATAAACAATAAATAACTAAATACTATTTTTAATAGTCCTGTCCCTATAGACAGGACTTATCGCGTGCGGTAGGATATTAAATACCCTTTAATTGCCTGACGTTTGGTCCAAGTTGCATTGACGGTGGTTACAGGCTGACTGCAACCTGTAGAACCTTCAGGCAATTAAAAGATATATAATTATCTACTGTACGCGTTAAATTCCGCCTTCATTATTTTGTATTATGAAACGCGATAGATTAAAAGATAAAAAATAACAACATATATTTGTTTTTAATAGATCTAATTTTAAATTCTCCCAAACCCATCCGGGCGCTAAGATTGTAGGTACGCCTAAACGGGACGGCGGGAGGTGTGGAAAAACAAATCTCCCGAATAAGGAAATATTATTATTATATTATATATATTTTTTATTTATATTTATTTATATTTTATAGGAACCACCTGATAGTATCTTTACCTTGAGGCGAAGAGAAGCGATTTCCTCATGTGGATCTGCGATCATCTCCTCTGCTTTAGTTTTGAGAACATAGACTGTATTGATATGTGATAATACATTTTCAAAAGACATTTCCAGATGAGGACGTACCTAAAATTAAGTTTAAAATTATTTTTCTGATATTAATATATTAAATTTAAAGAGTACTATTATAATCACTAGTACTCCATGTCATTGGTCCCGGTTTCAAGCTACCAACCCGTATTGGCCCAGCGTGATGGTGTCATGAGAATAATCAAACTCTACATAGGTTTCTCCTTTAAGAAGGCCTGAGCTGGGCAGAGGAACGTAAATATGCTGTTGATGATGATCACTCGTTCCTTTATTGGAATCAAGAAAGCAATGAAACTAATTACATGATATAAAGAAAACCATAATACTCACAGTATCTAAAACATCTGTTATCTTACAACCAGGTCGAGTTACTCTTGGAAGGAGACGAGAAACAGTACGTCCTGCTTGTACAATGTTCAGTTCTCGGTCAAACATCAAGTGAAATGGGAACACTCGGCAGAAGGTAGATGGACTCACTTTTGGTTCTGTAGTAAAGACACATTTCATGAAATTTTTATACTGCTGTAATAATTGGTATACATTGGTACACACAGAAAATCAGAAAAATGATGCAGTATTCACTCTTTCCTGATTTTGAAAACTTTTGTATAAATCAATTTTCATTTTAAGAAGTAATATATAAATGGATCAAATTTACGAAAAACTGTTTCTTATTTCTAATAAACTCTTTTTACTCACCAAGAGATAAGGTCTCAATTTCAGCGATTTCAGGTGGCACTACTCGATCAGGCGTAGATGTCTCTGTGATGAGAAACTGCACATGGTCACATTCTTCCTTTGTCTTCAAAATTTCAACCTTAACTTCAGTGTTATGGAGTTTACTTGCCACCGTCTGAAGAAAGTAAAATACAAGTACTTTAAAACACATTGTTCATGTAGTTTCACTAAGAGTTAAATAAAACAAGAACTGATTTTTCTACGTTAAAAGGGATTTAAACGGCGCTTTAATCCTTAGCGACTAAAAGCGATTTGAATTAGGAATGCAGGTGATATTAATATAAGTTGCAACTACCAAATAAATCAATCGCGAACATTTTATGAACAAGTCACAGGCTTTATGATAAAATAAGCGCGCGCCTGCCAAATTATAAAAAAGTTTGTAAAAATTAAATAAAAAAAGCGCGAAATACATTTAACCTTCGTTCATAATTGTTGCGTATATCCCCAAGTTTGTCTTTCTCAAGAAGTGATAATGGAAATATTGGAGAACTTTGTATCCACAGTTTTTTAACTTATACGGATACAAAGTTCTCCAATATTTCTGATCTGATACAAAGTTTTTTACACACAAAATTCCGTAGGCAATATTTAAAAGCAAATGAAAACTCTATCCATGCAAGAAAAGTAAGCAAAAATGCTCGTCTTTGAACTAGTACTTTGCTCCCTTAGTAAAAACTAGTAATCTCCTATATTTTAGATAGATTATTCATTGTGAAACAAAACTAATGCCATTTTAATAAGAGATAAATACAAATTTCACCCACTGATTGAATTATCAAAAAAAGTGATTCTTTCCGGGTCTTCCTCATCATCATCAATCATCAGTCATACCCGAAAAAGACTAACCTTAACGATTCCAATGACGATATGCTCTAAGCCAGGTCTATCAGAGTAATAGTGTAGGATCAGTGCGCCATCTTCAGGTCTTTCTGTACAACGGAAAGATGGGGATCGCATACCAGGATACAGTGTTCCAAGGTGGTCATGCAAGCCATCTAAGTTCTGTAAAAAATAAATCTTAAGTTAAGAATATACTTGTAAGAAAATATTAAGAACAAAATTATGTTTTTTATAACTTATTTTAAAAAAGGGAGCATATATAACTGATCCCTATGCTTCTCCCTAGATCAATACTAACAACCTTGCTTGCAATATTAATATGTTTCTCTATTATCCCTATGTTACGTACACGATATTATGTGCATCATCTAAGTCCCAGTTTAGATCAATCATCTCGGAGCTATAAGAAAACCAAATATGTATCTACTTAACAATGGTGTCAAATTTATATTTCAACTTATTTACTTGCAAAAAATGACATAAATTAATAGCTACCTGCAAAAAATCACGTGGAGTTGCACCCAACACCTGCAGTATTTTATCATATCCAGAGTCTTGGCAGAACTCGAAAAAAGTCTTTCCAAATAGTTCAAGGATTGAGTCCGCGGGAATTTCTGGGCAGGAATAAATTAAATTGGATTTAATATCATCTAGCTGCGTAAACAGCCTCAGCTAACAAGTAATGGAAATTTGAGTGTTTAAAGTACAAAGTGCTTGGTAGTTGGTGTACTTGCTTGAAGTGTGCGTTTGGAATACTTTCCTCAATTATCAGCTCCTTCACTCAGCCGTATGTGGATGGCATAATAGCATGGACGGCTCGTATACACGCAAAAATGCGTGCACGTGTATTAAAATTAATTTAAAAAATTATAATAGTAGCTACTATTGTAAAAATTTTGTAATGTTTAGAATGCAGAATATTTCAACTGTGACATGGCAACCCGGTGACTATAACTAATACAGGCATTATCGTACATTATTTATATGATGCATTTTGTTAAAATTATTTTTTAATAAAATGCGTCATATTAATAATTATTTTGTTAAATATTGTTAAAATAATTTGATGATGACTATTCTCTTTTGACAGTAGAATCGATAAGCACTATTTACCATAAGTAGGCCATCTGTTTGAATGAAATTGTTTTGCATACAATACTGTACTATAAAATAGAAACTTACGAAGAACTTCAACGGCAGCTGTAATGAGGTTGTAAGTTATTTCGTCCTCATAAATTTGTCTCACCAGGAAAGAACCTTCCATAGAGACCTCAGCTTTTTTTCTAAAAACAACACATTTCGTTAAAACGTAACTTATCTGCATTTTAAAATATCTTTTATATTATAATAAAGAAATAAGCTTACTTTATGGTCTCCCATGTTTCATCTCCAAATGTTTTTATAACCAACAGCTCTAAAGCATAATTCACGAAACCGTACTGTAAAAAAAACAAAATAATATTATTCTCACTTGCAAATAATATAATCCATATAAACATATCTTTTTGAACTCATATTCCTGTTCATATAAAAATTCGTATAAAAATAAGTTATATATATAAAGCATTATAAATTAGGACTTACCATATTCGCCTCTTTCCCTTTTTCTCTGAAAAATATAAAATGTTCTATATTTTTAAAGATTATTTTTCGACGAAAAAATTTTTATCGAAATTATTAATGTAATGGCATATTGACCTTACTTATAACAATTGTGTATACCTTATATAGATACTTATATAGTTACCTAATATACAAAGTGTTTTCGTTGTTATTAAAAGCCTATTTCAGCATTAAATTAAAAAATCATTTAAATATGAGATATTCCAAATGAAATACCTTTTGTAGTATAATTTTTAAAGTGTATTTAATTTTGTATGATTCTGAAATTATGTTGTGCAGCTATTTTCAAATAGTGGCTAAATAAAACATTAACTATTATTTGATTTTTTTTTACATTTTTTTCCTTTTTTATATTTGCTAGCCGACTATCCATGTATACAAAAATTACAAGGTTATCGATAAATTTGTACCACCATATTTTTGATCATTCAAATTCAAGGAAAATTTTCTATCAAGTGTTTTTAACAAATTATAACATCTCATTACAAATCAGATTGATTGCAGACCTTCAGAAAGAAACAGGTGTTGTAAAATTCTTTATTTGTATTATTATTTCAATAGGTATTACATTTATTACATTTTTATCGAATAGTATATTCTCACCAAGAAACCATTTATTGAAAGTTTGAATTTACATGATTATTAAATTTAGTTGTAATATTATATAAATGAAAATAGCGCCATCTATGAAAAAGCTTTTATATCATTACATAAATCTCATGACACAGTCCTCCAAGGCTTATTGTATAACTCATACTAGGTGGCGCTGCTCCGACAAATCAAGATATTAAACAAATTTTATATTAATTTAATTGGAAATTATTTTTATTTAATAAAATTTTAAACATAATGATAGTATCATTTTAAGAATTGAAACGTTTAGGTAAAGAAAAAATTGCTTAGTCTAACATATATTGTGCAATTAATATTTCCAATTATATTTGATTAAAAACCTTTGATTGATGTTTTCTTAGAATTAATTAGATAATAATTTCAAATATATTTTTGTTATTGAAAATTATTCACTTACTCTATATATACATCTTAAAGGTAGTAAGTAAAATACAATATTAACTCAGAGTAAAGCAGAAAAAAGAAAAAACTCGTGATTCTTACCTTTTTAAGTCTAAAAGATATATAAAACCTATATTTTCTCAGCCACAAATTAATCCACCGAAGCCTTATATTTTCGTCGTCGCACTTTTTGATGGTATTTTTATTTAGATCTAACGCAAACCAACTCCACTAAACCACTCGCGCCAATCGCTTGGCGCACACTGCCGTTTCCAATTGGCTGAATAACCAACAAGCACTTTACTGCGTATATTTCATTCAAAATACAAAATTAATGCTTATATCTTTCATAATACTGTAATCAAAATTATAATTTATTATTATGTTTAATTGTAATTATTATTTTATTGGGTGTACATTGTTTTTAAATGAAACGATAACAGTGACATCTGTGAGTAATATTTAGAGTTATGTTTTTGCATTGTAACACTAGATGTCGCTATGTGTTTGTAAATAAAAATTTTGGCGTGCTTTGAAGTGAATGCAGTCTGTTTCGTTCAAAGTTGTTTTGTCATGAACTGATTGTTGAAAAGACGTGCAGTCGAAACCTATTATATTCATGTCCATTAAAGAAGATAATCGATAATTGATAGATTTTCAATTTGAGTACTCTTAAAATGTAACTACATATTTTGGGATTATTTTTGAGCGTAATATTCTAACTAGGTATATAAATTGTGATTTAGCATACAAAACCTTAATTTCCGAGTCCTTGCAAGAAGTCCTCCAATGTGCTTTGCAAGTCCTCTCCTGCGTCTTAGGGGGCCCCGCGAGGCCCACATATATTATTTTCATACAACCACTCAGTGTGCAGCCAAGGAATAAGATTAAGGATTGAATGCCATTAATTACCTTTACGATTTTTGTACAAAAATTACAGTGAACAAAATATTAGAAATTCGAGTTTAGACATATAATCTTACTGAAGCAAACTCAAACCTTTGTGTGATTTTTGATTTTGATCTAGCTGAGCGTTGAGACATGATTTATGTCAAAGTGATTTTTAAGTAGCTGTATATTTGATAAAATAATTTTTTCCTTATTTATTTTAGGTTGTATAAATCTAAATGTGTGTGTAGCTATGCAAAAAGTTTTTTATCTATCTTTCTATTATTTTTAGACCACGGTGATTGTCAGTATTATCCCGTGCTATAAACAAACACGGTAATATAAATTATTTTATTTTAGCCTTTTTCAGAGGCCAACAGCAAACTCTTGATTCGTTAGTTATCACAAACAATAGCTTTGTGCTTCGTTCGGTATTATTTCAGGACCCGTGTGCCATCTCTTACTATTTACGTTTTAGGTAAAGAATAAGCACAGTGGGAAAGGCAATTGAGAAATACGTTTTATTTTTCTTATCACGTCTGCAAATATTTCTAAAAAGACTTTTAAATTTTTTTGTATTACGTTACGAACTTTCTGGAAAAATCCTTTGAAGATTTTTTGCAATAATTGAAAGGTAATTTAATATTGTATGAAAATAGAATCAATAAGATTAGCTTTAGTTTTTTTTAACTCAATAGAAATTTATTTCGAACAGCATGTACATGTACTTTGAATAGGTAATCACGCTCAGTGTAGCTAATCACACAGTTGCTTCGAAAAAGAATCGGAATTCATGTATGGAGACCTGATCCCACCGATCTATGATAAGAAGAAGACCGCAAATCCATTGAAAATTTTTGCTAAAGTATGTGGGATATTTGCTGATTTTTTTAGCCTTTTATAGAAGTCCAAGCCTTTTTACGGGTATTCTATATTGAATAGCTGGGTACTTATATGGCTTGTGAATTATAAGGTAACTAGTTATTAATTATAAACGACCTGTTGCACGTGTTGAAACCAATTTATTTAAGACACGTATTGTACTTGTCATAAGATATTCATGTCACGTAGTTTACAAGTATTGATTTTCAATTGGGTTTAAGAATGGATAGTGAATACTTGATCTACGCTTGAAGCAATTTTAAGATGTTCCTAGACGGATTGGGAGAGTTAAATTAATCTGTCAAGAAATTTATCGTTTGTTAGACAGATCTCCATAGATGGGAGAAAGATATAAAAACACAAATTCACGGTCTAAAATGAAAATTCGAAGGCTACGTTTGAAGTAATGATAATGGCGTCTCATGCTTATCGAAGCATGTAAGAGCACTAAATTAAAATTTGTGATTGCACCATTCATAATTTTTTTTGCCGGTTAGTTTCCCTGTCCCATTAATTCGTACCCAATTAGTGGTTACATAAAAGTGGGTGTGAAAGGAAAGGTAACTATTCCTCCAAAGGTCAGTGTCTTACTCGTTGGAGTAAATAAGATAATACATTGGTATTATCTAATTTTACATACATATAACATCTTACAATTGAAAAAGACGTGTAAGAGTGAGCTTATCTCATCAAGCGATTTATCTGCAATAACGAGATATATTTTTGAGTTAACTGGTGTCTGTAGATGATTTTACCTTTCATCATCAGGTATTTTTCATATTTTATTTAAAACCTTACCGTTTTATTATTCAAACTTTAATCTAGGTAACCGAATTTGAACTTGAAGTTATTAAGCTGATAAAATTTCATGAGAACGCAGGCCGTAATCTCATCTTATTAACAAGCATTATCCCGTAATCGAATTTCTTATGTACCTTCCTTCCCTTAAACAAATTCAGTCATTTTTCTCACCATAAATGTTAACGGGGAAATCCCCGTTCAAACAACCGAAAGTCGTCTTCCACGTCAGGTGTTATGTAAAATTTCCACGATTCTTTCTGTTTTTCTTCGAATCTCTACATTTTTGTCTAAATTTATACGACCCGATAAAAACGCATTTGCATCGAAAGAATGGTTTTGAAATGTAAATACGTTAATATAAATACCATCAAATCGTAAAGGTAAAAAAAAATAGAAAAGTACATGAAATAATTGATTACATTTTAAAATTTTTGCAGTTGTTCTACATTGGATCGATTAAAGAAGATAATCATTCCTTCTATTTCATCATCGTCATCTTATTATTATCAACCAATGACTGACGTAGGTATGTAACAGGTAAAAGGTAGCTGAACAAAGGTTACTCTACTCGATTTCAAAACGGAACAGTTCTGCGCGGCCTGCATGCATAAGTTCCCCACGACTATGACTGGAGGGTTTATATTCTAACTTAATTTGACAGTCCAAGTACTATCTACCAATTTATTTGCAGTTTCACTGCTACTTTACCATAATACCATTGTGATATTTGCCTTGTGACGCAGCAATAGTTCAGTAGTTTTGTTGGTTATGGAATGAACCGTAGTGGTAGATATTTTTATTTTTCAATGATATAAAGCTACATTGGTAACAGTCAAAGGTAAGTTATAACGTTTATTTATAAATTTTACATTCTTAAATTAAGATAAAGCCAAAGATTCAGAGGAACGGTCAATACTGCTGTAAACTGCCAAAATACAACAATCAAGTCAGATGGTAGATAGCGAAGGAGAAAGAAGAATCAACCTTAAATATACGCAAAACGTAATAGAAAACCTTGTAAACACTAACAAGATTTCTCCTGTTTGTGACATTGTATAATGACAATAGAAAACCTCACACTCACACACAAACACATACCTACACACACAAACACACGTTATGTTTGAAGTATCAGAATTATCAAATGATTGAAGGAATTTGTAAGTGCTGTGGTCTTTTTAATAATTGAAAAACAAAAGAAAATAAATAACGTTCAAATGGATTATAATATTAGCTTAACTGTCTTTTATTAGATATATTTAGTAATTGATATATTATTGAGTATTGAACATTAAGTGTGTGTATATATAATTTAATAATTAATATTCTTTGAAGGTCAAATGGTTAACACGGTTTAGTAATCCCTTAATAACTCGATCCAATTTCCACCTGAACGCCGGTATTCACAGTGCTCGGAAACTATTTTGATATTAAGGACTGGATTTCTATAATGAATATTGACCAACGACGCAAGACGATAGTTAGGTACGAATATTTGGCGTCTTGGTGAATGCTAAATAGGTACCTACAAAATTAATAAAATTCCCTTTATTACATTGGAACATTTATTGCTCAGAATCACATCTATTTAATTAATTTTTCTAATTGATGTTTTCGTTGATTATTAAATTCGTGTAGAAGAAACATGTTTTTTTAAATAAGTAGTTTCTGTTATTTAATTTCTGATTATAAAAGAGTTTTTAGTTCGAATGAAAAATAATGACGGTGCGTAATATTTATAGCAGATAAGTGTTCAGAATAACCCTTTCTCTATGAGCTGTTGCGTTGTTACTTTAGGAGCCTAACATTATTAATAAGTACTGTTTTTCATCTGTGTAAAGTGGATGTCCGTAGTACCTGAATTTGATCAGGAAATATTAATTTATCATCATTCCCATTATCATCAGCTAATGAACTTCTCACTGTTGCGCGCAAGCCTGTCTTTATTGGGGAAACACACGAGCACTTCGGAGTGTTACACTTGTAACGATGTAGCCTCCTTCGGTCCATCGATTTATAATTGCTGGCTGTTTTATTAGGACAAACATTTAAAAATTGTACATGTCAAAATTGACATTTCTGAAGTTATCATTTGATATTATAATTTTCGTTCGGAAGCTCTTTTATATGTATCTATCGCTTCCCATATTATAAAGGAACCCATAGTTTGGGGTAAGTTACAATCATCACATCATCAACATCACCATAATTAATCTCACATCATTATCTATTTTATATATAATTTGTTTTTATTGTTACAGTTCCTTCTTCTTTATACTTTAATGTCGTCTTAATTCATGCTATGTTACTGGAATAAAAGCAAAGTAAATTCAGCTATGTTTTTATTGCATTGATCACCATCGAACCCACGTTCAACCCTAGCCAAGAGTGCACATGGTGACACACTATAACGCAAACCACCGTTGCGGGTTAGTTAGTGAAACCTATTGCCGTAAAAACTGGAATCAACAGCTTAATATGCCTTCCAAAATAATGGGGTGTTACACATAACATTTAGTAGTTATCTAAAGCACAAAAGATCCAATTGGGTCGACGTGCCCCGGGAATAATCCTGGCCCTACATCAGGATAGTAATTATCTGTTTATTGTTAATAAGGGACATTATCACTTTACTATGTAAGATTTATTCCAATTACTTTTATGCTAATAACAACGATACGATTTATACGATTCCAATACGATTAAAAGTAATGATTACACAACATTTTTTACGAGACGGAGTACCTAGAAATCTATTTAGTATTCAAAACACGTTTAAGTATATAATTATTATTCCCAAGATTAACTAATTACAATTCAAAACCCAATGTTATATTACACGTTAAAAACAATTAAGTATCGTAAATTATAAATCCCGACCCAATTCTTTAGAAGTGTGTTAAGACCTATCTTAATTACAACAAAGCGTGGATGAACTGAACGTAATTGAACACTTCTCTCTAGAGAACAATTAACAAGACAAACATAGTTCTATTAAGATGTCTGTACCAATAGTATCTGTGAGAATCTAGTTTTAAAAGAAAATCTTTGCTCAGTCATTTTAAAAGGTTTAATTTGTATTAATTAAACAACGAAATCGACATGAAATTTTTAGTGATAACGTAAACGTGAATCTTGAGTTTCATATTATAACCAGATTTATTTGAAAATCCGTTTGGACTTTTAAATTATCGTTCTGGTCACGTTTCTTGTCACATTGGGACTAATCACGCTGACTTTAAATGTTTGAACGTGAATGATTTGATATTGCGCTAATTTTGATAGTGTTTTTATAAATAGGTTATATAATTTTGAGTTTATGCTGAGCAATTTTTGAAGGAGTAATTTGTTATCTATGATTTTTTTTAAATATACTCGCGCTTTACCCTTTTCCATGACCTGGATGTCGTTTAGAACAGATAATTGATGATCTGGAACTAAAGAGAAATTTTAAATTCAAGGTTGTATTATAAAACCGAAATTTCGACTTTATGAGGTATCATAAACCGAAAGTCGAACCAACTTTTATAACAATGAACTAATAGGTATATTAGTTATATTAGTTCATTATTAATAGGTATATTATTTCGTTGTTATAAAAGTTGGTGAACAACAGCCCACAACCAAATAAGTTCCTTAAAACAGTAAATTCGTTAGAAATGTCGTCTCCCACACGGGAGTATTGGCGTAGTTCTTCTGTCTTCTATCCAGGGGGAACTAACTACCATGACAATGAAATGTGGACTGTATTTTACTGATATAATTATCAATATGTAACAAATAATAAATAGCCCGTCAATTAATGTGATTGATGTGTCGGCGCGGGGTCTGCGCTGACGCATATATAGGACCCCTCATGCCCCTCGTCCCGCGGTTATCCCTGAATTGGCCCGTATAAGTAACTCTAGCGATAAGACTTCTAAGTCTTAAAACAGTTAAAGGAAATACCGCCTTGAAAATAAAGCATTAAAAATAAAATAATAATTATGTGATTTATCTCGTACCCTGACAAAACGCCGCAACAAAAACGCCGCACGACAAAACAGCGTAGACAAAACGTGTTAAAATGCGTTATTTTGTCTGTGGCCTTTTCGATTTGCGACCTTTTGTCTTGCGGCGTTTTGTCTACGCTGTTTTTTCGTGCGGTGTTTTTGTTGCGGCGTTTTGTCGGGGTACCGATTTATCTCCATAGCTAACAATATGTCCAATGTTCTTTTGATTAGATAGTTCAAAAAACTCTCTTAATAATTCAATGAAACGTGACAAGGGATCGTTTTTCATTATTGATAATTGGTAAGCCCGAAAGTAATATCAATTAATTGAATGAAAACTTTTTTAATCTCTTTATTATAATACGTTTTTTTAGCTTTGAATGTTGTTGTTCAACTTTTTTAAAGATTCTTCAGAAAAATAAGCTTTGAAATAAAAATATTTTTAAGTTGTCCTTAGCGAGGGATTGACTTTAGGAGGTTACGTTTGTTTTCAACTTTCAGTTTGAAGAAATAAATTTTAATTTTAAAAGACTGAAGTTTTCGACATTACTGTCAACCATAAAGTCTTGTTGTCCACATTGTGGTTTTACCAAAGATTTTTTAAACATTAACTTGATAGTCTAATATAAAAGAACATACTAAAACTTAAAAGTTACACGTTCTAAATTTAAACCTGTCCTATTCGCAGTTATAGATGTTGACAAAATGAGATGTATTCTATCTCCATAAATCAATACTTAGCTTCCTCTTTATCTATTCTCTAGAGTTAGATCGATTAAGAAAGGACACAAAAGTAATGGATATTGGAACTAAATTAGAATTGAAGTGTTTTAAATTCAATATAAGGTGCTTGATATGGTGATAAATACTTTAAAACCCCATTCACATTGTCTATGTACAATGAAATTTAAATATTAAGTAAAAGAAATAATTACAAGAAAACTTTAAATAACTTCAGTTACGTAAGAATTGTCTCGACTCAACCTCTAGAAACTCATAATTTTTTGCGCAAATTGAAGGTAACTGACAGGGGATCCAAGTCCTACGTTGGACAGACGTAGAAGATTGTCACAAAGAGGATACTACCACAGGGAGGTCACGACCCTCATCGCGGAGAATACGAAGCGATATGAGTTCGGAAAAACCGGCTCAAAGGACCAGCAACATTATTTCTTAAAATCAGAAACAGTAGTACTTGCTTCTAAATGAAAGTACATTATTAAATATACAACTTTGAAATATCTTTTAAATTGTTACAGCAAATTACAAAGCCTTTTTAGCCGTCTAGGTTTAGTTTTTTATACTTCGCGGTAGCACTCACTGCTTCTTATTACTGTTTGTGCATTTTATATTGTCTTAGGGAAAGAAATAATCCAACATTTGCATTAACTGAATCCTTTTTATTGGAAGCACTCATCTCTTTTGCTTTTGTAGGATTATGGCGGTTGAAGAGATGTTTAATTAAAACCGATTGTATAATTAATATTGCTTTGACTTAGCGATTCTGTTATAATAGACGATTGCTCTCCGTTTTTGCTTTCCTCAGCATTTGTGTTAAGGAGTAGATAGCTCGTATATTTGGAAAGAGGATATTCTTCATTTTCAAGTTTAACAATTTTAACCAATTCCAGACATTAAAATGTCAATAAAAAAAAATAAAAAAACAACAAACAAAACAAATGTCAGATTCTGCAATCGGGAAATATATTATTTGATATTATTTGGATAAGAGCTGATCATATATTAAGTATTAATTAAATAAATCTCTTAATACCCTTCTTTATGCAAAATAAGCTTCTTCAAAAGAGGCGTTTAAAGGATCCTTTGGGGCCGACTAACTAGAGGTTACGAGGGCAGTAGTATGTGGACTGCTGCACTAGTTAACTTTGCATATGGACTCCTACAGCTTACCATCAGGATGCCAACTGTGTATATTTCTTCAACAACTGAGGCAGTAACAAAATACCCTCAGTAATACTCAATAATCCATCAGCAATTTCTTTGGTACGTTAAGTGTAACAAACGACAATAAAATTAACTTTTGTTACAAAGGTCAGCAGAAGTGTACACTTTAGTGTGCGTGGCACCAAATGAAAGACATCTGTCAGTTTAGCAAACGAAATAAAGTCCCATGATTAGATTCATTTCTAAACCTGACCAGAGGGCCTTAAACATGCCTAAATAAGCCTTTCCTAAATCATAGTGGGTTTAATTTACGGAAATTTGAGGGTCGTCTAGTACATTCAAACCAGAATGTTGTCCAGATTAATTGCGACAGAGTTGAATTATATTCAAGCAGAGACATGGTTAACAAGGGTATTTCTATACGGTCACGTAGTAGGATTGAAGATAATAATGATTACAATAGTATCTATTTATTTCAATTTTCTGTTGTGGAAATTATTTTTGTTCAGTTTGGTAGATGCCTGAACTGTGGGTTGGCTATATCCCACTATTTTTTGTAAGCTAGCCACCATTGCCGTTAGCATAATGGCGTCTTCCGATAGTTGGAATAAGATTTCAGTTTCGTTGTTTGAAGAATCCGGATGTAGGTACCGTTCATTTCCGGCTATAAAATCAGGCATCTGTAATTCAGAAGCGTCGGTGGCGTAGTGCGTAAGGTCATTGTCTGTCATACGGAAGGCTGCGGTTCGAACCCTGCCACGTACCAAGACGACGGGTTTACGGTGTAGGAAAACATTGTGAGGAATCCTGCACACACATATGAAAAAATTTTTAGGTTGTATGTTAAGTCAACCAACTCGCACTTGGCTGGTAGACTGAGACCTAATCACTCTAATCGACGTGTATAAGCTGTCGATGATGAAAATGATCCGCAATACTGTGTAAGTTAATTATCTACACATTTGATATCATTATCAACGAAAGAAACTGAAGCTGAAATAATAAATATTAATATACTACCAAACTTTCTTTACTCAAAGGAAAATTTGTCAGTCGTCTATTCTATTAGCCAGAAAGCTGTCCGAATTATGTTAGACTAATACCAAACAGGGGCCCGACTTAAAACTGAATTTGTTATTGAACCTGGATAACAAAGTCAATTAAAAAGTTTTGTTTAAAGCAAACCTGATTGCTAATTGACTACCTAGTTTAATTTTAGATGAGGAAAACGAACATATTGTTTTTTTATTCTTCTTTGTTATATGACGAAAACACAGGGTTAGGATGTGTTATTAATTTTTCACAAGAACTCTACTAAGATGTCATTCAATAATTTACTAGCCAAAGAGTAAGTACGGGTAATACAACTAGAGATTTTTTTAAATAAATAATGAATTTACCGAAACGTAAAAGTTATTTCAAAGGAGTTTAAGTAATAATAATTGTTAATCTATTTATTTAGTAAAATAAATTGGGCACTGATTGTAAGTAGCAGTGGTTACTTGTTGGGTTCCGCAGCAATCGTTCACAGTTCGCTGTTCAATGCCATGAAAATCACATTGGAGTGGAGAAATTTCAGATTGCTAGTATCAACTAAGCGTGAGTTGCAGATTGAACATTATACAATGTTAACATCAGTAGACTCACGTTATACAGAAGTTTACTAATGTTAACTCTGTATAACTTTCAACCTACTACTCACGCCATCTGTAAGTAGTTATCCGAAGTTTCAGTAGAAGAAATGACAGTGACAGTTCACAGAAATGACACAACAGTTAAATTTACGAAATGATTAAATTATATTATATTTATTTAATTAATATATTTATTTAATTTATTCCAGTTTTGTATTGAGATTTTATACTTTCATAGACCACTGATATAGTATTTTATAGGTCAACCGTTAGTGACGTCGACTTAGCATGTTTTCTAATCATAAAGCATAATTACGAAATAGTTTTCTACTTACCACTTATTTAAATCTGAAGTTGCTACGTTAACAACAAACAGATAAAATGGTATCAGATATAAACCACTTTACCAGACTACGAGATAAATAATCAAAAACCTGATAACAGTGCTAACTTATTTTGCAAGGGAAGCATTTAGTCTCATAATCAATGATACCAAAAAATTAATTAAACGTTATAATAAAATTTGTTTATGAATGAAATAAAAATATGTTTTTACGACTATTTTAAAAATCTAAGCCAATTGAAAATTTAAGTAAATTTGTACTCGCTACTTATTTTTCTCATGTTTAATTTTCCCTAAATATCCTCATATCAATATAAATGTAATTATAATATGAATTTAATGTCACAATTTAATTGTAGATATACCTAAACTAAATTTTATTGGGACACAATTT
Organism: Acentria ephemerella; assembly: GCA_943193645.1. Classification (NCBI taxonomy): domain Eukaryota; kingdom Metazoa; phylum Arthropoda; class Insecta; order Lepidoptera; family Crambidae; genus Acentria; species Acentria ephemerella. Next base: position 3,600,509 of record OW971894.1, read on the forward strand.
AGTTTATTATGTCGCATCCCTATCAATCACGGGAATTACTCCTTAGACTGAAACTATACACGAATAGTGAATTTACATTTATTGGCGTGGAACTTTAGGTTACTTTTACATACGTTTCCATCGCGGTGGCGTGCAAGAGATTTAATTTTTTCAAGTTCTTGCTGCCTGGATAACTTTTTCCTCTATAATACTTTGTTATTAAGAGATCCATGGAGTGACAGAGACAGAGAAAGTATTACTCAGCCAACGGTTTAAAAGTTCAATTATTTTCTGTGTTATTTGAAAAATCACTAACGAACAACAGTAAAAGAGCTGAATCCTCATTATGAAAGCCTTTATTCTTTGCTTCATTTGTATTATTAAGGGAGCCTTTTATTCAAACAGACTCAGTTACAGTTCGTTTGATTTTAATTATTATTTTAGTGAGTATTATTTTTGTGACGTCATAAATATTATTTACGAATAATTTAAATATGTTAACCCGTTCTTAAATAAGTTGGCTCTATTTTGTCTCTGAATGTAAGTTTCACTGATGTTTTGTCTAATTTTGCTGCTTTTAGAAATAAGAAGGTTAAGCTCTCAATTTAATCTCTAAATTAGGTAGTGACATCTTGATTATTATTTTAATATTAGTGTTTTGATATCACTTCTTTGTTGTTTATGATTTTTAAAAATCACTACTTAATGATTCATCAAAAGTCTACTTAGGGATTTAACATTAAACGGTGTTAATAAACAAAGATGTAAACTGCCAGCATGTAATCGATAATGAACGCCGATACAACTCGATTATCGGTAACTGGGTAGTCCACTGTATCGGTAACTGAATTTGGTGCCACATGTTAATCTATTTGCTCGTTTTATAATAGGCTTCATTCATTTCAAGTTACCAAATGATATATTGTTTTAAATTATTCTTTACGGTGTTATGGCGTAAACTATTTGTGTATTACTGCCATGTAGAAAAGCATACCCAGCAGGGACGTTCTCGCTGAAAAATTTAGCCTTGCAATCATTCCCACAGAATTCAGCGACCCATTCATGAATATTATTTGAAGGTGCACACACTTGCGAAAATTGTTCCACAACCAAATTTGTGTTCTTTCCAAGAAATCACCTGCTGAGATCCGATTTCAATTCGCTCGGGTGTTTTGTGCACTTTAACTGAGTTTAATAACACAAATAACAAGGACTTTTTTCATCATACGTCTAATTTATGATTTAGTACACGAATTCGCTATCAAAATAATTGCAAGGCAAGATTTCATAGTGCAATCATTACAATATTTATTACCATAAGTCGTCTTCTGCTATAATTTGATTCACTACATAAGCTTAACTGTTTATTCATATCGTATCTTTCCTTGCAATTAATCAAATTAGGTAGGATATTAATGTCAATTACATACCAGCATAATCTCCATGCGGATGCTCATGATGACCCTCGAAAGAGATATAATAGCAATAAAAGATTGCATGCAACTCGAAAAGGATATTTTCATATTGTTCTCTTTAGTAGATCTCTTACCAAAAGCTTTTGAATATCTTTTGTTTCCAATGTCTCACGTCTTAAGACGCAAAAGTGATACTGATTGGCTTTTCTTCTTTTAACTTTCACCGGGTGAGTAGTGCCTGATTGCAAGCTTAATTACATAAGCTTATATAGCTAATTATATAGCTTGGTGGCGGTCTTGTCGAGTGCTCAGTACCCCTCTACTTAGTCAAAGGTTCCAGTTTTGAAACCCGATAGGGGCAGATATTTGTATGACGATTACTAATGTTTATTCACGTGTCATGGATTTTTGTATATTTAATTATTCTGATATTTATATACATGTCATTATTATATTTATACATGATCTATTGTCCAAAACACAAGCTCCTAATGTTGCTTAATTTGGGCTACATAATAAGTATGAGTATTGAATATAGTAATATTCAATGAACAATTATATATGATACGACAATACGTAAATCTCTTAAACTTAGCATTACAAATATTGATGCAAGGTCTGGTCTCATAAGAGAATGAAATGTCGCAATCTTCACCGACTGGGAACATCACTGCTCCTGTAATAGGATTACGGCGCACTGTGAGACGAACGATAGCCCGCTTCGTGTCTGATGAAACGGAAATTCATGTTATCATTGAACCTTCGTTGAGTTTGAAATGAGTTTAAGGGCAACATAAGGAATTTATTATCATAACTCGGTGCTTCAGTAAACTTTGTATTACTTTAAGACATACAGTTGTCTGCCATTACCATAGATTAAAAATATTCCTAAGTACTCTTCTACGCCGAAGAAATGTAAATTTTCACGTCACGTAGAAAAATCATCAAACTTACATGCATTTTGGTGATTTTCATTTTTATAATACGAATAAAAAAGTTGTCCCACTTTAGGATTTTACAAATTCTTTTTTTTAAACGCCCTTGAATTTAAGCGAACAAAACCCTATTCATTGCATTTTTTAACTAATGATTACATTGCGGACTCTTTTGGTCTACATTTTTTTAGGTTATAAAATTAGAATGATAATTTTATTTTTATTTTGCTCCTACTACATGCTTTGGTTGATTAATTATTCTTTAGCAGCTTTTCATTTCTTTATATTCTTTCTTCTTTTTTCAAGAGAATTCATATAGCCAGACTGAGACAGCACAGCTCTGAAGTAGTTTATAATTAATCCGTTTCCACAACATATTAAATTCTTAATTATCCACTTTGGTCCACATTGGAACTAAAATTGTACCGAATTTTTTGTGACCCCAGTACCATACACGGTAGAACTCGTATTAGTAAATATGGTAATCACTCGTGTTTTCCGTTTTGCGTAATGAACGACGCCAAAGAAATAACTAATCATGAAAAAACAAATGAATTGACTATTTTCGTAACTAAAATGAACCTTAATGGGTATTATAACACAAACCGCCAGTTTCATATGTGAAGTCCAAGAGGGATCTGGATGCAAGTAGATTTCATTTTAAACCTGAAATTAATTTAATCTGAAGAGAACCACTATTAAGGTTAAAATCGATTGAAAGAAGACCAAAAATCTTGGCTAAGGCTGCAACATTGACGAGAAAAACAACTTTTATTTTTTCAATACACGATTGGTATCTACCAATGAATTTATATTACTTTTTCTTATTAAATTCCTACCAAATTGCATTGCAAGGAACTTACGTAATTCTCCGAAGCTCTGTGATATAACGTGCAATATGCTCAGTGAACCATAAACTCGTAGCTCATTGCTTTGCGCGAATATTAAATTTTATTACCACGGTAACCTTGATGACTTGTAGATAGAACGGTTCGTAATAGATATCAATTGTAAGATAGGTTGCGAGCGAAAATATAAATAGTAGTATAAAGAAATATAGATAGACTAGCGTGAATGCCATGAGAAAGATTTTTTATTGTACTAAAATTATGATACAATGGGAATGGGTATAAATATAAGAGATATATTTGATTATTTGATACAAACACTTGTAGCGCTAGTATAATTTCGAGTGTAGTGAAACATGGCAACACTATTAAGGATTCTCTAACGCAGACTATTTGAACAGCTGTTTAGATTAATTTTACAGTAATTTAATAAAACCAGATGATGATGAAAGGAAAATAAATGATTATTATGCATAACAATCGATAATATATAAGTGCTACTGATATTGGAGAACGGAGATAATATTATCAATAAATTTTCATCATACACATTCCTGGTATTGGAATTAATGATACAATAATCTGAATGTACTGGTATTCTTAAGCGCCAATTTTTAAATCAAACTCAGAGGATTCTGGTTCTAGTGATGATCCCATCGAATATTCAAATCACATATCTATACGAAAACTTTCATCTTAGGAAGTTCTGGTAGTGCGGAGAAATCTCGTACGTGTCACAGACTAGTTTAAATGGATTTGAAAGTAGTATAAGATTGTTATACGTGCTTTTAGATCTCGACGAAAAAGCGAGAATGAGCGTCCTTTCAGAGAACTTAATGTGATTTTAATAGAATGAGATTTATCTTGAAGTGTATTTTATTTTAGCTCATTAATTACAAGGAATTATATTTAACGATATAACTATTGTATAAAGTGCTTGTTAAACTGCCAATATTACAATATGTGGAACTACGATTACTTAGGTTTTATTGTTCCAATCACATTTCTAACTACCCCAATTTTATGATTAGTTTTGAAGTATTAGTTTTGTACTATCACTAAATATCTTCGTCAGTCTAGCTTGTTGGAGATATTCTTGTAGATTACAACAGTCTCAAGTTTTCTGCTTGGAATTTTAACCAGAAAATTTGATATGAGGTAAATATTTAGAAGACTTGAGACGTCAGCGAATTCATCTAAAATATGGTCTTATTCACGCTCTTCATTCTTTTAAGGTTATCTACTCGTATTCAATAAGTACGAGTAATTACTAATATATTATGCCACTGTATTGTCGAAAATTGAATACCGGAATAGAGATGTTGGGCGTTGTCCACTCGCTCGACTATATAGTTTATCAAATTTAGCTGAACCAATTTTACGGGATCACCTTCTGAATTTTTAATTTTAAAAGAATGGTATACGTTACTGAAATTCATAACCGCCAAGACACATGAAACGTAGCACTTTCACATCGAGCAAGGCTATATTCTGGCGACACGAAGGCGAGTGAAGATGGATTTTTCGACGTGGATGAAGAGCTAATATTAGAGAGTTTAACCTTTTCTCTTACAACTAGTAAATCATTATTTTTTTGCCATGCGAAAATTCTACTTTACGTGTGAATGAAATCACATACGGTCCGAGTGCATTATGTTTGAAAATCAATATGAATAATTTATATAATTAAAGTATTTTTTTTTGAAAATTGACATTCTAAAAAGATGACTTAGTATTTGTTATAATAAAATCTTCAACAGGACTAGCTTGCAACATGAACTGTTGTTTCAAAATTTATTACGGTGCCACATTTGTTTTGATCGATAAAGACGATTCTCACCTATTTGGCAACTTTGTAATGATTATATCGATTCAATATTTTAAATATAAGGTATTAGATATAAGATTTATTAGATTTGCGAGTTGCAAATTGACAAAATAAAAATTGGAGCGAACAGCACCTTCGAACAACGTCATTAGGTAAGATCATATTTATTCTGGGACCATATACCAAAAACAAAATGAAAATGTTTTACCATAAAGATTTATAATTTCAAATAATAAATCTTTTTTTATTATTATTATGGTTATAGTAATATAGGTTATAGTAATATGGTTATAGTTATATAACCATATAACTATAACCATAATAACGAACATTGAATATTAATATTTTTAGTTTTTTTGTTTTAAATTTAAATGCTACGTTGAAGTCGGATTACAAACATTTTGGTTAACGTAAAAAGTAATGTAAATTCATACATAAAAATGGTTTGGCAAGTTTCCCTAAAGGACTACTTCCATGCTTCTCTATAAACTAGTTTTAAATAGTATTTTGAATTTATATTTAATATTAGCTAGCACAGATCTAATGAGACTTCGTTTCATTATATACCGGAACTGCAGTTTAATATTATAATTCGTCTTCATTAGCGTTGTCACATGAAATGCCAGATACATAAAGCTTTAATTCTACTTTATTAACTCGCAATAAGGTCGCTTTTTGAATTATAATTATAAAGTGAAAAACGGAATACCTCGACAGTTATTAATTGACAAAAGATTCGAAATTTAAAATAATTGCTATAATTTGACTTATGTTGTCGGACTATATCGTTATGGCAAGATAAAACGTATTCTTCACCAAAATTTTAAGTAATTATTTAAAATTTATTTTTTATTTAAACAACAACCAACGAACTAAAGTCGTTAGTTCGTTGGTTCATAATGAAAGATAGACGCAAGTTTACTTATTTTAGATGTAAGACGTAGTATGTAAGATGCTTTATTTAGCATGTAGCGCTTAGTAATTAAACTCGTTAAATTTATTAAGAGCCGTTAGGCTTCAAAGTTAATTAGAGTCATTTATTTCTCAAATAAAACAAGTGTTTTATTGTTTTAGCTTTAAACGTTAGCAACTAAAGAGGTCCTTCAATGTAAGTACTGCTGACAGCATATAAAGCGCAGCACTTTTGTTGGCATGATAAAATCCTCATTTGTAGACTAACCATTTTTGAAATTATGTCAATGGGTTTTATATTATCTGACTTTGGTATTCGTTATTATTATTTAAAATTAGTTGAATTGTAATCTTTTATTTCGCTTTGTTATATATTTTGTGAGTATTTTATCATTTACGTTTCCTTAATACACTCCACTAATAAACCTAAACATTAGTATTATTTATCGTCCACAACTATAATCAATTCTTGTGTGATGAATACTAATGTTTCGAGAGAGAGTAATGTTAGTATGTTTATTTAGTATATTTTCTTATATATAAACATGAATTGATGTTCGTTAGTATCGCTATAACTTTATCTAGTGTTGATCCATTTGAATAAAATTTATAAAAATACTAAAAACAGCTTAATTTATAATCCAATAATTAATAATACACGTTGAGAATGGAACTCACAATCTGCTTCGTGAGCGTATATTTTTTAAACTTATAGTAAAACAAGAGTATATTTCAAAAGCAAAGAAAAAATACAAATATTTAATTATACAAAAACTAGCCAGGACCCAACAATATATATGAGAAAATCCTAAAGAAAAGGTTTAGTAAGGAAAATCGTCTAAGAATTATGACATTCTATTACAAAATTGTCATTTCTTCCACTTAGTTGTAAATGAAACAAATTTCAAGGGGTCCAAGCAAGTTTATTACTTTTCAATATCCGATATTACATACACATTGCTGATTTTTTATCTCCGTTATCTAGTATTCATAATCCAAGCTGTTAAAAATTTAATTTGAGCTGGAAAATATGTAATTATAAGGACTATAATACCTACATTCTCATTTACAATGTACATGGACTTGCTACCTCAACCAACATTTTAACTTGAGATACTTAAACAATCCGTGACCATGATAAATTAATGGCAAAGACAATAAAGCAGTCACAAGCCCTATGTGGGGATAAAACTGAAGTTTTACGACACACAACGAATCGAAGTTTCCAGGTCTCTGACTTTTTACATAAATTGTTGCCGGACTTTTATGGTACGATAAACTACACTGTAACATAATCAAATATCATTTCAGTTGTACATAGTTTGCATTGTTTGCTATACCTATCTTTGGTAACAGTTATGATTGTTATAAAAACCTGTGTCTATTACTATTAATAACAAAGGACACAAACGTACGCTGACAGACTCACACGCACGCGTACATACACACACACTATTATTAGCTTATGTTTAAAAGAACACAGTAATTTGATTCCTCTTTAAACTTACATTCTAATGAAACATTCAATACTATAACGCTATAACATAATTTGATTGAATTAGGATGAAAAAGTTCTTTAATCTGTCTCAGAAAATCGTAAAATGCAAAAACGATAGGATTTAGGTGTGCCTCGTGTCGGGCCACTAAATTTCAATACATTGAACATACTAAAATGACTGATTATAAAATGACTCTAAAACAATTTCGAATGGAATAAAAAAATTGATTTCACTTTGTTAGTCGGAGCAATCGAAATTAATGAGCATTCAATTATATTGCGCGAATATCCACACGTATGCAATAAGTTAGGGGTGTCGGCTCGGAAACAAAGTTTATCATAATATTTTATTTTATTTGTTGAGCTATATAAACTTCTTGTAATTATGACACAATTCAAATCAAATGTGTCTATACTGTACAACCTGACAGATTTAGAAAGCATTGATAATGATTTATTCTAAATACTGGCCTGAAAATACTACAATCATTGTCACTGTAAAAAAGATTGGATACCACCAAATTACAATACCACCTATAGCAGTACTGCTCTGGCTAAGCGGCGAATGTGTATGAGACTCATCTCCCATTGGGAATTTTAATGAGTATTTCCATATTGGGAATACTCACAAAAATTCCACGGTAAATTTCATGGGGTAAATTTTAAATAAACACCCCTTCATGGGGGCGCCCTGGGTCTGTCTGTTAAGTGTTCGTGTCTACGGTGCTTTATCGATTCGGATAAAATTTATCATCTAAATAGGGGTACAGGGTACCTGAAACTGAGTATAGATTGCATTTGTCGTGGAAATCTTCTGTGTATAAACAAAAGGTACGCGGGTGGGTAACTATTTTTGTTGTTAGTATATTTTGTGTGTTATGGAATGGTGTGTGTTTAATAATCTTTTTTTAAATAAAAATACAAGTAACAATAATATTATTAAAAATGATGATAAATGTATGAAATAGTTTAGTTTAGTTTAAGCTTTTAAACTAACGAAATTTGTAAAAAACAATAAAACTTTTACAATTGAACTTACTAATATTATATTACTTTGAACTCGGTAAAACAGTATTTACATTAACTGGTGTGCAGTAAAAATATTATGCTCTGAAAATTGTTATGGTCTTGTGAATATTTCTTTGTTAGTATCTTAAGTTTTCATTTTTTACTCTCCCGAGGATAGAGGCGCTGTATGCTGAAATACAGGCTTCAGCTTAGTTCCACAACAGATAATCTTAGTCCTAAGTAAGATATTTAAAATATAAAATAAAGAAAAAAAAAAGTAAGATGTTTAAAAAAAATATATAAATATTTTTTTTTTCCTGTTTTGGTGACATTTTAGTCGATGCTCAGCACCTATTGGTCGTAGCGTAATGAAGGATATAAGCTGCAGCCTATAACCTTCCTCAATAAGTGAACTATCTAATACAAAAAGAAGATTTGAATTTGAATCAGTAGTTCCTGAGATTATCGCGTTCAACCAAAAACCTCTTAAGCTTTATAATATTAAGTAAAGATTGAGATAAATGCCTAGACATTTATACAAAGACTAAGCTAAAACCTACTTCTGTAGCCTTTCTTGAATAATTAATTACATTCAAAAACCAAACTTAAAGCCCTGCTATAAAGCTCAAAATTGCTAAGGCAAAGATTAATGTTTGCCTGTAGTATTAGTACTTAAGTAGCCTGAATTCAAATCCCTATTCCTATCAAAGCCTCGGTCAGACACGGTTGTCGGACACTTTAAATAATTGTGTACGATTAGCTTGTTTTCAGTGCTAATTGTATATTATCACGAAAGCCAAACATTAATATATTTTCCGTGGACTTTGAAACTTTATACGTTTAAGTGATAATGATATCGATTTCGATATTAATTTACTTATGGTATTCCAAATATGCCGTATTCCGTAAATGCATGAACATTGCAATATGTTTCTATAGCTTTAGAAGGCAATGTATTTTAGAATATAAAAAAATATATCTGTATTGTACATCAACCAATTCAAAAAGTTATACATAGGGAATATTTTTAATTTTTACGAAGGTGAACTTTATCGCTTAAAGTGGTCTCGTCCATGTTAGATAACAATGAAGAACGAATATCATGAAAAATAGTATTATATATTTATAAAAATAAAGGTACTTCCTAAATTATAGCATATAAACATAAACATTTAGGTATCAAACTGGAAAAATTAAGTTCATATTATTGCAAAAATGTAGTTTGAAATTCAATCGCAATATTTGACCCGAACTACATATATCAGTCTGAATAACAATCCAAAGTCAATGCATATCATGGAATTGCGAATTATGATAGACTATTGAATTTAGAAAAAAATATTCAATAAGTATTTTTTCCATTCGGTTTCTGGATCATTTTTGTTTTCTTTAGTAACAGCTTTGGCAGTTCTGATTTTGTTATATATCTTTCATATATAGGTAAAGCTATATTTAGGTAAAGATAATTTTTAACATTTTCAAATTTAATTGTCGTGATTTGAACTCATAAAGTCCTTTCTTTTAATGACACATTAAATTTATCTTAAATATCCCAGAGCTTTTGCTCTCGACGTGTATTAAAATATCACTCAAATTTCCAGTTGACCGAAAGAATTAAGTTGGCTTAACAAAATTACGAGTATAAAGACTCCCCTCTAATTACAAAACACACAGGTGCTCAGAACAAAGTTTAATTTCCAGGGAAGCTTTTATGAAATTGGTTTCTCTTTTGCAATTAAATAAAAGAAAATTAAAACGCGGCCCCGGTGTCGCCAGTTGCTAATCAAATGTTGGATAGTTTAAACTTTTATTTAGAAATAATTATAACACGAAATAAGAACTAGAAAAAAGGATTTACATTCAAGAATAACCAGCAGCAAGCACGAGGTAATAATGTCAAAGGATTAAAAAGAACAAAAGGAACGAAAAATTTTGGAACTAGTCTGTGATGTGTTAGTTCACATTTTGGGTCATCGTTATGATTATTTGTGGAGGATTGTTGTATTTTAACTTTTTTATTTTGTCTTCAATGAGAAGAAGAGATGTACATTGCTGCTGGATTGTTGCTATGGACGTTTATCCACCGCCGTAATGATTGTTCAGTATATTATCATAGTAAAAGAAGGAATTAAGTCAACTCATAATCTGTGTTAGCGATAATACCCACTTTCTAATAGTTTACAGTTTTTAGGGAAATCTGTTTTAAGTTTCGCAGATCGGATGTGCAACGTACAGGTGCGCCTCGCTACACATTTTATCGAGAGTTATTATTAAATACGACTTATAAGTTCCTTTTACTTGAATTAAATAGATAGAAATTTTCCCGCTATATATATCCCGTCAAATTTCTTAAAAATATTAAGTTTCGACATCACAAACCATTTCAATATATGTGTTTTAAAAAAGATTCTCACAATTTATTGAGTTTAATTCAACTTGTAATATTTTAAGACACAGAGCGTCGTTCACATCATCGTAACAATCCTCCATTCGTTCGTCCTTCTCTCTCATTATTCCATGTCGTTCCATCTTTTCCCTTCACAAATCGTTCATACATCTATCGCTTTTTCACACATGCATTCAGAAACCTATAACACATATATTGGGTAATATTTCTGGAATTAAAAATCTTTTACATGAAAAAACTACAATTTCGGAGCATATATTTATTTTAACTCAGCGAAAATTAACTTTCTGTTGAAGTTACTTTTACCGCAGTAAAAAAGTAATTCGAACACGCCGCAATTAACCGCGCAGTAACTGTTGGTCACGCGACAGTTGCTTTGGTTGGTTTAAAGCCGGTTCTTTTGAATTGTGGTAAAAATACGTAAAAGTTTTTGTTTTTGGACAACTGTGTCGACATGCACATGGGTCTTTTAATTTTAATTACAAACTAGATTACAGGAGCAAATATCATAACTAAGTCTTAAGAACAAAGGTTAGACAAATTCCAGCCACTGTTCGCTCTACACAAGATTACCCTGAACCAAAGAGGCTGCCACGATTTAAGCAATCACACGCACCTATTCGGCCTTCTTTAGATTTTGAAATTGTTATTTATACTTACTTAGCTTAGTTTAGTAAGTTAAGCAAACAATAAATGTATAAGTAGTAATAAGCAGTAAAATGGAATTTTGAATAAATATTGGTTTTAACAGGATCTTCAAAAGTCAAAAATAAAAGACAATGTATGTGATAATGCTAATTATAATTCAATCGTTTTTGTCCAGGAACACCCGAATGGTTTAATTTCAAGTTGAATCAACACAACTCACACCCAGAGTTTGATCCATTTAAGTAATTAGTACTTACTTACTAATGTTACCGTCACACCTTTCATGTGATACAGATCGGGGTTGGGCCTATTCAGTTCGATCATTACTTAGCTGTGAAATTATTGTCATAAAGCTATATAAACCTGGAAAATCAAATCCCGAATCTTTTGAGGCTTTTCAGTCCCTTTTCAGACTTTTTAGTCAACCAAAGTCCATGATAACTTTATTTGTGAAGTTGGAATCAACATTCATGCAAAAATCTGATGAAAAAATAACGCTTTTATTGATTACATACATGTCAAAGATATCCAAGCAAACAGATAGTTAAAGGAAGACATCAACAGTATAAAGATGTAAATAAGTAATAATTTCTGTTGCTTTGACATTCTGGCGACTGGTCATTTATCTCGATGCGTAGCAAAGGATTGATGATCTAAGAATTTTTTCCATTTCTGTGTATCTTCAGATTAATTTCCTCAACGACGCTATTTCCTGGACAAACTAATCTAATAGGTTACTTTCGTACACCAGGTCAGTCCCGGTTTATATTTTCGCTTCAATAGTCATAGAAATTTAACAAGGGTGGATTCCGTTTATACGCCTTAATAACGCGACAGTCCACGTGTTTCGTAGTCAAGGTGGAGTACTCTAACTTGAATTTGAATTTACGCTTTTGTGTTTACCCTGCGCAAACGCAAAGGACCTTTATCCACTACAACCAATTATACTTACAATTATTATGTTAATTTTGCTGCGTTGGACGAGCTCAAGAGAAGTATAACGCTAGAAGTGCTTAACCTTTGGCTTAAATTCCACCAACCGAGCATATTTCCCTAAATATTAACGTGGCAATTTGAAGCGACTGGATGGTTGTATATTGGCGTGTGCCCTTCCCCAATTTAAAGAAGACAACATACATAAAAATAAAAGTAACTTATTCCTTTGTTATTCAACTTACATAGTCGACCAATTATTCCTCTTTGTACGTTGGAAACATGGATGAATGAAATTTGAACCAAATTAGACAACTTTTCCCAGAGAATTATATTTCTTTTTGTCAGATCCAAAACCATTAAATAATCATTATTCTTTTCGTACGATAAAATAGTGCCTAAATAAACCGTATAAAATCATCAGGTTGTTAGACGGTTTATGTCGGCATTATGTATTGTGAGAAGCATACCTTTGTATCAACGTATCTACCTATATGGTGCCATTTAACTATTATTCCTAACAAACAATGCAATAGGTAGTTTTTATATTTTTCAAAGAAGTATGATAATGATTGATAGAACAAAGTATCAAAATTACACAATAATTTTGTAGAAACTGAGAAAAATGATTGAATTGAACTGAAGCCACCATAGTTAGCAACTAATATGAAAAAAATAACATGGGCATGTGGATTAAATGGAATAGGGGAATATTTGGTTTAATCTACACTTTCAAATGAATTTTCTTATTAGGAATCATGTAAGCTTCAGTCATCTAACTGCCTTCTGCATTAAATAGTTCAACCGTTATTTCTCAACTCGTTTCTTCTTAATTTAAATTTTAAAACAAAAGATACAACTCGTCAGAAGTGATATAAACGGTACTGGAATCGTTTACCACCAGGCAGTATTTGTCATTCTAGTTGTAGAAATACAAAAAATGAAGTATTATTACCAATTCCCATAACTCTTAAAAGCGAGAGGTCTGTCATCGTCTATCTTTCTTTTGTTTTCTCTCCGCACATGTTGGATGACGGGATTTCACTCTCGTATGCGTCGAATGGCAGTGTTGTAATAATAATTTCAACATTATTTATATTTTGCTATTTACTAATCATTAAAGTAGTTAATGATTAGTAAATATATTAAACACATTTACTTACTTGATACACTGGATTATTTGCTTTTGTTTATATTGCTAATATTCTGTTTGTTGACTCCATATCTATGGTAGTCATAATTTGAGTTTTCAGAAATTGTAATTAAAGTTGCTGTCTACATTATTTATACACACCTTTAGTATTCATGATGTAGTTGTTTGCGTTACCTTTACAAATGAGATACAATAAAGAAAAAACTTACTAAGACAAATTATGGATATTTTTAGATCAAATAATTAATAAGAAAATTTATAGAACTATCAACCGAAAATAGTTACTAAAGAAGAGAGGCCTAGATCTGAATAATTGTCTGAGTAAACTTAATTTATCACTTCGTAGAAGGTTAGCCAGAAACCCATTTTGGCGGACCCCGATCAACGAAGAGGATTAAAGAAAAGGGAATAAGGATAATTAATGTAAATGAAAACCAAATCTAGTTTATCTTGATAATTTTGTGTTAAGGAGTTTGTGCTTCGGAGAGTACTAAATTCGTGCTTTGATTTTTGTAGTTACAAACAAATAGGAAGCCAAGAGCAAGCAAGGAAGAGAAGTTTAGTAATCTTACTATACTTTAATATCGCAGTAGTTGGATTATTTCCGTTATCACATTACGTAGGATATGTCGGTTGAATTTAAAATCAGAAGTTCACAACGCAGATAAAATAATTAATTTGTGCTAACAAGAAATATAGTGGCCTATATTTATTGTTAATATAAATTAATTACAATCAAGAATTTGTAGGTAGATTACAAACAATACGAGACAGATAATATAGTGACCTATAATTCTTGTTAATACAAATTAATAAAAATAATGATTTAGTACGTAGATTAAAAACGATACTCGACAGTTTCTGGACATGTTTATTGTTTGATGGTCCGTAAGAAAAGAACCACCGCCACTTCTTAGACTCTGTCAAGCGCCGCCGCTAAAGGGGCTGTTATTCCGTTTCCTTTTATCACCATCACAAGATGGCGTTGTAGTCGCAATCGCAAATGAGGTTTCCGCGCACGTCACCAAATGCGGACCAATTATTCGATGAGAAATATTTTTACTTATCATCTTCACCAACGTATATAAGTCCCACCGCTGGGCACAGACGTTACTACGTGACAAAAATACACAAAGAATTTTGACTCAATATAGCGTAATACAGCAATATATAATATAGTGGGTGAAAGCGTAGCAACTGAGAATAACGACTTAATGTGTTTTCGGAAGCACGGACGAGCTTGAGATAACATATTTTATTAATTGACCCATCCAAGGACCGATCATGGCAAAACTTGCCTTGTTTTGGGTTTTGGAATAAGAGCGTTTGAATCTCTACGCCAACGAGCTCATCGCGTTTTTACCCATGATTCCAACAAAAATCCTTAAAAAATATATACATAGTTTTTTATAGTTACAAGGAGACATCGTAGTGGGCGGGAGGAGCGTGCCTTCTTGCACTGCCGAAGCAATGACATGAGATTTTATGAGGAACACACGATATGGTCAATTTCATATTTAGTTTTTTTTTTATTTTTTTTTATATCTTATTTAATGTCAAATTCATTTCTATAAATATTATAATTATACGAAATACTCTGGTATGATTTCCCGCACGAACAATCTTACTTTTTTATCGTTTTCATGTCGATAAATTGATATGTTCTTAAAAAATTCTGATGATATTTTAGTAGCTATTAGAAAATGTTATATTAATCTTATTAAGAACAATGATTAGGAGTGATATAAAATTTTTCACTATTATCTTTAACTAGTTTTACCTGTGAATGCTACGTAACGACAATGTTATAAATTATCGTTGTAATAATTACAGTTTAATAAACGATGTTTCTCGAAATTCTTGTTTACATTTAGTTTCCATAGCGAGCATACATTTATATTAACATTAAACTTGATAAACATTTCTAGTAAATTTCAAAATAATCACATACAACTTTTAATGAGACCTTCATTTGCTATTTAAATTCTAGTACATTATGGGGTTTAATCGTACATATTTAAACGAATTTTGTTGTTTGTGGATTTCCAGAACTACAAAGTGTTTAACATTAATATTTGAAAATACTATACTTACGGATTATTATAAGTTTTACCTTTGTTTCTATGTTTCATTTCAATTATTAGATCATCTGGGAATCACTCGTCATATTAAAATCTTAAAAATGTTGCGTCAATTTTGTCTTGAAAATCTAAACGAAAAATTGTCATCAATTATGCAATAACGAAATTACTATCAATTTAAATTATAAGTTAAATCTTAAAATATTGCTGTAAAATTTATCGAAATTTATCTGAGCTCAAACTTCGGTAATGTATTTTATTATAGTGCCGTCTAAACTTTCACAAGCGAGAGATAATGAATAGATCGGAAAATTTATTATGGGGGAGCTTAATATCGCTGTGGTGTTTCCTATCATAAAAGCTATTGGATTACACGCATGCTGCATTATCTATCATGGCAACTAGTTTATTTGTAACAAATTCGTCTTTAAGGGAAGTTAACTAGGTACGTTTTTATTGTTCTTCAACATAATTTAATATAAAATACATGGTATACACAAATGTAGATTAACGTAACGAAAAAAAATGTATACACAAATTTCTGATGGGTGAAAATAATCAGGTATCTGAGAAAGATTTAGGCCCCATAACTCAATTGACTGGACACTATTGAGCAAAATGAATGGATATATACAATTGTTAATATCTGGGAGTCTTCAATGTCAGGAAAAACGAAGAATTGATTAAGGAAACTAAGGATTCGGATTATTGGTTTTCTTCTGTAAGAAACTATATTAAGAAAGTCTTTCATTATTCTATATAATTGAAGCAAAAAGATGATAGCACTAAAACAGAATTTAATAACATAAACAAAATTATAACCGTAAAGTTAGAGATGCATCTGATTTTAAAAATGGTTATATACCATATCTCGTGATATTGAATATACTTTTAATGGTTATTCCCGGTAAGAATTCAAAGGCGAATAACTTCATGCCAGGAAAACCCTATATTGAGATTAGACGATAAGAAACAGTCATATCGGTGATAATTTTATTTACATTTGATTTTAAAGAAATCTTCGATAGATTTCTTTAAAATGTAATATTTTAGAGTAGATTGAAGTAGTCAAAAGTATTGGATCAATTAGTCGCTCTTAACTCAAATTATTGCAATCCAATAATTATGTAGAATGCATTTTATAGACTGTAAGGTTTGCTTATATTCATTCAAAATTGCGTTACGTTGTAATATTTCTATATCTGCACATGGAGATGTTTTCTATTGGACAATGCAGGCACAAGTTTTGTCGTGTTACGTTTTGTCTCGTTAAGACATCGATACAGAAACTTTAGTGCTTTTGTCTTAGTACATCAAACGATTAAGCCGAAGTTAGTTGCAAACCTATTGAAGGTTTTCCAAGCATCAAATACTCTTTTACAGTTTTATTTCCGGTTAAATGTCTATGATCACTTGTACTTGAGCCAGACATTGTTTATTAATTCAAGTTTGTGTCAAGTTGTTTAAGAATATTTTGGTTTATTACAAAGTGAATGCTATTTGCTACGTTTTTTTGTGCACAAGGTTTATTAGTCGATGAACTGCATCGAGTGTATTCGGGTGGATGCTGAAAATCATCATCAATCAGTCTTTTGATCAGTATTACACGCATAAACAATGGGAGCTTTTTCCATTTGTTTTGTATAATGATTATTGGATCATGTTGTGTGTTTGTGTAATTTTTATGTGAATAAGCAAATTTGTCTATTTATCGAAGCTCTGAAATGCAATAATCGATACAAATCAATAAGCAAAAAATATTACCTAAATATAGTGACAGCACTGCAACCGTCATGTGAGCTGCTATTCGAAAAAACATGTTGATGAAAGAAAATGTTAAAGTATACGAATATTGTTTTTAGCAACTGACGACATTTTTGGATGCCAGCCTCATATACCGTTTTGTTTGGTGAGCACGTCCACAAACGTCCTTAGTAAGACAGATATTAAAAGACCTCTTTGAAATATGTTACCGTATATTACATAAATCCTTTTGAGACTTATTGCCAATCTGTGACTCGGAATAATTCTTGTGAGCACACGTACTGAATGAGTATATCCTTTATTTGGTTGATAATAATAATAAATGAAAAGTTAGTAAAATAAATTTATATTGAGCAATTGAAACATAGTTACGAGAAGTAACTATTAATATTAGTAATGGAACACTGTGTATAAGCGAATACAAACCTTATTAAGCCGTGAACAATAATGATAGCGCGATTCACAAGTACACCAACGCCATCTATTGACATATTTCAAAACTTAAATATAACAATTCTTATTACCATTTGTATAGTAGTTGTTATGAACTAGCTGAATAGTAGCAAAATACGCCCTTTTTACTATCTATTTAGATATATGTGCTGTCAGATTGGATTATGATATTTAGTTCTATACTCGTATATGTTTTAGATGCTTTTTATTCATATTTTTATCAATAACTCCGTGTTCCATGTTACCTTTTCATTTAATGTCAGTAATTTTTTTATTATATAATTGATTGCCATTAAGTTTGCTATAGCCAAACATGGTTTTAGTGATTTCAATAAAATATTTGTGTTTAAGTTTAAAAAAACCACTACAATTTTTCATCAGCCAGTTTAATGTTATGTCTTTAATTATTTACCGGAATTACTGAACACCGGAGATATGTACACGACACATTATATGATTAAATTGAGTGGTTATAATTAACAAAGTAGTGTCAGAAGTGGGATCATTTTGCTAATTATATTGCGAAAATATTATATGTATATTCACGTATTTCGCCAATGAAAAAGCAATAATCGAATCACAATGACGTAATATGTCAGTAAATAATTCACATTAACTCCAACAAAGACCGTTTCGGAACAAGCAGGTTTAAGTATTTCACAGAATAATGGTCAAAATCGTGTTGGAAACACACCGTCTGAGATTTACAGACCATTCTCGATACGGCCACTAGTATCTAAAAAAACTTCCTATCTGAAGACTTCAATAATATGCCAGCTTTACGAAATAACTCATAAATATACAAAGTTTACGAAATAACTCTCTTTAGTTCTATTTTCTCCTTTGCAGTGTAATAAATATAGATTTTATTACTTAAAAGTTTTTTTAAGTAAATATATTTTGTGGCACAAAAACTTAAGTACACATATAGGCACATTATGTATTACAATTTAATTGTGTATGAGAATATTATATTTATATAACAGAATAAAATATTGACTTAGAAACATCAATTTATCAGGTTTTCGGTGCTTAAGTAATCCAATCTGTTTAAATTAACATAATAAATAAAACGTAAAGATTATACACAGACAAAGAACAAAAAAATACAAAAAAACAAAAACAAAAAAAAACAAATGAACCAATATAAATATACCATCAGTATCCATTGCAGCTGATATTTTAATGGCGATTACAGTATTTTATTATCATCATCATTAATACCTTTTAAACGTCCTGCTACTGGACAGGCCAAAATAGGAGAAACTCACAAGGAGTGTTGACCATAAAATAACCACACAGGACCCATGCAAATTGGTAGGTGAAAACAATTGCCGTTATAACCAGGACTAATGGTATAATGTGCCTTTTGAAGTATCGAGGAGTTCGTGCTTACGTATCTCCTTGTCACATCCGGACCAATCGTGATAAAAGGTACTTTGTTTTTGTAATTCAAGCTCGAGTGCTATATAACCAGCCAAGCCAATGACCTCCACATCAACATCTTTTATCTTTATTCAAGCAAAATGTAGAAACTAATCAATTAATTCTTGAGGAACAAGAATTCCAATTTTCTTACAGACTAAAACAGTTACGAGAATTGTTATTTATTATTAAGATCTTCATTAATAAGTTGCTGGAAGAGTTGATTATTCAATGTCGAAGACAAACTCTTGAAGAGTCACAAATATTTTATCTAGTTTACATCTTAACATAGACCTGGTGTATATATTAAAAGGCTTGTATGATATATTATAGTTGCTTCAATTCCAAGCGGTTCAATTGGTAGGCATCGTCAACAAAGTTGTATGTATGTGACTATTAAGTTTACTCATAATTACATATTATTAGTATATGTGTGTGTATTTGTGCGCGTGTATGGAGTATTCCAGAGAATGGAAAAATATCGGAATTATTAACATTACTTCTACCCTTAACGCACCCAGTATTTCTAATTTAGTCTGACTGACCACTGGAGCAGAGGACATTTTCATAGGTAGTTGACGTACGAAAATAAAACAAAACCTATCATATTTCAACTGTGGATCAGTTTCCTGAGTTTCTGTACAAAAGGAATCTAACAGGGCATAATATGCATTAATATTATATAAAGTTAGCCTGCCCATATCCCTCGTTTTGATGACATCAATCTAAGTAGATATTTTGTTAACTAAGCATTTAGAATTCGTTATAAACATTATAAAATAGAACAATTTGCTTTTCTTCCCACATTCATAAGTGTCTGGCTGTAATGTAGTTCTAAGGTCGAAGTTCAGCTAAAAAAAAATATATTTTACCATATTAATTTAACTTTCATTAATATTTAATTGTGTCTGAATTGAACACCTAGATAGTGTAAGTGATGACTTCCTTATTTCTGCAAATTAACTTTTGATATGAAAAACAGTTACTTCTACTTCCATAAACATCAAGGTAAAATACTCCAAATAATTGTTGGGAAGAAAATGTCGAGTAGCGTTCAAAGATCTGAGGAAAGATGCCAGTGAAAAGTTCGCTACACTATTAATTAAAATTAAACTGTATTTTCTCTATATTCTCTGTAGTTTGTCGTCTTTGACTATGCAGATTTTCTATACAAAATTTCTGCAATTAGGTTTTCTTACAAATGATAGAAACATTAAAAATACTTATTTTACATTTAAAAGTATCTTTTGTTTAAACTTTCGAAAGAGCAGTTATAAATATCAAATTAAAATAAAGAGTCAAATGAACATGAGCACAAAATTATTATTCCAAAAACAGCGGTCCCTTAGATTATGGAAATTACATTAAACTAAACATTTCCCATTACGGTACAACGATAATGAGTCTTATTGACTACAATTTATTTACTTCTATCAAATAGCCTTACACCCGATTGATTATCTCGCAACCGGGAAACTGTTTTCTCAATAACATGTAATTTTTTTTACAGTATTAGTCTATAAAAATTATACTAATAAAATATAATAATAAAAAATACTCTAATATACTTTAAACAAAATTACACTAAAACCTTTTTCTCCAGCTACTTTAATTTTTTTTTATTTAACAATGTATGCACGAAGAGTTTGTTTGTATTTATAAAGTAGATAGCTAAATATATTATTTTAATTAGATATATTTTCTCCTTTACTGTGTGTACATTGAATGTTAAAGTAAATTAATACATTTATACAGTAGTCTCTTATAAAATATATAGAGGAATATATTTATAATACTGAAAAGTATTGAGTTATAAGCTTAATATAAATATTGATTTTAATTACTTTTTTGTTGACAATTATGTTCCTTTACTCCTCACAATATGGCTTGATGAGTTTCTATGTAAGAAAAAATATGTTACATGGCAAATGCCGTTATGCTGTTAGTTTTTGGTTGACCAGATAAGATATCTAATCTATTTACTCCTATAAGAGAGTTGTCTTTTGAAAGTATACTTACTTTTGTGATTTTGTTTATGTACAATAAACGATATAACTTGGAGTAGAAAAGTTAAGAACCAGCGCTTGAATATGTTTGAAAGTGAGCATTAATATTTATTAACTTGATATTGAAGTATTAGTCAATCAGCGATAATAGGTATTTACCATCCTTCAGTACAGATATCTACTAAGTACAATGACAGACAAGAACCATTTACAAGAATATATCAGTGTTGTTTAGTATGTTATTCTGCATTCTATACAAAGAGCAAATGCGGTTTTCTCAGCATAATCTCACCATATTTACTAACGTCTTCCAAGCCGATCACATCGCATTCGTAGCATTCGTGTGAATAAACTTTTTAAAACCAGACTGTGCAGGACCATAAATGGTGAACATTTTGCACTGAAACGCATAGTTATGTTGATTTATTTAAGTTATCTCGTAGGCGCATGAAATCTAATCTGATTGATAAGCTTAAAACTTAATAATTACTGGAATGGGGTTAGAAACATTCTTTGTTTTAGTAGATTTTTCTTTTTCAAAATTGTTTTCATACATAATGATTTGAATTATAGTTTGAAGTGTTGTCTTAATATTAAGCCTAATTTATGTGATTGTTTGTTATTCGAATAAAATGTCCCTACATTAATAATAATAACTCCCGGATTGTCCTCCGATTCCACTCTCTGTCTAACTGACCCTCGGCCGTCTGGCCTCTTTTGCCGAAGCGTATCCTCCCGTCCCTCGAGTCTAGGGACTGGGAAGAGTTGTTATTAAATAATAATAAACATTTATTTCAGACCTGGATCAGTTGATCATGACGTAATCATTTTGTTAATCGTGTCCGTAATAATTTTGCTTAAACTTGGTAAGTTAGTATGGTTAGTCACTATATATTCATATGGATTGTCATTATATATATTACGATGTATATTTTTTTAGTTTTGTAGTGATAAATCCTTTTATAATTATTTAGATCTGCAGAATTGTTGTAAATAAATGTTAATAACAGCAAAGATAATTATAAATAGAATTGTTACTGTCTTACATTATACTGATATAGCTACATGCCTTTTTAAAGTTCAAAGAAGTATCAAGAACCAATTCTTTGTGCAATGGAATTTGACAACTTACCCCGGGACAAAAGGAACGACGGCAAAAACTTTGTCTTATGAAATGGTTCCGTATTCCTTTGAACAGAATATTTTGTACACACGTATTCGGCTATAGCTTCCGTTCTTCTTGAATAAAACCCTTTAAGATGGTCTGCAGTTTTTCAATGTTCTTAGAGATGTTGTTATTCAATAATATTTTGCTATATTTAATTTTAAGAACTTAAAATATATAAGAATAGATATTCAATCTACAGATCACAGCAATTTTACTTAAGTTATTCTTCCTAGTTTTCTTTATGAACATGTAATTTATTGGTCATATATTAGTAACATTGTTATATATGTACATCACTACTGTATTTGAAATTTAAAAATAAACAATTTTTATTAATATAGCAACAAAAGTTGCGGTTGTCAGTAAGCTTTGAAAAGTGCCCAGGCCTACTGTAATCTGTAGATAGAGCACTGAAACTCTCCGTTAATTACGTTACATAATGTACTAACTTTTACCAGAAAGTTTTAAAACAACAGTAATTTAATTGCAGATGTTATAGTTGAAAAGGTTTGGAATACTGCCAGAGAAATTATAAAAAGCTGTCAAATCTCGACTCCCATTAGTTCAACTTATTGTTCGATCAGTTGAAATATTTGGATAATTTATTCCAAATTCTTTAACAGGGCATCTAGTATAGATTTATACATGGACGCTTTTGTTCCTTATAGAAAGAGTTTTATCGCACGATGTGTTTGAGTAATACTACAATGGAAATCTTATACCTGTATGTAATTCATTTAACTACTGCAGGTAGAGTAATCTTTCGTCTTTTTATTTATTTATTTACCAATTAATATACACATAAAAAAGGATACAGTAACAGAAATTGCAGAAATGTAGTGCTGCTTTTTATATAATACATTTTTTTTTAATTCATGAGGTCCCGGAAAAGGGGAGTTTTCACGTCTCACCGTATGTAAATTATCTGTTTTCTGAACGAACTTTTTCTTTAGATTTACATTGACGATATTTGTCAAAGTGAGTGCTGTACGCAATATAAATAATAGGCGAAGAAATGTATTTGGCCTCCGGTTGCTTGTGTATGTTCAGGGAGTTTCAATTGTTGGTTGTGTGTGTGTGCTGTAATCTATGTAACTATGTATCAATTAGGTCATTTGAAGGTCAAATGGACGCAGTGTAGGAGGGTTGTCCCGTGACAGCACTGTAAATTATATAGATTTTAAGAAAAGAGGTAAGTTTTCATCTGATACTTTTGTGGTGTCTATAGACCAAGATATATGGAGAAAGTGGTTCTACAGTTTAACATTGATATCGGAATTACAGATTCCGCGTTGCTATAATATCTATCTAAACAAGATCATAGATTTAGACCTACACATGTTTTGCGACGCCAATAAATTGGCGCATGTTGCGATTGCATATTGACGGTTTACCTTTGAAAATGGTGAAATATAACTGGCTCTTATTATGAGCAATGTACGTGTGTCTCCGTTTAAACCTGTCTCTATACCACGGTTGGACCTGCAAACTGCCTTGTTAGCCACTCGTCTCGCAACATTATTCACCTACACGTCGCTATTTCTGGTTTGACTCGGTGGCCGTGCTAGGCTGGCTCCGAAGTGATGCGAGAAGTTTCAAACCCTTTGTTGCTCATCGCGTTGGCGAAATAAAGGAAACTAGCGCTATAAGCGAGTGGCGTTGGATTCCCAGTGAGCTTAATGTTGCTGATGATGCTACGAGAGGGAAGTGCAAGTCTTTGTCTATCGATTCATGCTAGATAGCAGGTCCTAATTTTATTATCTCTTTCTTAATGTTGCTTTCTTAATGTTGCTGTCAAATGTACCACCGTCTATTAGCTCAGTGTTACCAGGAGGAGATGAACTGAAGCGTAGTTATAATCACAGCTCCTCATTAAAACCACTATCTTCTAATAAGCTGTAGTCTTTATATATCATTCTTTTTAATAATAGTTCCCAGCTACCATTGCCAGTAGTAGTAGATACGACTAATTTTAGTTAATGGCGTAAAATAGTGAGGATGACTGGTAGATTACATCACTTCATTGCGGTCATTTTTAAAAATCGCTCTCATAATTTTCAGAATTCTTTCATTCATGAAATTGTTTCCAAATTCTTTCCTAGAGAGTCCGCTGCCACCACATCTGATTCTGCCACTGTAGCTGTTATTCGTGCCGAGATGCATATATTGAAGCTGAACCAAATGCGCGTCTTTGGAAAGGATTTTGTTAGTTTCAGCCAAGATCTGCCGTTGCCTGAATCGACAGCTGCGCACGCTTTTTGATAAAGCCGTCTCAGATTTTACAGTAGACCAAAAGATTAAATGGTGCTTTATCCCCCCTTCTGCTCTTTTTATGGGAGGAGCATGGGAGAGATTGGTCAGATTAAAATAGCTTTATTAATTATAAATGAAAAGATATTAAAGTACACTCATGTATTTCGCCAATAAAAAACACAATGACGTAAAACTTCAGAACAAAATTATTATAAAAAAGAAACTCTTATGAGAACAATTATTTGAAATAAATTCTTTTTATTGGAATATATTATCCCCGTGTAAACTATTTGAATGTGACTTTTCATCCACTTCTTTATTTGGTTAATACCAAAATTACAATTTCATATCGAAATTTAGGAGTCACATAATTTCTGTTTACATTTTAGTGATATAACGCTCGAATATTTGACCAATACCAATACTAAATACTAATTTCTCTGTCCAATGTTAACTCTCCAACCTTATTTGAGTTGTGTTTTAAGTTACGGCCTTTTAGTAATTTAAATTAAGCAGAAAGTATTGAGTGGCCCGCCATTCCCTCATTAGCCATAATCATCCAATAAAAATTATCTTAAATTAGGTTTGATATTAATCTGTAGATAAATAATTTTATTAACAAGACAAGATTGTGCCAAAGATCAAAGATTAAATTACTTTTCAGAGGCTATGATCCGAAAAGAGTTTTAGTAAGATATATAACTATTAGCTTAAACATTATTGCAATGTGAAATAAATGTAAATAATATGAATACCTTCTGCTTATGTCCTGTTTGTGAACCAAAGCGTGTCGTCTTAGGCCCTACTCACTTATTTGAAATATTCGTGTTCTTATCTTCTTATAACTTCTAAGTCTGTTTAAGCGTGGTGTTGGCTTTCAAGCAATTTACGGCTTGGAACTACGTTGAGGTTGTTTTGGGATTATGACTTAGTCTGGTTTGTATGTACGGGCTTTTTTAAAAACCCGCTTAGATTTGGAACATGGAATATTCAATGGGAATCTAGCTTTTATTATATGCGAGTAAGAGTGAACATTAAAATTCATTTGAATAGTGATATGAGTATTAACATATTACTTAATATTAACACAATTGAACACGTTTTTTTAAGCTTTCAAGAGTGCTAAGCATTGATTTCAATAAAATATATATGTTCAAAATTTTCATCAATAACCCTCATAAAAATATTTGTCTACTTTTTACACTGAAGGCATAGACTTCACTAGCATGCGATTATAAATTGAACACGATTGGTAAGACTTGTTTATTTCGATGTCAAAACCTATGCAATGTATCTCAAAAATAAATGATCATTACGCATATTATATTTAACATTTTCCTAATTCGTTTCCTGCCATCTTATCCCCTATCCTCATAAGCTGCTAATGCTTTCACTCGTCGTTACCTTCCAAATCGTAATAGACACGCAAACGTTTATGATCTCTACTGTAATTGGGGAGTTTACCTGAGAAGTAATGACACACCCAATAAAATTAAAAATATATATATTTACTTTTCTTACCATACCAGCCCCTGGTATATCTTCAACAATAGAACTATTTATGACAAAATATGGCAATGTTAGAACTGGTAAAAAAATATAATTGAGGCTATATTAGTTTTATCAGTTACAGCGTCATGATAAAAGTGTTGTCATTAACACTTTTATTTAATACCAGTAATTGAAATGTGACATTTGCTTGATAAAGTATTCAGGATGTTTTATATTGTTTGTTCGGGGTCTGTGGGTTATTTATGGGTCTTATTGTTTCGCCAAATTTAAAATTGGTAACCAAAAGTAATAGGTGGAAGCCAGATCTGTGCTAAAATAATGATCATTTGTAGAATCCTTTTATAAATTCAGGAAAAAAACTGAATACTTTTCAACAGACGCCATTAATCGTTCAGGTCCACAATCTATTGTTAGTCCCTTTCAATTTAATTGAAAAGTCTGGAACAGATGTCTATCTGGCGATGGTCATTGGTCCGAATAATAAAGCACATTCGTCAAAAGAGCAGATTGAAGACCGATATTGCATTTTCGTTTTCGTGCCTCCGATTTAGGCGGAACAGTAATTTCCGTTCACTGATCGCATCAGACCGATTTCTTTTTGTTATAGATAGTTATAAATACATACATAAGTATACTAAATACAAAAGTATGAAAAGGCACGAAAACTCAAATCCTTGTGCGAGAAGTTAGTAGGGTAAAAGAATAGGGCATTTAGGGCTAGATCGACGCTAACAGTGAAATCTGCCATTCAAAACATAAGCTTACAAAGTAAACGTAAAATTTAGAAATCTGTTTATTAGTTTTCCACCTGCGCCTACGCCTGTTGAATATATATATTTTATTTTGGCTAAAAATAAGCCAACTGTGCGTTAAATTAGTGACTGATGACTAGTGTATGAAGAAAAATATACAGCAGGCGAGTGGATTATACTTGTGATCCGCTTGCTTTCCAGTAGGCTTATTGTAAAATATTAATACAGTTTAAAACAACAAAATATTGTAAATAGATTACCAATACTTATTGTTCGAGCTGGTACTGTTAAAGACCTCTATTGAGACGATAATTAACTACATAGTGACGTCATCGTCATAACTATGTGTCCCAATGATCATCGAGTTTTTACACACCACCTACTTCAATACTCAAGCCATTGGTTTTAAGCATTCCCACCTAATGTTCCCCACAATTTTTTTTGATTGTATGTAAAATATGGGACACTGAAAATTCAATAGAAAACTTTTTCGATCGTTTTTCTTTTCTCTCGTAACTTCATATTTTAAAAGTAATAGTTAACGTAGACTGTTACACAAAAATTTTTATCCTATACTCTAAAAGGAAATTGCATGATATTACTTAATGTTATGCCAGGGCAAATTACACAATTTTTCTATTGCTTTACTATTGGAGTTAATTAAGGACTGATATTTATGGCAGAATGATAATTAATAAATCGAAATTGACACTGATTCGAGATGTTTCCATGTAGTATTACTTACGATCATATGGCTGGGGATAGGGGCATTGACGTTTCCATAGTGAAAACAAAGTAACCCACGGTTACGATTTTAATCTTAAACTTCATTGTGAAACTGCTTTATCCATTTACCCTTATTGGCTCCAATAAGTTTAATCCAAAAATCTACATATGCCTCTCCTATAAGGAACGCTGCAGCAGTGAGTTCAGTATAGGCAGTTGTTGATTGCTGAGTCTAAAATTTTTATGAGTTTTTTAAGTACTAAGAATTCTGATGGCAATTCGTAGTCAAGACCACACCAACAAAACCAAACCTTAAAAGTCCAACCCTCCAAACCATTCAAACCTTATTCGTTTCGCTAGCTGACCATAAAATGATTTCTGGTTGATCGAATAGGAATGTACGTATGAACGTAATATTATATTTATTTGTATTCTATTGCCTGTAGCCGGATCGAAATGAATCAAAAATATAATGTAGCCCTTTTACGCGTTTAAGGGTCCATTAAATTACTTTATTATACAGCTTTATTTATATTTGAAAGATGGCGATAAGGGTCGGGACGTCTATTTGCGATCTTTTGAATTAAGTAAAGAAATTCCCGAAGCGAGTTGGGCAAGTTCCTTTGTAGATCACGTACAGTTTTTATTGTCCACATCCACAAGACAATTTCGGCTTTTTTAGTGAACCTCTTTAGTGCTGATATGATTATAAATGGACATTCAATAGAATGCTAGGGTTAACATTTCTAGATGCTAATATAACATTTTACGTGACGAAGTTCTTCCCATTTATTTTTGGAAATGCATTAATGTGGTAAATTTCTATGCTATCATTATTATTTGCGAAATCACATTTTTTGCACTTATTTTAGAATTCTGAATATGCAGCCAAGTCAAAATTGGTACCTACCTACAGATATGTCAAAATAGTTATCCCTGAAGTTCAAGCGAATATAATGTGTATTAAAAATACCTATAAGGGTTTTTATTTTGTCATTCACTTTAATTACAATTGACGTTTTTGACTGAAAATAATAACTAAGCATTTTACAGCTAAGTATAGTATAAGAGGTAGGGGTTTAGAAATTGTTTAATTTTAGCTATTATTATTATTTAAAAAACATTTTAACTCTTTCCAATCCCTCGACGGATCGAGGGATGGGAGAATACCCCTCGACAGAGGAGGCCAGGCGGCGAAGGGTCAGGACGACGTATATATATATATATATATATATATAATTAATATTAATATTAAGTATATAACACAATACTTATAAGAATTCTAATTTTATCTTTTTATTCTTCAATTTTGACTTTGACTTTGACCCTTACCATGAAATTGGTGTCGTCCACTTCTATATCCATTATATGTATTTTGCAGTAAAGCTAATATTAAATCAAACAGAAACTAAGTGGAAATCAATTAAAAATATTATCTGCGTAGGTACTGGACGTAAATATTGCGTAATGCATACATTGGAATATTAATTAGGAACCCTCACTTAATACCAGTCAGACACGTTCTTCGTTTTTGATTATGATTGTCTTTTGATTATACTATAACATAATAGTAGAATGATATTAATTTATTTTAATTAATGTTATAAAATACTGTTTTATTTTTTAAGGTAAGAAAGTTATTGTAAGAATGAAAAGTTATTCGAATATATTTTTTTTAAGTTAAGAATGAAATAAATCTGATATTTGACACGATATGGCATCAGGTCGTTTGGTTGTCTCCCTGTTTCTTACTCTTCAATACCAGACTCTTCTAACTTTAATAATAATAGACACTCAAAATTATTTAAATACTTTCGAAATAATTCAATGGCACATGTAAGTAAATTTAACTTAATTATGAGATTTCATAGAACCTGCGTAATTCTTAACAATTCCAAAGTATAACCAACTTCTTGACGTAGAAAAGTACGCGTCTCATACGAGACAAATTGATTTCTCTGAGTCTGAAAATAACGATAACTTCCGAGCTTTGGTGTTCGAACTTAGAAATGTTTTGTTAATACTTATAAAACTCATCACTCGCGAAATTGAGGCGTAGAAGATTCTTAGGTGGTTCTCGGTTTTCTTTTATCAGCTGTTTTCATATTGTTTTAGTTAAAAACAGAACATCAATTTAGTACAAACTTGTTAGTTGGTAATGACATAAAATTTATCATCTACTGCTACTGTAGTTAGTATTTCTATATCAACAGTGTTTCTAAGTTTTTTTTCGGAGAGGTCGAATCCATTTGCTGATCATC
This sequence comes from Acentria ephemerella, assembly GCA_943193645.1. NCBI lineage: Eukaryota > Metazoa > Arthropoda > Insecta > Lepidoptera > Crambidae > Acentria > Acentria ephemerella. The sequence continues at coordinate 3,630,474 of OW971894.1, forward strand.
CCTTCAATACTGTGCCAACTGTAGAGGTATGTGGAACTCGTGGTAAAGGCGTTCCCCCCACTACTAATTAAAAATCTCTGAGCTGACCGCCACAGCACGAGTTGACGGTGACTCGATCTCGCCCGAAAACATTTCAATAGGTCGCCAGTCAACCTAGTGGTGTCCTAGGCTAACGATTAACATAAATTGTGTAATTTTGATTCTTAGGATGAATCCACAGCTTTTGTGGTTTCAATGAGTTTTATTTCAACTAAAATGTCTATTAAGTTACACAGTGACAGAATTTGTTTTGTTTGCAAATGTGTATGTGATTAATTATGTCAAAAATAAAAGTTTTAGTTTTGATATCGAGCACTTGAAGGTTTATTTCATAGTAAAAGAGTCCGTGTATATCGGTTAGGGGTCTAATCCAAAGTGACTGACCAAAATGTCATGTTTAAAAACTCATTTTTATCAGTCTATATATGTAGGTTGTTATAAATGGCATCTGTTAGTGCATCAAGTCATTTCAGACCGTCTGTAAGTGTATCTTTCGTTTTATGCAAATTGTGTACAGCCTAAACTATTACAGGTAAGATCATTAAACTTATCTTAAGTGGTCAAATCTACTTTACGTTCTAAGTCAAGACTGACGTCTGGTGATAAAACTGACTTAAACAAGGCTGATTCGCCTAAATATTAGAGTCGACAACGAACAAAATACGTTGTCTACAATTGTTATAAATCTAAGGAAATGGTTCCAAAATGGTTATGTCCAAAAAAATTACGATAAGACAAGAAATTATTGGCATACATTTGCTTACACTTTATACAATTATATACGCACACGCGTATCCTCATGTACACACATAAATACATACGCCTACATATGCACTTCGTATTTTACACTTATATTTTTTAGATCTTTTAGTTTCCTCTTTAGATTTATTAATGTTTAAAAAAATGTTTAACTAGCTTAATCCTTTTTGTTTTAAGTACTAAAGGTATGTAAAGTAGAGAGCATGTGCATGACTATGTATAGTTATAAAGTTTGGTGCTTGCTGACATAAGAAATACAAAGCAATCCTTCAAAGGAGGTTCCAGCCATAGTTCAATTTATTGATACCTATTTGGAAATAAAAATTATTTATTTATATCAAGTAATATTCAAAACTATATAGATGTCAACTATCTCAAAAATAAATCAGCCAGTTTTAAAAGTATTTTGCAAAAAACTTCATGGCATTGCGTGAAAAGCAATTTCATTACAAAGCATCCCACGGTCTAAAGGCGAGCCGTTCCAGAGCAAATATTCCCGGCCTTCAATAGCAGTGACGTCACAATCTCGCGTCATGAACTCTATAGTGGATGCTGAAGTAATACACATTAATTATACAGCATCATTGTTATGTATGGTATTCATATACTTCGTTCCAAATGGTCTTGGCATTTTCATTTGTGCTTAGCAAGTAATTTTAACCATGTAAATCAATCTCACATGGAAAGTAATATCTACAAAGTATTAAGAATTAAAATATCTATATTTCTTTACCCTCAAGTCTTACAATCCAAATAATTTAATTTAAAGTATCTTGAGATTCACAGAAGAATAGAGCGGGACAACAAATTAAAGAGTTTTAAACTTGTATCTGTTCTTAATATTGTAAGCATTGTCAATGTCCAAAATTTTAATGGAGTAACGTTGAATCGATGCCGAATTTGTAACATTTATATAATTTTAAGTGACATTTGGGTAATAATACAATAATATAATTTATAAAATAATGAAATTGGTGATTCTCTTAACATGAAATTATTGAAATAGATCAACCCATTTCTGAGTTTAAGAGAGCCTAAAGTTCAGCCATTTAGTGTTATGAATATGAGAGGTGTGCAGTTTGCAAATCACATTATTATTTTCTCGATCTCTTGTATTCCTATACAAACCAAACATAGGCTGTATGTGTTTTAAATCCTTTGCCTTTTTCTATGAAAAAATGCCCATAAAATCTACAACATTATACAGCTGTTAAGGCCGATATCCTTCTTTATAATCCCCTTTTAACAGTACATGATTCATTATTATTATATTTTAGCAAACACGGCGCTTCGGGACAAACAAGTTTCCATTAAAGCATCTGCTAAGGGAACTCCGATCTCTGTTTCGTTATTACACATCTGCGAGCATGTTCTAAATTTTTTCACGTTCGTTTAAAGTACATTGGGAAACCTCAAATTAGATGTATAACAGCATTCTTGATGAATAACAGCATCCTTGTCATATTTAAATGAATTAGTGTAAAAAGTTAAAAACTGACAATTGCCTAATTAGTGATTTTTATTAGTTCTTATCTAATCTTTAAATTAAGACTGTTGAGAACATAGCGTTCTACGCACGGGGTGAGACGCGCGGGAGGAGCCCCCGACGCGTGCGACGAGAAACCGGTCCGAACATCAACGAGACTGCTCGACGCCTGGCTGTGCCTTTGGGATTCCACCGACTGCGAACGTTATTTTATTATTCCTGAGTTTTGTAATATTAGCGGCATTAAACTAGCCCTATCTGAATACAGTCCATTACTTATTAACATCCCCAACAAAGACTATGGTTTAAATTTAATACTGATTTCATCAAAAGTGCATTCTTTCAAAGATTTACGACTCTTAGTATCAATTTAAGTACACTATTACCAGGTGACTTTTGGGTGACATTGGATATTACCCGAATAAAGGACGCAACATATAATCTGAACAAATGACGCCATATACTTCGAAGTAATTATCAAATGCGTATGAGCATAGAAAAATAAAAGAAAGAAAATGTTTTATTCATTGCCAATCATCATAAATATATATATTTTTCACTTTTACAGTGTGGTTATTAGTAACGTAAAGGCCTCCGTTTAGTATTATGTCGGGCCTCCGTGGAACCACGACGCTGCTCTGATGATGTCGATAAAACAATCGCTCAGATGGTTTAGTAAAAGTCAAATGCTCATATTTACAGCTCTTAACGATAGCTCGTTTCTTAATCTATTTGTAGACGTGTAAGCATGTACCATAAGCTTTTGGCCAGGGTTTACAAATTGCCAGCCATGAATATTAATCTTACGTTTGATACTCCGTTGGAGTGGTTTTATGCAAATCCTTGATTGCTAATTAGAGTTCAAATTTATGACGTAATGTATTTTAAAAAGTATATCTTAGATTAAAAAAAAACATCACTGTTGAGTACGAAATCATCTTGTAACTGCATCGTAACATGGAATAAATCTATGCAAAACTTCGGAGATAAATTAAGCAACATAATACAAAATATGCCATCAAGTGTTTCTTGATTCTAAACCTATTCTGTGGACTAATACAGATCTTTTTTGAGTGAAGGGAAGAATCAAATTTCTTGATAATCTGTCATGGTACCGTTACACTCGAAAACTGTATTTCTGCTAGATGTATCTAAGTATTAAATTGGATTCATTAATATTATGGTTGAAATGATAAGTAAGTAGATACTGTTGTAACAACTTATTTAACATTACAACCATATTGCTTGCCAGCTTTTGCTTTGGGTTTTTGTGTGGTAGCCCTAGTGATGTGAGATATAGCAGGCAGTCTTCACACCCAAACAGGGTATTTGAGGTCTTCCTTCAATATCACGTGATTGTGGTTTGGCTTAATAATCTAAGGATCACACCAATACCAATAAAACCCTCTCAAAGTTCTGATATTTTAGACATTAAGTTAAAACACCTCAGACTTTATATTTTCACTTTTTTTAATTATATTTAAAATATATAAATTACTTGTAGACATCGTTCCGTAGAGGAATTCCATAATTTGTTAAGCAAAGTATTAACTGAATATATTTGTAGTAAGTTAGCAGTTTTCTCACATTTACTACATTGAATAACTTCGATTTTTGCGAGTTAACTAGACAAACAATAACAAACACACACCACTCTTGTAAAATTTGGTTATTTTTACGTTTTACATTACATATGTAATGTAATAAATACATACATACATCTGTCATCTGTCAACCTCAAGTAGGAACCTAGCGACCTCTAGTGATAATTCTTACAAATCATAATTCTTACATTTTGATAAAGAATCAAATTATTAAATATTTTTTAAAAAAACCACCTTAAGATTTAACGAAATAGTACGATTTTTTATACAAACTTATTGCTAGAAGCTTCTATTCTCCGTAGCTCAACTTACCTTAGGGTCTGTGGATCGGTGTTGCTATGTAAGAAATATTATTGACCTAATAACATTATGAGGAAATACAACTTCATACTTAATTTAATTATCTTATATAACTTAACGATTACTTTTTCGCTAAATAAGCTAAATTAGCAGCTAATCCGTTGTGAGTTTGGTCATCAGGGTTCGAAGTTCCGCAAAGTTCATATCAGCTGTTATAGCTAAACAGGATCTAAGCAAGCTGTAGTGAATGAGCAACCACCAAATAGTTAACATCACTTTTTTCTGGGTGAGCGTCACTTAAAGGCATTACTTCGACGTTTGACCTGCAGTTAGCCATGACGTAATTCGTTAGGTATGCATTAGAGAATCCATTATTGTCACACGTCATAATTCGGTCTAAAATGCGAGGTAAGGATAATTTAACGCGCACTTATCTTTGCGGTCAAATTTGTTTGTCAGACCTCTAAACAATATGGTAAAATATTACCAGTATTGAATATTCTATTATTATAAAGTATAAGCATTAATTCATCAAACTGTAATTATTAATTCGGAGCTCAAATTTTCTTTCAAATCTTCAAACTTTAAAAAGTAAGTTTAATATAAAAGTGAAAAGTAGCAAATGTTTTTTTAGTTCACGCTAATATTATTAACTGTTTGCGGATACTTAACATGAAAAAAGGAAAAAGATAAAACAAAGGAACGTATAATCATATCTTTATGTATAATAAAGATATATTCTCTTCTTTTCTATTCTATGACAATGATGTTAAGCTGGTAATTAATAACAGGTTAACATTACCACGCAACGATAATTCCAGGCAGATGTTCCTACGTACTTAAGCAGTATGTATAAATTATCGACATGTAAAGATGATATTTACCTTACCATACAATTCAGAAAGAAATAAATTTAAATGGTCATGAGATTCCGGGAGTATATTTTGGTTCAATACATTACGAAATGAATATTTAATATATCAAGCTTCTTTGACAATCAACTAAAGTAGATATCTAAAGTAGGCGTCAAATACAAAATGGAGTAGGTCTTAATTCAAGGTTGGTTTTTTTATGTATGTACTTTGATTTTGCCGAGATTTGTGATCCGATTTACGTGATTTACGTTCTTTTTTCGATAAAGAATAGTTGTCATTTGGTCTCATAAAAATCTTGTTTAGACAGTTTTATAATATTTTTTAGACTACTTCAAATATCCTCTAGTATAACTTGCGGCAAGATTCACTTTAAAAATGTCAGTAGAAAGTAATTTGTACAATAGCCTTGATACTATTTTACAGATACTAAACGTTACATTTTAATATCATCAGAATTATTCATCAGCTATTTGAAAGCAAATAACTTGACTCATTTTAACGCATTGCTTAAAAAAGACCGGCCATTAAATATGTCCATAGACTACCGATTGTCTTAATTCCAACTGAACTTAAAGAGCTGACAGAAACGACATGAGTAAATCCCTTTTTGTAACCACGAATGATCAGAAAATTGGAAATCGAGCATTTAAATGTAAGATTTCAAACTCTCTTCACCTAAATATTCGTTCTTGACAAATTACATTTCCCTAGCGGCTTTAATCGATGCTGGAACAATCTCAATTATCGTTTGGAGACATCGTTTTAAATGAGTAAGTGATTAAGCGACCCATTTGCGGGCAACTCCTACAAACAACTAATTAATGGTTTTGACGTCTCTCAATAGTTTGCTGTAGTAAAAATATCATGAAATCAATCATTTTAGTTGGAACTATTTAAAAGTAGTGTAAAATTAATAGTTACAATTCAAGTAAGTTAGAACGAAATTTGGATTAGATATATCATCATTAGTATCATAGATTCCTGATGTACCATTACTGGGCTTAAGACGCTGCCTTAAGTATAAATAACGCTATATATGTTATTATATTGTTTCTCATGAAGTGACATTATCCTCTCTCTTTTGAAAATAAAGATTTTTGAATCAAAACGTTAGTTTTTTTTGTGTTACCGTGTATGTAACCGTAATTAAGGATGGTTATTCATTCCTCTTTGAATTAATTCTGAGCTCTACGTGGACGAAGTTGCGGGAGTAGCATGTTAGGAATAATGCAGAAAATTAGCTTAATCCAGACATCCATTGGGATAATATATATTCAAGCCTTTAATTAAGATTATATTAATTATAGCATATATAATATATTCATTCAATATATCACCATTCAATATTTATCATAATTTATAAAGTGAGTGAAACTAAGAATAATAACATCTATAATATATTATAAACATTAAATTTGAGTATTCGTGTTCATGGATAGCGGCCTATTTAAATGTTAATCAAGACAAGTACAGAGACCCCAATTATTAATTCTAGTCATAATCATTATTAATTGTTGTTATTTACATAATCATAACGAGATAATGATAACAACTTTATAACTCATATTGTAGACTCTTTCAATTCGTTCCGTCTTTTGAATTTTCGTATTTATTTTATTTTTTACGTTTGTAATCTAGTGATTGTACAATGATTTATTGTGATGCGATATATTTCCGAAAACCTCTAGACAATCAGAAAATAATGGTTTCTGGACTTCATCTGAAATTATATGATTTTTTTTTCAAATTGTCCATACTAACTTCTTCGAAGAATACTTTAGAGGCAAGAATGTAATTGTAAAGATCGCTGACTTCCCAATTAAGGAACATCCTCATCATCCGAAGCTGATGTTGTTAATTTCACAGACTTTTATTCGTCGACGATATAAAATTCTTAATATCCTTATTATTCTGTGGTTTCATTATCTCAATGTCGTCGGGAAGAAAGATAAATCTTTCTTCGGAATGCCTTAAGCCTGATAAAGCGAGTAAGCGGTCGGTGATAAGTACTCGCGGAGTTGTAGTCTCTGGCTCAGGCTTTAATAGTTCCTTCGAATTTGTCTACTGCAAGTCAAGTTTTGTCTTCATAAAATTTTTTTTTTTCTAGAAATCGAAACGTACCTAAATAATAAAAATTTCATAAGCTTTGTTCTTTTTAACTTACATATTCAGCAACATCATTAGTGGATAAAATATGGTTCGTCTATTGTTTTTTTTTTCATATTGATGTAAGATCATTATAACAATAATTATAACACGGTTCTTCATTTTATAACAATCACAATGTTACAATAGTCTAGGGTTCGATTGGTTACTTGTAAACCATTTCTTTTACTCTATTTAATATATTAATATTACTTCATTCACGTTAAAATAAACTGAAAGGAAAAAATAATTGAAGCCGACCATTTTCATAAAATTTGTATTAGTTCTACAAGTAAATTTCCGGGAATGGATTATGATTTGAATTTGACGTAAAAATTTCAGTAAAGCTTACCAAAAAACTTTTCTTAGATACAATTTAGCTATATAAGACCTCTAACACGACATATTCAAGGTTCAATATTGCGTAGCACATTCCAAAACAATATGACACAAGAAAATAACGTAAATCGCAAAACTAATTTTCATTTTAATTTGGTTACAAAATAAAATATTAAAATGCCATAAAATGATTACGATATAATAACCAATTTTAAATGATTACGATTAAGATAACTATTATTATGTTTACTTTTTGTGAATTATTTTTATTATTATTTGTTGTTTTTATTATTACTTTATATATATAATATCTTTTTTTATAAAAAGATCTCGACACCACCTGAAATCCTAACCAACTAAACTTAAAATGATAATTGAAATTCAATATAGCTTCATAAAATTATGCACATCGCACTTTTAAAAAAAGAACAGTCCGTAATTTTAAAAAAGGTTTTTCTTTAAGTCAATTCGAATAAACAAAGAATCGTATGTTTTAATTTGACTTGTATATAGTTTGTGGTGAATTGAAAATACTTCTTTTCTAAAAACAAATCTTATTTCAGAAGCTGCCTCTTAATTAGATAAAGAATTATTTTAGTATTCGATTTTCAAATTATTATCTAACCATTACTTATCAAAAGAGAAATAAATATTCAAATTTCGAATAAAAGGTCGCTTCTATAAATTTATTTCTTCCTATTTTATCTTAACAAACAACTTTTAAACCTGGTCCCAAAATAGTATTTAAGAAGTATCTTATTTATTAAGTATTCGAGAAAGTCGAAGATCCTTTAAGAAACTAAATTCCACTTGGCCAACTAAAATTCAACATCCAATACTTTCGAACAGTAACTTGATCATCTAATTTTACAGATTGCAAATAATAATTAGGAATAAACGGACCAACGGCTGTTAATCAAAGGTTTCCTCGTTAAAAGAGTTTGGTGTCCCGGTTTTTCTATCACAGCCTCAGAGGAAAATCGATAAGGTATTTTCGGAACAAACGGGAAAATAACGGTTAGAACCATTTGAAATTCAATTTCAAGTTTAACAGGAAAACGTGGAAACATCATTTTGATGTAAGGGAAAGCAAAATTATCAGCCTATATACATGCACAGCTGAGCTCTGGTACTGTACGAGTTAAACTCATGAGAAGTTTGGATTATGATACAACTATGCGCTAGATTAATGGTGAGTGGAAGCGGTTTCGTAATAACCGGGACTAATTGTTTAACTATTTTCCGAAACGCGGAAACGCTTCGGATTTTAAAAAATCCCATTACAGAAGCACAATACTATAAATACAGTTTATTTAGTCACTGCTTCTGTAAGGCGGAAATCATCCTTATCTTTTGGCTAATGACGATGAGCTTGATACGCTTGATTGAAAACATAATTATGATTATAAATCGTTTACAAAATTGCGTGATATTAATGAAAGTTAAATATAATATAATTAACTTTAACGGCTCAGTTATTCAATTAATTCGGAAAACTTATGTGTAAAAAATGTATCGTATTTTCTCTGAATATAAGCAATCTGAAGTGCGTCACTGATAAATAACATGAAGTAGTACATGAAACCATGGTAACCGGCAGAAAATTGAAAAACGGAGTTAGGTCACTTTCAAAATAAACGGCTCATATTATATTTGCCTGAAGTTTATAGTAATATGGTAATGTATTTCATTATGTTGTAGCTCGTTTTCTAATTTTATATTAAATAATATAGTTTCACATAGTTTTTTAAGTTCATTTTTAGGACACCTGCTTCGAAAAAAGCAGGTTGGTGGTTACAGTTTCTAATATTCCATATTAGAAGTTTTCTTAAAGAAATATTAGATAATTAATTACTTGAATCAATTACATAAACCATGAATGTAAAATAGATGAAATAATATAAATTTATCATAGTATATCATTTCATCTATTTTACATTCATAGTTTTATTATTGACTGCGGTTTTAAATATTTTCAAACCATTCTCAATGACGTGTAAAGCAAGAGGCAAAGCTGAGAGCTCCCAATAGATTTGAGAAAGTCAAATATGGCTTTGACGTGCAATAAGTGTAATATATATAACAAGTTGTACTTGTAGTTTGAAATAGTAATAACATTTAATTTTAGATGTGACAATTTCCTTATGAGTAAATTAGTTATGTCATATTTATTTATTTGCCATTATATTTTATATTACTGTTTTTGTTTTCATTTTACAAAATACATCTGGTTGCTTTATAAGCCTAGCCTTGTTATTTATCATAAACAACAATAGCCTGTACACGTCCCTGGGAGAAACCAAGTCTTTGGGATAACACCACTACGCTAGCCTAATGAGGAATGGTGGGTGAAAGCGATTGTTTTAATAACGAGCCACGGCCTACGTGCCCTTTGAACTCGATATAACAATAAGGGAACCTAGGTATTACAAACTTTAACTGACCATTCAGTGGCCCATGAAGAAAGTTCCTTTGTTATTATGCCTTAGTTTTTTATAACCAGAAAAGTGGCAAACAAGTCTTGCGCAAAAGAATAAAAATATAGAACATTACTGTAGGGGGCAGCAAAAGAGGTATTGTTGAATGAACGTGTAAATATATACTGCGACGAACCCGAAGCACACATACGTAACCCTCCACTCTGTTAGGGTTGACATTACAAACAACCTTTTCTTAGTGGATTCCTGAAAAGGAGCTTACAAAGCAATGAAAGGAAGATTACTAATATATATTATATGTATTTATATGATTTCTACAAATAATGTGTGCAGTTAATACATCAGCCAAACAAACGTAACCAAGATAACCATAAAATAATGTAAAAACAAAGACTACAATTAAAAAGATAAATTTAAAAATACCGTTTCAAGGAGTACGCATCAATACCTATACCTCCGAAAAAACACGCCCTTTAAATTAGTGGTTACGGCTGTGCTTTGACATATCAGGACATTGAATTTGATCACAATAGAAGTTTCACAGATATTTGCCACCTACTTATTTTTTATAGTATATCTCTTAACTCGATGTATGTGACTTAGGTAACAGAAGGGATTACGTCTTTCATACGTTTGTTTATAAATAACAAGGTTATCTTAGAAAATCAGTAGTTTTTTTTCATAATGTACCTACGAATTGTAATTATCACCTGTAATTATTTCCTATGTATTTATTTCCTTATGAACTGGTTGTGTACAATCAAAATATATTCTATTTTTTTTCTATTTATACCTTACATCATTTCCATAGATTAAGGCATTTTTAGAATCTTAAATAAGAGACATCACTAACATATACACAAACACCATATTTAATTTATAAGAGATGTTAAATATAATTAAAAAATAAAGTTTTTAAATTTTAGTTTAGCTATTAAAATAAATTTGGATAAAATACTTATGAATTGAGTATATGTATATATTAATAACGATTTAGAATCAGAGGGACGAGGTATATTACGAAGCATCTTGTCATAAATCAGAGCATTAAAAAAAAAGAGTCCCTTCATCTTGGCCACATTCACAGATTGAGCTGTCCCTGATCTGTATGGACAAATAGAATGTTCTTATACGGAAGTGATTGTTTCCACTTGGAGCTATGTCACATATGCTCTGTATTGAGAAAGGTATCCTATGTCAATCGCTTCTTGCTAGAAGATCAGCTGACTCATTGCCCGTAATGCCACTATGTCCCCGTATCCAGGCCAGAGTCACCTGAATTCCTTGTTTATGGCAGCAGTTGCCCTTATTTCCAAAATTATCGGAGATTTAAGCTTGGAGCGAAATGGATTGGACAAGCTATCATGCTTGCAAGGTGCTTTTTGAATCCGAGAATATGATGCAATTGCTTAATTTGTGACATTCTGCATTTTAAACAGCTTCCAAAATAGCGATGGCCTCTCCAGTGAAAACTGAGGTAATATGTGGGAGTTTGATATTGTATGTTACGTATGGTTGAAATTTTATGCTTAAGCTATTTATATTATTAGTTTTTAATTTCTCCCTAACAGTTTATATAGCTCGGGACTCATGTTCTCTGGGAGTTTTTGTTTCTAACAAAACTCCGTATAGCGTAGCTTTAAAAGTAAAAATTTTTTACTAGTAAAAACTACGAAAAGTTCTAAGAATATGTTCAGTAGTTTCGAATATTATCCCTTACAAACAGATCTTTTTTTCGTGTTCTCTCACTGTTATTTTACAGCCCGAACGCAATATTTGTTCATTAAATTACAGAAACACATAGATTATATTACAGTACATATATAAATATATAAACAAACACGACACGTAATCATGTTTGTCACGCATACAACTGCCCCGACCAGGACTTCAGCCCGTAACCCATAGACGAGTAGCCTGCCCTAGTTATACTTTGCACTCAGCCAGCCACTTGTTCAGTTAATTAAGAAGAACATACGTATTTTTTTACGTTTATGTTTTAAAAACTTATTCTATTAAAACTTAAGGATGGCATTAGTTTTAAGGTAAGACTTAGTAGACCACGTAAGAGAAAAATGTTCCTTTAGCCATAAGGCAGTTTATCGTCTAACAAAATTGAATAAAACGACTATTTTGAATAACTTAGATCTGACATTTCGAATCGTAAAGTTCCCCGGATTACACTTCTATCTACAACGGAAAAAGGATATTTTGTTTTCCTTTCTCCGTTAATGTATCTTGAATCGTTATCTTTCAAATAAAACGGCCAAGTTCCGAAGCCCGACGAGGATAAAAAGCTGTTGGCCCTGATTGTAATCTGAAGTTAACGACTAACGAGCGTTTTTCAGACAACGTTAAAGATCACCCAGACCGAAAGCTGCAGTTTTTTTGAACGAGAAAGTTCTGAAAAAATAGGCCGAAAATTGGTTCATAATTTTTAGTTTTTTTTTTGCGCGGTTTTTGGTTTGAAAGCAGTGTTACATATACATACATATTTTGGTCAAATCTTGCAACTTAATTTTTAAGGAGTTATCATCAAACTATCCATCAGCCAATAACAAACAAAACTTTATATCATATAAATAGTGTAATCCAAAAAAAATATAGTATAAAAAATAAATAGGATTTTATTTATTTACGAAACAATATTTTAAAACTTACTCTACTAATACATTTTTATAGCGCAATGAAAAAAAATCAATTAAGCATTAGCATTTTATTATTGTTTCGTCTTTTGTCATTTCATTATTTCTTTGTCGTAGTCATAGTCTTAGTCGTAGTGTAATATTATTTTAAAATGGTAGGTAGATAATTCCAAATATTTTTGTAAAAATAAGTGAAGACAGCTAAATTCTTTATGATTATTGTGATAAAAATATCAAAGTAATCTTTTGCTTATGCTTTGAATATATTCACTTCAAAATCTTGAAAGAAACCACGAATCCATCGCTGAAAATTTAGTAACACTAATTATTTCAATAGGTGCCCTATATATTAAGTTCTAGTAAAGTTTGACTCCTCTTTAAATCCGATGCGGTACGATTTTGCGGTGAGACCCATTTACTAATAATGATGTGGATTCTGTGTTGAGCGGCCGGCCCATTATTTGAAGCGCAGTCTAGTGCTCTACTGGTACCTATTAATCTTGGCATATTTTTTAATTAAATTTTTTGGTTGGATAGCCGCATTTATATTTATAGCGAGGGATATGACGTAGTTAAGAAAGGTATAGTTGTCGTCAAAATAGAATTAATGTAGAAACCCCCTGCTCAAACACGTTGCTTTCACGATAAATAATCGCAAGTATTCGCAAAGAATAATCTTTCAACACGGTTTCTTTCAAAAGCAGCGTGAAAAGGTACCCTTTGGCCGACCAAAGTGATGGACATGCACTATGGACCACTGACCGACCACATTGCTTACCATCAGGCTGTCATCAAAATACGTATTAAATACTAATATCATACTGTCTTTCGCCAAAGGGGAAAGAGCCCTATACAAGTACCCTCGCGCTCTCCCGTGATTCGGTCCGTATGCCGCAAGGCAGGAACATAGGTTGGTGGAGGCTGTCATCAAACTTATGCCTGTATAGAATACATCTTCTTTAACCACGTCATAGTCACTTTAGATACTATGTATATACTCACAGAATACAGTTTTGCTAAACAATGTTACAGTCAAATACCTGCTAAGAATTGATCTTACATTCAGCTACTTAGTCACGGTTCAATTTCTGAGCTATGAACATAATTACAGCACTCTAATCGTCTCCCATCCCCCACTAGTGACCCCTTCCTACTCATTATTACTGAATTCTTACTGAGGTAGTATCTCGAGAATTTTAGCTTAGCTTATTCAGGTTCAACCTGTATTACGTAATTTAAGTCTCAGAACACAACATCACAAGCTCCTGAGTTGTAACTTTAATAATCTAAACTGAGTTTGAAAGCATATAACATCATGTTTACCTGAACTGTAACAGAACTGTTACTAGACATGCTGATAATCTGAATTATCTTAATTGATTTTGAGAACATATCGCTTCAAATTGTATTAAGATAACTCATCAGTTAAGATAGCTATCTCCAGAAATCAGAGATATCTGGAAATAATTTCAATAGCTACGATAGAATCTCAACCACTTGAAAAGTAACATATTTTATATCATTTATTACATACATATTATATTTGAGATTTCTTAACAGTTTTGTTTATTTTTAAGGCTATATATTACCTTACTATATATATTAGTGTCACCGTTAATTTGAGGTCGCTTTGATACACAGCCCTGTTGTTTAATCTGCGGTTGGATGCAACCATACTTTGAGACAGCCATAAATTAAGCCACCTGTTTTAATTAATCTCTCGTATATATCGAAATAGGGCTTTCTACAAGATGTTATATTAAGTTCTATTGAAAATTTGAGTGTTTAATATCAATGAAACATCCGAATGAAACCCACCAACAGCTGTTACATAATAAAAACCATATTTTAATTATTCGTTTAAGAACCGTTTGAAGACCAATTAAAATAGGGTTTTGTTTTAAGTAAATCTTTTACAATTAAGTTTTCGGAGCTTCCCAGAAAGTAATCTTAAGATATTTATATTGGAAATGCCTCGCTCGTCCTGTATAATATTAATAATTTAGATTTACACAAAATATCTTAATATTAAAATTGTAATAATAAACAATAACTATGTGATTTTGTCTTAATTGTATGTGTGTGTTTGTGTATGTGTGCATTGGCAATCACATTATCTTACGCCATCTCAATGATAAAATGACTTTAGTATGGTCTATGGCCAAATCAATCCCTATAGTATCGTTAATAATTTCTAAGTCGGCTTTCCTAATCTGTTCCTATATTAAAATAAACGTGAACAACTTATGGAAGTAGTATAGAAAGTGAATCACCTCTTGAGAAACGGAACAAAAGTTAGAAAGCTGGCAATTACTTAACTGCCATCCTTCAACGCTACTGTACCAAGGGAATAAATCTAAATGGTCCGTTTGAGATACCTCAAGAAAATTGAACTTGGCTGTATCTTTGTGAAACCTAGTGTTGCATGAAACCTTAAAAGTGGTTTTATTAATACGGCCTTAAGACAGAGAAAAGGTTAATTATTATTAGCTAGAAATATCTTTTTCATCATCAACAGCCGTACAATACCATTTGATAGGGACTGTCGTGCCTACATTAATTTAATTTATTTACTTCGTCAACAAACCAGTTTAAATAAAAGATAGAAGACTTTGGGTCATTAAACTACCAAACGGCCTCGGTAAAGATTCCTTTGATTTTCCTAATCAAAATCAATGCGATTGAACCATGATGCCAATGACCTTTTCAATTAATTAAAAATTATCATAATCTGATCTCTTTTATGGATAATTTGTTCTTTCCACGTCTGTTTTCCATTGAAGAGGAAGTGCTGAAAGGTCATTGCCCAGCCGATCTAAGTTGGGGTTCTGAGCCTATGCAGAAAATGGCAAGGCATAGGCCTTTAGGCTAGACATAGGTCTAGCAGTGTCTAACAGTAGATAGTAAGGGGCTGATGCTGATTTAATATATCTTATTCAACATTGATGGTACATACTTAATGTTTAGTTACTGAATGTTATAATTGTGGGATATCCGACCTTAATTTTACAATGACAAATAGAACTTTATACTTTGATAGTTAATATCAGGAACTCATAAAAACTAACCAATATATATGTTAAATATCTTCAGTTCTTATTACTACTAGGGATATTATTCTGAGGAAAACTGGTAAGAAACTTATATAGGATAGTTCTCTCCTTTCATTTACACGTGATTTATAATTGTTAGAAAAATGTTAAGTTCACAGATCTGAGAAATTTACATCTGATATACCGAAACAGAAAGCGAAATTAAGCAAATGGCAAGGCAAACAGTGCTAGATTTACTTAGGATTAGGATTCGACATACGCCTAAGGAAGATATTGCTATAATGTCTTAATCGTATTACAGAACCCAACCTCTGTTATCATTAAGGAAAATTGGGCGTTTAATCCTCGTAATGATTTTATTATTAATTATTAATATTAGAGCCTGCCTCCGTTAGGGAATGTTAATGGCGATGATATTACGACTCCAATTATATCAAGAGGTCCTTCGGAGTAACGTATCGTGAAGCTAAACTTTTGTTTATTGTCTTGTGTCTTATTGCATGCGAATAGTCATTTTTAGTCATCCCCAATAGTGGCTTGTACAAATGTAAAATTTACCGTGTTAAGCTGTGGGAGGAGTCCACATGTGAAGATAGCTACGAGCACGAAAGGATAGGGAGGGGAATAAGGTTAAAGATCACTTTAAAACACTATGATACAACCAATAATAGACGCTATGTTTAGATATTATAGGGTGCTCGTTACCACTGCATCACCATTATTTATCAAAATCAAAATTCTTATCTTAACTTTCAATTTATCAGTAAAAAAGATATTTATTTACAGGAGTCTTTAATACTTTCATTACCTCGCTTAAATATTGCAAAAAATATTAGACCACTAGGGTTGTAAAAACTTTAACTAGTAAATTTTATATTGTTGGTTCCCGATTATTCTACGAAGAACTGTGAAGTCTTTCATTCTAGAAGAATTCGTCTCTTAATACTCAATGATGGACAACAAAGTCAGACTCGTAAAAATTATGCAAGGTCCTCGTGTACACGTTCTACTCCACTGCATAATTCATGTGTTTGTGACAGCCCTGAGCTAAAAAAGTTCAGAGTTACCGCTACACGATAAAATTAAATTATTTTCGGGATGATGATGTGCCCATAAAATATTAGCTTTGCAAGTGAATATTGAATTATAAAGCGTATTTCCTTCAAACACTCAGTGTGATAATGAAACACGAATTTCCATTGTCACTACTTTTTATCGTTAATTTGAAGTTGAAAAATAGATTACCGTTTTAATTAGAATTTGAGTTTAAACTTTATTATATTGTTATACATGATCCAGCGAAAAATAGAAATATGAGGGACCATAAAATTTGAAGTTTTATGGTCCCTCATATTTCTACATTTTAAATTTGAAAAGAATGAAGGAAGAAATGAAATGATATTAAATTAAATTTTATTTTATGAAATTGAAATTTTATTTTAAAGACCAAAAATTAGCCAGTTGGATTTAAAATTTTGTGTTTAGCCTAAGGGCTTTTAAACGCCAGATTTAGGAATATCACCTGCTTAAATTTTCATGAGCAATATCTTCAAATTAGGGACATACGACTAGTTACTTTAAAGTAGTACTTAGAAGTTAAGGCAAGGAACTTGCTCTAGATAAAAATAAAGTGTTTTTTAATCGTAAAATCTAATAATGTTTGACTATGCTTTCAGACAAAATATCACTATCTTATTTCAAAATTAATTAGGGAATATATTGAATGATATTGTGTTGTTTACCCATAAATACTTGTTTATAATTTAAATATTATGGCTTAATATCTGTTTTAATAAATACTCGAAAAGTACCATAAGTCCATTAATTCCTTTATCTCACCTAACAGTATTTGAGTTAAGTCAGCCAAATTTTCCGGTACCCGGTTCTCATCCGGTCCGGGAAAGGTTCATCCTGACCCCTTACGTGTTTCAAAATTGTATACCACTGGCCAATCAATATTGTTAAAGGTTCCTTGAATTCTTTATCTGATCCAAGTCTGAAATGTGAATGGTAATGAGTTGTGCCGTTGAGTATATCCGGTCTTTCGATCCTGAGGGAGACCTTGTAACGGTTTTAATTTGGAACATGTACCTATTTTAAATTCTACTATAGTATATGCAGTTTAAATGAACAGACCAAATTGATTATGAACAAATCATAGAGCGTTAGTTAACTGATCAAAAACCGTGATCAATTAAGATATAAATACAAGGACATATCTTTGTCCTTATACTTTATATATCTCTTTATAGACTCATAAGTGTAGGTCAATAGGTGCCCATAAAGATATAAAAGTTTAAAAAGCGTGCCTTGGCATATTCACATTTCTTTCTAAATTCTTCGTTGAAATATAATAATTTCAACATTATTGAGGTAGACGTTAGCGACTAATGTAATTTCATGCCCTCTAAAAAATTTATAGAGTTATTATGTTTGTCGTATCTCTTTTCTGAACAAACATATTATTTTGAAATGTAAACTACAAATGTTACGGTTTATTTTTGTTATGTTTAGGCATAGGACATTTATTTAATCACGTCAACCGAAATCGTTGTATATTCATGAGTGAGAATTCTCGTGGATTAAGTAATATGGAAAGGATTAAGGTAATCTGGTGTCTTGTGACGTATTTGAGCCAGTTTGTATTTAATGCTTTTCCATATAGACCGATAAGCCATATAATTTCATTAGGACTTTTTTTTTGGCAATTATTTAGTTTGTTTATATTATGGAGATTAAGAACATATATTTGCATTTAACCGTATTTACGATATCAAAAAAACTAAAAATTTATCTTTTCAAATATGTTTACATCTTTGATTGTATTGTAAAAAGTATCCTTTTTTGACATTTATATTTACAATTAATATACTGTATAGTTTTTGTCCATTATATCTGAAAAAACATGGGTTTGCTCTAGGAAACAAAATTTATCATATCTAAACTATTTCGAGAGCTAATTGTCAGTAAAAAAAAATCCCCTAACTAATACAATAACTCTGAATGTATTTACAAGACGTCTATTTTAAAAAGTAAAAGTCAAAATAGGATTTTTTGCCAACGAAAAATATGTTGATCTACAATTGATGAATTGTATGCAAAAATATAAAGGTTTAAGCAGCGCTTCTGGATAAAATGTTTTTAAGGTCACTCTTACTAGGTGATAGCGAATCGCTACTGAAAAAGATTATTTTAAGGATGCGAATAATTAAATTAAATTAAAATCAGTCTGTATTGCATTCTGTGTAGTCAGAGTAATTAATGTTGTACCTCTTACCGTTTCTTTGGGGTTGGAAAAAAAAGATCTCAAGAGACAGAAATGGTTATATGATCATAATACTTTTGAATGGTACTATTCGTGGACTAAGAAAAAGTTTTACTTTCTGACTAACGATGACAATATAGTGAATTAATAAGTAAGTTAGATCTAGAGGTCTGAGGTTCAATTCCCAGTAATTTTCTGCTCGGATTAGTTGGTCCTACTATCTTAGCTAAATCTACCGACATAACAATAATGTTAACAGCATTGCTGTGTTCCAGTATTATCTTATCTTCACATATGGACTCCTCTACTGCTTATCATTAGGTGGTGTCGAGTCATTTGCTGTGGTTTGTGGTTGTTTATATATATAAAGAGGAGTCCATATGTGGAGATAGCTAGTGAAGCCTACTGCCCTAGCCACCCTCACCTTGCCGGCCCAAAAAGTGCTTTTTCACGCCTCTTTTAAAGGAACCCATGTTGTAAGTAGGAGGGAATACGTGTGCTGGTAAGGAATTCCATGCTCTAGCTGTGCATGTGCGTTTGATGGTAAAATAGCCTATTCCTCTGTGGTTGAGGAATCTGGGTGTAGTTTGGTTCCATCTTCGGCCTGATCTGGCCATATGATGAAATAAAGGCCAAGTGTGTTAAGAATTCTAAGTATTACAATCCTGCGGAGTTCAATAAATATTTAATTTTTATTAAAATATATTGATTTTATCTTTAATTTTAAAAGAAATAAACTTTTGAAATAAAAGGTACTGCAACATCTAGATTTATCCTCGTAGTTTTGCTAACTACAATATTACAGATACAATTAATTCAGGAATGGAAGAAATGTTTTTTAAAAGTTACATTAAATTAAATTTACATAGCATTTCGTGGTTTTTAGATGTACTAACACTATTTCAAAATACGTGATCAATAAAATTTTAATAAACATCATTTTCATTGAAATTAGTTTGTTCTTTGAAACTCAAAACCTTTTAGTTATGTTCAGTTAAACACGAACTATGAGAATGCACGGAAAACCACCTGAAATTTACTTCATTTTAAACCATTATATTATATTAGCGGTTTGACCCATGTATTTATAGATTTGCAGTTAGGTTATAGATAAGCCAATGAGGTAAGAAATGAGGTAATTGTTTTATAAATGAAACCAGAAAAATTTGCTTATAACTATTCAAGTCACAAAATATGTTATTCTTTATTATAAATATTCTGTATTGTATCATACTGAATCATATAATATTTTAATTACTGTTTCAAAAAAGACTGACATATCGACTGTATTTTCTGTTTATGTATGTATGTGTGGCCGGACCATTGCTACATTTTATTAAATTATTTATAGTTTTTGTCTATTTTTAAATCACTCAAATACTTGTTTAGTCTTTTTTACTTCCTCTTGTCACATCGCTGTCACTTTTTACTTAGTCTGTTTGTAAAATAAACCCATCTATACCTTTATGGTTCGCTCGCTTTTTTATTACTTAGGAGATACACACAGTCCATTTATTTCTCCGCATCAGTATATGATATGTAGATTAAATTTAATCCGAAATCTTAACAACGATAAAGCTCCTAAGTTATATTGTTACCAATCAGATAAAATCTAGAAGTAAAGAAAGGAACATCTAACATTTAACGTGCAACATAAACGTATTCCAACGAGTAGCTGGCATACAAATACGTCAAAGATACGTCTCATATCTATAGGATCTTATTCACAGCAAATGCTCTAAGTAGGTGCTCATTTTCTTGCGATTCTTCGAGAGCATATTTTTTGAACTTATTATTCATAGCGTGAATTGACACGTTATAAAAGTTTGTCTTTTATTTGAGAAACAAACAGTCAATAAAGATTAATAGTTTTAAATTTGACTTTATATTAGACTAAAAGTGAGTTCTTAATTAAATCACTAACTAAATAATAAATCCGTAATGTAAGTTAATCACTAAGGCAAATGCTTCAGTAAGAGTGACAGTGTCGCTTGATGGTGAGACTTGGCTGAGAATTCTAAATTTGACGGTTCGGAAAACTCGTAACTGTAGAATAAATGTTGTTACTTTAGTTTTTGCTCAAATTAACAATTTTATCTGTGAATAAATACAAGAGTTAATCTCCTTAGATTCGTTTACATACCAATTGATTACATGGCTTTATGTTTAACTTATTCACTTGTATTTGCTTTTTATCCATCCTGAAGACTCATTTAATTATTATTTAATTTAAATATTAATTAGATTATGGTTATAAATACTATTTCCTGTGTTTTCAAGCAAACTCAATAAATAATATTAAAGTATAGTGTATAGTTTATTTATTATATTGAATAAATAAATGAACAAACTGTGTGATGGATGATAGACAGCTAAAGACAACAATGGCGTAAGTCAATTTGTGTAGTCAACGAAAATGTATCAGTTAATACCATTACAAATACCATTTGCACAATAAATAAATGGACAACAAAACGAATTTTCATTTTACTAATGGCTTGTGTATTACATTTATACATTGATACATTGTTATATGAAAGTAAAGTGTTGAGATGAAGTGACGTAATTAGTAAGCACTTCTGGATCCAACAATATGAATCATAGGGTAATTGACACCATTTTTTTTCATAAATAAATAATGTGAACGTTGCGTTTTACGTTAATGTCATTGTTAAATAAATAATTAAATAATTTGTCAATAATAAAAAATACTACAATCATTATTAACTGAGATAGAAATGTTCGAGAAGCTACTACGAGTCACACAAAAAACGCTCCATAGACATTGCTTGTGACGTCACTAGCAAGGACGCTACCAAATGTAAGAGAGCGTGGATAAAATTAATAATATTCTTGTAATTAATACGTTTACATGCGTTAAATTAATGAGATATTAAATTTGTTACGTTTAATGTGAGTAAACTAACAATATAAAGGTTTTTAACAAAATATATTCTTGCGCGTACATGACTTAAAATATCACATATTTTTTAAATAAATGCGTAAAACCCAAATTTTTATTAGTATGTAATCAGCGGTGTTGTAATCTGAGGCTGCAGAAGATATTACGTCTTTTTTATTTTTATCAACCAACCATATAGATAAGGGGGTTACTGGGTTAACCTCTTTCGTCGGAACTTATCTATATGTATTCCTCTTTTCCTAACCAGCCTATATGAAATTAGTCTGAAGGTTCCAGTCCAGATTATTCCCAAATTATATTATTATTGGGTAGATTTCCCAACGGGAACGCATGTCATATGGGATTAAATGGGTATTACTAGCTGATAATGCGTATTTGTAAAAGTTCAAGGGTAGGTAGATTTCCAGAAATTTGCAAATATTTAATGTGTAAAATATTTTAGAAGCAAAAGTATATCTGCTTAGATAAAGCGATACTGTTGACAAGCTATTAGAAGTTGCCAAAACCACCATAGATTTATGGTATCATTACCAAGTTTCAAGTAACCTAGGTAATTTATGAGTTCATTAATTTAAAGAACCAAAACGACAAAGTTTTGCTCATAATTTTTTAAAATATTTGATTCACCACTAACACCAGGCAATATCTCAACCATAATTATGACTTAATAAATATTACAGTTGGTGTAGTTTTTAACTTTAATAAGACATTAATTTTGACATTTATGTAATTTTCTTGATTTCATTTCGCATGAAACATCCAATTTCTGTTTGTAAGAAATGGATACGGGAGAGATAGTCCATGTCTATCTAATTTATTTTTTGTACAAAAATTCACACAAAAACAAAACTTCTAAGAAATCTCGCCAATGTCCTTTCTCATATAAACCCTATTTCACACGCTATCGCATTTCTTTGTACGGAATCTTCGGTTTCTATCAATTGCCCGTTTTCAATGGAAAATGGATCTGTAAAGGACTTTTGTACGAGACCAAGTATCGGTCAAGTTGTTTGTGTGTTTTTCACGGGGTTTTACTGTCAGACAAAAGGGTACGCGGGAAATAGATAAAATAAAATGAACTTGTTGTGTAAAGATCATTCAGTACTATTTTGTTTTTATGGTCAGTTACGTCAGAGTGGAAAGGATTGACTTCAGAACTCATTTCAAAGTGCACTTGCTTTACGTGCGTGGTCTAGTAACTTTGGAGCTTAGTCTTTGCCGTTTGTCTTTCGTTCGAAAACAACTTCTATTATAATAACAAAAAAGTACATAGTTACAAGGTCACGCAAATAAGTATTTGTGTTGGATTGATTAATAATAACACGAAAGAGTTCTATTTATTAATTTATTTAGTTTAAATAAATCATCAACAGCCCATAAACGTCCCAATATTAACAGCACAGCCTATAAATTATTGATTGTGTTTTAATCTAATCTGATATTTTGTTTTTTAAACTTAAATTGTAACTGGAATGACTTTTAATAATGACTCGATCCTAATCAAATTAAATATTTATTTTAGTAGGATTTATTTAAATTTGACTTTTATGTATTTGTAATTTATTGCTTATATCTTTTACTTGTAATGTAAATTTAATATAAACGAAATATATCTGAAATAAATTAATTAATTTTATTATAATCGGGATAGATCTTGCTACATGTGTCAAATACGTAAGGAATTTGGGTCGTAACACAGCCATGGTGGCCCAATGCACTTTGATGGGTGAAAGTTAATGGGTTATTGGTTGTCGCTCAAACCACTACCCCAATAAACTCTTCGTAAGACTATAGTACTCTTTCTTTAACTAAAGTAGATATTATCATATAATTTTGCTTACATACACAAAAATATAAGTGAAAAACAATATTAACAACAAAAAAATATTTGTGACATCAGTAGGACTAGCACGTAAATTCGTGAACTATGTGAAGAAGTGAGTAATACATTTTATTATTACATTTTGGAATAAGTATTACAATAATATGATACAAAAGATAAAAATAAAGTTTAGCAAGAAGTCCCAGCGAAATTATTTCCATAGTAACTCTACAGTAAATTATGAGTATAAGCGTGGAATTCTTTGTTCAATATATGTTACGTAAAGATCTCGCTGGCGTAGTTGTTTAAATAGTTTGGAATTTATTACGAAGCCTGCTATTACTCTATGGTTGTTTTTATTTTGGAAAAAAATGTATTCTTCACCTCCTCGGCGTTTTAGGAGACATGTTAATCCCTAAGTCCAGCTTCTAACAGTTGCTAATACCTTTCACCCACCCATGTTGATGTTATCGCCATTAACTCCTCACATGTTTCAGCCATATCTTAGAGGGTGAAAAAAAATTGATGAAACATTAAATAAGCAGGCTACTATAAAATAGCTGATATTTTCAGACTTTCATAATATAAATCAAATTTCAAGTACCTGAATTCACAGTTACAGTCCAAAATGAAACTAAATAATAATCATAAGACCCTCAAAAATATCGTATTGAAATTAGACAGTCACGAAATACTCTATTGTTGACTGTTTCAGTAACGTGTAAGTTTCAACTGATTTTAATCCTAGATATAATAAACTTTACACCGAAATGTGCTTAGAATATATTCCATTACATCCCATTAAATCAAAATAACCTAAGAAAGATTAATACAACGAGCAAGTTCAAGTTCATCGTTCAATAAACCCAATTTGGCCAGTAGGTATTATGAAAACAAAAAGTTTCTTCGTTAGACGTTTTGGAACAAACAAAAAATTTATCACTTTTATATTGCCTTCAACCAGTCTTGTTTTATACTTACTTCATAATTACAAATTTGTTATAATATTATTGTTTTTAGTTCACAATAATTCAGTGTACCTTGAGGGTGCTATTATTGGAGTATTCGTTTAAATTATGTACCGGGAAAAGTCCTCTTTAATTTATCATATTCCAAAGACAATACTGGAAAAATAGCGTAGGCGTCACGGCTGTCTACTATCTGATGACCTCAAAGAAAAACAAAGACAAAAGAATCATGCATCAGCACCCCATCTTCAGTGCTGAGTAATTAGAGGAACAAGAGGCTTTTATATTGCTTTTTCACATTAAATTGAATGTATATTCATAGAAAAGTGAGAGAATTATTAAAACTTTAGTTCATATTGTACGATGAAACGTATTTGATTTTTTATATGGATATATGTTAATATGGTCTATTGTTTCAGCAAATAATTGATGTAGGTATTGTATTATACTACATCATAGAACACGTTGTGCTCTTAGGCTCTTAAGGATTTCCCGGGAGCTAAATTAAAACGTCATACCAATGCAAGTGCAGAAAACCAAGGTTATTAAACCTATTGTAAGGTAGCGTTATCTGGCGAATTTTAAATTCCGAAAGATCTTGTCTTATTTAGAAAGTCTTGGTTTGTGAAGATTCATTTTTAACATTTTTCGTAATTTTACGTGTACGTCTTCACTTAGTAATAGAAACCTTTTTACTGCTAAAATAGCTTCTTTTACAACTGAATAGACTCCAAAACGAAAGTGGAATCTTCTGTCGGCGGTATACCTACTCAACAAATTCATCACATTATGACGTGCTATTTTTTAGGTTATGTATACAAAAGAGGCTGATTGTGTTTTTATACGACAAGAAATGTTTGAACAAATGACGAGGAAAACTAAAAAAAGAGATGTTATAAAGACGCCAGACAATGACTTAGCTTTTCGCATTGCCAAGACTGTGTCACTTCCTTCCTTTTACAAATGTGGTTACTTTTTGAGATAAAACAAAACTGTTATTACTGTCTTGTGAATTCTATTTTATTATTAATAAAACCTAAATTCATGTCATCTACTGTAAATAAACTTTGTGTTTTAGGTCTCACTTATGGCTTATTAAATTCACTGAAAACAAAAGCAATCTTAATTCTCAGTTAAATATGATTCTAAGCTAATTCGTTGAAAATTATGAAATGACTTAAGAATATTAAGCTTGAACAATGGTTAATGCATTAATGCCCTTTTGTATTCATTCAAAGTAATTATTATAAGAAATGGGACCTCCATTACAACTTTTCGCTTTATCTTTGTTAAATTCTGCTAATTTATTCCATTTATCTTTTACCTCAAAAGACGCTTTAAAAAACTAGTATTATAAAACTGTCATAAAAGTTAATATTAAATATTTTTATATTAACTCCTAGGTTCTAGGTAAAAGTTCTTGTCGAGCAATCTCTTGATATCACTCACTTATCGACATTTTGATGAGATCGAAGCTGTACTTTTAAACTCCTCAGTTTCAAATAAGCTATATTATAATAACATATTGCTTGTCAAGTTGTGAAATGCACCACTAAAATTACACTATTGGTATTTACGAAAATATATTTTTTATTCAAAAATTTCTAGATCGGCAACATCTTATGCGTCGCAAATTCGTTTTTAGCAAAATTCTTGGAACTGCATCGATCAATCGGAAAATATATTGAAATAATATTTTAATCGATGTCCAAACTAGAAGCAGTGACGGTTACAGCAGCGCCTATGGCGTACTTGGTGATTACAATAAATGTAACTATGTTACAATAAATGTAACTATGTTACAATAAATGTAACTATGTCACAATAAATGTAACTATGTTACAATAAATGTAACTATATTACATTAAATGTAACTATGTTATAATAAATGTAACTATGTTACAATAAATGTATTCAATGTTACATTTAAGATCACGGTTTTAACTATTGAAAAATTAAATTGTTTCATTAAAAATCAAGAGATCCCGCTATGAGATGTGTTCGGTTACTTGACAGAATTTCATACTTTTATCATTTTATTATTAGCGACATTAACAGAGTCTGTAATCAATTTTGTAGTAATAAATTCTTATATGGCAACTCGTAACTCCAGTGATTTTTCATTTTATTAATAAGAATAAAAAATAATATATTAAAATGCTAAAACTGTGAACAAACAAACGAAATATATTACAAAAAGTAGTTACCAATAGATCACCCAGTTTGAAATTGCAGTATTTAAATTTAGAAAATTATAGCTTAATGAAAATTATAGACGTGGACTTTAACATTTTTCACACTATTCTTAATAACGTAAATTTTGGGAGTATCATGCTTATTCGTCTCAGGACAAGACCCCGGAAGATTAATGGACAGACGGCAATAATTGATTGTATTAGTTCATATATGTACTTACTTTGAATAAAATGTTTTTCTTTCACTTTTCAAATAATAATAGGGTGAGAAATTATTGTAAAG
This sequence comes from Acentria ephemerella, assembly GCA_943193645.1. Taxonomy (NCBI): domain Eukaryota; kingdom Metazoa; phylum Arthropoda; class Insecta; order Lepidoptera; family Crambidae; genus Acentria; species Acentria ephemerella. The sequence continues at coordinate 3,657,613 of OW971894.1, forward strand.
CACAACAACACTTTTTATAGAAATTTAAAACAAATCTTGAACGGAAGGTTGCTACGATCAAGGTATTAGTCCCTGTTTGTTTTACCTTAAATATAGAATAGTGGGTTCAAAAATTGAAATAAAACACAAGCAAACATTTAATAATAACACCGCTTCTAATGTATTCCTAATCGAAAATTACACCATATTGACCTTTTGACCACTTTTTTACTGGTTTAAGAAAACTCATCTGTCACTGATACTTTTTTTTACAGCAACCCCATACGTGAGCCAAGCGTGCGCATAAGCATAATATGCAGTCAGAGTTGATTTACTGTCTGTATTTTTTTTTAGTTCTTTTAATGCATACGTAAAAGACGACAGTTTTGAACTAAGTTTTTGTAAATGATCTTTCCAGTGTACATTGGTATCTATATTTAAACCAAGCAATGTGAACGTATTGACGGTTTCCAATAAATTATGTTCATAGTTAAAGCTTATTTTTAGTGGTTGTTTTTGAAACGGTCTAAATTGAATTATTTTTGTTTTAGAATAATTGATTTCTAAGTTGTGGTCTGTCATCCAATCTGCTACAATCCCTAATATATTAACAATACACTTTAGGTTACATTAATATTATCATAAAGTTTTATCAACTGTATTAAGATTTTTACAAAGTTCCACCATGCTTTAAAAACCAATCTATTAAAACATCATGAGGTATTATAATCAAAATTATCAATGAATGTACTTTAATAATATGGAAAACATTAATTAACTAACTAATTAATCAGAATATTATATGTTATGTGTTAATTTATGTTTATTTTGTAACAAGTAAATATAAATAATTATAAAAATACTTTGTACATAAATAATCAAAGTTTCATGCCGAAGCAACTATTTGGAAGTTCAACAAAACAGTTATTATGTTATCTTTAGACAAATAAATAAGTATAACTATTACAAAATGTATGGTAACAAAATAGCCATCAGCAGAATCGTTCTAATTTACTTAACATGCCACTGACACGCAAAATAACTGAAACAAACTTCAACTCGTTCCGACATATTGCATGGGAGTGGTACCTGAAAATTAATTCAATAAAGTGAGTGAACAGGAACTAATTTAGCCTTTCATGGAAATTGCCTTAATAATTCCTTGAATACTGTTCAGTATCGGCTGAGTGTGGTTCGGTCGGTAAATATTTTTAGGTAGCCGTTACTGGAACCTTTGGAAGGTTCCATATCTATTCTACAGGAAGCATAGTTCCTATCCTTTGAAAGGTAAATATTTTTAGGAAGCTGTTACCGAAATTTCCAATTAAAATGCTAATTATATTTGTTAGTAACGCTGCAAACGAATTGAGTTTTTAATGAATGTAAGATCATTAACATTAAAAATATATATCTACGGTTCTTATATGAAAATAAATTCAATATATTTTCCATTATTTAGTAGTCAACCAGCGTTGATGGAAATGTACATTAAATATGTCAATCCTTCCCTTATAAATTCCAAGAATCGCTTTTTCTGTTTACATTGAAATTAATGTTTTTGTTGTTGAAATTATTGTCTTTATCTTTTCACTATGTCAAATATTATTATATTATTGTAACATCCTTGTAACTTTTCGCAACTAACGCAGTTTTTTATTTAAGTGAACCCTGTATACTGTATTTTTGTCTGATTATGATTACTGCCGAAAATATCGAATTTTCTATTATGTTTTTTGACTCTTAGTTGTTCATCTTTCTATGTAGAACTAGTTCATACTCAAATACCACCGCCTGAAGCAAATAACATTTTCATTACCACCTTTGAACTTTTCATATTCTAGTACAGAACATTATATCTCCATTATTCTGTCTCAACTAGCAATGTTACCTCTTACAAGAAAACAAGAAAACGCTTCGTATAATTGTATTGAATCTAGCAATTTTCCGCGCTGATACACAACAAGATTTAGTAATATTTGTATATTTGTTTTGGGATTTGCTTGAAATAGATTGGGAAATAATGTAGGTAATGTAACTAAAGTACAATAGGCATTAAGGTCTATAATCGATTGAAAGAGTTTTGTCTTTAATCTATATCAATTGAATTTTTTTTACAACTTTTAATTTACGAAGTTCATACGGTAAGATAAAGAAAACACAAACCATCACTCGCTTTGTACAATCTACACTAATAATGTAATAATGAAAATTACGAAACCAAAAGATTTTTTGTAAAATGTACTTCTTTCATATAAAATCATTTTTGGAATGGGAAATTGTGAATTTTCAGTTTCAGAAAATTGGGATTTTTTTATTTCTGTTGTTTTTACATAACAGTGAAAACTTATAATTATTTACCGCATAATTTTAAGTAATTTATTTATAGTCATTAATCGACTAGCAAAAGGCTTCCCCCAAATATCTGCATTTTGTTATTTATTTATTAAAGTGTTAAATATATTTTCTTTACTCTATCCATTTAAGTCTTATATCGGTGACATTTGTATTGCAACACTAACCCACACATTAATATATAATGTACCTGGATGATTTTCAGAGGTTTCCCTATAAGAGGTATTTTGAGATATCAACATTACTGGTTGAAAAGAAATAACCTCAGATATATGAGTATTTTAATAGAAAAATGTCCAACTCAGATGTATCAGGACTTTGGTTATACCTTTTAAAATTACATTTGATTATAAGCTAATTTTATATAATAATAAAAATCTAATTTAAAAATGTAGAAATTTTTATATTTCATTGTCCACCATCAGCCACTTTTCTGTTGATTTGACCTATAGGGTACTTTTCCAAAAAGACTCGGCATTCTGGTGATTGAGCACTCTGCCACATAAAAAAGTTGCAAATGATAAATCTCTCGACGAAGTGGAATATGCGACATGGAATGTACATAACTTTTGGAGTAATCATCTTTTTGCTTGTGAAAAAAATGCATTTTTCTAAATAATTGAGGCACGATATACTCCCGATAACTTGAATAAATTCTGTCTGTAATTTTTTTTTCAAAATACAGTTTGATAATTCCAGTCAAACTACTAAATGAAACATGTGATTTGACAATTACGCTCGTAAACTAAGCTAGGGCTTATGTCAAATCCCATAAAGTTTTAGATATTAGAGATTCTATTGCTATCACCGAAATTTGTCCTGTTTATGGCCCCTAGATTGTATGGTATATGGAAATAAAGTCATTTTTATAGTGATTGGTGATATGATTTATCTTCATCACTAGTGTTAGAGAAGTTACATAGTTGGAAACAGATTTTTACTACATGAGAACTTTGGAAAATAGCATCAACACGGTGATCTGATGCTGTCAATGTCAGATACAGATGGAACAAAGTATTAACGTGCAAAACATAGAAGCCTATAATTACAAATTTGCTTTATTTTGTAATCGGAATCATACAGTTAAGACCACTTCTGTAGTTAACTGTTCCTGAGTGTCATTAAAAAAGTATTGGGAATTAAATAAGACTTATAATAATTTATCTGTAATTACGAGAGGTTTTTTATCTGATTATTTAAAAATAGATTCTGTAGGGATTCACATATATTTCGAAAATATTAGTAATTGTAAATGAAAGAAATTTTGGGAAGTGTTTCTTCTATATTTCTGTAGTTACATATTTCATCTATGTTGGTTACTCCGTATTTCGGAATTCATAAAAAATACCTTGTATTATTAGGTAACTGATATTGAATTTCTTTTTTTATCGTGCATACTAGGTAGCTGTTGGTTATAAATAAACCATGTAATTACATAGACATCTTTATTGAAAAACATATCTATCACAACTAAAATACGATATAATATATAAAAATAAATAAATTCAAAAATTATTACATAAAATTCTATAAAACCAGCATGTCCGCAACAGTAGCTATTGTAAAATGGTGACAATTCTTTGTTGTATCATTTTATATTTTATGCAGCGTCTTTCGATCAGCTGTAAGAGCTCCTCAAAATTATCGCTCTATCTAGAAAATTTATTTGTCACAGATATACTGCAGCTTATATCAACATTTATTAACTGTTGACACGGTATTCGTTTTTTAAATTCAATTCGAAATTTAAAACAAGTTAAACATTAAAATATTGCATAGAGGTTCAAATGCATTGTCTCTTGAACTTTAATACCAGTGCAATCAGAGAATGAAATAAAAACACTTGTAATGGCCAGTGTCCATAGACAATCCAAGTTACTTGAGCGTAGTTTATTTTATTTCGATTTGTCCGACGATTTCACGAGCCACTACTTCTATAACAAGTTCTTTGAGCTGGCGTTCTTCCAATATATAAAAGTTTTGATAATCTGTTAGAACAAAACTCAAGTGATTTGAATCTAATACATTCGAATTTTTTTTTGTTTCTTGAAGAGAGATTCCATAAGAATTAATAATAGTGCTTATTTATTATCCAAAATAAAAACAGATGGATTACAGATAGGACTTGAACATATATTAAAATCACATACAGTGGAACAAATCCAAAAAAGTTCTCTCCTCCTTTTGTAAATTCTGTTGAAAAGGAGAACTTAGGTTGATTGTAACTTGAACTAAGATAAAACTGTTCGAGTGTGTCAACCCTCATAAAAAGGTCGAATAATTATTTAACGATTATTTAATAAACTGATTATTAAATTTGGGAGATTATACATACAATAATAATTAAATTTACACCAGCAATCGCACCCATAATCAGCACTCACTAGTCGACTAACTGAAAAATATTGCCTCGATATAAAATTGATTGATTTTTTAAATATTAAACTAACCTATCTATTTAATTATTACACCTGCGTAAATTATTAAAGTTGGTCAACAGTCTTATTATCTTTATTATAACGACGATTTTAACAAACAATATATTAAAGTAATCTACTTTTGGTTTGTCTAAACGCCTGCGCCCACGCGGTTCTTCCAAAAATAAGTAACCTAATTCTGACGAAACTGTGACAGTCCATTTTTTGACCAATAGTTCGAATAGAATGTCGATTGTTGGTGTTAGAGATTCAACATCCAATTCTATTTCGACGTTCAATTAAATTTTTTGTAAAGTAATAATTTACTTCAGTACTCTTGAGTGTAAACAATCGTGAAAGTCTATATTAAACCACCTTATTGGAGAATAGCTAGTGTGCAATGGGAAAGTAAACAATGGCAGTTCATGAAAAAGAGGCATGTTCCTGTTGGAACTTCGCTCGCCTATAATATAGTTCTGGACTTTCGTTATTATACTGGCGAGTAGTGCGATATAATAGTCTTTTTAAAATAACCGCTTAAAAGTATAGTAACTGAGAAAATGTTTACAAGGTTCTCACAAAATCTTGAAAAGATTTTCTCGTGAAAATTGAATTTTTCTTGTCATCCTTCATTGTATTTGAATGTTGTAAGGATTGAGCTTTTTACTAAAAAAATAACATCTTCTTCTGATTTTATAAAAGGCAATGTCGTTACGAAATTGATAACGATTCTTCCAAACCTGTGTCTTAACCAAGAATATTTGAATGTATGTTAGTGGAAAAGTTGTGATAACTTGGATTAGTGCAAAAGATACCTGTAAGTAAATAAATTAAAATCAACAAAGATAACCAACAGGGATCTATATCTTTTTGTTGGGAGATGGAGAATAACAGATAGAAGTTTTCAGAGCTCTCTGCCCTCCCCGGTTTGCCCATTCATTATTATAATTTCCCAGATTGACTGATTAAATTAAATCTCGAGTCATGACCGGGGCAGATATTTCTCTAAAAAACATGAATATTTGCAACCGGGTCTTATTCATTAGTATTTTTGTATTTATGGCTGAATATGTAATACACCTATTTACTCTCCGCAGACAGTAAAAACTCTTTCCTTTAACCTGACCTGTACTTAAAACAAAAGAAGGTGCTTCTATCATGACCGTCATGTGCGAAATAAAAACTATAGCTTACGACGATTTTACGCAGCGTGTTTGAAATCTGTCGAAGACCACTGAAGATAAAAGAAAGTATATTTTGTTCCTCGACTAACGCTTGACTTTAAGAGAAAGGAGAACCCGAAGTTAATACAGATTTTCCCGCTCCCTACAGACTACTACTACAAATTACACACCAATGTATATTTTTTATTTAATATAAAATAAATTTTTATGATAAAAAAAACTAAAAAAGTACTCATATCAAAAACGATATCTAGTATTCTTTATGCAAGAACAAAATTATGCTTAGTTTGTGTTATAATACGTGTGAATGTAAATTTAATTTAAATATTAATAATGAATAACAATTATGCACTATCCAAAAAAGCTGCTGCTAAGAAAATATATAAAAATAATTGTAAAAGTTGTTTGAATAGACCTTGACCACGGCTTTTATTTAACGAGCACAGTGGCAAACCTTGTCTTTATAATAAATTTAAATTTTCCTTAAAAATCTTAGTCGGTAATGAAGATTGAAATTTTATTTAAAGCTAGTATTTGGTCTCAGTAGAATAACAATTTTGGTCTAGAAGACATTTACAATCTTTTTGGTTTTTAATAGATAAGACCAAAATTATTATTTTTCACAGATATCACGGTATTTCGAGTTCTGTACCTTAAATAGAAAACCACTGTCTTATTATAGAACCCTGTTCACCTATTTATCTAAAAAACCTACTTTTTCGGAATGCATCAAATATTTTAATTAGCTGGAACATCTACATTAATAGTAAGTACAAGATGTTTGGTGTAGTGGTTTGACAGCTCCGGTTTCAATGACAAAAACTAAATTAAACAATAATTTTTGTATTGGATCCAATTTTTTTATCGAGGAAGGCTTATTTAAGAATTTTATATAAAATAAATTTAATTAATTAATAATAATAATATAAATTTATATAATTATTTTAATTTACATTAAATGAAATTTCACACTAAGACTAAGAGAAAATTCATTTACAGAGCTTTCGTAATGTACAATGCGTAATCAGTTAAAGTTACACAAAAATCATTTATGACAGAATTTTCTTCATTCGAAGTTCTGTAAATTATTCGCGACAGCATGCGTCTATCTTTTTAAGATCGTTCGTAACGACAAACTGCCTTTTTATTATATTATGTTTATTGTTTTTCTGTGTTACAATTTGTGCACCTAGAATGTGCTCGTATGGCTCCGCTCGCTACTGTCATGACAGCCGGGATCTTGAGGATGTAACTGAAATTGTGTAACTAAACTATTTACTTTATATTTTTTATTCACAGTTAAAGGTTACAATCTTGGTGAACCTAATGTGACAAATAAATTATCTAATTACCTAGTTTACAAACTATTTGTATTAGTAACCTTTTTCAAGTTTAAACATGACATAATTTTAAAAAGTTGTTTTCTATAACGTTTGACACGCAATATTCAATGTGTATTAATTTGAACGGGCCCTCGCGTTAATGCGATACGGGACGATATTCAAATGAATTTACTTTTAATGAATTTTCAGAGTTAATTTAAAATAACTTTTCGGTTATACCTTGCGCTGGTAAATTTATCCATCTGAATTTGTTGAAATACAGATATTCCTTTTACAATTTATTCTTTTAGTCAAAAAGATTCATCTATGGTTCAATCATATTCGAATTTCGAAGATTCGAATTTTAAATGTAATATTTGTTTGAAATGTGTTTTGATTTAGATTATGCCTATAGAATTGTTGGCGAATTCGGTAGAATATATATTTTTATGTTTATTAATTAGTGATAAGAAAAATATTGGTTATCCAAAAATCAGGTTGGTATTGGCCTTGCCTGGAGGTGACCTGGTGAAATGCTCCGCAGAACCCAGGTTACCCCCGTGAAAGGCAATGGAGTTACCGGGGAGTTTTAGTGGGTATACTCAGTGCCGCTCTATGAGGTACTGAGTGAGCCCCACACACGCCCATAGCTTAGACAGTGGTGGGTAGGTCCATAAATGGATTCCTCCTCGTAAAAACAGGTTGGTATTGGCCTATACCATCTTCATACTAGCTATATATTTTTAATAATTGATCAATTGACTTGTAATAAAAACTCATAAATAGAATTCTCACATAACAAAACACGTACCATATATTAATGATACAAACAAACAAACGTTTCGTTCGGTGTACACTTTTGACATAATTAAAGCTACTAAGGCGGTACCAGAGGAGGTAAATTTTAGAATATGGGAGTTACTATGGACAATATCACAGACACCGGCCGTGGTATCGCTATCGGTGCTTCAGTGATAATGTTCTAGTTCAACAACCCCTTACAACAATTTAATTTTTGTACATCTTTATAGATAAAGATATATCGAATATTCTTCATGGTTATAATATCGAAATTTGTCTTTGGCAGTCTGCTTAGCGACTTTACGCTTAGTAAAAAAACTAAAGAAAGATTCTGTTTATACGAAATAAAATCTTCTACGAGCCAAGACTTCTGTAGAAAAAGTTATATTCTGGTAAATACACGAAAGTCATTATGTAGAAATGTTAAAAAAATAAAATATAAGATTAGGCTTCTGCTTCTTAAGTGGAATCACAATGACATTCTGATGCAAACAAACCCTTCTTGAGTCTATATTGCGTAATAGTGAAGAAGTGTTATTTCAAACATTTTCCAGAGAGGCTCTAGTTTATATTTAAATTTAATTTAAGAACTCATTTCCCGGCAAGTTGGGCTTCTCCTCGGTTATCGTAAACAACCCTTTTATTCTCTTTCTTGTAATGAGTGCCTACAAAAGAAAACAGGATGATGTAAGCAGTAGTATTATAAGAATAACTTCGCTACGCTAAATGAGACAAAGTAATTCCAAGTATACTTTTGAAAGATTAATGTAATTTATATTTTTCTCGTTTAGAAGAGCGTCTTATCAGAAGGTTAGGCAGTAGGGTGACCCCCAAATGAAGGTGCGTGTGCTAAATTATTATTTAATTATTTGACATACACTAAGCGTCCCGCTCTTGACTAACTTAATTAACTGTGGCGTGTTGCAGCGTCGACAGACTGCATACGTATACATATACTCTACCCTTAAAAATTTTTACGAAATCTTTAAAATTTTTTTTACAAAACTAACTTATTATCTATACTTATTCTAATTCGTACAATTATCGCTAGCCACCTGACTATTGAGCGTAACTGTAAACAATACTATCAAAATGTTCCTCTAGAATTTACTTCAATTAATTAAGCGTGAAGAAATGATGCCGATTTAGTGATTCGAATGTAACAAATTTATGTTGCCGTGTACGCGGAATTGCAAGGAAATTTGTCAATTTTGACTCTGATTCATATCTAATGGATACTTGCCCTTCACTCTGTGCTTTGAAACAAACGACCCTTGGTATGCATTTAACTACGGATTTTCCCCAAATGCTTTTAACTCCAAGAACCGAGTATATATATTTCATACAAGTGGGTCCTCACCATAATATATATTTCAATACTTCAAGCTTTTTATTGTACCCACACATCAAATAATATACTGTGAGTGCTAAAGGGCTAGTGAAAGATGGAAGCTTTATATTTTTATTACTGTTATTAATTGAAAAATATTTTCGTGTTTTTATGTAATATATAGAATCCACCGAAAACAAGTTGTTAATATATGGCAAGGCTATTCATTATTGATGTTACAGTTGGAATCTTTCGCGTTCGTAAAACTCGATAACTCGAGCTGGTAATGGATTGTATTGAGTTGTTAATACGTCATTCCTAAGAAATCAAAATTTCTAGTTATTATAAACATTACATCTTTTAAATAAATATGAAATGTTTCTTTTTCTACAGTAATGAGCTCAATATCCTTTGGTTCTGTAGTGACCGCTACACTAGTTTGTTCGTTTATTTGCCTTCGCTAATATTGAAGGCAATAGCGGGAAAGGCAGTCCTATAAACCTCTATGGAACAACTATAACTATAACATATCATATTTCCTTTGCCTACTGGGTAGGATATTGAGAAATTTCTTTCAGTGAAATATTTGTATAAGTATAAGAGATATGTAAAAGCCTGTATTTCACTTCATTCTATGTACCCGTTATAGCGTTAACGTTATTTGACGTTACGTTATAGCAGAAGAATTTTTTTTTTTAATTTTAATTTTTATGTTTGACGTATAAAAAGTAAAAATTTTATTAGATGTATTTGCGTTCACGTTAGAAACTAAATATAAAAGTAATTAATGATTAAAATGAAATGAAATGAGCCAGTACATCACACAGCCACAGTCAATTACCTGTTGGTTCTAAATCAACAGTATGTATACGTTCTATTATTTGGTACGGGCCTTCCTAAAAGGAGCATCACATGAGGAGTTATCACACTACTATGCTAGCCCGATGCGAGTCAGGTCATCAGGTCATCGACTACGGCTGACGTGTCTTCCCATCGATAAGGCAACCAGAGTGTACATATGTTCATTTTTACAATCAAAAGCAAAGTGCCCACGAGCAACTAATACAAATTTTTATTGTTTACACTTATATGTCAGAAAGATTTATTTGAGAAGCACTCACTTGTTTTCTGACTGTGTGACCCACCAGCGCGCTGACGTTTCGTTTAAGTAAAATAACCCTACTTTTCGCATTACAATAATCATAAAATGTAAAATGATTCCTTTTGCTTCAGCTGCGAAAATTCTGCATATATAAATTATATGTGCGGTTATGGCGACGGCGGTTTGAATTTCACAAGAGCTCATGACGTGTTGATTGATATCAAATTTAAAGGTGCATTTCAATTTTAACCGCAGAAAATTTTATCTAATAGATAATTAAAATCAAATTCGTCAATAACTAAATCATTGCAAGGTTTTTACTTCCAAAATATTATTCCTGCTCAAAATTGACAGAAAATTCCTTTGAATTTTTGACTTAAAGACTAAGATTTTCTCCGTTTAAAAGGTTAACTCCTTTTAAAAAAAATTGGCAAACATTAATACAAACAAAACTAATGACTCACAATTATTAATTGATTCACCTTGCATTCATAAATCAAAGAAGAGTCTTGTCAAGTCAAAAGAGAAAGATTCTGCACTAAGTAGTCTATATTATTATCTGCCTACAAATACATATTATTGCTAAAAAATTACGTAAAACAACACTGAATGTAGATGGAATCATTTTATGAAATTTCATACGTAGATATTACACATCAATAGCATATCTGTGCATAATTTTTTTAATAAGTAAAGTATACTGCAATAATTAAAGAGCATCCATTAAATTGTCTAAAAAATTTAAAAAGAAATTCATTTGAAATTGGAGATAGCTATCTTCTTATAAAAGGGGTCTTCTTATAAACCCAAAGGGGTTTTTTATAAGAAGATAGCTAGAAGATTATAGCTAAATTTATTTAAATAAAATAAAAAACCCATTTGGGTTTTTTTTATTTTACAATAGAAAATGTATGTGTTAGTGTCAAGATATGAAGTGATTTTCTCGTAGCTCGTTCAAGAAGACCGTAAAGACGTTTAAATTTTCAGATCAGTTGGATATTCAGAGTGCTGTACCTAATCATAAATTCAGGCTATATTTAATTGTTAGTTATGTACGCTATATTACCCCTGTACCTGTTAGAGGTAGGCAATATACGTATTTTTAAAATTAGAACGAAATTGATCCTCTTTCGTTGTTTTTGAACCGAATGTGCGAGTTTGGAATTAAATTGGAAAACGTAGCCCGAATACATTAAAACTTTTTGATTATATTCATCAAAACAAGCCTGCGATAATGTAATTACAAACGTTAATTTAAAAAAGTGATTATTTTAACAGATCTACTTTTAACTATGTCGTCTACAGTAATTGGGCAATGTCTCACTCAATCATTTGTAACTTCTATATATTCAATCTCAATCATAATCAAATTGAGGAACTTGTATTTACAAAAATCTTAAAGCATAAATGTTTAAAGCATAAACAATTTTTTGATGAATATTCGTTGAAACAAGCTTTCATTATTTTAGAATGCTTTCCACTTCTGCTTCTGCTTCTTCTTCTGCTTCTGGTGCACCCGCGCTTCGACATGAAGTTACGAAAACAAGTCAAAGATCTGCCAGAAAAATAGATAATTTGTCGCAAATATTACTAACAAAGTTTAAATAGTTGTGTGTAAAACAAAGAATCTGGTTTCTATTTCATTATCATTATTATCTTTTCTTCTCTTACACTTATATATATTACTTTAATCGAAAACGACTCGGTTGATTTTTAGTATTCCATACCTTAATATTAAAAAAAGGAATCTTTTAGGATAACATCGTTATCTGTTTGACTGTAGGTGAATTTTTGTCTCAGCATCAACTGGTATTAAATAAAATACTCTCAAGTCTGTAATCCCTTAGAGCTGTTACCACTACTAGTGTCGTAATAGTGGTATAGATACTAAGTGATATCGAGTAGTGGTGAAATGGTTAGTCATCGTAAGTACAAATGTAAACACCAAGCCAAGACAAGACAAAGAAACGTCACAATACGTAATGCAAATCCTAACCTATAAACTTTTACAAACAGGGGCCTTGCGCTTGTTTAATAGAACAGAATAGAATATATCTTTATTGTACATCAGCCAATTCAAAAAGAGAAATTCATAGAGAACGGTGTAATTATTGTATTGTAGATAAACTAACCAGGTAAAAATAATATGAATTTTATATTGAATAGAATACATAAGGCGCAGTAAATTTTTCCGGACGTGACGGCAAAATGAAAAAGTAACTCAAAAATTATTAAACATCTTCACAATTTATGTCGCGATAGCCGCGATGATCACTTTTTTAAATTTCTTTCTTATTCTTCTTTTATTCGATATGTTTAAACTATGCCGTGGCACTGTAATGTGAATTTTAGTTATAGGTTCTGTACGTTTAATAATTTTAGTAATAAAAAAATAATGTTATTTAATTTTTATTATTATTCCTTATGGACAATAAGTAAGCTATAGGGTGAGAGGGAGAGCACTCTCACCTTATAGCTTACTAGCGTCAGAGTCAGATCGAGCGAGCTAGGTAAAGCACTTAATTTAATCTACTAGAACTTCAAACTTATATCCAAACTCTAGTACCTCGCCTCGCCTCAACTCTTGTTTAAGTAGTTTTGTTCTATCCAACATTAAATAAACATTATTTATTGCTCATTCAAAAAACAAAACACACGATACACAACAACCTATAAAAACAGGAATGGACAGGCTTATTAGTAAGAAATATTAGTTTACATTATCAACTACTACACCATGTTGTCTAGAAGAAATCTTCTTGTCGTTATTTATTAATATTATTAAATATCCCTAGGTTAGTTATTATTCCAGCCGAACATTGGACTTCGCATCAACGTCATCAGCAGTGAGGTAACCTACTTCCGATCGACCAACGTGCACCACAAAAGCTTTTCGATATGTACAGTTCAAATAATTCAATATATAAACAACAAATTATCAACAATAAACTAGATTTCAAGCGCCCGTAGTGGGTTTCACTTCTACATCCCCGTTGGTACTGATCTAGTCAGCGGGGTAGTCTGCCAGGGTTAGTACCTGGGACTGTTCCTTTTATCACTATGCCGATCTCAGTCAATTAATTTAAAAAATATATGGACTCCTCTACTGTTTATCATCAGGTGGTGTTGAGACATTTGCTGAGCTTAATATAAAAAAAGGAATACGCCCTGAAGTGCATTCCTAAATTCCTATCTTTGTTGTCCAGACTTACATCCTGATACTAGGTACCATCTAATGTACTTGCGAGACGGGGCGCCTTATCGCTGCCCGCCCGTACAAGTTACGTAATCGAATTTAAATACTGATGCACGTCCCAGGTTTTTTAAAATTAAACATGACAGTTTATATATTAAATAATGTAATTTCAGGCACAAATGATACCTCGATTTGATAAATAAAATATGAACTAATTTAGCTTAGGCTTATAAAGTAACTTAGCCAAGATCCAAAAGAATCTAAAAAGAGTTTTAATTGCAAATCTACCACACGTTTGAAGCTAAATTTGATCAAAGTTCACCAAATTGCAGCTACATACCAAGGCTCTTATTTTTAAGTACATACAGTTCAAAATTGAAATTCAACATGTTAGACAAAGTAATATACAATATAGGTGATAATAATTCTAAACTTTCCAGGCCACTGCAGATTCTCAACTTTACACATAAATAGCTGTGAAGAAAGAAAAATGTGTAAATTACTTCTTTTTAATGATATTTGTATATTATACACCACATATATTTATACATCGGAATAAGTTAAGCTAAATCAGAGCTTAAAAAGAAAAAAAGACAACAAGTTCAAGGTCGGTTTCACTACATGAAAACAATTTGGAAAACACAGAAAAAGCTAAATGGACTTTCTTATAATATATTATAAAAGAAACCAAATACTAAAATAATATGTATTTTTAAAATAATGAAAGTAGTTAACGTGACTTGCAGTACTAGATTTTATAGAAAAAGCTCATTATGGGATTCTTCGATTTAAGGAACACAAGGAAGAAGTACACAAGTTACCAGTTTCTTTAAAATCACAACAAATGATGTGTTTTAGAAGATGAACGCGCAGACTCAGACTTTCGTTTTGTCTGGTAAGGATTTGGAGGAGACCTTCTGCGTTGTTAGCTAGTGCAGCATAATTTGTTGCCCTAGCCACTTCCAGATAGTGAATAAGTGACTCCGTAGACCGGCACGCCTCTAAAACAGTATAGGAGAGGGAGGGAAAAGATCTTTAATGTCTTCTGAGTACTCTCTATATTAAATCGATTGAAAGCGCGAATATGGAAGATGCTCAATGGTGACGCTTAACTCAGTCCAGAGTGACGAGAGTGCAGCGTCGTGCTGTGCATATTACCGATGCAGATCATGAACACTCTTGAGCGTCTTCATTGCAACGCCTGCAGTCGATTTACCATGAAGAGTGAAGTGATTAAAATCTCTAAAGAGATTAAAGATCTTATCCCTCCCTCCCTTTCCTACTTTGGAACAGGCGTGCCGGTCGAGGAGGTATCGAGCGGAGCCATCTAAACTGCGAAGAATATACCACGCATGACTGGACTTAGGATTTATATACTAGGAATAACTGAAGGTACGAAGTAGTTTTTATCGCTTTTTAAAATCAACTATCAAGATTAGTCGTCTAATCTCATTCATGAAAAACACAGTAATTGTTGAAGACGCTGATATTTCAAAAATGATAATGATGTATACAAAATTATAGAAAATAAATATTATCTATATATACTTCGATCGTGACATTTTAGTTTGTAAATAACTGATAGCTAAAACAGACGTTACAAGAATATACAAATCAGTACGTGGCGAGAAATGGATTACCCTGATGGGAGTCATAAATTAGCCTTCTTGAAGCCGAAAAAATACTGAGCAAGTAAAATAAATGTATATGTGATGTTTAACAGATTAGCTAAATACAACCATGTTTTTTATAAAGTAACTATCTATCGATAGAAGTAGCAGGTACCTTACGTTCTATCATTTTAGACAATATTAAAGAATCATTTATGTAGATAAAATACAACATTTGTAATACTGAGGTTACAAATGGACTTCTTCACTAATTATGAAGTTGAGAGTTTAATAATAATTAATTTTTATTCAATTCCATTTGATTGTACAGTACACATGATCTATTAACCAGTAGCGAAATCTAAAATGAAAACTATTAATAATATAATATAACCGCTTCGACGAATTAATAGCTGCAGAGAAGAAGGTGCAAGAAACTCTCAGGCTTTAGTAGACTCTGAAATCATATTGTTTACCTTCATTACTTCATAAAATTTTTCAGCATCCCTTAGAAAACTAACCAGATTAATGGCATGTGAATGATACCAGAATTAAACTAAGAAATCTATTCACAATTCGAGTGATTGCTCTGGCTCCTGAGTTCTGATTGGCTTACTAGTAGACTAGGTGACTGAGTAATTTTCTGGTTTATTTTGGTAATGTACCTCACATTACCAAAATACACCAGATATTCGTCGATGTTTGATTGTTCGAAATCGTCTATAAATGGGCCCACCAGTCAGATAAGTTTTTCTAGTATAATAGCCTGCGGTACCCAGTCGTCACCAAGCACAGTTTACTTATCAATATTCGCCACAGTTTTTAATCTAAAAAGCTTTTTGATCTAGAAAGAACTGAACACTGAAGATTATTCTTCAAGGTCTTTATTAGAAAAGCGTATTCATATTATTTGGTTATTAAAATCTATTCTAAATATAGACATTGCAATCTGCCGTGATAGCTATAAATTACCAACCTTGCCGTCTCTATGGTTACTGCACTGATGGATTTATAATAGGCTATTAACAAGCTAAATGTCTCTAAATCATTTATATAAGTTATTTAAGTTTTAAAGTATGAAAGCCATAATCTGTTAATCACCAAGCCTCTGAGCTGGTGGGATACCAAGAGATTTTTTCTTTAGGTTGCCGATAGTCGATAAACACATTTGCAATGTCAGCCATAAATAAGCTCCCGATAATAACAATACATATTAGAGACACGAAAAGAAAGATTATAATAAATAACCAGTAGGCATTCAAGTATTAATATTACTAGAATTGATGAACAATGCAGAACTTTATCGTTACGCAGTCGTCACTACAAAATTGTATACGGTCTATAAGTTAGAGTATGTCCATTTTAAATTAAGTATACTTTATTTGATGTTTAAAAAAATCATAACATAGATTAAACGTTGTTAAGAATAATGACTTACCTCATCTCGCGTTATCGCTTGCATTGGGTTCACTTAGTTCGACCTTGATTACAATAACAACGCGTTTCTGTAATAAGCAGTTGATATTGAAGTGTTATGAATCTTGTATTAATTTAAAATTAATTCCATTAATTAATAATTAATTGTGAAAAACAAGAAAAAATACATGTAAAACACAAAATAAGGTCTTTTTGTAAGCAAATATTGGTTATAAGTAACCAATATATTTCAGGCAACACTTTAACTTTACTTTTCTTTTTTCGTGACTTCTTTCTCTGTCGCACAGAAAAACGTAGAATTCATTACTAGCACACGTATTTTCTCCTTCATACAACATGGGTTCCTATAACAGAGGCGTGAAAAGGCACTTTTTGGACCGGAAAGATGAGGGTGACTAGGGCAGTATCTCGCATGCTGTACTTCAATGCTCTTCATGCTTCAAATATGGACTCCTCTACTACATATCATCAGGTGGCGTAGAGTAATTTACTTAAACTTCAGTTTTTCAATTAACTATTGTTTTTGAACATCGGAATCAATGCACATCTGATAAATTCTCCTATTTACAGAGTTCTTAAAAAATTACTGTTTATTTCATGAACAAAATTAGTATATTAGTCCAGGAAAAAATTCATATGTAAATGGTGAATATTTGTGACATAAAATAACAGTATATTTAAACTAAATGAGCACAACTTTCAGTATCTACCATTACAATATATGATCAGGTTTCATGTAGAGTCAATTGGTCACTGATTATTGCAAATATAATTAATTGTTTAGTTAACTAATTGTCGGGGTTTCCCTGTATTATTAACACTCGTATCACCAAGCTGATTTAATAATAAAGTCTTTCATGCTGTTTATAAATAATTAGTCTCACTTCAGATAGTATTACGCCTCGACGAGGAGTTGACAGCTTACGTTGATTATAAAGTAATATTATTTATGAAGAAACATTACAATTTAAGACATGGATAAGGATTGGGTTTTGTACCTATGTTTGCTCTGTCCATTAGTACTATGTGAGGGAGAAAGAAGCAGTTTGACGTTCGTGATTGACGACACAGGGTCCATGGGAAATGATATCGATCAAGTGAAACAAGGAACGAATATGGTATTCGATACCGTTATGAGTTCTAACTCATCGCAGATTGAGAATTTCATTCTGGTTACTTTCAATGACCCTGGTAAGTGTTTGATTACAATTATAACTAAAAATTTGTATACTATTCTATCGAAATAATAAAGCACCACGCAGTAACTTCACTTTGAAAAGGTTAAAAAAAAATAACTTGTCAGCAAATTTTGGACTCACGATATGGAACAATCTTTTCACATCAATGACTTTCTGAAACGTTTATCATAGAAGGTTTAAAACTAAATAATAACATATTCAAAACCTAGAAATTTTTATTGACATTTCATTATGAAGTTTGTCTGTGATGCGGTTATTTCTTATTGACCCTCCTTATTGACCTCCATGCAATGTCATCCTGTAAACTATGTACCGCTTATCAAAATATTACAAAAATTACAATGAAGACAATATCATACCCTTATAATACAGTACCTTTTTATTCAATTGTTTTATGACAGTTGCATCGTAACCATTTATGTGTAAATAAATAAAAATACTACAATGACAGTTCCATATGACATGACTTTCCATAGTGCACCATATATGGCGTGGTGAACTCCGTATCTCTATGTTACTAATCTAAGAGAATATCTTATAATACAGTAACAATGATTAAAGTATTAAATTGAAACTGGTGAAGCGTGGCGAAGCGTCGGTGATTTAGTGCGTGAGGTTATTGTCCTCCATGTGGGAAGTAGAGGTTCGAATCTATATAAGTAGTAGATACATGTCTAAATGTAATTTTAGATATGTATCTACTACTTATATATACGCTTATCAATCCCGACTTACATCTTATCAGATAGATTTTATAAGAACATACTTTTGTGTTTTCAAAGAGGGATCACTCAACGTTACTAGCGATTATAATGAAGTATTAAGACTAATTCCCTGCCATTAATCAAAATAAAAGTGTGTAAATAGTTTTAATATATATTAGTTTAGCACAACAATGAGAATAGAAAAGAATAAATTAAATTTTTTTTCTTCGCTTACCACACAATGCATCCATTTCCATAACACATGCTCTTAATAATGCTTACTATGGACTTTACAATATGTGTGAATGTGACAATTTTTTTTTTTTTTTATTTTGGTAGTCATTATATAGATGAGGTAATTTATTTATTTTACATATAACTATAGACAACGAGTTATGATCATAAGAATATGAAGTGCTGGGTCGGTGCTGCAAAGTAATGCCATTTAAGCCTCATAATAATTAGTTTTTAACTTTTTATATTATTAATTGTTTATACTGTGCGATTTTTACGGTCTAAAAATTATTTGCAAGTTCGATTTATATAAACATTTTGTGTGTAGGACAACCGAAGCTGTTAACTAAAACAACAGATCGTGATGAATTTAAGAGAACCCTAGCTAATATACGCGTGTATGGGGGAGGTGATTGCCCCGAACTGGCTATGGGAGGTATCCAATTGGCACTTGAAAAGAGTCTTCCAGCTTCCTATATATATGTTTTCACTGATGCATCAGCAAAAGACATGAATCAACTGGAGACCGTACAAAATATAGCAATTAAAAAACAGTCACAGGTAAGTCAAAGTCAAAATATCTTTATTTAAATAGACTCATTTATTCTTTTAAATCGTCATAACAGGGAATATGTATGAGATAAATGTAAATGAATAATAAATAAATGAATAATAAATAAATGTAATTAAAGGTAATAATGATAACTTTAAGTGCTGATTAACCGGGTATTTACACATTGTCCCAGATATAGAATTTAACTATGTATAAAATAAATTGTTTTAATATTAAAACTAACGCTAGTATGCATATTCCTAATTAACCCTACTATATTAGAACATAGTTTAATATAATTAATATAATAACATTAATTCCACACATAATCAAATAATTTCAAAACATATAAAATGTATTATGAATCATGCTTACAAAATAGATAATTAATAATGGACCTTTTAAACACCGACTTTAACATCGAGAAAATGTCATGACTGCTCAACAGTTTATTATATGTTTGAGGTAGATGGACCAACACGCCATTTTGGGCTTAATTAGTTACACACTGCGGTACAGGATACAGGTGTGTATGCCGTGTACGAAGTACAGGTGCATAACACGGGAGAGAATAAATAATAAATCCTTTAAGTACATTAAACTTCAGCCTTCTTGTAAACATTTTGTAAGAATAAAACCTACGGTGCGGTACTGCCGGTTATTATTTCAATCATTACAAAAATATTTATGTAAAAATGTGATCAATTATTTTTGTAGACCTTTATGTTAATACAGTGCTTTATTATGTTCCAGGTTGTATTTCTTCTAACGGGTCGATGCTCGTCTAGAGAAGATGATCCACATTACCAAGTTTTCTATAAACTAGCAGAAGCAACAACTGGACAAGTATTTCACATGCAAAAACAAGAAGTTGGCACGGTGAACAAATTTACAACAATATAATATTTACATAGTTCAACAAGCTTATAAAAATAAGAGTGTATCTTAAGATATCTTAAATATGATGTCGCCGTCACCAACTGCAAAGCTTGGACCTTCATTTTCCATCCGCAAAATCCATGTTAATTAATGACACACCCAGCTTTATCTATTCTGTTCACGGCAAGTTGGAAGCAATAAGCTTTGTGCGTTATACAATTAATGTTGCAACAAAACATTGTATATGAATGCGGAAAAACCTATAGAAATATAATATTATTTGACGCAGTTTGTAAGTTTCCGTAACAACACTTTGCACCCAAAATGTCATCGACACGAGCTAAAATATGTCACAATGCAGATTCAAAGGAGAACATTTAGAAGAATAATAAATAAAATTTAATAATACTAATACTCTTTTCAAATAATGTCGCAAATTTTTTTACAGATACTTAGCTATATATCGGAAACAATAAAGAGTAGAAAATCCGTTGTCACTGCAAGAAAATTTCCTCCCGGCTATAATAATAAAATGACTGTGAGTTTTTTACTTTTTAGTAATTAAACGTCAGTGTAAAATTTATTTATCTACAAATTAAGTTTACTTGCACTTCTTCTAATTTTTAAGTGTATCAAGTGATAATTACTAACTAGTCTAGCGATAAATACTTCTAGCTCATTGCACCTGCATACTAAAGTTAAATAGCAGTTGTTCAGATAATTTGAGTCCATATAATATGTTGATCAAAATAATTCTTGAATTGTAAACATTGTTTTGTATAATACTTTTAAACGTATCTATGATTTAAATTAATAAAATAAGAATAATATTTTTTTTTATTTAAATGCAATATTCCTAGGTATATTACCAGCAGGAAAAATAATAACCTAAAAATATCACATCCTTGGAAATATCAAGTGTATCATCTAAATCTATGGAATTTTATCTACTCGTGTACAAATTACAGTTTCTTAAAACCTTTTAGGTTCCAGTAGATAGTGCAATGAAAGATGTGGTATTGTCGGTATCAGGAAAAGATCCTAAAGTCCACGTGACAGCCCCTGATGGAAGCAAGCCTGATGTCAAAAAAGTTGTGAACTTACCCGAAGTGCTTGTTAGTATATCTGACATTTCTGATGATTTTATAAATAGCCAATGTTTAATATGATCAAATACTATTTTTGTTTTTTATTAATTATTGTTTCAAATTTAAGGCTATAAAAATAACAAACACCATCCCAGGCAACTATACTTCAACACTTGGCAGTAAATCCGAAACCAGCGTTGTAATGACAGCGACTACAGAATTGCAATTCAAGCACGGTTTTTCTGCAATAATACCTACGAAGCTAAAAGATACCGATACCAGACCATTACCAGGTTATCTTGAAGTTACCATAGTTGAATGTTTTAGTAATGAAATGTATTTTTTTACAATAAAAGGTTCTTTTTCAGATGAAAAATCTTATTTATCTATTGAATTGAAAACAACGGAAGAGGATAAGATTCTAGACACAGTGCAAATATTAGATATTAAAGAAAATATTGTTTTGGAGTTGCCGTTAAAATTATTAGATAAGAAACAAAAATTATACATAACAGAAAGGCTAAATCCACCAAATTTCCTTTTTAAAATTGCGGTTGGTAATTTATATTTTGTTGAAAATTGTAGAATGGCTTTTATATATATGCAGTTTCTGTTGTATTCATATTTATTTATAGTTTTTGTCAAGTTTATCAATTCTGCCAGTGTCGAGGATGCTATTAATCAGTTTTTACTTTGTTTTTTTTTTAATCAGTTTTTGTTTTTAATCAGTTTTTTTTTTACTTTGGATCCGTACTCTTACATTATTTTGATAGAGATGTTTGATAAGCTAAAACGCTACAAAATTGATCTTCTGCTTCATCTACTTCATAAATCACACTTTAATAGACCTTTTCTAAAGCTTTACTAAGTTTTCAGCTGGAATAAAACTGGACATTACCCCAGATATTCGTAAATTACTCAGCTGATGATGGGAGGTTTTGATTGTGCAATGAATATATTTTTTCCAGATTAAAGGACATGACACGAAACATGATTCAACTTTTAAAAGAATAGGTCCAACTGCAATAGAACCACAAAAACCAACGTTAGGTAAGATATTATGATATATCTTTTACACATTTTAATTTAATGATAAAGATACCACTTTCACTCAGAAATACTAGCAGTTTCTTTTTTCAAAATTTTCGTTCTCGTGCGTTTTTCTAGATATATTGTGCATACTTAATTAAATGTTTGAATTATTATCCTCTTCCAATATTTTATTTTAAATATGGAAGATCGCGATTATCGTATGACTAAAATAGAATGATATATTTTTTTTGTTTATGTATCGTTACCGTATAAAAAATTCTTATTTATATTTTTATGAATTTCAGTGACGACAGAAAACAGATCACCCACTATAACGGTTGACGGAGGCCCAATTTTTGAAGTAGACTACAATCAGCCATTCAGGGTATCTTGCAAAGTCAACGGATATCCTAAACCTGATATCATTTGGATGGACGAAATGGGCAATATCCTGTCATCAATGGTAAGGAATGTTCAAAAATATTTTTTTTTTATTTTTATTTTTTATTTATTTATTGGAACAAAAAATAGGCATACATAAAAAAGTAAACGATAATGGCTACATTAGTTTAAAATAAAACTGTGTCGCAGACATTAACGCCCACCTCCAGTAAAAAGAATACAGAGTCCCAGTATCAAAGTTTGCACAATTTATAAACAACTTATGAGAAAACATAAAATAAAAATAGTAAGTGTGAGAGTGAGCCTGTGAAGTATGGATTACTAAGTGTATACATGTGTGTGTGTGTGTGTGTGTGTGTGTGTGTGTGTGTGTGTGTGTGTGTGTGCGTGCGTGCGTGCGTGCGTGCGTGCGTGCGTGCGTGCGTGTGTGTGTGTGTGTGTGTGTGTGTGAAGGAGTAAAATACTTTATAAGCAACTACTGAAGAACTCTTCGGTATCATTGTATCAAATACATTTATTGAATCAAATACACCATTTCTATCTATCATTTGTAGCTTCCTCATTATATTAATTGTCCATATTCGATATTTAATCAATAATATTCAGTATACTATAATAGCATTATTTAGCCTAATGCCTTATTAAAACAATTTTACTTATGGACTGTACTGATATACTGGCTTGTTCTATTAAAAAAATATAAACAAAAACGCTGATTCCGAATCAGGTTATTTTTTGTCGAATTAATAATCACATTTATGTTTTTAAGGTTTCCACTTTTAATCTCCCCTATGATTACATAAACATTTTGGAAATAAAAAATGCGACTAAAAACTCTAATTACAAATGCAAAGCAGTAAATGGACCTGGTGAAGATTCAATCACCATTCAATTGAAAGTCATAAGAAAAGACTACTTTAGCGTTTTAGATATTCCTACAGGTAATGACGGTTAATTACGGTTTGTTAAAAGATTACTTATTCTTTCACAATATTTATAATAATGATAACGATAAAAATGTGAGATTGTATTCACTATTCACTATATATGTGAAAAAACAAATTATGCTTAGCACATTTACTCATAAACAAAATAATAAATTTACAGATAAGACAATTGAATATAAGAAAAGCGATAGTATAAAATGTCTGGTAGATGCTTATCCACCAGCCAAAATTTCATGGTTTGCTAATGGACGAGAACTACACACAGATAATTACACTGCTATATCGTCAGATGGTTCTCTACTTAAAATCAAAGACATGAGAGAACATTTAAATGGAAATTTCAGTTGTGAGGCAAGAAATGATTACAATAGGAAAAATTTTTACTTTCATATATTCATATCTGGGTTTGGTAAATATAGTCACGTTTTTCTCAATATATGTAAAAAATTCGAATAACTGATAACCTAAATATTTTTTACAGAAAAGCCAATAATAGATAAAACCACAAATATTCTGCAAGTTGAAAAAGGGAAGGATGCGAAAATTACCTGCAGGTTTCATTTATTATGAAAATTCTGTTGAAAAACCAAATTTATTTTACATGTTGAGAAGTCAGATACTCTTTCGCGATATTGCTTTTCTCTACGACTGCCGTTGCTTTTTTTTTAGATATTAAACTCTTTATGAAAAATTATGGTTCGCTTCCAAAAATAAAAATATCTTTTGTGGTTATACTTACACAAGTAATTGTTATTTCGGTATTTAAATTTTACAGTTAAAGGTAAATGAGGTGAATTTTATTTTAGTGTTGTCAAAGGAATTCCTAAACCAAATATTACCTGGTATTTCCAATCTCAAGATTTAGGACTAACCACTCAAATGGATAAATACGAAGAAGATGTATACTTAGCGAAGACAGAAACAGATCAAAGTGGGATATACAAGTGTATCGCAAGAAATGACGCAGGGCAAGATGAACATCAAACTGAATTGATTGTTGGATGTATGTATTAAAACAATTTGAGAGATATAAAACTCATACTCCTGTTGGGGTCTAAAATAAAATTTTGTGATTTAATTTGTAGATGCCCCTACAATAAAACGTGATATATCTCATGTTATATCCAAAAAAGACGAGAAGACAACTTTGAAATGTGTAGTAGATGGTATTCCTAAGCCAAAGGTGGAATGGCATCTAAATGGAGCTAGAATTTTTAATGATAGAAATCATCATATTTATAGAGATAACAGTATGAGGTAGGAAATTTTATAGTTTTTTTTGTATTTGAAATTATTTCTTAATTTTTATATTAGAAAATTGAAATACCTACCTTTCTATTTAATGATAACCATTAATTTGAATAACTGTATTTAGATTTGTCGGATCCATGGAAAATCAAGGACAGTACGAGTGCATTGCAATAAATACTTATGGATCAGCAGAAAGAGAGATAAAGGTTAACTTTGTAGGTAAGAAAGTTTTCTGAAAGTTATGACAAATATTTTAGTGATACATAACATACATTCCAAAAATATAGTTCCAGTCACAATAAGCCCCCCAAAAAGAAGCACTATAGAAGTTCATTTGGGCAAACACCTTGTGCTACCTTGTGAAGCTGATGGTTATCCAAAACCAAATATAGAATGGTTGTTTTATAGATCAGATTCTACAAAAATAAAAAAAATAAGGTATGTTTACCTACTTAATTATATAAGTGAACCGTGTTTTTACCGAGAAGGTGTCTGTTTACATACCTACCTGTTACTAATTAAGAAGCGAGCGTGTTTGAGGCTCATCCACTGCTTCATCAAAGCAGCACAATTAAGCAGCAGATGAATTAGGTTCTGCAAAGCAATTCACCAGGTCACCCCCACTTCGATGGAGATTAACCAGAGTTACTGGGGTAATCCCAGACTTGGCGGCCTATACAATGTGTTCGTGGGAGCCCCCCAGACACGGAGCTGCACTTAGGGCGTAGAAAGACCCCCTCCCCGCCTTCTAGCGCGCAACCGTCTACACCGGAGAGGAGCGGCTTGGGGATCCTCCCACTCTCCACTGCTTCCTTTTGCATATAAATAGAACCTAACTTTGGTATCCTTATATTTATTATTGGATATAATGGTGAATTAAATATTAACACCACATATTATCATAAATAAAAATATTTTAAGATTCCAATATAACAAGAATGGATATAATGACTTTTAGGAACGTTAAATTAGTTGGTACTTAAATGATCCATACATTTTTGACACGTTTTATGTGCGTTAAATTAAGGCGTAAATGCTTAAGAGTCACTATTTTACAAGTTAAAATAAACGTCAACGGTCATCTGCCTTTTTAGTTGTATTATACTGAGAGAGAAGTACTGAACTTAAATTGAAACTTTAAATAAAATGAATACATGTTATGATGATTTTATCATGTTTGCAGGCCTTCTGATGCATCTGGCTCAATAAACCTAAAGTCTTTACAAATAAAGGATAGTGGGTACTACACTTGCATTGCCAATAACAAAGAAAGTTCCGCTAACATGACCTACGAAGTCATAGTATTAGGTAAAAAAACTTTAGTATATCATTTAAATTTAAGGGTTACAATTGCAAAAGTGGAATGGAATATTATAACAATTTTTCTAAACTTAGACGAATTGCAATTCCAGGTGTATCGTACCAAATATTATGCACCTCAAAACTCTCAAGATACAATTTAATCCATCAAAATGACAATTTTCCTTTATTCAATACTTTAAATCACCTAGATCTTTTAAAAAATTGAATCAAAAAGTTATGATTTTTGCCATTTCACAGTTAACAGCTGGTATTGAGAAATTTCCACATAAAAGGTTTTTGTTTCAAATACATATAAAATTATAGATTTATTTTATTTTAAGTTCGAATAATTTATTTTTAAGTTGTGTTTTCCAGCACCACCATATATTGACAGAAGTCTTAAGAGTCATTTTAAGGCGGTTGTAGATGATTTAGTAGTAATTGTTCCATGTAAAGCGATTGGAATACCTAAGCCTGATATTACGTGGACGAAGAGTGGACGGAATATACCTGCAGGTATTCATTCAATATGCTTATTGATTACTTAGATAATTTAGAATGATGATATGAAAATAGAATAGCTTTGATGATATTCTACACTAACTATAAATGTTAATAGATTGGTAAGGTACTTTTTGATGATACCATTGGATACAAAAAGATCGATAACCAACAATAGAACATAATTTAAACGATTATCCAATCAGTTTACTTGTATCATTTGAAATGTATGAAAGTAATCAGTAAATACATTTATTAAAATTTCACAATTATAATTTTGAATTGTACAAAGATATTTTCTGTCTTGGTGATATTATAACTAATAATATATATGCCTCTGTCCATGTCTCTGAATGGGGATCTAAGAATCTTGTCGAGTTCAATGCTAAGGAAGCGCAGGTGTGCGCGTTTACAACTAAAAAGTCACCGTTCCTTCCCCTTCCTTCTCTTCAGGGCACTCACCTTGCTCGGTGTGAAGCTACGCTGTGATCTAAGCCCCAGGGATTACATCTAGTCCGTTATCAAGACCGCCTCTCTGAAACTCGGAGTCCTGAATAAGGTGCGTAGGTATTTCACACCTGACCAATTATGCCTGCTGTATAAAACCCAGGTCCGGTTTTGTGTGGAGTATTGCTCGCACCTTTGGGATGGCTCTGCTCAGTAACTCCTCGATTGCAGCGTGGCGCTATACGTATCATAGGCGATGCGGAGTTAACGAACACCCTAGAGCCTCTTCAACTACGTCGTGACATAACGCCGCTAAGTGCCTTTTATCGTTTGTACCATGAAGAGTGCTCTGAAGAGCTCTTCAACCTTATCCCTCCCTCTCCTTTCCTACTAAGCAGTACGCGTGCTGGTCTACGGAGTCACTCCTTCAACAGTGAAGGCTACACGACGTGGTGGTGACGTGGCTACAGAGCCACGTCTTCTTTACGAACTAAGAGATTTTGAAAAAAAAATATAAGCAAGTCTTTTTCAAAGCAACAGTAGCGCGTCAAAGTGATAATTACATTTTTTTTATCAATTTATGTTTTTGCACTTTTAAAATGAAAGTGTTATTAAAAACAAAGGAAAATGTCTTACTGCGATTGGTTTAAAAATACAGTCCGCATGTCGTTATTCTAAATTCTACGCCTACACAGTGACACGTGTTGTAGCTAATATTATTTAATATTTATGGTTAGTATATTTCATATCTTTAAAAATGTTAATATTACTATAGGTCCAAATTACACATTCAGTATATTAAAGTTAATCATTGGTTTGATAACATTTATATAAGAATAATGGTTTCAGGTACTAAATGGTATGATATTGAAAAAGATGGAACACTTGTTATTAAAAATATCGACATGAAGTCTTTGGGAACTTATGTTTGTCACGCACGCAACAAATTGGGCAGTGATAGTAAAAACTTCTTTGTTGAAGTTAAACGTAAGATTATTTCAGTTTATAAAAAAAATCTAATTAATTTCACTTACATATTGATATTAAAAATACAGTTAAATTTTTAGCATATCCCGATAACAATATTCCTATGAAAACAATTTACTTGGAAATTGGTACAGAAGCGAATATTCCATGCGAAATTTCGCATTCCAGAGTCGACGCACTTCGATGGTTTAAGGTTTGATGCTAAATTATAAACAAACGCAAATCTTTTTTCACTATTAATATTTTTTTCACTAGCAACACTAAAATAGCCGTGACCAGAATTATAACCATACGCGTCATTTGCTCTTGTGAACTGAATTGTACCTACCTATACTATTTGGTTACCTTTTTGATTTAGTTACTTTAACTAAAAGCTCACCGTTATTAACAAAACCAATAATTTGTTGTTAAATTTGTATAGTTTTTATATTCGTGGTCTAATATTCCTTTCCTCTTCAAGGATAATAAAGTTGTTGCGATGGGAGATCTCACATTACGTCCTGTCAAAGCAAAAGATTCTGGTGATTATATTTGTCTCGTTAGTACATTTACGAAGACCAGTTCTGTAGGCGTCAGGGTTGTGGTTGGGTTCAAACCAGAGTTCGTCACTGAACCTGATTCAGAAATTCCATTTGAAGAAGGTATTTTTACATTTTTGGATTGTGAAGCATATGGTATACCAAGACCTACGGTATGTATACATTTTGATTTTTAATCTTGAATTGCTGACCGAAATTTTTAATACAGATATATTAATACATGAAATCATATTTTAGGCTGCATGGATGCACAATGAGAAGAAAATAGAATTTTCAGAAATGCTCAATATATTTTCAATGACACCGGATTCCGTTGGAAAGTATACTTGCATTGTCAGCAATAACTTTGGCAGTGTTGAACGTAGTTTTGAAATATTCTCATCTGGTAAGTTATTGTCGAAGAACTCTAACTATATTAACTATAATAATTACAAGAAAAGTACATAATAAGAAAACTTAAGTTAGCAGATGTGAATTCACTTTATTCACTAAATAATAATTAAGGATGTTATTTGTTTCCAGATTGCTACTTAAATATTCGCAAAGACTTTAAAGCAAAACAACCTTTGTTGATTGAAATGCCATTCCATAGACTTCCACTATTTGAAAATAGTGGAGGTCACATTCGGATTCCATTGCGACAAAATATCCAGCTTTATTGTCCTAGTAGATTTACTAAGTTTCCAAAAACCGAAATCACAGCTGTGTGTAAGATGGGAAATTTCGAGATCGACGGAAATAATTATAAATACTCAGATCTAACTTGTCAAGAAGAAATGATTCCACAAATAAAAAGAACAGGACGAAAATGTAACCCGGAGAATACGGAATTAATAAAAATTGGCTTCGACAAAAGGGACACTTTTCTAGATGTATATGAAGTGTGCTTGGATAAACACAATAACCTACCTGCATACGTCAAACAAAAAGTTCCACGCACCCTTTCTGACGTTGATTTGCAATACGACACAGAATGGTTTGGCAATGATTTATTGAAATATAAACCTAATGAGATTTACGATTGTGCGGCGCAATTTGATCATATATCTGCTCTTCTTGGACGAACATTTCATAAAAGTGGCAAATGTTGCTTCAAAGGTCGTCAGTTAGTAGATTCTCGTAGTCTTCTACCAGGTCTGTCACAGAAAGCCGCATTCACGCATTTAAATGTAGTTCCACAGTGGAGTACTTGCGGTTCTCAGGTATGATGAAACTAGATATTTTTTTAAACTTGACTTTAAGATTAATGATAATCAACATAAGCATGTTAATTATCTTTATTTATCGAGCAGTGATATATACCGTTTTAATATTATCAATCTATTGCAGTCCAGTGCTATATATAGGTTTCTCTATGATTGCACCACAATACAGGATCTCCCGTTTTCCTTATTACCTCCTTCCTATAAATAGATTCTGCCATTATTTGAGTGTATTTTCAGTACACTAATTTTGCTTAACTATCTTTATTGAACAGAATTGGGATGATTTGGAAAATTATGTGAGAAATTTTGCGAAGAGTTCATATGATGGGCTGATAGTATACACTGGAACATCTGGAAAACTTAGACTAGGTGATGTAGATAATGGTTATCAAATAATCAGCCTTCAAGATGGAAGAGGTCATTCACAAATCGTTCCAAATTATTTGTGGAAAGTAAGTTCTTGAAGTATTTATCTTATGAAGTCGACAAATATTAAATGAATAAAACTAATCCCACCACGGAATACTCACATTAATATTATTTTTAGTTAAAAGAAGACTTGCCTACATATAAAAATATTCCTATACTAACACTTACTTCTATCACGACGAGGTTGTTTTGCGAATATTATTAAGTTGTACTTAATAATATTCTTTAATTGATTGTAATCAATATTTAATCGATTTCTCAATTATTAAATTTTTATGGGAACTCAACAACTTACTAAATAACACTGCTGTAAAATGGCTCAATGGAAACAAAAATCAAACCTCATACAGATCTTCCGTATGTTTATTTATTACTTATATTTTGATTTTAAAAAAGTATGCTGATATTTTTAGGTAATCCAAGACCTTGACCTTAAAGCATCTTTAGCCGTAGTCCAATTGAATATACCCGATCTTACACTGACTGAAGCATACATTTATATGCCTTGTAATGATATATGCAAAGACATAGCATGGCTTAATGGTACCGATTGGCGAGATACTACTAAAGGTTTCACCTTCTGCTGCAAGCTACAGGATTTTGAAAAGGCATTTCAATTGGAAGGCAAGTTTGGAGACAACAAAGCAATTCTCAACCACTCTTCTTTATTCCTCACATCACGTTCTTTGTAGCAGATTGTCGCTAAATAAACATTTCCTAGTATTTATTAACTTTAAAATAAATAATGTTAAAACCATTTAAATACTTATTTGACTTGAATGGAACCTTGCCTTTCTCTTTCCAACTCATAGCTCTGGTAACACAATACGAGTACTTACCATTTAATGCCAATACGTCCCAAATTATTATGATTAAAAGAAACAATGATATATATTCTAAATACGTCACATTTGTGGGCATAGGTTGCGTCATTGCGTAAAGAAAATATAGTGGAACAGAAATTGAAAAAATTAGCTATCATATGTTTAAGATTACCGTTTTTAGTATCGAACAGCTAGAGCTTGGAATTCCTTAGCGGTACACGTATTCCCTCCTTCAAATAACACGGGTTCTTTTAAAAGAGGCGTGAAAAAGCACTTTTTAGGCCGGCAAGGTGAAGGTGAGGGTGGCTAGGGCAGTATGTCGCATGCTTCACTAGCTATCTTCACATATGGACTCCTCTACTGTTTATCATCAGGTGGTGTCGAGTCATTTGCTGAGATTAATATAAAAGAAATATTGGTTCTAAATACTACAATAAACAATTAGAGTTTCATAAAAATAATTCACGTGTAAGGATCATTTTAAAATGTCACTGGTCTTTTGTCTTTCCGGCCAGTTTTATTTAATATCGTAGACAACAGAATCAATATTAAGGCTCATATTTTTTAAAAGTCCATAAATGACGATAAACAGAACATCATTGCATCTATGCCTGCCACTTTATGTCCCATAAAACCTGCTTCCAAAAGCCCAATTACGCGAATTTACTTCGTGTTTCGTATACATACCAGTACTAAGAGTTATGCTCAACGTTTAATAACTTTTAAACGACGCGTAATGTCGTAAAATCGTTGGAGATGGGATATTATTTAACGTTGTATACACAAATAGAAATTCTAAGAAAGTATGTGCTTGAAAACATAACATATGCCTATATAATGCTAAAGTAGTTAATTATTGAAGACTTTTAAAAGAGAGATTTTCTGTTTTTTCGTCTATCATTAAATTAATCTTAGCAACATTAGTCTACAATAAACCATTATTATTTTGAATGGGATTAATATCACTTTACCCTATCCCAAATAATTAGTAAAATTATAAAATATGAAGGTGTCGTATTTGAAAGATCTTTTCATATATTTCACTCAGAAAATAAATAATACTCACACCACTTAGGGCTTCCTATTATTCATTAGTGTAGGGATAATCCTGAATCTTAAATTACGTCTTTTTTTATTTCCACATTGTTTTCGAGCCTTTCACTCTGTTGGAGCTAATGCACAAAGCGTGTGGAAAGTAGTACAAATAAAACTCAATATAATATACAAATAAATATTATCCAACGAATAAAATTGACAATTTGACAGTTCCTCTTTGAGTGTTTTGTAAAAAAGTGAAAATTATTAGTTAGATAAGTAATATATATTGTTTGAAGAATGGAGCCGTCATATATCATTATTTAATTAACAAATAATTATGACCGAATTTTTTTTTCATATTTTTTTTTTTTAAAAATCTCGGTCAAAAAATTAAAGTGAAGTTTGTCAAAGTAATTATTTGTTTAGTTAAACTTTAAAAAAATTAAAAATAGTGATTCTTGATTCTGTAGAATCAAGAAATTCTTATTACTTGCAGCCATTTCCAATTTTCTATCTACTGATAGGGAGGGATAGACTACCACAGTAGGTAGCAAACTTTTTATCTAAGGATATAATTTTGAAACCAAACGTAAATATAAATGGTTATTTGTACAACAAATGGTTATGAAATAATAACAAATATAACGGAAGAAACATTTTATTCTCATAGTTTTTCACTAACAGTGCATTTTCGGTTAAATTTTCTTCCAAGAAATTAAAGTAAGAGTACATTCGACACAGCGTGGAATACAAATATTAGCTTATATTATAGTGAAATTTATACCAATCTAATTAGACCTTATCGATTCTAAATCTACTTTATAGAAGGCCGCGGTATTACGCGTTGATTTACAAAACCATACTAGCGTACGAGAAATGTTTAGTTAATAATAATATATATACAAATAACATGTTTTATAACATTAAATCTTTGGTTCCTACTAATAGGTTTGATTACACAATGAGTCTAGAAAGTTTTTCTAATCACACAACACGCTATTCCTTACGTCTTTAAGTCTGGTTGTGTCTACTTTTACAGCGATATGAAAGTTTTACGTCTTGTCTCAGTATTTACAATTTCAACTGTATAGTCGTGAATATATACCTCGTTTCATCTATCGTATGCCTCATGAGTGTTGCTGCGACACACACACACACATGAATAGGTCAATTAGCAATGAATAATGATTCTTATTATGTTTATAATAAGTTACCTCATTTTTCATGTAATACGTTGCTATCATTAAGCGTTGCGTTAAATTTGAACAGCCTTGTATAATAAAACCTGGAATCCAAATTGTCATGGAACTGTCGAAATGGAAAAAAGTATCGTTTACCCTTCGCATTAAAAACGATTTAAATCCATGGATCATTGGAGCGAGAAGAAAAGGTTTAAAGTAATGTGATTCATTCATAACATTTAATTGGATACAATTGTTCAATCAGAACAAAAGCTCTTTCGTATGTAAACAATTCATTTGCAATATTAACGATGGAAGTTTAAAACCAAAATCCGTATGTGGAACTAATTTTGTTGTTCAATTCTAGTTAATATATTTGTTCTGTTTTTACTATTGTGTAATCAAACCTGTTATAAATAGCACTTATAAATTAATTATTTTTCTTTCATACAATTATTTTTCTAAATTATTATATTATAACATTAAGTAGTGCCTTATGGTTATATAGTTCGTCGAGCAATAGACGGTAAAACATATTTTACCGCTTTATACATCGACGTAAATAATATTGAATGAAATATGTGATACTATACTAGAGATCAAAAGGTTTTCGGGAATGTGGCATACCAACACTTATTTTTTTATTACGTTATTTTATTTTATACTAAGTAAAATTTAATATGATATTACTTAGCTGAATATTGTAGTTTTTGTCTATGGGTACACTCAAGCTTACGACGCACTGGATAGTCTACCAAGCAATAGTACATTACCTGTAAATCTAGATGAAGCCTAGATATTTTTTCTTATTGTTTGCAGTTTCTATCAAATTTATTAAGCTAGCGAACCAAGACCCCTTGTTCTAAACCCAACACTTACTTAAGATATATATCAAACTCACCACGGGAATGTGTATTTTCACAAGTTAATTTTAATGAGATTCAGCTGCCGAAAGAAATCCGCCTTCACTGCATTTGTAATAGTGGTGGGTTTTCAGTGCAGCTTACACTTGTTCTACTATTGTCTCTAATATACATAATTGAAATAACAAGATTTTAGTTAATTATTCAAAGTAAAAAGAGCTTTGTAATTATTTAGGTATCAATAGAGAATAATTCAATTTGGTACCAGAAATATGAGATAAAAATAAAATTAATTTTAATAATATTTTGTAAGCGAACCTTATAAAGATCTTTTTCTTAGTTTTTATATTTTTTTATTTTGTTTGAATTTTACCCTTATTGTATAATAAGTTATTTTTGGATCTGATTTTTTTTATATAGATGTACACAATACACGTTTTTATTATATAAATAAGAAAACATGAAACAAACCCAGAACGAATGAAATATTTTATTATACTTAAGTTGTTACACGTACCTATATACACATATGATTCTTTAAATCAGCTATAGATTGCAACCATAATAATGGTTACATACTACTGGCTTAGTGAAATTAATAAATTTCACTAAGCCAGTAGTATGTATGACTTATGTTAAAAGTGCGCGCAACACCTAGCGACTTCTATTTCGAATAAACACGTTGCGTATGTTTGTGCGACGCACTTACATTTTCCTTATTAAGAGAGACTAGAAATTGTTTCAAATTATCTATGCGATATGTGCCACAAACGCTTTAAGCATAACAAAACTTTATCATAATACACATAGGACTTAATTTTAATTCAATAACACTAAATCACAACACTGCAAAGTGAAATAAGGGATGGTACGGTCAGTAAGAAAATTTACCATCAAACAATATAATAATATAGTTTAAAAATAGTCACATTGTAATATCAGTATTTATTAAGTTAAGATATCCATATAGTAAGTATATATAGTCTTTGTATGAAGACGTTTTGTCGCATTTCAAGGGGACAGTAGGAGTTAAACCTACGAAGGTAATTGTGATAATATATTTATTTCTAGAGCTATTCGGAAAAGTAAGAACTGGCCTAGTAAACCCGAATCATAAGCAACCAAAGTTCAATTTAATTTGCAAGGCATTTCTTTCTTTACATATAATGCAATAAAGACATAATTTGACATTTTAGTTCTGTTCACCTTACAAACCTTAACGGGGTATAAGGCAATGAAGGTCGTAAGAAGCAGTATCTTTGTGCCTTCAAAAATCTTTATTTTCTTTATAGTCCTTTGAAACTGCTGTTATTTAAACGCTCTCATTTTCACCAAAAGTCACAATTATAATTTCAAAACACACAAGGGTTATAACTCAATAAAATTAATGATTTAGGTAATTAATAATAAAAAATATTAGATAAAAAGTAATAATTTTACGAAAGTTACAATTATAATTTCAAAACACACAAGGATTATAACTCAATAAAATTAATGATATAGGTAGAAATAAATATTACCTAAATCATATTTAAAGCGTCTTATCTGTCATATATTGACAGATTAAGAAAAAATGAGAAAAAAGCATTGGCAACATTTTAAATACGTGATTGACTAGATAAGAAATATAACTTTGGATTACTATCACTGTTACACACTCTCAGTATGGCCACCGATCGAGGATCTCATCGTCCCAATAGCCGTCAAACCTCCTTACAATGTGACCTGCCCACTGCCGCTTCAGGCTTGCTCAAGAAATAAAAATAACAAAATTATTTATGACGAATTTATTAAGAGGAAAAATAAAAACAATCTCTTGTGATGTTGTCACCATTGTAAAGTACTTTGGTTAATCTTGGTGGATCTCTAAGAATTTAAAAGCAAATTTTATTATTTCCCTCTTAACGCAATTCATATTGCTGACGCTTTTGTCAAGACCAGACGTCCAAGATTCGTTTTGAGAATTCATCTTTTAATTCTCCAGCACAATTATTATAATGAATTCTGTGGCGGAGTAAATAACGAGCGCTTTTGAAGTGAAACAGATTTTAGGAATTATATTAATTAAAAAAGCAAGCGACATGATTATTGCGGATTTAATTCTTTAAAAAAATTCGTGTGAACTGAGAAGTAAACCAACGTCAATTAGGGAAAACATAAAGCCAGTAGGTGAATCATTTGATTATAAACTTTATCCCGACGAAAGAAAGTTGAATGCAGAAAATAAATCGTTTTCATGACGTCTGATGCCTTTAATATGAGGTTAAGAAAGCTTTCACTGGTTTTATTTAAATTTAAATAAACGTAAAAGATCTATCCTGCTTGATATTTTTATGATTTGAATGTATGAATAAAATTAATGGAAATTTCGATACAAATAAAAGTCTTATAGATAATGTTTCTCCTGTAGAAGTTATTCTAAATAAAAATAATATTTCATTGCAGTAAGCATATTAACTACTTTAGAACGTACGCTTTTCCGTGTGTAAAGATTAAGTCCTTATTATCTGTAATATTTACAAATTCTTATACCTAAAAAATTAAAATTGCATATAAATACGATGCATAATAAATCTCAATAATAATAAGAAAAGCAATATTAATTATTGCACAAATAGAATAAATATTAAAGTAATATTATCACTTTAAATTTTAGAAATACTATTTTGAATTATATGACATATAGAAATATTTTAAATATAGAGTATAACAATCAGAAACTTGCTACCTCTTAAACTTTACGTTTTTTTAAAGCTACATTAGATAGTAAGTACTCTGCGAGAGTCACTTTAAAAAGAAAATATTCTTAAATTAAAATGGTTCGTTATAATTAATTGTTCGACAATTAAATTAATTTTATATTAAAGTAAGATGACTTAAAATATAATAAATTCTATGAGAAATATATAGGGAATAATTTACCAAATTTGTACTACGGGTAACTTTATCGCTAAAAGTAATCCCTTCCAGGTAACCTTACGATGGACAGGATTAAAAAATAAAGTACCCGAGGAAAGAATATGGCGACGTATAACTAATATACACATAACAAATATTATTACATTTAACTGTGAAAACTGACTTATTATAAAATAACACGATTTAAAATGTATTCTTGTCGACAAGAATCCTATTACTCCATTCTTTTCAAAAGAACTTTAAACGAAGTGCTACTTTAAGATTAAATTTAACTACTGCGTATAGCATCTACAGCTATGTAAGTCGTAATTATCCCAGATTCAACTTTTATATACATTTCCTTAAAAACGACGTTGTAAAGCTTCACACAGATCACCATAAAATATCTAAATAGAAATTCATATCAGATTTATTACTTTTATGTACAAAGTATTAGGTACAAAGTAACACGAGTAACATTTACTACCAAGAATAGTTTTAAGTACATTAACTTCTGTAGCTTAAACTTTGATGTTTACATATTTTTTTGATCAAATACATAGATAATATTCATTTTCAATGCCGTCCTTGATTTTTACATGACCTTTTGTAAGAAAGGAGATCTGATGATGTTGAGTGTTCTATCTTCCTTTTACAACATGGTCACTAGTGTTGTTTCGAATCAAAGACAATCGAATATCGAAGTAATATAAAAAGCAGAACTAATTCTCTTCAGGTAAATAAATAAATTGAACATTAAAAAATACGTTAAAAATAATTTAAAAGTTACAAAACTGAATTTGACGCCAAGGTCAAATTGAAAGCTTTGCTATCTATGTTTTTGAGAAAACAAGCTATCCTCTAGCTTGCGTGGAAAGGCTGAGTTTCGAATCTATGATTTCGAGTATTTCGTGAAATATGGAATTACATTATTTATAGCTCCAGGTTTCAGATCAAATAAGAATAGCTTAGACAATAATATAATAACATCAACGAAATTCCTTACGCTTTATTCAAATGATGTTTACAAAACGACAGCGGGACTTAAGAGTATTAAACTTTGAAAAACATTTTTACATCAAACATTTTGATGAACAAAGTTTTTAGATCAACAGTTTACAAAGCAATTAAGATAAGTATTTACAATGTTAACAGTGTTTCTCTCAATTTTAGATTCGTAGTAAATTGTGAAGGATATAATTAATGTTATTTTTAAATATTTTTTATATCGACTAAGTAGGCTCTTCACTGTCCACTTCTGTTGTTGTCTTAACTTGACCAATTCCAAAGTCTCTCAAAGCGTCTTCTATATGTTTGACCTGGCAAAACAATTTATTGCTTTAGAAAATTCGGGGATTTATATCCAAGCATAGGAAAACTCTCCAAGCTAATACATGTTCTGGGCGTATTAAAAAGGCAGTTAAAGTAGTCTTTTAACCGATATTAGATTTATCAAATTGGATTCCGAGTATGCGGAATAAAAAAGGTTCTTTAATCTACGAAGTTCATTGAAGGATTAGTTGTGCTGTAAGTAATTATGCCCAGGGTCTAATTTCACTGTAACATTAATTTGTAGCATTTGACTATTCTAAATATCTGCAGTGTAGTATCCGTTTTGCCAGTAATGACTTCCTTTTTGGGAAGAACTTGGTATGAACAGAATATTAGGTGCCTGCATCAGTACTAAAGATGTATTTTATGTAGTACAATCACAGTATTATTCTGCCACTGAGAATATTAACTTCATGTGTTATTTTAGTACGACTTTATTTTGTGTTTTATGTTCAATCAATGTCTCTCATTTCGCCCTACATTCTGTATTATTAAAAGTGAAAAAGACATTAAATTATTTTTCTTGAGCATGCTTGGAAATTAGAGCAATATTTTGATAACTTATTGAGATCAATCGAAATTGCTGTATTAAATAGATGCGAGTTAGGGCCGGCAATATTTGTATGAAAATCGATATCTTTACATATCGCATATGTAAACTTATATATGCCCTGTTATTTAAAAATGGAACGACCTTTCACTCTGAAACATGACAACTAAGGAGGTACAATATCGAAGGTTTTATTTAAATGTATAACTGGCATGCTCTTAAAAAGTCGTTTAATGGAAAAAAAAAACAAATAGATCACAGCCATTTTTCATTTCTGGTCATTGATTTTGAATTGGACTATTCAACTTCCACTCATTACTAAACATTGATAGACTTATTATATGTGTCTCGGCTTCGTCTCAGCTCACATTTACAACGTCGTCCATCGATGCCGCTTTTGCTGACCGCTGCAGTAATGTCCTATTATAGTTTTTATTATAATATGCCCTTTTCTCCTTTCATTTAAATGACAGAGATATACCAAATTAAAATCAGATTTATTTTTTATAAGAATATTGTGTCAAAAAAAAGTAGTAATGTATTTTTCATATAGATTAACAATAATATTTATAAAGGTTTACGATCTGCCAAGCCTAATACTTTACTTTGGTTTGTATATTATTACTTCTGTAAAAAGCAATGCAATCATATAGATAGATGTTTTATGAGCAAATGAGTAAGTAAAAATAACCTGCAGTAGCCGTAAATCGTTTTTCTGACTTCTTAATAACTATACTTTAGAAAGTCAATTTTAGAAATACAAATCTGACAAAAAACGAAAACAAAGTGCAAATTGGTTTTTCTCTTACAAGTTCTTCCTTAATTATTCTGAAATTAGAATCCTGTTTAATTAAATCGTAAAATTTTGTCGTGAATTGTTTCACTTACTTGAGGGGCAGCAGGATCAGTACCGGGATGGGTGTACTTGTGTAGAAAATAGCATGTTCCTGGTATATCCTTGGGGAATGAGTTCGGGAGGCACGAGCGGTCCCTCGGCTCCATCTCGAACCCGGGAAATTTTATTAGCCACCTGAGAAAGTCAACTTTGTTATCCTTGTAGGGTTCAATGGATGTGTCAGTGAAAATCGTGCAAGAGATATTTATGTGTGTCACTTAAATGAAGGGTTGTGAACTTGTAAATATTGGCATATGTAAGTATTATGAATTATAACCTTTCACATAATATTGCATAATATAACTTGGGCTTTAAATGTACATAAAAATATAAATATTTGTCATCATCAATTATGTTCTGGATGAAAACAAAATCGATATAATAATAAGAAGAAGAACTATTGATATTTAAAATATTGTGCATCAAATAAACGATAAACATATCGATACAATTGATTATTGACGCAGACATATTATTTTGAGTTTAAAAAGTTGAATACACATAACCGACACGAAACAGTTCATTCGCAACGAATGCTGATAGAATCAATGTCTTCACGGCTCACTGGTGCTCAATAAAGGTTATTTGATGTAAAAATAACACCTTTATTTGACACAAATGTTAGTGTAACCATCTGAATTTGATTTGAGATCTCTTTTGTTATATTTCGATTTGAAGTGATTTTTATTATTTAGAATGATATTTTATTGGGCATTTGACAAATCCGAGATTAGACGATAACTAAGCAACTCGTTAAATACAATTTATAAAGTGAATTTCTTATAGAAGGCGCTTATTTGCTAATTGAATTATGGATAAGAAAATCATTTAATATGTGTTTCTTTTACAGGATCTAAAAATATATATCTAGTATATAGTGCCGTAGAATATTTATTTATATATGGTTGTAAAATATGCTTAAATTATGATTGTCATCCTAAGGGACGTTGGTCACCAGCGCGAGCCTGTTAGTGTTAATTACAAAATTCTATATATTAACGACAATTTTCAGTGAAAAATAGGCAGATACATATCAAGTACTCACTCGTACGTAGTAGGACTAACGTTGATCTTCAAGGGCTCAGAACCAGATTCGAACTTATTAGCGAGTGTAACATTATGTCCAAATAGGCAATATTTGAGCATAGTCTTCCCAACCACACCAGCCAAAACGGTTCCAGTATGAAGACCTATGCGCATCTGTTAGGAGATAAAATTTTAGCCTTTATTATCATAATTGAAAATAATAATATATTTTAAGTTGACTGTGGAGAGGAATTGGGTGGAATGTAATTCATATTAATTTTTGATAGTGAACTTTGACAACTGTGATTAACTAGATATGCTTGACACTGTACCCCGATAAAACGCCTCAAACATTTCATATATTGTGTTGTAGTGTTGTTTTTGTCATGAAATTGGTGTAGTTTTATGGCAAAAAGGATCGTTAAGTCATGCAATAAATGGAATACATCATCCAGCGTTGATTAGTGACTTACGTGAGATTTTTCAGTGTTTCACTTCCATTCATTCATTTGTAGGGTAAATTCATTTATTTAAAACATTAAATTATTTCATTTTCATTTACTTATCATTTCGTCGTAATCATTATCATAACATTCCATTTTCGTATCATTTTATCATAATCACTTACATTGCATTCCATTTTCAAAAATTTTCTCCTAAGTCATAAACAAAATAGCGGAGCCTAACATTAGTCGCCAAAAACTCCATGGGGTAAAGAGCTACATTGCACCAGTATCCTGGAGCCATAAATAAAGATAAAAACTACATAAATGAAGATATGGCTTAAAGGTCTTAGTTACCAGGCCAAATAATTGAAAAAAAATTAGTAAAATACACAAAACTTGTGAACACACAGACTACTAACATAAAATAATAAACTTCACAAACACAGATTAAAAAAGTTTTTCAGTTTATATTTTGTAATAGGCAGAAAAGTGTGATTAAATTTTACATCGGCTGCTTCTCAAATATTGGCTCCTGTCCAAATATACCGATGTAGATTCTGGGAGGCCGGGTTACCATTACTTTTTTTGCTTGTAATGTTTTATCTTCATTAACTAGCGGCTACGTCGAAAATAATACAGTATCTTTCCAGTAATCAATTTCAGGTAGAAAGGTCATCCTGGCTTAAAACGAATGCATCTTTTTTTATTACACTATATCGCAAAATAAAGCAAAGTATTTTATTACAATGAGGATCATTTATAATATACAATTTTTAGTCACTATATATAAATTATAAAATAACATAAGTGAGCACGAATTGACAAATTTCTACAATTTCAAATTCAAAAATCTATTTATTCAAATATGAAATTTGAAAAAAAGAAACATGAATGGAATTTCATTCATGGCTGATTGGTAATATAGTTTTATGGA
This sequence comes from Acentria ephemerella, assembly GCA_943193645.1. Taxonomy (NCBI): domain Eukaryota; kingdom Metazoa; phylum Arthropoda; class Insecta; order Lepidoptera; family Crambidae; genus Acentria; species Acentria ephemerella. The sequence goes on from OW971894.1 coordinate 3,700,029, forward strand.
AGTTTATAATTTTTGAATATTTTTTTTACTTACCATTCCGTAGGTATCATTTTTTTTACCAACAATTAACTCTGTTACTTTAAAAGAATATGATGAGCCCCAAATCATTACTAATAAACATCGCTTCATTGCCACAAACAACGCAACGACAGACAATTAAAGTACAGACGAATACAAAATGCAACGACGAAGATGGTTGGAGTGTATCAGCAGCCAACTTATGATTCCTCTTATAAAAGTTCTCAACATCTTCAAACTGTCCAGCCAGCAGTCACCGTGAGCATATAAGTGAATCGGAGTATAAACAATATTAAATTAAGCTATATTTGTGAGGACTGTATTAATGCAAGCATATATTGAAACTAAATGGAATCAAAACTTTTTTAAAAAAATTGAGAAAAAAATCGCTGTAAGTGTACAAATTAAAGATCAGAATTAGTGATGTTAATTCGTATTAATTAATTAATTTACCTTGATTGGATTCCCCTCGTGAGTCAGATGTTGCGCGCACGTCTCCACCATACGAAGTGCCATCCAAGCAATCTGTGGAGCATGCGTGTCGATCTTACGATGTAGTCCACTTGCTACGCAATATGCGTCACCTATAGTTTCCACCTAATCAATACAAAATATATTTTTAATATAACAGTTTAAAACAGTTCTAAATTGTACAACAACACATTTTATATCAATTTCTAAGCGTTGCAAATTGATTATTTCTTCGACGTTTTCTTTACTAACCTTATAAACATCCAGTAGTTCACAGAAGACATCAAATATGCTGTACAGGTCTTCAAGCATTGCGATTACCATCATTGGAGTGGCAGTTGCACAAATCGATGTAAATCCAACTATATCACTGAACAACATGGTGACCTCATCGTGGCTTTTGGCTTCTATATTCTCACCTAGGAAAAAATCACCATGTAAGGAATATTTTATATTAGTATACTCTAGATTAGCTAGCTCCAAACTACGGACCGCGGGCCAAAGTTTGTAATTTAGTTTTTTAATAATTGAAATGCAAAAAAGCGTAAGTTTGCGTAGGTCGCACACTTTGTGACTATTCTAGTCTAGAAATATAGGTAAGGGCAGAAAAATTAAAACTGTTTTGGCCCTTGGAACAAACTGAAAAATCATTATGGCCCAAAGAATTCAAAGTTTGGAGACCTATGCTCAAGAGTCTAGATACTACGTTGTTTAAGGAAAACGAAACTTTTACTGGGGTTTTGAGAAGGCGTGAACCTTGTGGATTCGTAAAGTTTTAGGTTATTATTTGGCGAATTACTATTCTATTCTAACTCTTAGTTCCAATGACGTTCGAGCTATGAGTCTGTATAAGTGTACTTTTTAACATATCTGTTGTTTCAGAATTCATTAGAATAAATTGAGCCGAAATACTTAAATAGGATACTTGCAAAAAATATATTTCAGGGTATTTATATCAAAATTATTAACATGTTAATATAAAGTAATATAATGTCTGACGTCAAGTACAATATAAAATGAATTCAATTATTCCGACAAAGATTTTAAAATGTAGATTATGACTTCTAGTATAATATTAATTTCCGTCCTAAAGCATGTTTTGTGTATTATTTCTTTACGGAATTAATAGTCTAATAATTAAATTTAGCATATTAATTATCTATCAAAGTAACTGCTACTAAGTTTTGTAGTTATTGTTGTTATTGATTCGTCCACAATCGATTGTTCTATCGATTGTTGACGTTAGTATGAAATTAGTCTGTGGATGTCAATTAATATTCTGACATTTTCATACTTTTTCTCTCTGGCGGGTATTCGCTCGGGTGACGCGGTGTTGAATGGTTGTCTGGTTTTTCTACTAAACGGTTAATAAAATAATAAATAATCTCCAAAGGGCTAATAGAATACCAACTGCTGAAGTAAGTAACGCTGTAGATTATTTTACATTACTATGAGTAAGTTTAGTGCATGTAAAAGGTTATATAGTTATTTTCTGATAAAACGTGAAAATGATGTGAAATAAAAGTTGTCAAGAAGTTAATTTTGTATTACTTCACGGACCCTAATAATTCCATAGTCGTATTTTAGAATTGAATGTTACCTGTTAACAAGAAAAAAAATTAGATGAATTTGAAAACTGATTCACACTTCACTTCAATGCTTACTTAAAAGATTTTAATTACAGTCAGCTAACTGGAAAACTTAAGTCGTCTTAAGATCAAATTTCTCTGAAACCTTTGATTCCCTAATTAATTTGTTGATCTCGTATTTCTATTTTGAAATTCTTCAATTTGTTTTGTACGATAAAATATTTCTGCGTTATTCCTCAACTTATTTAATATTATTATCAATTAAAATAAATTATTAAGTACGTAATCAAACCTTTATTAGATTTATCTTTATAGAAATAAGTACAGACTTATTGAATCTATGCAATGCTTTTTTTAAATATAAAGCACAGGATATGACTCGACACGACCTGATGATAAGCATTAGAGTAATCCATATATGAAGATAGTGAAGCATGTGACATACTAGCCCTAGCCATCCTTGCCGGCTCAAAAAGTGCTTTTTCACGCCTCTTTCAAAGGAACCCATGTAATAATAAAGAGGGAATACGTGTGCTGGTAAGCAATTCCATGTTCTTATAATTAAGATACAATAAATATGAGATATATAAATAAATTATGGCCCAAACTACTCAAATGTTTACGCATGTATTTAAAAGCTAATTCGTGGAATAACTCACAATTAAGAGTTTGATGAGGTTAAAAGTTCTTAAAGAATACGAGGTGCTACTACAACCACTGTTTCAATATGTGCCTAGCGGTCGCACCAAACTAGAACAAACCGCCAGTGACGAAAACACCTTCAACCGAATAGCAGAGAAACGTTTTTTCTTATTCTTTGAACGAATTTACAACGATAGCATTATTTATTTTATGTTATTTATATTGAGTGTAATACTTTTCTATCAATTTGATTTTAAGCTGTAAGGATAGATTTACTATATGAATAAATAAATAAATAAATGTAAAAAGGCCTGTGCCCGGCAGTAGGACCAATAAAAGTTGTACATGATGATAATGCTAGGAGTAAAAGACACTAGGATTTTGGGTTCAATTTATTCATAATCATCGACAACAACTTATAACGCACAGGCGTTCCTAGTTGAGAGAAACATATGTATTTTATGTATCGTCAAAGTGTCGTGTATAAATATTGGAATTAGTAATAAACCACGACAGGGAGTTTATCTATTCTATCTCTTTCTTATTCAAGCTGAATGATAGAGAAGCAGCTATAACATTTTCATGTAAGATGATAAAAATCGAAATACCAATAACAATATATAATACCAATATATTTTACTGTAACTACTGTTATCGCCTCCAAACACGTATAATGCTTTTATTGCCACCGTTGCGACTGAATGAAAACGAAATTTGACAGTTTTTAACGTTTATAGCTTGAAAAACTGCCAAAAGACGAGGCTTTTTAAATATTTGTTTTTCAAAATAGGCCCACTGAACATTATTTCCTAGAGCGACGTGTTTCCGAATAGTTGAATTCGTTTCGTAACTTGACTGTTCAATTTACAAACAATAAAACTATCAAATACCGTTTTCTTAGTTTTTATGCTTATCTCTTATATGTTTTTAAATTACTCCGTTATCTATGCACAGAAAGGCATAGATATAACCAACAGCAAAATAGACTTTTATTTGATTTGAAGAAAAAATCTATAATTGGTTAGTTATACATAATATAGGTAAGTTATTTTGAGCAAAAAATAATTAAAATAAAAATTATTACGTACGAATGGAAATCGTATACGTTTTGTTTGATTAAAGCAATATTTATGACGCTCATCTACTAAGAGTTTAGAAAGATCTGATAGTTAAAACACGAAGATAGATTTAAAAGTTTAACAATATAAAAACGCCGAATCAAAATGTGATGGAAGACCTCCTGCGTATCTTCAATTAAACTTTGAAGGTAACGTGGTCGTAGTCACGCATGTTACTTATCATTTCCACTGAGATACAAATGATAATATACGTGTCTACGAGATAATTAAAAGTCGTTTACTTTTTACAGTAATAAAAATTTATACGTTTTCCAAAATTTGAAATTAGATACTAGAATAGAAAAAATATTCAGTTTTTTTTGTTTCAGATCTTAAGTTTGTTTGTTACTTTTGATAATGTTAACAAAACAACAAGCAAGTACAATGGCTCATAATGATGTTTGAATTAGGCTGGATAATAATAGATATCAGTATAAGAATATTATTTTTTAATTTTTAAACTAATTAAAAATGAATGAGTTACATTAATTATATTCTGTCTCAACGCGATATGATTTTTCGCAGCACGGATGGCTCATACAACTTTACTATTATCATAACGATTCATTCGATTTTGAATAGTAAATACTTTTATTGAAAAAGTATATATAATGGGTCTTAAAAAAAATTTTTTCATAAACGTTATAAGAACAAGATTATAACAGAAAAAACTATAAAGTTATTATCCAAGAATTACTTCTAATTATTTACATAATTGGTAAGTATTTTTTATGTAAGTAATTAGTTCAAAACTTAGTTTGATAACCACTTACTTCGCGTGTGACTGATTATGTAAGCAGTTAATTACATTACTATTAATAAAAAAATAGTATATGTATTAATTTTTTTATTAATAGTTTGTATGTTTATATTTTATTTTCATGTGTTACCATATATGTATTAGTTATATACATGCAGTGTGTTATAAGCATCATGATATTATCATAGAATAAACATTGTATACATCAAAGTTTATTTCAATTGCCTCCATCATATAATTACTATTTGAACCCGCAAAATTCGTCTCATCTAAGCAAATATTATAAATAAGCTTTCAACGTGACAACTGCTAAGTTTGACTGATGGCCAATTTTCAAACCGAATCTATATAAAACGACTTAATTTTTTTCAGATAAAAATATCGATAAAAAAACTTTTTATCGTTTTAAAAAGTATTTTTTTGTAACCAATAGAAAAAATATGTATCGTGTACCTATATAGGTAAAAGATAACCTGTCAAACAATAGTACAAGCTCCAGAGACAGCTGTAAGCTCCTGTCTTCATAGTAATCATTAGTTAAATAGATATTTTAATAAATAGTATATAAAATGTACTATACTTCAAAATGTACATTATGAAGAATTATTATTATTTAAAAATCAATTTATAACTCTTCCCAGTCCCTCAACGACTTGAGGGACAGGAGAACCTTTCGGCAGAAGAGGTCAGACGGCCTAGGGTCAAGACTTCAGAAAGACGTCATTATTATCTTGATTTTAATTATTATTTGCTGTGCATTTATAAAAAAAACCATAACAGGAAAAGTAGCGTATCACATACTTTCTTACGCACTTCTACTTAGCCAACTCAAAAAATGGGAAAATGAAATGTATTCATCGTTCTAGCATTGGCATAAGTGTCACAAATTTTTACTTTATGATATACACTATTTTCTATTTGAAGTATATAAAATCAAAGATTGTATATTAATTAATTATAGGCTCCAATAAGTTATTAGTACCATGGGTAATGGACTGTAATTACTCAAAAAGCGTGACTTGACACTAATTTACGCTGTACAAATTTAACACATGAAACAGGAAAACTTTTTATGAAAAATCACTGATGTACAACTGTAATTAATGACGTCATACTAACTGAGTTCAATTAGTCGTTATGAAATGACGAAGCATTTTTAAAATGTATAAGAAATAAAGAATTTGGTTACTATGTTTTATAAGCTTTATGATAAATGATTTTTCTACCCTTAGATACGTTGACAGATAGATTAACTATATTTAATATAAGCTTCTACTATTAATTTTTATACGAGAACATTAAAGGTAGAAAATCAATATTTAATAAAATCTTGGAGTATTTATATTATCGTACGATACCGTAGGCATTCGCTATGTGAATGATCTTAAAGTTCTATATTCACAAACAGCTTAACTCGATAACATGTTCAAAATTAATTAAATGCAAAGCTCTAAGCTCTGCCCGTCGTTTGGCTTGAGCCTAACGATGCTGTAAAACCGTGAATATGGAGCATTAGGTTTATTTCAAACCTTACAGCAGAAGTCCTTTAGGAAGCTCGTGGGTGGTCCTGGCTCGTGGTGATGGGAGCGAAATAACTCGATACTCTGATCGGCACAACCTTTGATTGCCATTTGTTTGTTTCATATTATTTAAAGAGAAATTTAAAATGTTTTTTTTATTGTATATATGTTTAATTTTAAGATTATTATTAATGATACAGCACCAGATATCAGGTAGAAAATATATACACATCGCAACTTTCAATGAAAAATGTCAAATCCCGCTTGTAATTGTAGACAAAATTTTTACAGAACTACCAGTTTTCGCTTATTTGCTTGGTTTTTTTAATTATCATTGGAAATAGGTGAATTTTTATAAAATAAATAAAAATGGAGAGGTAGAGCATCCAAGTATATAAGGCTTCAAAAAAAAAAGAGACGCTCAGAGATATCTGAGCCTCTCGTAAAAAATTCAAAATTCAAAAAATGGAATGTACGCAATTTCATGAATGATTTTGCATTGGACGTTTCAAAGATTACCAAATATAAACGCGTAATTATTTATTGTATCACGATGTAGTTCATTAAATAGTGTCACGACATTTTTACGTTTATTCTGAACTGAACTTCTAACATAAATGACCATAGAAATACCAGAATGATAGCAATTAAAATTATTGGAAATTCCAAGTAGTACTGATGTGCGTTCGACGGTAAAATAAGCTTGTTAGTGGCAGCGTTGAAGCTGTTATAATTTGTGCCAGTTGACAATACGGCCAAGAGAAGAGATTAACGTTTGAAAAGTGGGTGTTCATGTATATAAAAGTTAATTCTTGCCTACAATTACATACAACCAATGATTTTAAAAATTTTGTAATAAATATTTAAATTAATAAACAATGTACATTATTTTTTTTTATAAAAATCTCAGCAAATGACTCGACACCACCTGATGATAAGCAGTAGAGGAGGCCATATGTGAAGATAGCTAATCAAGCTAGTTAGCTAGTTCGTTCTTTTCATTATTTTTAATAGACAGAAATTAATATATTAGCATTAAGGTCGTTTTTAAATGTTTTTTTAAAACTTTATTATACTCACTTTTAGGGTTTTTTGTGCCTACCTACGTTTCTATATGAGATCCCAATTTATTTGTGAGGTTTAAATCAGCGGATAATGGGCATGCACAATTAAGGAACATGTTTCAGTTTGTATTATTTGATTAATTTACAAATACAATTACTATCAAACAAATAAATTACCAACTTTAATTTTTTAAATATAAAATGGCTCTAATACCTTTATGTACGAACAAATTAAATTTATATTCAGTGCCACTCATTCAAAAAGAGAACGCGTAACCAGTAAAATTTATATGTAACTGGAAATTTTTTATCATAATATTTTAAGTTAAATTAGTGAACATATATTAATCGTAACTTAAGTAAGTACTTAAGTTTTATATCCACTAAGCTTGATTTATTTATCGTTTATTTTCTAGTTGACTAAAATAATTTTTATTACGGAAAGGTTCAAATTTAATGGGCACTTCCTTAAGCATACGCTTAACGATATAACAGGGTTTAGTGACAAAAAAACTGAATCACTATAAAATGCCACTTCTCAAACAATTTTATGTAGACTATAAAATATGGCATTGTAATATTATATAGCTGTTTTATTATCATTAAATATAATTAAAAAACTTATATATACATTCAATATCTACAAATTCCTACAATGTACAATATACAGTTGGATTTTTACTCCTTTCGAAATAGTAGCTGCTTGTATAATTGTTATAGGGTATATACTCGTATAACAGTGAAAATAACAATCACCTGTAAGCTTAAGTCACGATCCCATTTGAGCTCTCTAGTTCAACGATCTAATTAAATATCAACAATATAATAAATGTAAACTACTTATTAATATGAATACTCAGAAAAATAATAATTAAATATATTGGTTAATATTCTAACGGAACCTGTCTTGTTACACTGTGAATTTTTTAAATATGTAATTAATATATATTGAATAGTTCTCACACTCATACCTATTATTAAGCCCAAAGTAACCATCATACAAAGCTTGTGATATGGATACATTATAATGGAGAAATATAGAAAGTAATATGTATATAAAGATCTGAAATATACAAAATAAACATAAAAACATCCACGACTCGTGCACAAATATTTGTATTCATATTGCAAATATCTGGCCCTACCGGAATTCGAACCCCGGGCCTCTGACTAAATAGCTAGTGGTACTCAATGTATGTAATCCAATAAAAACAGGTTTGTGTATCTTCTTTAAAGAACTTTCAGGGAAAACATATTTATCTTATAAGCATATCGTTTAAAAAAAGATTGGAAAAGTAAATACCATTTTATCTATTCATTTTGAAATACAAATTTAATGCTGTATTTTAAATCACACACATCGCAATCCAAATCTGTGGGTAACCGTATTTTTATTTTATGTTAGTAAGAGATACCATTTAAAACACATTAAAGTGTAATATTAAAACTCCCTACTAAAATTCATATAAAGCGATAAGCGTTTTCATTTGAATGAGTGACTTACCCAACCAAAGCCTCTTAGCAATATGAGGAGGGAAAATTAGATGCAGTAAGCTGACATTCTTCTCCCTTTCCTTGTCTACCGCTTTACTTGCTTCTTCTATGGAGTTCTTCAGTTTATCCATTCTTCTTCGAAGACCATCCTAACAAAAACATAATTATATATTTATTGTTTCCAGAGGAATGTGGCTTCATTTTCAAACTAAAAATCTTTACTTATACGAAATCCAGTTTTGATATAAAAAAATATTTAAAATCACAGATACTAAGTGGAAGGAGATAGAATTTACTATATATTTTTATCTGTAAAAATATTTATTTTTCAAATAGTTGGAATATCCCTGTTATCAACTATCACCTAGAGAATCTACTGAACAGAAATTACATTTCATTTTAAGTTATACGACCCAACGACAGTTTATTAATATTAAGTTAAAACTTATTCACGAACGTTATATTGCGAACATATCACGTCTATCACTTGCTAAAGACCAGATTTAAACTCTAAGCTTCACAAATATTGCAAAGTTATTTCTAAAGTGGCTTTCAAACGTTATTTTATGGGCAATTTAGCTTTCGCCAGCAATATTTTTAGCTCACATTTCTATTCTTCAATATAGAATCTTCTTTTGAAATAGAATTCATGGAATTATATATCAAATATGTTAAACATGCTACATAAGATACTATATGCAGATTAATACCATCATTTTAAACAGTTTTGGCATTTAATTTTAGATGTCACTTATTTTTTTAATTTGATAGTATTCTTAAATATACGTTGTAAATACGATGATGAGATGCCTCATAGATATTTTGGTTAAGCTCAAATAAGTAAGTAGCTAACATTCAGTTAAGGTACATACCTGAGCCCGAGATTGTTCTCCTACCAAGATCACGTCTCTGGTGGCATCGTGAAGAGGAATATCAGAAATGAACAGACCTCTCCCAGTCAAACCTTCCAATCCATCTAGGAAGGGTGATCCCACGAATAGAAGAGAGTCAGATTCGGAGCAGAACACCATTTGACCTTTCAGCTCCAGACCCTGGGAAAGAGATACAGCTATACAGTTTTGGAGTAATAATTATAATATAATATAACATTAGCTTACGTAACACAATGTAACGTAACGTTACTACTGTATGGGAGTATGGTCTTGTATTCTATACTATATATTCGTATGGAGAATAGAAAAACTTATTTCTAATAAATTTAAAACAATATAACACCAAATAAAAGTAATTTATTTTGAATTATTATTTCATTATTTATACATATTAAATTGTTACATTTGATATATATATATACGTCTTTTTCCACAATAATAATAATTGACAGCGATTGGTTTTCCGTTTCCCGCAGCTACAGATAGCCAATAATTTCCGATACAAGGCTAATAACACAATGACGCTTTAGTAAAACAGAATTGGTTTGCGTAATTGGATGCTGGTTAAAACCTCGCAGAGCCGACTCTAATCTGCTTATTAAATTATAATACGATAAATTATAAGATGACACGATAGACCGAATTAAAAATTCTGAAATGTCTGAATTCGTATTTTAATATGTTATATTTGGGGAAGGTGTCTTCAGATAAAAACACAATAGATTTTATATTACACATTAATACCAGCCCGCTGATTGGCGATAGAGCACTGCTGCTGCTGAGAGCTGCACAGAGGTGCAGTAATTATTTTATTGCATCCACCCGTAATGTTACAAATAAAATCATCTTCATCATCTACTTCTGGGCACAGGCCTTGCTATATGGGGAATCACATTCGGAGTTTGGGCCTAACACCACCACGCGACTCGCAACTTGGTAAGTGAAACCAGTTGCCGTAACAACCCAGCAACCAACCAACGGCTTAACGTGCCTTCCGAAGCACCGAATAGCACGAAATAACAAATTTGCTTGACCCATCACGGGACCATGCATGGCGAAGGTTGCATTGTTTTTGCTATCAAAACCAGATAATTCTACTACACCAGCGAGCTCGTCCAATCAAAATAACGTTCTATAATACCAGCATCAAAGACCTTTAGTTAAATGATTTGAAGTCGTAAACCCATTTTCAAATACAAAATGTTTGCATAATGGAACAAATTTAATATGCAACGCATTGCAGAGTAATCGAATACTGCAGTGCTTACTTTCAGTCATAACCGACGCTAGCAGCTCATTATGAGAATGAAACCTAATAAAAATACTTAAGAGTCTAATAGGACTAAATGGTTCCATAGGTCATATCATGAAATTTTACTTTAAAACACGCCTGTAACACCTTTTTTTCTTTTATTATGGTTGTTGTAAGAAACTAAGAAAATAAAATATCTAATAACATGGAGAATAAGTTAAAATATAACGAGCAAACAGATTAACTTGGTAAGAAAGGCGCAGACACCACCCTAGTCAGACCAGAACCGTTATATGGAATCACAAAGCGGGAAGCCTACTCCCTACTTTATAATATGAAAAAACACAAAGCAATCGTATTGTGGAAGGAAAAAGACAAAAAATTCAAAAGCCCTAATAAAAGAATTCAAGACAAAATCTACAACTCACAAGACACAAAACCTGCTCAGTAACAATAATACTTACAAGGCACTATAATTTTGACAGTGTTTGTCAAAATTATAGTGCCTTGTAAGTATTATTGTCAAATGGGTATGGATCAAGACGCGTAGGTTTTGTTAGGAGTCAAGTAAAACCGTAATGCATATTCTCTTCTCCTGCAGCCCTTTAATGTATAAAATAAGCACATACCAAGGAAAGCGCAGTGCACCCAGAGAAAATGCAAAATATCTGGAATCAGCTGTGTTCAGCAGTAAACTCCAAAGTGCTTCTACAAAAGATTAATTGATGTGAGCCTACAAGGCCCAAACGTAACAAGATTTTTTTATTTCATTGAATAATATTTGTAAAATATATTTGTAAGGTTTAACAAACTAATAAAAAACAAAATTATTTCGTTAAAAACTCCACGGTATCTTATTATATATATATATAGATAATTAAAATAATGTTTTGATAAGCCTCCTTGTAATTAGATGGACTGCTTTGAAATAAATGTAGACCCAATTTCTCATAATTTATGTGGAAGTATTTAATTTTATAGTGTGAATAAGCGAAATGTGGTAACTGTAACGGAGAATAGCGATACCGCGAAAGACAAGTTATAAGAGGTATTTTACTGAAAACCAATAATACAGGCCCGAATAATAAGCGATGATGCCTGTCTATAACTTTATCCTTTTAAATAACACTTCTTCTTTATTTAAAATTGACATTTTATGAAAATAAGAAATTGAATAGTCTTTATACATTATTAATTAAAATTCGCTGATTTAATTTTGTTTAATTAAGATAAATTACAGATTGAAATATGCAAATGATTAATAGGCAGATTTACATTTTTTTTTGTTTTTTCCAATTCATCTAGGAAACTGATAATGCTTCATTAATAAGCGGTAATTGGTATTTTCCTTTAGTGATTAATAAAGTTAAAAATCTGCTTTTATGTAATATTTCTTCTGCAATATTCATGGCGGTTCAGAATCAACAAGTTTTGAGACATTTTTTTGAGTTCCCAAGTTGAGAAATCACAGAAAAGAAAAGGAAAAATTTATTATTTTATTAAGAATGAATCTCAACTCATTTTTTGATGAACTTCTAAAATACAGTTCAAATTATTGTGAATTTAAAAAATCTATGAGTGCTCATGGTATGAATCAAACTACTTATCTTTGTTTCAAACAAACATCTTTAAGAAAACGTGAATAAACATTTAAGGTCTCTCTTAAACACAAGCATAGTCCTATAACGTGGTTAAGTTACAATCTCAAAGGAAAAGTTTTCTTAGCAACGACGACCCGACTCAACATTTTTTTTTTTACCGAGAATCCTGAGACTGAGACTATTTGAGAAACCTTCTACTATGATCTACAATAAAAATAGAAACTTAAGTTGAAAGCTTTTTATTTATTTTAATGTCTAATATACATTTAAAGAAAGGCAAAGAGATCTAGTCCATAAAGCCATGTCTTACATATTTTGTTTTATTCGATTTGATTTTGGGATACCAGTGCCACGTATCCCTATGAGATTAAAATACGCAAAATACGGACAGTGTTTTTCATAAGATATACGCATAAATTGGTATATAAGACGAATATGAAAGGTCAAGTGCTAAGTTTCCACATCACTGCATATTTACAGAGTAAACAACACCTCCGTTGTACTATTAGGTCAACAACGTATGTGCGCGAAGTAATACTAGCTAGAATCAACTCCTTGTTATGGTGTTTGTTCAGACAAGCCTTAACAAACCGATTACATCTCTTCGTCAAGGTTATCTTTTTATCACTCATAAATTTATTTTTAAGGCTATAACTTTTCGAATCATCATGATTACATGTAAGTTTCATAATTTTTCGAAATCAATAAAACTATTTATTCACTGGTTATTTAATTTAAGACTTTATTTGATGACTGTGTAACTGAGTTGCCAGTACCCTTGTCCAGACTTTGTGAACTTTGTATCGTAACTAGACTTTAGGTCTTATTTAAAGCTATATTCGTTTGCTACTAACGCCATCTATCAATCCGAAGTAGCTGTGGAAGAAATAACAGTTTTGAAAGAGTACGTTAGATTTAAGACACATACTAAATTACCAATTTTGAGTTATTATTTTTTAGCTTATTTTCAGGATTTTCCTTATTTTTTTGTTTAACAATTTATATACACAAAAACAATTAAATGGAGACAATAGAATATCAGAGAATTGTACAAAGGTACTGCTTATTTCTATAAGAAATCTCTTTTTTGTTTTAGTTAAAAAAGGTTTTTGTAAATAATTATTAAATAAAGGTGAAAATTTAGCCTATTATATTATATTTTTCAGTCGAGTGCTAATTTATAAAAATGGCAATAGATATAATTCAAATCAGGTATGACGGCATGTGTATCACAAAGGCAAAGCCTTAATGAGAATCAGGCACATTCATTTAAATTTGTCAACAACGGCAGTTGAAGTTTAACCACAAATAGAACCTTTTCAAACCCTTACAGTCCAATTTTGAGCCATCCTTTACGATCGGTTGAACAAAACCAATGTACAGACGTGAAATAGTTTGGATGCCGTTAGTAATATTTACTTTTATTCGTTACAAGATTGGCTCAACGAGATTGAAAGGTACACAAATGTAATCCAAATGAAATGCCCTCTTTTGAACATTCGTTTGAACCTTTTTCATGACCACAGTGGTAAGCGTTTTTAAGCTACGGCAAGCGGTTACCTATATTTATAGAAGCGTTTATTGCAGCACTTATAAACGCTTGTATAAATATTTTGAATGTGAATTCACAGGGAGATGATTCAGATACCATGGACAGTGAACCTACTAGTACATTCTTTGAGAACTGAATGAAGATTCCTGATTATTTACTTTATTACTGCAAGGTCTTGGAGTTTTGGCTACATAGCTCTTAGAGCACGGTGTTCAGTTAATGAACTCAATTTAGTAGCCCAAAACAATGGTGTGATCACATTTATTCATCACTGGACACGAAACTCCTCGAAGCAGTTCATGACGCCAATGACAGTAATGGATGACGGAATATTGTCAGAAACAGATTGATTTTCACGGGGAATTACAACTACAGTAATATATGTAAAATGTAAAATATCAAAATTCATTATTATGTTTACGACATAGAAGAGTAGTCCTCCTACTCCCAACATGAGATCATACGATTTTACAACTACAGAACACTAGAGTTTAGCACAAATAAATTCCAGATACGACTCTTCATGTTGAACAAAAATTAAAACATATTTATAGAGCGGGGCTCTTAAAAAAACGAACCATTATTTAATAAGATTAACACTAAAATATTATTATTAAAAATGTTCAGAACATATCCGAACTGATATATTAATTTCGACATAAAATGCCAAGTTAAGCAACGACAACGATTGACGACGACGACGACTACGATTGTCCGCCATATCTGGGATTGCTCAACTAACTCTAGGTAAATCACACAAAACTCGGCCGTAAAGGCAGATTGGCTTTATGGTCTACTGAACTACCTCAGCAGAACCAAGGTCACCCCCGCATAGGGAAATGCAGTTACCGGGGAGTTTTAGATGGTATACTACTATGTCTGGTCTGGGTTGGGTTTATAGTAATGTCATATAAATTAGCAATAAGTTGGGTATATTCAACGAAAGAACCTGGGGAATAAAATTTCGTAGCACTATGCTGAGACGGTTCCGCTACGGCAAAGTTTGGGCTACGGTCGTAGCATGTTGATCGTAGCAACATGTTGCGGATACTACTTCATTATTCATATTTATAGAACTTAAATTTTAAATTTCAAAAGAATGAGATGCCATCCAGCGTAACCTATTTCCATGTTAAACCTATTAGTAGACCGGCTCAATTCCTTGCTCAAACATAGTTAAGGTGCACACAAGCAGGCGAATCTTATATTTACATTTCCAAGGAAATCCGTACTAAGGAGCTCATTTCAAATAGATTTTTATTTTAAGTTGGCAAACGCTCAAAAGAGTTAGATTGCTTTTCAAACCCTGTAAAGTTTCTTTGATGGATAGAAATATGAATGGATTGCAATTGAAAAGATATTTGTATAGAAATCACGTCTATGTGTCGGTTACATTTATATCTAATTTTGAACTTTGGTTCATATTTGCTTTAATTCAGGCTACAGGTGAATACAAATAAGTATTTCATTGTTACTGAAGTATGATTTAGGTAAAATAAATAAAAATTAAATATTGATAATTCTAGGTAGTATAATTATTAATCTAGACGGCCGACTAATTGAGTGGTCGGTACAAAAGTACGTGTGTTAAATTAAAATTTTGTAATTATATTAGAAATTAAATTAGTTTTTCATAAAATGATGGAAAATATTAAAATATCTGATCCCCGGATTTATACATCTAAATAACGTACACGTACTCGTGTCCTACATAACGTCGTCATGTCGTTTCCAATATCAACATGGTAGGCGACATTCATATTAAAACAAATGTGTTATGTAGCAACTCAATTATTGGTAAAATAAAATATCTTAATCTGTGTATGTTTCTATGCCGGAAGTTGTTCAACAGAACTCATATTGATTGTATTGGCCACAGGTAACTTTTCTTTCATGCTTTTAACATAACGCTCTAAATTAATCAGTACCCAATGAATATCATTAACTCATGTCTTAAATTTAGTTCATAAATCCAGGCGTATCTCCAATAGTAAACTATTGTAATAGTAATTTTTAAATTATAAATTATTATTTAAAAATTATTAAAAAAAACTCTCAATTTATTTACTTATAAAAATAGTGCTTTTAATCCTGTATGTACTTCACAAAGGAAGCTACACAAACAATCTAGATCGTTTAAAATATCTTGTGTTGTAAAACTACGCGGAAGGTTCCTCTATAAAGGAAGTTTTTCGAGCGGAAGAGATTCGAAGTCTACTTAAGAACTAAGAGTGGCGCCGACGAACATTTTTACTGTAAAATAATATATGTAAAACACGACAATGCGTAAAACGCCATTATATTCGATAAAGAGTATAAACAACATAACACGGTAACTAGCAGCACTCAATATAGAAATGGTTAGATAACGAGGCGAATTTGATAACGAATAAAACTTGTCGTGTAATGTATAACTCTTGGCTCGATACCCCTTAAGGTTGTGACGTCACTGTAGTTAAATAAACCGTTGGAGTAATCCTTTGTGTGTACGGATAAGGATACGTTGAATGGGCCAGCGATTTATTATAACGTCTAAGTGCAAGAGAAAAATAGCGCAGAAAATATTTTCCTCACGTTTTCTTTTACTTTTCCGTACTGATTTAGTGGTGATGTGCCAAAGCATATCATTTTCATATCTTTATAATAATGCCATTTCTAATGTTACAGTGTTATCAGTTATCATATAAAATATCTATATAAAACCAAATTATTTGTTGTTCTGTCAAAAGCTTCTGTAATATAACATATTTAAGTTAATTTAATATATTGTTTCAATTTGTCTCTTCATAGAAGACCCTACAAATTGAAAACAATACCTATTTAGAAAAAGTTGAATTGATCGAGCAAGTCTTCTCGTTCTTGTATCTTGCTCTGAACGACATTGTGGTAATCCAAGTCATTGATTATAATTTAAATTCGTGTACCCGAAATTAGAATTATTACTCTACTATGAACATCATCTATAGTTCAGTTTTTTCGGGTGTAGAAATTAAAAAATATAATTAATTATAATTTAATATTCAGTTCCAATACACTTTAGAGTTTATCACTGCGGCAATAGGGTCCATATTTTAATATAATATCACATTAAAAATATTAAAGCAAAAACTATTTGGTTAGTAATGAAATGTCATGATTCCTTAACTAATAACCTAAAAACAAAGAATACGAGAAATTTCCCCAAATCCTAATTAACTTTCAGTTATAATAATCTCATTGTGAGAGGATCCGCTTAAAAAAAAAAATTAATTTGATTGAACATTTTTTATGTTTCTTATTAAATATTATGTAATTTAGTAAATTCTGTACAGTATACGTGTTATTGAATTGAATATGAGTAAAAAAACTTAATTTCGGCGGGCATACTTTATCAAATCGAGATACAGTCTAGTAAGTACAAGAACTATTTATTTTATATAATAGTTTGATAGACTAACCTCTGCCAAAGAAGCTGTGCCCGGCCCTCTCAAGCAAAACATGAAAGGTGTATTCACACGCTTGAGGATCTCACGGAAGTCTAAAGGCACTCCTCTTGGTCGAAGGAGCCTGAAGTAAGTGCCCAGAGAAGACCCGTGAGTGGGTAGGTATGTCCCGAAGAGACGCATGAATCCTTCTCCTGTTGGATAGATTAAATAAAAGTGAAAAATATCATCAGCTGCAAACAAAAATAGTTAAAAACCTAGTAAGTAACTAAGACTATATTTTATCGTTTCAAATTCTGAGTTTATACAGATTCACGAGTTAGTTATATCAAGATATGATTGTTTGCGATTATGAGTTTGTATGTGTGTCGTCATTTTATATGCAAACTTGTTATGTTCTGCTTAGATTTAATTGACAGTACATGAACATAACTGCAATACTTAATATCATGTCAAAATCAGATCTTAATACAACGAACAATAATTTAAAACTAATCGTAAATGCGTTTAAATCCGCACCCAATTCTTTGAACAGTATGTCTCATATTTGAAACAGCAGTAATCATTCATCTTTATATTGAGTTTTTTAAATTTTCGACGCCATATTACAAGTCGTTTGATTGTAATCAATCACTCTACATGTTTGTATGACGTTGGTACACACAACCTCAAAAGGAAATATGTATACTAATTCTGAAATATATATATTTATTTCTAACAATCACTGCAATAATTATTCTGTTAAGTAAGATGTCTGATATGTCAACGACATTGATATGATTTTCAATCGATTTTAAAAAATGGAGGAGATTATCAATTTCTTTTTTTGTTACGCGATGTCTCTATCAACAAACATGAAACTTAATTTTAATTACAAAATTACTCTTTTATCAAATAAAAGTAAAATAGTAAATATGTAGAGTATCTTGACATTCCTTAAAGTTATTCTATCCCTTCTTAACGAATTAGAATAAAAGAGACAACCTAAATGTAATATCGGGCCGTACATCTTACATAATTGTACTGTTATATACATATCGAATGTTGCATTAATAAATACATGTAATAATTATATGTATAAATAAATACAATAAATACATGTATAAATTTTTATTATTTAGGCTGTACGAAGAATAATCAATTTGCAGATTAAATGGCCAGATTAGTTTGTAATTCATTTAAGCCCTATTTTACACTTGAATAAATTTCCAGTGTTCTCCATTATTTGCTAATTAAGATCCATTAAAATTAAATGTAATGTTATTGTGATAATAAATAAATAATTGTATTATTAAAAATCTTATTTATCTCAATCTGACGAGATAAAAGAGAAATGTTTTATCCTATCTCCGTAATAAACAAATATTTAAAGCGAACTCACTAAAAGTCAGTTTTGCCTGAATTTTCTAACTAACAATATGACCTGGATGTTCAGAATTAATTAGAGCACCTATCAATTAAGATCCTAATAATTAAAGTGCATCAATATCATATCACGGAAATAACTTAGTAATACCGGTACTTTGATTAATAAAAGCCTTCTGCTTTATATTATCGTATGAAAATGGATATTATTGCTATTAAATTAATATTATGACTCTATTTCATTAATTTACTTAAAAATTATATTTTAAGCTCCACAATATTATTTTTCGTTATTAATTATGAATATATGTAATTTCTGATATATTAACTATATGTGCTTAATTATAACTCTATGTAGTTGACCCGGTGAACTCTGTTTCACGTACAAACTAACACAAACACCATCTATTATAAAAAAAACCGAAGTAGCGATAGAAGAAATAACAGTTCTTTGAGGTTTTTCTTAATGTTATTTATTTTTTAATGACCCCTGAATTAAAGCAAATAAAATACTTAAATTGTTTTTGAGTTTTAGCGAGACTAAGGAACAAGTATTTTTTTTATAAATAAGAATAAGAAGATAAATATTTTATCTTCATTATGAAGTGTCTGCCTAATATATATATATATATATATGTGTGTGTGTGTGTGTGCGTGTGTATGTATGTGTGTGTTTTGACTTCGACTTCTAAAATTTGGTAAAGAAGCAGATTCTATTCTAGAATACTGGTATATATATACTTACTGGTTTGGTCAGGTCTTTTTGTTATAAAATAACTAGTTGTCTCAGTTAATTTTGGTATAAACTCTGAAGGTATGAGAACACAAAGGATATTCTTTTTATAAAGAAAAAGTAATCAGAAGCGAAAATAGACGAAATTACAGTTTCGTAAAGCGCTAGAGTAAATTTATGTATAATGAAATTACGTTATAATATTTTTATATTTTCTTTGGGTGTTTTCCTATTTATTTTCGTTTTCAAAACACTAGAAAGCCGTTTTGAGTTTCAGCGACTAATAAGAACTTGAAATTCTTTCTGTATCAACAGTAAGACAAGTCATTATAAATGAGTGGTACTCCGGAAAAAATTTAGGTATAAATTTTCTTTAATAATCGCTTTTATCGCAGCACGAAATTTAACAGCCGTGTTCGAGCTTCATTACAGATAGAAGGTTCTCGTAAAATGGGCAAGAGTCTTCAATAGACTGCTAGGCTAATATAAATCTTGCTGCGTTTAGATACGGGGCTGTTAACGACTGCACAGCGTTTTTTGTGTTACCAATTGTACCTGTTGAGGAAAATGTGTTTTTTTTACTTTTCCTTTTTAATGGCATGAATTCCAAGTTGGTATTGTTCAAAGAAGAATAATTGTATTATATGTAGTTTATAGTAGGCCACTGTTTTTGTATCTTCAATAATTAAATTTCCAAATATCATTGAAATTTCAATATTATTTCTATCTTTTGGTGCGTGTTTCACGTTTATCAGAATTGTCGATATGAAACTATTTCTTTTACTCTATGATAAAAAAGAAGAAAAAAAGAGATAGCTAGAAGATAAAAAGTGACCATTGAAGTCGTATGCATGCAGTTAAAACTATTATTATAGATTGTTTTGACGTAAAAATTAATTTTAATACTACTTTAAATTGCTTAAAGAAGCAACAGCGTAACCTTCTTTTATTTCCCATATTATGAATACAAATTGCAAAATAGGTAATGAAAATTACCATAAATTCCATTCATTTCATTTTCCCTGGCCAAGTGACCAAGCAATTGTAATGAAATCGTATTTCATAAGTGAAATGTTGCCGTTTTAAAACTGTTGGACACGGAAATTGCTACTGTGAAAGATTACGTTCCACTCAGAATAATTAAAATACGTATAAGGTAGTTAATATGTATGAACCACGTCAGCATTGCAGCTTTGAGTCAAGAATTCTCATAGATTAGGCATGGTTGTTCCTGTAGTAGTTTTGGCATTAAAACTAACTTAAAATACATTTTTAAAAAGCATATCAGGTCAATTGTTACTCTTAATACTGTGCTTTCATATATAAAACTAGTAGTTTATTTGTTTGTTAGAAGTATTTTGTTAATTCCGTCAAAAAAAATTTTTACACATCAATAGCAATTCAAATTTAACTGCCATATCATTTGACAATTGTACTGGATAAGTTGAAATGGAACATATGGTAAATCCTTTACATTTTGTAATTGTGATAGTGTCTGTCAAAAAACTTCTTGTCTACTTTCTGATTACCATCATTTTCAGTGAATCAGATTTTGAAAAAATATCTTTATTTAAACCAAATTTATTTTTCAAAATATTACAATTACTACTGGAGATTTAAACGTACCTTATTCTGTTTTCATTATTATGAATTTTTTGGACTGACTAATGCTGTTGGCCGCAAATTGCCTTTACAGCGTTATCCGAGTTTTAAGAAGGCTTTTTGTTTTGAAATCTTTATGGAACTTCTCTCTTATCTTTTCATCGCCCATCACTCAAAAACATATATTACATAACGATAAGTTCTCCAAAAGAACGACCAGTTTTGGGGGGATTGTAATTAATTTTGGTAATAAGTTTCGTTTACAAATATCAGATCCTCAATGAAAATTTCTATAAATAAGTGTTCATATTCTGTATTAAACAAAATATTTAATCTTTTATAACGTTGAATTATTGTGTCCTACTTTGGCTGGGCTTACGCATATTCAAGCCAAGAAATAACAGTGCGAGGTTTAAAAGCAATAACGTAGTCATTGTTAAGGAAATATATAGCACAATTATTGCAGAGTTAACTTCGGCCCATCTTTTGGAAACAGCTTTGTGGAGAAAAGTATGTGATTTTTGGCTGTGATTATGCAATAAGTAATATGAAGTGAAAGATGTTGTATTCCGAGCATGATTGTATTGATTTTAACAAAGATGTCTATTTGACTTTAAATTTTTTGCTCGTAGTTTTTGGACCATTAATTTTACATTTGACGACCGTCTGGATGTGTAGTCAGTACCCTGTCTACTTAACCAGACGTCCGGGATTTGAATTCCGATAGCGGCAGATATTTTTATGAAGAGTACAAATAATTTTCTCCGAGTCACATAAGATTATATGTTTATTTAGTATAGATCTCATATTTATATACATACTCTCTATTAAATAGTATCCGTAACATAAGAGCTTAGCCATACTTAATTTGAGCGAGATAAATAAAAACGTTAATGTTAATGTAAGGTTTGAGTGTGAGAATTATTATTATTATTAATAAAGAGTGGGAGTTAACAATAAGAGTATTGTGAAAAATATTTTAAACTAAAACCTTATTTCTCAAATTGAACAGTTGAAAAAATGAAAAAGCGCGCAAATAAGATTTCATTTAACCAAGAAATGAAATGAAATCCTGTTTAATTTTTAATTTCTTTTAATAAGCTCTGACGGAGAACCGCAGATCTAAGTATTTGATATTAAATTCAACTTTTTATATATGCCTAAAGTATTTGCGTTTTTTTGTAGATTGGTTACATTTTATAATTTGTGTGCAATAAAGATTATTTGCATTATATTTTATGGTTTTGTATTGTACTGTATTTGATGTTTTCTTTAAATATCATCCTTATTAAAAAATTATGTGATTATTAATAAAAATGTTAATTCTTTTCACCCGAATATTTTTGGGCGACAGTGTTCATAATGATGATGTCATAAATTTTAGCCTTAAAACTTTATTTTTTCTTTTTTCATTACGGAACATTGAAGTTACTTGAGCCTTATTTATGTAGCTTTACTTAAGCGTAACAATGTCATTTATTAATATTGTCGCTTCTGTCATAACCTTATCTTTGACCTCCCTTTATTCTAGGTCACTAAGAGAAAAGTAATGATAGACATTTTGAATTCAGAATCTATTCTATTCTAGTCTATTCGTGAAAATAGATTTCTCAGATTATGAAATTGGCATGCATATTATATTGGATATACTAGTACTTCAGAAATTAACATATTTATTTCGTGTTCTGCCTTGGGACTAATAGAACGAAGCCGTAACTTAGTTCAAGTGCCTGCGCAGCTAAAGTCATAAGATGTTTACACTTTTTATTTATATAATATATAATGTTGCTTAAAGTAAAAAGGAGTAGATACATTAAAATATTACAATAATCATGACATGATAATTTTCGTTTCAGGCCCTGATAATGAAATATAGAATTAAGTATCTAAAAGGAACTGTATGTCATAAACTTTTTTAATAAAAAAAAATTGTATTGGAAAACGTCAAATTGACCAGTATTTAGGGCATCAGCGGACTTTAAGTAGTCCTGCGACTTTGGCCATTTAAAAAGCTTCTTGAAACTAATCTATATTGTTTCTAAGGTCCGCAAGTAATTACTTTAAAGAATTTAGAATAGTAAAATAATTATTTATTAAATAATAAAAAACAAAATAAATTTTTACTAAGATGTAAGAATGCGAAGACATAACAGCAACATTGTTTCGCTTTTATTTCACTGCTTTTACTGCGGCGTTGCCAAATATATTTTCACAGTATTACACGTAGCAGTTGTCATATAAGTATACTTAGTTTAAAATTCACGAAGAAAATTCATGAAAGTTCTCGTTATACGGAAATCGGTTCTCGCAAACAGTATACAAAGTTCGCGATTAATAATTTCATAGTTATTAGGAACAAAGTATGATAACATAATTTCAATAATGATTTCAAATCTTGAGATTGATCGTACCACTCGTCTAAAAATAGGTGCGAATAGGTATATTTCGATATAAAACAAGCAAGAAAACCAATTAAACTACCAGGAAGTATCCAAGTATTGAACTTAATTATGCCCATTCACTTCAATGACACATTGTTACTAAAATAGAAAACAAAATATATATTTAAAAGTTTTTAATTGAAGAAAATAATATTGGAACAAATTTTAAATCAAAATTAATAAACTTTTTCAAGCATTTTTTATGGTGGTCTTCTAAAGAATTCTAATCCGAAGGTCTGGAACACGAATACTAAATGATCTTTGAAATTAAGGTAAACAATAAGTACAATTTTTTTCAACACTACATTATATTTCGCAAGCTTTTGATGAATAATTTCAATTGCTTATTTATTTAATGTAAGTAAAAATAATCATATATTTGTATATATGACTATTTTTACTTACATTAAATAAATAAGCAATATAATGTTATATATGACTATGTTATATGACTATGTATTATTACATAGTCATATATAACATAACATATTTCACTAAAATAACAAACATACCTAAAATACCATAAATATACATAAAAACTAAAAGATACGGCGTATATAAATGTGGGAATTTTTTTATTTATCAGAATTACACTCATTAAAATTAAAACAGTTACTTGGTTACATTTGCTTTGAAAGCATTTATTGAGTACATCATTTTAAGTTGAATATTTTATATCTATTAGTACGTTAATTAAAAATAACTATTTTATATTGTTATTTTTAATAGCTTGCTTTAGAATGAAAATAAATTATTTTCATCTTACTGCCCTGTGTTGTTTAATTTTAATATTCAATAGAATTTATGAAATTTTCACCTGATTTGCAAATCAAATAGACTTAACGCTTTGAATTATGTTCCTGCCTTACTTTAGATGTTGGAATAACAATATCTCCTCAATATGGCTGGATAAATCTCTCGGAAAAGTAATGAAATTTAAGACATGGAATGATGCTAGATTTCATTTACATTTTAAGCTGAAATTCCTAGCCAAGGGATTTCTGCTTAAACGATTTATGTGGTTCTCTGGGCAAAGGTTACTGCGACCTTCTTAGATTATCACACAAAGATTCAATTTGAGATGTAACTTAAGCATCTCAGGGGAACTTCAGCATAACATATCACTGGTTCCATATTTCTGCTGTTTCTTATTATTTATTTATAGATTTATGGACACATGTAACAATAAAAATACAATTTATACATTACAGTATAATACTCCGTATTTCTTCCCCGTGTTCGTTTCATAAAAGCAGAGATATCACGTATTGAATGCAATGCGATATTGTCCACAGCTGCTCAAAAAATATTATTGGTAGAGTAACGAAATAATGTTTTACAATTTTAAATTACTTTCAATACAATTCGAAATATTGAATTTTTCGTTATTTTTTCATTTATTACCTAGCGGTTGTCACATGATACGATGTCAATTCGATATTTGAATACTCGTGGCTTCACTTTGGGGCCAGAATTGTACACCTTATTGCGTAAAAATGACGTGTCATCCCTAAAATATCCAAGTACCAATATTTCAGGCATTCCCCAAAAATATTACAAAAAATCATAATGTGTATTTCATAAAGTAATAAAACAATAACTTACCTAGTTGTACCAATTCCAACCGCTTATCAATAATAAAATGCCACGGGAAAGCCTTGCAGAAGCTAGCGACCCCAATCTTGAGATCAGTTGCATTGCTTGAAGACGCTATTGACACAGCCTCCGAAGCCTCGCAATTTTCATCTCTAGATTTCAGGCTTAGGGGTACGGCATTTATTTCATACCTGTAATATGGAAAGGTAATTGAAACCAAAGGTAGGGTCAAGTCTTTTAATTTACTTCATAATATAATTATAGATAGATAGATAAACTTTATTACGCATATTTACAGTTTAAAACACAGAGACAGAACGAACTAAATATGAGCAAAAATATCTTCATTGAGATAATGCCTCTCTTCCAAGGAACTAGAACCATATTTAAGTAATGAATAGTCTATAAAACAATATTAATATCTGTTTTAAATACATAATCATATTTAATTTTAATCATAAAATCAGAAAGTGCAACACTAGCTCTAAATTTCAAATGGTTGATATCCAACAAATTTGAAAACTTTAAGGTGTGGTCGTACAATACATTACCTATTTAGGCCGTAAAGCAATTCGCTGTAACAAAATTAAAGGAATATATCCAGTATAAATAAAAACCTGATCCGATTCGGCTGTACCAATTAGTAGTGATACAATTTATAAGATATTTATCTAGATTCGTTTCATTAACAAATAGACAACAATATATACAATAAGGCAACCGTGATATTTTCTTACGCCTAACGTCTTTATCTTCTTCATTCGTAATGGTAAGTAAAAATTAACACGTACATGTATTCTTTATACATGAAAGAGAGCTGCATTCGAATTCCTCAGACACAGAAGAACTGTCTATTGTACCTACAACTTCCTGGACAGAATACTTACTATTAACATTATCGTTATGACGTCAGATTTAGATAAGTTGGGTACTCCCAACCTTTTTCTAACCTATACCACTATGCCTTTTTCTACCACTAATTACCTATTACAAATGGAATCTACCTACATCCAATAGATCACAGAGGACGTAAGCGATACTGTTATAAATGGACTTACAATAAATTTAAGTTCTAGCCACTCTATCATTACATGCCGTTCAGGAAAGGATATATGCAAGGATATTAATACATAATTAAATTCTATAACTGGAACAATTTGTAAATATCCGGTTAATACCCACTTAAAGTTATCACTATTACCTTTAATTACTGTTATTTATTTTTTATCATACATATTCCCCGTTATGACGATTTTAAAAGAACTTAGTAAATGATATTATATCTTTATTTAAATAGACTCTATTTAAATAAAGATATTTTGACTTTCACTTTATGGACAGTGTCGAGATATTTTTCTAAAATGTTGTGAAGTTTTGGAGGCATCAAATGACAAAATCACAAAAGGCGAGTAAAATGCGAATGATAACCCTGGTGTTGCGAGCGATTATAAGTTACGGTTATTGCTTTTGGTATAATTTTTTATATGCTTCTTTTTGAATATCATTTTATGCATACCCAAAAACATGGTTAAGCTGTATCAAATGTGTATGGGACTATTTAAAGTATCTTATTGAAGTTGAAAATAAGAAAAACCTATTTTTAAAAGAATGCCTACCTATACAGATTAATTAAAACAAAGACCATTAATTAAAGTTTGATAAAACAGCGAAGCAATTCAGAAATTTAAGCATAATAATGCGAAAGGCCCATTTATCAACGAAATGTCTAGGCCAATGAAAAACAGTATTCATAAACAAACACTGATCGTTACCCGCGATGTCGTCAATCATAAGTTTTAACGATATCTCTTTTTACATGGATATTTTATTTTTAAATAGCCCTTTCTGTGAGCAATTCAAAAACCATGTTAAAATCCGATCACAACTTTTTATCGGATTTTTAAATCGTCCATTTTGTCTGAATTTATCTCGTTTAGTCTTTTTATGATTAACGATAGAATACTTAATAGAAATGGCTATTATATCCCATTCTTAATGTCTATAGACTGTTTTTTTTGTGATTTTAGCTCAAAACTATTTGGAATCTATTTTTAACAATCTGAAAATTCTGCGTGAATTTTTTTTAGCTATCACTTCAATTTACTTCAACAACACTTTTGAAATAAAAATATTTTATTTAAAGGTATTATTTTGATATATTACTTTCAGAGACTAGTGTAGCGGCTTCGTTATAAAGTTATAACGACTAATTAGTATCGAGTAACCCAGCAAGTATTACAGAACCAAGATATGTCACAATACATTATGCAAAGCCTAAATCACACTTACAAGGCTTCTTAGACACATCAGTACCTAACAGTGTAAAAAACTCCTAACCATCCCGAACTTAGAATCTAAACTCCTCCTCAATGAATTAAGGTAATCACTTTTAGAGAAACACCACAGTGATATCTTTCAAAAATAAAACTGGTATAAAAATATTCAAACTATATGTTGACCATTATTACCAAGAAACTACAAGGTAGGAATATTAGATAGTGACTTCTACCGGAGAATATATTCATTATTCGGTTTTGGTATGATGTGGTGAACTAAGACACATCTTTGTCCACTTTGCAGCATGAAAGGAATACTCACTTAAATCTTCTAGGGTCATTAGTATAACTTTTCAGTCTTATGTCTGTCTGCGTGTCATACAGTCTCCTGGCTATCGTCCTCAAGCTGCCCACCAATAAGTAAGCCACTGGTTCACTCTCCGTCGTCAAGTGCAGTTCTATCTTCCCCTCTTGAGATGTGGTACATACAAAGGCCGCTTCGTATTCCACTGTATCGTCTTTGTGGGAATCATCCTATGAATAAAATTACATATTTATGAGTTGGCTTTTAGTAGTTTTAATACACAAAGCCTTATTTATACTTATATTGTATGTTATTTTTAAGATATACATTAAAACAAGACTTTACATATTAATATATGTAATTTTCTTAATTTTTATGTTGTTTCGTTATTTTTATCACCTACATAAAATATCCTATTGTATTCCTTTATAATAAGTATGATATATATTTTTTTTAAATATTAACATTTATTTATACTAACACACTTTATAACTACAAATATAGAGCGTTCAAGGGTTTTGGGAATATTATATTATTCTGAACTTATCAATCACAGTCTACCAAACACACAAAACTATGCAGAGTCAGTCTCACATTAAGCCAAATGTTTTATACAAAATGACATTTATTACAAGGCTTTTAGAACCAACTTCATATTTACAGATACGTAGAAAATCTAACTAATGACTGAGTTATTGATTATTCAAAACAAATATTTATTTGAAACATTGAGGAAATTTTGATATATTGCAATATATTATATATAGTATATTATATTATATATTTAATTATTATATTTTATATATTGCATACGTAATATGACTTAAAAACTTAAAAGTTTATATAGGCTGCATTTTTATCGAAACATTATATAAAGCGGACATTTTTACGCTACGTAAATTTTTACTACTATTGCTATTACTTTGTATCCAAAGATTTCAAAGAATTTTCAAAGAGATCATGACTGTAGGTATAAGTTATTGAAAGTATTATTATCAATGTCTAATAACAAAAATATGTAACGGTTTGATAAATAAAGTAAAAAATTTGGAACCAAAATAAAAACAATCAGCAAAGCTTGATTTCCACAGTCAACAGTTGATAAATAATTAATGTCAGAAAAAAAGACGAAATTTTATCTATGTTGTGCGTTCGGTCCTTCATACGGACTGGTATGCGTTCGCCAAACATAACACTTAACCCGTTAAAAGTTAAAACTTAAGCGTCACTTATGATAGCTTTCATAGATTTATCTTAAGCTGTTTAGTTTAAGTTTTGAATTATTTGAAAAGTTGGCCCATTTTGTGAGTATTTTTTTTAAAGTCAATTGTACGTCTTATTTCTACTATGAGTATAGTACGACATATTTTATTCCCTATGTACAAATATTCTCAACTGCTTACATTCTCAAAGAATGTTTAAATTGTTTACTTAACTAACTGATGATGAAGAACCAGTTAATTTACCAACTTAATTTAATCAAATTAGTTTTAAAGCAAATTTTATTTTTTGCCATATCCGTAATACCCGTCTGTGTATAATATAAAATTACTTTATTTATTAATAAAATATATTTTTTGAACTTAATAAATATTATTTTGAGTGACTTTAATAGTTATTAGCTATAAAATTTGAGCTTAGCATGAGGCAAATTATGGTCATAATTGAAAATCTTACCTGGTCGTGTAAAACATCGTGTACACTGTCGAGGGTTGTTAAGAATTCAATTAAATTAGTGCCTAAACATTTATAAGCTCTCTCTAGTCGGCAGTTGTGTGAAAACGCTGTTAATATTAAATATTCGCCTAATTTTGCCATAAAATCCTTAGTGCTAACACCTGGAACAAAGAAAATATTCTTTTAAAAAAAAACAACAAATTTACATTTTAATATAAAATAAAGTAGAAAACCTAACATTTTTTTTGAACATAAAGTTTAAAGATGAGGTTTCTCAGTGTTTGTATAGCAAGTTAGTTCTTTGTTAACTCTTTGAGCAGTAAGTTTACTCACACAAGATTCTGTACTAAAATAATTTTTATTTGAAAATCTATCGAAATGCCTTTATCTTTCGTCCTTCGGGATACGTCATGTAAATACATCCGTAACCCTCTTATAACTATGTAAGTTTATCTGACACTGAAGGGCTTGTTTGGCACTTGGCCAAAAAGTAAATCGTTTTAGTTTTAACCAATAGGGATTTGACGTATGAGAAATTAAGTTAAGATTTATCCATTTTTTCAAACTCTTTTATTAGTTAGTGACATTTACACTGAGTGCTATGTCAGTATCATTAATACCTAATTATTACTTAAAGCTAGTAATAGAAATTGAAAAATTTAAGGACATCATTGACGATTGAGTCAACAATACCATCCTACAGACCCGTCGCTCCATCCGATAAAGGGTTAGCCAAAATACTATGAAAGGCTTTAACATCAGAAGCGTGGAGATTTGTCTTTCTTGTTCATTATCGTCTTATTCCGACTTATATATTCAAAGCAAATTAGTAATTAAGAAAGAAAAGTTTTATGCATGCCCTGACGCTTCATTATAAGCACTACTTCCATTACTAGCCTATAGCGCTCCCTTATCACCTAACAGATGTCGTTAGGGTTGTCACCTTATCAATATTTCATCTGACTTATTCCTTAATAATTCCAGATAGTTACTTAAGTAATTCAAATATTACAAGTTTTTTTAGAATTAGTCAGTTTCATTTCGTTCCTATTTTTTATAGTTAATCAAACATATAAGCAAAAATAACAAAGCCATTAAAGCACCTTTAGGCACTTTGTACTTACTATCAGTCGCACGTACCGCGTCGTATATTTCTTGTAAATAAGAATAATTTCTACACGTCTTCACATCGTCTGGTAGTCTACGGCTGAAACAAAATCAAATTTGTTAAATACAAAATAACACATACATATTCCGAACAATAAACCATTAAAATGAAATATTAACAGAAAAAAATAATTTTAAAAAATTATTGTTCAATAAGTAAGTAGGTAATCATCAAATTAGCTGAACTATTTTATTTATCTAGACTCAGCAAGCTAACCAAAACCATTTTAAGTTAGTTACCTTATATAGTATTTTTAAACTCACTTAATATCCTAATTAGTTATGTTTGTTTACAGCTGCGATCGAAAAATCAAAATCAAAGGTTTATCGAGCTTGATAGTTAATTTCTCCACACTGCGTCGTCTTTCGCGTTTTTAACCTTAAAGTAGCTACATTTATTATGATTTTGACTACAATATATTAAATTTAATGGTTTTCTAAATAGGATGAGGTAGTAAAGCTGAAGTACTCTACCAACGCAACTACCAACTGCAAACGGCTACGACATAAAAGTTGTGTCAAAAATGGAGTTTTTATGCCTAAATTAAAAAGATTTGGAATTACTGATTATTGGAATTAAATTTACAAACATTACGTAGAATTTTATGTATAAGCTTGCAAATTGTACGATGCAATATCATTTCAGCCAATTTCCTAAAAGCCTAAAAAGGCAGACTTTGCCATTTAAAATAAATTTTTGGAGTCCGTTCTTCATTTTCTATTGTTTCTGTAAGGAACTTAGCACCAATTCCATAAAATATTTTAAAGGGGATAATTTTGTTAATTGAATTATTTTTCTGTGTTTTGATGTCGGTTTTTAGTTAAAATCTTAGTGACAAGTGACAATTTTGAATGGTCAAAGTTAGAGTTACCGTAAGTATTTTCGATTTGCCTGTCTATTTGTTGAAGGATAAAAATACCCGAATACCTTTTGAGATAAAGTGCTGTGAAAATTAAGTCGTCCAATTTAGCAAAAATGCTAATAATATAAAAACTACTAAGCGAAAATGATAAAATTTTCATGAGACCAAAAGATGACTATTTCCCATCGCATGAAAAAATCACTAATATAGGATCTAAGATCTTGACATAATCTGTATATATACATAAAAAATATACCAAGAAAGTTTTTGGCGCGTAATGACGGGATAGGTTAGGTGCTGTATATTTTACTTCATATATTGTGTTGTAGTGTTCTTTTTGTCATTAAATAGGTGTAGTTTTATGACAAAAAGGATCGTTAAATCGTACAATATATGGAATTTTCATTCAGCGTTGATTGGTGACTTACGTGAGATTTTTCAATGTTTCATTTCCATTCATTTATAGGGTAAGTTCATTTACTTAATAACATTTTATGATTTTATTCTCATTTACTTATCTTTTCATCGTAATCATTATAATAACATTCCATGTTCGTATCATTTTATCATAAAAGCTTATATTGAACTCATTTTCAAAAATTTTCTCGTAACTCATTAACAAAATAGCGGAGTCTACCATTAGTCACCAAAAACTCAATGGGGCAAAGGGCTACATTGCACCAGTATCCTGGAGCCATAAATAAAGGTAAAACTACATTAATGAAGATATGGCTTAAAGGTCTTAATTACCAGTTACTAAATAATTGGAAAAATATACCTTCTCTCTTTATATTACATACTTGTTTAGTTTAAATAAAATCAAATGATTGTCCCCGTAGTATAGAAATAACAATAATACATATTTTTTTCAGTGCAAACTCCTTACTTTCATTTATGGCCTGTCATGGCATTCGCGGAGAAAGAAAAAGTTGTTTATGTGATTTTTATAACAGACGATCAATCATTATTGTTTATTACAGAGAATATTTTATATTGCGTTCAGGTTTTGGCGTAGTCTTGACTTGCTTGATACTTACATAAATATATTTTTAACTAAGTAATGTCAGTACCTAACGATACAATATTAATACTATCAAATTGGGTAATGAAGAATAATTCACACGCACGTTGGTTAAAGCTTTATCGCATTAACATATCTTTTCGTATATGATGACATAACAGGGTTCCTAAAAAATAACGATTCCATGATAGGGGTCATCGTATCCGTGTACGGTATTGGCAACATATCAAACCGTTTATTTCTGAAATTAAAAAGTTCCCAATCGGAAGATATTGCGCACAATTTTTTATTAAAAGTCGAAAAGTTTTACAGTAAAATTTTACCGCTTTTATTTCAATAACAGACACTTACAACCATTAGTGGATTGTTTGTATTTGTTGCTAATATCTCCTACTATGACCGCTATCAAGAAATAGGTCAATTTTCCTTGACCCTGTGTTATAAAGAGAAATAAGCTAGAAGCATGAATTTTATGGAACTTAGGGCCGATTTGTAAGTCTATTTTTAACTTTTACTGAGATAATGAATTAGATAAGACGAGTTTCGATGTAAAGACAATCTTTCAAAAGTCAACTTTGAGTTACAAGATAAGGCTATCGCTGTCCGTCTTTATACTGGTGAAAGTCAATAAAAGTCGGTAATACAAAAATCAGTACCTCCAGCTGAATTATTATTACAAATGGAACCCATAGAAGTATGTACTTACGACAATTAGTAAGTATAGTCGGCCGCTCGCTAGCATGCACGTTATGAAAATTGGTGAAAAAATTTGTCAAATTATCTACTCATACAACAAGTTTTACAAAGTCTAAATAATAATAATAATAATAATAAAACTTTAATACTCACAGACAGTTGTATTTATCATAATGTTCAGCTTGGTTCTTTGTAAGTGACGTCACAGCAGCATGAAGGCATTCATTCTGTAAAGAAAAAAATTTTGGTCAAAGAATCGTAGTGATAGTTTCTCATATTAAAAACTTCAGATAAATTAACTTAAAAAACATATTCAAAGATGAGCTTGTTGGTGTTGTGGTTCGAACGCTCTTTCGATAACTTTTTTTTCGAGGAGAAATCCATTTACGGACCTACCCGCAACTGGCTAAAACAAAGCAATTTTTGGCATGGTTCGTTGGTTAAATGCTTTTATATTGTTTTTAATAGTTTTTACAAGAATAGATATTAAGCAAAAAACGACTCAAAACAAACGAATAAAAGAAAATTTTCTTCGGGGTTCTCCGAGTTCAAACTCATACCTATTTATCGATGTTCATTTTTTATTTAAAAAAACGACAAAATAATTACGGACAAAAAATCCGACCTCTGAATATCGTGATTACGTTGCTTCCGAATTTAAAAAAAAAATAATTTATGAATTCCGAACAAAACTTTTAAAACAAAAGAGTAAAGTGATTACTTATTCTCCGTTAATTTTGAATCTAGACAGGTTAACAGCCTGAAAACTTCTCTTAAATCCCGATAGTCTAAATAATAGATAGGAAATACAAAGGAAATTTCTATATTATTTTTCTTTACCCAAAATCTTGAAGAAAATGGAATTCGGTGAAAATGGACTGTAAAAGTTTTATGTGTTTTGTTTCGATAAATAACAATATTAACGTGGAAACTCGAAATCGAATAAATTCTTCACTCCGAAAGTTTATGAGAATCGAAACTTTAAGTGATATTTGGCATCAGTAAC
This sequence comes from Acentria ephemerella, assembly GCA_943193645.1. NCBI lineage: Eukaryota > Metazoa > Arthropoda > Insecta > Lepidoptera > Crambidae > Acentria > Acentria ephemerella. The sequence continues at coordinate 3,734,172 of OW971894.1, forward strand.
GTAGTTAACAGGCAGACATGAACACAGAAATTAATCTGAACATTCTATATCTATATTTTTCTTTTCTATATTTTAATTCAACTTCTTAGTAATTGTGTTCCATTTTTAAAAGAGGGCTAGATATGCCTTAACCTTAATAATTATGCATACATAATAAAATAAACTTTTAATTAAATTAAATTTGTTATTATTTGAAATTAGTTTTAATTTCAGAAAAGAGGTTTGATTTAGCTCAAGTGTCTATTGAATATAGTAGATCTTATTCCAAGAACTACAAGACCTTCATCAATCAAAATAAATACTGAATGAACAAAAAGCTTACAAATAAAACTGCACATTTAGCGTGATCTAACTGGAATTAATTTAATACAAGGCCATGTCAGTACTAAGCGGATATTTCTCGGTTACATAAAGTAAGGACACGAAGCCATATGGGCCAGGGCTGCATACAATGTTACTCTGAAATAGAAAGTTAGCATAGTCTTGTCTACTTTGAATATTATGATAGCAGTAAAACATCTTCGAAAAGTTAATATTTCCATTTTTTACTGATAACCATAGAGACTAGTTACTAATAAAGTCCATCACCTACCTATCACCGTTCCTGAAAGGCGACACTTATTCCCAAAACAATACTTCATCATTGAACTAAGTTAGACGTCTCTTCAAAATGCTCTGTTCCTGAAGGGGTAATGGCTAACCGTCTGCAGAATTCGTTGCAAGTACAAAGAAGACTACTTCAAAATGTCAATTGTAAATCATATACACGCACGAAGAACGAAATACCTTCACACAGAACTTAAAAATTTTAAGGTATAACAAAAAAAGGTTGAACAAATTACATAATTTTTTTTATATTAAACTCAGCAAATGACTCGACACCACCTGATGATAAGCACTAGGAGTCCATATGTGAAGATAGCTAGTGAAGCATGCGACGTACTGCCCTAGCCAGCCTCACCTTGCTCAAACCAAGGCAACCTTGATATTTACATTACTTATTTCTGCACTAGCTCAAACAAAAAACGCCCTTAGGGCTCTTAATTCCGTGTTACTGAATGAATATAATGAAATTTTTCTTTATATTCGTTCAGTAACGTGATCTAAAACTATCAGATCCATTAGTAACCTAATACGGGAACTTCCTTGACCACTCTAAGCCACTGGCAGTCTCACAGTACACTTACGGTGTTTTGTTACTGTAATTTTAGCAAATATAATATATAATTTCATATGTACCTCTGAAGGTAGCTTAACACTTTTTAAAAAACCTTTGAATATCTATGGTATATCTGTTACATTTACAGCCTGTTGAGTAAGTGTAAATTTTCGGGTGACAGAAAGTCGAACACTTTTCAAAGTACCAAATTATAAATAATAGCTATCCTTTTTGCACACTTACAGAGAGAACAATTTGTATAAATAGAATTGTTTAAAAAATTACAAGACACTGTACGTTTATCGAAAAATAGTATGAGTTACGTACTTAAATACACATTCATAAAAATGCTTATACATATTATTTATACGGAACAAAAACTCGGTACAAAGCCGTAAAGTTCCTAATAAAAACTAAAACTGTCAGTTTGACAGATATATTCGTATCATTGTCTTTGATTGTATTTTTCATTTCGTTTTGAACGTGAAATCCGAGTTGTTATTGTTGCGTTTGTTTTTGTAAAGTTTTTAATTTGTTTTCATGGACCTGTTACTGATACCGCTTCGCCTGATGACTTCTGGTTACGATGGACTTGGACTTGCATCTTGATTTGTTTTGTCAATATTGCATTGTTTTTGATTCATTATTTTGTTGTTAATAATTTTCCTTCAAATCATTACAGCATTTGGATTCTAAACGAAGTAATAATGTCAATTATTTGACAGACTGCATCATGAAAAGTATGGTTACAATAAAAATATTTCAAAAGGTTCCCTCTTAAACGCATATATTTATATTTGTTTAAAAAAAATGTGTATTATAGGATCAGGACTTCAAGAAGCTATTTTTAATACCATGTAAATGTTAAAATACAAAATGAAACATCTCCTTTAATTGTTTTACTGAATAAAGTCAATTTTTTTTATTATCATTGGTGAGAATATAGCCAACATTTATAATAAAAATATTATTCCTCAAATACGTATCATTTTTACTCAAATAAAGTTCAAATGATAAAACACACAAAGCGCAAAATAGCTTACGCGTTCACAAACAAACCACTTATTGCCTCTGAAATAAAAATCCGAACATTTCGGTTGAAATATTGAGAACGACTTATGACGCTCGCTATAAATACAATATTCGGGTGAAATTAAATTTGACAGATATTTATTTTTATACGATAAATATAAATGTTTTTAAAGTGTATCTTTATTTTAAAAGCTAAACAAGGTATGGTTTAGGTAACATTTTTATTTTATTTCTCAAAACATGTTATAATTTATAAATAAAATACAATTTTTTTTGTTTTTTATTTTCATGAACAAGTAACTATTGGTATTGAAATATTAGGTTATACTTTGACTTTGCGACTAATATAAACGATGTACACATATGTTGAAAGATATTTAAATATTTTTCGTTTCTACCCCCTAAGATAATACATCTTTTGGCCTCTATCTCATCTATGGTGTAATAAATTCGATGGTATTGAAATACTAATTGCTGAGAACGAATAAAATAAGATGTACTTTCTTTCCTTACATTTTTTTAATGTCACTGAAAAAAACAGAATCGCGAAGTCACAAGCAAAACGTCAAAAAATAGAGCACTATAAAAAAGGAGGTTAAATCCGACCAAGTTTCCCAACATATGGTGAGTGTTAACAAAGCTGATAATACGAAAGCTACCCACGTACTTCTCAACAAAAAAGACTATTTTTATACCACAATATATAACGTTCAATTAGTTTCATATTATACAGACACCTGTTCAATGTAATACTATAAGTAATAAGCTTTTTTGCTAATTCTCTGTTCACAATAAGAGATTACTAATAAAAACGGTGGTATATAAAGTAAAAGCACTAAACAGTAAACTGTAAAAGCAACTTCTTTAAACATCTTTGATGTAGATTTAAAAAAAACTAATTGAATAGGGAAGAGAATCATAAACTCCATTTGGGTCAGCATAGCTAATACTTTATTGCATGCTTTTGTCTCTTGGGATAACCTTCTTAGTTGGAATATTACAACGCTGAGCTTTTGTAGGGAATCCTCTATGTGCCCAGCTCGCGATCATCAATCAAGTGGACCTTGGCACAGTTTTTTGTTTTATTTATACTAAAAGGGTAGCAGATATGCATTAAGCATGGCTGATGTAAAACTATTCGGTAAATAAGTACAGCACTTAAATCAATACAACAACTTACATAAGTAAAACAAAAACATGGCTTGTAAAAACACGGCATGTACATATTTACCTCTAAAAGTTTGAAATTCAACTTTTAAACGTATAGTTTAAGAGAAAAAAAAAAGTGTGTCGGGAAGTACCTGAATCTACAGCGGGGTTTACTTTCAGTACTAACTTGATAAAACATTTTGGTGGTTTCGGTGGTTTGTTCAATTCTCTTTACGAGAGGAAAGGCAAAGGGATGGAGCTTATTTAGCCGTGCTGTTATTTTTTTATAATCTAATTAATAAAAACATTGAAATGCAGATGTTACACTTTTTTCTTAATTTAATCATATATTATATATATTGACTATCTCCGTGATCCTATTTCGTTGAAGTAGAAAGTTTGAATAAAATGTGGGCATATATAATATTGTTTGTGTAAAACTTCTATTTATTTTTTATGCGTACTAAAAGCGTTAATAGCATTACGATATTTCTCTTAATTCGTCTTTAGTGAACATACATAGCGGCTAAAAAAATATAATAGCCCAACTCGATAACAAAATTGTCGTAGTTTACTGGCAACATATTTCTTTTCAATATAATTTAACCAGAACGGTCATAACCTAAAATTCCCTAAAATCGAATCACTTTTCCCTCATATCCCACCACATGGAATAGTTTATATAGTTTCAGAAGCAATGGAGTAGCTAAAATTCTTTCCATACAAAGTTAGTCTCGACTTTGCCGCCTGGAATGTCCAATTGGAATAGTTCTAACCTTCCACCTGAATATAAACTAAGGATCGTTGTTCCCGGTTCGTTTCTGAAGTTTTGCATTGATAAAATAAAACTTGTTAAGAAGGTCCATTGGCATAGCAACTTTTAACTTTGGATATACCGGCCGAAGTGGCTGCTTACAATGGCCCTCATAAGAAGGATCAAACTCACTCAAAGGGCAATAGAAAGGACTATACTCGAAATTTCTCTACGTGAACGAATCAGAAATGATTCAGAAGAACGGTTCGCTGAGGTCAAAAAATTACGAGCGATAAATAACAAGCGGCGGCCACATTCCAAGGTGTTTTGACGGAGTCCTGTAGAACACGCCACGTACCGCAAGACGCAGCGTTAATAAGCCCCATCTAGGGCCAATCTGGAAGTCGATGTGATCCAGCGACTTCCAGCAACCTTTAGCAGATGATTGGCAGCCCAGAATCGATCAATTTAGAGATCTTAGACGGAGGCCTATATGCCAGCGTGGGCGTTTCATTAATGATCTCCAACAAAAGCAACGCGAACAACATGAGGATGTTGCTAACTATTTCTGAAAATAGCAAAAATACAAACCTTTTTGAAGAATTTACCGAAAGTAAAAATCTCTTCGTGTTTTTCAAGAGAATTCGAGTCGTGGTAATCCAAAGTGTAAATGAAAAATAATAATGTTAGTAAACTTGCGAACGGCCGACTTCTGAATTAAAAATTTTAAGGTAAACAATTCTCAATCCATATAACGTATTGTTTAGGAGTTGCAACATATCACTGCCCTAAGAATCTGGAAAATTCTGAAATCAATAGGGCTAGGCAGTAAACTCTAAAGAGCTGCCACAAAAGATCAATACTGGTCGAAGTGGCCCAAAAATAATAATAACCTATAATATAAGACTTATTCGTCACTTAACTTCAAATCTCAACTCAGGAACCGGCTGTTAGTGTTGATTAATTTGTAAAATAATTACCTAATTACTTTGAGCTTAATTTGGAATACATTATTGAAGGCTTTATTTATTATGAATTTGATTACTTAATAGCATCTTTGATAAAAAATTGCCATTGCCAAATTCATTATTCTCAAAATACTACATCGCAATGAATACATTATAAATATTTTGAAATATCTTTTACACATATAAACAAATGTTTATACGTATAAATATACATTTACAATATTTACAAGAGTATCGTCTATAGCAGGTGTGTATATTAAATTATCCCATTTTTAAAATGTAACATAAGCGAAATCGCTAATGACAGTTGTATTTTAAGGGCCTTTTAGACGCAAAACCACTGCGGAAGCACAGAAAAATAAAGCACGCTTACGCCATTATGCCTGTCGCGGGTTCGCGCAACAAGAATTAATTGTTGTAGACTGCAAGAAGAGTTGAGTCGGCTTCCTGATAAATGACACGCAATTTTTTACTTTCACCCAAAGGATTATGGACCACTTTTAGTAGAATTTTTCACTCGTTTTCAATTCGCAAAACGATTTTCAAATGGATTCCTAAACGTACGTGATAACATTTTGTCGCATTGAAAAATTACCTCCACAGCAAAATGTGGGATTCAATTCTAATATTTTAACTCATTTTTAAGCCAAAGCCAAAAAGTAGTATTACACAGTATTTAAATTATTTTCCTGAGTGTTACTTTATTACTGACTTCTAACATGGACCAGAACAAATCTTACAAAACACACTATTATCTACTTTATTAGGTACCTACTCATTATTCAATGGGAGAAACGAAAAGCCTTAAAAACCTAAAAATATATTTTTTTGTTCCTAGTAATTACATTCCATTATTTTTTGAAGCATCTTAGTTGAATTATATATGCCTTTTAAGTGTTTTGAAGTAAATTTTTAACTTTTTTTGGTTTTTCTAAGATCAAAATTGCTGATCAAACTTGCCTGTCTACAAATACGAATCGCGTAATACGTGCTTATTAAATTTGAAGGTTGTCCTCGATTTTAAATGAAGGTGGGAGAGCACGACATGGGAAATATTAACATTATTACAAGACATTAACATCTCTTATCTCAATTTGTATAGCTTGCTTCCATCTTCAGCCTTGTCATCGCTTAACCTGACGGAGGTAAGATGATAACTAAGAACTACCCCATATAGGGACATTCAATTTTCCCCATTTAGGGTTGTCAGAATATTTCAGATAGTTAAATATTCATTTCGTGCTTTGAAGGTGATTTTAAAAAGTTATCTAAGTACTTAAAGACATTGAATACAGATCAGTAAAAATATCCTTTTTAATACTTTTTAACCAAAGAGAAATATACAAATTCAGAAGGTTAATATCAAGAAAAAAACAACCTCATTCGTGCAAATGAGATTTTTTTGCTATCACCATTTGAAGAACTAACTCAATAAGACACAAGACGTCTTTTGCTACAAAAGTCCTTCTGAATGCAATCTTCTTTGTCAAACAATGTGTTTCGCATCTGCTCAAATATTGTAGGTCTTTGTATGAAAATTAAATGAAATAGAAAATTGATATTTTTCTTCTTGAGGGTGATATTATTTAATAAAACTTGCTTATTTTTAGATTTTTAGATTTTTTTGTTAACTTATATTAAATGAGAAAATTGTACAATAATCGTAACCTAAAACGCATTATAAATGAAAACCTATACTACAGCCTCTTTTTCACGGCTGAATGGCTGGTATCTAATATATATATTTGATGAAGCTTAAAATTGGCTTCATATTGCAAAAGAAAATATTTTATCGTTGAAACAACGTTAAGGTAGATGATATCATACTGAGACATAAAAGAAGTTAAAACATTATATTTTTTGATAAATAAAATGAAAACCTAATGATCAGAATAATGAAAATACAAAGAAAATGAGATAATGTATTAATAACACCATTCATTTAAAAGTGCATGACGCAACAACCTTGACAATAAAAAGAACCCTGAACCCACAAAGTTACTTTATTACTCGTCTATGTTTGTCGCAGTATATTACCGCGTTTGGTCAATTAAATCAAAGAAGTTCCAATCAGGGCTGAGTGCTGTAATAAAACAGCTTGTCCCTTACATAGAGGCTGTATCTCATTGGATATATTATCTTACATGTTCGGCGCAATACTTTCAATCTCTACCTTAAAAAGAAGTGATTTCAGTTATTTTAAAAATGGACTTTATTTAAACTAAAATAATGGCTATTTGCCCTCAACGACCAAATTCCATATATTGATTGCATATTTCCGTATATGAAATAAAAAGAGTAATAGAAAAGGTTAACATACTTTGCCAAGCTTACCTGATATACCTATATTTCATATTTCCAAAAAATCTCTCAAGGAAAAGTTTTATTTTACACTTGTTTACACCACTATTGTTTCGAACAACCTACTTTAATTCTATGTAATGAGGATGTCCTAAGGTCCGATCAGTTCAAAACAAACGTAGAGCAAGCAAAGTTCATTAAATAAAGCTAAAACAGGAAATATCAGACAGTTTACATCCCTGTCGGAACCCAGATAAACTGAACGCGCCTACTCTATATAAAACCTAATCGAAGCTAGCTAGACATTTTGCCGGGTAAAGCAGTATATTCTAGAAGGGACATATTTATTTTGGTGCGTCGTAAACTAGACAGCACCTATAAAATATTTTTCCGGTAGTAATTAAGATATACAGTTGAAGAAACAGATATGTCTACTAACGTTAAAAAAAAATTCTTAAAATAACAATTCCAAATAAGTTTTCGAAGTTTTCGATATTGCGATCAATATGGTCTCCTCGTCTGGGAACACTTTAAAATGTTTTTGGTGGGATAAGTATTTTAGTTTAAGCAATAAATCTCGAAAACTGAATTCAAAAATCAAAACATATTTTTGTATAGCATTCTTCGATTTTTGTCAAAGAAGTAAAAAGAATAAAAAGTTGATAAGATAAAGATAAGATAAACGTAGATAGGTAAATTTTTATTTACACTTCAAGTGTGGAAAACAACGTAGGTAGGGTTAAAATGATAAATAGTCCGTTTTTTTACCATTTTAAATCTATTCATAGGTAATTATAGCCTATAAATGCATGTAATTATTTATTTATTTGTGTATTCTTTAGAGCAAAATTGGCGGACTTAATGACTAATGCTTTCTCTACCATTCAACCAGTAGAAACATTTAATAAAAGGCATATCGGTTAAAAGGTAAAAAATATCATCAATAAATCAAAGAAATACGATACATTATCACTAAATACACAAATATAATAAATATATAAATACAACACAATGAAAGGAACTATTCAAAACTGCATTGAATACCCTGTACAGTTCAAAAGTGAGCATTATGACAACTTCATATGATACGAGTTCCCCCGACAAAATATTTTCTCAGAAATCTCTTAAAATTTTCTGCTGTAGTAATACATCAATACAAAGAAGTATTATTTCCCTATGGTCGTCTATAAGTTATATAATTAAAAGAATGTTCCAAAAGTTATGCAATTTTACCGCAAAACTACTTTAGTAAATAAGAAACATTTGTAAACTGTTGAAGATACAATGTATCTGTTATCTGGGTTATCTAGCCTGCCTTAACGTTTTATTTATCAAGTTATTTGTAGTTAAAACTTGGAATGATAATGTTTTGTAATTTCTGTGAAGGTTATATTTGATATTTCCCACACTTATATTCATTATCAATCTTAAATTAGGCATCACGAAGCAGAATTCGAAAAACAATTGTTTTTTTTCTATTTAAATTAAGAACTGTTATCATTTAGATATGTTAGTTGTATTACATTCTAATACTTATTATTAAAAAACCTACCAATAATGATAATATCATGATCTATTTTTTTTTAAATTCGCAGCTTTAGATATTTAATTTACGAATGTAGTGATAAACTAATATATTCCTTATTTATATAGAACAAAGAAAGGCCTGTGCGAAAGAAACCCCAAGGCAATTTTAAATTTATCAGCATTAAAAGATTCTCATAAAATATTCAACATAAATCGTGAAATTTTTCTTTTCAGTGAACACGGAGTTTTATTTAATACTGCAGCTACTCAGAACTACGTAGCTCTCAAACTGGATTGTCGAAGTTACTACCCTAACTTTATCTTCCATCTTTTGGGCATCGGGTATTTCTTAAAAGATATAAGCAGAAATTAGCATACGTTGAAGAAAATTCATAATACGGGTAAGTAAATTGCGTTTATAAAATTTAAATAATTATCCTATTACCACAAATTACATCAAAGAGTAAAAATTATAATTACTTATTTTTTTATTATAATTACCTAAATAATACTAAAAGTTGTAAACAACTACAACAACTCGCAGCAAGGAGTTCGTGCTCATGAATTTAATAAGCTTTATAACATTTCAACAAAAGGGTAAGGTGGCTTAATTTTACTAAATGATGAAATTTGAAACTCGATGAAGTAGCTAAAAATATTTTTTCTCCTCAAAATATGGAATAAATTCTTGAACCTTCTTTGGCCTGAACAAACATTATGAAGCAAACTTTTTATTATTTCATTATACTCAGAATGTTCTGTCCCAAATCAATAACACAATCCAAATTAATAATAGATCATAATTTTACTGAACAACCTGGTTAATTCATTATAATTAATATAAATTTACAACTATTAATATCTGATTGTAATGTGCCAAATGTTGTTTGGTAAAATATTTGATATAAATAGGACCATCAAAAACTCTAGATTTCCTTCTGAATTGTGCATTTCCAAATGAAAATATTCTATAGAAACAATAAAATGAAAACGGGCGATAGAACTCATCGCTACTCAAATAGTGTAAATGCAACGGAATCACACTGGGCTCACAAAGGCATAGTATTCAAAATTTAATACACAATAGACGCGCCCGGGTCATGTTTGATTTGGTTAGTACTTTTAGATTAATATTTTACTCACTACCCTCTTTCTTAAGTGAACAAATATAATACAGAGCCTATTTTTCATCTCATATTATCTGGGAAAATCTCATTTAAGGCAATGATAGCAAAAAAATCTCATTCATGTTATTAAATAAATATAACGAGTACACGGACATTCACACATACACACACACACACAAAAGAATACTTTCGCATAAAAATAAGTTTAAACATCTACAACAAAATATGTGTAAACATTTTTTTGAGTAAACTTGAGATATAATAACAGTAATTAGATAACTTATACATCACTGTGTCTTATTAAGTCTAGTGGAAGGCGTAAACTTAGAATTATTTTATTTCTGAGCATATAACTTGATTAACTACATTTTTATCAAGTAATTGCAATGTCTAAATGTACTTATGTAGATGATATTGTGCTGTGAGTGTGAGAATGCATTTCAATTTCATCTATTATATTTTTATACAACTATTGCAGTAGATTTCTCTTCGTTTTTATGAACATTAAACGGGTAAATCAGTATTATTGTGAAAGATGCTTACTCTGTTAAATTCAGTTTCAATTGAGACATTGTATTCGCCCATTGTTAGGTTCTATGAATTGTACATTTCGTCGTCAACATTGTAACTGGTACACTCTTGTCAGATCTAGCGTCTTTAACAGAAGGAAGTTCGTTTCGAACTAAGAGTGTCAAGTTTATAGGTATTTTAATTGCAAGAGTGCTAAGTCCCGTTTTTATTTCTCAGCAACATTTCACACAAAGTTATTTTGAAGAGTATCTACAAGTAATTAGTAATAAAAAGTTAATCGTGTTGTGATTTCATACAGTATCACAACGGACATTTATTTGATTGTAAATGCTTTAGTATTTTTGCTGCTATGTAAATATATATTTAGTATATGTATGTAATATAATTTATCATGTATGTGTTGGTTAATTGTCGCCAACTTCCCTCGAGTACTTTATTTTTAAACCTATCCATCTTTTTTGTAGGAAGAGATCGCTTTTAGCGATAAGGTTGCCCTTTGTAAAAAATTTGTTAATTGTTCCTTATGTACTTCTTTGAATTGGCTAATGTACAATAAAGATATATTCTATCCTGTTCTAAACATCTTACCTTACACTAACTAAAGTATATTTTTTTAAGTATAAATAATATGAATTATGTTTTCTTAGAATAAATACCGTTTGCAAATGAAATAGAATAACTGAATTTGGACAAAACATATTAAGTAAAATACAATTGATATTAAATTTTTCTTTTCTTTAAAAATCTGTCATCTAATCCAAGTTTGATTGCGCAATTATTGTTAGGCGAGTCGTTATTGCAACTGTTAACTGTTTGCAGTTAGTATCCAGTTATGCAAGCAATCAAAAGTTACAGACTTCTGTTCAAGTAAATGTCTTTTACTCTGTATTAAACTTAGCGTTTCAATAAACTTTATCTATCTCAAACATGGCTGCAGTAAAGATTAATTTCTCTTTGATTTTATCATGCATTAAAGTAACCTCGTAAATATTGTCTATTGTTTCTGTTGTTATTATTCTCATTGTCTTCGTCATCATTTGAGTGAATTGATTACTTACTGACAATTGACTACTTATTATAATTTATGCATAATTTTTTTATGATCCTATTAATGTAGACATGCAAATCAATTATTTCCATTGACACAGTACATACTATCACAGCAATTAATTTTCATTAAAATAGTAGTTGTTTTTAATAACCACTTATATATATTTTAATAATATATTCAAAACCAATGTATAAATAAAAGTATCTCACAAATTCCATAACAAATAGAGTGCTAGAACAACTGTTGTATTTTTATCAATATAATTAATAATAGTAATAATAAATTATTAGAAATTTATTGAATAATGATATAATATTCTTCAAATGAAAGTATGTTAACCTTTTTTTAATAAAAAAAATAGTACGAGTAATAGTAGTATGGAGTTAGTACGTTTGATAAAAAGATAATTTTGATTTATGTAGTACATGTTCAATATTAGGCTACATACAGTTCTTTTTAAAAACACAAAAGTCTGTGAAATGTTGTGCAATTTAAATAAGATTTTTTTATATTTATCAATCAAATAGTTTTTATCTGCCATCTATCTGTAAAATTGAAAAAAAAATTTTTCTTTATATATTATAATATAAATAAGCATTTTCATACCTGTATGATACATAAAATATATCTTCCAGTCTATTGAACTGTTAGAACAGGTAAATTAAGCTTGACTTCAAGTGGCTTGGAGAACTCTCTCTGACCTATCAAAGTTTAAAGGAGACCGACTTTTACTGTCGAATGCACGTCCAAGCCATTCTAGCAGTGAAGTTCACATATTACAGTTAATGTATGCAAAGATTTATTTTCATTCCCAATTCACTACACTATAAATTTTATAACCGACATCACAGGTGGTCGTCAATAATACATTACATCGAGTCATAAAATATGAATTATAAGCAGAATAAGACATCATAAAAGACAGAGAAGACAATAATATTTGCGTGAAGTCATTGTTCAATTGTTTTTTGTTGTAAATTACTAACACAGCTTCATAAGCAATAGCGGTACAACTGTGAGATTAATTTAGGTGTAAAATCAAAGGATCAAATTCTGTTTCATGTTACAATAATCCCATTAATGTAGGTTCCTTTGATTTAACTGTTGACTTTTAAAATATATCTTGAAGTATAATTCTGGTAGCTTCTCTACGTAGCTATCAAAGACTAGTGAAGAGACTAAAAAATTCTCGATGGAATTATGAAATAACTTCGTCCGTATTCAACATCAAGTTCAAGTTTGGAAATTTATTTTATTTCAACTGAGCAAATTTAAAGTTAATCAATTGATAACAGAATTCGTCAAGGTCACCGAATAGTAATTATGTTACATTATACTATTTTGTAAAATCGGAAGATTATGAATTAAAGTCCCTAAAGTCAAACACTTAAAAATACAGACTTTATATTTCGACCTGTCAAGCCGTACGATCCAGACAGAATTAAATTTTAACTGTCTCAAGGTTCACGCCATATAGCGGCTTAATAAATCCATTGTTGAGAAATAATATTTCCTAGTTACTGCTAAAGAAAGTGACTTCAAACAGAGGTAAGGACCAACGACTGCATCAGGCTAGTGGGCTCATTCCCTTGCGGCCATTTTGTAATGAGGGTAACACTATCAGTTTTACCCTCATTACAAAATGGCCCTCTCAGACTATCCAAGTGGCTAATTAAGTTGTTAATTGTAATTACGGGATTGTTTATCTATTATGCTTTAAATTCGCTTTACTATTTTTCAGTATCCACAACATGTACAGTTTCATACATTTACATAGGTGTCTGTTAAGATATCGCCCCTAAACATTTTAAAAACTTTATAAAATTATATGTATTATGTATGTTAATATAGCGTTTTGGAAATATATTGTGCAATTATCGCCTAATCCCACTAACTTATACTACTCACTATAATATAATACTAACTATAAATATATCTATTACTAACTAACTTCGCAAGTTCATAATCGCTTTGTTAGAGTCTATTGTATACAATAATCGTAATTTAAACGTAATTACTGTATGCATGCTAAATGTTTGGATTGATTGCATCAGATACCATTGCAATGAGTTTAAGATTTACAATAAACGTTATTCTAGCGTTGATCGAGTTAATAAATATTTTACCTGAGTTAAATTTGATGGTTTTAAAATAATGTTAGTTTGTTACGTACGTGTATGTTTAAGAAGTTAATTTGAAAGATTATATATTGACATTTTTATAACAAAAAAAATCTAATATCATTTAGAATTTTATACACTAAGGTTTATTTTTTTATACAAGTAATTTAAATAGATTCCGTTAGCTCTTTAGCAGATTTATTTTGATGAGTTGTATTCAAAATCATAGTAAAATACAGAAAACACTGTTCTAAATCATAGTTTAATACATATATATTACACATATACATATACATATATACATATACATATATATATATTATACATATACATATATATTCACTTACTGATAGTCAATCTAAGCCTACAGTGTCGTAAATCTACAGTGGGATTAATTAATTACCTTAAGAATTCAAAATTTATCGCAAGTTCGATGACAACCCAAATTTTTTAACACTATTTTGGAAATGATTTCCAAAATAGTGTACTATAGAAATTTATTGCTTAATTCGTCTGAACTTACCGATGGAGCTGTCAGCAGTTGTAATGCCTCACTAAGATTCTTCAGCGTCAACGTGTTCCTCCCTCCCACATCCTCTTCTGGTCCTGGCAGATGCACCGATGACTGCCGCGATCGAAACTCCGGTTTTTTACCGGCAGAACCGGCTCCATTCGCAAATTGATGCTGTGAGGACGCTCGACGGAAAGGGCACGTCATTTTGTTGGCTTTCAGTCTTCGGTCATAATAGTGTAGACGTTAGCTAGAGCGCTTCATCTGTGAACAAAACATTTTTTTTAATATTCAGGTTATTTTAGGGACTTTATCTCAAGTCTGTCTTTAACAAAGCTAATCCTATTCTATTAACAAGCTTAATTAAACTGAGTTAACGACAATTATCGATGCGCTACCATGTTACAAATAAGTCTAGCTTCTTGAGATATTAGATAAGCTAAAAAAACTTGGAAATCTACCCAATTCAAATTTTTTGATCTTGAGAGAACTCATCAATAATGGTCGCTCCCCTTGCATTATAACACATTCCATTAACTAATATTGCACGTCTTCAACTTTATCACAAACATCACAATAAAATATATTATATTCTTAGAAAAAATTGTTTTATCAACGCGACTTCACAATCCGACACAACGCGATTTCACAATCCTTTGGAAAAATCCTTACAGTTTAATGCTTAATTTGCTTAATAAATTTAATTTATATTTTATAAATACTGGTCAAGAATTAATATTCTGGCTATAGTTTAGTGGATATGTAATATTATTTTTGATAAAATGTATATCGTTTTTGGGAAAGTGCATGACCAAAGATACGTTTTACCTATTTATTGCCGATAATAGCTATGAAAGAAAATTGTCTCTGCTGGGTAATAATTTGTTTTAATTAGATTCATTTCATCTGTGGCGTGTAATTAATATTACTGTACATAGTAGTTTTGAAACTAGAAATTAAATGATTTAAATTATTCACACAGCAAAGAATACAGTGATCATTATTTTGTATAATATTTTTTTTATATATTTTTAAATAATAAAAATTATTTACATTGTAGAGCCCTAACTTATTTTCTAGGGCAATAATTACCCTTTTTTATGGACACCACATAACAGCCAAATGTAATATTTAGTGTAATATATTGTAAAGGTATTGTACCTACACATACAATGTTGCATACAAACAATTAATGAATGTTTACCACATCATTTGCCCCGGCGAGGATACGTTCCCGATCCCGGTAACCCTGGCCGAGTAAACTGTAACAATTGGCATCAACTGTTTAATAATTTAAAACTGTTAATAGCTTTTATTCGTTGGTAGATACTATGGCAAAGGGCTTGAAGGTCAATTCCATAATTTGAGTAACCCTTTTATCGAGATTTATCGATTTTATATTCAACAAAATGCTTTTTGTATGCGTGACTTCATTTCTTCAACACGTCTAACTTAACCGCCCTTAACAGATCCTTAACGTGTCGTGTCAATACCCAATACTCATGCCGACATTACTCTATACGGTTTTCGACGATAGTCGGCAAACACGCCAGAACAACACGAACCACTGTATCCGTTAATAAATTTTCTTATTAGATCTGAATCAACATTGTTATGTTTAAGAAAGAGCGATGTCACAAAATTGTTTTATAATTACTATTAATTATTTATGAAGTATAAAGTATTCAAATTAGATAACCGATAACATAGTTACACATAATTAATGTTACTAAATATACTTTGAATTATATGTAATTTGACTGAATAAATGTATTTTGAGATTGACTAAACATATATTCGTGTTTCCTCCTTTAACATCAGCCCCGGCTAGGTCTGTAGGTCTGTAGGATTGAATCATTACTACGCCAAGTTCCTCATAATTAATCTAAACAGCTAATGTCGTTGTTAAATGATAAAAAAGTAGACTTGATCTGGAACATAGGGTCAAATAACTTTTTTTTATAGAAAGAACAAACAAAATGCATAGAATTAAAGGGGTTAGAGGGAATATATATAAGTAAACAGATATACTCTATTCCATTCTTCTAAATATAAGTATAAAGCAGGGTTATAATAAAATTGTGTATAGAAACAGATAACCTATGACTTGGAAAATTGTACATTACTTTTTATCCCAGAATAATATTCCCCGAGGGCGAAGTAACGGGTATATTTCATCCGTTATCTATCTATATTGTAAGTATAAGTTAAGTTTGGTTAGAACTAGGTAGTTTAGAATATAAATATATACATTACTTCGATTTATTGTCTACAGAAAATACGCTTAGGTAACATAACTTTATACGTGTAAGGTAACTCTACTGATGCACGAAAAACGGAAAGTCGAAAATTACCAATTTAAAATTCATATCCCACACATTTATCTGAGAAAGTTATTATTTTAGTATCCCATTCATCCGTGTTTATATACCGTACTCCGAAAAGTAATTGTAGTTTATGGTCCAGATACATTTAGCCATTATTTGTTTGAATTCGAACGCGTCTCGCGCAACGACCAATGACAAAAAACAAAAATTTTGATTTGTCAATGCACGGTTTATGTTGTTCAATAAAACGTTCGTTCTTTGTTTTAATATAATTTAATTTATTGGTAACATTATCAGGAATGTAAATATTAGTGCTATATAAACTCTTCCTGGATGATAAATGTAAATTTACAAACTAAAAAATATCTTGTTATTTATCACTTGACCATGACATTTTTTGCATGTTCTATCCGTATTGTACCATGTGTTTTTGTTTTCGTTTTTGTTATCTAACTCAAAACAATAAAATTGGATGAGTACCAGCCAGCGAACTCGAAATTGATGATTAACATACGAAGAACCATAAAAATCCTTCTTAATGTAAAAAATATATTTTCAATATATTCTAAATGGTAGTTCTTAAAAGGGTTGTACATTACAAAGGGCTCTTTCCATTTTGGCTAAGTTCCAATTGCATGAGATCTCAATTTTACAAGTTCTTCACTTAAACAAAGTTCTATATAACATGCAATATACATCTTAAGATGTAAGAATGCATGTTCAGTAGAACTTTTGTTAAGTGAATAATATTTGAATTGTAATATTTATATTGTATTGTGTATAGTAAGTAGGCTTAAATACAGTAGTATATACACTTTTCGCCCGCGGGTGCCAATGTTGTAGCTTTGAGGCGAGTTGGGAACAGGCGGACTTGTTTTCTGACAACGTAAAGCTTTCTCGTAACTTTATACTGGGCATTTTACGGTAACCACTTACTTTTAGGCGGACCATATTAGCTACCATCGTCGTATAAATTAAATTATTTCCTCTGAACTAAATTCATAATTAATTTCGCAATGTCATGTGAATATTAACGTTACAGTGATGATAACAGGGTTGAAAGATTTTATTAATTATTTATTTTGATAACATAGTAAAGATGACTATGAAAGCACAATTACATTGATAGCTTATGTCAAATTAATTTTATAGAACTTCAAAGTACGGTCCACAAGTCCATTATAAAAAAACATTTTTCATTAAAAACCCAATATTATTGGATAGCCCATATTTTTTATATTTTTTTCTAATCAAACCATTTGTATTAACATAATATTTAATAAAGTGGTCGAACGGAGTCTGCAACGTGTACAAAATACCTTGGGATGACGTCATACTGCATTACCCACTTCTTAGGGCCGTTTTGGGCGAGTCAAACACTGTACTATTCAAATTACAATATCTAGTGAGTTTCCATGCTATCGAAAAAAAATTTACCAATGTTTCTAAAATCATGCTGTCTTTCATTACACGGAACAAAAAATTGTCATCATGCCTATAAAAATTAAATTGCCAGTCCGAAAATTTGATAGAAACCTCTTTATACATGTAATATAAGGTTTAAATTCCTTTTGAATGTAAGCCAGTCTGGCGACTTTACGTTAATGAATAGATAAAACTGTATTTATTGTAGTCGACGTTACCTATTGTTCTTCGATTTAGTTGAACAATAAACGATTAGTCTTTTGTCTGACAGTAATAATAATTATAATGGGAATAATTGTGATTACCACCACACAATATATTTCCGTCAATATGTCATAATGCTTTTACATCTAGAACCTCATAGAATTGTGAATATGGGGCGAGATTTTAAGCCGAAAAACTAAACACGAAAACGAAATAGTGAACTAAAAACTATTTCGTGAATTTTATCTATTGTAATTTAATATTTTATTTTGGTTTTTTTTCTCTTTCATTGCTCCAACCAATAAAAACTAACAATAATAAACTGTATCAATTACTATAATGCCGATAAACTTTGCAGTTTAAAAGGTGGCTTATAGATCTCTCTCTGTTGAATCTTTTGGCGAAAGTATTGCGTAAGAAGTGCTTGTAGTGCTGTAACTACGGCTTACCTTATTCGTCAGTCGCACCTGCTACCTAGCTCGTTAACATAATAAGGAGCTTGTTTTATGGATACTTGAGAACGAACAAACAAATTTAATACTATAGACACATAAATATACAAACAACCATGATGTTAGATAGAATAGTGGCGTTTATCACTAAAGCATCTTCTAATAGCACCGTATCTAATACCAGCAATGACCCATCTCTGCAGACATTGGCTGTGCAGTCTACAGCGATGGGTACTGACCCCCAGAAATGACCCATGGGTGATGACCCATAGGAGCGACGGGTACTGACCAGTCAACCAGCCGCTCAATTAGGTCCAGGTCATCCTTTATTCGCCACCATTGTATAAGAAGATACGAAAAGTTCACGCGCACTTTACTCATGGACTATAAACCAACAAACTGAGCAAAGTACGCTATTAGCGAACACGAACATTAAAATAATAAATGTTTATCACACTGTCGAATAAAGGCGAACCAATTTAGACGAAGCGGGTACTCGCTGCTAACTTAATGCACTTTATAAATTTTAAATAGGGTTTGCAAACTGGGTAACGTACCATAACTGGTACAATTATACTTTGAGATTAGAATAGAAGAGATCACACAGAGTAGAATAAATTCATCTAGAATAGAGTATAATTGTTCTACTCAAGAATAGATAAGAATAAAACATAAAACTACACTATTTCAACATTAAATACATTTTGGTATTCTTTACGAAATCCGAATATACAGCACTTATCTCATACGCACTTAATCCCGCAGAAGATTCATTATACTCTTTTTTTCATTCAAGAACGGTATTGCCACTTGCATATCAGCAGCGGTAATAAACATTTTCTATCTGCATCGCTATCAATTTAATAATGTTCGCATATAAGGCGAGAACAGAATGGAAGCATTTATATTAAATATCGTGGAATTTACTTGATCGGAATGATATTGAGCAATAAACTTATAGGAAAACCATTATGAGGTGTGAAGCTAAGAAATTCATATAAAGCATTGAAAAGATACCAAATCATACCAATCCAATCCATCCCTTACCCAATCCAACTCAAAATTTTGCAAAATTTACACACTTATACACTTCTTATTTATACTTATACTTACTCTTACTTACTGTTTCTTATTTATACACTTCTTCGTAAGTAGTAACAAATGTTACTGAGAGATATATCCCGTCAATAATGTTGGAATATTTTAAACGCTGCAATATAACTGCAACCAGAATTTTTAATATAAAACTATATTTGTGAAGCTGAAGTCCATGAAAACGATTCCTTATAAAGCTTTCCCAAGAATTGTAATAAATTGACCATGGTCTATTAAAATGTTTGGGTGTGTAAAAAGAATGACATTAATTTCAATGAGACACAACCATCTCTAGTATTAATATTATAAAGTTTAATTAGTAGATAAGATAAAATTTTAAGTAAAGATGTTTTTATTTAGTGAACTAAGTAAAAATGTTTTCAAAGAATTATGCATTTTTTTTAAATAAAGGACTAAACCATATTTCGTGTATTAAATCCCACCTGACCCACAGACCTTCCCAAAAGAAAGAGCAGCCTGGTTCGGGATTATTCCAGAAATTTTCACTTGCAGGGATTCCTATGTTGAAAATTTTACCATAAAGGTACATTTTGCGCTCATATAAGGCCGACACGTTACTGGTTTTTTTAATAATTCTAATAACATTTGATTACTACTACTACAACTTACTTAGAAGTCCCACCTAAGTAAAACTACCACTGCAATTCCCACGTATCTAATTGGAACCTCATTCTTAATGTCGATCTAAAAGAAAAGTGTTTCCTAATTACGCTAGAAGCATAACAATGTTGTAACAATGTATTTGACGTATCTAATTACTGTATAAAAAACCATGAACGGAACGGAAACTAAATTCAATGTTAATTCTCATTTACACATGTGTAAGATTATTGTAAGAGCACGTAAATATAAAGGCGAGCACTCGCCTTTATATTTACATATATAAAAATAATCTTAATTATTCAAGCGATCCATTGATATAGTTAAGAGAAATCTTTGATGAAACTGGTGAATTCACCATTATTTATAAGGTAATATCAATAATAATTGATGAAGGAAGACTACGATTGAAGCATTGTTTTAAAGTCTACACCCTTTATTTGTTATTTGGTTCTTCTTACGGCTCGAAGGACCAAACAATAGTATATGTGCAAATATCGTGTATGTGTGTGGGCTTTATTAAAATCAAATATTAAATAAAAGTGTTATACAAACTGGTCGCATTGCGTCAATATGAACAATTTACCAGCTTTTATTGCTGTCCATGACATGATTGAGCGAGGAGCCTAAATCACAACGAAAATGTATCACGTCAATGATATATCAACATCACCTACAGCCTGTGTCTGTAAATATGCAATGGTTTGATGTTATACGCTTTAGATATCAATTTAAATCATCACAGCACTACCATGGTTTGATTCATGTATCTATAATATATCATAAAAGTAATAATAACAATAAATATTATTTATTGCATATTCAAAAATACAAAACGGTACAAATGGGTGACCTTATTGCTAAAAAGCAATTTCTTTCAGGAAATCTAAGGTATAAAAGATGATACAAGGAATAGGTGCAATATTTAAAAATATGCCAAAGGTATGATCTATATATAAATATAATATACAAAAATACATGATACACATTAATTACGTAAACGTACATAATACGTAATACACTACAACGTTATGTTTGAAGTAAAATTCTGGGAAGCTATTAAGCACATAAATCGACTTGCAAATAGAATAAAGCCCTAGAAACAGTCTCCGGTTTCATGACGTCACAACGTTATAACTATTTGACGACTAAAAGAAGAAGTTGATGGTTTCTTTAAAGATATGTCTTGAAAGATAGATAAGCTCACCTTTGTAAAAGACATTTTAAAGAAAATAATTTAATGACTTATTTTTACGCATTAAATTATATTTTTAAATAAAATTCTTACAATTTGTGATTAATATTTATAATGTTTAACAACAACGTTGTTGATTGAATTATGTCGTTCAATTATGAGTAATTAATTTTATGATCACCTAACAGATAAACAGTATTGAAATCATCTTAGATTATTATCGGTAAAAAGAAGGCATCACTCACTCACCTATTGTCTTTGTGTGTACATAAATTTAAATAATAAATAAAATAATAAGTTTTGTAATGGTGAACAATAAAGAATATTCTATCTATCTTACTACTTAAGTTTTATCCAGACTGGTACCAGATTCCTAAAGAAAACAAATCATTTAAATATTAAACAACAAAAACATAACACTAACAAAACAACTGTTAGCATCAACACAACAGAATTAAAAGTTATATTTTAAACATTTTAGATTTAAATTGTTGTATTAGTTTTAATTTTATTATTTTATTGAATGGCATTATGCAATGAAATAATAAATAAAACAATTTAGTTAAAAATAATATATAACGTAAACGTGGATGTATGAAAACGTAAATGTAACTTTTTCGAGTTAAGTTACCGATCGAGAAAGTAGGTAATGTACAAAACTATTAGCCAAAGCATTAGCAATTTCCGTAAACTATCGAACAAATATTGAGCAAGCACGAACATAGAAATGCGGTCCTTATATTAGTATTTTTAAAACATGCAAGTCGGTCTTTAGTAGTTTTAAGCATATGAATCTGACTCTGACTCAGATTGACTGACTCTTGTAACTAACATAGCTTTTCATAAAATATGCTGATTAATTAAGGGTTTCTGTTATCCATAAAAACCTACGTAAAATACATAAAAGGTGAAAATAATTAAATTTAAGAAATTGTCCGATTTAAAATAATTTTTTGAAGTTGGACTTTCACTTTCTTTTGTTTCTGGAAAGAACTTAACACTCACTTCAAAAAATAATTTTAGTACGACAATTACTTCAGTTGAATTATTTTTACATTTTAGTGTATTTATTTCGGTTTTTAATTTTGCGTGTACAATTTTGTGTAGTACGTAAGTTTTTAAGATTAGAGTGAGATGTGTTACCGTCAGTACTGTCGATTGTTTGTTTGTATATTTGAAAAGTACACAGTCACTTCCGTGGGGTAAGGTATATTGGCAATATCGAATCTAATTTGTATCAACCCGACTGGTGAGATATATACTTAGGTTACGGAAGTGCAAAATTAACAGGGAAAGAAGAATTAATAATTTACGAGCTACATAAATGTTAAATCATACGCTGTGTCAACTATTATATGTATTTAAGTGCGAAAGTCAAAAACCTAATTTAAATCAAAGTCAAAATATTTTATTCATCTTTGGTACATATATGTACACCTACGTCAATATAACTATCTGTTTGTAAATCTACCAGGAAGTATTTGGCCTGATAAGAACACACAAGACACTCACTGAGATTAGTTCCGTCCTTTACACGTGATTAAGTAATGATTGAAAATGATAAAATCTAATGTCTATAATTAAAATGTAAATGTAAAGACAGAACATATGACATGATTGTGATTTTTTTTAAATTTTCAAGCAGAGAAATGTGACATTTACGTAAAATTTTCAATAATAAATAACATTTTCAGTTTTTTCATGCATTCTTAGCATTTTGTTTTGATGAATCTTTTAGTACCGAATTTTCATTATTTTTTAAGATAAAATTTAAATTTCTGTTACGACAGTTCAGTTACAACTTACTGAAAGAAACTTTAACAAACTATACACCTTTTTCGAAGACTTGTAACAAAATCCTTCCTTACTCTTTAGCACGACCCAAAAGTTCATAGTAACACTGTTCTTAATCCCTAATAATAATAGCAACTGATATTTTAACATTTTCATTTTTTATTTAAATAGTCATCTCCAATAAATATAACAAGGAAAGATATTTAAATAAATCATGAATAAATAAAATCGTCCAAGTAAATCAAACGCCTATCTATGGTTAAAATTAATTTACAAATTGTTGTATTATAATAATAATGTATTAAAGTAAATTGAACTTATTGGTTTTCTTTGAACCTCAAACTATTAAAGCACGTACCAACCCCATTTGTAAATTATACCGCGTTGCAGATAAGTAAATTGGTATACAAATAACGTCTTTACTAGCTATTTGTAGCGGCAATCTGCTCACTCTCACTGAGACAATATGAATATTCATTATTAAATCCATAGTTAAACATAAGGTACTGCTACGGCCTATATAGTCACTAGTTTTTGTCCGTCAAAACCAAATTATTTACTACATTGTAGTACTTGCCGCAAAATACAAATAATCAAATAATAATCTTCTTAAGTCCAACTTATTCTCTTCAACGTACAAGTTCAAAACAATTGACAAACAAGTTCAAAAAAATTGACTTATGTCAATTAAAATTATATTATATCATCTCAAGCTCCACAGTGCTTTGAAAGACACGTTAAACCGTTAGTTATATTGTTACGGCAACCACTTTGACCCACCAAGTCGCATTGGACCAGCGCGGTGGTAATAATGGTGGTTTATCCCATATAGCAAGGCTATAGGCCTTGCTATATGGGATAAACAACCACCACCAGGGAAACGTATATAGACTTATAATGATACATAAATAAACAAACACACAATATTTTGTTAGTAGGTGTAAATAGAATTTTGCAATCGGTTTATGTGTTTAACAATTTATACACACACAAAGATAATTAAACGGAAATAACAAATACTTGTTATTATTCTAAATTCTTATTATGATTATTTGTTTATTTTTAATATTAAAGAAGTGAACATTGACTGTTTTCTGTTTATTTGTTTAAAGACACCTTTTTTATTTTATGTTTCTATGTTTTAGAAGCATAACCAATCCACTTATATCTGCCGAAGTCCTTAATTATATTTCCTTCTTGATTATATTTATCGAAATAATGCAATAAAATTAAGTTTACTCAGGCTACCGTCATAATATAAATGTTGTTATGTTTACTCATTGGTGTAACATTATTTTATAATAATACAGCGGAAGCTAAAAAAGTGAGAAAACATTTTCAACCCCAGACCCCGTTTTATCATAATATCTAATGAAATAAAGTCGGGAGCAGAATACAAAGCGTGTTAAAAATAATTCAATTGTACAAAAAAGAACAGCACTTTTGACATTATTTATATTTCCATACAAGGGCAGACAAAGATATAAAATACGCCTATTAGTTCGTCAGAGAATATAAATGTTTTAACCGACTTTAAAAAAGAGGTTTAATTATCTATTGTATGTATGATCACCGATATCTCAATTTTGAACCGATTTTCAAAATATTATTTTTGTTCGATAAAAAATAATCCTGAGTGTTCTTTATCGTCGTCTTTATAAGTCAGGATCATTAAGGGATCCCAGGGAAAACGAGGGCAACCTTAAATTTTATAAACCATCTCCTTTAGGTAGGTTTTGTATATTTCATATTTTTTGACTACCATCAGTACCACTATGTAGTTTGCCTTACGAGTTCGAATATTTTTGACGATGTATGGTTATTTAGTATCTTTCCGATATTGTCATATATAATATATCAAACTATCTTTATTTCTCTTTTATCCAGTATCAATAACACTAATTCTTAACACTAGATATACCAGCGATTTGAACATATGTCAACAACAAAAAATATATTTGTTACTAATGTATATAAAATAACATTAAGTTTATAAAACGTACTCTCTAATTATAGTTACAAAAGTCATAACATCATTTCTGAAAAAAAAATGTGTGATATAGTATGAATTTTGAATTGAAATTGCACGACCAGTCTAAATGACTGGTCTGGTAAATCTAGTGTTAATAATGATAGGTATAGGTATCGTAGTGTGAGAAATATATAATATTTATTTTAATCTTTTTATTTTTCCAAATCTATTTGACAATCATAAACTAACGACATACAAACAGGATGATCGACATTACTGACGGTCACCGATCTCACATTTGACCTTAATAACTAACTACTCAAAACTGTGAAAAAAATATATTTAAGCAAAATCAATAGTTGGTGCTAAGTGGTTTTCAGAAAAGATGAAAGTAAAGCACTGCCTCCAAAAAATTACTTTTAAATTGTATAACTTCTAAAGTTGACTTATTTTAGTCTTTTTATTATTTACAAGTCAGTTTGTAATTTTTTTTAAGGATAGTAAATAACTTAGTTTCCTCTTTTTGTCACAATTATTTGAAGTACCGATTACGGCTACTGCCTGAGATAGCTAATTTACCTTTGACTAATATTGCTTAACATATCTAGATGCTAATAGGACACAATGATGTTTTTAATAGTGTCGGTATTTTAACAGTTATAATTTATTCGCTATACGATATCCATTTATAGGGTCCGAAAATTTTACCACTTGATCCTATACAATAACTGTGAACATCGACCATCGAAGCATTGTAAAGGATCTCACTATCTGATCGTCAATAGT
Organism: Acentria ephemerella; assembly: GCA_943193645.1. NCBI lineage: Eukaryota > Metazoa > Arthropoda > Insecta > Lepidoptera > Crambidae > Acentria > Acentria ephemerella. The sequence continues at coordinate 3,760,273 of OW971894.1, forward strand.
AAAGTCGATTTTAAATATTATAGAAATTACTTGTAACTGGCGTTTACATTCTGGTGACGATTGCAAGCTTATATTTTGTCACTTCGCATGCAATACAACATTTTAAAGTTGTTGGTGCGCTACCAAAAAAATCTACAGAACAAGTACAAACACATAATAGTTTCAGAGAATTGTTTTCGTTTGCTAAAATGGTTTTTATAGTAGCCGTAATTAGAGCATCTTGTCCAACCACGAAGATATAAAGTATATCTAAACGTAACTAAAAACGGTCACTGTCTAAATATCGTATTACCGATACCTTCAACTGTGAAAAAACTATTTGGAAAATAGCATGGAACTGCATGCAATATCATTCACCGTGTTAAAACTCAAGAGACACTGAAAAAAATTAAAATCCAATCCTCACCTTTTTATTTCTATCCCGTTTGCTGTGACCTTGATAATTATGCAATTTTTTAAAGGTCATTTTGATTATATATAAATTTATAATTAAATATAATTGAACAAAATTAATGAACTTTAAATTGTTAATTTTCATGCTAGTGCCCGGTGAAAAGTTTAAAACTAAAATTTCTGTAATACTTTTTGTTCCACTTTTCTATCAAAATAAATGGTTATTCTATGTTCTATATTAATCTATCTTTTCCTGCACATCAAAACAGAACGAACTGCTTCAGACTTTGCTTTAGTATCGTACTAGCAAATCTAGCACTTTCTGCGCGACAAATTAAATCATTTAATAGGAGTTTCATTGTAAACAAATAACCGAGCTTACGACGTGAACTGCTAAAAAATTATAACAAGGCAATTTAAACCTTCAGGCGTTTAGTTTTGAAATTAAGAAACAAACGAGCATGTTTGAATTCATATTTAAAACGCTTATGAATGTCCGATGTCCTATGTAGCGTAACTACTTGAATTGTGTTTGTCTCTTTCTAACTCACTTTATTCACTGCTAATACCAATGACATCGTACGGCACTTCGCATTCAACAATGAAATGCGAAATAATCGTGAATGATCATCTGCGTTCAATAAAATCTGCGTTTTCACATAGTATGTATTATCGCACACTTAGTGAACGGAGGTAGCATGAAATGTTCCATTACTACTAGAAATATCCGAAAGATTTTCGAGAATTTTTGAACAAACGAGATTTTTGTTCACAATCGGAAGAAGACCCTAATATCTACCACAAGTATTACTACAACTATACGCATGCCACAGAGACAAATTATATAACATTAATTACTCAAAAAGCAAAAACTTTAATAGCGCGATTCACAAATTTACAGCGCCATCTATTATTGCAGAATCTAAGCCTTATAATTAACAAAAAATTTTATTACTCAGTTATCTTGTTTCTTTAATGCTGCTTAATTAAGACTTCTAGGTTGTTGTATAAATTATTCCTTTCTTATATAAAACAACAATGTATGGACTCGAATATCAGATACAATTTGTATTCCGTATACAGCACTAGCTGAATGATAACAGTGGGTTTAAAAGATAAACATAATGGAAAACTCAATTAATAAAAAGAATACAAAATAAAATGTGCTTTATTAATTTCAACCACAAGATTGAAATTTATTGTTTCTGATTTGGCATAGTCTCAAGAAATTGTCTTATGTTTGTTTTGAAAGGAACGACAGCTTGTAATAATTAGACGCCCGAGGTTCGTCAAAAAATGAGACGGCCTTTTCTAAGTGTGCTTATGTAATAAGCCTCTGAGTGATTCTGGAAACAATGAGTAACCACTCGAAACCTGAAAGTAACGAGATATTTTGAAAGACTTGTGTTGATACTTTTATTTTTACACAGGTGAAGAGAGTCAGATTACGACAGATCATTGAGTTAATTCTAAATTTGAAATTAATAACATATTTTGTATAACTTTTTTTTCAATCTACGAATATAAAATATTCAATGTTATTGATATTATTTTTACCCGCCTGGGCAGGACCTCTTCTTTTCCTCTTTCTCCTGTATAGTACTATTTTATAGTATAGTGTAAAGGGAAATATTCAAGCTAGTGTGATTACAGGCCAATGGCAAGTATTAAAATCCTCGTGTCATCAGAATATCAACGCTCTTGTAACATTAAGTGATGTCTACGCTATTGCTAGTGTCTAAAGCGAGGTCTACATCAGACGGGCCAGCTATCTATAGGGCTTTCTTTGTCAAATAAAATACTAGCTGCCACCCGCGACTGGAACCTGCATGGAGGTTTCTCTGTTACAAATGTATATATAGTATTGATATTCAATGTATAACCTTCTCCGATAAATGAACTATCCAATACAATTTTTTTTCAATTCCATCCAGTAGTTTCAGAGATTAGCGTGTTCAACCAAATATACTATTCAGCTTTATAATATTAGAATACAATTAATTTCCAAAAATAGGTTATAGTGAGTCAACCTTAAAAGATAAACATATTCTGCCTTAGAGTATTTTTTAACTTTTAAAGAAAAAACATTCCGGTCTACGTGTTTTTTCCTTTATATTTTTCCGTTTTTACATAATTTTTCATTGACGCTGATCTCCTATTAAAAGTAGCGTGATGTTATATATAGGAAAGCTATGAAGTCCTATAGCCTATTGCCTTTCTCGATTGATGGACTATCCAACACATATGTTACAATTGGAATTATTTTTTCCTGAGCGCGTTCAACCAAACAAATAAACATACTCTTTAACTTTATAATATTAGTATAGATATATCAGACCTTATGTCACCTTTAACATGAACATACCAACTTGCACTTTAATAACATTGTTATTAGCGTGATTTTTCATTACAATGAGTTGTTGAAAAATCACTCTCAACTGAGGCTCACAAACAATATAAAATATACTTGTAACTTGTGGGTACTCCACTAAAAACTTGAGCGATTCATGGCTAAGTTTACAAAGCTATTGATTAAAAATACCAAGCAGAATGATGGTGCCTTTCTCATCCTCATCACGGCCAAAGGCGTCATAGTAAAGAACCGGTGAGATTGTAATATCACAATGGCTTTTGAAATCTCGTCACCTTTTGTTATTATTACAAAGCTTATCATGTTTTGCAATAAGGGTTTTTCAGGACAATGATCTCCAGTCAGGTTCTACAAAAACTGAATTAAATATTTTATAAACGAATCTAAACTTGATTACCCAATCATAATCACAACAACGACCAATTTAAAACCGTTTTGCTTACTAAAAAATAAATTTTTAGTTCGAATTTCAAATATAAATGAAAAAAGTATGACTTAGAAAAATTTTCTTTTTATAAAAATCGGGAGATAATTCAGTTCCATTTTAGGTTTGTATTTTGTATAATTTGTCTTTAAACTCTGATAGTATAAGCATTAATTCATATTCAAACAAACGTAACAGAGGTGATCAATTAAATCCGACGAAAACATATTTTAAATAAAAGAGTATATTTACTCGAGAGTTTATTTACTCAGCATATTGAATGATGAATGATTGTTGGCATATATGTAAGCAAAAGACTAAAAGTTATGGTTGTGAAGACGAGTAATCTAAACAATATTAGGCCAAAAATAAAACACAAACGCCCATCACTGTGATTTCTTTACATTTGTTAGTCAAAGAATTTTTGCTTTAGTAGTTTGACCCATTAGGTCAGGGACACTGAGATAATATGAAAAGTTAAGTTATAAGCATTGGAATCGTTACAATGGGACTAATGGCTTAACTCACATTCTTAAGCACGGAGAAGATCAAAGCATTTTTGGTTTGACCCATCCAGAGCCGACCATGGTGAAAAGTGATTTGCTTACATATAAATACTATTGAAAATTACTTAGAAATTTTCAAAGTAAACTTAAGAAACATTTTCGTTCTCTTATTGAAAGACTATGCGTGTAAGGAACGAATTAATATGTCGACGGGTTTTCAGGTAAAGTTAGACCACTTTTTGAACTCCATACGTTTAAGTCATTTAACCCGATTATGTTGAAAGTAAACATCCCAAGGGTGCTTATTTTACACCCACCACCCGTACACATATAAAGCAAATGAATCGAAAATTAGAGTGTCAACAACAATTTCCCCTGCCTCGTGAAACCTTCTAAACACCAATTTACTATCGACTTTTGCCAAACCCACGGGGGTTAAATGAAATTGAATTTTATCACGAGGTAATAAGGTTCTAGGATTCTAAAACATATTAACTCGAATGAAGCATAAAATTTGGCGAAGCCTCGCTAGTCGCCACCTTATTTAATGTGATTGTGTCTTCGGTGTCATGAGTATTTTAAAAGTAAATATTTTAAAAGGGAATGGTTAAATATTACTTTTGGTATTTGAGTAATGTCTTAATGCGGAAGAAGGAACTTCATCGTGTGATCGTATGCAAATAAGACTATCTTTAGTGTCCTGTGGAGAGGTACAAAGGAAAAGGCGGAGATCATCTAGTACACCTCAAGGAATATTTCGAATCAGGGGAATTAATAGGCACCAAACCAACTGAAGAAGGAATAATTAATAGTCATAATAGTAGTTTCAATTTTTAAAAGAAAGAAACGATTATGTAATGATAATACTGTGAAGCACCCATACATTATACAGGCTTGCTTCTTGATTATATATCCCCACCGTTGCCCCTTGAACCATTCATTTTAAAAAATATCGTGAAGCGAAGACCTTTGGGGACATAATTGGTTTCCCAGGTGTCGATATAAGCCGAAACTGATTAAATATTTGAATTGGTAAGTATTTGGTATCAATAAAAAAAACTGGAGATGATAATACGGGAATTTTTAAAATAATTTAGATGTGGAGTCTGAGATACGGCGTCTAGGTTCATTTTGAAAAATTACGTTTTGCCCAAAATAGTTCGGGAATCCCTGTTGTACAATCCTGGATGGAGAAGGTCCGTTTGTAGCGCAAAAACCGATTGCGTAGTATGTTTCAGAGCCCCAGTATATTAGATGACATTTAATACAAAGATTCTTTGGAAAATTTTGCAAAATGTTGAAAATAAGGTCCTGTGTACATTACGAAATATCGACTGTACCGTAATTACGTGTCATCTTGATTTTTATCAAAACATAGTAAAAAAATAAATCTCAGTATATTTTTAGTTGCATTTAACTGTTAATTATCTAGCACAAAATAAGCACCATAAATAGAATATATAATAGATACAAGAAAATATACCTTATGAAGTGTATTATACGGTGCAATATCATTTTCACAATGGAGTAAAGTAAACCGCCGATAATGTGCCCGCCCGGTCAAACCTTTGTTACTCCGACACCGCTTGCACGGTCGCCTAAGTATTACAAATATACCTTACGCCACAAAGTAATTAAGATACTGAATAATGAACGTGCAAAATTTTTCAATGGACTGGAAAAAATTTATATGAAAATAAAAAGTGACGACATCGACTAGATTCTATTCGCTTTGCGCTTGCGTACATTCTCTGGTAAATGGATTTTTTTTTAATTCCAACCAGTAGTTCCATAAATTGGAGCAACCAACAAACTATTTGGCTTTATAATGTTAAAAGCTTAGATAAATTAATCTAAACTGAAGTACTGTCAGAAAATTGAGAAGACTGATAATGATCCTATATAAACATTACTGATCTTACCAGCATCGTATATTACCCTCTCCATTCCTAATACCATCTCATCAACAAGGACAGAAGCGTAAGTATTAGTAAAATGCTTGAAAAAAACTAAATTTGTTCATTATTTATATAATTATGTATGGTTTCACCACCGTACATTTTTGATGACGTTGCTACTTACATAAAACAACGCGTCATAAACATTAAGATTGTTAAGTTAATATATTTAAAGTTGTACGTCAACAACTCGCGTCGTATGCGCAGTCAATCAAAGAATCGCCTACTAAGTATACTTGTAATTAACGAATATTAAACAGTGAAACTTATGACCATATTCTCTTTCGTAATAACACCTAAATTAACAAATATAATAAGTCACGTCACCTATGCTTAGTGTTGAACATCGTAGCTATAACTACAAGACTGTAAATATTAGTAACTCACCATACAAAGATAAACCTTGAAAGGTTTCCGTGTACGTGCTAAGCATTATGTGAATTATATAATAAGGTTTTGTAAATATATAAAAAAGATTAAGTAAACAGTTTAATAATACGTTCGATTGTATAAACAATAAGTATAATATAACATAATTGTCAAATTATTACAGGGCCTTTTACATATTTTTATGTAAAAAGAAAACAATTTGAATTGCTTCTTCCCATGAACCTATTTATATTAAAATAAAAAAATAAAGGTTTTTGTTTTAATTCAAAACCCAAAATATTTTTTTATTATTTGAGTGACCTACGTGACGATCGGAAGAAAACTTATATGTACCAATTTGTAAATCTTACCCTTAATTACCACACAAAAAGCAACCCTTTCTACCTCTATTTTCATGGGTAATAACCAGAATTGTATTTGATTCGGTCATCGAGATCCTATGCCCTGTAATGAAGTTACGAACTCAAGGGTTACCAAGATTAAGCTTCATAAATAGATCAATTAATATCGATTTATTTCCTTCCCATCATATCTGGTTTATGTACGCTCGTGTATATTTTGCCTGGATATACATTCTACTGTCGGTAATTTGGCAATCTTCAAGTAAGTGAACATGAATTTCTTTATTAAATAAGTACGTAACGTTTGTGAAATTTTTATTTCGTTATCTTATCGATACTCTATTACTCCACGACACGACTCACCTGAGCCGTGGTTCGAGCCTTGTGAGGCACCCTCAGGCGTGTCGCTTCTTCATTGCTCGAGCGCCCTGAAATCTCTAAGAGACAATGGGGATACCTGTCGATTAAAAATCCTTCAGACGCGATCTCCCCTTTAGGCTAAAGGAGTCTCCAAAGCTTCTCTCTTCGTTAAAACCCCGGTAATGCTGTAAAGGCTATATGCAGCTAACAGCATTAGTCAGTCCCAATAAGAAAATAAGTTACTTTTTTTGTTTGGAGCAAGAATAAGTCGCCTCTTGCTCCAAACCAATAATTATTTGTAACTTACAAAAGAAGCTACGTAGTTTGCAAACAAATTATAGTTTTTGTATGAAAAGTAAAAGGTTTGGTTGTTGACACAAAATTTTACACAAATAATATTAACGTACCAACCTATTTTAATACGAAAAATATTTTACAAAGTTTTCTTTGTATATTTTAGTTACCAAGTGATACAGTCAGTCACGAAGTTACATCGTTTATTCGTGTAATAAAAGTATGTTGATGTTAATTTTAAAAGTAAGATAGAATTGAGGTTTCCAGTAAAAAATTATAATACTTTTTATTGCTAAGTAAAATCTTATCTAGAAACCATGAAAATATTTTTGTGTGATGTAAACGTGCAGCTAGTGCATCTTGGGCAAAACATAAGACACCTTACAAACGATTTTAAAAAAATTACCAAATCGCAACGTGCAGAAATATATCTCATAGTCGAAATTCAATAAACCAAATTAAAACCTATTTAAAACATTAAAAGGACTGAAATTTAAATGCTTTTTGGAGTCGGAACTTCCCTTTGTATTGTTCCTGGTAACAATCTAACACAAACACCAAAAGTACAAAAGATAAATAGATTATTCCTTAATTTTAATTAGGTTTGCCTTTACAGTGTTTTAAAATCGGTTTTTAGGCTTGTATAAAAGCTTTTTTTCACTATTTTTTTAAAGTTTAAAGTTATATTACACTGTCAATTTACCTGACGTCGTTAGTTAAAAAAGTCATCACTTCGTCATACAGATAAATTCAAATGAAAAAAATATATTTGTATATCTCCTCCTTAATAAGGCAGTGTCTTTTATCGGTGGGTTTTATTTGAATAGATTACTTTCTCAAATCAAATTTTAAGCTTCTAATTAATATCAATACATTAATATAAGTTAAGTCTGTGAGTAAAACAAAGTATTCATATTTTTCTGCCATGCTAAATTACGAAAATGCCAAAAAAAATATGGTGGTCCCATTTGGAACTAGCATATTTTGTAAATTCGCATGATTACTATTATTTTCAAGTGTGCTGATTCTTTTTATTTTAAAAATAACATACTACTGAGTTAATAAATAATGAACAAAGAAAGCTGCTGATGAACCAAAAAAGATAATAGCCAAATTTGTGTCTGAATTGCTTTCGTTGGTTTATATGGAAGCAACTGATTATTACGTAGGATGTAACTTAATTTGTCAGTCAACTGACAGCATTACATTATACGTCTTCCTTCAGTTTTAAACCCAAGTAAATCAATACACAATACAGGGCTGTTTAGCATAGACCGTACACACACAACTGTACACAATGGAGAATATATGCAGGCATAATACCTCCTGACATGACTGACGGTTGAGACCGCATGCGTTCATTCCCAGTACTATCATTTCCCAAGACTACACGGTCATTTTAATTGTGGCTTATATTATTATTATTCTACCTCGAAGAATTCTACCTTGAATTAGTTGATCCTCATCGTTTAGTTCATTAGATCGTCAGAGTCACGATCTTTTTCAGCCTTCAAAAATAATTTTATGTCATTTTATTCTAGCGGTATAAATAGTCTCCAGACGTTTGTGATAAAGTGCAAAAGTTACTAAGATAAATTAAATAAATAGTTAATAATATAATAGTCTACATAAAAATGAACTAAAGAAAAATATAAGTACATCGAGCATAAAAAACGACGATAAAGGAGCTTCCACTGCAAATTGAAATGAAACGTTAAATAAATTACAAGATTACGTCTCCCAAACGTTATCTGAGCAAAATGTGCACAGCAGTGATATAAATAACGTAAATAGAATATTAAGTAAAACATTAACGGAACCCATCTTTGAATTTTTCCAAAGAAAATACGAATAAAAAGTAACTAGGTACTTATATTTGTCTCAAAAACGGTTTATTAGTGCAGTCAGACAAATGGACTAATAATGAATTAGAAACTAAAGGGTTTGGGAATCTCTGGTGTTCTTAATGAAATTATTATGTAAATAGTGTTTTATAGTGGTTTGATAAAGCTATCTGCTTTTAAATCTTTTTTTTAATCTATGGTGCCCAACCTTAAGAGGTTAGGAGGAAAATGTATTATGCATTGGCTGTGTGAAATTCTAAGTGACAATACGGCTGGCATTGATTTCGTCGAGCAAATCACCCTCGCCTTGTTGCCAAACTTCCTGTTTCAGAGTATCTGGGCACTGTTTACGTTAAGTTAGTTTTCTTATTATTCTTGCATTGCGAGTATCTTTATCGCATTACGAATTCACAGTTGATTAAAAGGACTAATACGAAGGAAACTAAGCCTAATTTGTTGAGCTCTTACTCTAGCGTGCGTGTCTCACGCAGACACTGCATAAATACCAACAATCTAACGAGAACAAATATGCATCTAATTTAGTAAAGCACATGAAAATTCGTTGTAAAATTAATATTAAGTTCATAACTTGGCAACATTCTTCCAGCGAGGCGCCTGCATGACGCCAGAGACAACCTTCCTTGGAATGTTATGATCGGTATTTCCCGCCATTATACTATGTCCTGCCCTAGGGTGGTATACAAGGCCAAGGTTATCTTTGTCACTTATTTAATACGATACTCGCAAATTAAAATGAGCTCAAAAGCTGGAAAAGGGTTTTAATATGTTAATTAATCACAAATAAGATAAAATGGATATTCTTTTATCGATGAGATGCAGACAGGCTGTTGCCTTACCACCAACCCGCAACTATATAGCCGTATGTTGTGCTAATACCTAACAACATGTGATAACATTGTAAGAAACATTAACAGGCTATCGTCCAATCTTCTAGTATTGCAGTGGTTCATACTTTGATAAGTTTAAAACATCATAATTATGTTGTAGCTTTCTTTTATAAAAAAAACACAGATGACTTAATACTTTTCTTGATGGTAAACAGTACAAGTCAATATGCTAATTAATATTACAAGTGCGTCGACACTTTGGAGACGAGATGTTATTGCCTCCCATGTGTTGTTATTATACTGGAAACCTCTCTCGTCACACCGAAACACGTCTTCAAAATAGGAAATCTCATGATACCTCAACAAATGACCCTAGTGATTTCTTCAGTCAACAGCCTTATATACACTGCACCGAATTAATAAGCTATAGGGACGCTTTACATATTGAAACACGATCAAGGAAATACATTGCTCCTAATTCCGATGTGCACGGACTGGTTTAAATTGAAGTTATTTGTATCTCTTTCATTACAATTGACTAAGAAAGAATAGTATGTTTTCAAGTTAGTGGATACATAGACGATACATACACTTTTGTCTTATTTTAATCGATATGTTCTATGATGCGCTACAAAATGACGTCACCAGACTTCGGTCCTTTTTTGGTTGTATTTTACTGAAAGAGTAATACTGAACTTAAATTTATTTTAGTTCGTGCACTGCGGGATTGGTGCCAATACCTTCTAAAATAACGACACAACAAGACAGTCACGTCCGCGAACATAAAATCGTTGTTAGATCGTTTATTATCGTGATTCAGTAGCCTATTGTACAGTCAGCTAGCTAGTGCAACGTTCCACATTGCTATTGCAAAATAGACATTATTCCATACACATAAAAATCCAAAGTTTAAAACTTGTCCACCCTTGAATGCACTGTAAATCACAATGCCCTCCTTACCTAGAAATAAGCCAGGATTATTCTTTAATGCCGCGTATGTGACACCATGAAAAGCATAAGGTTTAATTGTGTAAAGAACATTATGAATTATATTTTTATATATTTTAAATTTTAAAGTAAGCATCGTCAAGACTTGAAATGACAACGAAATAAATAACTATAATAATAAATAAATAATATAATAATAATTAATTTTCAACCGCTGGCGGGCCAATGCCGCTTGGCAAAAAAATAAATCAAAATATAAAATTACGAGCACAACTTAATAAGACGTTGGGTAATGTAATAATGAAACGTTTTAAAAAAATGTAATGTAATAATCCACTTTGATTACCGGTCGGCTTACTGTAAACAACTCCTATGCCAACAAAATGAAGTCTTATTTCCATATCGATTTTTTTCCCGTGCATCGAATTAGGGTTTATTTCGATTTAAGCCTTGTTGGGTACGATACAACTATACAAAAAGCAGTTCATTTTTAAATTTCAGGCAGTTTTTAGGGTTAAACTAGTAGGGGTTATAGTTGAAAATGAACGGTCTTTGTTAAAATGTTCTCATAACTTTTTTTAAAGTTCCGTCCCATGACGTCTTATAGTCTTTTTGTGTGATTTTGGAATCATTTTATCATTTCAATAACCACTTGCATTAGGAAATCCTAGTAACTAATAGAAAAAAACATTATCTACATTCTGACAAGACTAAAGTTAACACAATATCAAGTTCAGCATCAGCATCGTTTTGTTCTTTTTAATTCACATTATAAAAAAACATTAAACGCCTTTGTTTGAGGAAGCCTCCTAGCAACGTTGTATATAAGAATTGTATTCATACACTTCCATAAGTAGGGCATACAACCGCTTTGTCATTTTCGATAAATGTAATTTTTCAGCTTAAGCAAGATGGAAAAGATTCGAATCAATCACACTGTTATATCTAAAGTCGTGAAACTGTAATGGCGTTCATTTAAATTGTTGTTGTACAATCTACTGGATCCCTTGCTTCTTTTTATAAAAAAAGCTTATAACTTTTTGATTAACCACTTCAAATAGGACTAATATGAATAAAGACAATAATAGATACAATAACAAATAATTTAAGACGTTACGTGACAGTTAAACGTTTCTTGCTAATTGTATTTTTTGCTACAGTTCCTATAATATAAAATAATTTTAATTTATTCATTATTCATAAAAGTAAACACAGAATTGATTACAAAAAGATATCGAAGAAATAACAAAGCTATGACAGCCTTAAACATATAAATAGCTAGAAATTTTGAACCCGTGTAATTCCATACTAAATTCATACAGCATGGGTTCCTTTAAAAGAGACGTGAAATAGCACTTTTACTTTCACTGGCCGGCAAGATAGAGGTGGCTATGGCAGTTTGTCGTATGCTACACTAGCTATCTTCACATATAAACAGGGCAGACTCCTCTACTGCTTATCATCAAGTGGTGTCGAGTCATTTGACTAACTTTTAATTATAAAACTACTACTAATTAATTTTTAAAAAATCCTTTTTTTCATTCATCAGCTGTTAGATTCCACTAACAAGGAAGAAGTGAAAGTCTTCACTTACATAATCGACCTATATTCTGCATTCATATGGTTTCATTCTTAAGAATGTGTAGGTAGTTCTAGTTTCTATATCACGATCGCTAAGTAAGCAAATAATCGATACCTTTTAATATCTGATCAATGGGGGCAAATCAAAGAAATATTTAAAAGTAATTTAATATATATCAGTGGGTAGCTAGTATTCCAATTTCTTAAATTAAATTAAAGATAAATAGTAAAGATATTTTTATCTATTTGAACATAATTGTAATGATATATGATGATCAGATTCCAGCTGGATAAATACCTGAGACTGACAAACCTAGAACTGAGTACTGACATCTTGTATTTGAAGTCCGCGCTATAGCCAAATAATAATAATACATCAACATATATTAATTATAATCTAACTAAAATCACAATACTTAAAAATATTAATTATAAAAAATATAGTACTCAAATTTCTGGGAGCATCTGAATGTATCGTCAATAACTCACGATTCTAATATTCTATCTACAGATAGCAAATGACTTACCATAGTTTTGATAAGTAGTCTCCGTTATTTTTAAAAAATTAATAAAAAAATCTCTCCTCATAAAAAAGGCTACAAAACTATAGTAACCTTACTTCTATCTGCAGATAGAACATTGAAAGTTATCCCGTAACCTCACAATGTTTATGTCAATGATCAGTTACCCATGTCTTTGATTTATATCTTTTTGATGTATATCTTAGCCCAGTATTGTAAGAACCTTTCAGTCGGCGTGCATACGCATGGCATGTTCGACTTTAAATAACAGAGTCAGATTGAGGGGGGTCACCCTTACAGGCTTCCCATTTTCCCCCCTGTCTTTAGTCCAGCTGGGACCGAATGTACGGCCAAATCGCCATGCCGACATAGCGGTGAAATGTCTTCGGGCGTCATCCCGCGCATCAGCAGAAAGCGGTTAGGTAATGCGTCGCTGTGGGTTTTAGTGGGTGAGAGTCCCACACATCCCCTGTTACCTTCCCCGGGTAAAAGGGATCGTCTGGAAGAGATTTCCCATAGCGATAAAAAAAAGTATTGCAAGTACATATAATTAATTGATCAATTTTGTAATAACCCAAAGTCAATTAGTTTTAGATATTTATTGTAGAGTTATCATAATAATTATTTTTTCTGTTAATTAAGTTCTACGTATTAAGTACGAGAACTAATAGAAAAGTGGCAGTCTATAATAAACTAAGTTTTAAGTGTGTTTATTTCTCTAATTGGCTTGTACCTGTGTTTATGTTGTTGGTTGTCCTAATAATCAAAAACAATATCAACCCTATTATATAAGATATATCTATCATAACAAAATAAAAAAAATTGAAAAAAAAAGTCAAATTGAAGCGGCCAATTTTTCAAAAGCACTTACGTATGTTGATTTAAAAATGAATATTTAAAATTGGATACGAAGTTAAAACGTGTTGCGGGCACGCCCTCATTTTGCCTGGTTTGAAATTTTTAAATCGTTCAAAAATTTTGTTTTACACACAACTGACTGTTAAAATTAATGTTTTGATTCAGGGCATGATTTTGGTTAACGCCTCATTTGAAACATTTTTATAACGTATTTAAATTTAGAAGTAACATTTTAATCGAGACTCGCAAAGTGATTATACATGTACAACGAGATAGTACATAATAACATATACAAGCATGTTTTACATTGAATAAGGGTGCTCTTAAGCCCAAGTAGCGATTTCTACGTATTAATGGCTAACCATTTGGCGATAGGCGATGTATTTACTTACTTGCTTACTTTTTTCCATCAAGATCTGAATAAGTATTTTAATAATCTTGTAGATATTTAGACTAAGAGAAATAAACTTCTTATGTTTTAAGGAATAGCGGCTAATGAAAGAAAAAGCATAAATATTTTATTACTTAAAAAGAGTTGTTTAAAACAAATAATTGGTTTTTTTAGTAGTTAGACAAGCAATAATATTGTATTGGAAATTAATTTATGCGTAAGCATAAAAAGGTTTGATAGACGGCCGTCAGGTTGAGTGGTTTGTATTCCTGTCTACTGGCCAGACGTCCCGGGCTCGAATCTCAGTAGATGCAGATATGTGTATGATAATTTGTCCACAAGTCATGGATGTTTGTATGTTTCTTTAGTATATTTCTGATATTTATATACTTATTTATAGATATATATATACTTCCTCGTTATCTAGTATCCATAACACAAGCTTTTTATGATGCTTACAAGGGCTAGTAAAGTGTAAATGTGAGAAATATTTTGAGGATTCTAAATTTTCAAAGTTTATTTATATAAAACTAAACACCCATCTCTCATGATTAGACAAATACTAAGTTCCCGAGGTTTAATAAGATATAAAGTAAAGTAAATTGTATCATATTATATACCAAGGTAGGTACAGTATCTACTGTGAATCCTTTTTTGCATTTTGTCTTTCACCTTGAGAAAATGAAGTAGAAATTGTCTACCCCGCGAAGCTTTAAAGCCTTTGTCCGCCAACTTTCACCGCAGTAATTGGAATCTAATTTTATACCAAATCAGTTGATAAAGTTCTCCGTTTGAAGAAAACAGGTTTTTGTAATTCCATGAACTATAGCAATACCAAATGCAAAAATAAAATTTTATGGAAGATAGTAATTATTATTTCCCGCGTAGTTTTATAAGTCACGTTTTGAAGTTGCATTAATGGTGTTTAAAGTGCAATTAAAATGTATATATGTGCATCAAGATAATAAAATAATTAAACCTTAATTATTATTTAATATTAAGTCATTACATAAACACTATCTGCGTAAACCTCGAGCTGTTTATGGTGTGATAACTTTGGAAATAAATAATTATTAAACTGTGCAAAATAATACTGTAATTGACGATTTATTTCTAATATTCTATAAAAATGAATCTTATGAATAAAGTTAATTAAGATAATTATCGAAGGGCACTAAAATGCGAAATTGACCGAATGCAGGATGTTAGTTTAACAGTTTGGCGCAGTATATCAAACGTGGTTACTAATATTGGGTAGAGATTATATTTTCATAAAAAGCACAGATGTCTCGACACCGCCAGATGGTACGCAGGTGTCCATATGCGAAGATAGCTAGTGCAGCAATCGACATACATACTACCCTAGCTACATCCACCATGCTGTCCCGAAAAATAGTGCTTTTGAAGGAAGGAAGGTGTATTTTGAAAGAACACATGTTGTATAAAGAAGGGGATGCAAATGAATAGTACGTCTGACACAACCGCCATTTTGCATTCGCTTCGCTTGGAAATCATATTTCACCGCTTCACTTTAAATCGCCTATGTAAGACATTATCTTCGCAGCTATACAAATTATTCTTAATATTTATTTTCACCCATTCTTCGCGTTGCTAACGTTAAGTGTCATCATTAAATCTTAGGCCCATATTAAATTTTAGTGTGTTGAGTGCCGGCCAGCCTCACCTACCACATGGTGCAGGTACTGACCAGACATGATTGCTTAGGTCACTCACTACCTGTACCGTATCGCCCGTCAGGAGGAGATGCCGCGGTGTCATCAATGCCGAGCATACTTTTATTAAGTGCAGTGCTCGGCAGTGGGTATATCTTACTGCCAACGGTTGGTAGGGAGAGGGCATTCTGCAAGACTATTCTCTTGCAGTGGAGAGGGAGTGAAGGACAATCCACAAGCCGCTCTTCTCCGGCGTAGACGGGTGGGGCGATAAGGTGGGTGGTGGTCGCCCGTCTTTCTCCTAAGTTCGGCTGCGTGTATGGGTGGCTCCCACGCACGCATTACACAGGCCGCCATGTCTGGGATTGCCCAAGTAACTCTGAGCAAACTCGCTTGCCGCGAAACAGTTGTAAGGCTAGGAGGGCCAGATTCCATTCCATTCACCAACCATGAAATTTAAAATTACTTTCCACACGATTAAACTAAATGAACATTAGAGGTTAACACAGTCAGTGTTTTGTGTGTCACAGAGTTAATAACGATCTAAGAGATAGAATGACATCTAACAATAAAAACTAAAATATGTAAATTTACTGTCAAATGGCTTCACTAAGAAAGAGTCATGTCTAAATTCAAACAAATATTTGTTCTAATAAAATAACTTTGTTATGTATGCAAAATCAATACAAAAAGCGAAAGAGTGATTCGAGAATCTTCGGCTAGGCCACAGAGTAAAGAATCGAGTTCTTTACTTTGTGATAAACAGAGGATTTGTAACATCATTCTATTGAAAATATATTAGTTACTAATTTCATAATTGATTATTAACATTGGTAGTTAAAAGTAATACGATAGTAAAAATCGTTCATAATCGCCCACCTCTAGCAATATTGTCACTACCATAGAATTGAGTAAATATAATTGTATTGAAGTGGATGTTCAATAATAAATTTGACAGAATTTTATATTTAAATCTAATTGACCAAAAAAGCTATGTTGACAGTCAATATGGATGTTAGATTTCTTGTTGATGACTACCAAATATAGAAATCCAATAATTTAATGGCATTTCCTTGTATGTACTAAATAATATACTTCAATAATGATCAGGTTTTAAGGGAAATGGAAAGTATTTTTCCATGTTCGTCAGATATCTGTGTAGTTTCTAAAATGAACACAATCCAATAAATAAATAAGGCTTGAACAGAACATTACACTTTAACCTTTCAAATATCAAAGGAAGGCTTATATGCTTCAGGCAAGATTCACGAACAATTAGTATATAAAGATTTTGTGGTATAATTGTTTGTCATGAGAGTTCTCTTATACCTTGCAAAAGGGTTTAATCGATGAACCAAATGTACGAAATCTGTTGAACAGAAAGGTTTTGGTTGAATCGTATATTTGTACATTGTTCAGATAAAGGCGGTAAGACACAGTCTTAATCTAACTTTAAGTTCAGCGTGAGAAACGTTGCACTTAAAATTTCTAGCTATATCTTAAAGAAAATTACAAAGGAAAGGCTTATTAGTTAATATTAGCAGACACGAACAGAGATATAACTTACACTTTTATCATGTTCATTAATATCTAACATTGAGCACAACTTTCTTAAATGACAAATTAATATTTAAACGTAAAGATTAAGTGCCAAATATAAATAGGAAATTATTTTAGTAAACTTGGTAACTTCCCTTACTTTCTTTAAGAATAACTTCGCTTAAGAATACTCTTAGTTTTGTCGGTAATTAGGGAGCGGAGATTTTTTTGTTAGATAAGTGTTTCTATATTTCATTTTAAACTGATTTTTCATAATTTTTCAAAACTATGTAATTAACTATGTTACTAAGATATAGGTATCCGTTAAAGGATTTAGGAATGCTAATTAAATCGATTAATCATTTCTTTTCTAAATGCCATGATATGTTATATAATTCTTCTAAAACTTTTACTGAGTATGATAACAGCAATTTCCCGATTATCAATAGTGATCCTCAATCCTTACGCACACAAATAGAATCTCAAATAACTTGTTTGAATTGATAATGAAAGAACGAGATGCAGAATTAGGTCCACAGACAGCTTATCAAGCTTTCCTCTAAAACAAAATTGTCCAATTGCTCTGAATGTAGGTCGTTACCTACCTTGCGTCCGTAAAGATTAGTTATGTAATTTTGTTGTAAACATATTCGGAACGAAATGTTGAGGAGTGTATTTCAAAGACATACAAATAAATAAATATTAACGTGCATGTTCTTCTATAGCGTATTAAAATATAATATAAAATATCGAACGGCGTTAAGATAGAGAAGTAACATCTTTCGTAACTTCTTTGTCACACAGTCAGAATTCCTTAGGGGTAAACGTATTTCCCACCTTCTCACAACATGGATTCCTTCAAAAAAGGCGTGAAAAAGTGCTTTTTGGGCTAGCGAGGTGGCTAGGGCAGTATAACGCATGCTGCACTAGCAAGATAGTTCACGGTGTCGAGTCATTACCTGAGCATTTTATTTAAAAAAAAAACACTCAAATATTACATTAGATTTTGTTAAATTTGGGTATTGGTCAACCATCAGGTAGACCGTATGTTTATATGATACACTTATTGCGTGAAAATTCAAATATTGTATAAGCCTGTCCTGCTTAAACTTTGCTTAAATCAAGCAACAATATTAATATCTGTTACGTGTAGGCATAAATTACACATTTCGAGTAATATATGTAAAAAAACACTCAGTATAACCTAAATGGTTAACATTTCCACGACGAATGATTGTGGAAGATTTCTTGCTAGTACTCTCTGGGGATTTTCAATCTCACCTGCCCTAGAAAATACTTACCATTCTCCAGTAAACGGCTAAACTCTCTGACAAGTAACAAATGAACTTAACTGGAGATATTTCACGCTATTTCGTGTGCAATATTGATTCATTAAGCACAAAACCAAAAGCTGTGAAATAAATTGTGTATAATAATAATGATTATCATACTATATTCTCTAGCCCAAATTAAGCATAATTAAAAGCTTGTGTTATAGATACTAGATAGAATAGACGGAATTATATAGATATGTAAGTAAATTTCAAATAAACAGTAAATAAACATACAGACATCTATTCGTGGGCAAATATTCATACTTATCATATAAATTTACTGGGATTCGTACCCGGGACCTCTGGCTAAGGAGACAGGGGCACTGATCATTCAACCAGATGTCCGGAAAATGTTGCTCCATTTGATAATTCACCAGACTGTTTGGTTGCTTTACACAGTGTTGTCACAAACATAATTATCAGCAAAACACTTATCCTTTCTATAATGGGACCGGTTTCCTCTAAAAGCAGGGTTGTAATGTTTTTGTTTCCAACTGTAAACGGAGAGCTGATCCGGTTCTTATGAGATACAATATTCTTGTAAACGAACGTCTATTTTCGAATGTTAATAGATCTGTTCTAAGTGCTCGGTGTACCGAGGGGTCTGGTTTCAATAATGAAATCACGGCACGGCACGGTAACCGTTAATACCAGAACCAAAGGCTTTTGGTTCTGGTATTAACGGTAACCGCCTTCACCCACCACCCTGCATTGAGCAAGCACAATGGCTATACAGCTAAAAAAATCTTGTTTTTCACATTTATCCTATGCCCAGCAGTGGGCCGTATATGAGCTGTGTTGACGAACGTATAGAGCTGTTGTTTTCCTTGTTGCATTACATTAACTTATAATATGGTTTATCGGCTCTAAGACTTTTAACTTTGAAACGATACTTTTTATTAATTATAATATTCTTAAATCAACCCCAACTGAATTTACACCGTTTCCTGTATTTATGTAAGTACATAATCGTCGCACTCAATACATTAAATTAAATAGGACTAACTTTTCCTTGTGTTACCGCCAATACTTCAAAGGGAGAGCGGCGGACCCTTCGTGGTGAAGTTTATTTCTCGCAAACATTTCGTATTTATTTACAACGCGCTAGAACGTGACGAAAATTAAATGAGGTTTAGCCTGTACATTCGGTAGTTTTTCATTCGATCCCCAGCTGAGGTAATTTCTGACATCAAAGAGATATCCCATTATTATTTATTTATACTAAAAAAGAGAGTAATTAGTGGTCGAGTGGTCAGTTTATTTCACTCTGTCTATTAAGCCATAGGTTCATACTCAAATTCTCCTGTTTTGAAATCCTACATGATGAGAATGAATATAGTTACTTCGCAAGACAAGGTGGTTACATTTATTTGTCAATCAGTTAGTTATTTAAAATATGTATGTACATATAACTATCGTAATTTTTTTCCTTTTCTTCTATTACAAGCTCATAATTATGCTTAATTTAGGCTTGTTAATAGATGCCCTTCTTTCACAATTATTCCAATTGAATGAGTCCTGTTGGGAAAAATTTTGAGGAAAAGGTTTTGCTTTAGTTGCAGTATCCACAGTGGCTACGTTTTGTAAAACAGTCTCGAAATACTGCTTTGAAAGTCAGTAAATCCTCTTTTCCTCTGCGAACGCATATAGAATAATTCACAAAGCAATATGTCAAGTTGATATTTTGAAATAATTATTCTTTTCAAATTCAAACTGGACTCCGAAAGTAGTTCTAATGTATTCTTATCCGTTTTTAATTTTTGGAGATAATGTATTTTTATTAATTATAAAATAATTATGGAACTAATATGTCAATATTATTGTCGATTAGCTATATCACCTACAAGCTTCTACTAATTAAATTGGAAATGAAAAAAAACAAAAAATGTTTGTGTTAAAGTTCTTTAAAACAAGTAACAGAATATATGCATATGTTGTGAAACTCAAGAAAGATGCGAATTCAAAACTAGAACCTTGATTATACTTTTAGTAGTGGTTTACTCAAAGTCTACAGATTCTTTTGCCCAGAAACAAAATAAGGCTAATGACTTAATTTTGGGCAAAGAAATCGAAAAATTATTTTTTATACCGTAGATAATGATTATTCTAGCACAATTGCAAGAAAGACCGAAAAAGATTATCACTTTTTACATATTATTTATTAACTATTCGATTTACTGGGTTCGGTTCTCGGTAAGAGTAGGAACTTATGATGAATACGGACATTAATTAACTGGTCATCGTTATTTGAATATATTCAAAATCAATGGACTAGAAAATAAATAAATAAACAAACTCGTTTAAATCTCTGCCTTAAATTTAATATTTACACAGTATAATAAAGTTTTTACTTATCATATATCAGGTTTAATTTAATTCAATTAATGTAAACTATAATGTATTAAGTATTTTATATTAGTGTTAGTGTTCTGATTAATCTGCGGTCGATTGTACCTTCAATATTTTATATGTAGGTACTTTTACGATGAACTACCGTTGATAATATCTTGGATGGCATGGTTTTATTGGTAATCGCTTAGAATACAAAAGATTATATCTTAACTGTGCATCAACCAATTAAAGGAATTAAATATAGAATAAAGTACGAATTTTGTACAAAAGGCAACCTTATCGCTTAAAGCGCTCTCTCCATGGTAATCTTAGGATGAACAGGATCAAAAATAAAGTACTCGACGGATGGCGACAATTAACTTAAACATACATTACAAATAATATTACAAATACATGCATGCATTGTTATTTACTAATCATAGCGTATATACACTACAATAAATATTAATTATATGAATATATGTCTACCAAAATACATATAAGTATGAACCATTAAAGTATCAAACTGACAAAACTGTTATGTGGCTGAGTTTGCCTTATGTTGACGAGTAAATATCCGTAGTAAAACAGTTTGTATCGAGAAAGATTTGTTTAAAAATTTAGTGTTTATTGTAGTTTAGTGTTAGTGTTTCTATCCTTATGTACTCCTATGATCTCTAAACTTGGGAATTGGTAACACGGTGCAACTTATTTGTTTTTTATTTATTTAACAATGGCTTACCAGCTAGTTTTTAAATTAATGGTAACTTAAAACGATCTTTTCAGTAAAAAGAGGTATATAACATTATAATATATATCATAAACGTATTTTTTATGTAAATAAATGAATTTTATCTATAATACGAGAGGCAGTACCATCATCTCGTGTCTATGCCAACAAACCCGTATAATCAATCGATATTGATGTTTCTAGTGTATCTAAGCAATGTTTAACTACTTCCATCGGGTCGGCCATGTGTTTTCTTAGCCGTTTTAACAATAAAAACATAACGCGATCAAGTAACTTGACCATTGTAACCTTTTTTGTACTTGGAGATTGTAAATTAAACCCAAGCATGTTATATAAATAAATACCAAGGTTATTAATATCAAACAATGTTAAAACATTTTTGAATAGACCAGATCCCAATTAACGACTGCTTAATCTTCAACACATCAAATCCCAACATTTGATTTAAAAAATTACAGCTAGAATAAATCCTAGCAATATAATATTATGAAAATTTCTACTAAGATACTGGGCGTATTATTTCGAAATACTATAAAGTTATAGTTTTAAATGACTCATGATGTAATAATTTACAAAAATAATTTGTTACCCTTCACCGCCGTCACAACTTAGCTCATCATTATCAAGAGGACCTTTCTATTATAAAAATTATTTAGTAAATATTAGTTAGCTTTTACATTTATTGCCTTGACACTTGGATTACTGCAACATGTTGTACAGTTTCAAGTATTTTTTTATCTCTGTTCGTGTACTTATTGAATAAATAACTAAATTTTTTTCTTCTGTGCAGCTACTAATTCGTCGAAGTGGTAGTAGTGGTAATTGGTAATATGCATATTAGTAGTTTTAATTTTAAAAATAATTTATTTAATACACAATTAAATTTTATAACTGGGTCAGTTCGTAATTACTCGGTTAATACCCACTTAAAGTTATCACTATTACCTTTAATTACATTTGTTAAAAAAATATCTCATACATGTTCCCTGTTGTGGCGATTTAAAAGCACTTAGTAAACGAGTGTATTTAAATAAAGATATTTTTGACTTTTGACTTTTATCTCTTACATTCGCACTAACAAACGATAAAAAATATTATCAAAGTTAAGGAAAATTATAAAGACAAGAATTTAAATAAGCTACGAGTAAAAGACCGCTCTTAAATATATGTTAAAATTATCATATATAAATTATAGATGTATAAAATAACTCATACCATGTTTTATCGAGGTATTTTGTATGGTTTCCTGGTAAATCTAAAATAATGTTATCACTACTGGCGTCTTATAAACAAAAGAATATTGAGTCTGTTTTGTGGGTACCTACACCGCTCTTTAAACAGTTTCTCGTTAATTTTATACTTGTTGCAGAATTCATGGAATAGTCGTACTTGATATTATTATAAAATGTTTAGTTTTATCTACCTTGAATGTATATATGTATGAGTATGAAAAAGCAAAAAAGTTATATACGATAACTTTTAAATCACATGTCAATAATTAATCGTATTGCTTTAAATTTAATAAAACGTTTCACAAACCTGTATCCCGCTGACAACAACCAACCTACGCCAAAAACTAAAGAAAAAGAAATAGTCCAACCACGCACAGCACTGTCAACCCGAAAATGATTCGAAATTTGAATCGCGCACTCGATGTTTGAACATTCGTTTTCCCGTAGCGCATAGACGTAGGCTCCGTAGCGATTTCTACGCGGCACTGCCGGCAAAGCCGTGCTGGTTGACTGTGCTATGTGCGCAAGCCCGCCAGTGTGCGACGGCCCTAAAACTGAAGGTCTGACACCAAAGGGCTATTCTTACCATTGTTTTCTTTTTCAATGAAGATAGTAAATAACGCATTATTTTTATTTTTTTCTTTGCATTAATAATGTTTAAAATATATTATGGAAAATTTTAAAACCAAAAAAATTATATAACAATTTTGTTAATGTTTTTGTTTTTTTTAAAACCCAGCATAAAAAAGCAGTCTATGATCTGACTGTTTTTTGTTCTTTATTGAAATAATTACACTTGGTATATCTATCTATGTACCAAGTTTATTCATTTCTAAAAATGCCTTCAGTTATTCACATTTATAGCGATATATGTTATGTATGTTACCTTCCCTGTACGAAATTTGTCCTCCACAAAATATACAAATTAAAATTAAGACTTACTATTGATAAAAATTAATCTTTATCTGATTATATTCATAACCTTTCGGGAGGGGTTAGAAAACTTATATTTATATTTAAACAGCTCAGACATGTTGCTGAAGGGAAGATCCTTAAGTGTGCATGACATTGGCTCAGTCATTAATTACTTACTATATTATAACTGTTACATCATGGGGAGACGCAGCTAAGACAAAATTAATTGAACTGGGAAGAGCACAGGAACTTATTCTGAATATCTGTTCTTTGTAAACTTAGACCCTTTCCAATCTGTGAATTATACGGGGAAGCCAAGGTACTAACAGTACGACAACTGTTGATCCACAATACGACAGCATTCAGCAGCTCTAAACAACAAATGACGAAACAACTAGAACACATGTAGAACACGTACAACACAGAACATTGTCGCACGTCGTTTTCAAAAACATGTTTAAGTTTCCGTGGTGCTAGACTATATAAGTATTTCAACAAAATTTAAAACATCAAGGATGAGAGGCCTATTGTTCTGGTGACACAGGCTGACTACTTCTTACTTTAGACTTCCAGTCGGCCACTTACATAATATTTAGTCAATATTATGGTTTAGATATAAGCTTGTATGGTACCTTTTTGTTGACAAAATAATTGATAAAATAAGATAGTATATTATATTTAAAAAATGTAATTCTTATAATATAAAATAGTAATTCATTTCTGTCATCCGATTTGGCTGTTATAATAATAAATAGTAATTCATTTCTGTCATTCGATTTGGCTGCTAGCTGTGTTTTATCACGACTTTTCTGGCGGATTGGATATTATTGGTCTATCTAGTAAACGTTTAACTTGTAATATACTTTTAATATATATATAGATGTATTACCCCACTGTCACCCTACACAGCTTTCGACTTATTGTGACCCAATTTTTTTAAAATCTTCGTATATAAATTTTAACAAAACTTTTCCAACATGGCTACCGATAATCAAAGTTTATTTCATTCGAAATGTATTAATTCACTATTTAAATTATAACATCAGTCAGTTGGACATTCTACGTATTCATTATTAAAAATATATTATTGATACAGCTAGTAACTGCGAGTATAAATTTGACGTTTTATTTATTGCAAAAGTTTTTAAAGGCACTCCAGAAATTGGCTTATGAAATATTAAATGTCATTACTTTTGTTTATACGTTACAATTATATATACTTTTCGTCCAAATAACAACTCTTAATACCACAAGATTAAGGTCAATATTACAAATGCTGCGGTTGTGTCCTGTCGGTTGTACTTTTGTGGAATTTGATTGCTTCGCAATTTTACGCTACGTAAACAGACGACATGGAATAACATGATTAATTACAAATTTTAACGAAGCCAAGGAGTTATATTGTAGCAGAGGTGTGGCAACCATGACGAAAGCTTTGTTTTTGTAAAGACCTTTATCAACAATGTATTCCAATTAAGATAAGAATGATGCTATGAACTTATATGACGTCACTGACAAAATATCTTCACTTAAATTACTTGAAGTTTTATTTGCCAAAATCTGTGATTTTCTCAAGAAAACTTTCTTAAATGTTTTTCTACAATAAACTGGGTTTCAAGCCGTTAGTACAGTCTCTTTTTAAGTGTCCTCTTTCATCTCAATAATATCATCATCATTAACCTATGGTATGCTCGTCCACAGCTGAACTTAGGTCTGATCTAATGCAATCCGCTTTAGGGGAGACCTAAGTCCAGCCAAACAATAAACTGTGTTCACATGGTATTTTTGAACGAATAGAAATATTTTAGTTATAGAGACAATAAAATGAACAAATCCTGATTCGCGTAAAACTATCATGTTAGTCGTAAAAATTTAACGATCATCATGTTATTATTTTTTTGATTAGTGAATTGTTATTATTTTATACCTTAAAACAATTTTATTCGAATTTCAAATAACTATTTAAGTACAAACAAATTGCACACTGGCATGTTGAAATCTTTATAAAGTCTAGAATTAATATTTATCTTATCTCTAAAACTTTCGCTATTCCAATGTCTAACCAACTTAGTGGATATGTGTGGAAAGTTTTACACTTAGTTATAGTTAATGTGTGTGACATTAAATGATTCTTTAAAGTTAAGCATCACACTGAGGAGCTCTTTAGCGTATTGACTCGAGTACTTTGATCTCGATAACGGAATCAAAGCAACTTTCACCACGGTTAGTGCCTGGATGGGTCAATATAAATTTGTTGGGCCAGCTTGGTAACGGCCCAAACTCCTTATGTAGGAAGGCGTATGCTCAAAAGTGGATCGTATAAATAACGTTGATGATGGTGACAATGTAACACTACACTGCTTATTTCAGATAAATATGATCAAATAGTTTTAATATTACTAGTCCGTAATCTGAAGGTACCTTATTCTGAATGTTGGTTCAGTAGATCTCAATCTCTCCTTATATAAAAGGAAGGGATAACTAGAATATAGAAATACCAAATAACTTACGTGTTGTAAGAAAAAAAAATCAAGAAACCAGTCTATTTTAGACTATATGAAGTCAGTGCTTCCTAAACTAAGTTAATTATAGACGAAAATTTAACGCACATATCAAATGTCACTTGGCCTTTTTGCAATAATATTTATAAACGAGATGAGATGAAATTTAGGTTTTCAAAATTTGTCAAAAAATGTATACAACTTAACATTTATACCACAAGATGTATATACCACTTAACAGTAATTAATATAGTTAGATATGCCCTTGTCATAATTCCGCATCTTTCATATACATACACTGTTAAGTGCCGTAGCTGTATCGCATTAACAATATTCATTCAATTCATTTCATTTGTAATTACAATATTTATTTATTTTTTAATATACAGGTTAAATAATATAATAAGGACATAACTACAAATACGGTATGAAAGCATTGTAATCTTATAAATCTTAGGTTGCAACCACAGTTCGAAAAAAAACAGAAGTAACAAAAACAAATCAAGCCTTACATCCATTTAAGCACCCAACTTATAAAAAAGTTGACTCAGCAAAATTGTTTCATAAATATTTTAACAAATTTAAAATTACCTGAAGTTTCCCAATTCTCATAAAAACTCTCTGTATTATACTGTTTGCTTCTGATTCCCCCCACGTCTACTCTGACACTGACGCGACATATAACTGACATGATTTTGTTTATTTTCTATATCCCGTAATAGCGGGCTTGTCTAAAAACGTCTTTTCAAATTTTTGATCAATATTTGCACCAAGTGGTTAATCAGGGGATGTATTTATTTTAATCTTATAATTTATTTATTTTAACAAATTTTTTTCTCATACATTCCCTGTTATGACGATTTAAAAGAACTTAGTATATGAGTCTAGTTAAATAAAAATATTTGGACTTTGACTTTGATTATGTACTCTTATATCCATCGTTATTAACAAGGCCTGACATGGGGACACGAAGCAAGAAATATTAAGGCAGAAATTAAAATTGTTTATACAAAAACTGTGGCATACAAAAGTCCGGCCTTCCTGATGATAACGATTAAATCATAAGCGCTAGTTACACCAAAGCTTCATACTAACAGCATACAAATTTATACTATTCTATAACAACAAAAGAACGTTAACGTAAACAACGTTCTTCTTCTTAAAAAAATCTCTTTTGTCCATACACAACAAAAAATATTACGACACGCGGATCAGCCTATTGAAGTCCACTGTTGGACGAAATCCTCTCCAAAACATAGTTATAATATACTATCTTCCGCTTGACACATTCAGCTACCATTTAGCAATTTATACAGGTCTTTTTCATTGCGTTCTGCACAACATTTTCCCAGATGAGGTCTTTAATTGAAAACCTGACCATCGACTCTGAAGAACATGAAGTCAATAAACTAATTCACGTTTCGGCTCCGTAACTCATAACGGGTAGGACTCATAAATTTTCGTCGTCATCATCAGCTCATATTCTTCCTGCTGGATATACATTTATACCATAACATCACCTCGCTGACCCAATGCAGGTTGGAGAGTTCCACTAATACTGGATCAACGCCTTCACGTGGCTTAGGCAACACGGAGCAACTCGGTATAATAACATTTTGTATAACCCATGCGGACAAAACATGGTGAAAATTGCTTTATTCTTATAATCAAAACCAGAACGCTCAACTTCCGTGAGAGAGTTCTTTATGGAGTGTATTAATTTTAAGTTCTGTTTTAAGGCCATCAAAGTCAAATTCAAAATATTTTATTCATCACTAACCCCGACAGGATTACAATGACCCCAATTCCGTTGGGCACGATTTAAATGGAATTTAAGTTCATTACTACTGTTTTAGTACATTACAACCATAAAAGACAGACCGATGACGTTATTTGGCTCTTAAGCATTTTTGTATTTTTTTAACGTGTATTATAAAACATGCCAATTAAAATAAGTTTAAAGTGTATGGCTCTTTAAGTGTCAACTTAATTGACGTTCCTAAAAGTCATCCTATACTTTCTTATTAGATTGGAATGAAAGAGAAGCGAATAATTTAAAAATTTATTCCGTGCATCCTGTTGTTTGACTGCTAAAATCCGTTAAGAGGAAGAACCACAAGAAACGGAAAAGATCGACCTTCCTTAAACACGCTTTATCTCTTTCAAATTTAAAATAATGAGGGAGAAGTATATAAAGGTGTCTAGTGATTAGTCACTAACAACAACACGCACAGAAAGTAAACATAATTTACTTCAGCAATCGACCGTTTTCTGCCATGTGCAAACAAGGCCATATATTTTGATATCGCTGTACCGGATGGTGTTTGGGTCCTAATTTGATTTTATTGGGTCAATCTCAAAGACCCACTATATTTATACACTTGCACATGTTTTTGACATTTTGAAACTTACACTTACTTACTTTTAAATAATTGATAATAAAATTACACCTGGTATATATAAATATTTATATAAAGCTTTCTGATCCAGTCTACTTAGCCAGTGGTCTTCAGTTCGAATCACGGTAGGGGCAGATATTTATATGAGTACGAATAGTTTTCACTAGTCACGGATTTTTGTATATTTATGTAGTATATTTCTAATTAATATATATTACTAACTTACAATTTCTTAATATTGCTTAATTTGGGCTAGATAATAAGTGTAATAAATATTATTATATGATTAAATATACTCCATATATATTTATTTAATAGATATATGAATGATGCAAACAAGTAAAATTTAGGATTTTCGTGTTCAATTAAAAACTATTAGATATTTTAAATAAAATAAGTTTAGCTTTGCTTTTTTTTTAATTTTTATATTTTTCTCACGATTCCGAAATTAAGTAGTGATAAAATTTTCAAAAAATTGTAAAATAAATATAAACGAATTCGTTTAAAACATTAATACTAATATTTTACATAAATTAAGTTACATTACTTTAAGTACAAAGGTATCATTAAATTTGATAACCACTTCACATTAAAGTTGGGAGAATTATCTGTTAAAAATACTCTAAATCTATTGTGATATTTTTCTTTCGTTTGTGATTTTATTAATAGTTTCAATAAATCGTTTAACCTTAATTATAGGTGTTTTTATTAAGAAAATTGTTTATCTTTGTGACTTGATACCTTTGTTCCTTAAGTACTTGTATTTATAAAGCTGTCTAATTTACAGTTGATTCACGTTATCGTACTCCAAATCCTAACTAAGGCTAAGGCAGCGTCTAACGAGCCGATAATACGGCGGATGCTCTCAAAGGCTCATAACGCGATGGTTGGAGTCAAAGCCCTTGAAACGTGGTTCTAATATTAAACTAAAATGTTTGAAAATATTTGCAATATCCACTCAATTTATTTAATAGGAGATTTTAATTCTAGTTTAATGTCTAAGTATGAGAGAAATATGAATTAATTTGACTCGATGTTTGATATTATTATGTAAACACAGTTGACTTAAACGTTGACAGTAAGTAAATTAACAGTTGACGATTTAAAAGAACTTAGTAAATTAGTCTATTTAAATAAAGATATTTTGACTTTGACTTTGACTAGTGATGCTAATGGATTGAGTTAATATTGCGAACTATTATAGCTTAAATGCCTTATTATGTTTCTTTATGACCTCTGATCTATATGATTCAGTCACTCAAATTTGCAGTATACATTTTAATAACTTCTCATATGTACGCAATTTGACGTTCGACTTTGATTTAACTTCATTTCCTACCCAACTACAAAGTGTCTATGAAGTTGTCCTTACATTTGACACGGACTGACGTTTTCGCCGCGAATATTATTCTTGCGTGTGTCGGGTTCCATTCGATATGAAAATATTTTGATTGTACAATCGGGAACCGGATAACTACAAAAAACGTTGACAAAAATACTAGTTATTTGTAATTTATATTGATATTATTTAACTCCAAACCCTTAGAACACTTTCACATAAACTTCAAATACATAAAACTCATGAAAGCTACGAAGTTTTTAAGACATTGAGGTTTATGATAAATAATAAATGAAAATAAAATAAAATAAAGATTTAATGTGACTACTTTGTAATTTCTGGATTTGTAATCATATAACTACAAAATACATATACTAAGTACAAATTTTTAAATAAACGAGTACAAACCTCTTTCTATTGTACTGAACCTCGCAACATCGGTTAATTTCCTCGAACCCTTACTAAAGTAAGCAATTCAATTTATTGGAATCAAATATAGGATGAAGAAAAATGTCGGACCTATTTTAAAATCGTCCAAGGCAATTTCAATCAACAACTTAACTCTCAAACCAGTAGAAAGAAGAAAATGTTTCTATTATCGTCAACTATATTGCAGAGTAAGATTGAATAGTGATTTGTAATCTCACCCGAAATACTACCTAGATTGTATTGAAATACATCTGAAAGTAGCTTAACGGTAGCTTCATATTTACTAATAAAAGGGAACATTTCACTATTAACAATTAGTATTGTCACGCTGGATAGAATGTTGTCAGTTTCATAGAGAAATAAGTCTTATTTCTTTTGGTGGTTGGTCGTAATTTGTGTATTAGAGTGATTTGTCAAACTTTAGATTGACTGAGAACAATTTGCTATTGCAAGCTTTGACACATAATTTGTTATTTCTATTATTATGATTTCTGTTATTTTCCTATTAAGCTTTTGATTGATTGTTATTGAAAACCAAAAATCTTTGTCCATTCTTTTAACTAAATTAAGCCAAAGAGGATTTTTATATGACCAAGTAGTATTTATTTGTAATTATTTGTTACTCATAGATTTATGACTAATATGTATTTTTTATTTAATGTATTTGTTTAAACGCAAATTGGTAGATCGGTTAATGATTTTAAACACCGATGATTTTAAACGTATAAAAATATATGGATACGTGGATTTTTTATTTATTAAGTTGTTTTCACAATTTTTTTAACACACAATTTTATCCAAATTTATCAGTCATACGTAACTTAGGAATGACGATAACAGTTTAAAAGAATTATGTCATCATTGGAAGTATATAAAGAAAATATTTGCAGATTTCAATAATGGAGTCTTCAATATAACTGAAAACATCAATAGCCCAGACCATATTAATGACCACTTTTTAATTAATACTAACTAATACTAATAATACAAAGTTGATTTTGTTCAACCACCTGCGTTATGATCAGTTAGGTTTAGTACTATAAAGAAAATCTAGATATGTAGTACGTGTGGCCGGCATTACATTAAATATATTGACATTTCGTCGGGCATTATGCGCCCACACAACCATTGATTAAATGGCTTTCCTACATGACGAATCTTATGAGAAATTTGGACAATAATATTACCACGCTGACCCAATGTGGTGTTTGATGAAAGCGGCTCCCTTAATAACCAGGACCGATATTTATTATATTAACGGGATTAACGCTCAGTGCAATGCATGGAGCTCGTGACAATAAGTTTTCATCGACCCTGCTATAAATATAGCTTTAATAATAGTTTGAACTATATTTAGTGTTAACGTTAACTTCTGCGAAATATAACTAACTAAATAAACTGAACAAAGCAAAGAAAGATTGCTACAAAAACTCATCTTAACCGAAGTTTTTGATTCTAACTTCGACTTCGAGAGGTAACAGCTTGTCCGATCACCCCCAAGGCGATTATACATCTTTGGAAGATACAGTGAGGTCTGGGGAACTAGTTTTTAACTTAATCGTAAAAAGGTGAACACGTTTACTTAAAAAGGAACATTATCATATTAAGTAGTAGGGTTAATTCGGAATATGCACACTAGTGTTAGTTTTAATTTTAAAATAATTTATTTAATACATAATTAAATTCTATAACTGGGACAATTAGTCAATTACCACTTAAAATTATCATTATTACCTTTAATTACATTTTTTTTTTCTCTCATACATATTCCCTGCTATGACGATTTAAAAGAAATTATTAAATGTTACTTCAATTAAGATATTTTGACTTTGACTTTGACTTTGACTTTGACTTTGGCTTTGACTTTGACTTTGGCTTTGACTTTAACTTATCGTAGCTATCTAACATTTATACAATTTGCTGCTGTTGATTGTTTATACTCGATCTGCGGAAGATTTTCGGAAGTTCGGAAGACATTCAGTGTCTTCCAGGAAAATATTTGAAAAATGTTTGTATCATTAACTAGCAAATATTACATGTCCTCCTAACCTTTACTTCCTGTTACTATAACAGATAAATTTATTTCTGCTAAAAAAATTATGTAATCTTTAAGTATTATAACAACACAGTTCAAGAACACATTTCATTACATGTAATATTTTTTGTTTCTTTGATACAATTATAGCTTATTACTTTAGGGATTCATTTTAACTAATTCGATGATAGTGTGGGAGGCAAGTATTAATAAATATATTTAATATTTATACAATACATAAAAACAATATGGTTTTAAATTAAGGTTTGTTTGAAACAATCTTAGATATTTTTGTTCGTTTTGTTAAGTTTGTGTAACTATTCTGTTCTTATATTATGTAACGAACCTAGTATTTATCATTGTGACTCTGCGAAACCCTTCAAAACACTTTTTCATAAATTGGCAACACCGAACAAATCTCCAGAGGAGGAGTAGCTAAAAATATTTATAAAAAGCCGGCACTTGGCTTGAAACGAGTTATCTACGGTTGCTTTTAGTTGACTTAGTAATAGTCATAACTCTGTCCCTTTTCACGTCGAGGATTATTATAACAGAGTAATAATTACATATAAATAATTATAATTCGAAAGTGAAGTTCGTTAATTATAGTATTAAGGTTTCAATTATGTAAAGTTGAGGCAAGTTAAGTGTCACATTGATAAAAAGAAGAGGAATTTGTAAATAACTATTTTGAAACAAAAAATATATTGTTACGGATATTTGATAATTTCATATTAATAAAAATAAATTTATTTACTAACTTATTAGGTTTGTCAACTGTTGTTACAATAAAACATCAAAAAAGATCCAAAGCTTAGCTTAAACTAATATCACAACCTGTTATAGACAAGCACAGCATGCAATTGTATTTAACATCGATAAAGAAAAAAATAATAACATTTTTATTGTTCTATGTATAGGTTAGTTATATAGGATTAGTAAACCAAAAAATCTCGCCAGAAATATTTTTACAAAAACTGAATTCATCGTATCGTCATGTAACAACTGTAAACATTAACATACTGCCTTAATATTAATATGGAATCGTCTCTCGTTAAAACCCTTTTGAAATATACAATTGCATTCTTTACTCGTACGACTAATGAAAAATTAAAAACGCTAATCTAATATTACTCGGGTAATCGTGAAAATTTTGTCTATGACATATTTCTAGAAAGTTCTAAACCCAATAATTAGTCACAAAATGTATCACGTTAAATGCGTCGCAACCAAACAAATCTCATGAGGCTTGATACATGTACGTCAATAGCTACGCAATTTGCGCACATGGTTAGCTATAGATACACGAAGAACAGCTGCTTTGCGCATGACATGGTTACATCATTAATTTTAAGCGAATTCGGCCCCTGGAGTACAAGTGTGTTTTTGTTTGTTTATGTTGATGATAATTTTGATACCAACGCGGTCTACAACTTTTATCACTATTTATAACAAATATTTTGTAGTGGCAAACTTTGTAAGTTTTGTATGCAAAAGGTAATCTCCAAAACTTATCCGATTATTGACATACATATACTTCTTCATCCCATTGATGACGATATATATATGTATGTAATCTGGTTCAATAAAGGCTGTATTGGAGATTTTAACTTCCTCAGCTCTTTTTTTTCTCCCTCTCTCTCTCTCTCTCTCATAGTATTTAACTACATCTATTTACTGGTATAAATTACAACAATATTCATTTACAATTATGTTAGTCAATCATATACTTTATACAACTCACCACAACATAAAATTAAAGTAATAATTAACCTTAATAGCGTCAATATTTCTTATTCAAAACGAGAATGTTGAATCTGTTACAAATGTTAATTTAAAACTAAAATGACAAACTTCCAATATTGAATGAAAAAGTTTTATCCTTGAAGGAACTCCTCAAAAGATGGTACAGGAATATTAAACAGATCTAAACTTAAAAGCATTTCTCTCCCTACGCGCGGGTAAAAATGTTTAAGAGTTACACAAAAAATATATCTGTTGGTTTTTTCTTCAGTTAAATAGAATCTTGAAATCAAAAAAATTTCAGATGTATGTACTTCATTTCATATTCATTTATTATAATATCTATCATTTGAAACCATCATTATATTCATTTTAATACACCCTCGCTTATTTAATTAGTAAAAACATAATAAAAATGTTTAATCAAGATATTGCTCTCCAAAATAATAGGTTGTCTTGGCAATGTAGAAGAAATGATATATTTGAAAACACGAAAATATTTGTTCTAAAAAGGTATAGTACATTTAAATTGTTAATATCTAACTTCTCACTAAGTAAAACTCCAATTATAATCTCAGTATAAACGATACTTTAAATGGAAGCCTTGACAAAAAATTTGATTTTAACGATACGATTTGTCATGCCTGCCTTTTCCTGTCAATCATCAATCCACTGTGCTCTGATTCACCTAATTACTATTCAAGTCATCGACGTGTTCCGAGCCTCAATAAATGTACAATAGTGCGTAATAACTACATTATCACGGTTCGGCATCTAGTTTATGAAGTTTATTGTTTCTGGGCTTTGCCAATGATAATTAATAACACAAATCTAAATGTCAGGTGCTTACTTAAGTTAACGCTTTAATTCATATCAACTCTGATAGTCTTCTTAAATTTTTCTACACTGCCTTGATATTAGCTTTTGGATTAGTTGAACAAGAATTTACAGCAAAAATTAATATTGGAATAATTAATTTGCCCAAAGAGCTCTGTAGGCACATCACGTACTTCAAATGTATTAATTAAATTATTAAGGTTATAATATCTTTTATAATTAATTGCCAGTACGTCAACAAGGGATGATATGTTTTCAGCCCACACTCTAAAATAGAATATTGATAAACCGTTACAATGGCGCCCAACACGGTATCAAATCAATCATCAATTAAAATAATTAATTATTAATAGAAATAAGCAGTACCTTTGTACAATTCTCTGATATTCTGTTGTGTCTTTTTAATTGTCTTTGTGTGTACATAAATTGTTAAATAAATATATAATTAAAAACCTAATGCTCACTTAAAAACAGATAATTTCTAAAATCATCGATGCATTAATTTAATATCCATTATAATTGCCATCAGTCCACGTTTTATAAAGCAGATACTATATAAATTTCAAGGCGTAGAATTTCAGGGATCTCAGATGAAGACTGATGTCAAATATTGATAGGAGTAAGATTAATCACATACGCAAACGTGAATTACCTACAAGCGAACTGAAGCAAATGAAAGCCAATAAGCCTATTTCTGCCGTTGTAATTAAAGACGTGATATGGTTATAAGCTTTAAATTATTTAATAAGTATGTTTTACGAAAATAAATTTTAAATAAATATGAAAAATAGTAATAACTGAGCAAACATTGTGCATACTATCACTTCAATATTGGAAATAGGTCACTAGGAAGAAATACAAAAAACATATTATACCATATCGTTGAACTAAAAGACGACGATATTTGAGATTACAACGAGATAAAAGGTCTCATAAAGAGTACAGAGATGATTGACTACCTCTGTGGTGTGATTTACTTTTCGTTGGGTGTAGAAATTTTCTGCTCGTTGGAATAATTTCTAGTTACAACCATCACATCTAAGCCTGCTATTGTTACAATAATTTTAAAAGTTTAAGAATCCAATTATAACACGATTTCATGTTCGACATTATCATCACACCATCAGGCGAGAACAAAGTTAAGAAGTACACCGTTGTGAAAAAAAAAATTGCCAACCGTAGATTAATTATGGCGTGACCACATATATAACGCCGTGAGTCAATTTCTGTACAAACTTTTGTAAGACGCACAAACCAGTAACTGCAAGTACACCTACCTACTGTCCTTTTCAATAATTTACATGTACACCAGCCAACGTGCAAGTTACTGCGAGCGTTTGTAGAACAAAGATTATATTTGGTTGTAAATGGATGAGACAATTACGATCAATATCGTTTTGACGATATTACTAACGTTCATATGTCTATATACCCAAATAAATAATATAAATAAATATGTAGATATATTATGTCTGTAAAACTAAAGCCTCCAACCAGTTTGACACGGACATGCTGACACGTTACGTGATTCGAACGATTGGAATCGCATTGATTCTGTCAACTATGTATCAAAAGAAACAATGAATGATTTATCTTTAGCTAATACTAGTTGGCCCGGTGAACTTTGTATCACCTTCGCGCCACCACTAAAGCCATCTAATAAAAGAAACCCAAAGTGCAGATAGAAGAAATGTTAGTTTTAATGTTAAGCATGTCAGTTAGACGTCCATACTAAAATAAATATGTTAGAGTGTATATTTCGAAACTTTCTTAAGGATTTTCTCATTTATTTTTATTTTTAAACCACCCCTGAATCGTAAGTAATAAAATTATTCACATTTTTCAAGCCGATCCTGAGTTTTAGGGAGACTCTGTTCGTTACTTTAATACATTTTTATATAATTATAAGATATATATTCATTGGAATAAGTGTTGGTTTTATAAATGGTTCAAAATTTGATAAGTGGTCAATAATTTTTTAAATAAATGGTGGTATTAAGGTAAAACCGTTATACCTTTGATATGCAATCGACAGTGTCAATTCTGTCGTTCGTTTGAAGTTCGTATCACGAGAAAATACCCTAACTATGAGGTATGTTCTCCTTTTGATATGATTCTGGAACTTAAGAAATTGGATCACGAATTGTATATCAATATAACTTTTGTAGTAAATCAAAGAACGATCTGTTTCATCTTCAAACATCATCGGAATTGAGGTGAATACAAAAGAAATCACATTGAACAGGTTTTGACATATTTGATGTAATGTTTGGTATTTTATATATATAATGCAAAATTATTTGCCTTTTGAGGATAAATGAGCCTAAAAGTTGGCAACTTGTACTTTTCGTCTTAAAATTATCTATACTTACTTTTATAATGTTCATTTAACAATTATGTATCTACGAGTATGTATGTATTTAAGGAGCTCATTGGAAGAGAAGTTCAAACGTTGGTTTCGATAACGAAAACAATAACGAAAATAAAACAAGTTTAGCCATGAGTGGTCAAACGCTTTGGTTTTAATAACGAAAATAAAACAACTTTAGCCATACATGGTCCCTAGATGGGTCAATTTAATTTGTTATCTCGAGGTCCTCCGTGCTTCAGAAGGTCTTAGTACCCATTTTTAGGGCAACCGTTTTCACCCATCATGCCGCATTGGGCCATTGTGTTGGTGTTATGGCCCAAACTCTTCATGTGTTTCTCCCATGTAGCAAGATCTGTGCCCAGCAGTGTATATAGGCTGTGGATAATGATGGTCAAGTATTTATTCAAGCATTAACTTCCTTCCATACAATTTTATGCTGTTCACCCAAAGTTGCCCTACGTTGCTTGTTTTTCTCTACAGCTACATTTAACTTAATATAAGATACTGAGAGTTAAGTTAGAATTAATTAAAAATAATGTGAATGCTGCTTCCTTTATTAAAAGTCTCTGTGAATACAGTTGACACTTTGTCAATACGAATATTTAAAAGTAGTTTCTCAGTTTCGTTCAACGTTTTAGTCATTTTGTGTTAATTATTTAATATTGACACTTTTCAGCTTATTTTTAACAAACTAAAAGCCTAGCAATAATACTCTAACTTAATTATTTCTACTAGCAATGTGTAGTTAAAGTTTAACATACTCAACATCGCATAACGTTGGTCCAGTCTCGTTACAGGATCCAATCACCTACTTCTCTTCTTTCTCTTAACTCTCTTCTGGACAGTTACAAAGACGATCTTTATCCTCGACAGCCTCGTATAAAGGATATTGGGTGAAAGCGGTTGCCTTTATAACCAGGATATATGGCTTAATATTCCTTTCAAGACATGAAGGAGTTCGAGAAACCAATTATGATTGCGACTCTGGGACAAATCATAGTGAAAGATGCTTATTTTCACAATCGAAACCACACCAGAACTACCAGTGACTTCTATACTACTAAGTAACATGTTTCAGAAAAGTCTATTTCAATTGATAAACAATTTTCAATGCTGAACTATATTTGGCACAGCAACGTTTTATTGACTTAAGGCAATTACCGACATTCGAAGTCGTATAGCCGATATATAAATTACAATTTACATTAGCAAATGA
The DNA here is from genome assembly GCA_943193645.1 of Acentria ephemerella. Lineage (NCBI taxonomy): Eukaryota > Metazoa > Arthropoda > Insecta > Lepidoptera > Crambidae > Acentria > Acentria ephemerella. Next base: position 3,798,946 of record OW971894.1, read on the forward strand.
GAATCAGTTTCCATGGAGTTAATTAGAGACACAACTAATAATATAATTGTCGTATAAGCAAGTGCGACATAAGATGGCTTCAGAGAATTTCGCTTCGCTAGTCATCAAAACTAAACCCATACTAATAACATAAACTTACATAATAATATCACGAACCTATAAAATTAGCTATTTTTACTTTGGCTTTATACCATTGATATAGGAGTAATTATTACTTACATGAATTACTTGTATGTCGTCTGAACAGTCACACGACCAATGCATTGTCGCAAATTGAAAATTTCTAATGTTTGAATCATACAAAATTGGAGAAAACTTCAGAAAATTATTCAAGAATTTTTCGAAGTTCTTTCTGTACTCTGAAAAAATTTATATAATCAGGGATAGTGCAATTAGCTTATCTGACAAAATGCTTCCTAATGCTAAATAAGAAACTTATCAAATCTAACTAATCACTTTCCCCTGTGAGACTATATTTAGTGCAGATAAGCGGACGTTGCCCATAGTAGATTAGCGGATTTGTACAATCCCTGACGATGTCAATGTTTCGGAAGTAACTGAACAATCTGGTAGTAGACCCGTTTGTATTGTCATCTGGGTACTACGCCTTTCTCGTTAAGGCCGTGAATCAGTTCACAAAGTTACAGCATAATTTTGTGTGATGGCAAAGATATTGTAATTACAGGGTTTAGGAGGCATTAACATCTCATCATTAACAACGTCGACGCAGATGTATCTTTAATCTATACTTAACACTAATCCATTTACTTGTTTGGCATGCTTTGACATAAAAACTATACTTCAAACAGTTTACAAAATTGTACCTAACTTATAACTGAAGACTTCAGTTTCCTGCATTTCTATTTTTTAATAGACTGTTTCCTATCTATGAGGTCCGTTTGGTTTTACAGCTTTTTTTGAGAGTATATTCCGATGCCATACTGTTTGTGTACCCTAATTATTTTCAAGCAATATAAAACCCTCGTTCTTAAAACTATGAGAATGATTTACTCACGTTCTCAGAACATGTGAACAGCGATACAAAAAATATTGTTCCTAATCCAGTAAGAATCAGTCCGTAACTCCTTATGATAGCAAAACCTCCAAGAGTTGACGCGGTAGTCGGGGCTGTAGACGACCTTCGTAGTGATCGTAGCGGTGCAGTAGCGGCAGGACTAGTCCTAGGTTGTCATTTGTTGTCGGAGCGACAAAGCCCTCGGGCGTTGCTCTTATTTTTTTCATGGTCTAAGCTTACAGTACAGTCCACTCTTTGATTTATAAACCCCAGTATTTTCGGCTGTATCAACATATGCCTAATACAGCCGAATGTAAACCGTAATCGATTCAAGGGCTCATATATATTTCCTTGACTGCTTTTATGGTGGTCCTTATTGAATCATCTTGACTAACCTACGGGATTGGAGAAAATAATCTATTTGAATTATAATACCAATAATAAAAAACATTTAATTCCAATCACAGCAACTGTCTTACTTAATACTAGTTTCTAATTGTACGTTTGAGAGGACAAACCCGAATTAAGAATTTTTTCACGAAACTACCATATAGAACTGTGTGTAACATTCACCATGGTGCTTTGACATTCAGAAGACAGTTTCATCACTACTCCGGGTAACGTCAATAGTTTGGAAGAGCTTAACCCGTCCGCAAACAAATATTCCTGATATACTCGGATTAAGCAATCTGACGTAATGTTTGCGTACTTTTGTAGGGAGACATATTGGTTGTTCTTCTGCAAACCTATATTAGGTATTTTAGGCAGATGGTGCCCCTATAAACTTATTAACTATATTTGAACTAAGCAAACATATTAAAACTGTGCTAACATAATAAGTTGGATGAACTATTTCCCGTTTATTGAATCGTGTTTGGTTATCAGAACAGAATTTATGATTAGATGTTTTATAATTAGGACCTCTTTCTTAATAGTTACTTGTGCGGTGTGACTGCTTCAGTAGGGAAATTTTAAAATTGTAAAAAGGTACTACTTATTTCTAAAGAAATTTCTGCCAATAAACTAACGGAAGAATAAAAGTGCAAAAAAGTAGGTAGCCCAAAGCTGTTTTTGTTGATCCTGTTTTATGTAAGCGATTCTTATGGATCTCCGCTGGCGATAACTACCTTCATTAAACTCGTCGAACTTGCTTAATTTTTACTTAGACTTAATTAATTGAAACGACACTGATATTATCAACAGATTCACCATTTTTTTATCATAATTTAAGCCTTCCATTTGATTTTAGATTTACGAGATATGTATAAAATACTACACTTTTAAGAACATCCCTATTTGGAGCAACATTAAACTTGTATGCTTGTTACATCGCTAGCTAGTCATTACTTTTGCAGTCGACTACAACCATAACTTGGAAACTTAGCGAAAAATTGGAAACTACGACGCCAGGCTAGCGCAGTAAATTTTCATCGAGGTTGCTACTACCATTTACTATTGTAGACACGAATATATTTCTTTGTAATAACATTTTAGCTGACTGAGACATATTTACTATGCCCGGCTCGTGATAAAATGTCGTGTCGAATTTGTATAGTTTTTCTGAAATGTATAGGTGAATTTTATCTTTTTTACTGCGAAAAGGTTAAATACAAAAACACTGCTAAATTTAAAAAAAATTCCACTTAGCACTTAAGCTTAACATTAACAGTTTAATGCATCTGCAACACCAAGCTTTTAATCCATAAACCACTAAGTACCTAAATATTCACAATCAGAGATTTTTTTTAGAAAATTAGAAATATAGAAATATTTATTATAACTGTATAGAAACTTTCAAACCTTCCAAAGAAAACATCAATTAAACGTCATAATTTATTTACTTAAAAACAAAAAGAAAACAATAAATAATTTGATTTGGTTTTTTTATTATGAAAGTAATCTTTATCCGTTTATTAATAACTCTTAATTTTTTATACAGACGGGAATACTTCAAGTTACAGCAGCGGTTCAAAGTTCTCTCAAAATTTAAAATGTACGTCATCTGTTAATATATTTATCTTCACCATGAAATGAGACAGCCTTATTATAATAAAGTTTTTAATTACCTATATATTGTGCAATGCTAATTTAACTTATAATTATTAGTTATAATAATATATGAGCACTGATTCGCATAGAGATGTCAAGGAATGTGACGAAAGACTAACCCCCTCTCTCTTTAGCCCGAAGAGTCACTCAAGCTAGTACTTCCGGTTGTCCTGTACTGGCTAATACCGAATATTTTCATAGGCTTAACCAAGCAGCTAAAGTTCTCCATCTCGAGTAAGTCTTCAAGTTCAGCCTCATAAGTGAAAAGTTACCTTATAATAAGAACTTGTAGGACCCGGTGCTCAAAAACGACCGCACTCAGTTGTCGTTTCAGGGCATCATGATCTAGCATTCCCCTTGACACTATCAAAGGTGACAAGCGCCCCAACCAGTTGTGGTCCTAGCAGGAGGAGGAGGTCCACAATCCCCAACCACAAAAGGGTCCACTGGCCTAGAAGCCCCACCAATCACGGCAATAAGTGCTGCCAACTCCGCAGTCTGGAGGAGTGCCTGAAGACTCACCAGGTGGCCCTGAAAAGAACCTTTTCGCTGGTGAATGACCGACCACATAACCACTAACAGTTTTATTCCGTTAGTTGTTTCGTGCCCGCCCAGGGTACACCGGCTGGATTGCCTAGTGAACCACTTTTTACACTGGATTGGGAGGTCATCTAGTGCATTAAGCGGTCCTCCAAGGGTTCCAGCAGCGAGGCTCCCCAGCCCTTACCTCACTCTAACTGCACCTATGCTTATACCTCAAAATTACAAATCAGTAATTTAATTAAGTAGGTACTCACTAATATAAAGCGGTTCTGTTATACAGTAAATCCAAACATAATCATATTTGTGAGTGTTCGCTCCGCTTGGCAGTTCTGTACTCTCGCTAGCCGCTTTTGGAAATGGGCCAAGTATAGTAGAATCACCCTAGGGTTGTCACGCGAGTAATTTATAAACGTTAGTGGAAGGAAATCTTATCGCATTTATTCAGGGACGTAAACACGTAAACAACGTATGTCACTGCTGGCATTTTACCTATTTCTTTAATGAATGGTTGTACTGATTTGTTGTTCACAGTTCGATGGGAATAATGGCAAAAGTTTACACTTTTATATTTGTTATGACACGGGTTTTTTTCTTGGGCGACAACATTACGAACTTTTCGTCTTTTTCAGTTCGCTAACGGTCTTACTTAATAGAACATCTATTGTGTAAATTTAATATAAATTGTTATTATCGTCATCAGTACTGTTATTTTTTTTCAAACGTTTTAGACGATGGCCACAAAAAATTTTATTAATGATATAGATAGTTAAGTTTTACGTAACAAATTGATTTGAAAATTAAAATAAACCAAAATAAGAAAAATAAAACAAAATGAATTAAAAATTAAACCTATTTTAATAACTTTTTTTGGAATAAAATCATATATTCCACATTATTTGCAATGATTCAGGGGCTTTAGAAATTTGATAGACAAATAGTATAAATAGGTAAATATCAAGTTAATATAATTTAATGCTGATTTATAGACTATAATTCAACTATTACAGATTTCGCTTGGCCAGTGAAGCATCTCAGAAAAAATTACATCCTAAATACCATTTTTGAACTACTTTGTCTCGTGCCATTAAAATTTTAGCCTTATTTTAAATCTCATATCTAGCTACTTATAGTTATCTCTATTAACTTAGAGACATTGGTATAATAAAGTAAAATAGTATGCTGTTCTGAAATTGTCAGAGGCACTACCAACATAAATATTATTTACATTGGACTGAAAAGGCACAATGCTAAAATTTTCATATTTCATATTTTATATGACGTTTATATTGAGCAACTACTTGTAAGAGACAGCCCTATTTCGTTACAACTTCAGGGACTAGGTCATGTAACAAAAATATGTGTTTCTGTGCTGACACAAGAAAATCACTACTATTGTCGTAGAAATATATTCGAAAATTAGCTGTGCTTGAGTTGTAAAAATAATTAAAAACAATATTATATGTCCATCGACTATATTTTACTATTGGCAAATTTTTTGTGTTCGTCTTTTTTCATATCAAAGGATCCCAACAAGAAGTTGGATTACTTTATTTTAAGTGGCAATCATCGACATCTGCGAATACAAAAATTCACTTGGATTCTCATGCGTTGACATTCACGAGACAGAAAATGTGAATTACATGAAACAAGTGATGTCAAAGAATCTCTTGATCTGTAATTAGCTAACTTTCCCTTACCGATACACAGCAAACTGCTTCAACTCTCAAGAAAGTTCCACTACACATAATTATTGTGTTTTTAGACTTCGCAATCTGTTAGTATGTGCCTGAAACCGCCACATCATAATCATAGTACTGTGATGTTTCAATGTCGTGTCTCGGCTTAATGTTTCCTCGGTTAATCGATAACAATTTCTATGTAGCGTTTTGACATAGTTGCTACACTATCGAATTTAAGGGAAATTCGATGGCGTTCGAAGACTAAGCAACTGACGCCATGGTTAGTCCAAGGTCATGAGCTCATCCGCGTTTCGGCAACCATTTTTGCCCTCCAAGGTAGGTAACATAGGTCAAGCATGACAAGAAAGTTATGACCCAAGCTCCTCACGTGATTCTCCCATTAGGTAAGGCTGTGCTCAGTAAAGGGACGCATATGGGCAAAATCCCATATACGTCCTCTTTCTGGGCGATGATGATGATTATGAAAATACTATAGGCACGGGCTATATAAATAAAAGTAAAAAACCTTTTTAGCCAATTCTTTATGGGTTCTATTTGATCGTTTCATGTGTAACAAATTTAGCTTGGCCCGGATTGCTTTTGCAATTGCAGTCGTTAACTGAACTAGGCTGCTTAATTGCCTTATCCCGCATTGATTGAGAACACTTTGACCCTTTGGAAGTTACGAGGAAAAAATGCTATACGCTATCTCCGGGAGTCATGTATCATAATCAGTTTCCTGGTATTATAATTCCAACATCAATATTGATATGTATTTCGTCTGTTTCTGGCGTAATAAAGAATGTAGTTACAGTGAAATTTAGTTTTGAAGTAATCTACTATAATCCCGAGATGTAATCTATGTCACCGTAGATTCAGAGGTAGGGGCTGAAACTAAGAGAAGTGTTTCTATGTTTATAATTATATTACATAGTACTATCTTTGTTTCTCGGTTATTTAATAACTCTTTAATCCATTTTTGGGAATAATAATGGTACGAGATGAGAAATGTTAATAACATTAGATGCTGAGTTCTTCATAAACGACTAATTAAGTCTTCCTAGATGTGTCAAAGACTCAGCCTACAAATTATTGTTTGCTTATTAATAATTTCTAATCTAAAGTATCGTCAACACAGAAATATAATATTATCGTATGGAATATTTAAAGCAGATGATATTAGTAAGACGACTAATAAGTACCGATAGTTTTTTACGTAAAGCCAATATTGTTTTATACAGAGACAGTTTCTGTAGATATTAAATTGAAAATGATAAATACATATAGAAGTACTCGAGTAGATCGGAATTCGAAAGCAGCACCTGTTAACAATCATGGCACGTACATCAGCTATCGCTATACCTTTCTACTTTTCAGATCGAAGGGTTCTTATATTTAACTTAATGAAATAAAGAAATTGTCGCTAGTAATGTATAAATTACGCACGCAGCATTATCTACCTTGTTACATGCAACATCAAAGCTCACAATCGTAAACATTATCTCTCGTAAAAATAACAATCACAAACCATTCCCATCAAACTCGTAACTTTCCGAAATGATCTTTTCGCTCTGATTTCAAACGTAAGGATGAACATTTTGGTGTAGTAATATAATGAAAAATGCTTGGCATTGATAGAATTAACGATATTTATGTCATTGTTCGACTAGAATCGTATGTCGCGGTTGAATAGAAATGGCTACATACTGTCGATTTAGTCTTTCTAAGCTTGACATAAATGTCTGAATTTACATTATTGTTATAATAGAACGCATTTTATTTCATTTTGTGTTTATGCTCGCGTTTTTGTCATCTATGTATTTTAGTAAGTACTTTTTACAATACAATTAAAAGCTAATTTTGCATTATCCGTAACAACAAGCTATTAATGGCATCATTACTTTGGGCTATATATTTGGTTTGAGAGTGAGATATATTATTATTATACATAATATTCTTTATTACCTCAATACCTTCGGAAATCTTAAGGTTAGAAACACATTTATTAAAATATTACAACAAATCTTTCTGGGTACAAGCTGTTTTACTGTAGGTCTCCTTACTTATCGAAATAAGTCAAGGTCAGTCACATTTTCAAATTTAATATATTTGAATTGTTCATCACTATTTGATAAGTTGTATCTCCTAAGTCTTTGATTATATGTATTTTAGATGATATACATTTATATAAGTAATTATTATTTAGTATATATATATATATATATATATATATATATATATATTATTTAGTAACCTATGTATGTTTATATTAAGTATTTATATGTAATATTTTTTGTCATGTATGTCTTCGTTTGCGTAGCCATCTTCCTTCAAGTATTTGATAACACATTTCAATCCTGCCCATCCTTAGGTTATCTGGAACAGATCGCTTTTAGCGATGAGGTTGCCCTTTGTACAGAATAGATAAATTATTCCCAATATATTTTTTTATTGGTTCATGTTCAATAAAGATATATTCCAATCGTATTCTTAATTTAATACACTTTTCACTTTTTTATGTTTTCAAATAAAAAGGGATTTGCACAAGATATACTCGCATATATTATATAGCTTTAGGACGTTTTCGATGTTCTTCTCTGCACGCAAATTGTAAACGCTTAATTCCATCCCATTGTTTGTGCCTATAATATATTTTGCTTTGTACTGATGAGTACCTATAGAACGTATATAAACGAAGCGGGTAGATATATAAAAGTAATCGGGTTTATTACTCCCATAGGTTGTTTTATTGCTCTTAAGTCTTCTGTTATGGGCAAATAGAATTTTCCTGAATCCATATAAGGAAGATACGCATCAAAGAGGAATGAGTTACAGATAATTAAGATCTAAGAGAAGAAACTCGATTTGATAAAATTTTAAAGTAAGAGAAAAAAGTAATTGTGAGTAATTAGAAGTTTTCAAACTAACCTTTCATCCTTACCAGCCCGCCAGCGCTCTCTCACTATGATGTATTATTGATAAAAAAATATAAAAGTCATGGAATTTCATAATAATCATACTTTATTTCTGAAAACACACCTTTAATATTATTTAACGAATGGTTCTTGTAATTTTTTAATTATCAGAGGTAAGCACGGATATGTAATATCGCATTAAAGGAAGATACCAAAATATATTTAATATTGAACCGATAAAAACGTTAGGTAAGGGCGATAAGAAAATAACTCAACGTTATCCTGATTCCCCGTGTAATTTCATCCGTTTTGGAAGTTGTATTTACATTTCTCAAACCAAATCTTGAGCCAATATAATATCGCTATTTATTTAAACATAACCACAGACTAACCAAGAAGACCGTGAGACAAAAACGTATTATCTGAGTTATATGGCTTGAAATGTGGCAGCGAAGAACAGAGAGTTATGGGGAATTAAATCCTGTCATATCCGCATTGTGCTTTCAATGAAGATGCATAATCTCGCTGATATCAATGGAGCACGAAGGCTAAACGAGCGAAACGAGCTAATTGCGACAGTTATTCATATTGCATTTAAATAACTTAGACCTGAAAAGTTGGCATTCTGAGAGGAACACACACCACAATCAAGATTACTTGTGATGAGGATGTTGAAAGGTTGCGTAGGAAGGAGTGACTATCATATAGTATATGCATGTTTAAATTAAACTCGTCCATTTTAGTAACGTTTTTGAAAAGTGATTGTAACATTATATTACCAAATTTTAATTTTAATGAAAATGCACTAGTTAGTGTTCATAAAAATGTTTATATATATCTTTATTACTTAAGTTTATTTATATATGCCACCATTCATTCACAAAATATATTACTTTTTTCGTCTTATAGTCATAATAATATACACTACATACTATTAAACAATAACTTTATTACACAACATACTACTCACACAAGTAAAGTAAATTTAAGCTCGTTTAATCTGAGAAAAAATTGCAAATTAATATTTCTTTATCAATATAAAAGTCACAAATTATTCGTATTCAATTTTTTAGAAATAAAACGGTATGGTTATCTGTATTTATTATCTAATATTGTAATCAATATCTCAAGTGAAACTGATAAAACAATTAAGCTACTATTCGTAAACAAATTTGTTTTAAGCTGGATCATGTATATACTACCGGTATTGAATGGCTAGTCTGAATAATTTGTCTAATGAAATTGACTCATATAATGTATCGGATTCCTATACTTGTGATGTAGAGGATTGTAAGGTTCTATTGCCTGTCCAGTCATCTTTAATGATTCTTTGTCAAAATATCAGAAGCATTAATTGTAACTTTGATGGTTTTGAGATATTGTTAACAAGGCTTGATATTAGCTGCGATATATTGATTTTGACAGAGTGCTGGATGTCATGCGTCTCCAACATCCCAGCCATTAATGGCTACTATTCATATTCGAGCACAAGCAATTTGCTTCAGAATGACGGTGTAGTAGTATATATTAAAAATGATCTTACTGCATCAGTAGAAGAACCACCTTTACAAAATTGTAACTCTCTCCTCATTAAGTTGGATAATAATGATACAGCGATTATAGCAATCTATCGATCCCCATCTTATTGTGATATCGTACCATTCTTGGACTCACTTGACCGGACATTAAATAATATCGCTAGCTATAATAATATAACATTAATTGGAGATCTTAATCTAGATATTATCTCAGAAAATCCAGATTTAGCGACGGAACGATACCTTACCCTTACTGCATATTATGGACTTTTGCCTGCACATTATAATGTTACACGTGAGGCAAGTGGCTCTTGCCTAGACCATGCTCTCTTAAAATCCAAAACACCTAATCTTACAATAGTCGTACACACTACCTTAACTGATCACAAGACTGTAATTCTCTGTTTAAAAAAGCCACTCGCACGTAATTTTACAATAACCACTCGTAATTATACTAATCAGGTAGAATTGAGCAATGACATCATCAATATTAATTTTGATCCAATTTACAATACAAGTGACTGCAATATTGCAATGAATTTTATAGTTTCTGAATTGAAGTCTATTATTGAAAAAAATTCTATTACAATAAATTTGCCTCGTCGGAATAGGATTATCAAGCCGTGGATAACACCGGGTCTACTACGGTGCATACGTAATCGAGATAAGCTTCATAAAAAAACAAGAGACTTCCCTGAAAACGATATGCTGAAGATCACGTATACCCGATATAGAAATTTCTGTACCAAGATCCTAAAAAATATCAAGCGTAGCTACGAGAGAGATCTTATTCAGCATGCTGGTAAGGACAGCAAAAAACTATGGCAAACAATCAAAAATATTACAAATACTACTTCAGATAAAACCTATCCTAAGGAATTGCTTACCATATCTAACAGTGCTCAAAGTTCAGTTAATAACATAAATTCTTATTTTGCTAATGTGGGAAAGCTGCTTGCCGAAAAATTAATACCCACCCAAAATCAGTCACAGTCAGCATCTGCGTCACTAATATGTACAAAATTTTATTCTAATGATTCCCTTGTTTTGACCAGTACGGATGAGAAAGAAGTTATAGATTTTGTTTTTTCCCTTAAGGATAATTGTTCTATTGGATGGGATAAAATCTCAAATAGACTATTAAAAGATCATATCAGTATTTTGGCTCCTCATTTGACTCACGTATTTAATATGTGTTTAGACAAAGGAATTTTTCCAAAAGTATTAAAAATATCTCAAATAATTCCAATCTATAAGGGTACTGGAGGTAGGGATTGTATGGGAAGCTATCGGCCAATAGCAATTCTTCCATCACTCTCAAAAATTTTGGAAAAAATCATTAATAGTAGACTGGTAAACTTTTTGGAAGAAAAAAACCTATTATCCAAGAACCAATTTGGATTTCGCCGAGGTAGATCTACGGATGATGCAGTAGGTAACCTAACTAACTTTTTGGCGAGTAATTTAGATTTGGGAAACAAATGTTTAGCAATATTTTTGGATTTGGCAAAAGCTTTCGATGCAATTCCTGCTACCATCCTTATTGATAGAATGGAACGAGTAGGTGTAAGAGGTATACAGCTCGATCTTCTTGCAGATTATTTAAAAGATAGAACTCAATATGTAAAATTAGGCCCTAACATTAGCTCTGAAATTTCTATCACTTATGGAGTACCTCAAGGCAGTATACTTGGTCCCACCCTTTTTCTCATTTACATAAACGATCTTTTGAGTCTTAATTTCCAAGGGAAGATAATTTCATACGCAGATGATACTGTTCTTATTTTCACTGCAAAAACATGGGAGCAAACCTATAGAGTGGCTCAAGATGGCTTTAATCGAGTGAGAAACTGGCTACATGACAGTAAACTCACTTTAAATTCTGACAAAACAAAATACATGACCTTTTCTATCCGTAGCCTACTGCTCGATATGCACTTATTTTCACATCAATGTCCACAAACACCTTCCCATACTGTCCCGTGTCAATGTAAACTATTAGAACGAGTTAAGACTATAAAATACTTAGGAATTGTAATTGATGATAATCTCACTTTCAAGCAACATATACTTACCCTATCGAAAAGAGTTCGTAAATTAATGTTTGTCTTTAAAACTTTAAGGCATGTAATCCCGCCTACTTCTTTGAGACAGGTATACTTTGCGCTGTGCCAATCTATTATAGGATATTGCATCTCCTCTTGGGGTGGTGCACCAAAAACAACCCTTAAATCGCTAGAGGTGTCACAGAGAGCTATTCTTAAATTATGTACTTTCAAGCCGTTTCTGTATCCCACCCAACTACTTTACGAGTACTGCGAGGTTCTGACGGTACGGCAGTTGTTCTTACTTAGTATCGTCTTGAAACAACATTCTTTGCTAGGATTCAATCAGGATTTTCTTGCAAAACGAAGATGGCATGCCGTGTGTAAACCCTCACATAAAATAAGAACTAGTTTTATTCGCCACTTCTTTCCTTTTTTAGGCCCATATATTTACAATAAATTAAATAAAATCAATAATATATATGCCCTAAACAAAATAACAGTAAAGAAATTAATCTCATGTTGGATTCAACGACTATCATATAGTGAAACTGAAAAGTTATTGGAAATATTAAGATAATTTAAAGTAATCCACATCAACAATCCCATTACTCACCCTCTCACACACACTCACACACAATCATTATACACACCGAGAGGACTTCTACACCCGTATAAGGTTCTATAAGTACTATATAAGTATATATGTTTGTATGTATTTCTATGTGTATGTATTGTATATATATATATATATGTGTGTAAGTGTATGTGTATGTATATATGTTATTATCAATTTTACATATGTAAATTAAAATTGTTATTAGAATATTCCTTTATAATTATTAAAATTTTTGTTTTTTGCACTTCCAAGGATGGAGGCACTGTATGCTGAAATACAGGCTTCGGCCTAGTTCAGCGACAGTTGGTCATGGTCTTACTTAAGCTGTTTTAAAAATAAAAATTTCATTTCATTTCAATTTCATTTCATTTCAACTTTCATCTGCTGGAATAAAGTTATTCATAGCTTACAGTAACCTTGTGATGCTTCTTAAGATCAATGGGGAAAAGACAAGGGAGATAACTTGAAGTTTTACGAGTGAGATGTTATGGACGGAAATATCGATCTACCCTCCTTCGAAGTATTTTTATTGCGGTTGATGCCGGTACCACTCACTACTCACACACCAACACTTTGACAGCATACTTAAATAAGTACCAGTAATAAGTTGACATTATACCTAAATAAGTGTGACTTAAACTATATGCCCCACCATCTTTCCTATACGGCCGAAGCAGTTAGCTGTTTCGGTGTAAAGGAAAATGTCAGAGTAATGTTAAAATCTCTTGTCTTCAGAATATCAACGGGTCATAGCATCGATTCATCATCTAAAGCTCATTTAAGTCCGATCGAGTGACCAAGTACGGGTAAGTCGTCTTCATACATAACCTTAGAATTTCTTCACAAGTGTCTTCAGAATACCTCGCGGTGGTTTCCTTCACCGTAAAAGCGTCGAATAAACGTATAAACGAATTAATAATTTGAAAAAAATTGGTACGTGGTGGGCCTCGAACCAATGCCTCGCGCATGGTTACAGTACACAACCGACACTCATATCCAGGAGGTTCTTTATAATACTGATCTCCATCGGCAATAGTTACCATTTCCCTTATGCAGGACAGTTCTTTACCAAAAAATTTAAGCGTGTGTATGTGTTTTTTCTTCCTCCCCATCCCCCTGAATTACGAGGCGGCTCATTAAATACAAAACAACTGTCTTAAAGTACTATCTCCCTTAAAAACCTCCGGCTAACTATAGAATAGTATCGCGCAGTTTCAATGTACGCGTATCCCTGTACGTGATTGAACCTTGAACGACTATATGCTCCAACTACTAGATGTTTCAACATAATATAATACAATGTATAAGTGTGTGTATGTATATAAACAACCCAAGCCCTCAAAACAGTGATCTAATAGATGAATATGGTGGAATTCCATGCAATATTTCAACTAACTCGTATTAAGACGCCTTAAGAGGTTTTATGTGAACAGTTGATGCTTTTTCACACAAACATCAATATTTTTCTAAGCAACGTCACCTATCGAAATACGAAATAGGTCAGATAGTAATGAAATACTTCATTACTATCTGAAGAAGAAAGGAAGCCCCAAAATAAAATTGTGTATGAAATATAACTGCTATTACTCTCGTGAATACATTTTACGGCCGTCATTAACATGGTCATTTCATTTACCTCATACCGTGCCAAACAAAGGCGATAGAACGAATTGACTCTAGAATTACATACTTAAAAGAGTATACTAAACAAAAGTTATATAAAATATTACAAAGAATAACATCTAATAGTGATTTCTTCGAAAATCATTTTCAAATTTCTTTCGAAAGACAAACAGAGAATGAAAATAAATTTTAATGTTTGACTTCGGCTTTTATCCTTTCTGCACTAGCATGCTAGCTCTCGCACACTAAAAAATAATCGTGTTTAATATGTGTATTTCACAGTTGTCAATCACTCGTTTTGGAAAAACTTTATATATAATACTTTATATTCAACCTAATTGGCATTTTAGCCTGTTAACAAATATCGCCGGAGTGTAGCCCACTCCTGTTTTATCTGTTATGTTTTATCATGGTATGTTATATCTTATATTATCTGTTTGCAAGAAAAATACTAATACAGAGAAAAACTTCATTACTTATTGAAATAACAACAATAGTTAAAGATACGTTTATTGAAACGTATAGTAAGTTACCTACTACAATACAAAAAAATGCATTCTTACAAATTTAAAAAGTTGTTTTTAAGAATTTTACTAACGTCGAAGTTTCTTCAGAAATCGTAAAATGTTCATGTCGTACTTACTTGAAACTATTTTGGCATGATGGCTCTATTTTATATCTCAGAAAAGACTCTCAATGAAAAATGTTCAAGATCCGTCAATGACACCGAAAAGGACACTTGCAAATATAAATTAATTAGAAACACAAAGAAAAATGTCTCCTCTGACCTTGATAATAAAAGTGATAAGGCGTGCAAACTCTTGTTAGTGAATGTACTTAATGACGTCTTCCCAGGCGGATGGGATGACGTCATCGTGTCACGGTCAAATTAAAGAAGGGAGGCTAGGAGATTTTTGGTTCGTTTAATATGCGGGGTGGTTTTAATGTCTAATTTTAACCTGTTACGCCGTACAATCCAAATACAATTAATTTGTTATTATCTTAAGGTTCTCAGAAATATATTGCGATGTATATTAATAGTTGCTAAATAAATTAATAGTTGTTTTAGAAAACAATGAAATTATCTTTTTCTAAGAAAGCGGTCATGTAACTACTAGAAATCAGTGATAGAGAGAGGCTAGGCCTAGTGTGGGGGCTAGATTATTATGGTTTTTATGTCTTACACAAATAGATTGTTAATAGACATTCTACGAGACTTTTGTACAAATTTAGTGTATTTATTAATTAAATAAAAGTATTTTTTACTCTCAAAATGGCACCCATATATAAATCCAATTTATCTATATTTACCAGACTATAGATTTTTCGTTAGTATTAATTAATTACTGCAACAACTTTGAAATATATTTAATTAAATTATTTAATTTAGCTCGCAAGAAGATTGCTTCAAACTGTAAGCATTCCTAGTGCCAAAATACAATCATAAAATTCGGGAGCACCAGCTAAATTATACCGGAATTGTTTAATCAGATTCAGTAATTAAACGGCTTAGGAAATAGGTTAAATCATACTAAACTTGTATACTAAGTATGTACGGTACGTGACTACTGATGTTAAAAAAATCGAGTCCTTGAGTCTTCATTTTGCACAGTAAACCTAGTTATATAGAACTTGTAAGATTTGCCAGCCTTTCGAATCGAATCGGCGAGCGTCAACAATATTATAGAAGAAGATAACGAAGTGGAAAACACCTTGAAGTATTTCTTCTCTGTATTACCTATGAAACTTACTAAAGAGTTAAATTTTTACACTAACCGCGACCCAGATCTATTAAGGGAAATGCGCCGCTTCTCTGCAGCTACTAATTCCACGCAGCGATGGTAAGGTGAATTGGGAATATGCATATAAGTTAGTGTTAATATTAATTTTAGAATTATAAATTTCATACTTAATAAAAATTTAAATCTGGGACATTTCCCACATACCCCCATATATTAGTGTAATACCTTGAATAATATTTATTTATTTTTCTCATACGTATTTCCTGTTATGATGATTACGAATAGTAAATGAGTCAATTTAAATAAAGATATCTGGACTTCGACTATTCTTTAAACACTTGAACACTGTACATAATATTACCAAAAACTGTCGTAAACGTGTTATTACTTTGCGAACATTAGCGGCGGTAATGCAACCTATTCTTAACGACTACAAATGTCTTACTATACCTCTTTTTTGTCGTCCACATTCATTTTCTAAGTAATGGTGTAAGTTATACCCTAAAATGATTTAATAGCGGTTTCCTGCTTTGACGTTTTTACGGACCATTTAACTTTTTAATTTATGTGTGTATTACTTAGTTGTTGCGTCTGGCAACTAAGTCAATTCAACTTAATAAAAAAAAAAATCTCAAATCTAGAAGTTTGCAATTTTGGCGACATTAAATCTTAGCTGTTTTTTTATGATCATTAAGGACGTTTATTGCTTAAGTTTGTTATAACTTTTACATTTTATTAAATAAAATTATAGCAAAGGACCAATTATTTTTTCATAGTTATACATTCTATAAAATCTTGAGTTTTAATAAATAGGATTACAACTCCGGCTCTGCCATATACAGTAGTTGTTTTGATATAATATCATTTATTTTATTCACACATAAAAAAATATAGCAAGTTGTAGAGCAAGTAGCAAAAAAAGTAGTTCCCGAATTACATAACTAAATTGAAAATACATTCAAAGTGTTCTCTTATTTAATTTTCCTTGAATATATTCAAGTTTGCTATAACAATTTGTATGTGGGAACCCCCTACATACAATCCAGCTATCAAACGGTGCTACCTCCCTAAAACACTCAGGCCATCAGTAGAAAAAGTTAATAAATCGTCTTTAATCTTTATAATACAGCCTCGAGCTATTTATTATCAAATCACCTGAGAGACGTCCACTGCTGGACTTAGGTATCCCCAAGGATCTCCAAACCAATGTCCTGCACTGTCCCCATCCAACGGTTTACCGCGACCTTTACCAAATCACAATTCCTTCCAAAAAGATCACTTTTAAACATTTAGATTTTTTTATCTTACAAAATGTAATACTCAAGAAAAACCTGGTATCACATAACCCTTTTCAATTCAACGTAAAAGAAGAAGCGAAACTGTTTCCCGCCAAATAAACTTCAAAGCCACTGTTTTAGATACACAATGCTAGAATGCCTTGTGAAATTCCTTTTTGATAGCAGTTGCCAAGTTTAATTTGAAAACCTTAGATTAAATTTTGTATTAACAATTAGAACAACCTTCTTTATTAAATTTTGTTAAAGCTTTCGACTGCTTATGAAACTTGTAACAGACAGTATACAAGTGTAGTACTTTGGTCTATGGTTTACCCTTGTTCCGTTGCAATAGAAGTTATTTTACCGTGTTCTAACCGTAAGCCATAATTTTCGAATTACGTAATAATCTACGTGTAGATGGTTTAACATAAATATCATTTATTTCTTACCCGGATAGAACGATACTTTTCAGTGATATTTTTTAAAAATTCACTAGAAATTACAAAGTTAAAATTGTGTTTATTCAAATCAATAAAAAAATTAGCTATTTTCATCAGTATTTTACTATATGATACATTTCGTGACTCAATAGCACCGTGACTAATTTTTCTTTTAGTTTATTGTAAGTGACCATGCAGTTCTTAATGCAATATCTTATATTTATTTATTTTAAAAAAATACCGAAATACTTGGTGGTTGTGTAGTGGAGTTTGTCTAGGCTTGAAAAGTAAGTGTCTGTGTCCAGGAATTGTGAGTCTCATTATTGAATTATATCATAAATAAAAAATGGCTAAATGCCTAATTTTAATCAAAAACAGTTTTTTTTAAAAAGAATTTACAGACCGACATAAATAACAATTGAAATCGAAGCCTGAGTTTCTAATTACGAAAAATTAGAACCATAATGGATTCAAGGAGTATCTAACAGCCACAACCAACGCCCGCTGTGATGTTATTTATATCGACAAAGATAATTTTATAAGAGCATTCTTCTCGACTGAAGGTGAAGAAACTGTTGTTATCAAAACTATACTATAATATAATTTTCACTATGTTTTTACGAAAACACAGCCAAAAGGCTAAATTTGATTATATAAGCGCCCGGACTTCATACGCAGCGTGAATTTGTTCTGAAGCATATTTGATTCTAGTCTGCTACACAAAAAAATTGAAAATTTAAATTGATTAAACATGTAAGCATTAG
Organism: Acentria ephemerella; assembly: GCA_943193645.1. Classification (NCBI taxonomy): domain Eukaryota; kingdom Metazoa; phylum Arthropoda; class Insecta; order Lepidoptera; family Crambidae; genus Acentria; species Acentria ephemerella. The sequence goes on from OW971894.1 coordinate 3,817,195, forward strand.
ACAAAGAGTTGGCAACAACACTCGGTTTTACAGAGGTTGCGGTTCTTATACCGCCCCAAAATGTTACAAGATATCTTACGAACATTTATCGTTGCGTTGAATTAAAACCTCAAAAAAATGTTCCATTAAGACTGTAAATAAGTTAAATGTATTTTGTCACGCCACTTAATTGTGTTATAAGGGTAACAATTATATTAACCGATACGATAACAGACCTTTCTATTACTGCAATTACCGTGTTAACAAGCTCGCCTCTGCCATGGTCAATTTCGTTTCCTACGCTCTTTTAATTGAAGATTTTCAGATCACTTACACGGGATTATAAACCTTAAATCTATGTAGTGGATAGTTGTTAATCCCATTTATAAACAAGGTCATTTAGTAGCTTTAATCTAAGGATGTATAAATCTATTATCCTTAAAAGGTCCTAATGTTTTTTTAAATTATTTTTAACATTAAAACACGAGTGTAAAGTTCAACTTAATATAATTTCTTTATCATAATGCTAAACAGAAAAAGACTTAACTAGTATTCTTAACTGTAAGGCAGTAAATATATATAAAAGTTTTTATTTCTGACAATACAATATAACTTAGTAATACGAATAAGAAATAAAATCGATAGGGTAACTATCGGTCATTAGGCAACACTATTGTAGCAAGATTCATCTCACGCTAGGTACGACTATGAATGATTGAAAAGATATCCGGTAATATCACCGCATACGATTATAAATTTGAAAGCTCTGTTAACGGCTTTTCATCTTTATAATTGTGTTTACCATTATGTTGACCGTAGAAACTACTTATCTGCTTTGGGGTCTACGAAATAATATTCATATATTTTTTATTTAATTACCTTAATTTAGGAGATCCCAAATAAAACTTATAAGTCGAACATCATAGATGTCTTGATCTTATAACTAGTCTTGTTGTAGGTTGGTAGGTATTTATGAAAAACTAAAATAAATAACAGATTATATTAACAAACATCCGAACTTAATATCTATCTACTTTTGTGTTTGAAATTTTAATCTGCAATTTCAAACACAAAAGTGGATAGGTATTACGTTGCCATAGCCAATCTAATAGAATTAACTTTCAATTTGTGTATTTGATCCAACGTGAATAATAATAAAGAATTTAGTATGTTTTAATATAAGAAAATTAAAAGGAATTATTAGGAATTTTAATTTTTGAGTGATTCCTTAATCATTCAACAGCTATGTGATTTTGTAGAATCATTCTCCAAAATTTTCTTTTATAATTAAAATTAGATATTCATACCCACTAATGAAATGTTACTTTATTCTCTGTGCTAAGTAAATTATTAAATTAGTATAGCCTAGAGTTATACTTTCATATTTCTTTGTCGAAATATCTTAATTTATTCAATACAATATTCTACTTACATAAGTTAGTGTACAAACTCAAAAAGTTTTCAACTGTTCTGACATTTATTGCGAGTTCTTTTGAGACGTGAGGAATCTTTCGTGACAGCTTCTCGATACCTTCTAAAATAAATGTTAACTAATAATTAGAAGCAGTTATTTCAAATTGAATAAAAAAAATGCGGCATTACAAAATTTTAGCTTTAACATTTACGACTATCTATATTATTCACGCTGTGAAATATTGTCTAACTTGATACAGACAAAGGAAATATTACTGATATTTTTGCAATAATGTTTTGAAACCTACAAACTATTCATAAGACCAAGAATATTTTCTTAAAGTACCTTGACTAGTGGCGATTGATACGATGACCGTTGGCCGATTGACGTTATGTGCACGTCATTGTCTTCCATACGGGGGATACATTATCTTCCATAAGGGGAGGCAGCGGTTCTAACCCCGCAAATACAATCTAACACTTTTAATTTAGATAGAAAAATAATTTTAACATGTATCAATAATTTTCGTGATATAAATAAACTGTCGTGTGATCACAGGATGATAGTTCAGCATGATTATCATCATAATCATCATCATCCTTGTAGGTGATGATCGTTCTTGTTCAAGATCATGAATAAGTTATCACGTTAGGCGTACCAAACATTTCACTTCATTTTAAGTTCTGAATTACTAAAGTGGTTAAACTGTTTTGCTAAATTTCCTCAGTAATGAGTTTAATAGTGCGCGCTCTGTCTCGTCTTATTCTGTAAACCTCTATAGAGTGAAACAGTTAGACAGACATAAATTCTAGTAAAAGATAGAATAATGAAAAAGCCAGTTATATTTTTAATAAAAAGTACGAGAATAGACTGGGCAACTTGTACCATAATACAAATACGAGGAGTTAACAAAACAGCATTTGTTTCGGAAATCAATGATTGGGAAAAATTATGTAGGTCAGTTTTCGGGAGTTCATTTTTTTTACATCGTTAATCAGTATAAACAACTTAACATCATTAAGTTACGGTCTTCTTTATTTATCTTTACTGTGTTTCTTGTAAGGAAATATAATTATCATATAATTAATTATTACTGTTCTACCAAAACTAACAGCGTTATTTTTGAAAAAAAATATTTCTATATTAAAATATAAGCCCATTAAAATTTGAACTCAAATTTCGAAACACGCTTCGACATAAATTTTCTCACTAAGCACTTAAATGTTTAGCCTCGAACAAATTATATAGTACAGCCCTGAAAGGAATAAGGCTCTAGACATAGCTAATTTGAAGCAATTACAAAACCGATCCCCCGGGAACATGTGATTGACGTGAAATTCGGGAGAGTACGAGGGATTACCTCCGGGGTTTGCACGTCTACCTCGAAACCTTGATTTTATAATCCAATGTTGATAAGAAGAGGTTTGGAAGTGTTAAACATTTAACGGTTGCTTATCTCGATATAGAGTGTTCAGGAATGCGTTAACATTATTTAGAAAAAAACATTTTATTTTTTACTTAGGTAGGCCTTAGTTTTATTTTGATATTAAAGCTACGGCAGAGTTCGATGGCTTCTTTTCTTCGATTAATATTCAGGAGACACATGATAATTTACATATACAATGCCCTTAAATTATACTGCTACTATTCATTTCATGCTTTACAGTAAACTGTGAACTGCTTCACGGTCAAATTAGGAAACATAGTGGTACTCAGGTGACCCTACATTTTATTCTAACATAGAGTAATGAAACCGATGGATAAAAATCCGCTTGTTAGCTAACTTTTAATAATTATTTTTTTATGTCTGCGTAAATTCAATAAATTACCTCATGATTGTAATTACTGAATGTAACAAAATAAAGAAAAAAAAATTATGAAAACAAAACATCATTCGCAGTTGTTGATTGTAGATACTTTAGAGAAAAATTCGTGCTTTAAGCTGTTTATTTAATTTGTCTCGCCAGCAGAAGACAGACGTGGTTATTGTTATGGCAGTAATTGTTAAATGTGTTTCTTGCATCTAGAAAAACAGTGTCAAGCAGTGTATCGTATATAGTTTGCTGATGACGATGAAATGAATTGGTAACGTCTCGTTGCTAATAAGGTATACTAAAGCTGTTTAGTAAATCCCAGATTTGATTCGTATTGTTACTTATATGTAGTGAAATTCACTTATTTTTTAGTAGTATTAGTATTATTGTAGTAGTTTTACTCGGCAGTAATTAAATAGGAATGAAGAACCAAATTTCCCATTAAGTGACTCACTGAACAATTGGGGTCTTTGAGTACTTTTATGAATTCTTTTGTGCAAGGTGCACCAACTATAACAAATGTTGGGTTCAGAAAACTATCTTTCGTTTTGATCCATCGATTGAGTTAGAACTCTATGAATCGACTAATTTTGGCAAATCAATCACCTTCCCTAACCTTCAAACTTATCACACGTGTTATATTTTCATGACTGACTCTTTAAAGATTTATGTACTATGCAGTTGTAAATATTCATTTCACTTGTTAAATCAATATACTTTTCATTCCAAATATTACTCTGTAAAGTGAAAACCACAGAGAGTACAGAGTAATCCATCAACAGATACCAAGATTAAGTTTCTGATAATGAGGTTATTATAATACTGTAAATGTTAATTATAATACAGACTAACAAAAAACAAAATGGCGTGGAGTCTATAAGCCACCTCGGAATCTGTGACAAACTGTAGTAGAATCTGAAACCCCGAGTTTTTCTGATGCAGTATCAAAGTGGCCGATACAGTACTCTTCGGACAGCTAGGGTTATTATTAGTTTATGGATTTATGAAAACAATATGATTGATTGATGTCGTAAAATTATTTTAAAGAAAACAGTTCTTATTATATTATGTTGAAATGATTTAAGTATTTTATTAAAATAATCTTTCGCTTGGCTCGACCATCGCTAGCTCTTCATAATTAAATGATATTGTTGTATTAATTCTCAGTTTGTGTACGAAAATTTGTTGGGATATTTAATCATTTTACCGGCGACATGATAAATTATTCTCATTACGTACTTGAGAGTAACGAACAGATATACTCAGTTACTTAATAACGGAAACTGGCAATAAATGTAATTACTTAATTCACAGCTGATTGCCGCGTATTTCAATTTAACCGTCGAGATCATTTTTTGAGTACACAAGAGCTACGAATGAAATCTAAAATTAAAAGTTGCATTTTTCGTCCTGTTTGGAGTAAATCAGTAATTGGTTAAATAGGCTTGGATACATATTCCAAAATTTTGTTTAAATTCTCGACATCTAAAATTGAGTCATCAATCTCTCTTGATGGAATGGATGGAAGAAAAGCTCTTTTAGTGCATACAAAACAAATTCGGCGCCATTACACAGGGGTGTGTGTGTGTGTGAGTGTGAAATAATGAATCGTTATTGGAGGAAGAACAAGTACGCAGTAGGGGAGGACTCGTATTTTTTCTAGCACTCTTAACTGGATTAAGAAAAAGCAATTTTGCGTGTTAAGAGCTCTGATAATAATAAGTAATAGTAAATAAAAGAAAAGTTATTGTGATATTAATTAATTTACAAAACTCCCTAAATACTAAACAAATTTCAATATTGCCATGGTTAATCTCTAAGTGGGTAGACAATGAATATCTGTTATCACGATCTTTCTACATTCCGAGTTCAATAAAGATTCGCAGATTTGATACCAGTCTACTCAGGTTATGCAACCAAGGCATATTTCAACTTCTAAATTACATTATTAGCTCGTGGGTGAAACTCGTTTCGGCAACCCCTTTCAACCAACGTAGTGATGTTATAATCCAAACTCCTCATGTGTGTCTCATACGTAGGAAGGACTGTGCCCAACAGTGAGACGTATATACGCTGTAGATGATGATATTAAATTGAGATTTATTACACTCATATTTTAGAGTATGAAATTCTCTGGCAATGTTATTTAGGATTTTCTAGAGATTTTTTTTTATTAACAAGCTCAGTAAATAATACGACACTACCTGATGATAAAAAGTACAGGACTCCATATGTGAAGATAGCTAGTGTAGCCAGCGACATACTACCCTAGCCACCTCCACCTTGCCAGTCCAAAGAGTGCTTTTTACGCCTATTGAAAAAACCCATGTTGTATGAAGGATGGATATGTGTGGTAGGAATTCTGTGGAAGATAAGCATCAAGAGTTGTCAAGCCATACAGTATCCAAGTGTACATTGCTGCTTAATAAATTAATTGACATAGCTACAAATTATGAGAAAAAATTGATTTTAAGGAGTGAGTTCACTAGAGGATAATCTGAGTTGAAGGTTCTTTTTACCCTGTTATAAAATGCTTTTTAGACAAAATTATAACCTAACCCTTTTGAAAACATGTAATAATTAGTGTAGTTATTAATGTAGTTTTTTTTTTTGTGTGTTTATTCTTTTTGAATTGGCTGATGTACAATAAAGATATATTCTATTCTATTCTAATTATCTATTTCAGAAGCTCTACTCTTCGTTAAATTTGTGGAGGCTTAATTAATCTTGTACTTAGATAGTACTTGGATAATAATAGATCAAAAGTGCTGTTTTGTAATTAAGTATTGAAAACTAATTTAAACTATATATCTTTGTCTATTCTAGGAAAATGATAGGTGACAGTTAACGTTTCTTGAACAAAAACTTTACCTTACAGCCGTTATTTATATAACCGTTAGGTAAATTTTTAAACATAACTCTCTATTCAGCTGAAAATTTTCTGATTTAAATCCCTGTTGTCTGTTTTTAAAATATAAGGGCACACTTAAGAGAAAACAAAGTAGTGATTTCGTAAAAAGAATTAATATAATTTGCAATGCGAAAAAATACTAACTAGAAGCTTCAAAATGTCCTAAGCAAATACACTGACGGACGGAACAGGAGCCCAGGAGTAATAATTTACTTGAGTTAGTAGACCAGACGGTTGCGGTATAATTTAGAGTCTACTGCATTGTGCTTAATATGGGCTTAACACGTTACCTTACTAAAGTTGTAAATATGTGTGGTTAACTTCAACAAGAATAAGAATGGTTTGAATGTTCAATACACTGTTAAAATATCACCTTAATTTTATAATTATTAACATAAACATTTTTTTGGTTACGTGAGTAAATTCTAAAAATTACACGATTTATTATACTCATATTGTTAGTAAGTGATCTCAATTAATAAAAATGTATAAGCTTTTTTGTGCTTTTATTTCTGAAGTTGTATAATATATGTTAAAATTTATCACTTCGTAAGCATAAAAATCCCCATTTAAAACCCAGTGTTATACCACTAAAATTATGGTTTTCTCTAAGAGAACTATCTCTAAACTTAATCAGCTGTTCCAAACAAAGATCGAAACCTAAAGCTGTACTCTTTGTATAAAACAGTTGATTTTTTTTTATACAGAATTTTAATAAACAAACCATTTGATTTTGTCTAGTTATATAAATAACCTTAAACAACCAAACCAACCAACTAACCTAGATCACCTAAACCTCGACCATCTGGTCGAGTGGTCAGTACCCCTGTCTACTTAGCCATAGGTCCCGGGTTCGAATCCCGGTAGGGGCAGGTTTTGTATGATGAGTACAAATATTTGTTCACGAATCATGGATGTTTATATTATATGTTTATTTAATATATTTCTGATATTCATATACATACGACTATCTATATTTCTCCGTTATCTAGCATCCATAACACAAGCTCTTAATATTGCTTAATTTGGGCTAAATAATAGGTGTGAGTGTGAGAAATATAAAAAAGAATGATAATATATATGAAATGAAATGAAATGAAATTTTATTTTAAACAGCTTACTTAAGACCAAGACCAACCGTCGCTGAACTAGGCCGAAGCCTGTATTTCAGCAAACAGTGCCTCCATCCTCGGAAGTGCAAAAAACAAAACCTTAAATAATTACAAAGGAATATTCCAATAACAATTTTAATTTACATATGTAACATTGATAATAACATATATAATAAAAGAATAGTATTGTTATTATTATTCATGGAGATGAAAAGCAAACAGTTTTATCTCATATCAATCATATATCCCAATAAGCAACAATTCATAATTGTTTTGTGAAATCGTCCAATAAGTCGGAGATTTAAATTGAATAGCGAAGATTATGCAATATAGAGTGCCATATTCAGATCGGACGGCTCAATTTGATTGACCCAGTTGTAATTGCAATCGGTTCCATATGCGTATTCGCACCACTGCGATAGTGATGAACGATCTCAAATAATTATCAATTGATTAATTGATATGAAGTAAAAACTATTTAAAATAAACTTAAAACAAAGCAGTTAGTTGATAACGTCTTTCGGTTTTATTTGCTTTTGTAGATGTTGCTACAGTTAAATACATATATGGACTCCTCTACTGCTTATCGTCAGGTGGTGTCTAGTCATTTGCAGAGCTTTTTATTAAAAAAAAATTAATAATATAAACATTCATAAGCATAAAAAGATGTCAAGACATGTCATTGTTTGGGGTAGATGCGACGATAGCAGAACCTAAACCGTAATATCAATCGTAATCTGTGAAATTCAAAAATTCAAACGAAGTAAAGAAAATAGCAATCATAACGTTCACATTCCATTGTAGCTACGTGTATTATGTAGTCTTTTTTCTGAAATTCTTTAAAATAATGTCAAATGAAATTGAGTTCAATTATTTATTTTAGTAGTGATAATTGTTTCTTTTTTTATTTTAATTAAACTCAAAGCATTAAGACGACCATATTACCCTCTTGCATCTTAGAATTATCATAATTACTTACCAAACACAATAACTATTATTAGTCCAAAGGTTAGTCTTAGGACGTTTTCTCTAGGATAGTTAAGTTTTCACAACTTTTACAAGCCATTACTAATAATGGCTTGTAAAAGCTGTAAGGTGAGAATAGAAAAGATCGTAAAGATAACTGGATTAAGATGATTCTAATAAAGTGTACTATCCTCAGACCTTCATCTAACTTGTAAGAACTTTTCAGACATCTCATGATACTTTTACAAGTTTTTGTTTAGCTTAACCAAAATATTAAAAAGTAACTCCATTGACTAAAGAGGCATTACCTACAATTACATGAAAGTTTTATATTTGCGAAAAACAATTTCAGGATAAATAAGAACAAAAAATATTATTAAATATTCAGTCACTTAATGTCGTTCTTGGTAGGCTTTGAAAATAGTGTTTAAATATTTCATTTCACTTTCGTTATTGATATGGATTAATAAATCTTGAAAAATCTAAAAATCTAAAGTCACCGACATAGTCCATCAAATTAGCAAACTGAAGTGTTGGTGGGCTGGTCATGTTAGCGGTAGAACTGACGACCGTTGCAGTCGTAAAGTTCTTGAGGGGCGACCGCGAGTTGGGAAAAGTAGTCGCCCTGTGACAAGATGAGATAATGATATTCATAGACTGGCTAGAGAGGGTTGATGAAATCGGGAGAAGTAGCGTGCATGCAGAGGAGACCTTTGTCCAGCAGTGGACGAGTGTAAAGTAGGTCGAAGACTATGACAATGATAATGAATAAAAATATGAGGTTCGATTGGAAGAAGATAAAAAGGAAGGAAGATAAGCAGTATCTTTTGTACAATTTTGTGTTATTCTGATGTGTCCTTTTTAATTATCTTTGTGTGTATATAAATTGTTGAAAACAAAAATCAAAAAAACAGTTTCTTGGATGTACGAACTTACATTTAAATGCCAAAAATATTTTACGTAAGCATGACGTTTATTGGCGGCGATTTTGCTGACATCCACTAAAACAAAATTTTAGTTATCTGCCTGTCTTTCTTTATATCATCATAGATATGAAAAGCGTAGAATGACTTTTAGAAATATCATGTTTGCTGTCACTTTATTCTTCTAGTCAGTTTGAATTGAAAAAGTAGCACCAATTAAAATTTAATTTAAATCCGTCCACAACAGAATCGAGGCCATTATCTATTTAAATTTAGAACACCAAATTTGCGAAACATCGCGATCTGACAGATCATTGCGTGATTAAATAACACAAATGTTCAGAATTCATTGCGGACTCGTTGTTTGGACGACTTGTCTTTTATATTTTTTATTGAAAAATAGCAATAAATAACCCCGATTGCGTTGTAAATTAACTAAATTAAATTTCATTTCAGTACTTCTCTTTCAGAATTTTATCTCATCATAAAACATGCTGCTTAAATTAAGTCAAAAGTGTATGGATCGACTAAATGTCAACTAACATGACAGTTCTTCTTATTGTATTGTAATAAAAAAGATGCGAATATATTTAATTTAATTCATGCACAAAGAAATTGAGTTACTGACTGATGACATAGTTGACTTATAAACAAACTAATAAGCATAGTTTTTTGTCTAAGCAGATCTTCCACTAATAAATAATTACCACATCAGACTTTATGTAATATTTTTTATTTACAAAAATATTTTTCTAACACTTAAACTGAATTTTGTAAAGACAAAGTAAATCTAATAAATTTTGACAATTTTTTTACGATCTGTAATTGTACAGACTAATAGATAATTCATTGTGTAAGAAAAATATTAAAATAGCCTTTAATAACTTTTCTTACTACATTATTGAGGATTCGATATTTCGACTTTCAGCCAATTATGATCATCCCAAATCAGCCTATCATTTTCTATGCTTACAATATTCAGCCATTTCTCCAATATTGAATGCCATTAGGATATATTGTTCATTAAATTGAAGATCCCTATATCCAAGATAACCTAAGATAAATATGACGATTTCCTTTGGAGATTTTTATATTGCTTTATTTCTTTCTTAATTATGTATTTTTATGATAAAACTCGGCTTGAATTTCGTTTTGACGCGGATACTTCCCTAGGGAAAATTTGATTTTTCCGGGATAAAAGTGTATTCTTACCGTCGCTAGGCGAGTTTGAAAAAGGACAATATTTTTCACACTTATAATATTGATATGGAGAAATAACAAGACTATGAAAAAGCGTAGTCTTAATGAAGGAGAAATATTTAGTAGTAAATCTACGTATTTACCACTGAATTGCCGGTAGCGCAGAACCATTACCCTCGGGATGAGGGTTCAGAAATTGACTGGCTGCAATAAATTTGCTCTTTGTACCATAATCTGAACATCTCGGCGTGTCTTAAGTGGATTCAGTGTGCGACAAGCCCGTATACTTTGATAGATTAAATGTATGAAAACACATCGTGTTGGCCATGCTCCGTAACATGACGAGCGAAACACTGTTCTACTGTAAGTAAGGGTTGTGTTTCATTGAGATAATGTGTTTGAACAACTAATCGAAATTTAATGAATCCTGCTCTCTGCAAAAGTCGCATGCCAAATGGAAATATGCATTTTATCGGTATAAAAACATGTGATTGTTTGTGTAACTTTAATTGCGACCATGCAAAGTAATATAGCTAGAGATTCTAATAGATATTTATTTGAATAATTTGATTAATATGAAATTACTTCTATGTAACCCAAGTCGAAACATCGCATCACATTCACATTATTAATATATTAAGCTACAATATACTCTCGGGATTGTAAAGACAATAAAAAAATTGATGTTTTACAGCTCTACAGATTATACAATAAAAATGAAACCACAATTTAGTAGACTACACACAAGTCAGACATAATTTTTGTTATTGTTAAAGAGACGCCAAACGTCTTAGGGATTGATAAAGTGAAACATACTATTTTTCAATATTTTCAGAGTAACGAAAACCATATTTGAACGTGAAGTCCATAAAGTTGACAAAGTTACATACCGGATTGTACTTATGATATTGACACTTATGAATTTACCAGGGAAATAGCAGTTTACACCGAGTCGCAGGGACACATTGCTCATGCTTTTAAATTCAGAACATGTGTGGCTTATTTATGTGCGCACGTGTAAAATAGGTTCTAGATTAATGTTTTAGAACTTTGATCATGGGCTGAACTTTACAGAAATGTAGATGTGTGCTATTAATGTTTGTGTGTGTTTGTGTATGCAATAGAGAAAAGTCCTCACTTCCTAATAATATTTTTAAAAAATTGTATTTATATATACGAAAATAAATATTTTAATTTACCTATATCGCCCTTACAAAATAATTTATTGTCTAGTTTCTGAGTTCTTTATTCAATATGTCTATAATTATGTCTATATTTTGTCTGTTTGAAAATTTTGAATATCTTGGCATTCGATGAAATTAGTAGGAGGCAAAATTTGATTTAAATAGTTTAATTAATAAACATATAAGGAATTAATAATTAATAGTAAATAAATAAAAGCAAAAAGTCTAATTTATAACTAATTTACTTTAGTAACCTTAAAAAACCTGTTAATAAGCAACTAAGCAATCAAAGATTCATTAATTGAAATTAACCAGATGGCTGATTTCTAATATACCTATTATAAATGGTTTTTATTATTGTTTAATTGTATAAATCAATGTTTTTGAAAGTATGGTATAAATTAAAGCAATCTGATTACAGTACAAAACACTATTTGTAAGATTTATTTATTGGATAATAAGATTATTTTATTGGATTTGAATAAGATAAAATACTGAAGAAATAATTAAATGAAATATAATTCGTTAGAACAATCACTATTACACAACAAACGCGCATAAAACGATGGAACAGAACAATTCTGTCATAGACAGTGATCAGGTAGTAATTTTGTGGTAAAAATAAGGTTTCTAATTGAATATCATTCCGTTTCAACCTCTATGTATTTCGGCTTAAATACTCCACAAATTAATCGGATTCCAAAAAAGAAAATATAATCAAGTTCGTTAAAATTTAAAATTGCATTTTAATGGTTACAATAAGGTATTTTTTTTGTTAGGCTTACAGTAAGGGTGTCTATTATAAAAAGTCAAGACCAACATTCCCTAGCATAATCAAAAAAATGTTAAACAATTTCTCTTCCTTTATTAGTGGTGTTTAGGAGAATCTCTTGATTGCCTCCGTGAGAGAACTGAGACAAAACTAATATACTCAATCTTGTCGTATCTTGTCATTAAGAAAAACTAAAATGAGTATAACGCATTTTAGTTACTTTACCGACATATAAAAGAAGCAATACCATTTTTTAACTTATCTTTAGGGTATTTTTTTCATCACATCAAAACACCTGTTACGTTCGACATAGAAAAGCAAGTTATTTAAATTATTATTTTTATCAAATGTTTCCTTCTTAAATAACACTTTCATATTAATTTAAACTTTTATGTCCATAAAAAATGTACGTATGGCGGACTAAACAACAAAGATCGTTCGTACCAGTCAACCATTGTGCTAAGCAGAATCATCATATGTGTAGTTTTCTATAGATGTGTACAAATACACAACGATATCGAATTATAATTTATATGCTAATGATCTGTTCAATTCAGAGTCCTGGAAGATCCTTTTCAACTATGAAAAGTCCCCAACATTGTTTTATTACTAAAAACGTTTCTCACGGATGAATTACCATTTAATTGCGTGGAACACTCGTAGGCAGGCGGCGTGCTATTCACATATTCATGTTACCTTTATTCGAAAATACCTCCAGAGATTTAATGATATCACTCTAGTGAATTATTACAGGGAAACTTTTACAATAATGGCTCCAGGGAAATAAAACTATGTTTAACCTCTAAAATTGAAATTTGTTTATGTTATTATAAGTAAATGAGTATCGTACTCACATTTTTAACTAAATCGATGTTCAACCTTTGTAAAAATGATAATGTTACGATTATATACACCTATTACCTAATAAGAAATGGTACCGTGAAACGAAACTATTATTATTAGATAATCATTAGCAAGTAATGATTAGAAAAGCATAATCATGGTCAACGCCAAGATACGTCAGACTATTACTAACAAAGCCTATAAAAAACTAAAGAAAAAGAACCAACCGCGACGTTCAATGAAACTCATACGTTACGTGCCCCCATCCCACGTAGCCATAGCAGCGCTCCGTAGCAATTTCCGTAGCAGCACCCATAGAATCAACCGTAGCAAAGGCCGTAGCAGCGACAGAATACTAAACCAGACAGAGGTTTTATGTTCTTTGATGTACTGAATAATTGTATAGTGAAATTTCACTTTATTTTTAATTTTATTTTTCAGGATATATAATTTGCTTAACTGATAATTTTTTACGGTACAATACGATGCACTTGTGCTTTAATTTGTTTTACTTTAGTCTTAAGTGAATTGTGCATTTTAATAAGAAATAAAATAATGCTTATCCTTTAACCGTCTATAAACGTTTCAATACTTTTATTTGCTAGTTAATTGAAAACATTATACAATGTAGAGAAAGGTTGAGGCGTCAGTGTCTTATTTTGTATACAATCTTTGACAAAGGATTTCACATTAAATCAGACAAAACACATGACAATTGTACGGAATAAGCTTCATCAAATATTATATGTTTTAATACCCTCAACTCTAATTCAGACTAGTTGGAGGGTCGGATTTTGTGGTCACTTTCATATACGTACCTTAATAAATAACATTGTCTGTTTTACACAGTAAAATAGCTATTAAAGAGACGAGATTATTTGGATAGCGTTGTGAACAAGAATTAGTGGTATCTCTACATTATGTCTGTCCCATATTGCACGTCAAAATTTACGTTAATATTATTAAACATTAAAATTTTATGATCCAAAGACACACCGAGAGGATAATACCTACAACATTCATTTTCATTTAATGTCTCAATGTGTTCTTTATAAAGGATATTGGCTGTGCGTAAATTTAATTTCTTTTCTTTATGTTAAAATTTAACATGTTGTAAAATATACTATAATTACAGAGTTTGACGTGTACTGAAACGGAGATGATATGACAGTTGTGATGCATTAGTTTAAGAATGGTATATATTTGTTTTTTTCTTAAATTCCTACACGATTTATATTTATTTTGTATTTGTTTTTTTATTCCTGATTAAGTACTATATTAAGGAATTACATTGATAAGAGGTTGGCTCAGCTAGCTAAGTTGCTACTGCTTTTCTGATAGTAAGCGAATACCGTAATACATATACGCTTGTTATACCAATGAAACTACTCCCGCTACGACCGACCGTGAACGACCGTGTAATAATCAAAAAGAATGGTTGACAGCATAATGGAAGGCCCTGCTCGTAAGACTTCCAATGAACTGTAAATCACTACAGAATTAAAAACCACAGACTAATAGTGGTAGGGTAGTGGTTGGTAGCTGTTTTCATTACATTTTTATCACAACGATTACAAGCTTCACGTTTTGTTATTGAGTTATATGTGAATAAATTATAAGTTAGTGTATTTTATTTTCCAGAATGCAAATACGAATTTAATTACTTCTACTCAAAAAAATAAGCAGAAAAACGATATCAACTTGACAAAACCACATTTAATATGTTTTTTATTTAAAAAAAACATTATTTAATCGTTCAAGAAGATATTATTTTCATCTATCAATGATTATACAAAACTGTAGGTTATATAAAATGCAAGGAAATTAATTGTTACTTAATATACTTACCAAGACATATCCCTATAGGGTTACAACATTTTACACAAACATAAATTACACAAAGCGCATCCTTTATCAAAAAATTCAAAACTGTCAAAACAGCAAAAACATAATTAATTGCTACAAGCTTGAACTGAATATCATGACTCAGGCTTCACAAAAAGTGCCTTGTTTAAGCTGACTGACCGCGAACTTTGATGGAAAAAAGGCTAACTTAGTCGAAATATACACACATATTGAGGACTCTTTATTTTAATACACTTTCAAATAATAGGATTCATCTAGAAATAAAAAAAAAGTTTAACTTGACGTGAATAAAGGCAAAGGCATAATACATAAAGGCATGTTTAAAGCTATATTTACGTTATAATCTAAATCATACTTTTTATTTCATCATCAACAACGGCCTATATAAGTCCCACTGGTAGCGACAGGCCTTCCAACACGGAACGAATACATGAAGATTTTTGTGCAATATCACCAATATCAAATTACAATAAAATTTTGGTGTTTGTAATAGCTTTTTAAATTTAAATATAGCAAACAATCAAGTATTCTTCGATTAATCTTAGACCTTAAATTTATATAAATACTTTTTAAATTTGTAGGAGACACAAGGTCCTATTCTTAAATAGCAGTTCAAAATAGTATGCTGATCTGTTAAAAACCCTCATTACTTAGGTAATAAGTATTATAACTTGTGAGCGCTTACGCGTGGCTCAAACTTGGCTTAAAATTCGGTTGAAGTCACGATATTCCCGAAATAATAAATTTATAAAATGATCGAGCACCGTTTATCAGTTTCCTTGGTTAAGATCAATTCTCAATTCGATATATTAAATTATTACTGTTACTTTGTAAGAATTAATAAAGTTTGTATTCATTAAATATATATTGGGAAATACGTATTCATTGATAAAATATGAAACAATAGTGGCATCAATACTCTGACCTACAGCTTGCAACCCGCGAGATATATTAAATTAGATTTGTGAGATATCACTCTTTCTCAGAACGGGTCAGTTGGGTAATATGGCGGTCCAAACAATAGTAAAGTCTGTTTCTATTGAAATAGAATTACAGCCATGCGGATTTGGTTAATATTAGAGCACATGAATTGTCTACGATATGCTGTGAAATATTTTAACATTACATTTTGTAACTGAACTCGTATCAATTTACAGTCAGACAACGATATTCAAATAAAAGCACGTTTGTTTTATTCTGCTTGTTGTAAATGCGTAAATACTCACATTTTGGACTAGTAGAATCGTTTGGGTCGTATCTATAAGGTCAAAGAGCATTGTTCTCAATTGGTGTTTCTGAGAGTATATTAATATAGTTTCTTTTTTAATTTTGGCTACTCGTTGCAATATTGCAGCTTGTTTTTGCGACTAGTTAAAATTCATCGATGTATCGAATTTGACCGTTTTAGCGACTGCATTGATGTTGCTGTTGCAACTCATTCTGGTGGCCTGCCGTTCGATTACTTTTCTATACACAATAAGTTGGCATTGAAAAAGTTCCAAAACTGAGCTGTATAACACAATCTATCAATAGCTTGGTATAATATAGGACTCTTTATTTTTTTATTCTAAAAAATCTTCTAATTTGACCTTTGAACTTTAGAAGCTAGCGAATAAAATTCCTTATAAATCGGCAACTTGGACTCCCAATAGAACTTTTTTAATAACGACGCACGCATCGTGTGCTCATGAATTGGTTTTTGCCCGCGAGCGTCTTTCGACAAAAAGGTGGAATCTGTCCGATCACTGGTGCGATTAAAAAAACTGTGACGAACCTCCGTCAGTTATTTGATGAGGGTATTCAGGGCGAATCTAACCAAACCCAATTATTGAATAATTTGATGATGAACAGGAATTTCGCACTTTGGTTAGAGACGTCTGCTAAAGATTCGAGTAAGACTTTCTTCCGTTTTCTGATTGCATTCTATTGGAATGGTTTTCACAGTTCTATTTAGACTGTCGAGGAAGTATCCTAAACTAACTTAAATTTGATTAAACTTGGATAGCTATTACCAAAAAACAAAGAGGCTTAAGATCAACTCAACTTACTATACAAGATGCAAGTACGTCACTGCGTTGAGTATTGCTCGAACCTTCAAAAGAGGCGTGAAAAAGCTCGGCAAAATCAAGTAGTACAGTGCATAGATTCACTTACACTAGCCACCTTTTTATTTGGATTCTACATCTGCTTACCATCATGTGGAATGGAGTCATTTGCTTGATGTTTGTATAAAAAAAGATCATTGCTTCATAATGTCTCGAAGTTAAAATTACTTATTTTTATGCCATAAAAGCATAAATTGCTTGTTTAGCATTTAATATCGACGTGTACAATAATTTGCTTAAAGGGATCCCCATGGTTAACAGGATATGATCGCATTTAGCGATAAGGCTATCACTGTACAAAAATGGTTAACCTTATAAAATCTGTTCCCTTTGTTGTGTGTTAGGTGATTGTGTATTTGCAATAAAACATTAAATAAATTACAAAATTATCGTTAACAATGAATACTTTGTATAGCGCCGGAATATTTAGCATTTTACTGGAATAAAATTGATGTATCGTAGGGGAACACTTTATTATAGTATCGGTATCTAAAATAAGCGTAAATTGTTGTTATTTTAATGGGCTTTAGCAACATATTTTCCAAATATATTGGGCCTGGGTATTTTAACCCACGTTCTACACAATGAAGGTAACGGAGTAAAATATTTGGAATATATTTCTTGTATAAAATGGATATAGTCTAATTATTTCATTTTATGAATGTTTTTCTTAAATTAAAAGATATAGAAAAAATTTGAACTAAATAAAAAAAATATGTTTTTAAAAATATTTTAAAAATATTATCCAGTGTAAAAGTACAAAAAAATGATACCCTGAGGCGGTAACAAATAGTACAATAGTCGTCAACTGACAAATTTGTAGCCAAAACCTATTCATGTAGGCGTATAGTGTATTTACACGACAAGTCACACACACAAAGAATAAATTATGTTGCTTTAATTATGAAATTTAAACATCACATTTTAACTAGACAGACTGCTGTATGGAACAGTATCAAAGAAAATAAATCGATTGAATTGCTGTACAGTTGTACCCCTTATAATAATTTATATATAAGTATATAAAATCAATATTAATTGACCGCTAAGTATAGTGAAATTTGATGGAAGTTTTTGAATTGTATAATTTTAACAATATTAAGCTAATAAATTCAAGACTTTTCAGTATTTTAATTATATTCTTCAAACTTGACTTTCATAAGAGTATGTAATGTAAGACTGAATAAATGTATTTTAACTTTGACTTTGAAATAATATTGAGTACTGATACAATTAACGAAGTCGGAAAACAAAAACCAAAAGTCTAATTATTTGCTTCTTATGAGGTCCGTTTACTTCTCAGCCATTATTATTTTATCCAGGAACTATTTCGATTTACAAATAATCATCTACATTACAGTATTGATATTTACATATGTCATCATAGGAAGAATTACTTAACGAATTATTTTTACTGAATTTAAATTTAATATAACCAAATACCTAAAGAGTATAAACGAAGCATTATTTAACATTCTAAATGAGTATTGAATTACTGCGAACTAAACTTAAGCTATAGCTAAAAATTAGATTGTGTCAGGAATGGAAAACATTATTGTTATTAATCTTAAGTAAGCAAGAAGAAAACACACATGTATCAATCATGTGAGTTTTACCTTCATCAATCATTATTACTTTGCAATAAAGTTGAAATTCCTTTTAGGTTCACTTACATAAGTGTGACTGCTCAAATGTTTAGCTTGCTTGTTATTAATAAAAAAAAGATAACGGTATAAAGTTATCTCAACCCAAATAATGAAAAAACCTCTTTAAGTTTGGTAAATACTTTTCAATCGTACAAAACTCGGGCATTTGTATATATTCTATTATAAGAATATATACAAATGCCCAAGAAATATATATGCAGAATATATACATATATGTATTTCTATCATAAGAATATATTCTATTATATTCTAATATGTTAGTAAGTTGGCCTTATAGCCAGTTAATAAAATTGAATAGGAATTGGTTGCAAATTTAATCTGGTCTGAATTATTTATTTTACATTATTGACTATAAACTCCATCTGTGCGAAGCTTGGCAAAGTACTGTCTGGGGGTGATCTAGTGAATTGCTTCGACAGAACCCAGGTCCCTCTCGCAAGGGACAATGAATTTACTAGGGAGTTTAAGTGGGTAATTTCAGTGCCGCTAAGAACGGAACTGGCGAGCTATTGGTGGGTTGGTCCGGAAACCGATTCTCCAAAAGAAGGCTTGAATATGTATCGAATAGGTATTTTGCTTAGAAATTTTAGCTGACTTTTTATTTTATTTTATTTATTTATTTATTTATCTAAACACTGTTTTATTTGTTTTCGTCTGAATTTGTCTTTTGACAGTATCATAAAAAATAGCAGTTATACTAAATACTATATAGCACTTTCAATTTTAATTATTAAATTATGTGTAGTGAGTAATGGTAGACTTATCCATCTACTTGTGATTTCTGTATTAAGTTGTAAGTCAAACATGAATGAAGTTAAATTTGCAAAAACAAAATAAATCTCAATAATGATCCCTATGTTTTATATCAACATTCTTATTTGATTCATTATAAAGGCACTTATCAATTAAATTTATCTCTGTCTGGTCTTTCCCTTCAGATTCAAAACCACCGAACATAAGGATGAAGGACAAACATCATAAATCAAAACGGGACTTTGGATGTAAGAAAGGGACGATTTCTTTTACGGGATCTTAGACTCAGTATAGTAATGATTAAGATTTGTTTTTGTGTATTCCTTGCGATAAATTAAGTATTACTGTAAACGAAAAGGTCAGAAGAATTGCATAGATCATAAACAATATCAGCGTACCTTTCTCCAATGAAAAACACACGTATCCTAAAACTCTTTCAAAACAGATCTTTGAAATGGTCTCCGTTAAATAATACTGGAGTTTAGAATTTACTGGAGAAAAGAAACAAACTAGCCAATATCAAAAAGCGTTGAAAATTAGGCGCAGAACACTATGTAGTTGGGGACACTTGGAACAAATTGCTTGAGCTTTGAAGTAGGTGGTGTTATGAAATTGAATAATCATTGGGACATGTCGCTCATGGCTAAAAATTTTTAAACCATAATTGAAATCGGATCACTTGAACAAGTACGCCAGTTATTCATGCAAATCTACCCTGTATAAAAAATCATACCTATTATTAAATTATTTTCTAAGCATAGCTTTCTGTATTCAATTTTAAATAAATTTCAATATTTTTGTTTTTTTTAGTCAGATAATCTCCCCGATTCCATTGTGAATGACTTAATTAAATTTAAGTTCAATACTTCTCTTTCAATAAAATACAACCAAAAAAAGACAGATGACTAACGAATTTTGACGTTTCTAAAATGGCGACTCTTAAGCCTTTGTGCCTTATGTAATACGCATCATAAAACATGCCAATTAAAATAAGACAAAAGATCGTCTGAGTGTTAACTGACTTAACGTTCCTTAAAGTCATTGTATCCCTTCTTATTGAATTGGAATAAAAGGGTTGCGCATATCTTAAATTTAATTTAAAAGGTGGTATTCCCTTGATAAGTACTACTGTCATTCAAATACAAAAGATGTCAATGCCTCTCATTCCTACGTTCTTATCAAAACACAGGGAACTTCTCCAAGGCTGAAATAGGAAACCACCTATATAATTGTATCAGTTCGGCTTCAAGCGTCTGGCAAATGGTATCAATATATCATTCAGACTACACATATTACCAATAAAGTCTGTGGAAAAGGATGAAAGACAAAAAAACTGACAATGTAAGAAATAGCTTCGGATTGTTCTCGCGAATACACTTAGATCTATCGATATAGCAGTCGAACTTATAAGCTTATTCCCTGTTTTTATCTCCTGGAAAGCGCTTGCAGCTTCTATAGATACGTTTCTACGGCGGCGGTCAAGATGCGACGTAAGTTTCACAGCGAATATTTTTTGAGTTGGTTCCAGATTTCATCTTATTTCCATCGCTTTCACGCGAATGGTTTTGTTTGAGAGTTTTTTTCATTTCCATAAATGTTTATGTTTAAAAAGTCTATGTTAAATATTTTTTCATGCTTATATTACAAAACTGAACAGTTTGTTTATTTGGCTAATCATAGGAACAGTTAATTCAAATTGTAAAAATCTTTTTGTGTTAGATAATCCATTTATTAAGGAAATGTATAATAACATCATCATAGGAGCATTAACAAAAAAGTTGCTAAAAGGAAAAGAAATATTATTTTTAACGCTTTTATTACGTGTGCTGTGCAAACAGTTAAAGTTGAGCAAAAATAAATTATACCGGAATTGTAATCCTTTAAACTTTGAATTCAGTTTATAGCATCATATGCCAACTTTTCAGATTTATTAACTATACCCTTTTGTTAGTTAACAAATTTGTTATAAACACGACTTATATCCTTAACCAAATAGAAACTCACGTAAAATGACCATCTAGTACGACATATGTTTATTTTGCGATATCCATACGAACGAAGTCGCGGGCACTGCTGGTAATTAAATATTTTAAATATTCATATTAAATTTATTTTCTCTTGTAAACCTTTTTACTCGCATCACATTACATTTTATTTTATCTCTATCTTTGTGATGAAGAGCAAGTGCGAGATCTGATGAGTCTTTTACACAGAAGATTATAAGTGACATGAAAATTTCATGTCACTTATCACAGTTTAAAAGCTTGTTTTATTGATACAATTTAGTGTAATTTGGTGCTTTTAAACCTCATAAAATATATTGAGAGCGGAAGTAGAGAACACTGAAAATTCTTGAAACGTTTCAGGTACATAAATTTTCGTTACGCTGTTCAATATTTCACACGGTGTTGAATTTAAGGATACTGAACCCGCTGTACTCAATGTTCCGTTCATGTCTTTGTGCCTAGTGATGGCCAATGTGGCACTTTAGCACTGGTAGTAAGAGCTATTATGCAACTACATATACCTGAACTCAGGTGTTTCTTCTGCTAACGACACCTCTAAATTCATGTTCAAACAAAAAGTCGTATATCTAGATAACGCTATTTTCACCCTCGTCCTCAAGACAGCAAATAAAGTCATGTTCACGAGAAAACCCGCCAATTTTGTGTTGCTTCGTTTCGCTAAGTCGCCTTGTCAACATAAATGCAAAAATTGTGCTCGAATATTCACAAAAACTGAATTTGCCAACTTAAACTATCTATCGACAAGCAGCCTATATAACGTAGTTTCACAAAAATATTGAATTGTAAAATGTGTTTTGAGAAAAGTCAAATTTCCTTAAGTAGAGTTAATGTTCTTCCACTCTTTCTTATATATAAAACGAATTGGTGTCTTATAAAAACTAACAAACGGTCTTAAAATTTTTAATAATTTATTTTTTTTTGTTCGCTTCAATTCAGGGGTGTTTTCAAAACAAAAACCATTTACGCCCATTGACCCATCCAACGAGCAATCGTGGAGGAAGTTGCTTTGGTTCTGTATTGAAACCAGAGCTTCAACGTGTCAACGAGATATAATAGAGTACTTAAATATTTATTTAAACATTTATAACTAATGATGCTAGTGGATTAACAAAATAAATTTCTATATTACATATTACAGAATGTATTAACTGTACTTTGTATTTAATAACCAGCAAATGTACGATCTTTGCTTTTTATTATTTGTACTACTTTATTTCGTAAAAGTCTCCAACAAAGACGAGATTCCATTGAAACTTGTGAATTCCCAACTATTTATGATATAAAAATCTCGTCCAGAACTAGGCCGTAGTTTTTCAGGATTACATGCCGTTTCGCAGAATTCTCATTCTGCCGAATTCCCAATGTCCCGAAAAATCATATTTCATTAAATAAAAATCTATCCTTACCTTATAGTTATTATCCTTTCACTTTTAAAAAATTTCCACGTACCATTGTGATGAACGTTTTTGTTTCCACTTAAATAAAAATTCACTTTAAAAACAAACACTTTCAAACGATACTATACACGTGCTTGTGAATGTGATTCTTTATACAAAATGTAACGGTAATTTTTACCGGCTATTTGAGTATTCGGCGAAATAGAAATTCGGCAAAATGAGAAGTCGTCGTTTTTCAGGTGTGCCATGGCGAGGATCCGGACCCGCTCAACTCGGTGGTATTCCACGTCTCACAGCATGCAAAGGCATGGCTCTCATTTTAGTTAGAGCACTACTTAGTATTGCGTGCGCGCATAGGCAAAATTAGCGTGTAGTCCGTATATTTTATATAAATTTAAATACATTTGCAAAATGTTATATACATAAATCTATCATATATACCTTATACATTTTTGATTCGTGACCCATATCTCAAATGACATGAGATGAACATTCCTGATATGGATATAATTTTATAGCAACATGCTGCTATGAAATTTTTAAATTTAGATGTCTGCCATATATTTTTGTTTTCGTGATACAGGCATGTGTCACTCAGAGTATTTTATTTATTTATTTAGTATTTTATGTGCCTTTACCTAATGTTTCAGTATTTTTTTTTTATATTACGCTCAGCAAATGACTCGACACCACCTGATGATAAGCAGTAGAGGAGTCCATATGTGAAGATAGCTAGTAAACCATGCATCATACTGCCCTAGCCACCCTCACCTTGCTGACCCAAAAAGTGCTTTTTCGCGCCTCTTCTAAAGGAACACATGTTGTATGAAGGAGCAAATACGTGTGCCGGTAAGGAATTCAGAAAAGTTAAACAGTGAGGTGACAATTTTCTTGTGTGGCTACAATTTGTATCGGACGACTGTCATCTGTCGACCAATCCGCCAGGTTCGTGCTCGTACTCGACCACCTTCTCAAGGTCATAATGGCCTCGCAGGAAGACATAACAAATATCATCACCCCGCATATTAGAGGCGGCGCTCAAGAGGCTTGGCGCTCGTTACCCATACTGAGCGTCTACCGTCTCTAAAGTGTCTTCTATAACTGAATTATTTAACAGTCCTCTCTATTTACAATCAATATGAAAGTCAACCATCATAAAAGGCTTGGCTATCTTACACAACTGCGACAATTTGAATTAATGAAGTCCAATACTAAATGTAGTTCGCCTCAATTATCACATGATTGATAGTCGCGTATTTATTGAAGCGAACTTCCCAAATTCATACATCATTCGTTGTAATTTAGTTAGTCAGTGTGAATACGATTACGTGTGACAATAGTAATTGTCATAAATTAAATGCAGATTAAATCAACGACATGGAAAATCCCGCGGTATCATGTAGATGCGATGTGGGAATCGAAGCGAAACATATCCAGAAAGAACATCGAGTTGAATTATTGCACAGCGAAAAGCGACCTTAGCCACATTTGGATATGCTTAACAAAGTCCAAAATAATAAGCTGGGTTTGCTAACTTCGCTATGCCTTACCTGCTGTACCTTGTACTGAATTGATTTATGTTAATTTCATTACAACCATTTATATATACATAAATAAATACATATATCGTACATCAAGTGTGCAGGTCAAGAAAAGTAAATAGATAGGTCAGCAGACGTCTAAAATGTAATAAAATAAATTAAATTTACTACTAGATAAACATAATTGCTTCTCCGATGTTATCAGAAGGTTATAAAAATATCACTGTGATTAGTCTGTGTTTCTTTCGCTAAACAACATTTAGAGATGTTTAAAGTTTAAAGTTAGAAAGTTAACTTAGTATTAACGTTTTCCTGAGCGATAACTTTACAAATACCACGAAGACTGGTATCGATTACTTGACAATTGAATCGGATCGTGAGTTGGCATTGTTATCACGGTGAGCATTGTTTGCAGGAAACGGAATGCATCTAACAAACACATCAAGTAATAAAACTAATCCCTATGATTTAAGAAAGACTCGATTTTTTTTTCGTAAACCATTTCAGTATGACTTAAGCAGCGTCAAGATTTTTTTATCTTTTCACAAAACCATCTCACCTTTACCCATATCAAGGGACTCTGTTAAGATATCAAATAGCATTTGTCCTCTATCAATTTTCATTAAAACCAATTGGGTATTAGCAGTTACACGGTTAATAAACAGACAAATAAGAAGAGACAAGTCCCTGGTTGGATTTTTGGCTTTTCTCTGCTAAAATACTATTAGTTATCTGCCCCTCTTTCATTCTATTTCCTTATGAAAGGGATAAACTTAGTATTACCAACGTCAAGTGACAGTAAAGCGATCCATTTTATTCGGGATGTTTGTTGGTAACATCAAATAATATAATGAAAATAAACCTTCTTAAAAATGTCAAAGACGTAGCCTTGTAATCAAAGAAATAATGGCCCTGATTCTGACGCGCACATTCTAAGTTTGTAAGTAATTTATTAATCATAGCGGGTAAGTTACGATACTGCGGACGATATTTTAGCTTCCGCAGTATCGTAAGTTACCCGCTCGGTGTTAAACATAGCTTACTTTTTCTCTTCCTTTTTAAGAACTTTTTTGTGATATAAAAGACATTATATAAACTAAACCCGACTGTGCATTTCGTGTCGTTTTCTAACAATATAATTGGTTAGGTTACATACCATGTAATTACAAGGCTGGATACGACACTGGGAGTGAAGTGTTATCCATAAATGGCCACTATTTCATACAAAGGTAATTTGTGTCAAGTTTTTAGTTTTTAATTCTAACGAGTACCTCACAAATATTTATAGGAACTTATATTTATTGCAATAAACAAGAAAAAGTACTTATACGTATATTGCAGTATAGGCATCTTGTAATTTTACGGCTCGTTGAAAAACCTAATATAAAAAACTAATATTAAATAATTTTTAAAAATGGAAAACTATTAACGGCAACGCTTTCTTAGAATGACGTAGTTAAACATTGACAAAATACACTTTTCAATGGATTAAGCTTAATGCACGGAATTTTCTTTGGTACATTATTCACGATGTCAATCTTCCAGTTATTATCCGAAGTAAAGCGATATATCAGCTCTGATAACATTTACTCGTTAAATAAACATGAATCATACACAGGCGGTCCGGGGCCGGGGCATTTCTTTACAAAAGAACCTAAATAAAAATAATGTTAACGTTCGTAACCACCTAAAGCCAGAGCGCAAGTTAAGACTAGCAAATGCATTTAGTTTCATTACAAAACTGGTTACTAAGCTTATTTTCATAATAAGTCTAATAGTTAAAACCCTACTTTTTGTAATAATTATATACATAAATACTTCAAATTTTTCATTATTCTGGTCACAGTTCTAAGTGAATCTAAGCAAATAAGCAGTTTTAAAATTTTAAGCACATTCACTCTCAAAAATTGTGCATTTCTTAATATTTGAGCAATGAAGAAACGTTTGAGTATTCGACCATAAATCAACTAGATTAGATTAGTTTAGATGTCCCGGTACCAATAAGGTGTAACGCGGGCTTTAATAAAAACGTGCTGAAAGCGGGAAGTTGGCTGCCGGTTCCTTTTTCCTTTATTGAATTATAAAGATTTTTATCGGTGCTTGTATTTTGGGTTATATATACTCCTTACATGTTTTAATAATATCGATAAAAAAATTCTATCAAAAAAATCGAATTATTTTTTATTTAATGAGTGGCTCAAACTACGATAACTTAGTATTCGCTCCAAATCGAAACGTTATTTATTTATAAAAATACTAACAACCTGCATATAGCGGGTACGAGTATCTAAAACAAACGTCAAATAAAATCAAATGTAAGAATTTTTTCTCATCTAGTAATGTCACTCTTTATTTATAATTATAATGTTAAAAATTTGATTAGGATGTTGTAATAAATATACTTTTATTTTTGAAATATTCGTTATTGCGCGATATTTTTGTAATTAGGCCATCTATATCCCTGAACAAACTCAGCTCTTTGCCAAACTGCTACAAATAAATGTTAAAAGATTTCATAAAGAACGTCCACGTTCATGGAACCGAGATATGTTATCATACTATCATGTATGTGTATCATATGCTTACTAAAAACTTACTTAAAAATATTTAACTTTTACTTACGTAAAAACTTTATACCATTTACCCTCTCCCCTCTGGATGTCGTGCAAAGCAGACGTGTCCACAAAGCCCCGTTGTTATTAATTATTTAAATAAATTACAAAATAATCAGTTTTGATTCTCCGAATCTGTGCCTGATAATAGGATCGCAGTGTTTATGAAGAGGTTGCCGATATCGGTAAAACAAGGATAGCCACAGAGTGAGTGAAACATACCATTTTTTCTAAATCACGTCTTGCGCCTGCTTGTTCCTTACCGGCCACGCCTCTCCACTGCTGTTGGTCGCGGCGCGGTGCCGCCCATATGCGCAGGAGCAATTTTACTGGGGCGTATATCCTTCTCCAGTGCAACGCGCAGTGTAAGCGTGACAAACTACCAGAGTTGTTTGTCGACGGAACAAAATAGGCCTACATTTCTCCGCTCAAATACAATTTGACTATGTTGTGCTCGCCGCCGACCGATAAAGTGGAGTATACCGACTCCTCTAGCTCAATTACGAAACCTTATGGCTCTGCCCCAAATTTACACCAAAGTGCGGACCCTGAGAATGCTTATGAAGATAACCTTACACAGCGCTCAAATAAAAGACGGCGCTGCGACTGCGGATTGTCTGACGAATCGAAACTAGACTCATTTATAAATTCCCTTACTTCCTGGAGACATGACACGGATGTTAAACTGTCCGGAATTTTAACTTCTATAAATGATATAAAAAAACAAAACGCCGAACTACTGGCCTCAAATTCCGAAATAGAAAAGTCAATTGAATACCTATCACACAAGTACGATGATATAAGCCTACAGCTCAACAATATCCAATCTAAGTACAAAGCCTATGATGAACGGCTGTCGAGGCTGGAAGATATTGCGGAGGACTCAGATCGTATTTCCCGATCCGGCTGCTTAGAAATTCGCAATCTGCCAATAAAATACAACACACCTCAGGAGGAGCTCGTTCATGTTTCGGCAATCATACTGAAGGAGTTATCAATAGTTCTGTCATCTGCCGATATATTCGATATTCGTTGCCTACCCACCAAAAACACTGATTATGTTAACAGAACTATAATTATTACTCTGAAATCGACTATCCTCAAAAATAAAATCTTGAGAGCATTCCGAGACTATAATAGGGGCACTTCAAGAGATAAACTTAACACCTCTCTCTTAGGAAACCAAAACCCAAGCCAACTCATTTATATCTCCGAAAATCTGACCGCAAGGGCGCGTAGGCTGTTTTACCTGGCCCGAGCCTTCGCAAAGTCGGAGAATTTCAAGCATTGTTGGACTGCAAACGGGCGAGTACTACTACGCAAAGAAGATAATGGCAAGCTCGTGATTGTTACTTGTGAATCTCAATTATCGGACATGAAGACAAAAAACTAATCCTTCCTAGGGATGTACATTATCAAAAAATCTTAATGTTGTATTCTCATATTTTTGTAACAATACCTTATATATCTATAGTATACTTTGTAAATAAATTTTTATTACATAAGTTACTCAATACACTCCACACAAACACACTAATACACAAATCACACAAAGATTGGATTACCAAATTTTACTTTTTATTATATACTCCAACTTACAAGATAATGTACTGCTTAGCTCATTTCATAGTGACCATCATTACTCCAAGAATGAGTTTATTCTATCCTTCATACCAACCGATAGACTGTACCCAAGTTACCACTATACTGAGATACGCGGACTTTTATGACATCGAAGCCGTTCATATACTCTTATATTCTATATTATTACAATATGTTTTAAATCTACACAACCTAGATAATTTTCAGCAAACTGATCCACCTTGGGTGGAAGACATCTCCCTTGCTGTACTTTACTTTTACTGTTTGTAAAATTCACATGTGACAGTGATATTATTGATAAAATAGACAGTGTATCAGTATGTTCCTCCCAGGAGTGCGATCCTCACGAAGTTCCCAAACTTTTAGATAAAAAATCTGAATCCTGTATAATATTAACACAAAATATCCGCAGTATTTCTGCTAACATAGATAGCTTAAACATTCTTTTGGGCCATATTGATGTTGATCTTGACTTCATTTTACTAACAGAGTGCTGGCTTAAAAGTAATGCAAATATTCCTGTCCTGGATGGTTACTCGTCTTTCTCCTCAAGCAATCCCTTAAACCAGAATGATGGTGTCGTTGTTTACTATAATAACAGACTATCTGGTGTTTCACTGACAAATTTAAATATTGAAGAAGCGAGTTGTGTACGGATAAAAATAAACAGGGAAACTATTATTCTGGCTATTTATCGTCCTTCAGCTTTTCGAAATGCTCATAATTTTATATCATCTCTAAGCTCGGTTCTAGAGTCCCTCAAGGCATTTAAAAATATCATCATAATGGGTGATATTAACCTTAATATAATACCGTCACACGCTGATCATGACACCGAATCGTATTTAAACACCTTAGCTTACTTTGGCATCCTCCCAGCTCATAACCTACCTACACGCAATTTAGCCTGTCTTGACCACGTAATGTTAAAGACAGTTACTCCAGCGCAAACGCTTGTTATCCAATCTACTGTTACTGATCACGACGCAGTTTTATTAGCTATCTACGCTAATAAATTTATTCGGGCTCCGCGACTAGTCACTAAAATCATCTACGAATACCTATCTATTACATTGAATGCCACTGATTTCTCTCCTGTACTCACTTCGTCCGATCCCAATCACGCTACTAATAACTTAATTAACATTCTTCAGTCCGCTATTGCCAAACACACCCACTCTGTTACTCTCTCTCGTCGTCGTAGAATGTTAAAGCCCTGGATGACTCCTGGTCTATTAAGGTGCACCAAAAACAGAGATAATATGAACAAAAAACTAAAAAAGACCCCTGATAACGTTACTCTCCGAACGACCTATACTCGTTACAGAAATTACTGCAATTCTCTACTCAGAAAAGTAAAAAGAGAATATGACAGGGAGCTTTTGAGAAAGGCCGGAACTAATAATAAAAACATATGGAAAGCTATAAGGGACGTAACCAATCATGGTAAATCTAAGTCCTCCTCTCAAGACCTATTGTTATGCATGCCTTCACCAAAACAATCAGTAGATCATGTAAACTCTTACTTTTCCACAATCGGTAAATACTATGCTGAAGACATTTTGAAACTTAGGAAACAGTTCAATTTTAACCCTTTTTCCCTACCAATCTCCTCGTGTCCGTTAACTCATACCTCCTGTGGCTCTTTTGTTCTTCTGGACACCACCATTGACGAAATTGAAATGATTATAGATTCTTTTAGAGAAAATTGCGCGGTAGGGTGGGACAATATACCATCTGGCCTTCTTAAAAGATTCAAACACCTTCTGGCTCCCCTTATTGCTCATATTTGCAACATTTCTATATCCTCAGGCTGTTTTCCTGATGCTTTTAAGAAGGCTCGGATTCATCCAATTTATAAGTCTGGGGAGCGTGACTGTCCCAACAACTACCGCCCTATTTCAATCCTGTCAGCACTCTCTAAGGTCCTTGAACGAGTTGTAAACAAACAACTGATAGGTTTCCTTGAAAGCAAGTCCATCTTGTCCCCTGGACAGTTTGGTTTTAGATCAGGTAGATCCACAGCTGATGCCGTACATTTACTCACCGACAACGTAGTCAGACATCTGGATAAGGGCAAAAAATGCTTGACCATCTTCCTCGATCTTGCCAAGGCATTTGATACAGTGTCGGTCCCAATCCTGCTGAGCAGACTGGAGGCCATGGGTGTTCGAGGTAACCAACTGTCCCTATTTCAAAGCTACCTCTCAAATCGCTACCAGCAGGTTGTGGTGGATGGCAACATGAGCTCTTTTCTTCCGGTAGAATACGGTGTCCCCCAGGGTAGCATTATTGGCCCTACCCTTTTCTTAGTTTATATCAACGAACTTTGCTCCCTCAAAATCCCATATTGCAAAATCATCTCTTTTGCAGATGACACAGCCCTCGTCTTCACTGCCGATACTTGGAAAGATACCTTTCAAAGAGCTCAAGCAGGTTTTGATACTGTATCTGAATGGCTGAGAGACAACCTTCTAACACTTAATGTTAAAAAAACCCTTTATGTGACATTTTCAATCAAAAATATTCCTAAAGAAACGCTTTCGGGCCTTTCCCTGATCGCTCACTCTCATATTAACCTCCCCTCTTCCTCCTCGTGCTGTTGTCCCACCATTACAAACGCAATGTCTACTAAATATCTTGGAGTTATGATAGACAATCGGCTTACGTTTGAACCTCACATTAACGTAACTTCTAGTAGAATTCGCAAACTTATGTTTATTTTTAAAAATTTACGTCATATCGCCGACCCATGGCTAGTGAAAACAGTATATATATCATTAGTCCAATCCCTTTTAATCTACTGTATCACTTCTTGGGGAGGTGCGGCTAAAACTGTTTTAATAAAACTGGAAAGGGCTCAGAGAGCGGTTCTAAAGGTGTGCATTTCCAAACCCATCCTTTTCCCGACCTACGATCTATATCAATTTTGTCAAGTATTGACCGTTCGCCAACTTTACATTCTGTATACCATCCTTCACCAGCACCGTTTGACCGATACTAATGTTCTCACCACAAGAACTCGATGCAACCAACGAGTAGTCCACCTTCCTTCATTCAAAACTCAATTTTTTCGACGCTTTTTCTGTTTTTCTGGTCCTTATCTCTATAATATATTACATAAAACTCTTAATATCCTATCAGATACAAAACATTCTTGCAAATAAAAGTTACGAACTACCTCCAATCCCTCAGTTATATGGAAACTGAAGACATTCTTCACCGAATCCAATAGCATCGACCCTCGTGCAGGCACACCTACAATTCCTACAAATTATCACAAACCCACCCACACCTACACCCACACACACTCACTCACACACGCTCACTCACACACTCACACACACACACACTCACTCACACACACACACACACACACACACACACACACACACACACACACACACACACACACACACACATGCACCACTCACTCATCATATGTTTCCTTTATTTCTTTAATTTTCTTGTTTTTAGTTTGTTTCTATTTCGAATTCTCTTTTTCAACTGTAACCTCACCACAAGTCATAAACCTGTACGCATCGGGAGAGGAGAGTACTGGCGTACTGAAATACAGGCAAAATAATTGCCTAGTTCAGACTCCAGTCTCCCACTATCTTATGCACCTGTGTCACATGTATATATTGTCAATGTATCTTAAGATATTGAGAGAATAAATAAACGTTATTATTATTATTATTATTATTATTTCTTAAATGTTATAACGTTCAGAATAA
This sequence comes from Acentria ephemerella, assembly GCA_943193645.1. Lineage (NCBI taxonomy): Eukaryota > Metazoa > Arthropoda > Insecta > Lepidoptera > Crambidae > Acentria > Acentria ephemerella. Next base: position 3,849,620 of record OW971894.1, read on the forward strand.
AGTACTAACTAAATTTAACCCAAACCAATTTTTTTACCAACTAATTAATTTTTCTTAAGTATGTCACCACTGTCGTGGCCATCATCATCAACGGGATTAAATTACGACTGTTTAAAACTGAGGAATTCAGTTCAATCGAAGAAAAAGCTTAGAATTGGAACTACTTATATAAGTCTCACGGCGTCTATACTGAGAAGGCAGAACAAAACTACGCTGTTTTACTAAGCCACGATAGACAATCATTAACATCATCATTTTGAATAATTATTCTTAATTATTAAAATATGAAGCTGTAAAAATTATTCCATAGTTACTTATTCATGTAACGGGTATTCCCCCAAAACTCTTCACACTTCAGAATAATGTAATCCTTTGATCTTGGTAGACACGTTTATCCAGGTAATCACCTTTACACGTTTAACTGTGCCAGGTTTTTACGATATCTCTGTTGAATGACTGGATGAGTGTTTTAGGGTATGGGAAGGTATATAATAGATTCTGAATTACTTTTGACGTTTTTCGGTTGGATCCAAATTATTTTATAATTAATTTCACTTAAATAATAACTTTATGTGGGTTTTCTAAGCTCAGTACCGGTATTTTGGAATCCGGTACTGATTTTAGTCTTCGATTATCGGAATTACAGTTTGCTACTCCTAGTTTGAAGTTTAAACGGGCAATTAAAAACATGGCTAACATCTCGTGGAAATTAAAACTCGACCCAAACTTAATTATCCATATTTCAAGATACATTTCTAACCTTTTTTAACCATAGAAGTCGCACGCATTTTCGCATAATCCCTACAGTATAACGCTAACTGTACGGGTATGTGGGACTCGAGGAAAAAAGGTCCCCCCACTACTCACTAAACCTCCTCTCCAGGCTATCCGCCTTATCGCCAGGTGACGGATAGCCCGAGAAAATTTCACCAAGCCACCGTCTGCTCCTGCCTTTAAAACCTTTCCGTCATCGGAGTCGACTTGTCGTTTTGTCGGTCTTAGAGACATACCTTGTCCCCACATCAAAAGCCTAAGCCACCGACTCAAACATAAATGAGAGGGCACCAGGATCTAACATCTTCGCGGCTGCGCTTCCCCCCTTAACACCACCAAAGGCAGATAGCGTCATAACTAGTCATGGATCTAAGATGTCCATAATCTCCGACATCAAAAGGGGTAGACTGGCCCAGAAAGCCCTACCAACCACGGCTATAAAGCCATCAACTGAGCCCTGAAAGGAGCATTTATGCTAGAGATTAGCAAAGCACGAAACTACCAGTTCCATTCCGATTATTCTATATCTATGCAAGTACTTACTTGTTGTTATAATTATTATTTATGAAATATTTTTGCAAACATCGCAGTGTTTTTCATGGAAATGTTTTTTGAATAATATCGATATAATATTATGAATATTGCCATTCATATTTCCTTTGAAATTGTGGCGTAAAAACTTCAAGGCGATTGCTTACAGTTTGTTAAAACAACTTTTTTTATGCCTTCAAATATTGTTATGTCAAATAAAATAATTTGAAGCAGATTTTAATGCTTTCTCTTTGTTTTTGTGACCTATAGATCAATTCACAAGCAAACGTTCACCACTAGTGGACTGTTGATAATGAATCTCTGTGCTAAGGTTCCACTGCTGAGCACAAACTTACCTATATGGGAAAAGATACGCGAAGTTTGAACCTAACAGCACCACATGCACACAATGCCAGTTGTTGGGTGAAAGCGGGATCAACTATTTGAAGATTTTGAGATAACTAATTTCGATTGGACCACTCAAGAACAATTCCTTTGTTTTTCGTAATCGTTACCAGAATACTCGATGCACTATGCCTACGATCTCCTCAACACTATCATCATGCGAAAGCATTCCCAGCCAAATCAATTTTTTTCACATGTTAAATTGAAAATCTTGTCTCGTGAACCTTTCGGTAGGCTCAATAGTTTTCAGCGACATAAATATGCTGCTGTGTGTTCTTAGGAAGGTGAGCGAATCAAAGGACCGTAGTCTCAGTACCAACATCTTATTCCCAGCCGCTTAAAAACTCCAATATAAATAAACCATTAAGACTGTAACGCGAAAAGAAAAACAGTGTTCAAAATTGCCGTTTCCAGAGACGTGCGCCATGGCTGCGTAATTGCGTCTTTAGCGCTCGATGGGTGGCGAAATTGCCACAATCGGGATCGTCGAGGACTTAGATTACAACAGCATTTATATCCAAAAATGTTGTTCACAATAAAAAAGAATTTCTATTGGTTTATGTTTTTATAGACTCGTCTTCAGAAAACTTTATTAGTAGGTATATTATGTTTTTAAGAATAATTGAATGTCGCTAAATTCAATTCCAAACATAACACAACCTATTTACATACCTAAACAACTAACGCAACCTATTACCATACCTATGCAACGTATCTACCTAACTACGCAAATAGGTTGCATACCTATATAACCTATTTCTATTCCCATCCAAATTTGCTTGCATAAAACTAACAAATTTAAGAGTCTGGACATTATGATAATTTAATGAGGAATCTACCAAGGGAATTAAATTTAAAATAGTACTATTTGAAGATAATAAATTCCTGCACACCTTGGAAAGATTTGTGATTTCCACGTCAATTGAAGAAGTAGCATCGTTAAATTTCTTTCCTTATGTTCAAGCCATGAAAGAGCAATTGCTTTTTCGCGCCATAAATTTTTTAAACGTCAATTACTCCGGCTGCTGGTCAATGTTTTGGGCCGAACAAGCGTTTTATTCGATACGAGAGCAAAATAATAAAAGCATCAATTTGGGAGCAATTGTTTGTTGGAATAATATTGGATGGAAATATTGGATGCATAAGTCTGCTCCTGAAGTATTTTCTGGTTTAAAACTGGCATAGTTTTTCAAACAAAGATATGCTTTAGTAAATAAAATTATATGCATACATTTTCGACATCACGAGAGCCTTGCAATAAGTAATAATAATTATAATATTTCTCACATTCACACATATTATAGAGCACAAATTAACCATAATTAAGAGCTTGTTTTATGGATGCTAGATAACGAAGAATTGTAGACGATTATGATCATAAATACAAAAGTAAATATTGGAAATATCATAAATTAACATACAAGCATCCATGACTATTCGTACTCTTTATACAAATATCTGTCCCTAACAGGTTTCGAAACCAAGACCTCTGGCTAAGACAGGGGCACTGACCATTCGTTTTCTCCTTTAAATGATTGCATTATCAAGCAATCACTTGATACGTAAAATTACACATATTTATATAATATACACATTATTCACAACGTTCTGTTAAATCGTCAAAATGTAACCCTATCACCGCTTATTTAGCTTTAGAGAAGAAACGGCGCAAGAAACTCTTCAGCTTTTAAATCTTTGTAATGGCATTTACTAATTTATGCATTACGTGTCAATATTCTTATTATTATTACAATTATATACAAATATTATTTTTATGCCCCGTTATTGTTGTTTTAATTATGATTATTGGTCTCTAGTATCGATTGAAAGGCTAAAATCTCTAATATAGTTTATTACGTACAACTGATAACTCTCTATACCTGTCCTGACACTTTTATACGCTTTTTTAAACCTGCAAATACGTTAAAGATTAGAAAATTGAAATAAAGTTGGGTTTAAAACTCTATATTTCCTATTGTTGTGTCCAAGAATATTTTCTTTTCCATAAAGTAAATTCTTTAAATGTCAATTCAGAGATCCGATCGCATTGGGCGAGTTCCAAAGATTTTTCCAATATAAGCGGTTATAATAACAAAATGTGGCGACAGATTGATGCCCGTAGTCGTTTTTATGCACGTTATTAATATACGTACGGCAAATAAATTGATTTTGGAGAAATTATTACTGGAGAACAGCCGATTTAAATAGTCAATTAACATATCCTCCTCACAGGTCTGGCTGAAGTTCCTTTAAAAAGAAGCAGTTCCTATATATTTAGATAGGTAAATCTCTTTATCACACAAAGACACAAAAAAGATGCATATGGACAAAAGTCGGCCTTATGGTAGTAATATTCTTCTGCCAGTCAACCTCAGGGTAGATGTGAAAACTCGCAATGGGCCAGTGTTGAAGTCACCCAATGTCATGGTTTATGTTTTGGTAATCATACAGTTATTCACCAAAAGAAACCAACCAACTGAGAAACCGATTTTTGGAAAAGTTTCATATTTAACTTCAGATGACTAGTTAAAATCATAATTTTCCCGGGATAGTTTTGAGAGCGCTCCAATATTCTTTTTGCCGATACAACTTGTTGTTCAGACAGGTAAATGATAGACGATTCAATTTGCTGGTCCCATGTTTTTTATTTTATTGAACACTGTGGAAGAAACCATTTTCGATTTTAGTGGCTTCATTGGAAAATATTGGGCAACGGTCTCGCTTTGAATATTTCAACTACCGTATTCTGAAACACCTATTATTAACGTTATAGCAGCTATTATTTCATCCATCGTTGCATTCGAAGGTATGAAGCAGCAATGATTTCGAACTTCAGATGACACACATTGTGATCATCGTTGAAATAACATAATTGAAAGTAAATTATAAACAACACGGGGACCAGCTGTTTTAAGACTGATCTAACAATTAAACAGATCGGTAAAAATTATTACGCGATAACATAATTTTTTATAATTTATGACACAGGAAAAAACCAATAATGAACTAGGAAAACGCAAGGAATGGGAGAACGCAAAACAGCGCTATACTTAGTAAAGTAAAGCGCTGTTTCACATTCAATCATCAACAAGATTGACTGCTTTAAAGAAATAGCTCATCACTGGTGAATGCCGTCAAGACGTAAGAAAGTATACTGAATGAAAGCACACATGTAAAATGTGCTATAAATTAATCCACTGCCAAGAATTTTATATTAGGTAATAAAACGGAAACGGTTAGGAAAAGTTTGAATATGAAAAAAATGAAGTACTAGTCGTTTTTTAATTATTATATAAAAAGAATTTTCGACGTTAAATTTTGAAATACCAAGAAAATAAACGTTGTGAGCAATAATCTCACAATGCATATCCTTTTCATCACGATTGCCAACTATATTCTTAGGCACGGTCGTCGATATATACATGCGAACTATATTAAATACCACGGTTGTTTTTCATATAATTGCAATATTCTACAAGAAATTAAAAAGTTTTTGTAATAGAAATAGCTTTGTAGAATGTAGAAATGAAAGATAAGTGGAGAAAAAACAAAACACGATTTCCATGTTCGTCACTCGAAGGAGGCGCACGCTGTTGACCGATACAAAGGCTTCCTGTAGGTTTGCGCGTGAACAATTAGCAATCGCGAATTAGATTAATTGCATCTAGACGCTTCGAGCAATCTTTTTTATTACAGCTATAAACTTCTTTCATCTATAACAGACAGGTCCAACCATTCGCTCATAAGAAAACGGTTACTATGAATAATTTTATATTGAGATTCAGATGATTGAGCCATTGACGCAGAAAACATATATTTTTAAACATCCATAGTAAATAAATATCGCAGAATAATTAGTATCTACTTCAAATAGTTTCTTAGATTTATTTATACAAAGCATGGCTAGTGACTTTTCTATCGAAAAACTTGATCTATATCTACTCTTCTTACTAAATCTCATCTGGGTATTTTTCCCCAATTTCGGGGAGTTTTAAAGACTCGTGTTATTTAAAAAAAAAAACAACTTAAGATTTATTGGATAAACAAAACCATAAATATACTTTTTTATAAGTCTTTACGGAGTTTAGCAAGGAGTTAGCTATAAAACTTTGTTAGATTCTTATCGAGGTTTTAAAATTGCTCTTGCTAATAATAACTATGGAACACAACGTCAATAATTGCAATCTTCATTTTGATTCATGTCAGAAGTGACAACCCTACCATCAAGCATTATTAGCTTCAGCTTCGAACCTCCTAAATTCATTATTCACTTTCAGGGAGAAAACTGTATCGGACCGCAGTAGACATTACGTCAACTCATTGTGTTTCCGCGGTTGGCTGTACACGAAAACTAATCTATTGTTCTTTGAGTTACGAGCTATAGTCATTTAAGTATATAGGCTTATCATTAGAAACTCTCAACTAAGATGGATAATATATGAGTTCATTATTACGTGAAATGTTACAAAGTTTCATATTAAAACAAATAAATTAAATCAACATTGCCTAGATATATTTGATAAACATATAATGTGTGAAATTGATTGTACTTTACCCCAAAACCACGTTCTTGGTGAAAGTGTTAACACAAAACAAATTCTTTAAATACCTATCAGAAGCAAAACCATTTTAGTGGTCGGATCTCATTTTTCAACGACTTCAAAAAAGGAGGAAATTCTCAATTCCATTTTTTTTTTACTTTGGTGACGCGATTTTGTAAAGCGATTTTCAAAATCCTTTTTAATCCCATAGAGTATACTCCTTAAGTGTTCCAGTTGTCAAAGCCCTACCACTAACCAAGATGAGCAGAATATTTCTGTACCAACGGGGAATTTAATCTCGGGCTTCCAGATCTGAAGTAGATAGTTTCAACTACTAGCCCACAGAGTTATATTAGCAGTTAAAATGTATCAAACATACAACTAGGAAAATCGGAAAGTAATTACTGGATTCAATTTTTTAAGTTATTACGTTGAACAGTATAAATATGACGAGTACGTATGACAAAAAGGTTCTTTGCTTCGTTTTTGCTCTTAATTATTTAATCATTTACTTATTTTTATTTTTGAGGTAACACTTACAACATCGATACAAAAATAACAAGATACGAACGAACATCTGAATCATGAAAAACTATGTTATAGTTGACACTAATATAAACATCTATATGGAAAAGTAACTTAAAACAAAACTAGAATTTGACGACTGACTGATCATCAGATACTCTATTTAATAAAGGAAGGCTCGGATTCTTCGTCCGGAAATGATAAACTTTGTATGATCAAAAAACTATTTGTTACCGAGTCTTAGCGGTCGGTATGTTTAATTAAACATGTTAAATCAAATATAATCATTTGATAATTTAGTGAGAGTATGAAAAATTAACATATACCTGGCATCTATACCGAAACATGGTGATATATCATTAAATTACTAACAAAGAGTCGGATCGATCTCACAACGGAATGTATAAGGAGCGTTTTAGTACTCTTGTAGTCGTAAACGTTTAAATACAGAATCTAGTCACGTGCTTACTAAATCCCCCACAAGAAAAACAAGTCACCACGCCATGAACCTTCACGATAAGTCATGAAAATAAAAACTAACTTATCGTAAACATTGTTAGCAATACAAGAAACTAAATAAAAATATACAACCCGAAGCTAATGTACCTTACTGACTTTTAATGGCATCGTAATAATATTTATGACTACCCTCATATCATGACTTTGAAAAACTTTTACGTGAAACACACATAGCCAAATACTAAGAACCCTTAAACACCCAAATAGCTAACATTTTCTTCTTCCTAGGGATATAAATTGTCTTAGGCGCATGAGGAGCATTCAAATACGACACCCGAATGATTTACGGCAGACAGACACGCGAACACTTCACCGTAGAGACGAATATATTGTATTTATTCGGGGCTACGTACTTTTCCTCTAATAAAACAGGCTTATATTGTTATATACATGAACATTATTTACTGTTAAAATAATTATATTTTCTTTCCACTCCATTGAAAATGTGTCCTAGTGACGTCACCGATAAAGAATTAGCTACCAAAATTATACATGATGATTTTTTTTCTTATCGTAGCTTTTGGCCATCATCTGTAAATGAAGATAAAGACAAAGATGGATAAGAACTACCCTGATTCTTCAAACTCCAACTGTCGGAACAACAATGCTGTTAACATATATTGTTAGGGCATTATAACTTTGTAGTTCACGCTTTTACATGCATATTTATCTTTATAAAATTAAATACTAAACTAATAGTACCTTTATTACTATAGTACCTATTTCCACACTACATAATTTGAGAATCATACGAAATACACTTTTTGAAAGCTTCATTTTGAATATTAATTTCTTTTTTAAATAATTGCAAATTTCTTAAATGTTAACTTGTTGTCAACATGCCTATCCGAAACAATTAAAAAATTTATTTCCATACTTTTATAATAGGGATCAGTACAGCGCTTTCTTGTCTATAAACGTCGAAAATCTCCGTCAATCACAAAATTCTTCTTCTATTAAGAAGTATAATCCAGACTCGATTAAATTGGATAACTTCTCGATAACTTTATTCATTCGAAATAATAATACTTTGATTTCTGTAATTCCCTTTTTAATATCCACAATGGATGGATTTCAGTTATGTTTAATTTATTCAGAAGTTTGAACTCGGTAAATTGTTATTAGGGACGATGATTTGAATAATGTTTCTACCTTGTCCATTTGGTGTATTGTGGAATAATTAACGAAATATAAGTATCCTGCATTTTATAACTAACTGACAATATCTTTCTTTATTTCTCTTTTCTTGATTATTATCTTGCTATTTCATGTTATATCACAAGTTGCTCTGTGCAAATCAGGTTTTAAGTAAATTTAACAGTAACTATTGTGTTTTGTTTAATGTTAGAAAATTTACTTACTTTATAATATCAAGACAAGCAAGCCGTTTTATATTTTATTACACACCATTCTAATAATTCTCGTAGCTGAAAGTTTCTATGTAGTATACGATGAACTTTTTAAGATTACAACTGCTAATTTTTAAATGTAATATAGCTGACCAAGCAAACATTGTTTCGCCAGACAAATTATTGCTTAAAAAATTCTGGAGAGACTATAAGGCGCAGATGGTAATTGTGGCAAGCACGGCATAGCTATGCCATGTCTAATTGTAAAGAAAATAATTATAATTTCTTTTAATATGTATTCAGCCAAACTCATACATCACTAACATCAAATTATTTATCACAGAGCAACAGAAAACACAGAAACAACTCAAATGAAAATCTATAATCAAACTTAACAATATATATACGTGTCCTTTATATTTAGTTACTATGTCACTCGTTCATTACCACCATCTATAGAAATCGTAATTTACGAATTCTACACAATTCAAATTATCAAAAAGAAAACATAACCAACTGCACTTTAAATATCTTCCAAATCATAAAGAACGAATTCACGTTTAATATTATCCCGTAGCTAAGAGTAATACCAAAAGCTATTTTCGACAGTAAATCTTTAATATCGGAATAAATTTTATTCTTTGGACAGCCATTACGAAAAGCGGCTTAACAATTTAAACTTTTGGATTTATTGCCGATGAAACGAGTTAATAATATTAACGTTAATGGAATTTATCACGTGATTTTAAGGTTCCCTGGTTAAGGTTCCCTAGTTCCCTAAATACGAAATATTGAAAATATAATATATAAATATTCAAATTTTGAATATTTGGTAATTTAGCTAGGGAACCTTGTATTTGTAAACATGATAACAATGATACTGATGATAGCAAGATATAACATTAGACCATTATGAAGGATAAAAAATCTCACAGTTCCGCCACGTCCATCTGTCTATTAATTTCTGTATGTTCCTTTTTATCTCACACTAAAACCAATTCGTCCTTGCGCCGTCAGACAATTTTGTTAATAGATCATAAACATATAAAACAAACTAGCTTTTTATACAATATCTTATACAAAAATTCTTTATCTAATTAATCTTTCAAACTAATTTCTTCTTTCCCGTTATGGGAAGGAAGAAAGGTTTATTTATTTTTATAAATTTTGACAATAAATGACCACAAACATCGCCTATAGATTCGTGCAATATTGAAAAGACACTGGATGCTAATACTAGAGACTATATATTTAATATGATTATATTATTATTTATTGTCTTTCGTGTCCTATAATAACACTGGGAACTTTTCCATATATGAATGTGGTACAGTGTTTTCATTTCGACTCGTCTCTTCTTTCTCAACGCAAACTTTTTTATGATGCCCAAAAACTTATTCCATTTCGCGTGAACTTGACCTAAAACGCGGTTTCCTTTTCAATTTCGAAACCAATTTCTGTGCAATTCTTGTGAATAATAAAGAGGTTATTATATGGGTAATTCGTTAAGCTGCACGGCGTTGGCTTATCGTAAAAGAGCAGTTACGCCCACATGAGTCATTTAGGTCAGTTTGGGACCAATACAGACAAATAGGGTTACAGAATACTAAATGAAAGAAGTTTCTATATTTATAAACCTAACTGAAATATACACTTTTTTAATACTGGATTATTTGTGTCCGTTATAAAGGTAGAATCCGACTGCACTATGACGATCTGCAGTAGACACGACTTCAAGTAATTCGTACTTCTATCCAAAAATGTCTTCGAGTGCAGAGAGTGTACAGGTGTACAAATCTAACGACTGTAGTGGTTGGCAGTTAATATTATCTATATTTCAGATGAATACCTCTGTTTGAATTTACAATAGTAAATTCCCATTATAGGAATTTTAAATTGTATCAGAGCGGCTTAAAACCAAAACTTGATATCTACGTTAAAACCATTCCTTGAGTGATGTACAACAAAGATAACAAAGAAACCAATGAATACAATAAAGAAACAACAAAAATGAATACAATAAATGAATATAATAATTTGTACAATAAAGATATCTTTGCAGTTCTATTTTTGCCGAATTTTGTTTGTCAATGTAGTATTACCTACAATTATTAAAGACGCAAACGTCACAATTTCTTGCTGCATTCATTCGACTTACTTGTAAGTGTGTTATTTTTTAAAGAAGTAGTTTTCCTGTAGAAACTGTAAAAAAGTATTTACTTACGGAGTAAAAATGTACAACTAAAACGGTTATATAACTTAAAATATTGCAGAAAAAGAAAATTAATTTAGACTTTAAAAATATACTAGGAAAATTATGGTTTAAAAATAATAACGATTAGACCCATAAAATATTGATTTAAAAAAGTATATTGTAAATTATTAATTACTATTTTAATTCACTACATAAGTCTTATATCTCTGTCTGCCTCGTATTACTAGACGAAATAAAATTATCGATTTAAGGAATACTCAACATATGGCAAGTGAAATTGAACATACGTTATATTCACGTCATATAAGCTATGCAGTAACTTTAAGATAATCGATGCTTTCCGAATAAAAATGTTCTTTAGGCGACTAGCCGTTTTAAAAATATATTAAGTTTACCAAAGCAGGTTATTATAGAAAGCCGTGAAGGTAAAGTTGCATCTACTTCATTTTCAAAAAATATTGACAAGTACATTGCTGAAAACAGGCAGTATAAGTAAATAAGCGACCTTAGTCACCGCCACCAAAAGATATTTATTTGCAATCTTTTGTAAAGCATCTTATGAACATTTTTTACTCCTTAACGAGGTAACTCTTGGCTTTCATCCCCTATGATAGTAAAGGAAGACAAGGCCGTAGATGGTAAAGCTAGCTAAACCCAGTTTTTTCAAACAAAGGAACTATTTTACTTCAAACTACCGCAAGACAATAGTGTTAAGGACATCGAAGTAAAAAGTTATTGATATTCAATAAAATGAATGAACGTGAGATGATACGTGTATTCATACCAGTCTTTCTGTTCATAAATGTACATATATATATGTGTATAATGAATACAAAAAGACTTACTCATATCAGCATAAATATATAAATATTCTCGATAAGGATTGCCCTTTCTTTCCGAATCGTTGACTTCGTAATATTCTTGTCTGCAAAATATTCTTGGATGGATCCCGAATTACATTACTTATTTGTTGAGGATTCCTTAAATACCTATTTCAGGTTTCAATACGATGTTATTTCAAAGTCTTAATATTGATTTTATGGAAAAAATGTTTAAGTAACTTAAAAGGGTCGCCAATGTTTGCGTAGGGCTATTAGGTATTTATAAAAGATGACACGACTCGAGAGAAATAAGCACTTATTTTGTTAGAGGCAATATTAACTGTACCCCGTAATGTGTGATCGACAGTACACGTATATTGCAAAAGAATATACTTGTCTCACTGTACAATGCTGATTGTTTTTCAATTGGAATGGTTCCTTTTCAAGTTTTTATAACTTGTTGTATAACTTGTTGCTCGGTAAATAATCATTACGACTAATGGACACTTAAATCACTTAACATATAATTTTATCGTAACATGTTTATTAAGTTAATTTTACTTGATAAGGTATGTACAGGCTGTACATACCTTATCAAGGCAAACCTAACCCATGACAACATAATCGTATAAATACTACGGTGAGTACAATTTTAAAATTGTTTTCAAATGTCGAAATACATATATTATTATTACTTACTCACTTTACATAATTATTATAATACTTATATATTGACCAGTATAATAATAATAATACGTAAATTTTAAAATATATTTTACTAGTTGATTATTTTATATTACCTCCCTATTTAAATATGACTATGTTAACATAGGTAGGTTTCGGCTTGATGGAATATATTCTAAACAGCCTGTATATGGTATTATAAGTTTAGATTTGTAGTTCTTGCTCTTGTAAAGATTCCCTAAAGGGGACAATAGATTTTTTTTCGGTATGTCTGTATATTATTAGTACACGAATAACGCTAAAAAATATATCGAGTGAACGCAGTTTACAGCGATGCCAGAGGTTTAGCATAAAATAAAAACTCCTTACTGCAGGAAATATCTAGTTATATTTATACTTAATTCTATTCAAGCGAACGAAGTCGGGAGCATTAAAATAAATTTGTAAGAAGCATTCGCGTACTATCAGGCGTATCTTCGGACCACCCCTATTAAATTAAATAGAAGTTATCCAAGCTTACAGGTAACGGCAATAAAACCCGTGAAGATGAGAACGGTTCCGCAAAAACCATTTAACAAAGCCCAAGGATCAACGTTGACCATTCAAACACACGCAATTGATTTGATATATAGTTTCGCCTCGAGAGCCCTTCTACGGATTTATCAAACCAGTATTTTATGGCCCACAATCGTCTGACAAAATGTTACATTTTTGTATCACAAAGGAAGTGTAATTGGTTTTTATAGAATTGGTTTTGTTTTTCAGAAAGATTTCCAGATGCTTTAGGAAGAAAAATGATTGATAAATACGTGAGAAGCGAAGGTACAAAGGTAAATGATATACGATATATCTGCACTTAGATATTTGTATTTTTTTATATCTCAATTATGTATAGATAGTATATATTATATATTATATTATATTCTGAAAGTTCAAAATTTCAGCTTTTGAACCCAATGCTATTGAAAACATTCGTTCTTGAGTGTTTTTTTCTACTCCGCTAAAAATTTACCAATACAGCATGTCGGTAATTAAAGCGGGGGTAGTCTTATAGTAATTACTCTGTGGCTATCGTATTAACAGTCAACCACCCTTCAAAAGTATAACGATATAACTGCCGTTACCGCCTCAGTGAGTTCTCCACTTAAATCCTTATTTACAAAGCTGTACATTATTAGCTTATTCAAATGTTTCATAATTACTCGAACTTACCCTTACACTTCCCCAAATAAACCACATAATTATATTACCCCATGTAAGGCTAGTAATATACAGTAAGAATTACATTCGTACCAATTAATTAAATCACATTAAATTCATTTTTCAAGGCAGGACATTTTTGCTCCCGATAAGATCGTAGGATTTACAGGCGTGAATAAAAATATTATAACCTTATTAAATATTTTTATCGTCCTATTACGAATTTAACTTGAGTCCCATTTCCGTAAAATGTTCATAACGCACTAAACATTTTACGGTTAAAATGCGGTTGTCAGTTTAAAATCCAGTGTTTAACACCAAGTCGTGAAGATATTGATTATATATTAGCTATAAACATGTGTGAATAATCGGAATACTGGATATTAAAGTTTCATTCGTGATCATTTTATTAAAGTTGTCTCTAACTTCATTAACCCTTGACGTGTCAACATAATAAAATACAATATAATGCTCTCTTGTATTATAAATCAAAATGAAGGGGTAGTTCTATATTTTGCACGTATAACTTTGCTGTGATATTGCACCTTATACCTTATAGATCCCTAATTAAGGCCCAGTGTTGTACCTACTATTAACCTGGATTTAACTAATCTTGGACGCCGTTTACTAGCTTTGATTGTTATTGGACAGACTTCCTTCTCATCTCCGTTCTCCTCAGCACTTTAGATATTTGAAATTTGTATTTGCGTGGCGCGAAGCCATATAGTTTAAATCGACATGATTTTTGTGCGAACGATGCTTACTGTGCGAACGGTGGATCAGCAGAGTGAAAGAGAGATGAACCGACAATAACGAGGTTTCCATTAATCTGCAGGAATGAATGGAATAAGACCAGGGTGGGATGGTAGATCCATAGTTCTACATTATATGAATGATTCAAAATTTGGCTGCTGCGTGTGTTATTTACCTTAAGGGCCTAGCACACGATAATCTTTTGTCGTATATACCTACTACAAGGAAACTCCCCCACTAAAAAGCATAAAACAAAACCATAAGTCGCTCACTATCTAAATCAGCCCCATTGGCCAAGTTTATCAGTGTACGAGTTTAACATTTTCTTAATTTTTCATATCACTAATTCCATATTGTATCCTAAACAATTTAACAAATTTTTTATATTATAGTTTTTATTTTTAATTGGTTAAACCAACAAACATTTTCAGTAACGAATACGACTCAACCTTTTCTTTGTATACATTTTTTTCAATCCACACATATTGCACATAAAAGGGATGACACCAAGATTTATGATCGCAAATGTGATCTTTCTCGCGTATTTCGTAATAAAATATGCTTTACAGAAATTTTTTAAGAGACTATATCCTGATATGGGCTTAAAAGGTTTTTTCTGTATTTATATTAATCGTATATAAAAAGGCAAACTGTTTCAAAAATTGAGGCAAAATAAGAACTGAATGTAACTATTTGGAAGGCCGCCTAGTCGACTGGTCAGTCTACTACCAGAAGTCCCTATGTTCGAATCCCACTAGGGGCAGATATATGATGAGTACGAAAAGTATTCACGATTCATGAATTTTTGTATAATATTATCTTTATTTCACATTTATTTAATATCGATAAGACAAGCTAGATTATATGCATAAGTGTAAGAAATATTATGTGTTATAACTATGGTGAAAAACCTTTTATATTAGATATATATAGCTGAGACATAGTTATGTAGAAAACAAATCAAAAGGCTGTCTATTTATAATATTCCAGAAATTTTAGTAATTGTCATTCAAAATGACATATTCATAACACACAAAGTGACATAAGCACAAAAAACTTAAGATAAAAGGCATCATTTTTTTACCTTATAATAAAAAATATAGAAACACTTTACTAATTGACTGACAGAAATTGTCTAGAAATGTTTTCTAGATGGTACAAGACATCATTAAATTATCCCAACTCAAGATCTAAATAAGGTACCGTAAAATCATCCACAATCGCAATAAAACACCAAATTCAATCTTCAGTGCTTGGAATTAGAGACTAAATGTTTCAGACAAACTTCTCAAGAATATATTTTGTTATATCATTTAACCTATTCCCTTTGCCGTTCATTTTTCTTACACATCAAAATCCTTTTTCAATTTAGCTTTTTTAGTGTTAAATCATTCTTAACTGTTTCTAAAGTAGCATTCTTACAAGTCAGTCATTTATTATATTATTTTTGTTACTGTTGGTTATTATGGGCCACTTCGACCACATAAATTGATTTTTGTGGAAGCCCTTTAGAGTTCACTGCTTAGAAGTAGTAATAGAGTTCACTGTTTTAAATTTATATCTCAAGAAAAAATATTAATTGATTATTCCAATCAATAACACTTATTAATTTGTTTCTTTGCACGTGAATTTAAACAAATTCATTGATAAAAAATATTGTAATCAAAACTCATTTTCGCACAAATTTCGCCGAAGCTTTAATATAAGCTATATATATCAATGCTCTTGTATCATTATTTTTTAGCAATTCCTTCTTTAAACCTCTCAACTAGCATTATAGCAACTTTAAAGATGTAACAAAATTGATGATAAAAAATATCTTCAAAGATATTTATTACTTTTGTTTCACAAGTTAGGTCTTTGAGAAAGTCTTTTAAGTTTTTGGAAACTTTCATATGAGTAATGCTACTGTACAAGTAGGGACATAAAACTTTAAATTTATGACCTCAATAAGGCCACAACACCATAAAATTTAAAAAGTTTTAAAAAAATACACTTTTAAGTAATACCTCATTTGAAATGTCAAATCAGATTTTTGACGCTAATTTGTATTGGTTAGAGTATATAGAACCTCGTCAACGTTTCCCATTTTGCTGTTGGAGTGATTAGCGTCCATAAAAATTCCTAAAAGAATTTTTAGCGGAGCAGACCAAAGGAGAATAAGAATTCTTAATTTTATTTGACTTATCGCATAAACCACTGTAATCAAAATGTGAATTGAGATAAAATACGCTCTCTCGTTAAATTTGAAGCGAAGACAAATAAAGCATGCGTGGATTAACCATAATGGTCGTTCTGGTGCGTAGTTTGGAGGAAAGGATCTAAGGGCGTACGAAATAATTACCCGCATAATCGTTACAAGACAAACTTATATTGAAACATTGCCATAACCTATGTTAATACTACACGATACAATATAAATTGATAATTGTATAAATTGATTAATAATAAATGAAAACTGTGTACCAAGTCTGTAAAGATTTATTCTTTAAATTGTTAACTTACCTTAAATAGATATTCTTTTTTTATCGGAGAGCTTGAATGCATTTAGGCAACATCTATACAATACAGTACCAACTGTAGGGGTATGTGGGACTCAGGGTAAAGGTGTTCCCCCACTACCCACTAAACAACCTCTCCGGACTGACTGCTACTACCTTCTAGCAAAAAAAACAATTTTTTCATAAATTAAACAAATAGTAAAAGGATTAAGATTAAAGTATAAAACCTGTCAAATCAATAGCTTTGATATTAGAATAGGTATCAGCAATATTTTTTATAGATCTATTTGGAACAGACTATTGAAATTTGAGTAAAAATTTAAGACTATTACTTTTATAACCCTGATCCAGTTCACGGTTCAATTAAGCGTTGACCCAGACAGTCATCCGAATATATCTGACCAAAAGAGAATGGACTATAAATATCAGATTTAGTCCATATATAGAAAAAATCAATATCGATGTTCTTGCCACAGGCCTATTCTTCGTTCAAACAGCAGATGTACTCCTTCTCATTGGACTGGTATTATGTCCATCTCTATCCAACTTCCGATACGAGACTAGAACACATTACCTCTCTCTATGTAAGAGGTTAAAATAAACTGGCCTTCAAAGGATTACTTCGCAGTCTCTTTTAAGACTCTCCATATTAATCCCAATAATGTTTCTTTATCGTTTTTTTATTAATTTATAATATATTTGGATTATATCGTTATGCTATATTGATTTATTTATTCTTTAATAATGGCATTAAGTCCATTAACCTTTATATGTGCAATATAGTATAAATAGTATTTTTAATATATTTTCCATTACATCATCCGGATTACTATGGATAATATTTTTGGATAAAGCAACTTGTGAACAAACAAAACCTCGTTAATAGTATGTTAATAGGCGTTAATAGGCTTAATAGAAATAGCTAGAGCAGTATGGTTCCTTTTACACCATAAATATCTTTATTGTAGATATACTTACCGCATCATCAACTTATAAAAATATTACTTACTTCTCTTTCTTGATTATTGATAGCCGAGTTGTAAAATGAGATTTACCTTCCCACAAAAACACTGCAAAAAGGGCATTTAATATCTAGGTTGCAACGTTTATTTTCCACGCAATATTACGTCAAAATATGGTATCGCAGACAACATAAGCAAATTGTGTTTGAAGCGAGCAGTCAAAGGAAGGCTTTCCGTGAAACAGCCCGATATTTGCTTTATATTTTCCAGCTTATATTGCGGAAAAAGTACTATATCTCATATCCACTACACAGTTCAAATACAGAAAGAAATTTAGTATCAAATTGAAGACAAACAATGTTGGAATCTAGCGATTTGTTACAAAGGATCCTAATTAAAAATTAAGTAGCCTTAAAATTATATAAATTAATCTCATGGATTATATAACACTCTATGGAATTTAATAATCTTGGAGCAAACACTCAGTATCTCAAGACGAAAGTCTCTAATACATGTGTGTATTAAAGTAATGATAACATAAAGATGACCGCTTACAATGGGCCATATAAGAACGCCCTAGATCACTCAAGGGGCAATGTAAAGTACTATGGTTGGAGTTTCTCTGCGTGATCGAATTAGAAATTATGAGATCCACTAGAGAACTAGAATCCAAATATTTTGAGTTGAAGTGGCACCTTCTTTGCAAGGAGACCTCTCCTTGCAAAGAAGGTAACATTGCATGAAGGTCTGAGGCCACTTCAAGCAGTGGTAGTGGGCAGAGCACATTACAAGAAAACTGGCGGCTGATTGGTCGGAGAGATCCATGAGAGGTGGCCACGTACCTGGAAACGCAGTGTTGGTAGACATTTTTCAAGGGTGGAAAGGTTGCGAGAAGCGCAAGACATATCGGTTTAGAAATCCTTGGAGTACGTTTGTATTAAATATTTACAACTGTTACTGCTAGTTTGTATAAAGTCTGTTTTGTTCATATGTCAGTTAACTTTATAACATATTTTGATACTAGATTGTTTTTATACGTTTGGTGATTGTCAATATACCGATGACGAGTCAATGCGTGGTTTACTTGTTTTCCCACTTCTCTCCAAAAATACAGTCCACAGGCTCCCCAGGCTAACTAACGTAACAACTACTGTTACGTTAACCTGCAAATTAACAACATTCAACCACATCACCTAATAAAGAAATAAAACAACATTATGGTGAGTAAACTGACGATCTAATAACATAATACATAGGGAGCATAATGATAACGTAACGTTGGACAGACATTATTGAAAAGTGAAAGCTCGTACCATAAGTCGTCCAAAAGATATTAACCCTTCAAACGACTACAACCATTCGTGGTTTTATGTGAGTCACGTCGTTTGTGAAGGGTGGCCAAGCATAACATATTGCAGATCATCGGAGCACATGTTATGAAATTTTAGAATATATAATTAAAATATCAGTGTATGTAACACTGATTGTTAGCTATAAATTTGTCTTTAAATTTAATGATCTGGTTAAATTAAGCTATCACCCTGGCTGAGACTAATCAGAATTAATTTATGAAGGTTCATAGTTCATCCCCAATGGAGCAATCCAACAAAATTACCTAATTTTCATTTTTATGTATTTCCACGTCATATTTTAGGTCCTCAAAATAATATTACTGGAAAGCTTTCTCAGAAATAATTTAAAATTCCCGTCCCAACATGTCTTAATAAATTGGCGACACTAATATCGACCGTGGTAGCATTTGCGATCATAAAACATCATTATGGTAGTTTTCTTTTTATAGGCAACACCTAAATGTCTCAAATACATTTAGAAGCTCATTTTAAATATCAAACAAATATTCTTGGTATCATATATCTTTTAAGAATGCAATACGCACATTTCTTTACACTATTATCTAATCTCTATATATTCTAATTCCACGAAACTGACGAAAGTTTTAGTTTCTACAGCACAGTTTTGACAACACTGGCCTCTCTCGTTTTATGTAACTGTACCTTTTTTAGAAAGGGACAGTTATAAGTTTCTCAGTTCAATAGGTTCAAAATTAAATTCATCCCATTGTCGTTCGTGAAAGCTGTTTTCATGATTAATAAATAACATGGATTTTTGAATTTTATTCTCAATTGTAATAAAAACCGATGTTAGTTTTTGCTTCTTAAACTTAAAAGTCAATGCAGTAATCGACAATATCATTAAAACCTTATTATTTAGTCTTTCAAATGTTTTTTTTTTAATTTCTATCAGACATTTAATATAAAACTGTTTTATTTGGTTACACTTTTATTAGGATTTAACACAAATTCAAAAGTAATGTACTTTTCGTAACATGCAATACGTATTTCTATAGAGCTCGGATTCTATTAAGAATATGTCTTCGTGTAAATAAAGTGTCAATATTTCCAGACCACGCTCGGTTCGGTCGGATGCATCAAAGCCCTCCATGCCGACACATCTTCTAGATATTTTATTCAAATTCTCAATATTCTCGAGTGAAAAGGTATAGAATAACTGAAATATTTTGCAACGTGTTACGTGAATCCTGAGCAATATGAAATGTCAATGGAAAATGATAAAAAAATTATAAATAATATTGTTATAAATGCATCATTAAGAGCTTGTGTTATGAATTCTAAATAACGGACAAATATGAATAAGCAATATATATATAAATATCAGAAATTAACTAAATAAATATACAAATACCCATGTCTCGTGAACAAATATACGTACTAATAATACAAATGTCTGGCCCTACCGGGATTCGAACCCGGGACCTCTAGCTAAGCAAAAAGAAGTTCTGACAAAAAATTGATTACTTTAAATAATTTAATTTTAGACAAATTTTTGGTAAAAAATAAAGGTAGCAAATGAGCATGCGGTCCACCGGAGGGAAAGCGATTACCACAGCCTATGAACGGTTGTAACACCAGAGCTTTCACTCGAAAGATGATACAATAGCTGTTGGAATCAAGCCAAATAGCCCGTTATGCAACCGGTAGAAGACACAGAGAGAAGCGAAGACTTCAATGGTTCTATGCCGCCTGTGAGCCTAGAATCTTCAACAATTCACATTCTGCTAAAATGCGAGTCAATTTTAAAACGTTAATGTGAAGTTTTAAAATTATCAACTTTATCAGTTGACTGGCTTCTATAGGGTGTAAATAAATGTGTAAGAAAATTTTAGAATTTAATTATGAAAATTGCGAGACGTAACTTAATATGCTGCAGTGGTATTTCAGAGATACGCCAATAATGTCGTATTAAATTCTACTAAGAACATTTTACGAAATATTCGAGATATTCTATTTCTTCTAGTAAATTTTAAATATGCAGTTCATTTCTACTTCAGAATGTATTGCTGAAATTTTAAATTAACTGAATTTGGAAATGATTACCACACCTTATAATTTTTTTAATAAGACTATTTTTCTACGGTTTTTGTTTATTATTTAAGGAAAACTATTTATCGTACAAGAAGGTACTGTAAAGTGGGCCAAATTTATGTTGAACAAGAAAACATCTGCTGAATTCTTTAAATTTCTGACAGGACTATTTTCTTAAAGTAGGTCAAATTCATACTACTGCTAGAATATATTCTATGTCACTCGTACGATGGTACGATAACATATTTTTGGTAGAATGTAATTCGTATTTATAAAAATCAATAATGCAGAAGCGTTCAACTCCATGTAGTTGCAACTGGCAAAACTATACATATGATAGAACCAATAATAAACATTAAAAACAAAATATTATATTGTTTTGAACATTCTACAAATTTAAAAGTGCATTTAAAAGTCCAAAAATATTTCTTTACATTTCTAATGCCTATTATCATAATAGTTTTCATATTTCGGTAACTCTTTCTATTTTCACTAGATCGAAATAAAAATAATCTTAATGCTTACTCCTAAATTTTAGTTGAAATATATCTAAACAGACACTGAACAAACGAGCGCAGACGCATGCACTCCACACACACACATGCACACATACACACACTGTTTTTCAAAGTACATACACATTTAATTTAAAAGCTAGCTTAGTTTATACCTTATTTGACATAAAGGAATTTTTAATTTTAGTTAGATGTTACACAAAAAAATTTTACTAATTGTCATTTTTTTGTTTTTAATATAATCAAAACATAGTAGAGGAATTCACACGTTTCTATGATATTATAGAAAGATGAAATTGGCCATAAATCAAATGCTTTTAAAAAGCCTATCTAGATAACATTTTTCACCTATCACAAGCGAAATAACCTCATGAATTCTGTGTTGCGGAAAATTGCGGATCTCGTAGCTTGTAGCGCATTTTCATGGTACGTTATTTTAGTTTCGAGCGCTTCACCATTTTTCTTGATACCGCTGATTCTTCAATGAATATTTTAAAACTAGTTTCACTTGTCATGTTACTTTTACCAGTTTATGCAGCGTGTCCGTCGCAGAAGTAGCTCAAAATAGAAGCAGCAATAGATAGCAGCGCATTTCAAGGAAGACTGATGGGATAGGGCTAAAGTGACCGTACGGGGGGCTACGCAACATTGTTAGGCCTGCCTCAAGGTGGACCGAAGTTGTTGACAAGTTCGCAATTAGACGGTGGATGCAGCACAGGACCGATCGATTTGGAGATCCTTGGAGGAGGGATATGTCCAGCAGTAACGCCTCTCATTTGTTATGATGATGATTATTGGTAGAATGTGTTGTTAGTCCTGCTAAAATACAAAATAACTGATAGGAAGGAATGTAAAGATATCCTTCGGTTATTAAAGCCCAAAACTAGTCATATACATTATTCGATTTCATTCGATTATTAAGATCGGATCAGAAAGTGTAGAGACTGCAGTAAACCTTAAAATCATATAGCAATGTCCTTATTCGTGCGAATAGAATTATTTCAAAAATAGACTTTACAAAATTGAATGCGATATTCATTAATTCATTTTAAAGTTCATAATTGGCACGATAATGTTAACCGTTTAAATTGTCGATAAATGCACCAATATATACTATACTCGTATAATAATATATTTAATCAATTTTAAATTAGATTTTTTTCTAATAATTATATAATTATTTCACAAAATACGTTGTAAGACCGTTTTCTAAATAAAGGTGTTCCAGTCATCTCTCATTTTATTACTATTATAGTCATAGACTTTTCAAAATTTTTCTATCTATACCTTTTCTTTAGGTACAAAGGGATTTCGTTACTCGGTTCGTTGTAACACAAGCCGAGCGTGGAATTCCTTGTCGACACAAGCATTCTCTCGTTCATACAACATGGGCTCCTTCACAAAAGGCGTGAAAAGATACCTTTTAAGCCGGCTAGGTGGAGATATATCTAGGACAGCATGTAGCATACTGCACTACCTATCTTCGCATATGGACTCCTTGCTCTAATCATTATCAGGCGGTGTCGAAGCATTGCTGCTTTTAGTAAAAAATTAAATTGACTTCTGACTTTTGTAACAAATTATATAACGACCTATACGATACCGAAATGACCGAAGTTGAGTTTTATTTCGAATAAAAAACCTTTATTTGAATAACGACATAGTTGCAATTTGATAAAACTCAAATTCCAACACTGATTGTCACATTTCAATTCTAAAATGTATCAACGCAACTCAGTTACAATTGCAAATAAGGCATATTGCAATGTATAGGTAGCTGAAATTGCGGCACAATCAGAAAACAATATCCGTTTCTTTTCTAACTCCATTCCTTTGAAGCCTGAGAGAGGCTTTAAATTTCACGATATTTTCCGATTTTTCCGTCGAATTACTTTTCCAATCGATTGATTTTTATATTGCTATGAAATCCTTTAAGTAAGTAGAACACTAACATTGGTTTTCATTTTTATGAACCTTCTGGTATTACATAAGTTTCTTCTTCGCCATCTTTTATAATAGTGAAACTACCCTGCGGCGGTTTGAATAAAAACAAATTCTCACATGTCATTTCTTGATAGAAACAATATTACTGTTTGTTATTGATTTTAATGTTGAGTTTAGCATTTTCAAAATTGTAATTGATTAATAAAAATACACAGATATCAAAAATGTTAAATAATTTTTAATTATAAATTAAACTCAGTACACTTTTTAGAGTAGATTAGTTTCAATTAAGCTCGGAAATGGACATTGTAACTACATTAGATCTTATCCGTCTGAGTAATCATATGATTAGTAAATTTATGTTATTAATTTTAAAATAAACATTAATTTGTATGTAAAAGAATAGTGCGGTATTTTTGTTGTGTTCCTTGACAAACGATGGGTTCATCAATGTGGCAATTAAAGTAAGAAGGTATTTTAGGTATTTTGTATTCAATTCGAAGACCTTAACATCAAACAAAAATGTAACCTAATCCATTACTAATATTAAACAACAATAAATTCAGTTTGGGGTCATTTATTAGAATTTCAATGACAAATATTCATTTTTATGTTTTATTTATAAACGGAAAAGGTCATATTTTTTATTACTGAATGATATTTGCCGCTGGTTAAATTGGATCACGACGGAATATGGACCGTCGGTAGCTAGAAAGCTCAGAGTTCTAGCGTCTTATTTACTGGCAATAGGGTTTATTTTGCGAAACCGGTTTGTTTCAACCTTATTTCTATTTGAAGAAATAGAACTACTCGAAGGAGTTTCAATACATAATTCTTTTATGAGAATCAAGCTTCAGTTTCAATAGATAAAAAGTGAATCTACTAGTTCTGTCCCACGACGAAAACTAGATTTATTAACACACTCCACGCTAACGACACGGTAGCCGTGTCGTACGAGTACTATATTTTCGTTAGACGCACACGACACGGCTCCCGTGTTCACCCTATAATGTAGGGTTTACTAACTTACAAAATATAGGTAGCGCTGTTGGAAATGTTCTTAAATAGATTATAATTTGATGTTTATGAATACACAGGCTGTTACAGTCGGCACTTCAATGTTGCAAAATAATTAGTTTTATTGGAAAAAAATTTAAATAAAATTATTAAATAAGATCGCACATATTGCGCCGCGATGCAAATATGGGCATTTTTATTGGGCATTGAATGTGTTAATTTTGAAAGCTAAAATTGTAGACATTTAACACTGTAGTACTTATGACTATTGTCGATGGAGGTTTTGAGAAAGTTTATTAAAATTAAAAAACAACACTAAAGAGACTTTTATTCATATGGACTTAATTACTAAGTTCTGACCCTATCTCCACTTCATTGAATACTTTACCAATAAAAAGAAGCGACGCAACAAACAAAACATTAACAAAACTGTTATGCCATTACTTTGATATTGATATTTATTGTATGTATAGATGCTAATAATTTTGGCAACAAAAATTTGTAGGGGAGTTTGCTTTCGTATTTAGCATCACATGTGAAATATTTTCCTTTAATACTAAGCCATTCGTGAATGCAAAGCGAGATCCCTTATTTATTCGAAAAGCCTCAGCCTACCGCTTAAGCGAGTCTCAATACAAAACACCTCTCTTTATATATTTTGTAGTCAAATAAACTTGAATATTAAAGTACAGTCAAAGGCGCAAAAGACGTAACATATCACTCAATACTTAATATTTTTTTTAAATCAATTATTAATATTTTTAACTAAAATTGCTACGATAGTTGTAACATTTAAATTGCTCAGAATATGCAAGTCTGTAACTATAAGACACGATGTTACTATTGCGTTTAGTATCTTTACGTGGTGAATTTGCATTTAAATTATATCTAAGGCTTCTTTTAAGTCTTCAATCCTAGCTTGTTTTATAGGTTCATTCTTAACATAACCCCACAAATTCGGTAGTATTATAGTACTCTGTGCCCCACAAGAAATTGTAGTACTATAATAGTACAGGTGTTATGTATCAGGTAATCTTCTTCACCATTCTTTATTATACTTTAAAATTAATAAATTTTCGTTAGTCTCGCTAAAACTCAGAGATGACTTGGCCAATATCAATGAATAACTTTAGTGTATTATGATCGCTTCAATTTAGAGGTGGTTTTTCATTTTTAAAATATAAAAAAGTTCGTCTCACAAAAGAAAGTTCATCTTTTCCGCGGAAACTTTATACGCTTTGAATTTGATCTCGTTAAAAATCTGAACCTATTAAAATAGTAAGTTGCATTCTCCCAACTCTATTCACAATGGAGAAGAAAGCTAGACAAGAAAGAATAGCGACGCTCCACTGACCTACATTCTATCAATGGACCGAGGCGCAATAAAGTTCTTCAAATTATAAAATACAAGGAAAAAAGAACTCAATGAACGCTATAGAGGCCACCGTGCAGTTTTGACGTTTGCAAAATTTTAATATCACTTTCATGTACCAAACCGTATGAGACTTGTGAACATAGTTTAGTGTAGGAGTTGTATTAACGAATTATAAAATAGCATAAAAATACAATAATCATTAAATTGATCCTTATATATGATTATTTTTTGTAAATTAATTAGTCTTCCCGCAAATGCTGTCTCAAAGTTATATATATTATTTAAAAAGCTCAGCAATCAACTCGACACCACCTGATGACAAGCAGTAGAGTAGTCCATGCGAAAATAGCTAGTGTAACCAACCTCACCTTGCCGGCCTAAAAAGTGCTTTCTCACGCCTCTTTTAAAGGAACCCATGTTGTATGAAGGAGGGAATACGTGTGCCGGTAAGAAATTCCACGCTCTAGCTGTGCGACAGAGAAAGGATTCACAAAATCTCTTAGTGCGTAAAGTTGACGTGGCGACAGTAAAGGAGTGAATCCGTAAACCAGCACGTGTACTCCTGAGTAGGAGGAATGGAGAGGGAGGGATAAGGTCAAAGAGCTCTTCAGAGCACTCTCCATGGTAGAAACAATATAAAAAAAAATGATATTTAGATACATTTATTTATTATATATTATAATTATTGTATTATTAAAATATAAAATATTTTACGAAAACGTTTTTTGTTGAAATATATTAAATTAAAATACAATTAGGTAGGTGTAACTTATATTATTAATTGAATGTTTGTTTATCAATACAGCAATTCAAAAATAATGTGACTAACAGTAATAGATAAAATAAGATAGGATTAAATTAATTGATGTGACAAAGTAATAATTTGGGTGAACAGATTGACATTTTCGGGTGTACAATATATAACTGAGATTACTTAATTCCGAGTAAAATGGTGTACGCCACAAAACTTATGACGTATCGAGTTACGTAATCGATTCATCGGGTACCCACTAGAAATTGCGTTCCTTAACACACGTCAACCCTATTACAATCAAACTGTGAAACCTATAAAATAAATTATTCAATGGAGACTCCTTACAGTCGAATTGGATGTAATATGCCGACATTTATTAGAAAAGGATGGTTTTGAATATTTATTTGAGGGCGAAAGTGCGTCGTACAAATATTTGAATTAATTTATGAAATAGCTCAGTCGACATTAACATAATATAAACAAGAACTTTACCGATATTGAACGTTACATTTTGACTTTGTAGTCAAATAACTCCTCATTTATTGGTAAAAGCGCCTTTTCAGTAAAAGGTAATGACGTAAATTCATAAGTAAATTAAACACACTTTTGAAATGATGTTAAAATAATTTGTTTCAAATTGACACAAAATTTCAAATGTTGTACTAATATTAATACCTACAGGTATGGGATAGCAGCCTAAGTTATGAACTAGGTACAATAACCTGTTGATATATGGTGTATAAAATAAGAAAGACAAAAAGATGACAGACAGCTGAGCTAAGCTGAAATTAACAAAATTTTTGTTAAAAAGATCTTTAAAAGGAAATAAATTATGATTATTGTCATTATTTAAATGACAATAATCATAATTTATTTCCTTTTAAAAAAAGAATAGAATTTTAGTTACAATATGGCTGCCATTCCAAAAGATATTTCTTCGGTACTGCATTCTCACGTTCATAGAATAAACTATGAGAACATCTTTTAGTCATTGCACTCACATGGTCACGATTCCCGACGAGAGTACCAAACTTCATGGCATTGCGAGCGAGTCGAACATCAAAAGGTACTTTAAATGCCACGTTAGAAATATTTTATCTCTTTTTAAGGTAATAGACGAGATTCTTTAAACTATAGAAAATGCTACGACTCTGCACCAAATTTGAACTTCCATAAAAAGTGATCAAATCACATGTCAATTGTGTCCAGCAGTGAGATGTAAATAAGCTATTGTAGATCAACTTGTATGTAAACATTTAGGTCTTTCGCATATATTTTCAAAATCATAATATAAGTTATAAATAAAAGAAATAGAAATAATAGATAATAGAAATTATATGTTGTAGAAAAGACGAAATTAATAAAAAACAATTCATTAAACCCAAACTAAGCGGAACAATTTCAAGCAAACTAGACATGTTAATTAAACGTAGTATTTTTATTCGTCATTAATCCTTCTTTAAAATGTATTTCAGAAGCTTAGCTATAAAAAGAAACTTCCTAATTCATCTACAGAATGAGAAGGACATTCCTACTAGATCACTTTTCTTCGCCGACCTTTTTCAAGGAAACAAAATCAATCTACAGTGTCAGGATGACGTGTATATGGGCGCGCCTACACATTTCAATTATTTTTTAAGTAAAATAGCGCCATCTGTTGACAACTTTTGTTAAATTAGATTTTAATTGCTGTTAACATATAAATGTTAAAATATATATCAATAACATATAAAATGTGTTTTAAAAATAATTATAATTAATTTTATGCATTTTAAATATTCTTGTGATCTTTAAAAACATTGTTATAAATATTAATATTTTGGCGCGCCTATTTTATCTGCCCTCGTTGTTAGTTTTTAGAATTAAATCTAATTACAGCTTACATATTAAAGTTGCAAACCAACTGTGTTTAAAATGTGTTTATAACTTATTGGTATAATTATATTTATTTATTTTGCCGAATTTTGAAACTGATTCTTAAACCAAACACGTTACTGATCTTGGGTATAAATAGTGTTACCGCCGCCTTGTTTGGCATTCCTGTTTCAAACTCTGCGACGAAATATTGTGTTGTACTGTATTGTGTCGTGAATTTAAAGTAAAGTAAAAGTGTTGTAATATTGAGGACTCTTATTTATATCGATTATGGAGGAACTCCTTGGCCACGCGCCGACAGCAGCGGTTGGATCTCAAGCAAACGATGCAGTATCAACGCCTCCAGATCCCACATTCACTTTGGAGCAGGGAATTCCGGTATGCTGATGATGTTCTCAAGTGGAGGTCCTACACCTCTGAACAAGCGTCTAGTTACGCTGAGTATGCTACTACAGCATGGACCTTGTTCAAGAGAGTGAGGCCAGAAGCATCTGATGCAGAGGTGATTGAGGCTTGCTTTGATAACAGGTATTTATCCTGAATTTATTCGTTCTGAATTATTGCGAAATACGCCCGATTCTTTACCGAGGCTAATTTCTGTTCTCAAAACTTATCGCAAACGGAAACCTGAACATACTACTAAGACTTTTAATGAAAAATATGAAGGGAAAATACCGCGTTTAGTTGAATCCAACGTTCCCAAAAGTGATCAAATAATCACGTGTTTTAATTGTAATAGGCCAGGGCATCATTCCCGAGATTGTAGGGAGAGTGTAGTTTCGAAATCCGATTTGATAAATAAATCTTCCGATGTTCCTAGTAATCTAGGTGTTGGAAAAATAGTAGAATGTAGCTATTGCAAACGGAAAGGTCATGTTGAGAATAATTGTTTTCGTCGTCAAAATGATGAACGAATGAAAACCCAAAACGTAAAATCAGTAAACTATTGTAGTTAATTTGATCGAAGTATGACAACTGTGATGATTGGGGGTAGGAAATACAGTTGCCTTTTTGATACAGGTGCTGATTGTTCTTTGATTAGAGAGCATTTTTCTTTATCCATACCGGGAAAGCGTAAATATGTAAATATGTGGAGGTAACGTTTTCCAGTATAAGTGGTTCACCTGTAACGTGCAATCAGAGTATAACTACTTTAGTAACAATAGATAGCACTCATATTGAAATTGAGTTTTATGTAGTCGGTGACAATGAAATTCAATTTGACATACTTATTGGCTTTGATCTTTTGAATGTGCCAGGTCTCAGTATAACTCTTTGAAAAGATAGCATTACATTAAAACTAGATTTATTTGTTAAAGTTCAATGTAAATTTTATTTGGTAAGAAATGCTCTCCACCAGGTATCAAGCTAATACAAATTGATGATGATGAAATATTAGATGATTTAGAATCTTCGTGACTAGAATGTAAAAATAGGATGGCCGAGCGATCTTTTCAGGACAAATCACGTTTTGGCAAAGGTAAAGCTAAAATCAGACCATTTAATGTCGGTGATTTTGTATTATTCAGATGTCATGAACGTCAAACTACTAAATTAGGACCATAATTTGAAGGTCCTATGGAAATCCTATAAGTTTTACCGAATGAACGTTATAAAATAAAACATGTTAATCTTCGTGGATGTACTGAAATGATCGCTAGTCACGATTCATTGAGACCTGTCCCTTTTGTTCAATTCGACCCCTTTGATAGTGATTCGCAGGAATCGACCGTATGGGCAAATGATGAAGGCTCAGGAGTATC
Source organism: Acentria ephemerella (assembly GCA_943193645.1). Taxonomy (NCBI): domain Eukaryota; kingdom Metazoa; phylum Arthropoda; class Insecta; order Lepidoptera; family Crambidae; genus Acentria; species Acentria ephemerella. The sequence goes on from OW971894.1 coordinate 3,880,047, forward strand.
TGATGGTCTCGATACCATCACATCTGCATCAAGCTCTAATAAATTGCATATTCCCTTGAGTTTTTTTTTCCCTATCCAAACACCCATCCCAAAACGCTGGCTGGCCACCATGCGTTTCCTTATCCAGGTCTTGATTGTTGGCTAGATCCCGGAATGGGTGATGCCTTGATTGTTGGCTAGATCCTGGAATGGGTGATGCCTTGATTGTTGGCTAGATCCTGGAATGGGTGATGCCTTGACTGTTGGCTAGATCCCGGAATGGGTGACGCCTTGACTGTTGGCTAGATCCCGGAATGGGTGACGCCTTGACTGTTGGCTAGATCCCGGAATGGGTGACGCCTTGACTGTTGGCTAGATCCCGGAATGGGTGACGCCTTGACTGTTGGCAAGATCCCGGAATGGGTGACGCCTTGACTGTTGGCTAGATCCCGCATTGGGTGACGCCTTGACTATTGGCTAGATCCCGCATTGGGTGACGCCTTGACTATTGGCTAGATCCCGCATTGGGTGACGCCTTGACTATTGGCTAGATCCCGGAATGGGTGATGCCGTTTGTAATGAAAAGTTGATGCAATGTTTTGTTAACGGTGCTGTTATGTTTCTGTTATAGTTTATGATTGTGAAAACGCGTTGTAAGTAAATACATATTTATTGTGTTATGTAATAGAATGTTAGTGTAAATAATTAAACTTCTCTTTTGTAATAGAAGCGCAGAGAGCGCGCTTGTGTCAGTATGGCCGTATGGGCGCGCCTACACATTTCAATTATTTTTTAAGTAAAATAGCGCCATCTGTTGACAACTTTTGTTAAATTAGATTTTAATTGCTGTTAACATATAAATGTTAAAATATATATCAATAACATATAAAATGTGTTTTAAAAATAATTATAATTAATTTTATGCATTTTAAATATTCTTGTGATCTTTAAAAACATTGTTATAAATATTAATATTTTGGCGCGCCTATTTTATCTGCCCTCGTTGTTAGTTTTTAGAATTAAATCTAATTACAGCTTACATATTAAAGTTGCAAACCAACTGTGTTTAAAATGTGTTTATAACTTATTGGTATAATTATATTTATTTATTTTGCCGAATTTTGAAACTGATTCTTAAACCAAACACGTTACTGATCTTGGGTATAAATAGTGTTACCGCCGCCTTGTTTGGCATTCCTGTTTCAAACTCTGCGACGAAATATTGTGTTGTACTGTATTGTGTCGTGAATTTAAAGTAAAGTAAAAGTGTTGTAATATTGAGGACTCTTATTTATATCGATTATGGAGGAACTCCTTGGCCACGCGCCGACATGTACCATGTGACGTTACTGGACCTTGGTGGGCGTGATCTGTGAACTAATAACGTTAATGTTTCATTGTCTACGATAAAAAAGAGGGTATATCATATGAAATTAAGCAGTACAGAGTATTACAGAGCACTAAGGTTTATTGCAATATAAGAAATCACACATATTCATAAATGGAATGTAATAAAATGGTCATATTGAAAAAAGAACATATTCTGACCTCTAAAGCGAGGATCGGTAGTCAGAAATTGATAGTTAATATATACGTTACGACTGAAGGCTAAGTGGTTATCATATAGTTTAAAGTTATTACAAAAATAACATTTCACATTTCCAAAAAAAACATTTTCGAATATATATGAGAAACTTTTGAATCATTCATTTCATATATAAAATAATTAACTCTATGTTAATTCACTAACTAACTAACGCCTGGTTCCAATATGGCGTCTATAGTTAGAAGTAAGCTTACTAAAGTATTGTAGCCAAGCATTTACTGAATTGAACGAAAATAACAGTGTTACTTGGTAACTAAACCGACCCAAACATTGTATTTTTTAGTTTTGAACAATAGTCTGTGATTTTTTACCGCTAAATTTAAATATTATTTTACCATTAATAAAAAAAATTAATAATAGTTACCGTTTAAATTTTTGTCGTAATTTTTCTTCGCAATATATGACTAATTAAAGTTTTCTCTATTTTTCATTTTTTCAATTTCAACTATGCTATTTTTATTAAAAAATATACTATGACGTTAATTAAACGTAACTAATTAAATTCCTGTCTTTAAAAAAAACAGCGCGTCTTCATTTAATCGGAACAAGAAACTTAATTAACATTCAAATCAATATTATCAAATTTATACTGCGTACCTTTTACTGTCTTTAAATACATTTCGACTTCAAGACGATATGGGATTGATCCAATCGAGGACGTCTCTTGGAATTAGTACGGAGTTAAGTTTGGATCGATCCCGATGTTCGCATTCAGTGCGCGATGATGGAGTCGTCACATGACTAGAATAATTTTACTGTTTATTTAATTCATTGTTTAGCACCGCATTTAGAGGAATAAATGTTTCTCTGGATAAATAATATCTGGCGATTGAATCATCGGACCTACTCAACACTAAACTTTTTATGTGCTATTCTATAATGGATATACAATGTATCATAAAAATATAGATCAGTTGTGATCCCTTAAAAAATCAAACAGGTCTCGATTTAATCAATTTAAAAGAACTTGCTTTTAAATCGTCAAAATTAAACCCTACCCTTCAACGAATACTTAAACTTTTGAGAAGAAACTTCGTTAGCAACTCATAAGCTTTTAAATATTTATAATGTTTTAACCGCGCTTATATTAAAACACTGTTTGTATGCGTTAAACTTCTAAAAGTCCAATCTCATTGAAATTTTGCATACAATTTTTTACAAATTAGCTATGCCTTTACAGACCCATCATTTTAGACCTAATGTCATTTTGACCCTAATAGATACAGCATATGTAGGAGAGATGTTTGGGTTTATCTTTAAAAAATACTGACTCAATATTAGAATCACAAAGCTTCTAAAGTATTTTAGTTATTTCTGTTAAAATAAGTAGTGATGTTTTCTACTAAAAAAGAGGTAAATAACCATCTACACTTACTAAGTCTTTCATTTTACACTTCATCTTTGATTACTATTTGTCCTTAACACACACACACACACACACACACACACACACACACACACACACACACACACACACACACACACACACACACACACACACACACACACACACACACACACACACACACACACACACACACACACACACACACACACACATTTATTTAGCAGTAATAGTCAAGTTTATATGAACAAGCTACTTCATGTAACTATGAATGTATCAGTACTTGCTGATTGAGATAAATATAGTTATTTTATATTTTAAAAAAACTGAAACACATTAAATAATTATATTTATAATACTAATACATAATGACATAATTGATTTGTAAATGTCATTATAAATACTAAAGGCTGAGAGTTTCTTGCGCCGCTTCTTCTCTGCAGCTACTAATTCGTCGAAGCGGTAGTAGGGTTGATTGGGAATATGCATACTAGTGTTATTTTTAATTTTAAAATAAGTATTATTTTAAAATTAAAACTAACAATTTATTTAGTACATATTGAAATACTATAACTGGGACAATTAGTAAATGCCCGGTTGATACCCAGTAAAATTATGACTATTGCCTTTATAATTATATTTATTTATTTTCTTATACATATTCCCTGTTGTGACGATTTAAAAGAGCTTAGTAAATAAGTCTATTTAAATAAAGTTATTTTTGACTTTGACTTTGACTTAAATAGTTAACACTTACATAGCTAAAAGTTACTACCGGTAAATATGTGTATATTAACATGGACTATTACACAAAATTCCAACTCTAATCGTAAAATTATTATGTCTGTAGTTGGTGCGCAAGTGACGTATATTGAATGCTTTGCAACCAATATAACGAGCTGCAAGTTAATGTAATCGAAATACTGCTCTGAAATTCAGGACATTCAGTTTTGAGAAGCATTACACTTTTTTGACGGGCATCTGTTTGCGTGGTTCGTATACCTTAATACATAAAATCAATGACTTTTCAAATAGAATTTTTATTAGGAAACAATTTCGCTAAATAACGCTCTACAATCCAAAATTACTCCATCATGTTATCGACAATAAGTTAAGGATATAATACAGTTTTAAAGCTTCTAGAGTTTGGAGCTAAACAATAATCAACCCTATCATTTTATTAATAAGTGCTATTAAGGCATTTGTCCAGTGGTATGTCATTTACCGCCTCCAACTGAGGATTACAGCAGTTAGCAGTCTGATTGTGATCTATGTTCGCCGAAGTCCAGATGAATTTCCCAGCTTAGGCAGTAAACGTCAATTTCCCATCATGGCTACTTGTGGAAAATAAATCAGACCAATATATATTTTATTTGTGTGATTTCTTGCATTATTTTTGTATAAACATTTTATGAGTTTATTATTCATACAACATTAGTTAACATTTCAAATCAGGTAATTAATTTATTCATAAGTACGTTAACGGTATGTACTATAACATCAGAATGATATATCTTTGCTAAAAACTTAATGACTTTATAATGTTAGTGGTAATAATTTTTCAAGTTCCCAAATTGTAAACACTTGAACTGTCGCAACCATTGATCAACCAATGAAAAGAAGAAATAAAATAAGAATTAAAAATAAAAGTTAATTACTTTTAAATATACTTCCACTGACAGCGCGGTAGAAGAGTAAAGATTATTTCCTTAAAGTATTTTAAAAAATCGAGTAAAGTTTGCAAGATCATTTTAGGTCGATGGATAGTGGTCGCGTTCCACCACCCACCAAAGTAAAAGCAACCAGTACTAGTTATACCCAATAAAATTATGGATCCGATAACATTTGTGATTCTGTTATTTACCCAAAACCAGCATGTAGGAGTAGTATCAGGGAATGCGGCATTTCGATATCTGAAGGTGAATAAAATTATGAGTTCCCGCTTGTCAGCCATTTTGACCTCAATCGCACTTGGACTGACTGTAAAATCCGAAGAGATAGTACCGTACAGTAATACAGGAGGTGCAGTTTGAATGGTAACTGGAGTGCAATAATACTAGATTTTATACCAAGGAAATAAAACAGTGTTTTATGTTACGGGTACAAACTTGAATGGCGAGCATAACTATAGACTGTATGGTTAACTCCCGTGCGCAGCGAGGGTGGAAATAATTTTCAATTGACTTTTGAGTGTATCAAGGGATTTAAGCGCACCCAGGACTGCTTTTTTCTGGGAATATGGAGTATATGCTTTACCAATTTTCAAATTAAGAACAAATTTACAATAATATAATTATTTATTCAAAATATTTTTAATTTAACTTGTTATCGTCATAACAAATCATTTTACATAAAATAGTCAAGAAACTTATCTATTTTGAAAAAATACATGGAAGACTTAGCTGTTGCGTTAGATCCCTTTATTTTTCTGCTTAATATAATTAAAAGCTTTTTAGCAACTCTAGAGATTTTGTAAAATAAGATTCAAAATCGTAATTTTTTTGGTTTAACTATATAAGATGTGTCGCAATCAATTTTGTGTCTCAATCAATATTGTGTTATTTATATTGTGTTATTCAAATTAATCTAACATTTTCTTTTTGTGTTGGACAAAAAGAAGAATTTGGTTGTTGGAAGTAGCGTTGGTTTAGGGAAGTGAGACTTATCGCTTGTGTTGTTTCAAATATATATGATAGATGTCATATAGTCAAGCTTCAGTTTCGCACAAATTAACTTCATATAAACTCACCAATTGATGCCCTGAACATCGACAAAAATTACGTGTTTGTGTCCTTGGCTCGCACCTCTATGAAATTTTATTGTTGATTTGAAAATAACTTGAAAATAATTTAAGTGACTGAGTTACAATTTTCTTTTACTAGATACTGCTTTAAAATGTTGTAATCATACGAAAGTTTTATACGAACGTAATAATTCAGTTAAAAGTTAGGCACGTAATATAGATAAAAAAAATGCCATCCGGATTTTCAACTGCTTCTTCAGTTATAACAGAAGCATGAGCCCAAGAAACTTGCCTGTAGAACCATTAATAGCCTATTAATAACAAGTCTGCATGAATCTTGGTCCAACTAATATAAAAGTTGCCACGTGTAAGAGCAAAAGTTGGTTTAATCACCGCAACTAATTGCACTAGAGTATTTTATGGTTACAATAACTTTTAAATGGAAGACAATTCCTTGGAATCTTTATCTTGATAAGCCTCTTAAAACTTTCAATGTTTAATAGCATTTTACTAACTAAGAAAAGTTATGATAGAATTTTGGGCAGCCAATTCAAATATTTTCATCAGAAAGATTTTATATTGAATACTCTGGTCCATTCATGTTCTCCTTATGTATTCTTAAATTAAAATATTTAGTCTTATATTTAAATATCTCATTATAACTATATCACTGCTATATAGCACGGTATCAAACAAAATATCTAAACGGCTGTAAAAATGTCCTTCTTTATAATAATTTTTGAATAGGTAAATAAAACCAAGTTTTAATTGACTGCTAAGTATAGGACGATTTGCTGAACGTTTTATATTTGTTTAATTTTAACTATTATCATTAATATTACTAGCTGATAACTCAATACTTTTCAGTGTTATAATTATATTCTTCGATCAGACTGATGGGTTGTATTTGAGCTGTTGATGACTAAGATAATAAAAAAAAATATAGACCAAGGGGAACAAAATCTACCAAGAAAAATATACTGACACATTTACCGGGAATCCCAGAAAATTCGAGAGATATTTTTTCATTTAAAAGTCAAAGCGATTGCTGTGTAAGATCAGTTTCAAATTATCAATAGCATGTAACAATAAAACCTGTTATACCGATAACACTTTCTGGACAAAACCATTATAGTCTTATTTCGCTCTAGCTATTTAGCTCGGTCTATTTTAAAGCCTTGCCTTGCTTACAAAGGCGAGTCCAAACACATCTTACAATAAATTTACGTGTTACATTGAGCCTCCAAAACTCTTTGTGATGTTCCCAGTAGATTGTACATAAGGTTCTAAATCAAGAATCAACATTGATTTTGATAAAAAGAACATTCCACTTGACAGTAGAGCATATAGAAGAATGCCTTTGCTACTAAAATATTACTAGATATATATCGTGGTGCTTTAACACCGTATTGTTATGGCAAATTCTTTCCTCTATTTCATAAATACTGGCGAATATTTCATAACGATCATTAAATATAAAATCTTGGCACTTGGTTTTTCATTGTTTTGATTTCATCTCTCATATTTATTATACTGTTGGCGGTCGACGGAGACGTTCCTCCGTTTCCCCTTGTTACCAGTTATCTGACGCTATATTATCATATTGATTGAAGTTATTTTGTATATATAAATAAAAGTTCAGATTTATTCTGTTAGAAATACGTTTTGTATTCAATGCACTTTTTGTGTCTTTTATTACTTACAAATAATATAAAGTGACGTTAAACGGTGGTTTATTAATTGACCCTCTCATCACACCGTAACCTTACAATACGTATGGTTCTATATCAAGAAGCAATATTATAAATATAACATACCTCATGACATTGAAGCTAATAGAAATTTGCCTTTACTAATAAAATATTTTTCGATAAACTAAAATAATGATTTCATAATTATATAGGTTAGTGACCTCTTCTGTCAAATACTTGAGACAACTTGTCTCAGATCTAGAGGACCGGGTGCAAAAAAATTCTTATCATTTCGGTTAGTAGTATAGATATACAATAATATGTAATGTTGAGTGCAGCTATTCCCAGAGTTGAAGGTAATATAGCCATTTCCTCTGTGATCGAAGAATGTTTCTTCCATCTTCGGCCTTTTCACTTACAATTAGGTGGCCCATCAGGCCTTTAACTAACCTTGTAAGGAAAAATATAGATATGACCTTTACCCATTATAAACCCTGTGCAGGTACCTACTTTAAGGTATATACACATCTATGAGTTATACTATTATTGATTTAAATTTGCTTTTCACAGAATTTGTATCAAATTTCTGTTGATATATTGACTGACAAATAAATTTATCAAAACTGAACAAACGCGATTAAAGTTTAAAAAAAAAATACAATAATGAAGAAATATTCATAAAAGCCAAAAGCTGGATATAAATTAAAATAAACGTATAAAGATGTTATAAAGGAGTTCCACAAAGCCCATCTAGATATTAATAGTTCTTTATCTTAAATAAGTAACTCATTGTTAGGTTTCATCCATTAGCCACTGTCAAGTTTTTCTTCTAGTCACATCGTCCATCATATAATATAATATGTTGTGTTTCTATACATAATGTTTTCTGGTAAGTGGATTTTACCAGAAACCTTTTTTTTTTTTTTTTTTTTAAATGTTGGAAAAACGTTTTATACGTACCCCGACGTGATAAGGGGCCACGCCGAGGTTATGTCGGAGTCCTGCTAGAATTATATATACCGCAGTGTACCGACTAAAAAACCAACAGTATCCCGGAAGCTCACATGCCATAAGAAAGATGCACCACGCGAGGAACAAAGTAGGCGTTCGCGTGGTGCACCGGCATCGGTCGTCGCCGACCTCTACTCTTCCGAGAGATGTCCCCGGGACACGATGGACATCCCTCACGCGCTGGGGCTGAGTGAATGGTGAGTGATGGGGCCCTATCCCATCACCCACCGCCCCTGACTACGGCTGGTTCTGCTGGCCATAGAGCCGGCGTCTCCTGCCCGGTCGTCGCCTGCGGTTCGGGTCAGCATCTGGCATGGCCTCGCGCTCCCGTTCCGCTGCCTCCTTCGCGAGCATGACATGTTCACAGAAGGAGGCAACAACATCCCACGACGTCGCGCTGTCGACCATGTTTTGGATCACGGTCGGCAGCGAAAGGTCGTCACCTATAGCGGAGATGAGGGCGCGGCGTTGAGGCGCCCACTTTGTGCACGACTCAAGTGTGTGCTGCGCCGTGTCCACATCTCCTCCACACTCGTTGCAGCGAGGGCCCGGCTCCCTGCCGATCCTGTGCAGATACTGGCCGAAGCAACCATGGTTCGTCAATATCTGCACAAGCCGGAAAGACAGAGAGCCGTGCCGTCGGGCAACCCACTCCGCCATGTGCGGCAGAATTCCCGTAACGGTCCAGTGGCCCGCCGAGGGCGACTGCAGCCTGACTCGCCACTTGCGCACAACAATGCGTTGGGCCCTTTCCCTCCAGCGCCGAATGAGCTCCGGCATTTTACCAGAAACCTAACCAACCTCATTACTTTAATTGTAAGTACAAAAATTACAGTAAATATTTTATGAAGTATAATTTATCCACAAAGTTTTACCTTCCTCGTGGTATTAGAAAACTTACGTAGACTCTTATATGGTAACTTGTAATACATACCATGCTTCTATATTAAGATCACGTACAGGAAAAGCAACTTTGAACGTGGTACGATTATTATTATTATTTCATCTATTACAAGTCTACTAATGAACGAAGTTTGATTTAGTCTGCGATAAGGTGGCACGGGTTACGTAAGTATTTTAATTTAGCAAGTAGACATTCGTAAGTTGCAATAAAAGAAAATTTAACTACTATCGGAATAGAAGTTCTAATAAATAGATAGTGACACAGTATTATTATCAAAGACATCTTTACGTGATTTAAAGAGAGAGTGAATAGAGGTCACTCTTACCTCTATTTTCACTTATTGTTCTCCTAAATTAGTTAAAAAATTGGAGTCTAACCCGGAATTTCACAGAAAATAGAATCAGCTATTTTTTTAAAAGGTTAACATTGCTTGCTGGATTGGAGATATTAAATTTCAAAGAAACTAACAATTTCGTTAAGATTTTTCTGACTTGCCAATATTAAAATTTCGAAGACCTTTATTTCGTAATTAATATCGTCGCTTGTTTAACTTAATTTTTTTTCCAACAACGACGTGTGCCACTGTATCGCATATTATTTCATTTTATTTCGATTACACGCACTGAATGAATTGCTCGAGTTTTCCGTGATTGCCCCTTTGTGTTATCAAGATACTAAAATGTCTATTACATTACATTACAGATACGATCAAAACATTCAGAGGTTATAGACAAATCAGCGAAACACATCGAACTTAAAATTGGTGATAGCAACGAGGGTGTCAATTATATACACCTAAGTCTGTTTTTACACGGTCTTTTTGTACACGGTTTTGATATAACACGGTTTGAAAATTGAATATTATATAATTTCAAATCGTGCTAAATGGAATAAACTCGTGTAAAAAAATTAAAAATATTCAATTTTCAAACCGTGTTATATCAAAACCGTGTACAAAAAGACCGTGTAAAAACAGACTTAGGTGTAACTGTGCTAATTTAAGTTTTACCTTTTAGCGGTCACAACGAATAATATTATGCGAACCTTTTATAATTATATTATTTTACATAAATTTGCCCCAAAAACGTAGATTAATAGTTTATTATAAAAGATAATGATTAAAGTTATAGATTAAATACATTAAATACGAATATATCATTATAGTATTATTATAACCGAGACGTGGTTGTTGCCACCAATTAGCAATGAGTTTAATGATCCACGATAGTTTATCGATGTGGGATGCCTCCCACATCGACAAGCTACTGGAAAAATGGATGGGGGTGGAGTTATGATGGAATTCTTATACGACACAGGTTATGAGTGACCAATTAACAACTTCGTAGATTTAAAATATTTCACTAGTACTTGGGTAGAGTATTAGTAACATTGTTTTTTAATCGTAATATAAAACTGATTAATTTTCACTATTACACCCCTTTGAATGCTCAATGTCAGTTTGACAAAAAGTGACATTGAGACATTAAGTTTTTTTAAACGAAATAGGACCTGAAAAGATCGACAGAATCTAGGACTAAGCCTTATATATAATTACATCTGGAAGAGTTTTCGTATAATATTCTATTATTAAATTTGGCTATACTATAAAATTTCATATTGGCTTGCTTAGGCAACTACTTCTAATCTCTTTTCAATAAAATTGCAAAAGCCTAGAAAGCCTATTATATGGAAACATGACGAATTTTAAAAAATGCCATTAGTTCTACAAATTTCTGTAAAAGTCGTGTAGTATTTTCATCGCAAGGATTGTAGGTGCAAAGAAAAGTAGATATAATTTAAAACCTGTACTGTCTCTGGGAAATTTCAAAGCTAAAAGTAATAACGTTGAGACGGGAAAGACTTAAAAAGAAATGTGGAGCAGGTGCGAGTATAGTGGCGTTATAAATTTTATTTATAATCTTAACACAGGTGATTTATCGAAAAATTATTTTGCTACGAACCTTTTTACAAGATCTCATTTTTTATTTTTAATAGATTCAGGAATAGTTTAAGACTCATACCATGTTACTCCAACTATAAGTATGTATGTATAGTTGCAACGATACTAGATACTACGATATAACTATAGTTTTAATCTGCTTCCATGGCTCCCAATTCAAAATGTAATCTAACGTGGATTTTGTGTGCTCCTGTAGTCCCCAAAATACCGAACTTTGTAAACATTCTAATGGCGTTAAGTATTGTTGAAATGAAATTGGACAAATAGTCGGGACGTGACGTAAAACTTTGGGTTGCGATCGTGTTGTTTGTATTATTAAGGGGGAACGCTCAATAAACAGATAAAACTGATCAATATTTTTTACAACCAAGAAGGCAAGTAACCTGGCTCGCTTTGCTCTGCTGATTGCTAGATGGATAGATAGATAGAATATAATTAATTGTTCTACATAAATTACAAAGCTAACCTAGTTATCTAAGAAACTAGCTCCTCAGGTTTATAAAACCATTATTTGCTCACGCTGTACAAAAAAAAGCGTTATTCGGACGACTTAGCTTATTGATTATGATTTATTTCATTGGTAAACCTTATTTTGTCGAACTATTTGAATGGAAACCATGGGCTTTACCACAGGATGAAGAATAGGTTCTAAAAGTGAACGACTGCGTTAAATTGCTGATGCATTCATTCTGGAGACATAAAAATGATAATGCCTAACCTGATAAAACTGTAATAAAAAAGACATGCACTGAGATTCATGATGTCAGCAGATTTTGCACATGTGCCAGTAGGATTTCCTTCAGCGATGCTTAATTGCTACCTTAATAGATGTTCATCAGTCACCCAACATATCACTTTGAGTTAGCAAACTAATAAAAATTATTCAAAACAGTCAACTCCTAACTTTCATGTCTGCACATATTCGAAGACAGTTTCGCTTTTTTATATACGCCTTTCCTATAATAGTTTGCCAAACAGATTTATACTTTTATTGCCTTATAATTTAATCTATATGGAACACCTCCAATGAATCAATACAGCTACGGAATGTCTCAGGTCAATGCATACCTATTTATAGACAAAGATACATTTCAGCCTATTTCATTTCCAATTTATTTTCGTCCATATTAGCTTCTATTGATCAATAGATTTTCCCAATTACTTTGATAATTAGGAGACCTTATGTCTCTATGGACCTTTGTTCTTTTTGTGCCTTTCTAAACTTAATTTATTTTGCTTTGAAATATATTTGCGTTAGCCGCTGGGCACAAGCTTTCCTATATTGGAGATAGATATAAGAAATTTTAGCCATAGTACCACCACGCTGGTCCTATGACGGTTGAAAGGTGAAAGTGGCTGTTTATCAACCGGGACTGTTGATAAACAGCCGGGGAAAGTGGCTGTTTATCAACTGTTTATCAACGGATTAACGTGCTCTCCGAAGCATGCAATAGCTTATGAACCTAGCTAATAGTGAAGTTATCGTACCTACCAAAAACTATCCATGCATCGATTCCTTGAATTCTGGGAAACTTACCTCAAACCTAGTTTTCCCGGTTCGGAACAGTCCCATCATTTTCGTTCACAAACATATCTGGATAAGCACCACTGCATTTCTATTATGAAACAGTTCACTCCGTTTCAGTATTTGCATATTATATCTCCAGAAGTCAAAGCATCTATATTATTTGGACCTAAGGGTTCAACTGTGACTTTGTTATAATTTTCCAGTTTCTTTTTATTATTCCTAATTGGGTACATCTTGGCCTCCATTTCACCTAAAAGTATGTGAAGATAAGGCCAAAGATGGAAGACACTCGGATTCTCCAACCATAGAGGAGCTGGTTACTTTACCTCTAACTGCCGTCACAAAACAATGTTGTTAATATTATTCTCATAGCAGCATACTTAAGTAAGATGATAGTAGCTAGCTAGGCGGGCTAATATATAGACGTACAACCGAGCAAAAAATTTCTACCCCCACTAGAAATTGAGCCCCAGTCGTCTAGATCTGATCCTGATACCCTGTCCTATGCCAAAATATAGGTAATATTAGTGTCATGCTCCTAGGCAGAAATAGATGTCTTCTTTTCTTGGATATGTTGCTATCCAAAGACCCGTTTTAATTCTGGGCAGGGCACAGGACACGGACATGGTCGGTCACGGGCATTAAATCATGGTCCTTATAATGTTAAGCAAGGTGAGTAATTTTGCAACGAACCTTTTTACAAGATCTCATCTTTTATTTTGCTTATAGTATTTGCATTTTCTTAAACAATATGATAAGTGACTAACAACAATGAGCGAGCTCTAATTAAGAAATAGGTCTGCGGCTTATGCAAAATAAACTTGCTCCATCGCTTTGCCGTGGTACGTGATACTAAGTTACACCTTTATACTACAGGTATACACTTACCATCAGGTGGTACATCTACTGGTTTCCTATAAAAAAAACAATCCAATGATTGGATAGCAAAGGCATATAATATTTAATAAAACATATTCCCAGTTTAATCTCACTCTTATCGCAAACATATTATGCTTCAGTTTAATAAAGAGTTAATTTTCACTGATGTCCAGCGCAGCAGCTCAGAAGTTGAAAACTAGGTGCAAGCGTAAGCCGAAAACTTGAGTAATAAATACATGAGGTTTGGATTTGATTAATCCTTCAGTTTATTCAGTCTCAACAAATTATGGGGGTATTATTGAAGTTAATGTTTGAGCACTATTGTTCTGATTACAAAGCTGCTTACGTCGCTTTTGTACTCCTGTTCGTATCTCATTCAAACTTAACTTCAATTGTTAATAAAGATTGATTAAAGTAAAATGTACTTTATTTAGGATCCATACCACTTACAATCAGCTTTTCGACGAAGGCATCTGCACTCGTACGGAGGCTTACCAACGAAATATGCCCCGAGTTAACCTGGCCTTTCAGAACCTTGTTCAACAACGCCTACGCGTGATTAAAACCCTAGATGCTCAACGGGTGTAAGTTTTTAATCGGCATAAAATGCAACATATAAATTATAATACAACGCACATACGTTCTTTAAGAATCAAACACAAAAGCTATTATAAAATTAGCTTCAAAATATATCGCTGACAATTTTAAATGGTTTGTGGTAGGTAAATCGCAAACGCCGCTCGCCGTCTATCGCATCACAGACTGAAAGCAAGGTCTCTCTTAATAACAACTAACTGAATTATAAACGAGGCTCCGCGAATTTGTCGCATTTAGGCACTGAGATGTAAGCATGGAGACTTTAAAACGTAATTAATTGTTTTTATGAGGCTATTTATGTTCTCTACAAGTATAATTAGAATTCAACAGATTGGCTGCTGATTTTTTATATATAAACTTAAAATCAAAGAAATTACTCATTAGTGTAATTTCTTTGATTCATTCTCATTTCACGTCTTGTGATAGCTCCAGATTGTAACAAGGCCTCCATATTTGACGTCTGACTTAACATATTATCTTATCTTACCTTCAGAACCACATCAAAGCGCATTTCCATCGTCTGGATCTTTTGTGTTTGCATATAGACGAAGTGCAAAAATGTTTTTCAGCTCTTGGTGCGAAACGACGAAACAGCCAGTTATAAAAAAAATCTACACATTGAATTGACGCTTTATCTTGCATTAAAACGCGCATACCAATCTGTAAATTGTCACTCACACACTCATGTACACACACTCCCACATACCCATTACATAATCACCCATCTTCACAAAATTTACTCCAAAAATAAAAAGTATGTTTGAGAAATCTTAAATAGACATTTAAGGTTTCTAATTATTTAATCATTGATATATATGTAACAGGGTTTAAGAGCAAATCAACTCCAATACATGTATTTGATAATTACTTATAGACACATTTCATGATAAATATTTTGTGTAAAACTCTCTGAAATAAATGTTTTTAATTTTGATTTATGTTCTCACCGAATACTCGACTAAATTGTTTTATACTGCATAATAAATAAATAAAAATTCTTACGATAATATTTAAAGCAAAAAAGCCTATCTAATAATAAGTTAGTGTTAGTAATTAACGTCCAAATCAGAGTATGAATATCTTAATGTCAAAGATATATCTTGATATTATCTGTGGTGTGCCATAAAGACAACATGGATAATAACATGGAATCAACAAAAGATTCAGTACGAACCAATCTCAATTACATTTTTTAGCTCTTCGTTAACTAAACCTTTTTAAAAAAAAAATTATGTAAAACAAAGCAATACTAATAGAATACTTCTTATTGAAAACAATTCACAGCTTATGCTAATAATATCAACGCTCGCATATTCAACCATATTGCTAACGTAATACATCTCCATGCCTGCTTGCATCTCCAAGAGGCTTATCTAAATGCCTTGCCATCCGTGCAGGCCTATTCAGGTCGTAATTGTCGATGATGATATATTGTCAGTATCAAGTTGTAGCTGTAAACGTATGCTGGGTTAGAAATCGATAGTCATAATTTAAAGCATTAAGAATAAGATGAAAGGTCAAAAAACTGTCTGTCTTCAAAACGTTAAATAAGTACCCTTTAGTATTTTAGGAAATTTAGATTAACATTTTAGAAAAATTACACGCTAAGCACCTGAAACATGACTTATAAGCTCATTATTTAATTTTAGGTAGTTTTTAGGTAGCAATATAAAAACGAGTATCTTTTTCAAATTAAGATGAATATTAATACGACAGAATACCACCTACAAAATACAATGCCAACTCATAGATACATTTCCTAAGAAGTAACATTTGTGATATATCGTAGGACACACACACACACACACACTTCACAGTTAGCGCCATAAAATGGCGCTAACTGTGAAGTCTACCATTAAATTTTTTGTATCTACAATCAATCTATACAATCTAGACACAATTAAAATCTAACTGCATCGAGCTTCCCGGGAGTATATAGTAGTGTGTGTTGATATATTATGTCGTAACTACTTCTAAAAAGATGTTTGAAGCTTAACATTTATAACCGTTATATAACAACTTATTTCTCCCGCAAAAGGGTCCATTACTCAACATTCTATCAGACGTACCTGTAGATAATTTATACCGTGTTCAAAAATCTATTTAATTTCATTTACTAATCGGCATACCCCTTTAAAGTTATTCCTCCTATTTCAGTCGTGAAACAGTTCAATGTGTTTTGCTGTCTCTTGGTGGATAGCTAGTGCATTAATTGGCATGAGAGGGATTAACATCTCTTATCTTCAGAATGTCAACGCACCTTCAATATCAAGTAATTCTACAATATTGCTACTGGGCTATTATGTTATTTTATATCTTGGAGTAAACCCTTTAAATTCCTAAAGTCTACTTTATTTTATATTCATACAGTACACAACCGCTTACTGTCATCACAATGAATACAGTTGTGATCAGACCAAATAGATTTATACCCAGTGCTTTGTGAACAATGAACTTGCCGAACTTTCTGATTCTAACTATCGCTGCAGAACACATTATAAGAACATTTCATACACAAAGAGTGTGTGAAAGAACCTTTGCACAACTATTAGTAAGGACATTTGTGTGCACAACGCGTGATAACAACACTTAATGCATGCATAATAGTGATTAAAATCCAATCCTTTACTTTAGCCTTTTATCATTAGGCGTGGTTGCTTGAGATAACTTAATGCGTAAAATACTCATATGTATAATCTACATAAATTTAAATAACTATTCACACAGCACACTTACCCACCCTCTCACTTCCATCTATAGCTTTATCTATTGTTATACCCATAAACTAAATTATAAAACAAATCACAGCTTTCGGAGGTTGAAATAAAATATTTACGAAACATTAAAAGTCATAGAAAGTTTCCTTTTGACACGCAGAAAACTTTTATAACTACAAATATATTGGTGAAATACCAAGGACAAACTTTATGTGAGTTAGAAAACACCTTTGGCATTATATTTCCTTTCTAAAAACGTATTTAGTTATTATTACAACCTTACTACGAAAGTATAGAGGTCATATTCCAGCATATTGTAATTTTTTGACTGGCGAAATGCTTTGCGGCAATTTGTTTGGAGATATGCCAACAGTACCTAGCGAGGTAAACATTCGAAATTTATTATAACAATACGTCTTGAAAAAAAATACCAATATCAAGTAACTTTGAACTAATATTATTAATTCAACTAACAGTTTTCTATTACCCATCTTTCGACCACTCAATTCTGCCAGCCAGTAGCAAATCTTTCAATTATATAACGCACCCCCATTCTCTGATGAGAACGCGCAGACGTAATTCCTAATTTTATTCTGAAAATATTCGCTTTATTTATGGCTAACATAAGCATAATTTAACTAAGCGTTGCTTTCCTTTTTTTACTTAAATTCCATTTTGTAAAATGCGGATAAAATCAGACTTTACGCAACGGTTAGTGTTCGAAGTCATGATAATTAATTAATTAATTAGTTAAGAGTTCAGGATCGTGTTCGCTTAAAAAGCCTTAAGCTTTTAAACAAATAAAGTTTTAAGAAAAACCAGTCTAAATATAATATCTTATTTCTGTCAGCGAAAATATAAATAATAGTTGATTTTATTTATAATTTTTTTTTCACACACATCTATGATTTAACCCAAATTAAGCATCATTTAGAGCTTATGTTATGGATACTAGATAACATAGAAATACAGATAGTGACATGTATATAAATATCATAAATATACTAAATAAACATACAAAGGCACCGTAGTGTAAATATTAATCAAATTAAACTTTGTCGATCGTGTTTGTCACCAGCTGTCAAAATGTAAGCAGCCGACAGCACGACAGCCCCGCCTCTGTTATTAAGAATTAGAAATTACTTTTTATACGTGCATTGGTCACAGGAACGCAGCTACGATCGAAACGTCTCAATACGATTGAAACTTACGCTAGATAGAGGAACAAGTACTCAATACGATTGAAACTTACGCTAGATAGAGGAACAAGTAAGCATTAAAAGTTTTCTTCGACACGAACGAAAGATTCGTTCTGTATTTGTGTGTGTAATCCGATGTCCTTTTTTTTTCAAAGAATAAAATGAATGGTTCACGTGATGGGAAGTGTTACCACTTACTTTAACTAACACAATCATTTAAATTATCAGGTGCTTCGTGCTCACATTCTGGAGGAAAAAGATGCCTTGTATGCCCTTTTATTGTGCTGGCTTGCTTTAGGTACCTTCACACCTAAACGTACTCCGAAATAGGAAAGGCAGTGACCTTCAAGAATGACCTTACAACAAGCAAGTCTACCACCATAAAAGAGCTTATTTTATTTTTAATTTGATATAAGTCGGCTTTGAACATTATTGCGTAATAAAGGCTAATCTTGGAATAACGAGACCACTCGCTGTTTTGCGTCCTCGTTATTTTATGGTGATTCTTGGTTGAGTGCAGCCAGCCATAGAAGAAGACTAACACTTTGTTACCTTGTTTTTCCAACCATAAAGTATGTAGTTATAGTTGTAACTACACTATTAAACACAATAGTTAAAGTGACCTGGTACTAAAGTGTACACTTGAGGCTGACCGTACTTAGTAATGAAATTTAGCTTTTTCTTTTTGAAATAAATAGTGAACAATAGTGAATATACTATTACAGTATGCATAAACAAAATACAATATTTCGTACAAAACTTGAAAGTAAATCTACTGTTTTTAATGTGTTTTATTTTGTTATAATAATGAAAAAAAAAACTCATTTTTAGTTGGATTTAATTAAATCACGTTTTAAATTTATTTAACAGGCATAGACTTTTTGAATAATGCCTGTTTTATAATTTACTTCATGGATTTTTATAATCTCTCTTGTCACCGTTAAACTATTTGCAAGTCTAATATTTTTTTTTCTGTTGTCTGTTAAATATAAAAATGAATATCGCTAAAACTTAAAAAAAATTGTATATTTTTTTCTATTTAATACAAGGGTGATGATAAAATAAAAATAATAGGAAAATCTGAAAGAAAAATATAAACAATAATAATTAATAATTGTTCTGGAAAATCGGCTGACATGCAAAACTTATTTCTTTCAGCCATACTTTGATTACTTGTAAAATTAGTTGTTCGAAAGATTTGTCGTTTGATAGGAAAAACAGGACCTGGATTGCTATAAATATTTGAGTTTGGATTTGAGTACACCATGTTAACTCGTTATAAATAATTATATTGTATTAAATATTAACTTGTAAAATAATACGAAAAATAAAAGTGTCTCACGATGCTGAAGGACAATTTGCTTAGTTAAATTTTAAGTAACGTTATGTATTTTGCATCCAAGGGGTAAGTATTCTTATTCACAGTACAACCATACCATAGATTGGCAACCTTTAACCTACTGCAACTAATATAAATAAAATCTAACATAAAACGATAGTAAAATCTCATTACGATATCTCAAAGTGTGTCTCACAATATATTGACCGCTATTCTACGACAAAAGGACACATTCGTATCCCAGCCGGCGCCCATAACATTACCATATGAAAGACGAATCCCGCATCCTTTTAAGAACTTTTATTGAAAAACATAGACTCGTATTCATGCATTCGTGGAAAACATATTGGCTAAGATAATACAAGTCCAAAGAAAGCCAATAAATTTTCTTAGTTTTAACCGCTTGCATTCAATAATACGTGTTCTGGAAGAAGTAGGACTTGCCCCCTATGTAAGCGATACAGTTCCGCTTAAGATAAGATAAGATAAAATTTTATTGTGATTTTGTGTACAGTAGATCTTACAATTTCATGCACTTAAGATACAACAGATTGCCATTTTCGGGCGTACAATATTAACATTGTGGAAAATAATTTATATTTATTAATTAATTTTATTAAAATTTGTGAAAGATAATAGCTTCGTGGGCTTCTTCGCCTTATTTGTTCAGTATTCAGTATTCGCCATAAACCAAGGCAAATGAATTAACAGTATCACGTTTACAAAGTTCCAATAAATCAACGTACAAGTCAATGACTCCAATAGTTTAAATAATAATAACTACTTTAACAAATATAAACTAATTGACCCGGTGAACCTTGTATCATAACATCAATTCATTTTTATATATAAGAGAAGATTATGTAGTAAGTATCTAATGGGTTTGCACTGTCAGAAAGTATAAATAATTCTTAAAAATTCAGCTGAGCCGTAACCAACTTGAAATACGAGTTATTAGTTAAACCAAATAGTTAAACAAATTATGAATATCAATAGATCTTAATCTATTAAAACATCACTAATTTATTCCTAGTAAAATGTTATGTTGTCTAGTTCTTTAATAGAATTGAGAAGTTAGTAAGTTATGATGACTTAAGCCTTGCATTTATGCATTTTAAGCAGTACACGCGTTCTGCAGCAAAATAGAAAAATATCAGACCTGCCTGGCCACCATTAATGCCTCGAACTTTTGTAAAATAGCGTTATATTGAAAATGAAGTAATTACCGTTACAGTTTGACGGATTTAGATCACTTATGTTACATCTCGGTATACCTCCCATCTTCTTCTATGATATGAATGTACTGCTTAGCATAGGGCCATTGATCTGACAATCGTTTCATAGCTTTCAGAACTGTTATTATAAGTAGGGACAAAAGAGAGAATATAGCTATCCAAAGGTCAGCTTTCAATAATACTCATTCAATATACCAGCTCAGTAAGATACCGCACAATCTTGAATACAACGCCTAATGCGGTTCTCTACCCTCCAAAATATGCGCATTAGATTTCCATGTGAATTAATAATGTTGGAGATTTATTACACTTCACAAAGGAAAAAATGATTTGCCTATCTGTACGAGAAACTGTTTTCAATCATTACTTATTGTATCTCAATTTATTGTTTATTCAACGCCATGCAGCATAGTCTGGGATTAAAATAAGAATCTACATATAACAAATCAGAACTTGTAATAATTGCACTTTTATCCTTATGTTATCCAAGGATCAGTTTAAACTGACAAGCCACGCAATCCTGACTCCATTAGTCTTTAATTTTCTCGAAGTTCTGGACTATATCGCGGCTTAATATGTTAACGTGTGTTTGAGGATATACATCTCTTGCAACCAAAGAAGAAAGAGAGGGATCGGTGTAGCTTAAACCTTTTTTTTCCGTCAGCGTCGATCAAAGCAGTAATTATAGCCCTGAAAACTCCTCGGGAACTCCACTGCCTTACGGCTAGAGTTCTGCTGAAGTAATTTACCAGACAACCCTCAGATTGCATTTACACGTAGCTTAATGAAAAACTTTTCCTCTGAAGAATAGCTAATTGACAGGGTGACGTAGGGGAGGAATTCTGCTGTCACTCAAGAATCTCCAGGGTGCTGGAGCCACAAAAGAGTGACCAACCTAAGGGTGCTTTAAAGGCTCGGACATCGGCTCAGATGTATCGTGTCATAGATATGGGTTAGCATATTACCTTCTAAAATAATAAATTAAAAAGATTCCAGTCAAAGGATCACTAATCTGATAACCAAATCATCAACGCATAACTATCAGCTGAAGCCGTTGCGATATAAAAAATTCTAGCATGACCAACGAAAAACTTGAAGCAATAGACATTTAATTATACTATCAGGTTTCAAATTGTTTTTACGTAGCTTACTACTTATCATAAACTCTTATTATCTAAAAATACACAATATTTATCTTATTTTATTTATCTAATATCTCACACATCTTAGTTATATTAATGTACACACATTTAATATTTAATTGTTTTTTCTATCTATAATTTTAATTTTAAAAAGCCCTCGGGTTGTAGCAGATTATCAGTGCTTTGTTCACATCCCGATGTGAACAAAATTAGTCACTGAGTTGCGGCCCTTTTGCACTTCTGCAGCGCAATCTATGTACTGTCTGGATGGTTTGTGTGTGATGTAGAGATGGAAATAAATGTGTTATCTATCTATCTATCTAATAGTGTAAAACAGTTTCCCACGAGATGCATGAATGACATGACAGGCCTCACCTCTAACTGAGGACAACAACAATGCTGTTTTTATCGATATGGTTATCGGCTATGGACGGTGGTTACACACCTGACGGATTTAGAAAACGCATACAACTTACCAAACTGCGCAGAAAATTTCCACTGCCACTGGGAATGTACCCCGGAACTTATCTAGGGAAGTGGTTTAACTGGTGGTCCACAGCAGAGGCGATTAAATTGTGCAACAAAGAAACGAGTAACTGAGTTTGTTAGTGTTTTAGTATTTTAGTGAGTGATGTTAGGGTGGAGACCGCGATTTGCCAAAGTTTTTACTACCTTATATAACGTCATCGGATACTTTCAATTTCAATAAGTTACAAAAATCCATTGAGTGATATTTATAATATATTCAGTGAGTGATATCGGATATCATTATAAATGTTACGCTAACGGGATCTTGTCCTCTCGTGTTTTTTTATATATTCGATAATGAAAATATTTAGTTTTCTATTTAAATATCACATTATTACTATATTGACTGCTGTATCAAATAAAATAAATCTAGTAAACGACTGTACAATTGTCTTATTATTCCTTATAATACTTTGTATATTTGTATATAAAATTCAATTTTAATCGATTGCTAAGTTTTCAGTATTATAATTTTATTCTTCAATCTTGACTTTCATAAGAGTAATGTACCTAGACTGAATAAAATGTATTTTACTTTGACTATTCTAATTTTCTAGCTTTAATACTTATGGGGGGATTATTCATTGGGATTATAGCCAGAAAATTTGAAGCTTTCCCTTTCACACCCTATCGCCCCTTTCATTCAGTCACTGTCCTCATTTGAATGAACGCCGCATACTAAACTGAATCTCTTATCTCATAGTTGGAATCTATTACCAAGAAATTAGTTTACCTAAATAGATTTTCCCTGACGATACAGAAATTACTAAAACCATGACTACGATCTGCTGGCTTAATCAAGCAGTTCTTCGATAAAAAATATTACACCTTTTTATCCGGTTATATTGTCTTTTTTCACACCTACAGTTAAAACCGGAATGACTTAACGCGTCTTCAAAATTACGTATAAGATTTGATAACATGATTGGTCCAACCATGAAGAAAGTCGCATTGTTTTCATAAACGGAACCAGAATGATCGAATCCTAAGCCACTACGCCAACGATTACTTGTATTGTATATTAATTGTTTTTTCAAATTCACATAATATATTTGATTTTTCTAAAGTGGCAATTTTAATATGGACCTATCTTTTTAATATCATCGAATCTTAAGTGTTTTTTTTATCGTTAAGCGTCCGAAAGTGGAAAATCGCGCATACACATGTCAAAATTAAATAGTATAATTTATTTATCACCCATTATATCCATGATGTTTACTATGGAAAAAATATAGGAACACCGGAGGGCGGATGGCGCGTTGTGGCAACACTTAGGTTGTTTGTGCTTCATGAGATGTCAAGTTCAAAAAAATAAATGAGAAGCTATCATATTTATAAATCTAAAAATACGAATACTTTTTATTTTCGACTTTTTTCTAAAACAAAACAATTAATCATATTATGTACCAAGCGTACTTTGTAAGTACATCTTGGAGGTATTTCCAGGACAGCAGACACTAGGATAAGGGAAGCACACACGATTCCATTGAGTCAAAGTGCTCCAGGAGTAAATCCTGGCCCTGTATTAAGATAAGATAAGATTAGGACGAAAAATTATTTTTCTAATTGATACACTATTGAAGAAATAATATATATTTTTAATTGAATAATTGAGTTTATAATTGAACGTATTAAACTCTCTCTGCGTTATAAAATAAAGGACCGTTAGAACTGGAATTGGAGTCAGACTTGAGCCTAATTGTCTGTATCTATCTTTATTGAAATACTATCAACTTAAAACTAGGTCTACCATAAGTGCTCACTTTAGAACACCTATGTTTGATTTCATTTTCATCGATAAAAACACGAAAATATATATTCTACTTCCAAGAACCATTTGAATTCTCCGAACGTAAAGTAATACAAGTAAATCGCATGGAATATTACATAATGCAACTTTGTGATTGCATAAAGCCTCTCTCCACCTTATAATTCAAATAATCGGTAGAAAAGTAGAAATAAACGAGGCTGCCCTCATTCGAGGCACGTATCCTACACAATATCCTTGGAATGCAGAAGCTCCCTATAAGATTCAATCGTGATTGTATCGAAGCATAAGCCGGAGAGGTCGATATCATCTACCTTAGCTCGCATCTCCATATGTGTGCCCTAATTTATGAATTTAAGCGACGATAGCTTAAACTGAAACTAAAACAGTAAATTATTAAATATGTAAAACTACTTACAAACTTAAACTATAATAAAATACCATTTAATCAAACCAATGTATTTATTGCCCAGAATTGATATTATAGTATATGTACCCGTTGGCCACATCTTATGGTCTAATGAGATCACTGCCTTCAACTATATGAACATCTAAACGTGCAACAACTTCTTAATGTCATCAATCATTTGAGATCATATCTTTAACTAATTACATCATGCACCGGTAGATGTGCTTATGAACCTTATGTTGTGTTGAATCATGGCAGTGGCCAATTATTTATGGTGAAACGCTAACAGAACACTTTCTATCACAAGCTCCTTGGTGCTTTAGAAGGGTCGTTAAGCAGTTGAATTAGTCCGGTTATTACGGGGACTATTTTCATCAACCAACTCGCATTGGAGAACTTACGTTAAATTATATAGAAAGTTTTGTACATACAACTTGTTATAATATTTGTCAAATAGTGTTAATAAATTAATTTATGGATTTTTATAATGGTCATTACATTTTACCACTGTCTTAAAACCAATATTATATTCTAAAAATATGGATACAAGAATCCTACAGTGATAATACAGTGAAGTGTCGCCAAACTCCTCGTGTGTTTATGATAAAGCAGTTCATTCTGAAAATACACTACACAAGAGAGATATCAATGATTTTTCGTAGATCATTCGACTCTTTCAGGTTACACTTTACTATATTAAAAGGATAAGCAAAGCTACAAAAATATTACAATACAGTAACCTGATTGTAATAAAAATTATAAAGCTCCAATGATATAACGTCTTATGTAACATAATATTTAACACTGATCTTGTTTTAAACGTCACCGAGGTTGTTTCGTAATCCGTAGGCAACGTGGGAAAGGTATCTATCTCCTTCTCAGTCTTCACCGCACTCGCTCACTTTACATTTGTGGATTCATTTCTTTATGAAAGCGTGAAATCCTTTACTTAATAATTTTTAACCGATTAGATTCGCTGAAGCTTGGTTTTCAGAAGATAATTTAAGCAGATACAATTATTTAACAACATCAAAAATATCACTGCCTTTACATTTCATTACTGCTCCACACGTGCCAGTCTAATAAATTTGTTGTAGGTTGGAAACGAGCCCATAACGATTTTAGCTTGCTGATTGTATTACCTACGGATGACTCCATTTCTGATTCTATTTCGTAGGGAAACATGTACATAGAAAGCCCCTAGTTACATTTTACAGGCACCACACTGGTCATTAAACCACTTGGTCGTCTTGGGGCACTGAAAGATTTTCTACAAGACATTATCACTCATCATATTTTTCTAAACGCGGCCTCTCTTCACTTAGCCCACCTAAACTTACAGTTGGTTTTATCGCGCGCTATACTAAGCCGCTACGAGCCTACCTGGCCCGTGTCTCGTAAATCGCGTAACTTTTATCGTAACATAAGTTCTCCTACTCCTAAGCCCATTGTTTTAAAACATATATAATACAAACTTATAAAAGCTTTAGCATTTTATGTCACAGCATAAGCTCATTCGTGTACATACTTATGAGCTTTAATGCTTAGTAATAAATAATAATATATTGCTGATATATTGTCGAACAAAAGCTCGTTTGAAAGCACCAACATTGTATATGAAGGTATAAAGATATGAAATACATAAATTTGTATTTGTGTGTCTTAATATTTGTGGTTGTTTTGATTAATAATTGACTTGTGTTATTATATTTTTATTGTGGCTAACTACTGATGTTACAGCTAATGAACGTTCCAATGTAACCAGGGGTTTACGGTGTAGAAAACCTTAGTAAATTGTCAAGCCTTAGTGACGATCAGATGGAGAAGGTCCTATTTTTTCTCCCTGTGAAGGGTATTCTTGTCATTAAAGAGTCAACAGATCACTCAAGTAATTATAGTATTAGAATGCTTTGAAGTTCTTGTAAAATTGGACAAATCTCTGTATCGTTGAGTAGTGCTTTTACAGGTCAGGAAAACAATTATTCTTTAGTAGTCGAATTATTCTGATAAAATTGAGTTTGATTATCAATTTTCATAGGCTTGAGATACTGATTTCGAAGGCAAGCCAGTTGGGTAACTTGCAGCGACTTGGAAATCAGTAAGTAAACACTATAAATTTTAATTAACAAGATTTGTTTAATAATAAAACCCCATTCGTGTAAGGAGAATAATTAAATCGTTAAGGAATTTTTCAAATAGAAATTCCATTAAAGTATTTCAATATTCAACAAAACATCTGGACCGGTCCTAAGCTTTACCAGTCTCGGTTCGATCAAGCCAGGTATTTAATAGAAGCTCAAAAATACATTTTGCGGAGGCTTAATAGATTACAATTTTAATTTTCTCCGCGTTGAAGCTTGAAGTAAATAAAGTGGAACAAATTAACTTGATGTCTACTTAAAAAGGTCAGGAAATTTTCTGGGAATATCCTAATACTGTTAAATTTAGTTCTCGGCCACGTGATTTTTATTAATACATTTCAATAATTTCAGTAATTATAAAACGTAAATAAGAAGTAAATTGCGCTCTTATCGAGTTAAACCACCTTTTATATGCCTTTACGGTCTACCGATTTAAGATCTTGAGGTCCAAGGATTCAATTTTGAATGGGAACCGAAATTTTACTCTCGATTCGGTTAAAGGTAGGCCATTCTTCAAGTTTACTTAACTATCCAGCCTAACATCATAGTTCTGCTCTGGCAGTTGGTCACTCCATCTATTTAATCTTACTTAAGCTAATCTTAACCTCTTCCATTAGATTGTTAACACGAGATGTCCTATTAAGCAAAACATGTTTTTCAATTATAGGTAAGTTAATAGAGTACGGTCGGCATCAGATATAAATTAACACTTCACTACCAACATTTATAGTATGAATGCAAGTACTACAGATTTTGACATAGGGTTGCCAATGTTACTAAAACTATTAGGTATTGTACTACTTCTAGCTGTGACATTCGGCGTCAAAAAAATCACACATCCAAGGTTTCTACGCCATCGTTGTCACTTGAGGTCTTTTACTTTTATTAATGTAAACAATTACCAATTAAATCATAACAACTTTGCAAATAATAACTTTAAAAATAAATAATTACTTTGCAACATTTAACTCTTCCCAAAATATATATTAACAGACAAAATATATTAACTGTTGACAACCCTAGTGGCATAATAATAAAGTGTTAGTTTCGCACCGTTAATCTACTTGTGGTGTACTCCACGGCGGACGATGGCTGAAATCCTTCAATTATTTCGGAAAAATTTTTCGTAGTCATAAAGGTTTCGTAACAGAAATGTTTGTAGAATCAAGTAATAATAATTGAATGAAGGGTATACGCTTCAGGAATACTTAATGGAGTTTCATGATTGCAACGTGACCTCCGTATAAGGGGAACTAATAATAAATCGCGAATGGAATAACGTTCACATCATTAATGAATTTATTGTACGGAACGAGATGAATAATTCTGAAATTTTCTGAATCAAAACAATACTAGAAGACTATATTAAATACACTGCTATTATTTGATAGAGCTAAAGGAAGAAGGAAGATAGAGTCCTAACAGAAAAAATAGGAGCTAATTTTACAGGAAAAAAGGAAACAACAAGTAAGGTTACCGAGCTCATTGTGAAATTTTTTCGGAGCAGGAGTTACAATAACCGCATTCAAACAAACTCTCATTTCTTTTCACTATTGCTGTATATATATGTTTTACTCGGTTATTAGATTAATTTTTGAATTATTCCGAATATTATTTATAACAGTAATCATATAGATAATTGCTTTCGAATATTCTTCATTGATGGTGATGGTTGAATTTTCGTAAATTCAAATCTATCCCGTTAGAAATAAAAACCATATAGAGATTGCATCGTTTATTTTATTAGCTTAAAAAGAAAATATATTAATATTCAAGGGGTCATATTACGTAGCAAATGATGAATGCAGTAATTAAAAAATGATTGCAATGATATTATAACTATTCACGTCAATAAACTTTGTGAATACAATATTCTGTACATAACTAATAAAATTAAATTCAACTTTATATCAAGAGATAGGATTAAAAACATATCCATCCCAATTTTATGTGCACATGCGTAAATTTGTATTTAACAAACCAAAAGACGAACTTTGATCTTCGTCTTGCCATCCATTTTTAAATGAATCTACGGAGGGTTTCATAAAAAAATATGGGAGTTAATAAGTTTATATAAATAGTTCTCTATTCAACCGTTTCAAATACATCTGTGGCAAATTCTCAAAGTCAACTTGGCTTATAAACAGAATTTTCGCGCGTGCTCTTTTACATAATTTGTTACTCAAAACTATCAAGCCGAATTATCCAGCTCTTATCGTGAACGTTAACTATATAATGTCACTGCGGTAATTTGATCTGAATAACTAACCCTTATACTCATCAATCATGCTTCGTCCCTCCCTAACAAGATTAGGTTACAAATTCTTAATTCGTTACAAACAAATATGTCACTTAACCTCTCTGCAATAGAAGTTAAGTTTGCTTTACAATTACGGCAGTATTACTGTCTTACTCTTTCACTTCAATTAACATTTGTGTGACTGTAGTTATATTTTTATTTGTGGCCACAAGTTTCATTTAACGAACTTTCTTGGGACAAGCACAGTATCTTTGATTATAAGGATTTTTTAGAGAGAAAGAGCGCAGTTTATATGATACTTTAAATTACAAAGGAATCTTGAAAAAAAAAATATTTGTTTAATAATATAATTTTCGGATTGAATGCAAGAATAAAATAAGTCATTGTTTAAAAAGTTAACTACAGCAAGAAAAAATATAAAAAGAATATATTAGCCAATCATAAATAAAATTATTCACCAGGAAACGTAATTTGCATACTACCTGTTCCAAAGTTTAAACCAGAGTCCATTTATTACAGTTAAGAGAGCAGAAAACAGAAAGCTGGCGTTTAAACAATAGAAAATTCATTTAATTATAAACGTAACAATAATAAATATCCATTAAGGGCAATTAACATTACGTGAGAGTGAACATTTTAAATTTACTTGCAATTTATATTAAAATAATTGAAGACGATTTTATTTTGGGCAACAAGAGCCTAAGCCACCAGAAGATAGTTTCATGGGGTCTATTTCTGGTAACGGTTTTTTATCCAATCCAGATATAAGTCTTTTTAATTTTGCAATAGCGAATCCTGGATACAAACCTTTGGGACAAGCAAGATTACAGTTCATAATCGTATGACATCGGAATGCTTTAAAGTCATCCCTTAGATCGTGTAACCTTCGCACTGCGTCTTCATCTCTGGAATCTATAACCCATCTGTAAGCGTGAAGTAAGGAAGCTGGACCCAAAAATCTTCTACCATTCCACCAATAGCTCGGACAAGATGTAGAGCAACACGCACATAACACACATTCATAAAGACCAACCATTTTATTGTTATCATTTATGCTCTGTGCTAGCTGGGTTTGTCCAAGTGGTGTCTCATTTTTCCTGACCAAATACGGTCGAATGCTATTATATCCATCAAAGAAATGCGTCATGTCTACCACCAGATCACGTATGACATACATATGAGGTATTGGATGAATTGTTATCGTCTTATCTGGAGGTATTTGAGTAATGCAAGAGAGACAGTTACGCCCTTGTAAATTAATAGCACAAGATCCACAAATCCCTTCTCGACATGATCGTCTGAACGTAAAACTTGGATCCATATCTTTAATTTTAATCATCGCATCGAGAACCATTTTACCACAAGTGCTAATATCCAGTTCAAACTTTTGGAGCTTAGGTTTTTCATTACATAATATTCCTGGAAATCTGTAAATTCGAAATACCCTGCGAGGATCGATCTGTTTAGCTGGTGTTGGCGGTTTACACGAATCTTTCTTTTCCCCGGCCTTTTCAGCGTAATCACGCTTGATCAAGTCAAACTGCAATATCACATTTCTACTAAAAGGTGTATATTTTCTCATGTTGTTATAAACAAAACAATATTATAAATTATTTATTATGACTGAATCTTTTCATGAATGACAGTTATTAGACGTATCTACTTGACAACAGCGTTAAACTTACCATAACTAGTAAGCATAATAGATGGCGTACCTTTTTTGTTGTAACATGGTTTTAATAACAGACAACAAACGAAGGAGATCATAAAACTGGAGTGTTTTTCGCAGCATGCTAATAATAAACGACCTAAGTTTTTTTCGATTATCTGATGATGTTAGATGCAAAGCAAAAGCGAGCTGTTTATTCAAACACAAAACTATCCAATTCAAGCATAAAATTTAATCCTAATATTAGATTTTTAAAAAAACATTATATTTGCAAAAGCCAATTATTTAATAACTATCAAAACCTGAGTATTTCATAATCTACGTACGGGCTTACCACTACCTGTCTCACCGAGAAGTGATAGACTCTTCACCATGTCAAACTCGCTACATGTCTCATTTTTTATTTAATACAATCACAGTTTTACAAACCAATTGGGATAATTGTAATTTTTGTTACCGTTGAGATAAAAAATATATCGATTACATGTAAACTCGTATATTGTCATTACACTAGTTTACCCACTATTCGATCAGTTTTTAATGATGAATATATATTGTGGTAATATTTTCGTACTCCCTGAAGCGAGACTTTTAACTTTTAAATGCGACAGCATTGAATCTATATGAACACTTCCCATCAGTTTTGACCGCGGCTATTAATCGAACCTTCTGATAGATTGGGCAGACGTGCTGTTGGAAACATTTTAACAAACCTAGAACGTCTCGAGAAAATCGATTGTGAATCAATTCAAGTTAATTTTAACTAATCTCAGAAAAGATATGTCTTATTAAAAAGTGTAAATATTTATTTATGTATATTTCTAATCCTCTTAATAGATGTTGTATACAAATAAAATGTTTACATAAATAAATAATAAACTAGCATTTTGATAATAGCAATCATTAGATTGCTATTATCAAAATGAAAATGAAAATTTTTTGGATTTGACAATTATGCTCGATAGCTAAGCGAGAGTTTATGTCAAATACCATACATTTTTACATAAAGCGACTCGATTGCGGTTATTGAAATTCATCTCGTCTAGGACCTCAGGTTTTAAAAATAATTATTTTAAATTAATCTACATATTAATAATAAATGCCTATTGTTCTGTCGTAATGACAGAACCTAGAAGGATAAAACACTGCAAAAGTTTAATTTTGGCCTTTGGTTGACATTCTGAAGGCAGCACATAAATTTTTCAATGCACATCTGGTGACTTCGATTACTTTCTATTTTGGACTGATTCTTTGAAATATTCTTTCTAGGTGTATTAACGTACTTTTTCTATCCGCCCGACACGATCATTACGTCAAATACTTCTATTAATAGAATCTTCATTTGTTAAAACTGCATAAAATTGAATAATTTGATATTAATATTCTTTAGACATTAATTGGAAGTTTGCTTAATGGTCACTTTAACTTATTTATACCAATATTTAGTTAAATACTTTTAATTATTTGATTGGCAGTTCATTGCCAATAATAAAATTGGCAATGAATTGCAATATATATTACAATATGAAAAATGTTTACAACAATGACTAAGTACATCACAAAAATATCTGACCTCAACAGGATAGAGAACTTGGATCCCTATGGTTTAACAGATAGAATACGTGGTGCCTACATACAATAGATTTGGAGTGATATGTTAATAAGATCCCCAGAGAGCTGAGTCATGGAATTATAAATACATGAAATCAATCACGTATCCCCATTGTGTTGAATTCGGCGAAAATATAACTTGACGCATAAGTAAACTTTCTATTGTGTTTTCATATCCTTTTCATGCTTGCGCAGCAGTTTTCGACTTTATACCTCTAAATAAGCTATGGCTTCCAAAGACCATAACTCATTAGCGACTTATCATTTTAACGCACCATAACTCATTAGCGACTTACCTAAAATCATTTTAACGCCCCAATTTATCATGATGAACATTTACGAACATGTAACGACTTGTGTGCGACAATTGTGTCACTAATAGCGCTTGTTTGCGACACATGTCTGTGAATATGAATCCAGGATTATAATTCCAAAATCTGGGAACTCCCTACTTAAATGTATATGTAGCTAGTGAAACACAGTAGTCTAGTATTTTTTTCAATAACGAAAATTTATTAAGAATAAGCAGCACAATAAATTGGCAACTTTAAATATATTGTAATTAAAAATTGTTACAGCAATTGATCGGCGTGCTATCGATTTAAACTGTTAGTTTTTAGTTCTTCAAGGTTAGGTCGCATCGTACGATGTACGATGAATACGAATAGTTTCCCACCATGTGGAGATAAAACTGAAGCGCGATATTGACAGTATTGAGTCAAATTTCTTCGCCAGTACAGTTCTGTGGTGTATTCTTTAGAACTTCTTCTCTAAATATCTAATATACACATGCAAATATTAATTGACCTAACGCCTTATTAAACTCAATAACTCAATCAATAAACTATGCGGAAAAAGTTCTGTGATATAAGTGATGTACTTTTATTTACTCAGTAGTCGAATCGACCGCTTTTACTGAGTAAAAGTGGGCCCTCATCACTTTTGTTTGCTTCAGTGAATAGGGTTAAATGTTTACATAGCAAACTACCTTTGGGCGCGCTTAGTATAATTTAATATGGTACCGGAATACTCATTAAGGTGAGATTTCCTTTAACAAATGAATTTAAATGTAAAACAAATTTGAATTTTCTTAATTATTTAAGCTTGTACAAGAAGAGTAATTTGATTCTAAAATTAGTGCGTAGTGTTAACGAAGCGAGTTTTCCGTTTAAGTGGATTAATTACATAAAAACGTATATATAAAAGGATTAGTGTGTGTATATGAAGGTATACATTTCTAGTATGAACCTCTGTGACCTGCATATTTGTCAGTAGTAAATAGGAAGGGTCTTTTACTAAACATAGAATGGGAGCTCAAAAGTTAATAGACAATCAAAAAATGTTTTGTATAAATAATTCACTGTCTCACGCAGATAAGTCGGCAAAGTCAACGATCACCAATCTTGTACTGACCTTTTAAACAACTAAAAAGTTATCAAAGTTAAGTATTGACTTCTAGTTTCATACAACAGAAAACATACCGTACCCTATACAGTAAAATAAAATAACGAGTCGGTATAACGTCAATATACGGTACAGCGAACATAAGTATACACATATTGAATCAGATGCTTTTGCACGTCAACTAAAAATAAATCCAAGTTCAGTACTTCTCTTTCATTACAATCTAACTTAAAAACTGTCTTTGTTAACCTGAACGACGAAGGTGAAGGTTCTATGGTGACTACTATACCGATTAAATTAAGACAAAAGTTGTAAGGACCTTTAAAGCGTCAACTAAATTGACGTTTCAAAAAGTCATTGTATCCCTTTCATATTGAATTGGAATGAAAAAGAGGCGAATAATTTAATTTCAGTTTGAAAATAATGGACATCAACAACTTGCGTGGTATGGATCTAAATTTGATTTTTAAACTACCACAATTCCCTCGACAAATAAACTTTCGAAATCGAATCTCAATAACCTGAACGTATACTCGTGTTTATTAGTCTCTGCACTAATCAATAATAAAATAATCAAATGATGAATTGAGTTATCAATCAAATTGCTTTCGAACATCAATAAAGCTCCTGATAGACTTACAACGTTCAGACATAAAGCCGTGTTCACACTGACCCAGTTTCGGCGCCGGAAGATGCGCGGCCGTACCTCGGTTGATACGGTTCAAAATATTTACTTTCCTATCTATATTTATGTCTATACAAAAGAGGGTATCGTATTTATATATCAGAAGTAGCCAAGAAAGGTTGAATAAAGGTTTACCCAAAGCAACTAAGGTGCTGTATAGTTTACCTTTAGTCCAATGGCTTCATAGCCTCTTATTAATATCAAATTAAGTACATATATTACATTAATTTTGCTAACATCATCATTCATCATCATCATTAATAGCTTATATACGTTCTATTGTTGGTAACAGGCTTCCTACATGAGGAGTTTAGTATATAACATAACCACGGTGACCCAATACAGATTTGTGGATAAAAACGCTTACCGTAACAATCCGGACTTATTCATGCATAAAAGTATTAACGCTTTGATATGGGAAAAGATCAATATCGTACATTGCAACATAGGATCAACCTATTGAAACCACCAACATGTTTGTGTGTTACATCATCTTCAGACTACATCGCCTAACTCTTCGTCATACTCTCTTCTATTCCTTATCCCACTATTTGTTTAAGAGGGGGATCTTAATCTTAATACTTCGAGTTGGTTAAAAACAAAAATACTTATTCTAGTACACTGGATACGAGTGAAATTAAAGTAAACGGTTGTTTGTATAATTGACAAAAATTAGTCTAAATTTATTGGATTATGTACAATACTTTCTTTTCAAAATGGTGCGTATCAATGTATAACTAGAAAATAAATGGATAAATTAATATATTAAAATAAATAACACCTTTGTTGGCTGATATGACGATTGATAATATAAAATACAAGTTTTTTAAAGACTTTTATATTAAAGATTTTATACACACACAAACATGCTGGTGGTTTCAATAGGTAGTAAAATCACAACCACATTGATGGCATAATATTGATCCTATGTTGCAATGTACGATATTGATCTTTTCCCATATCAAAGCGTTAATACTTTTACGCATGAATAAGTCCGGATTGTTACGGTAAGCGTTTTTATCCACAAATCTGTATTGGGTCACCGTGGTTATGTTATAACTAAACTCCTCATGTAGGAAGACTGTTACCAACAGTAGAACGTATATAAGCTATTAATGATGATGATATAATAAGAATAACATATCTCACACTCATACCATTCATGTATAATTAAGTGCTTCTGTAAACCAAGAAATATAGATGTATATTAATATCTTAAATATACTAAATAAACATATAAACATCCATGGCTTGTTTACATATATTCGTACTCCTTTGGTTAAGTAGACGGGAAACTGACCAGTCAAGCAGACGACCGTCAAGTTAGATGGAAAAGCATTCGCAACCTACTTCAAGAGATTATGAAGGACCAGTTATTAGTTCTAAAGATTTTACATTAATTCGCACATCTACATCGTTTAAAAATAGAGAAATTATAAATAAAATCTTATTCTGTTTTGAATCACGAACTGAAATTTCTAAATCACATATCAAGCGGTATTTCGCAGTCAACAATGCAAATATTTGCATATAAATAAAGCCCACGATGCCGCGTGCAATCTAGCATTTTAACCCTCTACAGTTACGAATGCAAATTAAGGTCGGGTATCTCTTTCAGTCGTTTTTGCCCCAATTCAGTTTCAACGTAACGCGTGAACTGACTGCCTCTGCCAACTGAAGGCCTCTCAGAAATCTACTAAGTCGCTATCAAAGTCATACGAGAAATAGTGTTTATTTTTTGCCTCTGCAACATTTAAATAGGTTTCAAGATTTCTATGAGGTGTGGCTTTATTATTAACTGGGGGATTGTATTGCAAATAAAAAAATGATACTTATAAAAACTGTCATTTGAAAAAACTGAAAACTTATTGCATATACTGAATAGTTGAATAAGGAATTGGAACGCACTTCCTATATCTAATATAATAATAATATTTCTCACACTCACCTATTATGTAGCCCATAGTATATTAGTATAATGGAGAAATACAGATAATAATTGTTAAAGAGGCGTGAAACTTTTTGAGCCGGCAAGGTGAGGGTGGCTAGGGCAGTATGTCGCATGCTTCACTAGCTATCTTCACATATGGACTACTGTTTATAGAGTCGAGTCATTTGCTGGGCTTTATATAAAAAAATTACAAATATAAGTAGTGCTAAAAGGCAACTCATAAAATCTTTTGGCTTTCAAATTACACACTAAAAATGTCATAGTGAGTTGCTTATTACTGTTGACTTTGCATCTTGATTGCCATGCGCTGCTGCATTACATTTACCTTTAAAAACTCTGATAATCTTATATAATTCAAATAATATTTCGCCAATATTAACTATCCTAGTATTATTTGAATGTTGACACTTCGCTAAGAAATTTGAGTCTTAAGCAACAGTCCTACCGTTAAGAGGATCAATTCTATTCCTCCGTCATTCCTGGATCGGGAATTCCGATCCGTATTAACCTCTATTGCCTCTCACGTAGGTTCTTTAATTAAAAACGAACCGCTGCAAAGCTTACTAATTTTCCCAGGGACTTGTGGAAGATTATTGATATAGATTTTCACATCTTGATTCCAAACTAATTTTCTAAACTTATTTTTTTTTAATTTAAATATCCTCTTTGATATCATTAACATCTACAAAGCGTGTTTGCTTTTAGGCAATTCGGAGGGATAGGAAAAAAAATTAATCTAGTTAAGATAATTGAAAAAAAAAGATTAATGAAAAAAGATGAAGTTTATTTATTTAGTTTTTTGAATTAAGTTACCATGAATTCCATGGAAGGTTTGAAGTTATTTTAGCTGAGTTGAGTAGCCAAAAATAAAGAAGTGTCTTCAAAGAAAGGTATATTACAATAGGATGAGTACGTCATCAGAATTAAATAAAAAGGATTGCCTTGTTTCCGATGCTGTGAGCATACGCTTCTTCCTAACGTTTACAATCAAATTCAAAAAGACAAGGTTTATATATAAAAATATATATGATCCTCCGATACATAAGATTACTACTAAGCAGACCATAATAAATCAGACGTAAATAATCAAAAATTGACAAAAAATCTACTTCAAAGACAAATTGTTCCACCCGCTGATTGTGAAACCAGGCAAATAATATACTGATGTGCCCTTTTATCCTACTTTAGCCGAACTGACACCAGGCTATCAATAATCCAGATCATAGCAACGTGCCAGGACCCTTATCAAACGTAAACGGTCCATTTCCAACATTGGCAAAGGATTAGTGCTCCAATTTTAGTTTTAAAAAATTGGGATACAATAATGTATATTATTATATACTCTATATGAAACTAGGGTAAAAATTTTGATATTTATGCAGTTAAGACTTTTAAATTTCGCAGCATGAAATGGTTATTAGTAATTGTTTTTATCTCCCTCTTAAAGCATATGGTTGTGACCAATATTTTACTATCCGTAGATCATCATGTCAGCTGTGACCTCCACCTCAGATCATAGGCTTCCCCAAGGATTTCCAAGTCATACCTGCGCTGCCGGGAAAAATACCGATCCATAGCTATGTTTGTGTACAAGTTTATGTTCTTTATTGAAAGCGGGTCTTCTAATAAAAAATTAATTTATATACAGTTTTTGCAAATGCTTGAAAAACACCAGTTTCATATTCCGCAAACATCCATAGGAATAATATTATCATGTTCTTACCATATTAAATCTGTTTTAATAAGTCACATTACAAGTAACGTTTTGATGACGTGCGTAAATTAACCTTAATTTTCGCGTTGAAAATGTATGTCGCATTTTAATGGCATGACTCCTTACGTAAATATATTATGTAGGTTAGTAGGACCTGAGAGACTTGAATTTGTGGATCGTCTTTATTTTCGAGTAACTCCGTGTGTGATCTTTATGATTGAACTTTGAATTTAATGATTCTTTTGATTGTTAAAGACAGATAGATTCTATTATTGCTTAGTAGTTCCTGCTCGCTCGCCAATTCTCGTCGCTTCTAAGTTTAAATGGATGAATTTATAACGCTGATATATGTCATGTGCTTATATATTTTATAATGAATGTGTATGATATCGTTATATAAAGCGTACTTTTTAATAAGCATTACCTTTTAATTTTTCTGGACCTAACTATCTGGTTGCCAGAGAATGCCCAGTGGAATTATGTCCGTTAATTAAATATATGTTACTATATTATGTTGTACTTCTTTGGTTTATTTACTAACTCGCTAGATTGTTTACTGAAGAAATATTGTAAATACACAACAAAATAATTACCGTTTACGTATTATTTTTGAAGTTAATATTATATGTATCGTAAACCGTCCAATTGGACGTCAAATTGGTGATGGAACCACCTTGCAGGTTAATTGGCTGAATGATAATATCATTATATTCTCATAATAACTAAATTCACTGACATGGGAAAATATTTAAACAAAATTAAACCATTTGTGGGCTACTACACTGACAAAACAAAAGGGGGTAGTTAAAATCACAAACACTCTGCAACACCAAACACCTAAACCAAAGATAGTTTAGTTCGCGTGAATAGAAACAATTAATGGTAACAAAGCAACTGGAACTCTCATTTCACTGCACCACGTAATCTTTCGTAGACAGCTGTATTAAGTCAAGTCCATATATATTTTTATTGATATTTTAATTGTTGTTCAAATTTTATTTATTCATTATTATTAGAATCGTCGTGTTTTTGAATAGAAAGAAAAATAAAATCAGTGTGCAAATTACTTACTTCAGTTAAATTACATTATAAATATGTGTTTCTTCTATATTATATAGTTAATATTACCAATCAATTATTGCCCAAACAAGAGGAAGTGTCGTGTAAGAAAACTGATAGTCGCCAAACATAAAGAGTTCATCAACCAATCACAAACGCTATCAGCCTCATTCATAATTTGACCGTTTACATAAGTTGCAAATAAACAAATAAAAATTGACATGAAATGATTCATCTGTGGTCGTCTGTTCCATATATATACATTGAAACCGTATCGTGTCGTGTCTCCCAAGCTGTTTCAATTATATAAAAGTTCTTTCTCAAACAAACGGTAGCCGTAGGTGTAATCAGATGATTGGGAATTTAATTAGCTAAAACACACTCGGTTGTCTTGCGGAACGTGTTAAAGTCACCAACTCCTCGTAATCAGATCCTGAAAACTTTTGACACCTACAGATACGGAAAGATTTGAAGGTACAAAGTTCTGTGTGAGTAATTGGCGGGGGTCCTAATTAGGTTGTTCTTAGCTGAACTGCTAAGGAGAATACGTTTATAACATTTTAAGGTTAGTAAATATATTAGTAATAAAAACAAACTGGCTTTTCCAAACTTTTGACTTCAGAAGACACGTCACTCTTGCATGGGTAATGTATACAAATTTATGTCAAAGTTCCGCCACAGGGCTGCCTTTACACAAATTTAAAGTGTAATTATGTTAATTATTTTAAACAAAAGAATTATTATGTTAAACAAAAGAAAGATCAAAATTGTATCAGAAATTATGTGATCCGACAGAGATCTAAAGTCGCCGACATAGCCCATTGAATTAGCAAACTGATGTGGCAATGGGCTGGTCATGTTAGCCGCAGATCTGATCACTATTGGAGTCGTAAAGATCTTTATTGGAGACTGTGACTCGGGAAACATGTAGCGCGCCCTGCGACAAGATGGAATGACGTTATTCGGAGGCTGGTTGGAGTGGACTGGCTGAGAGTTGGCAAAAGTCAGCAGTGATGTGCAATAGGGGAGACCTATCCACCAGTGGGCGAACATAAAATAGGTTAAATCATACATTTGTAATGTTTAATAACTACATTAAATAAACACCTAAGCAAGTTTTCGGCCTTGTAGCGGTATTATTTTAATAGAAGCAGTAGATGAGCAATTGCCCCCTGTTTTGTCCTTCATAAATAAGTAATCAATTAATTATCATTCAATCTATCCACATGGGTATCAGATTCTATTAACCTATAGGTATCTAGGGACTTCCTAGGGCATGTTCATAGTAAGGAGAGACGTTGATGAATGAGTTATTGATTACTCCCCCGAGACACTTGAAGCAATTGAGAATTACAGATCCATCCAACGATCTAAATTTTCCTAACAAAACTAATTTTATGAACAAGCTGTGTTTAAAATCGTGCAAAACTGTATACCATCGGTATAATACCACGGCACAATTTTTCTTATAATTATTTTTCATATAAAAAAACAATGTATTTACGTGCATGTCAATGTTAGTCAGGAAAAGGTGGTTTCATTTAATAATTGCGAATAAGTTGTATTAAAAATGATGGAAATTCGTATAGTGCTTATATATAACTAAATCACGAAAGGAACATCTTCAAAATTAAAGGAAACAGTAATTTGTTATAAGATATATTGTAAGCTTACTCTGATAACGCAATAGATTCCAAAGTATTTTATTCCTTGACTCATTTAGGTGTAAAACTGTATACTTTTTCGTGTCATGTGATGGATTCTGTAATAAATTCCATAA
The DNA here is from genome assembly GCA_943193645.1 of Acentria ephemerella. NCBI lineage: Eukaryota > Metazoa > Arthropoda > Insecta > Lepidoptera > Crambidae > Acentria > Acentria ephemerella. The sequence continues at coordinate 3,920,901 of OW971894.1, forward strand.
GAAATAGAGGGAATTAACTATAGAAATATACACATTACACACAGCAAACACACATTACATTAACTAGAATGATGAAGCACAAAAGATCCCACCGTGTCGAAGTGCTCCGGGAATAATCCCGGCCCTACATGAAGATTACAACGCTGACCCAAAAACCTTGGTGGATGTAAGCGGTTGCCGTAGCTACCGGTATCTACAGCTGAACGTGCCTTCCGAAACAGGAGTAGCTTGAAATGACCATTTCGAATGACCCATCCGGGGAGCAACCACGGTGGAAGTTGCTTTGTTGTCGTTATCGAGACCAGAGCTTTACTTTGGTACATATGTAAACACGACTTATTGATCGACAATCTTAGCCATCTATTGGTAAATCTAATAATTTGATAAATATATTTATAGTACAATTAAATGCAATGTGTAATATAAAGTATTGGACTGAAATAAACACGCGAGAGAGAGTTTATCAGAGAGCACAGCAAACTTTTTTGAGAATGCCAAAAAAGTGTTGCCATTAAATTGTTATTTGAAGTACCTACAAACAATAATTTTATTAAGTTTTTTAGTTTTAGTGGGGATAACGAACAACTATTCATTTTATATATTATAGAGATTATTCTCATTACAATAAATGTATCTGTAATACATAAGAATGTTAATTATATTATTTTGCGCTAAATATAATAATCAAGTTATAACGTCACATGATATCACGGTACCGTGACATAACTAATTTCACGGTACCGTGATATAATGTGACATGTGATAGAACAGCAATTTAATAAGATAATTTAGCTTAGATATAAAAAAATCGCCTTGTTTGTTCGCATAAACAACGTACAGCTAGTATTTCATCTCATTGCCGTAAATACAGTTTAGATACATACCAATACTCTCGTTTTGGTATGTATCTAAACTGTATTTTTGCTTTAACGGCAATGAGATGAAATCTATCTGTACGTTGTTTATGTTTATGTATTCATTCAGTATGTGTTTGTATTCAGCAGAATAAACTTAAACATCGTGATTGTAAAAAGCTACTTATATATAAAATAATTTATAATATATGTAATATTTAAAAAGAGAAATATTTAAAAAAAATGTGTTTTTGACAGGTCGTTGGCTATTTTTATAACCTTAGGTGATAATAATGCCCATCTCCAATTATATAAATATATACCGACCAGCAAGTATTCAGCTACTAATTTGTATATTAGTAATTTGGGATTTATTTAAGAGATTTTCGACCGGTTGTGACCGGACCTTAAAATAAAGAAAAAAGTTGGAAGACTGAAGCGAGCAGCACCTGGATTCCACAACCACAAAGGATCTATGCCACCAATGGAATTAGAGGCAACTAGCCCTCTTAGGGCCGCTAACCGGAACTCTAGTTTGGAGTCTCAAGCATAGACCACAGAGGCCGGTAATGGTCTCAGCAATGGTTATCTTACCAGCATGTGAATTGTTTGCCTGTTTAACTTTCTTTTCTTTCATTTATATTCTGTTTTCTTTCATCGTGTCTTTCTTTTAGAGGTTCCAGGTTATTAAGGCAACGTTGTATTAGGAGCACGAAGATGTCCCCTGTGCTGTCAACTTAACGCTAATTCTTAATATTTACAGGTAAAGCATCACGTGAGTAGTAGTTACTATTATTACTACTAAAGTTTATATACTACGGGCACCTTCATAAGATTATTGGTTACCGTATCAGCTTTGCCTATTGCTGTCCGCTCCTTATTTTATTTATTTATTTAACAATTTATGTACACACAAAGATAATTAAAAGGACAATAGAATATTAGAGAAATGTACAAAGGTACTGCTTATTTTTATATTTTAAAAAATAACTATTAAATTACGTCAAAAATAAAGTGAAAATTGCACCTCGCTAGAAATGAGAAATAGCGTCATGGGTATTTTATTCTATGCATTTGTGCTGTCTCCGTTTATCTTGGAGGCTAATCTAAAGATAACTCAAGCCTTTGCGACATGTGTCGCCTGCAACTTTGCATGTAGCTGCGGTTAAAGGCGACACGAATCACTATTTCATAAGGGAATACGAGACATGAGGGTTACACAATTTGAATATTATGTAACCGAGACATTATTATTAGATAATATAAGAAAAGCTAATTTAGCACTCGATGTGTTAGATATTTTAAACCATTCTATCTTACGAAAATATGAGCAGCGCCATCTAGTAATTAGAAATGGAACTAAATAATTTGTAAGCTTTATAAGATGCATTTTAGCATTTGACACCGTTTCTCCCACCCTAGTACGGAAATAGGAGTCAGGAGTACGTTGTCGATTATCCTGGATTATTTAAGTAACTGAAAGTGAAAGGTTAAGCTTAATCAATATAATAATAGCTAGACTGACGTGCATTATATAGTACCCCACGGTAGTGTGGTTTTAAACTATTTTTGGTCCACATTAATGGCTTATGCATTAAGGATCTTCTAAATTCAAAAATTTTACCTTCAGAGAAAATAACAGTGTTTAATGATTCAATTTGGAGTAACGTAAAATTTAATGCGGAAAGTGGTATTGTTCTAGTCATAAATAGACTTTAAATTTGTGTATAGGCAGTTCAGTTATATTTGGCGGGATTTTGTTATAAATGTGGATAAGTTTCCCCTAAATGAGTGACTTAATTTATGAAGACTAAAGTTTGGAACAGCAAGTTTATTTCTATGTCTGCAGTAATTACTGTTTTAATGGAATTTTCATCCATACACGCTGTTTGAGAGTTCATCACTGCATGCTTTCAGAAGAAAACTCAAAGAATATATCGTCTTAGCTTAATCTATTTCTTATATTTATATATTTTATATTATTGTTTGTATTTACATAAGTATATATGTAATTTTTGCATTTGATATTTAAATAAAAGTTCATTGTTCAAACATCCAAACATAATAAAATCACAGTCTGACTCAAAGGTTTGCTGCTAGAAAACACATTTGTGTGTTAAGCATTCAGCAAGCACACGACTCTTGTGAACTATTTACTTGTAATTAAACATTTCACATGAAAATAAATAACTGTTTTGGTTGTTTGGTGGAATCAACAAAACACGTTTCATTTAAGTAGAACGAGTTCAACGTGCTTTAATAAAATTGACGTATTTTAAACAGCGACGGTTTCCTACTGAAGTAAATTTTTATATCAACCACACTGTAATTTGAAAAAAAACACAAAATTATTACGTTTGATCCAAATACAGTAGAGAAATGAAAAAATCTTCTACAGAACGACGCTTAACAGAACAGGGCAGAAAGATGCTATTACGCAAATGGCTGTAAATAAAGTAAATTTACACACTGAGAGAGAGAGAGAGAGAGAAAGAGAGATAGACACACACTATTTTTATGTGTTTGTTATGAGTACTTTCTAATAACAACTTCTTATGTAAAAATATTGCTTTGTGAAAATGTATAGTTAAATAATTGAATTGTTTATTATGACAAATATCACAATTTATTAACGTTATATGAAGAGCAGTGTCTTCTGTTACAACTATTTTTATAGTTAAAAGGAGACTGGTAACATATTGATATGGAATTATTTCTCAATGTAACTAAATAATTTTACATTTTAGTTTTATTTTCGACCGACTTCATATGATGTCCTTTGATGTTTTTAATAAAACCTGAATTGAGGATAAATGCTTTAAAAAAATATTACGCTCCTAATACAGTTAAACGTTACGTTTTATTTACTCTTACCACGAAATTATTACTTGGAAAATCATTTACATTTTTTATTAATTTCAAAAATTATAATGCCATCTACTCTCAATCAAAAACCTCTAACATTAATGAAGCCAAGACCGACGGAGGTTTAATTTGATTGTAGGATAACCAAAATTAGACGCCCAGAGCAAGCCATTACACTGGTGAGCGTTAAACGGAGCCCTAACATAATATAACAAGCATGTTGATGCGCATGATGGTCGCCCTTTGTACAAAATTAGTTAAAAGGATTTTTTAGTGTTTCTCTTTTTGAATTGGCTGATGTACAATAAAGATATATATTGTATTCTATTCTATTCTATTCTAATATACTAAAGGTCTAAAGCCATCAATAGAAATATAAGTTTGTAATGTCAGTGAAAGCGAATGGACTGTATAGGAATAAAAAAGTGATAGCTGAATGAAATATATATAATAGAATAATAACAGTTTATAGTATTAAGATATTAAAATAAAGTAATACTAAACAGCAGGACAGCAAAGCCACATGACACATCAACTACGTTTCCAAGGCAACCACCATAGAGACGTAACGTTCCGTTACAGTCAGTGTGACATTACTTTTTCTTGCCGCCTTTTTGTACCGGTCACTGTGAGTGCTACATAACATTCTCTTTTGTAAATGTGATACCGGGTTGTGCTTCATAAATAAAGTAATATAACTTACAAGCCATTCTTTAATTTAAACAAAATAGCCTTGCTGAGTTCCGTGTACGCTCTGCTCTCTCGGTTGATTTACGAATGAATAACTTAAAACTGAACGTCAATGTGTACTAGGGTTTACCTAATTATCAAAAATAAGTACAAAATAAATAGATGGACCTCCGGTTGAACAGTGGTCAGTACCCAATGGACATCTGCAGCTACCTTACAAAGTCAAAGTCATTTATTCAGTAATGGTGCGGTTATTCATTATAAGTATATGACATACTCTTGTGAAAATCAAGATTAAAAGATATAATTATAATACAGAAAAGTATTGAGTTAGTACATTAATGTTAATAATAGCTGTTAAAATTAAACAATTCAGAAATGTCCAGCAAGTTGTACTATACATAGCAATCAATTAAGTTTTGATTTCTTATACCAATACAAAAAAATTTATAAGAAATACAATTTTACAGCAATTTAGTAGATTTATTATATTCGATACTGTGACATACAATCGATGCAGGAATTATGTGATATTTAAATATACAGTTTTATATCGTATTATATCGTTTTGCATTATTCCTGTGTATTGGATTATCCTTTAGCGCCAGGGGAAATGATCAGTCAGCTGCAGGCAAATCGGAGCTTATGTTTGTATGTTAAACTCGAATATTGTTTCTAGGTATTATTGCTTTACAAAGGATTTGTGGAACCAGCCCTTAGTCCAATTACTTACTGACATACCCAGCTCTCTCCTGTGTACATATCTTTATTACTAGATTATCTTTGCCGGTATTTTGCGACGAAACTTTGAAGCTGCGTAGGTTAGCAAGCGTATAATTTTCCTAACACATAATTACAACCGACACATTTAGACGGGGATGCCATTCGCTTTTCTTATTTTTCCACTATATTTATCTTATAAGAGGTTTCTTTATATTATTTAGTTATTGTAAATTGATGTTATATTGTAAATAACATAATAAGAATAAATTAGTGAGATTTGAATAAAAAAATAAAGATTATTGTAATGTAATTCAGATTCTTACCAAATTAAAGATTACACTATTATTTATGACTTTCATATCTAATTATCAAATTTGATAGAACACTGTACACTGTGTTGTGTACTACAATGTAAAACATGTGCCATTTTCTACCACAACTGGGGAATGAACAATCATTAAAGAACCATCTCATACCCAAATTTTCTACACTCTCCCCAAAAGTTGGGTGAAATTCCCAACAGCTTGGCAACGCCGGCTCACCTACAGGCAGGTTAACTCGAGATTAATTACGCTGGCCGTCTGTTCATAAATCATTCCGGACCTCAGCAGATTTAATTTTAGTTACTCTCTTCTCACTAATGTTCTTTAGGAAAGTAACCGGTTTTTTTTCTTTTTACTCGGTCGCAAATAAGAGTTGTCAGGTTTGATTCATTAATTATTCAAGTCATTTATCTTTAATGAATGAAATTATTTGATTCATCTTAAAATTTTAATTTAAACGATAATTAGATTTCGTGTTTTGTCGTTGATCATATTGTTTCCTATGAGAAACATCATTTCTAATAAATATAATATAAGTAATTCAAATACCTTTTATACCAGTTCGAAAACAATACTTCTAAATATTATATATGAACTACTTAGGCTAAAATCTAGAAATATTGTGTATTGCCAATAATAAAATAACTAACTAACGTCATAACCATGAAAATAAAATGGATATTACGTTGTTGATTAGGCGCACATACAAAATTTCAAGTATGCATACATTTAATACTTCTTAGTAAATTTAAATTACCTTTGAACATCTCAAACAAATACAAAGGCTTTGAAGTGAAAATTGAATGTAAAATATTTTTGAGACAAAACATAACATAGAAACAACAAAAACACAGCCGCGTCTCGAAACATAAACAACAAATAACAAGCGAAAAATTTGTTATAGAAGTCGACAGGAAATACCATACCCTTATCAAAGCGCCTTAAGTGCGAATATTACCGAAAATTTATCCTTTAAAGGCTTATTTATTGAACAGCTGAGCGACAAGCGGGAAAGTTGTCTTAGCTTAACTATTATAATTGACTTTTTTCTTAATTGTAGTTATAGGCTAGAAAACAGTTTTATATGTTAATCTGTACCAATATTATAAAGATGAATTGTTTGTAATGATGAACGCGCTAATCTCTGGAACTAATGGTTGGAGTTTTTTATATTTTTTTTATATTAATCTCAGCAAATGAGTCGACGCCATCTGATGATAAGCAGTAGATGAGTCCATATGTGAAGATAACTAGTGAAGCATGCGACATACTGCCCAAGCTACCCTCACCTTGCCGGCCCAAAAAGTGCTTCTTCACGCCTCTTTTAAAGGACCCATGTTGTATGAAAAAGGAAATACGTGTGCTGGTAAGGAATGTAATTAATAAATAATATTAATTAATTGATATTTAAAAAATCTGTTGGATTAAAAAAAATGTTGAATAGGTACTATCGTTGAACGCGGCCGTAGCCGCGGGCGAAAGCTAGTCTTTTGTTATTAACATACATCTTAACGGCGTTAATCTTCTATATAGCTTAGAAACTAGCATTATTCCAGATAAACGCCGATATGACACAAAACAGTAGGCTAATATATAATGAGACATTCTCTGTAATTACCTGCGTTTTTTTTTGAATTAGGAATTTAGTCGTTATTTTTATTAAATAAAAATAAAAAAATAAAAAAAACATCTTTATTCGCCTTGCTCCTGTCAAAGACCTCACCCTTACTTTTTACAGAAGCTCCTTGTATGATAAAATGTCTCATGTTTTATACATTTTCTTCACTCGTCTCACGTGGCTCCGTGTAGATAGTGCGGTGAGTAGATCCATTTCGAATATATCACCCCCAATCTTTGTTTGCCATGATAAATCATATAGTGATATATTCAGGTTTTTCTATAAACGATATGGTCTCGCAAAGGCGAAGAATAATTTTTGTATACGTGGCTGTGAATATTTAATGTTCTTTATATATTTTTTTATATATATACCATTATATACCGCTTTATAAATAAATTATGAGAACAAATAACTATACACTAAATTTGAAAATCGAATAAGGATGATCTCTTGTTACTTACAATTCTGAACCCACCTATCAAATATTCATTAGAGTGAAATCTGCAGCTTTAAATCTGTTTGTGCTTGTTAGTAATTATTGCTATGTGTAAAAATTACTGAAGTTAACATGAATAAAACCATTTTATTTCATTTCTACTACTTTCTATTCAATTGCTTAAACTTTACCATTAACACATACAACGTTATCTAGAGTAATTAATAAATTAATAGTAATTAGTTTCATCCCTAAAACACACGAAGATTATTACAATTTAAACCATTATATTCCATTTCATCTCATGTGAACCTAACTTATCAAGTGATACTGTTTAATTATGAAAATTCAATACTTTAACGTCAGATTTTATTTAAAACCGATTACACAATGTACATTATTTTAATAACGGTTGCATCTTCTAGGCTGATTCTGACTTTTCATCAAAAGCTAATGGTCCCCATTCCGTCGTGCACAAAATAAACTATATTTAAGTTCTATACTACTTTAATTACAATTCGACCAAAATAGACGAGCAGAATCGCTACCAATATTTAACGAAAAGATTCATCCAACTGATTTAGAGGAGTCCACATGCGAAGAAAGCTAGTACAGCGATACACTGCCACAGCCCCATCAATCCGGCCTAAAAATTGACACCCAATAAAATGTTGTGTGTTGTTATGGGTATGAATGAAACAAATGTTTTTTACGAAATAAGCGTCTATTCTTTGTATTGCCACGAAAATTATATTTTTTGTCATTTGTGCATAAATAAATTAAATGAAAAATTGTCGTTAAGAAGTTTATATTAAACGAAATATCTTTGTTTATAATTGAACAATGAACGATAAATAAGGACACTTTTTTTACACTTAATGGTAGCACGGGATGTTAAGTGATGATAGCTCCGATATTGGAAGCGAAATGCACGGATTCCTCAGCCACAGAGGATCGGCTTACTTACCTCCACCTACTGCAACACAAAAGTGCTATTTACCATATTGTTATGTTGTTGTTAGCAAGTCCTTATTAATTTGCTACGAGTATAAAAACAACACGCCATTCATGTATTTCAAAAAACTTACCTATATATCCTGTCAAAAACCCAATCAATTAAATAAAATAAGCCAAAATCTCCCCTTCACGCTATCCAAAACTAAAACCAGGTTTAGAAATTCGATACTTAATTCTATCGCGCCCTTAATTGGTGGGGCAGACCAGGGGACAATGAAGACGGATGGGACAAGGGCGCTGGCTGTTAGACGGGACATCGATCAAGGGATCTTTGTCACGCTGCGGATTTTTGGGAGAATACGTCGCTGTCGTCACGCGTAATGCGTCCTGCAATATTTTGTTTTATTTTGTCTCCGTTGCTGAGAGGATTAGGCGGCAATTTGTACAGCCACGTCTTCTTAACATCATATTAACTTTACTGGAATGTGTACTATTAAACAACAAAAATATAACTTAATGCAGAATTTGATTATTTCATTTTGCCCTAATTGAGGGTAGGCTTAAGACCCACATTGAGCACCAATATGAACTGTTGATTATGATGATAATGATGGCTATTATAACATTTTAAGTTTTGGTATAGCTAAGCGGCAAAACGCGTGATATTCAACTATTATGCATAATAAACAGATAAATCAAATCGGCTTTAACATATATAGAATAGAGGTACACATTCATATTTAATTTAGAAATAAACAGTACAGTACAACTATTCCTCAAACGCCTTTTTTCGTGTAAATTAATTGTGTGTATATTAATCGTATAAATACTTTCAGACATAACTGTACAGGAAGCTTATAAGCTCAGAAATTGAAAAAGCTTCTTGTACAGTTATGAAGTTAAGAATGCAAATCTATGAAACACATGCAATTCTTGCGTGAACCATTTTTGCTAAATTTGTTCTACACAAGCAACGTTTTATAACCAAAAAAATTAAACTATAAATTTAGACATATTAAACATTTTAGGTTTAATTGACTACTCTCAGTTTTAGTCTCTCAAAAATAATACACTATAAAGTTATGAACCATCCAATACAATATGTAATTTTTTAAATAATAATAATATTAAATGTTATTTGTCATAAATTGTTCCCAGTTATTCGAAAAGCGTCTTAACCGTGAATATTTCTATGCGAAGTATTATTGTAAGCGAAATTACGAATGGAAATAGCGAACGCGCGTGAGCATTTGTTTTAAGTGCTACAATTATTGTGATGCTGAAATCGCCTTAATGGTGGTAATTTAAAATACAGTTTCCGTTGAGGACCCGATTATTAGAATTTTTCATTTTAATGTTCAAATGAATTGCTTTTTAAGTAACAGTTCAGCATTATCTTCTTGTTGCGTGATTAGTAGTGATAGACCCGCTGCATATCTTTATGCAGGATCGCCTTCGTTGTGAAGGTAAAGTTTGACATTATAAATAAAGAAAGTTGTCTCCAGAACCTAAACTTACTAAATAAATACTGCTAGTGTATACAAGCCATGATACTGCTTACCATTTGGTGTATCATAGGCTATTTTGACATTCTTTTTCAAAAAGCATTGCAATTGTATCGTCACCGCCTGATGGTAAGCAGTAGGAGGAGTCCATATGTGAAGATAGCAACTGCCACACTCACCACCAGTTTATTTTGAAGGAACCCATGTTGTATGAAGGAGGGAATATGTGTAAGAAATTCCACGCTTTGACTGCGCGCCAAAGAAAGGAGTAACAAAATCTCTTTGTTCGTAAAGTAGAGTTGGAATCAGATAATGAGTGACTCCGAAGACCAGCCCGTGTTCTCCGTAATTGGAAAGGGGAATGAAAAAAGTTTTTAAATTTAAATAAGCTCTTTACAGTCTCCCATTCACTGCTAGTCATGCCTCAACATCATCAACATTAACAACATTCATTTGGGAGTTAATGTAACCAGTAACGGCATGAACAAACCAGTCTCAATTTTTTTTTTAAATATAATCAAACACTACGGTAACGCTGGGAAGATAGCAAGGGAGAAAGTGTTAATGTAACGTCTATTCAAAGAACAACAGAACTTAGATTATAAATTTTGATATACGCAAATCCAGTATCAGAGAGCAGAGAGTAGCAGAGAGTAAGCAAAACAATAGTTTGATTTATTTAAGAGGAAAACAATAGTTTTGCTTACTCTCTGCAGGTTTCATGGTAAAATAGTAATAACCAAATCCAGTTTAGTAATGTAATATCAACTTTATTGTTTTAGAAAAAAGTTTAAGGTAAAATACAGCTAGAGCAGATGTATTAGTAAAGTTTTAATTCACCCGACGTCGAAAGTTAAGGTATTTCGACAGTTAACGGTTCGACCAAGATCGATGTTTGTTTCGCATAATGATTGATAAGACTTCAATATGATATAATTTCGTTAACAGGGCAATAAGGCTGATGCTATAGTTAAAATCGTCCTTTTAAGAAGTACGTTTTCTTCCTATTAGAGTACCACTTTCGGAACCAAATACCTTATAACACACTTAAAATTACTACTGAAAATTTCTAAATTGACCCACAAATAATTTTCCTCTTAAATAAATCAAAATTAAATGTGGGATATTTCTGTATTTAAGCCTGCTCTAAATGAATGGCGTGCCCGCGCTCGCCTTTGAATTAAACATTCCAATGACCAAAGCTGTCACAGTAACGGATGGCGCGACATATCTCCTAGACTGCGGACATGGGCGCCCAATGAACTGTGAGGTTTACTAACGACTGACTGACTCAAACCTTGACACTATTTCAGTTGATATAAAAATGAAAACGAAAAATGAACAGAAATAAGCAAGAAAGTTAGTTTACCACTTCATGTATCAAGAACTTTATGAACTACCTACATGTACATTTTTTTAGTTATTATGATGATAATTATCGTCATCAAAATCGATCTGCTGTATACTCGTCCACTGCTTGACATAGGTCTCTATGCACGATTGTCTCCTCTACTCCCCATTTTCAGCGATTCTCATCGGGTTGGATGAGAATCTACGAATATCATAATGCCATCTTGTCACAGGGCGTTCCGTACTACGTTAGCAGTTACACGGTTCCTACTAAAGAACTTTCCGAATCCAACGGCCGTTAGATCTACGGCTAACATGACTAGCCCGCAGCCACTTCAGTTTGTTAGGTGACTCTAGATTTGTAGTGATACTGTGACCTAAATGAAAGCTTTTAGATAAGTACCGACATTTATAAAATAATAATTAGAGAAATAAAAAATAGAATGTTTTATATCCTGTATCTAAAATATGTAGCTTGAAATAATTAAAATTAAGCATAAATGGGTTGGGTTACTATACAAACAAATGAATAAAATATATAAGAAAATTATTAAACCACATTCATTTAGAATTATGTAATAGAAACATACTTTTTATATTACTAATAACTAATATCATATTTTTTAAAATAAAATTACACTTAAATATCATTACACTAATTTTTTAGTTTTCACTTGTTGGCTAGATAGTCTTAAAGAAAAAATAACAGTGGTAATAGAGATTTAATATAATAATCATCCTCAACCTTAACGACCTCAAACAAAAGGACAACGAACACAACGCAACTACGAACAACTAATATTTTAATTATAGTTTAATAAGCTGTTAACGAAAACTATTTCCGAAACTACAGACCGGCTGTGTTGTTAACCGCTCGTGATGCAAAGTTACAAATGGCAATAGCATTTGCTAAACGAAATGAAGCCTGCCCCCAAATTGAACGAACTTTCAGTGGAATGTTGTTAATTAGGTTACACAAGTTGGAGGCTTTTGTTGTTGCTCAGTTGATTTGACTGCGTGAGCTTAGATAAATTTACGTGTATCAATATCGATGTTGAAAAAAAACTATAGTAAAAATAACGTAAATACGTGAATTACTGTCACTGATTTAAGAGAAAGTAATTAAAAATTTACTCCGCGAAGGAAAGAATTAAACAGAATTAAGCTAAGTTTTGATGATTTTTCCTATGATGTGTAAAATGTTGATATACAATTGAAATTCAAGGCCGATTAGTGTAGTGTCATCTTTTGTGTCCTAAATATACCTAGAACCATTACCTCTATAAGACCATACTCGTCCCTGACGAAACACACGGGAAAGGGGTTATTTAAAAGCAATCTTCTGTCATCATTATTCATACGATACGAACTACGAATACATGCAGGGTAGCCTTTCCCTGAATCGTAGACGGCTACGTGCTACAAAGCACCGTAGCCAAGTAACAGATTGAGCTACGGTTTACGTAAATATAATGAATGCTATTTTTACATGACGTAAACGGCTATTTTTGCAAAAAAAAATCAAATACACAAATTAATTTTCAATAAACTAACTTGAGCTCACATGTTTCGTATTGACAACTATCAAACTTAAGAAGAAATTGACGAGTTAACACCAGTACCTCAAGTGTAAATTTTTACTGAATTATTATTATTTAATACATATAACAATATTTTTTCTGACAACCACACCTATTGTCTAGCCCAAATTAAACATTACAAAGAGCTTGTGATTTGGATACTAAATAACGGAGAAATGGCGATAGATGTATATTTATCTCAGTAATATACAAACATTGAACGAAAATCCGTAATGGTGATACAATATTTGTTAGGGGTCACGACGGCATTTCTTTTTCATTGTACTTTTTATATATCTCTTCTATACTCTTGTAAGAGGATCAGTAACTTTACTGTCTTAAAAAAGTGAACTAAAATTATTTCTGGTTTAAAACAACTGCCTTTTTCTCGCTCTTTACACAAAATAGGAAACCTCACTAACAAGGACTAGCAGCATGTATATAAGGAAGGAAGGACTAGCAACTGTGCTTAAAATATTGTACTCTGTGCCCTCTACATAATTCAGCGCAAGCATCGAGATTGCTCAAGCATTATTTAATACCACGTGGAGCTGCCATCTACTTTGTATGAATAGGTTTGTTGACAGTATTAACGGATTATAATTATTATTTATTATCATAAAATACAGATTAATAAGATAATAAATTTGATAGCTTAGGTGTAATTTGTTTTATAGACATTCAAAGTTTGAGCAAAGTTGAAAGTCCGTTTTAAAATTATTAAATTCATTTAAAATACCTGGATCAACTATATATATATATATATAGTATTATTATAATTGTAATATATCGGGCAGTTAAATGTCTGTCAAAACCATTATATTATCAATCAAATATATCTTTTATCATGCTGTATTTAAATATTTTAATTTTGTTTTGTTGGTTTTTTGAAATAATCCTTATTCAAATGAAACAACAAATATACATAACTACGTTTATTTTCACTTTCAATAACTTACACTACTCTGTTTTCACTAACACTTTTTAATACACTTATCCAAGACAGTTTTACACTTAAATTAGATCCATATCCGAGAAGTATTCATCTATCATCTTAATGCATTAATAGTAAGTATTTTACCCAAATTAATATTTTATCAGAATTAACATTCTGATAAAATTTATGAAAAATCTGTTTACATAAAAACATTTAGATATACGTTTAGTTGTAAATTTTTAGAATTAATTTTCATTTGAATTAGAAACATTAAAAATAGAGTATAAAATACACTTTACTATTTACTTTTCTGCTTCGAAGGTATTCTTTTTAAATATTTCTAATAAATCTGAGGGCATTTAATGAAATTCCGACTTCATTATCAATAACATTAAAGTTGACCACAACGATTTTGTAATTGTGGTCAAAATCGCTGTGAATTTTAATGACAAAGTTCTATCGATGTTTTCATGAATGTCAAATTTGGCAGTTTCTATAGCTTCTTTTAGAATTTTTTACTACTTGATTATAAAGCCCAGTTAATAAGCGGGTTTTAATAAAGTCATCACATAACCCATATAATGACGGTGGTGACAAAAAAAATCAGATTCAGAGGGCCTAAACGTTAAAAAACGAAAGAACGTTTTTAACAAACAGACAAAAACTGGCAAAATACGATATTTCATTTTCGAAGTATACCCTCTGATGTGGAATACATTTAAGAAAATCCTAGTGTAATATAACAGAAAATAGCAAAAACTTGTTCAAAATAGCAAAATACATTATTTGACACGACTGAACGAAATAGTTTTTATGGAAAAATCGATGATCGCCCAACAGTCCGCATGATTCAGCAACATAAATATTCGTAAATGTATTAGTAACTTACCAAAGTGTTTATTTGAGAGTTCAAGATTTGAAAAGGACGGATTTTCATCAATTATACAAAATGAAATAATAATTATTTTTACTAAATTAAATTGTACTAAAAAGCAAGGTTTTAAAGAAATTTATAAGTGTAGGATAATAATACCTATAGGTTCCTTTTATTCCTTCAAAATAAGGTTATTTGAATACGTTAGTATCTCGTGTAGTAAATGTACATCATAGTATTCATACATCGTTGGAAACAATAGGATATGTAAATTATAGGCATACATACAGTAACATTTGCCTAACGAGCCTTGTAATAAACTAGATCTCAAATGTCTACTGAGAAATAGCCGAAAATAGCTCGTCTTTATCGGTAACATTCAATTAATTGGAAAATACTTAGGCTTTGGCAATGACTGAATAATTGCACGGACTTAATTGTCGCTCAAATGTTTATATATACAAAATCATGAAAACATTGTTTTCATATTGATATTTTTTTCTATTTTTGGTTTGTTTCAAGTCTTATATTGGAAACTAAAACATTTGTGCCCCACCGCAGATATCAAAGCATCACCGAAGACGAAATGACGACAGCGAAGAAGCGATACGTATACAGTATGGAGAAAACTGGATCTTATATTTTTAAAATAAATACGACATATTTCAGTAACCATTTCTATGAAGCAATGCTTCGTTTATCAGTGACAAACGGCGGTGAATCAAGTAATATCACTGTATCATAACAAATTACTAGAAATTTCTGCTCTTATTGCATGGTGAATGAACACGAATTTACCAGAAGACGTCTGGTTTATGCCAGCTCCTAAAAACAAATAGCCTTGTCTAAAAAGTTTGGTTTTAGAATCATTCTTATATTACAAAAACCTTTAAATTATTATTTAAACACATTTATACTTAGAATTATTGAAATTAATGTTCACTTAGAAGATACTTTGTTTAAACTTAACGACGTAATACATAACGCAAATGGTGTTAGATTGAAATTAAAATAAAACACACTATCAAACGGAGGCAGGGCCATATTATCAATATGTGAAATGAGA
This sequence comes from Acentria ephemerella, assembly GCA_943193645.1. Taxonomy (NCBI): domain Eukaryota; kingdom Metazoa; phylum Arthropoda; class Insecta; order Lepidoptera; family Crambidae; genus Acentria; species Acentria ephemerella. The sequence goes on from OW971894.1 coordinate 3,936,682, forward strand.
CTCGTAATAGCAATTAATTTTATAACAATATTACATATTAGATGCAATGCATATTTTCAAAGACTACTCAGTCCTATATATATTTGCTTTTAATCCAATCAAAGAGAACGCTGTCTGAGTTATCTCTTCCATACTTTTTATTAAAAAAATTATAAATGATTGTTAACTCAAAGTTTAGAATATAAAATAGACAGTTTTCTAATAGTATCTATTCAAATTATTACTAAGTGTATGTTATTCCTAATACACGTATGATAAAATCAAGTTAGATATTTTAATTCATAACAAGAAAAGATTACTTGATGGAAAATAAGTACAAAGGACCCGCTTATTTCAGAAAGAAATTTCTAACATATTTTATTTAAAATTTTGTATATTATATTCAATGGACCCAATACTGAAGAGAACAATTTAAATTTTAATTGGAATGCTCTCGTGCACTGATATGATTGCAAGAACGACAACTGTTCTATCGCGGGACATTAAGAATAATGTGCTCAATTTTCGACCTTAACGTCGTAACGTAATCTCCGTATATGACTGTATAAATTGAACATAAATTTAGTTATTATGGTTTTGGGCTACGTTCTACGTTTTTGCTATCCTTATCATATACATAATGAGATAATGGGATAAAATGATGTCAAATTTGTTTAAATTGCGCCTTCAGAATCCTGATTCACAATTGGGCCTGCCCAACATTAAAATAATATTGTACGTATAATAATATATTTACATAGCATAGTGGTTGTCTGGCATATTAATTATATATATTTAAATCGCCAAATAAGAAGTCATATACTGAGATTCCTCAATAACAGGGCAAGATACCAACGGCCGAATACTTACACGTGTCTTTAATTCGAAGAAATAATTAAATGTTGAAAATAGCGATTTGAAATATCTTCCTCAAACTGACTTTGGCAATGATATAGCCTTTAATCTCGATAAATTGATTATCCAACACAATTTAATATTTCAATACAAATCAATAGTGTTGGAGATTAGCGCGTTCAACAAAGAATACAAACAAACAGTATAGATAAAACTATATCGTCAAGCATGAAGCCCCTCCCATGTAGAACCTCCACAAAAGCACCCTTCGTCTGAAGAGACACATAATCGACCCAAATTTAAATCAATTTCGAAATTTAAACCTTAGAGTTAAGGAAGATCTTAAAGTTAAAAAGTGCCTAAATCTAAGAGCTCCTTAAACCTATTGTAGTGGCAGGGCACAAAGTCTCAAAAGACTGGATATCAGATCAGAGATATCTGGATATACAAATAATATTAATGTTATTTAAGCTTTACAGTATTCGACCGTCAGTGATTTACAGTCTTTGTACTAGCATAGCATATTGCACCGTCTATCGTTATATTATCACTAATTTACTTACGAAGACTTAACTAATAATGGTAAAACCGGGCATTTCTTAACACAATATTTCTTTTGTACAGTTTTGTTGCATTTCGCCTAATGGATTGAAAAGCTGTAAATATATTTTTTGTCTGTTTTTTGTAAAAAAAAGGTCTCAGTGCTTCTGTTATATTGTACTCTTACGCCTTTCTTTTAAATCCCATTGCTTAATGACTTTAACTCTGTTCCCCCGTAATGTAAATGTTAACTTTGACAAACAATTGTCAATAGAAATAGAACTTCTAAAAACTGTGAAAACAAGGTCGCTTTTAGCAAAACATTATCAGTTTTTCAGGTAAGGATAAAATACAAACATAATTTATTCAGTCGCATATTTCAAATCGCAGTATACAAACATAATCAATATCTTATGGTCATTAGTTTAGTAAGTTTATCAACAATTTTATAGTCTGAGGGCCAAACCGTTAGGTTACTAACCAATTTTAGTGATATAATAAAAATTTGAAAAGGTAACTAAATTTAATCTTTAGAATTACTCCATTGTTATTGACGCTGTTCTTATAATTATCTTCAGATTAAGTTTTTTATTACATTGCTCATTATTGTAAAAGTTGCAGTCAGTAGCCATATATATTTTGGATAACCAAAAGATATATGGCTACTGACTGCAACTAATACTAAACTAATAATAGTTTGTATTAGTTGGTCGGCTATTGATTGAATAATGCGCAAAAAATCAATGTTTAAGGATCAGGTTTTGATAATTAATACGATAAATACAACGAACTCCTATTTCCAATTTAAATCATTAATAACTTATGTGAATGTACATTTTTAAGATTACTTTCTATACATAAAGTTTATATTACTAAAATCTTTAGAAACTCCTAGGTTGAATACTGGGGCGCTGCCCCTACGCCGACTCTCAGATATTATTCATGTCATATAGCACTTGAGCAATTGTTCGAGAGGCTTCGACGCTGCTTAAGGCGATGGAGGCTAGGTGTGCTTCATAGGAACGGAGTTGTCTGAAACAATCAGAATAAGCTGTACGCACTGTGAAAGGGTGCAATATAATATAAAATAAATTGTCGACTTTTATTACATTTCATCTTAGTTCTGCCAAAAAATACCGATATTCACCTAAACTCTACGAGGCATTGAGATACCTTGAGCTTGCATTAAAGTAATGAAACATTAGACATGGCTGTATAGTCTAGATGTCTTTGCCTTTTTTATACAAGGGGAACTCTAGAAAAAAATATAGATAAGGCTACAATAATTTTGTCTGATATGCCTGTCATACCGATTGTTCTCGATTGATGGATTAGCAGTCTGCCTAGATAAACGATGTCCACGAATGAATTGGAAATCTTTCCTGTAGCAACTCATTTTCATTTGCTGAGTATTTTTTAAATTTGCCACAGTTTCTCTGGGACAGGACTCCAGCAGTACGTCAGAAATGGACTACTTTCGACTTATATGGACTAGAGTCGTCATTTTGTATGATGACGTACTAATTAAAAATTTATAAATGTTTTTTGAGGACAAACACATTTGGCGAACTTTAAGATTTAGACTACCTCTACCAGTCATTTGGTAACACATGTTCCATTGTAAACATAAAAGCTTTTTGGTAACTTTGAAATTACGTTTGGAACATTTTCCAAGGTTTTCAAATTCCGATATTAAAATCACACAAATTAATATTAGAACGTGTATAAAGCAGAAAGTACATACCTCCTCCCAGTATTTGAATATATGACTATATTCCTCAAAATCAGAGCCGCAGTCAATCTGATACTCTTAGTAACTGGGCCTTCGTTTTCATCCTGTTAGAAAATTAATCATTTTATATTTAATCAATTTGAGAAAGAATGCCACACAAAGCAAAAATGAATACTCAAACAAGGATCGGTTTCTATATTCAAGTTTCAATTCAATTTCTAGTATTTATTTATTAAATCTTTATTGAACACGAGCACAATTGGCGGACTTAATAACTAAGACTTTGTCTACCAGTCACTAATCAGCGCATGATAAAGAAGGTAATTTCAAGGGTACTTTCCCTTTGCTTTCTCTTTTGAAGGAAAAATTCTACAAAAAATAATAAGTTCAATAATTTTTGAGTAATTGAGTATGAGAAGTTGTATGGATGAATGACTCTTCTTAGACATTATTTTTTGCCTGTGTGAATAAAACTAATTCAAATTAAAAACAATTCGTACTTTGAAGATAGAAACTGGGAATGGTTAATCAAAATTATAAATTTTTAAAATGTTTCACAAACTTATATTCTAGCCCTAATGCATCAGAGCTTGAATTATAAATACTAGATACTGGAGAAATTTAGATAATATTGGACATTATATCAAAAAAACTTGCTGAATAAAAGTCAACTCGCAAACAAATTTCATGTGTGTAATACAAACTCTACTAACGGTAGGCAACAACCACTCAACCAAAACACTTCATACAAAGCTTTTAATAATGAAGAAATAAAAATGAGTACTTTAATATCAACTGATAAATATATATTGGAAATAGTATGAATATTAAGTAAGAAATAATCATGTAAGATATCACTTAGATATGCTATGTATTAAAAATATACCCAATATTATCAGTTGGTATTTTTAATAGTTTTACAAGGCGAATAAAAAGTCTCCTATGGAAGCCGGCTGACCATGCAAAAATCTCACGATTATTAAAAATATAATTAAAGTTTTGAAAATTCAAGCCTTTTCATTTTATTTTCAATAAGATTGATTCTAATGTTCAAACTAAATAAATAATGATGCTTTTATAGATACAACACTTTACATGAATATTAGTTGGTTCTTTAGAATAAATTTATATTACCACAATATATTTATCTACTACAAAATACTGACAGAAATAAGTAAAACAAAGTGCAAAATAACCATAATAAATTTTTTATGTTTAAAAATAAATAAATTTGTCGGTTCAGGTGCAATAACCATTAGGGCTTTTAAATAGAGATAAAAAAAACCTTCGCCAATTAATTTTCCATAATAATTAATATTCAAGATTAACTAAATAGTCACACACCTCAAATCAAAAACAACAATAACAACACAAAACAACAACACAAAAGCTACAGTGCGTTAGGATCTCACCGGTTGCTCCTGCGTGCGACTCTGATCGGCCCTGTGCTGCGCGCGAACACACACGTTAGTGACGTCACACATCGGATACGTAACAGACAAATACACTTAATAGTCTAAGGAGCCCTTACAATATCGTTATATTAAGAATTATGAATGAAGACTTTAAAAGAATTAAGATATTTTTAGATCTGGTAACCAGAACAATATCTTGACTCACATATTCTCGCTATTATTTTTTTTGTTTTATTCTCGCTATTATTTTTTTGTTTTCTACATCAACATAATAATTTTTACTAAATTATTTCGTTTAAAATTACATCTTCCGTTACCGAAAATTCATTACCAATATATTTTCTGACGAAATATAAGTTTTCGAAATGAAATTTAAGTTTGTTTACTGTTTTCTAAACAAAAGAATGATGATGTTTACATACAATTTTTATATTTAACACATGAAGAACATAAGGTCATATAGCAATGTCTATTAAAATTTATTTGTCTGTTTTTACAAATTACAAATACAGGCTCGATAATAGTGATGTGAAACTTATTTCATATTGCCAAATCTACGAAACATTTTAAAGCGTGATTACACGTATCGATTGATAGGACATCAAAGCAATAATAAATAATTAAATTAAAAACCAAATAGCAAGATTTGATTGAAGTTTTCAGCAATAGGGCAGGTTTTATTTATCAGACTTCAATAGAAATTTAAAATAATTCAGAACAGAAATTGCAGTTTAGTTACTAATTTTTTACCATAAGGGATTATTGAGAAAAATATTCCAATGAAATTAACATAATATTGTCCAATCAAAAGGCGACTTTAACACTAATGACATTTCACTTTCAACTTACCATCAACTCTCTAGGGTTGAACATATCAGCTGCATGCTTATTGAGGGCTGCCAATGCGGCATTAGGGGGATATCCAAGCGATACAGGTTTGTTGGTGTCTGATTCAGCTGCGGTGTGTCGTCTTGCATTGTAAATTGCTTTTAATGCCTGTGGACGAAAATATGTGATAAAATTACTATATTTAAGGTCCAAAATAGATGTAAATTGAAATAAGTGGGTGAATAACCTGGTTATATATCACTAAAATATTATAATATTTTACTATTACTAAATTAATTATTTTATTTATTTTATTTAATATTATAATATTGCACTATAGTGCAATCATAGACTTTAATTCAGAGCCTACTTAGGTACAATATCGCAGAGCATATACTCTAATGAAATTTATTATTATACAACATTAGAGGCAATATTTGTACGTCACTAGGGGCCAATACGATAAATTGAGGAACGTAGAATTGTATTCAATAAAACATACAAGTACATTAACCTTATTGAAAATTGTCTGCCTGATTAAGGCGCAAAAGTTGATGCTTCTGAACATGGAAAGCACAAGATAAAACAGAATGGAAAACTAAACGCAGAACTATATCGGGTGGGAAAAAACTCTATGGTTGGAGCAGGAAAGAAAAGTACCCTTAATATTGATGAAAGCAAATTGTACTGAAAATAAACATTCCTTTCTTTAAGAATCAGGCTATTTTTTTCTCACATTTTTGGTTCGATTCAAGGCTCAAGCATGTAATTAATTATTTTAGAAAATGAAGGAATGTTTCTTTTCAGTAAAATTAGCCATCATATTAAGGGTATTTTTTCTCCAACCACGGTATTTTTTCCAGCCGTTATATATAGAGAACAAAATAATAAATAAAACTTAGTATATAAATATATGGCTTAAAATAAAAACGATCTAACACTTACGTGAGGCGTGCAGTGTTTATCTGTGAGATGATTGAGCAACGCGAAAGTCTTCCGTGGCACTCTATCGCAGTCAATCCACATACAGGGTGCTTCAACTGCAGCGGTAGTGGGGCAATGAACTCTAGCCGCATGCGAGAATACTTCAGAGGCATTTGTGAATATCCTGAAAATTATTTAAGTAATGAACTAACGCCCACTCAATGCTATTTATGGTGCGTTGTTATTGCGCTTTCAATTTATTCATATACAGATTACTGGTTCAGGAAACTTCGTTAACGTAAGTAAAACTACTTTAAAAAGTTTCATCAGAATCAGATCAGTGGTTAGGGAGCGGAGATCAAGCATAGCAACGTCGATTTTTATTCGTAGGTAGTTGTCCCGATGAATTTTGTAACACCTTCAGTTTAAACCATAAGTCCATCCAATAAATAAATAAATACAAAGTATTTAGAAGTAGCGTTGAAAGAAATGATCACTAATTTAAAAAATCATGTTTTAGTTTGTCTTAAGAATTTTCTTATTGTTTTTATTTTTAAATGACCGATGTACTAAAACGAAAACTGTACAATAGAAATTATTGAAATCAGTCTTTTAGCGAACAATGGAGCTGTTCTTTTTATACATAAGATAGTGTGAAATTTTGTAAATTGATGTTGATCTAATAGTCTGACACAGGATATTTATTTCCCGTTGGATGAATATACTAATTCCTCTTCGGTTTTAGTCTAGAAATTACCATAACTCTATAATAGTGGTCAAACTTAGACACAACACGCGCGGGATTAAGGGTGTTTTTTGAAGCTTACAGTCAAAGTCAAAATTAACACATTTAATAAGATATTAAAGCTAGTTGCGAGGTTTAAAGCAGAATAAAATGGTTTTTACGAATGTTTTAGGTATATGACGTAACTTAACTGACCATGAATTATCAGTCCAAACTAAGCGCGTATGGAAAATTTCTGTTCAACTGGTTGAAGATAACAAGGTTTAAAATTCAGTTGAAATATGTTCGAGTAAAATACACAAATATTGCAGGTTAAATAAAATTATCTCACATATTGTTTACTTTTACTCACTTTCCACAACCTCTCCAATGACATATCCAAGGAGTATCTTCTTGAGGGTTGATCTGTTGTTGCGGCTGAGTCTGCAGTGGTTGCTGCGGTTGCGTTTGAGGCTGCGTCTGAGGCTGCGTCACCGGCTGCGTCTGCGGAGGAGGCGTTGCCGCTGGTTTAGGTGTGGGCGGCTTTGGGACCTATAACAAACATTAAAGTTAATAAAAAAACATTTTATAGCTACCAATAATCAAAAACTATAAAATTCAGCATTATATACCTCTGTGGCAAGGACAGGCTGAGACACTACCATCTCTTTTTCACCGATCTTAGTGTTGCCCACCATGACTGGTTGCCTTGTAATAACTTGCCGCATTACGGGTTGCTGCGCCTTCTGCCGAAATATTATCATCGTCATCATCAGCAGCATATTATATTATTGGCTTTTTAATGTGCAAGTTTTATTGTAATGGAAAAAATATTAGAGAAATCAAAAATCTGTCAGATTCGAGACATTGCTAAGTTTACTTATTTACGTTATAAAAGGGATATCACTAATTATGTTAATGTGATAATGTATAAATATACATTGACAAGATCAACTTCTGTATTCAGTTTATAATGACAGTTAAACATCAATTATAAAAAACGTTGCCCATCGGGTTATCGGGGTCATATTTTTACAAATGCAATACAATGCAGAATACTTATGTACAAATGCAATTATATCTAAAAATATATTTTAGTTATTATAGACGTATTTTATGTGGTCTGGTAAAATGCCCAGAGAGTAGCAAATGTTACAGTGTACATATGCACATACACACATGCAAGTGCGCATGTGTATTGTGGGCATGTTAAAAAATATTAGTGTTGTGTGTTGTGAACAATAACTTATCAATAAATATTAAAATTACATATTGATATCTACGTACCGCATTCGTTTGTATAACGCTTTGTTTCCCATCACTCTGTATTGTAGACGCCTGACTAACTATAGTTGGTTGTACATTCCCCACAACCTGACTCCTTGGCGATTGCTGAACCACTCTGTGTACTCCAGCCTTCATAGGCGTATTCACAATAATCTGTTGGTTATTTGAAACCGCAATAATTTGCTGATTGCCTTGAATAAGTTGTTGATTTCCTTGCAAGATTTGATTAGTCGATGTGCTTATTAAAGCTGGTGGCTGTTTCTGAGTAACCACTATTTGTTGCGTTTGTGGTTGATTAATAATTTGCGCCTTATGTGGTTGTGGTTGGGTGGTTATAATCGGCTGTTGACTCTGAGTTATTTGAGGCGCATTCTGTAGATTTAAAAATAAATTAATATAAAATATCTTACATATATCTTGTCACAAATACCAACAACCAATACTTATATTAAAAATAAAGAATAAAATAGTATTATTAAAACTACATACAAAACATTAAAGTAAGAAGATCCACAACCCATATTTGGATAAAAACACTGCAGCATCGCATTCAGTTTAACATAAAATAAAATATAAATAAATCAATGACTTCATTTAATTATTTTTTACAAATATGGTTTTCACATATTTTTTTTAAAATAATCAAGCCACAAAAGGGTAATTACGAAAGTCTTATTCAATCAGCTAATTTAAAATCACCTTTTCAACCATGCACAGCACAAATATTTCGACAACAATATATCTACGAAGCACATTGAATATTATAACATTGTTGCTAGCATACCGAGCGTTATAACTGTATACAAGATCACTTTTAGTTTTTTTTTCAATATGGGTATCCAGAAACACAAAGAAATTGCAAATTATAAGTTGATCTATACTCTGTCTCTATATTGTATTCATTTGATTTCTATTACATACTCTTTAGATGGATTATAAGAAGTATTACCATACATATAAGATACAAAGTTCTGTGATTTTTCACTTTTTATGTAAGTTTCCATAATTTATATATTTATTATTATGGTTATGCTTACCATAGACTACAATGTCATAAAATAATTAATTTTTTAGAAGAATAGTGTCCTTAAAATATTTAGTATTTTAGACAGACAAATTATTTTTATATTTTTATGTAAAAGCTAAAGCAACTTTAATAAAACTTTAAAGCTCAATATGCTAGTCCCGGTAGAAATGTGCATAGAACCTGCGCAATGGCCGTTTTGACCACAGTTATCGGTTGTGCCGTGCTCACTAGCGTTGGCTGACTCACTATCACCCTCTGCGTGGACTGTATCACGCCCGAGTTCTGTGCGTGTAATAAACAACTTTATTATATAGCAGCATAAAGTCTAAGTAATGGGTATGGAACTGGTGATATATAAATTACCTTGACAATAAAAGTGGGATTAAAATATTTACTTCTGGCCCTGATATGTGATTTTCGACCCTAAGAGCATTTAACTCTGTAATACATCGCACTATGTGCATTTTAATCCTCTTTTATTGTATTTGGACTACAAAGATACTTTTAGGACTATTTCAAATTATAAGTGAGTGAAAAACTTTGCAATTAAAACTGATTAAACATCGGTTATACAATATTTGATAAACATGTAATTTCAATATTATGATATCTAAGAATGACCGAAAATTAGTGAAGAAAACGTGAAAGCATTTGTGAGCAAAAGGAATATCGATTAGAATATTATAAAAATTATAAATATGAAGCCTTAATGCAAGACTTAAAAGATAAGAGACTTTAAAGATAAATATATACTTAAAATTTCCTGTAAATAATATTCAACAATCACATTAAAAAAATAAAAATAAAATCAGCTAAACTTTAGAAAATTAATCGAAAGTTTCAAGCGTATTGCTCGTTCCAATAGCGAGTTATTCTACTATCGATAGTATAATATAATATGATCGATATTCGATAGCTTGTATTTGGACAAATAAAATTTTACTATTAAATCTGAACTAACTATGAATTGTCCAAAAGATTTGATTTGCATTGTAATGTAATGAAAATTTTTATGCATATTGAGTCTAGCTGCCAAAATGAAACCTATATTGTATGTTTTTGTTAAAAAAACCAACATTATTTTGGTTGAAATTCAAATGATTTCATATAATTTCCCGAAGATAAGACCTTAAAATATGATACCAGATGATTTTTGAACAGAATGATAAACAAATGAACCCAAAGCCTAGGTGACGTTAGTTACAGGTTAGTGACAAGCATCGCAAGCTACGTTCGTAACCTGAATTATTTGCTGTTGCGTTATAGCCTCTGTTGCCTGCGCAATAAGACTGTTTAGCGTCGCCTCGTCCAGCCCTCCTGGGTTGTTCACCTTAGCAAATTTTACACATTTATTCCCTCTACATGAATATTATTGATTTTTATTTTACACGTATGTTCTAATGTAAATTGATATTTCTTATGTTAATGACATTAACTTCACGTCATTTTATAAAATAAAGGGCGAAAAATGCAAACACTAGTTCTGACTTAATAGATGACTATTAAAACAGGTACTTTGATCTAAACCTAGAGAAATTGCTTCAAAAATTTTTCAATAAAATTTAAGGCACTTTTTAGATAGTATACAATATAGCTTCGGTGTGTACCAAAGCATTTTGCCAAGAATTATACAACAAATATGCAAGTTCATGTTACTACATACCGTCAAAGTCAATGGGCCTCCGCCGGTGGGCCCTTGGACTATTATTATAGTTTTCTGCATCATGTTACCCGGTATATTTTGTGTAATGTAGCTGAGACCTCCTGCAATATTTAGAGGTCTATCAATTTTACATATATTTAAATGCATGCATATAAAATTTGGTTCTTAATAACAAGACATAAAGGTTATATTTTGAGTAAAATAATACAGCCTGAAACCAATTTCATTTAACTCTTACAATATTTTCAAGTTATAAAGATTTTCATAGTTCAGCTTTAAATATGCTTTTGATCTTTGTACTCAATAAGTGGTATTAATACCAGGTTTAAAATTAAGAGCAATGCCTCTCTATCCTCTGTATAATTACAAAAAGTATAATATAGTAAAGTATATATAGATATAGATATATAGATACAGAGGCACTGCTACCAAACACCAAACTATCGTAATAAAATATTAACCTTGTGATGAACTTGGTGTAGCAATTATTTGCATCGGTTGCTGTACATACTGTGTAGGTTGAGACGCGATAGATTTATCTGTGGGATTATAACTAAAATAAATTATTTTAATACAACTCCTATTCTAGGTGTAGCGACAACAACTAGATTGCACAAACAGGAATGACATTAATAGCCTTGAAGTTAACTATTTTACCCATTTAAGAAGGCCAGTGCTCAGCAGAGGGGCGTCCCTCTGCCAGACATAGGCCTAATCAACATTATTTTTATGTATACAGGGTGTTGATGATGATAATGAGTCTGCCCATTAGCACAGCCATGCAGTTTGTACAAATTTAAGTGAATTTAAGATATTTATTGAATAAAAGCTATCTGTACACTACAAAATGCGTCACAGGAGCTCAAAAAAAATAGGATTATAATAATAGTCCTTAACACATAAATCCTTTTAAAATAGTCTAACGATACATTTTTCTAAACGCTGCCTCTTTCCAGCGAAATGTTTTGGCAAGAAGTATCAAAAAGAAAACTTTTTCTCAAGTTCCATTGTGTTCATCGTGTGACTTTTTTGGCTTAATAATTTGATGTCAATTGCTTCTAATTATAAATAGGTGAGGTTGTATGTATCTCAATTAATATATATACACTGTAACCTTGTAGAATAAGCTGCCCAGATTGCGATGTAAGAATATTTTGCACATCCATAGGTTGTACTTGTAACATCGGTTGTTGCATTTGTAAAGTTTGTTGTTGAACCTAAAAGTATAACAAGAATCATATATTACAGTAAAACAATGTAGTACTGATAACATTCGACAGTAAGAACACAAAATACCTATACTCAAATATTTTTTTACCTGGAGCGCAGGCGCCTGAACTTGTAAAGTTGGTTGCTGGACTTGTAAGGTCGGTTGCTGAACTTGTAAAGTGGGTTGTTGTACTTGCATTGGTTGTTGAACCTTTGAACAGACTATACGTTATCAAAAATCTTGTACTATACTATATTACTAGTATCTTATTGTTTTATGTTTAGGCGAAACCTCCCATGTTAGCATGGTCATAATATGAGTACCAAGGTGTCATCAAATGTTAACATAGTTAGGTTTTAGTTTGATGGAGTATATACTAACACCTTTTAAAATGCAAATGAGATAAAAATATAATATCAGACATGTAATATCGTATACAATATACCATATCATTTCACTACATTTTTGAAACTATAATCTTAATTTAAATTCATAATCGAGGGTTAATCGCCTGACAATTTATCATGCTGCGGTCTTTTATGGCATCAGTATCACCTAGTTCATGGCAATAATAATTACCTGCCAAAATCAATCGACTGCAGCGTAGTTTCCTAATTAAACTGTATCATGCTGACTTATATCGCCATTTACTTATAAAGTTATTAATCTGAAACACATTTTACTCACTTGTAATATAGGTTCTTGTATAATAACGGAAGATTCAACTGGCTCAGACTTAGTAGGCATCTGGTAAATATAAAAAAAGTTATTTTCTGAAGTCAAATATTTGGTAATGGAATTAAATTTAGCGCAAGATTTAAATGAAACATATGAGCAAAATGACTGCACTTTAGTACTAAAACACAGTTTTAAACTTTTTGGTCTGATTTGTTTGAAATCAAGAATCCTTATTCAGATAAGTCATTTTTAAATATAATAACAAATTTCTCAATAGAGAGAGTAACTAGAGAAGTAATGTCATTAGTTACTAAAGCCTAAAAAATTACTTCAATATACACCTTAACACGTTTTGTTCCTTTTATTATAATTCCAGTTGGTCGCTTGATCCGTAAGTTCAGACATGAAAAACATTTGAACGATATGAGTATTACAAGTAATATATGATGGTTCTAAATATAATGGTATCTCATGCTGGCATAACATGGAATATTTAAACAGAATTCTTTAATAAAATTAAACAATACATTTATTTATAATGTATAAATATAGAGTATATTAAAAAATGTGTAATTAAAATAACAGTATTTCAATTTAAAAATAGACATTGTCTCTACTCACAAGTATTTACAAAACTAAGAGTGCATATAACCCCATGTATAATGAGCAAAGCGCAATATTAAACTTTGTATAAAACACAACCTTAACTACACACTCTTGTACTATATCCTAAATAAAGTAATTAAATAAAAAATGGGCCTGGTTCTGAAGCCGACGCTATAAAACTAAATTTAAGTGCATCGCATTTCGTACTATCGCTATGATTAAAAAATTAATAGCTGGCATGTCACGTAACATTTAAAAAGGTTTGTTCCATTTCGACCTTAAATTACGATCTAAAATGCAGGTCCACAAGCTTTCAAAAATTGTCTATAAAAAATTATAAATTAAAATTATTAAATTATAAATTGGCTCCTTTGAAACTATCTAGTAGCATAGTGATTTTAGGTGGTTGATCGTGCGTTCGCATCGAAACGAAATATTAAAAGGACGTGTAAGTAATACTTACAAGGTCTTCGTCTTCCAGTGCAGAAGCAGCAAGTGCCGCATAAAGATTGGCTGCTGTTTTTGACACACTTTCTTGTGCCTGTGAAAAATTGGAAAAGGACAGTAATCAAATGACAATTTGTTAACTGACAATTAACGATTAACAATTTTTTTAACTAAAACATTCGTCTATGATTAGGTAGGGTAAAAGAATTTCATATTAAAAATATTGAGTTCTGTTTCAATTTCTCATTTTTGTCCGTTAGTTGAACGACCATTGCACAGAACTGTTTGTAAGTTCCAAGATGCATATCTGAAAGATTTTCTTTATTGCTTTACAAGTTTTCGGAAAATTTTAACTTTTTATAACTTCGAGGCTTCGAATCCCGGTAAGAGCAGGTATTTGTATGATCAGTGCGAAAATTAAGTTAACTAATTGAATGGATATCATAAAGTCATGGATGTTTGTATCTTTATTCAGTATATTTCTCATGTTTTTATACTTATCCTATATTCGTCCGTTGTTAAGTAACCATAACACAAGCCTTAAATATTCTTAATTTGGGTTAGATAATAGATGTGAGTGTGAGAAATATTATTATTATTCTTTAGATTATAAATAGAAAGTTATTAACGATTTATAACATTTACCGTTTTGTGTTTTATCGTTTTGTTTTTCTGTATATAAATTGACTATGTAAGTTTAAAACAATGTATTATTATTTAATCCTTTAAAAAGGGATTTTAAAATACAAACTGCTAACAAGGATACAAGAACTTTTGAGGAAATACTTAGAAGAGGAACTAAAAATACTTCCACGTCAAAATTACTAATTGCCTTGATTAAAATAAGAATTCCTTGGTGTGCATATTTACTTAAGTTCAACCCAATTTTAAACAACTCACCTCTCTCTTATCTTCCAACTTTGTTTTCTTCATCGGCGGTTCGGTGTACGAATGATCAGTGACCACAGTATCCACTAATTGGTCTTTCTCAGTCTTCATGGCTTGCATAACGGCTTGTTGAATCAATTGACCGCTCTGTAAGCTTATCTGACCACCCTGAACGCTTATATGACCTCCTTGAACACTTAACTGACCACCTTGGACAATCTGCCCTTCGTTCTTCATCTGCACCATTTGATTTTGGTCTTTGTACTGCAATAAAGAATTTTGCAATTGATCACTCTTCAATTGTATTATTTGACCTTGCTCATTTTTTATGTGAATTAATTGGCCTTGTTCATTCTTTATTTGGAAGAATTGGTTCGATTCCGAGTTGATTTGTATAACTGGTTCGACTTCGGGTTTCACTTGGACTATTTGACCGGTTTCTGTAATTTGGATTGTGGGAGCGTTTATTTGTGGCCCCATTTGTACAACTTGTACTGGAGGGTTGGATTTCTTCTCCAGCAGGTCTGCGAGCATTTTGTTTTGTGCTGATTTCTGTTTAAAATATAATGAGATTACTTATTATTTAACATTGACGAAACCTAACAACAAACCCAGTGAGTTTACTTACAATCGTTAGTTGCGTTTGTTCATCTATTTGTATTTGAACAGGTTCTTCTTTGATAACTGTAAAATTAAACATATTATTTAAAAAATATTATTGTTTAAACTTCAAAGACACATAAAAATCAAACAAAAAAGCTGAAAATATTACATAATTACCTAATGAATCATCTGCGGCATTGATTGTAATCTGAAAAAAAAATAGAGTAAATGTCAATCACTTCTGATTACTTAGATTAAAATTAATCAAATCACTTCATCTCGGTGCAAATAGGAGCCTCAGTATTTCTATTAGAGTTGAACAGTTCCTTTGCTTAATTTATTTTACCGTGTCAAATAATGATTGAAAATATTTTAACGAAAATATTTATAACAAATAAAAGCAATGATTATATATAAATTATATTATTCCAAGAATTCCTTCGCATAAAAAATTACTCTTGCAAGGTTTCTTTGGATTGAGTATTTTATTGGTAAGAAAGCACTATACCTTTTCAACAGCGGGCGTGCTACTAGCAATTCCTCCTGGTGTAATTGTCGTACACTTTATAAGCGCCTCAGGATCCACATCCATGGTCTACAAACAACCACAGATTTTTTTAAATGCCAAATAAAAATATTGTTAGTAATCTATAATACTAAAATATAACATAGCTTTGAGTATGTTGTTTAAAGACAAAAAAATATTACGATGAGTCATTTCCATTAGTTATAATCCGACATGAAAAGAAGGAACAAACCGTGCCATCGTTTGATTTTTCTAAAAGCATATTGACCTTAATTTATCGCGAATTTAAAAATCAGCCTCTTAAAGTCAATGAGACCATTGAAGTGTCAAAAAATAAACATTGCTGCAGCTCATGCTATCCCTTTCTACAGAGTAGAATGAAAAAGAAGCAAACATCTTAGCTTTAGCATGAGAGAATAGCAACGGATTAACATACCTGGTTTTGTTGAACTACGACGGTGTTAGTGGCTGGGCCAACTCTTTGTTGACTCTGCCTCTGCGCAACCTATAGACGTACGAATAGATACAATGGCTGGAAATTTCAATATCAGGAACAAAACTGACTTAAATAAGGCTGTTTTTTTAATTGAATAAATACTGAATACTACTTTAATAAATACTGAAAGATACTATATCCGAATTTGGAAGAAATCAGGGATCAAACATAGTCTATCTTTAAACACAATAACGGTAAATCCAATTCACAGACAGAATCACTACTACCTACCTAATATATTAACAAACTTCCAAATTTTAAGTTCAAGGGGTTGACAAAACCAATACTTTGACAAAACCCTACGAGGTGAGGCAGGGTCGATGAACACGTCAATATTCATGCCCAGTTTCATTTAACTATAGATTCTTGTAATCTATATATGATCGGTATGCAAACCTTGATATAGTAATTCAATTGAAAAGCGCCATCTATTACCAAGTTGAGAACTAAGTATAGTTGAGAATTATTTATAATCAATGATGACTTATCAAATTATCAATGTGTACACATATTTTGATTGTAATGTCAATGTGGCCAAATTTGCTTGAACAGAGCGGCAAGAAATAAAACGGCTCGTTCGAAGGTAATCGGTAACCGTATTCTATTTTTATCATAAAATTGTAAATTGATTAATTTATTATAATTCAAATCTATGTACAAGTATATTTTTCCATGCTAACAAAAAGCTGAATGCTTCAAACATGCTTATATTGGGGTCCAGTTATTTCTTGTTAGTTCTTATATCATGCTAATCTACAAGTTTTAATTGCTTTATAGTGCCACTACAATCAAATTAAACTTCAAAATCATCTCTCAACATGCATGTTTTTATAAACAGATAGAAAACTTTTTGATTACCGTCATTATCAGGACTGTGTCTTAAAAAAATATCTAAAATGATAAATGAAAAATATAGCAATATCTTCTACAAAAACTGTAAATACTTTTGTATATGCCTTAACGCATCATGAATTACACGAAGAGAGAAGGAAATGTCTGAAGAAACCATTTTTATATCACAAACTTAAAGTTTTCGCCATTCATTACTCTACTAAAAGAAAACTTAAAAATCTGTAGTATGTGTATAGTTAATGGTTCATCATAAAAAGAATCACTAAACAGTGCTACCAATTTCATATACAATGTAATATTTACCTGATAACTTTGTTTACATGATAACTTTGGCAGTATTCATTGCAGTGAGGGACGAAAAAGCTTGGACTCTCCTTAAAATTTTATATGATTCTGATGTTCTCATACTTAATCTAAATTTAATTGCATTGCATCTTGTTCTGTCAATATGATTTTAAAAAGGACAGCTGTCACATCACGTGATATAGAATGGTGTGTTCAATTTTAACCTTCAATCAAAGTATTAAAATTCAGGTTATAGGAAATATCTGTGTACACGCCGTCTAAAACTGTTTATGGTTTCTCAATAACTCAAAAAAAAACAATAAATAACTTAAATTTAGACAGCTTTTTAGTTTCTAAGTTAAGGTTATTGGACAGTTTTTAATTTTTAAGTCATTTTTCTATATACAAGGAGAAAATGGGATATACTGAAATTAAATTTAGATTTAGTGTTCAGATTAGGATAACATTTTCTGAAGAATACTTTAACATCTAGAGCTACTCACCTCTATATATTAATATAATATACAACAGAAGTAGTTTTCAAAAAGTCACATTATTTAACTTATTTTTTTCTTAAATATCACCATTTAACATCATAGCCTTTTGAAAACTGGCAACACTGTTCAGTTTAATTAAAATATCATATCAAAGTTAGTATTGTTAGTATGCACTTACTTGATGTACCGGGGCGGGGCTTACTTTGTGGGCGAGGAGGTGTTTTATCAACGACGTGTTGGAAGGGCTAGTCTCTAAAGCTTGCGAGAGATGAGGGTGAGATGCCGTAGGTTGTTGTGGTTGCGACTGAAATTTTTTATATATAGATATCAAAATTATCGTTACATCCAGAAGCCTCAAATTTCCAATAAATTTGAGATAAAAAGTCTTAAGACGGCTTTTCGAAGGGGACGTATGTTTTCCATAACCAAAAGAAATGTTTGCTACAGAATGCATCATTCTTCAAGAATAAATAATGACTGGATTTTTTGCTACATTATGAACTCTATGGCTTTATTAATTAAAAGTTCATCATGACTTATGAAATTTCCCTATATACTAGACATGCGCATAATCTTTCACTCAATTGAAAAAGAGTATAGTGAAAAAGTAGTATGTACTTGATTTAGAAAAATATATGAATCACTAGATCAAATAGTTAAGTAGCTCATGAAATTCTAGTAATATAGCTTATTTCATTAAAATCAGCGTACTAACTCAACTAAATATTGAGCTCAAATTGAATTTTTAAATATCTTTCACTCGGTTTAATATAACCAACCAACGACCAACTGCTTTCGCCTCTTTCATCTTCAAATAATATTAAATTTAGGCGGCATTTTTTATTCAATGATTCATTTCCATTCATTTATTTATAAGGTAAGTTTATTTATTTATGATTATCGTATCACTCCATTTTCATTTGGGTATCTTCTTGTAAGTCATTAAGAAAATTGTGAGGTCTACCATTAGTCGCCAAAAACACCTTGGGGCAAAGTGATATATTACACCAGTATCCCGTAGCCAGATATAAAGAATATATTATATAAGATATGACTGTATGTTCCCTTTGCCTCTCCTATAATAGTGAGAATAAAAAAAGAATTATAATAATTACCTGAGATTGATTTGAAACTGCCGTTTTCACTTCCACAGTGGCTGGTTTGTTTGTCAGTTGCGCTTTCAGGATCGGCGATGATGGACCTGTGTTTTAATTGTATCAGTCTGATTGACAGTTTTATATTTTTAATTAAAAAAATTATTGATCTGCAGTATGGACTCGTTTATCTTTGCGTCGAATGAGTTTCTTGAAGATACAATATGAGAGGCTTTTACGTACAATAAAAGCATGTTACCTGTAGGCTGATTTGGTCTGTTAGGTTGGTTCCTTGAACGTATTCCAATGTAAGCCTGCTGTGTTTCACCTGACGATGTTGTCACGGAATTAGGTCCAACAGTTCCACCGAACACAGTTCTATAACAGGAACAGGCGACATTACTTTAATTCTAGAATAAAAATCTTAGTTCTATGTAAAAATATCATCAACTATTACTCTTTTGACATCTAATCAGACTAGTGACAAACAAATGTGTATATTGTAGTGATTTCCTCTGATGAAGCCCAAACGATTTTAGCAAGCTTCAAAAATTTATTACATAATCGATTATTAAATTTAAATTTGTAAAAATACTAATAATTATTACTATTATTAATTATTTTTATTGTTAAACAAGTTAAATGTTCTCTATGTATTTCTCTTTTTGAATTGACTGATGTACAATAAAAATATATTCTATTTCATTTCAGTCGTTGAAATATTTGAAACGAAACATCGCCGATTATGTTGTATCTATCCCTCACTCTAAATAAATTCAATTCAACGTATTGCCTTTTTTTCTAGGAGATAAAGTAAAAAGTAGTTACAATGGAAGATCATTTCTACCACTGTAACTACTTTTTACTTTTTTAATATTTCAAGAAGCATAACTTATTTGCATAATAAGAATTTAATTGCATTTTACAATTTTAGAACAATTAAAAATATAAATAATTTGTATATAATTTATTTATGCTTCTAGTAAATAATATGCGTAAATTGCCAAAATTTTAAGTGTTGTCTGACTTATTAGATGTGAAAATTAAAATTTGTCTTACCGAACTAGTCTTGGAAAATGCGCAGGAGCTATAACCCCTTTCCTTCCCAGCTTGCTACAGCAGGCTAGATATTGCCTGTACACTTCATTAGCATCACAAGCGCTATTATCATTTGGTGGTAATGGCTCGTAAGATGAACGGAGCCAAGCTTGTGCAAAATGTTCGTTTTCCTGATTAAAACAAAAAAAGCGTTATTTTTTATAATAGCTGCGCATCGGCAGTGATTTAAACAAACGGTATGAATTTCGTAATTTATTGTCTTAAATTAAAGTTTATTTCCCGTTCATTCGAATACATACACATTTTTTTTAAAATCGTATTCCTCTGTATAATAAAATGCATTATATTCTACGTTATTAACAACTTAACAATATATATTAAGATGTGCATTCATATAAAACCGAAATTGTTATAAAAATATTGAAGTATCTAATGAAGTACCTTATCATATTTTTTTAGATTACTTCGAGATGAACTTTCATTTCAATAATTCTGTTGTCAATTTAAGTGTGTCGCCTTCTTTCATTTCAAGCTATTTCGATTTCTATTATATTTTCTTAATTTGAAAACAATTTTAGACAGGGTTTGATTTGATTTTAATGATAATTCCTTACCTGAACAGTTCTTTGTTGCATATGAGATTGTTGCAAGTTGTTGACCGGAGCGGGATTAACAGCCGTCTGGGATGGGGCGGCAGCAAGAGCGGGAGATGAAGCGGGCGCGGGGGCGATACTTTGTAACTGTTCCGGGGGCTTTTGTTGTACTGGCACCTAATTATTATTATTTTATTATTAAACTAATCAATACATTTCACGCTTCAATTTGTTAAACATACAAAAAGAATTTAAAATATTCGTCAATTTTATAAATAAAAGTAGTTTAATATATATATCGCTGCATGTATCACAATTACTTTATTGTTTCTTTTATTTGTTTTGTACTAATTGCCGTACAATAATACAAGAATCATTATGTCAACTAAATCAAAAATTAGATTCCTTTTTTTAATCGTAATAAAAAGCATGTATCTTTTTAAATTTAAATTAATTTTTATAAGCAATTTATATTGCGGTGACTATAAATATTATTTAAATTCTTTTATTACCTGGTGTTGCGCATGCGCAACATTCTGGCTGGCCTGCTGGCTCTCGGCGACTGCGGCCAAAGCACTCGGACCACTCACTGTCTCCACTACACGCATCAGTATACATGCTCGGGGGCCATAACTTTGAGCCTACGGCAAATCAAACTCGTCATATAAGTTAACATGGTTTTTTCATAGTTCAGAAGTTAGATTAATAATATAATAATTGTTAAAAAGGATAATAATAATAAAAATTCTTTTTCTTGGCTCGAAGGGCTCTTAGTTAATATGATTGAATATCGATTCGATACATTAATTAAGACGTATTTTTGAAAATATTCTTAACAACATACCTCAACGGTAACAAGAGAAACCAATGTATGAACGAGTCCTGGCACCCTAGCGACTGATTCACTTGCTCGGTCGCCTAGTGACGTCAATGCGTACACGCATTCTAGCGTGCATACTAACACCATTATGTCGCGTAGAGTTAACAACGAACACACGTCGTTGTATACCTGTTGGCACAATATTTTTGTGATTAAGATTTTGTTCAGATGAGATCTCTATGATAAATTGTTTAAGTATTTTTTTCTATAAAGTACATATGTATAAGGGAATTGCAAAAGTTAAAGAAGTTGACTTTACGTATCCATGGACAATTTTATAACACATAAATCATATGTTTCCCCTTTAGAGCGTGATAAATGTATGGCATATATAGACGCGTTCATTGAAGTTCTTCTTCTTTAATATTATGACATCCCGATTAATCGAATTCTGTTCATTGGAGGTTAAAATTAAATACATATTTTTAATGTCAAAATATTGGACGCCATCTTCGTTGAATTTATATTAATTATACGAGTTCCAATTTCCAAATTAGCACCATTATCAAACCAATGTAAATTATTCATAACTATAAAGTCTTTAGAACCAGAATTGTCATGAGACCTATTTTGGATAATATAAAAAACTAACATTCAGACATGATTATTTAAATAATTAGCTGATACTGCTTTTTCCATTAAAGATACAGCAATTTTTCTAAGAACGCAGTGAACAAGAAAACTTATTAGGGCCAGAAAAATCAGATTTATCATTCAAAAGATTAATACCTAAATTGCGTTCAATAAATATCTTTCATTTCATAAATACCTTAGACTCTAAAGCCTTGAGCAATGCTTCTTCGTTGGCTTCATTTTGAGCGAGTTTGTTAAGCAGCTCCAACGCTGCAAGTACTCTAGCCCTGTCCGAGGAGACCAAGGCAGACTGTATTGTAGATAACACGTGCCGGGAAATGAGGCAAGTAGCTGGGTCCTGGAGAAAGGGATTTTTTTTATCAAGCATAAACATATTAAAACCAAAATACATTTATAATGCTTCGTCAAGACACTAGTCTGAAAGATTTGTTATCCATAAACGAGAAAAAAGTAAATAAAAAAACAAGAAGATATAAGATGAAGCATATTTAATTACAGAACTTATTTCATTAAAGCAGTTACAAAGATTTTGAAAGGGTGCGAGGTCGCATTACTTATTAGACTGTTTTGTTTACTAGCCTACATTTTTCGGGGATGTGGAATTTTCAAATAAACCTAATTAAGTGAAATCTCAATTGATACTATCTTATTCATGACACAATTGACTAAAATTACTCACTGTTTCAAACGAGCCTTAATTAACTATTTATGTACACATAAATGGTTAAAATGTGTACATAAATAATTTTATATTATCTAAAATTTTACATTTAAAGTAGTCTAAATTAAGTTCAATTACTGATGTTACCTTTATAATGTATTCAGTAGAAACATTTCCAAGTGTATCAAGTCCTGATTGTCGCAGCGTTCCCACCCAGCAATTGGCACAAAGCAATAAAAATCTGCAAGACGAGATCTAATAGTTAAAATATTCGGTTTTTACTGATATGCATAAAAATATAATGAATACCATAATGTTCAAAATACCTAATAAGTGTGGTGTTCTTCGATAAATATTGAACGTTCTCTTCGTGGAATGAAAGAGAGCGTACTATGGATGCTATCTGTAACACTCGTTGGGTGTAAACGCAGGTTGCGCCGCCTGGCAACTCCGGGGCGAAGAGTTGATTTTCCTCTGAAGGTTCTGTTACCCAATCTTCTAAGAGATCCTGTGAATAAAATCAGAATTTTAAGGCCGGTTTAGTTGGTGGTACGACTTTTTCAAAGTCCGCCTGTTTAGCTAATACCGAATTATTAAGTCTGCCACCATAACAATAATGTTAATATCATTGTTGTGTTCCAGAAGTTGAGGTTAGAAAGACAGTTTCTCTGTAGATGAGAAACGAGTGTAGCACCCTTTATCTTCGGCTTTGTCTTCAATTACCATCAGATGATATTAAAGCCAAGTACTAATCATAGAAACTTACTACACAATTATTACAATTTTAACGTTTGCGTTAATCACACTAACATCTGCCCCTGTCAGGACTAGAACCTGTGCAACTCATTTAGAAAACTTTAGGCCACTTTTACGCTAAACTTACATCTTGGAAAATTTTCTCGAGCAGATCTTTTTGAGTGCTTTCCTGCATAAGGCAATCAGTCAGAGTGTTATGAGCCGCCAAGGCCTGCACCATCAGTTCTGGTTGTTCCAACCCTGGCTGCATGAATTTAGTCTCGTCGGCCAACTCCTTCGCACCACCGCCTCCAGCTCGCATCTCCCAGAACTCATCAGGGTAGCGGCCGCGAGCTTCAAAGTATGATCGTCCGATTGTGTCACGCAGACTCGCTAAAGAATTCATTGAATCAAATTAAGTAAGAAGTTAATCAAAATAAGTTTCCAAAATCATTTTGGCATTAACATAAATGGATTACATATGTCATACATAAAGATGCTCATATGTTAATTATAGTTAAATCAATTCAGATTTTTTTCTTACAATACAAAACATTTGAAAACAAAGCAATTATTAGGATTATGAAATATGTATAGTTATTTTACTATTTTAAAACTGTCAAAATATTGAATAATTTGACAGCTACCTTTTTCCGAAACCCATGTTGTATAAAGAAATACGTGAGCCGGTAAAGAATTCCACGCTCTGGCTCTTCGAAAGAAACCTTTTTATATAGGTAAACTAAAAAAAATCGCTTGAGACGAAATATTTATTCATTGAATGAATATTACGTCTCAAGCGAAGTTTTTACAAAATTAATAATAATTATTTTATTTATTTAAAAGCGCAATTGACGGACTGGATGCTTATGGAATTCTTTACCAGTCAACCAGTAGAAACAGTAAAAAAGAAATGTATGGCGATTAAAAGCTGAGACAAAAAATATTATAAAAATCAATCACTATAAAACAAAACACTATATAAAATATAATAAATATATAAGTATTACACAATTATGTCTCGTATAAAATTAAATACACTTACAATGATTATAAACCCCAGCATGTGCCAACAAGAAGTCTAATATATGCGGTGTAGCAGCCAAGGGCAGTCTGTTGGAATGGTCAGCAGCCAGCACTGTGCACACATTGACGGCGAAGTCTTGTTCATTGGGCATCGGTGAAAGAAGCGAGAGAGCTAGCCTTTCTGAAGGGCCCGCCACGCGGTTACTACCAGTGCGGATTGTCTCGCCAGAAGCTGGAAGGAATGGCTATGTTATAAATTTAGTTCCATTTGGAATATTATCATACATTATCATAGTAATTTTATAATTTCGCCAAAACACGTTATAAAAACAAAGTCAAATTATTTTGTTGTATACAGAATGTTTCTGATTACTAGTGTACACTAGTTAAAACGATACATGTAATATTAAATAATTATTTATGCTTCCTGTAAGGTTTATACAGCGTGCTTGGCTGCTGCCTATAGACTAAGTTAACAGATTACTATCTAACAAACATGTAAGTTTATCAACTAATTAGTATAACAAAGATTATTGTTATTTTTTGACCAAAAAAAGGATAAATGTAGTTCTGCAGACACTTATCAATATAGAAATGACCACACTCAATATCAGAGAAAAATTCCCCAATGTAGACACACCTTCATCTTACAGTATTGAGAAGTTTAGGAGTATACATGAAAATCAATGCATAGGTTAAAAATTAGTTGACGGAACATTAAGCAGCTGACTCTATCTTATTCTTATTGATAGTATTAAACCAACCATGAACCTGCCAGCTACATTCATAAAAAGTTCATATTTCTGAACTTACAAACTGTTAAAACATATCAGCAAAAACAAAAAATTGTTTCTTGTAAAAAGTTTTTGACATGACATGACATGACACTATCAACATGCAAATTTTATATACTCAACTTAAAATACCGAAATACTGCACATGCACTTTTTTGATTATTTTAAAGAATTCATTCAAACCACTTAACTAATACAATATCACCCAGTAAAACCTTTCAATCCAAAAGAATATATATAAACAAACAAAACCAAGGCCAGATTTTTCAATTTCTACACTTTTATTACAAGAATGATAGCAGTATTTGTTCTTACACTACTATTGTATTATATATATATATATATATATATATATAAAGTATTGCTAGTGATGCACCAAACATAATTGACTTGTATTAATATCCAGTGTTTCGTATTGTGATAACACATCATTGAAGAATACTATGTAAATATGATAGTAGTACAATTATGAACACTGCTACACATTACATAATCAAAGGGAATATGTGTCCAAACTTGAAATGAAATAATAAGAATAAAAATATGGCCAAATATTGTATACATTAATCTAATTCATGGCACTAAGAACTTGTTAAACTTTCAAAATTACAAAGACCAATATTTATAACAATCTTAAGAATCTTATGTGAATAAGAGGTCTTTTAGATCTCTTAGTTTGAGCCTAAATTAATGCCTATTTTATATACTGCTTAATAAATACCAATTATACAGACACATGATGTTACACCAACATTGATTCTTGCATGGCCCCATGTGTCACAAAACAAGATGAACATTTTAAGTTCCTTCAAGCACACAATGAATTACTTTCCTTACAATTATACTGAAAAATCTGTCCTCCACTCTTCAATCCCATTGACACCACAACCCTTTCCCAGGCACTCTAAGAAACATCTCGGTAACTAGTAAGAAACTAGTTACCTGAGATATAAATACCACCACCGAACGATATTCGCGGCATTCCACTGGCTCGACTACGGCGTGGATCTTCATCAAGATCATCATTGTCATCTCTGCCGGGGGGCCCTTTCGCTCTCTCATATCTGTAAGTAGAAAAAATAGAAATAAAAATTATTAAAATGTCACTTACAACTAGTCTATCTTTGAAAATCCAATAGACTCTATCAAAATATGCTTCTTAACTACTAAATTAATTGTAGTTTTTCTAGTATGCAGCTCAATTAAACAAAAACCTTTTTATATATTCATTTAAGAATTTTCTTCACTTAAGAATTTTAAACAATTTTTTAAATATATTAAGCACAGAAATTACAGAAAATAGCAGTCTAGCCACCTCCACCTTAACTTGAATTTTTTTCAAATAACTTTATTTTATATAATTAAGCACAGGAAATTACTCTACATCATCTGATATTTTTCTGCCGGCTCACATATTTTTGTAGTATGCACCGTTTTACTATTTTATGCATTATTATGTTATTTTGTTATGTTATTTATTATACACATGACATTAGTATCAATTGAGGTTGTATTTAATAGATATTAGAATATAGGCTTACTTCTCCAAATATGTACCATAAATTCTTCTAAGTAAAGTAGATCCATTGACACATGGATGTGGTAGTCTCAGTGGACGCAAAAAAGATTCCCATGTGTCATATTGGTTCACCTGAAAATTAATATCATATAACTACTTGCATAACGTAATATTATTCTATGACCACAAAACATAGAAAAATGTCAATTATACAAATATCTTATGCTGGGTTTCAATAATCTAGCTACCAATGATTCTGCTTATACAACCACAGCATTATCTATAATTTTCATTCATTGATACCATACCATATTGATATCCCCATAAATCTTGGGGCAGTTGGGTAGTCTCAGTTGTTCAACTTAACAGTTTAAATATTGTTGTAAATAACAAATTCAACAATCAAATAAAAACTTGTAAATAATTTATAAGCATTAAATGATTTAATATTTACCTTACTTAGACCACCTCTCTGCAGAACCAATGAGTACAGGTGAAACAGATCTATTTCTATACCATTCACAATTGGCACTTTGTATGGTATGCTAAAACAATTATTATAATGACTATATAAGAATATGGCAAAATTAAAATGACATGATTGTTATGAATATAATAATAATTATAATGATTATTAATTATAGATATAATTGCAGCTGTTATTTCAGTATAAAGAGTCGAATAGACTACACCGGCATCACCACTATTGTGCTAGCTTAAATGTGTCTGCAGCACAGAGGAACTTAGGATTAGCTAGTTTTGAATGTATGAATTTCTAACATCAGCCTTGACTTTTATCAATAAGACATAAGATTTAAAGAGGTTTGTGTAGAACCAAAAATTATAAATTAATTAAGAAAAAACGACACTATTACTTTTACAATACATTTTCCAAAGATAGGAGAATAATCGTGTCTAACTAGTAAATATAACCTGCATAACAAAACTTATTACTTACTTTCTAGAATCATTAAACTGCTTTAATTCTTTAAGGAACGCCTCCTTGTCTTTCAAGTAGTTGCTTGATTTAATATTTATTTGAGATTTTGCCATTTCTAAACTTGTTTAATACTGAAGCCAAGAAAGCGTCGCTTCTCCCTAGTACGGCACTTATACCAAAACTTAAATGTTAATGTTCTACGCATATAATACTTTTATTTTATAATTTATTGAGAATTTTCTTATAAGTGGGAGTTTATAGTGAATAAACAAAAATTACAAAACACCGAATGGAGCTATTCTTCTAAAATATTGACTGACATTGACATCATGCCGGTGGACAGGCTTGGGTGCGTTCAACCACCGACTACTACTAATGGAGTACTACGCATGCGTTCAGCGAAAGAGAATAATCGTTACGAATGGAAAGTGATAGGTATGATCGTTAAATGAGAAATATATGTCATTTGACAATTATATTCTATAGCTAGGCGGGGACTTCTGTGAAATCATTTTTACATTTTACAATTTGATTATGATTATCAAAATGCATCTTCTTGGCCCATTGTTAAACGATTGTGATAGCAAGCTTGTGGGCCTAGACAAAATGCATTTCAATAATCGTAATCGAATTGCTAAGTGTAAAAATTTATTAGATGTAACATTTACATTCAGTTAGTAATCTATTGTGATTGACAAATTGCCTACATAGATTTTTACTATCTTGTATAAGCTCTTAGTTATGTTTACTGTGATAAAACATTCGCTTGGTAGAACATTGATTCTTGATGTTACTATCCAATTGTAAAATCAAAACACATTTGTGTTTTAATTACATACAATAAATTAAATTAACACAAAATCTTGGTTTCCAGATTACACATCCATCATCGTCAATGGCAGCGGAGCGAAAACTTTTATGTAGGGCTTCGATAATCTTTTCAATATCTATGAATGGTTTTGCTGAGAATGAGTTTAATTTTGATCAACTTTACATACACACTTTGTTTGTAATCAAATTTCGTTACATAATACATAAGTCAGTTTGTTTCATCGTAAAAACAAAGAATTACTTATTTTAATTAATAAGGAAAACACATTTATACATCCATCGTTATTCTTTATTAATGAAATTTTTGTTATGATAGAATGTATTAAATGAATTATTTCATATTAGCTTAAATGATTTCGTAATTAGTTATGAGATTCTAGATTCTGAGATTCTATCTTAGCGACCTACGGAGGATATAGATACAAACCACAGCCTATACACCAATAATTCAGGTGGAATTATCAAGAGACTATCCGGATTGATCGAATTCACATCCCAAAGACGACGCCGCAAAAGGTTCAGCAAAGAGATTACGCCTTCACAGCCTGACAGCTTATTATCTGTCAAAACAATAACATGCTGGTATTTTAGGTTAATAAACTTAAGAAGTGCTAGCTGCTATAAAGTGCTTACACGTTATATTTATTTTGTGTGTAGTTGAAATATATAAAATGGTTAAGAAAAAGATAGATAATCGAATAAGAGTTATGATCGAAAATGGTGTTAAACTGGGACATCGCACCATGATTTTACTTGTTGGAGATAAAAGCAGAGATCAAGTTAGTAAAAGCAATTATTTATTATTATAACAAAATGTTTTTCAAACCAGACAAACATATTCGAGATCAATACATAAAATAATAATAAGATATTTATATTATTAAATTACTATATTTTTATCATTTTATATTGTACTATTATTAGTTTAAAACGGGTTTTACGGGAACCGCTTCCATCAAGCAATTAATGTCTGTGTCCAGCATTGGGACATATATAAATGACATATATAAATCAGTTTGTAACTTAAAATAAACTTCAAATTAATTAATTCATCCAATTATCATGTAACTTAAGATTGATTTAAGAGTTAATTGCTCACTGTGGTATTACATTTACAGGTCCCAATCTTGTATGATATGTTGGTTAAGTCTACAGTCAAAGCAAGACCTACTGTGCTGTGGTGTTACAAAAACAAAGATGAAGCAATAAGCAAGTGAGTACTCATCAAAGGTTCAATTTCAATTTCAAAGCCTTTATTATTGATATAAAGTGGTTACAATTTAGTTTTAGTAATACAGTTATATTTGTAGTTTTTTTTTTTTTGAGCTTTGCAGCCACCTCCGGATCAATGTGTCTTTGACACAAAGGCCTCCTCCATTATCTTCCACAGATCTCTGTCTCTTGCTACTCTGAGCCATAATGGTCCTGCTGATTTTTTGATGTCGTCCATCCAGCGCTTGTGTTGCCTCCCTCTCTTTCTCTTTGTGTCATATCTAGGAGTCCATTCCGTCAGCATTTTGTTCCATTTGGGTTTGTCTCTTATCATGTGGCCTGTCCATCTCCACTTGAGGGTTTTGGCTTTTAAAACTGCATCTTCCCACTTTGTGATGTCTCTAATGTCTTTAGCACGTTTTTTATCTCTTTTTGTCAAACCCAAGATACTTCTTTCCATACACCTTTGGCAAGTCGTCAGTTTTTGTAACAGCTTTTGTGTGATTGCCCATGTTTGGCTTCCATAAGTCAATATTGGAAGGATACATGTGTTGAAAATTTTTCTTTTTTGAGAGATGGGGTATTGTTTGCTCTTCATGATGTCCTTTAGAGACCAAAATCTCTTCCAGGCATTCACCACTCTACGATCTATTCATTTACCGAGATAAGCTGGCCTAAGTAGATGTAGGAATTCACACATTCGATGACCTCGCCTTCCACTGATATAATTGCTTCATTTCTGTTGGTCATAATTTTAGTTTTATTTTTATTTATTGTGAGTCCAACTGCCCTGCTTTTGATTGTGAGGTCTTCTAACATCAGTTGTAGGGTATTTGGGTTATCTGCGATTAGTACTATGTCGTCTGCGAAATGCTGCTGATGAACAGCAGCCAATCAAACAAGCAGGGTTCAGGTCGGACTCATCAAAGGTATTATAAAGTAAATGGAGAGGTTTTTAATTATGGATACATATTAGGTGGGGGAAAAAGTCTTTTCGGACTTGACCACAAAACAGTTTTGACCCATTTGAAAAAAGCTGGAAACACAAAAAAAGCTTTATTTTATATACACACAAGCTTACTGAAAGAAACCTAATGTACTCATTTGAGCTTTTACCCCTGGGCAGAACCATCAACTTGGGTCTCTACTGCCAACAAATGATGAGCAAGAAGTTGAGAGTTTTAATTACAGTATATATATTTTTTTAACAAAACTTTCATATAAAATGTGAAGAAACTTTTTCCCCAACCTATTGAGCCATGACTTCTTGTGTGAATTTGTTGAGGAAATGTATGTATCATTATAAAAATAAAGAGGCTTAGTAGTTCTTTGAATTGGACCAACAAGGTTTTAAATGGGTACTATAAATTCCCTGCAGAGTTTACAGGCACATTTACAATGAATCAAAACTATTAAGTATATTGTGTATAACTACTAAGTATTTTAGTATATTGTGAACTACTGTGAATACTGGACAGACTAATATTTGAACAGTCCAATAGCCCAATTTCCATAGTATAAATATAGTAAAATACAGTTCTAATTATGTTCCAATAACACATCAATATTTGCATTTTTGATTAGGCAATGTATTAAATTTCTATTTTTTAGTCAATTAACCATTCAGTTTCAATCCAGCCATATTTAAATTATTATTTATGATCAATAATTAAAGGAATCAATAAAAGTATATAATTAAACACAAATAATAAAAACCTCGTTTGATGTTGCCATTGCTGTTAAGCAATTGTTTTGCAATGCTTCAATTTAAGATTTTGTTTTCATTGTTAGCAGTTTTAATTTTTGTACATTACTCTTATTTTAATAGTCATGGAAGAAAACGAGCAAAGAAAATAGCAGCAGGTAAACTGGAAGTGTCTGAAGAGTCCTTGTTTGATGCATTCAGAGTAGCAACCACAATACATGGAAGATATTACTCAGAGAGCCATGCTATGCTTGGACAGACTTATGGTGTATGTGTTCTTCAGGTGAGATAGCAAAACTGTTTAATTTGTTAGTAAACAAAAAGTAAATAATATAAGTAGTAACTAATATTATTTAATAGATTATTTTGAACATGACATGGAAATTTCAGTTTGAATTAGGTATAGTATCAGGTACGAGTTAGCTTTACATAAAAAAAATGATGAATGGAAAAAAATATAGATATACTAAAATTTTTTATGAAGGTTTTTCAATGTAATTTATTATGAAGTGACTTCCTAAAATATTCTTTGGCTATCCATGAATTTGCTGTTTGTTTGTTAAGAGAGTAAAAAGAGAAATGAACTGTACACAATAAGGGAAAATGACAGGGTTGATATTTTAATATTTATTATCATTACAAAATACAGATAAAAATACCTTTATAGCTTATGTATAATTTTTTCTATAATTATTCAAAATTCAGTGAGTTAGTCTATTTTAAATTAACTAAATTCATTGAAAAACCAATATCAAGGGATAAACCATAATTTATTAAATTTTATTACGAAACCAGTTAAATTAAGGTAATTTCAATATAGCTGTCGAGCAGAATTGCATCGATTTATACAATTTCATAGGAGCGTTTTTGGATGAGTCAAAAAATGTGTTATTCAAATTGCTATACGTTGGGGAGCTTAATTTCTGTTGAAACAATTATTTTACCAATGATTTTATAATCATGCTGTCTCTCAATAACATACCAAACAAAAAAATTGTCATCATGCCTATTTAAATATAAGTTAACCAGAATTGTCACATTACTTGTGTTTAATTTAACTTTGAATTCAATATTTTTATTTGCCAGGATTTTGAAGCACTTACACCAAACTTGATGGCCCGAACCATAGAAACAGTAGAAGGTGGTGGCCTTATAATAATCTTGCTTAAAACAATGGACTCATTAAGACAGTTACATTCTATCACTATGGATGTACATTCACGGTAAGTCTTGCCAAATATTCCACTAAAATTGTTTCATTATTTAACTCCAAAGTTAAGGACAAGACACTTCATCCTCTGTATTTTTGAACAAGCCAATGCACCTAATATGATATAATATAAATATGGTATAATGGGTTCCATTAAAAGAGGTGTGACAAAGCACTTTTTGGGCCGGCAAAGTGAGGGTCTGTTGCATACTGCACTAGCTATCTTCAGATATGAACTCCTCTACTGCTTATCATCAGGTGGGGCCATGAAATGCTGCTATGATGGGGGATGATCATGGGACTTATGTTATTACTATAACAAAACATTATTTTCTTTTAAAACAGGTTTAAAACCGAAGCACATGATACAGTTGTAAACAGATTTAATGAGCGATTTCTCCTGTCCTTGTCTGATAATCCGCGCTGTTTGATCTTAGATGACTCTTTGGCAGTTCTACCAATATCATCAAAGACTGCTCAAGTAGAGCCAGTTGATGCCACCCCAGAGGTAAGAAAGCTAAAGCATTATTTAGATAATAATTCTCACTCATACAATCATCTCGAATAAATAGGTAATGCAGTTAACCATTAATTGAGTATTTCCTGAGGCCGACATAGTCACCTCAGTTGAAGCGTCTTCAATAAATATAAATAAAGAATAAGTATTTTCCTTGTATTTTAAATTTATCTATTTTTTATGTTTGAGGTACCTTGTAGAACTTTTATTAATTTTACAGCGCGTAAATCCGAAACTTACACAACTAGTCTCGTCTCTTTCTGATTCACCACCTGCTGGACCATTGGTAGCTCTTTGTCGCACGTATGATCAAGCAACTGCATTAGCTTCGCTCATTAACACACTTGCCGACAAACAATCGAGGTTGGTTTTTTAAGTACTTTTATACTTTTCATTTTGGAAATTGTCCAAATGTAAATAGGTATATACATTCCTTCTACACAATGCAGTTATAAGACACCATCATGACACTTATAAATATACTTAAGTGTATTTTGTCGGTTATAAAGTTTAGGAGATCGCACAAGCGGGGAGATACGAATGTTATATTGACTCATCTGGAATCAAATATGTTGTATTCTCGTAATCACCAGAGAGTCTATTTGTTTACTTATTTCGACAGCTAATGTTCACTGCTACTTTATTATAATGTCATTGTGACACTTGCCTTGCAATCAAGCAATGAATAAAAAATTTCCTGGTGGTTTCCACTTAAATGTCATAACGAAATTAAACAACCGAAATACTGCACTTAAATCAATCTGGTTACAATTATGATCTAAAAATGTAAAACTCACACAAGGTTAGTACCTTTAGGACTCAAAAAATATCGTCAGCACTCGACCTAATAAAAAACATCACAGATGTTGTTTACACGTTCCTAACTGTTCAGGCCCCCACACTGTCTGACAGCTGCCCGTGGACGCGGCAAGTCCGCCTGCCTCGGTCTCGCAGTCTCCGCTGCAGTAGCTCTAGGCTACGTCAACATATACGTCACTTCTCCCCATCCTGAGAACTTGATAACACTCTTCGAGTTCGTTTTAAAGGGGCTGGATGCTTGTCTATACCAGGAACATATAGACTATAACATTGTGAGGTCGACAAACCCGGATTTTAAAAGGGCTATTGTGAGGATTAATATTGCGAGGAATTCGAGGCAAACTGTACAGGTATTTTTTTTAAAATTTTAATGCTAATAAACATTATCATTATCAAAAACAGCCAATACTCTTTCCTTTGCTAGTCTATTGCCATCTGTGAATTAAGGGGCTATAATATCTACATGCTAAACCAGTGTTTCGTGGGTAATAATGGTTACAGTAATAACTTGAACCTTTGGCTTATCGAGCCTAAACAAAGTATATACTCTGAAAACTTGAAAATATCGATTTTGTAATGATCAGCACGGCTCAGCCATAGAAAAAGGTTGTTCCCATAAATTGAATTGCCGTTAAGGCAATAAATTTGTAAAAACATAGTCCATGTAGCGCAAGCAAACATCCATTTTGATTCTACTAAGGTAAGGTTACATTAAAGCTTGTTCGTAAGCTGATCCTGGTGGTACCCGTTTAACTTTGAAAAAGAGTGGTTGGAATTTTCTGTTATTTGTTGAATAATATACATTTGATATGATATATATTTTTGTTTTCATATTATATTTAAGCCTTTCATCATATTGAATTGGAATAATTCCCTTCCAACAGTATATTACTCCAGACGACCACTCCCTTTTATCAGCCGCTGACCTGGTCTTAGTAGACGAAGCAGCAGCAATACCTTTGGCTCATGTGTCCGCGGCCGCTCAGAAGGCGCCCTTAGCATTATTGTCTTCAACTGTCTCGGGATACGAAGGTACTGGAAGAGCACTGTCTTTGAAGCTGTTCGCTCAGTTGCAGAACAAGCATAATGCCCCGGCGCCGGTAAGTTATAAAGAAAACTCCACGTATACTCTATTTTCATAAGAAAAGATTAAATCTGCTAATTACCTTACAGTTCATAAAAAAAACATAGACAATATGAATGTTAAATAAATAATATTCACTGTACTGAACTAGTACTTTAATAAAAGTTTTTCACACTAAACGCTACAAACTTTTACGTATCGAAATATGCATGTAAACACATTCAATACACAATGCATATACTGCAAAAAAATATAAAATACATGAGATATGGCTGTATGGGCTACGTCCCTTTGCCTTACTTTATATAGAGTAATATAAACAAAAAATGTAACAGTATTACTGAAATTGTAGATTAAACTTGAAGAACCAATCCGTTACCGCGCCGGAGACCCAGTAGAGTCCTGGCTGAACTCTCTGCTATGCCTCGAGGCACCATCGCCATCTATCGGCATGGGCGCCCCTCCTCCCGCTGCCTGCGACCTCTACAGAGTCAATAGAGACGCTCTATTCTGCTATCATAAGGCTGCCGAAGCGTTCTTGCATAGACTCGTTGCTATTTATGTCGCTAGCCACTATAAGGTGAGAACGAAGAAGATACTTGTGCCGTTCAAGGCATTTTAACTTATTACACGCGTCGTAAAGTGAAAATTACTAAATGATATTATTATTGAAATCCATTAATTTCATTTTATTTTCATTCATTCAATTTCAATAACTTTTATACCTGAAAAATTGCCGTAGCATGTTGAAATTTTACAGGTCCAGTTTTTGCAACCTATTTGTTTTCTGTGGTTTCACAGAAAACACCCCTGAAATTTAAAACTAATTGTGACTTTCACAGACTTATTCATTGGTCGCTCGCACGAAATAAGTCAAAGCTCTAATTCTTATCCACAGCCTGTATACAATATTCTCATTAATATATTAAAAGAGGTATTCCGTTATCTAGTATTCATGTTGATTTGAATTTTTTGATTTTTTTTGATGAGCAATAGTTATTAACAAGCATAATAAATGAGCAAAATCACTTTTTAAAGCCTTCTTAACTTTCAGAACAGTCCCAACGATCTACAATTATTGGCAGATGCGCCTGCGCATTGTCTCTTCGTATTACTATCTCCTACACCCCCGAACTCTACCGCTATGCCCGAAGTGTTGTGCGTCGTACAAATGTGCTTAGAAGGAAATATTTCAGAGAAGTAAATATTCTTACGTTGTGTATTTTGTGAAAAAGTAAATGTAAAGTAAATCTGCTGTAAATTTTAATGTTTTCTTAGCCTAACATCTATTTTGATGTTTCATCACTTAGGTCAGTAACAGACAGTCTCGGTCGCGGTCGTAAGGCTGCAGGCGACCTAATCCCGTGGAATATTTGCGAACAATTCGGTGACAAAGACTTCCCAAAACTGTCTGGAGCCAGAATAGTGAGAATTGCCACGCATCCGTCATACCAAAGGGTAAGACAAAACTTAGATAAGTGATTTTAACCACGAAACAGGGATTTCTTCAGTAATTTCTCGATTTCATACATCTGCCTACAGTTCAATTTCTATAACGTATAGAACTTTAATCACTGATACGATGAAGAATTTAGTTTTATTCTTAACTGCAGTTCATTTTCTAAACAGATGGGCTATGGCAAACGTGCTCTCCAACAGCTTGCATCATACTACAATGGAGATATACAGTGCTTAGAGGAGGCACAGTCAGATGACGAAGATATACGAACAAATGGACAGACAAACACGCTGCACACTGAGACTATAGTACCCAGGTATAAATAATACATAACTATCTTGAACTCAATAATATGACGATTTAATTCTAATCGAGATTAGAAATATCAATCAGACCGGTCTTAGTGAGTGTTAACTAATTTTTGAAATGATATTGATTAAACATGATATTGAAATCACACACTCAGGTTAGTTCAATAGTTATTGTTGCAACTCTAGACTAGTATTTATTGCAAATTGACAAAGTATTTCCTTTAAGCCTAGCCTTATAACGTAGTTACACAGATTATGCTCTCGATCAAGACTTCAATCAAGCAACCCCTAAGATACGGGCTAATAAATTAATTTTATGTTAGTACAGTAATGAACAAATTATTTCATCATGTCACACCAAATATTTTTTCTTGTGGTTTCCTTGTGGCTTTCGTCAGATTCAAATATTTTAATTAGTCTTACAAAACATAATTGTTATTTTCTAGAACCAAACCTCCGACACTTCTAAAACGCCTAACGGAAGTGAAAGCCGAGCATCTAGATTACCTCGGCACTAGTTTTGGGCTTACAGAGGAGTTACTCAAGTTTTGGAAATCTCAAAAATATGTTCCTGTTTACTTAAGGTAGGTATCATGTGACTTCACAAAGGGTCGCTTTTGGATGCTTTTTGTATTCAAAGTCAACGGGTTCTGTTCCGTTTAGGAAAATCAATAGTTCAAAATCTAATGATGTATTTTCGTTTTTACCAATCCGACTCCATTCAGTCAGTATAGTATTTATTATTAATTTGGATTAAGTCATCTATGTACACATGACGGAAATCAGTCTGTATTTCTGAAATACTGGGACTGCTTATAGAAAACTCTGAATCTAAAAATATCTAAAAATCTTGTTCTTTCAATTTGATTGCAAAAATACTACTGACATATCACGTGACATTTAGAAGAGTCGATTTGTTTCGTCCTTAATACGCGTATTAAAATTGGAAACATTTCCCTACAGCTGTTTAAAATTGTATGTGGTTTCTTTAAAGTTTAAAGTGTTTGCTATTTTTTTGCATAATAGAAGAATTGTATTGATATAAATTCTGATCTTTACTTGCGTTTTAAATTTAATGCCTCTTGGTTTTCTTATGCAGATTAGGAAAAAGCATTAGACTGTACTTTGTTCCAAAAGCTCTCGTAGGAAATACTATTATACCTCAACGTTTTTAAGTTTTTACTTTTTGTACATAGAAAATATTATTAAAATAATAATATTATCATTAGTATAGAACTTAATAATGATTTCAGTCAGAAAGCCAACGATCTAACTGGCGAGCATTCGTGTATAATGCTTCGAGCACTGCACGACAACTCTTGGCTGTCGGCATATAGCGCTGACTTCAGGCGGCGGATATCGCGGCTACTTGGTCGCTCGTTTAGGAAACTACCCGCATCTTTGGCACTATCTACCATAGTGAACGACGGCATCAATGTCAAGAAACCAGGTAAAAATACTATGAGTAATGTCGCCACATTACTATTGTTATTTATCGATATCACCTAACGGAATTCGTATAATTTTATTTTACGTTATTCTATATAGAATTAAGTGACTTTTATAAAGTGAAGTTTATAAAATGTGATCGTCAAGTATACACTATAACATTATAACATTTTTTTGAAATTCATATTTGTCATATGTAAAATTTCAGATTATAATTAATGTATTTACTTACTGTTTGCATTCTTACGGGGTTCATGTATGGAACTATATAATTTTTGTGGCTACCACTACTTTCACTATCTTTGAGAACAATATGAAAACAATATATGATTGAATGATATTGAATTGCTTCTGTGGTTCAAAAGATCACTACGCCACTTAATTTATATGAAATTTTTTATATTTTTTATTAATTATAATAATCATAAAAAATGGTCTTTCTAGCCGCATGTTAGCAACAAAACTTACAATAAAAATACTAAACACGTATTAGCATTAGTATAGATATTTATTATTGTAAATTTAGTATGTTTTGCTTTTTACATAGGATTAAATTATTTTTCTTTACAGCCTTAACAAAGGAGTTAATAGAGCAATATCTATCAGGACACGACCTAAAACGTTTAGAGTCATACTGTCGGCAACAGGCTGATTACAGACTGGTGACGGATTTGCTGGCACCATTGTCTGATCTGGTATTCCACTCCTGTGGTCGTTTCAAACTCGACGCTGTACAACAGGTAATTATGGTAGATTTATTTTTAATTGTGTTTTTGCAGGCCTTAGCTATCAAATTAATGTATTGTTTGGTTGGTATGGTTTTATTGTTTATGATAACTTTCTGATAGATTTCTTGGTTTATACTACACTGTGTCCAATCACTCAAAATCCAAAACTCCTCGTCCTTTGATATCATTTGAAACAATAAAAAAGAACAATTTCTTTGTAAGCAAATATATAAAGTTCAAAGCTGGTTACAGTAGATTGCCTGTATTTTCTTTTTTACTCTGAATGGGATAGTTTCTGAATATTTCATTATACATGATGCACAACCGGATTCCTCCACCCCAAAGTACTCATGGAATGGAGTGGAAGTTAGCGAGGCGTACTAAGAAAAAACTAAATTGTAATTTTGTATTGTTAAACACAATATATTTTTCGTGATTTAGTTTTTTAAATACTAAATGTTTCCAAACAATTTCCAAGCTGCATGATAATATAAATTTTCTAAACAGTTATTTGTATCTACTTAGGTGGTATTCATAGCAATGGGCTTCCAAATGAAGGACGTGGATGATATCGCTAGCGAACTAGGCCTCCCTGGCTCCCAAATCCTAGCCAAGTTCTACGAAGCGTGCAAGAAAATTAATGCAGCCATTAATGCTGTGGTAGAGGATACGGTGGCCAAAGAAATAGGCATAGAAGATAAGATATCAGAAGTGAATGCAGAAGGACCGGTGAAGCAGTCTTTGCAAGATGAACTCTCAAAAGCAGCTAAGGTAATTTTGTTGTCGGTTTTATTGTATGCAAGTTATGTATTGTGGCGGAATAAATGATATCTTTTGATTTGGGTTTTATTGTGTGACATTTTAGTTCAAAAAGAGCTTCTGTATTATACACACTATATTTAAATGCAGTACATTTAACCCTCAATTCCTATTAATAGAACAGAATAGCTATTATTAGACTTATTATTAGAAAAATGTATTCTATTTTCAACCTTAAGTCGATTTTTCAAGCCAAATATTTATATTTTCCATCCGATATCAATTTCAATGCAGCATTTTAGATTACGGCGTAATAATTGAGTCGGTAGAAATAGTAGTCACATATTACAGTCAATATATTGCTCTTTATGATGGTTTTAAGTAAATAAGATTACATACAGTTAAAATTAATCTTCAGCAAAACCATCCGTTTATTCCGTTATTGAAACGTAGCAGAAGAGATATTTGACTTCTTCTTATGCAGTGAATTTTAGAAATATTTATTAACTAAAATTACTATTTCAATGCAATTTGCTCAAACAGCATATTTGAAAAGGAAACCTTCCATAGTGCATTTAATAAAAAGAATGTGTTTTTTTCGAATAGCCTAATGTACCTAATGTAACCTAATTTCATGTATATCTATTAACAATATTGGTATTGTATTTTCATTCCTAATTATAAGATTACGCGACGATGTTGGTCCCCAAGAACTTCTGCTATCGTAGTTGGATAGAAATAAATTTTATAATGATTAAATATTTACCAATTATAAAATTTATTTCTAATAGAAAATTAAGGTCACTAAAGCTTACTGAGAAAGTGTTGAGTTAAGAACATATGGACTTGTGTCCAGTGTTGCCAGTGTTGATTTACTAAAGTAGTTTTGTATTTTTTTTAGGAACTGGAGCGGAAACAACGTAAAGAATTGTCTCGCCTGATGGGTGAAGATCTCGCCCAGTACCGCATAAAGGGCAACGATATGGACTGGGGCCAAGCGCTCGCGACGTCCAAGCAGAAACAACTTGTTTCTGTTAAGAGGTGAGTTATATACAGAATGTAAAAAATTAGCATAAATACTTAAAGGGGTCAATTAGACCATAAAAGTAAAAAATATCCATGGGATCCAGCAACAAAAAATCTGCCACTCCATACAAATCATCAATATTTACTCGACCCTGCAACCCAAATGTATGGGAGAGCTGTTTTTTTCGGGATTGCAATGATGTTCCCAAAGAGACAAATGTTCAGTTATCTATATAATAAATAAGTTAAAGTAAAATTGCTTATTTCTTCTTCGCTTTGTATATTATAAAACAAATTAATTGAATTGTAATTTGAGAGAAAGAACTGTTTTGTAACAAGCAAATCACCTTAAGTCTATATACATCCTACATAGAAGCTTGCGATAACAAATTTAAATTATCCCATTCAGGTACTAATCACGACGAAAGTTGCTTTGTTTTCATTATAGAATCCAGAGCATGTTTACCACTAGGCCTAAGAACTCCTCACAGTCAAATCCATGTTAATTATTTACTATTTTCGAAACATTTGTATGATCGAATACTAAAAATTTGCTAAACTGAATTAGTCATATTGATAGCGATTCTGCTTGCATTCACTGTAGTAAATAAATTTAAATTATTTGCATCTGTTTCATTCCATTTGAATGTAAAAAAATTGAATGACTTTCAGGAACGCCTAATTAGTTAAAACTTCGATCCATACACTTTTGACTTATTTTAATCGCCTTTTGGAAAGGTCAAATGACGTCTTCAGTCGTCTGTTTTTGAGATGGATTTTATTGAAAGAGTAGTACTTAACTTCTATTTAAATCTGTGCACAGCGCAATCGGGTCGATAGTCACCATCACATTGTATAACACTTTAAAATATACATCTATATGTTTTATTTTTATAGTGGCGAGAAACGTCTCGGCGACGACAGCAAAGAGATCGATGACCTTATTGATGCACACTCAAACAAGAATAAGAAGAAAAAGAAGCATAACAGGCATCAGACTTAATAAATTGTCTATTTACTTAACCAAGTCTTTTAATTATACAATAGTGATATATTATAAGAAGCCTGCCTTTTATTAAAAATTAAAATTTAATATTCATTTCTGATATTGACCTTTTTGAAAGACCCAATTTTAAAGTATGGTTACTTATTGAACACCCGTTTTGCCTACCTGTTCCTAGTTTTATATGTCTGTCTTATTTTATTTTCTGTCCAGGGAACTTAAAAATGATAGTAGGAGTACTAGGAAATGTATATCCTTTAAGTCATAGACTGGAATGACAACTAGTATAACCTCGGCGGCCCTCTGGGATAATCTGGGATCAGTTAAATAAAAAACTAGTTTCAATAATAATTTCTATAATTATTGTAATATAAAAAAGTGTTGGTAGTTATTCAACCCTTGGAATAGACAATAGATATTTCCTCTTAAACATAACAAATATGTCGTGCGCCGGTGTCGCTCGCGGCGGCGCTCGTAAAAAAATATCTTTTTTTTAACCGACGATTGTACGCCCCGCGGACGCGGCACGCGGCCTCACCCGTAATTCTATACTTTACCATTTTATTACAATATAAGGTGATCTAAGAAAAATAATATTTTCGTCTAACCCCCCTGCGGGCGTCTGGTAAACAATTTTATACTATAATTTGTTTGTCTCTTATTTTAAACACTCCTACTCGTATAGAACGAAGACGTCGGCGCTTGCGCAGCCCGACGCATGTTCGGCTGCTTTAATGCGACAGTTCTTGAACAAATTCCCTCCGAACATCGCATTTAAATAGCCGAAGCTCAGTCCCAATAAATCCCTCGGTTTATTGCAACTGTCGACATACATATCCTCTACAGTTAATCGCGTAGGTACAATCCACCACCTTATTATCGCTATCATATCGACAATAAAACATCCACTACAAAACATAATATAGAATATATCATTAACATTAGCTGCTATTTAATACTAAATATGTGTTTCGTTTAATTTTACACTATTTCTC
Organism: Acentria ephemerella; assembly: GCA_943193645.1. Taxonomy (NCBI): domain Eukaryota; kingdom Metazoa; phylum Arthropoda; class Insecta; order Lepidoptera; family Crambidae; genus Acentria; species Acentria ephemerella. The sequence continues at coordinate 3,979,747 of OW971894.1, forward strand.
ACTTTGCTGAATGCTTAGGATACCTTTATTCCGTAAGTACTCAAGTTGTTAGTGATTATGTTTGTATTTTCCATCAATATTTAAAGTGTAATTATTATAATCGATGGTAAGCTAAATAAGAAGTCTTGCAATGTTAAATTAACAATAATCAAATTATTAGGATAACTTTTAAACGTTGACTTTAATTTAACTATGTAAAAATACGCGCTAAGTTAGTTACAAATCGCTAAAGGTATCCTGCATCGAATTACATGTTTATCATTATTTGGCTAAGCATGTTGACGCCGGATTTTTGTCAAATCCTTTATCCGAGAAGACAAGAAATATACAGATATATTAATTGAGAAGGAATTGCACCTAGGTAAGGACTCGCGACTTGGCACTTTATCTTACGCTAACCAGTGTAATCGACATGTAAATTCAACAAAAGTGATTAAGAACACGAAGCACAGAACGCGGTGTGGCCAAACAGTTTCAGAGACCAACAGCTGCGTGCGATGACCAAAACAAAACTATTTAGACTACTACTTAAATACAATTCGTTCTAAGAACTAATTACTCGCAATATTATAAAATATATAGTTCAATAACGTCAAGAATTTGAACTTATTGTACGTACATTGTGAAGCGAGTGTACAGCGACGGTCGACTAAGACAGGGTTTCTATACAACTCGATTTATTCAAAAAAGACACAAAAGCAAATGCACTAGACCTTATTGCCACACTTATGTTATTGCTACGACATATACATACCGATCTACGTATTTATATAATAATGTAAATATAATCGATCACAACATCCAATAAAACAAAATATTGTTAAATATTATTGCATTAATTTAGTTCATCTATATAACTCAGTAAGGGGTTCTCAGTTAAAACAATCGTATGTCTCTTTATACATTTAGTGTATTTGTGTTCAATGCTAGTGTGAAACACTGAACGAATCTTCGAAGAAACACAAGTAGGTTCACATCGTAGGTTATCGGAACTGCCTTTTGTTTTCAGATTCCGAAAAAAATTGGAGAATAAACCATTTATCACTAAGGCACAATTTAAATTTCCATTTTGAACTTTATCTCTAACATAAATGAATTCAATTCCCCTCCTTTAACGGCTGCTTGGTGTTGAAACCGCTGCGTGTCACTGAGCTAGCCTTTCTATCGATGTTAGCCGCTGTTAGTTGAAGCATTTGAGCATCAAGATGGCTGCATATCTCCTACTAACTTTAGATGTATAGTATAGTATTCGTAGGTACGCAGTTATCCAAACATTCATTAAAGCGTGCTAATTGCCACTATATCAATCAATTTCTCGTTGTATCTTAGCAGACAGAAAAATAGTATTAGACACATATAAACACATAAATTTTCAACTAAAAAATATTTAAAAAATAGTTATCTACACGATGCGTACAACTACACATTGACTATATGGATTTTTATATAATTTATTCGTTTAGAATATGATTTCGTACATATTTAGAATTATTGCACACCATCGTATTTTATTATAAAGGTTCTGCTGTATTTGTATAAAAAGAATTATAAAAATGCTAAGCCACTAATTTCCTATGTGAAGGTATCCCTAGAATAGCATGTTAATAATTTAAGCAATGTTATCGCATTTAAAAATATTTAGCATCTGTTATAATGGTAACTATTATTGCTTTGCGTTTATCGGTTTCGTTTCACTTAAAACTATTAAGAAGCATATTTGAATCCTTTGTCTATAGTTGAGCGTTGAACCAAAGGTCGGTGAACAAGAAACTTTCTACGAGTCAAGATTATCAGGATATATAAACATAAAATATTTGCACGCTCGAAAATCTCATTGGATAAATTGCCTTTGACTTAGTTTATAAACAGTTGTTCATTAATATGAAATACGTATTACATTAACAAATGATCAAACCTTAATAGAGATTTGTTTCGGATTCGCAAAATTAATCATTGATTAAATTATTTCATAATTAATACACATTTTTGCATCTATAATACGATCACCCGAAAGTATAGTATACTGGTTATATGATACATTTATTTCTAACCAAATCTATACAAGTTTCGATGCAAAAACGTTGAACACTTTACACATATTGCTTAAATAATCGTTGCGATCTAGTCGTTGGAGACTTATCCAAGACCAATCGCTCAACCACAGACAAAGTTTTAAATTACGTGTCCGCCTATAATTCTAGTTGCTTTCCGCAAAACAATTATAGCGCGAAATTTATCCTATCGTATACAAGCGGCATCTGCGCATCGGTGATTGCGAGCTTGCAGCGATCTAGAGCGAACGACTAAGTTATACTAACACCAATTATAATTGATATATTCAGTTGCGCGTGGTGTTTCAGGTATATATTACGAACTCAGTACTGTTATTTGGGCAGTAAAATTCCGTCATCGACTCATACTCGTTACATCACATATTCAGGCGTCCAACTATCAACTGTCTACATTCCTTGATCACATCTATGATATAGCCACGGGTCTGATGTATTGTACTCTATAATTCCCATTCAAATGTGATTATTCACATTTATTTCATGTTTGTTATTTCATATCTCACACGAGAACAATGAAATTTTAATTTCTCTTACAAGAAATGGGAATAAGCAAATGTTCTAATTATCTAGAATTCTAATAGAATATGTGTTAGAGGAGACTCCTCAATTAGCATCTTAATGTGATTATGCCTTCAAGAATCATATCATCGAACAATCCCATCACTTGACCTTACTCGGGACAGTACAAAGCTCGTAATCTTAAAACTGTATGTCCTACATAAAGACACGTTTATAAGGCGACTGCTGCGGACGCGCCTGTGCTATATTGCGACATTTGTACTCTGCACAGACGCGCGACATATCGAAGTGGCACGGTGGGTCTAACAATGTTTTGAGGTGGAGACATTCTTAACACACCTTTTTGTATAAAAGTCCTTTATTTTACGGTCTCTATTAGTGTCTATGTCTCAGTTAAAATTGCGGATAACTGAGACGGAAAGAGTGGAGCTTAGTTAAATTCACCTTACTTTTTAAAACGGTTGGCACTGCAAAGTTCTCAGAACTACAAAAAATGTCTTTATTTTATAAGCAATAAGTATAATATAACGCGCCTCTCCTCTCTGCCTTAAATGCAGTATCATCCCTGGGCACTGAAAATTTTTAAAAATTAAATCAAATTTCAACTTAAAACAACGGAGCATGTTTGGCATAAAAATTAGAATACCTCCACTATTCAAAACATTGAAAGATTTTGGGCTGTAAAATTGACTAAGGCAAATCCATTATCTACTAAATACTTACTAAAGCATCAAATACTGTTATAAAAAGACGACGATGTATATAAACTGTTTCTATATACAGAAACCGCGGAATTGACTAACTTACTAACTAAACTACACCGGCTTGCCAAAACAAAAAAGGAACAGGAAAACAAAGAAACAAAAATAATCCATACATAAAAATTAATGTATTCTATCATCAATAACATAAGGTATAGTTACACAAATAATAAAATTAAAGGAAAACAAATTTATACATAATTCTTAACGCGAATAATAATTAAAAAAAAACAAATTATACATGCTATCAACACAAGCAGTTACTAAATAAAAAGAAAACAGTATTTTACAATTTCCTAAACAATCTTCTATCTAACCAGCGCGTCACTTGTTCAATAATTAACTTACGAATAAAATAAATTTGTCAAAGATTTGGTTTCGATTTAAGGACTCTTTGCTGATGAAGTAATTAATCAATCGACTTTTACTTTATTATTGCAACTGTACGTCCAAATCGGTTTCTTGTTACATTTTCAAGTAAATATCAAAAAACTAAATTTCCTAAATCAAGAAATCATTTTCACTAAATATTATGACTACGTCATTGTAACAAGTGTAACTTAGCCAAATATACACAAGAAATGACAAGTCAATTTTACTAGCTTAAAGTAAAATAAGCAACAAAACAAAAAAGAAATAATTGTCAAATACATAAATTGATAACGTCGAATTTAGAACTAGGAACAATAACAAATCAAGTACAGTACGCGAGTTTCTGATCGAGATGATTTTTCGTAAAATAAACAATCGATATTACAACAATAAAAATTGAAAAAAAAAGCGATAAAACAAAACAAAGTGACATTTAAAGGCGCCCCCGCAAAGCAGATCTTTCAAAATAATTCTATTAAATTAGCGCCGATCAAATTCCACTTTGATTTTCGTAAACGTTAAGTATCGTTCGCAACAAAAAACCTACAAATCATAATAAATAAATAACGAACTAAAATTCAAAAAATGATTTGTGCGGAGTAAGTACCAATTTGATATTTGTGATATAAGCATGTAAGAATTTGTTTAAAATAAAACTAAAGGGTAATAATTTAAGTAGAGAACGTTTGCGCTGGTAGCACAGCCGGTAACTAGTAGTGGCGGCCGACCGCCTTCACTAATCGATATACTAAACCGGACGCTGCAAGCTCTCTATGAACATTCACAATAATTCTTTGAAAAATAAATTGTTTTAAAATAGGATCCCGTGAACGCTCTTACGCCTCGACACTTATACAAAACACGCTTTCATAAACTTTCTTATTCAAACATTATTATGTTAAATCTCTTCTCCCGCTTAGCTATAAATATAGTTTACAATTATAAATTAAAATATAGAGTGAAAACTACACATTTCTTACAATATACTATGTACAAGGCATCACTTTTCACTCCTTATTAACAACGGTACAACTTTGTATTTTATCCTTTGCCGCACGACGCATGCGCACGCGCACCGTTCAGCCCCATCTTATATAAACGTTCATACAAAAACCTATCTGGCACTAATATGTATATTCATTACAAAATGTATAATATAGTATTATGTATATACAATCACAACATAAATTTGATAAACAACCAAGAGAAATATATAATTATTATAATCATATTGTTATTGGTGTTACTGCGATTTTGTTTCAATTATTTTAGAACATTGATTGATGTCAGTGTTACAATAAATTGTACTGTTTTAAAGTATTTCTTTTAAAAATATTTGCACTTTATATTTATTTAAATAATCAAATTATACTCGTCGAGTTTATTATTCTCTGCGAGACATTATACAAATGATTGTATATAAACTATGAAGTTTAAATTCTGCCGATTGATATTCTCATTTTTCGGTTTAAGAATAATTACGTAAATGAATCTAGCTCTCCTAACAGAGTATTTATTGTCACTCCAAAATATTTCACATACAAATTAATCAGAGATCAGAATAGAGTCTTGATCGTTTAAACTCTAAGCGTACGAAATTATACCGAACGCGATACATTTATATCCATCCAGAGCAAAATTTAAGGTGATTATCTCCGAAATTATTTGATATGTATAAGAAAAAATGTTCTTCAACACATGACGCTAAGGCTAACCACGTTTGCTCGAGCTTGTTCTGGCTGCATCTACATGTAGACTATATTATTATAGGAACATTCTCACAATTGTTCGGTGAACGGAGTTGTTTATGTTTGATACACTTTGTCTGTCGGAGCTAGTCCTGTCTCCACCCCACGATCCACCACAAACCGAACTTAAATACAGCTTAATAGTACGAATTAAATCTCTCATACTTACTCACACTCTCAAAAATTCAATAAAGCGAAAGTATACGCGAAAAATTCAGGAAAATTATTGCGAAGAACTACAAGTGATCCCATACATAGTGAGATATTAATAATATTCTCGATTGGCCCACGTGCGAACAATAGTTTTGTCGTATAACTCCCTTTACACTAAGAAACGAGCAATTCGTATTATGTGTTCCCGGCAGTAGAACTAACAATGATACGGAAGAAAACTACAACGAAAAACACTTAAGATATGATTAGTCTATCACTTACATAAGACCGGCACGAAGGACCGGTGATTTACGCGTTGCTAGGCAACGAAGCATTATTTACATTGTTTTCATACAATTTATACAGTTTTTGGTCATCGTTTTGGGAAGAGTATGTAATATGATTGAATGTCCTTAGCCGAGAATTGAGTATGTCTTTATAATACGTCTAAAAAGACAAACAGCACGTCCGAATTTTAAAATGTTATTGATAATTTTGAAATGTTCAAAAAATACTAGTTTTTTTTCATTATTAGCATAATATGTTCTTTGTGCACAATATCATTTTGATGTAAAACCAATAGCAAAATCGCACCAGAATTTTTTAAAAATTTCAATAAATTTTAGGGCTTAATATTTTAATATTACCGTCGTAATTTAAAGTCTCATTTCCACATGAACAGCTTTAAATATTCAATACAACACGGTTGATAATATCTTGAAAAAACATTTTGGGCGACGATTTAATATTAGATATTAGAAATAATAATAATCCTAGTTTCAAATATAATAAAGTATAAAATTCTGTGAAAATAATATATAACATATTTAATCAAATTCAATTTATTTGCTCTCTAGACCGTTTAAAAATACACTTATAATAAAATTGATATTTAATTTGTTCACTAATCATTTGATATCTATAATTATTTTGATGTTTCATTTTAATAAAATGACTATTATTCATTAAAAAATGTTTTACATAATAGACGATAATAATTTTTTTAAATGGAATATTTACTGATGAATCATTATTAAAACCGTAAAGTAAATTTGATTGTGTTAATTAATAATAAACTATTAAAACAGAAGTATTACTGGATATAATTGTGATATTTTTCTACACATTTGAAAAGCCGATTTAATATAAGGATATACAATATTGTTCTAAAAAACATCAATTTTTTTTTATTTTAAAATTAATTGTATATCAATCTGCTTCCATGATGTTATTGTCTTAAGTGTTTTATTTGATTTCAAATTTTCATTGGAAAGTAGAATTTAAAATATGTGTCTTTAATATAATTTGAGTACGAAATTATTTATGTTCTTTTAATCTAGAGAAATGAGACAATTCAAGTATGCTTTTAAAACTTAAATTATAGTTCAGACTACACAAAATAATGTTAATTGGTCATATTGTGATAAAGTTGTTTTGCATAGTTAATTGAACTTATGGCATCCAATATTTATGGTTTTCATTAACTGTCGACTTAAGTTGCGTATTGCCAAGTACAAGTGTTAATCTTTCAAATGGTCTGTGGTAACGATTGTAATACATCTCTATAAACTTGAAGCTACATACATGATATATCTTGAAATCATCAATATTATCAATTAATCATAATTATTTTATCATGATTTATTTTCTTTGTTTTTTATTCTAGATACTTAAGTATCTTACTTTAAGTATTTTAAATATCTTGAATTACGCCAGCTTTTGATTTTCTTCTAATATAATGTTGTATGTTGATTGTCATGCTAAAATGCACTGTATTGACATGTAAGACTAAGTTGCAAAATCGGTCAAAGTCTGTTATCTTCTGTTATATTTGCAGAGATGACTACACTTTTTAGTTAAAGTAAGTCGCAATAAGTGGCCGACTGCAAAGTAATTTTACAGAATTTTAGCCTTTAATCGTCGAGGCAAAATACACTTTATTGCAAAGTTTTAAAAACCCTTAAGTTTAACGGTGACTTTTAGGAAAATTGCACTGTATTAACAGGTAATAGAATCAAAACCCGTTTGTCAGCGTTGGGTCGATGGTCATTATACAGGAAAATTGCATAGCAATGTATCATAATCCGGTTGGTCAATCGTCGAGATTTCATTCGATCTCAAGACAAATTGCACTCTTTTTCTAGGTTGAAGTCTGTTTTACATTGTCACTCATTTCACTGTCACTGACGTTCACATTGCTTAGTATTTTTAGTTATTGCACTGTATCGCGTTAGGTTAAAGTCTACAGACGCATGGCGAAAGGCGGGCGTCATTCGCGCGGCGAACTCTTGAGCAGTGATATCGCGTGACGCACATACTGCACAAGATGGCGGAACGTCGAAGACAGCGAGAGAGGACCGCATTTACGATCAACTGCTATGAATAGATCTGAAAAAGAAATTATATTAAGTTGAAACTTTAATTGCTAAAAGTTGAAATCAATCTTTATTATAAAGCACTTTTTCGTAGTTATTTTTTATGGTTACCCTTAGAATTTAATTTATAACCCGCATAAAATTTAAGCTATGTTAAAATTAAAAACAATGGAATAGACTTTGATTGTGAATACATAATAAAAGATTTCTCAAAACCCAGACAATTATAACTTTTTGAAATAATTCGGTTTAGTTTACACTAGAATATAAATATTGTTATAGAGACAAATAATTAAATGAAAACAATCGACTAACCTCTATTAGCTCTGAGTCGACATAAACAATCCGCTTGCTCCCACAAGTCATGCGCGACGTACAGGAAGGTATAATACTTGGTTAGCTGGAGTAAGGCATTATGCGCGTGCGCCGGTACCGAGTGCGCTAGTGAGCAGTAACCGGACGATGTCGTGGAGCCTCCTGAGCCTCCCGAACCACCCGACCCCGACCCGACCGACCCCACAGAACCCAGCGACCCGGGGGAGGGAGACGGCGATAAAGGAGATACTGACGACACTGATGACACCGATTCTGCGCTTGCAGGCTGGAAAATAAGGTTCAAATCTATTATATTGTAATCGAAGTATTAATTTCATTCTTTAAAACTAATATTAAGTAACTGGCTCTTTACAAAGATAGACGAAACGTTTTTAGAAAGGTCAAGTTAATTAATAATCGACACCCTATCATCTTGTTTTGAACTTTATCAACTATAATAACGCTTTTAAATTGCCATTTTGAAAACGGTTACAATATCCAATATTGCTCCTGAGATTTCAGAATTTTCAACCCTTAAAACTTCACTGTTTTGTCACGAGTGGAACTCGTAAACCCTTACAGTGCATAAAACCGGAAATCACTTAATCATTTGTCGCAGCGCTGGGAATATTGCGACAAAATCTCAGGACTTATTAATTTTGCGTAGATTTATAATTGTCGCTGTTTTTCGTGCGATAATTTAAGAACCTTACACAGTTAGATATTTTGAATACGTGATTTTATTTCTTAATTCCAGAGTTGCTCCCATAGTCATACTGGTTCTTTTTTTTGTCTCAAAAGCATCAATTTGTGGAATAAAAAAATTCTTTATTCAGTAATATCAACTTATTGAAAATCTTACCTTCTGTTGGTACTCTTGGACAATCCTGTCGTATTCTTTGACCTCGCGGTTGTACATCCTGAACATTCGCAGGTACAAGAGGGCTTGCACTCGCAGGCTGAAACAAAGCATAACATATTAAAATTATGACATAGATACGTGCAGACAGCCACACGACAAACTTGAAAATACAGTTGGAACTTCGACTGTGCGCCTAGATTTAGTGCAGATACCTTAATCATAGTAGATTCGCAGATTTGCATGATCCTCGACGTTAGATGTAAACAGAAAGTATTCTTAGAAGCTGTGCACTTTAGTAAGTATCAAAATAATTAATGATTGTCTGTTTACATGTGTCATGTAGAATTTGTTGTGCACAGTATATCTATATAAAGTTTGTAATAATTTGATTTAAAGATATAATGGTAAGTATTCAACATTATGGCGCGTAGTTAATATTATTTTATGGTTTAAATATTTAACCAAACATTGATAGAATCCCTGTCTACTTGGCCACTTGGATACTTGTATGATGAGTTCAAATATATTTTCACGAGTCATAGATATTTGTATGTTTATTTAGTATATTTCAGATACATATATATGTATCACTATCTATATCTCCGTTATATAGTATCCAAAACACAAGCTTTTAATGATGCTTAAATTTGGGCTAGATTATAGGTGTAAGTGAGAAATATTATTTATCTATAGACAAAATTATATTCGTTATTGAAAAACAAAGAACGTGTCTTACCTAGTTGTAAACTAATTAATTATATACTTATGAGAATAAAGTTTTATTACCTGAGTATATCTAGCTTGCTGAACGTTGAATGCGGGGACGCCCTAAACCTTTGCGGCATTGAGTGTATACTTTTAATATACTCTATAGTCTCTCGGTACACAGTGAAGGCTCCTTTGGTATCCAACTCCAGTTCTAACACTCGTCCGGTCAGAACGAAGCACAATACTGATTCTAGATAGAGCATTACTCGAGGTAATGGCTCTTGTTCACGTTCAGCTGCTGTGCGAAGGCGAGTCGCTTCTTCTAGGTAATATCTGAAAACAAATACAATAATTATTTTGATTCTATACAGATTGCCAATTTGGACAAACAACTTCCTAGTAAGAAAAACGCAACGAATGGAGTTTGTTTTAAAATGAATTTAAAAAAAAGAATAAAGATGCTAACTTTGAATCTCTTTGAAAATTAAAGACGACTAGATGGACGACGGATATAATTTTATGGGCGTGGGAATTATTTCTGTAGAACTTTATTATTAATTTACGTTACATAATTCATTTTATAGAATTAAATAAGAAATAAGTTGAAATGAAACAAAAACTTCGGACTTTTTTTTTTTTTTTAATCTTTATTTTTATTTAAAGGACTTTTATTCTATAGAATACGTCAGTCCTATTATAAACTTTTTCTAAGACAAGCCTTATTATTTAAATTACTCGATCGGAAGAGAGTCGCGGCAGACATACAAATCGATACAACATTTTGGCCCCTTCCGACACTGGCTGAGCCAAAATGCTATGAAATATACCTACATCTAGTGCATTTATCTGTAATATACTGAATAACGTGCGTCTCTCTTCTCGATGCCGAACACACTCCATCAACAAGTGTTGGATATCTTCTATAATGCCATACAGTTGACAATTCGGAGACTCAATTTTGTTCATGAGATATCCAAACTTGCCACATGGATAGTGCCCAGAACGAAGTCTATTCATGGTAACTACATAATGTCTATCTAATCTAAAATTATAGAACCATGGAATTCGAAGAGGCTGACCTTGTATAATTTTATACCAAATACCTTTTTCTTTGGAGCGTTCATCGAAGTATTCTTTCCAATTGATATAGCAAATATTACTATATTTATACATTACTTCGGAATAAAAAGGTTTTACTATAGTATGTTCGCTTTCAGTTATTGCCAATTTTGCTAACCGGTCAGCCTCTTCATTACCAGTGATGCCAATATGTGAAGGGACCCATTGCAATCGAATACAAATGTTATTAGTATTAATTTCATGAATCTTATCAAGTATCTTATAAGCAATTGATACTCCTCTATGACCAGAGGCGCATCGTGTTATATGTTGAAGAGCACTTTTGCTATCTGTGATAATAACAAATTGACTAAATCCAGCGGTTATTGCATACAACACGGCTTCATAAATAGCGATTAACTCTAAGGACATTATTGATACATCAGATATAATTTTGAAGCTTGCTTTGACTCCTCTGCTCGGGCAGAAGTATGCTGCTCCACGTCCAACAGCCGACTTTGATCCGTCTGTATAGATTTTCGCCCAACCATAATACTTTGCACAGATTTCTGATTGTACATCTAATCTTAATGAATTTATTTCATGATTACTTTTGGCTCCCTTCACGCTTACTAAGTCTAAATGAACAAGTTCAAACAAATTAATACGTGTCACCCATACACTCAAGGTAAACATATCTAATGGGTAAGAGGAATAAACATCACTAATAGCGGTTTCATTAACAAGTTGAGGAAGCAGAGGTTTATTTTTATTTCTCCAGTACATATTTTGAAAATGTGAATGTAGCTCTATCAAGAGTTCTATAGTGATGTTACTGTGCCACGACCATGCCTTAAGACAATATTTAAAAGCTAGATATTTTCTTCTTACAAATAAAGGTGGTATTCCAAGTTCGCTTTGCATGACGTAACTTCGGACTTCAAAAGTCAAAAGTTATTGAATTAATTTTGCAAATCGTTCAATCTAAAATTTATTTATTTATCGTTTTTTGCACAAAACTGTATTGGCGGCAAGCTTAATGAACATTCTCTAAAATCTCAAATATAAAAAAAATCTTGATTAATCACATCAAGAGATTTTAAAAGAGATTTCGCTTCTATAACCTCTATGGAATAACAGTTACATATAAGATCGTTAAATTGTCCGTTTTCATAGATAGATGTGTTCCTGACATTGTTTCGATCATACTTTTGTATGATATTTAAATACGAACAAACGAAAGTCTTCTCAATATTCTGTTTACAAACAATTTGCTGTGTAAATTTGCAATCAACTACATATTTTCTAAACAATTATACATACTTGTGATCCCTCTCCTCATCAGACAATGCATCAGCGGGTTGTCGCTCGAAGTAGCTGTAGTAGATGGGCGTCTGGCCCGCCGCCGTAGACCGTTCATGGTTCGTTGCTGCTACTACACCACCCTAATAGACAATTAACATTATCCCAATGAGAATAAAGTCGAAAATCTAATGAAATTCCCACGAAGACGAATGTTATACCATTATAATAAAGGTTACCTTGGGAAATTTATAACCTTTATTTCATTCAGTTGATCACTTATTAGCTTATGGGATTTATTTCTTATAGCACTTTTATTATAACAATTAAATCAAATTTATTTACATTACACGCCCAGTGAAGCAGGACATTTATATAAATGTATAAACTTTTATATATATGTACCATCTACGTATACTTACACATGTTTCCAGCAAATAACTATCTTTTACCTTTATCGTATGTATTTTTAAATATCTATATCTACAATTTTTTTTAATGTTTTTAATCTTCAACACCTACTATTGACCTTCTGTGTTAAGTAAGTAAGTAAGAATTATGGTGCATTGTCGTCCACATAAAATGAGAAAATAATAATAATTAACATCCATGACTAAACCGTATTTAAAACTAAAATCATGACTTGCCTAACTATTAATGATGCATAATTTATTATGTTTGAAATATTATAATTATTAAAATCAAAATGAAACAGTTATATACATGAGCAAAAACAATAAAATTACCTGTTCCTGATGCGGCGTTGCGGGTCGTTTAGGCCGAGGTCTGGGTCGCTGTAGGGCCCTGACGGTGTCAGGCCTCAACCGTGATAGGGGCACTCGCACTACTACGCGAGACCGGCATTGGGCTGGTAATGAAAAATATTTTCTTAATAAAGTAATATATTTATCTTAAATACATGACTAAACATTAGATGGTTCAAGTGTACGTTTTCATAGATACGATTGATTACTATACGATGAATGGTAATGATGACAAGATTAAACTAAAGCAAAACAAGCCTAAAATAAGTGTAAAATTCAAGTCAGTTGGAGAATTTCTGTTATAATATGTACCCAAATCGTATTAAGCACTATCTGCAGCCTTTATAGGAAACTGAATAAAATTTATAAGTTGTTAATATAATTTAAAAAAAAAAATAAGTTGTTGATAATTACAAATTCCAAATAGGAATATATTTATTGCAGGTTTCTTTATTTAAAGTGAGCAAATTTTTCAAAAAGATTCTAATTTACATATTACAAGCAGATTTGATTTATAAAGCACGTCATCACTTTTATTTTATTGATGTATCTTTGTAATACTTACGATTCGATGAAGCCTCTTCGAGTCTCTCAGAGCCGCGACCAGGTTTCAGCCCTGAGCCAACATCGGCTTCGGCTCGAACGTAACGCTCCGGCGCTCGCTCGAGCCGATCAATCCTTTCCAACCGCTCAATCTTATCACCAGACTTCCCTTCTATCAACTTCTCCGCTGATAATCTTTCTATCGGCTTTTCCAGCCTGTCTATCTTAACCTCCTCAACAGCCTTATCTTCTAGTCGGGACACTTTGTCGCGTTCGTGCGATGATTTACCACCAGACACACGCTCTGATTTATCGCTAGGTATGTGAGATGATTTATCGCTGGATAACCTATCGTAAGTCTTCTCCGAGGATAACCTTTCACCAGGCGGCCGGTCTGTCGGTGGATTTGGTATCCGACTTGCCGGTTTTTCGCTCAGGCGTGTCCGCTCGGCTATCCGTTCGGGGATCCGATCCGGTATCCGATCTGTTGGCCTTTCTGAGGAGCGGTGTTCAGTCCTTTCTATGGAGACGCGTTCTTGTATCCTCTCGTTCGCAACTCTTTCTGCTTCTCTTCTTCTAGTTATGGTGTCTGGTTCATGTGGTGGTGATACTCTAGCTATAGCTTCTTCGTTTCGTCTCTCGACTGAGCGGTCTCGGTGGCGGCGTTCGTCGTCATCAGCGCCAGATTCCGGCGCCGTTACCTCAATTATGGTCACTTGACCTTTCCCCTTCCCGCCCTTTCCTTTCCCCCCTTTGCCTCCTTTCCCTCCGCATTCGTCGCCCTTCTTCGGAGTGAAAACCTGGAATGTTTTAAAGTGTTTTACTCGTTTATAATTAAGGTTAAGCTTAAGATATCTATTTTAGTGGATTGAACCTTATAAAGCAAACAGTGTTCTGGAAAAACTCTTGCTCTATGAAAGACAAGAAATATCTTTGATTCATTTCAAATAATTTTTGATCACTTACTATTCAATTGTGTAGTATTATTTACTATTTCAAAATACCTATAAACTAATTCTTCCGACTCCTTGAAGACAAAACATTTATACAATGAAAGCCAACTTACCTTCCTAAATATGTGCGTCTTTGTCTCTTGTAAGTGATGGTGCGGTGGGTCCGGCTCGGGCTCACTGTCAGGTGCTGCAGGAGAAGCAGGCAGTTTAGGCAGCTTTGGGGGGCGGCCTCGCTTCTTCTTCGCCGGCCGTTCTTCCGAAGCACGCGCCTTTGGTGGGCGACCTCGTTTCTGTGGCACGTTCGACACCGTAGGCGATGCTGATGTCTGCGATGACAGTTAAAGAATTTATTTTTTGGTCAAATATATAATGCAATAAATTATTTAAATGTATCCCTGAACCGAAAATTAGGAAGAACAAAACGAATCTGAAATTTCTTGGAATATATTGCCATAGAACCCCCTCATGACAACATCAAGCCCGCCGGCGTTTCCTTTAACTAGAATATCACTTGTTTCTGGGAATCTATGTCCATAGATGAAATTTAGCACCCATTATCCTTCAGACAGTCTATGCAATAAACGCATGCGCACATTGAACGTAATGATTGACTTAGACATAAATTTACTTGCAACCTTGGCACCCAAAATATTACATTTAAAAAAAGCATCTTTTCATTGCTTGCAACACCAGAATTATTAATGAAATATTATAAATAGATCACCAGAATTGTTTGCAACTCCTTTAAAAGCCTTTATACTTCCCAAGACTGTTGTGGTGTGTACCAGAGCAATGGCAGAAGAAAATGTTTCTAAAGGCGTTGCATCTTTAATGCGTGTGTGCTAAACATGGAGATGAGTCACATCAAAAGCTAATGAACGCCCCTCTGTTGAGTGCATCCCTTCCTTCAAGGAGAAAACATATGAGGAGATGAGGTTAATTACCGTATTAGACATTCTCGGCGCTTCGTCATCGCTGGACGCAGTCGAAGCTCTGTTAGCGATCGATCGGCGCCTGCGACTCGGCCCCGGTGAAGGCGAAGACGCCTCCGAGTCTGACATCTCCGAGATTGGGCTCTGTTAACAATAAATCAATCAAATATTAAGCTAAATTATATTATTTGTTTATTAATGACAACAATCGATAAACACGCAGACCCATATATTAAAAGATGTAATTACTTAACTTTATTATGAGCACATTTATCCACTAATACCTAGTATTTTCTAGATACTTATAATACCTACCTAAGATGATTTTGAAAATAAACCCCATCAAGAATATATATGATCTTTGTGTACTGAATAAAAAATGATGGATATAAATAAAATTATGTATTATACATTTTGAGTGTACGACTATGGCACGATTCCCGTAATAAAAATTCAGTCAAAATACAGTTGCGAGCTATTACCAATTACATTGATATCAAAAAAATATGACGTCAAAGTGCAAAAACTATGCAATATTAGTTATTTTTACTTTCGTTATGGTCAACTTCAAATTTTTTTAAATTAACAATCACGGGAATTCTTTCTCAGACGTATTTTAATTCTGGCGCCCGGATAGCAATTAATGTTTCAGCTACTAATAACGTTTCCGTACAAGAGTAAAATAAATTTTCCTAACATTGAAGATTTTCACTTCAACCGATAACTCGCCAGAAAAGATGACGCCAGAGATATGACGTCACAAAGTTCTTCCCGTTAAACTTCACAGTTACTGCTGCCAGGGCCAAGTTTTTTGATTCAAGATAACCTTGTGTCATCGTAATTTATTTTTATCGTCCTATTACATCGCTAAGAAATTGTACTTCATTTCGTGTTATGTTACATAGAAAACTGGATGTTATAAATTCTTAGTATTTGCCGACAATACGTTGTGAATGTTTACAGTTAATACGTATGTTGAAACCGCTAATATACCGTTGTCGTCACATCAATAGTAATACTATGACTCGTCTTAAACGATATTTTTTAACACAGGAACTGTCAGTAAGTACATTTATTGTCGATTGTTATATTAATTGAATCTGAATCCAACTGGGTACCTATATTTTGCAGTAAACCCTAGAAAAATCATTTCAAGGGTCAACTTCTCCTCAGTTCATTTACGATGAAATACAAATACATACGAACAACATAGTTTCATAGAAAATAACAAAGTTATTAATAAATACTTCTGTTTAAAATTTAGAGTAGCTCTTTAGGATTCTGATAATAATGGAAAAATGAGTTGAGAGATGTTTTAAGGATATCCAAAAACGGTTGAAGGAATGGTCATTTTTAGTCTTTTAAGTCTTTCTTGACTAACTTAAGCCTTGACATTTGAATAGTCAAATGTCAAACTTACGCGAATTGTGTCTGAATTTAAGTTTATTCGGTTTCGCGTAAACCAATAAGGAAATGGTTGAGATGTAGGTAAATCAATTATAATGTTATAATTATAAAAGCAAATCTAACCTCCACTTGAAATGCAACAGAAGATATACTCCCGTGCACAGCGCCGAATGCTTGCCACAGAACATCTTTTATCTTGTAAAACTCATCCATAACAGATTTCTTATAATATACAGGAACATGACCCTCCAGTTTTTCCTCGAAATCGACCATTACAGTTCTCAAGTTGCACTTTAAAATTGCCAAATTAATCCATCTCTGTTTTATGTTCTCTTCTCGTTGATTTATTATTCGTTGCAGTAACCTGATCAGCATTTCCAATGGGGTTTCCATTTTGTCTAAACGTATGTGTTAATAATAAATTTACACTTGTTGGTTCAAGGTCGGTACCAACTGCTACACAATGGTCTCAATTTGGAGTGAAATTTAAGTAGAGATAGATCTCATTAACGTGATTTGCAAGTAAATTCACTTCGCAATTCTTATCCTCAACGAAAAAGGGGTTCAGTAAACACTGAAGCTCACTTCAAAATCTTCAAAGTTTAGTTTATGTTAATTAGTTACAAAGTTTCCATCTTTGATCCCACGGGAGAGTCCGTGTCAAAGGTTCTCGTAGCACTAACGACTTGGCCTGCAATAAATACTATACATTTGCTCGGTCAGCTCTCTAGTACTGAGAAGTGTTTACATCTCTGAACATGACACCTGGGAAAGGGTGCATCTCTAGCGTTCTCGCATACACATTCAGCATATTTTGCACTTGTATTATTAGATGGAGTTTGGAGAATGCCGACAAATCAATACTATAAAAAGGTATTCGTTTTCATTTATTACTGCACCTTTGTTTTCTGTTTATGCCTTATCTAAAAACCTATTGAATGTGATATGACAAACGTATGCAACCAAGCGTCACACGTCAGTTGAAAATGTCTTATAACGAATAAGTTAAACACTGGCATAAGGTCAGTGTTGGTACTTACGAAGTAATAATTCTATGTTACTCAGCATAAACATTTAATGCAGTGCTAACTTTTAATATACCTTTATTTTTGAAGGATTTTCTTGGTATTCGCTTGACAGTTCCTTTTTCGCAACGCACATTTTGTCCGGTCGTAACGACTCGTTACTATGTAAGTATATTATAAATTGCCATCGTAACCAAATAACCAGCTATTATGCAACGAAAACTGCATGGTTGTTGTCTAAAATCCCGCAATCCAAAGCCAATGTTTAGATAATTGTCTATTTAATTGCCGCTATAAGTTACGCTTATCTAAACATTTTGGTAACAACCGAAACGACGAAATCGCTTAAAGTCGTTTTTATTACTTACCGCCTTTCCTTTGACATCTGCAAGTGCATGCCGAAGTTCCTTGGGGGTATCGTAGTCCGGCCTAGTTTGATCAGGCGGCTGCGCGGCCTGGGTGGGTGGCGCAAAATTTGACAGGCACCACGAGGATCGCTGCGCGGGCGCAGGCGCAGGGGCGGGGGCAGCGGGTGTCGGTGCCACTGTCGACTCCGCGGAGGAAGATTCGCTCTCGGAGTCGGATGGGGAAGAACTGCCTGAGCTCGGACTTCCCGAACCGATTGGGGACAGTAATCTGGAAATGGGGTTTTGGATGATGAGAAACAAACATATGAACCATCTGACTGGTATCTCTTAGGGACACCAGCAATATCAAGGAATCACTTGATACTGCAACTGCGTCAATCATTATTCTTTTTATTATAAAAAATAAAAATCACTAATTTAAAGATTTAAAGGTGTGTTGTATTTTTTATTCTATTTAATATATTATATCTACCATGTTTGTAAACATCTAGAAAGTAAACTCAAAATATAATAGAAAGAACTACGTCATCTGGATCTTAAATTACTAAATTATCACAGGATATAATTAAAGTAGGCATTTAAAGTGGTTTTTCCAAATGTGCTAAAGCCACAGTTTTCTTTCCCTATTTTGAGATAGCGCTTTATTAACCGGGGTGACTATTGATTGGGTTAAATAACAGAAATGTTAGTAATCAATATAAAATACTTACGGCCCTAATGTGGTTGTAGTAGCGGCTACGTCGTCATCGCTCTCAGATAATCCGAGGTCTTTATTTACCACGTCTCTATAAAAATAAGATATTATTATTAAGAAAACACGAAAAATATACCTGGATGGAAAATTGATCCCAATTGTGTAGAAGTTTCTAAAATGGTGTGTTTTATGCATATTTGCCTTATTTTAACGCGCTTCATTAAAAGCCCTAATAAAAAAAAAAGTTTACACCTTTGTGCATTACTCGCTTAAGTTTTAACTAACTTGACATTCAAAAAAGTCAATATATATCTTTCATATTGCATTTGAATTAAGGCTTATTTTTAGTTAAAGTATGCCAGCAAAATCGCCACGATTGCCAAGTATTTTACTTTGCTTACATTCGGTGAAGTGAAACTTTTGTGATTAAATATATTTGTTAGACTATCTAACCTTATTCTAATTCTAAAAAACTGTCCATAAAAATTTTATGTAGAAAAAACTTTAATTCATACTTACGGTGAAACTGAATTTCTGGAATTTGATATCCGGTTATCTAGAGCTGAAACGAAAACAAACAATTCGTTAATACTTTAATATTCAAGTATTTCTGACTAATATATGATTAATATATTTATTAATAAGAAAGCGTTCGAAATTGTCTCTAGTTTATTGGTGAATTGATTATTCTAAGTCAATGGGTGGTCTATAATATACTTGACGCATTCCTTTTAATTACTGTATGTTCAAGACCTCAAAGTCCCACATTCATAAACCGTGACAACGGTCACTAATAACTCTATGAATAACAAATACGCGTGTAAAGTGCATACGAAGACTTGAGAAAGAGCTATGTTTACCTTAGCGTGCAATTGCACTCAACTAATTAATGTAAACTTTAAGTGTCTGCAATAAGGGTTAAAATTATCCGGCCATTTCGAAAGTTACGAAGTCATGTGAACCAAATTATGGACTGTGCTGCGGACGGAGTAACCTTTATATGGTTCAAAATAAGGTTAACTTTAGTTGAATCTGTGATTATTGTTAATGTGTATACATATGTATATATGAGTATTTAGTACTTCGGTAGTCAGTGCCGAAACCCTGCCGACTGTAAACAAATGAGCTTGGAAGTTCACCGTTGGTTTGTTTAAATGATTATGATTTTATGTGTGTTAATTTACTGTGGGCAGTTTTAGTAATTATAAATTATTTTAAAAAGTATAAATTTTATTCGAAATTTACTATTAGTAATGAATGTATTTTAAAAATAATCCTTTGGACTAATTATAAAGTAGATACCGTGCATCAGAGACTAGTCCCACGTAGGAAAGGCTCAGCGCCCAAAAGTGAGATATTTATAGGATTGTGAGAAGACAAATTTTGAATTCACTGTTCTACCTACAAATTTTAGAGAAGAAGTATGCACACATAAAATAACCCGGATCTCTTTTACATAAAACTCGTTATAATTACATAGCTATATGTCTGGCCACTATTTTACTAAGTCGATTTTGCTATTAACCCACTACAGAAAGTTGAGCAATTTGCAGAGAATCATAATTTGTAAGGTACAATTACCTGCGAAACTTTTACAATTTCATAAACTACGCAATTTGGAACTTCGGCAAATATACTCGGTAACATTTAATTCACCTTAATATCATTATTTACCTCACCATTCTCATAAATAAGTCAATTAATAATGTAAAGATATAAAAATATGTATTTGATAAAGTCGTGTGTGACAAAACAGAATACAAAAATATTTTGCGCCATTTTAATATCCATAACGAGTCGACTTTGTTCATTACCGTCCAATACAATTAAAGTGCCTAATCAGATATTATTGTGTTGAGCAAAATGAACAAGCTATGAATATAAATAAGTTTGGTATTCACAATTCAATTGAGAAATAAAAAATAAATGAGACCTTGTACCTTTTTTCAGTAAGTTGTTACGTCTTATACATTTACATATTCATTTCGTCAGATATAAATTTTTTTCACACAATATACCAAATGGTTGGCGCACAAAAAAAATCCAATTACAAATGTACGACTAAATGAAGTTTGGCGAGATAATAGTAATTACAAAAAACTTTCTCCACGAATCAACAAATTCGTATAATAAAACACCCAAAAATTATAGCCAATGTTCCAGACGAGTACAGTAACGGGCGGAAGGTTGTTGACCTGTTTGTCATACGAATGATCCTAACTTGAATCTGTCGAATCCATCAAACTATGCACATCCATAATAATATCTATTTGTTTGAGTACATTTTGCCATTTTAATGTTGAATAAGCTCAACATTGTAAATTTGTAACGTAGTACGCTGTACGCCCAAACAAATTAAATATTTCAAATTCATAAACGCATTTCACCTGTTTTATTTTTCATTGAGAATGATGTTCGCAGATGTTCTTGAAAAAAGTCAATATTATAATCATGTTAAGCATGTCATTCACACTGGTATAAATCTTTTGTCGAACATCTCGGCTACGTAAACATTTTCTATTTCATCAGAATCTTCAGTTTGTGAATCTTATTTTCATAATTCAATATAGTTTTTTGCCCACATTCTTACTTGATTAGAAGCAAAAAGATTTTTTCCAGTGAAATACCTAATTTATTACAAAATCTTATACTCATATAACGCGACTGTATGTGGGACTAGTAACCCATCTCTGTAATTTGTGTCATATTGCGCGGTGGACTAAGGGACCCAGGAATACTAGTGAGGGCATGATTAAATTATAATTTATTTTTAATTATTTCACAAAACTATGATACGTACGTTTAAGTTACTTTTGATTACCCATAGTTTTGAATACTACAACAAAAACTAAAATACAGAATAATGATCATAAAGAAATAAAAATACTCTAAAAGTATATTTATGTATTTCTTATCAATACTTGATAGGTAGACATTTAACTTCTTCTTCACTCTTAATTTTTAATATTATGAATTAATATATGAACCACATACGCTTTAGTTAGTACTGACATAAATATTAAATATAGCAAAGATTGGCAGGAGTATATCGAAGTTAAATAATATAATTTATTTCCTAGAAAATTGCGCGTTTGAAAAACTACGACCTTGTTTTTAGTCAATTCCACTTACCATTTTAATGTACAAAGTAATGTTCAGATTTACACGTGTTTTCCTTGAAAAATTATAATCAAATTATTTTTCTAGAAAAACACGTATATATCTGACTTTTGTTTACAAACAAGCGCCATGCTTTGTTTAAATGAAAGGCATGCGCGAATACAGGCAGGCAAACGGCGTTCCTGGATGATGGTATGCAAAACGGAGTACTACGGGCCTATTTAATTTATTGGTCGAGCGACAATTGGACCAAGAGTAGAGGTTAGCCGTTCATTTAATATAATAGACCTATTAATTTTAGCTGTAGGCACATAATCCTTATATATTTAGACAACAAAGTGTTTTGCAATGTCACTATGCGATCATAAAGGTGCAGCTATCTGAATAAGAAACGAATCATTGATCCCGAGTTATAGAAAAGTACAATACTCCTTAAAAGCAAAGGTAATAAGTAAGAAAGCTTTCAGAACATTTCACCTCTAACCTTTATCTTTTTTGTGGGTAAGTAATACGGAGTGTGTATAGTAAAGTTCCTTTTCAATACAATTACGAAAATTGATTTTTAATTAACTAGAACGTAAAAAGAATCTGTAACTTGGCTTACACCCCATAAGTAGGGTCTTAGATACCGCTCTTCTTTTATAGTTATTAGAACTGTGTTCTATTATTTGATTCTGCTGTATAGACTTTGTTTACATCGATCTGTAAACTCATACGTACTTACGTGAAGGTTGCTTCGTGTCTGCATATTAACTATGTTGAGAATTGTGGATAACCAATTTTGATAGAGTAATTTCAAGGCACAAATTTATCTATTCCAAATCCTTGCACACACCTTACAATAGATCCCTTTGTACACTAAAGTGTTATGAAACGCTTTTCTTTTCACCATAGATTATATCTATTAACATTGCTACTAAGCTATTACGTATGCTCCACAGGCATTTCAATTTCTAACAGACATCACTGAAAAATCCTTTAAACTAATTGCGAAGAAAGTTACGATATGAATTAAATCGTAATCACATGAAAAGATCTCGCTTGAGGAAACTTCATCAGCATTTAAGTCCAACTCTATTCCGTACGACCAAGGTTCATAATTGTACCTCAAATCGCACATCTACTACAGCATTACAGTCTAATACAACAGTACTATAGTCTATATTGAAGTTCACGTTTGCGAGTCACGCACGAAGTGGTAGCATGTTTACTTTCCCACGTCTGTAGAATACTGGCTGCTGATTGACAACAGATGATGATTTAAACAATGAATTTATTAAAATCTAGATATAGAACGAAAGCTAAAATTTTTACAGACATAAATTCTGGTCCTATACAAAACAGATAATACGAAATTAGTCGCAATAAAACAGTTTTGTGTAGTTAGGTATTTCATCATCATCGCATCGGCTTTATGTGATGTCAATTTATTTCATTACAGATTGATGACGTGTGAGTCAGGGACGGAGAAAATCGTATAGGTAAACTTATTTAAATTGTGTAATTGTGTAAATTAGCAAACATCAAGACATCCAAATATTAATATCAATGGGAACCATTAAAAATCCATTATATATGTACGTATAGTTTATATAAAAGTTTTAAAATTAATGTGTGTTGTCTTGTCACAACGGTGGTGTGAGTGGGTGTGCTATTTTCATATTAATAACAATATATAACAAATAGTTCATAAAAGTGAACTAAATGAAGTCGTTATGAATATGAATTCATTTTTTAAAATGATCTCTCTATCTTTTGCATATAGCTAGTTGAGATCAGATGAACGTAAATTAACCTATAGTAAATTACTTCTATGATTTATAAATCAAGTACTCAAACAGACGATTTTGAGTCTGGATCAATCTAAATTAGTTACATATTGTCAATACCTTACAACATTATGACGTTGACAATACAATAAAAATATTTAAGAGGGACTTAAAATTAAATATATTTTCAAAATTCTTCCTTTAATCACATAAACGTAAAACGACGGAATTATCTTGGTTTAGAATTTACATAACTAACGAGATACTTCTCTCGTCATATGTAATATTAATTAATTAACAAACTTTACGTTACTTAAATATAATTTGTAACATCACTATGATATTAGAGAAAAGGTACATTTATAAAAGCTCAACAGGAACTGGGTTTTTGTCACTATTAAGGATTCAAACCTCCAACGTTTGGAAAACGCATCTAAGTATCGCGACTGCGTCATGAAGCCAGATCGACAGTAGCGCTTGTGTACCCCTAGCGTAAGTTTCAATCGATTGCAGACATTTCAATCGTAGCTGTGTTTCGCAAGGCAATCCATGTATAAAAAAATAGTTTCCAGTAACTCATTACAGGGTAGTTTTAAAATTTGGCTATAAGGATATCATAAAAATAAAAAACACATCAAAATGTACAGAAGAAACTATATAACAATGTAACATTACGTCAGTGTTAACTTCTTTAAGTCATATAGTAGAATTTATCAACAACTAAAGACTATTTCGTACTTCAAAGTTTAACTGTTGTTTGTTGCTAAAAATGTAAATAAATGTACAAAATGGCTAGCCACGGGCGCCGTCATGTTTTTCCATGTCTCACGTGGGTCACAAACGTGACTTGGTCGTATCACATTGTGATTGTTGGGAAACAATAACTCCATTGCAGAGCAAAATAGCCATTCGGTTAAGGACATTATTACATTTCATCAAAGTATTAGCGTATTTATTATAAAATTCCGTTAAGTTTGGACTAAATGCATAATTTTTTTTCGATATGTTGCTAAAGCTAATCGACATATTTCAAAATCATACTAGAAAGATATTGTTTTACTTCCCACCACTGGGCATAGGCAGCTTACTCACTCTATAGCTAAGAAACAGGTAAAGAGTTTGGTCCATAACATTACCACGCTGGCATAATCCGGGGTGGGTGAAAGCGTTTGCTGTAACAAGCGGGACCAACGGCATAACGTGCCTTCCGAAACATGAATACCTCGAGGTTAGAAATTTTTAATGACCCATCCGGGAACCAAATAAGGCCAAGTTTGCTTTGTTTTCGTGATCGAAAATGCGCAATGCTAATGAGCTCTTCTAACTTGCTTGAATAGATTGAATTCTTAAATTTTAATAAAAAACTATTCGATATGGATTAAAATAAAGATTAAAACCTGATAGGTAATTCTTACCAATTATATCGATTGTATTATCCATCTCGTAGAAGATGCATTTATATGAATCATAAAAATGTAAATAAATGTAGGTTGCTCGACCTTCGATATGTTGTCGTATAAGTAATCCACATATTTCAGAAGGATAGGTATATTATGTGTGTGTGTGTGTGTGTGTATTATGTGGTAATTTCCTTGAATAGTTTTTATTATTACTCTCACTTAACTGTTGCAAAAGATTCGAATACCGATATCTCTATAAAATCTATTCATATCAAAGTGAGACCCTCGCTTATGTATACTGTGATCTTTCGAAATGTATCCGCGATGAGCAGGTTATATATTTTGTAATGTGATGCAGAAATCAAAAAAAGTTAGAGATCGTGTAAAGTGCACCGAATGCGTCTAATGTTTACATCCATCTGCTTTTTGCGACTCTTAGGCTGTCCGAACACGTCCTTCAAATCAGTGAGCAATGATTATTTGTTGTCAAAGATGAATAAACGTAAATATCCATTCATTAAACAACATATCCATTACAAAAACTGATCTAAAGCTATTCCTGGTTTATTTAAAGGAGATGCCGTCTCTCTCTCTGTACTTTATAATAAAAATGAGAGAAGCTTTGTTATAACTACAGGTCAAAGTTTAACCGCAAAACGCGTACGTGCAAATAAAAATCGGTAAGAAAAACAGTGCACACCCCACTTAAGGCAGAAAATTTACTTCCGGAATATTAACGTACACAGAATACACGAGAAGAAGTTTGCTAGAGATTTGTATACTTAGTAAAAACTTGGACAATAAATTGGTTCAATTATCAGGTCTATAAAAAGTCTATCGTGGGTGGTAAGCCTTAATGCGTTCTGAGGAAACTATTATAAAACTCTAGCGCTGCGGTGCGTGTCGAATGCTTTGGAGTTCGTGTCGTTAGGGCTACCTGCAGCGGGGGCTAAATTTGGAAATAGCATGCAAAAGTTTTGACACTGCCTGACTTTAAGCAAAAGGAAGAGACCATATGCGAAGATGGCTAGTGCAACGTGCGAAATTGCAGCTATTGGGTCTATTGGGTCTAACAAAAACTGGTCGCCTTACTGGAGTTGATATTTAAATCACATCAAGCTCAAGCGGTCGTAATTTGTCATTCAGTAAATATCAGGCCTTATAAAATCAATTGTGTATCTTAAGTGACATTCTAGCAGCAATGTATGTAATTTAAATATCAAACTTCATACTGAACTAGTTTTTAAAATAGGTTGGGTTTATTCCTGTACGAAGTAACCCTATGATATGGCCCTAAAAAGTCAGCCGGTACCTTAAATGACAACTTAATAAAAAGTAAACTGTGTGTTTTCTTATTCTAAGCTTTTAGAATTATTTTACAATACGACATTCAATTTCTAAGACATGATTGACAACCTTAATCGAGACTACGAAACGCGGAGGTACAGCGGGCTGACATAATGGATTCCGGTCAAGCGGTCACTCCCTCCTTTGTGCGTGCATTGATGGTTACAAAGTATCTGTCATAGTAACGAATGAGATACACTGTTGCTTTTTGTATCATCAACGGGACAAAAGTCCGAGGTGGTAATGAGACAAAAAGGACCTATTAATTTAAGATATAGTTTAACAAAACCTTACGCGTTAAACGCTTACAGTCTTAAAAGCGTTAAATAAATCACACATATATTTAGACTCTCAGCATTGTCAAGTCAGTTTAATATGGACTGTTTGATATTATATATCATAAAAACAACTTTTATAATCATTAAATAACTCTGGAGAGCTTTAATAATAAAGTTATTAAAGCTCTCCAGAGTTATATATAATAATAAGGTTATTTTGGATCAAAGATGAACAATATAAATAAAAATTGCAACGATCTATTTGTGGCTGAAAATTTATAATGACGCTGACGTCGTATAAAAATTGTTGGAAAGGAATACTCAAACGCGTCCATACTTATGGATAGATTAGGTCACGTTCACGCGCTAAAAATAGGCCTTAAATCAGTGATAATAATTGGCCAAATAATTCTTAGGCTAAAAGCTGGTATTTGGCCATTAGCTGAATATTCACAACCTGCTCTATTAAGAACTGCTCAAATGTTCAGGAGTATACAGATGTCAATCTTAAACAATGCACATTTTTTATTTTGATAATTCTTCTTGGAATATTTAAGACGGTATCAAATTGAGGTAAACATGCTTTTTCTTGGACTGACTAATGCTTTTGGCCGCTGATGGTTTTAGGGTCGATTCGCCTCTGAATGATTTCTTATCCACATGCATCTCCTATAAGAGAGGTGTCCTGCTGTCTCTTAAATCTCCAGGACAGTCAAGTCATGAGATATTCGACCGTAAGGAAGACAATTAAAAATCTTATCTGCCACGACAAATTTCAATTCACTTAACCTTTTTAATAAACAAATACAAAATGTATTTTTAATACGTTTTATGTTTTTTAACGTCTTAAAATAGTTTACGGTTACTTAAAACAATTTATATTGGTCTTGGGTGCTTTGTCTCCGTTATAAATACAACTTTCACAAGAACTCCTGATCCCATACAAAATTACATTACGCAAACAGTTATACCGGGAACGTTTCTGACCTTTTTTTGTTTGTAAACAATTAAAAATGCTAAGACGCAAAAAGTTGCTATTGACAAAACAGTAAATTCATTTGTCTTCGTTTGTAAATATTGTTGAAGAGTTACTGGTAAAGTTTTGTTTTTTTTTTTGATACAAAAAGTACAACCGTTTTGCGTAAGGAAAAAAGAAACCAAAATAGAGGATAAATAATAAACATAACAATTACATCCAATTGTATTATTACTCTTGGGTTTGTTTCTCCACAAATCTGTTAGTTAATTACTATTTTAGTATACAAGCTACTCTGTTTCGTAACTTGTAAACTTCTGTAATAACTTCAATGAACTTTCGAATATAACAATAACTCAAAGTTTAAATATTTCATTAATCAGGCTATTATATTCGCGATAAATTAATAATAATCTAAGTATTCAAAATAATGATAGTGAAGCCTAGTGGCGGCAGTGACTTGATTAAAAACTTAAACTACCGAGTTCGACTCCTCGAAGCTTCATGTGATGTTTGTGTGATGAATAGAACATTTTTGTACGACTCATGGTTCCTTGTTTGTGTCAAGTAGGTAGGCATTTGTATTGTATATTAAAAATTTAAAATTTTGATGGATAAATAAAATTATGTGAGTGACCTTTCAGTGTTTCTTTGCTATAATTATTTCCGTCTGCCTACATAAGAATAATATTTATAAGTAGTTTATGTGAAAATTTTAAATTATCTCAATACCTATGTTATTAAAAAATAGTCACATCTTAAATATAACCGGTGAAGTGCTTTGTCCTCCTCCACCGATGCTAATTAGATAGTTATTTATGTTGTGCGCAAACAATGCGACAGTAAATTTTACATCTCGATAGTATCGCTGCGCACGCATATGTCTGATGGGCTAAGATTTACGCGCCCGATCTTTGGAAACAGAACGTAATGAGAGATTAGAATATTTTTTAGTAATTACAATTTCGTAGTTACGCAATTTTATGCGATTTGGTATAATTGAAAAGAGTTGCGAGCATGTGCATCTTTCAATAAGCAAAGTTAGTCGTTACAATTCGACAAAAACTAACTTTTTGAGTAAAAATTTCAACATTTGAATCAAAGGAAATGTCGATTTCAATCTCAACCGATCGATCGTTGCTAGTAAGGTTGCATAGAACAAAAAGATGATTAAAAATTATAACTTTATTTCTTGAACATTACATACATTTTTTCTTAAAGCATCTGTTCTTAGAGTAAAGCTAATCTTAACTATTCTAAGCGCTCCGATCTAACAATGCAACGCGAGTGAATCGTCCAGTTGATAATTGTGTAATTTCCAATACGACATTTCCGGTTTAAAACTTATTGGTAATATCTATGTTAAAAGGTAAACAAATAAACAAGCGAACGCGGTCGTTTCCCACAGAATATTAGGTACCTAATTAATATTACTTGGCTACCCAAGTAATATTCTACAATATCAATAATCAAACTATTCTATAATAGTTTGATTTTTTTGAATGCCTAGGTATAGATATTAATTTTACATAAGCCAAATAAGAGGCAATATAGAGCACTATTAATGTAGTGATAATATTAATTATGTAGTTAAAATACACTATCCTAAGTTTCAATGTTTTTGGTTTTGTTTATTAGAAAACTTAGCTTAACTTAGAACAGCTTAAAGTTCTGGAAGCAAGCATATGTTATGTAAAGTAGACTTTAGATGGCTTACAATTGCCATAAGAATTTAGAAAATCAAAACATTGGAAAATACTTTTATTATGAAAACTGTTTCCATGCTGCAATAAACCATTTATCTAACAGCTGTAGCTTTAAGTTAGATAATGTGTTTATTGAAGGAATATTAAGACCGCGAGATTATAACGTTTACACAAAAGTAATTCACTCAATTTACTTTTATGTAAACGTTATAACCCCGAAGAAGATGTTTATCAACAACTGTAAAGCCTATTAAGTTTCCCACAAATGAAATAGAATGGGATAGCAGCATTTATCTCTTCATCAATAAGTATTTTGTAATGAAATCAACACATTAAATAATAAGCTGTTTAATAAAATAAATATAAAAAAATTAATTAATAAATTAAAATACGCAGCCAAATTAACAATACGCAAGTCATTAGTTTCAAGACATTTAATAATATATTCTAAATCAGTAGTAACATTTATATAGGAGCATAAACACAATCAATTTATTTAAGATAAAATGCAATCATTCGGAGAAAGTACGTTAAATCCATGTTTCTCGACAATAAAACATATAGCGACTCAAAAATAAAATTTACTAATATTAGATCATCCATATTTTTGATGAAAATGAACTTCGTCTCGGAAATAGAATCTAAAATGTACCTATTCCAGTGTCGAAGGAGGGCCTGGATGTGTAGGTTTATAATCTCTACCTGCCTTGCCTTATTACAAAAAGCCATCTCTATCGGTCTTTATTGACAATTACGAGAAAAACAGAGATCTGGTCGAAAGTAGATTGAATTGGTAAATAGATTCCCTATCTATTTAATTGTGAATGGGTTAATGTTGGCTTACATATTGTGTAATATTAATTGGAGTGTAAAAGTAAATAAGAAGCAGCCGGGAGAATAGCATAAATCCTGTATAGTGATATTGATACATTGAAATGTCAGCCGCTTTATTAATCAATTAAAGGAAATTATATCCTTCGCTCTAATAAACACTTTGTTAAATTATCTGAATTAATTATTAGAACAGGTTAGTATTACATATTGACACAGTTTAAATAATACATAGATGGTATGTCCTTTAAACTGTAAAGTATTAACTTAAACCGAAAGAAATAAGACAACTAGATAACTATTTGTTCCAGAGTAAAACATACAAAAGTGTAATTTTTTGGATTACCATACCATTAGAATTTAGTATTTAATTTATATTTCAATCAAATAAGACTTTACTTTTTAATAAATGTGTCATATAAGTTATTTATGAATCGTATTACTTAATACAAAATGGGAATCTAAAAAAATATCAAGAATTACAATACTATATAATTACCGTAATCATATATAAGCTCACGTCCCAACAAAACATCACCGCATTCAATCAACTGCTGAAGTAAAGTCAATCGGCTTTGGTAGCCGAAATCCGAAGCAAGCAATCCCAACATTGTCACATCACACAAATGATCACTGAATTTTAACCCTAAAAAACTGGCATCTCTCTGTAATATACTTATTAATTAAGAATAGCACATGTTCGATTTTGGCGCGAACAGAAGACAGATGCGCGCGCGCCGTACCTGTGCACCGCTTGCGACTGCCTGCCCTACGTCTTCCGATAGCTATTACCGCTTACGGACAGGTGGTGACAAAGAAGGTCCCTACTTCCCCTCTATGCACTTAAAACAACCGGATCGCTGTGTAGACCAATCGTTAAACTTATCCGGGTTGTTCTCAACTTCCCATTGTTTGTTATTATAATGTCTTTCATGGGTTTTTGTACGCGAACGCGTGCTCGCTGCCATAAATCGTTATGTCAGCAATCTGAATGCATGAATAAATGAAGTATAGACAAATGTTACAATATGAATTCAATTGGTAATTGGTTCTTAATAAGAAGTAAACTAAATAGATAAAAGATAATCATTCTGAAAATGGAAACGGCGCTATATTCGTCTATCAATTAAAATGACAATAAAAGCATAGCGTTTTTCAATTGGCGATCGACATTTGTCAATTGGTCGGGAATATCAAAATAGGAATCTGCCAAGTGCATGGTGTTGGTTATATGGTGTACAGAACGGCGGGTGTACCGTGTACGTGAGTGGGAGCACGCCGGCCGCCGCTATTATTACTCGAGCATAGGGGGATTGGATAGGGGTTTGATATTCGCACATCAACGTGTTTGCATTTCATCGATTTCGACTCGCGAGACGGTCCGTCTCTGTCTGTTGATTAACAATAAACGATATACATTGCTTTCAAATGGTTTAGCTGATAAATTATATTACAGAACCTTAATTCAGTATACAAAATTATATAGAATATTAAATTTAATTTAAAACCAATGTCAATGTTGCTAAGAACCATGTATTGTTTCAAAGTAACCACCACAATAACACCGGTGCAGTAGTGTCAAGGCGATGAGTCGCGCACGTTTATTTATTTTGGTTGCGCACACGTGGGGTACAGACGCAGGTGACAGCGGCGCCCTAAGCGTGGCGTCTCTGCGGCGCGCGCGGGTGTACTGACCGCGCGTTTCATTTGGACGCGTCACTCGATGCACTATGCACCACCGCCGTTAGAATAGTAAGGATACGCACAATTAAGATACCCTTAATCAATTCAAAGTAAGCATCTAGATTTACAAATTAAAAGGCATCATAGAGGGCATACCACTTCACACGTTATTTATTTACTTATATATTAGGAATGCTTACCTTATAATTTAAAAAAACAATGTTCTGTCATTCTATAACTAAGTTAATAACAAGTTACTAGCTCTCATAAGTAGGTAAATATTGTGTTAGTAACACTTATAATTATGTTTACTCATACAGATACATATCATATACATATACACACGCATACTTACATAAACATGCACACAAACTAACACATATATGCATTTAAATAAACAATAGATAACTACTAATACAAAAATAAAAAATAAAAATAATAATATTTTATGCAAAGTATAAAAACTATGAACTGAATTTCCAAGTTCGGTAAATATAATTTATTGGCTGATGATCTATTGTCTAAAACGATTCGAATATGAATAAAACATTATTAAACATCATTACTGTTATAGAACATGATCACATGTTAATGAGACAAGATAAGATAGGATCTCTTAAAGAAAGGCCCATTACAAGCATCCATGAATTTACTGAATAAGCTTGCACGGTTATACTATATCCATAGCGTCTAATATAAAAAATTAAATATTCTGGTCACAAAAGTTCTTCGAATTATATTATTGTTTATGTAATGTTGTATATAATATACAACATTACATGCACCCACTATTGAAAAAATAATTATTAATAATTATAACACGTAAAGAATATTACTAAAGTACCTAACGTGAATCTAGCTTTATTCAATTTTGGAGCGAGATGAACGCGGAATTTATCGTCACATACCGCTCGGTGCGGATGCGCTGATGTACCGACGACCGGTCTATTTCCGTGCCGAGACTATCCAACTCGACGCAAACTATGTTTTATTCTACAGCCTTCGACAACACAGCTGGAAAGATTAACCAGATCACAATTTAAACCGAACAGTCATAACATGTCGTAGAGCGAGTGAAATGATTAAACTTCCGATACTATTGTTCGTACATAATAAATATATAAGTATGTATTCTATAAACTGATTGTACGATAAAGAAGCGTCGTTCATCTGTATAGAACTTAATTACATATCTTACTCATAACTACGAAAAACGTTATGAGAATCCACACATTATTCGTGATCGGAACCCCCATAGCATGTAGTATAATGTTTACACAACGCAATGGTACTTTCCACATTCCACTGATGCACCAAAACTGATCTATTTCCGTAATAAACGACCCGATCAGACTATGTTAAATTTCTAATAAGGTAAAGTCTCGTTAAAAATTTCAACTTCAAATTACGATTGACTATGAAGCGTGGAAAAGCTGAAGATTTAAGAGGACGCCATTTTTCATTATTATATTATATTATGTATCCCCAAAAAGTTAAAAACCTTATAACAGACTAACTACTCAAACGTTAATACTTTTGAGAATGGGAATAGACTCTATCCTACGAAAAAATAAAAGTATAAAATGTCTCAAAGTAATTAATATTACGTGTCTAATGCAACACTATTAAAAAGTCATAGTTTATTAATTGAAAGTACCTCAAGTCAGTTTGAACTGTAAACTGACATGAAGTATCAACTTTAAAAGCTTAATGGAAATTTCAAAAAATTTGGATTGAAGTTAAATGAGTTAATTACTTACGTAAGAAAAAAATACCATTGGAGTTTTATTTTACTTTTTAGATAAATTACTGCACTTTGGGTAGAACTTACAACATTTTTTAAAGTTATTTCTAAACTACAAAAGATTACATAATCTTAAAGTTATTAAACTGCATTTTTATATACTCATACCTCTTAAGCCCACTCACTCAACTAGTTAACGTAAATCACATCGTTCAAAAATATCAAGCTTGCTGATTTAAAGCATTTATTGTCAAGCAACTTATTTGTTTACAAATTTTCAAAGTATTCCTTCATTTTAAATCGATCTGTACCGTTTTACGTAAGTGTTCCATCTAAGAGAACTTTTGTAAGTACGAAGAGTGCTTCAACCGTTTACTGAGATTGACGTTACACTATAAAGTTTGATTGAACGTTTGTAGAGTTAATTACGTAAACATTTATCGACCCAACCTCAATACTTATTTTGATGGTTTTCATGAAATTACAGGACATACTAATAGAAATTTAATAGATAAATGTGTTTAATTAGTTTTACAAGTATGAGAGTTTTATTCCTGTCTTTTTTTATTGTTTACTAGGATTATATAGGAATAAACTTTAAAGGTACTTTCTATTGATGTTACATAATTTATGTTGACCGACCCTTTTACGAGATAAAGTTCACGTAGACTGAAGTTGACTTCGTAAAATACTGCGTGGCTTAGTCAAATTAAATATTTAAAAAGAGATCCACATTATAATCAACGTACATCAACAATGGAGGGATAGGTCTTGCTTGAATAGCGATAAAATTACTACCCCAAAATTAATATCACCCGGCCAAATTAAACGGACGGCTTTTGCCTTTAGTTAAACACTGTGTTCATATGCACATCTGACTTGGCTGGATTCAAGCTGACCGTAGCTCAACCCTGACACAATGAGATAACGTGTGTTGTTCTAAACATTCGCTGAACTTAAGAACACGTTTAAATTGGTCGGTTAATATTATTCCCCTCATAGTAAATGGAATGTAATACGAACGAGAAAAGTAGTCTTCCCCATATACACTGTAGCAATGATTGTGTTGGTGTAGCAAATTTTATTGTATTATACTAGTGGAAATCACCCTGCACCCCTCATCCGGTGTTTAGAAAGGGATGGAGCAAGGCCAATGGAATCTTTGAGTCTGCGTACCCCACATTGTAATATAATTTATAATAGCTTACTGTTGAATGTGGCTAGGGTTTAGCGTGAGAAAAAGGTTTTGGAGAAACTATCTTTTTATTGATAGAAAGCCTTATAAAACTTAGCAGACTTAGAGCAAGCAATTAATATCTATTAGAAGATAAAAAAATACATTGAATACTGTAATAACGTACTCTTTAAGCAAACGAAAAATGGGTAATATTTCGACACAAAAAATTTTTTTCAGCTTGAAGAGGTCTTTATAACTGAGCTTGGAAAGTCTAGAATCGCGCTACTAAATAACCTATAAAACGGGTGACATACATACACCAGGAAAAAAAATTGTCCTCCACAAGGAAGCGGAAAGTGTGACGCGTCGCCTTCAGCTTTCAGACGCCATTATTTCATCCGGTATTAACTTTGGGAATATAACGAAATGCCGGCCATCGGGTAAACGCGAAATTAAACTTGAAGATAATTCCTTAGAGTTCAGTTTTCATCGTTTTTGTAATGTGTTTAAGTCCTTACGTGGACATTTGGTACAGAACAGCTAGAGTAAATCCACTCTTATTTGAAAGATGATAGAGTGCATATTGATATTTTTGCTGATACGCTGTTCTATCATTTAGATTATTGAGCCTCTTAGGATGGAGGACGACAGGCGTCCTTGCAGAAACGATTCGTCTTTCATATTGGAAGCTGTGAGACTAAACAAAGAATCCCCATAATATGAGATTGTTTGCATTTATATTCCACATGACATTGTGATACTTACAATGTATTCAAACTTACGTTTTCATAACTTGTTGAGATAATTGTTATATTTTATTCATTATTAATAATATAATGTAATTATATAATGACCGTATCGTAAAGTAATAAAGTTGTGTTTAGCACGACCAGAAAATTGCGTCATGTAATGATCTGTAGTCCTACTCAAAATGGGAGTGGGGGGGGGGGGGGGGGGGCACGTGCAATGCGATCTAATGCTTTGTCCCGTATTCGACGCAACTACCGCTTGATCGCGACTTGATACGTCCTTTTATTGAGCACGTGTTATATATAGTTTACTTTATTCAAGCAGAGCTAGCCAGCCGCTGCCTTGTTTCTGTTGTAAATAAATTGAACTCTAATATAAATAATTAGCGAATAAAACAGAACTTTTTAATTATTTGTTATTTATTTACTACAAATACAAATTGAATTTGAATACTTATATCATTCATAAAATACAAATTCGTCATCATATGGTTAAACATTTAGTAGATCCATGACGCCACGAGTTTTATCGCCTACCTATAAAACATAACGCACCCCGCAACC
Organism: Acentria ephemerella; assembly: GCA_943193645.1. NCBI lineage: Eukaryota > Metazoa > Arthropoda > Insecta > Lepidoptera > Crambidae > Acentria > Acentria ephemerella. Next base: position 4,016,023 of record OW971894.1, read on the forward strand.
AATTTCCATTCCATTCGCGCCCTGCCTTTGTTCCGAGCTACGACGAAAATACAATATTCAAAGATATCCGTCCGTTTCGGTTCATTGACAATTTAATCAATGACTGTTAAAGAAAACATTTTTTACAAATTTCACAATCATAAATGGTGGAGGAAGTCGTATTCTCAGAAATAGCAATGAGCAAAGAACAATGAGAATATAGGTGAGTAAAGATTAGGGCCGTCAAGTCAACAGAGTGCGAAAATACTAGATGATTCAAAGAACGAATTGATAGTTCCAGCCTTCGGTATGTAGTGCTGCCATTGACCTATGGCGCCAACTACCAATAATCTAAATTGGTGACCCTTAATACGTCAGTCATAATGCTATATCAGTTGTAAACTAGTATCTGCTGCCGGAATTGATGCATTCTACGTCCGCGTATTACGTAGTAGGGTATAGTACGCGAGCGTGGGGAGGCTTCTCCGCCCCCGGGAGGTTGAGGCGTTATAGTGTGCGTATGAGGTCGATAGATGGCGCTCTGCGATTAAATTGGAAACGATGTATTCGCGAATTGAAACAGTGCAATAGCAACGGCAGTAGAACGGATTTAATAGATGGTAACACAGGAGTTAATGCGGTATGCACCTGGATTCTGATTTAAATAATCAGAAGTCCTTCGTATATAAGGGAGTTCCTGCGTCATTTTAATTCTTAAACACACCTGTTAACAACGACTCTGTTTTATTAATTATTGAGGCTAAGTTTAAATTAAGAACTGTTTGTGTAATATTATAGTAATATTATACACGTCATCAAAAAATATTACGGCAACTATGCGTACTATTACGAAGTCTTGTTAATATTGTTCGGTATTTTGTATGAATTGTAATTTTAATCGTATGTCAAATTATCATTTACATAATGTTGCGCAGCATTTTGACGTAAAATATTCTACACAATAATTTATATATAAAAATCTTCGAATTAATTAGTCCTATAAGTATGTTTGCTTTTTACCCATGAATAAACATGTAAACAGCATGTTATTATTTCTCATATCGTACGTTCATAAATGAAAACAAGACTTTTCGGATATTTATTTTGCAGCTATCCTTATCCTCCCTCGATACAAATCTAGTTTCTATTTCTATTGCGAGCATCCTTCAATTTCCCGTCGGTAGTGCGCGCCGAGACGAAACTCCAATCGAGGCAAAAGGAGGACCGGGAATCTGTAATATCCTACTTTTTCTTTAACATCTCAATTCTCAGTCGCGGCTCTCCACAACTATTTCCGGTTCGTTTTAATATTTTACATATTTAAGTATGTAGCTTTTAAACTTACTATCATTTAAAAAAATTGAATCCACTGAACAGCTCAGTAAAGGGACCTTTAAAATAATTTTAAATTAAAAACGCATCAGTAAATCTAATTTATAGAATCAAATCAAATTTTAGAAATAACATAATTAAAGTTAATCGAATCGATTATATTTAGTAATTACACAGTTCTTCAAGTTTCTACTATAGTGCAATCAGTGAACATTACTTCCGTGGTTAGGTTAGACCACGAAGTACCAATTCAACACAATTATTTGTTTACGCGGCAATTGGATTACGCGAAAGCTAAATAGTTTTGAGAATTTATATGAACATCCCACATATCGAAAATACCAAAACTATACGCATTAATTAAAAATTCTACAAGATAAAGCAAGTCTGTTATTTATTAAATAAAACTTTCATTTGATTGCAGCGAGAATTCAAGGAAAAGGCGAGGTACGGTTTTGAACTAAACGACTCAACCAAATTTGGCTTTTTGTTTCAAGTAAATTTTCTATAAAAACTTATTTAGAAGAAATTAGTAAGTTTTTTTTGCAATTGATAAACGACAGAGTTCCTCAAAAGTTAAATTTATAATGAATTGGTGACATTCATGGCTATGTTGTTTTGCCTGTACACACAAAGTATGTTAAGCCAAGAAATTAGTTAACCTACGCAATGGTTCTATCATTTACAAGATCTAGTACAAAAAACATTATTTGTAGTTCAATCTGATGTTAATCCAATGCAACTTATTTGATGTTATTTTTCTTCAAAAACTTTCTTTCCGGGTGGGCCGTGTGTCTTCGTTAAAAGAGTTTATAACGAATAATAATCTCATAATTTGCAAATAATAAAAATACAAAATGTGTTAATGTAATAAATAAAGACGTAACCTAATATATTTTAAATCTGCGGATGTAAAGCCCACCAGTGAAACAACCAAGAAATTTATTCCTTCAAAATTTATCTGCGCATAAACTAAATACTGAAGGGAAAATTTCTCAGGTGCTCTCCTCCCCTCACAATGAATCACTCCATTTGAAAAGTTAAACCAGCAATTTTTACTTTCCATTATCTTCGCGAATCCTACCAATTCAGTAGAAAACCCTATTAATTTATACATTCGAGATAGAATTTTATGTAATACGCTAATATTTTTTTATTCATTTAATCAATAACATCAGGTACTACTTGTAGAATGATAATTGCAAATTCTAACTTGTACATTGTTATTTAGAAAGCTAGAATTAGGAGTAATTAAGTATAAAAAAATTCACGAGGGAGAACTCCAATGAGCTACGATTATTCTATATTTCGGTAGGTAATACACATATTATCGGAGTAATCCAACTGAAAACTTAATCTCCAAATGTTGAATATTAAAGGACAGTGAGCGATTCCAGCGGAGGCTTAATCAAAAAGTTCTCAACTTAATCAAGTTACCGCGCGGGTGCCGTTCCGTCAACTTAACAACTTAAACAGTATAAAACTAATTCTACTTACCTCAAGCGCAGTGTTAAGTAAGAATGAATGCCATACATTTATTAAATAATTGGGGCAACAGATGACAAATGGGATCACAAGAAGTGTTAAATCACTGTCAACTTTGAAATGAAGATGACACTAACAGGCTTTATAGCGCTTGAATTATAATGCTAAATTGTGCAATCATGCGGACTAGACAAATTTAGAGTTCTTTAAAAGTTTTTCCAATGGCATTGGTAGTATTGTGAATCTACAGTGTGGTTATGAAATCAATTAGTTAAGATTCTCGAGAAGAAGTCTGATTAATTTAGTGTAACATTGGCTCACGAATCGCAGATTAATATTTAATTATACCACCAACTTCGTAAATGCTTTACCAAGTTGATACACTCCATCGGGAACTATTCCGCTCTATGCTTTATCGATTCCACTCGCTGTATCGGAAAAGCGGTTTTGATTGAACCTTATGTATATAGGAAAGTACGTAATTACCGTACCACGTTCAGTTTTAAGTTTGACCCGACTTGAATACAAATGTATTGTAAACCCAATAATTTGCACGGAACAATTGTGATGTACAATTTTCAATTTAATGGTGTGGGAGGTTATTAAACTATTAGTACGCTACAGTAGAGCCAAAGAACCAAGTAAATTGTCCGATCCGTTGTCTGCCTCTACATTACAAATGGCCGTATCATGCATAAACAACAGTATCGCTAAACTAGGTAATGCGCATAATGGCACCCATTGTGACTATTGTCCTGAAACGAGACGCGCCTCTAATCACGTAATGGCGTTATTTACAAAGAGTACATAAATCCTGTCATAAACCACCTCTCAGATGACCTAAATACTGATTTATTTATCAATACGGAACCCGGAGCGTTACTAGCACGGGACCTGTGGGTTTGGGTGTGAGTCGTGTGAGCTTTTACGATTTAGCACTCGTAAAACTAGAAAGTTCGATACAATTCTTAATGTACGTGAAAGTAGTGCGGAATAAACATAGAATTTTATACGAAAACTTAGATATCGAAACAGTAAATATTTAGCTATTGTGATGTTTTTAAGCTATAAATGTCTGATGGGAAGAGAAATCCTATTTGGTTTAAGTCAAAAAAATTAAATGAATTAAAATTTTAGCGATTATGAAAAAAAAAGAACAATTCAATTAGCTAAATGTTTAATAATTGTATTTTTTAATTTTCTATATTCGTTCACACAAATACATTCAGTATAACCTATCATACCGTCATATTGGAACATGATTTTCCTGAAAACATTGTTTTAGGTTTCTACAAATATGCACGTTTCCATATGTATATAAATACCTAAGTATTAATAAGAAAATTGTTAGGGCACTGATCCTCGATAATTATTGATTTTAAAAACGAACACATTTCTCCGCGTTACAACCTTCAACTTGCAGTAACCCCGAGTACTTTTAGAAACTATTTCATAAAGGCAGACATCAAAGAACCTCTCTATTTATAAAGAGAGGCAGGCGCTCAAAAACCCTCGGCCCTATTAAATGAATAACATGAAGCGAAATATCTTAATGGTGTCGTCAATCAAAGTTACGGATACCGTAGACTGATCATGGTTTGTTTCATTTACTTAACGATATAAGTAATTCTTTATTTGTTTCAACCGTATTTAGATTACCTATTTATTTATTTGTCTAACAGATGAATATTATTTTTGTTTTACATTCAAGAAACAGGTAAGCCCATCTCATGGTAATTGTTTACCGCAGATTTATTAAAACGCTTGTAGCATATTTAAATATAAATAAAGTGTTTTGTTGATAACATAGAAGACAAGACCCTCTGCCTACAATTCAAACTAACCCATCGTTCCTAAATAAGTTAAAAATAGCTCGTGCGCCCTTATTTATGAGTAGAATGGAGTAGCTTAAGAAACATTAGGTACAGAGGTAGCAATCCCTTAACAAGAATTAGATAAAAAATGCAACTATAAATTAAATTCATTGTGAATGAAGTGTATGTGGATGTATACTATCAGCTCCTCAGCGCACGCACGATAGCAATAAATGATTATTTGACTGTGACAATTCATTTTATGGTACGAAGCTGGTATGTGCGGAAAGGAGCCGATATTAAATTGAAATTAACAATCAATTTGCATTAGGAATTGTATTTAATATAACCCATTATTTTCAGCATAACAAACAGATGTTAGAATTGAACTTATCCATAATGGAGGCGAGATAAAGCCGTCCATCTATTTCGATAGGCGCCTTGTCATAAAAGCAAACGTGATCGGTCGGACAAATACGATTAGAATATTTAAAAGCGTCACCTCTCCTATTATTTGAGACGTATTGCTTTCCATGAGGCTATGATGAGCCATGAGGCTTCAGCGATGATGGGCACGTTGGACCCAGATACAGGATTGAGTCCCTGTTGTAGGATGCGATTGACGACACGGCGTCGGATTCACAATAGCTCAATAATTGTGTGAGACGTATAGCTTTGACGGGGCAGACTTATTAGCTCTTAACCCTTGACTACTTCACTGTGTAGAATTGAATATAAACAGCCAACATAGGCGATATCCTAACACCAAATTGCTTTTTATAGAATCTTAATATAAATGTACACAATCGTGTGAAGCTTTTGAACTTATGTCATAAATACAAAAAATTAAGAACATAATCAATCTTACTACTTTCAACATAAAAAGTGTATATTCCAATGCTGAAATTCTAAATTAACATTTTACATGTATCACGTCATCAATCACAGCTGATTATACCGTTATATCTGGCCGATTAGATTCACACATGAATAAAAATAACTAGAGAAACCAAAATAGAATGAATCATCAGTTTTCAAGTTAAGAGAGACATCTAATTCGTAGTTATCTAGGGGCTATGTCCGCGTCGAATGCAGGCCTGCGTTGGTCGATTCCGGATCCAGCGTACGTGTAAGCGTCATCGGAAAACGTTGGAAAATAATTGGAAAAACTTCGCCCACATTATCTTGAAACTGGTGTTTGTTTTGGCCAAACCAAAGTTATTCTGTGAATTAAATTTATAAACTGAGATGATGCGTTGTAGTTTAGGAATAAGTTTTCATATTATGTAACATTTAAATAAAAAGCATGTACGTTTTCAATAAAAAAAGAGAACTAATCATTATTATCGGTAAAATTAATTAAAGCATTTAGTAGGAAGAAGTAGGCGAAATTTAAACAGAATTTACAAACTAAAAAAGTCCGCGGCCTAGAGTCAGTAATAAAAAAAACAGATTGATCTCGAACTGGAATGAAATAACATCTAACTAAGCACTTCAATTGAATACGAAATAGATTTCACAAAGAGACCAATTCTGTTGTGCACAACGTTAAATAGTTCAAAATCAGTCAGTTTTAGTTTATATTAGTTAAAATTCAACAAGAAAAGCCTAAGCCTAGATTGCATCTTTTTACATATGGCCTTTCATCATAAGTCAAAAGCATGGTTAGATTATGGATTAACCAACGTGATTTACTGAAATGTCCCATTAATCTATACATAATGAACTGGAATAAAGGAAGGCAGATAACATAAATTAAATTATTGAAAATGTCAACAGAATCGTCTCCATTAGCTTCGTAAACAAAATTATTACAAGCGTCATCTAGTCCGTCTTCATATCGCTTCATTCAACCTAATAGCCGAGCTAGTTTAAAGCCATAAAATTAAAGAGTATGACGATTTATCACTGTAATTTAAGACTAGAGTACTGCTCACAATTTGCTCGTTATCGTTGCGAATGTTTTTAATCCACACTATGTTTTTCTGTTACTTTTTACATTCGCTTTATTTGCGGCCCGCTGCAGGGCTATCGTACACACTGTCGTGAAAAATATACAAAACAACTCGAGCTGACATCCTCGCGGGATAAAGAAAAAATAAGCCGTCCTGCAATTCGTTGATGTATGGGCGCTCGTAAATAAACAATAAAATGGTTTGCCTGCGTTTTCGCGTCTACTTCTTAAAATTTGGGTCATTAACAAAAACAGAAATTATATCTGATCAAAGACATTTCTGTACGAATTATTTCTTCTCATTATTTAAAGCATTACATTATTGATAGGCATCAATAGACCCTACAAATCTAAAGTAAGGATATTGACAAGCATTGGAGACATATCCCTTGCACACTACATTAATGAACTCTGTTACTTTCTCCCAATCTAGCTTTCTGAATTCTAAATGAGTGGAAACTATCACAACGGTCTTTCTTATATTCTAACAAAGACTTAAAAAATATTCAACATTTCTAAAACAGAAAACTAATAAATTCATTTTGATTAGGCCTTAGATTGATAATCTTTCATCTAAAGAAGTTGAATGTCATTTATTTCCGAGTTTTTTTTGTATCATTCTCTCCTTAATTATTAATTTAGAAAATAGAAAAAGCTGTCTAAAATGTTGTAAGTTTGTAAATATTAGTGGACATATCAGATATTATATGTATATATAGTATATATAGTGAGAAGCTACAGTCAATATATTAATTTATTTAAATAAATCCCTGAGTGATTCACGTGGCTTGATGCCGTAAATGGCACGCACAGCCCTTTTTTGTAAAATAAAAATATCTTCAATGTCAACCTTGCCCCACAATATCAAGCCATATTACATAACACTGTGGAAATACCTAAAGTATATCAGTCTTGCTGTTTCAACATCACATAAAGACCTGATTTCCAAACCAGCGTAAGCAGCTGAGCTTAGTCTACCAGTGAGGGATGAAATATGAGGATACCATTGATGACGTGAATCTAATTTAATTCCCAGAAAGACAGTACTTTTAACACATACAAGTTTGTCTTCATTGATCAACCTGCCTTACATTTATTAGATTACTATACAATGGCCTAACAAAGGTTTAATCATTGTACTCCTGTTACTAATGCTGAGCTTAATCAGCTCTTCTGTTCAAAAATGAAATTTCCGACGAACAATCTAGAATAGTGCAATAAGAAAGTTTTAATCAAGAATCGCCGGTCGTTTCATAATAAAACATTCGAAAAAAATTAGAACAATCTTGAAATCCTTTTGAATACATGTGTGGATTATATTCACATCGAAATGTCACCTTTTTTTCCAAGGAAGAATCTAAGCCTTCAAGTTTGGCAATCCCAAACGTGCAATAGGGCCTAAGTCATGTGCGCAGGAACGATTTAACGACAATTTTGAACTGCCTCGACTTCACTCGTTTCGTTTAATGGAACATCGAGAAAATAATAGTTCTGAACGGTGCTGTTTTACTGATTTGAATTCTTATTATAAACTGAATCAATCAATATGATATATGATGTAATAATTTCAAATCAATACAATTATTTATTTGATATTCTTTTGAGGTTACTAATGTCACTTGAATAATAAATAGTGATCGTATCAGACGAACGCGAACTTCGTCTGCCTAAAACTTTTAGTTGTACTTGTTAAGAAACTCTAAAATCGTGCTTATCGCTAGAGGCTTGCTAATTGGCTCATAACTTCACCGTTTTAACTGCCAACCGACAAAGAGCAACGACGATACGAAAAATCTAGAAACGGATTTTTATTGTAAATATTTTTCTACGGTTATTACTACATTAAAATATCTTTAAAACACAATCCACCTAGAACCGACATATCGATAAGACTTGGAATTATTTTATATTATATTTGAAGGGTCAAGGTTTGGCTGGAAAAGACAATATATCAAGAAAAAACATAATAGAGGTATTTTTTACCCTTAATTGACTAACATTGATTCTATACCAAAAAACAATATGAATATGAGTACAAAAAACAAAAGAGTTAGCAGGCAGGGTATAAAATTGAACTGTACCGATATTTATTCACCGTCAATAATCCTAACGTTTTAAGCCTATTTCCCGTTCTAAAAATACATTTAAAAACTGCGCTTTAGTCGCAACGAGTTCGGGTTGACTGCATCTAAATAAAAGGTGGAATGAAATATTAAGAGGCAGTTTACACGTATCGCGGGCACAGATCGTCCGCCAGCGCCACCTGTCGACGACAAGAATAAATAAATTGCAAAAAATCCACAGAACGTTCGCGAGTGAGCTGGTACAATCACATGCACAAATACATGCAATATTTTGCCACAGTATTATAGGAAGCAGTAGTATAGAATTTAACGAAAATATTTATGTTTCAAAGTTTATTTAAGAAAATTTCACACGCAGTATTCAATCAAAGTTGGATCGAAACATTTCACGTTATACTGATAAAAGTAGATAATGATATCATATCTACATAAAATTGATAAACATTACTGGATACAAAGAAAGTCATGAAAATAATGGATTCATTAATAATTTATTATTAATACAAACACATTGTTTGTGTTATATAGATGCAAACAATATCCTAAAAATACAACTTTACTGCTTAACGAGTTAACAAATGAAAAGGCATATAAAATATATGTCGCTATCAATTTCATCATACTATTCCTTTGTTTAATCTTTTCCATATCATATTTTGACTATATCAAGAGTCATTATTGACTTAAATCAAAATCTCGAAATAAAATCTGCATTTATAATGATAATGGAATAACCAACGGTTAGAAAAAGACAGCCGACCGGTGACGTCATTTAAATTACACAAAATGGCGGCTTCAAGCATTATTGCTTTATTTTAACGCTCATCATAAGACATGCCGATAAAAACAAGTCACAAGTCTTTGTGTTGTTTAAGTATCAACAAGTATCAAGTTTACGTTCCTAAAAGTCATTCTATCCCTTTCAAAGGCAAATAACTTAATTTTAGTTTAAGAGAAAGACAGTAGAATCACCATGTTTTCATATTGTTTTTAACCAGAGACAATTTCCGATACTATGGTCCTATGGATGGTCCTTTGACATTCCAAATATTTCCGAATTTTATAATTGTAATTACACAATAGTTTGAAATTAGAATCCTAATAAATACTAATGGAACGAAACGCATAAAAACGCGTGATGTTACGTATATATAATTCTTATAAGTAAAAAAAAATATTTAACACTTACCGGGTTTTGGGGGAGCTGTTTTGAGATCGTTGTTGGCGATTTGTGGGTTTTCTTGCACCTAGTAAAAATATGTTATATCAGAAAGCTTTAGAACAGTAACTAAATATATTAATGTTTTATTCCAGCACGCGATATTGACAGTGTAACGAGACGTTTAATTGACTACGTGTGACTTCATTTGAATACAATAAATAAAATAATAGGCTGTGTTCGCGGGATCTTGCCTCCATTCGTATTCGGCATTAAACCGATTGGTTAAATAATTGCATATATTTACCTTATTGGTGTAAGGATTAAAAATGAACTTGTTCTCCAACTCTTTCCGTGGCGTTGCTGCTATAACCGACAGGGGCGTTGGTAATGACTTCATTTCCTGGAATACAATGACCACAAATTAACATTGCAACTTTCGGTGAATTTTTATTATTAAAAATAGTCTCTAGGCGTCTTCTGAAGTACACCCACCCTCTGAGGTTTAAAGCGCATCGAAGCGTAAATCCAAAAGTTAATATGGTAAATTCATATTTAAAATAATGATACTCATATTACTAAAAAAAAAAGTTCACATAGAAACATACGAATTCACGCGTATTCCGTGTAAAGCGCACTTTTTTATCTATGAAGGATGAGCATCACGTAACTTAGATATGAATTTTCCATTTTTACATTAAGATTAATACGTTTAAATGCGCTTGAATATGCACTAGCGTGAGATGACATGGCTGGCCAATGCGCACATTATAGCAAAGCATAGCCCAAGCAGCTTTTTCACTGCCATACCATTATAGGCTTAGCAACTTAGGCTAGTTTGAATATTAATGAGAATCCTGCGGCTAGTAGTCTCTTCAGGAGACAAGTAGTTGTGTTAATTGCTTTCGAATTTTTTATCAACGTTTTTAAAATTAATTATTGTTTACTAATGAAAACTGCTCAGCGCTGAGCATCACCATGTCACTATAAATGTTGTTCAATATTGAAGAACAGTCCATCTCTTTCCTTCAATATGATGGCACCTATTTGTCGTCGTCATCTCATCACATAAATTTAGAAAGATGTGTTCCATTTTTGATCTGTATGAACGTTATACAATTATAGATTTTAAGAACTGCATGCTTTCATATGTTGTCTAATTTATTTAAAGCAAAATTAATGTTATGTGACAGGTTTAACTTTGCTATTTTTTTCATTCCTATATATAACAAGATAAAAAGTTAATTGAATTTGGATTTAGTTCAATGAATGTAGCTCCAACCGTTTTCTTCGAAAATCTCAAACGGTGATATAGAATTGCAATAGAAGAGCAAATCCTCATTTCGTCTTGTATAACCTTAATCGTCATCAATAGGAGCTTTAAATTTTTAATTAATTATATTATATTAAACCATTGATTTTAAATAGTAAAACCCACTGAGACGTTACCGTCAGCGCGAATTTTTGTACTGTTTGTGCTACTATGGGCTATTTTACATAGAAACCGGTGGGCTTTCTATGAGACATAGTCTTCGCTACCGCACCGCTTCCGTTACAGCTTCAGTGGATTTTGCGCTTAAATACCATTATTCGTTTTCATTTGTCGATCAAATAAAACAGTATCATTGTAATTGATACACAGTATGCTTTACAGACAATATATTCTTCTTAGCAACTGAGGTGAATATGCAGGAAAATAATCATAAACATTCTTCAAAAAGGAACGCCAATCTCTATCATCATCATAATATTGACTTTCTTACCTAATCTGTTGCGCTTGACCAAGGATTAAACATTAATGAAGATAATAATAGTGATGATTCTTCTATTCAAAAATACATGTTAAGTAATTACTAATTACTTACAAATAACAAATAATACAAAAAAAGTATAAAAATTAATCCACTTACTTTCAGAATACTTTCTATGGGCGGTTGACTGCTATCGATAGCGGTCTGCAAGAAAACAATCATAGAACACATAAATATGTTATAGATAAATAAATCCACTCGTTCATATCTTATCAGAGAGTGTGTGATCATTGCATTACTATATAAGCTACGATTTCAAGGAAATCTCTTGATATAATTCATATAGCTGAATGCAATTATATTTTATAATAGGCGATAGTTATTTTATTTACATAATAACAAGTTTTAAAATAATTATTTACAAATTTAATTCTAAAAATCTATGATTCCATTTTTTGGTTCATTGCACTAATTAGCCAATTTAATGTGATAGCTGAAGTGATGACCGAGTCATTTGTAGATTCGCAGCTATCTTTGTCTTGCTTGTTTTGAGAAAAGAATGAGGAAGCGAATGGGTCTGATGTGGGTATATTATTAAATGGTTTTTGGAATCATTTTTAAATGGTAATATTCTTTTACATCGAGGACCAATCCATGATAAGTTTGTAAACCGGCCACCACTATAATGTTAAAGAGCGTTTTCATCCCAAAAGCAGTGAAAAAGATTCATAAAAACTTTCTACAAGCAAATGAATGGGTAAATTCATAATCAAATAGCTCTTTATATCAATGGACTCGATACCTTTTTTTTTAATCGTCATAAACCTAATCTGATCAGCTTTAAATGCTTGTGTAAAATTTTAAATGTTGTTCAAATGGCATTTACAAATTGGTTACACCATCACGTGTCAATATTCTTATTATTAATACAATTATTATTTTCATGAATCGCCATCGTGCAACTTACTCCTACGCTTTACTGTCAATAACATAATAATTTATCTTATAAATAAACTTTCTTACACAGTTTCAATGTTATTCTTGTTTTTTAATATTTTATTGGTTACTGTTTAATATAGATTGGTGTTTTTCTTAAAAAACTACTATTTATTTCCAACAGGTTTAAGTATTACAACATTGTGTTAAATTTTTATAAAATATTTCAGGAATTACACAATTCAAACTTTTTACATAGCGATGACCATAATTATTACAAACAAACTGCTAATTATAATTATGCTGCTGCGATAATTATATTAGCCAAGATATATATTTTTTATGCACACATAACGAATATGATATAACCTAATAATTATTAGTTAATATTGTAATATTTTTTAATTCACATACTACTAAGTACATAAAAATTATTTGAAATAATCTGATCCCTGAAAAAGGTAACAAAGCTTATTTGGGAATACTTAAAAATAAATACCAATGAAACTTTCATTTCATAAATTAATTAGCGACATAACATTTTAATTCAAAAAATTCGCCAAATATACTAAATATTATTACAAATATTAACAAACCGCACTTATCAATTTGCAGTTATTTATGTAACAAAACGTTATGCCGGTTATTTATTGGCCATTAAAGAACAAGGTAATGTACATGAGATAAGACATATACATCAAACGTCTAAATGACAACAAATTCTCGAAGGCCAGAGAGTGTAAAGCTACCTTTATGATTACACATTGCGCCTCGTTACCGAGTTGGGGCTTGGACGATTAAATTTAGGGCCTATTGCCTTATGATTTACGACATTACGGCTGTAAAAGTATTGTGTTATTGTTGAAGGCATCTGGGGTATTCGAAGCATTGCCTATTTTACTACAAGTCGTTTCTTATGCGAGTAAGTGCTAGTACAACGGACGTTTATGAAGAAAGATGTTTTGCAGTCTGCGAGTAGCCATGCCGAATACATTGTCAGTTCTTAAATAAAATACTTACTATGTATTCAACGGGCTACAGTTTATAGTGTTGAGTTGAGTTTTATAGATGAGTTTACAAGTAAGAAAATGGAAAAGCCGTATCAGTAAACTCATTATTATAATACATAAATGATAATCACAAGGAAATTGCGATAATATTGGACAATGGAAATAATAATGATCGTGTTCCTAATTATCATAATTTGAGGGAGTTCATCTTTCATTTAATATTTCGGTGCCCTATAGGATCTACGATGCAACTATGTCCAACTTGTTTACCATTATGTACTATTGTGGTTTGTACAATATTAATCAAAGTTGAAATTGAAATATATTTATATTATCAATTAATATAGCATTTCCCAAGATTTATATATAACTTGTATAATAGATCAATTACATTATAAATGTAAACCAAAAAAAGATTACTATTTAATACCTGAGCTTGGAAGCCATTTGGTATCCGAAGAGGCGGCGGCCGATGCGTAGGCGCACCCGTTGACCCGGGAACCTCGCTCTGTGATCAATACAACATTATAGGTAATTACAAGACATCCGTAGATTTCCTTAGAGAACGATAAAGTGACATATATAATCAGATATATAATATAACTTTCGCGAATTGCTATAAACTGTTTATGGAGTGGAAGAAATAATCATATTCGTGGACAAATATACTGAAAACCGGTAACAGCAATAATTTATTACTGAAATTACTGTTTCAGAAAAACAGTCATTTCATTTATGTTTTATATTAGTATTAATCAGTGAAGCATGCACATAAGTATCAGTAGTAATAAATTAATATAAGTGTATGTGTGTGCCCACCGGTGCCCTGGTAGTTATTTTTAGATTAATAGATAATAATATGTGTAACTTATAGAAGTAACTAATCCAAGTAAATCACTAAAAAAACAGGAAAAAAAAAACTGTATCGGAAAGCAGTACATTTTATATGCGTAATAAAGTTTGCCTTTGCTGTGTCCACAATAATAATATACTCTATAATGGTAGCCAAACAAAAACCTTCAGAAAACCTAAGTCAACAGAACAAATGAATTGTGGCAAAACTGTTTCCAAACTATGTACAGTCATTGAAGGATTTAACTTTTTTACACTTTGAATAGATTTAGTATTTTAACATTCCATAGAAATATGTAGTGCTTACATCATCGATCAATTATGATTATTGCCCAACGTGAAACCCCTCCCTGCCTTAATGCAAAGGTAATAAACATGTGAAGTGAATTTATAATTTTAGCAGAGATTAAACATTTTGCGAATCTGTGTCTTACGATAGTCTTGTGTTTATTACTGTGAAATTAATACGAATTTCCCGTTACTGGTTTTTTTACACCGAATTATTTTGACCCCAAATTCATTTTGCGAATCTAGATTTTATTTTAATCATGCAACTTGATTTCAATCTTAACATAATAGGTAGCAATTCGAAGTTCCATTACGAAAAGCTAAAAATGTAATAACAATGAAAATCGACAACTTTGAAACAGTCGTTAACACTGAAGGGAAGTCCAACGTTCATCCCAAACAACCCTAAGGCCTATTCTGTTAGCATAGCTTTGCATTACAATAACCAATAAAAATATTGATTATAAATATTACTTATATTGGATTATAAATAAACTTAATAATTATTGGTAGCAATAATTCCTTATAAACAGTAAGAAAAAAGAAATATATCCCATATTGCTTAACGGTCTTGAGAATTTGTCCGCATTTTAAGTCAAATTCCAAATTCGAATAGATCAATTTGTCCGTTGAGGCGTGATTGACTAACAATGATAAAATGGATGAAAAACGATCGTAAACAATTCATACTTTATGGTATGAATATTGATGAAATTTTGTTTCAAATGTTTCGCATTCCATAATGGATCTTGTGTCGTTAAAAACAGCTGCCACTGTCCAATATTCTAAAGTTCTAAAGCTTTTTCGTTACATTTTATCGAAGTTTGCCTGCTTTGTCGCCCTTCTATCGTTTGATCCAGTAAAATTTAAGTTTACCATTGCTGTGTAAATATGTCATCAACTTTGTGATTCTTAGGTAGATCTGCTGCCAATCGTTACTTAGATATTGCATTATGTTTGGGAAACTATAAGAATTCCCTCAATACAACATTTTATATGGAGCGTTTTTCGACCACGTCATTGTAAGTCACCATCTTGTGACGACATTACGGCTGTAAAAGTCACCATATCACAGCATTCGTTGTGCACACAAATTCAATAATGATTTCTTTGTAATTCATGCGTTACCATAATAAGAGTTCTTACGAATAATTTGAGTAATAGGACAAGTGTTTAGTAAATAAATGACAAATAATTATTACTTTCAAAAAAGAAAATTTTTATTTCCAATTGTAAAGCGCATTCTTACTGATAGATTTCGAAGAATGTTATTGGTAGTGTGGCATAACTATAAAAGAGGTGGCTCACTAATTACAATCCAGCTATCTAACGATATTAAATTCCTAAAATAGATCCAGATATCTATATACCTATATCATGGATACTTTTTAAAGCTTAAAATCGCGTACCCCGATAGTATACCACAGAACGGAAATTGCGTAAGTCAAATAACTAATGTCGTTTATAATTTATTAAATAAATGTATTATGTAAATTAATGTAGTATTATATACTGTTTAGCTAGCAACGAATTAATTATCTAAATAATCGATTAAAAATATTTTTATGTATATGGTCCCAGAAAGACGGTTAGACGTTATCAAAGTAAATTATTTTCTTTTCAAATGTACATAGAACCATATACTTAAATTTGACTATTATCTAAAAACTAATAACATTATATTCATCACAAAACCCATAACACGCAATATTGAAAAAAATATATTGTTAATCGTTATTCAATGGAAAAGCATTACCGGAGTTACAAGGAGCATTATAAATTATCACTCTATCTAGTCATTAGTACGTACAATATCGTAAAAGCATCTTCAACTGCCAATACACCATTTGGCAAGAACGAATCAATGTTTTCGGGTCACTTGAGCAGACTTCAAAAGACGTTCGTTATCTTGATGCAACACAATTACAATCTGACAGCTTTGAAAGACAGACTCTCGAATATTTTGTGACCTAATAACTAAGAATGATTTGATTGTACTTGAATATATTATTTCATTCAGATTCTTGTTGATTGTTCAAAAATAAAATTAAGTTTAGTGTTTTATGTTTAATTAAAGGAACTGCTCTACAGCTAAAACTCCAATTCAACTATTTCTGTAAAGGGAAGACATTGTCACGAGAAACCGTTCCTAAAAGCAAAACGAAAAATAAACATTAAAAGTGTAATTTTAAAATACTTAATTTAACTGCAAATGTTTATGAACTATAAATTATGCTTTATTGACTTAAAATTTCCCTTCTCGGAAGTTATTCATGGGTATCCAAAAGAAAATGATATAAAATTCAAAGTATCATTTAAAGTTGCGTTAAAATGATTACTGTCAATGTTGTGGAGAGATTCTAAGTAATGAAATTTATGGTGTACAAATCTGGGATCCTCTCTGATGTTTTTATGTATTTTCATTATTTAGATGTCTGTTGACATAAAGATTTGACTTTTACAATAAATCCAGTAAAAAATTTTCTATTATCTACTTTTTTTTACTAGGCATGGCAAATGACTCAGAGCAAATCAGGTTTTAAATGGAAGGTGGATTTTAATGGCGAAGACAGCAAGTGCAGTGTGACTCATACACCCCAGCCACCTCGACTTAAACTATACTTTACCTTGTTGTAGGAGTAAGGTCGATGATGTACGCGGCCATTTTGCGGCGCGTGCGCAGGTTTTTTGAATTCGCTTTCTCGCCGCGAGGGGGGACCTGTTGACAAAAAAAATATATTTATATTACTTTCTTTAACACGTTCACGCCGGGGCCGATTTTAATTTGTTTTGCCATGAGGCGGCGCTCAAATTAATATCGCGCTTCATCTGGCGGCGCGTGGTTATTGCCTGTTCAGACCTGCATACGCGTTGTTTGTTGCTCTGCAGTACAGTGAAATCTTATTGTGCAAGTTTTGTAACTCGTGTAACAAATTTCCGACTGTAAGTATAATTAGAAAGGTGATTAGAATGTTTTTTTAATTTTTACCCTTATAAAAAATAGATAACATGGATATGGAAATAAGTGATTCGGATGAATCTATAATTACAAGCAGGAGAAAAGCGGCAAGATTACGAATACTTTCTTCCTACAATCGAATGCGTACCGCTGGTGGCCCGCGCCGCCCGATAGGACAGTATAGTGCGGGCCACCGGTGGCCCGCGCCGCCCGATGAGACAGTTTAGTGCGGGCCACCGGTGGCCCGCGCCGGCGTGAACGTGTTAAAGAAGAAAATGTCTTAATATTATTTTTATATTGACGTACTTATTACGTCAATCACGACGTGAGCTCGATTTAAGTTTCGGTCTGCTAGCAGTCCGTAGCATCCGTGAACACTTATGGAGATCCGTTTCAAACTGTAGCTTGAAATGGATCCTTAAATCTAATGATATGAAAAGAGTACACAAAGTACTTTTAAAGTAAAAAAACTTTAACCTATTAGAATTTTAAGTTTAAAATTAACTGTTCTTCATTGTTTGTAAATACTTATGGTAAATAACTTAAAAGTTAATTATTCCATGTCAACGTCAAAGCCGCGAATGGCCGAGGTCGTGATTTTATGGATTAATAAAAGAGTAGGGATCTATTCGGCCCTCCCGGCGAAGTCGCGAAATCATAAGGTACTTTTAACTCCCACTCAAGTAGGGGTAATGATGTCCTTTATAATATCGATAAAACGGGCGTAGTCGGAAATATGGGTAAATCTGAGAAATGTAATGTAAATCTGTAATTTGCTGTTCTATCAGCAAAAAATAAGAAGAATATCAGTAAGTATACCTATTTTCTCTAAATATATAGCAGTTTAAACCTTTCCGAACAGCGATTATGTGATGAAGGGTCAAAGTAATAGTCAAATCATTGATTAGCAAAAGTCCTTAGTTGACTTTGATCCTACGTCTACATCACACGATATTCTCAGATAATCTATAGGCCCAATTCAATAAAAATAACTAGCGGGAGAAGCAGATAGTAATTAATGTTCTGGAGTACACACTCAATTTAAAGACGAATACATATTGTTCTTTGAGTATAAAAACAAACAAAGGACAATTATTAAAAAAGTCGTTTTGGGCAAGTCTGTTAAATTTTTGACCATAATAGTCGTCGCAAATTATGACAATGTGATAAAATGTAGGTTATACACACCTCTTTGTATGCTTTATAAAATTGTGTAGCGTTTTAAAATATATCTAAATTTAAGTGATTGGAATGTAGTGATATTTGTTATTCTGTGTCTTGTAATGAATAAATATCTGGTTGGAATAAACCATCCCTATATCTACCATTTTATAAACATATAAAGAAAACAGATATGTTGAACTTGAGATTTAACGGATCGAATTGATTTGTATCGATTTTTTACTACATATGAACATGGTTAAAATTTCCATAAACGACACATATTTTTCTATTCTGTAAGATCAAGAACCACAATCGGAAGTACTAGTTCAGTTCAAATTATCAATAACCAATAAATCTCCGAGGCGTATTACACGTCCCTATTGCGCGTTGGGCGGCGCCCCCTCCCTGGGGACCGTGGGGAGTCTCGGGTAGGTGTTTAGCTGGTTTATGGAGATTGCCATCAGGACAAAGGAGTCCGAGTTACGGCTAGATAGAGCGCTGATCCATACCTTATTCTCTGGATGAGAATTTTCTACAAAAATCTTCTCGATGGTGTTTTTAAAACGCTTTCATAAGATCAAATAATAATTAAAATTCTAATTACTTTTTAAAGTAACAGCTAAGAACGAAATTTAGAATCTAATCAATGTACGTAAAGTCGAAGTATTACTAAACGAAACAATAGTCTATGTAATAGAATGAAAGTAATAAAAAATACAAATTTTATCGAGTTATAAAACTTATACTTTAATTTTCCAATGTAATATTACTTTTAATGTTCTTTCATAAGAAGCTTAATTTTCTCCAAAAAAAGTGCTCAGTTCTACCGCATACTTCAGAATTTTATTTGATAATCTAATCTGTTTTAGATTAAAACTAGTAAAGTTGCTGCGACCTCCAAGAGAAGATTATAAACAGACTTAAAATAAGATATGTCACAATTGCCTACAGCTTATTAAGTATTCAATTAATTACATTTAGCAACATCGTTTCGGATTATGTAGTAAGAACTCGTCAAATGACAACATAACTGGTTTATCTATTGTTCACAAGTACTACAAAAGCTATTACGATTATTCATGGCATTAATAAATGGACGAGGAATATGTCTACGCATTGGTAAACAAAGAAAACTCTTAGTTTACAAATAGAGAAAACTCTTCATTTATATTATTTGCTTATGATTTTCCAGACGTTCCAAATTTAGACAAAATTGAGTGTATTACTGCACTATAATCTATGCCTACCGTCTTTTTCCGAAAATAAGACACTGTCATACTTTCTTTTCTGGATTATATTAAAAAAGTTCCGTAAATCACGATATGGCTTATTTTCGGGGGATGTCTTATTTTCAGAAAAAGACAGGTAGTTAGGTATTGATTTAGTCATATTGCACGATTTCAGTAGTGTTCTAATTTGTTTACAATAAATCTTCCGATGGTGTTTTGTTACCTGTGTTGTCAGAAACATTACACACTGTACATTATCAATGCAAAAACAATACTGAATTAAGCAATTCATGTCAGTAGAAAATAAATGCGTAAATCTCTGTCCCAATGACAGATGGAGAACCCTTTTGCAATCGCAATAAATTATAACAATATATTATAATTTTCATATCTACAACGATTTTTAATAAATATTAATTTGTTGCCGATTGAAAAAAGAATGAACATAATTATTAAGATTTGTTTCTTTTCCTACAAATTGACTGCACGCAACAATAGTGATCAAATTAAAAAATAAAATCAAACATGCTTTGAACTTTTGAAGTAGGGAACCAAAATGATATACAACATATCATTTTACCGCACAATTCGCAATGCCCTTTATTAGATTGTCAAACTATTTCCACGCACCAATAACGACATCCTTACATAGAGGCCCGCACATAACAAAAATAGATAATGTTGGAACACAATTCTCCACTTTAGTCATTTCAGGCACATCTGATTGAATGTATTTGTTGTTATAAACGGTTACGTACATGCTTACGTACCCACATACCATGAGGTGGTATTCACTACTTTGTGTGGAGTATTACTTTTTAAACTGCCTTACATGTATTTCATTTATTAAACACTTCATTGTATATGCATAGCAGAAGAAAATGGTTTTTTATACAGTAGACAATGATTGTGTTATCGCTAAAACCAACCTTAAAACGGACTGGATATAGAAAAGAGAGAATGTTGCCGACGTATTTAATTTATTTATACACTCATTTAAAATAAAATATATAATTAATAAAAAGGGGAGTACGCACAAAGATCGGCTTATTCCGCAAAGTAATTTTCTTCCAGCAGATCCGACACAGAAAAAAGTTAAGAAAGGCAGACGGCCAATACAAATAAATTCTGAAGCCGCCCGGAGTTTCTGAACAAAAATTACTAAAATTCCCTTTTGGATTCTTAAGCAACGATAATTTATTAATTATACTCTCTACTTAGATCCTGAAGGCATCGTAAC
Source organism: Acentria ephemerella (assembly GCA_943193645.1). NCBI lineage: Eukaryota > Metazoa > Arthropoda > Insecta > Lepidoptera > Crambidae > Acentria > Acentria ephemerella. The sequence goes on from OW971894.1 coordinate 4,037,259, forward strand.
ACAAGATTGGCGATTTGCATTAATCTCTTCCATCATACTGCTGCTGGACAAAGTAATCATCTAACTAAAAGGTTGAAGGTGTCTGCTACTCCAGCCGCTGGATATTATAATATAGCAAATGAAATAGTTATCTGTCAGTTGTGTGTGTAAATGAAACCGTAAAAGTTCCGAATGAAAAAGAATAAAATATGTACACCAGAATAATATTATTACATCAAGTTGTTCAAACAAGTAAGGCAGTTATTCTAAATATTTCGGAAACTACAATAACTTTTGATATTATTAAATATGCGAAGCAAGCAACATTACAAGCGCGCTAACCAGCCCTCCGCATCCATTACCGTTATTAGATTGTAAAACCATCCCATGTGAAGAACAGACGGACTGGGCTACTATCAATTACCTACTCACGTACCGGCGAACATAGTTAATTTCAACTGTACATCTGCCTACACTAATGCAGATATGTTCAACCTGCCACAGCGATCTTTAAGCATTATCCTGTTTTTATTAAAATAACAAATACAAAAAGGTCGTTTACTTTGTATGTATATAAGTTGTCATATAGGAATAATCTGCATATTTAACAGCTACTTACTAAGCTTGAGATTTGTTTAAGGATTGGATTTGGATTGTTTTTAGACCCGCTAGCTAAACACAATATGATAGCTCAATTTTATACATATTAGACGGCGTTGACGTGCGATTGGTCAATTATCTCTTTTCTATCACAATTATGAGTTTGCAACCACTAATACGCCATTCACAAGATCCCTCATAACTGAATCTCATTTTGCGATAAAAAGGCAGGTTAAATGTATAAAACGTGTTGAGTTCAACAAAAGATCGCCTCGGGAAGTGAGATCAATCTTAGACTTTTCTGCGGTATATTTATGTAATATCATTTGTAATGTAAGGTAATGCTTTTTCGAGTTATCATTCAGCAATTCAATAAATGTCAAAATATGCATAATTCTTATTTTTTCACTTTCCACCTTGTGATATTAATTACTACACCAAAAGGTTTGCGACCAACATGTGACATACATTAAAAAGGCAATACGATATGCTGGAGTTTTAAAAAATCGAAAATACGACATTAAAAACAAAGATTACGATATGGATACCATTTCTGTTGATCTACCAAATAAAAACACAACGGTGTTCTGTCTCTTCATTTCACTCAGAATCTTGAATAAATAATTTCCCCATAGATTACATACATTCAACAAATTCCGTTAACTAGAAGAAATAACGGAAATGCCGATTTTCAATAAATATGACTAAACTGAGCAGTGCACGTAGGCATATTTTTATTTGATTAGAAACTCTAGTAATAATAAATAAATAAAATAACCCAATAGTTGCAAATATACGAATTCAGTTAACAGACAGCACTAATTAGAAACTCGCTCAATTAAACAGAGCCAAGCTGCTGTCCTTGTGCGTGGGTATGTACTTCATTTACAATTTTATTGATATGCTAATGGTGACTGAATGTGGGGATGGTGCTGGAGATAATCGAAACATATTACTAAGGTAATTGTAATACAAAATTCATAACAATGTGTTAACAAAGCGTGTGAAAATAATTAGATATGGCCGACGAGTGTTGATGTTAATGCATCGATAATATTGCTTAAGTGATAAGTTTGAATTTTTCAGCTCTGTAATTTTAATTGGATAAATAATAATTTAAATATTAATTTTATAAATTGAAACTGTGAAATTTAGTGATTTTAATAGTCAAATATCAATGTAATTATAGTTTTTTAAAAAATGGCCCCGAATTCAAACTAATTCTTTATTCAGTCAAACAGTAGTGTTTCAGCCAATCACCGTGTTTTATTATAACAGTTTATAAAGAAGTATATGTTATAAAACCTTCAACGCCTGCGCCGTCGGGTTCACTCTGATGTGGTTTTATAGCACTTTTACAAAGTTTAGAGATCGAATGAAAATGTTCCTCGGCAAAAATTGTACTACTTTCGCCGTGTAATAAACTTTAGTTCGTCTGGGTGTTATGTTTTATTTTTAACCACATGCGTCAGTCCTAGTTTTCTTTTAGATCCCGATTATTTCAATTTCGTAGCGAAATAACGATGTAAGTTGTCCGAATTATAGTGCCGTAACAGTCTATATAACATGAGTATGACTCATTGAATAGATTCTTAAACGCGTTTTAAAAAGGGACCGCAATGTAATACGAAATGGATTGTGTTTTAATATAGATGGGACATTACTCATTTGTTATAAATTGACATTTTCGTCTGTGCTTAAGTGTAATAATAAAGCTAAAATACATAAGCTAATATAGCTAGCTTAATTGTTTTTTGTAGTAAAAATCTAACAAAGTAAGATACGAATAAGCGAGTAGGCACAATAACGCTTAGTCTCCTCGGTGCAAAAAGGCAGAGCCGAAGGTCTGATCTGGTTAAAAAAGAAAAAGAAATAATAGGTAGGTACGTACTGAAAACTTTTCCTGTGATGAACTAAATTGTTTAGGAATATATTATTTACAATAAGCGATAATGTGTTTTATTTCCATAGAGATTAGAATAACAACGAAACACAATGTCACGCGTCATTAGTGACATTGACACTTAGAGAAACTTATCTTTGTCACAACGTACTTACAACGTATATCTTATTCTGATTAGATATTTTACTTATCTAGCATTAAGGCACCCCCTCGTTGTATCTAACATAATCGTAGATATCTTTATTTATTTTAATACCTTAGCATAACGGTCAAGAACCACAATGTATTGAATCGCCCACTTCTAAAAAGGACCAAAATGTTTATTAAATAAGACACAAAATATGTACCACAATATATTTCCTGCTTTACAAAAGGCTAAATTATAATAAATGCTGTAATAATACAGAGTGGTAAGTATAAAAATAAACGGTTATTACAATATATATTGGCACAATATTGATGATGGTGCGATATAGAACGAACATGGGGAAAGTAAATTCGAAATACTTACTGTTTATTAAATAATAAAATGACATTGCTGCAGTTAAAACTGAAAAAGCAATAAACCACGGTAAAAAAAATTACAAGGTGATCATGTCACACTAATTGCTACATTTAACTGAATGTGATTTTGACAGAGGATTTAGAAAATCAAGTCCGTGATCGTTTCTACTTCTGTATGGTTGGATATTTTCTTACGAAATTATTCTTAAAAATGTCTAACCAAAAATGCAACCTTATTTCAATGTTCAGTATAAATCATATTTGGAGCGTGTGACAAAAGCAATCCATTTGCAAAAACCATTGCCCGTTAGGTCATCATAATGCCTTGTGACGGCACAGTGAACGCTACAACTGCGACTAATATCGATACGTTCCGATAACATCAGCGGCTTTAGAGTCGAAAAGGTCAACACGAAAAATATGGAAATCCAATTGATCTTTCTAATTTATAGTTGGTGGCAGATGACGTCATGGTTATTTTTATAAGCATTTTATGACCATTTTGTGGAATTTCAATTTGCAAAGATTGGGGGTAGATTAGCTTTTATTATGTTTATCCAATTAACAAATTTATACTGGCATGAGCATGAACATGAACGGCAGTTCAAAATGACTTTTAATTAAATAAGGTACGTACTAGTAAATGTCATGTTTTTCCCAACTCATCGTAGAGAAATATCGAGGCGTAGTAAAAGCAGCGAATAAAAGTTATTAACGTATTGTCATCTATAGCAACAAAAATAAAATATATTTTACTTGCATCGGTTTGTTTTCAAACCTATCAACTAATTTAAAGTCTTCAGCACTATTTAAATAAACAGAAGTCGTTTAACATACAAAACGGTCATTAATTACGTGCATTGCGGGGTGGTTACATATCCTTGAACTGTAGTTGAGGTAGTAGGGGGGAGGGTGTTGAGAACAATGGCGTCCAGTGGCCAATGACACTCGTGCACCTGCGGACGTTGACACGTGCGCATACGCAGTCGCTGTGCCCAATGATGGTTGTTATAAGGCATAAGATTACGCGACAAAACCCGAACAAAGATAAATAAATATTGTCAACAAAATTATGTTACAATTTATTTAAAACCTTTCACGTTAACGGATTTCTGCTTATAAATGGTCTGCAGAAGACAATATTGACTGCAGAAGAAAAAATTGTACTTTAACCATTCAAGTATCATTAACCTTACGGTTAGCTTTATTTTTTATTATTCAGACTAATACAAAAGCACTCAACTACAATTGATTAATGAAAAAAGGGGAGTTTAGTGCTTAATGTTTTCATTTCTGTCACTTATGCATAATAAACAAGAGCGTTATTATTATTGAAATCAATTCATCTAGCATATTTAAAAAGAAAATATTGCACTGGACTTGAAAATTTGAGGTGTATATATCAAATCGCTTCAGCTCTTAATTTGTCTGCTTTAAGAACTGCTTTCGTCACATACCTATTTAATTGGATTTACAACATGGGTATATTGTGACATACATCACTTATTTTACTATCTATATATCTTGTGCAGAAATCAACAGCGATACAAATTGAAATCTAAAATGGCTGCTGGTATAAAAAATATATGATAGAAATCCAATTATAGTAATATGTTATTTTGTCCTTACCATCCTAACGGAGTGTAGAAATATACTGTAAATGTTAAAAATAATTAGAATCGATTACATGAAAAAATCATTATTTACATTACAAAATACGTATTTGATTCAGCATTCTCCTCAAGAGAGTATCTTTCGATTCAATTTCGTTTCATCTGAACTTTTATAAAGGAAATTCCTTTTACAATGCTTTTTAATTACAATAATATACTAATATATCCAATTAAAACAATCTTTGACCTATCATCGAATTGATCGGTACTTCGTGTGATTACTCGCTACATAAAACCGCATTTGCAACATTCTTTTTAAAGTGTTAGTTATTGTTATTAAAAGGTTTGATCTTTATTTTCCACGCTGGTTTTAAAACAAACGAATTAATTTGTTATGTTTTTAAAAGTACTATTAGAAAAAACAGTACGCGTTTTATTTACTGCTTCGCTTTTAATCCATATTAAATTAATAAAGTATTTAAAAAATATATCGAAGATTAAACGTTAAGCTTGTTTGAGTTTAAATAGATCCTTGATCTTAGAGGGTCCTGGTAAACTCCATTTTATCAAAGACTTCTTAGTAATGAGGTATTTCTGCTACGTCTTTTCACTCCAACGCTTCTCATCATCATCACTAAAACTATCTCCGATTCTGTGGATGAATTTAATCCTTTATACCCTTTTTAAGATAAAGTCACCTACGCACTAGTTTAAGATTTCATGTCACTAAATGATAACCAAACACTATCATCAATCCAGTTCCGAACTTATTTCGTTATTGTAAAAAATCTACAAGATAATATATCATACAATTAGTCGCCTTTCAAGGAACAAAAATGCAACCACACGATTCATATTCACAGACACTATTTCGGTACCTGGTAACAGAAATAGCATAGTCATGCATTCATATTCGCTCTAACGTGATTCACCAGGTCAATAACAATATTTATATTTTGCAAATTGACAAATGCTAATACTAATACTGTTCTGTGATCTTCAGAGTACCCACAAGCAGCACTTTAAGCTTCGCACCCCCGCAAAGTGTTCAAAGATTACGCTATTACAAATTCAGCACAATGACCTGTGATTTCCACATTATCATTATTTCCGGCACGTGTCACCGTAATGACATCAGGAGCATTGGTCTGAAGTGGTACAATAAGCTTAACACAACGCGAATCTCTTCCATTGAGTCTTCTTCTAATCTTTAAGACTTTCATCATAAGAGTCATATTATCTTGACTTTACTATGTATAGTGAGAAAAACATGGTTTATCCTTCATTTTGCATACGACTAATAACTTGGAAAATGATTTATTGACTCTTAAATTCAATTTGGTATGATTACTGCGACTTACTAGCATCAAATTTCCACATTACCTTAAGCTATTGCCTTTTGAAAGCTGTGACGGTTGTAGTGTTAAGGATTATACTTTATTTATTTAACAGTTTATTGTACATACTTAGCAATATCATACAAAAAAGAAGAAAAGAGTTTTTTTTATAGTAGACTATGTTTGTTTAATGAGCGGCCTTTTCGCGAGCGATCTCTTCCAGGCAACCTTTGGATGGATTGGATATACAAAAGGCAGAAAGAGGGGTATTGGCGACGTAAGGGTATACTTATCGAAGTTATTATATAACTTTAAAGATATAGCTAAAATACACACACACCACACACACAAACACACAGTTTATATCATTTTTATGTCTATTTTCATCTTTATTTTTAATTATATTTTTACAAAATTATGGGGAACTTATCATTTTATTCATTAACACTACTTGAAAGCGACAAATACTGAATATATTTATTTTAGACCTTAACCTTTCTTTGCATAATTACCATCGTAAGCGTCATAAGGTATATTTATATCAGTCTTTGTCCTTATGTTTCAAAATGCACCAACACAACGGATATCGCATCTTGTCTCATTAAAGACGGGTGTGACAGTGCGCACGCGCCGCACTCCTCCATTATCCGGTACACGAGGTCGTATTGCAAGGAGTAAGCGGGTCAATGTGACCCCACGGCTAACATGACACGAGGAAGTCAACGGACAGATATTTACGTGTATAAAAAGTCATTGACTTGAAGCGGAATTATCATTATTCTGAGATATTATTAGGGTGATTTATTTAAATGAAATCATTCCTACTTGACATGATCGAGAACCCGAATGGCTGTTGCTCTTATAAAGTAATATTGTCCCACAATTAAAAACGATTCGAATTGCAAATTCTTTCAAAGACCTTTTTTTACTAGTTCTTTGTTGTTTTGGTAATTTGAGGGATGAACCTTAATTAGTACCATAAGTACGATAAAAACGGAGAATAATACAAAAGAGCGGTTATAATTTATACTCTACATCTATTTTTTTTTTAATTATTGTTGCGTATAAAAGATCATACAAATTAGATAGGCTATAAGGTATTAGGAATTAAATTAGAAGACAAGTAAACAGTAAACATACATTTCTCGATTCTTCAAAGATTTTTGATTCTTGATCATTATTTTTTTGGTTTAAAATTGTAACCATATCTATACATATATATAATATACCAATAGTAAGTGATAATCTCATTTTCATACAAAATTATTTGGTAAAATTCTTATGTCACCTTTATTTATCATAACCGTGTCAGTTATTCAATTTAAACCTTTATCGCATATATATAAATATATATGCATCCGTGTACCGCGTACCGTGTACCGTCTGCATATAAAGTACAATACTTTCTCAGCGCCCACAGCGAATGCACTTTATAATAGAAAAGTTATAAAAGTGTCCGTCGACGTAAACTACTGCGGACACTTTAACGCAGGGACGGACTAACTCCGGGTGCTCTGAAATCGCTTTAATGTATAAAAGTGAAACATTTGCTACAACATCTAGCTTTGTAGAATGTTAAGATTATATGCTTGAAAATTCAAAATAAAGTTTATGTCCCAACAGCCCTAACCAAAAGCATAAATGTCAGCAAATAAAAATAAATTTTCAACTGTCTGTGAACCACGAGGCTTAAGGTTTCAGAAGATGTTATACTCACTGCCAATCAAGAAGACTCACAAGACTGATCAGAAACTGATGGCATAACGGGTCTTGGGCACAGTTTGAGGAAGCTTACCAGGAGCAATGATAAATCAATGCTGTTTGACCTCAAAAACGATAAAGATACAATTAAATGTACAACTTTTTATGTTTGTATGGAATTATACCTTCAGAATTGAGATGAGACAAATTTTTACTTCCAATCTGGGGTTTTATTTATGACCCTTGCATGAATGCATGATATAGTATTCTTTATGTTATAGTACTCATTCTATATTTCAATGTCATTATTAGATGAGTCAAGAACATAAGTTGTATACATAAATTCAAAAGTATATACTAAAACTGTACCAATTTAAATCGATCAGTTGAATACGACGAGCGCATTTCAAATCAAGGAAATTCCCATCGCAAAAAAAAGACAAAAATTAACATAGTCAGCCGACCGTGAAACAAAACAATGGTGTTACACAGATTAATCGCTCGAATGAAATGCACTGATTGTACTTTTTGTTAACTTTGTTATTGACACTACAGATGAGTACGTTATAATGGAAATACAACTAATGTTACTTAATACTTCACATCATTTATTAGTAATGCGATATTCGTATTTTTAAATATACCGTTTGCTACAAGATGTTATGAACAAGGCCATAGCATCATCGTCATAAACAATAGTGTTTTAGGAAGGTGCTGGGCATATCAGGGTACGTTATCCTCTTGCTAGTTCAGGTGTGTAGGTGTATCCTGGGTCTCATTGGGTAGGCACAACACCGATGGAAACCGAATACGGGACGAGGGCAACGTGGCGCGCTTCAAGGATACCTATGTCGGTCAATCAAGCGTCGGGAAGCAACTGAATTAGATGGGAATATGGGAAAAAAAATTATTAAATGAGTGGTTTAGGAAGCTAGACAAATATTATCGAAGGAAAGGAATTGTGTGTATGTGTGCGTGCGATGAAAGTGTGTATTTTTTGACTTAACTACCAAATAAAACAAGCAATAAAATATCTGTCATTCTTTGTATATAGCGATTCATTATAAAAATATCGACTTTTGTATAAATATTAATAATAATGTGTTATTGTAACTGGGTAAGCTGCTGCGTCACCTTTGCACAAGGCCATGTGATTTGCATGCAGACTGTAATCTCTAAGAAGCTTTAATATTAAGAGCGCAAACGCATTTAAATTAAAACATTTATAAAACAGTGTTCACTTATAATAAAAAAAATTACATGGTTTACACATAAGACATAATAGTAATAAAAACTAAAATTATGTTATTAAGGAGCTACCACGACGTGTAAAAACATTTTCAATACGTTATTTAAAAACTTAAGATTTTTTGGAAAAAGAACTGTTAATTTTAGTTAATTGAGTGATTTTAGGATTATTTTAATCGTTCGTTCTTTAACATATATGATAAATCAGTAAATCTGTATTATTATTTAGGACGTTGTAAAATTACTTATAATTTTTTTTCTGTCGTATTATGTTAGTCGATATATTAACTTGGTTAACGATCTTGCCATTGCCAATATAATAATGTGAAATCAACACAAATGTTACGATTTAAATCATTAGCATACTATTATGTGGGGCAACACATTTCATATTGACACGTGATAAATACGGTTACATAAATTGTGATTAAAATTTAATGTTAATTTATACGATCGAGACAAATTATCAGTGCTACAGGTTGCTGTTGATAATATACCCAATTAAAATAATACCTACAGCTGATTGTATTGGTAAATAAAAAGGATTATATGAAATTAATTTTGCAGGAAAGGCAGAATGAAAGATCTAAAAAATTAAAAAGTGCTTATATATGTTAAGAATACACGAGTATATATCACATTATTAACATAAAACTTATTAACATTCAATAGATAATAAATTTAAATATAAATTGATAATATTAAACTGTGACATTTGAGAGCTGAACCCCTTGAGTTGGTTTTTAATGTGTTACATAAATTTACTTAGTTTTATGTATTAGATACCATGATCGAGATCGACATAACTGAGATAACATTTACTTCCTTCTTTTGCTTCTAATATTCAAATAATAAGAAAGCGGTGAATATATATTACCTATGTAGTTTCAAACTCTTTCGGTTGTGATCTTACGTGCTTCCCCAGTAGAGCGTTCGAAATTCAAATGGTAAAATTAATAAACACACTCTCACTCTCTCTTTCTCTCTCTCCTGTATTCAGTAATTATTTATCATAAACACTAGCACCTCTTCCGAGGTTACGTTAACAGTTTTCTATTAATAAATTACGTTCAGAAAATGATTGTTGCGTAAAACTTTTGTACTAACACCAGCGGTAGCTGCCATCCCCAAGGGGCTATAACTCATAATATATCGCGCCAACACATTCTTGTGACTGAAAACATTCATGAATGTAGGTCAAACTCGTTACAAGTCGCCTTTTTTGTCTATTTCTATTAAATTGTCTCATACTGTCCTTAATAACCACGAAAACAATTAGGTATAAAAATTGTGTTGTGTGTATGTTGAGGTGCAATATCTAGAAATGTTAAAATGGAAGCTTAAGCCACAACAAGTATAAAATATTTTCTAATCAATATGATCACTGGCGGCCTTGTAAGGAAATAACGATTAATACAATTGAAACCCATTAGAAAAATAAAATTTTTCGACAATGATCAGTTTTAAGCTTCCTTTAATAAACTTGGCTTGGGAACTTATAAAAAGAAAACGATGAATTATGGTACACTAGGTCTTTCTGTATTGGAATTACAAAAGAAGTTCGAACATTACCTTACCACGCTTCATATATTTTTTATTTCTATAAAAAGCTATATGCTGTCGAAAGTACAAATTCAAGCGACGAACTCGGAGTTAAAGCCAGTATTGTACAGATATTTAGTAAAAATATATAAGTGTACGTTACAGAAAATCAGGAAGTGCATTACGAGATGCGGTATGCAAGCGACCTTCGTCTTCCGTCCAAGTGCATAAAGTACCTATTCACGCCAACTCATCGCAAATAATTATACACTAGCTAGTAGACGAGGCTCCGCTCTCGTTGGTGTCAGTTGTCGCATAAAAAGATAGCGCATATCCTTCCTCAGGGATCAGGATGTAAATTTAAACTACGCCAAATTTAAACCAAATTGATTCAGCGAAAACGTTACAGTGGCACAGAGTTCCTTCTGATTTATAATAAATATGTCATGGAAATATGTTTTATGAAGCTTTGAGGTAAGGCTACAACTGTGAGTTCATTTTGATCGAGTTACATTATTGTCTATCCATTGCAAAGTAGCTCGGCTTATAATCACAAAAACATATTAACTAAGCAGCAGTGTATTGACAATAAATTTCAAATGAACTCCATTGCCATTACCATTGAAGTTACTATATGATTGTACAATCGTTTCTGGTTTCCGAGTACTTTCATAATAAAATTTTGATGCATTTAAATATTCAACACATCTCTTTATACTTTATCAGTCTTTCTGATCGGTGTTGATATCTTTTTATACAGAAGTAACAGAGCAATAATGATATATAGTTAATAAATATATAGTTTACTCTAAAGACTAATAATTAGTTTTATAATATGAAAAGTCTCTGGGAGTGAATTCGCCGTGGAAATTCGAAACTTACAATAGAAACAAATAATTTTGTCACAAATATTCTCAAATCAAACAAATTATTAACACAGCAGTTTCGTGTTTCGTTCGTCACAGAGGTCTCGGAAAAAATTTTTCGTAGTAGGGGTGCGGTTAATTTCCATTCTATTGTACAACACAAAAGCGTACTAGAATACCAAGGGTATCGGCGTCACGTTTTAATACACAGAAGGTGCACAAATGAAAAATCCCCGTTTCCGTATTAACAACGACTGACAGTCAAAGGTCACAACTTGTTTTGAAGCAAATTACTTACGATGTCTTTATTCATGTACATGTTTCATCGTGTTTATTAATGGTTGGAATATTTGATGAATGTTATAAACCATTATAAGCAGGTCTTTACTGTCGCGTGATGTTGTTGGTGGTGTTTCTGTTGATGAGTATTTACGAGAATATTACACGTTGTATTTATTCGACTTGTATGGTAAACAGTTTTTTTCAATGTAATTAAAGGCTCTAGGTTTTTCTAAGCAAAAAGTGGTAAAGTGGTATTAGATGCAACGCCTTATGTTATAATTCTTATTCTAATCTTCATATAAATAAAAACAATGCTATAAGATAAGAAGTGTTTATATTCATTTACAGGGTCTCATGGGATGAGTAAGTAAACAATCGATTTCGACTTTAAAAATAATAGAATACTATTACGATTTCTTTGATATGGAATAGAACGAAGGAAGCTATAAAATAGTATAGTTGATTTTTTTCACACTCCCACCTATTATCTAGCCCAAATTAGCTGTGTTAATAGCTTGTGTTAGGGATACTAGATAATAGAAATATAATTTGCAATTGAAATATGTTAGAAATACACTAAATAAACATACATGACTCGTGAGCAAATATTCGTATTCATCATACAAATCTCTGATCTCTGGTCAGTACTGACTATTCGACCAGGTCGTCGATTGAAATTGTAACATTTTTGTAGACTAGAAAGACTATAACAAAAAAATAGTATATTTTGTTGGAAATAAAGAATAATAAAATATATATCTGAGACAAATTTTGTAGCATTTATTGCTAAATCCAGTTTCAGGAAAAATTACCTGGTTTCTTGATTGAATGACGGCAAACAGAAATGAATAAATCGAGTTTACTACACAACCGCTGCCGCCTTCGCTAGGGTTACCATTCGTGCTAAAATATTTAGTATCGTACTATATTTCAGTCAATTGTTCTATAAAAATAATACGGTACGAAAAATACTTAATTTTTGACCTTAATTCAATTGGGTAGCGCGTTTTACATTAACTGTCTGAAAAGCATCCAAAGCGCAGCACGTGGAATTTATATAGTAAAATACAGATTTTTTTAAAATAAATAGATACCTCTTTTTCCTTAAGTTCCCTCAAGTACTATTTATTTGTATCTTTTTCCGAAAAACTTGTTCAAAACAATGTGGCAACCCTAGCCTCCGCCTGTCCCAGAGCCCTACCGCACGGAGTTTGCGACGCGTGGGCAAATGTGCGATACGCTACTGAAACGGTTCATAACCGGCTCATTTTATTTCGCCCTTTATTACTACCGGCTACAGGCTGAATGACCCTTTAACGTTGAGACATCCCAACGAGCCGTTTTGTAATCTTCTTTAGAAGTTAATTTATATGCTTTATTTTACTATTTTTTTATATTGCAGTGCTAAGAGAGCACTGTAATTTTAAAGATAAATAGAATCTAGTATGTATGTATATATTTTCATACAGAATACATAAATTTTCAAATTATTATTTTTATAATTTGAGACTTTGATAGCAATAGTCATCAGTTATTTAAAAAAAATTCTTAACTGGGTAGCTTTTGGCTTTCATTCCACATGATTGTAAGTGAAGATAACGAAGAAGATGGAAGCGAATACCCGGGTTCCTCAACACAGGAACTGGCTATATTCTCCTAAGAGTGCCGAAATACAATAAGAGTTATGAACCTAGTTATTTATTAAAGAATGTTAACAAACAAACGTAATTACAACATTTTACATACCTACTAACATACACAAATTATACCATAGATTCATAGATGACTTAGCGTAAGTAATACATATCGCCGCGGATAGTGAAAATCCACGTATCCACTATAGTTAAGCCCGCGTATCTGCATTGCATTTAGTCTCAAAGAGGAAGCTTATAGTTTCATTAGTTCCTTATTATAAAGGCTTTTATTAGCATAAAAGCAATTGGCTAAATTTTGTCAGACACAGTATTATCAAAGGCTATTTACGCGGATTTGTACTATCCCCGACGATATTAGATCATTAATTCAAAAAATTTATTTATTTATTGAATTAATGATCTAAAATCGCACACAATTGAAAAAATACATGAACAATTCCTAAAAGAGATCTCCTACAGCCAACCCTAGCTTTTATTTCATAACACATATCAAATAGCTAATAATACAAGATAATTCTAATAATTACCTATGTTACTGTTTAATCCCGAACTTATTTAGTAAAGTAGACTTTAATCTTAGCATTAGATACATTTTTGTCATGCATTTGAGGTTAATTAGTGATATTATTCAAATAGATTTAAGTTTTCATTGCAATTTTATTAAGAGGCGTAGATAAGTAAGTAGGCACGTAATATTTAGGATTTTACCGCTGAAAATAGTAAAGGATACGTGATCAGCATTGATATCGGTACTAATTAGTCGTCGAGTATAACTTTACAGCTAATTTTAATAGAAACTCTATATACCTTCAGCCAACAATAAGCATTTTCCAACTTTGTTAATTCATGCAATACTGAAGCTGTGTTTGTTGTAGCGCTCGTCTGGCTATCCCAAGGGTTTATAATTGAGCTTACTTGCCAATTAGAAACGTCAACGAAGGTCTCACTAACACTGGAGTTTGATTTAATATTGTACAACGGGAATATAGCTTCGGCTGAAGTATTTACTAGCATACCGTCGCAGAAGATTGACAGCAGAATGACCGCTTCAATGTTGCTTACAATCAAGAATTTCTCACAAGAAACGTAAGTATATGATATTTGACCTAATTAAAACATTTCTTTTTAGTTACGTTTTCATTGTTAAATATTTTCTATAGTTTGGATAAAAAAGTACTAAATTCACATCTATATTTGTACGGTTTATGCAAAATAACTCATAATTCTAAAAATCTTGGAGTCAACCTGATCATAATATAAAGGTCTAGCCTTTTTACAAATTGTATATTCAAAAGAGACCTTTTAGGGATAATATCTGTTATTTGAAGGGAGTTGTATAGATAAATTTATGTAACATTTATGAGAATCTCATTCTCTTGATATTCAACGGTAAAAGCTCAGATAAAACTAATATAAAACGTTACTCAACTTTTATACGAAATATGGATATTATCAGTTGAAAAGCTTCTTACAATAATTATAGCATCGTAATAAAATGAATAAATGCTGTTAATATTTGAGTGATATGAAACTAGTTTTACAAGGGTTCTTTCTGAGTAATGTAATAAATTTCCATAATAAAATGGGTATACCAGATCTGCACAATGTAGTGACTTCATACAAAATACATTATACAAACAAAGTTAAGTAAGCTATTCAATGGATCGAACACATTACGACGATTTAGACTGAAGCTCAATAACGGTGGAGTAGATTCCCATACGGCAAATGATTGCTACCAACCATCCATCACGAGGCTCGACCACAGTTATTGCATTTTGAAAACATCTACGAAGCCATTATGGTCACGACGGAGTGACAAGTCAATTTGCAACCGTGCGACTGGGACGTACTAGGGCCGGATTATTTATGGTATCAGTGCAATGGGGTTAAACTTTTGCATATATAATCAATCAATAGCACTGATTATGTTGTGCGGACGAAATATAAGTTCAGTACTATAATTTAATTGGATTCGGATTAGAATAGGACAGACAACCGTTGATACCATTTGACGGTTCTAAAAAAGCGATACATCTTATTTAAGCCTCGATCAAAATAACTCAAAAGTTATGGATCGGCGACAAATCAACTAACTTTGAAGTGACCTAATTATATCCCTTTCCTATTAAAGAATAATGAATGAGTGACACACAGTTTAATTTAAATACCAATAAAAGTTTTAATAACAAGGTATCAAAGATAGTAATGTAATATTTACGAGAGATATCGTAAATCTTACAAGATTTTACAAATCTTATATTTTTATTAATAGTTTACAACTCATTTTTTAAGTTAAGTTTGTTAGTTTACAGCTAATGATTTTAAATAGTTTTCACAATATTAGTATCAACATAAAGCAGAAAATCTATTTTCCCAATAGAAAAAGCGATGTAAAATAAGCTCAATTAAAATTTTACAAAATGAAATAATACTTAAGAATATTAATTCCTAGATTACTTAGGTCTCATTTAGGAATTCAAAATACGCCCCTGCTCGTTGTACGAGAGCAATACGTCATGACAATTTGTCAACGCCACACGTCAAATAAACCTCTGAATGTAAAGGAACAGTGACCTAGCCGGATCGGCATTAACTCCGCGAGTGGACTCACTGAATTAATCGTATTACCGAATACCACCCTGGAATCGAAGATCGTAACGCTGCTATTATTGACTTTTCTGATAAAAAAAAACACAATTGAACGTAATACTGTCCTGTACAATTTGTAGACTAAATTTATGAAACACGTTTAAATCTCTGCGGTTTACATTACAATATTTGTGTTTCAATCTGAAACCTCAGCTATACAATAAAACCTTTACAGTCCATCCATACTACAAGTTAAATTATTGACTTGTGTGACAATGAAATGGAGTAGGTATATAAAATTAAACATTTGGATAACGATTGAAAATCAATTCTTAACAAATACAAAAATTCAAATTGAAGTAGATTTGTCGTTATCGTTATTTAGACGCCACCAATACTTTGTGTAATAACATAGTAATGGAAATTTTAAGTACAAAAAACCAACAAGTATCTTTAAAATAGTAGTTATCAAGTAAACAAGGAAATATTGAACATGATAATATAAAATGCATCAATAAAAACAGATTGCAGACAATATTGCATTTTTATTGTAAACTTTATCTTGACAAGGTTCAAATTAATATTGTATTATAGCAAACGAACACGCAAACGTTAAGTACATAAAGTAGGTAAAGACAAAAGTAACTTTATGCATAAAATACATAGCGCTTCCCACCTGCATGTTAGACTGTAAAAAACACATAGTGAAATGTATCGCCAGAGGCCGAGCCAACGAAGCATAAATGGAGCATCATATTTTACGTGGGTACTTGGATACTGAATGGTGAGATAAATTAAAACAGGGAAAAGAAAAAAAATCTAATTTTAAAACATTGGGTTCGCTAATGCTCATAGCATTACCAAATTGGCGGTAGATTAAAAAGGAATGAAGTGTGAGGTTTCGTTTCAGACAATTTTTTAATTCGAGAATATTCTCGATATGAAATGAATATGTAATAAATATAACATTTTAAAGTAACAGCTTCAATTGTACAATAATCATGGCTAGTCATCTTGAACGTGTATTTTTACACAAAAACAAAATGTATTTATAAAACTAACTAATAACGCTTATTTAATTAACTCTGGTGCAAAATGAAAACCAAAAAACACGTAGTTTCTCATAGCGAAAGAGGTAACTGAACAATAAAATATCCTGGGTACTAAGCGGTTAAAATTTGTACATGGTATTTTAACAGACGACCCGATACAAATAAGGTCCGCTCCTTCGCGTGACGAAGCACAGAACAAACAAACCATAGCAGCTCATTCGATAAGGCTGCGAGTTAAGAAGCAGTTAGGGTTGCTCTCCGCAACACTATTATACTGGGAAAACCGTTTCAAAACTTTCGCAATTTCAGTCGAGAGTCTATGAACAAAAATCCGTTGTCGTGCACGAGGGGACTCTGATTGTTTAGTTGTATTACTCTTATAACATTATACTTTCAAATTATATTATTCAAGTCCGTTACGAAATAATTTTGTTGCATTTATCAGTATTTGAATTAACTTTAAGAAAAGTACTAAAGTAAACTTTGAACTATCAAATAAGTTTCATTTAGGCAGCTTTAAGAATCAATAGATAATTTTAGGCGGCAAACTTGTACGGATATGTTTCGAAAAACCTGCAATTTAATAAGTACAAAATTGAATACACCTTTTTAATGTGATGCAATACGACATATTCTGTACTTCTAGCAAACATATTACAAGAAAGAGATACACAGAAATTAAATTATGATTTAAAATGTGTACAAAGTATTAAAAATATTTTTTACTATATTTATACTTAAAGCAAGCGCTAACCCTATCATTTTAGAATTTGTAGTTAGACTAAGTCTAACTGTACTATTTAACGTGTATATACATTATAGTTTAAAGTCTCAAAAGTCACTATCGCGACTTAATTTTTTATGGTCGTATGACACGCCATTTTATGGTGATTGTTTATGACTCAATCAATTTTACCTTATCTTAACATAACTTTTCAATGAATTCAATTAAAATTTATCGTACATGTTGATGTTGATTCATATATCAATTAATTTTATTGTTAAATTGCTCCTTAAAAATAAATAATGAAACCTGATTATCAAACAGCGTTATTATTGGTTATTAAATAAGTAGATACAAGTTCAATGATATTATAGACAACTTTCTGATTGTCTATGTGACACGCGAGAAGGAAACGTGTGCGAATATGAATTGTCGCTGACAAGAAACAAATGGCTCTCTGTCATTAGTCGAGCGAGCCACCACGATTTACGTCAAGCACATTACCCGTCTTTTCCTAACATGTTAGTATGATAAAGATGGAAATAACAACTGTCTGTAGTCTGTACTCTGCATTATATGACAGAGGCACGCGACGGCACAGGGCGAGGAAACGTCGTTTGCGATTTTCGAATCATTTATCAAGGACTGTTTACTCTTTTTCATGACCAGTTTTGTGTCCAAGCGAATCTGGGTCATACTCGGTTACGGTCGCAAGCTATCGAATTAGAAGCAATACATTGATTGCCTCTGTTCGATGTCGTTAATATATCGCGTGATCCGACGCCGCCCAAGACTATAATGAAGAGTCATTAAATATCCAAAATGGCTGAATATTTAATCGGGATGTTTCTTATTACCCTTAAGTGCACGTTATGGTTTTGTTCTAATTAGTTTTCTCCAAAGCTTTCTTTATGTTTTATCAGATGTCAAGCATGCTGAAGTTTTACATTATGAACTCGATAAGTTATTTTGTATCACCAATTACTACCTACTTCAAACGTTAACATGATTGTAAATATACTTAAATCTAGAACAGGTGCTATATATTTGTTACCTTACAATTGTTGCCCCAACAGTTAAAAGAAATAAGATTCAAAATCCAATTGAGATTTTTCAGTTTCGAATAGGTTGGTAAGACATACATTATGAATTTATATATATTAAATTTGCATTGTTTTCATTATAATTGATAATCCCGGGTATAAATGCCAAGCTACATAGTTAATTGACCATTTTCCATCTCAATAAAAGTTGTGTCGTAAAAAACGTTGGAAGTCTCTTTTACGGCGCTGATGGTTTACTGTCAATTTTTAATGATACAAAACTTCAGATTTGATTTATTGCACAAAAGTATAGTTTATAATAAGAATAATATAATGTAATATTTCTCACACTTACTCCTATTATTTATCACAAATCCAGCATTGTTTAGATAACTGAGAAATATATAAACATACAAAAATATCATGTTTCGTGAAAAAATATTCGGACTCATACAAATATGTACACCTGCCTGGATTTGAACCCTGGACCACTGGGTAAATAGACAGGGGTACTAACCACCCGACCAGACGGTCGTCAAGTTTACATAGCTTGATAAGGGATAAAATGTAAACGTTAAATCGAGGACTGTATGATTACAAAATAAGATAAAAATATGTGAGACTTAAAACATCATTCAAGCATCTGACAGTCGTAGTATTATTAAACAAATAGATACATTCCTGAATAAACAATACCGGTTTTGAACAATACTTTCCATTATTACTCTTTTTGTCCGTAAGTTCCGAATAAATATTTCTTACCTAAAATAAACTATATACAATGTAATAAGCAAGTGCAAAGGTTACCAAACAATGTTATTAGTATTCTCAAGCAGATTTTGAAACTGACGCCCTTTTTTCAAATGAATTCTGAAATCAGACTCCATGACGTGTACTTGCAGGACATTGATTATCTGACTTTAGAATGAACTAGAATCATCACACACTCACTGTTGAATGAAAATGAACGTCAGTCAATAAAAGATAGATTTTAGTAAGAAACTACCTATAACTCCAAACGAAAATTGTTACTTGAGTAACCACTCAAAAGTTATGGTAGCACAGACAAAATATATATTACTGGTAGTAATTTAGAAAAGGCTATATTTCAGTTAGTACTCTTCAATTGATTCAACAAATCTAAGTCAATTGTGCGAAGATTTATCATTTCAATTAATGAGAATATTAACTAACTAACCTTCTTTTTAATTAAGCCGCGTCGATCCTAAACGATAGGCTGTTAAAGTCTCAGCTCAGCCAAATAGAGGTTCAATTTCAAGACTGGCCGTTAGTCTAACTCTAGCGCGACGGTTTGTCACTCGTCACGTCCGCTCCGCGTCACCAGTCAGTTACACTGCAAGTTACAGTGTCCGCTATTTCCCAAATGGGAGGACTCACCGAATCATTTGTTACTGCTACCCAAATCCTTAACATAGATGATAAGAATAAATTTCAATTTTTTCAAGCGCAAGCATGTATATTAAGTTCTAACAACAGATTTGCTACCTTATTAATAAGAATCTTGAGAAAAAGTGAAAACATTTCAAACTCAAACAGCAATGGAGAGCTGACGTTTACTTATTTCCTTGAGAACATTTCCGCTGCAACAGCGGAAAGGTTCTCGAGCCGTGACAGCCGTGTCCCAGGACCAGGAGACGCAGCGTTGGTAGGTCACACTGGACGTGGACAACGATTTAGTGAAGGTCGCGGGAAGCCGCTAGATACAGGCAGCGCAGGACCGATCGGTTTATAGAACTTTGGGGACTCTTATGACCAGCAGTGGGCGTATACACACGCGACACGAATATAAAAATTTGTTATTATTATTTGATCATGATTTGGTCGTTTAAGTGTAGTAGAAGGAAACGAATCAGTTTTGAATCAATTACGTTTACATATTTATATTTGAAAATCTCATTTTATTTTTTCACGTAGAATAATAGATATAACTGTTTGTCAGTTATTTGAATATTGCCAGAGGTACAAATATGTCGATTATTACAAATGTTTTTAAATAGCAATATAAAACAATATTTCATATTCAATAAACGAAGACGAAATTCAATTCAGTGTGTCATTGTCACGAGGTGCCTTTTATGTTGACACAAAGCTATGTTTATTTACAGAGACGCAAAGAGCCGATTTATAATGTCAACATTATTTGCGAGGCTAACGAAAATTGATCGACCAAGGGATTTTTTTAATAACTACTCTAAGGGTCTCAATCTAAGACTAACTAGTTTTGGATTGAGACCCTATTTTAACATTGGTTTTTTTGTAGTGAAATTGTATTTTCGTTCATAAATTGAGTATATACTAGAATTATGGACATTCCCGTAAGATTCTATTCATGCAGGTTGTGTTGTCAATCAAAGCAAATATTCGCAGAATTATCCGAATCAACTCATTTGCCCACTTTAGTCCCGTTTTGATTACTATTCAGCTGTGAATAGGATAATTAATCCTTTGAAGAGATCCCCCACTAGATTATAGCGTTTCAAAATTAGACATCATAACGTGGTTCCTATATCATCTGTATCTTCTACTGATATATACAGATTATAAGAGCCTTTAATAAGATAAACAAACCTTGTTGACATTACTATTATATATATTTGAAGTTACAATATCGTTTTTATTTTCTATTTATCCGTCACTCGACTTCGATTTAGAAGTACCTAGTGTTATTATGTTAATAGACTTTGGATATAGTACACAAAATCAAACAGTCGAATGCATAGAGTAAAGACACTTTTACCCAAATTAGCCATTATGCAAATCCTCCAGGGCTCTAGTGGAAAAATATCGGATACCCACATTGGGTACACCTGAAAAATGGGAGATTCCGCAGAGTGGCTCTCCCGACCCACGCAAGTATCAAATAACTTTACCTTTTGTTATGGTAATACAGAGACGAAATTGTTCTTGCATAATCTTCGGAGGGGAAGTTATTGTGACTGTGATATACAAGTTTTCTTTCGTAGGTACATTTCGACTCAATTAAAGTGTAATAGGGAAATAGTTGATGATAGATAAAGGTGTGAGAACGCTACTAGGTACAATTAATATTTCCCAATTCCTGAAACTACGCAATAGCCGCGCGTAACCCTCTGCTCGCTGTAAAAGGAAATCTGAACTGAATTAAATCGAATTTCCACCCGAACGAGTTGTGAATCTTTGAACCCTTTGCGGGAAGCGCGACCGTTGATCAAACGAAGGTAGTCTGTGTCACGCGTAAACCAAGCGAGACACACTATCCACTATTTTTATATTATACTCTATTTTTTTATAATAACGTCATCAAAAGGAATGTCGTTTAACACACATAACTTATTCTTTCGGTTGTCTTATTTTTACATGTTTTCTATATCCCAAGTTACATTGCGAGATGTAATAATAACAAGCCTGCAATATAATTACACAATAATTGCAACTTACTTCAGAACTAAGTGATATGTTGGTTACCCAGATTATTTTAGTAACAACGGCATCATTATGTTATTAAACCAGACAATAGAATTAACGATGATACAAATCTTTTATATGTTTCTGTAGGAAAGTGTGATAAGGACACTTTCTTCTTTTTTATAATATACTTAAATAAATTCTTTACTAGATAAGGCCTGATATTTGCAAAGTATGGCAAGTTACATTACAATCCTCAACTTGATAGTTAATCGAATAAATATACTATATATAACTTTTTTTCTCTCAACATTATCAAATTATCATTACAATTTTTTATACTGCAGACAAATATATGACTTCACTTATACCAAAGGTATGCTTTGTATCTTATAATCTAATCATATAACCTTTAAATCAATTAATATAAAAGCTAGTTTCCATTCTCCGATTTGAATAGAATTTCCTCCTAGGAATAGATTTATATTTAATTGGAGCAATATCAGATTACACAATTCACAATGTATATTTCAGCGTAATTATGTAAATAAACCTTTCGCCTAATCCTCGTCACATTGATAATCTTCAGAACAAAAATTTATGACTTAAATATAATCCTGGAGTAACCAGTTTATATTTTGACTATTTCTACACTATAATGGTGTAAGTTACTTACATGGTGCTGGACTTGGTGGCTCTGCGTATATTCCTATAGATTTGCTGGGATCGTCGATAAGAGACTGCGCTAGGTGATAGTCCCCCAGCTTATGTTGTATTTGCTGGCTCACGCGGTCTCTGTTGCCGGTCACCTGTAAGAAGAAATAATGTTAAAACACCACTCACGCAAGTTCTACTAATTGTACTGTTTTCGAAACTATCTTTAAAACTAGTAGATATCGGAACATAAATAAATGGAAATGGAGACTTCAATTTTAGATATGCAACCATAGATATTAGAACTTAAATACGCTTATGTTAACAAAAAATACAATGCCGAGTTCGATCAAAAACTGAAAGCAAGGTTCTCGTGATTAAGATTTATTTAACACTTATACTCTTAAGTCATCCCTTTAATAAACAGTTTACGTTGTTAATAAGTGTAATGAGGATACGATTAAACATAAAAGTGACCATGTGTTGCCCCTACCATTTGTGGGCTTCGACGTTCCGAGCTCCGCCCACCAAGCCAGCGGCAGCCGACTTCTAATTATTCATCGCACAATCCCGTTCATATCTGACATTAACCCGTTTTTACGCTTTCGATTTCATTAATTAATGTTATTAGACACTTTTTGGCCTTAGCAATTCCTTTTCACTAACACGAAAGGATAAATCAAGTGTGGGCTGTTATTTCGCAAAAAGTTGCGTGTGTTCAAGACACTTTCGTTTGCCAAATAAATTGTTTATCGAGAGCTTACCTTTTTTGTTGTTACCAAACTTTGTGAAGATTATTTTTCACTATAAATATTTTTGTGTATTTTTATAATAAATAAAAGTGAAGGAGAATTGCCTTTTCACAATATAACTAGACTGTCACTTCGTTGTAGATATTACACACGAAGAGAATGTACTTTATAAAGAAGTTGAATCATTGTGTCACCTGACTATTATATATATTAAATACTTGGGACTATTAAGAAGTCAAAAAACGACTGGTATGTAATATCTAGCTAAATTTATCAACAAACTCCAAATTCAGATATAAACTTCATGATGCATCTTACGATACCACAAACAAATATTGTATACATTACCAATTATAGTGGACATTTGCAAAGAGAACTTAAAGCAATCTCGCAAGGAAAATACCAACAAAAACTGTCCTATAAACATGAGCGAGGCCATGCACCATGTGGCACCAGTGCGGGTCACATGTCCTAAATATGTGCGCGCCAATGTCGTTGTCTTCATCGTGATTCACCTCACATCATTCTCGTATGATTCTCATTGAGAGAATGCTAATATCTATTTTCGGCGTAATTATATAAATGTGTTTTGACTTTTATAATTCATATTGTTTTGTTATCGTACTTTTTAAATGCTGACGTTTTGTATAGTATTAGAATCTTTTGTAAATTGTTGTTTATTTATGTAAATTGTTTTGATAATAATTAATACATTTCAGAAAAGTCGTTATTTTTAATGCACATAAAGTTATCACTCCGTTGTATCACACGAAAATGATTATCGTATTGTCTGATTATTAATTCTTATGTAATCATTTCAATATTATATATATACAGGTGTTTTGTAGTAATAATATTAAAACAAGATTAATGTTCTCTGTTTAAAAACGTATTTTGAAATATTATACATGCCTGTTGTTCCTTTATTACAGTACCAACAATGCAAAATATTAAGAATTAAACAACGAAAACAACAACAAGTTTTTCTGAACACTATTTATAAAGAACTGTTTTTCTTTATGTTATTTAGACAAAATTACCGAAAGATACAAACAACCGTATCGGTTATTATAAGAGGATTAACTTCTACTTGATAGGTTTATAAGGTTCACAACGTAATAAATATACTTTGGGCTAAAAATATGAATATAATTTTAGGCCATGAATGAATATTTCTTTACTAAGTAAGTGCTATTCCCACGTAATCTTTGTCAATATGAAGGTTGAATAAAAATGTATTACTAGTACTACTTCTGTAGTAATTACATGGTTGCTCTTATTCACAATTTAACAACAACAATACTAAATGACTATAAATTCCACTTTCAATCTCAGTATTAGATATTGTCATCTTCTTTCTTACAATATTCAATTGGATAAGTATTATAATAAATAATAATTATTCCAAACCGTTGGCCGGCCGATTAGTGGTAATATAATATCTCAAAATACCCAACTTATTTGACAGGTTCAGTATTTTCTTATGGAACATCTAACTTACAGACTGATCACCAAAAGAAACAGCATTTGATCGAATGCGGTGTATTATTTAAACGACAAGGGTGGAAAACAAGCATAGTGCCCATAAATGTTTGTACCACCAAAAGGTATTTACTACTCACGCATCATCAGCATTGTCAATCTTACTGAAGGAACATATAGAGATTATATTCAAGTGAGGGGCACAAAATTAGAGGAAGAACATCTACTTAGATGATTACCTCTTAGAAAATTTTCATCTATTTTGTGGACAGAGACCATCTATCGATAATAACGTTAATCTAGCTACAAGATACGTTAACATCTATTTGAGAACTACCTTTGCTTCAGTAAATTCCTTTGATTCGGTATTACCAACTGAACAATCAAAACTTTATGGAATGAAATTATTTTTATTTTATGATAGCAACCCAACAATCGTTTATCTGTCAGAGCAATCGTAAGTATTGGCAACATCTGCGCCGGTGCGTCCGCCAATGTCAACGGCCGCCCGGGGGCGGTCGCCGGGGCCCATTGGGGTCGCTATACCCGCGTACAAGGACGCCAGGGAAAATCTTAGACGCATATTTCATTGCGAATACCAATTTCGTTCTAATCAAGTGAAGGGGTTCAAAAACAGAACTAGATCAAAAAATTTAAAGGATTACAAACAAACTAAACAACGTTTTCAATAGTAACAAAATGATTTCTAGTTTATTAAAACATTTAACACGATTATAGTAAACATATCTTTTGAAGTGCTTTCTTTAGACATAAAAGATCGCTACAGATAACACGAACATTACTATCGAATAATCAATTAATCGATTATCAGTATATTAATGGATCTTTGACGTGTATTTTGCTTCAAAATAAGGTATTAAAAATAAATTTACAGTCCAATTTCATTTGCAAAAGATGTCAATATAATTTCAATCAGAAAAATACTATCAGTTGGCAAAATAACTCGTTATAGTTAAAGTTACATTTTGGTAAGTGAAAGAAATATATTCAGAAATACAAACCTCTTAAAAGGCGTTGTTAAATATAATATTCCTCCATTAGCAATAAAATTAATAGAGCCTATTGCAGATTTAATCTTTTATTATAAAGAGAAAGCATACTGATAGTTATAATAACATTTACCGAGGACGATGATACAAAATGTTGGAATGATCTTCTTCTGGAATGGGTGACTCACTTCTCTGATTAAACTACGTAGAAAATATCCAGATGACGCAACCCTCGTAACTATTAACTTCTTAGAAAATAGTCCGCATAATCTACTTCGATGAAAAACCGATACATACAAAAATTATACACATGAAATAGTTCTTAGAGCTTTGAATTAATACCACGTTAACACAAAGAACACTAAAAATATCTGAAGCAATTGCCCCAAAAACGTGATCTAAATTGCAAGGTCGACGACCTACCATCGATATGTTTTCATTAAGTAGTTCATAGGCACATACTGATCGAATAAATTTAAGTAAACAAATTATAAGTACATTGAAATTGTTGAACGGTGGAAATAAATTACGTAACAATAACAATGTGCCTGAAACAACCATTGTTACGCCACAGATTAGTAACGGTGTTCATAGCGCCGATATAAAAAAGATTATGTACATTGTGAATTTCAAAACAAGACCAAAAAGTATTATACAAGACACGGTGACGATCTTGTAGGCATACGGCGTTAGTACAGTTAAAAGTGACTTTTCAATTAAATGCTCGAATCTTTTCTGGGAATACTGATATGTAATTGACCGTATTCAATCAAATAGGTAGTTCTAAGAACTTTATTACCTATTTGCACTTCGCACTTAAAAATACGCAATAAATCAGTTAATAAAAGCCGTTAATTTGCTACTAATAAAAAGGCACTATAAAATTGAAAACAAATTAAAGGAAACACAAAAAATGTAAACTGATTGCTTATAACTCCAAAATACCTTCCATTTTAACTCCACGAAACTTTTATTTTATTTACTTCTTTTAATGTCGAATGGATATGGAAACATTTGCTTTGGTGTCACTTAGAATAACCGAAATTGATCACCAAAATATTTTTAGATAGTTATTTAGTTACACTGGGGGTTGTTTCTGTACCTGGTACATTATATTTAAACTATTATAGCTATCTTCTATAAGTATAAAATTTATAACTTGAATATAAATGTATCGCCTGATTTTCATTTTAGACTTATGATAAACTAGGCATATTTTCATTAGAAATTCGAGTAGGGAATACTTGAAAGTGGTAGGGGGTGGTGGGCTATGGCGTCTAGACTGCACGCGTCAGTCTGTACACCTTGATGTACGAATTTGTGGCGCTATTGTTTTGCGGTACAACGGTTCAGCTCTTAGCCTATCGCGAACGCTAATTAATAATAAGGAAACTCATTAATACGAACATTCAAGCGTGTTTTATTGCATTTGTCAGATTAGTTTATTTCAATTACTGTACTGCCTGACATTTGCTTCTATATACGTTCAGACTAACAAACTATTTCAGTTTAAGCTAAATATAACTTTTGGACAAATAGTTCCGAGAAAACATTTGCAATTCTGAGTGTGAATTCCAATCCCTTCGCACCATAGGTAAGGCGAAACAAAATTTATTGACACTTTTATTGAACGAAACAGTTTCAGTGCCGTCGGCAGACCTTTATTAAACGGGGAAAATATAAGGTAGATTAATAGCAACATAAACATAAAGTTCGCAACAACAAAGAATACAAGCGACGTATAAAGACTCCACGGAAATGGATATTACTCGCGAAAGAAACCTCTGTCTTCCTTCTCGTATTCGCTGAGGACGCGCAAGCAAGACAGGTAACTTTGTATGAGTGTTCGAATGAAGATAAACTAGATACCTTAGGGGCACGTGTAACACCTTAGAATTTATAAGACCTTGGCAAGCAGAAACGCGAAAACTGGTATATTTCCATTTTTCGTTTCAAAAAACGTACTAAAAATTGAATATCAAAAAAAGAAACGATGACACTATTAAGTATATAAGTAACACTTGAAGGTGACATATAGATCCAAAATTTTAAATAATATGACAATGAAACACGGAATATTTAATAAAAGCAAAATGTTAGTGTTGTTTGCATTGATTACCCCGATCGCTATTATCTTCCGTTCACAAAACAGTCTGCATTTCAGCGGCGTGCATATGTTAGATATTAACACCAAGGATGTGTATGTACAGCTAAAACACATGTACATTGCCATTTGCTACACTCCCCTATCAGACCCGTTTTGTTTCCAAGTGCGGGGGGCAGGGGAGGTTTAATTACACTCGCTTATGCATATGTCGTTTGCCGCAAAGTGGGTCGTGTTAATGCAAGCAGCCAGCTGAGATAAGCCGGCCGCTTTAAAAACCTATAACAAGTATGTTTGTTATAATATAATGTATCAACGAATGAGATGATTGTTGAGTGGTATCTAATAGTTGCGAGAGTTTACGGAAAATTTATTTAAGTGCTGAATAACGTTTTCAAAACATGTTTGTGGACTCAAATTATAATTTTTCCAAATAATACCATCAGTTTACAGCAGATAAAGTAAACATAGTTCAGTACAATTTAGTGGGTACCAAACTGCGATGTAACGAGTGGAGCATTGTAATTATGTGTAGTAAGAGCGTAAACAAGACTCGGCCTCGACCCCGGCGACATTGGCAGCGTCCGAAACCACATCTTCCTTGACTTCGTGATTCGATTATTCATTGGTTATTTAAACAACTCGTGACACTATGGTCAAATGTATAAAGTTTCTAGACTGTTATTATTTACATAGTTGTACAGTTAAATTTTCTATATTCTTACCAAAAACTAGAACGAAATTGAAATTAATACAAAAACAAAAGCTATTTGGAATAAAAATAGCATGTAAAAGTAAATAAATTCTAATAATTGAGTTAACATCAATAAATATAAATCTAAAGATTTAAAAACCGGTCTTTTAATTGAAGTAGAAAGTAAAATTTTATGTGTAAATCAAAAATAACTTCTTTATTGAATAATCCTAGCGAAAATAAAAGAACTATAGATTGCTCTGTACTCCCACACATTTCAGTAGCTATGTAACATATTTGAAAATAATCCAACAAATACAAATCCCCTATTCCAATGTGTAGTAGGTATTTAAACTGCACGTGCTAGTGAACCATAAGCCGCGTACTTCACTTTTACCGTTGCCGATCACGCGAACTTCAGACAGCTGAGCAGATAGGCTTCCAAGAAAGTGTTATTTGTGTTGTCACAACCAGTATTTAAAGTTACGTCCCAAGAAAGTTGTGCGCGACGTTTACCTGGGCAACGTTTGCACATAAATTAGCAATGGTACTAGGTTTATTTTCTTTCGGGATGGTTTAATACCGTCTACTATCCAATTTTATTATACCTTTTTGTGCCGTACATAAAAGATCTTGAATGTGTCTTTAATGACTAATACTAGTCAACTTAGAAGAATAAAAGTTTTAAAAAAACATCACATATATTGTGTCTTGAGATAATCAGCACTAAAAATATTATTTTTGATAAGTTTTGTTCTAATGCAATAGAATCTATGCCACAGTGCCGAGCATCGATTATAAATACTGCAATGAAAACAAAAGAACGTGGAATAGAATCTTATTGCACTATTATTAATAAGTGTGAATGGGAACAAACGTCATGCTGTAACAATACTAATTACTTCAGCTGTCTATTACAGATATAAAACATTTTTCACTATGTGTATTGTTAGCGAGTTATCGAAAAGGATTAAACAAATATTAGTGTCAGCAGTATTACTTTCCTAAATTTTATATATACTCATCTGGAACATAATTACTGCTAGCTAAACAGTTATGGTAAGCTAAACAGTTTATAATGTATATGTGAGTAATATTTTCTTTCAGTTACCTTCAGTTCAGGTAGCTAGTACAAGAATTGTAACAGAAGAAAAATATTCAAAAAATAAAACAAACGTAAGTGCTTCTATTGCACTCAAATTTTATAATATCAAAAGCAAATATATGGGTTTGCTTTTAAGTACCGTTATATTTGTGTGCACAGGAAGTTCAAGCATATTTGTTTTGAATCACAAATCGCATCGCCCTTAATATTATTTGAATGAATGGTACCACAGATGGCAATGGTAAATTTAGAGGGAGAATGCAGTAACACGATTTATAAATATAAAACAGAAATATGTAGTTTCCAAAAAGTTTTGTGGACTAGATTTTGACTTCGATTATATTCAGTACCATGCTATATTGCTATTAAATTTCATAATAAGGAAATCGGCTACACTAATAAGCATAAAGAACATTCCGATAAAAAGTTTAAGTACGTCACGTGGAAACGTAATTATAGTTATTGTGGATCTTAATAAAGAGACACGTGTAGGGCTTGGCGATTTGCTTTCCCCTTTCTATAAAGTTGAAAGCAACGACCGAACAATTGGTTTGCGACAAGCTGAACTAACCGCTAACGGTCAGGTTTCACCTTCAAATGGAGAATGTTGTAAAATAAACATAAAATCAATAAGACTCGTTGGGAATTTGGAAAGTTGGATAAAATTTGCATATTGAAAAACCTGAAAAGGAACTGCGTAGAATTACAATAAACCCATTAGTCAGGAATCTTAGTACTGCTTTTGTAATAAATATACTCTAGTTGTTGATATTTGCAACCGCTATGTTTAAACCGTCGGCGATAATTTCAAATGAATCACAATAGAATTTGTTTTGCTGATCAGTTGAAGTAAGATTGATGTTTTGGTCAGGATACATACCCACTAATTAGTCTTCATCGTAGTTGTGACATAATTCATTATCAACAAACTTATATACTTTCAAGTGCTGGGCACAGGCCTTCCAACTAGGGAGAAACACATGAGGAGTTTAGACCATAACACCAAAACGTTGGCCAAATGCGGCTTGGTGGGGGTCAAAGCGGTTGGGGTAACAACCACGATTAACGGCTTAACGTGCCTTTCGCAGCACGGCGAAGCTGAGAAAAATATTTTTATTGGTCCATCCAAGGACCAACCATGACGTAAGATGGTTTGTTCGCGTTCGAATCACTACGCCAACGAATTTATGTCAATTGTTCTGGTTACAGTAGTCTTGCTAGTTTACCATGAAGTGAACATACTTAAGTTTACAAACGTTGGGCTAGGGTCCAATTGAACAATCAATATGAATATGTAAATATGCTACCAGGATAATATCCTCGCTAAAAACTAAATAGTGTGTGTGTCTTTTGTATTATTTTGATTCGTAAAAGTTATAAGAGTTAACACACTCCACGCACACGACACGGCTCCCATGTTCATCGTGTAATGAAGGGCTTACTAACTTACAAATATATTTTGTAGCGCTGTTGGAAATGTTCTTAAATAGATTATAATTTGATGTTTATGAATACACACGAAGTCACAGTCGACACTTCAAAGTTACGAAATAGTTAATGTTTTATTGGAAAAAATATTTAATAAACAGTGCCAATATGGGCATTTTTATTGGGCATTGAATGTGCTAAGCAACGTTATCTTTGAGTAATGCCAAACATATAACTAATCACTACCCGAAACATTTTAAGTCACTTGTTTGTATAAAAGATTTTATGATTCTGGCATAACCTACACCTTTGATAGTCATGTCAGATATATAGTCAGATCAGATCAGACTCATAATATAATCATAAATAAGCTATTGACTATTGAGTATTTTGTTTTGTGAACTAGTGTCACACTCGTATGTTACTTCGGTTCTTTGTATTAATTGAAAACAACGTTAATTTGCGACCTGACCTTTGCGATGTAATTAGTTCAAAACGTACTTTTCTCTCTACATTCGGTCAGTAATTAGATGTAGTAAGACAAATGATGCCTGTTCTTTTGCAGTACTATTACTATGTTTACGTTCTGCAATAAAGCTGGCGGTTGATTTTATAGTTCGTACTGTAATTGGTGTTATTCAATATTTATAAATCAAAAAGCACGAGCTAAAAGTTATTTACACAGCTCTGGTAAAATTATAAAGTGGCATGGAATCGAATTTGTTGGTTTGTTTGCTTGGCAACGTTCAACGTTCCATTAAATTTTAACAGCGCCAACACAAAAAGACATCTTTGGTTTTATACTAAATAAACTGATATTAACATTCGGTGAAATGAATACCATTGAGTCGAATTCTTTTTGTAAGTCCAGTGCTTTTCACCAGGTGATCATGAACACCTTCCGTGAGCATTTACAGAAGTCCATAGGTGATAAATTATAGATCTGCTTGTGTATATGTGTATATATGTAACTCATATTTTGTGAGACTTCAGCCACAGGGCATTTAATAAACTTTAATGTGCCTTATGAGAATACAATCTAAAAAATAATTATAATTTTAACACAATTGTGTTTAAACATGCATGTGGTGTGTATTCCTATTATTAATTGTCTTAATTAATTGGCTTTGTACCTAATTTTAAGCATTGAATTTATATTGAGTGTAACAACTGTTGGTGAACCAATAAATAAAAAATAAAAATACCTACATTAAGGATGAACAAAAATTAATTATTTTTTCTTTCCTTTTAATATGTAAGCAGCATAACTGATGGAGGAAGATGCGTAAGCAGAATGAGATTTTTTGGTTGCACAAGAGAGGCTATTCTGCAATAGATATAAATATCCTGGGTATGAATAGGTCGGATGCTCAGAATGAATTCCGAAAATATTATGTGTCTGAAACGTATAAAAAAAAATCATTCAAATGTGCTAGAACAAGCTTCAGGACATGGCCAAATCGATCTAGAGCTGTGGTAACGACTTGACCTTAAGACCCTAGTGCGCTTCCAAAATCACAATTGAACAACTAAATAAGCAAGGCAGTTACTAACCCTGAAAGGAGCCGGGAATAGTGACGAGGCGTCAGGCTCGGCGGCGTGCGCGTGCGACATTTGATGCGCGCGCGCCTGTCGCTCGCGCTCGCGGTCACGCTCGCGGTCGCGGCCGGCCCACGCGCCGCCGCCGGGGCCGCCGCCGCCTCCCCCGCCTCTGTCCCGGTCCCACTTGTCGTACCTGGAACAATAATAATCATAGTTTAAGAATACCATTTTATGTATGCTTACAAAGTTACCCATTTAAACTAATCTCCCATAATACCTATAGAATAAGAACTTAAAATTAAAAACGCAGAGCCGGCGGATGTAAAATTACAAGTGTGTGAGTTACTTGAGGCCCGAATTTGATAGATTATAAGGTCGAAAACATTAAGTTAATGCACAACTGCGTTAAGCCCTTGCTATACAATAGAATCTTATTGCCGTAAGTGGTAATGGACTTTATCTGTGAATGTGTCATGCAATTATTATATTGAAAAACTCTACACGCAGAGCTAAAGATTATAAATGCGGCAGTTACAACAACATGAATTTGAAAGTTCATCAGACTCCAGAAAACACGTAAATGCATATTACATATTTGAATAGTTTAAGAGGCCTAAAAATTTCAGCTAAATTTTAGAGCTTTCAAAGAAAGCATCCACAGAGAAGAAATATCTTATCATATCTATAAAATTATCGAATTTTAATAGTATTTATAATAATAATTTTAATTAAATAGCCTTACGTAGACTCCTCAGTTAATAAAACCACAAATATTAAGTTTAGAATGTTGTGTGGATGTTATGATCAGTCTCATTGCCAGGATACGTAATCATGTCTTTGTATTAAAGCCATTTGTAATCAAAATGCGAACATTCCTTAAATAGTATTTAAATTGGAGTAAATAAGGTCGAGGTTTCCCTAAAGCGCTCTTTGTAGTTTAAAGTTAATGGGTGGTGCGGTTTCGCCGGGGCCTTGTGTGTGACAGACGATAACCTTGACCCGAGAATTTGATAACGGCTTACCGTCTGGTAAGCTTTTATTAAACGAACATTATCCGTGGTAATATTGCTTGATCTAAAGATTCTCAACATTCCTACTAGCAAATAGTAATTTGGGGATTCCTTATCTAACTTTTAAGTGATCTACTGGTAGGTATTATAATAATGTAAGTTTGGACCAATTACCTATATCATCGACAAGTCGTGTTCAATTATATAAAGTTTGAGTACACTAACGCCCACGGTGCAATTTGGAGTAGGTACTTAAAGAATAACTTAAAAAGTTACTCGTGATGCCACCTCGAATTGTATTCTCTATTTAGTATTCTTGGACGTATATTTGTAATAATCAAATCGTGTGTCTTTTAGACTCAAAAGCATCACGATAATTGAGGATTTCTGCAACTTGAGACTTACACTAGTTGTAAAGAAATGTTGTTTGTTGACAACGATTAAATTCATTTGCAAAATGTCTATCACTTATACTTACGTAATATTATTACACTGACACTTTATCTAGCTCAAAGTAAGAACCATTAAGAGTTTTTGTTATGAACACTAGATATTTTATACCAGACTTTAAGATATATATATATATACCAATTCAATAATAAATATTGGCGTTTCATTGGCAATCACCCAAACATCTAACCCGGAAGGGACTAGAACCTGTAACCGCTGGCCGAGTGGCCTGTTGTTAGGGTTACTTATGGAGGGAGATGCGAAAATTAGAAGAAATAATATAAAACCTCATTCAAGACTGACAATCAATTTATTTTATTTTGAAGACCAAGCAAATCATTGCCGCTACTGAATAATACACTAAAATCACTTAATGCTATAGAATTAATTAGCTGTCATTGTATGCAAAATGGGACCCGTTCGCGACCCTAAGTACGTCACTGTACCGTCATAAGTTTGTTTGTGGGTGTTTGTGTGTGTCGTCATGATCGACCCGCGTTCTTGAAGTAATATCATTTGTATATGTGAAACGAGTTTTCACTTCGATTTAGTATGACGCCAAATGAGGAGCAATCCGTTATGGTACGTTACGCATCGTGACTAACCGATTTGTCTTTACGAGATACGCAGTAAAAGCGACTCCCACATCGTTTTTCAAACAGATTCAACGATTTTCTATTTTTTCTATTTCAATGCTTCTTTTACAAAATGCTCTACCAATCTTCAATGGCCAAACAGCAATGGAGCATCTTTGATCTCAATGGGTTAAACTAAACAAATAAGAACAAGATCGAAACTAGAACCCGATACCACGAGCCAATGGCTTTTTTCCCAGGTTTAACTTTTTATACGAGGGGGAATCCGTTTACGGAACTTCCCGTCAGTGGCTAAGCGGTGGGCGTGTGCGGGCCTAGCGCATGATCATAGCTGGTCTGACTGGGAATACCTACTTAATCTCATAGGTAACTCCACTGCCCTTCATGGGAGTGACCTGGGTTCTAATGGTGATTTTTCACCAGACCACGCCAGTGATAGTTACTATAGAGAATATAAAAGCACCTATATTCAGGATTAAATTAAGAACGCAGGAAGTGTTTGGCGAGGTAAATAAATAGATCCTCAAAAGTTAAAAATTGTAGTTAAGGGTATATAAGGTGTTTTAAAAAAACCTGTTAAGAATCAAATAGGTACCACTGCCGTGGTCCCGTCATGGGCTCAGATCAATAAATATAATTAGTATGCTTTATTTAATTATAATTATGTTATTCCTTATTAGGAGGGAGTGTGTATCCTCAATATCTTCCAGAATTTCAATGAAATTTTATACATAAATAGTTAATGTTTTCATTCATCCATTAATGTGTCATGACGAACCATAGTATATGAAGACAAAGATAGATAAGTTACATATAAATATATTATAATATTAAGATGGGAAATTGTACAGAAAAAAAAGACAGAATATGTCTTGTATTTTACTTATTTGCAATATAACCTGTATTATGTGGAGTCAAAGTGTGGTAAAGCTTGGCTTGCCCTAGTCTGTTTATCGATAACAAGTTTACACAGACTACGATCAAAATATTGGCCGTGCCAAGGTACCGGTTTACGCGCATACCCACTAACATACTTCGTGTAACATATATTGCTTGTTGACAAGCTATGTATAGTTTCAATCAAACTTGCATTTATCGTAATTTATATATTATTTATAACATCAATGACCGGTTAAAAGTTGTTCAACAGAATCCGATGTTTGTGATTATATATTAATATAGATTGTAGTAAATTATCGTGACTTAGCACTAATAAGGTAGACATATTCGATAATTATGTAGATAAGGGTTCAGTATGCATTCGTTTTACATCTATTTATGTTTAAGCAAGTTACAAGTGGATGATGGATAATAATTCTTATAATTTATCGTAAGTAGATTCATTATTTATAACAATATCATGAAACACTATTAATCTGGACTATGTAAGTGATATGATTATGTAAACAAAATATAAGTTGTGTTATTGTAGCATATTTACTAGCGAAAAAATTAGGTAATGTAGAATGTAGATTTTTATTTATAAAAGGACAAACTGTCACCTATATGAGTACTTAAAATTTTAAGTGTTAAGGTCAAAGCAATGGGTGACCGTCAGTAATCTCGAATTGACTGTCAATCTGTCGATGGTTAAATATACTCAAATGACTTTAGAATAAAATATGAAACGTAATACATTAAAATTTGAAGGCCCTTAATTTGCAATCAACCGTCCTAATTTAGTGACAATGGGACCAAATTTTTTATTCGATAGAGTATACTCTTGGTATAATCTATCAAATAAAAAATATATTTGTTTAATTAGTTGACATCGCTGTAGAGATCGGAGATAGAAATAGGTGAACATAGGGAACGTACAAGAAATATATACAAACTGAAACATAAAGTCTGTTAAAAGCGATGTCTGCTGCATATTTAAATTAATTCAATCACGATATCAAACAACACCAAAGACTGTAGATTCTAAATCTTTCCTAACGACATAGGAAATACTTTATAAGAAAAACTTACTGCACACGATCACATAACGAAATTCTTTTAACTAATTCACTTTCGCCGGCTCGTCTCAACGTCCAACGGTTGATTTATTTGTGCAATTACTAAGTCAATTTACCATTCAGCTGTAGCATCTAGAATGTGTTTTTATAGGCACCGAACTCTATACGGAAAACGGTAATACTTTAATTAATGTTAGGAGCTGTTTTGACGTTTTAACGATCAGCTTGTGAAATTGTTCTTGCTGTTTGAGTTTTGAAACTTGGAATTTTAAGACGAAATATTACTCAAGTTACTACCTTTATATTTACCCCTACCTTTTATACCTAATTATTATGTAATATAATAAAAAAAAGCTCACTGATCAATTTTATCAAGCCAAGTATCAATCATAGTTAGATTAGTTATAGATAGTTACAATTATCGTTAGATTTATCTTCTTGTCTACAAAAATACGTTCATTGATTTATTTATAAAGTACACAAAAACACTACTTAGAAATAGTAAAAAAGAAATACAAATGTTAAAACAGTATGCTGCATCATTATAAATTAATTTATTACAAGAAGCCCTTCGCACGTTCAAGATCTTGATCCGGACGAAGAGGTATTCAGTCGGCGTATCCACTTATATTAAATAATATTATATATATTCTCACTTTCAAACCTATTATCTAGTCCTCCATATTTGTTATTCATGAGGATATTAGATAATGGGGAAATTAAGATAGTAACATCTTTATAAATATCTTAAATATACTAAATAAACATACAAACATCCGTAACTCGTAAACAAAAATTGGTACTCATTATACAAAAAACATGCCTCTAACGGGTTTCGAACCCGGTGGCTAAGTAGACTGGGGTACTAGCGACTCAACCAGACGGACGTCATAATGGGTGATTAGTATAATTTCTACTTCTTCGTATAACTTTGCGATATCCTTTAAACTCTCAATAGCATTTTAAAAAGGTTACGTAGGTATAAATATCAGTGAAACCTATAATATTTATAGGAATATGTATAAACCAAATTTATATATAATAAATACAAATGCCGCCAGTCGTTTAGTAGCTTAACAAATCCCGTATTTTGGTACGAATTCTCAAGCTGCATTTTGTTTCACACTCACACTTATTATCTAGCCCAAATTAAGCGCAATACTGCGGATACTGCATAACAGCGAAACAAAGATATTAATATGTATATAAATAATCTAAATAATACGCAAACATCCATGTCTCGTAAACAAATATTCATACCCCATAAACAGTCCTTACCGGGATAATACAGAAATAATAATATTTATTGACTTGATAACTCTTACTAAAACTAATAAAATATACTGACTTGATTTTTTTTGAGTACAGACCACGGTATCTGACTCCTAAAACTATTAGTGTCCATAATGCGAAGTAATCTAAAGCAGGACGAACCAATAACCCTAACCGTCGGCGCTACGTTGCTCTTAACTACCTCTTTTGAAGGACCACTGCTGCACAGACCTTCCTTCTTGAGATACACACCAACTTACAAATGTTCTATGTGCGTGCCACTCTAGGCTTCTTCAATGAACATTATATAGCTTCCTCTCTGCACGTAAAAATCGAGAGCAAAGGAAAAATTGTTATAAATTTTAAGGCCAATTTACAATTATCAGTAAATAACTATGAGATCGATTACAGCGTTTTGTGAATGTCGCAAGTTTGCCGTCCTATATTTTCCGACGTACGAGTCATTTAGTGGCGAGAGCTTGTTGAGTTCACATGCCGTACTGGCCCGTCTCTGAACTGTAACGCGTGACTAAACCACGGACCACCCGGTCAGAGGCTCGGAAGTGGCTCAATGTTGCACAACGCCGGACCCGTCAAACATTTGTACCAACAACGGCTATTTACCTTCACTACACGCCTAACGTTTTAACAATAGATAAAAACAACAACATTATTGTGTTAAACGCTTTTGAAATTGCCGATATGAGAGAAGTTTCAATACACTACTTACTGAAATATAGAATCAACTTGGTACCACTTACTTAAAAATATAACACTGCCTTTAAGTTTTATTATTTTACAGTGTAAACACAATATTACTTTCAAGTATTCAGTCAGTTATTTCAATAAATGACAAATGTCATAACTTCCTAAATATAAATTATTTGATAGGTAGTGTGTCATTTGATATTTGAAGAAGAACTCTTTGTAATGTAAATACATTTTCCAAGGAGAAAGTAATCATTTAATGACAATTTCTAGTAAATTTTAAGGTCACAGAACACAAGGCAGTGTCAGGATTGAATTGGATATGATTTCAAGCAAATATATGTGTCATCTCTGTTGATTTCCCATAAGGTATTTTTCTAGGATAGTACGTAAAAAACGATGCAATGTACTTAGCAAATTTAAGCTAAACATTACTTTGATCAAAATAACCGAAAAAAAAACTGGCATTCATAATATTTATGAAAGTACTTTCATATTAAGATTTTTATATGTATTCCTAAGAAAATACTACAATATTATAATAAAAGTAAAATAAGAAAAACACATTCATTAAAATTATATACCACAAAGAAAAAACACATTTAATCGACAGTATTGAGATTACAACAAAAGGTGGCAAAAACGAATAGGAATTGAACATTAGTTTTG
The DNA here is from genome assembly GCA_943193645.1 of Acentria ephemerella. NCBI lineage: Eukaryota > Metazoa > Arthropoda > Insecta > Lepidoptera > Crambidae > Acentria > Acentria ephemerella. The sequence goes on from OW971894.1 coordinate 4,076,739, forward strand.
TGGTAAAACAGTTGTTTGTCATTAAATAATAGCCTACGTTCGTACCTTTGAATTTACTTCGTACATTAAGGATAATTCTAGAAAAATAATTATAAGCTAAATATTTACAATACCACTACGTGAAAAACTGGTCAAGTTTTAACTATTTTATACTATTTATACAGCCTTTTTACATATTATGTTTGTTTTAACTGTGTTGTCGAATAAAGAAAAATATATATATGTGCAAAGTAAAGAATCGTTTTTTATGAGTACGAGCATAGGTACAACCAGTAATTATTTCCAACTAATTTATACGATGTAGGCTTTGATTTGATACGATGACGTAGGCTACTATTCTTTTTAATATGTTTGTTGTTTCTTGTTCTTCTTCAGTCTTATGATACATCTCATTAATTTATTTGACTATCCCATTATTATCTACAAAATATATATATATTAAGTGGGATTAGCTATACTGCTTAAGTCATCAAGAACCTCCAACAGGCCCTGACATTTGAGGTTAAGAAAAGTACATACGGAAGTTTGTTCCTACTACATATATAACAATATACCCCTATACCTTACTCAACTGATAAAAAAGAGGAGTAGAAGACCGATACTAGAAAATAGGCAGGGACTTATTTGTTCTAATAATTTTCTTTTCTCAATTGTCGACACGTGAAGTTTATAGATTGTAAAATTCGAGCGATAAAAGCTAATAAAGAAAAAAATATGTAACGTTTGCAACACATAAACCAGTTCCAGTGAGATTATCTTTACTAGAAAACCCAAGTTTTGGGCATTCCCAGCGGACGAAGGCGCTACAAGTTACGTAAGGAACAAACGTAACGTAACTTAGATAAATAAAAAAGGTAAATTGTTATTTTAACACCACCTTCATAGAAACACCAATTAAATCACAAAACAAAATTACCCTGCGTCTAAAATAATATGTTTAAATGTAATAATTAGACTTTCGTTTCACTTTTGGAAATCAACTGCTATCAGAAATATAAATTAAAAATTATAGAGAAAGAAGTGATTTTTTAATAGTTTATATCTCAATTATTGTATTCTGGAAATAAAAACAACAACTATGAACCGCGTGTAGAAAAAAAAATATATTAAATGCTGCGTATTGATATTTCCAAGTTTTCAACCGGCCGGCATCATAACAAAACAAGTTTAGATTTTCTAAATAGTGTCGAGAATTGGCACCTACAAAACAACAATATCTAGCAAGGCCGTCTCGTCCTCATAAAACACGCGGGCGATGCGTACGCGCCACGCCCCAGGCAGCACGTCACGCGCCATAGTGACGCGTGCGTACTGCGCTGGTTGGCGCACAATTTATAACTGATGAGCAACAAACTAAAAATTGTATTTTAGCCTTATTGTTTTAAACTTTATATCTTATTAAAATTATCATTAAATTAATTCACGTCCACTAACTAAAATTGAATAGAAATGACACTTATCATCACCACAAGAGTGAAGATAACTTATGAGATAAATAACAAAAATAGATATGAAAATAAAAACATTTTGGTATATGTGTGAGCAATGACATTTAGGTGAGTATTAAGTCGTAACGTAGCTAGTATACAGTACTTTAGCTAGCACGTTTTTGTCACTCAGATTTTTTATAACTCAGCAGCAAACACATCCAGTAATTGCAGACAATATCTAATCCGACATGCGGCAGAGTATACCAGAGGTATAGCATGCAGGAGTCTTTCATAAATGAGTTTGGACTCCAAAAGTACGGGTACTTAATTAAGTTTGAGGTATATGCTCCGTTTGAGCTAACAAAGTGAGCTCACGAAATCGCGCCTAAGGGTGAACTTTCTAAGTAGTGAGAGGCGTGGTATATTCGTGGCAGATTTAAATGAATTAATATATTTAAGTGGATCTTCGGATTGCTGGTAACTTTATGTTATTTTAGTATAATTGTAAATATTAGGTCTTAAACGACATTAAACTGCATAAATAGGGCCGCTGCACACAAGACCTGCCAGCCTATAGGGATTACAACATCTTGAGAATTAAAGTGCAAGCCAGCAAATTGCTTATCCATTGTTGGTTTACAATCCCACAATTTCTTGTTAATGACCAACCGATATCAGGTGGGCAGTCCACCTAGCTATTGGAAGTCCCCATACTACATCTTCCGGTGCGTGATCTTGCCTGCCTGTGTCCCGCCTACTGCCACTTCAGCTTGTTTATACACCGATCTAAATTGATAACATTAGTAAATTGTTGTTTTTCTTTTTTCTTATCTACTTATGATCTTGCATTATATTGTTTTAAATGGTAAGTAGGTATTATGTTTCCCAACACTGGTGATGTACAGTCAGTATTAAATCTTAATAAAAAAAAATATTAGAATAAAAAAAATATGTGGACAATAGTTAAAGTATAACATAACATTCACAAATTATTTCCTCAATGATTTTTTTAAGCGAACAAAAAAGTTTCTGTTCTTTAATTTTAGAACAATCGGACTATATTAAACGTTCCTCGATCCATGGTACGTTGGTAGAATGAAAAAAAACATCTATACCTTTAAAATACGAATAATTCAATAATCTTATAACTAACTAATGCATTCAATTCAACCGTACATATAAACTAAAATAAAATTTATTAAACGAAGAGACGACAGACAGTCTTGTGACGTCTTTCGACGTTACTAAAGTGTGTGTAGCCAAAGTCTGGAATAGAATCGTACTTAAGAGAAAGAGATGGCCCTATACAACACAACTGCTTTATGTCAAAAATAATTGTAAATGATCTGTTGTCCTTTTCATATTGAAAGTAAGAAATTTCGTTGCGAAATCAGCAAATCCTTTGTGCTTACAGACAACTATTTTAATACTATGTTTTTTTTTGTTATGTGTGCATAAAAAATTTAAAATATCCTGCACTTAAATTAAAATTTAATAAGTAGAACGTAAAAATATATTGAAGTTACTTACTTACAAGTTCTTAAAATACTTTTATAAATATCTCTATAATTACTTATTAATTACAATTGAAGAGCGCAGACAATGTAAGTAAGAGATAATGCAAGCACTACAGAATCGGTACTACCGTAGAATGACGGGGCGTTAAACTGCTTCGCCGAAATCACGGTCTGTCCCGAAACGCGCGAGTCGTGTCATAGGTTGTTCGGTCATTGATCCTTGGTTTATTTTTGAGGGCAAAGCGTAGATAACCGGCCGTCAGTATCCCGATAACAGCATGTTAGGCTTGGTTCATCGAACGTGTTAGCGAAAACGTTTCTATTTATAAATTTTTTCAAGAAGCTTATATAGGTAATTAGCGATCTGGTTTATTATTTAAAGTTAAGGATTCATTGATAGGCACTTATTTCCACTCGATATAGGGGAACTAATAGTAAAATATAATATTTAACAAACGTACGTAGGCGGTAATAAAGACTTAGTCTACTAAAGCCGTACAATTTTCCAATAAGACCCTCTCAAGCGAAATCATTTTGAGGGATTTCTATTTTTACTTAGTGTAATTTCACATCGAACTCCCGAAATAAAATGCCCTTTCGGTAGATATCTTACCTTCACGGAATGTTATAATAATTTACGATCAAATCAGCGTTCCTACCAAGATAAGAATTTCATGATTATATTTTTACTTTATAAGAAGTCAAATACGTGAAACAAGTATTTAAATACAGATGAATATTCAATAGTCTTAACTATCCTTAATAATATACAAAATAAATGTTTACAATTATATGGCAGGACTAATATCTTTAGAGTAGTTAGATATAAAGATTTGTTCCACATTTATCATTGTATATTTTTAAATCACAACACTTTATACAAGGTTTTACTTATACTAACTATTTGCAAATTATCGGTGAAAAATGGGTGAATGAATATTGTTAGTTTCTTATTTAAATAATTATTTGTTTTTATGCCGCTATTAATCGACAAGTCCAGGAATTCCCAAAGTGGTCGATATTGATGTCTACCCTTTGGGAAAGAAATTGGTTTACCAGGGGTTGACATAAACGAAAACTAATTAAGATTTTAAATACGTAAGTATTTTAAATAAGGATTATTTAGATACATTTTTAGTTTTTTAGTTATGAGGACTGAGGTGTCACGATAATTTTGGCAAAGAGGTCTATTGCTTAGAATAGTTTGGGAATTGATTTAGTCCGTAATTTAATATGTACCTGAACACAATTGTATTTATTGTATAAAGAATTTTTCGATTGTATTGTTATGTCTTATTTATAACAAATATACAACTCTCGATCGTCATGAAGTAAACTCTTACTCCACGATGGTCGTAAAATCCATCAAATATAAATCCGCAGATAAATTAGCGGGCTCTGTCCACCTCAACTGTCAGACTCATGATTTATGAAATGTTTGACCTAGGTCCGAGTTGGACTTAAGCTGCCGCAGAAGTTTTACGACGGCTCGTTGTTAGAGCCGTAATTATTAACTACAGTTTTCCTATCCAAATAAAAGGACAGCTTTATAATATATTACGTACTGATGAACGAATATTTATTATTCATTAACGTGTTATCCGTTTTTATCATACACGCCGTTCATAATACAAGTACTGTATATTTATGCAAATGTATCGTAATAAGGAAACAACAATGTATAAGTTACAAAACACAATTAACCTGAAGAGATTATAAAGGAGTTATTAATAATGAACTGTTAACAGAAAGGTATTTTTACTTACTTTAGTTAAGACTTAATGAACAAAGAAAACCCTGGTTTTAAAGTGTGAAATTTAAGAGAACAAATCTCTCTAATCTGAACGCTATTCGGCCAAACAATGGATCGATCAAACAAACCGATTCACAGCTTTGCTCGTGCATCACGATTCTCGTGAGATTTCTCTTTCACTTAACAGAAAACCACAGCCGACATAGTTTAAAAGGTGACACTGGTTATAAATTCATAAACACTTTGGCAGTTGATAAGGAATAAACACGTAAAAAAGTTTTCGGAAGTAACCCATTTCTAAACGAGGTCGCAGGATCAAACACCGTGAACGTTGGGACATCAGATTAATAAATAACAGAGTTCCTGGACACGAATAGCTGGGTGAAGTACAAAAAGCTAATTTATATCCTTGAAAAATAGAACACATTATGTTTTCATCACATTTCTATTGATAGACACTGTTTTATCCTGACTGGAAAATTTATCTCTGGCTTTATTATTCTAAAAGTGGATAGGCATACCAATCGAAGATGCAAAGATAAACATAAATAACGATAATTTTAATACCATATATTAAAATTAAGGAAATTATAACAATTCATCAAGATTGTAGATATAACAAATAGTAATATTAACTTCATAATTTGAACTACGAGTTTTGCAAACAATAACGGTTTTTATTGGTTACCTTGCTAGCAAAACTCGCAGTTCAATAAAAAATACTTTATGAATTCAGAGTAAATATCTCTTTATACGATCAAATAAGTACCAGCCCAATTAAACGATACCTGAATTTTATAAAAAACGGTTTTATTAACGATAAAACAATGTTTTCAAGCTTTAAATACCATAGCAAGCCTTTTATAACAATATTTAAATCAAGAGGCCAGCGCACGGTTGTCAACTGAGGGCAACACTAATGATCCATAAACTAAGGAAGGGTAGTAAACTCAGGGTTTTAGAAGCTGTATGCCTTTTGCTCGAAAAGTTACAGATTATTGCCTTATTAATTGATCAAGACGGCGCTTATTTTGTGTTCTTAATGGAACAAATAACTTTCTTCGAAACAGTCTCTTCCTTCGAACTTTGTAAAGTTCGACTAATAGGGAGACTAACAGCGCTATTGTTATATTAATGTTGATTATACATACATATATAATCGTTAATAAACCGCTTTACAAGTAATGGTACTTAACAATCATGTATCTATACTATCAACGATTTGTGAAAATATCATTTAAAAGTCTATCGAACAAAGGACTTCACCTAAACTTCTTAAATATCTATATAGTTTAAAATATGCAAAGTACAATTACAAACAACTTCACTGGAAATATGTCAGTTTAAGGAAGATGAAATATGTCTTTACTCACTTGCTCCTATGAACTTTCTCTGTGCAATTATAAAAGTTCTATTGCGAGTCTCATAAATTTACTTGTTAGCTTATAGACCACTAGTATTCATTCCTGAACTTGCGCCATTAATTAGCTCTACTAATTTCCAAGAATCTTCGTTACGTTACTAAAAGAAACATTATCATTTTTATGAGTCTTTGAACCTTCGCTATCCCTACGTGTCGTTTTTAATGACCTTTTCATAATAGTTTTAACGTCCAAGTATGTATAAACTGAGTTGGAGATTTGATTGAGTAATCTTGAAGAAAATGGTGCTATTAAAATAATAATAAAAAAGTTTCAAGATGTGTCTCAAGATTACGTGTCTTAAGATAACACTTGTACCTGTTTTTAAGTTAATAGTGCGTATTTTTCACTTTACTTATACATGATTAGAAAAGTTTCAATCTACCAATATTTGAGGTGGTTTTGACAGGACCACGAGCGTAGTTATAACAAGATTCAGTAACAGGCATTTAATTGAGTGTAGCGAGATTAACGATAGGTATAATTAACTAGGATGTATGTAAACATTCATTCATTCTGCCTTTACAACAAATATTTGTTGTAACTAGTACATATGTACCAGTGATAAGTCTCTGTAATAATATTACTGTGCCTTAGCAGGGTTCCTGTATGAACTAATAATATAAACTTATTTTATATTATTATTTCATACAGGAAAATAGATCTTAATCTGTTTTGTACAAAATGATTGTAATAAAATATTTTGAGTTTAACAATCATTTAATGATTCATTGCAAATTTGCAACCAAATCCTTACCTTTGCACCTTACCATCAGGTGAGCTAAAGCTGGGGTAGCTCTATGCTTTAAGAATAAAAGTCAGCTAAATAACCAAAACTCATCATATAATCATAATCAAGCACGGAAATGTCTCTTTGTTCCCAGTTCACTAATAACAAGTATGATAATAAAGCGAACAGTAAAAAAGTAGATAATGAACATAAAAGTAGTATCAACGTACAATTCTACAAACATAGCTATATCATATAATTCATCTCAGATTACGCATGATTATACCAATCGGCCCGTACATGCTGACGGTCATGATGCGTGTGATCCAGTTGAATACAGATAAGAGTAACGATAACGTACATATGATAAGCAATATAATCTATACTACGCCTCAACAAGCATGCAACAACTCGTCAGCATATGTAAGTGAATATGCCTATTGAAGATATTGAATAAATGATTTTAATTAAATACACGATAATATACCGATTGAAATAAAGAGAATAAACAACCAAGTAAAGTGAAATAGCACTATAACAAAGGGTCCAAATAATTCCGTCGACAAACAACACATAGATATATATACAAGCCGGCCAGTAATCGCCAAATGCAACGTGACCAGCATAATCCAAACGCATACAACAATGGCTGCGTTTTCAGTCGGCCGTACGAAAGGTAATTAACTAATTTTCATAGGCACCGCAACATTTGTCAACACACGCGTAAAATTACGTAATTAATTAACGAATAGCCTTTACGTAACTGCTAGTGAATGTTCGACGGTTTGAGCTTTGTAATCTGAGGCAGCAGTGAAGTTTTATGAGCTAAAACTAATTTTTAGTAAGTGTTGTCAGCTTTAATTGAAATTCGATTCAACTTTGCATTGTAATATGAAAGTAACTAATTGTAAAATAGGTTAATTCATAATCGTTGTGTACGTGCATGATTGCAATGAATAAATAAATGACTTCTTAATCCATATGGTAGTGCAGGTAGGGTATTGTAAATTTCTAATAAACCTTAGGAATTTATAGCCCAGCTTTATAGATAGCTTTTTCTTAGTTCATGTTCCGACTGCGGAATTTATCAACATCCAAGACATTCATCAATATAAGTGGCTAGGGTAGTATCTCGCATGATGCACTTCTTATCTTCACACATAGACAGACTCCACCTACTGCTGACCAGGCGGTGTAGAGTCATTTGCTGTACTTTTTATATAAAAAAAATTGATCATTCTCTATAATTTACATGTCGTTTGATTGTGTTGCATTTTATCAGGGTAGTGTTAATACAAATGAAACAAAAATTAAAATCAACTGCAATTTTTTATAGTATTACTATTTCCATCATTATATAGAGCAGGTGTCATTTAATCAACGTTTTCGTAACTATGCTTTTTCCCTGCCTTTAATATTTCTTACAACCAAAGTAACTAATACAGTAAATAGGCACTAAAGAATTCACAGGAATGATATATTGAGCATAAAAGGCTCTCTGTATGTCACTTCTAAGAATTACTGTTCCGGTTAGTGTCAACTCCCCGGCATGAGCAAGAAACTTGGACGCAGGTATATTCCTTGCGTAACGTCTACTCATTTCGGAAGCAGGATATTTAAGAAGTTACGAGCCCAGGTGGAACTTAACTATGTGATATTAAGTGACGTTAAAGTTATCACGGACATAAAGCAAAAAATTTGGACTAATCTGATAATTTAATTGGAACAGTTCTGTTCTATTTATATATCCCATTCACAGTAGCTCAAATTAAAATATTTCACATTTTATATACCATTAGAAATAGTTATGTTATCTATAATGAAACTATACATTAAAACAAAGGACATTAATAAGACAAATGATATGAAAAAACTAGCTATTCAATTAAAACAACAGTATTGTACTGTTGACTATATAGATATTCTTAAAGAAATTTATTTTAAGGAAACACTGCGCCTGTAAGGATAAATAAGAAGCAATATTCTGTAAGCTATATTGTACATTATGCGGCCGGAAGAAGATTGCCAATGCCGTAACCTCGGAGCAGGATACGTTAATTGTTGTCATTTTGTAGTCCCAGGAGCTACTAGCTCAAGATTTTCCGCTTGGATAAATACCGATCGTTTCAATGAATCTTTAAATGAAGAAAATAATACAAGTGAGGTTTCATTCAAAATCATAAGCGAGTACTACACGTCTTCTTTTTAATGGTGTCAATACTGTCAATTCTGCTGGCATTCTCTTTCAAACCAATTCAAAAAGAAAGGGACAGAAAGACAAGTTCGTTTTTAATCAGTACATATGATCTACGTGTAATAAGGTAAATGTTACAAGTTATTATTTTAGTAAAGTCAAATGACGTCACCAGTCGTCTGTGTGTTTTTGGTTGGATTGCAATGAAAGCCTTAAATTTAATTCTAGTCCGTATACAACGGCATCGGGGCTTAATATGGATGGAAAAATGAGGGAAGGAATTGTTCGTACTGTATTTGGATTCAATGTTAGTGCTTGTAATTTTATGAATGTAATATTATTGATACATAAATATTTATAGTCTTCTGAAAGTGACCAGTTGACAACGGCCGGTGTTAACGCCATTAAGAGATGGCTTCTATACCAATCTCAATCTCAGGTTAACTCTACCGCAACTAGACTAAATATTATTTTTTCAAAATAAGTAATAACCTGTTAGACAAGGTACAACTAACGTCGTTAAACCTAAATGAAGATATAAAAAGAATCTATGATAAAGAGACATTATCAAAATAACATTATTTCGGGAAGCAGAAGGGGTTAATTAGTTTCGGCTGTTTCATACCGAAACGAGTGCGGTTTTCGCGAGTTACGTCTTTATGGGTCACTAAACGACGCTCGGCGGCACTATCTGCCTTTATATCTTTGTGCTATTGTGCCAACCGAGCGTTGTTAAAGCTTGAAAAATGTATTTTCTTGAGAATACACCGAATGGTTGCCGGTTGTATATTATATCAAATTGTTCTGTAAATAATGATACTTTAAGCACGGGGACTACAGTTTATCGTTCGTCTATATGACTAAATTGTCGACTCACATCTAACGCCTTGATTGTGTTTTACTTGCGCAACTGCTTTTGGATCTAACTAATGGAAATTTATGCGATAATAACTCTCAAGACTTAAGTTTCGGTACGGATTTTTATTAGTAACATTTTGTTTGCTGCGACTTCTTAGTTTTCAGTTAAATGGTTCGACGTATTACCCAATATCAAATGAAATCTATGGAAGTCAAAAATATTAGATCAAATACAATAAGGCGACTATTGTATAAATATTTTAGTTATTAAGTATACTGATATTTTGTTAAGAATTAATGTAATAACTATACATAAATTTATATTGTGCGAAATGTTCGTTTCCATTTTACTACATCACAATTTAATGATAACCTACAAGTTGAATAAATTATTATTTGTATTGATGTTGAAAACTATGTATTTTCATTGATAACTAAGCGATAGCTTGTACATATAAATAACAAAACATATCACATTATACTTACAAATAATATTTTTATTATAGGTAACAACTATTCGAAGCATGAAAGGAAGGACTATAAATTACAGTAAGGGAGGATAATACCTACATATGAATTTCAATAGTTTGCTTGACAATTTATCGGGTTTTATATATGGCTTTTGATTTTCAATTATATGAACTGTGTTGTTGTATTAAAACACAAAATCGCTATATTGTTATGTTCATATTGTGTGTTGGAATCCAAACAAAAGTTTGATAGGATTGGAAAATATTACAATCAGATATTCTTTACGCGAGGACTTCTTTTTTAGTAGGAAGGTTAATTCATGTCAGTTCAATTCAGTTTATTGGATTATTCGATTATCTCTCTCTCTCTTGTGTCCTAAGCCGTATACAAGCCCTTAACGCCATAAACATTAGCTTGAAAATAACATAATGGATAAATAAGATTAGTGCAGGGGCAGCATGTTTTGTACAAGTTTATGTATACGCCAAGCCATACCGCTGCAATTAACTTAGGATAGGAATTTAAACTGTGATGTATGTGTATATATCAGACACTTAAACATAAACAAACACAAAAAAGCGCCGGCGCGGGATTATTTAATTTAAGTGGTGTCATGTGAATATCTTATCTTAATATCTCTTATTGAATATCAATATAAAACAACAATCAAATATGAGTTTCGATTTAAGATCTAGTTAAGATCTGATCTATCTGTCTGAGGCAAAAAATCTACAGGGATACAGACATTCTCATTTCTCGATCTTCATTATTTTACTTCTTTGGTGATGGCAACGGGATTATCTAAGTCTTATAGCTCTTTACAGTACTGCAATACAAGGACAGATATAATACTAAACAATAAACAGTACAATAAATTATGCTCGTCAGAAGAAAGATTTGAAAACATCACCGATTCTAGCAACACGCACAAAATTTCTCGTCACAAAAAAATCACATAAATTCATCATCATCGTGATCAACAGAAGTCTATATACGTCCTTGTGCTGGGCGCAGGCCCTGTTAATTGGGATAAAGACGTGAAGAGAACCCCATTCTTATTAAGCTACTACGTACTGCAGACTGCAATTCGGTTTGCATTTCATGAAACTTGTATTAAAAAAAAGCATTATAAACAGTGTCAACCATTACAAACTATATATTATCCATTAAACAATATCGTTCTGACAAATTAGTCAATACCAACAGTTACTATGTGTACGTTACTTAAAGAGTTATTTGCTTAAGCTGCCATCTTGTTGACAATATGTAAGCGCTCTGTATATTGTTATCATAGCTAATAAACATTGACACGCTGGTTTTACAATCTCATAATGCGTCTATATTAATTTAAATGGCATTAACTGGCAATGATTCCTAAGATTGTGATTTTCAAACGAGCTTATTAATTTTGTTTTATGTTATTTATTATATTAGCTATTTAATACACACTTTGATATTTTAAGATAAAATTTAACAGACTTTTTTAAAATTCTTAACGGAGTAGCACTTAACCTTCATTTCATCTGATGGTAAGTGACCGAAGACGGAAGCGAACTTCACCCGGATTTCTGAACCTCAGAGGGAATGGCTATGTTACATCCAACTGCCAGAACACAACACAATGGTGTTAACATTATTGTTATGGCGGCAGACTTCGGTAAAATGGTGGTAGCAAGCCAGATGGACTTAGAAAAAGCTCTACCAAAATGAGAAGAAACTTTCTGCCACCACTGGTATTTAAGCCTCCTCCAGATCTGAAGTGAGTGGTCTCGGCCACTAGATTAGGAATAAAAATTGGTAAAATCTTACTCGCATACAACTTACTACTCAGGCTAAAATACTACCTTCAAACAATGACTGATTTTATACATTTGTTGTCAATTCGTATATACAAATACATTGAGTGTGTAGTTTTTTCCAACCAAAGCAAATAAAGGTTCAGATCTGAGGATTAAGATTCAGTCAATTCATCAGATAATATTTAGAAATGTACAATATAATTCGACAACAGATCGAGATTATCGTTTTACTTATAAATAGTTTTGTAAAAAAATTGTTCATTTAAAGTTACTGTATTGCCTTGAAAAACTAAACTGAAACATTGTTTACATTCATGGCTTGTCTCTTTCAATAATATGACATATTTATATATGTGGAAGAATCAAACCCCTTTCTACAGCAGCCTATTGGATATGGAAAACTTATTGTTTCTGATATGAGGATATCTACTTCACGAATCAAAAGTGTTTCACTACAATATGTATATATATAATTTTTCATTTGAATGTAATTTAGACGAAAAATTAAATATAATAAAAAAGTATCTCGTAAACAAAGTATAAAATAATTAAAAAACATAGATGAAACTATTGTACTGTCTATTATTACTTCGTTACGAATGTCGTAATGAAATCAATTACCTCAAAATACATGCGAGTTATAATATAATAACTTGGTAATTGGTAAGTTTTAATACCGTAAAGAGCAATTCAATTCTATAGCAATGTAAACGTATGGCGTGGCGGTGCCGATATTGTAAAATTGATTTCAAATTGATATGGTTGCATGAGTTGAGCGCATAAACCTTGAAGCTTAGAGCAACAATACACACCTTTTTGTTCGTTAGTTTTGAATGATACGATAACTTGCATATTACACTTTCTGTACGATTCAAGGTAATGTACAAGATAATTGAGTATTTAATTTAATATAAACCTCTGTGGTCGTGGCTGAGATCACCTACCGATCTAATGGTATGCATGCCGTACAATCCCCAGTGAGGGCAGAAAAGTTTGGTAGAGATTTTTCGGAATTCTCTGGTTAGCTAAAATAAGTAAGTAACTAAAGACTCAAACTTGTTAAGGTGTCACTTACACTACATCATATGTTCACACCATGTTTCAAGGGAAAAGGACGACAATTTGTCGATTATAGTAAGGCTCTTATGTAGAGGATAGAGACAACATGAAATACTTAAAGTAAAAAAAAATTACTCATTCTTACGACAGTACAATGTAGTTAAAAGTATTCTTATACTGTTCACGGGTTGGATAGTATAAAAATATTACTATAATGCTTACCCGACGGCTCCGTTCAGCGGGTTCACCACACCTGGCCGTTCATAACACATATGCATGCCAGCAATATCACTGGACTTTTTCTCACTGAACGGAATTATTATATCTTGTTGTCACACTTCACAATAAAATTAGCCAGGGGTTACCAACTTATCACTTATTTTATAAACAATAGTGTATTTTCAATCTACACCACGCACAAACATATTGGTATGATAACCAGAAAACTGTTTATTATCCGAACACTATAAAAAACGCGATTTCAGAATTAGTTACGTTTCGCTTTATTTAAGTTTAATGCGAGCTGATCGGATGTCTGTCCGTACGTTGACCGTCATGTAACACTTGAATGCTGAATACTCATTATTTTTGTTGATATGTTTTTTTTTCCAAAAGAATTGAAATAAATTTGAAGTATGTTCTAGAAAGTGTGTGTGTATAAGAAGGGTAAGAAATAACACGTGTGTGAATAATCTTTTTTAAAATATTACATCATTAACTGTACAGTCAACATCAGTTGCCAAATTTTTATTGCGGGTAAGTAAGAATGTGAAAACATGTACATTCGCATTGCAATCAAGTGAGCTCAACTGGCACTTTATCTATTATATCTTAGTATAAGTTACACGTTTATTTGCCACGGTGAAACGAGAGAGGTAAATATCATTTATTATTTTTACGTCCCTACCTTGAGCAATTAATGCATACATACGAGGAAAATTATTACATTACATACGTGGGCATTGGACTCAGACGTACTACAACATTATTGCGCTGGTGACGTCACGCCTTGAACCCACGGAGCTGTGACGTCACAAACTCCGCTTGGGACTTACAATATAGACGTCACCGTGGTTATATGGAGTGGGTATCAACAAGCTAGGTTGGAGCTACATTTTATACTTATTTAACCTTTCGCCCATCTTCCTATACTTTACATATAGTTACTATGTTTTTAACGTTGTAACAATGTTGCAAGTTCTCTAGTATAATTATTATTCTGTAAAGTACCCACATACCAGACACCAATAAATATTTTGTTATTGAATGGACACCAGCAAGTAACCACAGTAAGTTTCTTATGTGATATTTAGATCCTAAATCAATATCATGTAATTAGTTCTCGTACTTATTATTGCTAAAAATACGTTCATCTTAATAATGGATTAACAAGTATAAAACATTGATATGCGAAGAGCCAATTGTTCAAAAACTTCACTATATCAAGATGTTATATTGAATTAGTAAACAGTGATTACTAGTAAATTCTCCGGAACGTCTGATGATTAATTGTGCGTCTGTCTGTACTCGCCGCCGCGGTACTTTTTGCTTTATTTAAGCGGGTGGCGTCAAGTAAATAGTCTGTGGCGAACTTTTTTTCGTAGGGTCATGAGGAGCCATTACTCGGGTGTTTTCCCGTGTGATTGATCGGTGTTTCGCGCCTATACCCGGATCAGTAACTGGGTATGCACCCTTTTGATACCGCAGTCAACTGAAACGTGCCCAGATAATATATGAAGGAGATCTATTACAATAAGGTCATAAAACTCATAAAACCTATTTTTTTTTGTATTTTTTCGTTAACGAACCTAAAATAGTCAGCAGCACATTATGTAAAGCTCTAAATCAAAAAGTAATATAAGAAATGAGTTTCAACATGTTTCTTGTATGTGAAGAAGACCTTGACACAGCTTTTTAATTCAAAGTATAAACGCTCGTGAGAACAGCAACCATTCAATACGTCTGTATCTAATTAATGACATCAAATATTTTCTCGAGTTTAGACTTTTTAATGCGAGAGAAAATTTGGGAAGGGCAAACAATTGCACCCCAAATTTTGTTGAGGACGTCACCCGTTTCGCTGAGCATTATTTCATAATTACGGTTGGGGTAACAATTTCGGGCAATAGCCCTGCCATTTCTAACAATGAGACATCATCAACAATGACAGGAGCCCAAGCTTTAGCAACAGCATGCGGGCTCAATAATAAAACTTTATTCGTCAAGGTTGCCACGGCAACGATTTGAGGAAAATTGCTGTTATGTGC
The DNA here is from genome assembly GCA_943193645.1 of Acentria ephemerella. Lineage (NCBI taxonomy): Eukaryota > Metazoa > Arthropoda > Insecta > Lepidoptera > Crambidae > Acentria > Acentria ephemerella. The sequence continues at coordinate 4,092,238 of OW971894.1, forward strand.
AAGCCAAAAAGAGAGACCATCCCAAATCCAAGATACATTAACCTAGTTTAATTTCGAGGCCGAGCTATGACCACTTTGACGAAGGGATTTGTAGCAAAGGAAACATTCAATTTTGCAAATTAAATTATTTACCAATACAGTTTAAATCTGTCCAGCCAGCCTAAAGTAAGCATCATTAAGAGCTTGTGTTATGGATCCCAGATATCGGAGAAATATAGATAGTAATATGTATATAAATATCAGTAACATACTAAATAAACATACAAACATCCACGACTCGGGAACAAATTATAGTACTTATCATACAAATATCGGCCCCTTCCGGGATTCGAACCCAGCACCTCTAGCTCAGTAGACAGGGGTACTGACCAATCAACCAAACGATCGTCAAATAAATGTAATTTCACGTAACATATATATGTGTATTATATCAATACAAACTGATAAAACAATCGTTTCATTCAAAACAGTTGAAACTGCCATGTCGGGGTACAAGCTTTCAAAGCACGTTCCATTAAAATGTTTATGAAATTAAACGCTGGTTTTTATGGCGCTCCTAAATCTTGAACATAAAAAGTGCTGAGAAGATGCCGATTTACGATAAAATGATGTTATAGAGCGCACACAATCCGTTGGGGAGTCGACCGGCTTATTGTAGATAACCTCTGGAGCTTCTGGTATTCGGTAACTCTAGTTTCATTGTCTTCTACGTGAGAAGATAAGTAACGCTTAAATTGTGTGGGAAAAACTATTTGACCACTGAGTTGGTTCCAATGGAATATAAATTTCACGGAATTCAAAAGCAAGATCAAGGGTTGGGTGGACGGGTGTAGTTTTTATTTAACCCTTCACCTTTGACGAATGTAATAGATGAATTAGGGGTGGCTACTCGAGAAACGTTTTTTCAATGTGCTGCTTGCTATAATTATTATAGCTATCGGTGACGACGAAATATGTGCGTAATAAGGTACTGGGCTTTAAATGATCCCAGAACGAGCGTTATCAACTATGGCCTTGTACGCACGGTCAGCAGATTGTAATTACTAATAATATTATTAATTGCATAAATTTGGAAAAGACTTCGAGTTTAATTGGCTTTAAGAGTTGAACAATGAAATGAAATTATAATGTGTAAACGAGTTGTTTAATAATGGATAAGCTTTATATGATAGCTGCATAAAACTATATAATTGTTTTACAATAAATTAGTAATAAACAAGCTTATTTCAAAGGATTGTTTACTAAACAAGATAATTGTAACCTTTCTATTGTCAATCTCATGTTTGCTGTAGAGTAAACAGTGACCTCGGAATACAAAGGTGTTTCACAAGACTAAGAATCGAATTGCAGATTCGCAATTGGTAACGGTAAATCATAAATAATTCCCAGTTCCAGCAATCAAGTGCGTCATGCATGAGTCAACATCATGGACATTATATCCGACGGAGCGATTCTTACAAAAAACCGTAGAGGTGGTCGCGGCCAAACCGATCCTACGATCCAAACACTGCAATCCAAGTGATCACTGTTCAGCCACAGATTTCTCTGTGACACCGTGCATTCACATACACTGGCACGGGTCGACAACGCGCGCGCATTCCGCCTCTGAATGCAAGGCGCATCACGTTTACCGCCTACGTTCGTGCGAAAACCCGCCAAAAGCGAGTTCCTCGAGTACCCTTGATAGATGTCTCTGTAGAATTCTCGGAGCACTACGAAACGCGACCAAACGGCGGACGACGACGCGCTCGACTGCCGTTCGAGGCGGGGCGGGAGCAACCGACGAACGCCGCGCCGCTCGCAGGTTATCGTGAGTCGACTACACAGATAATGATGTCAAAAGTGGATCGGACTAATGTTCTCTATTATGTTGTAAACGTCCTGAATATCCCGACACACCAAATGTTGCAACGTCAGCCCTTCCTTGATCCTTCAAAGCGTTCAACTGAATACTAAATTCTTTAGTTGAATGACTAGTCTAACGAGAGATATATCAATAATCATTTTAGTAATAATAGGATCAATTATATTCGTTCCCTTTCGATTCACCTTAATTTAGCTGTTGATTCGACAATTAAATAGTTATAAAATTAATAGCCATACCAATTATCTTTAATTTTATTGAAGATATTCACTAATATACAAAAAAAACCTGGCCCGCCATTTTTGATTAGGATATTTCGACGTATTTATTAGTCTGAACGAAGTAAAAAAAAATTAAATAATTCAACTTTAATTTCGATGTTTAAAAATTACACCAACAAAGAAATATTAGCAAAGATTATCACTCATCGGAGTGAGCGCGCGCGAGCGACCGACGCAAAACACCGGCCGTAATTTTATTGTCCCACGCTATAATCTCGAGCAAGCAAAAATGATACGTAATCCTAACTATCTAGAAGATGTATTGCTTAGCATCGCAGCGGGCACACACACTTAGTCAATATGAATAATGTTGATATTTTGACAACCTTCCGAATGTGTACCGTATCGTGATTGTATTGAAGTTGTTAACGCTTTGCCAGCCATAATGCGGATGACACGTTTCGTATTACTGGATATTGCTTGGCAGACACCGTAGATTCCAAAAGTGATCATATCAAAGTAATTATAAGGTTGGAATCGGTGTTTTACGGAAACCGCCAGACCAGCGCATATTTCTATTTAACGATACGTTGTGTGGATTTTTATATTTTGGTTGTGTTAAGACGCGAGTATCGTTTGATGGATGTTTCAGTTCGTTGAGGTTTTGCGGTAGATTTTGTGTAAGAGTCTTGCAATAGGAGCGTAAACCGCTTTTCCTTTTTGGTTTAAAGCTGATATTTTAAATATTCAGGAATTTAAGCTGTTTATGAAGTTTTAATAACCATAATCGAAAAAAATATGATGTTGAAAAGCAAGGTTTTATTAGTCGGTAAAACAATTGTACCATCACTTTACCAATTAAAACTGATTTAAACGTCTGCTTCCAGTTTCTTAATGATTATAAATTAAGTCTGACGTCATTAGGGATATATTTTGCTAACATTAGTAGTTGTAAATCAAACGAAGTATTTGTAGGGGAGCCACAACAATACAATATTGTCCATTAAGTGAATTGCGCATAGATAAGTGATTCCGTGACCCAAATAAATTCTGAGTGACCGCGTGACGCGCGCTTGCGACGACGACGCAAAGGGCCGAATTGCGGCGGAAATAGTCGGATAATCCCGAGGGACTGGGTCGTATAAAGGTCCGTCTACATATAAGACAAGACAAGTTTTAGTACTTGTCTTGTCTTATATGTAGATCCACTATATATCGTCACGTGTAAACGGCATTAACTTCTATGTGAATAAAGATTTATAGTTATTATTATGAAAGTCGTGAAATTTCTTTTGCGATTCTGTTATAAAACGAAAAGATTAATGCACAATTTTTATACGATGTTACAATACAAAAAGCACATCCATATAAATCGTCACGTCTAAACCGCGTTAAATTCTATATCGGCCAATTCGATCCCAAAAAAGGATTTGTAGTTATTATTATCCACGTAGACAAATTTCTTTACAGGTATTCTTTTGACATTCTGCGATTTAAGCGAAAAGATTTGGCGCAACTTGTGTACGATGTTCAACTACAAAAAGCACAACCAGTCTACCTGTATAAGCTTTCAGAGCCAGTGCAGGATTATGTAGAAAAAATAAAACAGAGTACAGCTCGGGGATTTTTAAATTAAATGTCATTGGCACGGATATTTCTGTTTGATTTGGCACTTCCATACGCATCTTTTAGTCGATATACAATGGCTGCAGCACTAAATTTAATTATTAATGTAAATTTAAACAAAAACATATTCTAAATTATTCTGAAGTCTCGTGCCATTGCTTTAAACCGTGCATGCATGGAACCTAGAATCTTCAATGCCTATTATTTAATTCAAAGAACGGCAAGCAAGAAGATCAGCCAGCTGGGGGTGTAATGTAACTTATTTTCATTCAAAATGATTTGTGAAGTATCCACAAACCAGACATAAGGATGGTCTATTTTTTAATGGAGTCAGAAGTACGGTAGTTTAGTATAGTAAGGTTCAAATAAGTCCTGTTTTTCAAACAAAATTGGAAGTTCTTAATGTGACTGATGGAAGAGTATGTACTCGTAAATGACTTTATATTGGTGGTAAGTATAATGAAAATAACAATTTTAAAAGATTTTCAACAATAACTGATATTCAAAGTATGTTAACGTCTATCAATTTTCCTATCCCTTTCACACCTGCTTTGAAGTCGAAATAGGAAACAATTAAAAGCATGCGAGTACTTTGGCCAGTTAATAAACTAACTTCATCATGTGCTAACTTCATCAGACTTGACAAAAGGTCTACGACAACCTATATTTATTTCTGCTGACTCTACAATATAAATTTGATTGCTTAAAATAATGAATGGAAATTTTAACCCTACTTTGTACGTGGATTCAGCTTACCTTTTTCGCACTATCTCAAATGAAATATAACCGTAATTTTTCTTCTGCAGGTAGTTGCTTTTATTTTCATTTATTATTCCACGCTTCCTATTAGTATAATCAAATCACACAAGTAAATAAGTTTCGTGTAGATTGAACTTTAGAACGTTGAAGGGACATTCCGGTGGTTCGGATCGCTCCGCCGACCTCGTGAGTACATTTTTTGTGGTCATTCTTTATTGTAAATCGTATATAAGTGAAATTTAAATATCCACATTTGATACGAACAAAACGCGTCAAAAATGTTTACCCAATTATCGAATATAATTAAATGTCATTAAATAAATTTTAAAATATGCACATTAACTTATGTTTAGATACCGGTTTGGTGACTGATTTGATAAGTGCCCTTGTTTTCGTATGTTATCAAAGTGATGTTCTGAATAATATATATATTAAGTACTACTGGTATAATAATTAGTGTAAAATAATTATAGCAATTTACTTGGTGATGTAATGTATCTCATAACCAATCAGAAAAACCAGCCCCGGTTAAATTTAATATTTTATCTGTTAAGCCGCGATATACTTCCGGAAACCTTGACACACTAAAATTTTGAATTTGTCTGCATCGTACCGCTTGAGAATTTAATCGCTAATAACCTTGGTTATTGACAAAAAACTTTAGTATAAAAATACTCTACAAAATAAAGTAATACTTCGTAGCATTTTCCTGATTTATTCACTGGACCGTAAGACCAGCTTTTGACTGATCCAAGATTATAAATGCGACCTTCAGTGCTGGTTACAGATTGCCCGAAACTTTGACTTGAAAATAATTTCAGATGACAGCATTTTCATAAGCGATCTTTTATCTTAAATGGGAGGCGAAATTTGCTAAGATTAAGACGTAGTCACACCGGCCGTTAATTAATTATATTCTGGGATTGTTGGAGATATTCTGTTTCACGGAACAGAAGGATCCGAAATTATGAGTTAAACGTGCAAGCAAAATATTCCGAGCCGAGAAAAGATGGACTTTATGTTAAACCTTATTGATAACCTTACCAGGTACAAGTACGCAACGGACCTAAACTCCTTCATATTTTAAATGAAAAGCCATGTCTATGTCTAAAAAAGTTGTTAAGCTGAACCCTTTATTTGTCTGATATTTTAAAACGTTGTTGTTTTTTAGACATTGACATGGATTGTAATGCAGTATGTAAATTAATCAATCGTTTCAATTTGAACAAAGCTTCACTGTTGTCTTATTATTTATATTAAAGTCTGAAATCTAAAATCTGAATCTAGAAGAATTTACTTCCTCTTATCATATTCGGCACCGAAAGTTTGGGGATATCTATACTAATACTATAAAAGCTGAAGATTTTGTTTGTTTGGTTGAACGCGATAATATCTGGACTTACTTGTTAAATTAAAAAAATATTTTTGAGTTGGATAGTCCAATTATCAGGGACGGTAGGATAGTAGTAAGTAGGCTATATAACATTGAGTCAGAAATCCACTCAGGCGCAGTCGCGGGCGGAAGCTAGTCGATAATAATATTGAAGGCACCAATCATCACGTGACGGTCGGGTGAATATGGAACCTAGTAATCTATGAATGCATGCGTAGATATGAAGACGAACGCAAATAACACAGTCAAATCGCCGTTTACAATTTAATATTGCTTTAAGTAAAAAGAATACGTACTTTCATGTAATTTTTTTCTAACAAACTGTCAAGCCATAAAAATTGTAAGTTAGAAATGACTATTGTATTTTTTCAAACATTTATATAATTCGATATTGATGTCATAGTATCGTCTAAAATACTATATATCTATATACTATTATATCGATTTTATTTATTTTCCAAAATATCAATCATCGCAATATTAACTTAACAGGTATTAAGCTATGATACAGTTTGACGAGACGTTTTAATGACTGGTAGATCTGCCATCTTGCGACACCCAGCAACAGCAACGCAATACATGCTTTACCAAACTTGATTATTTGGTGTGGTAGGCCATAAAGTCTGTTATTTACCTTTTTTATTAGACCTATAGCCCTATTTTTACGCTAAATTACCCGTTTATGATTAGTTAATGATATGAATATTTTATAGGTAATAAATATTCACTTGATAGATCGCTCTATCAATGTAATTACTTCGCCTGTATTTGCTTGCATGGAAGCAACAGTTCATTGGACAGCGTTCGTAATTTTTCAACGAAACGTTTCAACCTAATGAGAGTTTAAATTGTTTCGATTACTGATTGAGAGTCTCGTTCGAATACGTAAATGGATACAAATTTACCCCGATAACCCCGAGATAATTCAACGTACACACCTTTTGTCTCTTTTTATTGTGATAATAGGACAGCGTTATTGTGATGCGTTTTCTGGCGATAGGAGCTGCATTCTAAATGATACGCAAAATTTAAATGATATGGTTGATTTTAACTGATTAAACTTAAAATAACCTTTGTATAGAAAGAATATTTAAGAAGTCTGTCAAAGTTATTCATTGGATACATTTTTTAACAAGAGATTAAACAACTCATGAGTATTGTTATAAATATTCTTTATTCTTCACTTTTAAAAATAACTACGAAACTGTCCTTATATGTAAAATTCACATACATACCCATCACTCATCAAATCAATGATTATGAAAAAATTTTGTGTACGAGATCGTTCCCTTTAGATTGACTAAAAAGCAAATTAAACGTTACGATGGCGGGTAGTATGAAATTTGCGAGTGTCATAAACAGTAGGGCGCACAAGCATGATGAGGTGTTCTGAAGCGCAATCGCCTTCGCTCGGTTATCGCTTGACGTCGTCATTTCGTTTCCGAAAACAGCGCGTGCTCAAGTACCTACCGACGGCTGAGATGATTTCAACTCTCCGTTATATTTTACATTCCTTATTTTATGTTATGCTCCGTGAAATTGTGTAAAGAGGATGCAATTCTTATGCAATAAAATTCTTCAATACAACTATATTTTAAAGTAATATGATGATGATCAGTACTCATAATAGAGGCAAGAATTATTAAAGCAAAAAGCTGGTTCTGCTGTCACTTGGAGTTTACAACGCAAAGCTAAAACGTGCTTAATATATCTATCCCTTTGCCCAGCTCACAAAGACTGATTAGACCATTCCAAGAGACTACAACATATATTTAGGACATGAAACAGGGCATGAGCAATGCTCAAAAAGTTTAAGCTTATAGGTTAATGATAAGTAGAAAGTTCCATAATACGAGTCATATCAAAGGACGTTAATAGAAATATTTATATAATTGTTTAAAAGTACGCTGATAGAACGAGTTGCTAGTTAATGATCATCGTAAACAATCGATTAGTTTACACAACACACAAATGACTTCCAATACGATAACAATTTGTAGTTCAAGAGTTTTATGAAGACTTAGATAAACGAAATCAAATAAGATTTGAATTTGTTCTTCCAGATATTAATTATTTTCAATTAATCAACAATTACACAACAGAATGCCCCGCTGAGATACGAAATATGTTACTATAAATGTAATGAAACACTTGTCACTTGCTTGTGTTTTAAATGCCCCCAGTCTTAACATGTAACTTAAACAGTTCATTACCAAGCACCTCGAATTGAATATTATTTTGATCACGCAACAAATGGTGAATAATAATGGTCCCAATACTATTTACGTGAGTTTAGCAATAAAAGGTACTCAATAAACATATGATTAAAATTCACAGCAACTATAGGCAATCGTCAATAAACAAAAGGGAAATTATTACTTAAAAAACCGTTAAAGCGGTTAGGAAGTTGAAGAAACCGAAAAGCAAACAGACTAAATAAAGTTGGTAGTAGTTTTCGGTACTTAGATACTGAGATAGTACAGTGCAAATTGAATTCATATCGGCTTTTGTTCAACTACGTCCGGAGCCGACAGACAGACCGGGTTATCATATTTGGAGTGCCTCTATAGAGTTCAGTTATAACACTAAAGGATTGAAGATTGAATATTCCTGTGCTACCTTGTAATAAAACTTTTCATAAACCTACAATAACCTATTATTTACCTTACAATAACGTCGTTAGTTATTTCTTAGAATTATTTATTTTTTATTTTTATAAAATAGAAAATATTAACAGTCGGATAGAACATCAGGTCATAAGGTGCTGCTATGTTTCTGTGGGAATTAATATTAGTGTATACTTTGAATCCGTATCTAAAGTATGTACATACGCATGTATATAAACCACATAAACTAATTCTAACAAGTTAATCTATAAATAACAACATACTTGCTTGTTTCCTACCCTTGAACTTCTATATAAACTAAGTATAACACTCGTGTTATATTCATTTTACAACAATAATAAAATGTAGAAAGAAACTAGTCTCTACCATGCATTCAGCAGTATATGTAAAAATATTTGTCATTTTAGACTCGCATTGAACTGACATCAGGCTAAAACAAAAGGCTACGTATTAATCGAAAGTCTACCTCGCCCCTGCTTGGTAACCAGACGGAAAAATACAAAGTCCTCGATTGTTTGCCCGGCCCAAAAGAGTGCGGAGTATGAAATAATTATGGTGGCGAGAGTGCCACCCCTCTCCCACACCCCCACGTTACGCGGTGAAGTGACGACGAAATATTGCCGCAAATGTGGCACAAATGGACTTGTTGCTTTACCATCATTCCTGACACCGAATAACGCAAAAGTTCACCTTATAAAAGCTCAAAAGTACTCTTTAGTGTTCAATTATTGTCTCTGTTCTTGAGAACTTGGTATCTTCATAAGAATATGTATTATTTTTTTATAACATTTTATTTATGTTTAGTCTTGTTGCAGACGCAGATTTCGCAAGAGGTAAGTAGGCCTATTACGAAATCTGCGTACAATTATTAAACTCTTGCAGTAAAATACTGCAGTGTAATCCTTGCGATATCTAACGATACTGCTATCGGAGTGACGAGACGGACCGAGCCAAGGAATCCCGCAATCGATTCTGTGCACAATGCATCTGCAATCTCCGTTTCAGTAACATATAAGTTGAAATAAATTTTCAAATCTTTTGTTTAGAATCTTCTTAATAATAAAACTATATCGTTGTGAATTTTATTCGTATAAAAAGGTATTGAAATATTATTACAATATACACGATAACTATTTTTAAACATTCTATGAACTAAAAAGTATCAAAAATTCACAACAAAGGAAATCTTTTACTTGAGAAATACCTCCTGAGTATCTAATACGGTTCGATGCATTCTGAGCAAATTTTATACTTGGACTATCATAGACTTTAAGCATATATTAATAGGGGCTGCATATTATGGGTAGTAAATTAAATATTTCTTAATATTTATCTCATTTATGTAGCTTTATTTGTTTAGTGAAAGCCGTTCTAGTAAATAAGTGTTCATAAAATGAATCCATTCAAGATTCCGCCTGCTTTAGACATAATTCGCAAAAATAAACAGTACAGAACGGTTTCAACTTCCTACAATTTATCTGTCTGGCTCATTGTGACCAAGTTTAATTCCTTAATTTTTTAAATATTTTAAACACATACTTTCAGTACATCGGAAGATACCATAAGATTATTTAAAATTTGCTTTTACGAACTGATTACAGAAATTCTTCACGTTGTCAATTTAAAAAAACAATACCCAGACACAATAGCGTAAATATTGACTTCTAATCCCTAATTTACACACAATAGCACCATGAAAACCGTATACGTTGTAAAATAATTAATTATGTATTCTGAAAAAAATAAAGATTAACATTTAGAACTATCCATAGCCGCGGTGTTTCTTCGTACTACTCACGAATATAAATCTGTCTCTATCTAATCAGTTGTATTGGGTGTTAAAATTCATATCTTCATTGCTTTATCGGTACACATAGAATTTGTATGTTATTGATATAACGTGGCAGCCTAGCTAGATTGGTCATTATATAGCATCGTATTTTACATTTATTGAAATATTTCAAATTATTTATATTAATTTAAAAGAAAATCTCAATATGTCTGGAAGGCAAACACTAAGACTAAGCGAGGGAAGATCCTCAAAGTTGAAATGCGTCCGTCAATGATACGCCAGGCAGCGAGAACACCCGGACTGCGGTGATATTTCCATTTTAGAGATGTTTATCACACACTTTTTGCTTTTATTTCTTTCTCTACTCACTTCAGGGCGGAGCCAACTCGAATTCAAAGCAAAATGTACATAATATTGCGATGTAATCCGATACAGCCGCTATTATGAACTGAGTTATGTTCGTGCAAAAGATATCACATGATATGGGGCGTATTTTATTTGGATTTATTTAATTGGCCATTAAGGACAGACAGTGCTGTTGAAAACTGGCGGAAAATTTTTATTAAGGTTTTCATTGGAGTCGTTTACATCCTGATTCCGCGAGAACCATTACCTGCCCTTTGTTTCCAGTTCTTAAATGGAGTTTTACTAGTTTGCTAGTGAGTACTGGGTTAAGTGAATAGACAAACGTTGCCGAGAGTTCCTCAACGAGATTCGACTACCTCTGTTACTTTTATTATCATTGCCTGTCTGCATCAAATCTACCTTTATACGTTTTCAACATAATGTCATTTCGTTTTTATACTTCATCCCATTTTCCAGGATTTGGGTAAGATCAACGACTTTCCTATTTGGGAAATTGGTTGGTGTGTTTCGGGGAGAATGAGAAAGTAGCCAAAGTAATGACAGGGCATCAGAGACATTAAGAAAATACACCAAAATCCAGAAAATTGAAAAATAGGTATTTGTAAATATTATTGCTGTCGCGCTGTGCTCTCACAATAAAACAATCGAGGCGATAGGGACAACTGAAGCTCGAATCGACAGTTTCCTCTTCTAAAACTGGACCGATTTCATTACTATTTTCACTAATAATTAAAGGAGTGTTTTTCTTAATATAAATAATCTTATCGAATTGTTTAATTAATCTCTAAACGCAAGAAAATCTGTCAATATTTTTAGCTGTTTGAAGATTTATATCTTATTTTATAATTATTTTTTGATAAAAAGGATAACATGTGGAGACGGCATTAGTGGCCATAGAATTCTTGGAATTATATGATTGCTCCACTGTTATTATCCAGGGAGATAACAGGTTTGTATGGAAAAATACGCTAGAGTTACCTCTATCTTCTCTCTAATCTTGTATATTTTGTTTTAGCCAGTGTTGTTGGAATTCCTCAAAGAAGCGATGAGCACCCTCAGGTTTGTCGCTCCCTCATGGTTTGAGCGCCCTGGAGACTCTAAGAGACAGCGGGACACCTCCCCTGGAGGTGATGCCTGTCGATTAGAACTCCTCCAGAGGCGAATCGCCCTTAAGGCTTGAGGACTCTCCAAGGTTCTCGCCTCCTTAAAACCGCGGTAACGCTGTAAAGGCCATCTGCGGCCAACAGTATTAGTCAGTCCAAAAAAAAAAAAGAAGCGATGTGCGGTAAGAAAGAAATTCTAATATGACCCGCAAAAGTCATGCTCTCCGTAAGCATTCACCATGGACACTATGATTGCGAATGCAATCCGGGGTAATAAGCCATTAGAGGCAAATAAGGCGCTTCTCAACATCAATTACCGGCGAGCCGAGTGCCTTGGCTGTACTGAGCTGGACATTAATCAACAGCGAAGTAACAACGTAAATTAGATGACTAGCTTGCGGATTAAAGCTTGCGAATTGGAACTTTTATGTGATATAACTATTTACATTTGTTGTAAGATAATCTCTTAGGAATCTCGTTATTTAGTTGAGCAGTTTGTTTTCATCGGAATACCGTACAAAGACATTCATCTTCTCGTAATCTACGTCTATTGCTATTTGTAACTATTGAATTCAGGAATAAGTCATAGAGTTATTTTTAAATAGATCGTTTTCGTTTTTTTCGGTACTTGACTATTTTATCTTTATAAACTTACTATTAAACATTTTTCGATTTTTGGAGCAAATTCATCGTACCTTGATGGATATTATATTAAGAAACAACTTATATTCTATATAAATTCAACTTATTCGACAGCGTTGGGTATCAGTATGTGAAATGATATTTAATAAAAAAAATCACTACGATTGTCTTGCTACAAAGGAATAGACACGCTCCAATTAAAAGGAATAATTCGTGATTATTATTTAAAGTCTGGCAATGTCTTATAATCATATTTATTATATTATCTATTATTTATTATTATTTATACTCTTATGTATTTATATTATATTATGTATCATATTATTGTAATCATAGTAAATATATATTTATTATATTGGTTATTTATGATAATTTAATTCACTTACGCCATACATGCTTTTTTTATTATTTCTACTGGTCGACTGGTAGAGAATGCCTTAGGCATTAAGTCCACCAATTGTGCTTTTGTGCAATGATAAATAAATAGAACAGCTACAAAATTAATCTTTTGGATCGCCAGAAGAGGAATACTAACTTACAAAACCTTTTAGCTCTATTCGAAATTTATAGGAAATTCAGTTAGTATATTTTAAGCCATTAAAACCATTACTAGGCTTGGCTCTATCCAGGAGAAGGGAGTAATTGAGAGCTGTATATTAATCAGGGCATAAGAGCTGACGCTGACCTGAACGGCGAAGCTAACTAGCAACCTGTTGAGTTACAGTCGTAGGTAATTCGAGAAAACTTCCAGTTCTCAATTCTGAAGTAAGTATATGAAAATATTGTACGCTATGACAGGTCAGACAGGGTGTTTATTACTGAAATGTGAAAACGTGTAGATGGATAGATATAAACGGAAGAATGATGATTCGTCTGTATTGAACTAGTCAATCAATATAGGACGTATTAAAAATTGTTATGAACAACTTTTAATATACCTGCATCCTATTGCTCAACCAGAGGCCACACGGGGGAAAAATAATTTTGAACCACTTTCTTGAAATTTAATTGTATTCCATGAATTAGTTGATCGATTTCTTGATAAAGCATGTGCACTGAAACTATTAAGTGTATCGTCTTAATCTGTTTATACAAAAACCAGCATTGTCTCGACATGTAATATTCCTTCAAGCCATAGCTAAGGTATGATACTGAAATGTCCACCTTATCCAATATGTTACATCATCTAAAATGAGTTGGTATTAAATTTTAAGCTTCCAATGCAGTTTCTTTGTTTCATTCGTACATTCATTACAAATACAAGCCACTATTTGTAAGAGGTCCACATTCTGTACACACGGATCGTTCTGCCTTCTATTTCTAATACTAATGTACCCACCCTCTCGGTAGCTCAACACTCGCTTTCAACCAAACGGTACTACGTAGAAAGTGAATAGCAACGAATTTAATTACGTAATGGACTCAAGCGTAGAACAATGACGTTTAAACGTCGAATATTTTTACTTTTTGTAATACTTGTACAAAACGTGACATTGTTTATGTTTTTGTTGTACGATTTAGTTTTACAATGAAAACTTAAGGAGGTTTAACTGTAGAAAGATAATTATATACAAAGAAACTGCCGCGCGTGGCTGCGCCCGCGTGGTGATCCGTCTGTCACAAATCATATATAGCCTATATATAACCTTCCTCGATAAATAGACTATCAAAAACAAAAATAATTTTTCACTTTCAACCAGTAGTTTCAGAGATTAGCGCGTTTGACCAAACAAAGTCTTCAGCTTTATATTATTATTATTTTGAGATTACCTAAAATTTTAAACCACACTAAATTAAAAAGTATTATAACTGAAGTACAATCAGCCATAATTTCAAATGAATTTTTATGAGTGAAACATACAAAATATTTATGGATCCAGTTAAACACGAAGAGCCCATACATGTTGTATGCAGACAGAGCCGCACCAGATAATATTTGCTCAAACTGATATAACAAAAGATGATATCATTTTTACATTCACAGTATTATTGCAATGTAACAAATAACTTGTCAATCAAAAATAAAAAAAATCCTGACTGAAAACATAGCTTCCGCCACTTTTACGAACTCGAATGTATTTATAACAATAAAACATATTTCAAAAATTATAAATATGTATTACATCACCACAACGGAACACTTTTACATTTGATCAAATGTCCACATGTTTAAATAAAATTATAAAATAAATAACTTAGGATCTTTGTTTTGTAATAGTCAATATAACTAACTACATTGAATTTTCCAATATAAAATTCCGTAGTTTTTAAACATCATTAGTAAGTTTTTAATTTTTGTTTAACTTTTTCTTAGATTTAAAACTTCTTATTACGTAATTTTAATTTTTCTTAATTTGGTCATTGTCAAATAGTGTTTATGTGTGTGTTATAGTGTTTTGATGTCAGTTTATCTAAATAGTTACTTTTAGTTAGTGGTACTATCTGGGATCATACAGAAAATATTAAATAAATAAACATTTTCTGTCCACTTCGATAGTGACTTTGGTTATTATTTAATAACAGTCAACAACGGACTGTTTATTAGGTACTTATCGCTATTTTTCCTATAAGAAGGTTGCAATACAAACTACACTAGAGCTTATATAGCATAGAGTTCAATATGAATTAACAAAACATTAAAGTTGTGACTGGATCGCCTTGACTCGATGACACGTTATCACCAGCAATAATAATAAATAATCAAAACTTTTACACCTGCTTTTCAAACAACAAGAACAAAGTTGAGAACTAATCACCGTGTCATATTACATTGTTTTTTTTCCATTAATATTTGTTATCAACCTAGCTGGATGCAATTACGTCATTTATTAAATTTGTTTTGTGTATTGTTTACCTATCTCACTAGTACATACAAAAAATTGTGATATTATGACACTCACGCAATAAATATTTTTAATAAGTTTCAATTGGCATCAAATTGTACCTTTTAAATAGAGAGCAGTGTAAATTTCATACCATTTTAAGTAAATAAGATATCATGCTTAACAGCTGAGAGGCTCTGTATAAAAATTCCTTCTCACGGACGCAACAACGGTACCGCAACGCACGCGCGCTTTAGAGGTCAACCGCGTTTTTGTCCTGCTCACACCTTGAGTATTTACAATGTAGTAAAAGAGGTGGATGTCTATGCAAATGAATGGCGGGAAAAATCGACCGTTTTGACTTACTGTGGCGACTCTACGTGATTGATTTGATGCACCATTTGGGGTCCGATTTCTCAAGGGCGGTACCTACAATGGAAACGTGAGCCGCTAAGACAATTCTTTAATATTAATAAAAATAGGTAATAAAATAACATTGAAATGAAGTGCTTCTGTTTTTTGTTTGTCTTGAAACATATAAATTTTAAACTTCGGTTCCAAACCTTCCGATTTCGCAGACAAGGTCACTGACCACTGCTTCAGCTTGTGGCCCGTATTTTTATGGATGGTAGACACAATAGATTTTCTACATACTGATTTGACGCCGGCAGCCAAGAACTTCAGAACATTTATAACACAATAAGTAGAATTAATGTCAAAGTTAATTCCATATTTATTTACTTTATTCATAATCTTTTAAAACCTTAGATTATTATTATTGTTATCACAAACAACTATGTTTATTTTAAATACGAAACACTACACGCGTATGAGGAATTCGAAATACCAACAGAGATAACTAAAAGAAACGCAGGACAAACTCGATGATAACAATCATTTTTTATTACCTGTAGAATCTTAAAGCTTTGACTTCGGGCAAGCGACATTTCTTTCTGTGACCAAGCGCGTTCCATGGAACTGTTATCGGGGCCATTGTTTCAACATATTTATATTTACCTTAAATCACATTATTCAGAACATACAAGTCTTTTATATCACAGTCGCAGGGTTTTATAGCTGATTCAAAAAAAAACACTCATTGACTCTATATTATAAATTAAGTAATCGCATTCAAATTAAAGATATAGAAACACAAAGATCTATTTCCTCTTCAATGTCACAAAAAGTAAAAGACAGTTAAATAAATCTCAGGTATTTTATTTTAACGACACCAAATATAGTACCTTTTTTGACATAAGGACTTTTATAATAGTTCAATTGACTGGGATAATTAGTTTTTATTTTCTAGACATAATGTGATCCATAAGTTTAATAGGCCCGCATTATTCATTAACATGTCCAGCTTGCTGAGTGAACAGATCACTATCGGCGGGTGTCTTTTTTGTCCTGATACAATTTAAGGCCAACAATATTTAGCTATACAATAAACTCTATTAACAAGAGCATAGAGCACAATGCAAATTAACTGAATGGAAATAAAGGAACTGTCTATGTGGTCCAATGCCTAAGACCATCTTCCTCAGATCTAGAGGTATGGTGTTCATTTCCTAATGGAACAGAAATTGTCTGCTGGTGGTAAGCGTTTTCCAAGTCTGCCAAGCTAGCTACCACCAGCTTAAAATCATTGGCTTAAAAAATAATGGTAGGCTAATTATTGTTCCGTCGGTTGGAACTAAGCCAGTTCCTCTGTGGTTGAATTCATCTTCGGCCATACCATAGTATACCATTAAATTAGGTTTATGGCAAGATCTACCTCGTAAAGAAAACAAAGAGTTCATAGTATACCACTTGTTTATTTTACTACGAGAATGAACTCAATGTCTGTGGTTATAAGAGTTCATTGGCCCTGATTCTGTTATTATATCCCCTTCTGTATACATATTAAACACAAATGTCAATTAAACAAGAAATACACATACAAAGGTGAGATTTTTCCTACGCAAAAGATCTCTTCGAGGCAACCTACGATTCATGTCTATAACAGACACCGATCAAATTGTTTTTTAACCTATGCACATTTCATCTCGGGACTCGAACTACAATATTGACAAGCTCCTTATTAACAGAAAAGTATCTCGTTTATTAAATCTGTATGTTTGTTTGACTAATTGACTTACATAAAAGTCGATATGGCACGAAAATACTGGAATTCAACCGGTATTCATCTGAAGTCAATACCGAAAATTCGAAAACACATGTGTTATTTTTGTGAAGCGAACCCTAGCTGCAATAGGGATGATAACAGGGTTAACAGATTATTACAATCTACAACAATAACGAAAGAGAAAAATACTTTGATATAATTAGTTAGTAGACTATTCATTTAATATTAATGTATTTTCTATAAACTTTTATTATGAAACCTTTTACATTAACATTTAATATAGTTGGTCTGCGATGCATACTAAATACCACGTGACGTTATACTGCATTACCCGTTTCTTAGAAGCGATTGAGGGGAGACAAAAAATGTTCTATTTAAATATTATAGTAATTTCTAGCGGGGTTTCCATTCCATCCAAAAAATTATTTTCTCTATTATAATGATAAAAGAATTGAATCCAATGAACCAATACAAGCCATGAACAAAAAATGTCATAATGCCTATACCATCCTATTTTCGATTTGGGATTAAATGATAATCACTTAAAAATATTTATGAATTTTTTAAATGTGCTGAATTTTATGTATCCGCTACAACATTGTGTTTTATTGGTCTGATTATTATTTAAAACAGCATCACCGCAGCCTACCCCATAAAGCCCTCTAAATGACGCACAAATAACATGGGCTGATATAAGAAATGAGTTCGATAGAATAATTCAAATTACCGTAACTTATATCAGATTCACCGTCTGAATTGGCATAATTGAAGTTGTTAAGTTGATATCGGTTCCGTAGATGGTTAACAATGATTAGCTGTTGGTCTCATCATGGAAGCATTAAATTGAAATTGACTCTCTAAATTAATTTTACCTGTTTTTATAGTGTCTAACTATCCCTATTTACCATTATTAAAATCATTTTTTAATTTAATTACATTGTTAACAGCAGTTGACAGTGACCCGTAGTTAAATGTCCGAACTCTTTTTATTCATAGCCAAACCAATATACCTGCAGTACAAAGAAATTACAAATGGTGACAAAACGGTTGATTTACCCGAGCAGTTCACGGTAGTGCGAAGTTCAAACCGCTACTATCTCGCTCTAACACCATTTAAAACAACGCTTACCTATGTACCGGTCCTGTTCTAGAGGTGATTTATTGTCTAGACGGGTTTACATAAACTCGACTACTTCATACGTTACTTCGTTTATCATGATTATGATGCCATATGATAATTATTTTATCTCGTTTTCATAATACATTCGATTAACACTGTAAGGCGTTAATTTAAGAATAAACAGATGTTGGTGTGATATCTAAAGGTATAAATGTGTCTGCAAATATGAATAAAATTGAAAAGTACAACTCATTGGGATAGAAAGCAGCCACAAACCGTGACGGATGGCATATCAAATACACCTATTTTTCCTTTACGACACCGCGTACGTGGATCGTGTGTGTGTGTGTATTACAACACAATTTACCAGCTAATGACGCACATGTATAGAAACTATGGAAAATACCTTTTTGGAGCTCGCTCCGTATACCAAAATGTTAAAACAAAACAACAGTGTACAGTAAGTTACTAATTGTTAGAGTTTCAGATTTCGTTATTGTGTAACTATAAATAGTTGACCATAGAATTTCCAACAATTCTTGTTCACTTAACATAATAACAAGCTGTTATAATAACACCATATAAGTACTTTAATGATATAAAAGGATATTCAAACTTAAAATATGAAATTAAACATCTATAAATTAGTTAGAGGTTTTAATGTGAATGATATAGTGACTTGGGTTCATGAATACAAATACGATAAATACGTACAGCCTGTATTTTTGCATGTAACTCTTTTCACGTAGCTAAATCACCTTCATCCAACAAATTTTAATTAAAATGGGCCAGGCACAGCATTGACGGAGAATATATTGATTAAATTTTATTATCAATTATAAATTAATATCAGTACAGATAAACTAGTGTCATGAAAGCTTCGTAAATAACAAATATATCAACGATAAAACTTGACAGTGAAAGGAAATTGACTTTCAAAGGTCTATCAGTACAATCCACCGTCCGTCAAATTATATAAAAAGTTCTGGGAACATGATCTGGCTGACAAACGGGAGTCAACTTTTAATTGGATGTATGCAATTAGATTGTTTGGGCCTGACTTTGAGTCCTGAATCGTATTACGAAATAGGTCGACTCAGTGTTTTTTGACTCTACTTCTTTCTGTAAATAAACGTTTTGAACATGATCTATACCTTATTAAAGTACCATATAATGTAATTTCTATATAACTAACAGAAGATCGTGCGCAAATATGAGCTTACGAACATTAGATAGAGCGTTCGAAAAAAGATGAGCTCTTGCTTATGGTACCACGATGTTTTTATCGGTAAGCCCTATACTTTTGAATCTTAATGATACTGATACACATCTGAAACACTCTCATAAACATTATCTTAAATTTGAATAAAAATTTCAAGATCGAACTCAAATATCGTTATTTACTATTATTAACCACCAAATCCTCTCACTGATGTGCACAGGCCTTCCCCCATGGGAGAAGCACTAGAGGATATTGAGCCATATTAATATATCAATACCTAAGACCACCACGCAGGCCCGATGTGGGTATATAAGAGAACAAAGTAGCATTGAAAACCAGGATCAAACGCTTTAAAGTGCTTTCCGAGGCACGGAAGAGCCGCAACCTTTGAAATTTCATATTTTTCATTGATTCACCCGGGTACGACCACACCGAAATTTGCTTTGCGTTTGTAATCAATACTCCAGTCTTCAAACCAACACACCGATATGCTATTCTTCAACATTACTTCCCAAAAGAAAATAACGGTTTCAAGGCGATAACGGACGTATCGTCATTTCCCGACCCATAAATAACTAAAAATTTGCACACATTCTCATGAAATCACCAATAATTTAGTACCATAGCTCATAATTACACATTGTAATACGATATTGATGAGAGGTAGTGAACAGGTGATAATTAAATTGGAAATCAGAAAATTCTACTTTCACGCGTTCGTGGCCGTTGACAACGGAGCGGTGGGGTGGGGACTGTCGTGAATTGGCGCGACTAATTATGCCGGAGATTGTGCACATGATTAAATACTGGACGCATTAATTACTTAAGCTTCAAAGTAGGCTAATATTCGATATCACTTTAATAACTTATTTACCTTTTTGTAAGACACAAATAAAATGATTTTTCGTAGTGACGCGTTATATTTTCAGTAAATATATTTGTCATGTTGTATATTTAGAGCTTCTTTCATTCTAACCCTTATTGTGAGGTAATTTTATAAATGTTAATATAGGGTGCTTTACTAAAGAGTATAGGTGTAAGCTTTGTAATAATAATCTAAACTTCAGAACAATTTTGATGTTTATTGATTCTAATATTAAACTAATATTAGCAATTTGCCTAAATAATATAAACCTAATGTGATTTTACCAGTGGCCTTGAAGATGTGGCATTCACCTGTTTAATTATAGTATGAGAAACAGCCCTAATCCTGCAGATCACTAAAATTAAATATAGGTACGTAAATTTCCACGAAGATAAAGATTCACCTTGAGCTAATATTAAGAACTATAAAGGATTATAGATAAAAACCAAGTGTGTAAAGCAGCAGAAAATTTATTTTTTATATCAATTTCCTTCAAATGAAACAACAAACTAATAATAAAAAGTGAAAAAAAGCCTTTATTTAGCCAATTTTTATTGATTCGGGATTTTTATGCATTACATCGGTTTTTAAAAGAGTTTAACTTTTACTCGAGTATTTAAGAACTAGAGTCTTTCTTTGAAGTATATTTCTCAGAGAAACTAAACTGCACTTGGGAGTTGGGAGCTACGAAAGGTACATTTTACTTTGCGAGTGCATTGTCTTTGATTTGTACCGAACAGTTCGATTCCTTTTATGCATATTATAACTTCACTTACCGGCTCGACTCCAGCATCATTTTGTGTGGCCTGAAAAAAATAAACCTTTGTTTATTTATAAATAGCTTAAATAAAAGCAAATGAAGATTCATTGTTATAATTATACTAATAAAAAATGTTCAGAGATTAATAAAAAAAATTTGAATACGCAATTTTTGTAGCAAAGTTTCAGAGGTCCCTAGTGTCTTTCATATAAGTTAACGATGGCTACAAAGCGAATAGTCAAACTTCTAGGTCAATTGGTTTAGGAGTCACGTTAGACTCATACCCTTGAAGCAGTCCCCAGGTGTAACTTCTGCCAACTATGTAAAGCTACGTTGATATCTTTGATCAAACAGGATAGGATTTCCAAAACTAATAGAAACAATAAAAATGAACTGCAATTAATTAAATAATTTAAAAACTTTGGTTATTATATATTATAAATTGGTGAGCGATTAACCGATCACGAAAATTTTGCAATTTATTCCATAATTAAAATTATTTGACTTGATTTTATCATTTATCCACATTTAAATGATGAACCGCCACAGGTCCCGGAGTCGATTCCCGGTAGGGGCAGATATTTAAATGATGAGTACAGATATTTGTTCCACAAGTCTTGGATGTATGTAGGTTTATTTAAAATATTTCAGATATTAATAAACATCTCTATTTCTCCGTTGTTTAGTATCCATAATATTAGCTCTTAATGATGCTTACTTTGGGTTAGATAATTGGCGTGAGCGTGGGAAATATTAACTATGACTTGCTTTTTTTACTAACGTATCTTATATTATTATTATGTTATTATTAACTTTATTAAATTGTAAACACAGTTCAATAAGAAATATATTTTTTCCCATACCGGCTGCCACAGGTGCCATCTCAATATAAGAACGTCTCTCGATTGTTATTACTGCTCCTGATTTCAAATAATAACTAGAACATTTATTAAATGTACGCAAATATCATTACACTACACATAGTTATATTTACGGCGTAACATAAAGTAGCCATAAGTTGATGTGGGATGATTTGTTAATACATCAACTACGTCTCTTGTGTCATTCAAGGCCGTATATCTATTTCGAAGAGAAGTATTATACTATAACCTTTATGTATCTACGAATATATCGCAAAGTAAACTATCCTTATGAAAATAACAAGGGACAACGCCCGCAGAACCAATCACGATAATCTCTGGAAGGTTGTAGACGTTCAAGCATTAGCTATAGAGCGATCACTTCACTCTGGGGGAAATATTTGTTCAACTGTATTTGAGACGATTAGAAAGTTTACATTCAAATTTAATTATATTAGCTTCTTGTGAATGAGAGCAGTTTTTTATTGTAGGATCTGTGATTTTGGCTCCAAACCTCCTTAGTTTTTTGATTTTCTTAACCCAATAATTTAATATGGCTTCTAAATGATTAAAGTAAAAATATTGTGGTTTTTCCTTTGTTCGTAAATAATTTGTTGAAAACATTTAGTGGCTTGACTACCATAATCTAGAACAACATCTAGTGTATATTTAATATTTTCTCCCATTAAGCTCTGATTATTTAGGACTTACTCCAAGTCCTTTTATTTACATTAATATTGAACAAGATACAACTATTCTCTATATTTTTATTTTATCTGATCAAGATGCTCTTTGTATTCTGATCTAAAACATAATTTCCTTTATAACATAACTCCAATGGTAATAATGGCAGTCTGCTTTATTCATATAAATTTATTGCAAAACCACCGCAGCCGTAATATAACGGCATGGTAATAACATGCCTTGTCACACAGCAATGAACATGAAATTAACTTCGAACTAATAACTTTTATCATTAGAGTAAGTGGACTAATGCTGTCTCTACATATCTTTGGAACAAAAACGAGACAAACCCATTTTCAAACCAGATCTAAGTTTAAAACCTTGTTTTATATAGAAAGCTCAGCCAATGATACGACACCAGCTGACGGTAAGCAGTATTTCAGCATACGACATACTGCACTAGCCACCTTCACCTTGCAGGTCCAAAATGTGCTTTTTCATGCCTATTTGAAGGAACTTTTGTTGTATGTGCGGGCTGTGCGACAAAGAAAGCAGTCATGAAATCTTATTAAAAGTAGTCTTGCTATTAGAAAAGAATCTAACTGCTCGTAAACGCGTCAAGAGTACTGCAACAGTAGCGTTATTTGGCTTCAGTTAGTTGGAGAGTAGGCTTCCCTAATTGGTCGGAAATAATACAATTCTATTTATCTCGCATACATATTACCTATTGTGTGTTTATATTAGTTAAGTTATTTATATAATTTAAAAGGACTTCATTCGATTCCTTCACGAAACCTTAGGCAAAATGTTCCGTCATAAGTTTCGGTGTGGCCTGTTATCAAGTAACACAGAAATACGGGCAAGAAATTAACTTCGGACAAATACCTTTTATCATTGGAGTAAGTGGACTGCTGGTAAACCTGATGGTATCTTTGCATAACTTTATTGCAAAAACAAGACAAACCAATTTTAAAACCGCGTCTATCTTTCTACAACGTTTAGTTATTTAGTAAGTGTCATACGGGCCGTATTAAAATGAAACCAATCATAACACATTTGCAATCTCAACAAACCACCACGCTCATTGTTTGCTAAAAAACTGTGCGAGGTGAAGGGACCATTGTTGAGAAGCTATCGCAGACGTAGCTCCTGCACCAGGTCAGGTTCCCTCAACTTTTTACCAGCATTTTCAATACTTTTGTTGTTCTATGAGACAAGAGCTATTTCCGTTGAGTTGTACCGTCATGAGACCCGTAAATGCTCTTCGTTCACATATTTTTACGCTATTCAGATTTGATGAATGAAGATCCCTCCTAAGGTATAGATTAATGAGATAGAGAGTTTGTTCTATATACAGTTTGAAAAGGGCTTGATTTGGCTTTTCTTTTTAAACTGTCACATTGAAGCGATAGAAAGATTGTCGATAAATGAAACTTTTATTGGAATAATATACATAATTCCAACTTATATGATATATAGACGATAGCGATATTTATATGCGATGCTAATATTTTCGATTTCCCTATCACAAGCATGAATGATTGAAATATGAAATAATTCTTATATTTATTCTATTATCAAAAACTAGCAATTATTTAACAAAGAAAAATATCCCATAAAGATCTGGACACAAAACAGTTAATAGCTATAAAACTGACATTAGACGTACACGACATACTTTCAACCGATTTAACTCAGGCTAGCTGCAACCACATCCTTATAACATATTACGCGGTCCTTCCCGCTCGAATTAGTATATTTTCAGACTTGTACTTCCTATTTATCATATGAGCTTTAAAATATGTAATTGAATCGTTACTCCCACCGTTTTTATAACGTGAAATAAAGTCCATATATCGTTTAATTACTTAAAATGTAGATTCAAATTCTTATATAACGCCATGCGGACTCGCACAACCACTGAAATGGAAAGTAAATAACACTCATTTTAGAACAAATTTTTTAGAAGCTTTAATGGAAGTAGTTACTTGACATGTTTCATCAGAATGGATTTCGATTAACTATATAATTAAGATCAATTTTTATGTTTTTGTCGTCTTTGCTCTTCTTAACTATTCATCCTATTGTGGTAAGCTGTCCTTGCGTCGAAAGTTCCTGAACATAAACTCTATTTAAAACAAATAAAATCTTGCAACACATGCCGCAGTACACAGCCATTAATATATACAAACCCATACTTCATACAACAAATAAAATAAGTTATGACCAATGCATTCTCATAAAGTCTACGCCTTCGTAATACAAGACATAAAACAATACTTACTAGAATCAGACACCAATGGGTGTAACACAATAAGCCAATTTACTTATAAACAATAACACAAATTACCGTAACATCAGTAATGTTATATCGCGATTCACAGTGGTAGAGTTACGTAGGGTTGGCATTGAGTTTTTGTTAATTTATTAATATTTAATTACAGACGGTAACAAAAAGCATATAGTTGCCTGATGCTCTAAGCAGTTCTCTAATGAAAAATAATAAAGCTACCACTACCCGAGTCATAAATTAATATCAGCAAATGAGCATCGTGCTTAACTTATTGAATCAGTATTATTAGTATTAGTAATCTAATAAATTGGGTTAAACAATACTGAAAGCTTGACGCCAAATTAAATTTTAAATATTATGTACGTTGAAAACGACAACCCTAACTTATCGCACACATTCATACCAAAGGCCATGTCGCCGCCATATCCAGGGATAACATTTATAACGCGACATCTTATCCATTTTAATGTAGCTGCTTAGTACTATTACCAGCGTTTGTATTACGAATTCACTATCCAACACAAGATAAATTTGCTCTATTCCTTAATATGGCAATCATATTGTGATGAAACATTTCTAAATGTTCAAGTCATACTTGCTTTGAATAGTAATCGTAAAATAGGCTATTTTTTATCATTGACGAGTTAGCTCTTGGCATTCCTAACACCTTATGGTAAGTAAAGATAAGGCTGAAGATCTAACGAAACCCGGATTCCTCAACCATAGAAGAACTGGCTATATTACCACCAACTGCCGGAACACAACAATACTGTTAACATTTTTGTTATGGCGGCAGACTTAGGTAAGACGGTGGTACCTAACCAGGCGGACTTAGAAAAAGGCGTACTAACAATCAAACCATGCAGAAAATTTATGTCCCCCTGGAAATTGAACTCCGGACTTCCAGATCTCAACCACGAGACCACAGAGGCGGTTCCAACTGTTTTCATTAATTGCGTTTTCCAGTATTATTCAACTATTTATAAATTAATTAGAATATGTAATGTATGTACCTTAATTTTAAGTTTTTATATATTGGAAACAGATTGCAATGAGATAGTGTAACAAAAAAACTAAAATTGAATGAAGATAACTATGAAGTACAAAATTATCAAGAGTAAAAATAAGGAACACCTATGATGATGATGAACACATGATTTTAATTCTAGTTGAATTAAATTCTAGAAATAGACATTTTAAATCAAATAATAAACATTAACTACAACGCACAAGAAGCCGCGGACCCTACATCCTGTTCTTAAGGCAGGTAGGTTCGCAGAATACAATACAAAGAATTCTAAACCATAATGCAATTGTTATAAAACTCAACAACTACACAAATTGCAATAATGCATCTAATGTTGTAAAACGTACAGTAGAAAATAAAATGGCATATGATGGAGTCGGCTTGTTCAAAAGATCTTATTCATAATTATTTCGGGTGAAACAAGCATCGGGCGGAGCGTGGTGATTTGGAATTTGTAACATTTGTAGTTTTTAAGGTTTCTTATTTAATATGTGCCAACAAACTAAATACACTAGAAATTTTCTTAGAACGGACATCGGCGAGCTGAAATAAGTTACAGGATAAACTAAACTAAATGTTTGTTGACTTGTAAAAACCACACTAAATGATAACAGAATAAGAGTTTTATAGGCAATGGCATTCGTATACTCATTTGCACTAAATGTATGTACTTCTGTTAACCTAGACAAGCATAAAATAGATGAAATGTTTAAGCGAGATGACGTGAACTGCACAAATAAAAGCAAAATTTAAAATTAACCGCGAGAGAATTCTCTTTCATGTCGTTGAAATGTTTCGTCTATAATTTTATGCAGTGTGATGTGACTTTAAAAATGAATATTAAATTTGCCAGTGTTTTACAAGTTTAAATTCGAAACAGTTTTTACAGCGAGATCTTGTTTAAACTGTTTATCTAGATCAAGTGGTCTTCCGCGGTATTCCCTTCGCATTTCGCTCTCTTTCGGCTCTGAGATCTATAATTTAGTTTGGATGAATTAGCTAAACGGCGGGATGTTAATAATTGAGCAGAATGCAACATTTTGATTCGACCCTTCGAATTTATAGCGGATGCGTTGTAAGTTTTTGCGTGTAAAATGTTTTGGAATTTTCTTAAAAATGGGTTCATCGCACGTTTGATAGCGCCTATAACCTTGATGTTTGCGTTAGTAATCAGTTAATTTTGTGTCTGCTTAAATGAAATAAAACAAAATAATACTATGTCGAATTTCCAATAAAAATGCAGCGATACTAAATGAAGGTCGACGCCAAAGGAAATGCAGTTTTGTGGAGGGCATGGCATTTCGACGATAGCAATGGGCTGCGTCTAGACTCTAGTCTCATTAGCAAACCGAGCGAGGTAGTTGAGGCAAGAACGCTTAATTACTAAGTTCTGTTCCTTGCACAATTTAAGTACCCTATTAGTGAATTAATAATCATTATACATGCTTTTTGTCTTTTAAAGAATATAAAGTCAGTACAAAAAATTGGGTTAAAGTTTTTGGAGAACTGGTCAAGCCTAAAATCGTTTCACAGTTTAGGCATGCAATCTAAATTTGGAAGCATTCGGTTCATTAACGATCTTGAAAAGCATTAAGAATACGTAAAAAAACTAACAAGAAACTTGATGCTATTGTAACTACCACTCAAAAACATGACATTGCTGTGTGACCAAAATGGGTATAACAAACGATGCATCGGGCAAATGTGACGGCGACGTTTGACTTGACTTTCACATGGAGCAAACGATGCGAGACTATGACAATGCTGAGCATATTATTATTGTTGCTACTTATATCACAAGTTTTGTTGTGTAAAAACAATGCAGTTATTAACTTATGATATGTATAGAATATAAGTAATAATTAAAGTTATAGCTGAATGTATAGTTATTACATAATGTGGTGAGGCATTAAAATTGTATTAAAATGTACTATGAGAATGGACTTTTGTGTTACCAGTTTATAGAGACATGGTTGAGCCAGTTAGTTTTTTTAGTTAGTTATCATCAGATCGAGTCACTTGCTGAGCTTAATATAAAAAAAAATAAGAAGAATCAGTCTGAAATAATTTTATACATTTCGACACAGTAAGACTTACGGTACGAATGAAAGTCAGGTCAGACTCTTAATATAATTCTACTTCCATATTTGATTTTAGACCAGAGAACAATTATCACCAGTTCTACTGTTGTATGGCTTCGCAAGAATGTTCTCAATCAAACTATACCACAATAATGTTCGCTGTTTATTATTCACAATACATTGTCCGAATAGAATGGTTACGTGTCGAGATCTATTGAAGTTTGATAAGAAATTTCAGATATATCGAAATTAAAATAATTTCATAAGTATATTTTATACTTGTATACCTTATATATATATATATGAAATATATATATATATATATATATATATATATATATATATATATATATATATATATATATATATATAATTATATTTCATTCGCCATGTTACCGTATTGAATTATTTTCAATAAGTTTAAAATACTTTGATTCGTTGTCTTAAGTTTCTAAAGGCTCAGAAGAATCCAATTTCACATCAATAAGTCGGAATAAATGCGGCACCCTCCTTTCCACTACAACTAAATCTTCACCTATTAGATTTTCGCATATAAAAAATCGTGTCACGTCTCGAATGCGTGACGAAATCTCCATACATATGCAGGAAAAGCATAGAAGGACCAATATTCATTCAAAACGGTGCTACAATATTGCACGTTACGTAATTTTTCTTACACAAGAGAGCGTTTCTTATTTAATTAAAAACCTCGTTCTCACAACATTGATTAGGTTATCAGCCAATGGCCGTCGGTTGGAACTTGTTTATAGTTTATTACTGTTCGTCGTCGTGTAGTTTTGTATGAAACTTATGGGCAGTAGCTCGGGTTAAATGGCAACTTTTAAACACAATAAATATTTTACCACATATGAGCGGATTCTGTATAAGTAGTACTATTGTTTATTGAATAACCGTTTCAACTTATTACTGTTTCTTTACAGAGTAAAATCCATGAGACGGAGGTTATGTGAGATCTTAGTAGGTTAATTATTATGACAATCTAAATAAATTAATGATCATTGAAATAATAGCTAATAAATTACTATGTGACAATAAAAAGTATGGTATCGCACAGAAATAATAAATAAATATACTTTATTGCACGTACAAAAAATGAAATAGAAAATACAAAGCTACAAATACAAATAGGCGGAAAATAGTAATAGTAAAATAGAAAGTAATAATAATAATTTAGCTGTGGATTTTTTCAAAAATAAATAAATTTATAATAAAAAATCCTGCAAACTGTATCTTTCAAATAACAATTTCTTATTATTCCGCCGGAGATTTCACGCTTGATATTTACGTCCGGTCCACACTGGTCAATATGGCAACAACTGTTTCGGATATCAGGTATTTCGTGTTCATCAAAGAACGCAGATAGTGACTCGCAGAACTGTTAGTGACCACCTGGGCGACCGGCCGCTGGTTGACGACCTTGCTACAGCTTTCAATTCTGCTTATCAACTATTTGCACTCGTAT
Source organism: Acentria ephemerella (assembly GCA_943193645.1). Taxonomy (NCBI): domain Eukaryota; kingdom Metazoa; phylum Arthropoda; class Insecta; order Lepidoptera; family Crambidae; genus Acentria; species Acentria ephemerella. The sequence continues at coordinate 4,121,973 of OW971894.1, forward strand.
AGCCGTGTTCACTAGATTACTCTTACTACCAATAAATTATTATACTGGAATATATTAAATAAATCTTTGTCAAAAAAGTTATTATCCGAGGCAATTATAATTATTACAGAAACCTTTAAATTGAAGCCAAATAGCTCAAGGGTTATTTCTCAGTGTATTTTAATTGGAATTCTTGTAAAGTCAGCAAAATTCGACTAGTACTATCGTCCACTTTTAACGAAGTGCCGTATCGTATTATTGATGAAAATGTTGCTATTAGGGCTACTGGAACCAAGAACAATTTAACACACCCACATAGTTCGGTGACTTTGATCACGCAATTGCCATGAATAGTTTTATAGGCACAAATATTTCAGTGGCTGGACACCGAATGGGATTATAAATAATCACACGTACAGTACATCAAGTGCCTAAAATAGCTAAAACCAACGCGATTAAAATAACGACACGAAGTACTAAAAATAGGTATTAAATATTTCACAAACAGTTCTAGGAGTGTATAAAATTTATAACTACCTCTCGGGTTGCATGGCATCGATTCGCCATCTCATTACCATGTCCCTTCAGTGAATCAACTTTTCCCGAGATCGCCACACAAGCCCAATTGAGACATAGACCGTCGATTTCCAATCAAAATGTAAATTCAGTTCCAACAATTGTACATTTATTTGTTCATTTGTCTCTTTAACCACTATCGAGGTAAGACTTATTGTTTTGCCAACCCCATTACTTTTTGTCGGGCCGCCTTTTGTAATAATTTTAATCTTATTTAATCATCTCGAAGAAATAATACCATACGGGATTAATATAAAAATAGCGAGTTTATTTCTTTCATATCGAACACATCGTATAGTAGTTGCGTAGGGCAAAATAGGCTTACTTCAAAGGCGAACAAAGATAATAATTGAGATTTTGCGTTGTATTACCGCGAAGTAATTCCATTTCCATCGCAAAAATAATTGCCTCTCGGTAACACGGCAAGTCGTCGAGTATGTTACGCTCCTTTAAAACGTAAATCTGTCTGTCGCAAGACATTTATTTGTCGGCGCAGACGACGTTGCACGCTCAGACAAAACTAGTGCTTCCTTCATTACCATATCTACGAGTAGCCATATCGCTGTCTCGCTCGTTTGGAGCAGTGAAAAGAGTGAGAACGATTAATTTTGCCGATATGTACATAGTCGTGCAATCTGTCTATCGATATTGAGGCGTAAGTGGTCTTACAGCTTCTTAATAGGCAGGAAAAGTAATGATGCTGCACGGACAGTCTTTAAATGATGCAAAATGTGTAAAAGATGGAGGTTAGTTGACTTATGGGTAAGTAAACTGAATATCGTTTTAATACACTGAATGGGCACTGCTTACTGTACACGTCTATAAAGAACTAAACATTTTAGTCTTAGAAGTTTTGGTTTGTTTACCTCTAAACAGATTCGCTGAAAAGCTGCTTGGTGTTCAGATTAAGCCGGGGCAAACTTATATTCTGAGAAAGCCGTGGAAATCTCTAAAACAATTCCACCATTATCATTGAAAGTATAAACTTTACGAAGTTTTTCTTTTAATAAGAATACTGTATTTAGATAAGAAGTTAGCAAAGTTTAATTATGTGATAAGTGTGCTCATGGGCTACCGCATGAGCTTCTGCAGTGCGCCTGGAATGCTCGCGGAGACGCACATAGGCGTCCTTGAACACCTTTATTCAGTGAGAGTCAGCTTCAACAGCATCATTACCATGATAGCAGACAAACTGCATGTAAGTATTTTTATTCATAAGTAATATTTAATTATGTCAAATTATATATATTAGCGCCAAATTATATATATATATACTAGTCATGGATACTTTAAATAAAATCATATTTGATCTCTGATCGCATAGTCAGTACTCTTTTGTCTGGTTGATCAGATTATTTCATGAAAGTCTTTCTGTCTGCCCGTTTTCATGTGTCATCAACTGGGCCACAGTAGAGAAAGCCATTGGAATTGCGCCAATAAGACCACTTCATTCCTATATTTGCAAGTGGCCTGCCATAAAGTTAACTATGCAATATTTGAAAGTCCTTTCAAATATTGCATTTTTCTTTAAATCTAAGATCTAAATGATTGGTAACCTTAGCATACCTATAGCAAGTGTATTTAAATAGGTACAGCAAAATAGTTCCGTTAAATCAGTCATCAAATTAGTCCCAAATATTTAAGTCTCGGAACGGTTACTAAATAAAATTAATGGTCGCCCCGCTAACAATTTTCCGCGGCGGCAGTTACCCCGAGTTGTGCTGTCAGCGGCGATATTTCAAGATAAGCTACTTCGTTGAACGCAGCGCGCTTCTGCGTATAGTTCCCACGCTGTTCGTAATAATACACATACGGAATTCACTGGACCGTTTGAGAAGGAGGTTTGATGTCAAACTTTGAGCACCATATTTAGTGTTTATATTTAATGAACAAAAAACAACGGATCTTCATTAAAGAGGAAATAACACACAAGCAATTCATAATCAGAGTTAGAGTAGGCTCTATTATAAGTTTTGACATCTGCATTCGGCTGTCAATTTTGTGAAGTATTTGAAATTATATTTTATTAATGAGTTTACGGTGAATGGGCTAGTCGCTGTAAAGAAAAACATCGAAATAAAAAGGCAAGAATAAAGACCATTTTAACACGGATAGCGGAATGACAAATACCCCATATTTATTCCATTAAAATATATAAAAGGTTCCTTCAATCCTGAATCGAAGTCAATTGAAGAGATTCCCAATATTTACCAGGGAAATATAGGACGCAAGGAGTAACGGAACCTCCTTTAAGTAGGCGTGGAGTTCGTCGCGGTCTACGACCTGCGTGACACCGGCTGGCGCCACAGGCTTCATGACCTGCTAACTTCTGTCGGCCTGGTACCCAATTATATTAATGGAACATTAGAGGAAATATAAAAATCTTTATCAATTTTATTTGCTTTTCAATTATATTATTATTACATTTTATTATACTTTAATAATAGTTTACAACAAAACAAAGTTTTTCAATAAAATTGGTTATCAAATGACGTAACCTAGATTGTGTTATAAGCAGCTATGAATGAATAGAAAAATCATTTACCAATTATATAATGTTTATACAGATACCTAATCAAATATTACCATAATATATGTGCACAATCACAAATGTGTTATTATATAAATATTCAACTGGCTAATCAGTCATATATAATTATACTGATACTATAGTATTTGCGATTATACGTAGCAGAGTAGACTGGCTATTTCTCGCTCGCACTCGTACAGCATGTTTAGACTGGGATGCAATTTGTACGTTATTTATGGTAATTGCACTCCAGCAAACTATCAAATCTGAGACGTTACTAATTTAAAACTGATTTGACCTGACAATAAAGAAATGATACCTCTTACACATTGTCTTAAGAAAGATTAAAATGTGTTTTAATGTTTGCTAGAATTGGAAGATTACACTTGAGGGTAAAAGAAAGATGGATATTCTATTCTTAAAAGGTAATAAAATGATATTTCTAATAAGATTTTAGTATTTCAATTAAACCCTATCTGGTGTATTATAAGTTTATTTTAAATTGGAATAATACACTTTGACGCCAGAGGTTTTGTAAATCGTGTCTGAGTAAGGAAACTGAGAATAATATCAACATTTACACTTTACTTGGTATATCTAATTTAAGCAACTCGGTACATTAAGTGGAAAAGATTCAATAGTACGTAACGTAGTTCAAATTGATCAGTTTACACAGCTACTATAATAGATTTGAGAATTCACAATCATTACTTATTTTCATTAATTTATGTCATTTTGCTCTTAAATTGCGCACATTAACTGAAGAATCTTCATCACTATTTAGTTGCTAGTTTGAAAATATCTACATTTGAGTCAGCGTGTACTTGTACTAGAATTAGACATGATTCATACGCTCGACATAAAAAATAATTAAATTAACGATACCTAGACACATTGAAATTTTTATATTCATGATTGGTCAAGGCAGAATATTAACTCCAAACTGGAGCAATAAATAAAAGTACAAAAATAAATGTTAGAACAATAACACCTTTGACCGACATCAAAGATGGCGTCATACGAATAACATCATTCAGCAGCGGCTTACCAATCACATAACGGTAAATTACAGGTAGGCGACAGAGACAGAACCGGATGCGCTCACGTCACCCGCGCGACTAGGCAGATGCCCGATATTTACTTTATTATATCGATATTAATGAATCAATAATACGCACTATCAATCACCAAGAAATTAACTCAAAAAATATAAGGCTGCTTTTGTCCAAGACTTATGTAGAAACTGATGCGAAAACATGAAGTCACAATAAACATATCGTTATCTCTCCCTTATCAGATTGCCAGATTCAACTAAACCATAGAATTTCAATTGTACCTGGTTTCATACTGTGTAGTATAGATTATGTACAATATTAACATCGCCATTTTCCTGTCTATCTATATGTATACCAAAATTTCTTGAATCCAACATTAAATGTTTCAATAATAAAACCAGAAGAGTCGTTAATTCAGTTTTACTAAATTACAAAAGTTTTTTTTAATAGAGCATAGCTTCAAGAAGAGGCTTCGTGTCACAAGAGTTCATAGACATTAGTCTTAAATGCAAATTATACGAACCAAAACTAACATTTCATTGTTCTTCATCAATGGTATCAATGTAAATTTACGATTTAAATTTACATTTTCCACAGGAGAACGTAAGCTTTCTTGCTGACTTTTCCAAGGATAAAATCTTTCACGTTTCAGATTCTAAATTGGATATTTTCTTTATTGGGAATTACGAGCCGTTGGGTTAGATTTTAAATGTCTACTACTATCATTTTTACTTATTATAAGTAGTAATAAAATTTAATGTTTGATCATTGTCAAACAACTTTTATACACGTGACATGTAGAAATAATAATAAAAATGTTTCTCACACTCACACCTATTCCAAATTACACCATCTAGCCCAAAGTAAGTCTAGTAACCATAACACATGCTCTTAATGATGCTTACTTTATATAAATACTAAATAAACATACAATCATCCATGACCCGTGAAGAAATATTCATACTCATCATATAAATATCTGCTCCTACCGGGATTCGAACCAGGACCTCGGGATAGGTGGATAGAATTACTGACCACACGACCAAAAATCCAGATGCTGCATTTTTTGAACACGATGTAGATGATTTAAATTTAAATTACAAACGATCCGTAACGGAAATTATGTGGCGCCCCTGCGCAACTGAGGACACCGCTTGTCTTTAGTTGACATTGGTTACAAATTTCGCTACGCATTTAATCATTTATAACTTCCTGCTCCTTCTAATAAAAGGAATAAAATATTCTAAACAGAATCATAAATTCACATCATAGTATTATTTGTAGTGAAACTACGGACGAATTTACAGGCTTACATATTATTTAAGTAAATTATACATAGATAAATCTTCAAATGATTAAGATATATGTCAAGATCGGTTTTCAAATCGAAATTTCCTTGTAACCAGGAAAGATTACAAACCTTTATCAAAGCCAAATTGAGTATTGAATTTATAATAAGTATACAGTTTACTTACAGGAAGGTGGATTATTCAAATATTTATAATAAAATTATAGAAGACAGACACTTCATTAGATGTTATAAGTGTTATGAAATATCTTTCCTTCTTTGAAATTTTATTAATCTACTATCAAGTTATTGATAATTTCAAGTTACTGCTTATTAAAACTTATACTTCAGACAGGATTTTTTCTTCACGAATTATTTGATTAATTAGTACAAAAATCTTGTCGTGATAATCGTAGGCATAGGATTTTTTTTTAAACAATAACCCCAAAAACCTATTCAATGCCGAATGTATTGATTAAGGACAACTGACTTTGGTAAAAAGGGCCATGGCACAGGACATCAGAACAGTCAACGCTATTCATCAAACAATTAGCATAACTGATAAAGGAATCCATTTATATTTAGATAAAATAAATTATTACAAACAAAACAAACTCTTATAAGATATCAGATAAGATAATAATTAGTAGAGGCAGCCCTAAAGTAACATACTGACACATAGTCGCTAGACAATATGGATCCGGTCGCACGCGCTATAAATTAAAGTCGCATCGACCACTTGCGTAATAACACAGATCTATGAACAATAACATGTTACGTATTATTAGTCACAAATAACGAGTGTCAGCAAAAAAAATATACACTACCTAATACTTTATATTGCATAGAGTTTTGGTAGATTGCCGCTAATTGTTTTATAACTAAAAAGCTCTTCCAAAACTGCTAGAATATCAAATGATCGATTAATCACATGTTGGTGCTTCAGAAACTTATTTTTCTTACTACAAAGACTAAGCTAAGGTATTTAAAAATACGAATCAAGCTTTTCATAAAATATTTAAAAAAAACATAACAACTCGGATACAACAACTGACGCCATCTAACTTCACCCAAAGGAACTAAAACTACCGACACTGGCGCCACAACTAACAAATATAACACAACTCGCACCGCAATAAATGAGGCAAGATTTGTCTGCAGGCTCCACGTCTGAATGGCTAGACCAGACTAAGGCTACTTCAGGCGGATTAATAACTCAACTAATTACATCGTGCTATCACTTACCCCACTAAACAAATGCTCCACTTTCTGGTAAGTTTTTGCCCCCCTCATTTGGAATACGGTCAGGGAAATACATTCGAATGTGTTAGAAGGATTTTCCTATGGGATATATACGTTTTCCTCGTTCTAAGTGTAATAAATGATGCTTTTGATTAGACTTAACACTTAACATACAACAGGATAAACATAAAGTTGTATCTAATACCCGAGGAAATGTAGACTCTTAGCTATCATAGGAAGTAGGAGTAACTCCACTGTTTATTACAAATCTATATTTCATGCCAGATACAAGTACAACAAAATCCATAGCGGATCTTATAAATCCATATCACACGTCGATACCCAGTGGGCTCCGATTGTTTTGTACGAGAGCCGGCGAGAGTCAGACTTGATCCCGGTATAAATCGCGCCCAGCGATGTTAGCCTTCTCGGAACTTGGGAGACTGTGTAATATGTGCTTTTAAAATATTAATCAAATTGAAGTTTTGAAGTCCGCAGTTTGGATCTCGCCGTAATTTCTGAGAAATAAACAACGTGTTTGAATCTATCTTTGAACACACTACTTATCGATTTTTTTATAAACAAAAGTTAACGCTGTTAGCGTTAAGTTAAATGTGAAATTTCAATAAAGAGTACAAAATAATGATATTGTCAAGTCAATATTTGTATATCAAGTCACACGGAAACACGAGCGAATGCATTCCAAATATTTTATGCAATCCTTTTACATTCACACAGCCTAAACCAAATGTTTCGGAAAATATCGAATATATAATAAATATTGTCTGTCTGATAAAAGGTCTCTTAAAACGATACGGTTTGCATACATTTTTTGGAAAACGTTTCCATAGTGGTGCTATATTTGAAACATTAACTTAGGATGTCCATGCAAGTAATATATCAATACTAAAAATGAAGTACTTACATCCAATACCACAACTTTAGGACGTGACCGGACGCATGTAGAAAATAGCTAACATTTATTCACCAAACACTATGTTATGTGTCATTTATCGATTACAATTATTCAGTCTTAATTAACTACTACAATTTAGCATCTAAGTCTTACTAGTAACAATTTTATAAGCTAAATTAAAATGCTAAATGCTAATTGCTAAATTTAAATATGGTATATCTCTTTTGTTAGTATTCAAAAATTGATTAGAAAAAACGTGACCAAACACTGTGTACAACATTTATACGAAAGATTTTGTTATCGTTTTACGGAGTCACCGTAACAATAGAATATAAACTTGTTATTCATTTTTTAAACGACCTAAGTTTATAAAGTTACATTGACCGTACTTCTGTGAGCTAATTTAATGCAAATGGACAAAGAATTGCGTGTTAAAATGCACTGCAATATTTCACGTGACTCTAAACATGTGATTAACGAAGATATAACTATTCTTTATTATTGTTAAATAATTGTTCTCAATAATTAAGTCTTGGGAAGGAGCGAGTTACTCCAAAAGCCAGTATTATTTTTTATTATACACAAGGTTTTGGAAATGGGTATAAGATTTCTATTTTTTCTCTTATGCAACTAAAATTGTTTTTACGTCAAATAGTCATTTTCTAAAGGAACACTATCGCAAGTAACACAGAATGATACTTATATACCTAATATACTGTTCCCAATGTATTTCTACTTTTTTTATTGGTTTTATTCTATTTAAAAAAATATATATTATTTATTTGGTGAAGGTCTGAGTATATACCTTAGGTAATATGTGATCTATCACTGAAGTACAAAACAGTCACCATACATATAGAATGAGTCATTGTTGTTGACGAACTACGTGAAGTGTAGAAATTGATACAAACATTTCAATGCTTTTATTTAACATTTAAAAAATGCTCCAATAATTGCGGAATTGGCAGCGACAGTTAAAATGCGTAGGAGTTGCATGCGTAGTAACCATGAAAGTATAAATTGCTATATCATAATGAAAAACTTAAAACAAATTCTTTTTCATTATAAATAGACATACTTAGTTTTTTTATTTGTTTATTTATTAACACACAAAACAAGTTACAGTTCATATTCAATAATATTTAAATAAATTCATTCTTGTATACGAAACTATTACTCTCAAGCATGCATCTCTTAATAATACAATCTAATATATTTTTACTTAAAACAACATATACTTGAAATTGGTATTTTATTTTATTTTATTCGGTGAATCATTAGCCATAAATATAAAGTTTAAGATTGTATCATTATAAATACAAATGTCACATGAGTTAGTTCTTCCTACTTTGTAGTCATATAAAAAGCTTGCGGATGCTATGATGAAAGGTATTTAGATTTTGATCGAAAATATCAATATCTAAGGCTATATGGGATTATCCAGTTCATTGTAAAGGCGACACATTACTACCGTGCGTACAAGGCGTTATTAATTAGGTTATACGGTAATTGAAGGAAAAACAATTTAGAATTACCGATTTGGAAATTAAGAGAAGAAAGTAATGTCGGAGAATCAATGTGTGAATGAAAAATTTTATGTACTTTAAATCACTAAACTAGCGAAATAATACCAAAAATTTCCGGCTTTAGTGTAAGAGCTTAATTAACATAATATAACCCTATAAAACATTATCTCACAGAAAAGCTGATTATAAAGTTTTTTGAAAAGATAAATAAGATATTAGAAAAGATACACAATAACAATAAACATTACGGAGCAACGTTCTTAAAGATGGCGGTTTTCAGAAGGAATAGGGCATTACAGGAATAGGTACTAAAACTTTGTGGTCTGATTTGGAAATCTCTATAATCTTTGTAGGCACTATAATGACTCAATGAACATAGCAATAATGTTTTGTGTGAATTCCTTACTTTGCTTCTGATTTCGTGTCTAGTATAGATACTAGGTATCTACAACAAAACGATTTTAATGATTCATGAATCTAATTTATGAAGTATATAATTTATTTATAAATTTAAGAGTTATTAGTCAAGGGATCCAAACACTGTTTCCGAACGACAAATTAATCGAGATAATAAAACACGACGCGTACATACTAAGTAGAGGACACAAAGGCCAAACCAGCCCGACCAATTAAATTTATTCATACGTTCCGAAAAAACGTAGATCCAACACTGTTGATTGAATTTTAAACAACAGAAGATACGTAATAGTGGAACAATTTATGTATCGGCATTGCTTAGAGGATTAATCTGCGTCAACATGCCCGATGGGCTTGTCAGCTATTCGCGGGTGACACACATCTGCGTCGGACGCGTAACGGAATTAGATTCAAGCAAACAAAAATGGATACTTTTTCTCTCATCACTATTTCTATTTCTGAACGTGTTTTTCCAGTTAGCTGTTGCTAGTAGGGTCACATCTCACATGTGTGATATGATCGGAAGTTGTTCAGTATATCCATTTACATAAAACTCTCCTCATTACAGTATAATGGGCCGGAAGTGTGGTTTCGGCTAGAATTTTCAGTTTACTCTCAGTATTTATCAGTAGAGTTATCTGGCCATTTATGAGATTAATTCGGAATTTATTTGTACTTCCACATCTTGGGTAAATTTGTACAGTGGTTTTAAAAATAGGAATAATTAACCTTGCCCATTGTCAGCGGCGACACGCTCGCTTCGCTCGCTCGCAGTAAACATTCTTTATATTTGAAAAAATGTTAAAGCTTATCTAAGAATTTCATAGTTAGAATTTTGTGTATCATTTTTACAACGTCTGTTAAGAATAGAATTAAGTTAACCCAAGCACATTCTATGAAACTAAAAGGCAAAATAATGATTACGATTTAACGTGCCGTAAATATGTAAGAAAGTATTTTAGAAAATATGGTAGGCCAAAAATAGGGAACCGGTTATTCAAACAAGTCAATTGCCAGAATTGATTGAAAAGTTTGTTTGGAAACAACATGTTTATAATAAACATATAAATTTGTATAAATAGTCTATGCGAAACGTTATTTGTTGAAAACAAGTTGTTCGCAAAATAATGTGAAAATCTGTCTGTGATTTATTGAACCGATGGTCAAATATTATTTTACGTAAAGGTAGGAAGTTAAAGAAAGAGGGAGTTAGAGAAAGGCCCTCAACTATATACAAATATTTTATATTAGTATATAGTTGAGCAGCGATATACTCCCGGAAACTTCAAGACATTTAACACTACCTTGAGTGCTTTGTATAGGATCTATGTTACAAGAACCAATGTCTATTGAAGCCAAAATCTGTTACTTGTTAATTTTTATTGGTAACATAATTGGGACATAATATTACCGGCATACTTTGACTCTTTATGAATAAATGATAACCATGTAGAACTACCCACGAGTCACGTGAGCGAATGTCGGCCTACACCAATCCCCTTCCGAACTGTGCCACGTTTTCGCCGATACATTAAATACATTCAAACGTGACACTTGCAAACGCTAGTCCACTGTAAAAAGTGTGCTGTAGTGAATTGTCCACTGAATAAATTCAGACTTGAAGAACTACGATTATTTTAGTGTAGTAAAATGTTTGCTAATAGCTGAAGCTCTGCTTGTTTATTTCATAACACGTATAACACATTAGCCAAAAAAGCCACAACTAAACAACTAAACCACAAACAAAAATTAAAGAAGTATTTATATAGATTATAAATTTTCTCATTCCATTTTTCCATGAAAACGGTCACGTAAAAATATTAAGTTAGGTAAGATCGCCCTCATAGTATAGGTAATTGACGCATTACAAATACACTAGGTCTCGTATAGATCTTTCGTAGTGAATTGCAATTAATTTTATTCAAGCACTATTATAGTTCGCGACATTCAAGATTTAGGTAAGTAGGTATATCATCCATTATTCAATTTAGCTAACCCGAGATAATTTATTCAGCTTTGAAAATGCACTGGTGCACGAAACTTGGCTTTCGACTTACGAAATTCAGCGATGTCACCTACACTTGATTGGATGAAGAACTAATACCAAATAATGATTGAATTTAGTTCATATTGTCAACTTCTTATATCACAACGGAAATATTTTTCTGGAACAAGTTTTTGCTTTCGCAATTAAGCATTAAACCTATTTTAATTTGTAAAAATTATACATTTGTCATATGAATATGAGTGGCAGAAACAAAACATGTTTTAAGCGTAATATAATAAGTTGTTTACTTTATGTGTGAGTAAATAACTCGTATCTAACAATAATGTTATATACTGTTCGTAACTAAAATGAGTTTAATAAATATTAATGACCGAAAAAATGTTCCACATAAATAGGTAAAAATTCCAAAAACGAACTAAAAGAAAAAACAGTGAACTAAATGTCCAAGTATACACCGGATGATATTAAAGTGGGGGTGGGTACAGTTTGCACACTAGAGCCGCCCCGCCCGGCGACTAATTTCCGACAGAATAGTGCACTACGGATTTCAGTTTTAATACTGTTTTCATGTTTCATTTGAGAAATGTAGTGTACTGATGAATAATGTTGACGCCGTCTGGTCGAGTGTATCCAAGCCCCTTGGTAGGGACAGATATTTATGGCGGCCTAGTGAATTGCTTCGGCACAATCCAGGTCACCCCCGTCAAGGGCTGCAGAGTTACCGGGGAGTTCTAGTGGTTATTTCCAGTGCTGAATTTATCAGGCACTGGGCGAGCCCCACGCACGCCCGCCGCTTAGCCAGTGGCGGGTAGGTCCGTAAAAGGATTAGTCCTCGAGAAAAAAAGGGACAGATATTTGTATGGTGTCTTCTATTCCGACACATGGATTTTTAAGTTGAACGTTGCGATCAAAATAACAATAAGATGGAGTCGTCAACAAATTGTGACGTCATAGACGTGTCACTAGTTCTAAAAGTTGTGATTGATGACTATAAAAAATATTTCAGACCTGCCCATTACGAAATTTGAATCCATTCGTAGTTAAGAGTTAGAATAACCCTTAGAAACGACAAAAGATCTTACGAGCAATAAAACACTGAACAGCCTAAACACTTGAGTACTTACTAAATTTCTTGAAATTAAAACCTATTTTCATTGCAACTGTCATCTTCTCTCTTGAGACGCGTTCATCACCTGTTATCTATTACAGATTAGTCATTATAATATCTCCATTCCCCGTTACAGTCGACCGAACCCTCTGATGACATACCTGGAAAAGTAAAGAAAAAAGGTATTAATTTTACTGTAGAAAGAATTTATCAAGGGCACCATTTCCAATTTACAAACGGTTATAATTTTAAGCCGAAAGCTGACATTTTATCGCATTTTCATCGTCTTTGGACGGTACCAACCGGTGATAAGTTCCTTTCGAACGGCCTTGCCACTTTGACCTTTTTGTTTTAACTTTCTATTGTAGATACTTAACTGTGTGCACCAAGGAAACATTGCACAGAGGCGTGCATTAGACAGATAAGACAACGGATATATTTGTACATATTATTTATACGAGAGTCTCTGTCTCTGTTGCAAGTGCTAGCAGATAAAATCAAAAGAAGCAATCAGCAGCAGAGAGTTCACAAAAAAGTAAAACCAGCAGCGTTATCATAAATTTAATATGTCAGATATCAACAGAGCGGTAGATCATTTATTATTCCCGATTCTGACAATGGGAAATATAATGCCACAACTTCTAAGGACACCATTTATTCGTTTCGTAAAATAAAATAATGATTTTCAAATCCGCTGAAGCCATTATAATAAATACTGAAGCCCTATAATATTGCCATTGATTCTTGTAATCGTTAAATGTCTGATTCCATACAACTTTGATTTTTCTATAGGACTATCGATAAGTTACTAATTTCAGCAGTATAATTAAGATGCTAAGATAGATTATGACAAATAAGGTGATAAGGTCAAAAAACTTCAGCACTTTTCTTGCTGGATTGGAATGACAGTCACCGAACGTCACTTATTGTAGGTGGAACAAAATCAATGTCAATCACCAGTGGAACTAAAGCCGTACCGCCACCGTGCCGCGTCACTTCCGCCACCGGCTACGAGTAATGCTCACTTATGTGATTGTCAGTCATTAATAGCTAGTCTTCTTCACGCTCGCTCGTTGATTATTTGACTTTGAACTATTACAAACCATACGTACTTGTTACGTATAAATACTTAGTTACTATTGAATGGAAAGTGTTGAAAGCAATTATTATTATTTTTATAAGTTATTACACATCATAAATCATTTCAATTTTCAAAAAAAATTCTTATATTGCCTATTTTACACAAGATTCGCCCATGTTGGGAGGAATCCTTTGAGTTAATGGCTTGTAGACATACATAGACGTCAATAAATACAACTACCTCCTTTTTGAACACTGTCAAAATAAATAGAGAAGTTCGCTGTGTTTCGGTGGGAACAGAAGAGTATCCAGTGTAATAACAGGACCTTGGAGTTAGAAGCATCTCTTGTCTCCAGGTTGTCATATTTTGATATGAAGTATAAATAAAAGATTGTTGTAACAATTAACTATTTATCATCGAGTGGACCATAAATTGCTTGATCGATATTCCTTGTCATCAATGTACATCTGTACTTATCATTGAGTCGGTCATTCAAAAATGAACCTACACATCAAATTTTGACTGTTTATGTAGTTAAATTTAACATTTATAAGGGAATCCAACCACCCGTTGACGTAAAATTCTGAAATAAAGCATGAGGCAACGTTGTATAGCTTATGGCACAACCTAAGGTACATCATCCGCTATTCAGTTACATCACAAAAAAAATTGGATTGGATTGGAAAAGTAAGTAATGTAATGGTGTTCGAACTTTACAGTTCTTATGAGGAACCCTCGGTGCGCGATTGTGACTTGTCTAGACAAGTGGTTGTCTAGTTTTTATAGAATGAAGATAAGCACTAATACCATGGACATATTGGCCAAACATTATTTACTTTATTATTTCAGAAATCTTATGTTTTGTTCTGATCCCACGTAACAAAATAGTAAATGCCATAACCCTCCACACCCGTCTTACACCGCGTGGGAGTAATTCATAGAACCTTTGACTTAAAAATGTTAACAGCTCGTTCCTAATTGGAAAAACTTAGTGGTAACGTGAAAAGCTCACATCTAATGAATTTAATAGAACATATTGCTTTCGCTTAAGTACACTTTGGAAATATAATTTAATGTATACATAAAGTGTTATAGTCAAAACCATGTTAGGGTCAATTTACTTTTAGTGTGATTTTCGTATCTTATCTTATTACTTATTTAGAAAAGTTAAGTTTTCGAGTATACCTAGATAATACTTTTTTAACACCAAAATGAAATGCGCAATAAAAAGAGCACAAAAATAATTATTTTAAGCAACCTTGATTCAAAATAATCATAAATATTATTATACTAGTTGACCCGGTGAACTGTGTTTCACGTTAGCTAGACGATAGGTTAGCCGAATGAGTCAAGAACTACGTTTGTCTGTCACAATCGTCATCTATCAAAAATAATCCGAAGTAGATAGCGGTCCCCCGCGGGCAGATTTGATTTAGCGCGTCAGTTACGACGATTTGCCATTCCAAATTAATAATTTGCAATTATTATTTCCTTTAGGACTTTTTTTCTAGTGGGTTATATTATGTTTCATTAATATAAATATGTTAACCAATTATAGCAGGAATGTCCTAGATATGATTGTATATTATAAAAATAACACTTCTCACGCTCACACTTATTATCTAGTTCTAGCCCAAAGTCAGCTTCGATGAGAGCTTGTGTTATGGATACTAGATAACGGACAAATATATATAGTAATAATCATATCAATATCAGATATATACAAAATAAAAATACAAACATCCATTACTCGTGAACTGAACGTGAAAATATTCGTACTTATCATACAAATATATCTGCCTTTACAGGTTTCGAATCCGGAACCTCTGGCCAAGTAGACTGCTGTACTCACCATTCGACTAGATAATCATCAATTGTATGACAACCTTGTTTTACTTATTAAATTTATGTCATTTATTTCTATATTTTAGTAACACAACATCATCTCTACATTTTAATACGATCAAAAACATAAACGCTACTTTACAATAGGAAACGTAATCTCCGGATCCACCAAAATAATACTGCACCATATTTAGATATCAGTGGGTACATAATTTCAGTTGGACAAAGGCTATAATGGAACAAATTAACACGGAAATAATGAGAACGAGTTGTGAGTAGTAATAATTAAAATGATAATAAATATCGCGCATAGTTTTTATATTCACAAATAATCCTCTTGAAACATATTATAATATTTTAACCAAACAAAAATAGAATATAACATCAATTTCTATTATAGTATACAGTCTTTATAAACGTGTGTAATTTTCATTATAACATTTATTTTATTATCTTCACAACGTGCTGACTGAACTGTCAAACGTCGAAGAATCTGTAACTGCTGGTTATGTTGCTTTTTTGTTTGTTGCGAAACATGCAATTGAACAAGGTAATAAAGTTCACATTTGAGAAACAAAATATAGGTCTACGCAACCACCTCTGTAGATTTTCAATTTAGAGTCTGACTTTAATGTTAAATTGGGTGACAGCAATGTGATATGATTTACTTAATAGACAAGATCAAGGCTATCGTTATATCATCGTTTATGGTTTGTAAAGACAGGAAAATTTGCATCACTTTATTAAATGAGAATGTTTAAATTTGTAACTTTAAAAGACGAATATCAATGGCATTTTTCCGGTCAAAGATACAGTTTTTTTATTTAAATCATGGAGAGATAATTTATGTTGGTGAGTAAGTAGGTATTTTCTCTAAAAACAATTTTGGTAGGTTAATAATTTGCATCACTTAAATGAAATCATGTTTAATTAATAATAGATTTCAACAAATTGTTTTCTATCGGTATAATATAATAGTAAATTTAATCGGGTACAATCAGCAATAAAATTTGACAAACCTTTAGATATAGACAGACCCAAGCCCTAAATGACTGATTGGAGTATAATAAAACAATATTAAGAATAATATAATAACACAATATTAGAATTTCACTGTTATATAAATTGACTAATAAATTACAACAAAGTGCAATTAATCTATTTCTCGATGTAAGTACTCATAAATATTCGTGTACATTTATTATAGCCTTGGATTTTATCGTACGTAGTTGAAACAGGATAAATTTTTGTATTATTAGTGATTTTATTTGCAATCCTTGCCTATAGATGTCTGTGAACCCGCTAAGATTTTTCCTTTGCACTATACCTTCATTTGTAATGCTTTCTTAAGGAGCTCCGATAAGCCTGATTACCATCGAAGAGAACATTTCAAAAATACTGTGTCAATTATTTATTTATTGTGAAACAAACAGCTTTATTATTTTAAATATTAATAACTTAATCCTTATTTCACATTAGCCAAAAAGGTTTCCACTCACTTATTTAAATTCGTTAAATACCTCGACTAAACAAACATAAATATTCATATCATAATACAAAACATACTATATGGTAACAATATAATTCAATACACAAATTAACAATTAAATGAGTATTTGAATTACAGCTTTTTGAGTTAAGACTTATAAAAAGACGGTTTGAGATTTGACTATACTATCTGTCATGAATATTCAACGTTCTAGATATAAATATCTTATTTGCAAAATTGATGTTACAGAAACTAGTTATAATTCAATTGGAGACTCCTGTAGTTACACACATATATAAACTTAGTGCTTGGTGTTACGCATTTAATAAGAGCATTGTCAATTAGCGATTAAACGAGGGGTCATTTCAAAATGTAGGCAAAACAACGTCTTAACACGTTTACAATTACTCCACGAAGGTATGTACCTAAATTAATAGCTGTAAGGCGAGAATCCTCTTAAACTATTTGATATTTTTTTATTTACTTAAGTAAACGAAATAAATCAAAAACAAAATAAAACTGTAATGATAATTAAATTTTCAATTAAATCAACCGTAGTGTTCACCTTTTAAAAGGCAATTTTGGGGGAAGTAGGCGAGTGGGGTCATCCGTCCGCCCCCACCGGGCCCGCCCGCACCCCGTCAATTTGTTATACTTACTGCCGAACTTGACTCAAATTGGGAATGCGTTAGGATAACGGGTTATGATCCTTATCTGGATCTTAGCGGATACTATAACTTAATATCCGAGTACCTATTAGTACGTACTATTTTTGGACTTAGATAACAAAACGTGAATTAAAAATAATAATTTCAAACTGACTGCTTGTTCCTAATTAAACTTGATTGCACCTACCCTAATTTGTAGAGACAAATCATAAAACTGCAATCTCAGACTTTTTCCATGTAGCAAATTTGAGTAATTTCGATCGTCAACAATCTGATGCCACCCAGTACGGTCGAGAGTACTTGAATTGAAAAATTTGCATCTATAAATTTGATTACTGTACACGTACAGAATTGTTTTCCTACATATTCAACCGTACCTATTTCACTTTCTTGAAATATAAATTTATTTATTATGATGAGTTTCTAAACAAAGAAAATATATCTACATCTTGGTATACGTATATATCCAAACCTAACGTGCGTTCGGTTCAATCCGCCCAACCACGAGTATTCGTAAAAATCCTAATGCATTCGAAATGTTGTACCAGAATCCGTTTCAGGCTGTGACTTGAATAAGAATTAGGTCAAATTGGATCAGGGAAAGATAAAATCTATGTAAGGTACAACAATAATCACAAAAATACTATCCTTTCGTCGGATCTAAGTACTAACGTACTAAATGTGCTATTGTTTCGAATCATAGACTGAAAAACCTTTATTCTAAATGAAAGTATACCTATTAATTTTAGAATTACCATAATAATCCACAAGTTTACATACATAAATACCTAATTAAAAGCAGACAGGTATTCACTCCATCAACAATACAGGACTAAAATATAGTGTTCTTTAATGTCCGTCAGTCTGTGAATCCAGAGACATGGCAACAAAAAATAATCACCGATTCCAAAGTATGGCAGAAATTTGCGCCGACACGCACGCCCAAGTGAGCGGCCCCTTTATTTGACAGCAAATTAATAATCACAAACAAAACCGGAACAGCCTAACTGGCATAGGCGACGATCTAACCTCGCCTTTATCATGTAATCGATAAAGTCCAAACGTAAACATTTACAGGGGATTCCGAACTCTTATTCAATTTTAATCCTTACGCCTTAAAACATTAAAGCGTAAATCGAGCACCGGAACGAAGTTAATAGGATGTAATTTATCCGGGTAAAACGCTATGTTGCCGCTTCGGGTGTTGTGCGACGGAGACGACAGTGGTATGTTTCTTAGGAAAGAGGAAGACAAAAGTGTTTTTGTTGTTGCGTATAGTACTCATTAGTTGGCGGGCAGGCAGGCAGCTCGCGGGCGCGCCACCGTCGTCGCTGAATTGTGGAAGCAAGTTGCGATTGCAAGCGTCGTAAGCGGCGCTTGTCCATTAATTTTGTGGAAGACGTGAAACTCACTGTTCCCCTTCGGTAAATAGCTTTTCAGCTTATTTGACGCACCAAAACAACAATATGACAGATGTTTTAGCAAATATGTAAACACAGAATTAGACTAAATTAATATATCTGTCTACCTAGTTATTTAGTAATACTTTGGTATTGATGCAATGTATGAACTTTGCTAGGCGGCTACGGTAAAAATTGAATCCATGAAGTATCAAACACTTGGCCTACATTAAAAATAATAATCCTCTTACGTTCTACTACACAACGCATGGCCACGTAAATTACTTAACCTACTTTTTGTAAGACTTAGTAAGTAATGTTGAGTGATAATAAATATTAGCAAACAAAACTTGACGTCAACTAAAACCAATAAACGAAGAGGGCAGTGGTGATAACCTCAAACATACTATTATTAATGTCATTAACAAAACAATACTACTAATTTAATACGAAAAAAGACTACATAAATGTTGGGAAATAACTATGCACTAACATGTGTTATTTTATACATTAAATTTATTTGGTTTCGAACTACATATTTTCATTCCAATAAATAAGCTTTTAACATAAAACCGAACGCAGATCTGTAGGCATGGTCTGGGCACATAAAAAAGTCTATAGTTATTTAACGTGATTCTAAATTACCATTATATGTCAAATATGAATTTATATTATAACTATTTTTTCACACATAAGAATTTACTGTAAATATTTATCTAACCGTTTATTTGAATGAACCGAAGTTGTTTTCCATAAATAGTTTGATGTCACTACTTAATAAGAGATCTACTAAAAATAGTGTTACAACGCTGCACTGTTCTCCGAAAACGTAAGAACTGGTGGTATTTATTCGGTAATGATAAATCAAAAAGAAGACAGATTTCTGATTTCACCACTAAACGAATTTAGGGCAAATCTGAGGGAAATGCTTTATCATTTAAATCACATTATTAAGTACATTGTTAGCTACATTATATCTATAATATAATAAACTTACTTTGGATTTTCTGGAAACTAGAAATGTTGAAGAAATCATATTTAACTCAATTCAGACGACTGAAAATACAGTACCAGTAGATTTAATGTACCTAGATACCTATTCTGCTGTCTATTAAATTTCGAGAACATCGAGAAGTATTACAGCGAGTTTCATTACGACAGTTAATTATAGTTTGAAATTAAATTGTACAATAACGGTTTATATATAGACCAGAAAAGCAATAGAACTAATAATAATTATGTGTATATCTACACAGACAATAGGTGGCCTTGGCGATGACAGCTAGGTTCGTCCATGACAAACGTCTGTATAGTATCAGGGTTATTAGAGATAGCTATATCTAATAAATGCTATGCAAACTACTGTTGTATTGGACAAACTAATATGATATATAAATTTTTTCAGACAGAGTCACTACTTACAATCATCATGACTTATAATTATTACAATTACCTATTACGATATATTCAGACTATTACTCGATTTAAGCTTGAAATAGGATTGTATCAGAATAGATGATCCAAATTAAATGACATCACATCGGCGCATTCTTTCAATCATAGTGCGCCAATGCTCTAACTATATTCAATTCATAACAATATTTTAGATGGGAAAATCGAATGAAAAACTCGACTCAAATGCAGAGGAATATCTTCACTGCGAATATTTATTCCAACAAAAATTGTACAAGTTTCTATTTAAAATATTTTCGTGGTAGTTTAAACGTCTTGGCCGAAAACGGTTCAAATTTTTCATAGATAATAAAAATTTAGAAACACTAAAGGCACATTCTAACACTAAATAATTCAATATAAGCTTATCCAAATTATTTTTTGGAGTCGGAGTTTCACTTTTTAAAGTTTTTGGAAACAAATTAGCATTAACTCCAAGAAATCATTTAAAATTATGTTCACCATTTTAGTGCTTTGAAGTGGGTTTTATTTCTTGTTTAATTTTGTTTAAAACTTTTTTTACAATTTTGGTGTTAAGTCAAAGTAAGATAAGCATTATGGACTACTTTGTCTGTTTGTAATATAATAAATTTATGTTAAGTTTGAAATAGTTTAATGAACATTAAGGTTAAAATAAAGTGGGTTTGTTTTCCTCCATCCTTATAGAAAAGACTAAAAAAAATTATGAATTCTATCCTCGTAAGTCGGAGTATCGTGATCACGACTTTTATCGCAAGCTACAGAAACGTTTAAACGGAGCCCACCCAGTACGGTCGAGAGTACTTGAATTGAAAATTATTCAAGTAAGTATACCTATTATTAGCGAAAACTTTTAATTCGGATCCTACAGATATTTTACAATAAAGTTACAGCAAAAAAGTTGAGTTAATATGGTGAAACCACAATACGTAGTGGTATTAAAAATCTATATCACACTCATACATAAATGCGAATATTGAATAGGTAAAATATTATCCAGGTATATCAAGTTTGAGACGAAAGCAATTATGAATAAGGCAAATGCTATAAAGAGTGTCAATGGAAAATAGTGTCAAGTCTGATGCACTTCTGCTTCCTTTCTTCTTAGATAAATATGTACGGTTAAAATAGTAATTATTGAAAACCACAATGCACAAATTTTAAGAGGCTTTTCTTGTCCAAGCGCTTCATAAATTCAGCTTTTTATATCTAATCACACTCAAATTGATGCATATCCTGTCAGTGCCTTTTGCAAACACAATTAATTAAAAAGAAATTAATAAAAAACGTTTTAAAAACGAAATAAATTAGTAAGAAATCAAAGAAATAAATTAGTACGAAATCAATGTTAATCAATTGAATACTTAGGTTATAATTATATCAATAATAATACCCGCACTCTTTATGTAACTACATTTATGTAGGTATTATTTTCGTGTCCAGCGATTTTGCAATTTAAATCTCACAACTGTTGCGCTGTCGATAGTATATGGTTGTAAAAACCTTGTAATTTATAAAGATAATCAATTCAAAATATATTTAAAGTAGGTTAAATAATGCTCTGTGCCCCTGTGAGTTTCAATCGAATTAAAACGTCTCAATAATGTTAGTCGTCAGTTGTATAGAAACGACAGTAGCGCCTGTTATGAAATATCCGAAACGTTTTTTATATATGCGATTATCAGCTAACCATAACTACGATCGAAACAACTCAATACGATTGACACTTACACTAGGGGTACTACCAAAATTAAGACCTGGATCTCTATATCAGACGTTCACAAATTAAAAAGCAGTTCAGAGCAAATCATTAGAACTTTTAAAATATATTTAAGATACCTTCTACGTCAAGTAACCACCTCACGAGATACTCCTTCGAATAGAATAAAGAATTTTAATTTTGAAAATTGGCAGAGAAATCCGATCAGCGAAAAATGAAATTAATTTAAAAAATTTACAGTCTATAAATACACTTTTTTTTTAGTCGGTTAAAAGGGGTGTTGATCACCCAGTGATATTTCCTGAACATGAAGTTATTAATATTTATTAAGTTATACTTAATTTTTTAGTTTTTCTTAGTATTTTTGTTATCATTAACAACGAAACTGTTTAAATAGTCTTTGTTTTGTTAAAATAACTACTTGTTAAAAAATCTACTTTCAGTTATCTACAATATGATAGATCGATATAAAGGCAAGCTCGTACGGGCGGTCACGTTTTAATTTTGCATACACGCAGTGATGAATACTACCGCTTCCGGCATACTCCACTCCTACGCATCGCATCGCAAGAAAATAGTGCCAATTACAACATACTCATATCTATTATAGTTCCGTGTGGACATTGGCTATAATTATATCAGACAAATATATTTTTAATCTTAAAGTTTCTATGTAATTTAATTATATAGAAATATGGAGTTAATCCCGGCTCATAAACAAGATAAAATTTGACGAATAATTAAAAGAATTTTCGAATGGTAAAATATAAGTAGGTTGACCATCCTTTGCTGATCTGTCCTGACATATATGAAGATAAATTTATTGTTCTCATTTTAGCATGTTACACAACTGATTAATCTCTGCGACTTGTTATAGTTTTAAAACTGTGTTACAGGTCACAGTTACACCAAATATTGATTCACAATCTTATACATTGATAATAACAAAAAATAAAACAGAATATAAAACTCAAGATAGTGTTAAAATGCAAGTTTATCAAAATTCTACTGATTGTATATGCATGGGTCCATATGTGTGTTCTTGCGTGCGTGAATGTGTGCGTGCGTGCGTGTATGTGTGCGTGCGTGCGTTAATGTGTGCTTGCGTGTGTGTGCAGATATTTGTATGACGAGTACTAATATTTGTTCACGGGTAATGGATGTTTGTTTATTTATTTAGTATATTTCTAATTTTTATATACATATCTCATATATTTCAACGTTATCTAGTATTCATAACACAAGCACTTAAAATTATGCTTACTTTGGGTTAGATGATAGATGTGATAGTGAGAAATTATAATAAGATATTCTATATTTTTACAATGAGTAAAACCATGCGTGACATTTACTCGTAAACAAAATTTAAAAAAAAGCCAAGGGAAGGTAGAGTAAATTAATCATTGGTTATAAAAGCACAATTCATGAAGAACCTTATCAAATATATCTCAAAAAGAACTCGGTTTAGTCTATCCTTTATTCGGATGCAAATTTGAAGAGCATTGCTTCGCGGCGTACATATTAATGTAAACCAGGTATGTGTGTGTACCAGGTATGTTTGTGTACCGGGAAGAAATTAATAATAAAATAACACAACTTTGTGCTATTCTATTCTTATGATGAAATAGGTTGATGGAACACATTGAGACGGGTCAAAGTAAATTATATTATCAAGAGCCGTCCGACTGCTGGGTTCGGGCCTTCTTACGTGGGACACACATGAGTAGTTTGGGCTATAACACCACCTCAGTGACCTGATGTGGTTTGGTGGGTAAACGCGGTTGCCGTAACAACCGAAACCATTGGCTTAACTTGCCTTTTGAAGAACAAATTTTTTTGTATCATTCCGGGACAAATCATGGCGAAAGTTGCTTTGTTTTTGTAATTTGAACTGAGAGCACTCGACCCACTACAATAACGAATTCCTCACTACGCTAAGTCAAAGCCAAAATATTGTATTAACTTACAAAATCTGAATAGGATATGTTTCTTATGCTGTCAGTCAACATAACATTACGTTACGTTTCCTTTTTACTTTATAAAATTGACAAGTCCGCGAGAGTGATAAAGCTAATGAATAAATTAATTAACAGTGTATTAAGATCTTTATTTTAAAATTCAAACCATTATAGTACAGTGGCTTCTGTAAGGTAGGTTTAATATAATTGATTGTTCACAAAACGAAGACATAATTACTTCAACCGTTATGTATTATTGTTGCTCAGTTTTGTAGTGACTTTGTATTTACTGCTATATATTATATACGTTTTTAATTTTTATTTTGTACAAAACTACATAATATCAGTACTCTAAAATAACTGCGATTTTCCAGTCCAGTTTTAAAATACGAATTTTGATAGAAAACACTGCCAATCACAAACTCATTAAGAACACAATTTTGGTTCTACAATATTTAACAGTCAGCATCAGAAAGATGTTTGTAGCGTATAAAACATTACAAACCGCCAATTATACTACATACATACATAATATGATTGTATTTTAATAACAAACATCATGTCATCCGTCAACATTTAAAATTCAAGGACCAATATGGTTGAAGTAAAGTGGCGATTGGAAAGATAAATTACACAGAAAGGCAACCTTACTAGACGACAAAAAGGTGCTAATTCGGAAGTCTTCTCGACGGCAAATAAAGTTCATTAACATGCGCGGGACGCGGGACAAGGTCAACAAGTACTTACATGATATTTGATTTGTATCATTGAACAAATGACCGGAAAATTACTTACGAAAATCCCGAAAATACCACAGATATTGTCAATGTTTGTACAGTCATAAACGGGGGCCTTACGTACAATGAGCTATAAAACTATTGTCAAATTCGTCATACCTTTTTTTTATTGAAAAACCGACTTATAATATAGTCATTTAAGGAAGATATGTTGTACCACTTATAGTTCAACCACATTTACATCAAAATGAAATAATATAATAGATATAGAATAAAAAAGATAAGTTTTTTTTTTCAAATTCGTGTAGTATTCATCTAGCAACATCTAAATATTAAAAGGAAAGGACTGGCGTTAATTATTTGTGAAAATTATGGAAAGTGTGCATGGGAATCTTAACTTAAGTTTTTAATATTTCCTAATTTAACATTCAAATTTAATAACGAATTACTTTTAAAATAGAACAAAGCTATACTTATTGTACGCTTACACGCAGTTGTTTAACTAGAACGCAATAATTAGCATGTAAGTATCTATCTCACACCAAAGTATCTCAATAAGCCTTAATCCACTGTTATAAGTCTCATTTTACCGTGACTAATTTAATATTGCCCTAATAAATGTGTGGACTCCGACATGTGTGATACATTAGCACCTACAATATGCATTCTTTCATTTGAAGCATTACTAACGAAAAAGATAGAGAATAAGCTGGTTTGCTTATAAAGATATAAAACAAGTCAGTACGAAAATAGGAAACTCCTGATTACGATGAAAAATGTATGGCGCAAGTAGGTACTAGCTTTACTGACACCATGACATTTATTTATCATTATTTTTAAAAATATTCCCTCGGGGTTGCTAATAAGTTACTACTAATTCAAATTTGAAATGTCATATTTTTCATATTCTTTTGATTCATATACTTTTCTTAATGATGTAGGGTTGAAATCGTATCTACCCTACTACATCAAAAGATGCTAAGCTTTGGAATAGTGAAGAAACAGATTATATTCGTTCATTATAATCATTTATGGCTTAACCTTCTCTTCTTTTGCAACTTTAATAAGTATAAAGTACATTCTAAATCGATTCAACTTTCTAATTCCCAATAAATGACGTAGTAAGTAAATTCAGCATGTGGTAGATTAAGGATACGATTAAAAGACCCAATCGTAATATCAATTCTTTCTCCTTCACAACGATTATATCCCCTTTCCTTTATGAATAGAAATCGATAGAATTACGACATCTCATAGAAAAAGGGATTACTGAGTCATTCGCATAAAAACATATTTCGTTTAATCGACGCCTGTGATATAAATTAATATTAAAATGTCATTCGTGCGAGTCCACGAAGCCAAAACTGTTTTTCAGTGTTTCAAACCATTGCACGAATCAATGACGTACCATAGTCAAAAACAAACAACTAATTTAAAAAAGGTCCTTGTGTAATTCCCAACATGGCGTGGACCAACAGCTAGTGTTGTGAAACGACGAAAAACCCGTACTCACTACGAATGTTACTTAGATAACTATTGTGTAGTTTTTTGTTTACTATAAACTAATTTTTAATTTTCAAATTATTTCACTTCTTACAAATTAAGAAGGTAGTAATGTAAATATTTATAAACATTTTAGTTGCTCTCTACTATTGCTAAGCAGTGCAATGACACGAAGTGTGGCCTATCAGGTTTGATATTGTAAAATAATGGGTTTATAGGAAATAATTCTAGTAGGAATATTGTTAAAAAAATATGTAATTAATTTTTAGTTTAAGTTAAACTTATATACGTTTAAAGATGCATGCAATGTTTATCTGCAAGTGATCGTGACAATTAAATTAGCAAGATCAAACAATTTTTGACACAATATTTGGACAACATAATTAATCAATAAAACTCATATATATATATATATATATATATATATATATATATATATATGTAACTATCTAATGTCTTTTATTTGCATATTTGCATTGACCAAGTGTGAAGTTGTTTCGTCCATATGGATCGAACCATTCATGCGCGTGCGCAAGAATTACAATCTTTCCACTACATGTTACGTAATAAGTAAATAGTTCACTTCAAAGGACAAGAGTAATTATTATTGATTGTATCCATTTGTCATCCTATGTTGTTATATATATCTAACTATATTACTAATAAAATAGCCTATGTGAATTAAATCGATAATGTTCCTACTTTATGATATATAAGTTTAATATAGTAATTGTGATAAATGACAATAAAATGAGTATATAGCAAGAATTTTTTTTATATATAGTTTCAAGGTTTTCCTAACTAAAGAATGAAATAATATGCCTTGGTATCATCACATTGAAGATTATGATTTAAACGTTTTCATAGCCACGCCCCCGTAATTTGGACTCTAAAGCTGAACAAATATGATTACAGTAGTTTCTGCGTGGGTATGTTTCATAACCGCTGTATAAACAAAACATCCATTATAATATAACTTTAAATGCCAATGTAAATTGATTAGATTTTGCTATCAGGACCATTCCACCGTTCTTACATATATGAAAAGGGACACATTTGAAACAGATTCAAAAGAAGTCATCATTTCTTTACTATGTGTGTCGCAAGTTTGATGGATTCTATGTTCAAATTAGATTTACAATTGGCTTGTTTCACGCTAAGGTTAAATTCAATACGTAACCCGATACACGATAGTTTAAATATTTAGTATACCTTCTGCAAAGTACAAAGCTTGCAATTAATTAAAACAGCCAGGTTCATTTATGATTTAATTAAGACTAAATGGCGCAAACATCGAGCGTGACATCAAAAGCTATTTAATAAATTTTAATACCTAAACAACTACATGTGACAAAAGTTACAATTGTGATAGCAATATAAACATACAACCAAATTAAATGGGCGTTTGTTTACAATTACTAATGCTAAAATAGACCAAAGTTTTAAAATAAGCTGGATTATATCTACTAGACTTGTATTTAAAGGTACAATCACTGGTTTTTTTATTTGAATGGAATCGAAAATATGTTTTTCTGTCGCATTATTATGTAATAGATATTTCCTCTAAAAGACAATGTTATTGAGATACTTATAGTGTTTGCTGGTATTGAATAATAATAAGCACCGGTCTTCCTGCTGTGAATGGTGAAATTCTCATGAAATTTCTTCAATATCCGATAGATTAATGGTCAAAATAGATATATAGTTCCACTCACTTCCCTTTACCCATTACGTAAATTTTCCCGTTTAACGATAGCGATCGTAAGACATCTGGATGAGCCGGACGCAAGAGAGATGCAATTACTTATCTGCGCTCACGAGATTTGCTAGCCTAGAAGAAGCTAGCAAAGCGAGCTAGTAAAGTGGTACTTGCATTGTATTGAAGACTGCAATTTATAGTATCAAAACTAGGTGATTGTACTATTGTTTTTTTTGTTGGTATATCATTATACCATACCATGTTACAACTATTTGAAGAGTTTAGAATTTTAACGCTATGAAAATGAAGGAGTTTTAATGTAAGAGATATTAAGTTTTATTTGCAACAAGGTACTTACTCAAATAGTACATAACCACAGCAAAATATTTGAGATTAGTTTTTGTTTAAATTAAATATTAGAGTTTATTTTATATAAGCCAAATACTTAAATTTTTCATCATAATTTTTTATTCGGACTTCAACAGTTATAAATGTTTCCAGAATACTGACATGAAATATACCTAAGCTTATGAAAAATAACTCACATATTTTAAAAAGAAGAAGAAAAGAAGCAAGAACATCTTTTAAGAATTTGGAATAAATAATTTGTAAAGTGATATTGTCTTATTATACCAGTTCAGTAAATTAAGATAGCCAACATTTTTTAATCTAAACTAGCATGAAGGAAAATATAAATTCAACCTCATTTAAGCAGATATTTATGATCTTACTTAATAAACTAAGTCAGATGCTATAATTATTCAACAACTGACGTGCACTCTTGCATTGACAAGAAAACTTGTTTATATCATAAGTATTTTAACGAGCCATAGTTAATAGAAAAAGACGAAATACTAATTATTCAAGCTATCTTCTGAATACTTCTTTAAATCATACTAATTGTTTCCACAAACATATTTAGAAAGCAGAAATAAAAGTACTTACATAATATAGCTGGCGGGTTAGTGCCGCTTTAACTAAACACGATTGATATCACAGATCTAGCAGATTTAAAAAATATAATAATGTAAATACCAAATTTTAAACAACACAACCAACTACTTCCATACTGAAATACCTTACGTAATGTAAATGTAATTGCTTGTTAACTTTACATATAATGGTAAAATTTGGACAATACAATTTAGAGCACCATCAAGTACATTTTTTATACAATTACCAATTCGTTGAATCATAATTGTAACAACCGTAATCTGTTCACGCGTACTTAGATCCCATCGAGCGTGTGAATAGTTAAGTGTAAAATTTTTATTCCATTTGAGGAATGCACTTTCACTGTTCAGGCGCGGAGTCGCAGAGCATCATCGGCGATTCGTATACCAGAGAGATAATGCCGGCTAAAGCATAACTTTGCGCTACGACCGACCTAGATCAGACCGGCCTACCTCGATCGCTCGTCATATCCGCAAAAACAGAGTTCACTTTCCCCGCTGCACCGTGGTGTGGTAAAGAATCTTTATTTTCAAGTTACGTAATTCTATTTAGATATTTATGACTAAATTTATAATTCAAATCGTTGTCCTATTACCGATAAGTATGTGAGATGGGTCACGTTCTTATGAACGCATGTTCCAGTCATGTTATCATTTCTTCCAAACAATGTCAATGTTGCAAACGATTGTATTGACCCACATAATATTCTCAAGCAACCAAGGGCAACTATTTTAAACATATTAGAGAAAGTTGCGTTCGCGAGGAACTTAATTAGTAACAAGTTAACTGTAGAACAAAGGCTCCCACGGAAAGAACTTCATTTATTTGTCTTACTAAACAACCTTGTAAGAAGTTGCAGCAGCTTGTTGACGATTAGGCCCCAGTGTGAGGACTAGACGATAAATTATAGCCTTTTTGTGTATACATAAAATATAATGATTACATATAAGCCAGCAGGGCAATATACGATAAACGACATTTAATTAACGCAAATAATAAATATAAGATTTAAGCAGGCCTATCTAGCAAAACTACACTTATATAAATTTTAAATAATCAAACCCGTTAAATAAAATAAAATAGAAATTGAAAATAAAGAATGGTTTTTTTCATGTAAAAAGTAAGTCTCTAAAATCTCCAACAAGTTCGTCTAAATGACTTTTTAATCGAAGCTAAGAAACAATATCATATCTTATGGTAGATCCCCAAAAACAAGGCGAGGATAGACGTACAGACTTTTTCATAAACAAACAAAACGAGGCTACATAATATCCATGAACTAAATATAGAATACACCAATGAATATTGAAACCAAAAAACAAGGGTTTCTACAGACTACGAGGGTGAAAATAACGATTTACCAACTACTAACGTAGGGTTACAGAATTTAAAAATAAACAGCGAAGCAATTATTAGTTATGCATTCAACGCAACAGTATGTTTACATAATTTAAAACTAGGCGAGATGTTCGCTATTTAACGGAAAATTTATAACTACAATTATATTGAACACTAGTTGACCCGGTGAACTTTGTATCACCTACAACCTGGCACTTACGCCATCTATCATCTAAAGTAATCCGAAGTGGGGGAAGAAATGACAATTTTGAATGTCATGATTATTTGACGATTTTCCGTACTAAATAACCCATTTTAAGTAGTATATTTTTAAGCTTTTCTTTAGGATTATCCCAGCTATTTTTACACCACCTCTGAATTAATCCGAGTAAAACACAATAAAAATTATTCTAAAAGGTCAAGCCGTTTCTAGTTTAGAGACTAACGAACATCAATTCATTTTTATATATAAGAAGATTTACCAAACAGCTCCGTTTTTTAAATGTACCTACAAAATGTGCTTCAGCAGTATCTATAATGTAAGAATAAGAATATTTATTTGCTCAATATCGTGTACATTGTGGTGAATGAGTATTACAGGAAATGTTTCAACAATATTCTGCCTTATGTCTGTAGGCATGCAAATGTTATACTTGAGATTATAAAATTAAACGTCAAAAATATTTGTAAACATTTCATTTCTTTTCAATACATTCCTTAATAGAGTAGAAACCATGCTGTAAGAGTCAAGAAAATAATTTATTGTTGATAATATTAATTTATATTCAGAAATAAATTTGTGATATGGTTATATAAAGCGATACAGAAAATCCCAAAATTTTACTACTGAAAAAAATAAATGAAATGCGAAATAAAAATAATGAATTTGAATGCGAAATATATATTTCACATATAGCACACTGACAAATGTGTTTAAATGAATACATCGCAATCTTTCATTCAGTACGTATCTATTAAAAACGTTAAATTACGTGAGTTCAATATCTCTATAGCAAGACTCCAAAAATATTCAATATTGCCTCCGAAGACGGTTCCGCTCCCCTATTCGGAAGGGGTGTTGGGAGTGTATATATCACACCTGGATTAAAACATCGATTCAATAACAATCCTTTCAAAATATTTTATCATACAAACAGTTCTTTCTCTTTTATTAAGCTACAAGGCAACATGACACATGGTAGTAATTAATATAAAAGGAAAACACTTGAGTAAACAAAAGTAACATAAACAAAGATTTTTTTTACAATTAACGATGTCATTTTTCACGGTAGGACAAAGTAAAAGTTATCATAACTGTACGTCATCATCATAAATCCCACCTTACTTTGTAGCACCCGAAACTATCCGAATGTATCTCACGTTACACGAAAGGGTGAACGATGAAGTTCAAATTACGCTTCAAATAACTTCTCTCAGTAAACATTGCCTTTTGCCATCGGCTGGAAATCGACGTCTTAGGGAATTGTTAATGTGACTGTTTGGTTCGTAACGACAATTTACAAGTTCTGTGACACTATAGGGGAAAGTGGGCGGGATTACATTACAGGAATAAATCCCTTTTGAAGCGGAAAATATATAAATGTAATATATAAACGTAACTCTGAAGTAATAGGAAAAAACACACAGCTGACACTAAAATACCTCAAGACGATATTAATAGATGTTGCAGTAATTTATTTTTGTCATCGATTCCTTCACTACACGCCTCGTTTTGGGTATTAATTAATGACACACCTCATCTTACAACAATCACCTGAATCAATTGGTGTTTAAATTACTTAAGCTGTTTAATCCTTTCCCTTGAGACGGAATGAAGACATAACAACAAATAGATTAAAAGCTTACAATGTCAACAACCTGCTTTATTTTTTATTTTATTTTTTAGATGACTGTAATCTTGTAGGGGAATCAGGGCAAGAAAGTAAGTAAATATATAAGTGAGCTGTACGGGAAGAAGGCATTTATACTACTAGACTACACTTTCATCGATATAAAACACAAAAGAGCTTCAACTTATGAAGTAGATATTCCTTTCACGGAGTGTAGTGATACAATAGTTACTGTAAATAAATGCACATATTTCATTGTGAACTAGTCAGTTCAAGAGTTAGCATTCTAATTCAAACAAATCTATGTGTAGCCTCGTTATAGGGATAAAGCGTACAGTTGATGTAGGCCTAAATAAAATAATGACACGATCCGCAGTCCAATAATCCGCTTACGACCGTTATACGTACGGCGACAGAAATACAGAGAGAATTCTGCTTGTATACCACTTTAAAAATTATTTAAATTAAATTCGAAAATGAATGTTATAGGAGCATAATCACTTATGCATTTAAAGACTTCGAAGTCAATGGATTACAGATCCACAGAATCCTAAAACGCTCTTCTAAGACACAGTTAAACGATTTAGACATTAACAGAGTAGTGTTGCGGGCGTCGTGCCAAGCATCATTGCAGCTCTAACCCGAGATCTCACTCTGTGTTCACTATTTATTCCAATTATTTGCGAATTTCGCACGCGCTGAGCCATCAACCGCTAGAACGCTTCTATAAGATTCCAAATGGGGATTAATACGATTACATTTTTACACGCATTTCACATAGAGAAAAAAAAACCTGTAATTAAATGATTGTCGCTTTAGCAACGGTTTACTCTATAACAATAAAAAATGTTTTTAGGGTTTAGGTTAAAGGCTTATTTGAAATATAAGAAGTATCATTTCAAGAGCGAGGTTAACGACCCAAGGCCTATAAAGCAACTCAACAGACTTATAAAACACCGAAGGATACCACTGAAGGATCTTTTAAAATGATAGTACGAGTGGCTAGTTTATCTTGAGCCCCAGAGATTTATGGGTGACTCCGTAGTTCTCATTATATAAACCGTGGAGAGGGACAAAGCAGATTTGGTGACGTCGCTTAGCCGCTAGTGAGGGATATGAAACAAAAACAAACAAATCCGGGTGGTCTAGCGTTAGCTACTGTTATGAGCGTTTCGTGGGCATCGTTTTCCCTTTCGATTAAAATGAATCTTATTTTAAACGAACGTACGTACGTTTAAAATCGTAGGTATAAGAAATCATGTTTTATTAGGTAAATTTGTTTAACAAATATTTACCAAATAATATTTATTATGCAAATTACATTTGGTTTTCATGACTTAATATTACCGTTAAAAACCACATTTGTCAACAACTATATCGCAGTTATTATCGCCCACATCGAACTATAATTATGTAGTTATAAAAACAAAAATATTACATCAAATGAAACCGAATAATTGATAACCATGGGAAATGATATATTCAATTTAGCATTAAGACTTGACAAAACCAATCCATGCAATCATCGAATTTGTCTCCCATCTCAATATAGGATCAAAAATATTTATTTAGACAGTCGCTCGATTATAATATTTGTCAGAAATTAGTGTAGCAATTATTTAAATGTATTATAGGGCTTAGGCTGGTGTTCATAAACATTTTTATTATTATTAAATCGTCGGTTATTGACATAACCACTTGTTAAGTCTTGATGAATATCAGCTTTAGATATTTAAATTAGTTCATCTACGAAATAATGGAAAAATCAAATTGAATAAAACAGTAATCACATAATATACTTGACTTACAGATATAAGTTTGTTATAATTAGAGTTGGTAAGAAAAGGAAACCAATCGTTAAACATCGATAACGAGCATGTAACAAGCGCAGCGCGTGCGCAGCTAGCAACTATTAAATTAACTATTATATGTATCCGTCGCATAACCTTATCCTATTAATTTTTTTTTTAATAATTTACAATAATGAACATAGAAAAAACTTATACAGACTGCTATAAAAATATTGCTTTTAATTTCTGTTTAAGAAAATTTATTTCTCATAAGTATTAAATTCACTTACATGAGACAACATGGAAACAAAATTAAACAATTTGTGGGCTATAAGCATATACTAACAAAATACAAGTGGGTAATCAAATAAAAATCACAAACACTCCACAAACAACCAAAGTTAACTTTCAGTTTTTATAGGTTCCATAGATGAATGATGGATATAATAAAAATTCTATGGTATATTAGATGAATCTAATAATCATGTACACACAACACAACCAAATGTTTACTTTTATCGTCATGTATCTGATTTGGTTGATATCCGAATTGCCATCATCATTGTATTGTAAATTAACTGCCAAATCATATAAAAATGTGTAACACTTTATGTACACTGACTGTTTTTTTTAAATTAAGATACAATCATTTTTAAGATATGATTTATATAGTAAAAATTGATATAAATTCCATGCCACAAAATTTTGTTATACCAATGAATGAACCTTTGTGTTATTAAAAAACATCCAATAATGAGTAACTAATTAAAAGTTAGTAAAAAGATATTCACCAATTAATAATGTAAATTGAAATTTAAGGAGAAATAATTTTGCATATTAATCCGAGGATTCTAAGAATACAATGGCGTTAATAAGTTATTCATAAACTGTCGAAGACGAACAATGCTATCACGAATGAGTATTTCTATATCGACTTGACTAGTTATATATGTCATATAGTAAGGGACATGTTTTTAATTATCTATTACACTGTAACATCTGTAAGGAGTCAATAATTGTTAACGGTTCCCCTATATATGCATTATGATTCATATATAAAATCCCAACTTACTAATGTACCCGTCCAATCAATGTAAAGTAATTAGTTTCAATAACTTGAAACCCATTTGGTTGTGTTGTGTGTACATATGCTAAGTGATTTGGCCCTTGGTAGTTCTCATACACAATAGACAATCGATTCTGCTAGATGAATTTCACATATTACATTAAATTTTAAAATAAAATTTATGATTTGGTTTTGGTTTACAAGTCCATGTTTTTTTGTTTTTTTTATTTATTAATGTTTCTAATTGATGTAAATTTATTATAGTATATAGTGCCTACATCAACTAGGATGAAACCAAGAAGGACTCTAATGTATTTATCTAGTACTTTATGATTTTAAGCAGTTGTTTTGTATGCTAAATATAAAAAATTAAAAAGTTAATATGAGATTATATTACTTTATATATTTTGTTAATTTATGATAAGATTTTCAAAATACAGTAAGAAATAAAAATTTCATTTTAACATGCTTTTATTTTAAATATTAATAATATAAATTTAGACATTATAAATGCATACTATGAGTAAGTAAGTCTTTTTATGTTCACATATTCAAATTATTTTAGATTTTTATTAAAGCATGATGTTTATTACCATATTATTCATATAACAAATATTATTATTAAAATATTATATAAACATATATACCTATTTAAAAACTAGCTATACCAATAATATACTTTAATATTACACAGGTATTCGATAATATTTATACATAATTGTTGAAATAGCGGGAAATATGTTAAATAATTGATATACATATTCATATTATAACTATAATCATAGTGTGTGAACTATAAAAATATAAAATTTATAACTATTTATAAATAGGAATTAACTAATTATGATTGTTGCCATATTGTAGACTCTAATGAAATAAGTATTACTTAATTTCTAAATTTCTTAAATTACAAAGTGTTATGTTTTAAAGAACCTTTAATTATTGACAATTACACATATTATTATTTATTGGTGTATTGTATATCTAAAGTTCCATTCCCAATGAAATAAACTGTAAGTTTGTTAAGCAATAAAGCGACTAACATTTTTATTTCAATATTGATCCTTTCAAGAAACCCAAGACAATACTAACCCTTATAATTTTAACCCTTTTAATTGTTGGTTTTCATTGCACACATTAAAATAAAGCCTGCATTAAGGAAACAGTCTAGCATTGACTTACTTCTGAACCTGATCAGGTAAAATTGGTTAACTAAAGAAATTATATCATTTGCTTTTGAAAGTTAATTTGGTAACAAGTACCTGTATGGGGGAAATGCTAACAGGATATACATAATGATAACAGTATATACTATAAGTAATTATATATTTATTATTCATTTAGAAAACAACTACCTCTGAAATACAACAACCTTTATTTTTAAACAATGCAATAATATCATAACAGATAACAGATAAGAGTTAAGATATAAAGAGGTATATCCAAAATTTCATTTTTCTTATTAGTATAAAAATACTTTGATCACAGTTCTTCCTACATGAATAGTATATTATAAATAGTATATTTGTGCTTTAAATATATCATAACATGATTAAATGCTGTCAATCATTTTCACAGTGAAAATTAAAATGTAGAAACATTGCAGAAATTTATTATTGGCTTTTGTCAAGTATATTTTATCTAGTAAGTACTATAGATATGATCCTTTATGTAATATTAAAAGAAAAGTTATTATAAAATCACAAGAGGGTATAGTGGTTCTGCTCTCATATTGAGCACCATACTGTAAAACTACTCATTAAAGCATACAGACTACAAATAAATAAGTTGGCACGAGATGGGAGGCTTCTTGTCAAAGCTGCAATGGCTCAATAACCTAACACAGAAACACAGACCAACTGCACAAGAACATCGTACCAGAGGAATGTCCTCAAATACAGAAGAATGGACAGTCCAAAAGATTCTTTTAGACTGTCCATTCTTTTTTACATATAAATATAAATAATAATCATAGCTAAATTAGTAGATATTAGAGATATTTATAAATAAGAGGCTCACACAGGGAAAATCTAGAGGAGTCTTTTGCCAAATGAATTGGGTGAGACCTGCTAAAGATAGACAAACTCATGAAAGGCAGTGGAATGGGCATGTGTGTTACCTAAAATAGATATTATCTACAGGGGATCATAGGGAATAAAATATTTGTGACCATGATCTGTCAATAATAATATTATTGTTCTCACTGACTCACTCAAAGCAAGCACCATTAGAGCTTACTCGAGTAAACAATATGAATATAAAATTGATAGTTTCTGAAATAGGAGTATGGCTTAATTTCCTTCTAGCCCTTTTGGCGCAGAGAACCACTAAATAGATCTTACTGGAAAGGTATTGAAGGCCTATCCCAGAAGGCACATCAAGATAAGATACCTAATATAAGAAGCTTAGTATTAGCAATATAACTCCACTAGAACAGGCTAGACAATAAAAAGTAAATATTATGTATTGGCCAGCTGACATGGACATAAACTTGTTATATTATGGCTTGTTGTATAGGGAAGTATGTAGTAAACAGGTAATTCTTATAATGGGTTTCTATAATTTAGCTACACTTGTTTCCAATATTCAATACCTCGTAAGCAAAACCATACATATTATAACTGTTTAAAGAAATGTTAAATTATAGTATAGTTGAATGTAATTTACACTGAGTTAAGAAACAGTGTTGACTAAGAACTGTTGAATCTAGTTACTTCAAAATAATATGTCAGTGAAATGATAACACTACCATGTAATTGTGTAATAACTATCAAATAAATTGGATTTATTATATAATAATTTGATATTGAAATAGTTTAAGAACATGAAAGTAAAGCAGTAAATGCAAGTTGTCATCAATTTGTGGAGTTCAAAAACACGGCCATAGAACAGACTAGTCTCGTAGCGCGTCATCTCACTCGCACACACTAGGAATGTCCGTGTGCATCCTTTTCTCTCCCTTCACTCAATGGATAAGAGAAAGTAACAAAAGAAAAATAACATAAGCTCAGACCTAATCAGGTAAACCACTACATCCGCCCCATGCAAAAGAAATTAGCACTAGATTACATTCATGGTTTACTTATTATTATTAGTTTCAAGATTCAGTAAACATCTACTTTGGCAAATATAACCTATATACTTCAAAATCACGATAACATCTTCAACAACCATGCTTTAAATGAGCTCTAAATAGGTATTGCATCAATATATATAGCTATATGAAATCAACGAAGTAGTAAACATACAAAAGTAAACTAACCCTTTCTTCATGAGCCACCTCTGATGGCCTCAGTTGGTGTAAGAAGGTTCCAATGGCGAAGCGACAGATCCATTTTATTTACACTGTTTAATTATCACTATTCTTAACAATTTTACTACACTATTTGTCACAATCGAACAAAAATTCCACTCCTAGCTGCGCTAAACGCAGACGTCATTGACAAACAACCCAAAGTGACGAGCTATTGCACGGAATTACACAGACGACGAAAACACTGTATATTTTGAGGGCCATATCGTTCGATATATCACAATTGTTATCACTTGAGGTAATTACATTACTAATTACGTCGTCTACATCATTGAAACTATAAAAATAAA
Organism: Acentria ephemerella; assembly: GCA_943193645.1. NCBI lineage: Eukaryota > Metazoa > Arthropoda > Insecta > Lepidoptera > Crambidae > Acentria > Acentria ephemerella. Next base: position 4,160,750 of record OW971894.1, read on the forward strand.
AACGTACAAAGCTAAAATCATCCGTAGACAGCACTCACGACGTCGCACACTCACGTAACGTGCGATTTCATTTCACACATACACACAAGCATGTACTTTAAACGAGGTGACAGTTGAGTACTTGTTTAGTTATTTTTGTAAAAAATTAATGGTTAAATAGCCTTGAAAATAATATATTCATATTAATGAAAACTCATTTGCATTGCATTTAATTATTAAGCTAAATACGTAAAAGTAAACTCTTCTAAACTTGATGTGATTTCGTGATGCACACAAATTTCCACAGCAAATAATATTTTTAATCTGGCAATAACTTTTTGACAATGTCAATTTGTTTTTAAATTTTGAAAAGAGAGCAAAGGAATTTGTTCCATATAGCTTAGTATTCTGTTTATCAATATTTATAGTTATATTATAAATATGGCATTAGATATTTTTCAAACCTAAAAACATAATGTGATGATAATCTGGTTCTATTATGAGGTAGATGACCACAATAAAATTTTAAACGACTTTCACACCAGACGAACAACTCAGACTTTCGCATTACTAGACCAATTTATTAACTTAATTTTCTAATAATAGTAAATAAAAATTAGTTAAAACTTTACCGCTTAAAAACTTAATTTTACTGCAGAATTTATAAGAAGCACCCTATTATATACCCTTTTTTAAATAATGATAATATTTATTGACCTTTTTTTTATTCATACAGGCAAAACAATTTTATGGTGAAAATAAGCATAATTCAGGAGCTTGCATAGTGAATACTATAATGAAGAATTTACTATGATTAAATAAGATTTATATCAAAAAATTGGTTTAAATTAAAACATAATTATAATTAAAGCTTTATGAATTGATAGTAGGTATCACTTACCCGATATGCAATACTTGATTTTGTGAAGGTAGCTCGGAGTTTTGACCTAGTCACAAGTTTTCACAAGAAGTTTCGTCAACTTTTCCACCATGATTGCCGGTAGAAATTTTTCTACCGGTTTAGTATCAAACATGCGATATATTGGTTTAAAGGTATAAATAAGAACCATTTTTTAATACATAACTTTATTAGAAAATGAAATCAAAATTCCTTACACAACCTAAATAAGGCACGACGTGTCTTGAAACCGCCTTTACCCACTAGGTATCCTTATTCACAAAAAATTTAAGCGCCAGATTTCTTTATTACATTTCATATTTAAATCTGTAATATTAGAAAGAATAATATTTCGCAAATTCCGAATATTACCAGGTTTAATCAAAATTGTGGGTGAATAAGAAGATTATCCAAACTTAGTGGGGCACTTTAAAGCGAAAACAAGTTCATCAGTACACAACATAATCATCACCTGTACTTATGATACTTTGTTTACAAAATATACAATTTGTTGAATAAGTATATGCTACATTAGCTAAAATAAATTAACTTGGCCGGTTTCAGTCGACGTGAATCGGAATTTAGACATATTTTATCTATTTTTTTAATGGATATAGGTATATTATGGCTTTTTGTTATTTTTCATTTTATTTTTATAAATGATGTCTGTTAACACTGTTCGTCGTGTTGATATGTTTTCGTGTTAGAAAAGTAGCGATATAAATTTGTAATAATAACATATGTTTAATAAATATATATAAAAATTGCAAAGCTAAAAATTTACAAATTGTACAAGATTTAGTTAATATACATTTTGTGCATTTGCTGTCCCATCGTATCTAATAATGTGGTAATAAATACATTGTTTGATTATTACAAGCGATGTAAGTGCTGTGCGTAAACGTTGAATAATTTTTTATGTTACAATATATCGTTTTACATTTTATACATCAAAAGCATAATACGTAATAACACGACCTTACACAGTTAAGATGTATAAACAAAATGCAAAATTCTTAACACTGAAATAAATTACTAGGCCCCAAGTTAACGTCACATAATACACTAAATACTACATTTGTTAATAGGAATAATATCTTATTTGTATGTCTTTGTACCAAATCATGAATCAGGCAGAAATTTTGTATTGTTCGGCTTCACTAATCAGAACAATTAAGAGAGCAAAATTTATATAATCGAGGCTAAAATTAAATAGCTTTTCCATTGCGGAAAAGTGAATTTTGGACCTCTACGTAAAGGACATTGGCAAAACTTTTACTGGGAAAAATTTTGAATGCCGTTTTCTAGCAAATAATTTCACTCGTGTACATAAATAATGTCAACAACTAATATCATTTCAATAAGATACAAAGCATTTTTGTATGTTATTTTGGAATTATTTACTTTTAATGTCTCCAGTTTTATTGTCAATACAGAACAAATTACACCTCAAACGATGTCTTATAAAATAAATTAAATTGGTCAGAGTCACAGACTCCAAATTTCATAGTAAAAATGGATTGAAAATGACAATGCTTTAAAAATACAATTTTCAAACATCAAAATTAAAAAAATACAAAAATGTTTTAGTAAAAGCAAATTAGCTAATACAATGTAATAAAAAAGGTTCTTAAGGACACAACGTTACTCTGATCAGTCAAAGTGTTTACACTCTAGATTTAGTTCAGTTAGGACTGCGCCCCCAGAGGTTGGCACAACAGGATAGATGTCAGTAGTTCTCCGCGTCTGTCGCTGGCGCCACTGAGTATACGGAAGGTGGCCTGTTAATTAAAATATTTGTTGAGGTTTAAATTGAATTAACCAAACTAATATTAAGTAAATTTAATAAAATGTCAGAAACACTTTCGACGCATAAAAATTATTGTGAGTACTCCAAAAGACTAGTTAAACTTGAATTGGAGAGCGAGTATATACGAAACTTAACATTTGATTAATAAATCTAAACATTGTGCCGAGACACGATATCAGGATAACATACAAGAACTTCTCCTTTCGCTGATTATGCGGCGGATCCAACCACATTCCAACATTTTAAACCTATTATAAATGAGGTAGGCAACACAAAGTCTGTTTGGTCCTAAATGACTATCGCTTAAAAACAAAAAGAGCATAGAGAATATATTTTTAATATTTATATACAAATCACTATTTGTATGTTTCCGTTATCTAGAATCTATAATTTGGTCTAAATTATAGGCGTGTCTGAGAAATATTATTATAATATTGTAGAGCGAAAATTAGTTATTTTAGCACGAACAAACACAGCGCCAATTTGACAGTTGCCATCCCCATTAATTTTGTATAGTGGCATAGGAAACAAAGATATATTTTATTTACCTTAAAGTTCGTCTAGGCGCCGGTAACCTGGAGGGCCTGGGTAACGCGGACAATCGGGGTTCGGTGCTCGACGCTGGCCGTGGTTGTTCCATCATCACCACTGGCGCTGGAATATGACCTTATCTTAGATATAAAGAATTATTAACGGCCGTACAATTAGTACGAATATTTGTTGACGAGTCATGGATCTTTGTGTTTATTGATGATATTTCTGAAATTTATATACATATGATTATCTTTATTTCTCCGTTATTCAGTATCCATAACACAATAATTAATGATGCTTAATTTGGACTAGATTGGTGTGAGTGTGAGAAATATTATTTATTTAACAATTTATGTACACACAAAGAATAATAATAATATTTTAATTATAATATAATGGAAAAATTCTTAACTATACGGTATATACGTATGTATGAAAAGGATGTCGAATAATAAAATTGAAGCTGAACTGTGACGACACATAAGGGTTGTTTTTCTTAAAATTATAAATATATTTTCAATTAACTTAGAACTCGTATATTGGCCCCAATTCCGTTGTACTCGGACTAAACTTGAGTTCTTCGCATTTCGTTCATTCTCATTCTAATGAACAATAAAAATGGATTAAATGTATTTTAATTGAAACTAGACGATTGATACACTTTAGACTCATTTTAATGAGCATTTTTATAATGGGTGTTAATATATGACAAAAATGCTTAAAATCACCATTTTAGATAAGTCAAATAACGTCACCGGTAATCTGTATTTTTTGGGTTGTATTGTACTGAAACTTAAATTTGATTTAGTTCGTGCACAACGGATTTGGAGCCATTAATTAATCAATTCGTAATTATACTTGAAAATGTAGGCAATTTTTTTTCCATTATCAACAGGTTCGATTCATGTGAAGAAAAATTGAATTTGTAGTTTTGAAGCACAGAACCGAATAAGGCGGTAAGTTTGTGTTGTAAGTGAAGTTCAAGTTACTATGAACTATGTGACACACAAACCGTCGTTCTGAGGCGTGCACCTCAGCCGGTTTCTATGTGACATATTCCATAGTAACGCCAAAGTGAGTCTTGCGCTTTACAGATTTTCCGATATTTATGCTTACTAATAAAACATTATAAATGGTAAGTAAATTTATGTAATAAGTTGATGCTTCATACCTGGTGCAGGTTTCTGTATGGGCACAGATGTGGGCCTCGAGACACGCAGTTGCGATGCGCCCGCTATCGAGTATGGACGCGTCGTTGGTGGCTGAATAGAAATATTTTTAGTACTACAAAAAGAATATTGATTCAACCATTTTTATAACTATCACGAAAGTGATACATTTCAATATGATGCTTAACTTATATACTGCCCCGACATGCGTTCGATTAACAGACTAAGCAAAACATACACAAGCCCTCATATAAAGTTTAACACCCAGTAATTAGCGTGCACCTCAATCCTTTGTAATAAGAGTCAGTTTATAACTGACGTGTTGTCCTAGTAAAAGTAACATACTGTGTATATATTGATATGGTCATATTTATTTATATTCTGCAATTATTACGTAGGTAGTATGAACTTTAAGATTCCTCTATTGAGATAATTTTATCATACTTTAATGTAAGTAGAGCTTGTTTATTTTCTTTACTGATATATTAACATTTGACAGTTGTTAACAAATTATTAATAAATATTGTTGATTAAATTACAACGCAAAGTTCCAATTTGTAATTGAAAAGTAATAAAAAATTAAAGATTAATATAGAATTACCTTCCAATTAAATATCTCTTCTAATTTATGCACGAGCATATTAAAACCAAATTGGCAAGAATATTACAGTAAAAGTTTAAGAAATAAAGAATGACGTCACTGCCACATACTTACATACGTATGTATGATAGAGAGAACCAATTTCAGAAACAATAGAGAGAATTCGATTTATCTATTACGGAAACTTGACCAAACCAAATACAATTAAACAAAATTAAGACGACGCAATATCCGATTTGATTCCTATTTAGATTCTCAATGTGACATTTGCGTTGGTTGAAAAGAAACTGTTGAGGATTGAACGCAGATTGTCGCAGGGGTAATATTAAGCTCAAACCGTTATTAAAGTCAAAATTGTCGTAAGTAATTGGTGTAAGCATATAAAACTATTTATACATTTTACAGCCATTCAATTTACATTCGATATAAAACTCACAATTAGGGGTAAGGAGACCATTTTTTATGTACAACGAATCCCCAGTAATTAATTTTTAAATAAATTACCCTTACCATTTTTTAAAATTAGGATGAATAAAAATGATTATGATTATGTTCTTGGATTACTGGCTACTATGATTCATACTGCACTACGTAGTTGCTTCGTGTAGTCAACGTACAATTTTATTAGACTTCCCCAGTTTTATTTGAAAAAGAATCTCTGTTTTTCAAACTATTTGGGGTATTCGGGTCGGACTAGGGTTCGGACCCATATTGCATAGATAGGCAATTAAAATCAAATAATATTATGACATTATATAATGTCATACGGTCTACAAACCAGTTTAATTATGTCACATATATCGGTCCTTGAAAGATACGAGTTTATGATTTTTGTATTGTTATTTTGATTCGAATTAAGCAGTTTTATAATGGAATTAACCCTCATATTGTAATATTAGTTAAACTCACAGGTAAATGATGGTTTCGCATAGACACCGGCGCCGGCACGCCGCTCATCGCCATTCCTCGCAACTGACGTGAACACAGGTTAACACACAAGCGATCAAGCACTTTTTATACTGATATTTAAAAGCTTTCAAAGCAGTTTCCATGAATATACGCGTGAAATCTTGTGAAAATGGGATGGGATATTAAAGTCTATATAAAAAATAAACTTTTTTAAATAGCTATATACATTTTGTCATATATTAGATATATAAAAAAATTGATAATATTTTGAAAAATATATGTATATCAACTTTTTTACTAATATAGAAGGTAAAGAAACGAAAAAGACAAAATAGGGTACCAAATTCTAACAAAGTATCTGCGTACATAAGTACGTATGTACGTTGATAATAGTAAATTCAACGTTATTATACGTATGAATAGTGCTTGAAATGTTAAATACATGAATAGTTAAACGAAATGTGTGTTCAATTAGTTTAAAAATAATAATGAAAATATGAAAACAATGTATAAAGCATTATGATATTATGTTCTTTAGGTTCACAGCAGATTAATCCATCACACTGATACAAGACATGGATATATTGGACTATATTTTTACATAAATGCATTTTTAGTAACATATAGAGCTTCTTCTTCTATTATGAACTGTTAGAAAGACGCAACGTTTCTATGAATGTCATGTCGGAGTATTGTTGTGATTTAGCTGAAATGATTTAGCTGGTTGTGTATAGCCAGATAGGAAATATTTTGTAGGATTTTAATTTATAATATAGTTCTTATTTGCCAATATTTTTAGTTATAATCTGTTTAAGTATGTACTAGTTGAATATTTTGAAGTTTTAAATTGTATGAATGATAAATTTTAAAAAATTGCATGCCCTTTTTTTGTTATTAACATGCTGTCGTATATCGATATCATATAGAATAAAGATAATACATTGTGGAGGAACCAACAACCCATCAGGTACTTTTATATACTTAGTTTTATTAAAAAATTATGATATCAATAAATACCTTTACTTAAATACCTTTTATTAAAACGGTCGTTATCAAAGAGAAAAATTAAATTTCTTTAGTATTTTCAAATGAAATCATGCACATTCCTTGTAACTCTATCAATAGACTAATAGTGCGATTTTATGACAAACAAACAATCAACCAATTTTTTTACCAGCCATCACCCCAACACTTGGTCAAACACCCTACATCACTCACTGTCTCCAGTGATAATTGGCCAGATTCAATATTGTATCATCAGATTGAATAAAGCTTTCTAAAGTATGTTGCCTATCTAGTACGTATGTTGCTTGCCTAGTATTCATTAATAATATACTAAAAATAAAAGGTAACTTGCCAACGAGAAGTAAACCTATCTCTATCTGATGATATTCAAATTGGCCGTAAACTGACCAATCACACAACAAACCAAAACTATCATAGCATTCAAAAAGTAATTTTATATATACTCACATCTCTAGGTGCTACCAATTGACTTTGCGGTCGTTCCCGACGAAGAGTCTCCGTGCCTTGCCGTACTAACGCTGGTGGCGCCACCATCGTCGGTCTAGAAACAGGTTGGTTTTCTTCTTTCTGGAATTTTGAAAATTATTTGAAGCTACATAAGAGACAAATGACAAATTGACGTTCAATAATGTTTTATTTTAATGTTTCTATACAATTTTATAACAAAGTCACTTTTAGCATTTATCTAGGTAAGTAAGTTCAACCTGATAACTTTGTTGTTTTGATTGTTGTTCATTGTTGTTTCAGATAAGATCGATACTGTATACGATAAACATTTGGATTCTTAATTACTGCAATAAAAATATATCAATATATCAACATTACCTGGTCAACAGCAAGTGTATATGAATCCCTTCGTATAGGCGGCGTAGGCGCAGTGGGACTTAACGCTGGGTTTGATGCGTATACATTACGGCGTAACATCGGTCTACCCGCAGACGGACGTCCGACGGCAGTGACTGGGTTACTTCCTAAAGTAATACGAACATAAAATAACTTGTAAAATTGACCCACTGCTTGAGGCTCTAGCTGAGTAAACATTGGGGATTGTGAGATTTTCAAAATCTCTGACTTCAATAATAAACTTCAAGTGACAGGTCTGAATCAGAACAGTAGAATTACTATTCTTCTTCGGGCATGCATTTAACAGTCTACTTCTAAATTTATGATCAATTCAACTAGTTCTCTCAATATGATTGAAAAGGGGATCATATTACGATTAAATTAAATTATTTGACATACATAATTGCATTGAATTAATTGTAACTTGACATCCTTAGTGAATTGCTCACCCATTATGTTATTTTAATGGATATTTAATCTAATATTATAGTAAAACTTATAATTGCTGTGCCTTGCATGTTGGAACAAAAAACCATTTAAAAGACCTACCTATGAATTACACATATAATTGAATATACGTGATATTAAGAACATCGCGTCCAATTTTCGACCTTAATGAACGTCATAGGTGGTAAATGTTAGGACGCATCTCCCTACATATCAATGTCTTTAGAATCTATCAAAAATAAGGTTATTTGACAATTCTTCCCTCTACACTATGGGAGAATGAAAATTTATACAATAATAGAGTGTATGTTTTCTAAATGAAATTGTACATTTGAAAAATGGACGAATTGATAGTCGTGTTTCAAATGTATTATGATAAGCAACTATTATGATATTTCTTTTAATATAATTAACAAAGTCTTAACAGTTTTATCAAAGGTATATTATTCATTTAACGTTTTCATATGAAGGGAACCTAAAATTATTCATTTTCAAGGTCATTGGGTTATAACGTACTATGTAAGTACTAACCAAAGCAGATATCAAGTAAATTCTATGCGCGTCCACGTACTTACAAAGTTTTTTCTTTTGGTTTTTGTTATATGGCGGTCTCGTAGATTTGCTAGAATAGTTACAAAGTTGACAATTGTTAAATAAGTGACTCATGAACTGAGTTGCCACACCACATAAATGGTCTTAGCAGTGTCTTTTCTAGTATATAAGGTATAATTCCATTGTCATGTAGAGAAAATGATTTCGAGTTTGTTCATTTCCAATAATGAACTCTATTTCGCATTAAATATAATTTTAATTTCTCAAACGCAAGCGCAATGCAGTTAAGTTAAGAAACGCGTGCGTGTTAGTTCTCACCAGGTATCCTGCTAAGCTCTCTATGCGAACTGTATTGCCTAAGCTTAGATGTCGGCAAGCCTGTCTTTCTAGGCACGGCGGTAGGAGGAGCCATGCTGCTAGGTCCTGGAACATACAAAGTTATACTACTGTGCGAAGCGTTAATAGTTGTTATTGTATGGTTCCATTGGAATCACATTTATTTGTTTATTTTCCATGTACTAGCGTGTCTATATTTTTTTCTATCTTAGTTTGTGTACAAGTGAGAAGCTTAAGTTAATACTAAATCTAAACGTTTTTAAATTATACCATGTAATTCTTCTATTGATATATGGCAACATCGTTTAGGAAATTGAGAATTCCTATAGTTATTAACGTGTTCCCTCCATAAATTTGACAATTGCAAAGCTTTGTTGTTAATAATACGTTAAGACATACACATGCGACAGTTAAAACCGTAAAAACCATTTAATCACACAATTTACCGATACAACATAAAATATCAACACAGCGGTAACGTGTGACATAAGGGAAACTATATTTTTTTTAAACCCATCAAATGAACTATAATTTTTATTTTTTAACATACCTGTATTCGCTCTTGTCATTGTCACACTCAAAGATTTCTTTTCGGGGCTTGTCTTGCCAGCTAAAATATCCCTTTTCACCGAACTCTTCTTGACCATCGTGGCGCTATTAATCACGGTAGTAACATGCATATTATCGTACGTTCGCTCCATGCCCGGTGATATAGCGCTTGGAGCTTTGGTGACAGTGTACGATTTGTCATCTATCATATCGTATATTGGGGATATAGTGCTGTGCAAATTTAATAAATCATTCTTTGACCCCTTGCGTATTGATAATAGCGGTGTTGAAGCTACGTGTGCATCTGGAATGAGTTTTAACACAAATATGTACGCCGAGACTTTCTATAGATTTCTTACTGACAAATATTTTCAAAAACAGAATAGTTTTGAAACAGCTTGCTATCATCTTTAGTTGTAACAATAGTATTGTGACAAAACTCAAGACAAGATAAAAACCAATTCATCTGACAAAGCGAAGCGTACAAAGACAACAACATATAATACCATTCATTTTCCATACTCTTCCAGTACCATAGAGCACATAAGAATATTGACCAAAGAAATTCACATTTCTAGTGGTAATAATTATATAATTTTTTGAATAATTAAACTATTTCTTATTTTTTAGAAGAGATGATAATGAAAAGAAGTAATGCATGCCAATCGACTATAGATGTCGCTGTTTCATGTAAGGATTGACAGCGACATGCGCGTGCACCTGTATTCGTTTTGCATTTCTATTGTCTTATATGTTCTGTGTTTAAAACAGAATATCACTTGCCTATAAAGATATTTTATTAACGTAAATTGAATTGGATTGCATTAAGTTACTAGTTGTGAAAAGGACTTCTTTAAATTTAACTTTTATTATCAGCACTGTTCTTTTCATACATATTTCCTAACAATACCTTAATACTGTAGGTATTATTGGTACAGTACTTGTTAAAAATATGTTTTTACTTTGAATTGTAAGCTATATTTACATGTAATACCGAGCTTAAACAAATCAAGATTTTGCTACTTTGATCATCTTTCGAATGTTAAAAATCCAAAGCAAATAAATTTATATTTATACTCACGTGATTCATGTGAAGCCACGGTATCCGGCACGCTATCAGGCGGACTAGACGAACTAAACGTGCCTGTGTCTGTACTGTCACTAGAACCCACCATTGCTCGTTCTTGGGAGCCCCATTCCTGCCAACCATTAAGAAATAAAATGAAAATCATGAGTCAACCTCAAGTTTTGATAAATAGGATTTATCAACTAAAGGAAATGGTCAATGCTCTTATAGAAAATGATCGGAATCTAGGTGAATAAAGCCTCATTCAGAATAAATCATTCATTCAGAATAGGACAATGAACTCTATTTTAAAAATAGAAAAATGTATTATGAATTTACATATATTATTAGCAACTACTCCTTCTTGAATTGATTCCATCCCCATAAAGTTAAAAGTAAATAAATATCGGCACGATAGCATTATGGCACAAATAATGCAATCGTGCTGATATTTCTGTACTTTTAACGTGAGAACACCTCGTGAAGCTATTAAAATATGGATCTACTGAAATCTACGATTATCTAACTAAAGCAAGTTTACTTTATTAAAATGAATAATTCAAGAACCTGCAGCCTTAGGATCAAATCCAAATTAGATCGATCAACTTTGAGTTTGCGAAGTTTCGTACTCTGAAACGCAATGATTTTTACACTAACAGCTCATAATTTGACGTAAATTAGCATATTTTTAACACATTCCCTGTCAAATTAATCATATATTACAATAAAAATATATTATATTCTATTCTATTCTATATTATTGAAAATAGTTTCTCTATAGATTCGATTGTGATCTGGGTACGTCTTAAAGCTCTCAAACTCACCTCTTGCTGTAAAGTTCTATCACTGGTTAGATTTAACGTAGCAGAATTGATATCTATTATATTCTGGGGTTCTTCAGCCTTAACATAAACCACGGTAGCATCCATAGCGTTATTTTTGGGGGACACTTTCCTAAATGTAGAATTCCTTTTAGGCGTTTCCCTCGCCGGCTCCTCGTGTCTATCATATGCTCCATTCATCGCTCTCCGTCTGGACAGCAATTCTGAAGCATTCTCCATACTTTGTCTTGGAACTGTTATTGTCTGATTCGGCAATTGAATAGTCTTTATATTGTCTACTTGATTTGGAAGCTTATCAGTCTCGGGCAATGCTTTTCTCGCTAATGACAACTTCTGTCTGGCTTGTATAATTTCATTCAGTTCTTGTTTATCCTGAGTCACATTCAAACTATTTTTTGCCACGTCGATCGTTCTATGCACCCCCATTTCTTTGTAAAAAGCGTCATCGTGTTCAAACGTATCATTCAAATTCTCTTTCTCAGAATCGTTGTTGCGTCGAAATTTATTATTTGAATAGTGCAAGGTTATCGTCTCCGCCATCTCTGGATTCGATTTCGGTATGTTAAGAGAGTCTTTTTTATCACAGTTTTCGTTTAAAATCTTGCTTGTGTCCATTTGGCACGCTTCTTCTCTGGACTTTGTGTAGCTTTCAGAGTTTCTGATGCCAGATTCCCTTTTCGTGAAACTGTTGTAAAGTTGGCAACGAGGTCTGGCCGACAAGAGTTTTTCGGATTGCTCGAGGTGTGTGAAAGTAGTAGAACTAAATATGTTCGAATCGGTATTGTCGTTTTTGGGTCTGGAAGTGTTGGATACGACATAGGAGGAGTTGACGGAGCTTACGAGGCTGGGCGGAAGGGAGTCCATTAGGCTATCGTTGTCGGGATACGTGGTCTGAGATAGGAAACTCGTACTCATATCTTTTTCATCCAGAATGCTTAGCGTCATACTCGTCATCATGGGGTCAATGCTTTCGCGTCCTGAGAGTATTCCTACAAAAAAAGTCCTTAATATTACTGTAATGTAATTACAAACTCAGTAAAAGACACCGCTGGTTCAAAGTATATCCTCACCTTTCATTATCTTTCAAGTCACGAGCTAGTAATATAATTCGTTTATTTTGACTGCGTCATAATATTGGTAATGGTTTATACTCACCAGAATCCTTATGAGGTGCTAAATGTATCGATTTCTTGTTATCCAGTGATTCTGCGTTGAATGTGCCTGATTCCTCCATTAGTAATGAAGATACTAAGCTCGGTGGAGACATGCGCATGAGTGATTCACCGCTCTGATACATGTTTAAACTACCTCGATCGCTCATTAAATTCGTGAACCCTCTGAAATGTCAATTATTGTTAAGAATATATTAAAATTAAATATTTTAGTAATTTAAGCAAAAAAATACTATTATTTGACTAGTATTAATAAGTAGAAATAAGTTTTTTTATCAATACGATATTTTTTAAATAAAGACGGAATTAAAAAGAAGACATTATATTTTATACTATTAGCGAAATTACTATAATCAAGTGACTTATGCAATACATATAAAACTATAATTGGTGAAATCTGATTAAAACTTTTCTGTAAGACAAATTTATAAGTCAAAATAAAATAACAGGCGTCATAACTTTCATGACAATTACCTGGGATGACTTAGCATTGATGGAACAAAAAAGCACATAGAGCGAAAGCGCATGTCGGTTCCAAATGAAACGGTCGCAATTTACTTTCTAATTCAATGGCTTTGCTCGTAAAGGTTTATAGATTTTATTATAAACGTTGTCACCTTCAAAACTTGTTGTCTTAGCAAGATACTTTTCTTTGTTGCTAGTAGTTAAAATTAGTACTTCTTTAAAAAGTTTAAGAGTAATGGCTGAGTGGTAATTGCCACTGGAGTTATAAGAGATCAATTAGGAAAGCATGTCCACCTTACAGAAGATTACAAATTTCTCCGATGAGTAAGGCAGATAAATCTCATGAAGAAGCATGGGGAATTTGTTTCCTATTCAATTAAATAACATATTTTCTTGATTTTTGGGTGCGTGCGTGGATTCAATTGGTACTTAGTCAATAAGCTACAGTAACCGCTACCATAAGCCAGATAAATATATAAAAAAGTGTCCTTAAAAGGTTACGATTATACCGATATTACATTGTATAGTAATATGGATATATTCGATGTTCAATCGTTAAAGATATGTTTGACCAAGCTGTTTTTATCAGTTGAAATTATATTAAGAACTTAATCTTCTCATTGAAGATAATTCTTAAATATGCAGTATTCTTGTATATATGTATAATTTTTGTAAAATGTTTTAAAAATAAATTCTTTAATAATATAAAATGTTTACTAATCCATATAAAAATTGATAAATACCGACTTACAACTTACTTTGTCATGTGTTAGATGAGAAACTGTAACGTCTCAAACACAATACAATTCCGCAATATATCTTGTGTATAAAGTATAATTACATTTAAATAGATGAAACATTTAGGTGTTCATAATATTTCTGACATGAATTCTTTAAATTTTATATTTCTGCCACTGTCATTAAAACGTGAGGCCATTTTAAAAATCTAATTGACCAAAGAACGAGCTTATTTAAATAATAGTTTAAAGGACGTACTTGTTGAAGGTGTTGTGGAAATTATGCGCCGGTTGTGATAGATCTATGTTGATAGGCTTTGAGGGTAGATTTTCCGAGGATAACCGCTCGGACACTTCAGACGCCAGGGTTATATCCAGGTCTTCCAACTGTAAAGACATAACATATAAATGAGGGCGAAATTTTTCTTCTCGGTCTTAAGACAGCATGTAATGGAATGGGTACCAAAAACTCTTGGCGCTTATTAGCAATAATAATTTTTATTGCTAATAAGCTTATGAAATATATTTTGTTACTTTTACTTCTCTTATTTATTGTCGTTAAAACTAAAAGTTATTGTAATGTCAAAATATAGAAGATTAATTTCTTTCAGGTATTTTTTAAAGTCGAATGTTTATTCCAACTTATATATGTATAGAGTGAGTGAAACCATTGAATTACTTTTTTTAGTTTTTCAATATCATACTATATTATAGTGTGCATACAGTCACGTCTTAAAAGATGTATACATCTGATGCTTCAAAAATATGTATACTCTTTATTATTACTACAATAGCGTCCTGTATCCATATCTGTCTTTATTTTGAATCATTGATTACGAACATCATTTCGAAAATAACTGTAAATTAAAATTCTATCACTTGAAACTATATCTTTAATGGGCATATATTTTTATAGGGACAGCCCAATTGAAATGCCCTTGACTTAGTCACTGAAGATCAAGTCGATGTCCGCAATTGAGCAATGCCACGGTCGTTTATATTTTTAAAAAAAGAAGAGGTTTTAAAATGTCTAAAAGAAGTATTCTAAATTAAATGCAATCCTGGTTTGCTTTTTAAGTTTTCAGACTATTAAACTTGGTATTGGCATTGGTGGCGGTCTTTGAGAAATAAAATAAACAAAAGTCAGTTTTCATGAGTGCCAACTGCTTGTCTTATCAGCAATTACGTATCCTCGATCTGATTAATGTCAATCAATGTGGGTGGGTCAATTGTGGGTATTATTGGTTAAGCAATGAGACAATCAAAATATTGTCATAGGTATAAAAATATCTCCGGAAGCCCCTGATAAAAGCTTTCTCTGCAACTCGCCTTATTTGTAAAAAAATCCATCACTGACGACCGTTACTATAGTGACACTAATGTTCTGACGATGTAAGACAATTGCTATCGCTATTAAATAAAGTAAGGGGGTCAATTAGTATTTCGAGAACTACCTGTACCTAAAATTTCCTATTGTAATAACACTCCTCTTTTACAAGGTTGGCAACGCGTGAGTATAGCTAGAAAATTATCTTAGTACTAGAAGCTGTATTTACAACAGTACAATAAATATATCGCTAAGCTCTTAATGATGTAAATCGGTCGAATGTAGATCTCATTACAAAATACAATATTGTCTAAACATTACGAAAACTCAGAATACAATTTCTTTTATTTACCCATATGTAACTAGTTTTCTGCATTTCGAGTATTATTGTTATAAAACTAGTTTCATTTGTATTGACAGCTTATATAATATTAACTGTATTCGTGAATATCATAAAAACTGAAATGGACTTGCACAATTATTTAAATTTCAATTCTGTCGTTTCATCGAGCGTTTGAATATTGACATATTTTAAATAACAATAATTTTGATCACAATTAGCTGTAGCAGACAACAACTGCTCAACGTTTACATGATGCCAGGTGATACGGCACATTTCTTGAATTGATTGCACCTATGAATGATCTTTTAAATAATAGTAGCGAAATTAATGTTAATTACGTAAAACTGATAAATAAAAGCTCTGACTTCAATGTTTACTTGCTTCATCACTATGATACAGAATACGACGATAACAAGAAATATATAATATGAGTTATTTATTAAAATATATAGTAGCTTCCTAAAAAAAATATATCACTGCAAAAGAGAAAAACCATTGCACGAGTGCTATATTAATTAAGGAATCTGAACTAACATTGACTTCAAAGCGTAGGAACTTATATCAGTATACATATAGATACATATCATAGTATTAATGTTATTAATTTTGAAAACAATCCTTAGTAAGTGATACAAACTTAGAAAATTTTACGGCTAACATTTGCTAGCTCAACATGATACATATTACGTAAAAAAGAGAGTTCAATATAAAGCAAGGTCACGACCAAGTGTTACGGAGTACCCACGCTTAATTTTGTAATCTGTATTATGGCCTATTTGTGCAACTGTGCGACACAGAACAATTACTATTTTGTTTACAATTGTTCGTATATTATAGTAATAAGACGTGATAAAACTAAAATTGACAATAAAACTGAAATGCATTACGAATACTCGCGCGAGTTGAGAATGATTTCAGTCTGGAGTACATCTCTTTTTGTCGTTGTCGCCGACAATTAGTGGATCAAACGTAGAAACATACTTAAGATGCATAAAATATACAATCTTAAATTTTAAAATTTAAAAAAAAAGTAAAACCCAGATTTGGCTAGGTAGAATGGGGTTGATCTCTTTGCTTTCCCTTCGCAGATTCAGAAAGTTCTTCCGCTATTTCTTGGTATTGGTCAAGATTTTTTATAACTGACCAATAAAATAGTGTCGAAGTATTTATGTTGTGAAATTGGAGGTATTTTCTGCACAAGAAGTGTCTGTATTGACAAAATTTATGAATTGTAATGAATATTGTAGGCAAAGACCACTGAGTTCGTACCGGGAGCAAGAATTCTTAAAAATTTCGAGTTTCCGCCACCGCCCGCATTTGCTATGTGACATGGTCCGTAGTAGCTCGAATTTAAAAAAAACCTGCACCCGGCACTGCATCAGAGGCTGCCCTTTAATGATGTGAAAGACGTTAAATTTTTTTGAGGATATCCACCTCTCCGAAGAAGCATCATGGCCACTATCACTATTTGTGTTATACATACGAGTCTGCCCTTATTTTCAAGCTCTCCTTTACTTTTGTATATTCTCTCTGTGGCTAATATATTTAATAAATTGTTAAATAAATAACATAATCTTATTTGGTGGCAAATTTTAAGGGAGGTAATTTGAAATGTGCAAAAACTGAAGAAATTCATAAGCCGTGCAAGGTCAAAAGGTCTTATAACCAAAGCTAAAAATAATTAAGAGATTTCACTTTTTAGTATTACATAATGAAACATTTGTCTACACTCTACCTACAGTATTAATGAATCACTCTGTAGGTGATTGCCAACTAGACGAGTAGAGTAGGTACTACGAACTTCCTCAACATCTCATGCATATAAATATAAAATGCATACACAAATGTCGGGCCCGATTCCAATCCATGTCCTGATGCACATAATGTAACTTTTTCTCTCAACAATTGTTAAAAATCAGATTTCTCAAATCTAATAAAATCTTCGACTATTTTAAAAAGCGAACAACTTGAAAAAGGGATTTAAGTTACATTTTAAGGGACCAAAATTGATGACTTTTCTTTATTTGCCAAATTATTAGATATCTGAACGTTTTTCAATCATAATGCGATTGGTTCTTCACTTGATTAGCCTTATTTATAATAATAAGGCTTATTTTACTTGAAAAAATGCTAATTTAAAGTTTATTACTTCACGTAATAAGAAAAATCGAAATTTTGATTGTAAGTATGTAATATAATGATATATTGCTGAAATATTGTATACAACTACCTCAGAAGTAGATTAACACTTTAGGTACATTTCATACCAAGTAATAAGTATCAAGTCTACAGCATTAAATAAACGCAATTGGTAAACAAAACTTGGCTTCACATATATAAAGTATAAAACGACTTCTGCAGCCGACAGTAATTTGATAACACACTGAGTGGTTTAAGCTCAGCGGTTTCATTTACTAAAACAAAGGGACTATGTCTATGGTTTATCCTGGATTAGTATTGACTGCAAAGTTGGTATTCCCAAGCCTCTACGTGCTTGGGAAGGTACTTATGGTTGTTAATGCAACCGCTTTCATCCACAGATTGGCATTAAGCTAGCATAATAGCTCAAAATTAAATGTTGCAATATAGGAATATACTTATAGGAAGTCCTTATCAGTGGGAAGTGTTGGCTGTTCATGACGGTGACTATAAAATCCTACAATTGTTTTTTTGGAAATATTTGCCTGCATAGCTATATGTACTAAGGAAAAAAAAATTTACACACCTGAGGATCGTCATCTTGCACCAAACTGCGCCTCTTTATCGCGTAGTCTTTGAGAATAGAACTGTTCTCTGTATTCGTGTCAACATTAAACGTTTTTAGCCGCAACATTGGGCTGATTGGTCCCAAAGGCATGCTGTATTTGTTGTACGTTAGGTATTTGTTGGCCGACTGGTTGAGAGAGACGTTGGGTGAAGTGCTATTTAATGGTACTTCGACAATACTTTGGATGCTGGGTCTTTGTGCTCGTTTCTTCGGTTTGACGTATGTTCTGGAGTCGAATTTGTGCTTATCGGGCATTGAGAGGACTTCATCTGAAACAATAAGTATTTTTTCAATAAATAAATTCTTAATTTATTTCTAATTCCTTTATTAATTGACATTAAATAATAACAGTTAAGATTCATTTGTATAATACCTGCTACTTAATAACTGTATCATAATTTAGGTAATAACAATAAGTAGATAAGTCAGAGGATACATCATCTACAGCCTATATACAATTCACTTCACGGTATAGACCTTCCTATATGGGAGAAACACATGAAGAGTTTGGACCATAGTACGCTAATACCACGATGGCCCAATGCAGGTTTTTAGCGAAAGCGGTTGCAGTAACAACCGGAAACAAGGGCTTATCGTACCTTCCGGAGCACAGAAGAACTAGAGATAACAGATATGATTGACCCTCATATGGACCAACCATGGCCAAAGTAGCTTTTTCGTAATCGAACTCATCGAAGATTATGTGTACTTGAAATTAGATTTTGTTAAAAACATTGACACATGTGCATATTATGTATCTCAAGAACATAGAAGGATACCCGTTATCCTTTATTTTGAACTTATTTAATATAAAACGTGATTTAAATAACTCGCTTCAGTGGAACCTGTTTAGTGGACTGTGTTTGAGATGTACTTTAAATACCAGTATTAACAGGTTATCAGGTTCTAACCACGGATTTCGAAAACGCAAACAATGCAACAAAATTATTATCGTCCCAAATAAACACAAGAACAAAGTATAAAAATATCTATACAATTGTACCAGTTCTACAAGTGGAAATTTTTTATTATTATATAAAGAGACTCCAATTGGAAAAGCATCTATCTTTCAGATAATCACTAAGTAATTTTGCATTTTTGCTCTGTCTGAAGTCATCAGAGCTTATCTATGAAGAGTTGTTTTAGGAGCAGGGGACTTATCTTCTAAGCTATATACAAAATGCGCCTTCGCGTTTCTGTATTATGCATATTTGTTACCTTTATAACAATACGAACACATGAAAGTCTAAGTTAGTATTGTTTACAGCTAACATTTATCTGCAACCAAACGTTTATATTCTCGACGATCTTACTGATGCCAAAATCACGTCGACTGCATAGCTACACTTCTAATTATAGAAAGGTGCTGGCGATAGATAACTGGTCAGATAAGGTTAAGAAACCCATTGGAAAAAAACACAGAACTAATATTCGCGATTTGTGTCTAGCATATAATAATATGTTGCAATTTTATTTGGTCTGAAAATGGCAGAGAATGTAAGAACTAAATTCAACTCGCATACATATATGCCAGTCCTAAAGAATCAGGAAACTTAGGTGACAATAAATTACATATCTTTAGGCCTATAGACTACGCATGGATATACACCATTTTAGGAAATGATTGATCGAACTAAGAGAAACTTAGATAACACCCATATAAAAATGTTTTGGAGAAGTAAGAAATCTTCGTGGAGTAGGAAAAAAAGATGTCATCGTTGTTTCTTTGGAACAGCCAAACAGAAGACATTACTAAATCGTGCGGAAGCATAACTTTTAAGCCATTAACCTATCAGAACTCTACATTCGGGTTGAATGAACGACCTGATAATAGTCACAAATGAAACCAGAGTATGTACTGTACAAATATTTACGCTTTGATATAATATTTGAGATGCTAAATGAATGATGTAGAAAATGACACATTAATTGCCATGCAAAAATATGTTGCACTGAATTCAAATCAGTTGCGGAGATACGAGGATACAGAGATGAAAACAGAGTAATTTATTACAATTCATTGGGTTGCGTTAGTTAGACATGCATGATGCTCTCGATCTGATTTCTTTTCTAGATTTTTCTCATATTGTCAATATATAGATTATACTATCGATTTCACGAAATTCTTGTTGTTTTGAATGCGTTAAGTTGTCTTAAAGAAAAACACATAATTATATATCAGAAGTTATAGACTAAGCATAATCCAGCAAAAACGAAAATAAATATTTAATTGTACATAATATTGTAAATTTAATATATTCGAATCATTTGAATAATTATTTACGTCAAGAGAAGTTAGACATTTATTGTATTCTATTATTATTATTTGTTTTTAAGGCTGTTTTCGTCACTGCGACCTAAAAGATTTAATATCACTTGCCACAAATTGGTTAAAGTAGCTCCTTGATTTCGAACTTTCCATTAAATTTAATATCTTCCCAACCACCTAGAATTTTAAATTTTATTTACATTTGTGTCTTCCAGATGAAGGTTTCGTTTGTGTATAAGACATTCGCAGTTACTTTATTCCAAGCCAACATTTCACCACGATTAATGTTGCAAAAAAGTGAAACTAACAAGAGTCATTTGTGAATGGAGCTCCAAAGTTGATCGGCGTAGGCGGGACTTTCGTTATTATATATGGATTGCATACGTATGCCTAACACAATAAAGGGGCTACGTTACGAATAGTAACAATGTTTCCTGTGACAGATATCCAATATGGAAAGACCTGGTTGTGACATTAACAGTAAAATAGTGTCTATTATATACATTACAAAGATCTATATTTCCTCAGCAAGAGTAGTTAGGCTTAAAAGAAGAGTTTAATTGGTAAAAGTAATAAATTATCTTAGCATAACTTAATTCAATTAATAGATTGAAATATTTGCATCCAAATACATCAACATGCATTAGCTTAAAAGGACTCAAGTTACTTCAAATCATATGAAAGCTATGACTAAGTAAACTTAAAGCGATACCGGTTTCGGTCCTGAGTCATATTGAAGTTATTTACGAAAAATGTAAAAATTTATATATATTTCTCTCTCTACTCATACGCTTTAAGAAAGTACATTAAAAACAAGTGGTACTAATATGGTGAAATTATTAAACATCTGTCAACTGTTATGAGGCCAACGATATTATACTACGTATTATGGACTTTTTCACGCGTAATATTAGAAAAGTGTTCATTGTTAGTAAAGTTTTTAACCCAGTACAATATCTATTGATTCTTTGACTGGGAATCATGGTGGAGTCTCTATTATTCTAGTTTAAATGATCATTACCTACATCATTTGCTCCGACAAGAATTATAATGAGCTGTTGTTGTTGTGTTTTACTTAAACTGCGGAAACAAATATAACTATGCTGTGATGCGAAATTATTCGCAGACTCGCAATCGACGAACACTGCAAGTTGTGTAGGCTTGGACTGGATGGCAATGCAAATTATTAATATTTCCAGCTTCGATATCATGTTCCGTTCCAATCAATGAAACTGGATTTCTGTTCTAAAATCTATATTACACAAATCTATGTTTATTCCTTCTTATACTGGGTTTGCATCATCTAGTTTTACTTGCGAGGCGTAGAATTTTGGCATATTTTACATTTATAATATGTCAATATTCAATACCTCGTAAGCCATACCTTTTATTGAACCCAGCATTATACTTTAGTATAATTATACGTAAAACAAATTTACTTACAATAAAATGGTTATTTGCTATAATTCTTATTATTATAACTTATTGATTATGATTCGTTTCTCTCAAACATCTCAAATGAGAAAACATATTTAACAGTTATTAAACTTAGGTTAGTTAAATTAGGGTTTATAGTACGTCTTACTATAAATACCAACAAAGAATCCATCTTCGGTAAGATAATAGTGTGATTCTGGTGGAGTAGTTTGTGTTAAAATTGATTCCAGAACTCGTGCAGATCTTTATTGCTGTCTACTATATGGAAACGAGAAAGTACTAGTTTAACTAAAACAATAAAAGCGAAACAAACTAAGGGTATATATATGGTAGTTAAAAAATTTCTAGACGGCTACCGTATTTGCAGCGGTATCAGTAATACTTATTTGTTAAAAGATAATGCTAACTTCTAACGTTTTCCCATATATATGCAGTCCAATGGCAGAGCCATCATCTTTCCACGCCCATGTAGCAAATGATTGAAATAATATCATCCTAAAGATATACATCAATATCGAATGAATCAACAGTAATGACCTGAATAAATTTAATTATATCTTTTTAAAACTAACTTTGCGTATTGAATTTTCACCGAATTATTAACATCTACCTTTTCAACGATATCTTTCTCTAACGAAAAAAATCTATTTCTTTAAGAAGAGGGGTAGATTCATCCCATTTATATACTACGCCTATATACATTTTAACGTGATTTGTTACTTAAACATATCATAAATCTCATCTGGATTTAATTCTTGTATATAAAATGATTTTTATGATTACAACTTTTATTGACCATCGAAATAAATAACTTATTCTTCTTTTTTTATAACTAAAAAATACATTGTTAAAAAAATAAACGATTTGAAACAAGTGAAATGTTTTTACGGACAATCTACAACAGCTCGTCTGGGTTTACACTAGATTTGGAAAAAAATTATCATTATTTTTTGAAACTCTTCTCACTCAATAAAAACCCACCAGAATAGACGATTCGTCATGTATTTCTTCCATTTAGGAAGAACTATGCCCAGCCGTGAGATTTATATAGGCTGTGGATGTGGATAGAAGTTAAAAAATATCGTTGGTAAGTTATGTACTTGAATAGATACAACGTAAAAATATACCTACATAAATAGTCTATTATAAGTATTAAACACTTTCCAAGTCAACTGATTGTATCAAATAAATTACTGAATGAATGTTAACTTTAACTTCATGATTGTTACATTTTGAAGCTACGTGATGTAGCTTCAAAATGTAACAATCATGAAGTTATATGTTATATATCATCTTTAGGCACATTTCCAGGTGAATGGAGGTAATTTATACCTACAGTAAGTATGTGTACGTAATAGGAAATAGGATCTTTGTCCTGAGCTTATGGTGCGTATCGGATATCGAGGGATCAGTCGCGACTCGCGATTACTGTCTCGCCCATCTGACTAATGGCTTTGATGATGAAAATAATTTGTTTGTATTATAATAAAATCGAGAATTATTAGTTGGTAACTTTCAGAATATATCCGACTTTTAAACTAAAAAGGGATATTTTCTATCGAGTTCTTTCTGAGTACCAACCTACTGGGTTGGTAATGGAAAAAAAGGTCTAATAAAAAGTTTGTTGTTTTTTTTATAGTTATTCAAATGTAATTTTTAATATTCAATAGTAGTATATTAATTATCTTTTTAAATAAATTAAGTTTTTAGTCAAAATTAGCAATGAAAGTAGCTATAACAATCAACATAAATAAAACATGAGGTTCAACAGATTTTTTTTAAACTATGAAATTCATATTTTAGTAATAAATATCCAGGCTGTCTTATATTTCTCAATAAAGAATATAAATTTAATAAAGACACTTAAGGCAATTATATTTTTAATATAATTGCCAGCTGTCTAAAAAGTATGAGTTCAGTGTCAAAACTGGATTAATTTTTATGGTATTATTTATTGGTGAATATTTAGAGATAAATTTCAGTTGTTAAACATTTGTTTCCGACTCCCTCTGTTGATATGTATGGGTTAGTTGTTGCAAACAACCTCTACTTCTTTTACAATCTCTTACAAGGAATAGATTTTTCTATCTTTTTTATATATATTCTTAACTATGAATTAAAAAGTACAATAATATAACTTGATAGAAAATATTGTTCACTTACTTTTGAGTATATTGTCAAGGACCTCATTAAGTTGTTTCTCTAGCTGTATGTACTCATCATCATCCTTAAGTGACCAGTCACAGGAAATATTCCAGTCCACAATATCCACTTTGTTACCGGAGTCCTCTGGGACCACATATAACCTACACATATAAATGAAGTATTTATATATATTAAAAATTATTAACAAAATGTAATACTTTGAGTACCAACATATATTAAGCAGATTTGTTGTTGTAAGTGAGAGCCAGAGGGCTGATAAATTGGGATAGGTGTAAAAAACATTACTCTTGCTTGCTATTGTATAATGCTGATAAAAATTATTAGAGACTACATATTGGTTTTTTGTCATCTAATCATCATAGCAATCAGGTAGCATTAAGATTTGTTAATCCAGTAGATACTAATTGCCAATGATGTGATGATTCATCATCTAATTACATTACCATAGTACTCATTTTGTTCTTAGTGGTTTCAAACTTAACAAGTTCCTGTAAACATTGAACATAGAAGTGATGAATGATGATGATGAAATGAACACATTTACTTTTTTCTGCAAAACTATATATAACCTTTTTAGCCACTTATTATATGGGATCCAAATGCTTTTAGCTGCCTTTGTAATCAATAAACATTATCTAAGTGCTAATTTTAAAATTTACATTATCATTTCAAAAGAATCATTTTATCAGGAATATCTTATTACACACAGCTAGATTAGGGACAAGCTGAATAAATAAATGATGTTTTGTATAGAATAGTACAAAAATGACCAATAAATTTCATTCCAGTCCATATACAAAAAATTTACACCATTATAATTTGTTTTCTTTATAGCCCACTTGTCTTTCTTAAACAGTTTATGTATTATACATAAATATATAGGTCAGGTATCAACATACTCTTATTTCAAAGTAGAAAATAAAGAAAGTGAAGATGTCAAAACTTGTGGTGGGAACATAATCGTGAAGCACCTATGTGGATAGTATCAGAGACAATAGATTGCCTATTGTGTGTGAGTGCCAGTGGGCACTTTAGGGACTTATGAGTATTTCAGAATATTAATTATAGTATGTAACATTTAATAATTCTACTATATTCCAATATAAACAGCCTTCATCTGTTAAGTTCAAAGGTGAAAGTGAATTACACCCAGATTCCTCTGCCATGGAGGAAACTGGCTATCGTACCTCCAACTGCCTACACACAAAAATGTTGTTAACATTATCTTTATGGAAGCAGATATAGCTAAGATTGTAGTAGCTAGCCAAGACAACTTAGAAAAATCCCTACCCCCACCAAGCAGAGCTCAAAATGTTATTGCTCCATTGAAAATTGAACCCCGGATAGTAGGTATGTTGACGCACATATAATATATTTAAATTATATATTTTTACAATTTCTGGATATCTTATAAAATATATAAATATGCATAAATAATACACTAAAATAAACTTATTAGTAGTCGAATGAACTACTGGAGCTACAAACAAACTTGTTGATTAATTGGAACTAGTTACCTGACGGTATAAAAAAACTGACATGTTCTGCATAGACAACAGGTCTGACCTAAAAATTAATATGACCACCTGATTCACGAACCTTTTAGGAAGAGTCGTGGAAAATATAGAACTTACCACGTCTGATCATCAGAAAAATCCAAAGATTCCACGTCGATCAGATCGAGTTCGACCATATCTTTGTTTATATTTTGATCAAGCTGATCCATAATAAGCAAAATCGAAACATCAATTTGGCACTTTACACAAATCACAGGAATTTAAAGCATGAACCACGTCAAATATAAAAGAATACTGTAAATATATATAGAATAAGATAAGAGGTAATATTAAATAAACCAACACGAAATTGCCCCAGACAAGTTTAGTTTGGAATTTGACATAACACCATAAGCAAACTGGCAAAAAAAACTAAAGAAACAACGGTAATTTTCATTTATTTCTCCGTTACAGGGAAAGCAAAGGAAACTGAAGCCCATACAAATTATTTCAATATGTATGACTCCGAGATATCGGTTTAACGTATCTATAGCCGTTTTGTTAAAGTCTTACAATATTTTTTGAAATGGAATGCATTGTTATAAAATGATACGAAAATGAAATAATGAAGAAATTATATTAAAAAATGAATGAAAATGATATTGAATTATTCCACATAAGTCACTAATCAATACTGAATGATGTATTCCCTATATAAAAATATTTTTAGTATGATATTATACCTATTTCACAACACAAAAATCCCAAAAATAACACTTCAACATTCGTTCTCATCAGAAACGCATCAAAACTACATACTTTTTCTAATCTGTGACTACGCGTCTAGCTAACGCCTTCTCGGCTGAGGGCCATGAAGCCAGGGCCGGTAAAACCATTTAAAAAAAATCTAACGCCCTTTTGGGACCATCATAGGTTAATTCTCGAAATAATTATTATAACTTATAATTAATAAACGGTTTGTACAATAAAGTATCAATAATTAAATTTATGTTCCTACACAATAGTTAAAAATTTTTCATTGGTGAAATAATATAATGATAATAGACATATTTTATTAGTTTTCCGCACAGTAAGGAAAGCAAAAGGAACTGAGCCTATACTGTTCATTAACAAAAAATTAATGTCGCCAGCAAATAAAACGAAATACTAATTAATAATCTTGAATGATTATAAAATTTAAGAAAAAGATGTTAACAAATAATTTTATTTACTTACCTATACGAAACATTTTAACCCCCAATACATCATTGCGTTTACTTCTTTATATATTTACCTCTCAAAAATTTAATCTTACTTTATTAGGCAACAAAGCTTTAGTAAACTATTATTAATCCGAAATAAGTAAATTAGAGGACCTACTCCACTTTATGGTGCAAACCTTTTTTTGACATGTCTTTGACACTTTAAAGCCATAGACTAATCTAACTACATAAAATATCTCTTTTTGTCTACGGACACGTCGTGAGCACGTTGTAAAGTGTGTAGTTTCATAGAAAAACTACAAAAATGTCGTCCCATCTTAATTGGATGATCATCCGCAACAACAACGCTTTTCTTGTGAAGAAACGCAACATCAGAAAGCCCTTTAGCAAAGAGCCCAACAACGTGACTAACCTCAACTCCTACAGATACAATGGCCTGATCCACAAAAAAGCCGTGAGTGTGGTTGAGAATCCCGACAGGAAAGGATTCACAGTTGTGTACAAAAAGGCTAGGGCTACAAACAAACCTGTCAAGAACACCATACGCCGCCAATTCAAAGCTGGAGCCAGGAGATCCCTCTTCAAGGTAAAGAGACTGTTAAAGTCTAACCACTACCGAACAGACTTGTCTAAAGCCACACTACGCCGTGCCTCTGCCATCCTTAGGTCTCAGAGGCCCATCAAGGCTAAGAAACCGAAAGCAGCAGCGGCTAAGACAGAATAAGTTTTATAATTAAGCTGGTAATAAAAAACACTTAAACCCCATGTTTTCTTTAATTTATTCTTTAGTTCCTATTAGATCCATTTTTAGTTCGTATCAATCGATCTATTATTTGTTTAGATTGTTGAAAAGGTTTAACATCCTGCATTTTAAATTTTATTTACAGCTAATCTGCTTTCAATATTTTTAATGAAAAATATATTCAGGCATTTAGCTTCATAGATTTTATGCACCCCTGCTGAATGGTTTTTATATGTCAAAAATTAGGTTGACACTGTTCAAGACATAGGTCATTTTTTTTTGCTGACATGTACACTAGGGCTCAACTTATATATAATACACACAAACTGTAATAACCCCCCTCAGCTCTGACTAATCTGTTTAACTGCTCTATGCTCAACAAAACAACAACACTAAAATTAAATATACTCTTCCTAGTCTACAAATATATCTTTGAATCAGACTCATTAGTCAGATTAAAAATGATAACCAGTAGAAAGTGTGAGTGAGGGTGTCCCTGACACTGGAGCCTCCACACTTATATAAAAGTTGGCAAGGTTAGCACTGCTAACCGACAGACAGACAGAATAAAATAGTGTTTTGATGGTTGGTAGTTTGTTGTAGATCAGTGTACATGATTTCTGGTGTAAGTCAGCAGTCCTTATCAGACAGTTATATAGCAATTTGACTTAGCATGAATTATTTGATACTTATTGTAGGCCATCCATAGGACAGGAAAGTAATTGATTAAACTGATTGACATGTATAATATGACAAAATTGAACTCTTTGTAAACAAATCAAAACAATCCATCCAATAATTGAAAATCAGCATTATATAAATAACTTTTTGGTAAGTACTTTATGTGAAGTAATAACCCAATATTGTAACATGAAACCATTAAATTATTAGTTGGAGAACATGCAACCATTTTATTCATTATGTAGATGCTAATACCTAATTGACTGAAAAATAACACAAGTCATGAACCAATTGTTTTATTTAAAATTAAAACAAACCATGATTTTCATATCATCACCATCATTCACATTTGGAATGTAAAATAAAATTACTTACAATGAAGAATACTAGGTGTGCCTTATATTAGCCTCATACATGATCTTTAAATATATTTTTTTGCCTAAATTACATAATTCAATAATGTAAATGGACAATATTTCAATTTTAATAAAAACTTAATAATGCACAGTGCTCCCTAAATCCATACAATATTGTTAAACATTTATTAGACAATTTACTTACAAATTTTAGATCAGTCAAGTAAATTTCTATATTCATAGGAATACTGTTGAAACACATTTTCAGAATGTGGAATATTTTGGATTTTATATGCAAAAAGTACTTCGGTACAGTGTTTATATCTTTTACAAAATTTTACCCTAAAAATACTTAAATAAAAATATATATATATTATGGGCTGTGACACTTAATCATTATTAAATATTACTGAGATACAATAGAGAAATTCTGTGTGAAAATAAGTGGCAACTATTTTACTGTGTGAATTTTTCACAGAAATATTTAATTTGTGCATGTGTTTATGCTAAGATAGGGCAGGTTAATCCCAGCAAATGGTACATGCATCAGTTATATATTTCTTAGATTATAAACATCCATTTATCAACAACTCCTATTCTACAGCTTTCCTTGTATCAAACTTGCCTAAACATTAAAGATGTAAAGCAATTCTAGTAAAGGGAGAAAAGTCTGAAAAGCTTTGTACAAAATATAACGGTAGATGTGAAGAAATAAAAGGCACAAACATTTAACCTATCTTTACAAAGGCACGATATACCAAAATTCACATGTTTTATATTGGTACTGTAAGTAAACAGTCAGTATAATAATTACATTTTTATATAATATTTTTGAGATCACAATAATTATAGTTATAATTGTATTTTTGTATTGAAATTTCGGAACCTTGTTGGGTTGTAAAAGAACAAATACAAAACTAACGGTAATAGTTAAAATACTAATAATTTCGCCTATTGTGAAATAAAGATACATATGGGACCACGAAAACTGCCATTTAAGCTAGTTTTCCCTCTGAAAGTTTGACAATATCCACTTATTTAAGCCCCAAAATTTTTTTATTGCCTTTTATTGAAAAATGTGGTTCAAGTTTGAACGCGACAATTTTCGCTCGTGTCGTCCAATGTCCCAAAATTTTACCTAGCGTCGGGTACGATTTAGCGAACTTTACCCAACTTTTTTTAAATTACAAATCTTACATAAATGATTATCTAAACAATGACGATTCCACAAAATATTTAATGCATTAATAATAATAATATTAACACATAATGGCCACAAGTAATTTGTAAATGTTATTACAAACATTTAAAAACTTAGGAGTTTCTTGAGCCGCTTCTTCTCCAAAGCTAGAGTAATTGTCGTATTAAGAAATTTTAAATTCTGACCGCTCGCTAGTGAGTACCCGACTTTAGTCAAATTTATGAAACCTACTAATTTTGTAATACTACATATATAACTGAGGTTTACACAGGATTTGTAATATATAACTTTAATTACAAGAGGAAACAAGGTGCTTTTAATTTGCTGTAGTAGCGATTTCCAAATTGACTATTTATGATGTAAGATCTATCTGATAATATCAATTTCGTAAGGACAATTTAAATATTTTAGCCTCTTATTGCGTAGTACAGTCAGCAGTACAGCAAAGGAAACAGTTTGGAGTTAAGACCGCCCTTACTTCGTTTCTAATAGTGGTGATTTTCGTAGTGAAATTTTGCACTTCATGTGCTGTCGTCTGTATGTTTAATACATAACTTTGTGTCTTACATGACAGTAAACACGATTGGATATTCGTGCACATGGGATTAACGTTTTGAAACATTTATTTTTTATTATTATTACTTAAAGTTGATATTTTTAGAAGAAAGTTTCGTATTTGAAGTGTACAAAACTATGTGACGACGCCTAACACCAATACAAATATTATATACAATATACACATATTACTTTTTTTATAATTATTTCTAATCAAGACAATTTTTACTAAAAGCTCATGATTAAATATTCCGACTTTATTAATTATACATTTTATTAGTTTTCATTTGAGCTAGCTAAACACGTACACGTAACCTATTGTAGGCACACATTTATTAATTATATTTTATAATATTTATATAGTTATAATAGTATATTGTAAATAAATAAAAACTCTTATTTTAATTTATATTAAGTGTTTCCTAGTGAAATAGGCGTTTATGAATTTTTTTTACTGTAATAAATACTGAATACTTCAAAAGGTATTTATTAAATGAACTAAATCAAAATGTACGTATGTCATGACAATGTAGTAAGTAATATGTATATGTTTTAAAAGCTCAAAAGATGACTGGTGCTGCAAAAATTATATTATATAAAATTTGTTTTAATTTAATCAACCAAAGTGATGAGGTTGAGCACTGAACCCACATAGACGGTATTGGGAGCGGGTATGTTAGAATGTTTTCTATGTGACATGGGCCGTATAAACTCAAACATTACAAAAATAACCGCAATTCTCCCGGTACCGGTTTTGTGGGATCAGCACTTTCTGATGGTTTGACACATTTAGACGGACACAAATACATATTAAAATTTAACATCTTTAAATATTTGTGACTATTACTTAATATATAAAATAATTAATTTATTTAAACACAAAATAAACCAGTGATTAATTGTCATACATAAAACAATACATTAAAACTCAGTTTAGATATTCACGATACCTTATCAACTGAAAGGTGCTGATTCTATTTTACATTTTGTAAAACTAAAATCAAATTCAGTTAGTACCTCTCTTTCATTACAAACGAAATTGAAACGGACAGATGACTGTGAGGTCACCTGATGTTTAATTATTGAAATAAATCACCATCATTATTCTAACCATGAAGTTATAAACAAGCTGCAGGTTCCACTCATAATACTTATTTAAAGCGAAAAATTTATATTGATAGTTCACTTTGTCCTATGCCGTACCGAGAGTACCGCGATCTAATATTTCTTTCAAATATTGCTTGCACGAGCGGTGTAACCTCACAGCTTCATGATTTTTATGGATTTCTAAAAATATTTTTTAAATTTATTTAGTAATTAGCAGTCAGTCATTCTTGGTAAAAATCGCTAGACTTAAGTTAAATTGAGAATATTCCAATATACCATAGATATTTTAATGGTACCTTTGTAAATTATCTCCATTTAGTCATCCCATTAATCTATGTATCTGAATAAATTGTTAAATAGATAGTTTGAAAGTCACCGTAAAGTTACTAAATACTTCTTAAAATTTAAAGAAAAAAAGAAAAAATTTAAATGTCTCACAATTACAAAAAGACAAAGGCGAAAGAGAAACTTTTGTCTTTAGTTAAAAATCAAAGTTCAATGGAGTGGTTTCCTGTTATGTAACTTTAACGTTTTTAACTACTATTTCATCTTTTTCTTTTACATTTGTGATAAAAGAGAAGTATTATACTGTAGATTTGCATCATAATGTAAGGCTATCAATTTTATAAACAAATAATTTAAGCATTGACAAGAAAAATACAAAGCTGTACTTAACTATAAAATTAAAACTAATAATGAATTCATTCAAATGGGATTAAATGCATCAAATTATAACCTAAATGACTAGTAGAAAACTTAAAACGATTGTGTACTCAAAATTCTTTGTACATACATTTGTGACATTGGATATGGTAAAAGTGGGATAAATATGGCATATTTATTTAATCAAATATTTCAATATGTGTTCATTGATCATACTAAGAAATATTCTAAACAAAGTATAATTACAATGCAATATTATCACATTTAAACCTTGCGTTTATTTTAATAAGAATGAAAATTGTTTGTATACAAGGTTCTCTGGGCGATTTTTGTCCTTTAAATACAATATCTGTATTATTCTTTTCTATTTCCTATTAGATTCACATTATCATAGTAACCTCCCTATTTAATAGCGTTTACTTCCTCATTAAATTTTCTTTTAATAAACTCTCATTTCTCATTTACTTCGTTAGCATAATACTATAATAAATAAAGTTTATAAAGCGGACATTATGGGAATCTAAGACAAGTTTCTAATGGAGACAAGACAATGGCGGGTATTTACGGAAACCCACGTAAAATTAAGCAGTATTTTATATTTGGTTTAAGTTCAATTTTTTAGAAATTTTTTAAAGCTATTATTCATATTTTACAATGTAGTCATTCAAAGAATATAGCTGCAAAACACAAGTGGTGTTTGTGTTATGTTTAACTAAAGGACGAAACAATTTCTTCAGAAATGTTGACTGTGTAAGTCTTAACAATAAGTACTACAGGCTAGATAAAACGTTGTTGCTAAAGTTACAAGAGTTTAGGGCATGATAACCTCTTATCATCCGACGGGCAACCCTTGTACAAGTAGAACCGTCTCGAAGGACCATCGTTAGTCTTACTGAACTTATTCGTGAGTGAATAATATTAATTTCATTGTAGGACGAAGAATACTATTAGGACGTAAATAGATAGACAATAATACATTGTCAAGAGACATATTTCCAAGAGGAAATATGATGGAATTTTTAAACATTAATGTTAAGAGATTATTTATAATATGACAAAGATAAGCGATGTCGTATGAGCATACCTAACGCGTATTGTACATAATCCTTGATTTTTGTACACTTTTATATAAAAGTCGGTAGAAATTCACTGTGGTACATAGCTGGGGACGTCATTGCATAAATTCATAATTCAGGTACTTATAGACCGAAACGAACCGAGAGTAAATCGAGTAAACATGAACAATTCCTCATGCCTTAGACCGCTGATTATGTCAATTATGTTGCCTTTAAGTAAAGAAAAAATTATCAATCTCTTTCTTTCTGATTCAGTTAGACAAATACTAAGAAATATACTATTTTTGACCAATTTTGATAATAGAATAGCGACAGCACATTAAAAGTAATAGTCTGATGTTGAGATAGTCCTTGCTCTGTCGTAATATAGGCAACTTTCGTATAACAACTATTGTAGTTGTCCGAAGTCAAATATCTATGAAGGTACCTTTTTAATCTTTATAAAAGGGAAGGCTAAAGAATCTAGCATATAAAGCTGTCTTACATATTCAATGAATTCTGGAGAATGGTCAACAACAGAATTGGTACTAATGTTTAGCTAAAAGCAACTATAATTACTTCGTAGGAATATCGATGACTGACAACACAACCTACTTCACAAGCACCAACACTAAATAGTGAGCTAATCCTGTCAACACAAAACTGGTAAATCTGTGATATTTGTGATCGGGTCAGAAATGAAAGGACTTGCTTAATGAGAAATGACTCTTATTGCACTATATTAACATCCACAATAAGATTTAAGGTTATGGGCAATCATACTTTCCCCTCATTCTTTTGGTTTCGTACTATTGCGACGACTTAAATACATGAAGCAATCTTTTCATTTCTGTTAAAAGCTACTGCAAAATTCGTCTTTAAATATACTTGGTACTTATTCGCAAGCCAATTTGCTATCAAAAGAACTTAAAGCAATTCCGAATGCCTGCAAAGCGCATAAAGGATACCTGAAATCCATTGTAAATACATCTTCAGATATCCGTCCAAACTGCATCACTACATAGTCCGGTTCTGAATCATGCACTATTTGGAAGTTCTTCACGCTTGCTTGGGTAACTCTACCATGGAAATTCAACACGTAAGATTGAGTTTCATCGTTCCAAACGGGTGTTTTATTGTGTAAAACCACAATATCATCCAGGTTTTGGCCTTTCCAACGTTCTAGGAGCGTCTCGCTGTCATCTTGGGGTGCTATTGTGACTCTCTGCCTGTCTGGTGTCATACCTGGTAATATTACTGTCATTTTGCGAGGACCTTTAAAGCCTAATACATTTGTGTCCTGTAAAATAAAAGGATCCCTAATTATATTTTGTCTTATGTGGTGTTAATACCACCAAGATGTAATATATTTATTTTTATAGTATTATAAGATAAATAAATAACATTGTTCTATAAAACATACAAAACAAAAATGTAAAATTATAAATTTATATTGAGAATTGTAGAAGACTAGAATATCAGCTGTTATTTGCAATAATAATAGACTTTATTTCTCCATTCAAAATACAGATTTCCAATTTCCAATTTCATCAGCTTAGTCAATATTTACTCTAAAAAGAATCTTATTACTAATTGTGTCTGAGGTTGGGTACTAAGATATCATGTGTAACGTGAACAGCGAAGTTGATAGCCAAAAATGTTTAGGGGTACTTTAATCCATAGTATTAAGTCATTTCCTGGCAAATTTTCACTGTTTCACTTGATTTACATACTAAGTGTTTTAGGTGATAAGAAGGCGTGGACTATTTAAAAATAATTTAAATAAACTTAAACTGAATTGAAACCTTATTAATTCAGAAATAACGATACCTAACAATTTTTAAAATATTAACTGTAAAGCAAAAAATTATGTTTGTAATACTAATACATAATGAGATAGGTAAAATGTAAATGTCATTACAAGTACTAAAGGTTGAGTTTCTTCCGCCGCTTCTTCCTTACAGCTACTATTTCGTCAAAGCGGTGGTAGGGTATTTTCGCATATATAGTGTTACTTTTAATTTTAGAACACAACTTATTAAAAAAAACAGTTTAGGATAACGTTATCGCCAAGTTTAGTTAAATATAAGGTCTATCTTTTTCGAATTATTCGAACAATATTTACAATACTCACATAAACTACAGCTGCCAGTTCATGTCTAGTTCGTGAATGGTCATGCTTCCTCCAAGCCTTCCCATTATCGTACACCGTGAATGCTGTGCCCAGGAGATTGGACCTTAGTTTCCCTGCGAAGCTGTCGGCTGTGCGGGTCAGCTCTGTTGGGTCGGTGGAGATCAGGTAGTTGGATGTAGCAGATTTCTTGCGTTTCCTTGCTGTTTAAGATATTGAAATTTATAATAAGCTAAAAGCTATAATTACATTGTTAAATTCTCGTTAATTCTCCATTTCATCCCACCACCACGAATTTCTCGTTTGAGCCGTGAAGATGTTTACTTTGTTTCGGTGTGAACGAAATGTATCCAGTCCAAATACAGGGAATCATTATCACTACACGGCATGTGAGAATTAATATTTTAATCATTAGGTAGATAGCATAACATGGAATTACAATTTTATATGGATACTTTATCATCAATAGCCGTATAAGTACGTCTCTCTGTTGGACACAGACCTTCCTACATGGGAGAAACACAAGAGGAGTTTGGAGTATAACACTAACACGCTAACCCAATAATGCTGCGTGAAAGTGGTTGACGTAACAATTGGAGCTAAGGCTTAAGGTGCCTTCCGAAGCACGGCGCTCGGTGGAGCTCAAGATGATAAATTTTGATTGACCCATCAAAACCAACCACGACGCAAGTTGCTTTGCGAGTTTGTTTTCGTAATCGATACCAGAGAGCTCAAATCACTACGTCAAAGAGCTCCTCAGCCACAATAAGTAACTTCCCTGCTACTTGTTTATTTACGTTAGATATTGTATAGTATTATATTATATAGATATATTAAAAAAATAATATAGGTAAGGTAGGTAGGTATGTATAAGGTTCATTATTGATTACTTTTGCATGCCAGAATGGGAAAATAATGTCAGCATAAAATTTAAAATAATAAACAGAATGCTTGGTCTATTCGGCTGATTACGAACTGATTTAGGTTAACCGGCAGTCTGAATTAGTCATGCCTTCTTTGTTAAATTATTTTTTAAGTTAATATTATAATAATGAATGAAATTTATACCTATTATTGCAACGAAGGACTTACACAGAAAAATTAGTCAGTTTAAGGAGAAATGAACCGCTAGCGTATGTTAAACCGCAATGACCTAACAAGTTCGTCACCATGGTTTTCGTGACACAGTAAACAGTGAGTCATTTATTAATGGTACATGTACAGTAGGACTACTTTGTTAAACGATATTTAGTTTTCAAACAACTCATATTTACCATTCCAAATATCGATTAGTAGATATAAGTAAGTAAAAAATATTGAATATAATATATTAACTTGGTTAAATTGTAATTAATTTATGAAATTAGAAAATATTATGTACTTTCGTACTCACAATACATAATAGTTCTTTTAATAATATTAGACTCAAAGGTTCTCCGCATCAAATGCAGTCTATTTCGCACTTTAAAAGAGTATAAAATCGACGCGTATGTGTTATTATAAACAACTATTTATATAAGAATACAGCTTTATGATCTGAGTTTCTTCAGTGGGTTTTTATAAGCTTTAAGACAGTTTCCGTTTAAATCTTATTTTTCAAAAAAATGTAACGAATTCGTTAGACCAATTTAACATAACAACTTACCAGCTAACAAGAAAACTTTTTTCCCGTAATCCTTTTCCAAATGTAAGAAGTAAGTGGGGTAAAGGCCCCTGTCCATTCCCTTCCGGTCTCTAGCTATGCGACATTTGTATAGAGTGCCGTGTTTAGCTGGCGTTACAACAAATATCTCCACGGCACCTTCAACGGAACCTTCGATTTCCGCTGCCTGAAAATATATTAGTAAATTAAAGCGTTTTGTTATAAAATGATATCTATTGGCTTGCATGCGGATCTATTCGCTTATTTATTATAACAATTTGATAAGGTCCTACACACGATTATAACAGTTATACTTGTTCGTTTAAAACGATCGTTACAAAGTCATGATTTCAAAAGATGAGTTCAATTTTCAAGCTCAATGAACGTATTATAATGCAACCTGAATTTAGTGCTGCTTGTATTGACGTCAAATTGAAACCACGAATATGACGTACCCATCAGTGAATGGTAAAGAACAGATAACCTTTTGTTATGTTTATTTTATTTATTTACTTATTAATAAAAAAAACTTATTGCCTCATAGCTAAATGTAAGAATTATTAATATTTTGATTAAATTAAATAAAACTATAACGTTTTGTATAACGTAATAAAAAAGTAATATAGTGGTTGCTTATTGATATGTGAAAAAAAACTAGATAAATTACATTACTGATATATTTTCCTTTAGGTTTACAGCCTTTCTATGTAATACGAAAATTATGAAATATTAGTTACTTTGAATTTGGAACTCTTTTCTTAAAACCAACACAACAAATATATGTGCTTCTATTCCCCTAACTGTCAAAAAGATTTTAAATAACCGATAGCACATTATTCGCTTTTATTATTAATTCTGCTTATTTATATGACAGTCATAGTCTACACGTAATAGGCACTAACCTGACTGGGCGATACGTCTCTCTTCACAGTTCTCCCCTGCATAGGAGCTACGGCTGCGTCTGCGCACATGTCGTCGGCGCTCACGTCTCGTCCAACACTACACACTGGGACACTTTCTTCCTCTTCCTCTCCGCTACCCGATCCGTCTCCGACAGTTAATACTTCTATTTGATTACCTAAGTCTGGAAGAAAAATAAAATGGTTAACTTTGGCTTTGAGTCAAAATGATGCCAGGTCCCCAGAGTTCTATCAGAAAGGCATAAATAACATTCCAATGAGATATTAGAAATGTAGATCATAAGCGGATATAGCATATTCTTAGAATTTTTCAGTACTTCACTGCCATTTCATACTTTAATCAACTACTCTATTTAATCTTAGATGTAAACATAAACAATTCAACTTCATTAACACTTAATGTAACATTTAATTTTAATAATATTTTTGTTCAATTTTAGATCATTATCATCATTAATAGCCTATATGTGTCAAACTGCTGGACACAGGCCTTTCTACATATGATAAACACATGAGGTGTTTGGATATATTTTGTGAAGTAACCACTAAGCCACCAGCCACTAAGTTGGCAGAATAGATTTGCTTTTCATAGAGTAGACTATTTTTAAAGGTTTTGATAAGATTGTAAGCAGTTACTATCACTCACATTTATTTATTTGGGATAAATAAAAAACCTTTACACTATTTTAAGAGCATACTATTATTACTTTAAGGTTGTTGCTGATCAGTGCTAGGGTAAGGTACTAATGTGCACAATCATCATCTGGTCTCACTTGAATCTTCTTTCCAAAGATTCATTTGTCAATTCATTACATATGAGAATATGTCTTAAGCTACCAACATAGAGAAGATTATTGAATTCAAAATGAGTATGTACTTGCGTCCCACCTATGTGATGTAAAAAGTATTGAGGATAAAGGTTCCTCAAGGTATGTTCTAGTACTCTGGTTTCGAGTTCCAATATGAAAACAAAGCATGTTTCGCCATGTTTGGTCCAAAGATAGATCAGTCAAAATTCTCTAGCTGCTCTGTGCTACAGAAAGCATCTAAAGCCATTGGTAGCACTAAGTTGAAACAATAACTACTTTCATCAACCAAAACACATTGACCCAGGGTGGTGGTGTTACGGCTCACACTCCTCATTATTCTCCTATGTAGCAAGGCTTGTGCCTAGTAGGATAAGCAGTGTGTAACATAATATATAGGCTGTTGATAATGATGATAATGATGATGATGATGCTGGAGATGCTAGAGATCTTCTTTTCGAGAAAAGTAGCCTTAAAGGGTTTCTTATGTATTACAATAATAAATCAAAGCCATAAAACAAAAGAAAAAACATGCCCCAATTAAAAAAGTCGATTAACTTGTAAATAAAATAATCTATTGATAGCAAGTACTTACCATCATAAGTTGACATTCTATTTGTTTGAAGAGGAATAACTTGGTCAGGATTGACTGGAGACATAAGATATTGCATCGGACCATCATAGCCTGTTACGAAATTAAAATGCGCATACCAAAATTAAATACACATAAAACAATCATGCAATACCGACAAATAAATTGAAGAAAATTTTATATTCCTAAACAATAACAGAAGCAAGGTTTTTACCATGGAGCTCCCTTGACCGACTTCCCGAAATAGGACGTTTCGCTGACCCCACTCGGAGATCATTAGCTTGAACCATTCCTGAATTCTGTCGTTTTTGTTTCATTTTTTGCTCCATTAATTGACGCTACAAGAAAAGTAACTTATATTTATCAAACAATTTTAAATTTAAATGTATCGTATAAATTGTACTTACTTGCTGCTCTATCTTCTGGTCTCGTACATTTATTGAAGCCATTGTTTGGACCGGTTAGTGTGTTTATGAAAGAACAATATAAGTATTATAATTTCCTGTTACTTGATTAACCTTCCATCTCAATAATAATTAAAATAATTGGCATTTTCTAAGCTCATTTTTGTTTATAAATCATCTTGCCTACCGTTGCCCAGGAAAATAATGTTGCCCGTATCGCGTGGCCCGCTTGCTTATTCGTCTCTTAGTGGAATACGAAATATCGATTTGTTTAACGATTATTAAATTCATATTATCCTAACCTAAGTATATTTCATTCGGTGTATTAATAGCTAGTAATATTATTATATTACATAAATATAAATACCCTGTAATGACTAATTTCTGCCTTCATCCTTAAGTATAAATAAACAAAATAATTATTACACCAAATAGATTGAAATTACATAGAATTCAATCATAAATCAGACTAAGGTAACAATTTGTTGAAAGAATTTTGACATAATTAAAAATACCGTGAATTTGATTGTTTAGAGCAGGGACTCGCAAACTATTTACGTCAATTAACTCCCTTATCAAAATGAACTAATGCTGGTCTTAGAACCCCATAGTCAAGATTCCTTAAAAAATCAGTAGTTTAGTTTTTCCCTATTAATAACAAATACTTATCAATATTAAAAATTTAATCAGTTTTCGTTTATGTCGACCCCTGTTAAATCGTTTTCAATACCAAGGGTCGGATCACATTGGAAATCCAAGGCTTAGAAATCGGGTTACACAGATGTCACGTCTGTATTTAGAGAGTGAGTATATGTATTACTCATGGCATGGCATCTATCATAATTCTCTGCTTTCTTAGTCCTACCCTTAATCTGCTTTTAATACTCTTTGGTCCAATCTATGAATTTACTGGCCAGCCTAAGGAACTTAATAATAAATTTGATTGAAAATTAAAATAAGCAACAAATTATTTTGTATATATATTCAATTATAAAAATTAGTCCAATAAACAGTGACTGTCATAGTTTTCTTATCTGTTTATCCTTCTGTCAATTATGTCATTTCATTCAAGATGGCTCCGACCCGGAGTTTTCTAGGTTTTTTGAACTCTAAAACAATTACCTCCGTAATAACTAGTAATATATCCAAAACACCATGCAGATTTTTACATAAATGTCGTAATTATTGTGATAATTTTTTAGGGGCTCCTGTAATTTCTGCTG
Organism: Acentria ephemerella; assembly: GCA_943193645.1. Lineage (NCBI taxonomy): Eukaryota > Metazoa > Arthropoda > Insecta > Lepidoptera > Crambidae > Acentria > Acentria ephemerella. Next base: position 4,201,791 of record OW971894.1, read on the forward strand.
GTTTTATAGGTCAAAAAAAATTTAACTGTAAGTTTACATGCTTTCATTACATCATCTGTAATGTTTTCTCCTTAATATTAATTGATTTGAATTATAAGACTTTCAATATTATAGTGTTTAAATCCCACTTCTCCAAATTTTTCATATAACAGAGTTAGTGATTCCAAATCTAACCTCTTTGTTACTTCCTAGATATCACATCTTCAAATTATCGATATATTCATACTACGAACCACCTAAATGCCAGAGTCGATTACTATAAGGTGCTCGGTGTAGCTAAGAATGCGTCCGCAAAAGACATTAAGAAGGCATATTATCAACTTGCCAAGCAGTATCACCCCGATGCAAACAAGTCTGACCCAGAGGCCTCAAAGAAATTCCAGGAAGTTTCTGAAGCATACGAAGTAAGTAGTCTAATTTTCTTGTATTAGTTTTAGTTTTGTCTTATCTACATCTTTTTTTTATTCTTTACATTATTAAGTTCTTAACATACCAGATATTTTGTAGATTCTTTCAGATGAGTCTAAACGCAAACAGTATGATACCTTTGGCACTACATCAGAACAGATGGGCATGGGTGGTGGTCCAAGTGGTGCAGAGGGATTCACTCATCAATGGCAGTATAAATCCACCATAGATCCTGAAGAGCTATTCCGTAAGATTTTTGGTGATGCTGGTTTCAAAAGTGATACATTCAGTGATTTTGCTGAAAGTCAATTTGGTTTTGGAGCTGCACAGGAAGTAAGTATACATAAATAAACTTCAAAAAAGTAAAAGTTATGAATCAATCAAAAATAAACTAAAGCAAATTAAGATTCTCTGATATAAATTTATCCAACGATATTGTTCCAACTAACCAAAAAAAATGGAACTTAATTATGATAACCAATATTATAATATTTGTACCAAATCAAGTCAACAATATATTAAATTTTACTAAAATAATAATTCCATACGAGAACTAACAGGATTTTGAGAATATTTATATAATTTTATTATCTTAAAGATGCTTTAATATTTTTAATAAAAGATAATCTGTAATTGCAGGTAATTGTTCAACTCCGGTTTACTGAAGCAGCACGTGGTGTGAACAAAGATATTAATGTAAATGTTGTGGATACTTGTCCTAAGTGTCAAGGGTCCCGCTGTGAACCTGGGACTAAAGCTATCAAATGCACTTATTGTAATGGATCAGGAATGGAAACTTATTCAAGAGGTATTTGGGTCTTATTTTAATTATAAAATAAATTTTTGAGTTTTAGTTTTGTGGAAGGAAGTTAGATTATTTAATAAATTTCAAGTATTATTTTTTGTTTATGCTGCAAGAGAACAGAAACTTGGGAAAAAGGCCTTATCATTATTAGGCACTGGCTTTCGTGACACCTATTGTGAATAATCACTATAGGTTGAACTATAAGATAATATTAATGTTCTCTTATAGCTGAATACTCAAAACTGCAATCTAAGGTTTGATTATAACAATTGTCAGAGAAGTGCTTTGAAATATTCCCATACAACTTTTTAACTTTGACAGAATAAATAAGTTATAAGAAACATTTCATATTTGGCTGTATAATTGAGAAAATCAAATTTAATACTATTATTTTAATAATTATAATAGAATTATAGAAATTTACTATTGCAATTATTATTAATGAATGAATCTATAAATGCTCATAATGGTTTTCTAATTTTATAGGTCCATTTGTAATGCGCTCCACTTGTCGACATTGTCATGGTACAAGAATGCTGATCAAGTTTCCTTGTGTTGAGTGCGAAGGAAAGGGGCAATCGGTAGTATATTTATTTATTTTAGTTTACAAAATATACTTTTTAGAAAGATATGGTTAACCATAAATAAAGTTTTGGCAAATTTACTGTATGAAAATGTAATATTGTATAAAATCTTTTATAGGTTCAACGGAAAAAAGTGACAGTGCCTGTGCCTGCAGGTGTTGAAGATGGTCAGACAGTCCGCATGGCAGTTGGTACTAATGAGATATTTGTTACTTTCAAAGTGGAAAAATCTGCATACTTCAAGAGAGATGGTCCTGACATACATACTGACTGCACTGTAAGTTTAATTTCTTATTACATAAATAAATTACCTTATCTCAATTACCTAATAACTTTTACAACTTGTTACTAAGAGAGCGTTATAAAATGCATCATTAAAGAAGTTTAAAAATTGTAACTACTTTTGTTGGGTGCACCTCCTATTTTATATGCAAATTAAAAGATTAAAATTCAAAGGTCTCTCATACATTCAGCATACAGCTAGGGTTTGACAATACGAAATTAAATCAGAACATGCCTGCATTAGTTTATTGCAAAGTTTATGTACTATTCTATGAACCAATGAAATAGTGATACAACAAACCAAATTTTAAAATTAATTGTTGTATTGATGTGTGCGTGCTGTATGTTGGATGAGTTGTGAGAACTCTGCACATCTGGTAAACATTCTATTTAATAAAGTTAGGAAAATAACCACTTTATAAAGTTAAAAAATAAAGGAAAGGGCTGCTAAACTATAATATCAATGGGATTATACCTTTTACTCAGTAAAGGATAAGCACTTACTTATTCATTTAATTTACCATTAATTAAGAGATTGTGTAAACCATAATGCATTAAGTTTTTTAATATTAATTAGTTTTAAATGTTTTCATCTACTTTCAGATATCTGTTTCACAAGCATTGTTAGGCGGAACTGTTAGAATACAAGGATTGTATGAAGATCACACCTTACAGGTAACAAATGAGATTAATTCATAAACAAATTTTAATTTTACTTATACTCAATACTCAAACCTTTTGCTGTAGTAAAAAGTCATAGGATTGTAAACTATATTGACCAAGGAACTGACACCTGAGATACAGTATACTAGTATAGGAGTCAGGGCTGCAATTTATTTAGCACCTTGTTCTTGGTACTATAAAGATAATAATTATTATTGTTATATCCAATTCTCGATGTTCAACACCTTATGTTTGATTATAGGTGGTACCCGGTACTTCATCACATAACACCATAAGGCTTTCAAGGAAAGGAATGAAACGAGTCAGCCAACATGGATATGGAGACCATTATGTACACATTAAAATACAGGTTTGTTTCATTAGTTATTCAGTTCTTGTCATATATTTCAAAAAAATTTATACATGAATTGGAAGTATATTATAAGACTTATGTTACTTATGCAATACTTTGGAACTGGAAATAAGAATGTATAAAATGAAAATCCCTAATGAGAACAAGTGAGTCTATAATCCCCTTATTAACCCTTGTCATAGGTACCAAAATCCCTGACCGACAAGCAGAAAGCCTTAGTATGCGCGTACGCCGAGCTAGAAGAAGACACTCCGGGTCAAATTCATGGCGTCTCATACGACAGAGATGGTAAGAATCGATAGATCATCATCACTCGACAGGCTGTATGACGGACTTTTTATCCCTTTCCTTTGGTGTAAAAAGGATGAAAACAGGACAATTTAGGATCAGACCTTTTAGTAGTATGTCTTCTTTAATTTTTTTTTGAACTACACAGTCAGACTGCTTGCTATTAGAAAAGGCTACTAATTTAGAACTACCTGCTTTTTTATTGAAATTATACTTAAGGACTTTATTCATTTGCTTCGTACATCAAAGCCATAGCCGCAAACGATAAAGGTGAATTTGTTTTGCAGAAACATCAAAAAATAGCAGTAGTTACAAACAGGGTAATTCCGAAAAAATACACCAAACAAATCGAGATAGCGAGGATACCAATCGAGACAAGGGCATGGGGTGGACATTTGTAGATAGTCTTGTGGACACGTTTAGGAATAACAAATCTATATTTCTAATTGGCTTTTTCATGTCTTTTATATTATGTTTGATTGTTATTATTAACGATCCTAATGATCGATATAAGGTTGCTTACTACGCCGAAAAGTGGGATAATAGGGAAATTAGAGACGTAGACAAACCTTTGGGTTATGAAAAAACAGCACGGAAGGAGAGAGAGAGAAATCCTGAGTTGTATGACGCTTGAATGGCTGAGATGTTGAAAGTGATATGCAGCAATAGAATACTAGTTACTTAGTTTTGATTGTACAAATTATCGTTTTAATAAGACGACATTTACATTATTGTAGATATATAACTATAGAACTCAAGTTTCATTGGATTTGGTAAACCATATTATTCCTATTTTAGTGCATTTCAAATTACAATTAGTGCTGTTTTCTTAGTTCCCTAATATGAATAAGAAAAGTATATTGCGATAATAGATATTAGTTTTGAAGTTATACATTTTATTGTAGCATATGTTATATGAAAATCTGTTTTTAGAAAATAAAGAAAAAAATAATATATATGGCACTGGCAACACCTATAAGTCTTCAGTTGAATTAATAAATAAATAAATATTCTTTAGAATATCGACGCTAAAGACAATATTCGTAATATCAATACTGTAACATTGCATATAATACTGTATAGAAGTACTGAAAGTTTTGAATGTGATGGCTGGTGTAGTATTCATGGTAAATAATATATTATAGTATGATGGTCATATATGTGCGACATTGTAAATAATTTATTGAATATATGAAATTTAAATGGCACTTGTTGTTTCATTTGTATCCTGATAAATAATCCCTTTAAATTACCATCATGCTATAATATTTACAATTTTTAAATCACAAATGATTTTCATTCCAATTTTGCTTTTTATAGGTCACAAAACATAATGAAAACAGTATTCTTGTGAGTTACATTCTTTTAAATTTAAAGCACCTGCGTAGTTTGTTATTAGAATAACATATGAATAATATGCATTAACTGTGGAATTATTTATCATGGGTTGATAGAATAGTTCAGTTATTAACGAAGAACTAAATGGTTATTTAAAAAATGTAGGTATCTGTCTATAGGAAGGTAGTTAGATAGAAATTCTAGACTATAACACGAAGGATCTATTTTATTCTTTAATAGTTCATTGAACATAATACCCTTAAATCTTCTTATATAAAAATATATATCACTTCTCGTGAGTCTCGCTAAAAATCAAAAACAGAAACCGTTTAACCTATTTGAATAATTTTCATTGTGTTTTGATTATTTAATAGGTATAAAAATATTAAAAGAAAAACGGAAAATCCTAAATAAAAGCTAAAATATAAACATTTTAAATTGGTATTTTAGTATAATTGATGTGTCTTAAAACTGTCATTTTTTACATCTCTGATACGGATAATTTTTGAAAGATGTGTTAGAGCGATAGTGGCAGAGTTTGGGTGTTATAAAGTTCACCGGATCAACTAGTATGTTATAAACTTGATGCTAGTAGTAATATAAGATATTGATATTTTCAGCTCGAGATTTTTTTGGACAATTTATAGATTTGTATTAAAAAAGGCATCTCCACCTTCATTGGGTCAATAATAACTGATTAAGTTTCACAGCTGCTACATATAATTACATACTAGATTGCAAATCGTACCAATTCATTCGTTTGTACTCTTAGTGAAGGTAGTTATTAAAATTCAGGAGCTTTAGAACTACAACCGTAGTACCCTATATTAACGACAACACTTAATCTAAATTTACATGCTCTGTATCTCGTTCTCATATTATGATAGCAAAAAAGAGCGGGAAACCCTCATATCACGTGAAAACGTACGTTCAATTTTCGAACTTAATCCATGAAATAATGCGGGTTTTAGAAAGCATCACTGAACATGCCATCTAAACTAATTTAAACTAATTTTAATTAGTTAATAAGAATTTTGTTTTCATATTGACCGAGATGCATTGCACTTAAATAAAAATAACGACTGTTTTCATCAGTTATGCTCAGAGTAAAGGTTAGTCGGCATTGGCGCAGCAAAAAAGTAATTAATGTTATTAATATTTGAAAGACAGAGTAAAAAAATGACTGTTTACGCATTTATAACACAGTTCATACATACAATAACAATATTTACAGGTAAGAAAATATCAGTCTCGGAGCCTCAAGACATGGTAGATGCAGTCAAAGAAGCTCTCAAGCAGAAAAAAGGCAACGATGGAACAACAGAACGTACAGACGAGCAGGTCTTGAAGGAATCCAAGAGAAGCAAAGGATAGGCCAACTATGAGTCCTAATGCTAACTGAATAGGGTTTATTATTGAAATATTCCAAAATTAGATAATTAATAATGCTCGCACCAAAATATCACATTCTGGTAACATTTTTATTTTGGGTATTTTGTTGTAGTATACTATTACATCAATATTTTACTCTGGTAGTTTAATTAATTACATTTATAATGTGATATACGAGTATAAAGCCAAGGCAGACGTTTTATTTTTTAGTTTGGCCACCTTTTTTATTTCATTCACAAGTTTCTAATTTGAAATAAATATATGGAATTTGAAGATCTTAAAAGTATTTTTCTTTACAAAATTGTGACATCACAGTGAATAATATTCAAAGATTGCTGTACATAGCCGTTAACTAGTTTGTAGGAAATAAAAAAACAAATTATTACATTATTCGGTGTTTTTATTTATTATTAACCATTTTTACAATCGCTTACTAAACATTAGTACTTTCCTATTACTAATTTCTTTTATATTTGGCATAAATACGCTTAAGCTTGAAAGTAAAAATGAAGGCTGTAATATGTGACAGTGACATTTAGAAAGGTGTATTCGATTTTTGAACTTAACGCCCTGTGGCGAATTTTCTGTCCATGAATTTTTCGCGAAATCGAACTTCCGTCAGCTTTGCTTCACTTCATTAGTTACTAAAACAATATTGAATGAATTTGCCATCGAATTTCTTATACTTGGGTAGCTAGGAATTTATTTTTTCCCGCTAAAGTACCTTAGTGAAAGTTAAATTCAAAGGGAAGTTACAAAGGACAGAGAATCAATCACAAGAAATAGCTACATGTTACTCGCTTACAGATCAATTGAAACACTAACAATTTTGGAACTTGTAGAAACCTTTAACTTGTTTAAATAAAAGTAAATTATAGTACACACTACACTCTCTGCTGTACTTAACCATAGTGATATCTCCTCTAAGGTGAATACTTGCCTACACTATACCTACCCCTTTCTATATTTATATATCTTGAAATCTATGTATATATCGTAGAAAGCACAAAAATTTGCTTTAATTCCTGACCGGAAGTCGTTACTATGGTAGTGGTACGAATCCAATTTTGATACATTTTCATTTTTCCTAGGAGTATAATCTATATTTCTGCGATAGGTAAATCATTGTTGAACTGCTGTGTTGACGAATCGTGGCCAGTGCGCAAGACAGTAGAGACATAGCACCTTCCACGTAGAAGCCGTATAAAATGCGAATGTAACTTTCTACCTGAAAAATTACTAAAATAAGAAACAATTTGAAATTTCGTTTAGAATGAAATCGACCCTATATTGTGAACATTATGTTTGTAAAGTACCTATGATAGAGACAACAGTAAGCACGTAACTTGAAGTATGTACTTCTGAAATTATAAATATTTAAGTACCTTACTTTGATCTTTATAGAATAGTTTTAAATGGGACCATACATTGAAATAATAAGTAACAATATTACTGAACTAACCTTGCCAACTTCGTACAAGTTCGAAAGCAATAGTAGGTTTCATAGTCAACTATGTAACCTATTTCGAAACAGTAGGTTTTTCCGTCCTAAAATTTAAACAAAGGATTGCTAAAGCAAAACTAGACTTAAATTCTAACTACTAACCTGATCTAATCCTCCTGTAGTGGTGAATTCTAATGGGAACATCACAATTTCCAAAGGTTGTCTGCCTCGAAGCACACCGAAACATATTGCACCTAAAATGTAGTAAAACACAGTCGCTATTGGCACGCAGCGACCAGTGGATAAAATCTTGAGAATCCACTGAAAAGTTATATAAATACACTTAGGTCAATAAAGTTAAAGTGAAAATACATTTAACTAGTCTAAGTACATAACAAACTCTTACGAAAGTCAAGTTTCAATATTACACTGAATATTATTACAATACTGCCAAGTATAGATCTTTATTATTAAAAATAATAGTTTAAATAAAACGATTCCAATATTTCCAGCTAATTGGAATACATGACAGAAAAGCCAGTAATTATTACAGAATATTAAGACGGGGAAAAAGTCTTTTTGCATATAGTATGTATAATCTTCCAATAAAATATCTTTGGCTGTACTATTCGCACCTGGTTGGTTTTCATGACACTAAAAAGGTGACATTTCAAAAAAGAATCAAATTAGGAAAATTTTGTTTCCCACTATTTTTCATTTGTTTTTCTTTCCGTCAAAATGAGTGAATCGAAGGGCATTATGAGCTTTTACCGCTTCAGAATTCTATAGGCAGTGTCAGATTAACAACAAAAGAAGACTGCCAAACTACTTGTTGCGTTTTTTTGATCAATAGTCCCAAAACCTACAAGATGGCAGAAAGTCTACGAAGAAAATGGCACATATATACTGTAATTACATGAAAATTAACTTTAAAAAAATGTCTTGAATTTTAATATAAAATGCGAAGAAACTTTCCCGACCTATTACAATTTTGAAATTATAGAGACTAATTGGTATCTAGAAAATGTGCCAATTAAACGGATTAATGTAATACATTCAATCCCAATTTTCCTTTTGTTGGTTGTGGGTATCTGGTACCGTGATTCAAAGTGTTTTATTACTTTGATTAAGATTGATTACCGTTAAATTAGTGGGTGAATAGCTTGTGCTCGGAGTTTTATTCAATTCCAAATTCCTGTTGTAGTTTGAACTTTCTGAAATAAAAATATTGGTTCTTAAAAAAAGTACCAAATTTAATAAAAGCTTTGTGGGAGTAACTGTTATTATATTCTAACACCCACACTTATTATTAAGCTCAAAGTAAGCGTCACTAAGAGTTTGTATTACGGTGGACGTCAGACAACAGAAAACTTGTTTAATATGGAAAATGATTATATTATAAATTATAGCTAATTTACTACTAGATAATAATTGTGAGTGACAGAATACTACTATTATTCATTATTTATTTATTTTTAATAGCATATTAATTAAATTAATTAATATGATAACTCGTATATTAACATTTCATTACCTCCAACAGTCACCTTATTGAGTAAATCAAAGTTCAGTAGGCCAACCAAATAGCAGTAGTCAGTAAAACATTATTTATAACAAATCAGTTCAAGAACCCTTCATATACTAAGGCAGGCGATAAATGGATGTCTTTCAAAATATATTTTATTTTATTCCTACTTTAAAATTATACTTACAATTCTTTTTGTCTATACTGTTAAGATCTTTCGACGCAATGGATTTTGGCACTTTTATTTTCTGACAATTTGATGAATACTCAATAAATCAAAGTAACAAAAATATCTTGACCAAATCAAATCCTAGTGTTTATTTTTCATTGGTATAAATATAATAATGTATAAAACATTATTATATTTATGCCAATGAAAAAAAAACGCTACGAATAAAAAATTATAGACAGACAGAGGCAAGATACTGAAAATTGTCGTGGTTTTACAATAATCGTTATACGGTTAAACTATAACATCGTAGCGAGCTTTGCAATTAATTTAATAAGCAATTCGGTACACAGAAAGCTGTGCTGTTCGCTATATTGTAATCAAGTAGTTGTATATGTTGTTAGGCTATCAGCGTGAAACCACCGGAGTTGATAATAGCACTTAATTTGTTAATGCTTTGTTTAATCTACGCGGACGGAGATTGATTTAGCTTAATGAAAGGAACGTATTAAGGATGTGAGTAGCTCATATAGTATTTGTTATTAATGAGATAATTTACTTATAGGCAGTTTAAACAGTTAGGTAAATTAAGCACTTAAATTATGAAAATGAAAACAAAATGTTGGTATTAATTTAGGAAGGTAATTCATATCTTTATTTTACCTAATACAATTTGTTTATACTTTACCCCTCAAGCAACAAAGCAACATAATTAAGTAGGTAAAATAATCGACCCACTTATGAAATCAAACGAAAACTTGTTAGTATGTATACTAAATAATGTATGTATGTATGTATACTATACTAAATTGATACCTATAGGTATCAATTCATTAATATCTATTATCCATCTAATCTAAGTTCACGCACAACTATTATGAATACTGTATATAATATATTTTTTAGCATAATCATAATGAAGAGAACAAATAAAAGAACCCTTTTTTCGATTTTACTCATGCTTGTTTTGTAACTAGTGTCTCATAAAACTTGCAGGATATTGTTTAGGTACACTGCGTAACGCCCCTTAATACGTTCCTGTCTTAAAATAAAGTATTTTAGCGGAGTTAGTGCAAATTTTCTCCAGTTATCTAACCCATGTCTTCGTCCTTATTAGCAATAGTGTGCTGACACTTGGTAACAAAATTAATTTTTTAAGTTATGTGTATAAAAAGTCGTTACTTCAATTCGTTTTTGAACTTTTTTTAGAACTAAGGGTTGGTAAAGGTTGTCTAATGGTGTCAGATTATTTTGGGGTACTAGGTCAGAGAACCTCCTCGCGTGTCGGTTGCATTGGGGGGATCGCCAGTCGCGTTCGATGCTATTGCATCTGGCGCGAACGGTGGGTCTCACAATGTGATTGGCCGGTGTACCCTGGGCACTTACGTGGTCATGTCCTTTTCAGGACATGGCTACCTATTTGGCTAATACTCTGACATCGTGTGGCTGCCTGGTCTTTTTAAGGGCGGGCATTGCACGGCCACACAAACCCGTAGCCCTGCACATTTTTGTGGGGGTCGGGGGCTCGGCGCATTGCACTTAGCGCTGGGTCGCGAGGAAGAAAACCTCTCTAAAAAATTACCCTGGTGGGGCCCCCTCGGGGGGCAGTGGAGCTTCGGCTCGTGGAATGGCGGGCCTTCAAGGCCCGCGAACCGCCTTCTGTAGCGGTGAGTGGGGAGCGGTTGTTCGCTCGTGGCGCTTTGTCGCCTTTTGTCGAAAAGGCTGGAAGAAGCTGCTTAGTTTGGCTGCCTTTAAGGTGGCGGGCCGTTCAGCGGCCAGTGTTGGGCGGAATTGGCATAGGTTGTTTGGTGGGTACCGTGGTTATGGGTCAAGTGTTTCGTTGGGCTTGGCTCATGCACGGTACACATTAGGCAGAGCGGAGGAGTTGCGGCTATGCGTGGGGTATGTTGTGGCCCCGCGTATGCGTAATCTTCTTCGCGCCTGTGTCAAGGCCAGCGGACCTTCGGGTCGTAGTTTGGGGCTTTGTAGAGCCCGCGCTGCAGTCCGTGCCGTGGGCACACGTTGTGGTGTCCGTGCAACCCGACCCGGTTTTTGGGAACGCAGGGCTGGTTGCCGCGGAGACGTGATGAACCTCCGCGGGGGTCACTTCCAGCCCATAAGTCTAACCTCATTCCGGCGTCACCGTAAGGCGCGGCCCAGACGGGTGTGCGGCGTTTTGACTGTGGCGGGAAGTTGTCCGGCGGGACGAGGTATGGCGGCCTTCAAGGCTGCGCGCCGCTTTTATGCAGCTTAGTGGGAGCCTTCATGGCTAGCGGACCCTTCGCGGTCGGTGTATGGCCGGTTTGCAAAACCGGCGGGTCGCTTCAGGCGGCTGGTCGTCGGTGACGGTGTTGTCGGCGCCGGGCGGGCTCTTAAGCCCCCTGTGTCCCCGCAACGGCAACGTCTGAGCCCGTGGCGGCGGAGAATTCTCTGCCGGCCACACCCAAACGGTCCTTCTCAGGACCAGTGGACCTCTCCTCCCGGGGGGGTCGTGGCTAGCGGACCTGCAAGGTTCGCGGGGGACGGCGGTAGGGGGTGGGACCCTTGCCGCATTCCACGTCTCCGTGTGTGGGGAGGAAAGCCTGCGGGTTAGTACTCCATCCCTCCGGGGAGCGGCGGTGGCCGGAAACGGTCGTCCTGCGGGGCGGATGCGGACGTCTGCGATGAGCTCCCCGCGTCCGTCCTCATATGCAGCCTGCTGGAGAAGCGACGGTTTTTAGTGGGTAGGGCCCCCACTCTGGGGGAGGAGTCCCACATAACCCCGGCGCTTCCCATAAGCACCGGGGTATGCGTAACGCATTTTCCGTCGATAAAAAAAAAAAAAAAAAAAAAAAAAAAAAAAAATGGTGTCAGATTATTTTACAAGTATTAGGGTAATTGAACATATTGTATTGAATGAACTTTTTTATCAACCTTTATTACAACATACCGTATATGTAAACCAACTTCATTGCCGATCAAAGTAAAAAACAACTCAAAAGTTCTCATTGATTCATATTGACATATTTAATAAACACTTTAACTTAGTCAATATGCCTATATCGTAATTCTTGGGTAACCTAATTATTATACATATGCAGATAGGATAGGAGTAGAGAATACAATATGTAAAGGATTAAGGATGTATGAATTCTAAATTTAACTCCTCCGGGCGTGCGATTTAACGTTATATACGCGGGTTTCCCATTTACAATAGCATTAAGCTTTGTGGCTATCGAAGTGAATTTTCCTACTAGGATCTTTGTTTGGCGAATTTTGATATAAAAAATTTATTTAATTATTTTAGTATTAATGCAAACTTATTTTTTTGGTTCCAATGCATTTACCGTGGAAGATTGGAGTGGAGTTGTCTGTTAATTTCCGTGGTTTAATTTTGGTGCACTGTGTCACCTAAATGTGAACTATTCTAGTAAATCTACAGGTCTGTTGATTGGTTCATAAATCAAATTAGAGAAGTTTATACAGTTTAAATTCGTGCTTAACTATTATTATGACAGTCGGCCGGTTTAGGGTCCGAGTTTCAATCTGAAGCTAAGCAACTATATTTATATAAACTATATTTATGTGACATTTTGTATCAAATATATTTATTATACATTGAGACATCCTAAGCTTCAAATTCTCAATTCAAAAACCGGCCGAGTGAATTCCACATTTTATTTTTTGATTTTAATTGATTTAAACGTCCAGTACGTTAATATCAAAACTTATAATATTTGGTAAGCAAACACTACCTGTTTTGTTTATGCTACACTTTTCATCTCTCGTTTTTTTTCTTTGGTAACAATTCTTCAACTTGTCCCAAGTTGATTCTACGTTTGCCACTAAACAGGTACTGGCATTAACCACTGAAAACAAATGAAAGTTTGGTATACTAAGTATTAGAGAAATTAGTATCAGCATGGGTCTTTCTAACATGGAGTGAAAAGTTTCTCGAGGGTCGGCAATGAGCTAGGAAAGCTCTCGTGTTACAAATGGTGACCACTTGGAGGGCCGCATGCTTGGTGGGCCGCATTCTTGTTTGCTGCTCTTTTTTTACAAAAATATATTTTTACAAAATTGTAACACTATCCTGGAATTGAATTCACCCAGACTGACGAGTTTTTTTGATGAATGACTTGACATTTTGTTTACATCGTTCACGTTGTATGTTTTGTTCGTTGTTTTTTGTTCTTTTTTTTTGTTTGGTTTTCCTTAACCACAGCGGTAGCGAAATTATGCAAATCGCGATGCGACAAGTGCTGGTGCAGTCACAAAGCCGCTACAGCGGTAGCTTATAACGCATAGGTCTGACATTATAATCAGTGGACTCGTAAATTGCTCAGTAGCTACCAATTTGGCTGTCTTTAACACTGAAGCACGAATTCTACACCTTTTTTAAAAGCTTTCTTCTTTCTTTTCTCTATTTTTCCATGGTTCAGAGAATTTAATTTAGTTATCATTAGTTTTTTTAGAGAATTTCAGTCATTTACGATTTATATGTCTATTTTTGTGATGAGAAGTGTGATTTTGATTGCAACGTTTAATTGAAAGAATTCAACTATGACAATAACTGTTTGGATTGTCAATAAATCCTTATATATTCATAAAGAATTTATGTTTATATCTTCGTTAATAAAGCAAAAGCGAAAGAACATTGTAACAACATAAACTGCACAAAATTGTAGTCTTTATTTTTCTGAAGTTTTTCAAACATAGTTGTATTAAATGAAATTTCAAAGTTGAGTGATTTTATTATTAAATGGGGTATAACATTTTCAACATATGTGACCCAGTATGTACACAAAGGAGAATGCTAGGAAAAAGGATAATTAAGTAGAAACAATTAAGGTACAGCTGGTTGGAGGATTTAACGAACCAAGTATTAGTTGCGTTAGTTCGTGGATAATTTTTGTTTTTAAATTTCCATAAAATGGCTGTTTGTGTAATAGCTGATAGAAAGCTGTTAGAAAGAACAGAGCAAAGGTCGACTGGTCAAAAGGTTAAAAGTAAAATAATCAAAACCATTTTACTAGCAACGCAGGTCTTAACAATAAGGTCAGTTTTAGTTAATAGGAATACCGTCCGAAAAATTTGGTTAAGATAGGAATGGTTGCTGTGATATTGAAGTATAAGGAGAACAGAAGAGGAAGGCAAGCAAGATTTTCTTTCCAACTAAATTTCTAAATCTAAATTAAGGTGTCACGATATCGTAAAGTAGCAAATATTTTGATAAGTTTTAACGACGTTCATTCTCCTAGATTCCGATTATCTCTAGCACTTTAACGATATTTGCATCTTAACGTGAAATTCATTTGTCATCATCACAGCGAAAGACCCATTAATAATTGGCCTGCGTAGTTTGTCTTTTCCATTTGAGTTAAATAGAAAATTAAAATATTAATTATAATGGTTTTAAAAAGCTTTTATAATTAGAGTCATACATTACTACAAAAGATGTCAATCTTTTGTAGTTATGAATGAATAAGTTTTGTCAGTTTTATAAAGTTCTGAACAATGAATATTTCTGATTAGTAGGATTGATTGTTCCCCAATTACACTAAAATATTATAAAAATTCAGAAAATTAAACAGAAATACCAATTGAAAGACAGAATTTCTGATGTTCACTACGATAAATGTTAGGTAATAATTTTTAGGTGTAATAATAGGTGTAATAGGTGAAGTATGAGGATATAACCGGCAGTGGAAATCTAAATGACTTTTGACCTTGCATCAATCTTAAAATTGAGTTTTTAACAATTCACAAGGAAATTTACTGCGTCTTAAGAAGTGGTTACTTAAATGAGATGCTTTAAGTATGCAGTTTTGTATATTTGACTAGAAACTGTGTGAACATAAACGTTGGGTACTTATAATTTGATTGGATTCTGAAAGATATTTTTTTTTTCAAAATAGTGCTTTATTATTTATATAACGTGAGAATATTACATACTTCGCCTAGTTTGGCTTTGTAATTTATAGATAGTTAACGTGAGGAAATACTCCTTTCTTACGTATACATAACTTCTTAGGTACCTTAATATTTCAAGCAAGGCTAACCTTGCTTTGAACTGAAGTAGAGCGTGTTTATTGTTAGCTTGACACTCACTCAGGTATATATGCGTCGGCACAGCCAAGGCGGCGTAGATTAAAGCGTAAGTTCTGCCCCACATTGTCTGAGGTACAGGCGCGCCGAATCCTATAAGTGACAGTGATTGATTAAAGTTTTACATGTCTTATATAAACAAAACAAGATCTTTTCGGGAAAATATTTATATTATGTCTGGTTCGGTACTCTAACAATTTTGTAGACTTTGTCTCATCGCATTGCTCGCTATATAGTTGGGGATAAATCTTTAGGGCAGAAATGTTCTCGCATTCTGCGGTTTCAGAGGAATTTTCTTGAAGCGAACACATGGGTTGTGAAATAAATTCTATGTTAAGATTACCCCGAGGGCCTAAACCATGATGAGATGTTCAAGATAGGCGTATAAGTGTCTTCAGCGTCGGTAAGGTGACAGTGTCCGCTCTAGTGTTGCGAGCGTCCATAGTATGTAACGTTTTTATAAGTTGGGCTTCTTAGTTGGTTATTTCCTTGTTACTTTAATAGACACTTCAATAAATCGTGTTAATATAATATTTTATACGTATGACAGAAAATCTTTCTTACCCAGCGCTGTCATTACGTACACAGTGAACAAAAATGTCCCGGATAGATTCCAGAACTCGCCCGGTTGAAGCTTGGCTCCCTTCGCTATGGCAGCCATTGTTAGCTTCCTCTCATCTTCGATTCGCTTCTCTATTGCGTTCTTCCACTTAGGCGAGAGGGGTGTTATCTGAGAAAGAAAAAGTCAAAATTTATACACTACCTATTTTATTCAACCGTGTTGCATTGTAAACGGTCACGTAACCATTTTTTTACAGGACATTGATATTGCCTGTCTCTAGAATATCAAAAGGTTAACGCACTAGTCACAAAATTAGGATTTCTGGATAATTGGGATTAATTAGTTTTTGTAAATAATAAAATTAAATTTTTCTGTAAAGAGCTTCTGATCAAATAAGCTAACTTACTGGGTCATTTCATTTAAACAATAAAGCTTTGACGATTTATCTTGCTTATTAATGGTGGTTGGTTGGTTATTTGAGATGTAGTTTTCTGATTTGATTTTATAATATTTGTAAGTTTATACTTGTAAGTTTGTACAGGGTTTGCAGATTATTTATATTAAATATAAACATTTTTTTAACAAGTTCAAGCTCACATTTCTGATATTAAATAAAAAATGCTCGAATTTTTTCTACTTTTGATAGCGATAGCAATCCCTTTAAATTTGACATGTATTGTAGATTCAATAAGTTGTATTATGGCTAGATTCTTTACTGGAGCACCGTTAGATATATACTTATTGTCAATTTTGACAGATATATGAAGAGTTTAGATTTTGTTTAGGGTTATAGAGGCTGGAGTTCTATAATAAGTCCACAGATTATATTTGTACGTATCTAGTATATGGTAGAATACCAAAAATTATAATAACAACAATAACTAAAGCAGTAAATTTTTTAAGGACAGTGAGGGCTTTTTATTTTATTTTTTTGATTTCGATGACTTTATTTTACTAACTCATGTAAAATAGTTATAATTTGGTAATAATTACGCGTTATTGTTTCATCTGAAAGCAACATCAACAAATTGTTCGTAGTACACGTTGGAACCGTTTTCTCGGTTCAATAGATGTCCTGTTAAGGAAGCGAGGCCGATTTTATATGAGAGTGCACATGTGATACTTTGGGAGCCAACTGAGCCACACGCCCGGCGAAGTTTTAATTAAATACAAATTAGTAAAGTGTTCGTTTCTGAAAGAGCTATTTCACGCACCGCGTGAACACGTGAACAGAATTTGAATGGAGTATTGTAATTGGTAATATTTATTTCAATTTACGTAAATTGAAATAAATATTACCAATTACAATACTCCTAAGTAATAAGACTAAGTAATATTAAATTACAAATTTCGTTATGTAAATTATCTTGTTAAGAAATTTAATTCAATATCTTTATTCGATATTGTATTGAAATTCAGTATATACGATCGTTTTATATTATAATATTGTTCTATGATTACAGTAAGAGAGTGTTCTGAAGAATTTAAGATCTTATTTGATTTGAAGTCTCTTTGACGTACTTCCGAACTTCCTTCAAATATGGGTTATTTAAAACGAGGCATTAAGAGACAATTTATGGGGCAACGACTTTTTTGTTGTGTCAGTCGTACTAACTTTTATACTATGTCAGATAGAGATTCGATTGCCGTGTTGATAGTATAGTTCGGATTTGATAGTGTATAGTATTTAATCTGTGATGTACCATAGACAAAAAAAATCTATTATTTGTTAGTATTGGGTGGGCTGGTTGAGGGTGAACGGCTAATGTCTCATCTGATCACTCACTCATCTGGTCGCATATCAATATGGCCGATGATCACAGGTAATTTTGTTTATATTTTGTTATATTATATGTTTGTTTCTGTGTTGAGAACTTCAGAAATAATAAACTGTGAAACAGACAAACGTACATCATCATTATCATCAAAGTATAATATACAAGACACTAGCTCTCAATGATGTTTGGTGTGTGCTAGATTGATCAAAAATTATTAGAACCAGTTAATATTTAGTAAAATTTGTTGCGCATTTCACTATTTTGCTATAACAGGTTAGATTGATTTGATGGTTAAATACAAGCCATATATAACTGCATTTATACTATAGGTAGTTAAATCTATTTGTTCTAAAGTAGTACACAAGCTATGTAGCTTATAGTAACAGATGTCTGTTGATCGCGAAGGTGTTGTCAGATGCAGCGACATGTTCACTCGTTAGCGTGATCTTCATGTACCCTGTGCTGTAGGGGGCTTCCTTTCTGCCAACATGTGAATATTAGTACCGACTAATGATACCTTTGAACGGAGACATGTGGGTGTTTTAACAATAATTTTGCAATGGAATTACCATATGCTTTGTATTGTATATTTCGAGTTCAATATTAAGGGTTCTACTAAGTCATTGCTGATGTTTCATCACGTGAATCCTATTTTATATGAAATAGAGTCAAATTTTTCCTTCCTCTTTCAAGTGTACAATTCTATAATGCAGAGTGCTACACGTTATTTGCATTTATGTAAAGTGCAAGTACACTTATGTGAAGTTATGTATAATTTAAGTAATTTTAATGAAAAACTATTTTAAAGCTTTGACATGTTTTTTATTTTCAAAAAGCTGAAGATGGAAATGAATCCAGATTCCTCAACCACAGAGGAACTGCTGCCACGACCACCGAAACAACAATATTGTTAACATTATTGTTATTGCGGTAGACTTAAATTAGATGGTGGTAGCTAATTAGGCTGAAAAAGCCCTACTACTAACCGAACCAAACATTAAGTTTGTGCCCTCACTAGGAATTGGACCCCGGAATTGCATCCAGATCTAAAGTAGGTGGTCACAGCCACTTGAAAATTTAAAAATATCTTAGATCGGTATGTAGATTTGAGATCCCGTTGAGAAGTCGTATTTAGTGGAACGTGTATTCAGAGACGTGTCTTGAATTGGAAAGTGATAAAATCAAGTCAGAAATTTGAAATCCCGGATATAACATCTGAGTTATTTGCCTATCCATATCAAGCAGTATTATGTAGTACCTACTTATAAAGCATGCCATTGTATCTTGTAAGCAAAGATTTAAATATTTTCTTCTAAGTAACTAAGCTTGCTTACCTTAAATAAGCTTAATTTTATCGAAAACGAGCACCACTCGTAATTCCCTATACTTGCATCGTCAGGCCGGCCACTCCACAAGTGTGATCGGTAGTGTTTTTGAGGGAGTCACAGATTACGTTACAGTTATAGTGACCGAAGTAAATATGGCCGTTCATTATCATACAGCCGCCTACACCATGCTGGTCCGAAAGGTGTCTTATCAGGTGTCTTTTAAGAAAACGTGTACCAATAAAGATTATGAGACTTAAGGTTGGCGACAAAGAAATCAGTCACTAAATTTCTTTGGTTGACGTTTAGAGTAGCGACTGTCAATTAATTTCTTATGGCGCAGAGGAATAGTTCAGGCACCATACCAGTTAGTAGTTCTTTTGAAATAAGTACATAACGAGTTGATTGAAATAAGCGAAAAGCGATGGGTAAATTTAATTTCCACATTTAGTAAACCTAGTTAGCACAATGTGTCCTGTTTTAATTTTCTTGGAACTTGATCCAATTTGGGACTTGGCTCTACTCCTCATAGGGAGTGGGGTGGGAAGGGCCGGAATTGGAAGGCTTAATATAGAAACCATTAATCCTTTTAGTGTAGTAATTCGTGAATTTTAGTCTATTTCAAGAGGCGTAGTATCGTAATGAGTGTCGTAATGCGACAAATACATTCATGCCAGTTGTAGCAACTACTATACATGCTGTAGAAATCAATAAATTATTCTAAAACTTATGTCGTTCTATCGAATAATTTAAAGCAATCAATTTTCAAACTTTAAAACCAAAAGAGTAATTTATTCCGCAAAGGTTAAGGTTTAAAGGTTTAGGTAAGTGTTTAAAGAAGTGCTTAATATTTGGTTAGGCAACTTGAAAAGTAAATAATAAAAAAATATTTATAAATACCGGGCAAAACAAATTGCAATAAAATATTGAAACATCACCGAAGTGATTACTTAATCCTCTACCTCTACTGGGTCTATCATTATTATCTAACCCGGGATCATTGTTTTCTATCCGGGCCACCAGACACTTCTATCATTTAAAAGTCATTTTCACCAATATTTTGTTCTTAAGGTGAATTATTCAGACTGAAAATTTCTAACTTTAAAAAAAACAAGCTATTTAGTTTGGAAACTTTTAATTGAAAGAGAGTTTTGGCCAAGGGGGATTTACACGGTTATTACCGCACAATTTGACTGGCAACATGCAAATGTAGTCTAAAACCGACCGTGAAAACGGTCAGTTGCAGGGAATCCCCCGCAGAATGTAAGTATTTTTTGCGCTCTGTTGTTGCACATGCACATATATTTTGCTTATCCCATTTTCGGACAAATTGAATTTGTTGCTTGCGATTTTAGTCAACTTTGTAAATGAACTATCTACGCGACTTGCTGAAGCGATTTGTAAACAGCGATATGACGAAAATCGATTAATGTAAATTCTACATAAAAGTCAGTAATGGCATATCCCGGTTTTATCTTCATTGAAATGTTTTATTTTTTGGGCTAAGACCTAAACCAAGAAAAAGGACACTTTGATATATTTCGCGGGACTTACTATGCAGCCGGTCATAATCTTCCATAGATTATGAAGTATTTATTTATCGTGTCATCAATTACGTGCTGTTGGTAGTACTTTTAAAAATTCCCTGCAATTTAAACATATTAAAACTTTGCGCAGCGTGTGACGAACAAATTGAATTTCTGGATGTTAGCTACAGCGCTTTTCACATTCCCGAAAGTTTTTAAAAACTAATGGCGGGTTTGTTTATCGTGAAACCTTTTTAAATTGCAGGCAGGCGTTTGGATGATTTGAATTAAACTGTTTTTAGTTATTTTACTGTACGGCTTTTACTAATAAATATAATCCTTTAAAATTAAGTGCATAGTTGATACAAGTTCTTAATGATGCTTAATTTGAGCTAGATAATAAGTGTGAGTGTGAGAAACGTCTTTTTTCTTTTCTTCATAATTACAAATTAAGCGTAATTAAGAGCCTGTAATATACTAAATAAACATACAACATAACATACATAAATACTATTATAAATTATCTAAATAATATAAAAATTTAGATATTATTCTTGATCTGTTTGAATTGGCGACCACAAGTTCAGACTGTCCGAAAGAAGGTGTTGACGGCATATAATTCACTCAATAGATTTCGTAACTTTTTGCCGGTCAAAACCAAAATCTCTTTGGCCCAGTTACTTCCTTAATCTATTATTGACTATGCTGACGTTTGCTACGCTGAACTATTGGAGGAACTTCTTGACAAGTCAGAGCCTCTGCAGAATTTATTTATTACATTTATATTTTATTTGGGCAAATTTGCCATGTTTCTTCTTACCGATCTCAATTAAATTGGCACCATATTCGTCACTGTAGGAACTTACATGTTCTCTCTCTCCTGTTCACTGTTTTGATTTTTCCTACCGAGAAAGACAGAGAGAGGAATCGGCAGACAATTCTGGCGTTATCGAATAATTATTATTATTATTATACATTCATACTTATTTAAAAGGAACGAATATTTAAACAGACAACAAAACTACCATTGCTCACTATGCAAAAAATTTAAAAATATCCTAAAACCAATAGCAACACGATAGCAATGTTGATGAGTATTTAATCACCTTTTTATTCCAGAAAACGGTTCTGAAGTTTTTATAATGGCTGGATGGTAGCTCAAAGAAAATTTTAGTGATTTATTCCCATCACTGAAACGTAAATCGTGTGTAAAATTTTTCTTTCTTTATTATTAAAAGACAAATTCCATCGAAATTACGTTCGTATAAAATAAACGGAATGTTTGCGTGTTAAATATTTTTTATTCAGCTCGGCGCCAGGTAAAAATATATAACCGTTATTAAGGCGCGAAATACGGTTGCTTACCTCCTTTTTACTTTGTTTTAGCTTAAAAAAAGTATTCATTAGGACTTAACGAGTCAGTTCATTGTTTCTTGGCAGCATGCTTTTGTTTTGAAATTACATTTAAGCTACTTAGGTAAACTTTAATAATATGCAAATGCATATAACCTTATGCCTGAATAGTATAACAGCTCTATACCTCATCTCCAATTGGCTCAGCTCAAGTTAACATGGCAATGGAAAGCCATAAACTACAACATGCAACCTTAACCATTGAAGTTACTAATTTACATTGTGCTAAGAAGAATGTATTTTCCAACAAGCAATTCAAAAAGAAACTCATAGGGAATAACTTAACAATTTTGTATAAGGATGACTTTATCGTTAAAAGCGATTACAAGGTAATCTTGGGAAAAACAGGATTAAAAAATAAAATGTAAGTGGTAAGATGATAAATGCTAAAAACTAAATGATATACATACACCACAAAATTGTATGAATATATATCTATTTAAATACATAATGATGAAAAAAGTGTTCGAACCTTTGCTAATGGGGATGGTAAGGTCGTAGTAATAGAATTAACGTGTACTTTTCAATTTAATAAAATTGTTAAGCCTAATTGTTACCGTTTTACATAATAAGGGGGGAGACCAAAATACTTTGTTCGTATTTTATTTAAGTTTAATGATGTATGAAACTCGATGTGGTGATTCTAGAGTTGAAGTCTAACACTATCTTCTACTTTTAAACCGAGTTTAAAAAGGAGGATTTTCTCTACTCGGTTAGTTTATATATTTGTGCACCAATTACGTGGAGTTATCTGTCAGATTAACGTGATTCTTTTTTGTTTCAAGCGGTATATATGTCATTTGGTCCCAAAAAAATAATTTTGTTTGTTTGAGTAGTTTATATTATGAGTATTTTTGTTAACTTACACGATGTAGTTTTCATTCTACTTCTTTTCAAGTGTTTTTATCCAATGCCATACAGACAGGCAAGTTGAAAATACTGACGATGGGTGATCGTCTAACTTTGAACTTAGAAACTGACCACTCAAATTTGTAAAGAACCGACTAATACTAAATGGGACAACTTCTTCAATTGAACTATTCTTACCCTGTTAGTATTTTGAAGTCGATTTTTATTTATTTAAACATTTTACTGCTAAACATATTCTTGTAGTTGTTTTTGTGTATATTTAACAAAAAAATATTTACTTGAATGTCTCGTAATTTGATATCTAAAGAATTTGCAAACAAGTTTAAACATTTAACGTTGCTAACGTTGCTTCTAAATTCTAAGTCTAAAATCTGAGGATAGCGATTTATGTGGAAATTCGAGGAATTTCATCCGTCGCTCCTGGACTATATGTTCCTTTGAAATGTTAAAACTTTACGTACATATTGGTGGTGACATTTGACGCAAAATTGGAGCTTTCTGTAAAACACCAATAATATAATTGAGACGTAAATTAGATTTATGAGATGCTTCTCATTGTTATGTTATATAAAAGCTAATTTACTTATAGTTCAAATTTATGTGGCTACATGATTTTGCACTGACAGGTTTTTTAATCAAACCATTTTGGTATGAATCGGATTTCATATTTAATGTTTTAAAGATCAAAATTCCTTGAAATATCTAGGATAGGAAGTAAAAACGTGGAAGTACATTTTAAAATAATATATTCAAATGAAAAAAAAAAAAAACTTTTTAATCAAATTTTTTACGCTAGCTTTGGAAGATTAGTATTTATTGTTATGCAACAAACAAACGACGGAAAAGTCCTTACCTTACTGGGGACTATATATTTGAGTCTTTCGGGGTAGAAACGTTGGGATCTTGGAGTCCAGGAGCTTGCCGATTCTTAGGAACTTTGCTAAACGTGTGTGAAACCCTAATTAATGTATTTGTTTTCGTCACAAATAATAATTGCTTTACTCATCATAATAATTAATTTTAATTGATAGTGTATATAACCGTTATAACTTTTATTTATTGAATTTTTTCATTTGTAAATCAGCCAATGCAGAGTTATGTAGGAATAAACAGAAAAAAATCCTTTAAATTATTTCGGCTGTTGATATCTGGTTTGTAGACTATTATTTGTATATCTAAGCAACATTCATGTAAGAAGGTTTGTCGTTGACGCCCACACCCACTGTGAGAAGTTGCTGCAATTCTTAAATAAAAATTCGGAACAAAAAAACTTATTGTAAAATTATATATATTTTAATCCGAAACAAAACCAAAAGTGACAATGTCAATCATAATAAAAAATATTTTTATAAGTAGTCATAGACAAAAATATGTACAAGTTTCTATCCGCCACACCCACATTAAATTAGGCATCATAAAACACGGCCGTCTCAAATCAAATGAAACGCTGAATTTTAATAAACAATAAGATATTAATATTGTGGACATCATAGTTTTTATTCAAACCTGCAAGACTATAAACTAATGAAATATTATAACGGATCCATTACAATTTAACACATTATCCGATTGTTTATTATCTAATTATTTCAAACCCTTAAATCGTGAATCTGTAAAACCTCGCTGATTGGCTTTCAACGGGACATTAAATAAAGTTCGACCAACGCTATATTTGGTTGGATGATACCAGTTCACAATTTAATGGTTTGCAATAGTTAGATTATTAACTATCGGAAAATATTGCGTTTAATTGTAAACGGTTTGTTGCTGTTCACGATATTTCTATATGTAAGATTGTTCATAGTAATACAGTATATTTTAGAAGTGACTATACATACGCCTTCTTGCGTGTGAATGCCTATTATCTTCCTTTGTATGACTGTGGTACCAATTTATCGCTTAGCTTTTGAATTATTCTCCAGTCTTCGAGATCCATTTAAAATATCTCTCCGGAACAATTTGAGCTACTGTTAGATTTGGGGTTCGAATACCAGTCATAACCACGTGATTTAAACCACTAGCTTGCAGATGACATTCCCTCCAGAGCGATTCTAGATTCAGTAACATCAACATTTCGTGCGGTGGCAGTCAGGGGGTTGTGCTCGTAGGATAATAGGATAAGCTCCGACTATCAGTTGTTAGATTACAAATTGGTATTCAGTTCGATAGTTTTTGGACACACATGAACGCAAACACCATATATTATATGACCTACTTATATATACATTGCATTCACGTCACATACACATACAAACACTACATCCTTAAATATGTTTCATTACAGGTTTGCGCGCCCCTAGCACAGTATATTTAATTTCATTGCTTATTTATGTTAACTTTTTTTTGTTAAGAACAAAAAAACTTCAATAATAAATAAAAATAATTATCATCTTAAAAATAATTATTATTTAGTTAAATTTTAGAAAGGAGCGAGAAACCACCAACAGGAGTATTGTATTTGTAAAGGTTCCATGTGAATAGCCCGAATATTATGTTTAAATATAACTTTCTTCAGAAAAATGAAATGGCGACGATAAAAACACAATAATATATATTCTTCAGTTCACACAACATTATAACATGACAAGAAGTAACAGAAAATCGCATTGACGTAGAAATAGGAAAAAAAGGTAAATTCCAAAAAAATATAATCAGCCAGCTACAGCTTCAACAGTATTTACCGTCTGGGGATTCCTTAGCGTGGGCTTATTGAGCAATAAAGTATTTGTATGTTGTATTTTCTTATTGTTTCTATACTAGATTTGTTGACAACGCAAATGTCACGTGAATGAACCATTTTAAGTTTAGTGGCAACCGTAGCCTATAGATGCGTGTAGCAATTTAGACACTATTTGCGTAGCATACAGCTTAAATTCAAGATACAGTGTTTTGTTGACAGCATAGAAGACGATTTCCTTTGCTCACAACATTCTTTTCACTTTCTCGACGAACTTTGGCGACATTAATAACTGAAGGAGTGTCATATGGCTGCGATATTTTGTAAGATAGTATTATGGAAATTAGGCCATTTATATATTATTAGTCTACTATTAAATAGATACAAAATAAATAATATTTTTTTGTTAGTTTCATCGCTTTAAACGATAAGGTCGCCTTTGTACAAAATTAGTTAAATGTTTTTTGGGTATTTCTCTTCTTGAATTGGCTGATGTACAATAAAGATATATTCTATTCTATTCTATGCTATTCTACTTATTCTAAATAATAAGTAATCAAAACAACGAACCATTTTATTATACATTCACTGAGCCTGTGCTCAAGTAAAATGTATTTCATTATTTAGACGACTATTAAAATGTTAATTAAATAAGGTAATAAAACAGACCTTCTGTTTGCGTTCATTTCGGTCCGTTTGTTAAGGGATAAAAATGATTAGTAACCCCATTAAACTTATTTTTAAAGGAAAAGTACAAGCCTGTCCTGATATCAATTAAATTATAGCATCTGGGATGTCATTACGCGTTTGAGGTACAGCTTTACGGCGTAGCTTTATCGAGTTGCGGCATGCGTTATCGAGTTACTGCATGCTTTAAATAAGGTTACTAGGAAGTGCAGTTGCGGTAGCCTCTATAATCGCTAGCCTCTTAATCTACCCTGAAATCTGCTGTAAGTTTCTAACTATATCACCTTTTTTGTTTATATTTCTTAGTATTAGTGTACGGTAATATGATCAGAGGTTAGTTAGGCTGGAGGTTTTCAAGTAACAAAAGTAATTCCATTGATTTGTCGACTTATTTCTTTCATCAGTGTGACAGTTGTTCATCTTTTCGGTAAAAAGTATTTAGCGCAGACTACTGAGGAGCAGTTCCATCAGTCATTGGTATTAAACACAAATCTCTGAATTCGTCTTCCGAAGCAATATCAGAAATGTTGGCGCTCGTTACATTCAGAAATTAGCATTTTACGAGTCAAAATAATATTGGCTTTAACGACTGAACGAAATTTTATTTCAATATTATTTGCCCAAGTGGGACCTTTTATTGCTTTACATTAAAAAGAACCCGTGAAATGAACAAATCTGCCGTGTTTGTAACATTATCGCTACATTTACGTTATGTTACGGTAAGGTGGATGTGGCTACCCTGGACTAGCTGTATTCATATATGGTCTCCTCTACTGCTTACCATCAGATGGTGATAAGTCATTTGCTGAGCTTTCTATAAAAAAATTCAATGGTAACTAACTATATAAGCTATAAATTATGGTTATAATTGTATGTATCATTATTATTGT
This sequence comes from Acentria ephemerella, assembly GCA_943193645.1. NCBI lineage: Eukaryota > Metazoa > Arthropoda > Insecta > Lepidoptera > Crambidae > Acentria > Acentria ephemerella. Next base: position 4,228,877 of record OW971894.1, read on the forward strand.
AGTAAATAATAAAATAATACTCAATATTGTAAAAAAATATTATTAAAATAATTAAATTATTTCGTATAATATCACATTATGGTCTTAAACCATAATGTGACATTATACGAAATTTACTAAAATGAAAGCAATTGACATTATTGAATGTTTACGTTAAATTACTAAAGTTGGTGCTCATCAATTTAGCTCAGAAATAGCTAACCAGAAGAAAAAGGGTTAATTTTTTAAAATTCTTTATTGGCAGCTCTAGCTAGCCTCTAGCCATCATGAGATGAAAAATTTTTTGTAAATGACAAGACCAAGATGGTAGTGAATTACACCAGGATCCCTTAATCACATAAAACTGGCCATCTCATGTCCAACTGCCGGAACATAACAATGCTGTTAACATTATTACTTAGGCAAGATGGTGGTAGCCAACTAAGCGGACTTGACAAAGCCCTACCATCAACCAAATCGTGCAGATAATTTCTCACAGGAAATTGAACCCTAGATCTCCGACAATTTAGGTTTCAGTCACAGAGGCGGTTAATAAAGCAATCAAATAAGGAATAAAAGCACATCATTTCAATATAGAAAGGAATGTTCAAAAATATTCAATTTATACTAGCAACTAACAGTATTATTATCTTACTCACTAAAATTTTATTGTTTTGTACGGGTCGATAAAAAACAACAATCAAGAAAAGCCAAAAACAAGAACAAATTAAAGTTTGTAATTTAGAGTGGCCATGCGAAACATTAAACTGTCATTTCTTCCATTGCTACTTCGGGTTTCTTTTACAAGATGGCGTTAGTGGTAGTTTGTTGGTGATACTAAGCTCACCGAGTCAAGTAGTATTTAATAAACGTTCTCTAATTTTCCATCAAAAAAATTATATATATATAAAAACTATTGTTTAGGCAAACCATACGCAGAGTCAGAAGTTATGTTAGTTTTGTATCTATTACGTCACAGTTTGCTAACAATTCAATCCTATTCTTATTTCGACCGCATAATAAAGATTAAAGCATTATTTCTCTTTACAGAGTATCTAAATTGGTACATGCCCCTCTACCTTTCGATGTCACTTTTCCCATATATGGGGTTGCTAGAAGAAATTTCTTATAGAAATAAGCAGTACCTTTGTACAATTCTCTAATATTCTGTTGTGTCCTTTTAATTGTCTTTGTGTGTACATAAATTGTTAAATAAAATAAATAAATAAAGATCCGTTCAAATTATCAATAAATATTGAGAAAAGTTCAGTACAATATTATTACACAGGCGGACCATATAATTTATGCTTAAGACGTCCCAATTTCAGGGAAGAGCCGTCAAGAGCAGAACTTTTCGATGGTCCTTCGATATAATTTGCACCGGATTTGGACGGTGTCATGGCAACGTAACAATAAATTTTAGATAGTTGTATGTTTATAAGAATACAATATTTCAACAGCACTATTTATTAATAATTATTTAGTTTCAATAACATTTCATTTTCTTGTTTAATTTTTTCTACATTTTCTTTAAATGCCATGTATTTTTTAAAAAGTTCATCAATCATTACGAGATTTCCTCATTGTCTTTACTGAGATAGTTTGTTTCATCTCCATTTCTTTGTTATGAGGTGCTTCTTTTAAATGTCTCTCAACTCAAACTTCATTGTATCTACTTTTCTCATCCATTCATACCTTACCATTCGTATCTTAAACAACATACTCTACCAATTGATTTGAATTAAAGTCTCGTATAACATTTATATGGCTATATGTGGCATTTATAAGGCTTAAATACTCTTTAAAAATATATGATGAAATTTAAAACGGTAAAATGTCACAACTCAATTCCACTTGATTGATATCTATGGATCTAAAACAAATAAATGTGGGGCTGATTGATTTCGTAAATTAATATTTTCGAATTTTCTTCGTTTTTGCTAATGAAATGAAATTGTGTTATTAATATATTATGTTCTACTTCTAGCGAGGGTTTTATTTCTGTGAGGTAATTGCGTTTCTTTTGTTCTTTAATCTAATCAAATGGAATGGAATGAATAAAAAATATTGGAGCTTATCATAAGAAAGAAATATTAATCATTGTACTGTTGTTCTTGCACAATGGTAACTGTTGACTAGTATGTTATTAATGTATAAAAATATGTTATTAAAAAGTACTTTTTAAAATAAATTGAAATGATATTTAGTGTATTTTTTTTAAAGTGCTTATTATAACCGGTGGTTGACCTTGATTCATGTATTGAAAATATAGTAGGAATTGAATATACCGGCGTATATTCAAATATAGCACCGTATGGCCACTAGAATGTGGCAAAGTAACAGCAATATGAAGCGCTACAACGTGTTGATAAATTTAGGAAACGAACTCTTTCAATTACACGAGTCTCCTTTAAATTATTATAAAACAGAATTAATTATTATTTTTATTTTTCAAATACTTATTTATAAATAGTTTAAATGTTCTCATTCCAAAATCAAAATTAAGTTTAATAAAATAAGTACGTGTAACGTTACAATGTGACATCCAACAACAATGTTTCACAGCTTTTTGTGGAAATATATGGGGGAGATTTGTTTTGAATCTTTTCTTTCCTTTGAAGTTGGAGAACTATTTGTCTTACAATAATTTGGCACAGATCCAACATGATTAATGAAATTATTTTTTCATTTGTAGCCAGTACTGTAATAACGGTTGGATAATAATAACAAATTGAAAGAAAAAGATAGATAGATAAAAAATATAAAGGATGAATTTTATTCCGTATCGAGTAATGTATATGATATATGAGGATGCACAGTATAACCTTATTCAGGCAATTTCAATTCACTTGGCTTGGTAACTTGGTTCTAATTGCTGTGAATACATTAACGCGTGCCTGATGTTTGTTAATTACGTTCGATTGTTATTGATGGAGTAGTTCAGATTGTTTGACAAGTTACAATATAGATCTATTTCTAATTTCCCTATGCTTTGCGATGAGGGGTAACATAACGAAATTGTTTAACGTAAACAAATTAAACTTTCTTATAAATTTGCAGCGAGAATTATTAAGCTTACATTCTTGTAAATTGACAAAAACTACTACTTTCATTAAATATCGAAGTGAACGAAACTAGATCGCGATCAATATGAGATAGAGATCGCCATGCCTCCATTTAGGCTTGATAAATCTGAAACAGTCTTTACGGACATGATCTTTATTAAGATTCCTTCACATTTTTTATTATTTATAAAAGCTAGAAATGGTATTTCTTCTGGTCTACATTTAAGCACTTAAAACGTTTATTTAATTATAATATATTCTACTTATTTGTAATATAATATATATACGTACCATCCCACCACCTTCCCATGTCCTATCTCAATCATCTGGTTATGCAGGCCGAATCATGGCAGAGTTCGAAGCTCTTTCACAGCCATTTGAATATACGTACAGTCGACCAAGTAGTTTAGCCCAAAAGGAGTTTAACACTATAGTACTCCATCATACCAACTATTTAGTATCAGTAATATTCACCACCCTACAATAAACGTACTTTTTGCTGTGACCTGATTGATACTGAAGCGTTAAGGTCTTCTTAGGACGACCGTACCTTTCTATTAGTACTTTTACACACCCGATTTGTTTTATTTTTAATTTATTTTGTGCAATTGTGTTTAATAATGAAAATTTGTTTTGTATAAGGTTAACGAATGATTTCAATATTGTATCTTGCATACTTTAGATCAAACAACCACCAAAACGCCTTTGTTTTGTTCCCTATTACTTTGTACTTCGTGCATTTAAAGTCGTTGAAGACCACTAATTTCTTAATAGGATTATCTAAGATATATATATCCTCGTTAGTCCAGAATGTCTTTATATGGACAAAGCTAAAACGTTTACTTTAAAAAAGTGTAGATGAACTCAAGCTAAACTATTCATTATGTCCATGGAATAAGGAACAATAAGTGTAATCGTGATTTAAAGTTGCACAGTCATCGTGAAAACAAGGCACTGCGATAATATTTTAGAGCTTTCTACATGGATTACTTTAGCTTAACTGAAGCTTACTTTAGACAATAACGATAACGATAGTGAAACGGCAATGGTAAAACGTGTATCTATTTTGAAGACAGGAAATAAACGATACAACTTCTAAATCAAAGTGTATAAGATATTTTTCGAGCCGCTTATTTTTGTCGGATGAAAAATCCATCTACATATCTATCCTTAACTACCTACATATTTATTAAGGGGGAATAGACAAAAAATAAAATATCCTCCTATATGAATAGGAGGATATTTTTTAGGAGACTCATGTCTGCGTATTGAATATATGATGAGGCCACAAAATATTCTGATTCTAACCTCGAAATTCAATTTCTGTCTTGAGATTTATCCAATACTAACCCATAGTAATGTAAATTTTGAATTGACACTTTGAATCTGATATAACGACTTTTATTGCAATTCATGGTGAGGAAGTTCTTGAAAAAAAATGCATGGGGTGAGAACAGAATTGATAATTGTTACATTTTTTGGGCGAGTAAGGGGAGTATTCTTCAAATTGAATTATTCAATACGCAACAATTGATTCATTTAACCTGATACGTTGTTAGTCGTATAGTTCAGGGGATCTACAAATAATGAAACCATGTACCTCTATTCCAACCATACACAGCATACCACCATGCATTTAAAAAAACTAAATTATCTCTACTGGCACTGAGCTGGAACGGGGCATAGCTAAAAAATCTTTTATTGGTGTGTACCCTACTATCAGAAATCTGCGTAGTTTGATATTAAATTGAATCAAGAGTACCGAAGGGTACTTCCATAAAGTTATTCGTACACTCGAACCTGGCAAATCATTCGAGTTATCAAAATAAATAGATCTTATTCATCTCGAAGCTCGAGTGTACGAAAATATGTTACGCACCAATTTGCACGACTCACGAAAATGAAATTTGAATATTCTAGTGGAAAATCCAAATTCTTATCGACGCCTTGCGCTGCTCATATAGGACTGTAATTGGGTCATAGTCCCGATATATAATTTAAAATAAGATTTAAAAAATCTGGAACTTCGTAAGAAAAGGTTCGATATTTTCTATTATAACAGCCATTTAAATTTACACAGGGCTATCTAATAATGCAAAACGTCAAAGAGAAGAATGAGGCTTCAAATATTTTAATAAAACGCTTTATAAATGTCAGATAAAGGGATGTCGAAAAAATAACATGTCGAACGTAGGTTACATAATTTCACTTGAGTATTTATTTGGATAAGAAAATAAATAATGTATATAACAAATTCGATACCTAAAAAATTTTTTGTGACTCAATCTTAAAAGTTATACATATGTCGCAGCTGTCTTTTTTAGAACTGTTAAAGGACAATTTCAGCATACATCATGTATTCCGGAATTGTTTCCGTAATTTCATTTTTGAATTTCCTGTTACGCAGCGAAAGGTCTGAAGAATTATTTTTTTTTTTCATTTTTTTTGCAACATTATTTATTGATCCATCATCATTAGTCTTAACGTGATGCTATATAACCTATAGCCTTCCTCGATAAATGAACTATCAATACAAAAATAATATTTCAATTTGAATCAGTTGAAAGTTGTTCCTGAGATTATCGCGTTCAACCAACCAAACAAATTTAGTATTATATTGTTATAGATTATTTTGTATGATATATGTATATATATATTAATATATTAATAAGTACAATAAGATAACAGCTTTTATAAAACGTTCTAAATGAGATGACAACTCAAATTGGTCATTTGTGGAATGATTGTAACAATTAGTGCTTATAATATTAATTATTATTTGCATATAATGTTATTTAAAAAAAAAAATGGACCTGGCATCGCAACTTATGCATTTATATGACGATTGAAAAAATTAAAAGAAATTATTGTTGTCCCTAAAAACAAGAAATATTGACATAGGGTCTCCGACGGCTGACTTAACTAATATGATCTCGAACATCTCCGTAGAGTGATTCAATTAACGTGGTGTTATATAGTCTATTAGGTGTCAAACCTTGTGACGTGATTTAGGCTTACTTGCAGTAATAAATCAGATCATTATTTAGTGTTTACCTTGATTTTAGCCTTGACCTACTTTGATATCTTGGTCTAAATCTAGAGCAAGAGAGCTTTAGGAAAATTACCGAATAAATAATAAGAAATTTAGACTTCATCTTTACTTAGAATCGCCATTATCCTTTACATGGACATATGGGTCTGGCAAGTATTATAAATAGTTTTACTAACATTTCCTTGAAAATATCAGAATAAAAACTATATTCGTAAGAACGGATGATTTTATCGACGGAATTGTGTAGTCGCCTGTATAAATATGTGAATTCAGTGTTCGAAGTTTTTCTTGAATGATACGATGATATTTTTGGCTTTAGATATAACGCTAAGGATGAGTTTACAAGCAGTAATGCGAAGCCAAAAGGAGGCTTTTTGGATTCTATTTATAAACTTCTTCGAATTCAACAACACTCGAGATTAAATGTGTCTACAATTCTTGAATAATATAATTCCAACTTGCTTAATATGGAACTATTGTTCTAGGTTACTCTATGGTTCATAAAAAATGGTAGTGCTTGTGTACCAACTCAAATCTTTCCACATCAAATTACAGGTAAGGTCTCGGACCATTAAAGAATCGATCGATCAAAATTTTGAGCTATGGTTTAATATCAAAAAAATAACGACAGCCATAATACCTTTCAAATTCTCGTCGAGGAAATGATACGGATTTACAATAAAAGATTATTCAAATACATAATGTATTTGAATAATCTCTCCATTTACGAAATCTCAATTCTTTCCCACATAATAATATTTCTCACATTAAGTGAGAGCTTATTAGACCAAGTCTCAAAATTAAGCATAATTAAAAGCTTGTGTTAAGGATATTAGATAACGGAGAAATATATATAGTAAAATATCCATAAATATCAGAAATATATTTAATTTATGGACAAACATCTGTGAATAGTGAACAAATGTTCGTTCTCATCATACAAATATTTGCCTCTACCGGGATTTGAATCCATGAAGTCTGGCTAAGTAGACAGGGTTACCACTCGACCTGACTGCCGTCGATACACATCTTGCAATTAAATCTTTTTATATATGTAGTAAAGAAATATCATTAGGTGTTTGTGGGGTCGGTATGTTACTTGTAGGGTCGCTTAGGTAGTGGATATGTACAGAACTTTTTCAATTTCAGTAACGTTACCAATCTAATTATAAAGCATGGCACAATTACTAAATTTTATAGAATTTTTCGTTATAAATTTGGTGATATAGCGATAAAGATATTTGTTTTCCAAATGCTGAAATTTATTTGTAGCTAGCTAGAGTAATAATAAGAAGTAATCGATTTCTTTCCATTCCATTACATTTTAATTTATTTTATTAGGATAGCAGGTGTAATCATAGTAAACCACTATAGTTATAATGTGAATTAAAGGGTTAAGTATTTAAAGTTAGAAATTGTCCTTTAAGTTTTTTGACTATTTGTAAATTTAAACAAGGCGTTGAAAGTAAATGATTATCCATTAAAAAACACAAAAATGTTTGTTCTAATCACGGGTTGTATTAATTGAAATTATTCAATAATTATTCTCGGTAATATACACCCCTGGCGTTATCGCAATCAGTATAACTAACTACATGAGTAGGTTATTCTCACTGAAACGGGGGTTATTTTTTCCTTTTACTGTTCTTAACGGATCCTGTGATAATACATATGAGCTTGTTATTTAATTAAAAATTAATTGTTATTCAAACTTACTTGTCGTAGCTCAGTCGCGAGGTCGATGATTAGTTGATTTTGTTGCTCTTCAAACTCAATCGATATTTCCGATTCAAACGGTCCTAAAACAAATACGCCTCTTAGTCAATTAGAACGTTGTGCAAATATTTGAGAAAACGAAATATTAATCGAAAAAGAGAGATATTTGGGCAGTATAAATATGTTTAAGGATGGTTCGAGTTTTCCTTCATATCGAAACATATATATAATATATAGAGTTGTGGAAATATACAGAAGGAAAGTAAACGACTCTTTTTTGGTATCATTCATGATGTATGTTTTCAGAATTTCTTTTAAGCTTTTTAGGTGTCTGTTATCCTTGTACATTTTGGTTTGTTTACTTACGTCTAAAATAAACAAACTAAAATGTACTAATACACAGTAAATTTACCAACAAAATAGAACGAAGGTTACTAAATTTCCAGTCAATTGCATGCATGCCTAAGCCACCCGAAGGTTTTGGAGAATAATCTATCATTTGTGGTTCGAATGTTATTGAAGGTTGGAAGGTTTTTATTGGTGTTGGGCAGCAAGCCTTTATTCTGTACCCATGTCAGATTGCAGATCTCAGACGAATGGCTACGTTAAAGCTCAAAATCTTATTACATAATATATGTTATTATGTAATAAGATTTTGTCTCAACATTACAACGAGTTAAATTCGAAATATAAAATCTACGTTCTCTCCCACAGATCACGATTATAAAGTGATTTTACAGAAATCTTCTGTTTCATGTTTTTTTAGTAGTAATCGTTTCTAAATTAACTCTTTTTATTACAATTGACGATATTTAATAAAATAATAACCGTACCGTATAAGAGGAAAAAGAGTTACCTTCATAGATATGTATGATGAACACCCAAATCAATGTCCATAGTACTAAAAACGTAGCAAGGCCTAGTTGACATACTGCACATCTTAGAACCACAGATAATATGGATTCATCCACAGTTTGCTTCGCGGGGTAGACTCTCAGCCATGTAGTAGGTATCTGAAGAGGAATACACGAGGGGACAATTAAATATAACTAAATAATATTGTTTGTTTATAGTAAAGTACTGACAGCTATAATAAATATTAGTACTTGACGACCATCTGGTCGGAGTGGACAGTACCCCTATCTACTTAGCCAGTATTCCTGGATTCTAATCCCGGTAGGAACAGATGTTTATTTATTATAATGTATTGCATATATAAAGGTACAACAGGCGCACTGAATGATATTTGTATAATTAAGAAATATTTGTCATTGATGTTTGTAGGTTTATTAAGTATATTTTTGATATTTAAATATATATTATAGCAGATCTGGAAAAGAAGGCTCCTCTGTACCTGTAGCTTTAAGATATATTAATTTGTGTTCCATTTAAGGGAGTGCCATTGACTACTCCTGCCCTTTTCCTGACCGCTTAGCTCATAATTACATCAAGATAAGAATTAATATTAATTAAAACAAGAATATTGTAAAATACAAAAAAATGGAATTCTCGGACATATCCAAATTTACAAATTTGACAACTGTCGAATACAGATTGAAACCAAAAAACCAATGATTCGACGGACTATCGGAAGTTAGAAAAGTGTTAGAATTTGATAAAAAGCGTGGGCACAGGAGTTTTATTTTAATATATATATAAAAGACAGAAACAATGAAAAACACAAAAGTAATATATTTCTTAACATTAATAACAGAGTACAAGAAAGCAAAAAACCTTTGACAGTTTCTACATGGCGCGGATAAAATGGTGAAAAATTCAATTACATAGACGAAGATACGATTACGCATGATTCGATACCGAATCTTCATATGAGACGGAGATACTAAGCCACAGATGATGCTCGAAGTGTAGGAACTCACATTAGAACGAGCCATAGCCATATGCAGATCTTTAGAGCTATCCATGGAACATGCGTGAGTCATCGCCAAGCATTCAACGACAGTAGTAGATGCAGTAAGAGGAGAAAGACCCCGTACTAGATTGCCCTAGCATCAAAGCGGTCATACGCATAAAGATAGGTAAAATTACAATCAACATTTTCTAATTATTTATATATTTCTCGGTTATTAAGTACCCATATCACAAGGTCTTAAAGATGTTTAATTTAGACTACATAATAGGTGTGAGTGTGAAACATACTATGATTATTATGTACTTGGTTGAGTTTACAATGTTGATATACCAGATATGTATCGTATAGTACTATGGTCTATTATAGAAAAACGTGTTATTAATTGTTATTACCTTCTGTATATTATGAGTACTATAATCTGCTTGAATAGATTTATCATCATTCGTGTTTTCTATTTTACTATCCATTTTCTTGTTCCCAATTGGCGTCACATTCTCTTTATTGTATGTATGGAATTTTTTTCTCGTCGCTTTTAATTTCAGAGGAAACTGTGGTTTAGTTTTAGAACTATTATTACAAGTACCGGGCAATATTATCTTAGTATTGTTCTCGCTTTTGAATGCGATTAATTTGTGATCAGTTCTTACCCGTTCAGTTTTGACATATATTCCATCGCCACGTAGTTTACTATCATTATTGATATCAACACGAACAAAAAGTTTTTTCACAGGCTCAATTCGTTTCCCAGTTTTAATCTTTCTATATAAAGGTTTCACGAAATTTAATTTGTGTTTAAATTTGTCTCCTAATGATTTCATGATCGCGCGCTCAATGGGAATACACGGGAATAACTGATTAAGGAACAGGCTTTGGTCTAAAATAGCGTGTTCAGTGTTCAAGTTATTTCAGAACAAAGTTTGTGTTGAACAATGTTTGGTGGTGTTAGTGAGCATAATTACCCATCAAATATCAAACTTTACCTTATCTGCTGTTTGAACTCTATACACACACAAATGGAATCGATGGGAGTAATTATGTTTATACTTTATTAGGCAGCGTATATTTGCGGAGTTCATGTCGTTATAACTGATTACTTCAATTATATCTTTCCGCGCTGCTGATTTTGTTTAATATTGTGTTCATGTTCACTTTATTTTTTCCAATATATTTACGGAAAATAATATGTTCAGTACTTAATTTAAATTAAACTTTCTAAGTTTCCAAATTGTGATTGCCACGAATACTGGTAATGCGATTATTGATCTAGACAATGAAATATAGACGTGAAACTTTTCCAGATATGAGATTCAAGTTAATAAATTAGGCCAGAGTCCAAATAAAAGGTCGAAATAAACCCCAATAAACATCAGAACGTTAGAGAAAAACAGAACCTCGAGGGGTGTCTAAATCTTGATTCCATTGTTCTGGATATAAAACTTTTTTGTAGTATTGCTCGGAATAATATGGATAGGCCTTATTTGATGAAGCCTTCTTAATAAGTGTTTGAGAAAATAGTACCTCGTTTATTAGTAATTAAATAGATACAGTTAATAGTTCATTCACTTGAAACTAATTAAATCGAGTCGTTTGGTTTTGAAACTAGTCTAAAATATTGAATTAGCGGACATTATGTGATAGTTCAAGTTCTCTGATTTGCTTATAGTAAAAAGAATTAAGTATGTAGACTGGATACTACAATGCACCTTTTTACTTAAAAGTAAGCAAAAAAAAAATTTTAAATAACTCCGAATAAGGGTATATGTACCTATCAGAATAGATTGCTAATTGTTCCTTTTACATATATTTATTTTCATATACTTAGATTTTATATTGAAAACAATAGCAAAACATATTTGAATTTAATCTTTGTTTCTTCAGTTTCACAACAAAATTTCACACTCAAAAACCATATCCATATAAAGAGAATCTATAATTTTTACACGAAAAGAAACACAAAGTTTAAATTGAGTTGATGTCATGTGGTCTGTCACTCAGTCGCTATAGGAGTAGCTCGCTTTTATTACCGTTTTCTGCTGCTCTGTTTACCTTGCAGGGTTGGCCAAAGTAACAGTTTACATAATATTTATTGATATTTTATATTAAATTTTATTACAATTAAATAAAATATTTTTTTTACCAAAATTTTTTCCATGCAAATTTTTTGATAATATTGTGTGCATTGAATGCAAAGTTTCACGCTCCTGTCCTCAGTATATACAAACATCAAATAGCTACATCATGAATAAGTGTCTGCAGTGTGTCAGAAGGTTTCCAGAGTCCCGTTAAAATTAAAATCATTGCACTTTAGTGCTGGTGCTGAGTTTATTACTATTACTATAACTATTTGTAAAAAGTTTTACTGCCTGGGCCTGAAGTAGCATGGCTCATGAGAATTTTTCTCTAGTTATACATATATTATTCAATCTGTAACACCAATGATAAATTTAGGACTCTATAAATATTCGCACAAACTTAAATAAATAAATTTATTGCCATAATTATAAAGCCATGTTCCTGTAAAATAATTATCGTTGCTTTTATGAGTTGATTGTGATCAATTTACTTTAACGACAGGTGTTTTAATATAACGATTGAAATTAAGACTGAGGGGCTTGCACTTCTAAGGCGAAATTGCAAGTTAGATGTGATGCCATTATAAAACAGAAGGATATTTAGAGCTTTTCTCCTGCAAGAAGGTCATCAGACATTTCACCCAAACGAAAAGTTGTTGAATTTTTTAATTCGAAGAAAAGTAGTTTTTGTTAGATAGAATATTTCATTTATTTTCAGTCCATGAATATTAATTCATATTATAAAGACATAGCAGAAGCAACTGTATATCTGCAATCAATATATTCTGTGATATATCGATATGTTTGACGAGCTGTCGATTTGTGACAAATGCTCCAAAAACGCTCCATATATAAAGATTCAATGCACTACTAAATAAAATAGCTAACATAATTTATAGATGCATAATATACCTGCCCACTATGAAGTTGCCAAGTAAAATTTGATATTTTTATTTAAGTTAATTTTCTTAATGTATATATATTTCGCTATTTTCTTTTAAATTTACACACCACATAATTTAGAAATCAAACGAGAGAAATATACTTTGCTATGTTTCATATTGTTGTTAATAAATGCGAATACCCTAAATTTTAAGTGCAGTTAACATCCCTGCTGAAAGCTGGTTGGCTCTAGACATAACTAATTCAAAAGAAGGAATCTTTTATTTTAATTGTATTTTGTTTTAAAAACTGTTGTGTAGAGACAACCCTATACGAATTACATTTTCTTACAAAAAACTGGTGAAAAGGTAATTTACACGAAAATGAGTTGAAAAATAAATTTTTGTACAATTGCGTGAGAGATTATAATTACGTTATACTTTCATTTCGCATAAAAACAAACGGCTATAATTATTTTCAAATAGCTATATTTACATACATCATTTTTTGAAACTGTATTTCACTCGCACTTTTTTTTTTAAATATTTAGGTAGCTAATGTTTGTAGAAATATTACACACATGCTTTTATTAGAATATAAATTGTTTTGTGAAGCGGAGTTTCATTTGTCATATCTGTGTTCTATGAGAGAAAACGTTCAAAAAGATTGTTTATACGGATTGTTGAATCGCATATTGAGCGCAGATTACATCCAATAAAAAATCTTATGATAAAATAAAAACCTTATTGGTTTTTTAAGTGTGACCTTAAAAAACTTTAACTTACTTCGTTCGAAGTACAATGCTAATGTGGGGCATATTGTTTGCTTCCTATCATAAATACCTATTTATGTCTCTTTTGAAGTAAGTTTTGAAATTATGTAACAAGAAAGAAAAACGTCTTATTTTCATGATTATGTTTGAAGGTAACTAGTGCAATTAACGAGTAAGTTCTCTTTTGTCTTCTAGATGTTAACGCACCTGCAGTATCTTTGAGTGCCTTTTTAGTCATATTTTACTGTCACCACTTCAACTTTACTCATAAAGTTTCGTTACTCGTTTCTTTGGCGCACAACCAAAGCTAAGAATTGGCACCAGCACGATTATTACCTCATTTATACAAATATTGAACGTCAATTAGACATTTATTTGTAAATTTACTTGAGGCGTTTTTTTCTGAGGAGAACAGACAAGAAACTCAGCAAGATCTGCCCCTACCTTTACACGTTATTGAAAATTGTTTGAAAAATCTTAGAATCCACAATAAATAATAACACCATGAACGTAAGAGCTTATTATTTATTTATTTATTAACGCCAACAAGATTTACATTTTAACATGCACAAAAAAATACAATTAATAAGAATTAAATGCAATCTTAATTATAGGAGTTACACTATAGCTATACAGAATACATTGTAATAACTCTAATTACTCTAATTACAAAATTACAATAGAAACATACATGATCACTAAGCAATCATCGATCTATTTAGTGGCTTATTATCTTATGATAATGATTGTGATGTCCTTCCTCCTATCTTAGATTCCATCCACTGCTCACCATCAGGCGCTGTCAAGTCAATTGCAGTGCTTTATATAAAAAAATATATTGTGTTTATTCGATTTCTGTGTATATTTTTTTGTATGTAACTAAATTGGTATCGTTGACAATTGTAACCACTTATAATCAGAAGAATTATTTCTTTCTTTTTTATAAATTTGAAACGCGGTATTTATCATTTACCACAGCTGTATAAAAAAAACTTAGTAATGAAGCCCACACACTCCTAGTCGTGCTGTCACTATACAGTTAGGAACTTATTGACATTTTAAGTGACATCCTTAATATTCTACATAGATTGACAAGCGAGTTTGCGTTAGCCTCTCACAAAGATATGTAAATTAGGCCGCATCGATTTAATGAGATTCAACAGACGAAAGTTCTTAAACACAAGCACAATATTGCTCCATCGTGTTCCTTATGCGGAAGGGTAGAAGGAAAACGAATTTTGCCAATAAGTCCTAAATTTATTTAGGATTGCAGACATACATATATATTGTTTATTTACAAGTAAATAAATAAGTGAGAGTAGAATTGCGTGGTGTGAATATTCTGGACGAAAATGAAGCAAATAGGTCACCACAACAGTCTGTGCTTCGAAAGGCATGATAAAGCTGATTCCAGTAGTTACTATCACATCAATTCACCTGTATCATCGATAGTGTTTTTGTACTTCTTCTTGTGTTTCTCTTGTGTTGGAAGTTCTACGCCCAGTTCACGGTGTATTATTTGAATAAAGTACTTACATAGATTGAATTTTAAGACAAAAGTATAAACTTATTTAAATTATTTTTGGTTTATAAGGGTAAAGTTACCCTCTCATATATCGCCATGATCATCAAGCTCTATACTTCCCAATGCTTGTTGACCAACGGGTTAACGTGCTTTCGAAGCACAGGGTACTTTCATGTATATAAGGAACGAAATTTGCTATATCTGAATTGTATGACCAATTGTAATAAAGTTAATAAAAATGTTCATTAATTTGATTTTTTTAAATTTGTTTTAATAACACTCATTACAGATTTATTTATGTAGACTTGACTTACAATTACTAATTTTATGAATATATGAATACATAAATAATAAATATAAATAAACAATAAAAAACCACAAGTAAATGTAAACATATTTAACCGTTACCTAAATAGTACTTTCTAGTGAGCGTAGTTCAAGGTCTGAACTGCGCGTGATTGTAGGAGCCGCTTCTAGATGCGCTTACTCAAGGTTGCTGCAAATTCAGTCATTATGAATTTAAAATCTACCTTCAATTATTTTATATTTATAAAATATAAAATCATTGAAAAAAAATACAACTCACACAATATAATTAAATTTTTTATTCTTGTAATTAGGTATTAAGGTAAATTTTATATCACAGTTTAAAGATGTTTCAATTTTCTATCTCTTCCATATTCTGCGTTTCTCCTAATTATTTCACTCACTTTCTAAAACTACTTCCTTCCTACATTAAAATACCAATATTACAAGCGTTTGTGAGAAAATTATTATAATTTTGTAAACATGAACACAGCCACAATAATTATGTTGGTTGGCGGGATTATTGATTTTTTAGTAATTTTGTGTTGCCTTCAGGCGGCGCGCGCATCGTCTGTCAAGATGAACTGTAAGTCGACGGAAAAATAATATTTTGGTAATTTCAAGTGTATTGTGATGAAATTAAACGTGATGGTGGAGTGATAACATAAGAGACAAGAAGGAGTACTAAATCATATGATTCTAATAAGCTTTTGGCATTTTATACTATGAAAATAATACTACTTCAAAAATAGGTCGTGTGTTTCGTAAACAAAGGAACCATTCGCATATCATCGAATTACCATTATATTTGCGTATATTTATTACAGAGAAGTAAATTTTCATGAAACCTATTATTTTGTTTAGAAAATGCTTCGTATGCGTTAAATTTCCATGGCAACAGCCACTTTTGAGGTTATCTAATTGGTTTCGGTAAAGATTAATAAAATTAAATTAAAATGGATAAAAACGTGAATTATTTACAACAATAAATCATTAAACAGTAAAAAGTTGGATAACAAATTTAAATAATTGACTTTTTCTTCTAATTCAAATTATACTCGCTAAGTTTCATTTGTGTATAAAAAATAAAGTTTACAAACTTAAAAATAAGACTCTTTCATTAGTTAGGTCTGCAGTGACGATTTTAAGAGAATAACATAAACGATGAAAACAATGTAAACTTAAAGCAAAACCCGAAAACATAGATGTTGAACAAATAAAATACATATACCATGTCTATTGAAGATGACGAGATGTCTGCGAATATTTGGAGCATATTCGTTCAGGTTAACCAGAAGACACTCAACGCTGCTGTTGATAGCATCCTTCATCGTTACGATCACAGTCATACTACAGCTTTATGCTTACAAACATCACGAGTATCCCCACATAAGGCAAAGGATCGGTGACTTTGACTACAGACCAGGAGCCTTCTTAAGAGGCCGACAACCAAATGAAAATATCAGCTACTGCGACTTCCAGTACGGTTTGCCAGAAGCCCTAAAATGGGGTAGGTTTAGAGTTCATTCCACTCCTGAAGTTGGAAGTCTAAGCCCCTATGGTGTAATCTACAACGCTATTATAGGCAGAGCGTTTTACAACCATAGTAAATATGACGCAGTCACTTATGCTACCCAGTCGACTCCGGAGTTCATATACCATGTCGTTGAAATCGCTAAGTATTGGGACGGGCCAATCAGCCTCTCAGTGTTTGTTCCAGATTACGATTTGGATTTGACGTTGCAAATAATGTATGAGCTGTGCCATTGCTATCCTGGGATGTCGAAAGTGTCGCTGCATTTATTTTTCCCTAAGCAACAACCTCCGAGAATCAGAACGATTGAAGAAATGACAGTAACAACAACAGAACCAACACCAACCGCTAATATAACAGCTGCAGATATATTGAGGATCAAAATGGAGAAATTCAGGAATTTGAATAACCAGACAAGAGCCGAGTACATACAATGGGTCAGAAAGAATAAGATCGCAAGAATGATGGTACATATAGCCCACAAGAGAACCATGGCACCGAGTTTAAAATTTCCTGATTGTTCTGGATTAGAAACGTTCGATATACCTACGTTTAGAAAGGAACACAACATGATTTATCCTATAAATGTAGGTAGAAACGTAGCCAGGAATGCTTCCCGAACGAACTATTTTATAGTTTCCGACATAGAAATGGTGCCGAGTGTCGGCTTAGCTCCAAAATTCCTTACAATGGTGAGGAAACTTATGGGCGATAAGAAACGCGACGAGGGCTGTATATTCGCTAAGACTGTCTTTGTAGTGCCGCTGTTCGAAGTGGAGAGAGGGGAGGAAATCCCCCGCGACAAAGACACGTAAGTTGATAAATGAAATGTTTGATATGTGTAGATAAATGACTTGGGCGTAAAATTTATTGCGGAACACAAGCAATTTTGATACAAATTTAATTTATTGTGAATTGACTGAAAATTTTCTCCAAGCAAATAATGTTTAGTTAATTAAGATGATACTTTTATAGGCACACCACCAACCTTAATTATATTATTAAGATTATGAAGATTAAGCCAAAATGATATAATGGGAGACAAGTAATCATTATTACAGGTATAAACGAGTAATGAGAGCTTAGACACAGGAAGTAGATAATATTATTTTCAACTATACTACATTAGTAACAATATTTTAAAAATCATGCAATCAATTTTAAATAACGTAGATACACATCTTTTACCAGAAAAAAGCAGAGAAGTAAAATAAACGTACCCTAACTAGTTGTTGGACAGAAAGGGCCTTCTTTACCACATTAAAGGCCGAAATTTCCTTTATAGATTTATTAAATGATTCTAAAGAAACTCACTGGTCCGTTTATAATTCATACAAATTATTATATTGAATACAGCCATCGGGCATGCCTAATATTTCCAAGGATTGAGTCTTAGTAGTAGTTCTTACATTCGGTTTCATAAAATAGGTGATAGAAATCTACGTATTTTCATTCTAGTTACGTGACGGGATTCTTAAATGTATTGTGATATATCTATGCATATTCTGAGAGCGCTCACATAAGATTTGTGATGTTATTCATTGTCGATTAAAGAACTTTTGTAATATAAAGATATGTTACTATTTTCTCCTTATTACATCTTATTCTTATAGTTTTGAGTTTTGCTGTGCTGTTCAGTGCAGTGCAGATTCCCATGTACTAATAATATTATAAGCTATCGTGGAAAACCTTGTGCAGTAGTAAAAACTTCCAAATATATAACAACAATTGAAATATTTAATTTGTAAATTCTTTAAACGATTAATAAGCATCGTTTTACAGCGATTAATAGAACTTTAACCAACAATAATCTCTTGGATAAGATAAACTAAACTTATGTAATTTGTTGAAGAAATAATGTGGTCCTACAATGAAGAAATTTTGCTTGTAAGTTCTTTTCATCCGAATTGGATTGAATATTTACCTAAAAGTATATATTTCAGGTAACTCACTATATCTATAATACAATTACAAGCTTAGGTAACATCTACAAGATATGGTTAGTTATTTGTCGTATCAAGGATTTTCCTCTTGTTTTATGTGTTTACGTCATTGCTACTCTACTGCGAAGTTTTATAAAATATATTTGTTTTATTTTATTTGATTAGATTTTGTTTTTTCCAATACTCAGTTGTATTTGCTTCATGTTAACTTATGGACTATATTTAATTACGCTGGTTGATTGTTGAGAAGAATGAAAGTGGACGATGAGTGGATGTGTGGTGGTGGAGGGTGGCTGTGCTTAATTATTCAAAGCTTAATATTCTTGGTAAATATAGAAAGAACCGTATAGACATGTGGGTCTAGAATACAAATGAGAAATAATGTGCACACTTCCTTTTATGTTCGTAATTTTATTATAATTTTGTAATTGTATGGTAAACAGAAGGATATTTTGAAAAAATTATCCAGTATTTAGTTATAACAATACTAGTTAAAAAACTGGACAAGGAGACACCTATTTCATTTTGTGAAGTCATTCGAAGGCATGTGACAAAACACAGGTACACAACACAATAAACAACTATACAAGGGCTATACAAATGCTATTTGTAAGTCCCGAAGTATGAATTACGATGCGTACCTACCTTTTCTAAATTAACAGAAAAAGATTACGATAAAGCACCAAACATGAAATCCCCTTGTCTAAGGAATCTTAATAAATGATGTAAACGAGCATGTGGCGATGGTGCCGTATTTAAAATACCGTTAGCTGGAAAAAATCACATGTCTAATTTTAGAAATTACCATGAAATGATGTTATAAGATAAAAACTGTAATATTAACATTTTTATACTAGGTTGGTGAAGCTGGTGGGTTCATACCGTGCCAACTATTTCCATCAGAAGGTCTGCTCCCACTGCCAAAGGTTTCCTGGACTACAGGGCTGGTTAGCAAGACCTTCGCCTGTAGGTGTGGAGGTAATTAAACTTAAATTTTTTTAAGGGTCATTCTTATTGTTTTCTTCCGACTAACTAGTGAATATTGATGGGAGTAATTCAAAATTATTACGTTCTTTATAAAAATTGTCAAGAAAAGGTTTAAACTAAACTAGAACATTGGTTAATGAATATGAAAATATAAGGATTAATTGCTTCTATTTTGTTTGGTAAGTTTCTGTGTGATCTTTAAAAGCAATTTTACTTGATCAAAATGTAAGATTCTCCAGATGTAGATTCTGATAGTATTGGATATTTCCGTTTTATCTTCTTGTAAAATTTAATAGGAGCAGTATTCATACCTCTATTTAAACGGAAACTGTTTGAGAATAATCGGCAATGTTCAATGAAGCGTTGACTGGAGATGGTTAAGTTTAAACATATACTAAAATTGGTCACTGTTGCTTTCATTTTAGAATACAATTTTCTGTAGCGTTGACGTAATTCTCGACAACTCAAAAATTAAGCTCACTGATTGTAACTTCGTTCGATCGTTAACATTATATTTAAATGTTAAGGAATAATCTTTAAATATATAAAGTTCTATAAATTCGTTCAAACATTCGGGGTCTCGTTTATGAAAGATTATCTAGTCATAACACTAATGAATTATGTTTTGAGAAAAAGGTATAACATTTCATTAAAGGTTAAAATTAAAATCTTTTGATATTAATTATAGATTTGCTTTATAATATAGAATGTATATTATAAAGCAAATCAAATAATATGTATATATAAAAATGAATTGATTGTTAGTCTCGCTAAAACTCAAAAACAGTTTGACATATTTGAATAATATTTATTGTGTTTTATTCGGTTTACTTCAGAGGTGGTTTAAAAATAAAAATAACTGGGAATATCTGAAAATTCATTATTTAGAATGAAAAATCGTTTTACTGACGTACTAAATATTGCTAATAGTAGCTACAGAAAAAATGACTTCTTCCAAGGCTACTTCGGGTTTCTGTTAATAGATGGCGTTAGTGGTAGTCGGTGAAACAAAGTTCATCGGGTCAACTAGTATGTAATAAATGAAAATGCGTAACTGGTAATGTTTGTACAATAGTAATTTTTTGCCATTAAAAAGTTAAACAGTGTATAAAAAATACAATACATATGTTCTTCTTTATTACAACATTAACACAAATAATATATAAATATTATTTGTGTTTTAACACAAATAATAAAAATACAACAAAATGTTTGATTAAATGTGATGCAATTTCATTAACTCGTTTCACAATTGCTGGTATGCAAGTTTTGTGCTCTTTTATTCTTCAATACTTTCAATTTCTAGATCTCGCTAAAGCATTCTACACGGTGTCGGTACCCATCCTAATGTCTAAGCTCGAATCAAACAATTAGCTCTGTTTCACAGATATTTAATTGGAAGGAAACATTGTGTCAAGATTGGACCCTTTTAAGCTCAGAAATACCGACCACACACGGCGTGCCTCCGGGTAATATTCTGGGCCCAAGAATATTCTTAGTTTATATAAATGACCTTTGTACACTACAGCTTGAAAATTGAGCTTTATTCTCATATCCTGACGATATTCATCATTATTATTATTAAATTTATATTTAATTATCATATTTATGTATGTCTATATTTAAATATTATTGTATGTATTGTATATATTATTTTATGACGTATTTTTATGATTATAAGTAGAATAAGTTACTGATGACATTTAAATTCTAGTGTTATTGAAAACTTGAAGTAATTCCAGTCGGTAATTGCTCTATTATAAGTTTATTTTAATAAAGTCATCTAGTCTTAATACATCCCACTGCTGGGCACAGGCCTTCCTAAATGGGAGAAACATATGAGGAGTTTAGGCCATAACACCACCAAGCTGGCCTTGGTTTAATGCTTGAAAGTGGGTGCCGTAACAAATGGGACCAATGGCTTAACGTGCCTGCCGAAGCTTGTAGGAGCTCGAGATAATTAATTTGATTGACCCATACAGTGACAAACAATGCTGGTAGTTGAGAAAGAGTGTCCTAACGACTACTCCGATTTTGTCATTTCAATAACGGAAGGAAATAAAACTAGTAATCAGGTCGAGCCTAAGATGTCGCCCGTTAACACGGTTATTCTGGCGGTGGCGCGAAACTAATTGCCCCTTAATTATTACGGGCTCTTCAAGATATTTTACCAAGTAATCGTCTCAGTTTCTGAAACTGCTTAGGATTTCTATAAAGAACTTTGTGAAATTGAAGATGAATTATCAGGGCAGCAGCGCTGCACAGGCTTTGAGGTTATTTAGTATGAGGTTGTTTTCACTAAATCGGCTGAGGTTAGAGAAATTGAATTTAGACAGTGAAAGACGAAAGTTCAAAGTGGAAGATTTTGTATGAAGAACTTTAGCTCTCTGATATTTGCTTATCAACAAGTACCCAGTACGTAACTACTGTAGGTTAAGAAGTCCCTTTGTAATTCTGCTAGAAACTATGTAAAAGATTTAAAAATACGTACAAATAAAAATTATTTATAAAGTACTCAGTACTGGTTCATTGTAAATCATTGCAACAAACACTTTGTTAGCGTTTTCCAAAATTCAAATTAAAGCTGTTGGCCTCCTTTTCATTTCACTTCAATATAGAATACATTTTGAAATCACTAATTTGTTTACAAGTTACAGTTTTTAAAAGATTTTTTTATAAAAAGATCAGCAAATTAATCGACTCCACCTGATGATAAGCAGTAGAGGAGTCCATATTTGAAGATAGCTCAGCATGCGATATACTGCCCTAGCCACCCTCACCTTGCCGGCCCAAAAAATGCTTTTGCACGGCTCTTCTAAAGGAACCCATTTCTTTTTCATTTTACGGATTTGATTCCCGAATCTGCACTTACGATGAATGTCACTTACCACTTTAAATATATCTTTGAACGGTTATATTTTTGTTAATGTTTTCTTGCAGAATTAGTTTACTTCAATAATAGACTTTCACTCTAGGGGTTTTGTCTTTACAGGGTCAGGAAGCAGTGGAACTTTACGTCAATCTAGGACTCTTCTAAACATCTTTACGGCTTATATTGTCTGGGTTGGAAACTTCTTGACGTCTTGGCTCAGATGTTGTACTAAATCTTGAACAAGTTTAAGTAGTGGCTTATTGCTGTAATGTCGTAAATGAGAAAGTTTTAAGTTTGATCTTCGTCTTGGTCCTCATCAAGAGTTAGAGATTTGCGTTGACGCTATAAAGAAAATTAAGATTTTAAGTTGGTATCACTTTTCTTTAGTTTAAGGACACTATATTCAAAAGGTCAAGGATTAAATATTTCATAATATTCAAGTACTTTAGGACGTAAGTTAACTGACTTGTATATTGTATCTGATTAAATATTTAAAAAATGGTTTTTTATTTTCAAGAATAATATTTTTTTACCACCAATCAAGCATTCGGCCTACGTGATGTACAATGGTAACCGTAGCCTATAGATGCTTGAAACACCAGGGATTCCATTTGTCAATCGTTAAAATGTTTAGTGTCATATTTAACGAAAACTGGAGTAATTGAAAAACATAGCAGACTTCTCATTCCACGAAATAGTTCATCTGAAATGATTAAACGAATTTGATTCTAATAAGCTAAATCTAATCTCTAAAAATTAATCTTACAAAAACTGTTGTAATTTAAAAAATTAAAACTTGGTTTAACAAAGTCATTCCAATTACTGGGTTCTGTATTATAAAAAGTACATTGGAATGAACTTTGTACTATCAAATATTATGTAGACATAGCTGTCTCAGTTTTAATTTAAAATAAAACAAATGTAATTCGAGTATTAAACTATTATTGACAAAAGCTCTTTTTCCAGCCGATGCTGATAGCACGAAGGGAGTACCCGTACCACAGGTGGGAGCCTCTCTATTTCGGTACTCATAAGGAACCTTGGTACAGCGAAATGCTTTCTTGGGAAGGCAGGCAGGATAAGATGACACAGGTGATTTATAAATTTTTTTTACACTTTTTATTAACTTCTAATATTGGAACACGAGTCCCAAAACGAGTCCATATGTTCAAAGTTATTCCAAATATTGCCAGGAGTTCATATCTACGAAGATATTCCAGAGATTGCCACAAAATATTGGGGACATCTACGAGTCCTAATATTTCGTAGTATTACAATTTTTTTTTTCAATTATGTATTAAACTATATTGATACACTATGAATTTAATAAGGCAAGGCAATTTTAATGTCACATACATTTGTAGTAATTTTTATTTATGTATTTATAGTTTATAGAAGGAATTCCACAATCTAGCTGTGATACAAACAAAGGCGTCACGAAATCTCTTTGTGCGTTAATAAGACGTTGAGTAGATAGAATTAGTGTCTCTGTAGACCAGCACAAGTACTCCTGAGTAGGAAAAGATTAGTTACATAGAAGAAAACTTTAAAAATAACGCGATTGAATAAATAACAATATGAATTTATCGGTCTCTGTTCAAAGTGGTGCTGGATAAGTTATAGATTACCATCGCCAACTTCTGGTTGGCATTTCCAATCACGGAAAATTTGATGAAATCCATAGGGTTGACTTTGTTTAGTTGGTGTTTAGTTTCAAATTTCGATCCAATTTTACTGAAGTTGTAGTTTTTTGATATAGCTATATAACTAGCATTGTCTGTAAGGACTGCCTAGGAGAATCTGCCTCTGCCTCACACTTCTTAGGATATAATCCTTATAACGCTTCTGTTGGCACCACAATATAATACGATACTTTTAATTCGTAAAAATATTTTTCCAAGAAATTGCTTTTACAGTTAGTTTCATCAAAGGACACCTGATTGCTTTTTGTTAGCTTGGATAATAGAGTAAACTTGAGTGAAGGATATAAATAGAAGAAAAAATATCTAAGCATCGAATAGTTACATTGTTTACAATATGGAGTAAGATTTTTTTTATTTTAGATAATGTTGACCAAGAAGTAGACAGAATGATGAATTTTCTGTTGGCCGGGTTCAATATTCTATTTCGGATATCGATAGGCCTTACACAATTTAACTACCATTCAACCTCTGTCACTTTAGTAATTAAGACTGTTGGGTTTGAAAATAATATTGGGACTGGCCGTATGGCACCTTGTTGGGACCATTTCAACCGTTAATACAGCAATGTGTTCTCTAAGATTATTATAAGGATCTTTTTTATCTTCAACCGAGCTCAACTGTTTAGGAGTAATATAATAATAAATATCAAAACTGGGATCAAAGAGATATGACGACACAAACACGAATTGGAACTTAAGCTAATAAGTCTTGCTAACATGGACATATAGACTTTTTCTCTATTGCCCAGATAATTGTCGAAGTTATGCTTCCTCTTTGTAAAACGGGATTGGAATTTGTATCCTTTTTATTTGTTTTTAAGGCCCGATCCTAACGAACTTTTGGGTTGTTTGAGTTTTATCGGATGTATTGGGAGAACTTTTTTATGGTCACACAAAGACTTGATGATGCAGCGGATGTTGGGAGCAAGGGATATATTTTGTGTATTAATTGATACATATTAACTTTATGACTTCGGGAACCATATTTTATGTAGATATTTGCTTAAGGTTTGAGTAAACTCTAGTTTTTACATCTAACTACACGTACATGTAGTACGTATGATGCACCCATATATAATATTGGCCGAACAAGTCGTGAAATTATTTGGGTCTTTTACTAACACTCAAGCTATTGGTACATGTATCCAGGGAATGGAAGGGAAGTTTAATTTTGTTGGTATTTTTAAAACCCAATTGTTTAAAATTACAACCATACCTTTTTATATTAAAGTTGCAATATTTAAATTTTATTTGTTATGTTCTTTTCCCAAAATTTTCGAGAGATTTTCACGACGTAATCTATACTCTTGGTGCGATGAAACGCAGTTATTTCCCCACTTCCGGGTAATTCATTTGGAATTTCACAGTGCTAACAAACTTTCATTAACAAGTGGGCCTGTAAGATCCTGAGAGATATCAAAACCGTCATCGATTCCAAAACCGGGATTAGTTAGGAACAACACGGTTATATGAGGTATTTTAGAATAGATCAATTTTACTTTTATTACCGAATTAAATTGTTATGTCTCTAACAATCGGGTTCTAAATTAAGTGGACAATTTTACTTCTATCTAAATTAATTTAAAATTGTGGTTTTTGTTCTTGCTAAAGTTAAAAATTTTGTAAGTTTTATGAAAGAAGCTTGAAAATAATTTTGGCCAAATGTCGCCATATTTAGTTAGTGTTAGTGTTTGATGCTAATGCTCATAACAGTATATAACTAAGAAAGTTGTAAACTCAACTTTCTACGTGTTGTTATAAACTAGGTTGTAAATTGATGTTAGCCAAACGACGGAACTTTACGTCTCAAGAAACACTACGCAGCCAATGGAACTTCCTCGAAAACTAAGTTAGCTCAACAAACTGATCGCGGATTACATTGGTAACTCAAGTGCCTTCCTACATGCTCTTCTCCAACATTTCCCTAGATATTTGTATTTGGAGTTTAGAGTTTAGCGAATCCTGCAGTTTAGTGTTATGATCTGAGGTTTGATTGTAATTGTCATTTCACTCTCGTTAGGTTCCGACATGACATGATGAACTTTTTGCTGGATTTTTAAATTTTCCACAGATGCTTGAACTATGCCTGCAAGAGTATCGTATGGTGGTAATCGACGGTGGATTCCTCTGTCATGCTGCAGTACCTAGAACTGGAGTACACCACACCCGCGCTGAGCGGGTTAACACACAGCGATACTTGAAGATAATCGGGGCCCTTAAACAGAAGTATCCGGATAGACCGCAGTGCAAAGTTATGTGGGGATGTACAGTGACCTTACCTTAGATTTCAAAATTTGTAGTTGAAGGTCATGATTTCTAAATGCTGCAATCACATGTGGTAGCATTGATCTGTGATTGTTATATAAATGATTGTAATACATGTAATGATGTGCTTATTCGTTCTTGAAAATAAAGATATTTACTGAGAGTTATAAATATAAACCAATAGGGTAATTTATCAGAAAACATTTTGTGGGTAAAATTTCACAAAATCTATTCGCAATAAAATGTCCTGTTCAATAAATATTTATTAGTTCCTTCTCGGAATATTGGTTGATGGAAATTCTGTAAATAGTTATTATTTCGTTTCACTGGTTTGTTACTTTTAATGAAATAATTTGGTTCTAAATATTACTGTCTCAAAATTTAAAATAGACTTCTTAAAGATATTTATTATTTTTGTAAACACGTAATAAATTAAATGAAGGAAAGCAAATAAACTAAGTTGCTGTCGAAAGAGTTGAAATACTCCGTGTCGATTAAATTTTTCATTAAATTGATCGTCAGCAAAATGATCTGAACACCTAATTAAGATGATATTATTTAGTTTCTCAATTTACTACATCTTACAGAATTTCTTCTTTTAAATTTGAAATAAAACTTTCTTTTTCTTCTGCTGATCTTAATATTTACTGTCACTGTGTAAATTATCAGCACAACCATGTAAGGTTTAGAAAATAAGTGGAAAAAGTGAATATTTGTAACGATACTTAAATTCTTCACAGTTCAGACCTTCTTGACAACAGACTTACTTCCAAGGAAACCTTTCAATAATCGCTACATCTATCGCTAAATGCAAATTGTATAAGATTTGTCATACACATAATAGACGTATACTAGATTTCATACAATAGTGATTATCAAAAGATTTTGTCTTTAACTTTGTAGAGTCTTGAGTTTTTTGTGGCTAATTTTGATATTTAGCAAATGACGAATTTCATTTTTATAGATTCCATTTATTTAGATGAGTGTTGGGATTAAAATTAAATTGCAATAATATAAACTCACCGCAATTTTATAGAGCTGTCCTTCATAGTTTATGTATACATGGTTATCCCGAGATGATCGACTTGTTATATTTATATCAAATTAAACTTTTATAGATTATAGTATTGTAAATTAAAAACTGGAATTGTATACCTATTAGCAAAAACTTTGTACGTAAATATAATTGAACATCCTACAAAGTATTATATATATTGGTGTCTCGTCTACGTCGACGCAAAGCTAATTACGTGAGTGTGATAATAATACTGACAGTATAAGTGAGATCGCTTTTGTCTGTTTTTTTGTGATATTTTCAATATATCTGCTTGAAGGTGGCTCAGTGGATGTAGGTAACGCTATTTTGTAAATTAATTATTAAAAATTTTTGTGATAATGTTTCCCGCGTACAGGAAAATCACAGTAACTTGTGTATATAATGTATAGTTGATTTAAGTATTCTTTGTTGTACAGTTGTGTAGTACTTTTGATACTTTTTCATTTATTACTTTTGAATGAGTGACTTAATTTCGCAAGACCCTCGTGGCCGCGGTGACGTCTCAAAGTGTAATCGACTTCATAAACTTTTCATATTTTCACAGATTGTCAAATTAAAACTTACACTTCTATCGTGGCTTAAGTTAGTCATCGTGGCGCGGTAATAATTCTTTAGTTGTTACGTGATCGCAGCTTTTTACAATTATTTTATATAATGGGTGGTTCATGGTCTTTTATATGGTAACACAAAATAGTCAAATCAAGATTGTCATGTACGCAACAAGCAATCGAAGCTACGTACTGAGAGTACACGAAACATACGTATCTCTACTTCTGTACCATCTCGTATTTTTAAAACCAAAATACTTACCTATTTTTACATCCTTATGTCTACCAAAGCGTTTTGAACGATCAACAAATGCAGCAACAGTCTGAATGTACGTGCGTTCTATTGCTGTTAGCTGTCAAGTTATAAACCATCATATTTTTATTGTGTCAGCGAGATCTTCAGGTCTACCCTATGTAGCAGGCCAATGGGATTTCAGTCGCCACCATGATAGTTACATGGAACGATACAAAATCATGAAACCTTTGAAAAGCAAAGTTGTCGTTGTTTTATACTTAATTTTTATGTAATATTCTATGAAAATAAAAGAATATTTTGGATCAGCTTTGTTTGACTAAGCAGTGATATCAGTCCTTCAACTTAATGCGAATAAATTCTAATATGACATTAAATTTCATTTACTTTTAATCATAATGACCTTTCTCTACAATCTTTTTGTGTCCGACAAGGTTTATTGTCATCAAAATTATTTTTAGGTAAAATAAATTGCCGAGTATTAATTATTAATTTAATAGTTCCTTATTGAAATTTAACAGTTCGGCGTGAAAAAATCTATCAACTCGTTTACCAAAACGCGTTTCACTCTTCTAATACACCATTCTTGTACACTTTTTTACCTCCATAGCGCAAGCACAATAAAAATAATCTTTTTCATTCACCTATCTCGTTTATGGTGTACGCGGTTTTACTATCGTGATCATTACACAAAATCTTATTCTTTGTACATTTCAAAATATTGAATAACAAATTGGGTGCTACATTATATTGAGAATCTTATTATTTCTTCGCAACTTCGGATCTTACACTGATATCACAATTCCTATTATCTATATATTTCATATTGTAATATCTGTAAATATGACATTCGTATACTCATACTTATATATTATTCTTGTTATGTAAAAATCTTATTAATAAAATTTCAACAAGTCGTAAAATTGACGTTTTATTTAGCTGTGGTATCTATATACCTCAATGCTGTTTGTGGTAGTAGTATTAATTGTATTTAGAAATAAGTTATTTACTTAATTTAATTTTTTTATTTTTGGTTTTGTAGTTAATAATGTAAAACCGTTTTATATTTATACTGTATTGTATAGAGAATATTATTTCCTTTTTGTACTTATCGCAGAATTAAAGCGTTAAAAATGTTATAGAATACTTAAACGTAATAAGGGGCGAATGCTTCTCTTTCTGATTTTTTCATAAAAAATGAGACAATCTTATTTAAAAATGGCGGCAAGAGTTTCTGAAAGTTTCATTATAAAAATGACGGCACCCTTCACAGCTGAATCTAATATCGGATGATTGAAAGAAATGGACCGCCTAGGGGCTTTTGTTCAAATAAAAACGCGGGACCAAGTAAAAAATATACTTAAAATATATGCGTAACGCAGTAGGTTCTTCAGATTCACATCAGAAAGTACGTTCAAATTTGATAACATATGAGAGATTATATTTCTATTGTTATAGAGATGCATCTAAAAAATCTACATTTTGTAATGTTAATTTAGGTTGAAATTTGAATACAACTTTTTAAATGTCATGTGGCATATTGTTATAGGAACAAGCAGTGAGAATTCACTGTTTTTTAATTTCGATTTAATATGTGTACTTCAAAATCATGCCCATTCTATTGCAATATTAATACGATATTTATTTTTATGACTCATAACAGCCAATTCAATGATAAACGTACAAGACATTATTGTCTTCACATAAAACACGCTATTTTTAATGATATACTTTGGCCTATAATTCAGACCAATGAATCGATAATTTAAAAAAAAAATTCGTAAATGTAACGTACTTGAGACCACCTTCCTCAGATCTTGAGCTCGTCAACAGCGTATAGCCGTACAACTGTTGAAAATAGGCCTTCATATTTCACTTTTATATTAGTATACTAACGATAATACTTATTTTTGCGATAAGTGTATAGTTTTTATTGTGCAATAACATTTTTGATGAAGGAATTTGATCTTTTATCTAAAAAATTATATACAACTTAGTATGATAATTGGTATATTTACAGTGCACAATAAAACATATTCTACCTATTTGTAGTAGCTTCACCTTACTGCTCTACTCTCGTGGAAATAATATATTGTTATCATTAATACTAGGCTTTATTGGAGGAAGGAAGGTATTTTATTCTATAAAAAACATCTTTTCTTTTAACCCAAGATTCTGTCCCTCACTATGTCCTATTATGTTTGCTTGCCTACAGTACCGACCGATATTAGAACTATTCACACAATGAATTTTCTGTTTATTTTGCCTACGTACATTTACTCTGTAAAGAAAGCCGTTTAAGTGACCCTTTTTTCCTAGCCAAATATAGGTATTCCTCTGTATGGTATAGTATGGCGATTGAAGAGGAAATTTATAAACACTCCTTAGAAGCCTTAAGGAAATGTTTTGGACGATGAGGCTGATTTCTTGCATCTCGCTCTCCCAATATGGTTATGGTTATGATTATTAGTTAAAAGTTTTCTGTGTATTTCTCTTCTTGAATTGGCTGATGTACAATAAAGATATATTCTATTCTATTCTATGGTTACAAAAAGACAGTTATAATCAAAGTAATTATATTTGATATAATAAAAGTATTGGGGTCAACTCCTTACATGCTTTCTAAAAATGTATATTGTTTCGTTTGAGTTGTCTAAATGAAGGATATTGGATAGTTTTATTTAAGCTATCCTTTTCCTATCACGTAATTAGAAATGGGATATACAGAAATTGTTTTTCGTCAAATTATCTCTTCTATAATTATCGTCAGGCTATCGTTACAATTTTCCTTTTATTGAAGCCGTATTAAGGTATTTTTAAAATAGCGTTCGTACATTGTACATAGGATAAAATTCAGTAATGGTGTGTTAACATCATGATCTATAATAGTATTACTTATAGTTCCATCACAATTTCAAAATGTGATTGTGATTTCTCGTTATTTCCCGAGGTCATGGTAAGTGACTGTCCGACTTCTCAGTTTGATCACAGGCAATGAAAATTTTCAACCTGCAATATTGAATTTCACCTACTTCTTCTATTACTCAAGTATGATATCATAAATTACATAACTGAAATAAAATAGCCTATGGTCCCAGAAGCGCTATTATCGGACTTCTACCGCCTACGCTCCTCGGATCACAGGCAAATTTCTTCCGTGGTCCGAGGAGATTTATAATATATTTTTTGGACTACGGAGGTTGTCGAAAATTGTCATCGTTACGGAATTAGTTGGATTCTGAGATTGTTACTGTTCATCGATTACATAGTTTTTAACTTGAGTTATTAAAATATAATTACACAAATTACAAGAGCAGATATTCTCTTGCAATTAAAAGAAGCATAATCAGCGTGTGTTTAAAAGGTTGAAAAGAACAAGGAGATCGTCGAACAATGAGTTAGCTGCGGCACTGAAGAATGAATTTATATTAAGTATCATATTATAACTGAATTATGTCATGAAAATAGTTATTTTATCGCTGGTTACAAACTACGCCAAAGGATAAACTTCTTAATCAACTTCCCTCGCTATTCGAACTTGAGAACGTCGTTTGCAACTCAGTTTATTTTTAGTGTAATTAACAAAGCGGACTCTAAAATTTGTATGAATAAGATTTCAACCACTTCTCTGTAAAATTGAGTCCACTAGAGTTCAAAGAGCAGGAGCATTGTTCTAACACACCTTTAAAGTCGTTTATTTTTGTACTATTGCTTGAGAAAGAAACATTTGTAATTGAGTAAATAACAGAGTGCACATTGTTTATAAATGATAAAGAAAGACGCGGTACACTTGAAAGGGACAGATGCAAAATGGGTGAAATTCTTTAATATAAATATCTAATATTGAGAGTAATAATAGGGTAGACTGGAGTGAGTACTGTACCGTACATAGGATGGCTCCGATTGTGGCATGTTACATTCACTTATAAGTAAAGAAAGATAAGCAGTCCATTTTGTGTCTGGTATTGAAAGAGAAAAATGAATTATCGATCATTATGTAATCTTCAACGTTAGGAGCTACTCCGTTCCGAATTCCTCCACTTAAACTCTAAACTTAATCTTTTTAAACCATCCAAAAGCGTGGACACATTTCTGTTGTTTCTGAAATAGGATATCATGGTAGATTTATTTTTATTCCTTTCATATTATGTCGCAATAATTTATTTCGTAGTGAAGGAAGATAATAACCGATAGATAATGTGTCCAAAGTTTCATAATGATTTGTAAGACAGCTTTTGTGTCGAACTATAAAAGAAATGATTTATTTTGTATACCCTATAACTTTGTTACTATTAAGACTATTTACTTATTAGCTGTTTAGAGATGAGCAGAATATAATAATAATTTCTTTATCTGTGGCCTATATTATATTTACAGGTCCTAGTTTTTCTCCTGCAAATAAGGGAAATGTATTTGCTTCCACTGGACGAAAAGAATTAATTACGAAGGCTTGTTGATAGAAAACCAAGTATTTTCTCATAAAAGTTTGCGAACAATGAAGCTCTATAACAATGTTACTAAGGATTATATTTCTTTGATGAGATAGTTTTATAAATTTGCAGAGCAATAATGCGGACGCAACTTGTATAATATCTGAGTTGCGAGTATATTTTGTTCGATCGTATTGTATTGCAAATTCTGCGTTGTGCCAGCATGAGATGAAGATTGTGATGTAATTTTTCTGTATTTGTATTTAAGTTTTACTGTCTGGTTCATCAGGATAATTCTTATCACATAATGTATTATTTCAAGGATTTTTGTTCAATAAAATTTAATCTGGCTATTTCTTTGTAACATAAAATATTCAATAAAATATTAAATTAAATTTTTGGCAATGAGTTAAAACAAAATAAGGATTAAAAGAAGATTTTACTGTCATTAAAATGATGTGGTATATAGATAAGACAAAATTAAAAAATATAATAGATTAGTTGAAATAAAATTGGGTTTCGGTTTAGAGCAAGTTTGCCGTTCGGTCGCCAAGAATCGAAAATACTTCTAAGGACCAAAAAACTTTTTTAAATCATCATGTATAATGTTGAAAAATTCACACACTCACAAAAAGTCGTGACGCTACAGGATCTCTTAGTATTATTCACAGTGGGCGGTAGATGATAGTCTCTAGAGCTGAATAATAACTAAATTAGTTGAATTATTTCGTATAGTTTTGTTGTAGGCTGTCCTCACAAGTCAGAATTTTAACAGGACTCTTTGGCTCTTTGACAGATGGACTGCATTTCAACTACACGCCGACTTCTAATTTTTTGAACTCAATATACTAATGCACGCGAATTGCTTAGTGATGTAATTCTAATACAGTTCGTATAACAGTGCAGTTAGTCGTACTAACTAAACATTTAAACTGCGATTTGTATAGGGCCTTATGTTTTGTATAGAGTTTTCATAATAAATTTCTTTAGAAATTGAGTCAATAAGAGCCCTTTCATAAAAATAAAGTAACCATTTACCAACCAATACCGACTAGTGATTTGGTAGAATCGCAATAGATACTTTTGGATAATTCTTACTTGTTTTTATTGAATTAAAATATAATAAGTATTTATTTATTATTTTTTAATTAAGTTCAATTAAAAGTTATAATTTTTCCTAAAATAATAATATTATATATTATAATAATAAAACAACAATGAATCATTTAAAATAATTTACTTTTTTAATTTAATTAAATATGTCGTGATGAGAATGCCGTGTTTCCTGAGGTAAACTGAAACAAAAGAAGATAAATAATAAAAACTCTGCTAAATTCACACAAAATGTCAATTGTAAATGATTCTGGCAACCGTCAAAAGGACTTCAATGGATACTTAAGTTTAATCTTCATAGTAATTAAAGGTTTGATATTTAATCAAGTCTCCCGTTCTCTTCAAGGACTAACCAATGGTACCTTAAATGTGATTCGGTAACTGAAGATGTCTGCTGTTGTCTTAAAATCATAGACTGTAATTAGAGGGCAAATACTTATTGATAAAAAGTATGGTTTTGCGGTAATTTCCGTTCAGACTAAACTGAATGGAAGTGTTACAAGCAATTTTTTAAAGGAAAATCGTGTCCACTGGTTTTTATTTACAATTAAAATTAGATCAATATCCAGCATACTGCGGTCAGACTAAACGGTATAATTATGAAAACGTAATAAGAAACATATAACTTTGTAACCATATGGAATAATTTACACTTTTTATGGTTATGTCGTATTTTTATAATACTAACATAACCTAGACTTTTCGTCCAAAACCTAACTTCAATTTATTGTGTAAAAATGCTGGCTTAAACCATTCGTATTAAAAATGGGTTACATTTCCTAATCTAAAAATCATAATATGATCTCTTTAATAAAGTATGATAAAGCATACTCTCATCACATAGCTGCCCTAAACTTAGGCAAAGCCTATACATTTATTCTTATTTTTCAAACCTGAACTGAAATGTAAAATAATTGCATAAGTTTTCATTCTCCTTAAAAGAAGTTACGCTAAATGAAAAGCTGCCCATTGTAAGGACACAGCTGGGATGAAGCCAAATTATCAGTGCGTACGTCAATTTTCCTTTTGTATTTCCTGTTATAGATTAAGCTTTCAGATTTAACAAGGTAGCCGCACATAGCGAGGATATGATAAATTTTATCTTATCTTCACTTATAGAAACCTTTTTCAAAACTTTTTTATGTCAGATACCTTTTCAAATATATTAAGTACACGCATATTATTTTGCCTCTTTAGCTGTATAATGCAGTCTGACTGTCTGCTTGTACGCTTCTAACTTAAAAATTAGACCAACAACTAGAGAAACGGTACAATACAAAATTATCAATTAAATATGTATTACTTATTCAAATTATCATTTTATTTGATGTGTCTTACAAGATACTATTTCTGTAAGACTTATTCTTTTAAATGTAAATATATTTTTAATGCTACTTAGTTTAGTAAATTCTTAAGAACATTATCTTAACATAAAATATTAGAGCATCTTTAGTGTGTAAATCCTTTGATACCTAATTATTTATCCAAGACACGTCCACGTAAGCCTCATTCCATAGACCCTTGAAATAATTTCTGAACGAGGAAAATGGATAATGGAAACAGTAATAACGCCTTAGACAATCATAGCTAACTTATACTATTACAAAGTAAAAGCAGTGATATTCGGATTGTCGTAATCTACACGTAATGAGTTCTTTTAGGCACATGTTTTAAGAGTGGCAAATAAGCGAGTTGTGACACCATGCTTATTAAACAACCCTTTTGGCATTCTCTGGCTGCCACTGGCTGATCATTTTAGTAGTGTTCTATTATTCTATTAGTGTAATGTGTAATCATTACTGAAATTGTGTAATGAGTAATCATTACAGAAATTGTGTATTTAGTAACCATTACAAAAATACTGTAATAAGTAATCATTACAAAAAATCTGTAATAAGTTACCAACATCTAACATTAGCCGTAATTATGTTACGATCTATATTTAGAGCTACTCTGTCATTAAAATCGAATCAGAAAAGGACAGAACACCGGTGACGTCATTTTATAATTTTTATAAAGTGATTGTTGCAGACGAAAGAGGTTGCTTTTTTTTTCTTTTGTTTTGATAGAAATTTAGAGGATAAAAATTAAATTGTCGCTTGTCACTACAAACTGACTTTCTTTTCTCATAAAATTATTTTGTTATATTTTGTCGGCAACAGTGATTCTGGTATATATTTCTTTTATTTTTCCATGTTTCTAAAACATGCATATTAGAATAAGTGTCAACTAACTTAATGTTTCTTATAATCGTCATAGCCCTTTATTATAGAAATAGTTGAAAGAGAGTCAAAGAAATATTTTCAGTTCAAGAGAAAGGCAACAAAATAGTCACTTCCAGTGAAGTGAAGATCTTAAAAGAAAATGTAATATTCTAAACAAAGCCTTTGCATTGTTACTCCTGGACGTGTATCATATGCTGTCTGAAATACCTACTTAAGTTATTTGTAGGGTGGCTACAATATAAAATTATCAAAATTTTGTTCCACTTACTTAGGTCGTATTAAATGAAACGGCATCCTTCTAACAACTTGCTCAGCTATATCCAAGGGAAAAGCAAACTCCAGCATATTTTCATTGAGACAGTCATTGTAGGTAGACGCCAGTTGACACCGATCAGACATGCCCTCGATGTTGTCTAGGCATAGACGAGATATGCTGTTTAACTTCTTCACAACACGAGAGTTTTTCCCATTGACTAAGCTTGCTTGATGGACGAGAAGTTCTCTATTGACCTGGTGGTAAAAATCAATTTTGATTGGGTAATAGGCGCAAATATAACCAACATGGCCTGTCTGGTGTTAGTTAACACTTTGGATATAACCATCATAAGGAAGTTGATGTTGATAGAATAGGGGATAAGTTTAAAGTATTTGTTTGGGATAAGCACCAATATTATTTTAATTCAGTTCGCTGTCATGAAAATGGTAGTCAAGGCAATGATGCCTCTCAAGGTTCCTCAAGGCTCTTCAAGGCTTCCGTTAGATTTATGGACTTAAAAATCAGAATATTTTACTGCATTTTACATTATTTTCATTCAAGTTTGAAGCAAGAGTTTCAAAGCCCAGATCAGTAAAGTCGGGATGGAATGGTATCGAAGCATCTTCGCTTTATTGTTGAAATAGTCAAAGCATGGTTCAGTTAGTACTCTGTTTCATGTCTTTTTAGGGGCTGAATGAAGATTTACAGTTTTACGATTAATAAAACATTTGTAGGTATTTCATTCAACGTTATTACAGTTTGAAATTCATTTACAATACCTAATGCCTTCCGTTAAAGCAATATGAAACGAGTATCGTTATTAAGTGCAGGTTCTGAACAAAGACTGCATTAGGTTCTTCTACTTCGAAGACAGCACTTAACTATTGCATTTGTAGGAATTTGTTTTCTTGTTCAACTATTATATTTGATGATTGGTTAACAGTAAAAACCATTTACTATGAAAATGGAGTTAAATAAATATAACTTATTTTTTCCATAAAAAAGTTTTATATCCATTAAAAAAAATCATTAAATAATACTTCTAATAATTGGAAACGGAATTAAGATTACCGGTGATGTTTATATTACAATTGTAATTTACATACCTGCAATAAAACAGTAATTGTGTGTTGTGTATTTAACAATACTTTTTAAAACCTCTTCAAGTTTTGTTATTTAGAAATACGTAGTAGCTATTTAATTTAAAAAAATGCACACAATCATGCTATTGTTTTTTTTAGTAAGGTGTATCTAGTTGTAACCAGAGGGTGTATTATGATCAATTGATTTCATTTAATTAAATTACTGTTTATATTTTGTTTTTACATCATGAACTCTATAGATTTATTAATAAAGTTTTTTGTTTAATACAACAAGATGTAGACGATGAATCAACGTATAATTTACTCTTGTTTTAGGTTGTTTACGATGGCTTATAGGATATGTTAACTACTTATCGTAAGGAAGGCTACATTTTTTATGAAAATATCCTCATATAGATTTCCAAAAAATATGAAACACGTGACTATGACATTTGAAGGGAACTGCCTTCGATTTCCATGGGATCCCATTATCAGATCCTGATTTAGTGACCTCAAGAGTATACTCTATCGAATAAATAAAGATTTTTCTCCTGTCCTGTCCCTGTCATAGCCAGAAGTCCCTGGTTCGAATCCTAGTAGAGGCACATGTTTGTATGATGAATACGAATATTAGTTCACTAGTCGTGGATGATTGTATGTTTATTTAGTATATTTCTAATATTTATATACATATTACTTTCTTTTATTCTCTGTTATCTAATATCCATAATTAGACAATAGAAGCGAGTGTGAGAAATATTATTATTATACTATTATTATATATTTTCAAAAGTATAAGTAGTATTTAGATTTTTTTTTTTCATATATTGAATTTTATTTCATTTATCTAGAAAATAAGAGACATTTTAGTTAATTATTCTATTTTAAACAAACAATTACTCTTTGTTAAAATAAAGCATATATTCTGCTCCAATCAAATATAGAGGAGTGTTAAAATGTAACTTAACGAACGAACAAGTTGAGTCTTTTCATTAAGCACAGAGCGACGTTTTATCTAGAGTTGCGGTTTGAACTCTCAGTAAACTAAGTTCCGCCAAAGGAGTGTGGTTAACCGGTATTGGTCAATTGATATCGTAGCATTGATTAAAAGGTACCAATTCGAGGAAGATCTTCATTATTGCTTCTGTTAGACTGAAGTGGAAGTAGTGATGAACCTTATACTTTTTACTAAATATTAAATTTCATTGTTGTTTTTTTTTAGTATCTTTAACATCTTCATAATATTTAAAAAAAAAAACGTTTTTTTCTTAATACAACAATGACTCAGATAAAAAGAAGTTCTTCTAATTTCTGAGTTCTTGCAAAAATAAAAATAGCTTTTAAATGCAAATAATAAACGGTTGAGTATATTTTTGTATACTTACAAATATTACTGTACTGTAATTTATTACGTATACTGTATATACACGATTGACATTTGCATATAAACAGTTCACAGAACAAATAAAAAAAATATAATAAATTAAATATGTAATATATTTGAATTATGACA
Organism: Acentria ephemerella; assembly: GCA_943193645.1. Taxonomy (NCBI): domain Eukaryota; kingdom Metazoa; phylum Arthropoda; class Insecta; order Lepidoptera; family Crambidae; genus Acentria; species Acentria ephemerella. Next base: position 4,267,899 of record OW971894.1, read on the forward strand.
AGGTTGTAGGAAATTGGCTAATATAACTTCCGTATCAGGAATACAAAATACTTGAGTACAAGTGGCAACAACAAGGGTGTTGTTATAAACACTTACAATGATTAAACTTGTTATTTTATATTATATATACACATAAATAATAATTTAGATTAATTTATTTTTGTGTTTGTAAGATTGTTGTTGCGGCTGACAATCAAGTATTTAGTAAATTTTCCAATTCCGAATTAGTCTCAAATTCAAATCGACTTCGGTATTCTATATTTAAAAGGGAAAACAGGTCCAATATTGCTGTAACATCCAGAACCAAAAGCTGGATGGAAGGCACATTGAGCTCCAGATAATATTTTTAATAGACCAATCCGTGACCAAACATAGTTATTAAGTAGTATAATTATATAAAGTAATAGTTTAATAAAATAATCGCAGGAACATTTAACTGACCTTTCTATATTTGATAATATCACTCTGCTCGAGCATGCATGCAGCGAAACACTGTCCCGACCTGGCCACGGGAGAGGAATTGGTGAAGTATGCCCTGACGTCTTTCGGGGTGGCCCTGACTTTGGTAACACAGGATTGAGCTAGACGTACTAAGGCGTCTAGGTGACCTTGAACCTGGGGAAAATAATTTAACATTATAACTATAGTGTTAGTATGTTCAGTAAACGTAAAAAAAGGATTTGGTCATGTATTTATGTCGGATAAGTGTGATCTGTTATCCTGTTAACGACGAGGTGACAGTTTAAACTGTTTCACCCTTTGATCTCTCTCTATCACACAAATCGCGACAGATCAAATTTAATAACCCCATTTTTTCCTTTAAGTTAAAACTTATATATTATTTTCCATTTTATTTATACATGCATCACAAATCAACAAAAATACTCAGAATTTGATGTAATTAGCATTTTATACCATATAGGTACTAAATATGATTTGAAATCGCTTTTATATTGATACCTATTAATATTGACATTCTTCGACATTGATATACGGTTTTGATTTGCATAAAATTAAGGACATTTTAACAAGAGCCTAGGGTATTGTATTATCCAGAGATATGTTGATCGTTTCTGTGAATAATACATACCCTTGACTGGTGTATAATTTTATGGGGGCCCTTATTACAAAATTAGCTATATAATTTCAGAGGGAAATAAATTTTTGTGTGTTAAGTATCTATAGGTGACTAGCGCGTAAAGGCGAGTAATTAATTAATTTATATTTAGGAAACAAACAATTCTCATATACATAAAAAATACAAACAACAAATGGAAAAAAACAATACTAATGAATAGAAATTGCAATCATGATTAAGTCAAATTTAAAATTATTTAATGTCCTTAATATAAATGAATTAACAGTTTAAGTTAAATTTTAATGAATATTTTTATTTATTATATAAAAGGAATGACTTTACTAAATCGAAAGACAAAACTGATGTATGATATTAATAACTGATGTATGTAATAATAATAAATAAGAAATGATATAACGGAAAACGTAGAAATTATGTCAATTCTGTCCGAAAAAAATAAGTTTTGATTAATAAACGTCAATAGATAAATATTATATATAACAATCAACCCGCAATAGGAGACCATGGTGGCGTTAACTCTTTATGTGGTTGTCACATCTACGAAGACCTGTGCCCATTAGTGGGATGTATATGGGTTGTTGATTAATAGATAAATAGGAGCTTATATTATATAACAAAGGAGGACAAGGGTTTATATTATATAATTTATATTATATAAACCCTTGTCCTTTTAAATCAATTGGGTACATACATTCACTAAATTGGAATAAGACATTATCTGCTTCATGTTTGAAACTATCTTACCTTGGGGTCTGAAAAGTCTACTTCTGTAGCAGAGATCCCAGGTTTTGCTAACGCCAGAACACTTAGGAATGCACAGATTAGAATCTTCAACAGTAACATATTTCTGAAAAAGAATAGTCAACTTTTAAAAAATGAGCCAATAAAACCGCCACTTGTGATGAAACAGTTTAAGCAACATGTTGACGAAAACGAAGACGGCTTTGTAAAAAAGTTGCTTACTTTTTAAAGTGTTTATAAAAATGAAATAGCATATATTGTGAAATAAAATGCCAATAAAATTACTAATCAAAGACAAACTTTACTTAAAGTTGGTACGGTTGGTAATAAGCGAAAAAAAATCTTTCATATTGCTCTAGTTTGCATAGTAAATATCAATTCTATAAGGAATTTGAATTGAGAAGATTCAAGATGACTTTACCACGAAGAAATAAGGACTATATAATATCGCCTCTTAAATAGTAATTGTTTCTTTTAGCAAATTAATTAAATTAAATATGAGTTAGAACACAAAACATGATGGTATTGTTAAAAATAGACGGAACTATTGTAGGACAAACAACTTACGACATGTCCTCTTTCCTGTATGCACCTCAATGTGATCAATTCAATGCATTTTCTACGACTTTTGTCGCAGCTGCTCTTATAAAAGGTACACGACGCTCGTTGTTAGTGAATAGAGGAACAATAGTCATTGTTACTACGTAACCTTAGATATAATTATACCGTGGTTTCATGGAGTCCCGTACATAGTAAAATCAGTACCTAAAGCTCAAGTAAGGAACATGGAAGAAACAATTGAGGTGACGACAGGATTGACAGATTGATATAGTTATTTATAATCGTAAGAAAATACAGATAAAAAAAGAGAGAACTACACTACTGCTACTACTTTGCTTATTACTTTATTAAATCTATTTATCTATTGTTATTTGATTATTATTTTGAACCACTAATGATAAGTTAAGTTTGACTTGTTTATGTATATACATATAAGAAGAAAAAGACTAGTTGACACCCAAACTCTGCCACTACCGCCATCTATCAAATTTTATCCGAATTATAGATGTAACGAATGACAGAAGATTTCCCGTACTAAATTACCTTTTTTATTTATGTTTTACTTTTATTAAGATTTGCACTGTTTTATTATATTATTAAACCAGCCCTAAATTCATATCGATTAAGCAGTTTTTATATTTTACGAGACTAACGATCAGAATTTTGTATATGAGAAGAAGAAAAACGAAGAAGCATACTTTGCTAGAAGTTTCACAATTATTTTGTTTAAACTATATTCAGTATATTCTTTTTATAAAATATTGACGAACAAAATAACAAAATGAAGAGAGAAAGTGAGTTTTAAATATTATTGTAAGCAAAAAGTAACAGCTTGAGTGTAACGTGTTTCTTACGTTTGATTTGAATAACTCTCGAAAGGTCTTAAATGTTCATAATATAATATGAAATACGCTGCCTATTAGTAGGAATAAAGCGACATAAAAATGTCTGTGCATGTAGATAGTCGCGAGATGTAAAAAGGGCACAATTTTTTGTTAAGAATTCATCTGGTCATAACACTTACCACATTTTCATACGTTAATTTCTCATATTCACTTAAAAAGTCAAAGTCATCATGCCCAATCAAAGCGTCTTGCGAATTGAACTTATTTCGTTACAGAATAGCAGATTGAATTACAAATCACGATATACAGCTTAGAATTGGTATTGTTAAAACATAGTCCTTCAGTTACTGTTTTTATTTGGTATGTTACGCAATACGGATTATTTTAACAGTGTACAGTGGTATAGTATAATCTATGCCACTGTACACTGTCAAAAAAGCTAACAAATAAAGTGACCAACTCAATTCAATCGGAGTATATACTTTCATTAAATTGAATTGGCCAGTAGGCAATTCTGTTAATGATACAGTCTTTCATAATCTTTGTTTTTAATAACGTTTAAATTCTTTTAGCTTATTTAGAACGTAGTATCAATAATAGAATAAAAATTACATGAAAGTTATGTCTCCATAATTTTTTGTCTTTATTCTAACGGTCATTAAACATTTTATCGTTTAAAAAATGAATGCGTAACTTTTACTGTAACCAATTCAATTTTCATATCGTTCTGTGCAATCTACGAATGTTATTTACATTTTATGTTAGTTGTGATAAAGAATGAAAGCTAAAACCGAATTTGACTAAAATACTCGTTTTCTCATTTGTTTTTCTAATAAATAAAGTAACTGAGATCTGCGTTACTGGTTGGTCGGTTGATAGGAGTTTATGTCGTCCCATGGTCTACTGTAGAAAAATGGTGCGCACAAATTTGTATTAAAGATCACAGTTTTACGGCTTTGTACTTTCAAGAGCAAATGAAGTTGAATACTGAGCCATTTTATACTCTGGTAATAAGAGTTGTTTTGCAACTGCACTGTAATTCTTATTTGGATGTTGGCTGTATCTGTATTCCCATTATTAATACAAACGTTACGATCTGGCTTTGGTTTCTATATTAATATAAATGAGATTTGACTTTATTGTAATAGGCTGAGAGTTTGGTCAAAATGTATACTGAAAAAAAACGTGTGATGTCATGTTATTTATTTAGTATCCGTAGTTCTTGAAAATATTAAGATTAGAATCTATATGATCTTCTATGTTCTCCTTGTTTTTCTCAGAAACTCATAAACCGCCTTTTAAGTCTTTTTATAGTTAATCGTTTTTTTGTCGTTCAGCCGAAACTTGTATTTATTTATCAACAGATTATGCTCTTTCTATAATAAAAAGTAACCAATTCTTAATGCTCTTTGTAAGATTGCGTTAAGAATTGGTTAGGGCAGTATGTTCATACTGTTCGATGCCTTCCCATATTAACTCTTTTTATCGTTTACCATTTTGACGTGGAGTTATTTGACGTACTTTAAGCGGAGGTCAAATCTGATTCTGAATTAAATTCTGCAGATATAAATGTTAGTGATAGGATAGCTGTCATCACGTACAATGGATTAGAAGAAAGAAGTTTAAGAAAGTCTTTACCTACATGCCTTCTAAAATAGTCTATGATTAATCTAAAATAGGGTATTTAAAATTTTTTGAATCCTTTTCTTTTACATAATCAAAGTATAGGGTAAACTGAAATTAAATTTAGATATCTAGTCCTTTTTTTCCAAAATGAGTTCTAATATATGTTATTACCAATAATATTACCAAATAACAATTTAAAATAAATTATGATTCATATTTGTATAATGTAATGCAACGCCATTATAAGCTATCATTATAATTTAGCGGAACAAATAATTGCAGAAACTAAATAGATAAACATCTAAATACGCTTTCAAATGATAAATAATTTTTATACATTCATTTTTAACTGAAGTACTTTGATACAACAACGCTTACTGAACACAAATATACACAAACATACACAAACAGTGTTAAAAAAGAAATATCTAAATAATGAAGCCCGCGTGTGTCAAGCTGTTTGTAGTTATCTTCTTAATAACTCTTATGATTTCCTTCTCCGTGTGTCAAGAAGAAGAAGCCAGTTCTACGACTACTGGAGCGACGACTAAAGTAGACGAGGAAGAAGAGGAAGATATTCCACAGAAGAAAGGATGCTCCATTTGGTGCTGGATACAGAAGATTGTTATGTTTGTCATATCACAACTGTTAAGTGGTAATTAAGTGAAAAGGTATTTTATAAAAAAAATTGTTTCATCTATTTAATGTCGGATCTCAAGAAAAGAAACCAAACTCCATCATCTTTATTATTTTATTAAATATTCATGATTCATACATTTAGATTTTTTCATTTTGTTAATGGTTCTATTTCGAGCTCAGGCTTACGAATATGTATTGGAGATATATGTATTGAAGTATGAAGAGTTTATTTTTCTTTTCCAAGCTAATATTCGTTTATTTTTTTGATAAGTTACAAATAATGATGTGAACGGCCCCGACCCGTTTATTCTGCAATTCTGCGACTAATTGTACAAAAAAAAAAGATATTAGAATGAATACAATTACGGCGATACGGTGCTCACACAGCTTCATAAGTATTGCCGGTTTTCTCCGTGCATCAACTTCATAACTCACAATTTTACTTTTTTTAAAGGAAATTAATAAAATATTAAAGTGTACGATATGAATTTTGTTCTACGTCGACTGTTACTAAGCCGGAGCTTGAGCACGCTCGTCTCACGTGATCACAGTTTTTATAATATACTAACCCTTAACCTAAATAAATTACTTTATTTAGTAGTTTAGTAGTAGTACTAGTTTCTAATTTCGTTTCTTTAGTTCAGTGTTTCTGGAATATGTGTCTCTTTTTAAAAATTTATAAGAATGTAAGAATACTTCTCATACTCAGACCTATTTATCTAGCCCAAATTGAGTATCGTTAAGAGCTAGTTTTACGGATACTAGATAACGGAGAAATAGAAATAAATAGATAATACTAGGTATATATATATATCAAAAACATACACATACACTAAATTAAATTACTACATTTATATACTAAATCAACAAACAAACATATATGACTTGTGAAAAAATATTTCTTATCCATCATACTAATATCCCTGCCGGTATTCGAACCCCAGACCTCTGGATAAGGAATGACCACTCGACCGTCAATATATGTTACACATTTATTTCCATAAGTCAGTACCTACATGAAAACTGAAATTTGAAGTGAAATATCCAATGAAACACCAAATTCTTAATTGTAAAACTTCAACGTAATACATTTATTTAATTTGTTATCTTAGACTAATTTAGCGCTTTGTAAAATAATTGAACAAAGCATCACCCCGGATAGATAAATTGGAAATGTTTCTTAATATAAGTGCTGAAGTTTTGTTCAAGTTACAAATGTTTCTATTGTACTGCTGTCACTACGGTACTATATCTAAAAGGAATCTAACCTTTTAGATTTAGTAGTATAGATTGGTAGCTTGCGCTGGATATTCTGGAAACTAAACAATTAAACAATTAACAAACTTTCCCAGAGGGTAATCTGTCTGAAATAAACAATTAATACTTTGTTATATTGACACATTTTCAAATTGGTAAAGTGATTAATAATAGGCTACGTACTATCTCTTATATATCTATAACTAATATCATTATTAAAATTATATTTACGTCCCACTGCTCGGTACGAGCCTTACTACATGGGAGAAACATATAAGCTGCATTATTTATTTAATTAACAATTTATGTACACACAAAGACAATTGAAAGGACACAACAGAATATTAGAGAATTGTACTAAGGTACTGCTTATTTCAAAAAATTAAACGCGGTCTAAAGTTCAACCGGATTTACACCTCATGATGTCGGTACCTACCTTAATATAAGATAAGGTGGAAGGAGTTTGGACACCAACGGTGGTTGCCATAGTAACCGGGCCTAACAGCTTAACATGTTCTCCGAAGCACAGACTAATTTAATCACAATTATCGTGTGGGTTTTATCGAATACCGTATAGATATCTTTCTAGTTCGGATAAATTAAACATTTCAGTAGCGGTTGGTTTGCAATTCTCTAGGTCTACTAAGCACGCTTCGCTGATGACGTCAAATACATTTAGTTCGTGTCTGTTTTGATAAATGTATTTTCATTGTTTGATACGTACAATTGTGGTGAATTTGTTTTTCCTTTCAATTCCTTTAATCATTATAAAAAATTCCATCAAGGCGAACCTTGTTTGGAAAACTGAGTTTCTTTGGACTAAGAGTTTGACGAAGTTAAGAAGTTAAGGTTTATTTCAAGAATGCTGGACGCATTTTATAGACCATCATGCCATTTCTATAAATTTATATAATTTAGAAAGCGATCCAAGTAAGCGATCAGTTAAGACGCTCTTGAGTCATAAATGATGTAACTACGCCATCTTTATTTCATTTATTTAGTCATTATAAATGAAATAATGAAATGAAACACATCATCTGATAATGCATTACCACTTCTCATTACGAAAAGAATCCAAAAAATGTCCCCAGCTTTACGAAAACGCAAAGCAATTATTTCAATCCGTCACTCACATCCCTTGAATCAAATAAAACTTGGTATGCGCTTAACAGCGGAATGTTGGCTACGCCACAAAGTAACAAGGGTTCAGAAGGTTTTCTTGTGTGAGTGCAAAAGAAAAGGATCGCAACATCCACTAACTTCACTCTGCGAAAAAAGGTTAAAGATAAATTTAGTGGAAAATCCTTAGGTAAATATTTTGTATGTTTGTAATGTTTCACGTTTTTGGAAGAACTTTAACAGTTATTGAAGTTAGTTTCATGTTAATGACGTCATTATTTGTCGCCATAATGTTCTTATTTTGATTGCATAGAATTCGATTAAATAGTAGTAAAAGAAATATAGACCGATTTCATCATATTGCATATATTTACATATTTCAGTAAAACTGTACAAGCCTGAAAATAATTTTTATAAAATTTCAATATATTGATCCCTTAACTCAGTTAATTAACTTAATTTAGTGACGAAATAGCACTGGATCGATATCACAGACCGCATTTTGGTTACTAGCGCCTCTATTGGATTTGTACTAATTGCATTACAATTGTCAATTGCGAAAAGTGGTTAACTTTAGCTTTAAACATTATTAAAAAAGTACCACAAATTCTTTTCTAGGGTCGAAGGAGAATTTTTTACTTTAAACATAGTTTCCTGTAAACTCCAGAAGAATATACTACAGAGTGCCTTACTAATGCACTTTTTTTCGGGTAAATGTCTGAGCGACTGCTCTTATGACAGAGTTATTCACTTCTTCCGCGATGCCCTTCTGTCCGTACCAATTTTTATTTTGTGGCATCAATTTAAGTTGTACAATGTGCTTGAATTTCCTCCTAAAACACAGAAAGTGTAAAATTGTTTTCACATTAATTTAGAAAATATATTTGAGTAATTTTAGTCCATCAAGATTATTGAAACTGCGCGAGTCATATTTGCCTCCAACTCTGTGAAAATTATTCATGTTGGAAGTCTTGTTCTCAGTTCTAAATAACGTAAAAATTATTATCACTGAAAAATCAATTCGAAATAAATCTGTTTCATTTGACATTCTTTATTATACAATAGAAAGTATATTTGATTCATGTTCGGGCTTAGTTTGATGGCTGTTCGATTGGTGTTGCTAGTTTAGTATTTTATATACGATTACTAATATTTAGTAAAACTGTGACGTTAATTTTTTAATTTGTCTCAACTTTTATGGCAATAAACACGTTTTGTTATATGTAAAAACGATTCACGTGGATTGGTTAATATATCAGCGGATCAAATGATGATTCCGGTAATTAAATTAATGGCAGTAGAAGCCACGTTAAGAGCCACTGGACTCTAACAATTAAAGCATCACATTGATCCTTAATCACAAAAAAAGGTGGAGGCATTAGGGCAGAATGAAAAATTAGTCCTACTTTTACAAGACAATATAAATACGGAAAATATAAGAAATTTCATCAAAAAAGAAAAGTACAACTTCTTTTAGATTCTTGGAATAATCTTGATAGACAGAGTATTCAAGAATCTAAACTCATCAATCCGGCATATGTAGGTGAAAACCCTCGCCTTACCTTTAAAATATCAAGAAGATGCTTTGGATTGCAATTAAGTTAGCATTCGGAGTATAGAGTGGTTAATACCTCCCTTGACATACAGGTCAAAGGAGGAGGTAACTAGAGGGGCTTAATAGAAATAAAAAAGTTGTAAACTGCAGTTTAAAAAAAACAAAATTTTGCTAACATTTATTTTAACAAGATCCTATACAAATGAGTGCAGTCGTTGAAAATCTTCGCCTTTTTGCACACATCCTGTTTGTGCTGTGTACCTTCAGCGCTCTCCACGCATGAACTGCCATAGTCATTTACTAAGTTCCTCTGGTCTAGCTGATGGACGGCTAGGACACGTCTTCTGGAAAAATGAAGAAGGTTCTTAACAAAATCAGGTATTTCGACCTGCTTTTTTAAATATAAAGATTACCCGTTGGTTATGGATCTCGTCTGAAGTTTAGTGTCAATTGACTGCTACTTTATTAAAACTTCACACCTATCATAGTTTTTAAAAGGAAACTTTAGGCCCGTTCCTTTAAACATAGTTTCCTATAAACTCTAGTAGAATATACCTATGCATATTTATAAAAGTTAATATTTAGCCTTGAGGCCTATTGTGGGTAAGATGTTCCATATACTAAAGTTATAGAAATAGTAACCACTTTTGCTGCTACAAGCCATTTCTACCTGTAAGTATCCAAGTTAAACGTTCCATTAGAATTCATAATGCCAAGTTTCTTCAATACGCAGAAGATAATGCAGGGCTCATCAGACTCTTGCACATCTACGTGCTTCTTCGGGTACATGTCACTTAAACATTGCTTGGCAATCATATCGCTTAGCTTATCATGCGTATACATTACTGAGATACGAGCATTGACTGTCAACATCGTCAGGAACACAAGGAGTATAGTGACTGTAACAATAAAATAAATTAGAAATATTTTAATTTGTTGTAAATTTGAGTCAAATTCCAAATTCAAACGATGATTTTGGAATTTGTCATTATGAAGCGACCGTTTAATGCATTTCAAAATGTTATTCAATATCAAACCGTAGATTGTGAGCGGTGTGTTTTATTTCGAAAATAATCTATAATAAAGAAGACTGACCACTGTTAATAGTTAATAGTTAATAGCCTAAATCTTTCCTCATTTTAGGTAGTAAATATATTGTGAAAGTCCCCTCATGTTATGTTAATAAAAATATAAAAAGAAAATATTATAATTAAAAGAATTTTAATTAAAAAGAATAACATACATAAATTAATTTTTTCTCTTATACTACTAAAGAAATCGGACAATTTATGATATATTAGGTCGGGGGAAATGTATTTTCGCATATAGTATGTATAAACTTCTAATAAAATATCTTCGGCTGCACTATTTGTATCTGACTGGTTTTCATGATAATAAAGAGGTGAAATTTCAAAAAAAGAATCTAATACGGAAACTACCTTAACCTTCAAACCGAACGTACCGTGTCCTCTTTTGCGATTCTTTATTGAGACGTAATGAAACCGAACCTTATTGAACAGACTGATAACTGGTGATGAAAAGTTGATCACGGATGACGAGAACGTGCGAAAAAGATCGTGGTCAAAGGTCGGTCAGGCTTCACACACTGTGGCAAAACCTGGGTTAACTCGCAATAAGATGATGGGTCTATGTCTATGGTGGGATTGGAAGAGTATTATTCAGTATGAGCTTTTACCGCCGGGAAGAACCATCGATTCGGATCTCTACTGCCAACAACTGATGATATTAAAGCAAGAAGTTGAGAGAAAGTGGCCGGAACTAATTAATAAAAAGGGTGTGGTCTTTCATCACGATAACGTTAGACGACATATATCTTTAGTCACTCAGAAAAAAATAAGAGAGTTTGTCTGGGAGGTGGTAATGCATCTGCCATATAGCCCTGATCTTGCACCTTGAGATTTCCACCTGTTTCGGTCTCTTCAGAATACTTTAGGTAGTGTCAAGCTTACATACGAGAGGGAGAGAGGACAGCCAAAATTACTTGTTGCGTTTTTTTGATCAGAAGTCCTAAAATGTCTCCAAATTTATATCAAGAGCTCGTGTATTGGACACTAGATAACGGAGAAATAAAGATAGTAATATGTCTATTAATTATAAAAGTAAATTTATTATAAAAGTATATGCAGTGTTTGCTCATAAAAATGTGTGGCAATCAGATCATAATGCAAAAATTTTGCACACAAATGTTAGGATAATTGTTACGATAGCTTCATACATTAAGAGCTCGCTAAGGTACTGAACTAAAGCTCTCGCATAGCTCTAGTTTCGATACGTTTCAAATTTCACCGCGATTTCAGCAACTGCCAAGCTATGGGCCGACAAATCGTGTATTCTTCATCTCCTCTGTGCTGGATGGTAGTTGAATCAGTCAGTTGGTTTTAAATTATTTTCACCATGTTGTAAAACTTATTATATTTTTTCCCTTGTTAGGACACAAACACACGACGTTAATAAACACGACTTTTAGACATAGGCTTTCCTAGCCTATGTCTAAAAGTCGTGTTTATTAGACTATAAAGATTTCATTAGAAGTCATCATCATCATCAACAGCATATATACGTCCACTGCTGGGAACAGACCTTCTTAATGGGAGAAACACAAGGAGTTTGGATTGAAACACTGCGCAATATGATTTGGTGGGTGAAAACCTTAACAACGGGCCTTCCGATTTCAACGGCGCTTGAGATACCAAATTAGAATGACCAGCTTGAAACGAACTATGGCAAAAGTTGCATTGTTTTTATTATCGAAACCAGAGCGTTCAAGCCACTACGCCAATGAGCTCATCATTTCTTGTTAGAAATACTAGAATGAAATATTTTTCAAAGTCGCATTGATTATAGTATTGTGATAATTTGTGGCTTCTAATTTTACATTAGAATATAGAAATAATAACGAATTGTATCCCACAATACTATGATTGATAGATTCTGGTTTTCCTCTTTACTTCTTTCGGTTTCATTCTTAAAAGTATTGAGTTTTAGACAAGACTATTACATTTTTAAAAATTGCGGTTACTTTACCCGTAAAGGATTAGCATTAAATTTGATTACAATTTCGTATTTCCTAAAGTTTTTTCCCACCTAATAACGTTTTATACCGGAATATACGAATATTTGTTTTTCCAAATCGTTTATATCTCTTTATAAAGGAAACTTATTTCTCGAAAGGCATTAGATTGAATTACTGTAAGGAAGCATAATGTCAAACTGGTTTTCATGCCCGATTTCATTCCAGTCGGATTCAGGTGACGAATCCCCAGGGACCTATCTGATTTATAACTTCACTTATCTGGCACAAGGATACAAAGCCTGTTAAATGCGAGGTTCGTCCTAGCTTAAGTCTTTGATTGGTGAGCTGACGTTTTCTTTTGGTACTGTACATTTTTTTTGGGGTTGCCTCATTGATTTTATTTACCTAATAATAAAATATAGCCATAGAATGTGCACAACTGCAGTTCGGCGAGACTCTCTATGTGACCTTGAAGTTCCCGTCAATTATAACACTCGTATTAGTGCCATATTACCATATACTTAAGAGCTATAATTACATTTAAAAACGTTCTTTGGTAATTCCGAATATTTTTAGGAGCATTTATAAATTTTAACAAATTTTCCTAAAACTTATCATATAACGTATATCTTTTCTGTTGTTAGAGATAGGATCAATGAATCTGAATATCTATATATATATAAAAGCGGAAAAACGACTGATCTGCACCAAGATCGCATAAACGTCATGTAACCATTACTATTACCCAAACTCGTGAGTTATACTTTACATTTGTGTGAATACGTAAAATGAGTTTCAATCTCAATTCGAAATTTTATTTAGGCTTAAATCGAAATTACACGCACACACACACACACACTTATTATCTAGACCAGGTCAAGCGTCATTAGCATGTAGTATGGACCAAATAACGGTGGTTATAGATATATAACAGAAATATTCTACATCAGCATACACTCGTTATCAAATAAATATTCGTACCCATTACAATATATGCTCCTAATGGGATTCAAATCCCTGACCTCTGGTTAAGGTATACTGGCCACCTAACCAGATGGCCGATAAAATATGGTAATTCCAATTAAGGACATTTTAATTGTATAAATAGAAGGTAGCTGTAGAAATTTTATTAATACGTGAATTTAAGTAAGGTTAGAGAGTAAGGGCTTAAGATGATTTCGATTAGTTTGATTTATAAGTGAAACGAACATTACCAGATTCGATATTACAAAATGTTATTCTGTAATATTGGAAATAGTCGATGACTCGATCAAACATAAAAGAAGGTTTCGTTATTTGGCAGAGGCAATGTCACAATATCAAGAATAAGACAGATATCGGCTAACGATTTCAAGCTCCAATAAATCTTTTACTCCTCAGATATATCTTCACGTGTCGAGTTCATATCGTCGTTCGTTCGAGGTTCTGTTAAAGGAACTATAGCCTATACTTATGTCTCAAAAATTAAACGCACTTAATATGAAATTAGAATGATAGATATTGCAATAATTGTTAACGAAAATGTGTTTCTTGAAACGAAAATTTGTGTCTCTAAATTAGCTCTATAGTATTTTATTCTTATCTTACTGCAGTTTAGTGTATTGAAATATCAATATTTTGAAATGAACTGTTTCAATTGAAGCGCTGAATTAATGCTAAAGAGTAATTTAGAGGCTTGATGCTAGGATCTATTTTCAAAAAACTAGGTTAATCTGTAACGTAGATTCATATAAAATAGGGATTCCCAGACTATTTTGGGTAAGAGACCCCTTTTCGAAAATAATATGTTACCTCAGACTTCACAACAAAATTACTTTAAAATTCAATCACCAGTTATTTACCTAATTAAATTAAATGCTTATCGATATATAAATAAATCAGTTTTTTGTTTATATCGACCTTGGGGTACCTACGTCTCCAAGAGGTCGATTTTGACTTTTCGAATCAAAAACTCAGATACAAAACCAGATACATTTATCTTCAATGAAATGATCGAATAAAATAACGAAACAAAAGTAGTTTTATATTTTATTATACAAACTAGGAAAAAAGTAATAAAAATGCATTAATAACACTTCGTTTTAGATTAACGATGCAGACACAAAACATTATAAAGTTTCAGCTGGTGCACTGAACAAATCGTTTTCATTTACCAGTCTTCAGGTTCTTTGAAAGATACAGCGTATAGCTGCGTACAATCATTAAAAACTTTGGCTTTTTTACATACATCATGGTCTAAGTTCATACCATTGATATTCTGGGCGCAGGTCTCACCAACATCAGAAATAAGAATTCTTGGGTCGTACCTATGTATAGCTTGAACTCTCTTGTAATAATTCTTGATGTTTATAAAGCCGTCATTGGTCATTATACCGAATTTCTTCAACACGCAATGTATGACACATGGTATGTCATTCCTTTCAATATGAACTGGATATTTGTATAGGTTGCGTGGATACATTTCCGTGAGGCATTCAGTCGTCATTTTGTCACTCCTTTTATCTTGGGTGTAGAGTGTGGCTATTGACGGCTCCGAGTTAAGATTATGTGAAAAATACTCGGTTTTGTACCCGTTAGCCGTACACGCTACCGACATTATGGTGAAGATGAATATTTCTGCAACGGGTGGTTTAAATGTTTACTTTAAAAAGGAGAAACATTATTTGACAAATAAACACTGAAACTGTAATTTATTTTAGTTCGATATAAGCTGACCACGACGATATATATTTTTTAATTGAATTGTTAGTTTCTATATAAACTATATCTGACTATTAAAAACTATAATACCTTTCTTCCTCTTCTCTTATATATAAAAATAATATAATAATAATTATATATATAATATAATAATATTAATATTTCTCACACACACACCTATTATATAGGCAAAGTAAGCATCTTTAAGAATTTGTGTTATAAATGCTAGATAAAGGAGAAATAAAGAAAGTAATATGTATATAAATATCAGAATTATACTAAACATAGATACAAATATCCATGACTTGTGAACAAATATTCGTACTCATTACACCAATATCAGCTTCAACTGGGATTCAAACCCCTGATCACTGGCTAAGTAAACACTTAGGTTTACTTACATACACTTAAGTTAGTAAACACTAAGGGTACTGGCCACTTCACCAGACGGCCGTCTAAATATAGCTGTTCGTTAGTCTCGCCAAAAAGTCAAAAACGGCTTGAAAAGTAGGAATAATTTATTTTGTGTTTTATTCGGTTTAATTTAAGGGTGGTTTAAAAATAAAAATAGTTGAGAATATCCCAAAGTAAAGCTTTAAAATATGTGATTGAAAATTGATTGCTTAGTATGAAAAATCGTCCAATTGATATTACGCGCTAATTTAACCTACTTGGGATTACTTTTCATAGATGGCATTATTGGCAAGCGGGTGATACAAAGTTTACCGGGTTAACTAGTATTTTAAAAAACACAATATGAAATGCTTTGTGTTATATGCAATCTATTCATAAAAAATATATTTTAAACGTAACTGATATATAAAACGTAGAAGGTACACATATCATGATGATGGTCCAAAGTAATCGTATATTCCACTTTGGTACGAAGACTGTCAAAGAGGTGAGTCGCAAGAATTGTGTAAACATTTTTTCCGTCTATTATAAGAATTCTTTCTTATCTATTACAAAAGAATTAATCAAAAGTTCCATTCTTTGCGTTGAAAAATTCTTTTGTTAGAACTAAGAGTATTTCTGAGGGTTTTCCTCTGAAAACATTCTTTATCGTTCTTTAGTATAGATTTTTTTTTAAAATATTTACGTTTCCTTCTTAAAAGAAACTATTCTCAGTATTTGCGTACATTTTTGGGAACGTTTTTAGAATTTAAGCCGGGGAATTGTTTGGTTTTTGTGAACTTTACATCACTCAATAATAAAATTCTGGAAATTCAATGTAGTAGTTAGGAGAAACTTTATAACCGCTTAATTGATAGTCCTATTATGAGATTTATAAATTGTACACTATTGTCAACGACGTTAGTTTGTTGTCTTCTTGCTCAAGTATATCGTCTTTATGAAATATATGCGACTTAACGTTCAAAACAGATGACTCATAAATTACTTACTTTCCATTATTCCTGTCCTATAAAATATGACACACGATTAACAGAAACTTTCACATTTCATACGCACAATCAAGTTGTGGCAAATTCAAATTTCGACTGTTATCCGATATTTTGAAGTTCAAACCCCTAGGAAGCAATGTTTCTAAGTTCTCATGGCGCATGTTTTATATACTATGGCTATACATTAAACAATTGTTCATTGTTCACATTGAAAGTGTGATAAGAAACGGTTTTTGGTGAATATAGTTCGTAACTATTCAAGCAGGTGTGGAGTGAAATAAAAGAGTACAAAGTACTATTAATGCGGCTTGTGTAATTTGAAGATTTATCTTTCTTTAAGTAAGCTTTAGTATAATCCGGCTCATTACAATACATTTCAGTTAGACCTGGCTTTAGCTTGGCCTTTATTTATATAAATGAAGAGATATCTGTTTATAACCATTCCTAACTTATAAATACAATTTCAATCAATCAATTAATGCATTGCATGTGTTTTTATTTTAAGTGAATTGTCTAGTAGTGATTAGTAGTAGTACCACAGTTTATATAGTTCTTACAGTCAACCAACGGTCACGTCAAGTCAGAGCAACCGTGCTGTGTTTGCGGGGGAGTGGGACGAGGTATGAGAGCCCAAGCTGTCAAACACTTTACACACTGGTCAGGAGTGACGCGTTTTATTAATCTCGTATTTATTTTATTGTTGCTACAATAATGATTCATACTACATGTTATGTAAGTGGCGGCATTATCGTGTCTTATATAAATAAAAATGAATCCATGCTTGTGCTTATATTCCAGATCTTTCCTTACACTGTTACTAAACTATTATCATCAAATTTAACACTATAATCTCAATTCAAGTAATATATCTTTTGGATTGGACTTATTTTCAGTTTCACATCAGTAGATTTTATAGAAATCTAAGAGATAATTCTCAGCTATTGAAATTCTAAAAATTTTCAACTCTTCATTTTTTTATTTTTAACAAGAATTAATCAAAATAATTCATATTTTTCGAAGTTCTTTAGCATCAGCTAGTTGCCTGTGTCCTTTTAAACAAATGAGTGCTTGTACCAGGAGACCTTAATATATATATATATATTGGATGAAAATAAAGAAGCCATGTACATTGGTCGAACGACAGTCAGACAGCAAGCAAAAAGTAATGTTACAAAAATAAATCCATCTCTTATTTGGATTCAAATATACCCAATATAAATCTGTTGTAGATTTATTATGCCGGATTCTAGGATCTCAAGATCTTGACAAATACCAATATCCAGGTTCAATGTATATTCATCTTTGAGCCTGTGATTTCTCATGGGATATAGCTCGTAGCTCCAACTTCCTTATAGGGATAGAAATTTAGCAGTTTAAATACATTTTCAGTTCACTCAGTGAACTGATATTTCGACATTATTTGTTGATGTAATATCGCATTTAATATTCAAAGTTTTAATAACTCTTAAAACAAAATATGGGTTCGGGAAAGTTGTCTAAAATAAAATTAATTTATTTAGAACCGTAATAGTTTTGATGTTTTTATTTAAAGTGTAATAGAATGTTAATGTTAAATAAAGTTTACTTTAATATTAAATATAGTTGACGACATGTTTGACGTATTGGTTATTTTATGTCTATTTACGTTGTTGTATCCCTTCTATTATGGGTTGAATGTATATTTACTAAATGAGCCCAGACTTGTGAAATGCGAGTCTACCTCCTAGTTATTAAAGATAAAAGTGAGGCATTCAAAAGGCCTAATTTGCTATAAAAGTGAGGATTAAATTCTTGAATTTCCAAATTTAAATATTTGAAAAAAATTATAGTACCTTTTGTAACATGTTAAACATAACATATGGCCTTGAGACGTGCTGTTAGCACCACGGTTATATTCTGTTTAGAGGGATATTGCATGCGGCAATTAATGTCAAAGAAATTTTCAATTGATTGAATAATTGTTTTTTAAATTATGAACACAGCAACTCGAACTGTTAGTAAGCGATAAGAGAAGTCCATATGCAACAGCAGATTGTGTAGCATGGAACGTACTGCTCTTACCGCGCCCATGTTATCGGCACAAAAGATACCATTTCATTCCTGCTAAGTATACTCCTTTTGTAGTGAAGTAATAAAACTTTCGTTTTTGCCGGCTCAGTTGAATACTATTTTTGTGTGGCTTTTTTGATTTTTTTTTTCAACTAAAGATAGAAGCACACTAACATATTCAAGTATTTCGTATCGCTTCTCTTTAGATAATTAATGAGCTAGTCCATCTAAGAGTTGGTCTTGATCTGCCTAATGAAACAAATATATTTATTACTAGCTGGATTCTGTTCTCTTTTGTCACTGATGTATTGATCCATTCGTGTGACTTTATTAGAAAATTTTCACGGGTAGTTAAGCATTCTTAAACTATTTGTGTAAAAATCAAGCCTCATATCCATTTGTGAATCAAATATTTTTGAAATTGAAGTTATTTCATTAACCTTTATTTTTGACATTGCAATTTACATAAGCCATTAAAAATTAAAAATTAAAAATAAAAGTACAATGGCGCACAACGTCTACTTACATATTTTAGATAAACAAAAATTATTTTAAACTGGCATCGTATAAAGAAACTATCATGTCCTTATTATACCGCCAGCCGTCTTCATATTTTTTTATGAAATTGGTATTTCTGATTAAACCGGTTGTGACTAAGTGGAATAGACCCTTTGTTGGGGGATTGACCGCCCTTTCCTCAATCATGAGAAATTTTATGCGGGTTCCCGGAGACGAATTGCCGACAATTACATTTGTTTATTACGCTGTATATTTTACTTCTTTAATATAGCAGACGAAAATGCATGCGTTCTGATATAAGCATTAAGTATTGCCATGTATCTACATTACCCGCTCAGTGATTATATACCTTTTGTTGATTGTGGTGATTCTTTTTTGGACGAGCACCAAATACAAAAAGAAATATATTTGGAAAGAAATTTTTTTAAAAATATAATAAAAAAACATTATAAAAAGAAACATACAATTTTAAAGCTTTTGATAAGCTACCATATATACAATAACAAAGCTACACCGAGCTACATAAATACATAAATAAATATAAATAACAAAATCAGAAATATTTTTATACCACTAATTTGAAACAAAATTAAACCTACATTAATAATGTTCCAATAGAACCTTTATTATACTAGGTAAACTATCATGGAAGATATCACTCCACTAGTATTACTAACTCAAAGTCAAAGTCAAAATATTTTATTGAACTTTGGTATAAATATATACAATGTTCGTAAATCTACGGGGGGTCTTCTCCTGAGAAGAACAGGCAAAAAACTCAACAATATTTGTCCCTCCCTTTACACGTCGTTGTGAAATGTTTAAAAAATGTTTCCACAGTTAATAATAAAACTATAAATATTAAATCTGGTAAAAAGATTGTGGTATATGATTTAACATTTCCAATCACATAAATTTAAAAAAAATACAATAACGTATAATTAATAATAGTGCTTTATGACATTCAATAATAAATTAAGTTGTATATAAGTAAAAATTCAATTGGTCCACGCATTCTTATCATCTAAACATTCCTGAACCTTATAATAGGCTTTTTTCATTCAATTTTGTTTAACATACACTTAAAATTACAGTAAAATACAGTTCAGACCTTTGGCGGGACTTTGTTATAAATCTCCCCATGAAAGAAGACCTGTCTTGTGAAGGCTAAAGTTTAGAACAGCAAGTTTGTTTTATATTCCTAGTTGTAAAGCTGTGAGAATCACTTCGCTATGATACAATGGAATTACCGGGGAATTTTAGTGGGTATTCCCAGGTCCAATTTTATGTGAAACTAGGTGAGCCCTACACACACCCTCAGCTTTGCCAGTGGAGGGTAGGTGCATGAACGGATTCCTCCTGAGAACAAAGGCCTTCTTAGGTTAACTTAGGGATTAACTTATGGGAGTTAAGCATAAAGAGTTTGGACTAAAACACCACTATAATGCAATATGCCGGTTGGTGGGTGAAGGCAATTACTATAATAATTAATATCATTTATTTATAACTAAACACATAGTGTTGCGCTTTTGTGGAATAAAATTTATATATGTATGTATTAGCTTTCAATGTCTATTATATCCCGTAGTATAAGAATATTTCACCTAAGTTGCCTAGAAGAAATAGCTTTTTCGCATTTTTGATGTGAATTTAAGAATATGTATTATTATTAAGGTGAAAAGTGCATGGACAGTGACATAGAAAATTAATACGGTATAGATTCGCTGAATATTAGTTATTGGTGTTTTTAGTCGTTTTATTCCCTCGTACCAAAGTAGAAGTTGAAATATGAAATATGAATTAAAATATAGCAAAAGAAAAGTATAATATTTTAAAAGTAATGGGTCATTTACTCCGGCGAAAGACAGTATTTTGTGAGTAACGGGTGTGCCTGACCGATTTACTGATTTATAGATGGTTCATTTGATCTTAAGTATGTGAGAAACTAATGCAAACCAATCCACAGGGGGATTTTTATATTGAATGAACGAATTAAGGTTTTTGTTTGTCCATTTGACTGATTGTTGAAATGGCTTATATAGGTCTTACTGTTGGTCACAAGAATTCCTTCATGGGAGAAATTCCTTCATGAGATTATGCTATTTCACCACCACGTTGCTTCAATGCGGGTTGGTGAGAAGAAACTGGTGCTGTAACAGTCGTGACTAACGCTTAGTATTTTGTTAGACCAAACCTTTTATTTTTGTTAGCTGTACACAATACACCGGCTGTATGCATCTAGCAATATGGACGAAAAGGAGAACTGTCAAAGTTGTGAAAGCTGTCAGCTGTGAAGTCTTACTTTGACATTTAAAACTACTTTTCTTGTAATTTATCATTGCAAATATTTGTCACTTACTTCACTTTACTAAAAAAAGAATGGAACAGAAAAACTTCACAGATTACAGTGAATTTAATGTCAAAGTTGAAAGGTTAAATGTGTGAGTGGGAACAGAAATATCTTCAACAGCAGTCTAGTCGAGTCGTAAGTGCCTCTCGACTTAGCTAAAGGTCACAGATTCGATTTCTTCTAGAGGCAGATATTTGTTTATCGAATACGAATAATTCTCCACGTGTCATGGATGTTGGTATGTTTATTTAGTATATTTCTGATATTTATATATTACTATCTATATTATCTTGTTATCTAGTATCCATAAAACAAGATGTGAGAAATTTTTGTGAGAGACTGTGAGAGATTTATTTACCTTTTTACCAATTCATGTTATTTTGATCTGCTTAGGGATTTTTATTTATTATAAATCTATGAGGTTCCTAAAGTTTATTTCTTCGATATTTTTAAAAATGTCTATTGAAGAAAAAAATCGAAACCTACTCTTTTTTTAGTGTCGTTTAAAAACTTTAAACAGCGCATTACGTCCTTGTAAATTTTATATAGCCATTGGTAACTAGCACACGCCGGCCGCTACCCGGCGCCGGCGGCACGCTGCGTCTGTTATGGTTTATGCATAACGGGCTTATGGCTAGCTTCTGTCACTCAGCTTATGCAGATGGCAGTTGTAATTTAGCATAACTAGCAGTGCTGATTTAGATAGTAAGTTCTTCTTAATATTTAAGAAATAACACAAGTATAGTTCTGGCACTTATCGGTCGTTACGGCAGCAAAAAGTATATTGCGATGGTTTCGATGCGATGATTCGAACCAATTTATACTACGTTCCATAGAATTTACGATTTATCCAATTTGAGAATAAAATATGTTGAAATATTTGGTTCTTTCCCTTATGTAGTTACTACCTACTATATTTTTCTTCACAAAAAATGTTAATAAATCCCTTGTCCTTTATTTATTCACAAGTCGTGCCCGCGACATCTTTCGCGTGGATGTCGGGAATTAACAACACGTCGTACGTAGGTTGGTAGGTTACGTGATTTTACTTCAGTATTCATTTGTTTAAGGATTTAAATCACGTGTTTAACTAAAATGGATTACCAAAAAAGAGTTATAGTGAGTAAGCCTTAAAAGATAGATATGTACTGTTGGAAATTGTTTTTTAAAACTGTTACAAGAGAACAATTTCGTCAATTATGATTTTTGTGTAACATTAACCTTTTACTTGACGCACTCTACAAAATCTCTGAAAAAGAATATTTCTCCCGTTTTTGCTCTCTTTTCATCGATGCTCACCGGTTATTGGTCTTAACGTGATGTAATATAGCCTATATATAGGCTAGCTTTCCTCGATTAGTGGAATATTCAACACAAAAAGAAGTGTTAGTATAGACAATATAAAGATATACAGATTATAGAATAATACAATTAGTGGGAAAGAGATGGGTTCATGAGTATTTCATGTGAAATGGCGTAGTGTTATAATTAACATGTAACCAGGCATTAATCAGTGCCGTGTGTGGAAGGAGATATTAAAAACACACTTTATACTAACGAGTAATTCACAATCTTAATTTACCAGCATCCACGTAGATACACTTGTATTTCGTCCATAGTTTTATACTGATAAGTAATTCATAATCTTAATTTACCAGCATCCACGGAGATACACTTGTATTTCGTCCATAGTTTTATACTGACAAGTAATTCACAATCTTAATTTACCAGCATCCACGTAGATACACTTGTATTTCGTCCATAGTTTTATACTGACAAGTAATTCATAATCTTAGTTTACCAGCATCCACGTAGATACACTTGTATTTCGTCCATAGTTTTATACTGACAAGTAATTCACAATCTTAATTTACCAGCATCCACGTAGATACACTTGTATTTCGTCCATAGTTTTATACTGACAAGTAATTCACAATCTTAATTTACCAGCATCCACGTAGATACACTTGTATTTCGTCCATAGTTTTATACTGACAAGTTATTCACAATCTTAATTTACCAGCATCCACGTAAATACACTTGTATTTCGTTCATAGTTTTAATCATCACTCAATAATATTTGAATAGTGTAAAGAACAATTTTTTTCAACAAGCACCAACCTCCACATTTTTTTCTTTGTTTCACAACTTCAATGGGTTCATCAGTCGTATACATTGGTATGTAACATGAGAATATTGGTAGAATATAGTAAAATACTGTTATTGTAAATACCAAGATCTTTAATTCATTTCTAGATATCATAGTTTAAGCGACAAAGAACAATCTGAAACAAGAGAGCGGGCTTTTTTTTATGACTTATTTAATTAGTAACTGAAGAGCATAATTTATTGTTTGATAATTTATAATTCTTTATTTGAATATTTTAAGTTCCTACGGGGATTTCATCCGGGAAACACATGACATCTTTAATGTCTTTTTTCTTATCTGTATATTTTTAAAGAGAACAGTTAGAATAACACAATAAAGGGTTTTGAATAAAAATTTTGTCACTTTTCCCATATATGGGGCTGCTGGAAGATATTTCACCAGCAGCTACATATATGGCCCAAGTTCTGAGTACGAATGGAAATCAATCGACAAACTAAAAGAAAAAGCTCATCTAAAATAAACATAGTTTTTTTACAGTGTTCAGCACCAAAAAGTTAATGTATTAAAGTTTATTAAAGTATTTTAGTTATTGAAGACCAAATATGAATTTACATTGCCAACTGCTATTCGACCTCCATAAAAATTCTCCAGGTAACCCACCGTTATTCCAGGATGCAAGAGTACCTGCTTTTATTATTGTGGTGTTTGTTCCTAATTGATGTAACTAGACCAGGCAAATGTTAGCAGGTGCCGGAAAATTCGGTTTGTGGTTAACGGACTTTATGCTATATCGACCATAAATTAGTATTTGTATTTTATAAGCCAAGAGCAGACTTTACTGAGCTTTTCTTAGTTAGATAATGACTCCTATTACATATACATCTCTATATTGACGATAAATCAGGTAAAGACTAGTGTTAGTTTTAATGAATGGCTATAAAGAATGTTCTCTAAATGTTTATTTTATAATAAGCTAAAAAAAAGAAATGAATAATTTTAAAGAAAGAAATATTTTTATCAAGAAATATGAAATAATGACAAAAAAAATACACTGCGAAAGAAAATTTTATTATTTATATGTTTAAGGAAAACCGTTTAAAAGGAAAAATGTTATTTATTGGGAAAATAATTATTAAAAATATCTATTTACTTACGGTGGACTGCTGGTTGAGAGCTTCTGTCAGATTAATATTAAAAAAAGAAGAAATAAATATTCCGAAAGGTATCTTTAAGTACGAATGTATTCAAGTGTTTTATTTCATTTCGTTTGTACGATTCGCTCACTCTTTAGATACTCCGAGGAATTTATATCGAGTTTGTTCGACTCTGCTTTTCCAATTTCCCCATCCGACAGTGGCTTCTTCGTTTTGCAGAATATTAAAAATACTACATTTTCCAACGTCAATTTCATAGACGATATCAGATTTTATTTTCATGGTTGAGTAGAAATGTAATTAGTGCACGTCATTTTATGTTTATGGTCAATTTAGGTGATTGCAGCCGATTACGTGTTATTATTAGGATGGTCAATTAACCTCAAAATGTTGGGATTATTTTAATACCATGTACGCATGAAAATCATTGATATGTGGTTAATTGAGCAGAATATATTACTAAACAAATTAAAGTGTTGAAAATAGTTATATAACTTTAGAATTCCACAAAGAAAAATAATTAATTTTATTTATTAGAACTGGGGTGCCTAAATTTGTAAAGCCATATAGTACAAACACAATTTGCTCATGAATAATGCTTAATAAACACGGTAAAATTATGTGGCTTCATAAAATAATAACCAATCATCCGCCATTTTCATCACTCCTAACCTAATACAAAATGGCGGATGAGCAACGGAAAAGTCAACTGATGAGGAGGCCAAAAACTTACAAAGGCTTAGCCTTCTGATCTTTATCTTATCGAAGCAGGTTAATAATTATTTAACAATGAAAATAAAAGACACCCGAAAACATTTCTCATCAGTCTAACTAAACTCGTTCTGGCTAAATGTTTAAATTCCTAACGTGCTATGTCAAAGCTAATTTGTATGGGCAGCTGCCGCAGAGCCTCGGGCTTCGTTAAAGAAACGAAAAAGGCTTTTAATTGCTCCTCGTGACAGATATTTATCATTCGCGAAAAAAACAAAGTAAAAAACCTCTTGCCTTTTAATTAACCACAAAATTGTAAGCTCCAAACTGGAACTGACTTTGACTTTGACTTTTAGCGACATAAACAAATCGTGCTTCTGAATAATTTTACATCAGTAGTTATAAAAAGTTTTGCACGTTCAATCAGTTACAAAAACCCTGAATACATATCGGTTTTATTGCATGTTTCTAGATCAGTCAGTAAATTGGCGTGTGCCTTTCAGCGTGTCTTCAATGCACTTTGATTCGGAACCGTCGGATTATAACAACTAAGGTTGCATTACTAAAAGAAATTGTTTTATTTTATTGCTATTTATGTATAATATATTGATAACTGATAACAAAATAAGGCCATTGTCTTGCTAAGTGAAAAAGAACTCTAATAATATATACATAAACGTTAACCAGTAGTACGATTTCTCAAGCAAAAGCAGCAAAATGTAAACTGTCTGTCATTACTCACATCGTGTTTGATATTGTGCCAGAAGATTTAAGCACAATTCATACTTGACGCACCCATACGTTCAAGTCGCATTGCCGAGGGAGAAAGTGTAGTAAAAGTTTTTATGTCAATTTAACTTGGTCTAGACTTTAGCATGAATTTAACATCTACATCATTTTTCCCTAGATAGTGGCGTGATGGATACATTTTTGATTTATAAATGTGTCGCAGCCCAAAGATTTCTAATTTTTCATAACGATATCCTTTAATTTGTTCACTCTGCTGGTTATTACAATATAAATTGTGCTTCTGACTGGGCTTGCCATGCATCGTTACTATGCGTTGAGTGTAAATTGAACCTATATGTTAATCCATCACTCTCAGGATTAAATACATATCACTGCACTACTAGTTTGGTACATCAAATGCATTTGATGACGGGATGGGTAATTTATTTACGTGATTTAGTGTCATAATGGGGTCTTGCACTTTCAACAGAATAATACCCACTCAACGTGTGTTATACGGATAAATTAACAAAATAATGAAAGGTAGACTTTGTCGTCGTCAAATAGGTTAATTCCAGAATCCCCTTTGAGAAATCGGCTTCAAAAAATACACTTTTTATCAATTAAGTGGTATTATATGTGTTTTGAAATTTGAATTTAAAGCCACATCGATTGAGTTACTTAATTTGACTTGTCAAAGAGAACCACATGGTTAGGCGAGTGTAATATATTTTACATTACAACTTTTACCATTGAACCATGGAAAAAGTTATCCAATTTCGTGGTTAGGGCACCCATGAAGTTGTTTCGATGTCTAATGAATGTGCTCTTAGACCGTACAACTTCTGAAGAGAAACTCCAATCTGTAACGGCTTGTGCGTTTATTTATCTTACCAAAGGAATAGTTGCTGATCCCATAACCCGTTATGACTTCGATGAAAATAAAAGTTTTTTATAGACGAAATAAAAGGTTTTTAGCAATTGCTAACGGTTTTTGGATGTTTTATTAAGAATTTTAGTATATAAGGCATTTATAAAAGGCATTTATCGACCTCGTCCGACAGCTGAAAATGAATTAAAAGAAAATGTGACAAACTATAATTCTCTTTGACTTGCAGGGTAACATATATATAATAGCTCTGCTTAAAAGTATTGATGATAAAAATATAGCTGATAACATCTCGTAGCTTAGGGGCAGTGTCCAGTTTCGGTTAGTCTTTGCGCTTTGCGCATTTACTTTCACTTCATGCTTATCTTTAAATACATAACATTATCGCACAGTATCCATCATATCTTCCGACAATCCTAAACTCCTGCGTTTTATTTTGATAACGTCGTCACGTGACGTCGTCACATGGTGACTACCATTGTAGAATAAATACAGATTTTTCAAAAAAATTATGTAAAATTAAGGAACACAAAAATTTGTATTCTTTTAGGGAAATCGAAAATTTTACTATAAAGTAAATGCATATAAGTTTGTTCTGTGACATAAATATGTGGAATATTACCACTCATTTGTATTCGTTTAAGGTCTTAATATTAGACCGTCACAATGTTGCTGCCAAATGTACAAAATTAATATTCACATTCCACTCACGTTTCATTATTTAACTTGAAATTAGATTTATGCATCAAAATGATTTTATGGTTCTCAGTATAGAAACGGTTTTAATTCATTCCAGAATAGTGCATAAGCATTATTAATGGGAAATTTGAATTAATGTAAGGCGTGAACTGTCCATTTAAATTATGATTTGATAATTTTAATATTTTATCGACGGATAAAAGTTGATATTAAATGTATGATATGAAAAATATTGATTCTCAAATATTAAAATTGGTTTTGGAATGTTTTGGAATTACAATAAGTTCTACTGGTTAAAAGCACTGCAGAATCTAAAAAGGATTTATTAAGCTGCGATCAATGCCGGGAACCTTAAGACAATTATATATATTTGTTTGTGCTACTACTAATAACTTTGTTTTTGTCGACTTTAGAATTAAAACGGAGGAAAATCATTCCACGCGAACAAATGAATAGAAAAGGTTCAATTTTGTGAACTAAGATTTTTCGAAAGGATATGCATCTGTGTGCCAAATTTCTCTATTGTTCTCTCTAAAGACTGCGCGAAATCGCTAATTTCTTACAGTCGTAGAGTTGTAGACTAGCAAAACATCAAATAATATTAATTGAATTTTTCTCGAGAAACGTCTTTGATGTTTCATTTCAGGCTTTTATTACTTTATGACAAGGACTGCCACAAAAGAAATATGAAAGAGATTTGTGCAAACAATTCAGTAGAATTACATTGCTCGTTTATCACAGTTTTAATAAACGTGAACCCATTATACAATAAGACTGAAAGTATTTCGTGCAGGCATGGCCGATTTTTTACTGCACTGATACGAAAGTACAGCGGTTTCATTACATAGCTTCGCGAATAAAACTTAAAGAATACGTAATATTTTGACGGTTTCTTGTTCACGTGGAACAGGATACACAAATAACTAAGTGCCTTTTATTTTTCTTAATTATCTATATTTGGCTTTGCCTTGTTTGTTAATACTTCATATCTTTAACGTTGTAGCTTTGCTATTATTGTGCCTCGTCTAGTAAATAATAAATAAGTAAATGTATTTTCATTCATTTCATTAAATTCAATTATGTTATGCCGCCTGTGTGTGAAGCGTGAGACAAATCCTCTGACATGTGGTCAACGGCGGTTTTAATCTAAAATATATGCTATCTTTCACAGCAAAATAAAAAAAAATACCGTGTATAGTTTTTCTCATTATAACGAGAAAATATTAATTGTATAATTAGAGAAAACTAAAAAAAATAGTTATTCATATTCATTTCATTAAAACATTCATTTTTAGAAGGAAAACATTATCAACAAAAATTATCTGCAGAGTTTGGTTGGTGGTAGATGGTAGGTAAGTCCGCTGTCTAACTACTACCAACTTACCGAAGCCTTTCGACATAACAATAATGTTAACAGCATTGTTGTGTTTCGGCAGTTGGAAATAAACTAGCCAGTTCGTCTGTGGTTGCGAAATTCGGGTGTAGTTCGCTTAGATGTTCTGACTTTATCGTCATTTATCTTCTGGTATAGGTCATGAGCTACCCCGTTAAGAATAAATGTAATTGGTAAAACACGTGGAATAGATTTGTGAACCTATTGTTGAGAAAACTTTTGACGGTCCCAAAAGTGAATATATTCTCGTATAAAATCAGATTATTTTGATTTTCTCTTCATGTAATCTAATCCTGGTTAAAGGGATAGCGCAGAGGATAAGTGCTACAAAACAGTCAATCTTTCTGTCACAGTCTACGTCCTCAATGCTGAGCAAGCCTTCATCAATCACACAGAGACGGGTCTATCGGAACACTGCCATCTTGCGGTAGTAATCACGAACAATAGGTTAACGCGTTTTCGATACCATGAATATAGAATTTATCCGTCACTGTCACGAGGAAACATGGAAAAAAATAAAGGAGGAGTAAGGATTGATGATGGATTTCAATTTGATACAATTAATCAATTTGTTACATCAATTGGAGGCTGATGTTGGCTCAATGTTATATACTCCCGGGAACCTTGAGACAAGTAAAATTAGTAAGTTGAATTAAGATTATTATATCTTTATTTCAAGCACTTGCTGCTTCAAATCAACATTTAATACATTTAAATTGACATTACCGCCATGGAACCTCTTATTAAAGTGTTGCACCGATTTATTTTTTTCATATTTGATACTAGTGTTATAAAAAAAATATTGAATTTAAAAAATATTATCAGTTCCATTTGAGATATTTTGAAGATAATACCCGAAACGACTCTTCTGTCTAGATCAGTACAGGTATTTAAAAGTTTCTGTGAAAAAAAAGCAAAAACGAAAAAAAATAATTGTCTTTCATTTATCTATCTCGTTCAGAATTCCCACAAATACTAGTATCAAAGCCATATTACCCACATAAGTATCAAAACATAGTCCAAAGGCATAGAGTTTGCTTGATACTGAGTGATTAACCCAGTCATTGGTCCACAAAGGAGTTGTATACAGATAAGATAAGATTAGATAAGATAAGCTAATATAAGATAACGTTTTATTGTGACAGACGTATACAACCTTTTCACGTCAATTTTGGTATTTCACTGAATTTGCAAGTAGAATTCCTATTAAATAAATGCTGAAAGATTTTATTATTATTTATTGAATACTGAATATTCAAGCCGAAAAATGAATGGAGACATACTCGGAGAAAAATTATTCCTGATAGAAATCTCATCCATTATCCTTTACGAATGGGGAAAAAAATATAATTATGTACAATTACCTATAATCACTTCAGTAATAATCAAATCAATTATATAAATAATCAGCTGGTCAAAAAACGTTAATTTTCATCAGATAAACAAACAATTTAAATCAATATATCCCACAAAGGAAACTACGAAGAACAATCCAAAGGAAACTTTTAAATCTTTAACTGAAAGTTTATTGAGCTTAGAAACTTGGAATACAATTCTTACAAAATGACTGTTTCGTATTGAACTATCCAAAAGTTTAGTCTTTAGACTGACCAAATCGCCTTCACTTATCACTTCCAACACAGCCTCAAAAGTAGACGATTTGCTACCGCAATGTTCCGGATAAACTTTTACGGTCTGTACTCATTATTTCTACACGACATATATATGACGGAACAAAGTTTAGGGGCTAGAAAAATCATGTATAAGTCAGGAATTTTTGACATTCCCATTTTGTTGCATCTTACATATGTTTTGTAGTTTATATTTAATTTAATTAAATGTATTGTTTATATTACTTTATAGGTAAGAACAATAAGCATCTATGACTTAACATCGGTTTCTTTCACAGGTATCTTTGAAAATTCTACGTCTGATGTAATAATAACATCAATAAAAATCGCTGCTTTCAATCTTGAGTTCGTAAAGGATTCTAATACTACCGATACTAAATGATTAACTTAAGTAACTGAATCAACAAAGATACCTTCTAATAATTAATTTATCAAATTACTTTGTTTCCCGAGTTTCCAACAAGATTAACTGAAGGCATAACCTGAGGCGCGTTTTATGAATCCTCAAAACCGTTCGGATCAAAAAAAGTTCGGAAAAAAAATTCGTTGCTTCTCGGGTCTCCAATAATCTTTACTAAAATAAAATCGATCGGGTATCATTTGGGTATCACGCCTGGTGAACATTGACCTCCTCGACCATCTCCCAACAAAATGGTTCTGGGATGCCATGTCCACTGCTATTCTAGCCTATTAGGCTAAGTCAGTGATCCCAATTCACTTGTGGATCTCATCATCTCTGATTCGATCACGCAAGCTAAAAGCCCGGAGAGGGCTATGCTCGGATATTTTCTGTGTGATGGAATCTGAAGTAAAATACTCATTATATACATAATACTCATCTCATACATCATACACATTAAGATCTTCATTAAGTCATTAAGTGAATGCTGCATGATTTTACTACTTATTATGAAAGTTAAGTTACTTGTAAATGAGTTTCTTTTGACATCTTAGAGTGAGTGCTTAGACATCTTATGGACGTTAGATTCAGATCTTTCAATAAAATTGATATGAATTTTGTAAATACTGGTGCTTTTTTGAAACTCTTTTGTACAATATACAGCAATATACAAGCAATACACTTCAGATGATTTTCGTTGCCAGTACCATTGACGTTACCCACGCAAGGCCGGAAGATCTGCTATTTTGTAGGAAAAATCATTTTTATAAAAAAATGTGTTTTTATTTATGTTACCTCAATGAAAATTATCTCATGAGTAAACTATCATATTAAAACTCAATAAAAAAGTGCAATGATAAGAAAATGTTCTTCTCATTTCTATTGAACTTGTTCAACTGTCGTTCAATTTTCTGCAACTAGCTCTAGTTCTCTTAATTACTTCTCTGGCTTCACATTCATGAACGCTTTGAAAGATTTCTGAATTAAATTTGCTTTATTTTGAACAAACATCTTCGTTATTTGTCATATGAAGACTATAATCCCAGCGTATATAAGCAACTAATTGTATAGTATCAAGCGAAAAGACAGAACGTATAATATTGATATCTATTTATTGTCAGGTTGCAGTATATAACAAAATCCAAAAGTTCATACCATAATATTGCTAAATGTTTTTGTCAAAATTGATCCAAATCGATTGTGGTTGGAGTTACAACTCACATGTTGCTCAACCCCCAGTCATCACATCCAATAATCACTGATATTCCCTACAGCGTACATATCATAACTTGATTGAAAACATACGCTTGGTATACACAAAAGGCTTTCATTGTTATAGGATTAACTGTCACGAAGCCTATTCGTTTTTTACTCCAGTTTCCAGTTAACAAGCTGTGCTAGATTACTAACTGAATTGGATACCGTTTACGATTCGGATACAATCGATTTTTTATGTATTGCGATCTGTAGTCTCAATCCGCCAAGTTAGAACCGAGCTTACTTTCTAAGATTTATGGTATAATTATAGAGTGATAACTCTTTTGTGTTACTCCAGTTCTTGAATTTGATGGGATGAATGATAAAAATATTTGGGTGCTTTTACCACCTACTAGGGAAGCGGAGTAAGATGTCTTTTAGAAATAAGACGACAATTTACAAACTTGTGTTCGCCCTATCGTGACCTACGCCAGCGTAGCGTTCATCCACGCCCCAACCCAATCTACATAGATCAGACCATCCAAAATCGTTTCATGCGCATGTCGACCTCCACAAGGTCTTCGACCTACCATTACCAAAGTCGTTAAAACCCCACAATTCCAATCCACTCGTTGTAAGAGCATCCACCTACTCTCCTGACCATAACGCCCCGACCCGCTTACGCAGACCAAGTAATGTCCACCATGACCCGGACGATCCATTCACGAGCGCAAACGCGATCCTATATACACACACGCCACGCACTAGAAACACTTTTTCAATATACTGCACTCGTCAAACAAGGTTCCGAACACCCGGTCTACACTCTTCGCGCTATACCAGATTCAGGTACGTACCTGGGCGCTTCTCTCCTCCGACGACTCGCCTGAGCCGAGGTCCGAGCTCTAAGAGGCACCCACATGTTTGTTGCTCCCTCATGGCTTGAGCACTCTGGAGAATGTAAGAAACAGAGGGACATCTCCCCTGGAGGTGATGCCTGTAGACGAATCGCCCCTTAAGGCTTGAGGATTCTCCAAGGTTTTCGCTTCCTTAAAACTCCGGTAACACTGTAAAGGCCATCTCAGAAGTAAAAATAATAATAATAATTTGTTCTTTCAATTGATTATTGTTTGATAATATACTATGTATTTTTGTTTTTTCTGTTCAACGGCGCTCTGCACTGCTAAAACATATAACCTCAAGAAATAATATTGTTTGTAGTTGATATTATTGTTTAGAACCACATTTACATAGGAATCTTGTATATCTCAATTTCAGTCGGATAATTTTAATTAGGTTTGAATTAGACTATCTACGTCTATCTTTTCCATTTCTGTGATACTAAAAATACTTGTGGCTTTAGCCCGTATATCAACGTTGCCTTTTGACATTTGTATAAGACCTTAATCCGTTGTAATATGAGTCAGTTTCAATAGACGTACTACCATTGATGTGCGGTCGTTTTTACTAGAAAATATTAATACAAGAAGTAAGTTTAACGCGTGTGTTTAACTTGGCACTCTATATGATAATTTTTGCGTGTCCTGCATTTTCTTTCTTAGTAATAGCATAGGTAAAGTGATGTCACTCATAGTAATTGTACAATATACTGTGGGAATTTTGAAATATTTTTTATTTTCTATTTATATTTTATTTCATAAGCTTACATAGAGGGAATTGTAGAAAGAAGATAGAGAAAGGCATAAAAATCTCTTTGAACTTAAATATTTAATATATTTGATCGTCGTAGTCATAAATTTGTATAAAAATAAAGTCTTATAAAATTGTATATAAACGTCAACTATTGTCATAGCAAAGTACATACAACGACAAGAACACATTGGATTACGACTTTAGGAGACTGTGAGTAATGTATATGCTGTTCATATATAATAGTATTTCCTGACCTATATACCTTGAGTCATATTAGATGGAACGGGCAGTAAAAGCCCGTTCTACTATCTACACGGTAGCCGAGAAGATATAACTCTGACAGCAAACCTAGACTCATCGAGGCTTAATTCTCAAGGAAATTTCAGCCATAAATCTTTTTAAATCTTTAGCTCAACTGGAACCATCATGGTTTAACTGGCCCATATGAAAGCGGTGGTATATATAGTCCATACAGCGGTAGCCCATATGAAACTGGGATAAATGGCTTAACGTGCTTTCCGAAGCCTCGAGAAGCTCGAGACAGCAAATTTTGACTGACCCATCCATAGAATAACCACGATGAAAGTTCCTTTGTTTATGTAATAGCAACTATAGCACTCAAAATCCCAGCTCCTTTAGATGCTTTTTTAAATAAAATGCTATGGAAACAAACGTTCAATTGTAAACAGTTTACAACTTTTCGCTCTTGACTAGAACTCAATTGATTAAAACTCATATCCAATCTTATCCGTATTGTAGAATAAAACATTGCTCAGCAAATATTGTATCTAAAATCTATTCTTCTTATAAGATATATACGGGAAAATTAAATCGGGATATTTGTTGGTTGTTTGAACAAAGTATTTAGGATGATTTTCCCTGAATAGCTAATGAGATACAAATTTCTCGGAAAGGTTTGATCAGAACATATAAAACGAGAAGAGTTTTTTATATATGGGAATTTTTAAAGTCTTTAAATATTATTTTAATTGGGAAATATTTATGTTTCTAAGAAACATTTTACCCAAGATGCATATTATTCAAAGACACGTTTATAGTTTGCAATTTTTATTATCACCATAACAGGTTTTTTTTTCCGAAAAATTGTCTGTTAAATAATAGTTTCTGGCAACAACTTTACGTTTTATCCAAAAGTGAGATTCCCCAATTAAAAGCGTTTTATTCTGTGAAAATTTGTAAAAAAACTGACATGAAAACAAGCAAAAGAAAATAAATTGTATTTATCAGAAATTCGAACAAACGTGACAAAACATTGTCGCGTTTGTTCGAATGAAATTTTAAATTTGGGTTAAAGAGTTAAAACTCTGTGTAAAACTCTTTAATGTAAGTCGTAAACAATGCTTAATAGTAAGGCCGTAGTTATTATATATTACCTAGACCTATTTTTTTAAGATAGAAGAAATCAAGACAAAACAAGATTGTTCGTTTAACATCAATATCGGTTTTCTTAACGGTAACCGTGGGTCTAGTGGAGTGGCCGCTTGTGAATGTTTCAAGAATAGAGGAGAGACTTTATTATATTAGCTAGGATTTCCTTCGAAGAAACCTTCTCATAAATATGTAGAGACAGCGTGGAACAAATTATCGCCCGTATCAGCAACTGCATCCATAATTGATGGCATCTATCGGGTACCTTTGTAAAGGGAACAAGGTGGCTTTTGCAACTTTTCCCATCTACGTGAAATTTCTACAGTGAAACTATTATTTATTCATAGAATTCATATGAACACGTCAGATTTTTTATAGTGAGACAGATGGGGTGCGGAGATTTACATATTGTTATACACTTTAGGAATAGTTTGTAAAGGTCTACTCAGTTAGAAACTACAGTAAAGTCATATTTTATTATGAAAATACGAATCAAATAAATAATTTAAAAGATAACAAAAGAAGAGAATACGTATAAACTGTAAGAAAGCCTTACATGTACATCATATAATAATGGTTTTAATTATCTTTTGAAGTTACACATAAGTAAAGTAAGGTAAGTAACTTTTATACAATGATTATACGAAAATAAAAGAGAGAGAGAGCAATATATTAACGGAACGAACCAACTCTTATTAGTGAAGATATAGAAGAAAACAATCAAATGTCCCGATTGGTTTTTTGTAAGATTATTCGAAGTTTTTTTGTTCTTATGTGCCTACTAAAGTATACTTGATTGATTTATTTTCGTTCGTTCCATAAATCGTACGAAATAAATAGTAGATGTTATGCGTAAAAAGCTTTAAACTTACCTCGCAATAAACTTTAGGAATATATTATTTTGCTCAAAACATTATTAGCGGGACAACCGCCATCAAGAGACAAGTTCTTAACTTCCGCTATTGTTAAACCTGATATTATTATGAAAAGAGGCACGTCAGTTTCAGTGGAAATTTATGTGGTTTAGTTAGATCACAGTTAAACTCACTTGATGGAGCTATCATCTGGGATATGAGGAGTTTATATTAGAATAGTTAAGCAACTTTAATTATGGTTACTTCTAGACGGCTGACCGAAACTTCTGAACAGGCTTTTTGGGTTCTCTGTAACTAAAAATGTAGTTAGGTGTTAAACATAAATGTAAACTTTTATTGCCATTTCAATCGCCTGTTTACTGTCATCCCTTGCCACAACGCTGGTTTCTGGAACTTTCGGACAGTTGAAATATATTGTGTCTTATGGTTATAAGTTATAAGGACCAATAACATATTTTTAATGGGTTATTTAGTTTTACTTATTACTATAATATTAATCAAAATTAATTTATTCCATTAGATTAAATTATTAATTAAAAATATATTTATAATGTTTGTACGTTGATATTAATGAGAACAGTCGATAGCATGAGAATTAAGTAGTTACACATCAAGTCCAAATTTGCTTAGATTGATTGTATGACGCTGGAGGTTCGTTAACCTTTAAGTTTGTCCAAATATAATTACAAGCGCATGTTTTCGTTATTACACTTTGTACATACCTTATGTCGGCATTCTTAAGTCTCAAATTGAACGACAAATGCAAATATAAAGGTTGAATTACATTCATTTTCAAACGGTTCTATATTAGCGTTGACAATCACATGCGGGCAGCCGTTTTGACGTAGAAATGGTGCGCGTATGTATAGCTTTTGACAACGATTCCACAATGGTTTTAACCACAGAAAATCAATTAGTGTTTACAATTGATTAATGACAAATAATGCCATCAGCGGCTGTCAGTTTTGTACTTAATTATTTTTCTCTTAATTATTATTTAACACAAAATAGCCAAAATATGATGGGAGATATCTTGTCCTGATGATTTTAGCGTAAGCATTGCTTGCGATTGGAAAGTATTCAGGCCCCATCAATCAACTAACGCTTTCAAGATCTGTGTATTTGTTTTATTTTTGGTTTGAAGAAATACTTAATTTTTATTATATCAATATATCACTGAGTAGACGAAACAATTATATCGGTATTAGTTAAATTCAAGTACAAAAATATTTTTAGAAAAGAATTTAGTAACTTTTCTAGTAAAATCTTAATTATTTATCTTTATGCCGACAGATTAATTCCAGAACTTAAAGACAAGAAAAGTAACAAGAATATTTTAAAAATACATTGGAATCAATAAAAATGAAAGAATAATAAAGTGACTGCAGCTGTAAGTGATGATCATCTTGTGGGAAACATTGATTATATCACCTATATTATATTGATAAAATGCGGGTGGTGTCACTTTCATGTAAAGGATTGGCTGAAAAGCATCTCTATTCGCGATAAATTTTCCATTGCATACATTCATTTTACTATTTCGATGTGGTTTAATGAAGAGTTTTTATATATATAAGTCTTTGATGTAATTTAAGTAAGTTTATTACATAAAACTTAGCACTAATATTAAATTTACAGAAAAACAAATCAGAGTTACACTTCTGAGGCTGCTAAATATCAGATTCTCTTAATCTGATTCTCCTCGTTCCCGCTGTGTTGCAATATATTGTAAATCAGGTTACGACGGGGTTGACGTGTCTATTAAATGCCCTATAAATAAGTAAAACATTTAAAAAACGTGACACTTCAGTTATTAATGTAACATGATGAATGACGTCTTCCATAATAAACATTCGATCTTCTATTAAAATTGTACGCCCCGACGACTTTCCATAAATAGACATTCATTAAATATTTAACGAGTGTTAAATATTTAATGGTCTGTGGTCACTTCATCGATCGTTTGAAGTCGTACCACAAAATTTATTTCGAATGAATCGTTAAGCTTATTTACTGCAATCTTTAATTCAATTTGCATTTTTTTCACATGATTCAGTTACATGAATGTTTTCATATTATTAACTTTATGTAGTATTAGTGTAGTGTATTGGTAAAACTTTAATTACTGCAGTTATTGGCTTAACTTTACCCATGATAACTTTACCCACTTAACTTTTCCCACAGTAGTTATTACTAATTGAGACTTTTATTTTACTAATTACCATTGTAAAAAGCTTTGCATTTTTGATCTTCTTTTGTTCGAATATGAAATATAATTCGAGTGAGCGTGACAAAACACTAGGCTTACATAATTTCATTAGTAAGGCCCTACATGTAGTATAACGAATCATATGTATCTAGATGAGTTTCGTTATTATTAATATCATTATTTTAAACTTATGTATTATTATAAACATATTAACCGACTATGTAGTTATTCTATATTCTATATGTTTTTGAAAATGCTTAGGTGCTAGTCATAATTACAAGTTGTTTATATGTGGGTAAAAGCGTTTATTTAAGGTTAAGAAAACCTTTATTTTGTCTCAAACAAGATTGAAAGTTATTTGTGTCTTTTATTATTAATACTAACAATTAACGCAGCGAATGTAAACACCAGAATTTCAAGGTGTCTATTATCATCACAGTTTTCCTTTTCGTTAGCAATCTATGCTCTGTCTCGTCCATTAAAATCCACCTGGAGTGAATCAAATGGCCTTAAGTTGTTGTTGGCAACGCACTTAAAGTATCAAATTCATTTTACACTAAGTAGCTTGAAAATCATGTCGGAAAATCTAAAATATTATTAAAGGCACAAAATAAACACAGAATTTTATGTCTAAATCAGATAACGTTTTGATCACAATAATACAAATATTGCGTGTCCGCTAGAATATATTTCATTACCTCTTCATTATATTACCAGCGAGATGTTCATTGCTGGTTGGTGGTTTCCGTCAAGAATCACCAACTCACACCAGTCATCAACAGTTATAATCAATCACAAGTCATCAATAATCATCAGTTATCAATAATCATCGATCATCATTTGTTATCATCAGTTATCATCAATCATTAGTCGTCAATCATCATCAGTCATCATCAATATCATCAGTTATCATCACTCATCAGTCATCGTCATAAGTCAAGTCAAGAAAAGTTTATTGTTACTCCAAACTCAAAAAGGTTTTTCCTTCTAGCCTGATCCCAAATAGAGTAAAAGTTTAATGGCGATACTTTTTTCCATGACATCTTGATGAAACACAGAGCCCAAATATTGTTTAGGAAAAAGCTGGATCTGCCAGTTAAAACCGCATCAATTACCGTTCCCTAGTTTTGGACATTCGACAGACAGGTAAACGGAAAAGAAATTTACAAATTGTTTTTGTATTCTCATATTTTTTTATTGCCTTGACTTAATTTTTGTTGATTATATACAATAAACAGGATCGCTGTTTTATTGTAGGTATAGATATAGTTATACATTAAGAGGATAATGATCGGTTTCTGAGTTATGATTTGATGCTATCCACGACTCAAACATTTCTTTGCAGAAAGGTGACAAGGTTATTTCAATGTGTATTAAGCATATATTTAAATTCAGTAAAAATTATTTACTGAAACGGTAAAATTTTCAACCAAAATACGGCCTGCATTGTGAGGACAAGCGATTTCCGCAACACTCGTGGGAAGCATTACCGTAATATTATGCGGCTTATTTTGACAAGGTTACATGGATTCGGTTTGTTAGCATTTCCCTCTTCTACTAAGTCAACAGCTTTCAGGGGATTTGAGCAACTATAATGAAATTAAATCTTTATTTACTAAAATACGGAACATTAAAAGGCGGCTCCTTAAATAGGAGTCTTTGTACATTAACAAAAACATAATGATTACGTGCGATAATTTCTTTTTAACGGTTATAAACTTATTACTTATTTATCGAGCTATTTATATTACTTTATCGAGCTATATGCATGAAATACTGCGCTATATAGTGTACTGCGATTTTTAATAGTAACTGTCTAATCAGAAACTGAATACTATATTCTATAACCACACATCTACGTGTTTTAAGTATACCTGGTGACAATGTTCGCTTAAGATAATAAAATAAAATTACTAAATTATAAACGAAATTTTTTTTTGAAGCAGGGTACGGGATACTGAACCTTATCAATTTAGATAGTCGGATTATATTTCGGGAGGCAATTTTGGGTCATAACGCGTAATTGGTATGTGAAAGCTATTACAATAACTGCTGGGGACAAACGCTAGATTAGATAGAGAACGTCAGAAGAATTTCTGCGAAAATTTGCAGTTTTCCTCACGATGTTTTCCTTTATAGAAAACCGTCGATTAAACGTACATACGAATTCAAATTTGTAGACACATTAGTTCGTGGCGCGGTTCGAACCACTGCCTCAACAACTGCAATGACCTTACGCACTAAGCCACCGACGCTTCAAGCTGTAATTATAAAATTGAATTTGTATTAAGGATCGGAGTAAAAACCTATTTAAAATACACCTTAATTAGGTGTATTTTTTAGGTGCACTTTACTGTAATAATCATTACATATATACATTAATGTAAAAACTAATTAGTCGTCCAAAACACGTAGGCAACGTCTACTAATATAGATTTTAATATGTCAGCTCTAAATATTCTCGTCTTTCAGAGCCCATAAATAATCTCTTAGAAGAGTAGTGACGTCATTAACTCAAAGTGAATTACTGCCCGGCCTTCTAATAACTGCTCAACTTTCTAATCACTCTGTGGAGGAAACGATTCTATTTATTTGAATACGGTTTCTATTAAATTATTTTTGTACACAAATGCTTAAAATGAAACTTAGCAAAAACAATTTGAAAAAGATAAATAGGAAGGACTGTATATGATATGTGCTAAAGTAAAAGGCAAAATAAAAATCGGTACTTACATGTATTAATTTTATAAATTAATACAGATGTCAATGAATATTAAACAATGACTTTTCTATTGGTGACAATGAAAAGGAGAATTCAAAAGGGAAAACAATATATTATACTTATTATAAAACCAACTAGAAGGAGTTCGCAACACAATTGAATACAAAGGTACTGCTTATTTCTAACGAATTTTTTACTAACAGACCGACGACAAGAATATATGAAATAAATAGTGTACGCAGTGTGCATATAACTTTAATCTACGTACATATTAAATATATTATAGCATCAAAATAAATCAATTTACCAATTTCTATAAACAATATATTAACATTGTATTTATGTATATCTAAAATACTAAGATAATTTACGACCGTCTGGTCGAGCAGTCAGTACCCTTATTTACTTAGCCAGAGCTCCCGGGTTTGAATCCTGGTAGGGGCAGCAATTTGTATGATAAGTACGATATGTTCACGAGTCATGGATACATATTACTGTCTATATTTCTCAGTTATCTAGTATCCATAACACAAGCTCTTAACGATGCATATTTAAGGATATAATATGTGTGTGTGTGTGTGTGTGTGTGTGTGTGTGTGTGTGTGTGTGTGTGTGTGTGTGTGTGTGTGTGTGTATTATTATTATATGTTTATATAATAATGAGAAAGACTCTGAACTAGATGTATTACAGTTTATTTTAATAATGACCGATTTTACTTTATAGATCACAGTGTTCTTTCAATCGGAATTCAAAATAAGTGATGTAATGTATTAATGAATTTAATGATGTTTTGATCTATAAAGTACCCCAAGTTTTGTTGCTAATTAATGACAATAATTTTCTAAGATGTATTATTGATTCTAGAAATTGTTTGTTAATAATTTATGTCAATATTTCTGTAAGTACTCTGACAAAACAATATTATTTAGGTATAATTAAACTTTATAGCTTCGTAACTTCTTACAAATTCGGCTTAAACGAAAGTGGCATATATATTAATATATAGAAAGGACGCAACGTAGCTGAATGAGTCAATAGTTTTAAAAAAATCTTGAAATTATTTTCTCAACCAGTCCATTCCATTCTATCCAACGCCCTTATATGAATCTCTTCATTCTGGAGATCTGACTTGCTATCAAAAGATTATTACAGCCTTTTGAGAGTGGCAAATCAAATAATTCTATGTACATGGTATTGCAAAAAACAAAAAACGCATAGCATATTTTTGACAAAATACAGGATTTCTAACCTTTTC
Source organism: Acentria ephemerella (assembly GCA_943193645.1). Taxonomy (NCBI): domain Eukaryota; kingdom Metazoa; phylum Arthropoda; class Insecta; order Lepidoptera; family Crambidae; genus Acentria; species Acentria ephemerella. Next base: position 4,310,413 of record OW971894.1, read on the forward strand.
CATGCTAGAAGCTATGCGAGTTCTGCAAAATTTAATTGGCCAGTAGTATGAACTTAAGCGTATTATATATAACACTGAAACCATTAAGAGCATTCCATTGTTTGTTCAACCATTATGAATTTAACTAATAGACTCCTCTGTCACCCACAGCACCAGAAATTACACTCCAGCAAATTCGTCAGTACGAATTGAATTGTTATTTTTAAGGTATCGCGTTGATGGAAAAGAAAACAAATATTTACCGTTCAGTGTACTTTCGTGGAACAGTTGGAGGTATAAAGGAAATAAAATGACACTACATTGTACGGTTCGTTGAAAAATTTTACGCCGAAGACAGAACTATTTAGGCAATGGAATGACAAAATAAATTCGAAAATCCGACCTTTCCTTTTATTAGGGATCAGTAGGGTTTGATTTGGTACTATAAATAAATAATTATCATTATTAAATTTATATAAATACTAACTATATATATAAGAAAAGGGGAACTAGGACTATTGAAACTCTATTATCATGATAGTTTTTATATATAGATGGACACAAATGAAATAACAATAATTTGTTTCTATTTAACCATAATTTTCAGTGTAATTTCCCCCAAAAGCATACTCTAAGTTCACAGTAAATTTCGTTCTCAACATTTTATCGTCTAACGGTACCTTCGCCCTAGGGAATATCTCCGCGTTCACGACAAGGGCACGTCTTTTAAATTCCATTATTAGATTCTATGCTGCGTTCCTTCTCCTTGCGACAATGGCTCCCTATTTACATACGAGTATCATGTTGTATTTTAATTACGTACACAGTATCAGATGTCCAATTTTGTTTGAAAATGTATATTTCTGTAGCGGCTGCCTCTTAGCGCTACATAGACAAATTGATATCAAGTAACCGAGAAATGGGTAATCTGCGAAAACTACGTATAAACACCGAGTTGAAAGTCTGCATTTAAACGTAACTGTTGAAGACTCTTTAATACTATCTATGTTTTTATACTTTTTATAACTTTTATTGTCACTTAAGTTTGATTACATTTATATTTTTCTCTGTATCAAACGCTGGTTTTAATTTTCTCTCCGCTTTTGCTATCAGTCTGCTACATTGGTGGTCCTTCTCCGGTTTTTCAAGTATTTAAAATGCAAACCAGAGCATCAACCAAAAGTTATAAAAAGTATACTATCTATGTTTATAGATAGTATAAAAGAGTCTTCAACAGTAACAATACGTAATGCGAAGCCGAATCACACTTACAGTTTTGAAGTTCGGTCCGGTCCCCGAGTGATCACCAGCTCGGCGGAAGATTTTTCCTTTTCGCTGTCGATGTGGCGGATCCAGCCACATTCAATCATTTCTTTTATGATTTGCTAAGCAATTTAATGAACTGTTATTTTCTTAACCAAAAAATGTTTCTTTGTAAGACGGTACTTTCTGTAAATCCTGGTGTGGGATATACGTAAAGTATCAAGGCGAATGATCAGATTTCTCCATTTAAGAAAATGTCCTATCCATTATTGGTCTTTATTGTATATGTCAGTGTCAGTGTCAATGTCAGTGTCATTTAATTGTCATAATGTAAAACAATTATAATTTATTATGAACGTTATTTAATAAAGAAATACTAAAGTCTTAATGTCTTATACACGATACATCGTGTATGTACTTTATGGTATTTTTATTTAACTGTTTGAATTCCAATTTTCTTTATATTTTTTTGAAACAAATTCCCGATTTGTGTATAGTTCTTAATATTACCGAAGTTTTTTTTATTGTACACGGGGTAGTTGGCCTTCATCTTACATGATGGTAAGTTAAGATAAGATAAGGCTGAAGATGGAAGCGAATTACCTAAGTGTGGTGTACCCGTCCGTACCCCGTGGTGTACCCGGATCTTACCTATAACTGGCGGAACACAAAGCTGTTGACATTATTGTTATCACGGCAGACTTAGGTACTCTGCCCTCGCTAGGATTTGAACCCCGGACCTACATATCTGAATTAGGTGGTCACAGCCACTAGATACACAGAATCACAATAAAATGTTATCTTATCTTATCTTTTCCTAAAAATGTATATTTAGTGTTAGGGTACATAAGTCCCTTTATTATTTAACTTATGAAATAGGCACTTACACAAAGTTATTAAGGTAGGTTTAATTTACAAATAGAACATCTTAATACGAACACTCAGCTAAGAACTTATGATGATAATGTGTCGAGTCGAAGCTTTCCGGTTTGCCCTAACTTTAACTTTAACCCTCGCATACGAAATTATATCAAACATCAAAAGACTTATGGTTGATTTTATCGGATGCTTGACATAATCTTAAAGTAAAATTATTAGTAATAAGGGTAAATTAATTACAGAGTTAAGCTGGTATCAAACTGGCAACTTGTGAAATAGTGTAATAACTTAACTTTGATGTTACAACAAAGGCGGAGATCTGTTCACGGAATTAGTATGGAGTAAAGGTTAGATTAAAGGCTTCAGTAATTCTTCATAGTGCTAAGTTATAAAGTTATAAACATAAATTGTTTACTATAATTATGAAAGCACATGAAATACACTTTATATTTAATTATTATGTCTCGATGCCGCCAAATGCTAAGCAGTTGTAGGAATAAATGAGCGAAGACAGCTTGGGCTACCTTTCCGGCCCCTTAAAGGGGATTTCCCTACAAAGAGTAACATAATGTTTCCAGCTCAACTTCACAAAGAGATTTAGTGAATTGTTTCTTTGCCGCACGGCCAGAGCGTGGACTACTTACGGGCACACGTATCACACACGTTTCATTCTCCATCATACATCATAGGCTCCTTTAAAAGAGGCGTAAACCTTTTCGGCTGGCAAGATGGCATTACTGTAAAGACGTTCTTCACACTTGGATTCTTTACTGTTTACCATCAGGCGGTGTCGAGTCATATATATAGATATTCATTTATAAGGCCAATGAATTTGTATGTTAAATCATTTAGAGTGAGAGTGTCCGAATAGAAAAGCACCGCTATTTTATGTTTTCTAACATTTTTATATAATACATAATAATCTTAATCCTTCTGTTTCCATTATGCTGCGTCAACTAGTTAGTAAACCCTGATTTTGACAGACCTCTAGATGACGTCAAAGCATCTGTGGTACTCCGCTTTGTGAATGTCCTCTCAAAGTTGCCAAAGATTAATTGCTTTTTAAGATTATTCCTGGAAGATCGGGTAAAGTGTCCAGTATCTTACGAATGTATTTCTATTAATAAGATACCGAATCAAAGCATAACAAAATCATAAATTAACTCAAAATAAAAAAAATAAAAAAAATTGTCACATAAATTCTCTTTTATTTTTTAAGTCCTTTCATATTGTAGAGGTTCTAAATTTAAATTTCTCATCAAGGTATATTGTTATTTTGATGATAATTTTTATAGCTTACCTACTAACTAAGTCTAAGCTCAATAACAAAACTATTTCAGTTCCACGCAAACGTGTTAATCAATTAATCTTAAAACTGCGTGGAACTGAACATTTTAAAACTTGGTATGTGATTTATTTGTATTTTATCTACTGATCGATCGCTTCAATAATGGCTCTACTAAGTACATCAGATTCTAATTTACGAAGTCCATCTTATCTTGTTTAAGGGCCGGGATTATTTCTCGGAGCAGTTCGACCCGAAGGGATCTTTTGTGATTTCCTTATCCTAATATCTGCTGTCCTGGAATACTTTCAGGATGTACTTGATAAGTAAGCTTTGATTCAACAGCCTTATGTCTTCAAGTGTGGGGTAGCCTACAAAGAAACCCATTCATTTTCTAGGAATTCTTTTATAGGATTCTTTTAGAGCATCAGTTACATAGGATGTGTTTCATTTGTTCATTGTGCTCCCGACAGGCCCTACACATATGCGTTTCCACTAGCTTCATTTTGAATAGCATGGTATTAGTGCTATAGAGGCCTGTAATGGTGCCACTCAAGCCACGCAGCCTGCTGCGCTGTAAGTTCCGAATGACCTTCTTATGGCCTCCAAATGGATACATAAATTATTTTATGCGCAAGAGAAGCAATCATATCCCATTCTTCTGAATTCTTCTTCTCTGCATACTTTCTTATAAATGTCATTCTGACAGTACCGATGAGAGTCCAACGTGTGGTTTGAGTCCAATAATATTATCCTCTGATCCTTTTTTTTCGAGTACGTCTGCATTTACATTACCTGTGTCCATCACCCACCGTTTCACGGTCTATATAGGAATTAATATTAGCTTGGAATCGACTTTATGCGAATGTCATTAACATTACATCGACAACAGGCGAAGAAGATATTTGGAAGCTTAAAAAGCTTTTTTCGGTATAAAAAATAAATATAAAAAAACTAAGGTAGCAATACGTGTGGGCTTCTTAGAAATCTTTTCTATTGGTTCACAATATTAATATTTCCACCCTTTAACGAGCCAACAATTCCAGTTACTTGCGTAGTCCTTTTCCCTTTCCTTACAAAACCGACGTGGTTTCATTACAACGGCCTTTTCCAATGGACCTATAGAGAACATAAAATTCGTTTTCTCAAAGCACATTTCCTTACAATTTTCTCTAGCTGTAACAGTGAGTTTTAAGGAAATAGAACTAAGATACATTTTCGTCTATCTAAAGATTGATATTAGTTTGTGAACGTTGAAAAAGAGCTTAGAGAGAAGTTTAGGAGGTAATAAATAGAAATATCTGCCTAGAAAAATACAAAAAAAGAATGACTCATTTATTTTATGAAATAGGGTTGGTTAACTAACAAGAAGCCTCGGAAACAGTGAGTAAAAAGGGTGTTAATACATTTTTAGTATAAAAAGGTCCTGTGTAGCCAATTTCATCAGTAAACACAAGTTTTAGTCTAGTTTTAGTGTTTATTGATTGGGTAGGAAATGGCATCTTTCAGTGGTGGCTTGAGCATTATGTCATATACTGCATTTTGGCATATGGACTCGTCTGAGAAAGGTAAGCCCTTCTATGCATTTTATGTACAATGGAATTGGTAAGAAATAAATCGAAAGTTTGAGTAAGCCCAGGATTTATTATCAACAACTATAATTTTATAATAAAATCTATAAAATAATCATCTTCATTTTTTTTATTATATGCTATGTCAGCTGTCATTGTGTTTGACATATAAAGTTGGATCAATTTTCAGAAAATCTTTCTATAAATATATTTCTGAAAGTATTGTACTATTCCACTATATTCTACGTATGATTAAAAATTAATAAACATTCAGACTTATAAAAACCCCTCAAAAGTAAAATGGTATTTATGTGTAAGGGTTTTTAAAATTTAAAATTGAATTTAATTACACTTTTTTTGATAATGACATTGTATTATAACTTTTGTTGTGAATTAAAAAGTATAAGAGAAATATAACTTGATATATCTGTTGCTGTGTCTTAGACAATGTCACATAACATATACTTGTGACGCCTAAGATCAACTGTGTTTTTTCTAGATCCCTGTGATTCTCTTAGACACATAACTGAATAGATGGCAACCAAGGCATTTTCTGAAATTCATGAACCTCAGTCTGTTTTTGTAGGAATAATTCTCCAAAAACCTTTGATACTTGAAGATACTGTCTTATTTGAGTTAAATAAAGTTGTTTGCTAACTTTATTAAATTATCCGTTAGAAAGTTGAATTTATTTATTAGTACTTAAATTTTTTATATCCGGATCGCATGACAGTTTGTAGGATTTATAAGAAAACATTTTTTGTCTTATATATTCAATAGGACCATAATCTACGTAATCGTAGCTATAAGTTGCCCAATCACATAAGAAAATCGGTGGCAATTTTTTACTGTTCAGCTCAAGGGACCGACAATGGTTACCAAATTGAGATGATATATATTAAGGTGATCTAGTTCTCAACGTGGCAAGTTTCAGGGTGATTTAATAAAAGAAATATTCAAAAAATCCTTTATCTTTATTTGTTTAGTTAAAGTATTTGTGCCGAATACGGAATTTATTTTCCTTAAATTATTTATTTATAAATTTCTCAATGTTATGTACGTGGTTGTTATTTTAGATTAATTGAAATTGACATTATTATTTATTTTTATGTATGTTATATGCAGTACTTAATGAATAAATAAAGTTTAATACGCTATAAGTAATGATAATGACGAAGAGGATGGTTATCAAATTAGGTCCTAGTTAGCTCGGCGCTCAGGGCAGTCATTCGGGCTGAGAGCACGAGTTAAATTCCTACCTTGGGACAATTTTTGATTAGTAAACATAAAATGCTTCCTTGTATGGTTGCCTAGTATTCTCGGCTGCAAAACTTGACTGGCGTCTTGTCAAGTGTAAAAAAATCTATGATCAAAGTATCAAAAATATTTGATTGTCCAGTCTACGAGCTGCCTAATTGTTATGCCTACACGAAAAAGACACAAACCAGTAAAAACGTATCAAATAAAACAATAATGGAATCTGACATTTGCTTTTAGGCATTCGCGATGTTAATGGAAACCTTTATTCATTTCCATTATTATAGAAACATGACAGTATACGAAAAACAGATGAAAAGCTGTAATACTGATATTAATATTAGATTTGTATTAGGTAAGTACATTTTCTGTTACAATGTGTATAGAGTCTACATTTTGACACCATTTTATTTATATACTCAGTCATACTAGTAACTATGTTATAGTTATATCTGATAATAATTCAATTTCCTTGCTATAAGCTATAAGTAATAAGTTAAGTTTCCTGAAAATGCTACAATCATAAGCACTATTAATGGACTTAATGATTGCCATAAAGCGTTTGTAAATTTATTTGAACCCTTGTCGTATATAAGCGAAAAGTTGAAGGGTGTACCACCTGCCGGCTGCACAATACTTCAACTGTACATCCAATACCCAACAACTGGAGAGGTAGATTTATTCATTGCGGAAACCGTGTATATAGTTAAAAAAAGAAACTATTAATATAAAATATATATATATATATATATATATATATATATATATATATATATACTATTTCTCACACTCACATCTATTATTTAAAAGTCCTAATAAGTAAATAGAAAAAAATCTATTATGTAGCCCAAAGTAAGCATAATTAATAGCTTGTGTTATGGATACTAGATATCGGAGAAATGTGGATAGTAATATGTATATAAATATTACGAATATACTTATTAAATATACAAACACCCATAACTCGTAAACACATATTCGTACTCATTATACAAATATCTGCCCCTACCCCGGTCGGCAGGTTTTTCACATTTATTACCATAACTGTGGGGGCTCATATTTGCATAATGAGTTTTATTCTCATTTGTATGATGTTAATTCGAACCTAGGACATCTGGCTATGACGACAGAGGTACTATCAACTACCAGTCAATTGTGGACATTATTGCCATAGTGTAATTGAGAACGCTTTTAATCTCTTCGATCGTATTTGACTAGAAAACGTATAGCATCAAGTAAAATACTTCACAACAACCTATATTTAGGGCTTAAAACTGATGCCATCTCTATCAACACAGATTTTAAGCCTGAACCAAATTTCACCTTAGCAGTTTCTGTGATAAAACCGAATTATAGATAAATTTTTTTATTAGAAAAATATCAAATTTATTACACTCCAATGTCATGAAAGCCGACGAAACAAAGGCTAACTCGAGGCTAGCTAAAAAGCTACATGGCAAAGTATGTACGCAGCACATTCTATTAATATTTGCAAAACGAATTCTATCAAATACATTTTAATTATGACAACGTCAATGGCTTACATTTCTTTATACTCAGTGGCCGGAAAATTATTCTGGGAACGAGGCTGTTTTCCCAGTACGCCTCTTACACGTATACATATTGGGACGAGACTGGATAATTAATTTAATTGTATCCGTAAAAGATGTTTTATTGCTTGCTTCTTTTATAGTAACTTCATAACAATAGAAAGCGTTATCTAAAATTACGTGTATTTTGTTATATAAATGTATGTAATTTTTTTTTCTTAAAATTGAGGTTTCCACACATTGTATTTAGGAATAACAAATACTTTTGATTAGGACAAAAATGAAACATATTTTTTGCTTAAGAGGTTTTTTACTACGTGTATGATTAGTTCGTAGGTACTCCGTTGTGTGTGACGTCAGTATTTGGTATCATATTCTATATAGCATTATTGGCAGACTTGTAACAGAAAATGTAGCCCTCAAACATAAGTGAACGTAATAGGAAATATTTCTCTTTATATGTATTAGAATTGTCTTAATTTAATCTTGCCCTTAAGCTCATGAGAAATTTAATATTATAATTATAAAGTGACTTAAATTATCTCACAAGAACATAGAAAGCTAGATCAATATTTTAAACCATGGCCTTAAGTTAACTCTGTTAAGCTGTTATAGCTTAATAGGTAGCAAACATTTACACCTATATAAAATTAGCAGGTATTAGTACATTATAAATGTCGTTGCTTGTCCATTATCTTCTTCCCTGCAGGTCAATGATCCCAATAACAGAAACACAGTAATTTCAATTGTTTTAGGGTAAGCGTGTGCGACGGTACAAAACAAATACAACAAGTAACAAGTAACGTTAGATTTTGAGCAGTTATGTTATTTCCTATAATTTTAATCCCAAATAAATCTCTAAATTTTTTACTGATCTTTATAATACCCATGTTTATGAATGAATAAACGAATTATGACGTACAAGTTAAAATAAAATGTTGAGATGTCTTATCACAATGTGTACATTTCCATTCACTCGCTTCCTAGCCAATAATAGTAATCAGTTATTCCGAAGGATGTAAGAAGGATTATTCATGTCCGAACCTTTAGCATTAATCGATTTGAGTATCGGTTTGATCTTTGTTTTATTATATAATTTTTAATGAGTATTATAAATTTTTAGTAACTTAAAACCGTGTGATTCCCTAGTTACTTACAAATTTATATATATTTTTTATATCATAATACAATATAAGTTGATTATACAGACAATCGACTTATATTTTGATACCAAAAAAATAAAAGATGACTTTATAATAAAAGATAACTTATATTTTGACGTCCTTTACAAATTCTCAAAATAGAGTTGTAACCATTCGCGCCAAGCATCACAAAATTAACAGTTCAATACATCACCCGTCATCGTATCTTCAAATCCATTCAGCCGGTTAATTACGTTACTCCACTGGTGATAGCAAAGGCCCACGTTTGATATCTATTTATACAGTTTTTATGTATACAGCTTGTTCCTTTTCAAATTCTCATAACGTCGGGATAACAATCTTCTGATTAAAATATAACTTTTTGTCTAATAAAAGTTGAATTTTAATTATCACAGCCGTTATTTATTATCCAAATATTCAGTTACATTTTAGTTTATAACATGTAATAAATTGAAAATTTATATAGAATTGAGATTTCAAATTTAAAAGTTCTGTGACGTATAGCCAATTTAAATTTTAACTGAAAATATGCTAAATAAAATATCCTAAAAAAAAATAAAGTACCCTACATTGCTATAGCTTCTCGGAGTAAAAATGAACACGCCGTATATAACTGTAAATCAATATTATCTATATAAGCAATAGGTTGTAAGTTCAACGGTAAATCTTTATGAATGAAAATAACATAAGTATATAAGTACTTAAAAATCTTTGCCTGGTTTTAAAGCTTGGTCGTTTCGTGGCTATTTACATTAAATAACCAAGTCATTTGCTTATAAATTTAACAATCAGAGCAGTTACTAGGAATTACTCCGGAACACCACAGGTCCACTACCACTCTCTACACAAAATTTACTCAAAAAAAAGTTTATTATTCGTAAGACGCTATGCAAGTTTCTAATAAAAAGGATTAATTTTTAAAGTATAAAAATCAGTATTTACGAGTGCTTCTTATATTATAGTATAGGTACATCAAAGATAAAACCTCAGTTGGAAAATAGCTCTTATTACAACGAAGTACTCACAAGTGTGTTTAACTTGAATCGGAGTCGTGTGTACAAACAATACGAAATGGATGACAGAAATAGTAGACTTACATCACATGTTTGGCACTTTTGTACAATGGTACATATGCCAAAGTGCCAAACATAACACCGTTTATCTTGATGTCTCGTGTTCTATGGCAATGATTTTCGGAGAAGAACTTCTTACTTATGTATACCTATTAGTAGGTAAGTACCACCTGTAGCTGTTAATAGTCATAGTAATTTTAATCTTCAAAGTGGATCAACGCTCCATTTTAATATATTTTTAAATTTGTCTTTCATAAACGTATACAAGATATGATTAAGATAAGAACTAAATAAAGTTTTTTAATTAAAAAATATATTCTCAGAAACAACAGCTTTCTAAATGATGAAAGTTTTTAAAAAATAACAAAGTTCAAATCGGATTTGAATTTTGCCCTGGACCCCTTCGTCTCTAAAGCAGACAAACTTTACGTGTAATTTCGTTCGCGTTTCGTTTTTGTTCGTTTCGTTCGTTTTTTTTTATCGTTTATTTTTATTTATTTTAATTGTCGTTTTTAATGTGAGGAATAAAAAGTCAATTATTTTGTAAAATATATTTAATTAATCACAGTACGCACGATTGTTATAGTGCACTATAGCCATCTCATGGGGAGTCCATGAATCCTTTTATTAAAAACTTGGGGGCGAAATCAATAACTCTCTGAAGTCGTTTTGGACTGCCAGATCAGAGTAGAATTTTTTTCCTTGTAAGAAGTTATACAAATTACAGGTAAAAGGTTGTTGGAACAAGGTACGGGAAGTAAGGTAGATGTCGCTGATATTCCAATTGCAGCTCCTCTAGTTTAGCTGCCGTCTATTGTGTAGTTTGTGATCTAGTGTTGTCCTGAAGCAGCAGTAGCTTAAAGTGATTGACCAGCGTCTGTTGCTTAGCAGCAAGTTTTTCCATCGTGTTTTGCATTTGTTAAAAGTAGATATCTGCCGTAATTGTTAAGTCAGATTTTAGAAGCTAATAGTGGACCACACGGGCTCTAGTCCACCGTACCGTATCACAAGTAACTTTACTGAGTATTATATGTATTTATAGGTAAGTCATGGATGTGTATATGTTTGTATTAAAAAAATAGAAAGTATAATTTATAAGGAAACCCTAACAAAACAAATCTTGCATAAATTGATTAACTTTTATTTTGCATCATTCATGAAGCAAAATTTCATTATTTGTTCCCAGTTGCAGGAAAGAACCAGATGGAAAAGGTTGTATTTAGACATTAGTAGTAGTTTTGTGAATTTTATTTCTCGACTTCATTTTTCCTGTAAATTTATTGTGTGTACAATAATTGTTAAAAAATTACAAATATTAATTTTAGCTAGTAAATTTTTAAAAGCTCTGCAGCATAAAGACATTTAGAAAGTCATCGTTGATAATAACGTAATATGGCAGCCATCTTTTTTTTCAATAATGAGAAAATGAGTTGTACTGAACATTTATTAAGATAAAGAGTCTTCAAAATTAGTCCCTGTTTTAAATTTTGTTGAAAGGTAGCGAACCCTGGAATTATGGTCTTATCATTTAATTAATGTAATACCGAGGGCGGGTGAAGATTAGTTTGAAATATTCCTAGTTTCGTAAGATTAAATATGAGGGATTTCATCAAGGAATCGTTATTTTTTGATTTGATTTTCTTTACAATTTATTTTATTGGAAAAAGAGTTCAGATTTAGAGCCTTCCCTCAAGATCAAGCTTAATACAAATTGGTTTTATTGGGCTACAAATTTTTGGCGCTGTAAATTTAAGTACATCATTTCAGCTTTCAATAGATTTGCCATATAAATTGCATCTTAACTATTGATTAAAACCCTAAGGCAATAGTGTATATATGAATTGGCTACTAGTGTATCTAAAAGTATTTCTATTTATTACATTTCTTATAAAATAAATGGAAAATTAAACTTCAAAGAACTAATTTTAATCAACAGAATATGGTTTTCATAAAACCTATTGAACCTAGAAAATTACCTAGTCATCTCTAGAAATATACTGCGTCATTAAACTCGCTAGACTTAGCTTATAGCCTTAAAGGTTTGTAACACTAAACAATATTGTTTAACGTTATCTTCTAAGTAAACAACACTCCTGCTAGCAAAAAGCGTACACAAAACTTCGTTACTAAGCGAATGATATACGTAGTGTAAAGCTACCATGAACTTTTGTCGATGAACAAAAGAGTTTGCTTTCAAAACATCTTTCATGGTGTGATATCACGTAATTTTGGTCCGAAACTTCGGACAATAATTTCTGGGTAAATTCACAGCTCTATAGATATCCGCCCACCGTTTCCACTTGGGGTTGGTCTATAAGGGCTGCCGCGGCTCTGTCGCGCTCACTCGTGGCAGATAGCGCCTCCCGAACACTCGGGTGGGTGCCGACAAGTCAACCAGAACCGCGCGCGTATGTATCACGATCATTCGAAATTCAAATGATTTATTAATTAAATAATACTTGTTATTTTATTCCGAACATTTTTAAAATAATGCATTTTAATTGATGTTACTAAATTATTGTTTATTTTTAAATTGTGTGTGTTGTGATGGATTTACAACGTGGTTTGTGAAGATTGGATCTGGTAATGTAGTAATTATTTTAAATGTAGGTGATAAGTACTGTTTGGACTGAAAAAGGGTTACAGTTAAAAATGTAAATGTAAAATATGTTTTCTCCAATTATTAAACAATTTAATTTATTGTCCGAGATAAAAAAATATGTAGCAATTTGCATGGAATTTTTAATACAGTGTTTGAATTTTAATGTTGAGTCACTAGTTTTTATTTTTTATGTTTTGACGTGAATTTAAATAAGGGTGATAACTGATAAAAAAATATTTATCATCCAAAGTATGGAAGAGTCTCAAACTCGAATGCTCTCATACAGAATTAATTGGGACTTCCGTTTGAGATATTGGAAAGCCATGACTCGCATTTAAATTTGTTCATCACGAGTTTGTAAATTATGTTTACTTAGGGGATGGAGTTTATAAGGTTAATTTATACAGAGTGCTAGCTGTTAAACATATTATGTAAGGAATGATGGAATAAACAAGTATAATTAACGTTATAGAAGTTTTCATGATAGGATCTATTGAGGTAAAGTATCTTTGGTTTTAGTCCGTTCAAGAAAAAAATATCTGTTTTTTTTGTCATATATTATAAAAACGCAATCAATCTAATTCAGCCATTAGTCCAGCAAATTTATTTTTTTATTATGTTTAATTTTTGTAATTCAACCTTCTAAAAGCGTTCCCCAGTTAATGTATGCAAATTATACGCCACCTATCTCATAAATTCATATTAAATTTGTGACGATACGACGCCAAAGGCCTACCCCGTTTTCCTCGTGTGGTAAAGAGAAACGTGATAAGTAAACAGATATACGGAATTCGATTACAATTTGAATTGGGTACCACGTACTTCACATGTATTAAATGGCTATACTACGGGATCGGCATTTTCGTCCTTATTTTCTATAAAATAAGAAAGGTTCAACTGCATGTGTTTACACAACATTATCTTATAAATCTTTTGTAGTGCTTATAAAAGGTTGATTGCTCAGTTATCTTGATAACTGAAAGTTTTTTGGGAATATTTAAAATATTTTTCGACGTAGTGAAAAAATTTAATGTGTAAGTGTGTGTCGTGTTTTTCGAGGTAGTGTTCGTTTGTGTTTTTCGTTATCTTCGCTAAAGACGACTTGTTGATTACATTCTTTGTAGAAAACAAATATTCTAGGGTTATTTGAGGATTAATTTAAAAAAAACGAGAGCTTTAAGATGTCTGTTCTTAAGAAAGCAAACAGCAGCTGAAATGAAATAAAAAAAGGTTACGTCTTACCAAAAGTATTTTGAGTTTCAAACAACTCAAAATATTTAATAAAGTAATGGATTTTATTAAATGATGAAATTGTTTGAAACACCGGTTTTTGAAGTGAGAACTCGTTGGTGGCTCGAATGGCTTGAAAACAAAGTGTCTTTCGCCATAGTTCGGATGGGATTTGTTGCTTTTGCTTCTTCTCATATGAACTCCTCCTACTGCTTATCATCAGATGAATTTGAGTAATTTACGAAAAAATAATGGTCTGTTTGACTCCAAAGGACAGTGCCAGTATAGTGGCGTAGTTAAAAATAAAAATTTGTAGCGTTGAATTTTGTATGAATGTGACGGCATCCATTCTTGACGGGAAGTAAGATATCAGATTATTATAGTAAAATTAAATTATATTTAGTATTTCTATATTATATTTAAAATTCTTATATGTAGAAAAAGTATGTCAAAGTAATCATATAGGAATTAGGTAATCTGTAAACGATCCACATGTTTTGATTCTGAATCGGCATATTTCACAAAATCTAAATTTCAAAATTTTATCTTGTTCTTCTTATATGATGGCAAAAAAGCTGTTATATTTCGTTGTATTAAGAATATTGTGTTACATTTTGTTCCCTAATAAAAACCTGTAAAAAAGTAAAATAAAGGTATTAAAATAAAGTTAGGCCTACATACCTAAATACCTTAATAACTTAATTACCTTAAACTTATCGTTTTCCAAAGTAAATATAATGAGAATAAACTTAGCTTAAAACACGGGTTAGATTACACCAGCATTTTGAAATCAGGGCGAATAAATTGATTTCAATTGTGATTAAGTCTCTTCCTATGATATCAAGATTTATTGAAACATTAAAAGTCACATTAAATCCAAATAAACTTATGAATTTTCATATAACATGCAGATTCTGCCTATTCTTTACGCTTAGCAACTTCTCAAGGTTTATGGAATAACATTTAATCCTTTAAGCCATATGTAAATAGGAATTCTTACATAGTTAACTGTAGCACTGTTTTTAACGCAATATCTTAAATAAAAAATTCTATTAATACTTATGTAACATGGCGGGAGATGTTCAAACAAACTTAAACTAATAAATCTTCATTGATAACCTTTTTGTACCCATCTTACAAAAGTTAGGACACGGTCTCACAAAAATTTAATTTTATTGAATTTATTTCTTCAATAAATGTGCAAACTGCAGAATATCTTATATCTTAAAATAATGTCCGCAAAACTTAACTACGGGTTGGTGTGAGTTTCTATCGTAACGAGATTTTTCTTCGTAGTAGCATTTAGATGACAATTGATTTTTATAACCAGCCAAGCCACGGCCTAGATACGAGGTAATTTTAAGAAGAAAGTTACTTGAAGTGAAATATAACAGTAAAGTATACGTACAGTTCTTTAAGACGAGAAGCCGTTGGAGAGTAAATAATACGGTTCTTTGTATATTTCACTAAAACATGTTTAAAACTAAAACGTAATGTTTTAGATTATTCACGATAAATTCTTGTTCTAAAAAGGATCTTTTTTGTAAGAGTATAGTGTTTTTTTTGCCGAGACTCATGCATAAAAATACTTCTAATATATTTTACATTAATCAGCAACGGCTAAGCAGAATTTTAAAACTATATTTAATAATTAACGAAAATTAGTTAAATGACTTGCTGGAAGTTGTTTTGTTAAAACTCTACTTGACAAATAGAATGGCGTTATAGTTTTCGTACAGCATCAGCAATCAGCGATTTAGGTTAATTTATAAGGTGATTCGAAGCAATAATTACTATTTTTTATAACGATATAAAAATATTTTTTTTTGTAAATTTTATTATGCATACTGTTAACTTAAAAAAGTCTAACGCCGGTTGACTAAAATTAATACATCTATTTTTTGTACTTCTTTGACTATTCGAATATAAGTGGTTTTAAATATTATTTTTTTATGAAAATAATTTACCATTTCTTTTAACTTACTGAGTCTATACTTTAACACATGATTAACCACACTCTCACACGATTATAACACATTCGTAACCCACATGAATATAAATCACTACAATTTGTAAAATGTAATTCTGTACACATCTTCAGACTCACCGCAAATCTACGTCATTAAATCAAATGTTTGCTACAGTAAGCACATTTAAAATATTACTGAAGCGGAATTACTTTAGCTCTTAAGATGTACAGCCAAGGGTGAAATTGGATTAACACAGCCAAAATTACAGAACGCTATTCAGGAATCAATCAGTTTATCTGTGGGCTATATCTTATGTTTTATATCTAGCCTAATTAACCACATAATTAGTTTTATATGAGAAGAATAGTGTTTTGTAAACTTGTATTGTAACTGAAATTGCTGAACTTAGCTATGATTTTTTTTATATATTTAAAGGTAGCTTTTAGCCTTCATCTCTCCTGAAGGTAAGTGATGATAAGCACGAAGATAGAAACGAGATACACCCGGATTCCTTAATCAAAGAGGAACTTGCTATCTGACCTCCATCTGCCGAAACACAAAAACGCTGTTAACATTATTGTCATGGCGACAGAACTTGGTTAAGATGGTGATAGCTAGGCAGAGAGACTTATGAAAAGCACCAAAGAAGGAGTTTATTTATTTATTTATACATATATTTATTTGTAATTTATAGAGACATGAATTTAGAAAAGGTTAGTTGTTAATCAGTTAACTAGTACGGTTATAGGTATTTATTAGCACCAACCGTAGCAAGAGGTATTACGGCTCATAACTACTGATTCATGTTTCCCCTTTAAGGCTTGTTCCCAGCAGGAAGATGTAAATTGAGTGTTAATTGATCGATGAGTATAAGAACAATAGATTGCATCACAATTGAGCAAAATAACATTTTTGTGGCATTTGATCAATCAATATGCGTTATTCCAAGTGATATATAAGAAGTGCTTTTAGATTCAACTCATAGAGCTACGTACAAATGATCTGTTTATTTCCCAATAATAAGTTGAGTTAGAATAAGTTCGTGAAATAGAAAATAAGTTCGGGAAAGCGGAAGGCGTGAACACAAATGATAAAAAATGTAAATAATAATAAATAAATTATAGGAAATAATGCAAAATGATTACTGTAACACAGCTGATTCGACAGTCCTTATTGAAATTCTCATGTTTGCCATCCTTAATTTTGCACACTTGCGCGGAAAGGGGCATCGCAATCTTGTGAATAGCCTAGCAACAATAATTTAGAATATTTTCCCATTTTTGTTATTTACGTATTTTTGTATTAACTAAATAATAAAATTATGAAACAAATAAGTGTTTTGGGATTTTCTGACTATTATATTACCCATTTTTATATATTATTACTAAAATAATAAAAGAAGAAAACGAAGAACAGGAAACTTTGTAGTGAAGCACTATTATTAACCCACGGAGAGTCACAACAGAAACATAACAGCCTTATATATTAAAATAAATTTATTTAACTTTCGTAAAAAAATCATAGGCTCAAAGCAACAGTAGAAATTTAATTGTATCTAATTTAACGTAACCCGTGCCGAATAATTTGAATGTAGGGTCGGCACGCACATAAAGTTAAATTGAATTTTCAGCGTCACTTGTCGAATAACTTATAGGTACCTGTTTTGTATTATTTTTCGTTTTAGGTTATATATAGGTTTGGTTAGAAAGAATTTTGGATTATTCAGAGTTTATTATAAATTACGTAACTATCAATTATATAAGATTGAGGAGTATCAACATTTTATATTTCTACTAAATTTTAAGGAATATATTATTAATTAAACATTAATTTCGTAAGAAATATTTACAGTAAAAAAAAAGAAAACTACATTCTAGAAGCTAAAATTATTTGTGACACGATAGCACATCAATAAATGTTTTATTAAAACTTAAGACAGTTTTATTAAGATAAGTAATTTTCTTAAAAAAGGTTAGGCTACCTTGGGACTGGAACTGGAAATAAAAAAATATGCCGTCAACAATGTTCATTAATTTGTGAAGCATCAAAGATTTTTGTTGTGTGTCAGCCCGCTACTGGTAACGATTATTATCTGTAGTAATTAGCCTGTTCTCTCTGTTAAATTCTGAAATCCTTTGTTAATTACGTCGTTTATTATTAATACGATGAATATAAGATTTCAATATCCATCATCATACCATGAGAAGTTTGGGTCAAGTTTAAGAGTTTTTTAATTTTTAACATATCTTAAAATACGGAGGCATTATAGTAAAAACGGTAATACTAATAGAATCAGGTTTGGCTTCCATAGTTTAAATAAATCTATTGGATAATAACGAAGAATTCTTTGAGCTACAAATTCCTATTAATCAGTATCAATAAAGGAACCACATTTGTTATCTAAATTCTCCTTTGGCAGTTAATGGAATAAATGGCAGCGTGACACTTATCTCCGCTAGTCAGTAATTCATAATTGTTACGACGTTTATTATCTGCCTTTGAGAGAAAATGTTTCATAACTGATATAATTCGATAGATTCAGTTATTGCTATTTTCTTCTTTCTTGTAAAATATCGAGTTAGTTCTAACTAGTGTGGATGGACGATTGTTGCTAAGTTTGTAAGCCTCGTGGTGATTCTAGTTACACATATTTAATTATCGATCATTCGGGTCGGTGCTTTAGAGCAGCTAGCTCCAAACTACGGCCCGCGGGCTGCATCCGGCCCGCGGGCCGTTTGAAATTTAGTTTTTTAATAATTGAAATGCAAAAAAGCATAAGATTGCTTAGGTCGCGCACTTTGCGACTATTCTAGTCTAGAAATATAGTTAAGGCCCGAAGGCTTAAAAGTTTGGAGACCTATGCTTTAGAGCGCAATCGTTGCACTTTGCTGTTGCCTCTTTTACGCAATGAACAGATAAATTAATTGCCGTTTAGTCTTTTATACCACACAAAGAGACGTTGCGATTCGTTTCTTTATTACAAACATAGATCATACTACTTTTCCTTACGATTGATTTTCAACTATTGAAGAGCTCGCTAGGGTCAGTGAATATGTTATCATAAGATCATTGTGTCTGAATGCTTGTTAAAACGTTACCAATATTTAAGGAAATCGGTTTCATCTGCTTTCAATGGACAAGTGTAAAGGCTCAACGTCTTCATTTTTATCTCGTATGTAGGAAGATTAGCCCAAAACAGGGAAGAATATGGGCAGTTAATGATGGTCATTGCAGTTATTTCCTCCTCAAAAATCATTGACTCTTTCAAAGGAGGTCTGGAAAGGCGTGTATTCCTGTTTATGATTACCATCAGGTGCTAACGGCTGTTTTTAAATAGTGTATGTTAAATATTGGTTTATTTGGCTAGTTTAATAATAGTTTATTCCACTATTTAAAAATAGATAGTTAAAAAGGGCTGTTTTAAAATAGTGGGAAAAAACCACTATCTTGACTTCAATTTTTAGCTGAAGCTGAAGGCTGTTAGCTCCTTCTTTTGTCAGGCAGAAAAAGTCAGCAGATAGGGTATGGAAAGAGGACCCTCTAGCCACCTCTCTCCGGCATAGACGTGGGCGCTCGTCTTCCTACGCCTTAAGCACGGCTGCATTCGTGGGTGGTTCTTACGCACGCAATACACGGGCCGCCTGGATTGCCAAAGTAGACAATCTCCATCGGAGCACAGCCCGGGGAATGTATGGTGAATTACTCCAGGAGAACCCAGGTCACTTGGGTTTTAGTGAGCATTCTCAGTGCCGTTTTGATCAGGCACTGAGTAAACTCCATACACGCCCGCCGCTTAGCCAGTGACGGATAGGTTTGTTAAAGCGGAATACTTTACTCTGAGTAATAACGATTTTCTAGCTGAAAACAACTATGACTGAATTGTCTCGATTCGTTTGAATCATTCACATAATTTAATTGCTATTTCTGAAATCCGTATATCAGAAATAGCAATTAAATTATTGTATACTGTTATAATGATGTCGAATGTAGACTCGACAGTTCTGCGATTACTGTATCACATCTTGCCGTAATAAGCTTCTCCGCTATTGTCTGGAATTGATTTTATTGAGTCTACGTCTCTGAGCACTCTTTGTTTGAGTTTGTTATACTGAGATATCATAAAATCTTTTATTAAGAAACGTGTGAGAGAATATTTACTTCTCTTTTTAACCAACTGTACAATTTCGGCTTACATTCTAGTATATCTTTGCTATTATCACAGCTGACTTGATAAAAAACCATTTCAACAAAATCAGCACCACGAGGAAATGCTCAAACGAATAGAATTTTGTCTCATATAGCAATAATTTTAGCTTTTGCGTTTTAATTGTGTGAATAAAGACAAATCTCACAATGGCTGGTCCTGGGCTGCTCAACAGAGACGAAATCAAAGTAATTCAAAGCTTCTCATCTAGAGAAATAGATTCAACTTTGAATACTCTTTAAGCATAAATTGTGGATGATGCTGTTACCATTTACAATGGAACAGAAACTTATCCAATTCTGTGTGGCTCTATTTTTAACCCAATTTAATTAATTCCAATAATACGAACATTTGTTTTCAAGGTGGTACTGGTTCATTTTGAACAATGAAATTGAGAAGAAACATTACTCCTAGGTTTTAGATTTTGTCTGTGGTGCAGTCGCCATCAGATGTATCGTGTAGACAATTAAATACTTTAAAAGAGTTTTCAATGTCAATGAGTTCTTTACATTGTAAAATATATCGGAACATTTATTTATTCACTAATATTCAACAAGAAGCAAGCTTCTTCAGTTATTTATGAATATAGAACAAAACAAAGTTAGTGTGAGGGTGGCTTGTTCAACAGTTAACCACATAAAATTAAACTAACACCCCTCGTAACTAATTATTCAAAATAAACTCTCTTTAATTCTGGCCCACTAGGTTCGTTAGCAACGTATTGATGTAGCTAACGAACCTGAGTTTTGAGTGAAAAGTTACGAGGTGTGTTGGTTTGAATTTATATATCTTACTTATATGTAAACATAAAATAAGTCACTTTTAAACAGGTATTTGTAGTTATTTTTTATATATAAATATTAACAAAAAGATAAATGGTTGTTAACTCACTATTGTACATAATTAACTGAGAGTTTGGCTACAGTTAAACGCTATTGGTTGTTAAACCTAAGTATGTATACATATGATTTATTTATTTTAACCTATATACATATGATTTATTTGGTCAAATATAAATATGTTGTGCTCGAAACTATTTACGCGTTTCCCAACGATATAAAAGAACTTAGTCAAACTGCGGCTTTTGGAGCACTATTATGAATTTATTAATTATGTCACTTTGAAAGTATTTAATCTTAATTGTTTGAGTTTCAAATAAACACACCCCCAAGGGCAAGTGGAAGGATTCTCTAGACTATAAATTAAAGTCCTAAGCTAAATATTATAAGAAGATTGAAGTCATTAGCTAAATTGAACTTTAACTGTAGAGAACTAAGTTTGATAATTGCTTTATGATCTTGTGACTTTAAAATATTTCGATAAATAAAATAAGTGTAATTTTGCAATTAAATTTTTGAGTATCTAATTAAAACCTGACTTTTGAATGATCAAATAAATAGGGTTATAAAAACTGATTAATACAAAATTAAATAAGTACTAATAACCGTCAAACTTCACTAACATGAAGTTAGCAGTAGTTACTGCTATTATTCTTTAAATCCTGAAATATCAAATGTACCAATCCATGTGATAAAAATGTATTTTCGAAGAAAATTTCAAAACGCGGGTAATTCTTTATATTACCGCGTGCAAGGGTAAATGCTCAAATTGCTTTAAACTGCAAATAAAGCTTGTCACATAGAAACCGTCATCGTAGACTCAACTTAGAACCACAGGAGCAGATAAACATTCATTCACCATTCCCTGAAGTGTACTTTCACGAATAGGGAAATGTTTATTTTCCCGGAACGAAAAGGCCACCTAAATTGTTGTTTTGCTAGCTCCGATACTCCAACAAGTTTACTATCTAACGGAACAAAGACATTCTTTGCACTGAGACATTCTGCCCACTGAATAAATATATTTAACTAAGTAGAAATGCTGTGGTCTTTCGAAGATAATTTGGAACTTTTAGATAAACGATATTGACCCTGATTAAGTTAGTGATTCTTGATTGAAGTTAGTGAAACTCGCCTGTTGTCAAACTCGACATCCTTTTTTCTTTCAGTTCTAACCAAATCTAATGTATTATTTTGTATAATTCTTCTTGAAAAAAATATTTACGCCAAATATCTTATTAAGTAAAATTCTAAACGTATAATATTCAAACGAAAAAGGCGTGGTGAGCTAGATATATAGTACTTAAAATCAAATTAAGAGCTTGTCTTTTATTAGAATCCGACCAGCAATAAACAGATGACTGTTGACGTCATTTGACGTTTCCAAAATGACAATTTTAATTGTCATTATCATCTATCATGTAAGAACATTCCGAGTAATTGGATCTATGTAAGGTAACATAGACGGACACAGTGTACTTCGAATCTTTGAGATCTTTTGTATCCTGTTTTTAAACTTCTTGTCTCCAGAATAAAGCCTCCACAAGCGCCACTATGTCTCTCGACAGGAATAGCAGTAATCTTCCGGCTTTGGGTATGTCATCCCCAGAAGCCTTATTCTGAACCTTGAAGAGCATTACACCGAAATAATAGACGATCCATCGATTCTTGGCTTTCACTCCACGCTTGGCCCATTGATGTTGCGAAGAACTGAATTTTGTATAGCATGTAAGCAACAGCAAAGTGCTCTGTGAGCACTTCGTTTAATAAGTGAGCTTGTAATATATCATTTTTGCATAGAAGAAACATGCAGACGTTACTTAAAGATATTACAAATATTATAACTGTCTGAAATAAAGAGAGAATAAAGTAGAAGTTTTCTAAAAAAATCATGGTTATCAGCTAGATTTTACTGATATTATGAAAATTTAGCGATCAGTGTAACAAACCAATTTCAAAAAAGGTACGCTTCGATTTAACTCAAAACTCTTTTTGAAAAAATCCAATATTTGGAGATAGTTTTAAATAAAGACATTTAGTATATTTATTGAGATCATAAAGTGTCATTATTATCACCGAAAATATATAATTAATTTTTGACAGACAAGAACGGCAACAGCACCGAGATGTGGCCAATGAACGTGCAGCACTGACGCGTACATTAAGAAATGTCAAGCTGTCTCTTTCTTTCTTACCGTATTTAATATTTGATCACCGGAAGAAAATAAATGATCCCTCATTAATTATCGTATTTACATGTGAAATGAAACAACTTCGACAATATAGGAGTTCTTTGAGTTATTAGTTTGACAAAGCAGCACAATGGCGTTTTGACGTATTTTCTCCTATTTATCTTTTTTTACTTTAGTTTAATAATGTTGTTGACGTGATACAGCTTTGGTATGTCATTGATCACTGCTAAAACTCTGGATTGTTCAAAAAAAATCAATATTTAAATAACTTTAATAATGAGAATGAGAGATATAAAAACGGGAAAAAGGGAACATGGCAATGGAGGCCATAGATTTTTGCAGCGAGGAAACAAGGGACTACGTTTGTATGTTAAAATTGGCTGCATGTTATCATTGAAAATAAATATTTTATTTCTTACTAGCTCCCATAGACCACACGTGTTCTGCACGTGTGGTCTATGGGAGCAAACAAATGATTTTTTTTTCATAAGCACTTTCACTCCCTCTCAAGTATATACATTAATATTTTTCAGAGAACTAAAAATTAAAAATTGGTTTTTGTGTATCCTGCCGTTCTTATGTTATCGCCCTGACTACCATTTGATATCATTGATGTGATACCATTTAATGTTTATTCTTTTTCTTATACATATTCCCTATTATGACGATTTAAAGTAACTTAGTAAATGAGTCATTTAAATATTTTGACTTTGACTTTGAATTTATATCATAGTATAGAATTGACATTTCTACAGTTTTATTATATGCTTGCTACTAATACTATTTCAAGTTGATAGATGACTACACGAAATCATCTGTACTAACTGTAACTTCTATAAATCTTTGCGAACCCGGAAGTTATTGATTTATTTATAAACTTCTGATTTTGTTATACAAATGAGCATTTGGGGGTTGTTAAGTTTATAATTGTTTTAGTTTAGAATTACTATCCAATATTCCTTCTTGTTGCAGACCCTGTAAGAACAAATAAATAAAAATTTTGCTTTAGTTTAAGTTTTGTTTCAGATAGTAGTTATTGATGATCCGAGGCATAACCATTTAGTCCATGCTTACTCGCATCTGAAGAGGTACTATCCAAATTTCTATTTGAGTCGGGAAACTTTCGGTTTGAAGAGAATGTAACCACTGTATATCAAATGATTTCTTGTCATTTTTGATCGATTTTGGAGAGGGTTATAACGTGGTGCTATAATATACGATATAACGATATCGTGATGTTATGACAACTCTTTCCCCATTTAAATATTGCTTGCAATATTAAAAATAATTATCAATTACTATCACTATCGCTCTCATCTATATAACGCTCTGGTTTCAATAGCGAAAACAAGAATCTTTCGCCAAGTTCCAGTGCTTTGGAAGGCACGTTAAGCCATTGGGACCGGATTTTACGGCAACTGCTTTCACCCACTAACTCTAATTGAGTCAGCGTGGTGGTGTTATAGCCCAAACTTTTCCCGAGTTTCTCCCATGTAGGAAGTATCTACCCTGTGTCCAGCAGACAAAGTCAAAGTCAAAGTCAAAATAACTTTATTTAAATAGACTCCTTTACTAAGTTCTTTTAAATCGTCATAACAGGGAATATGTATTTGAAAAACAAATAAATGTAATTAAAGGCAATAGTGATAACTTTAAGTGGGTATCAAGTGGGCATTTACAAACTGTCCCAGTTATAGAATTTAAATATGTACTAAATAAATTGTTATTGCAGTGTCATTTTTGCATTGGGACTTATATAGGCTGTTGATTATAATTAAAAATATATAAAGACGGACTTCTTTGTATAAGGCACTAATCAACTCTATTCCATTCTGCTACCATCGATACAAGTCCGTTACCACCACTTACTATCAAATGAGATATCTTCCCTAAAACTACCTCAAAGTTGACTGACAGTAACCATTCTTATGTTAAACATAAGAATGGTTACTGTCAGTCAACTGAAATTTTAGAGGTATCAATAAAAATTAAATATTATTTTGCTTGTGTATTGATTACAAGTGGGTATCCTTACTAAATAATATCGTGGCTCATCCGTCATCGTAATCATGTCTAGCTGGATCCAATTTGTCAAGCCTGCATGAGTTAGGAGGTAATATCGGGTGACCTAAATTTTTGCACAAATCTAACGTAGCACTACAGCATCATGACGTTATAGCTACACCTTTCTCTTATTTCATTAGTACTGGCAATATTTCAATAATAATTGTCATGAAAATCGATTAGAATAGAAAAAAAAAAGATAAGAAATAATAAAAGATAGAAAATAATTTGAAAACATAAGTTCTAACGTTTATGTAATACCGAAGTTCATGTAAAATAAAAATACAGTTTAAAAAAGTATTTTTTTAGCTATTATACTTTGTCTTCATAAATTTCTTGAGACCAGACACATTGTTTTATATATTTTTATAACAGTAGTACAGTAGACAATTGTAGTCTAGAAGAGATCGTTACTTAGCGATACCGCCTCTGCACATTGTTGTCTTTTTATTGTCTGTGTCTGTAATTTATGTTGTACAATTTACATATTGTAAAGATCTTTTTATACATAAATATGTATAAACAGATCTATACAATATGTAAATTGTAAGTGTTGTTTTGTAGTAATGAAATCACGACTATAACCTATTCAGCCGTATAATACACACATAGCTAGTTTTTAGTAATCTTAAGGTTCCCGTATAACACGGCAAAACCAATTGTTTTTTAAAATATTTGGATAGGTATAATTGAATACTTAAAATAAAGGAAAGTAAGCAGTTGACGTATTTCATTCTTGACTCTTCATTATTACTAGTAAACAAACCATTTTAACATTCCTTTGGTTTTAATTAAATTTATAATTAATAAGTTTAGATATTTTGAATTATACATATTGTGTTCCCAAACTTTCGTTCCTATATCAGCTACTTGCATATAAATAATTCATAAATTTCGCCAAAAATAAATTAG
The DNA here is from genome assembly GCA_943193645.1 of Acentria ephemerella. Taxonomy (NCBI): domain Eukaryota; kingdom Metazoa; phylum Arthropoda; class Insecta; order Lepidoptera; family Crambidae; genus Acentria; species Acentria ephemerella. The sequence goes on from OW971894.1 coordinate 4,336,446, forward strand.
AATTTCAAAAAGAAACTTCATGTTACTTGTTAAATATTAAAACTTTTCATTCTAAACATGCCATCTATGTTTAGAACGAAGAAAAGTTTTATCGAGATATTATGAACGATATTTCGTTCCCTTTACTTTGTGATGCTTGGAACGAAATGAAATATAATGAGCTTCGAGTTTGATGCTATTTGAATACGAATATGTACCGACTGTTTACGAACAAAACGACGAAAATTTATATAGAGTTACATTTAATAAATTTTAATTACTACTTAAAGGTGTTGTATTTTTATATATATCATATTTGAATCAGAGGGACTCATCTTCTACAAGTTTTTATAAGCTAGTATTCTTGACGGGTGTCTGATTTAGTTGTCAGTACCTCTGTCTACTTCGCGAGAGGTACCGAGTTCGAATCCTAGTAGGGCCAGATATATGAATCTTAAGTTAGAATATTTGCTTACGAGTCATGAATGTTTGTATGATTATTTAATATATTTTTGATGCTTATGTACATATTACTGTATATATTTTCCATTATCTAGTTTCCATTACACAAGCTATTAATGATGCTTGCTTCAGGTTGGATAATAAGTGTGAGGATAAATATTTTTTGTAATAAAAAGCTCAGCAAATTACTAGTAACCACCTGATGGTAAGCAGTAGAGGGGTCCATATTATTATATTGCCCATTATATGATATAATATCTTTATTCTGTAGTATGTTGCGTATAAATGATTTACTTACGTACTTATGAGAACCTCTAACCAACTAATGTTTTGCCACACTTGTCGTATAAAATAAAAAGTTTTACTTACCTACTGATAGACGTAAGGCATAGAAAAAAACTAAGAAAGAAAGTTTTTTATGTTCAATTAGTGTCACTAATAATGGGAGAGTTGTTATGGGTTGGACCAAAAGTTTCGTCATCACATCGACACAAACGAGAGTTCAGACGTAACTATGAATATAGAATAGAATCAGAAATTAGCTCCAAACAAAAGAAATATATCATTGTTCCCCTACAGTAAAAACAAAACCATTATATGAGTGTTATCTATCGATTTGTGTTATATCAGGACTCAGATATGAATAGCCTTTTTAAGTGCAGCTTTTATGGCTTAAGGTGAGTTTTTATTAACTATTCAGATGAAGCCTCGTATATAATTCAATTGACTACCATATATTTTCTTGAGTTGACGTTGAGAGTAAAGTCCAAGTTTTTCAGACTTAGGTTTCAGATTTCTCCGTTATAGAGAAAATTGTTGATTAGTTAATGCATAATAAAATTGACATTTTATTGCATACTTGATATATATGTTTCTTATTTTCGTTTAAAACTATTAACCAAGTAATTCTAACAAGTAATATTTTATGACAAGGACACTATCTATTCAACAAATCCGGCCCCTCATTAGAAAAGTTAATTTATGAAACTTTGACAATTTCAATTAACTATTGGGTTGTGCGAAGAATGAAAGACAGAGGCAATAAATGATAACCAAATTCAATTATGGGCGAAGCTTCCTCAAATGTTGTTAGACCAAACCTTTTTATAATATAACTTTATAATATACAACACCCTGGCTGCATTGTTTATGACATATATTTTTTCTAATAATATTGTATTCTATTTTTATGTCACATTCTTTTTAGCTTGTCGAATTATATCACTGCGATCTATACTATTGGAATTGCTTTCCTTATTTTAGAAAATATGGGCAGAGATTTATGTGAAGTTGTGACACTTTATTTAAATAGTACTATAGTTGAACCATTTCACAAACTTATTTTAATCTTTACTTATGATAAGACGGACATATAATCTTAAATAAGATAGAAGTCCTGAAGTAATTAGAAAAAAATTATTATTTTTTAAGTCCTATTGCTCTGAGTTTATTATACTTAAGAAAACCTCTTGCCTCCAGTTAACTACTTTAGATATCGCTGTAAAGGCTTTTAATCCGTTTGCCTTTCCTTTTGGCTTTTAATCCCTTTGCATAACATAATGTACAAGAACCATAGAGAAAAGGCTCTCTTAGGAAACCTGGTTGTAAAATGTATACCATCAATCGATGATGAGTCTGTGTTGTGCAAATGACTGCACCCCCTGATGATAAGCACTAGGAAGAGTCCATAGACTCCTGCTATTGTATGACAAGGCACATAAATGACAAGGCACAAATTTTACTCTATCTTTTTTAAAGGCGCCCATGTTGTATGAAGGAGAGAATAAACTTGACACCTCTATTGAAGGAGTCCATGTTGCATAACTCTTTCATAGGCAAGAATGCCTGTGAAATAGTGAATGGATGACTTCATCGATCAGCACTGTCTGTTAATGTCATATACCCAAAGTTCACATTTTATCTAAATTATAGCTTTGTGTATATTTATCAAGCTCGGCAGTTGCCACAGTCAATTTATCTAGCCTGCCGGCGTTGTCGTTGGGCGTCCGACCTATATTGCAGTTTAGTTACCTTTAATTTGAACGGGTGAAAATTATATTTCATCGTAGCGGGAATATTCTACTTTTTATTTTAGTTTTACGATTGAATTTTCTTTGAGTCTCCTTGTTATCCTTATAGGGTAAAAAATGTTACTCTATAAGGAAATTACAAATGTACTACAAGCGTTACCATATTCACTCACTTATCTTAGTACTTGCGATTTATACTACTTTAAAAATTGTCATTAGATGAAAGGGTCAAACTATTCTATCAATGTTTTCAATTATAACTTTGATTACTCTTATTTTACTAAGTTTGAGGTACACTGGCCTCAGGACAAGTGAGTGTGCAGTGTGTAACCAGTTTAGTAACTAACGTAAAAATAAGCTAGTACATTAGTCCAAGCTCTCTAGCACGAAATTTACGTTTAAAATAGCCATTTAAAATAACCCTTTTGTACTAGATAAATGAACAATCTGTAGATACATCCTTAGTGCGGAGAAAGGCTCCGTTGACTAGGCATTTGAAACAATAAATAAATGGTTAAATAAAGAAACTGAAGCAAGCGTCAAAAAAGTTATTGTATGTTGTCTGTCGACATAACTCGACAACACTCACAAATTTTGTTTTATAAATCAAACGATATCCACCATACTTAGAATTGTACTCCACTAAAGAAAAAACCGTGTATTATGTCTACCTCCTTTACACGGAAAATCTTTATTGTTTCAGCTTCTGCGAATAGGTCTTTTGTTTCTTGTGAGATTTCGGTAAGAAATATTTTCTCTCAAGTTTGAAGCCCTCGTAATACGAGGTTATTGTTGGTTGCTCGAAGATTTGAAAGTGACAGCTGGTTATCAAAATGGTTTTATTTGCATTGGAATGGAATAGAGAGAAAGCCTATACAGGCAGAATATTTTTTTTTAATCCATTAAATATTTACATTAGAAAAAATTTTGAAAATGGATTGCAATGTTTTTGTTTTTGTTAATAATTATGATGAAATGATACCTAAATGAGAATGAAATGATACGATGATAATAAATAAATGAACTTACCCTCTAAGTGAATGAATGGAAATGAAACACTGAATAATCTCACTTAAGTCACTAAGGAACGCTGAATAATGTATTTCATATATTGCACGATATAGCGATCGTTTTAGGCATCACACTACACCAATTTCATAACAAAAACTTCACTACAACACAATATACGAAATTAAATATACAGCACCGAACACAATTAATTCGCAACAAAATCACCTTAACTACTGGTAAGGTCACTAGTAGTCTTAATCAAATGCTACCATGTCAAAGAACATCTCATAATTCTGTTTCAATACACTTTGAAACAGAATTATGAGATGTTCTTTGACATCGTAGCATTAAAATTACACTATTTTCATAAACATTATGAATACCTCTAGTGTGAGTTTCAATCGTATCGATAAGTTTCGATCGTATTTGCGAACGTAACGCTTTGAACGGGTGAAAACAATTTGTCAGCTGAAGACAAACACGATCGAGATGGTGCAATTCTATTGAAACCCACACTAGGAGTATTGCACGTTATCGTATATAGGTTTAGGTTTCACGTTTGAGAGCTCAGTTAATATATTGTTTGCATTTGCATCCTTTCTTTGAAAAGAAAAAAAAATGTTTTTATTTAATTTAAATATTCTGTAATAATTAGTTTAATAAAAGATACTTTTCCACGATTGTTTGAGACAAAATTAAAGCCTTTGATTAGCTTTATTTCCCACGAGCCAAAGGGTTTGGGAAATTAAACACATTTCTCTTTTATAATAAGATAATATATCCTGTTCAGCTCCTCCAAGAGGCGTAAGCTTTCGTGATATTACAAGGCCTATAAAAATTTCATGACGTCATTTGACGTTTCTTAAATGGCGGCTTTAAGGAAATTTGCCATGTCCTAATGCTCACCTAAAACTTACAGCATTAAATAAGTTAAATTAAATAACTTGACATTTCTTATAGTCGTAGTATCTTTTTCATGTCCTAACATACCGTCAGAGTCGAATGCAGTAAACTAAAATTAAGTTATCTGCCATAACTTAATTTTAGTTCATTGGATGCCAACAAAGTAGTCATTACCATGAAAAATTTAACATTATTACAAATATTGGTTGATATAAGAATATTGAATAATAGGTATAAAGTTTTAATATCCTTATGAGGCTTAATATCCCTTAATATCCCTTAGAGCTTAATATGACACCTACTACTTATAATATCCAGTACCTACTAGACATATATCTATGTCTATATGAGTAACTACATAAATATATTTCAATTTGTGTAACAGACAATAAACCAACCATACTATCGATTTTGTTAGGTGGGCGAATGAACGCGTCATGAAGGCGCTGACAATATGGACATCGTCATATTATGATTCCAGGCGTTTCATATAATTTCAGCAATTATTGCTGCATCGCTCAATTGTTTTATAAAGTTAAGGCTCATATTGTACTCAAATAAAGCAGGATTTTATTAAATTAGTTTTTAGATCGAAAACAGAAAATAAACTTAGTTAACAATGCTTTAGAGCATTAAACATAATCCGGTAACTCAAACTCAAGCAAATTAGTTACATTTAAAGGAAACGTAATCCGTTGTTATAAGTGCCCTTTTAAAGGACGTGTAACGCTATCTCATCATTTTTGCTATATTTTAACGAGCAGCCAAAAATATGCCGCTTCAAATAAGTAAAAAAAATATGTAGCGTCTAAATGTCAAGTAACTTGATTTTTTAAAATGTCATTCTTTCCTTTCTTCTTCTTGATTTTCTCATTTATTGTAATGAGAAAATCTTTACCAGTTTTAAGAATTTAGCTAATGTCAAGACTTTACTTTTCAAATTCAAATAGGACTAATAACTTAATAACTATAACTTAATTGATATTTAACTGTCAAGCCTTACAATCCAGACTTTTTTTTAACAGTATTATTACCCCCTGGTGTATTCGGTGGATATATTCTTATTATTTATTCATAAATATTATAAATATTAATGAATAAATAATAAGAATTAATAAAGGGATATTTAAAATACATTTAGTTATTTTATGATCGCGTGTTGTTTTTCCAAATTATTTTCTGTTGTGTGACGAGCGTCACCGTCGTCAGGGGATCCCTTACTAAATGAAATTGATAATTACTATACATTTCATTACTATAAGAATCAATAAATTATGTTTCATGATATTCAGATAAATTTTCTTATATTCACTGTCGTGTTTTAAATACCACATCGTTTAAATCACAACACAAACTAGGCAAAGAAAAAAAAACACCCTACTTTCTCGTATACGAACTTTAATGGATAGGTGTTAATATTCAATTTTATATCTTCTCCTGGCACTTTTTTGATGATTTGTATACAACTGTGCCTCATACTTATGTATACTTAATTGTTGTATACATAAATGGTGCAGAATTCTTGGTGCAAAATCGCGGTCACTGTTAATTAGGTTGTCAACCCTATATAAACAAGTTTTTTTTTTTTTTTTTTTGGACTGACTAATACTGTTGGCCGCAGATGGCCTTTACAGCGTTACCGGGGTTTTAAGGAGGCGAGAACCTTGGAGAGTCCTCAAGCCTTAAGGGGCGATTCACCTCTGGAGGAGTTCTAATCGACAGGCATCACCTCCGGGGGGAGGTGTCCCGCTGTCTCTTAGATTCTCCAGGGCACTCGAGCCATGAGGGAGCGACAAACCTGAGGGCGCCTCTAAAGGCTCGGACCTCGGCTCAGGTGAGTCGTATCGTGGAGGAGAGAAGCGCCCAGGTACGTATCTGTACCTGGTATAGCGCGACGAATGTAGACCGGGTCTTCGCACCCTTGTACGACGGGTGCGGTGTATAGGAAAAGTGTACCTAGTGCGTGATGTGTGTGTGTGCAGGAGCGCGTTTGCACTCGTAATTGGATCGTCCGGATCATGAAGGACATTCCTTGGTCTGCGTAAGCGGGTCGGGGCGTTAGGGTCAGGAGAGTAGTTGGATGCTCTTACAATGAGCGGATTGGAATGGTGGGGTGCTTTATCAAAGTAACGCCTGGAGGCGTCTTTAATGACTTGGGTAATAGTAGGAAGGTCGAAATCCTTGTGAAGGTCGACATTGCGCATGTACCAGGGGCACCCGGTAGCCATGCGCATGAATCGATTCTGGATGACCTGTAGTCTATGTATAGACTGGGCTGGGGCGTGTGCGAACGCTACGCTGGCGTAGGTCATGATAGGGCGGACACAAGTTTTGTAAATTGTCGTCTTATTTCTAAGAGACATTTTACTCCGCTTCCCTAGTAGGTGGTAAAGGCGCCCTAGCACGAAGAAGGCTCGGTTTCGGACGGCTCTGATGTGAGGTGCAAACGATAGCGTGTGATCTAGTGTGACACCCAGATATTTGACCGAGCTCACCCAGGGGATGGTCTGGTCGAACAGAGTCACAGGTGGCAAGGGGGTGGTTCGAGCCCGGCAAAAGTAGATAGCTGCGCTTTTGCTGGGGTTTACCTCGATCCTCCACTTGCGGAACCAATCGCCTAAGGTGTTAGCGGCGGTTTGGAGTTTTTCTGCAACGAATTTGCGATTTCTGTGCGACATGTATAGGGCAGTGTCGTCCGCGAAAAGTGCGAGTTCGACGCCCTGCGTCTTGGGGATATCGTTCACGTATAGTGAAAAGAGGAGTGGGGATAGCACGGAGCCCTGAGGGACCCCGGCTCGTATGAGACGTGGAAGGGAGCGCGTTCCGTCGACTCGGTAGCGGAAGGTACGGTCCGACAAGAAGTCTCGTATGATGTGAATGAGACTGTCTGGTACCCCGAGATGGTAGAGCTTATAGATTAAGCCATTGTGCCACACTTTGTCAAACGCCTTTGCCACGTCGAAGAAAAGCGCTCCCGTGCCTGTGGATCGGATGGAATTTGCAGGGCGAAGGCCCTTGAGGATGTGCTCCGTTAAGCGGTGCACTTGGTGGGTACACGAGTGGTTGGCACGGAAGCCAAACTGCTCATTTATAAGAATATTGTTTGAGTAGACATAGTCTCTTAAACGGGATATAAGAACGCGCTCGTAGAGCTTACCTAGGGACTTAAGAAGACTTATGGGTCTATAGCTGGTAGGGTTTGTGGGATCTTTACCGGGCTTCCGGATGCCGATCACGTCCGCGTCTTTCCACAAGGCGGGAAAGATGCGGTTTGACATGGCCCCATTGAAGATGGAGACCACAAGGAACAGCAGTTGAGCGGGGAGAATCTTAAGGATCCTATTGGTGATGCCGTCTGAGCCAGGGGCTTTGCGAGGGCGGAGGTCTTTGATCATCGTTTGCACCTCATCAACAGTAACCGGGGTAAGGATGGTTGTCGGCTGAATAGTAGAGAGCCTTTCGACTTCTGTGTCTATCAGCTGGATATGGGTAGGATCAACAGGTAGGGTGCTAGGAGAGCATTGAGCTTCCAGACTGTCGGCTAGGCATTCGGCTTTCTCGTAGTCCTCGAAAGCGACTGAGTTGTCAGGTTTACGGAGGGGTGGGGTGGTAGACTCCATATCCGACTTAAAGGTCCTCGCCAGCTTCCAGTAAGCCTGGTGAGATGGCGAGATATCTCCAAGAAGGTTGTCCCACCGATTGTTACGGAACTCGCGCATGCGTTGCTTTACATCTCTCTGCAGAGCACGCATGCGCGAGCGGTTTTCCTCGGTGGGGCAGAAGTCGTAGGCACGAATAGAAGCATTCTTGGCCGTCAGCAGCCGTCTCAAGTCGTCCGGTAGGCGCCAGCGGTGGTTATCCATCGCCGGGACCACCTTGGACGCTTCGCTCATTGCTGAGCTGAGGTGGCTGGTGAGGGCTTCGGCTGCGTGATCTGTGTCGTGGCGGGAGGATATGAGGTCAGGAATGGAGTCGAGTGACGGACTGGTGGAAACCTCAAGCAAGCTCGCAAGCTTCCCCCAGTCTGTCACTATCTTCGTGGTGGGCGTCGGATCCGATGAGGAGCCAAGGTGTAGAACAACGGGGCGATGGTCCGAATCCAGTGCGTGTATTGCTTCTATAGAGCGCAACGTGAGAGTCACATTCTTCAGAAGCGCCACGTCTAGTGGGTTCGCACTATGGTCCAGTCGGCTAGGATAGTGGGTAGGACTCATAGGGACTAGGATGTCAAAGAGTAGCTCATCTGCGTAGCTGCTCATCAACCTCCCATTCCGGTTGGTTGAGTTGCAGCTCCACTGGGTATTTTTGCTATTGAAGTCGCCGGCGAGGATGACGGCATCTCCCATAGCAAACAGAGCTTCGAGATCGGTCTTGTGTAGGATTTTGGAAGGAGATAGGTAGATTGATGCGACAGTGATGGATTGGTGGCCAGTCATTCCAAGTCGACAGACTGAAGCCTCAATGGTAGTGAGACTCGGGGTATCGAGCGGGACACAATGAAGCGACCGTTTGTAATAGATAAGGGTGCCGCCACCGCGGCCATCCCTATCATTACGGATGGTACAGTAGTTGGCTATGCGCGGAGTGCGCATAGAGGGTTTGAGAAATGTTTCCTGTACGAGGAGTATGTCTACCGTGTGTTCGACGAGAAAGGTGGCAATCTCGTCTCTTTGACCTTGTAAGCTATTAGCGTTGAAATACGCTAAGGTCAGGGATCTCGGCTTCATGCGCTTTACGTGCATTGAGAGGCCGTAAGCGTCTTAATAGACGTGATGAGGTGTTTATGCTCCAGTAGAGCAGTAATCATGGGCTGGACTTGCCCATTCGCAGCTCGCAACTTGGCTGCCAGTGCCGCGATTTCATCAACGTCTATAACGTTGATCAAACCCAGAACTAGCTCCAAGTCCGCCGCGATATTGGCAGAAGCCCGGGAGGGTGGAGGTGAGGGCTTTGGCGCTGATGCCGCAGCCTTTTGTTGGGCCAGAGGGGCCTTGTTTGGCGGGGGAGCGGGTAACAAAGGTTTCACCCACGGGTTAGGCTTGCTCGGAGGGAGCAGAGGAAAGGCCGGCCTCAATGAGGTTGCGGCGGGAGTGCTGGCTGCTGTGGTCCTAGAAGGGATCCTAGGTGGTCTGCGCGGAGCCTTGGGGCAACCGCGGTAGTTCGCGGTATGACCCAGGGTACCGCAGAGGACGCAACCAGGCGGGTTTGCAGGGTCAGGTTTGCCAGGCCGGGTGCAGTCTGCAGTACCGTGGTCCTGTAGACATTTCACACATCTCGGCTTGGCAAAACAGTTCCTGGCGGAATGGCCATAAAGCTGGCAACGGTGGCATTGCCCCAGGGCACCACGTTTATGCGGAGGTTCGACCCTAAGGCCGGAAATGTGGCAGACGGTGCGCACGTTGTATACTTTCTTACCCTCAGGGGTAAGAGTAAGGATGGCTAGAACTAAGTCTAGCGGGGACTTGTCTCGCCGGTAGAGGCGATGTACCTCGCGAATTGGGAGGTCCTTTTGGGCAAGATCTGCCTTTATTGATTCCAGAGATAACTCCTTTGGTAGTCCCCTAATGACTACCCGGAGGAGACGATCCTCTGGGAGGGTATACGTGTGAAAACCGATTTTTCCTTCCCGAAGGAAGCGTGTGAGGTCCCTGTGGTCCTGGGACGTGGAAACCTGCACTCGGATGCCAGTGGCGCAGGACTTGGCGTGTGTGAAGTTCACACGCTTGGCAGACAGAGCTGCGGAAATGGAGTTCCAGGATTGTTTATCCTGGATAAAAATGGGTGGCGGGGTGCGAGTTTTGCCCTCACGGCAAAGCTCTGGATGAGGTGCTGGTAAAGGCACCCCCGATGTGGCCTTAATGGCCTTGGGTGGAGGGTCATCGTCCGACGCCTTCCTGATCCGTTTGGATCGTTTGCCCTTTTTAGTGACGACAGTGAAGTCGTCAGAGTCGGGCTCGGACTCTGAGGGATTGGCAAGGTCCATGGGCGAAGGGCTGTTTACATTAATTGTGGAGGACGTAGTCCTCTGGGAAGCAGCTTGAAAAGCTGCAAATTCCTCCTCGAGGTTCCTCGCCCTCAGGAACGCGAGTAGTTCCTGAGGTGGGCAGGTGGTGAAATCCGCCATCGTAAGGCGGCAGCCGCCTTACGTGCGGGTGTGGCCCACCCTCCCTATCGGTAACAACAAAATATGCAGAAATAAACAACAGAAATATAATAATAGAGAGTGGAATACTTAAGGCTCCGCCCCTTCCAGACGAACACTACTGTGCACTGCACTGCACTGGTACACTGAACTCGCGACGGACTGTGGCGCGGATGCCGACAAGTCCTCACGAACGGAACAGTGGGTGCGAGCGAAACGACTGTATGTCAATGCCCCTCCTTGCTTCGTTGGCACGGTTACGTATCCACAAGAAGGAACCCTGAGACACTGAGCACGGCTCGTACTGCGATAGCGGCGAAGATTGCGACTTGCGTCAATCAGGGACGACGCGACAGGTCGAGTCGACGGGGCGACTCAACGGAGGCGACGGACTGCGATGAGTCACGACGAACACGGAACAACCCGAAAAGTGCGGAGCGACACGTCCGCACAGCGCGAGTGACCGAGAGCGAATGTCATATAAACAAGTAACACTATAGAATGTAAAATAACTTTGATGTTCTGTTGAATAATTCATTCCTAACCTCATGTAAGCACGAACGTTTCTACTTTCGAATCGATATTGGGTCGAGTAACATATCGAATAATCGTTATTGTATCGCTTTTGTATTCATTTTCACCGGAGTTAACAATAAGGTTACTTATTCGAAATTTAAAAATGTTCTAGAGACACTGTTCATTTTTTTTTGAAGAAGCTAATTTGAAAAACATAAATCCCCTAAATACTGAAACGCCACTCAAATTTTTGATCACTGCTTAAATAGTTAAGTGATCATGTTACAAAATTTTGTTTGGATAAACATCGATTAAGATAAAAGGCATATACATCATACAAATATTTCGTACCTAGATTCGAACATAGTTAAATACTGGCTGAATGAATTGATAAAAGGAATAGCTCAACGTTTCGGTGGATTAATTTATCCATTCTAATACTTTGTGTTAAACCTATTAGCCTTGACTTTACCAGAATTAGCTTTGATGTAAATTTCCTTTTTAGACAATGTATTATATGAGACTTTGTAATATTTTCTGTCGGAAAGTCTTAATGAGTTTTTTCCTACAGCACACTCGTTTTTGAAATCGAATTATGCAAATTACTTTTCTAAAAGTGGCTTAAAAGCTTCTGTACCCATGAAATTGAATTATCGTCAAATATAATAGATCTCGATTTGCTTGTTGTAATAGCCTAAGAACTCCGTCTTTTTAAACAATTTAAAAAATATTTTAAAATTAAAACTATATACTTTCATATTAGTCCCACTGAAATAATCACATTTTAAGGGACAAGATAACAAAGACCTAGTCAATTTTGTATTGATCTTCAAAATTATAGTTTTAATCAAAACTCAAAATTTACCAAAATCCCTAGAAATATTTTTTTAAACATATCCACCAATTAATTATCCATTTATTTTTTATTTTAACTGTTATGAAGTCAGTTATTTTTTAATAAAGTGATTGAAATTTAAATTTGTCAGTTACGATGTTGAACTATCCTTTTGCTAAGCATAATAAAAGAATGCAATCTAGAGAACCGAAATTTAAAATATGATAGAATCAATTCCAAACTGCCAATATATCAATCAACTTAAAATAATCCATTATTTTTTAAGAAGAGATAATCATTTCGTATTACTACCAAACTGGGAGCTATTACTTGTAAGCGTTTTCTCCATGACCGACTGACATTTTCGAATAACACTCTCAAAGGACCGTATTACAATTTGAGTTGTTTGTCACTGTCACCAATAAGACGTGCGTAACAGACAAATTTATATCCTATCACATAGGTGACATACATTATGTATCAGGCTTAGTAGTGTGTACAAATTCTTATTATGTAATATACATGCGTATGTTTCAATGCAAAAAGCTATTAATTTAACGTCGGATAATATTAATCGATAAAGTAAAAAGCGAATGGTGTTAATTTTTTATGTAAAGGTGTTTTTAATGTGATAATTTTTTAATTTTATTTCAAGAAAACATACAGTAACATAACACTTATAAAATAAATAGGACACAAACCAGCAAAGTGTCCACTTATAGTTTTTAATATGCAAAAGCAATGGTGCTTGAGCATTGGTATTACGCAAAGTAGCGGGAAAAGTGACCACTTTTAGCAATAAATATGACGGTTTAAAAATTATTGATGTGTCCAAAACTGTTCTCAAAAAGTACTCTGCAGCGCTGTGGTACAGAGTACTTTTTAAAATAAATAATTTAATTTCACTAATAATACTATAAATCAAATAGCGACGTCATATTTTTTATGGTTGCAATGGAAAACTCAATACACTAGTATAGTCAGGGCTTAAGGTTTACAAAAGAAAAGTTGCTAAAAGTAACCACTTTTGACACTACATTTAACTGCTAGATACTTTTTGCGACGAGGATCTGTTTACTGACCTACTTGGCACTGGTTAAGCGGTGGGTGTGTGGGGCTCACCCAGTGCCTCACAATAACGGCACTGGGAATACCCACTAAAAATCCATTGCCTTTCACGGGGTGCCCGGGGTGATGCCGAAGCAATTTTAATAAAAATTAAGTACAAAACACTATAAATACTTCTCTGAATTAGAAGTATTTTTTTTGAGTTGTGTCTACGTTCTTTCTTAAACCAACAGAAAGTGAATCACCGACTGCAAAAACATTTCAAATATAAATTATTAAAGTAAACAATATTCTTAAGTTGGTCATATAGCCTATATGTGAATATTGTAAGTTAGTTGTTAGTTACAATATAGAAGTAATACATTTAAAACTTTTCAATTTGTTCTACATTTAAACAAATCAATAATATTGAGCCAGACTGATAAAAGAAGACTTGGAGAACATAAAAATCCAAGTTATGACATTTTTCTTTCGGTGCTGTACGCGATAATCTCCGAAACTACTGAACAGATTTTATTGCAGCTTTAAATGGTAGATGCAGTTTTTCCTGCAGCAAAATTTGGAGGTCGGGTTAAAAATTGTCGTCCTTTAACACCTGAATCGCTGCTAGATTTTTATAAGCCATTTGCAATAATAATAAATATGTCACTGAGAAAGGTTAATTGGTTAAATTTCATTTAAAGATTTAAAAAATTTAAAGAAAAATGGGTAAAATAAGTTAGAAAACCGAAATAAAGGCAAATGAACAGCAGCTAGTAAATAATAACTATACATTGCTGTATAAATATTTATATAGATGGGTGATTTTTATGATCTATATGTCATGATTATAGAATATATTTTCGATAAAAAAAAATCTCCAATATGCAAACACCACTGCTTCCCACCACACCGTATGTTTGCTAACCATTTAAAAAACATTAGACAGTAATATTATTCGTACAGTGCCCTCGTCGAATAAAAAACATGCTTTCGCAAGATTTATTGGTTCATTAATGCATTTTATTCAAAATATAATATTGATTACATTACCCCAAAACATTATTTATGTCTGTTTCGTATTTCAGCTGAGTTTCAATTTAGAGAGTAACAGCGGTAATATGTTGCTTGTATGGCTAAACCAAACCAAACATAATATATTAGGCAACGTCACAGCACAACTTAAGGAGAGCAAATGGCTAAGGTTATGGTTACGTAACCATAACCTATAAATTAAACCTATAATTAAAACCCATAAAGTACTTTGGAATATATACACAGTTAATCTAATAAAAAAAATCGTGTCACAGTATTTGTTATCGACTTCCTCCGAAACACCTTGACCGATTTTTATAATTTTTTTGTTTATAAGTAGGTCTGAGAATAGGTCGTAGACTACTTTTGATACCACAAGGTGTTAATGGTGGACCGTCCCAGCATTTTTTTTTCGAAATTATTTACATATAGCAGCTGTTACATTAGTCGCATTCATGTAAAGTGCTGACACCAAGCACATCGTCGCCGCCTGCGCCGGCGTCCTAATTTCATGATTGCTGACACCGCAACACGTGCCGCGTGGACATCGCTGTTGGCCTACGTGACCTCCGCAAAAGTGCACTTCGTATCCAACATCGATCGAGTCAACTTAATTAATTTTTATTGCAATTAATATTTCTTTTAATAAATTAGTTAAATAAATTTAGTTTTTTTGAGCACTCTGCGCGTGGAAAACTTAATTCAGCTATGTGTGCATATTTTGCTCAAATTTAACATTAGCTTTACTGTCGAATATTTCAATACAAAGGAAATGGCTCAAACAACAAATGGTAAGCATACAGCATCTCGAAATCATTTAATATTGCCCCTAAATTTACATTCTGATGACAATAGAAATAAATATATATTTATTTTATTCAACATTGGTACGTATTTAAACATTAATTGAAAGTCAATCTAAGCCTGTTCATATATATACCGGGATCATGTACACTAATTTACTGTAATGTTATTAAATCACAAAATGTTTTATCACTGGACTGTAATTAAATCATAAAATACCTAATCGCGTTGGTTTATGATTAGCCACTTGTTTACACAAATTAATTAAACGATTATGATATACTGCGCGTCAACAGCGTTATTGGGATTGTGATGAAAATAAATTTGTTGCTATTGACATGACGCAATATTAGTATGTCATGGAATTCGAGAGACATCTTGAATCAACTGTTTATGTTTAGAATAAAACCTTTGTTTATGTTAAAACCTTACGGTAAAATAATACATATAGTGACCGCGCGGTGAAATAGTGTTCGAATTTTACCTCCGTTTTTTGTTATTTATTTGGTAATTTCTAGAATTTGTTGATATGAAAAAATACATATTACCTATCTCATGGTTGAAACAAGTTTTATTTTCTCTCCAAATTAATTCCTTAACAGTTTATATTTCTCCAGAATCACATTTTGAAATTAAGTTTATTCATAGTCGTACTCAATATTATTACAAATATAAATAACTTGGTGTGTCTGGCCAGCAAAGCTTCATCAATTAGTTGTGATATTTATTTATAAACAAGATTATATGTACAGAAGTTTATTGTGTTTAGTTGTTTGTTTAGTAAAAAGACATAACTAGTCTCATAGGTGTATATTAATTATTTTCCATCCTATTTAGTCTTTTGTTTATTATATGTGCGACGAAGAAATAAAATGTTACAATTATATGAAATCAAATAAACTTTATTGCACTACGCATGCGAGATTATAGAAATAACAGAAAACATTCGACAGTCTTGTTGCTAAGCCACAATCTTTTCCAGGCAACCTTGTGTTCGTAAGCTTCTTTTTCTGGTTGCCATTATACACTAAATAGTGTGGAAAATACTGTTAACTACATTTAAGACTTCACAATGTTTGATGTTTATGAATTTCATATATTAATTTATATTTTTTTAAACGTCTGATAGGGAAGTATTTCCATAATCTCAGTTAAGAAAGTTTCTTTACACCTAGGACAGACTCCGCGATTAATTTGGCTGGAAATACCTTTTTTATTAGCTAATCATAGCTTTTGGAAACCGGACATACGTTCTAAAAGCCGGAAAATATTGTTATAGTAGTTGTTTATTCAAGTTTTAACAACGGATTCACCTATTCTGGTCATAAACAAAATATAGTTAAAGCCAAGCATGTCAGGCTAAAGCCGGACGCCTGGCAACTCTATATGCACGACAAAGTTCCTGTGATAATTAAGGTTGTTGGAATTCCAGTGTTGAAAGCAGAAGGACTTGTTTCACTGTTTCTTTTTGATTTCAGACGAATAGTATGCTTTTGTCTTCTTTTGAAATAACTTCCATACAGAATAATCGTCAAAAGAAATCCTATATTTGTAAAGGACAAAGTGACATAGAAGCGACAATTGTCGGACATCTTCGTCCGCAAATATGTTTAAGGATATCGTTGCTTGTAGATCCAGTATTTACATCAGTTATATTACACCGAAGCAGCAGCTCAGGATGAATTTTTTTTATTCATCCATCCAGGGACCAAGAATGGCCATTGACCAGTTGTTTTGTTTACGAGATCGAAATCAGTATCTGATCAGATCAATGAGAAAATCTTAAATAATTACGACAACGCAATAAAAAATTAAAATACTTCATTTTGAAAATTGCAGCTGTTTTAAGATTAAGAAGATATGTAACTAAACAGTTTCCGTAATAACAAAGATAATATCATTTTGATTTTGAATGTAAATATAAAATAATTGTTATAATTTTAGCTTTATTGAATATAAAACAAGAATATTTCTTGCTTAAATGGGTAAAATCGATTTCGCATCTTATGAGACTATTTCAAATCGACTATGTTAATAATCTGGAAAAATAAAGTGTCTACCGGATATTATCATATTGACGTCTAATGTTCCTAGTCACATTTAAACAAAAAAAGAACGTGTCAAATCGTGAAATTCAAACACAATTTTATTGTTTTTTAACTGTCTTGAAGTTCCTGGGAGTATTTCGCGGTTCAGTAAATAAGTTATTAATAGTTATTAAATTACATCTTATTTAAAATCTATTTTCTGATATGTACAGCAAAAAGCCATGTTTCCGGGTGAGTTAATTTATAATAAGAATTTATTTTATAATTCATCTAGGCGGTTAGAATCTCCTTTTTTCCTTAATGAGATGTAAATCTCATTATTCGGATACACCTCTTGGAGATGAAACACGAAACACGAATTAAACACATTAAAATTCAGACATTTATATCCCACTTTTGTAAAAGTATAATTACTCTTTATTTCGTTATTTTTTCCAGAAATTTATGTTGAAAGTATTAAATAGCTTCAATTAACTTGTGTAACGTTGTAAAACAGAGATTTTTGTGAAATGTGTTGCGGTGCGATGTGGAAACTTATTTCATGTTTTATTCGTTTGACAAAAC
Source organism: Acentria ephemerella (assembly GCA_943193645.1). Lineage (NCBI taxonomy): Eukaryota > Metazoa > Arthropoda > Insecta > Lepidoptera > Crambidae > Acentria > Acentria ephemerella. The sequence continues at coordinate 4,353,822 of OW971894.1, forward strand.
AACTATATCAACCACGTACATAGATTTTAGTTGGTATTTAGTTTATAGTCAATATTCCAAAATCCTGTTTACGTTTTGTACGAGTGGATATTCCGTCGACCAAAATATGTCAGATGTAACAAAAATAAAGCCGACACAATTGGTCACGTCTACACTCAGCTTTCACAGTCCACATTGTGAGGCGCACTTCACGTAGTGTCAAGATAAAACTAGTATTTTTCGCTAAGAAAAACGAAGGTCCATTCCGTTTCATGCTTTGAGCGGTTTTTCATTCCTTTGTGTGTTTATTTTTAGCAGCAGAACTCCACTTTACTGGAACTTCATAGATCGCATCGCTTAAGACACTACACATATAATAGTCAGAACATACCAAAAACACTTACTTTGTTTGATAATTTTAATAATTCGTAAAATTCAAACATGGGAAAATCTATTCCCTCAAGATTGCGATGCCCCTTTCCGCACAAGCGTGCAAAATTATGGATGGCAAATATGAAAAATTGTAATTAGGGCTGTCGAATCAGCTGTGTTACTCACATCAATTTTCTGTTGCTTATTTTGCTGTAAAGGCTGAATGGAAAAAGTACTGTGACTAAAATACTCCAATTTTTTCCTAGGGGAGGAGATACAGCCATACAGTTTTCTTATCACCTTTGGTCAATAAAGGCACTCCTCCTAACTGAATTACTCACATAAAATCACTCTACTCCCTACTCTCCACAACATAGTTTTGTCAAACACATCTTGTAACTCAGGGTTCAGTTCATTTATAACAATGTGATACCCTCACAAGACAAAGAAAAAGTCTTCAGGAATAATCGGAGATCTTTTTATTTATTTCTTCAACACTTTATTGTATATGCTAGCCCCGGAAAACTATGACAACTATATTTGGGTTACTGAAAGAACGAATGACTGGAAAAGTTCGATGAGTCAAAGTGCAGCGAGACTTAATCATGACTTGATGATAAGGTAATATGTTGGTCGACCAGATGTGTATTGATGATAGAAGACTAAGAATTCTTTGTTGCTGGTGCATTTTTATGTACATGTACTGCATCAGCGCACATTCTTAAGGCATAGATGGTGTTTGCGACTTGTGCAGCGCAAGGATGTTTTTAAATTCGTTATTGTAAATTTAGCAGTGAATGTAAATAACTCAATATTATATTGCCGCGATTCTGCTTCAGCATAGATTACCTAACTACCATCCAACGGCACGGAGATGCAGTCACTTGCAACATCGCTAAAGCAATATAACTTATGTGGTGCACTTTTATTACTCCCTCGTTCAATAATACCACAACACTATCAAATAGAAGATTGTAATTCAACTCTATTTTAAACTATAACCATTGAGAAGAGAAGATTTTATAGCAAATGAAGATTTTATATCTGTTTCATTGTTTAAATATCCACTATATCTTAAAGAAGTTTTACGTTTTCGTGTAGCAACATTGTAGGAGTTAAGCTATATCGGTTTATTTTGACTGTAAGTTATCTATTTTAACTTACCTTCAGTTATGTTAACTACCTACCTATTTTATCTAATAAAGGTTCAATAATAAATAATAAATTCAAACAATGAATTATTTTACAAGCTACCTTGCAACTAATTAATATAAATAATTGGATGAATAAGTCACCTGTTAAAGTAGGCTGTAAATTAAATCTAATGATAGATTTGTGTTTACCATCACAATTATTATTATTAAATTTACATATCCAGAATTGACTTTGACTTTTCCTTTCATACCCGAAAGATTATTGCGACCTAAAGAATATAAAAATAATTGAAAAACAATAACGTTAAATAAGTCTTACAAGCTACTGGTACCTATAAGTGACCTATTAAAGTAGGCTGTAAATCAAATCTCATGAAATATTTGTTTTTACCATCATAATGATTTTAGAATTTCTATTTTATTCATCCAAGGATTGACTCTGACTTTGCTTTTATAGCCGAAAGACTAATAGTTAACAAAATACTTATGTTTTGAAAAATATTTCTTGATCCGATTGATTCCTACTATAAATACCGTAATTTGCACCTTAAGCAATCAAAATTTCACTAAGCACTGACACTTCTACTTCAGTATATTGTACTGTAATATAGTATTTGCTTTTTTCCAATTGTGAGTCTTTATGTTAAAATGCTACATGTTTGCTGATTAAGCTGTATCTGAAATATTGTTCCAATATATAGGGAACCTCCATGAAAAATTGGAAAATAATCGGTTTTTACGCGAGGCGCGCTTAAACAGACAAAACTTGAAATAAATCAGCATCTATAATAAATGTTCAGCCCAAAACTATATAGGGTAGGCCTTGGTACAGAAATATCGTTAGCATAAAAATAAATGTACGCAGAACGAATGTATGTGTTGTTAAAGTTACATTGACATACATACTGTTTATACAATAAGGAACCCTACGTGACATTTACCTACATTTCGTTTACCATAAACTTACGGAAGGCTTCGCTCGACTAGTACAATGAAGTTACATTTACCCGATGGTCTAAACTGTAAGCGAAAGCTAGGGATCCATATAAATTGAGAGTTCAAATATATTCCCAATGTAGATTTATAAAACTCTTTTTTTAACATCTTCTTTTTATTTTTCTTAATAAATATATAATTTCTGAGACGATGTATATGTAGACTGGAAGAGAAAACTACAGCGCTTACAGGCCCTATATTTGTGTACAAAAACAGAAAAAAATTATATTATTATTTACTTTTTGATGAAATATCTGAATATTGATAAATTTTAGCTTTCGTTTATAAGTACGACTGATGCTAAATACACCTGTACCCGTGGTGTGTGTTTCAATCAAATTGATCGTATTTTTCGTCAGTTCTACGACAGCAGATCTGTAATGAAGAATTGGAAACTACATTTTATATATTCATTTATCAGCTGAAAGCAACAACTATCGAAACGTCTTGATACGATTGAAATTTAGATTATGGTAACTGGCGTTGTTATTTTTGTAAGTTAAAGTCAAATATATGATTCAAAATTAGTATAATATTTGCTTATGACTCAGGAAGTAAACTAGAAGTATCCCTTGCTTTTGTCAGAACACGACTGAGCCCGATATGCGTGTTCTAGTTTCCTAGTGTCACGTCAGACGGTCAGCTGTAACAGCTGCAGCTGTGAGTATCATTACTATTTTCACGTTTACTTTTAACAATTAGAGGGATACATTTTATCGCTGATTTACTTGTATATTTATCGATAAACTAAAGATGAATTAATGTGATGACGGGTATTGTGTGAAGCGTACTGGTTGCTTTAATTTGCCATACTAATGTGACTATAATAAAATATGAGACAAAATATATAATCTCCTTCCTCTAAGCAAAATTCCAATAATGTATGTGTTATTATGATTGCTTTGTTTTTTATATGTTTATAACAGTTCATTTTTTTATTATTATTTGTTTTATCTTTGTATTTATTTCAATCAAATTACACATATTGTTAATAAACGTAAATTTCTTAATGATGTATTATTTATTATATTTATCTTAAGTTTACCTAAAATTTCTGTCATTTTAAATTTAGTATCTATTCAAATTGAAGCGTTAATAGTATCTTAATATCTGTATTCGCTCACGTATCTCAAATCTACTGATATGCTTCTTTGGATAAACGTTGAAACACCGATCCAAAGTATTATTAAAATTTAAACCATTATTAAATGAATTCACAAAAATTCTGTTAAATGTCCGTTACGCCATCCACTTTCCGCCAATTTATCTCTTGCAAAATAAACATAAACATTTGCATATTAAAGTGTGGCGAGCCTTCTAACAAAAACAAACTAAGATCATAACTGAGTTTGGTTCACATTGTATCAACAATTAGGGCTATATTTGTTTGGGCTTCCGTAAATTTGTATTCGTCAAGTGGAAAACTAACAAGTTGTTAGATAGTTATCACTGTGCATGCGAATATTACTAGGGCTGTGTGTAAATATGGAGTTCTGAAGCGGTGAACCTCACAACTCTTACTAGCCCACTAATTTTATTTATTGTAAAAGTTTTATATTTAATTATCTTTTCAAATTTTATTTCATAAAGACTTCACACCTTTATTTGAAAGAATGTCTGTCTGAATTTCATTTTTTATTTTGTATAGAAAGTCAGCTGAAATAACATTCGTAAGCAAACGACAGTTTAACTAGTAATAAACAACTTCAATTAAAGTTCAGAATCACCTTAGGACAGGAGGTCTATCGTATAGACTTCCAGTGCTTAAGATTTACATTCATAGAAAGCGATGCGACACAGACTGTACTTTAATTTTAATTTAAGCATAGATAGTTGAAATAATGTAATTCGACTGACTACTGCTGTTAGACCGGTTCCTTTTTATACATTTCTGAGTGATATTCATATTCGTAAATATTTCTGTGGAATCCTTAAAAATTCGGTTTTGCGTTTGACCTACCAACCCGTACAATCTAGTCACAATTGGTTCCTTATTATATTATAGGGTTACGAGAATATTACGCGGCTCAATAAATATGGGTTGCTAAATATAAATTTATCACTTTTTCAATATCACTTAATAATTCGAAGGCGCTTTTGGCGAGGTTTAGCTTTTGTCAAATCATTGATTTGAATTAACAAAAGATCTCGTACCATTGTAGGCCACTTCATCACTCAACACCTGAGAGACTATTCGTTTACTTATTTTGAGGAACACATAAATAAGCTCGTAGTTTACGACTCGGCTGCTATTTATCACAACACTTTTGTCTTAAAATAAGGCATCATTACATATGGAGGTTGCTCATTTTACATTTTAATTGTCAAAACGAGTTAGCGTAGTAGAAGTTTGTGATAAAATGTTTGCCTATATTAAAAAAAAGTTAAAAACCTCTATTTTAAGTCCTTCAAAAGACGGGATATTGATATTATAACTTAACATAAGGCATTCCCGACTCAATTGATGAACATAATTATAATAGCCACTAATTATTATACTCTATTCACTTAATAAAATATGGTGTAAAGAAAAGCCTATAAAGAGATAACGGATTCAATGTTGTTATTAAAAAAATATCTTGCCAATGATGATGTTAAAACATATTTAAGAGAGCACATTCTGCCCACTAACTCTGTCATTGTATTTGTACTAATTGCAATGAAGACATTGAATGAAGACATTGAATTGAAGACATTAATCAAAGAAATGACAAGACAAAGTCAAAGTCAAAATATTTTATTAAACTTAGGTACAGATATATACAGTTATTGAACGAACAAGTCGGTCATGTATCAAGTTTTTCAAGAGTTCCTATTAAAATCAAATTTTGTAACATTGTTTAAATGTTAAAACTGTAACTTTAAATGTTTAACGCTAATCAAAAATAATATGGCAGACCAAAATGAATTTACAATGACATTTTTTACATATACAATAAAGAATTATTGGAATGTTTGTACATAATATAAATAAATACAGGACTTAATGATACATATTTTAATATACCGAGTATTCTATATGTCATTTATATAATTTACTATATCGTGTATATCCTAAAATTTTCTGTCTGTCAATAATATTTATAAGACCTAAATGTTATGTAACTATAGACCGCAAGATAAAAAATTGAGTTGAATTCAGTGCTTAAAAAAGTTATTTTTCGTGAACGAAGACGTCAATCTTCATAACCGTGTGATTTACTAAATTAAATGATTTATGTATTCAACTTTATATTCAAAAAGTCGCTTTTTTTCTTGTCCCTGTAATTGGTACAGCTCAAATCGTGGTGATGCCAGGCAAAGAGCGCACATTCGATAATAATAATTATGTTCTCGCGACGATATCGGAGATGAGAGGCGAAATTGGGTCAAAGCAATCCACACGACGTGACTTATATCCGGATTCTATAAATAAAGGATCTTCTTTCCAACTAGCAGCTGAAATAAATATTCCGATAACTGCCATATCCATAACTCCATAAGAAACGTATTGCATAATTTACTAGACATTCTATATTTTTTTATAGAAAATTGTCTTGTTACATCGAAATATTTATTATGATTGGAAAAATACTCACTTGTAAGTATTTGAATATTGAGTTTTATAAATTTGCGATAAGTAAAATTTGAATATAGTTTTCGGATTAATAAATTGCGGTATTTACAGACGTCGACTGCCCTGAATAACTTTAGCGGACATCCGGCACTTGCATATGACAGAAAATCTTCTCTGATTTGATACGTGGAAACTTCTCAGGTATAATAATATTATTACATATAAGGTATATTAGTAAGGTAATCAGGTAATATTTATGGTCAATCATAGAAACCGTCTAAATTACTTAACCTAATATCTCTTGAATTTGTAAATTTTCTATGTATATCTTTGACTTTCGATCCGATACGAATAAACTTCGGAGTTCATTAGTAATCCAGTAAATGTTTCTTTAACTTTAATAATGAAAGATGTTTCGATGTCTAGGGTATATATTTTCAAAATTTAGAATCTGATCTTGGAATCTCAAACATATCGAGTGATCCCTCAAATTTTTTGAAAAACTGTAATAGTTCAAATTCTGAATTTTCAAAAAAAGCTAAAACAATATTAAAAACGCGAATTGAAAATACTAAAAAGGCATAATTACTTTTTAACTGCTTTAAAGTATTTTAGGAGGCTTAAGTTATTTGAGTAATTAAATTAATTATTTAATTTGTTTATTTGATGTTAGTTAGACCTTATTATTAAGTACAGCCCCATGATACATATTATATTAACCATATTAATAATAAATAACGAAATTCAATATCAGATTTGTAACATAATAACAGCGTGCACAGAGAAAGTCTAAGGTAAACTTAACAAACATAATGCCTTAAGCCTCTCTCTACAAGAACATACAATAAGCCTACAATAATCAGAATTTATCAGAAGCGAATAGTGCCCTACAGTTCTTGGTAGCCGACCGTGAACAATGGTTACAGTAAGCAGTCTGATTTTACAGAATTAGTCGAACGGCTAATATGCGGATGGTCGGTACTACGGCTTGTCTCTAGAGTTCAATTTGTTTTTGTAATCGGCCCTAATTCAAATAGATATTGAGTTCGAAATGTTCTAGAGTGCTTACTTAGATGAGGTCAAGGTATTTTAAACTGCTAAAAAGAGGGTGAAAAAGTCGAGTGAAAAGAGTGTTTAGCTCGCAGGCATCATTAGTAGGTGTTTTGTCTTTACCTCCCCAAAGATACCATGAACTTTAATTTGATTTGATTCAAAGAAGCAGTATTTATTTAGTCATGTTTCAGTTTTTGTACATGCTATCACTTTGCCTCTAGTAATTTAAAAATATGAAACTGTTCAAATACCAGATAATAACGGAGGCAGTACTTAAAAATGTAATTTTGTTTTGTGATCGTTATTCTAAAGAGGGCATTGAATTGAAAGTATGCACAAAATAAAATGTATTGCGTCCTTAACAAAAAGAAAATCGTTTAAGAGCTAAATGTGAGTTCGCAAACGTTATATTGCTTTATTTATTAGAATCTGAAGTACTTTAATAAAACATAATAAGATCACTTCTTTTACGAGGAATCTTTTATTTGAACCCGTGAGTGTAGAGCAATTCCTGGATTCTCTAAAAATAATAGTGATAGCAGAGGTATTCCAACAAAACGAGAAAAATAGGCATAGTATCTACTAATAAACAGAATTTGGGACATAAATCACCAGTTTAACCCAATGTAGGTGTTTTGGGTTAGGAAAGTACAGAAGATCTGGATAGTACAAAATTTTAGATTAGCCATCACGAAAGACGTTTTGTTTTCAGAATTGCAACTAGAACACTCAAACCTTTATGAAACAACTTACAAACTAATTTTTAAAATTACAATCTATTCAATAGTGAGAATTCTTTCCGAACTTTGACCCTCGGTGATTTGTTATTCCATGACGATTCTTTCGACTGTGAGTGTGTGCTATAGATAAATGTAAGCTCAACCAACAGCTCCCTAGCGGTAAAATATTCTATTTTTATATCTCACCTAAAAGCTTTCTTCGATATGACATCAACTCGTGGAAAGTTCCACAGTGTTCCACAGTTACTACAGACACGTACAAGTTTGGTCAAAAATATCCCTGGTTATAAGTACTTCAGATTTGTTATTTATTTTCCTTGTTACTATAAATGTAAGGAAAATCCGGAATATAAATGAATGAATGTAGAAGAAACATATCTTCTCTGCCTTTTTGATAATATTCAACTGAAAACGAGTATCTTTTTCCTTTCTTTGACATTTCAATAAATGTTACAAGGATATTCAGAAAAATATTCCTATATCTAAGGAGATATAGGGATATTTTTCTGAATATCCTAAACGTCGACTAACATTAAATTAAGAAGAATTTTTTATCTTGACATTAATGTTAATTGTAATTCAACGTTAAATTAAAAATTTCATATTTAAACTTTTATTATAACGTTATAAAACATTGTGTAAAACAATGACAATGTTTAGCAATATGTATTCTGTTCCTATACTGCTAGCTAATTTTATTTTGTTATAAACGATGCCATATAAGTTTGATATGTTGTATATCATCTAAATCTGTCCTTCAATCTACCATTCAATAATTGCACTTTGCTCGTAAACTTAAAGTTAAATAACTAAAAATTAACGCGTAGGGTAAAATTTTGGTAAAGGAAGCAAAATAACATCTTTAGAACTTCTTATTTTTGTTCAATTAGGTGTTTAATTATTATGCAACATTCTCTTACATCATTTATTCCCAAAATTACTTATCTAAATAGTAATTAGAAAACATTCTGGTATATAATGAAGATATAATGTGAAATAAAAATTTATTCGCCATAAACAAGTACAAACAACGATAAGTGGATATCTCTTACTTCCAGATGATATTTCTTACCACAAATGCAAAAAATTCTATGATCGATTACGAAGAAAACTTCAACTTTATTCCAAGGAGTATTGAAAGCTTGGAACTTTTAGTAATTGGACAAGAGCATTGATTTTGTTGAATACATGAATATCTACTTAAATAAAAAAGACTGGACAATGATAAGTAGCTAACGAATATTATGAATGGAATTCTGTTTTATACTGAATGAGATCATGATTTCTTTATTAACTCTTCGAGGTAGAGCTTTGCTTCTGCTGTGAGAGTAAAAGCAACAAGCCCATTGTGTTACAAGTGTATATATACTTACGGTCTACGGTAGCCGCTAACCACCAGGTGGATCGTATGCCTTTAAGTTTAAAGGAATACATATGCCTTTAAGTTTGAAGTTACAAGATAGTTATCTTGTCCTATAAACGAAAATATACGCAGGTTGGACTTTTTTATTTCCGTAACATTTCAGTTTTATCAAACCGACTACAGCAATGGAATGATTTTATTTTATAATACATTTTTATGGTTTATTTTCTGGTTACGTTTTTCATAATTGTTTATGTACCATTTAAAACGCTTTTAAATGTCAAACGTTTTTTTCAAGTGAAACATAAACCTTATAAAATACAATAATATAAAGAGTTAAAAAAAAGTTTTAACTAAATTAAAAGACATGTTATAATAGTTAGGAATCAGTTTATGACTACGCTCCACTGGCGAAGCGACGGATGTTTATATGACTTACTCTAATCAAAGCGGCATTGAAAATACCCACTTATACACCCCGGTAACCCCATTGTCTCGCGCGAGAATGAAGTGGGTTCTACCGAAGCAACTCACCATACAAGATCAAGTATCTGAACCTGGCACGCGAGGTTACCGATACGTGTAGGGTTATATCCACTGAGATCTTACCAGTCGTAGTCTCAACCAATGGTCTCGCTCCAGCGGGCGGTCTTGCTCTATAACGCCAGTATTGTCCACCTATTCCTCTCTCTGTAGTACTAACCCTAGGCCGTCTGAACTCCTCTGCAGAGGCGTATTCTCCCATTCCTTGAGATTTTGAGGGACTGGAGTTATAAATTAATTTTTAAAATAATATTAATCTTCTATATTATATAGTCAGACTAGGGTAAGAATATCGAATTATAATTTGTTTAGTTGTAAACTAAAACTTTTTCCGAATAAAAAGTGGCTATAAAGTTATTCAAATAACGTGAAAACGTAAACTTTTCACAAAATCTCTAAAACTATGTTAATTAGAAAAATAGTTAAGTTTCGATCTGAAGAATGTTATCCTAAAGTAATTGAAAATATCATACTGTACGTTATTGTCAAAGACACTGAGTAAAGCCAAGCTTAATATTAAATTGTATGTGATTTTGTTTCTTGGTAAGTGTACTATATACTTAAAACATCATTTTAACAATGTACATTTTACAATGTCTTTACCAAGTGGTTTGATTGAGAAGTAATCATTAAACTAAAATTTGAACCAGCTGAGAATTAAATCCTGAAACACATTTCCAAATTCAAATCTTATTATTTCACGAATGCATACAATACTCAGTTCTAAAATGAACGAAAAAGGACACAAGCGCTATTCCAACTCCACTCAAAAAAGGTTGTTATATAAAATAAATATAATAAATAAAGGTCGAGCCTCTCGTCCTTTTCTGAACATATCAAGTAGGAAAATTATCCTCTTGGTATGGCCGATATACCCGTCCCTTTCCCCCTCTACTACAAAGAGTAGAATAGCTAAACTTATGAGAGTCACGTTTAAGAGATCTTGGTAACGAAGTAGGAAGACGTATTTTGTATGACTGCCTAAGCTAGCTATTTTCTTTGTTATCCGTGACATTGTCTACGGGTACAGTCTTAATACAAAGGAAATTATGGTGAAAATTATATAGTTCTACAATTGAAGGCTTATTGACTTTCATATATGACTGTCTTAGTATTTGAATGTATTTTATAATAAGTATTATAATAAAAATAATAAAACCGATCTGGTGAGTTGCTTCGGTAGAACCCACTTCATTCCCGCGCGAGACAATGGGGTTACCGGGGTGTATAAGTGGGCATTTTCAATGCCGCTTTGATTAGGGTAAGTCGTATACACATCCGTCGCTTAGCCAGTGGAGCGTAGAGTCATAAACTAATTCCTAACTATTATAACATGCCTTTTAATTTCGTTAAAACTATTCTTGTGACTAAGAGTATCTTCTTGGTATATTGGTTTACTGGTAGGCTACGATATTTATAGTTTAATTCAATCGTAACTTTTTTTTGAACTAACGCCAATATCAATTGTATTAACAAATGCGCAAAACAAATTGTTCTGTAAAAAAGAGAATACGTTTTATTGACAGAAAAACCTGTCGGACTCAGGAAGTACAAAACAAATAACGTCCATACTACAATACCCTTCATACAAGCAATTGACGGCTTAACAAAACATGGCTTTAAATATTTTGTGCGATTCGTTTTGGCGTAAGCTATTCGGAATATCTTTGCACAGTTAGAGGTTTTTATTTTTGTATTAATTTAATTCAATTTACTTTATCTGTATAATTCCAGTCCGTTTACAATAGACACTCAATTGTGTCTTAAATTTGAATTCTTAGATTATACCCACATAATCTTATTTGACGATTAGTTTTATTTTAATATTTAACAACTTTCTCTCTATAGTTTAAGTACTTTAAGTAGTTTTTGTAAATCATTTATATTTTATCAAGTAATACATTCACGAGATAGTTAGGTAATCTCTTTATTTTAATTTCTACATCACACTCAAAAATAGCTTAAAACTAAAACAGTACATTACATATTTCATCAACAGAGGATATTAAACTACAATTCAGTGAGATAGATAAAGCACTGATATATTATTGCATATCAACAAACAACCACTTATTTTAATTAACAGGAGGCATTAGAGCACTGAGCTTTCAAAATTTATCGGTTACACGCTTACCTTAACCTTAAATAACTGAATAATTAGCTTGTAGTATTATCCCGTAGATTACAGAAACCCAATGAAACATTGCTTAAACCGTAAAAGTTTACGAGTACATTTATAGTCTCAATTTGCATTTTATTTGTCTTGAAGTTTTTAATTATATTTTATGAAAAACGGCAAAGTGGTAGTCAACTTGCCTGAGTAACTTACCATAGGATCATCAAAGTAATGGGAAATAAAGATAATCCCACACGCTCTATATTCCAAGCTCGAGTGAAGTTCGCGTTTGTACGTTCCAGTTATATTTCGATTACACAGAGACTGATAGGCCATGTCCATCCATGATCTTCTCTTCTAACATTCCTCAGTACGTCTAAATCAAAGAAGAAAGATTAATGTTCTTCTTCACTATTCTCTTGGCCACCCAACCGACCCGCACTTGGCAAGCATAGTTAGTTAAGCCCTAATCTACTAAATTACGGTAGGCTTGATCCCCTTGGTGGAGACGTATATATGCTGTTGATGATGATAACTGGGCTCTGACTAAAGTGATAGATCTATAAAATTTCTTTCAAAACAACGGAACGAGCTTTGCTTCGTGGTTCGAGACGTTTCCTACGAAACGGATTGAGTAACGGGAACTTCCGTACTAAAATCGGTAATTCTGCACAGCTTTAAGGGTTAGCAGTGGCAAAGGGCAGGCGTATATCGCGCAGAGTGGACGACTAATGGAGCGTTAAAGTTTCAGCAAGGCGGCCACGTATCGGTAAGCGCAAAGTAGGTCGGGCTCTAACAAAATGGACTGACGACATGGACAGGGTCGCGGAAAGCATGCAAGATGAGCAGAATCGTTCGTTTGGGAATCGATGAAAAAGCACTTTTGGCGTAAGAGATCATAAGGTGATATGATGATGGTTAGAAATATCCCTGAAGACGCAACCCCATAAGCTTAAAATTTCATAGAGTAAGGGACTTGCCCCCAGAAAATAAAGATTGATATGTATCTATCCGTATATTTACACATTTTGATACTGCTTATTTCAATCATATCCAACCCTGATTTAAGTACGAGTTCTCCATCCACGTACGACCTTAAACTGTCAAGTCATACAGTGCAGACACAATTCTTTTTAAATTGTCTCGAGCTTCTAGGAGTATATCGTCGCTTATTAAATAAATCTTTAATAATAAAGCTTGCTTATAATATTTAAAAATATAATAGTTTTAGAATCCATAATCTAAGTGCTTGCTATAGTTTATATTTCTAAATAAGAAGTATTATGTGTAATTTATACTCTATAATTTTTTTTAGAGTCAGTTGTATTAAATAACTATTTGTTAATTTATCACTTGCAAATGGTTCATATATTGTCTATTTCACCTTTACCATTTACCAATAAAAAAAACATTATAATTACACAAAATCACTAAGCTTCATGGCAATGTAAATAAAGTATTTACTCATATGAGTAAATACTTAATTGATAATAATAATGCTAGAATGTAAGTGTTAAATCAAATACATACTATAATTCAATAATCTTTGATTAAATTCCGCCATCCATTTTCTAATCAAATCAGAGTCCATTTTGAGAGTAAATAGACATATATGTTAGAATTAAAGCCGGATTAAATTAAAGAATTGTCAAATTCCATTGCAAATGAAGAAAATTACTCCAGATTTTGTCAATTGAAAATAAAGTATGGTGCTGAAGTTTTGACTTATTTTGATTTCGATGTTTTACGCTGCGACTTAAAATAAATATGCTTAAAAGCCGCTTTTAGAAACGTCAAATGACGTCACAACTATTTTCTTTTTCTGATTGTAATGAAAGAGTAGTTCTGAACTTAAATTTAATTACGTGCAGAAATGAGTCGATGCGATTAGTGGATATAGAGTAACCAATTTGTATGTGTTAATTAATACATTTTTACTTATTGGATTGCTGGTCAACTTTCTTTGTTTGCACAAAATATAATAAAGGTGCCACTAAAGCCGGAATTACTTCTAGTAGTATCTGATAATAGACTAAAGGAAAGATACTCTTACTCCGTTGACTTAAGGTTGAAGAAAGTGTTACCAGTTTTCGTTTTCCTTAATGAAGTAATAAAGGCAGAATATTATCCTAATGACACTCAAATACCCTCCACTCCCGCAACGTATGCCCTTTTTAAGTAATGAGGTTTTTTCTTAGTAGATATAGTATTTTGACCGAGAAAACTGAGTTCTCATTATGAGTCTTATGTCATTCGCAACTAAGCGTAAGTCGCGTAGACTGAATGCAGAAAAAGCATTCAACCCAGAGATGCCATTAAACTCCATAAAAAGTCGGTTCTAAAGTTATATGAACAATTTATAATAAAAAGCCGTTTTGTTTGAAAAATATGACATTAGTTTTAATTGTAACTAGAACGGTTTTGGCGAAGAGAAACTGTAAGCAAAACCAAACCCTTTTTTTAGAATGGACTGAACACTTGACCACAATCACGCCTAATGGCAAGATATGATGATAGACGCTAGCCTGGAAAGTGCTTGTTTACGTAGCCTTAAAGATTTCCAGATTGTAATGACCCGGGCAAACCACTTCGGTAAAGAGCTCAAAAATTAAAAAAAGAGAAACAAAAGAAATTTAGAGGAAAAAACTATATTATATTTGTTTTAATAAAATATTATTAAAACAAAAACAATACGAAATATCGTATAGCAAGTCGTACAGTTTTATGAACTCTCATTACCATTGGACCTCCGCCTAGTCATCATGGTATTCTACTTCAGAATGGCAAAAAAAATCATTCGTATTTATTAAATTACCTTACTAGGTGTCATATAACGAAATGGTAATGGTTGACATAAAACTCTACAGTCTCTGTACGAAAAAAATACTCAGTAGTTTCACCCGAAAACAATCTACCGATTCTTCCATAAAAGTTGCTTTATTATTTGATATCTACCCAATTTCTTTCTTTCTGTTTTCTTATTTCTGTCCATATGTCGTTCACTGATACATTAACGGCGATAATTATATATTAAATGGGCTCCATTTCGGTAGTAAATGATTTAACCAGTGGCTTAGTAAATATTGTAGGGGATTTTGTTGGCGAATTTCTGTATTAGGTACTCTTCAAATATTTGTATTAGAAGATTCACCTTATTACTAACCCAGGCCTGTTTTGATCAGGAACAGTTAATTAAAATAGTCGTCAGTAATTTAATTTAGAAATAAGTATTTTCAATCATCACAGTAGTTATATTTCAATGATTAGTTTGCGGTACTACTCAGCCTGGTTTGAATATTTAAATAATTTTTTATATATATATAGCTCAGCAAATCAGCTCGACATCACCTGATGATAAGCAGTAGAGGAGTCCATATGTGAAGATAGCCAGTGAAGCATGCCTATGAGGGTGCTTAGCCACCCTCACCTTGCCGGCCCAAAAAGTGCTTTTTCACGCCACTTTTAAAGAAACCCATGTTATAAGAAGAAGGAATACATTTGACATTCCATCATATAGTGTCTAGTTTATTAACTATCTAATAAATAATAATAATAATAATTTTACTGTACAGTACCGATTTGATTGATTACGTCAATGTTATATTACACCCTGTTGTCTTTGCAAAAATAAATTAACCTGTGCAGTTGTTACTTACGTTAACTTTATTGACATACGCTATAGTTTGGGTTATTTCCTCAGAAAATTATGGATACTGCTGAAGTTGAGACGGCCCAAATTTTAGCCTTGCAAAACAGCACTAAAGTCAATGTGTCGTGGCCCGAAGATTAAATCTGAGCCATTCTATAGTTCGGGAGAGCTTAACAGAAATTTTTGTAGACTGAGCAGTATGGTCTAAATTTAAACGACACAGGGTCACACTTCAAAAATTTTAACTTAAAGAGGTGGGACTATTTTTGTGATGACTTGTGTACATTAGAAACATTTTGCAGCAACTTAATGTCATCGGCGATCTGTTTTCATCGGTATGAATATTCGGCCTTGATAACAAGGCAACTTTTACCATGGATAATTCCAAATCAATGAATTCTTTTTATGATAAATTTGCAATGATTTTTATTTCCTGTTTATTTGAAAGTTATTGAATACAGTCATGTTTTATTGTATACCCGATATGTACAGCTGTTGTATCCACATACGCTATAACAACTATTATACACAATTATGACTATAACTGAGAATCTTTTCTTGTTTTATCACGTTAAATGGTTGGTCCTGTAACTGCATCTGCATTCATCCGCCAACATACGCTATAGTCGTAAAATTTGTAGAAGTAGTCATAAATTACTCATAAAAGAGTTGAGTCAAAGGTTACCAGTCAAAGTAAGTACATTAAATCATTGAATTTTAGTAGCGACAATCTTGCTGCTTAGTCTAAAAGTGTTTCTTAATTTTTAATTAGTTATCAATACGATCCATCTCAGTCACGATTTCGACAAAAAGAACGACCTTAACGAAGTTCATAAAAAACAGGTTTTAAGAAATTTGGTCTATGATTGCTTGATGCAGTTTTTGCATTTTTGGACAGTTCATTGTTTCTTTATTTTGACTAATATGTATTTCAAGAAAGGGATATAATGAAATTTATTAAAAAAGTGTGCTTTCAGAATAAGGTACATTGCTAATGTACCTTTACCTTTTGTCATAAATGACATTTCTTATAGTTATAGTTAGACAAGACTCTTCGTTATAATAATATTGAATATCTTACCAGAACTAACGTGCATTCGTTGAGCCGTAAACACCTCGTTTACGTCTCAACGATGATTTAATCTTATAACAACAGCTGCTTAGCAACCACGCAAAACCATTATAAACAGCTGTTTTGAGGACATGAATATATAATAATAATCTGATTTAAACTTAAGACAGGTAGACGTGTCACATTCAATAAGCGAATATAGTTATGTTCACATAAACAATTCAAATAAAGGGCTAAGATTTATAACTAAATGTGTCACTTAAAAACTATAATAAAGAAAATCAAGTAAAAGCAAAGTTCCTAAATAATTAGAGAATTATTTTTCATTCTAAGATCGAGCGATCTTTTTTTGTAGCTTGTAGCTTAAGATTTAGCCATTTACTACACGCTACGTTTATTCGTAGCAGCTACGGTGCTACGAGAATACTACGTCTGAGCTACGACTTATTGGACAAATTTTGATTCCACCTTTATTTCATGTGACAGTAGCGAAAATAAATTAGAAAACTTTGTCATTAAACTTATATTTAAAAAGAACATTCCGAAGTTCTACAACAATACTACACTTGTTTCTTATCATGATTTTTGCAATTGAATCGTGAGTATTATCTTTAAATCCTAGACCGAAGGTTTGTAATAAACATTAATAGTATACAGAACTGTGGAAAATATTTATTTTGATAAATTTTGACATGTTAAGTTTTATACTTCTCATGTTAAGACATGTTAAGATCTTACGTATGATGTGTTTAATTAAGTAAACGGAGTTGAACAATCTTTGAAATGCTTAAAAATTATCTCTCTTTCACTTTGGTAGAAAACAAAAAATGACCTTAAAAAAATATTTTTTAGTTAAAAGGTTACATAGGAAAAAATGAAATTATTTATTGAAAGTATACATAAAGAAACTTTGGCGTCGTTCCAAATGATTTATCATCCAAAAAGTAATAGTTAATATGATTAAGAGCTACAATTTATTTTTGACATATAGTCAGTGACGGTTACTCTGTAATGGAAATTCTAAATCAAAAATTATTGTATGACTTTTGTAGGTTAATTTAAAATCTAGCTTGGGTGGTTTAAAAATAAAGTTTAGTACCTTCTCCAAATATCCTTTTTTAATCAAGCAATTATATACTCTAAATAAATAGTACGACGTTCAAAGTAACGTTACATTATTCATAATATCTTAAATACCAAGGATTATGTTTGATAACACCTGACTGAATCCTTCAGTTATAATACTGGAATGTTCTCTTAATTCGGAAATATCAAACTTGATCTGCAAGCGCAACTTTCACTTCGTGAGGCGTTGACTCGAAACGATCTGAATACTTAAACGAAAGCATTACAAGAAAGGGGCATAATCCCGTTTATCGCGCGTCCGCGTTAAATACCTACAGCTCGAGGTACCCCTAGGGAGAACAACTAAGAAGGCTTACGCCGTCAGTGGCGTACACACACTTTTGTAAAAAGGCGCAAAACGATAGAGAACCTTGCTAATCAGATTTAAAGTATATTTTGACTTATCATAAGACTCAGTAGGCTGTAAAGGGTATTTTTGGGGATTCAAAAGGACTATAAAAGATAGTAAGTGTAATTTAAAAGCTAATATGAGTCACCCATCGCCAACCTTACCTTTTTACGACTTATTTTGTGGAAGCCTACTTTATTTGTAATCTTTTGGGAAAAGTCCCAGAGACATCTTGAATAATTTTAAATATTACATAGTGGTACGATGGCGTTGTATGTTAGTGCCCGATTGCTTAAATATGTTTGTGAGATATATACTTGAAATTCAGTCGACAATTACGTATTAATTGCTCATTTTTAATTGCAATCTCTGAGATTCAAGAGTCTAGGCCTATCTTATCAAAAGCCACGTGTCTGATCTGCCTTCACCTATCGGCTTCTGGCGACCTTTACCAGTTTGCATGTCTATATTAACGTAGATGCCATACCAGAACTTAAAAGCACCGTCGTACGTCGTACACACTATGGCTTGCTTATTCCATAGATATATCAGTGATCTTAATTTTACAAAAGATGTCCATAGTTTAGATTGAATCTTAAATCTAAATGAAAATGGTTAGTTTGTCAATTATCCCAAAAACAAATAAAAAAGAATATACAAATACCAATGCACCACTTTCAACAACTAAAGAGGATTAAGCTTAAAAAACACTGAAGAATTATGACTTTTCAATTTTTGAGTGTGGAACCTTTTATTTTAACTACAAAAAGATTTAATTTTATTTATATTCTCGAATTGTTTTTTTAAAGGCACTTATATTATAGTTTGACAACAAGCTTCGTCGTAAGATTATTTTGAAATGGAATCCAACAACTGGCTTCTAACAAAGCCTTTATTAAATTAACTGCACCCTAAAGAGGATATTAAACAGTAAAAGTACTGTTTAATCAATCTGTCTAATTAATCACTCAATAGAATCACACACAATTTCATCTCAATTACCAATAAAGAATTTCAACTTATTATTTCATTTCAGGACCATATAAGGTATTTAAATAATAAAATAGAAACGTAGAAATACAACGAGTAACATACACAGTACGTCAAGATTAAGGCAGCGTCCCAAAAGTCACAACTGGCGTAAGTAGTGACCTTTGGGACGCTTTGGGACGTCTTACGCGTCTACTTAAAATTTAACTTCAACTCCCTAGAAAAAATTACATCACTATATATCATTTTAAAATTTGTATCATTTTAACAATAGTTTTTTTTCTTTTAATTAAAAAGGGATACGTAAACACCTATAAAATTAAAAAAAAAAATTTTAGAAGTTATCCTTCAAAAAGTTTTTTATCAAAACTTACTGAAATTTTGCTGTAGAGTTAAGAAAAAACTTTCGCATCATTTCAGCTGAAACATATGAGTTAACAATGCATTTACCCCAGAAAATAGACTATAAGAAAGGTCTGTTATAAAATACTCGTAACTCAAGTCATTTTTTCCCTTTAACGGTTATATTTTGGTATCTTGCGGCACATTTAGCAATGTCATATAACTCGTTCTGTGCTTAATGAGGGTGGCTCTATACGCCACAATTTATTATTTCTTTCCGTGCCTATACCTAAAATTATTCGTTTTGTTCTGATGATCGTTTTGTTTATTTTTACATTCTTTGTGTATAATTATTTCTTGCAATATTTGTTTTTGATCAAAAATTGAGCCTAATAAAGCAATCATCACTTAATGATAAGAAACAAAATACGTTTGACATATAGTAAAAGATTTACAAGTCAGGCAATTGTTGGTATTATACTTCTTGATTATCATATAATTGTTAAATAAGATTGGCAACTGTCAATGTAGCGCTGCATATGTTTGTTGCAAAATAACTAACAAAAAGAATAATTTTGTCAAAAATGTTACGTAATTGGCTCTAAAAATTTGTTATATTCAAAATTACTAAAGATCTGACCATCAAACGATATGAAAAATACCTATAAGGAATAAATAGTTGAAGTTAACTAATCCTTCTAGGATATGACTGGCTGTTTTTGATTAAAGTGATTATCAAGGTATTAGTATTTCTATTTATAAATAATGTAACGACAAAGCAATTTCATTAAATAAGTAACATGGACTCGACTAAATCTAAAGGTTATGTCAAGGTGATTTTGATGAAAATTACTATGAATATTTATTTTGTATTAAGTATTTTGAGTTATAAGTAAATAAATGTAAAACCAATGTAATACGCACATGCATTTAATTGAAAAAGTAACAAACATAACTTTCTATGCGATTGCGAGCATGTTTAAAAATGCTTATCCTAAATTATACAACCAAAAATGGATGTGGCAAAATAAATAATGTTGTACTCAGGTATCATAAATATTAAAAATATATCTCTTAAAGTAAAGAATATAAAGCAAAAAACTGTTAATTTAGAATCATATATAAATTTTAATATTTCAACTATTTTGCTTTTTTTCTTCTGATGACTGAATCGCTTTTTAATTATGTTTTGAACTGAGTTAATATAATACTTTTCATCCATATTGAAGACGACCTATTTGATGTCGCTAAAAAATTCTCTATTTTAAGGATCACCATCCACCAGGACCAGGACTCAGCGCTAGCTCATTTACCTTGAGGTGAATTGATTAGGCAGTCAATATGGTTACTTATGCTTTGTTTTAAAATTGTGCTTTATTACCTAAAATATATAAATTGATAATGTGTTTTTGTTACTTTCCTCCTTTTTTTATTATGTAATATGTACTTATGGAAACGCTATCACTTTTTACTAAATTTTACAATAAAAATTTCTCGCTACAAGCTGCTTTACTATGGATTTCTTTACCCGTACACACAAGGCAAGCTGTCACTTAACAGGTTTAAAAAGCTAGTGTTTGAATACTATTTGTTAGTTTGATACTTGAATTATTATGATACGTAGTATCCCAATGGTAGTCTATGATTATATGTGCTTTAGAATATAATTATATGTTTATTATAAGATGGATCCGATTACTTTGTATTTTATATGAAATACTTATGTTTAGATTCCGAATGGACGTTTACTTCCAAGTGTAAACATAACGGTCATACAATTGAATTGGACGGCAGCCGCTTGTTGATATAAATTACCGCGTGCAAATATTAATGCCGATGGATCCCTCGGGAAAGGGGGTGTAAATAAATAAATCACAGTATATAGACGTATAAGCTCACACTTGGTCACACAACAAAAAAAACACGCCAATTATGCGTTTAAAATAACTAGTTGGTTTCAAATGAAAATGTGAAAATGAAAATGTTTTCATGTTTTTCAATTCATAGTGCCGTATAATTCAATAATTATATTCACAATATTTCAACAAAATTAACTGTGAATAAACTGTTATTATATACAAAAACGTAAGGACAATTACTTTGTACATTTTATCAACTTTGGATTAAAACTATTAAATCAAATTAAAACTTAGTTCATCGTTAACAGCCGAATACAAAAAAAACAAAAGAAATACTTTATTTAACATTTTATTGAGTGATCCACAATCAACTACGACGTAAGCTATAAACGAAATGAGAAAGCTCAAACTACACCAGCAAATTTTACATACGTATCTTATGAAATATAAATTAAAAGTAATTTGCCAGTTACAAGATCTAGCTCCGAAGCCGCATGAAATACCAAGCTGAAGATCAAACATGATCTACCTGAAAAGGATTAGTTAGTGCAACTTTGATTACTTCTCCTCTCAGTCGTTGAGATATCTCGACCCGTTCTTAAATGTAATTACTAAACTATTAATGAAACGTTCGACACCAATTCACTTTTAAACTTGTTAAGAATCTTATACTATTTTAAAATATGCAACGGAACTGGCTTTACGTAATTTCTAGGTTAAGCAAAATTTAATGAAAAATGGCTACTACAAGGATAAGGAATATTTAGATGATACGAATACAATATCAATTGATTTTTTTAAATGAAATATATATTTTTTATTGAGTATCATAAAAACTATTATTTTCTTTACATAATTGAGTTTTTTCAATTATGTGATTGAAAATGCTAAAAACCACATTCATTTGATAACCGTTTACATACGAAATATTACACTATATATATATATATTTCAAAACTAAGACCTCTGCGTCCGCTAAACTCAACCTGAGTTCAAATACTTTTAATAGCAACAAACAAGACACAATAACATTCTATTGTTGAAGAGTATAAGGTATGGGATAAAATATATTTCTTCTGTTGTGGCTACTTAAATATATTATCTTGCAAAACGGTATTTCGTTTGCTCAATACCCCATAAACTATTTGTAATATCACAAACGATAGTTACTTTTTGTTTTTCTTAATCCCAAAGCTGTTATCTCGAATTTTCTACACAATAAATTCCTCTTGTCGTCTTACATGGTCGATTGCAGGCTATTTAATGGGTGTCTGGAGTCACGTACTGCCCCATATATTTGGATGACCGGGCCATGCGATGGTAATCAGTTTCCATTAAAAGCTGAGTTTCTGGAGATATTATATGATAATAGGTATATCTTCCTTGATGCCTTAAAGGCTTTTTGGAATCGATATTATACTGCTTATTGGTTTTCTATAAATCTTGTCTTCGCCCTTATGTCCCAATTTAGATTGGAAATGGATTTTCATATAAATCTAAAAGGGAATGCATTATGTTATTGATATTAAAAGTATCAGCATATACTAATCTTAAACAAAATAAATAAAATAACAACATGTATGTAATCCTTTATAATGAATCGTAGAAAAATAGAATAATTTCACTACCATATTTGTATCCAGATATCTAGTTCAAATATCAAATTGTATGAAAACAGTGTGTCTATTTAGAGGAATTAGGAACTATTTTTTAAATACGTTTGTGATAGCTGGATGCAAAACCTATCAAGATGTTTCCACCCGATTAAAAGTTACATTTGGGGAACTTAGGAATAACTGCATAGAAGACCGAAAATATTCAAAACAAAATACAAAGCTATATCCAACAAGGCAATTCGTCCAGCCATATTGGTTCACTTCGTGTTTTACAAGATTTGGGTAGCGTCTTTACTGATAAATTGTTTTTTAAGCTAGGTTAAATTAATTTTGTTGAAATTTTTAATTAAAACTTGCTTTTTGATATTATATTTAATATTATAACTACCTAACATAATATAAACTTTACTAAGCTTTAAATTGTATTAAAATCTAGTAGATTTAAGGGTTGCAGACCTTTTCGTAATGATGACACGGTTAAAATAATACTTTATTGCGTAACTAATCTAGAATTTACCGTCTGTACGAAATTAACCTTAATGGTGATTGGGTAGAAGCTTTTAGCTAGATACATGATCCCGAATATAGTTTATTTGGTTAGCACTATATTTAAATATTAATTGGTAAGTAAAGCTTTATATATTTACTGTTGTACTCGTATTTATTTCGTCTTAGTTGTTTTGTTTCATGTATATATGTGCGATGTAAATGAATGTAATGTGTTTGAGTAATGTACATGTTTTAGAAATAAATCAATATGGTAATTATCATATTTTGAATAATTTCTAAATTTAAAATTATGTTGTATTATCTGGTGAGTCTGCTCAAAGTCGAAAATAAAACCCACATGAACAGAAAGTCTTTAATGACATAACTCACTAACAGATAAGACTTAACATAAGTTATATATATAGAGGAAGTTCTTGGCACATATGTAACTACAGACGTTATATATAACCTTAGTTACTATGAATGTTTAGACTGACACTTACTTCGATACCGTAAAACTGGATAAAGGAAAGACCCAAACCTCGTCACGGCGCATTTTTACCTCTATCGAAACGCGCCAGACCCTGTGTAGTTTAACATAGGTTATTTAAAGTACTTACTTATATTTAAAGACGATATTTATACCATATTGTGTCTAGAGTATCCTTAAAATACTTCACATTATAACTTACAGCTAAATTTTTTGCTATTGTATACCTATATAGTTAGAGAATGCCTGGGGCTTCGCCCACGTGGAAAAGCTTTTCGTAGAAATAAGGTATAGGTTACTAATTATACATCGATCAATACTTGATACTTATGCTACAGGTAAGAATTATTACTATTACCTTTAGAGATAGATACATTATATTCTCAACAATACTCTCTGCTATGATGCCTGTCAACTACGAAATGACTCGTTAAAACTCTCTCTGCACACTTATTTTTGACATAATAGATAAAAACCGTTTTCACGGGAATCCCATTTACAACATTAAAACAGAGTCATAGATCACATGATGGCTCTGAAGTTATACGCTTTCAAGTAAGCGGACAGTTGCATTTTATATATTAATAGTTGCTAATGTAACATCGGTATCGATTAAATAGTCAGTAAACGAAAAAAACCTTTTATACAAACTTTATCCTGAAAATAACAAACACAATAATGAAAGATTTAACCCATTTGGTGTAATCATTCTGACATCATGCACGTACAAACATTTCAAAGATTAATTTTTTATTAGGAAGTTATAGAGAGTGTATCAGAACAAATAAAACATGCTCGAATTCAAAATTCTCCTAAGAAGCGTTTTAATAGGTGACCTTTATATTAAAAAAATGGATAACACAAGCAAATAATAATTTATTTTTTATAATATTCCTCTATACAGAGTAGGCAAAGGGATCTAGGAAGGCGTCCAAAAAATATTTTATTAATGATTTAGTTATTGAATTGAAATGCGGTTGTAACAATTTCAATTTTTCTGGGAGAGTTTGCAAGCAACTATGATGAGTCTAAATGATTTTATTTTGATAAGGTGAATAACAACAAATTTCTAAACCGTCTTTCCACCGATTTATTGATCGATGATACCACTAATACGCTATGTCCGTCCAAATTAAGTACTGCCACCCGTAGCCAGAGCGTGCTTTGCCCTGGCGTGTAGCACCATTGACTTCTCACACTTTCTTTATACCCCTAAGGTGAAATTAAATTATTTTAAAAATACGTATTTAATTATTAAAGAATTTTAATTTTAAACCACAAAGTTTACAGAACCAAACACGAACAAAAATAATAGCGGTTCTTAAATCTCACTGCACAGAAAACGTCTTTTAAGTTAATTAACCAAGACCTTTTTTATTTTATACAACATGAAAGTAAAATATTACTCGCTACGATTTTCGTATCTCAGAATAAATATCTTTCTCTCTGTGAAAACATTTAGGTGTTAGAATTTCGCCCTATTGGAATATTTTCCGGCAGTTGGGTATGGATTCTTAAATATCTGAAAATATTTGAATAAAAAGACTTCACCGTCTTTCAATAGAGATACAAAAGTTTTGTGACACTTAGCTTGCCGTACAGTTTTTATTAGATATTGTACAAGATTTCTTCTTAATTTTATGAGTACATTGTTACAGTTATGTTAATTTCTATAGAATGGGAAAGAATGCTGTAACATTAAGTCCATTAGTTTTACCATTTTTGAGCAATAAAGAATAGTAAAGAAATGGTTAAATGTTGATGAGCCGGTTTGATGAGCGTCTATAAAAAAGACTGTGTTTTTTAATTAAGTATTTTATCTAATTAGTAAATAATGAGCATAATTTTCACAAAATACAGCCATTTTAATATAAATAGATTGTTTATGCAAAATACATAATTAGCTATATCTTATTTAATTTTGAAATGATACACAGGGTTAGTCGTCGACCTTATATATCGACCTTATTATTTAATAATATAATAATTTGTAAAACTTCGATTTTATAATTTGTTGTTTAATAAAAGAAAACATAAATTGAAGTAAAAAGTAAAAATTTACGTTGAGTTTAATTGATCGTTTAGTTTTGTTTTTTTTAGTTTAAATCCTCACGTACCACGGGCCGAACATAAGCCGATTACGCAATCACATAATTGCAGTGTGACGTCAAGCTATGTGTTGAGTATTTGCTAGCAACATACGTACGACACATAATGTGTATCGATCTGTGATTGTGACATACTCATTACATTCTGATGTAAATGCATTCGCATATTTGTATACAAATTGCTCTATGTCTGTTTTGTATCGTACAAAGCTGTGCAGATAAATTAATTTGATCAATTGTAATCATCGTATTTCTTTCTCAGTCTACTGTGATAAGCAAGAATCAAGCCATGTCCAACAATTACTAAAATAAACAGTCCATTAATTAAAAATATTTATGTATAGTATTCAATATAAAAATAAATATGTCATGTTAATTATTTATATGTTAATTTCTAGGCAAGCCGCGGTTGGTGTGGGCACCATGCCGCGCGCCGGCACACTTCTGCTGGCGATCGCGGCCGTGCTACTCGCTGCCGAATGGGCGCACGCGTCTTATATTGATCCAGGTAATATCACACATATTAATTCGTTACGTTGTGTTGAAATTTGCGTTGACACCCGCTAGAAGATACGTAATGCATAATGGTAATGAGTTGAGAGTTATACGAGTAGAATAGTGAAGGATGGGAAAAGCAATGATGTGGTTCAATTGGATCGATGGATGTGGATGCGTGTGTGTGATGCATGAAATGATGATGCAATTCTCATCCACACCCGCTGCGTGAGAGCTTATCTTTTGATGTTTTTAGAAGACTCAAGCAATTATAATGTTAATAAAATTACAATCTTGTTACTTAAATGTGTCAAAGGTTTGCTAGAAGATAACCCATTTGTATGTTAAGTTCGCCAGTGTACGTGTCTTTTCAATTGTAAAATGTTTTCTTTATTTTTATTATTATGTGTGTGTACAATAAAGGATGATAAAAGATTTAAAATTTAATGTACGTTAAAAACGAAGCAAAAAAATTGTGCAAGGTGAAGATTGCTAGAC
Source organism: Acentria ephemerella (assembly GCA_943193645.1). Taxonomy (NCBI): domain Eukaryota; kingdom Metazoa; phylum Arthropoda; class Insecta; order Lepidoptera; family Crambidae; genus Acentria; species Acentria ephemerella. The sequence continues at coordinate 4,380,776 of OW971894.1, forward strand.
CAGTATATTGCATGATGCGCGTATTTGCGTGAAGGCAATCAGTGTGCGTCTTTCAAAATTGAGCACATAAAAAAGCAACAAAGCAACTTAATATCTTATCTGTATTTTACTACATATTAAAATCCAAATTAAGCTTAATACACACGTAAGAAACTACTAGCAATGTGATTGTTTTGTGAAAAGAACATTTTTTATTCATTTTTCCTTGGGTTTTTTATAACTTTTTTTTTTGTCTTTTTCCTTTCGCTGAAAAGTTATATCACTGTCCCTCCTGCAACCGGTATTCAGTCAAAACGAAGGAGGTATCATCATAAAAATATTGTTAAACCAAATCACAGATCACGGCCGTACGATCTATCTTTATTTTGTTGCTGAGTAACTAACCCAAAACTACGAGGAATTAGGTGAAACGTTAATGTCCATTCCCTGTAACCTTAGATTAAATTATTTACCCTAAAAGGCCTCGCTTGCACATTAATTATAACGAATTCGACCCTCATAATTTGGGAATGTCGGCTGGTGAATATTGACACTGGTAGAAATTGGTACTTAAAATCTCCGTACGTATAAGTAAAATGTGTAGATTTTGGTAGCTGAGTGTCAAGTACCAGGTCTACTCGTAAGTCTCTTTTTGTTTTAATCAATTCAATTATTTAGGACATCATATGGAACAATTAAGGTGCTTTCTTTGGGCTATTTAATAGGTGTGAGTGTGAGAATTATAATTTTAGATAAAACGTTATCTGAATAATAATAATTCTCACACTCACACCTATTAAATGGCCCAAAGAAAGCATCATTAAGAACTTATGTTATACTAGATAACGGAGAAGTAGACATAGTAATATGTATAAAAATATCTGAAAATATACAAAATAAACATACAACTATCTTTGACTCGTGAACAAATATTCATATCCGTCATAAAACTATATGCCACTTCTGGGATTCGAGCCGGGACCTCTGGCTAAGTAGATAGGGGTACTGCACTCTCGACCAGACGACCGTCAAAATGTTTGTTATGAGTTTGAAAATAGATTTCTGGGGTTTTTTAAATAACTGATGACTTTTAGAGTTCGGTAGCAGTGACTTGAACACTCTGGTTTCAATATCAGATAAAAAGTATGATTACTTTCGAAGTGCTCAGTCACAATTTTTAATTCGAGCTCCTTCGTGTTTTGAAACTGCTACACTGTCTAAATTAAAGTTCATTCTTATGCGTTTATCGATTAATGAGAATTCATTTTACTTATATTAAGGATGATAAGAATTCTGTTTGTAATATTATTTGATAATAATGTATTTCCTCATTAGGTGATGAAGATGTAGAGATCAACTTACCCGATTACGGAGAGGACCCAGCTGACTTGCAAATGCTTCAGGATGTTGGCAAGTGAGTATTACTCGGAACGATAAGTTGCGTATGACAAAATATTTTTGATAAGTTTCAACTTCGCTTTTAACGTCAACATTATTTTCAAGTTCATTGCCAATGTCAGCTTTGTTATAAAAAAATCAAAAACTTTTGATCTTGAAAGATTAATAATAATTTATTTATCTTAATACAATCCAAATTTTCTGTCAAATCGAATGATAATAGGAAAAAATATGGATTATATAAGCGGCATGGATATAATATTCGATTGAAGCTGCGCGGTCACGTCATATGAGCGTTTAGTGTAATTTGTTGTGAGTGCACAGCAATGGCATCCTCCGGTGATTTATATCAGTGAGGAATATTTAGCCTTATCAAACTATCCTAAATTGGGTAGAGAGATTTTCCACGAATGGCCTTCAAAATTAATAAAGCTTGGGATAAGACTCTTTGCACACTCAGTTAAATGTATCCCGCCACGCCAAGAGCAAATATGGTAGAATACATTGAAGGATGAGATTCCCCGACAAAACGCCGCACGAAAAAACATCGTTGACAAAACGCTGCACAGCCTTCTGAAAAACAAGAATATCCTTAAATTAATAAGAAATATCCTTGAACCTACCCATCCTCTACAGACACATTATATAGGGGCACCTTCTAAAATTATGCAGCGTTTTTTGCGACGTTTTTGTGGCGGCACTTTGTCGGGGTGCGGTAGGATAATTAAAAAAATTATACGAAGCACTATGGTAAAAGATACCTTAGAGCTTCATATAAAATATATCACTATATTTATTGTCATGAGCAACCCAAATGTCCGAGTTATATTCTAGGTGGTTTTTGGCTGCAGCCCTACGGAGAATTAAATCTCCTAAATTACGGTTCATCTATAGATTTAACATCTAAATCTTTCTCCTCCGTTACTATTATCTTATCTTAGGTCCAGGAAACTACTCAATCTGTATTCTTCTGTATTTTCACACAATCTATTGTCGTCCTGATACTTAGACAACTTTAGATCGCCTACTGACAATAAGCAGTAACTGTGTTGGATGACTTTAGATAAACCATTAACCATTATGAGGAATCGAGTGTGTCGATATTATTTCTATACCTTAGCATTTTGAAGAAGTCAAAATAAGCTACGCCCATCTGTCCTCCCTTGTATACGTGAACTATATGGTTCAGTGTGTTAAGGTCCAGCCTAATCCATGCTGGGACCAAATTGAGACCTTATATGTTCGACAATACACTTCTGTATAGCAGTGGCAAATACTTTGGTTGGAGTAAACAACACTTCAACCAGCGAAGCTGATCCGCACATCGACTAGAACCAACTTTCGGGACAGGGCTTTAACAAGCAGGAAAACCCTCGTCAGTGTCCATACCTCCGGAAACGATGCCATTTTCAAACAGCTATTGAATATATGTTGTAAGGGCTGCATGAAAACATAAAGGCAGATTCTAAACATGAAGTGGGGACACAATCAGATGCAGCTGACCGCCTGAGTAAGGTCAGCCAGCTGTAGTTCATCCACGCTGATTCATTGATTTTCCCGCCTCCACGATCACAGTGTTCAGCAAATACCGTACAAAAATGCTCATTCGTTAATTCTAAATTGTTTTTATAAACTTATTAATGGCAATTTTCCAGAAAAATCTCGGTTTTCTCGGTCTTCAAGGAAATGGTTTTGAACCTGATCACGGTGGCGTTCTTCTACGATAGTTATCATGGGCTTTACATGAAACATTGGGAAATTAACGTAATCTACTTGTGACTTAGTTCGTTATACCTTTTATGAGCTTCGCTTCAATTCAATATCAGTGAATTTTCATTGTTATAATAATTTATTATTTTTAATAAGATTTGTTATCTGGAGTATGTTGTTCAATATTAATAATATATGTATTTATTTTTTAAATAATGAACATCATATTAATTATTTATAACTTTTTATTATAGTCATTAATATAAATCTATAAATAATTAGTTCTTTGCAAAAACTCACTCTCATACTAATTAAGATGACAGATAGCATTAATAGACATATTTAGATAAGAAAAATAAATATTGTTTTATGTATTAAATACAACACATCCAGAAACATATCCCCTTCGATTGCTTTCGTATTTTTGATGTAATTGACAACTTAATCCTATCTTTCAAGATATTTAAAAAACAAATAATTTACTTTAATATTTATGTTTATTGTGGAAAATGTAACAATATGCTTTGTTTTTAGATGGTTATTATTAATTTAGGGGTTGACTTAAATTATCAAGGTTCTTAATGTAATGAAAATTTGATGGATGTACAGTAAATAAGATTTAATACTCGTCTCCGTGCAAATTTATCTTACTTAATGAATGAAACATTTTGATCTAGTTAAAAAATAAAATTTGGATTAGCGTTAAGCAACGCTAAAAAGCTTTAGAGCACGGACACAAACTTAGGCTAGCATTCCCTGATGTGGTTTCAGACGTTCGTCGCTGATCTACGTTTTCAGGCGCGCCTGTATTCGGCGAGGAGGGAACTGCGACCACCGCCCTGGAGATTGCTGCCATTCATCATCCTGTCGGTGCAACCTCTGGGGCTCCAACTGCCGCTGTCAGCGAATGGGCCTCTTCCAAAAGTGGGGGTAAACCTCCCCCACACGCTCCCCTGAAGCGGCGATCAACTCCTGCCAGCCGACTTGAGCGCCGCTCCATCGGAAGTGACAACAATCGCGTTTAAACACGGACCCGTTGCGTTTTTCAATTTCTTTCCCTTTCCAATCTTCAAAATAATGCTATTCGCTTAGAGAGATTCGAATCGAAAACAGGGACCTAGATTTTAGTTTTGAAATATTTTTGGACCTTTATACAAAATTTTAGAACGGTTACTTTCAAATGTTTCGGTTTCGAGCATTCAGTTCTCTCATCTGATCGCGCTGAGTGTCCGCTTACGTGGTTGGGCAATCACCCAGCCTTATTGCCCAATCCGTACGCTTTGACGCCAAGCTCAGCTGATCGGATCCCGGCAACTGCTCCTGGCGATCGGTTCTTGGTAAACCTCTTCAGTTACGAACCTTGATTTTCTCCAACGAACCAGTCGCCAAGGAAACAGTTCTTTATTATTGCAATGTATGTATGTAGAGGTAAGTAAGCTAATAGTAGTGTCAAGCAGTAGCGGCTAATATTGATGGTAAACTTATGTCAATAGTAAGTAGCGAATACTACAAAATAGAAAAAAAATATATAAATGTAACTTTAAATGTTCTAGTCATTTAAGAGACTATCGGTAAAAAACTTGGTGAAAGACGCTGTAATAAGCCTTTATATTAAACAACGCCACTTGTATTTGCGATTGGCAACTTAGATATTTAAAATACCTATTAACATGTCATAATGCATAACACATAATAATTAATAAAACAAATCTTTAATGTACTCTGTGTGACTCTCGGACAGGGGGTATATGGTATTGCAGCCTAGTAGAATCTTCTGTACGTAGCTTATTAAATGGTCCTGATCGTGGAATATGATAATTGTAATATTACTAATATTGGAAAATGAAAAATGATAAATTATATTAATAAATGTTTATGGACGAAATGGTGTTTTATTGATCCCAACCTGTATTAAAATATTTGTGCAAAGATGAGGTATTCAGATCTTTGCAGGAATTCTGTAATGAACTATAGAGGTTAATCGACGCACGAATGTCTATTTACTAAATTACGGGGAATCATATTGTTCATGACTGGCTTGAAAAACGTGTTTCAGGGGCAGTTATTTATTTTTCGTTTTGTCACGTAAGACCCTTTTAAGCGATTTGTAAATCATAACGTAGGGTGAACTTAAAATTGTATTTATTCTTAGCCATTGTTTACCTTTAAAGTTTCGTTACAGAACCTGCGCGTAGATAACGCCATATAAAAATCGATGGTATACTTAACAAAGTCGAAACTTAATCAATCATAGGAAGTCCTTCGTACTTACATTTCTTCTCAATCAAGGCTGATTCCGCTTGGATCTGCAAAAAAATAGTAAGTATATGGCGCCAAAATAACAATAGGTTAATTAATAGTACACCGATATTATACAGGTGATTATAATTAATACGTCAGTTTTTGACATGTCATTCACACGATATAGTTATGTACAAAAATCTACGGTGAATTAATAATCACCTGTTTAAGTGTTGTAAACACTAGCCTAAATTAAAAGAATTTTGTTTCTTATGAGTTCCCGATATTACAGTTTAGTTGAAAAGCAAATTACATGGTCAATATCTCGTTTATAATTCTAATTTTCATTTTGATAAGCATTAAAATATAAAGTGTTTTAACTTTAAGCCAGCTTAACTTTTCACAATAAATCAAATGTCAATAAAAATTCAATAACAATTTAATTACCACGTTTTAATAAATAGTAGAATTTCTAGTTATTTAAGAGAATATCAGTAAAAAAAATATCTACAACCTTCAATTATGTCGCTTCGCTTTTGGCAAACAATACAATAAATCACTAAAGTAAACTTAATTCAGAGTGTATTACGTCATAATTTGCTGGCATCCCCATCTTAGTCTTTGACCGCATTAGGCTCAGAATGAAAATACTAGAAAACTTAGTAGGCCTTGTGATAGTATTTTATTTTGTGTAAAACTGATGTTTTATCTAATGCTTTAGCGTATGAAATCCTTTCCTCCTCAGGTGTACGCGTGCTGGACTACGGAGTCACTCCTTCACTGTCTCCATATCTACTTTGCGCACTAAGAGATTTTGTGGCTCCTTTCTCTGTCGCACAGCTAGAGCGTGGAATTCCTTAACGGCACACGTATTCCCTTCTTCGTACAACTTGAGTTCCTTTAAAGGCGTGAGAAAGCACTTTTTGGGCCGGCAGGGTGAGTGTGGCTAGAGCAGTATGTCGCAGGCTTCACTAGCTATCTTCACATATGGACTCCTCTACTGCCTATCTCAAGCGGTGTCGAGTCTTTGCTGAGTTTAATATAAAAAATATATAAAAATGGTTTTAGGGAGCCAAGTAGAAAGTATAAAGAATCCAGACGACTATTCTTTCCCAAAGGATGTCCTCTCCACGATCCATCATTAAACACTTACCCACTTTTATTAATCAAAGATTAATGCTGTATCAAATTTTCAAATAGAAAATTGAGAGGAAACATTAGTAAAGCGAGAATCGATACATCAAAAAAACCATTAGCGAGTTGGGCTTCTTAAGAGTTACTTATAACTTTTTAACATTTATCATCATCAATCATTTTCATAATCTCGCTTGTTCTGTAAGCATTTATGATATTAGAAAATAACATCATATTAAAATTAAATTCAGTTACCTGTTAATCATGGCTTAGTAACACAAACCATGCTTAAGAGCTCCTTGGCGGAATGGTTCGCGCGCTCCAGTTTTGCCCTGCATAAGATACTCGAGAAATGTTTTGTCTACACCGTCATGTGTCTCTACAATTATTCTCGAGTTACAACTTCAACTCCAACATACAATGACTTGAGAAAAGTAACGTTCATTATAGACAAAATCTTCTCAAAAACTTAGCCAATATCACAATGATTTTCCCGGGTGGTTCAACCCAACTGTGTATAACTTGTTGGATGTAAAAAAAATCTAAACTTTATTAACCAGTGTATATTGGCGAACTGGTAACAGCTGTGGAGAGAACAGTAGAATAAAGATATTACATGGGTATTGTATCATGATAAGAATTGAGAACACCCTGGCAATTAACTATAATTCTATTACACATCTACTTGATGTACTTAATTTACTTAATACTCTTCTATTTGTGTCGTTTAGCTTCTTATAAAGTTTTGAGTTGTTAATTTAATCCAACAATAATTAGTAGTAAAGTAACCTTTGTACCTTAATGCGCATCGAAACGTTACTCACGGTTGTATTGAGGCCGTATTGGGTTATTTTGGTGTTTGTTATAAGAAGTTTGTTTACAGTCGGATAAACACCTATAGATTTTTCATGAGAGCACATTATTGTATTGTATTTGAAGCTAAAATAGCATCATCAACAACTTTTTCAACGATAATAACATATTAATCTCAAAAAAAAACAATTGTGACATTTATATGTCAAGTTATCATTGAAATATCTAGATGATTAAGTTATTAGTTGATAATCACACTGTTTAAAATAAAATACTTCAAACTTCGTAATTGATTAGCAATTTTCAATGTCAGTTGATCATAAAATCAAACACATCATATTAAAATGGTGTAAAGACTTGTGTAGTAACAACTGTTATAGATATCTCTGTAAGGAAAAAATTTTAAAGAGTTATACTTTAAAAATCATTTTCTTTTTTGGCTTCTTGCATAAAACCTTTTAATTACGACACCTTCACAATATTACGATATACCTGATTCGAGAATTGTTTATGTTGTTGTTGTTGTTGTTATATATTGTTTATATATTGTTATTTATTGTTTGTTTTGGTTTTGTTTATATTAATGATATATCATATGTGGTTTCTTTTGTAGTCTAGAACTAATAATTAAAACAACACACTTCTAATGAGGATCTGCATATAAAAAATACCTCTAATTATATAATAATTCGATTAATCTTTTCTTTTTGGTTCATGACTTTAGGAGATTACTTTAAATCTATTAATAGTATTGTCTACAGAACAAGACAATGTACATACATAATGCTACGACCAGCTTTTTTGATATTAATGTAGCTTTAAATGTTTAGCTAAGCGCTTTATGTCACTCACTCCGTAGTGCGACGTCTGGATGCTTACACGTATTATAACGAATACAGGACTTTGTAGTACCAGCTGACGTTTCCACGTACAGTCAACTGTATCAATCTTAACACTACGCGCGGAGCTTAATAATTGGTTTAAGAGCCTTACTTGACTGAATGTACTACATAAACTTATATATTATATAGGTTCGTCAATAAGCTATATCCAGTCTTGAAATGGAAGGATATAACGAGGTAGTGTGATCAGATAGAAAGATTCATAGATAAAGAATTTATTTGCATCATCATATACACGCACGTTTATAAAACCAAAAATTAACAAAGGGCTTCTGACATAAATAAATTGTGTCACAGCGATGCAAACAGGATAAATTTCAGCGATTTATTTTCCTAAATAAAGCACACCGCTGATTTTTGCTACTGCCGGGTCACAGGTGCGAGGACGCGGAAACGAAACTGGTTATAGTTTATAAAATTGTTTCATACATTGCGAAAAAATATATGATGTCTTAAATAGGATTTTACTAAGTATAGTAAGTATAAATTAAAATGTCGAACCATTAATAAACAGAGAATGAATATCATTAAAAAAATATATAAAAAATATTTGTGTATCATCGAGAATGCAGTATTTGGAAACTTGCGTAAGTATTAGAGTACATATTTTTACACAAATGGTAAGCAAGAACAACACAAAACTATATTTCTAAGTTGGAATCATTAAATTGTAAGTTGTATTATCAAAGTTATTGAAAGTGAAACAGTACTAATTCCAAAAGTCTAAGTAAAGAGGGTCAATATTAATCAAATTTTCTTCTCTTACCTTATTCTAAGTGTTAACAATTGTATAGTACTATAAGTAAGTTTCAAAGTGGACGGTGCGATGAAAGCATTCCTGTTTATCAAGAATACTAAATGAAGACAAAGTAGCTATCAGGATAGTGAAATTCCTTCAACTCGAACTATTCAGTACTGTTGTAATATTTGAGTTTAACGTAAGTAGATGCCAGAGCTCTCCGAAGAATTGTAGTCGATAAAAAGTATGGCTTATTCGTACGGATTTAAAATAAGTTTTTTTCAAAACTGTTAAATAATGATTAATCCCTTCTATTTTGTTAAATATACAGTGCTTGGACCAAAATATGAGATTGAATTTAAAAATTTAAAGGCATGTATGTAGACTTGAAGAAGAAATAACTAGTCAAATTCGAAAATTTTACTCTTTTTGTTTTCATGGAAGGCATTGAAATCTACCGATTATCTGATATTTCGTTATATAACCTGCTTCGCACATTCCCTATCAAGTTGAAACCAAGATAAACATAGTCATATAGATATAAAAATGGGATTTCAATTGAAATCCTATTTGCTATCCTCCTGACAGAACTATTTGTATGGAAAAATGTGAAATTTATCTATTAACACCTTAATACATATTTATAAATCTTTAACGTTGGAAAGGTTTCAGCTTGTTATTCTATTATAACACACATTAAAATACAATTTTTGACATTTTGTCCTCAGTCCATGATAATACGTTTACCGAACTCGTGCATACAATAAAATAAACATCTATTTGTTGCTTATGAATGCTTTCCGGGTTATATACCCTGGGACAGTTGTCAATAAAGTTCTAAATCCAATTGTTATGGCATTCAACAACATACAGAAACAAATCAATGATGTATAGAATAATTTCTAAAGCAGCACGTAAACAATAAATATAAGCTTTATTTTCATCTTTGAGCTTATCGAATTGATACATTAAAAACAAATGATTTGGTCATGTCAGCTTGGCTAAGGCAGTGGGCGAAATGCCAATCTTAAAATCCAATGCCAAAAATAGTTTTACATTTATATTCTACACCTATCATAAAAATAATGCAAAGTTAGATTTCTCATTAGGTTTGAGGATACTGAAGAGGTTATCGATTCAAGTCACGTTGTGAGTTATGTTGACGCAGTTTGTATACCCACTTATAGTGCCATATCTGGGAATGTTTCAGTATAACGAGTGTTGCGGACTGGCTGGTTTAATAGAAATTTATGTCACAATTTTTGAATTTGGATTTTTAATATTTTTATATATTCTATTGATTAGCAGTTATAGAGAAGTTGTACAATATAGACTTTTAAATGGTTTCATTCTATAACCAACAGCGAGATTATTGAAGTGCTAATTTACGACTTTGAATCAAAGAAATTTGAAGGTATTCAATGAGTATGTATTCAATTCGAATTCATTTTTATAAAAGACTATTTCACCCAGTGAACTTTTTAACATTTTTATTCAATTTTATGATAATATTTTATCTGCGTATCCGTAGACCAACATTCGTTCAATCATCGGATTTCGTTCCAAAACACATATTTTAACAGTAGGATAGCGACATTATAAGTGTTCAGATATTTTTTATGAGTACACACTACCCACACATAAAACCTAAATAGTCTTAAACTGTGTGGTGTCTGCCTCTGTGGTAAATAATAACCAGTATAAATAACATCGAGAAAGTTCATGATATTATTTATACTGGTATATTACCAGCAACCGTCTTCATCACCCTTTAGCCACATTGATCAATTACCTTATAGTTCACTGCTCCTCACAAGAGTTTTAGCCTTAAGAACACTATCCCGGCCCAATATGGATTAGTGAGTAGCAGTGGTTTCAGACCATCTTGTTAAAACGTCTTCCGAAGTACGATGAAAAACTTGATCTGTAAAATAGCAGCGTCCCTAGGAAGAAAAACAAACAAACAAGACAAAATCCTAGAAATCTATATTTCTTCAAACCTTAAACGCTTTAAAAGAGGTTTTATTTATACATGTCAAAGTTATTGTACCTACTGTAATAAAACAGAAGCCATCTCTGGTTTCCGGGAATATATAAAAGAACAATTTAGCCTATTCGTGCCTACATTATGAGATGTGTAATTTTCGGTAAATGTATTGTAATATTTTTATATTTCCTTTACGTTTAAAGCGTAAAATTACATGTGAATTCTAAATTTGAAAATACATGGGTATGTTGTGGGTTTCGAACCACTGCCTCCCGTATGAAAGATAATATCATGATTAAAAATGATATTAAATATTATTAACATTGGAATTCTGAGTATTTCATTATTTTATATAGTATGTGTAAATTCATATATCTGTTATGACGAATTATTGAGAGAGCGGCGTGACAGCAACTCTTTATATATAACTTTATAGAATTATAGTTTTTGAGTTAAACCTTATTTTAATGTACGCCAGTACAAATACTGTGAACCAATTTGTTAATTTAATGTGAATAAGAATTCTGATACTGTTTTTTAGCTGAGCTTATGTTTCTAGTTGTGATTCCAGGGAAAATTACGAAGTTTAATTGTATTTGTTGAGTCAACCCACGCTCTCTGAAATGCGTTCAGAACACAGTTAACTGGTGAATAAGGCTTTCATTAATCCCGGACTTATTTGGGAATTACAAGGAAGCTGCACCTTACTAACAACTTTGGCTTTGTGTCCTTGGGATTTATGGTGTATTTTTAGGATTAATACAGCACCTTAACAATTTTTTTTCTATTTTCTGTTAACAGTGAGAGGCATAGTTTTAGGTGAGTACCTACTGTTTTTGATATACAACAGCTATAACTGGTTATATTGTACGAATTTAAAATGATGGCGAGGCTAATTTATGTAAGTCTTTATTATTTTGGCAGACAAAAGGCGGTAAGTTATCTATTGTGCTAGGTCGCGGGACAACATGATGCTTATTCGTCAAGGCTTAAGGAGGCGGATTATTGGCAGTCAAACGGGTATAGGGCTTGCCTAATGATAAAAACCGCCGAATCACTGGCTTCTGCACTGGTAAGCACTAAAACAATAATCATTTTGTTAACGAATAGAAGATGACGAGCTCCAGGGACCCTACTCACCGAAGGAACATAACACTATAAATTAGTAATATATATATCTTCGATCTTCTGTGATAGAGATAGAGGTGTGAAGGTACTACTCAAATAAAAAGAGAAAGGTTTCTTTTTTAAAGCTCAATATGCAAAAGAGTCTCAACGTTTTAAAGTATTTAAGTTTGGTAAATACCCAAAGCATTTGATAAAAACCCACAGTTGAACCATATCATTCACATATTTTTTTAACATTAGAAATGAAACCAATGACACATTTAAATATATAGCAATATAAATACCTACCTACCTCCACCAATATTACCAATAAAACAGGGAATGGAAAGTTATTGATTAAAACCTATGAATAGAGTTGGAAGAATAATTATTTCTTGAGGCAAACGGCAGTGTATATTCGTACGCCCACAGTGTTAAATTTCAGTGTAGAGAAAATAGGCTCTAATAGTCTACCCACTTACTGCCCACACATGCTATATGCATTAGCATAGTAAATGCGCAGACTCGTTTTGGTATTCATTAAAAAAAAACTATATACAGTATTAAATATTTATAGTATTGCGCTATTAAACATTAGTGTAAGGGTATGATCGCATCTATGAGCATCAATCTATACAATAATTTCGTATGAAGATATTTTATATGACTAGTGGTCATAAGACTTCCCATTTATGTCATTCGCGCCCGCAAATATCATCGATTTCTGTGTGTGGTTAGACTCAATATTTAATTGAATCAAAAACAAAATTTCTTGCTTATTTTCCGGAATCCCTAAAACAATAAATTGCCGGAGGTGCTCCTTTTAAAGCCGGCATCTTTTCGTGGCTGAATATAAAAGCAGTTATTGTTAATTTTGTGGCAAACAAAAATAATAACGTGCCTTCGCGATAAACGAGTTGTTATAGCCGCGGAAGCGTCTCAAACGACCCGAAATGGGAATGCTAAAATTTTTATGATAAAATCCTTTGGCTCGCGTAATTAATTCTTTTTCTAATTGGTGTCCTTTTTATTCGGAAATGGAGATCATGCCTAAAATAGATTACTGACGGTTAATTAAAAATAAATAAATGAGATTTTAAAAATTCAGCAGTAAGTCTTAATGAACAGTGGTTATTCATTTCTGGGGTTAGTGTAATTATCTATACAGAAACTTATGCATCCTGTCTGGAGTAAATGAGCAAAATTTAGGTGATGAGAATGAGTTGTCCATTTAAAAATGCAATTTAAATAAACATAAGCTGTAATTAAACTTAATGGAAACTTAATCAAACCAGAAATGACGATACATACCGATGTATAAAATGTCGCACTGTAAAACAAAAAATATGTTTGTAATACTAATGACATAATTTGTAAATGTCATTACAAGTACTAAAGGCTGAAGGTTTCTTGCGCCGCTTCTACTCTACAGCTACTAATTCATCGAAGCTGTGGTAGGTTAAATAAGGAATATGCATATTAGTGATAGTTACACTTTAAAAATAACTAATTTAATACTTAATTAAATTTTAAAACCAGGACAATTTATATATATTTTTTATTTATACAAAAAAAAATCTTTTCATTTTTTTAATACCAGGTTAATAACAACTTAAATTTAATACTATTACTATTGCTATAACTTTAAATTTATTTATTTATTTTTCTCATACATGACTTTGTCTTTATTAATTGTTTCATTTTATGAATACAAAAGAATTATTGTACTAAATTCCTATTTTAACATATATTCAATTAATCTTATTCGAAATACCTATTAACTTACTATTCAGTTTAGAAGTCTTTTTGGCTTATTGCATGCAGACATAATACAACTATCGACGTCTTACCAAAAATAGTTCTTGCTTTCATTTTCTTCATTCTTTAATTACATTAAAACGTTGTATAGAAGACAATTACTCTTATTGTGTATTTGTGAATGTTGGACAAAACGTACCCACGTGGGAAGTATCTATAAGGTTCAATAGCTGCCTGATAGTTTGATAATGGATTTATAAATATTGTCTAAAATGTATTTTAGACAATATAATTCATTGTATTGAAGCCATTTGCCACGATTCTTCTGGGATTCCTTAAATTTAAAACCTCTCTCTCATTGTACTTCATTTAGAAAGGGATAGTTTCACGTTTCATAAGTTCAATTTAGTCAACAGTTGGACGATCCATATACTTTTGATTTATTCTGACTGGCATGTTTTACATTGTAACGTAAGTGCTCATTTCGCAACTCCAGCTAGATGGAAACCTTCGGGTTCGTTCAGTTTCAGGATGTTACAATTTGATGTAGTAATTACTGAGACAGAATGTACTCTTTAATTCTGGGATGCATCAACAGTATTATGAATACTGGAAATAAAACAAAATGAATCACAGACCAATTCCTATATTGTTCTCCACACAAGAAGATAACACGAAAGTATGTAAATTTCTTGTAGTTTATGTTGGCATTAATGATTACATTTTGTCAGTTAATGTTATTATTATTTAATACTAAATTATTTTATATTATTCTTATATGTTATTTATTATATATTCTAAGTGATACAGCTTTTGCAGGTTATTTAAACTTCTGGGGATGACCTGGTGAATTGCGTCGGCAGAACCCGGGTCACCCCCCGATGGGCAATGAAGTTACCGGGGAGTTTTAGTGGGTATTCTCAGTGCCGGCCTTGAGGCACTGGGTGAGCCCCACACACGCCCGCCGCTTAGCCAGTGGCGGGTAGGTCCGTAAAGGGATTCCTCCTCGAAAAAAAAAAAAAAAAAAAAAAGGTTATTTAAACTTACATAAACAAAACAAACAAATATTCTTAACAAAACTCAAAATATTATAGCTGTGTCACTCATGAGAAGGGGCCCAACTACTTATATTCATAACTACTCACTCAATGTTTATAATTATTATTACCAAGTAAAATAGTACAGTCCAAATTTATTTCTACGCACCGTCATGTTAAGTTACACTGATGTCACCAGCACTTTGGTCTTCGGTCCCACGCAAGTAGACTTAAATGCCTAATGTGTCATTTACCGATGAACTAACACATTCACTGGACTACTGAAATTGGGTTTTACATTGGCGTAAGTAGTCACCTAGCCAGCGATGTGTGGTGGGTCAAAATAAAGTAGTCACCACTTAGGCTACAATAACTATCTGCAATAATTCAAAACAGTCCATCACAAGTCACCGCTAGATATTCTGGTTTGCTAAATATTGCTTACTTGCTGCTAAGTGCGTTTTGGCGCGTGAGTTCATGGCGTCTTCGTAAGACAAGTATGACGAAAAAATACACCCTGCTTCCAGAGAATTCCTACATTATTTCTAGATGCAGACCGATTGCAATGAAGCCATCAACAAAAACGAAGAGATGGGACTTGTCTCACAACAGTGCCAAACTCAATCAAATACTGACAACATCTGATGTAACGAAATTCGTTTATTTATCACAAATAATTATAATGAAGGTACTCTAACGTTTTAGGAAACAGAATATCTAACTCTCATATATCAAAGTAACTTTTAAAAAAGACAATCAATTTAGATCATGTCTATTCCGCGGTCACAGCACTAGTCATAAATTAATATCTGTCAAACTGTCAGCTGTACAACAAATACTGTTCATGCTATGGTTAACGAAAGTTCTGCTGTTTGTTAGTCTCGCCAAAACTCAAAATCAGCTTGACCGGTTTGAATAATTTTTATTGTTTTATTCTGTTTAGTTTTAGTGTGGTTTAAAAATAAAAAGAACAGAGAAAATTCCATAGAAAAGCTTAAAAAAGTGAAATTTCAAATTAGGAATTTAGCAAGGAAAATCATGTAACAGACGTGATAATTCAACACTGTCATTTCTTCATTGCTACTTCGGATTATTTGTAATCGTATTATGAGAGGTTATGCCTTACATGAAATATGATATTGCTAGATGGCGCTATCAGATATATTTTAATTTCAGTAAAAAACAGAGATTAATCTGGTAACTAAGTACAAACCACACAAGCAAAAGCTGAATGTATTCGTTGCCCTCAGAATATTTTTTTTTTCATTATTACATGGGTGATATCAGAAGTTTTATATTTAGACGTATTATTTTATTATACGTCATCAACTTGCTTTTTAGAATATATCTCTTTAAATGTTATGTGCCTGAAGTGGAGAACAATTTTCAAAAGTTCGGTGAGACTCTTTCACTAATATGACCATTAATTTTGTCTCTTCATTAAATTACTAAAAAAACTTCTTGGGAACTAAACATGATTGTATGTAACTTTTATTAGTACGTTTCGTTTATTTAAAACTGCAAATACACGAGTTACATTTTAGGGCTCCACAAATATTCAATTCAAACTTATAAATTACTTGATGTTACTTATCCGCGGGCTACTGTACGGATTATAGAGTTCTCAAAGCGAATTAATTACGAAACTAAACATAATTCATTAAACAATAAGGTTACTGCGATCTCTTGTTTCCAATTTGCAAAGTACTCCCACAAATAATTTAGTTTTAGTTTGAACTGGATATACTAATTAGTATGTTTATTCTAACTTGATTAGATTTCTAATAAGACATTATTTTTAGTCTTTGATTAGTTTCTATACCAAATATTTGCTTTGAAACTGCTTTAATGAATACACAATTAAGAAGCTTTTCCCAAATTAATTAAGAATAGAAAATGCCAAAGCCAATTAAAATAAACAATAATATGCTTTCTATCGAGAATTTATGAGTTAGTTTAGATCAAAGAACACAATTACCCTTTGCACTTTAAATAAAATTAAATCTACGTATTTGAAGATAAAAGTGTTTTCACGCGATTAAAAATAATATTCTAAATTAAACAACAATCAATGGATTGTTTTAGTTTCTATTGTTTTACATTCGACTGAAAAATTAAAGTAAATACATTAAAATAGATAAAAAATAGAGTGATTTTTTAATACGAGTTCCGATGTGGAATTAATGGAGCAGAAAGAGCTCGCAATATCAATGCTGTGTACTTTTTTCTCTAACCTCTCCCACACTGGAAACTTCAACTTGAACAATGGACCTTGACAAAGACCTGCTAAGCTAAGAAAATAACGACAAATTGAAAGCGATGACGAAAACGGATCCATGTCAAACTACCTAGGAATTAGCGGCAAGCTTTGTAGTAGGCGTACGCACAATTTGCAAGTAAAATAGAAAAGTTTTGAGTTGACTGAACGGCAAGTGCGCGTAAATTTGCCTTACATTGAATGAAATGTTTTTGGACTGGATTGTGAAGTGGCACGAAAAATGGATTGTTTATAATAATCTCCAATGGGAAAAATCCGCGACTTGGACATTTTCCTGCATGGAGAAACATTTAATTCCCAGGAGCCTAGGTCTCCAGAATTTCTGTCAGTGAGATGATAGAAGTAAAAAGACAATAGGAGTGATCAATGTTTTTAACATTTATTCAATCTAAGTATTTATTTATCGTTAAAAAATATTGTTTTAAGTTTTAGTACTAAGCGGTAATTTCATTCTTCGATTTTTTTCTTTCCGTTTTTATAAAGAACGCGCGGCTCGCCACGGCAGAGCCCGGGGTATGTACATATACCAAAAACATTTCTCATGAATCACTCTACCTGTTGGTGAAAACCGCATGGAAATCCGTGCTGTAGTATTTGAGTTTACCGCAAACAGACAGACGCAGCAGGGGACTCTGTTTTATAATTTGTGGTGATAACGATATATGTGTATATGGATATATTTTAGAACGTGTCTTTTGCTCTGGGCTGTGGAAAATGAAGCTAGCGAAATTGCCTCCGTGTTGGGCCTGTGGGGAACACAATGAACATATAGAACACACCGTATGTAAATGATACTCTTGCTACCAAAAGAATGGGTGTCTAGTATAACTTTTGAGTTTTTTGAGTTTAGTCGAGTCTATTGCTGAATTAAACCCAAAAAAAGACAACAGAAATTATTCAAGTCTGTGTTTTAAGGTTTAGCAAGACTAACGAAAGCTATTCAATTTTATATATAATAATAAGAAGAAAGTAGTATCCGTTTTTGTATCACATAGCTAGACGATAGCCTAAAGAGTATACTATCATATCACTATGTTTGTTTGCTACTAACGCCATCTTTTATAAGAAATCTGAACTTATGATAACATAAATTACAATTTTGCACGTCTATAAGAAAATTATTATTTTTGTATTCAACAGGAGTTTTGCAAATATTTTTTTTAAATAATAAAGTTAGTTAGTTTGTAAGTTAGTTTTAACTAACCCTTAATTAAAGCGAACAAACAAAAAAAAATTATTTAAATCAGTCACGCAGGTTTTGAGTTTTAGTGAAACCAAAAAACAGCAATTAAGAAGAATTTAAACAAAAAAGAAATATTAAGAAAGAAAAAATAATTAATAAGCGGATAAAATTAGTTCTCTCATGATTCATATTTGTAAAGTAAATTTACGTAATCTTTCAAAATGAATTTGTCATTTTGAACAATTTGGTTAAAAAAATTCGAAATCGTAAGAATGTTGGTCATCAACATTAAATACGTAGTTAAAGAAATTAGTTACAAAAAGTGGCTGTCCCCATATTTTAAGAGAGAATTATAATTTAATCTCTTGTCAATACTTAAGGCCCAATATCAAAGAATTCTAAGGGAGTTCCCACAGCAAATACAAGGATGGTAATCGCGGCGTAACACGAGTACGCCTGTCAGTGTCAAAACAGGTGAGTAGAGATTAATTTCATAACCATTGTGTAGGTGAGAATGATTGATTAATTAACGTATTAAAGTCTCCGCTGGTATAATTTAAAATATAATAAAAACGACATAAATTTAAAAAAACAATAATTTTTCGCTTCTAATTTTTTTAAATAGAAAAGGGACAGAACTTCAGAGACAAGAACATATTTCCCAAATCCAATACTGGTTTAAAACTTATAGTATTTCAAATCACTCGAAATCTCTTAGTCCAGCTCAGCCTCGCTCCAAAGTTTCTCCTGTATAACAGCTACAATTATTATGACATTACAACTGACTCCGAAAAAAGAGGAAGTTCTCAATTGGACTGTTTTGTGGTTTTTTTTTAACTCAATTTTTCTGTCAATTGTGAAATTCCTGAGGCGGTTCAAGTCAGGATCTGATGATGGGATCCCAGGGAAATCGAGGCCAACTTTCAAATTTTATAACCAAGTGTTTCATTTCTAACATTATAATATCTTATAGAGTATAAATCGACAAACAGACAGGCAACCGAACCGATTCGGTGACCTAATTGTCATTAGAACTCAAATATTATAAAAAAGAAAGGTTAAGCAAAACCTGCTTGGTGCTAAGTTGTTTCCAGAAACATCAGAAATTCCAAAAAATAATTAAAAATTGCTTTACTTCTTGCATTGAATTATTTTTAACTTTTTAGTGTTTTGAAGTCGTTTTTTAATTTAGTTTAAAAATAATTCTTTAGTAAAATTAATTTCGCTATCTCCATTTCACGACCTCAGCTATTTCATGCAATTATTTTGGTTGAATATTCCATTACCTTACAAAATTTTATACAAGATACCCTTTATTATCATCGCGGGTGAAATTTCACGCTTTAGACAGACTAGCTATCTTTAACATACTTGCCATTTATATCTCAAATATTTCAGCTTTTGTGGTATTTTGCATACCAAATTACCCATGTATTTTAAATAATATTCCAAAAAGTTTTACACAGGCAAACTTTCTCTTTTCATATTCACGTATTCCTTCTTCTAACATGGATTCCTTTAAAAGAGGCGTGAAAAAGCACTTTTTGTGCCGGCAAGGTGAGGGTGGCTAGGACAGTATGTCGCATGCTTCACTAGCTATCTTCAGATATGGACTACTGCTTACCATCAGGTGGTGTCGAGTCATTTGCTGTGCTTTATATATACAAAAAAATGTAAACTAATCTGCACAGTAAATTAATAAATTGTAAACATTAATTTACCATTTCTGCTTCAGTGCTTTATAGAGTACAATTGTATCAGTAAAAATTCCTAATGACTGATTATTCGCGCCATAATGTTGACGTAAATGTTTTTATTAAATCGGACTAATAAAGACTCAAAGGTTTAAATGATAAAAGTCAAAGCTGCTTCGAAGTTGAGTAGTCTTGCGTATGTATTAAATAAAAGGGACATTGCTCACAGATTGAAGTAATTTTTTCTTATTGAATGTTTCTAACCATGCTCATTCAGTATTAAAATCGCTTTCTGTATTACTAAGTGACTTCCCACTTAGGTGTGAAAGGATGCTGTCAATAGCCTTCACGGCTATATATAACTCTTAAAAAACTCCATTAAGGACGTGTGATGGCGAAGTAATGTTCTTAGGACGTGAGATATTTTTATTTTATACTTATTATAAATTCATATTACAATAATGAATTGAATACTTAATTAATTATAAAACTGGGACCATTTGCAAATACCCCGGGTAATAATCACTTAAAATTATTTCTATTACTAGTGTCATACCTTCAATTATATTTGTTTTTCTCATACATATTTTGATTATGACGATTTTCAAGAACTTAGTATTGGACTTTATTTAAAAAATAATATTTTGACTTTGACTTTGACATTATCGGGACTTTGATAAGAAATGATAAGAAAAAGATCGTAGATATCAGTTATAGCAACAACATTTTTGATGAATTAGTATAAAATTTAAATGAGCGGAATATAATTACAACGTCAAAGCGGCCCCCAAAATCCAAAATCCCTGGCTAGCAAAGTGGCTATTGTGAAGGCATTCTACAGGATTCTATCATGGCAGCTTCAAGGTTCAATATCAAGTAAAACGGGTGAACTTCATCATTTTTTGGAGTTGGTGCTAAGATGTTCACAATAGAACATGATGCTTCGACTCGGAAAATAATTTCTCATATTGAATTATTTTTACCTTTGAGTGTTTTGAAATCAGTTTTTACATTTGTTTAAAACTTTTTTCAACTTATAAATTTATATATTTTATGATTCAAAAAAAATAGTTTTGTGACTGACGTCATTTACTTCTATGCTGAAGCTTAACCAAATTATTGGTTCATAAATATAGTATTGAAATTTTGCTTAGCCAGTTTCGATCTAAATAACATAATAAGATATAGAAAGTAATATAATGCATATAGCGAGGCAGTAAGGAGAAATACATAAAATTTATACAAAAACGGACTATCAGAATACAATGAATTATATTTTTTTTATTAAAAATGTTAGTCTAATAAACAAAAAACATATATTTCAATTTGATATATATATATACGACGAACAAAGGCATTCATTCCTCCCTTTTTTTGACGCATCACCTCATTAACGTCATTAGTGTGATTTGTAAATAATTAATGAAAAAATTGTGGATCTCATTAAACCTATTCTTTAAAGAAACATTGCATCTGTACCTTTTGACCGAATAAATATATATATATTTATCTATATAATATGACAAAAATGCGGTCTTTCAGCAAGAAAGCTATCTCCACCAGACGACATGTGTTTAAAACATGTCGTCTGGTGGTCACAGAATACTCAAATATTAAAAATGAGTTTTATTTCGAAACGCGGCAATTTGAAATTACAACTTCAACAAAATTTTAACATTTTATCTCGACAAAAGGGCTTTTGTTGAGTTACAACGTCAAAGGCTTATCCGTGCTCGCAACTCGAATTCAAATAATAACGCCTGGGTATAACAGTATGTCAGATAAACGGCAAATAAAAATGACACTACTTAATATACACAGAATTTCGCACAGCGAAATAAAAACGAACTACTTCAAGGTCAATTTGGAAACATTTCGATTAAAATTAAATTTTATCTTAATCGTAGGCTGAATAGTGAATATGTAGATTACAAAAGGGGCGGCTCGCTAAAAACGAAGTGTTGTATATTCGACTTTAATCAAACTAAAACGTTAGCATAATTTGGATTGTGTACGATACTTTTTTTAGACTATTAACTTGTGTGTTAAATTGTGTACAAGCGAGATATGCGATAGTGAGACTTGAGGCTGCACCATAGTTTTATAGATAGCTCAAGTGTTTTAAGGCAATTAACAACGATATATAGCCACATTTTAACAAGCCGTGTCTTCTTGAATATTTTGAAAAGATATTTTGTAAATAATAGCAAACTATACCAAACTACAACAAGTTTTGTTATTAATTATAAATCTATATATTTCATTTATTTTTGTTGTGTCCGTTAGCAACTCAACATATATGTTAAAATAGATAACTAATATTCTTACGCACATATCTATATAACTTAAAGTTATCAACTTTCAGTCTGTCAAGTTGTTGTTGTAATATGCGAATGTCATTTGCGTGTAAAAACTGATAATAAATCCCACTATGCCTTCACCGGGACTACACATCCTACGTCGTTACTATCAGCCAAAAACTGTAATATTTCTCATATAAGGGTCAATTTTGCTCGACAGATAGTATTCTCAGGGGTGATCGTAAAGAAATAAGTGTAGGAAAAAAATTCCATGACGTTGCAAGGATCTTGTTTCTTGTCACTTTTATGGCACAGTTCCAAATAGGTTTTAGCAGGGAAATGTCATTACTTTATATTCTGGCTGTGGATATGTTTACGTCCATTCGTAGCTACGAATAAGCGTTGTAAATTTAGTCTACAACTGTTGATAGTCTATAAAATATTCGATGATATGTAATAGTAAATAAAATATTAATCACACAATACTATAAAATGGTACGATCGGAGGAAGCTCACAGAATATGTTGTGCTTTGTTATTTCATAATTTGTAGACATATTTTTGGTTTATAGACTCATTTTGACTGGTAAAGCATGCTATTACACTTTACGTCCTCCACTTGTATGCTTTTTAGTGCATGAAACCAATTAATTAATTAATAATACTTATCACCTATAAAAATTTCATTTCTTCTCTTGGGATCGGCAGAATTTTTAAATAAATATTTTTTTGTTCTTAACGGTGTAACTCTTGGCTTTCATCTCACCTAATGGTAAGTGAAAATAACACCGAAGGTGTTAGCGCCAGCAACAATGCTGTTAATATTTGTTATATTTGTTATAGATGCAGACTTTATTAGATTCTCCTTTATCGCAAGGAGTAATCCGCTTCCGGACCTACACAGTTCTGAGTAAACTAATGGCGTCGGGGACTTACCGAACTTCGATCACAGCATCACTGGGTATACCCACAAACTCACCGGTTCTGCACTGACATAACATGGTTCGCGGATGACATGGATTCGGCCGAAGTAATTCACTGAAACACCTGCAGAAGATTATTCTCAAGGTCAAGTATTGCTATATATATTCACCAACGCATGCAAATGAACAAACCTATAAGCGAGCAAAGGAGTAATAATTATAGTAATTAAATTAGTAACACGGCCATGTTGCTTACTGGCAAAACTGACTTTTTCTAGCAAGTGATAAAACCGAAAGCAATAACAATTTAACGTACCATATAAAAACAATAAAAGCAATGGATTCTAGGTCTGCAAAAACCATTATCTGATCAAGAATGCTTACAATATTCCGGAACAAGTCTGGATTCTGGAATTACAATGGAACATTCAAATTTTCTAGTAAAAAGCTACAATGTTTATCGCGGCAGCTTTTGTTAGAAAATTAGGTTGCAGGAATGTTAAAAGCTTTTTAAACGATTTATTTAATTGTATGGCCAGTCTTTTAAACAATGTTTTCTGGTCCCAATTTAGTTACAGGAGCATGTTTAAAGTTAGATAATATCTGCGGATAGCTTGTGTGCTAATTTCAGATTTATTCATTCAGATTTTAAACCGTAAATCAATATTAATCATAATACATACTAACGTACACCGTACTTATAATCATTTCGTGTGCTTTTGTGTTCCAAATTTAATTTGGAAGAAAATGAAATACAATGATATTTATTATTCGCTTACACAATGGTTACCAGTGACGCCCTTATAGGATGGACATATAATGTTTTAAACGGAGTCATAAAACTATTATGTCATATGGTGGTGAGGCCTTATGCTTATTAGTCTGACTACGGTGATGTTGCATGTAAATGCACAATACACTGCACAATTCTAATGGAAAATTTTAAAAAAGAAATATACACTTTAATATATTTTATCCAGTATTCCTACGAATGGCAACCTTCCCAAAGGCCATATAAATTGTATTATCGACCATTACCGTAGAGCGAACGCTTTGTGAGGGGATAAAAAGGTTCGCGTTATAAAACACGTTTTGATTCCCGAAACAACCCGTGACGCGAATATTAGATGATGTCTCTAGAGTTCGCTGTTCTTTCATAATGTTCTAGAACAGATTTATTCTACTCTCACGCAGCGTCGACTTTTAATAACGGTCAAACAAATAAAACCTCGATTATACGATTTGAACCGGTTTTGTCATGACCTATGTTTATTACCGATAAATCGTCGGCTACAAGGTTGAATGTAATTGAAATAAGTTATTTCACTAAACAATTTTATTGACATTCTTTTCATGAATGAATTTTTGTAGTTTTAATAAATTCAAACGTAAACAACAGCAAATACGAGTAAATTAAAAACTATTTTTAAATTCATGGAACTAAACAAAATGTATAATTTGGTCTACGAAATGCTAGCTAAATGCGAAACGAGTATGCGGCCGCAAATTTTTGATGTTTGGACATACATTATTAGTTATTTTATACTCAGAAGTCTACGATACTTCAGGATAGACAGATAATTGACTTCACATAGATGATTTGCAATAACAGTGGTTATTGCAAACCATACAACCATTGAATATCAAACAGTTACCTTCCATTAGCGTTATTAACAGTGGTTAAGAACCCTGATGGAAGGTCACTGTTTGTTTTATTTCTTTATAAATAAAAATAATAATAAAAACAATGTTACTCCACGATTTAAGGTCGAGTAACCAAGCCTGTTGACGCTGAAGTTATAGTTATTTTTAATGCAGTTTAAAGTCAAAATAATTACCAATAATAAAACCAGAATTTTTACAAGCAATTACAAGCGTTATTGCATAGCTAATAAGGCAATGAACTGTAATTACACTTTGCTGATGACTTTACATCCTAAATCTGGTTCCGAAATATTTTTAAATAAAATCTTCTTCAAATTAATATACATCTTTTGTAATTTAATTGTTAGGTTAATGTTTATAACCATAACAAATTTATATGAAATCAAAGAACAAAAGCCATTATCCGGAACAGTAGAACTAAAGATACGAACCAATCTATCCGTAAAAGGCATGGCAGTGATAAATGGAAGGATTGTATCCCTTTATCGATTCGTTTTCAAATAGACAAAAACAATAAGGTGAAATCACGAACACTAATTTTCCTTCCTTGAAAGCCATTATGGAAAAAATAACGATAAACTTTTGTTTTATAGGGAGCGTTTAACGCATAATAAGCAGAATTTCAATATCTTTAGGAAACGCGGTACCGTAGAATCAGAGAATACTTTTTTAAGCGAGACTGTTTTGATTTATGTTTTTGGCAAGGTATTTAAAACTGACGTTTTAACCGCCTCTTTGATCTAGAGGAATATACCAGTTACCTTAAAACGAACTCACCTAATTTATTTTCTATCGGTTTGGTTGATGCTACGGCTTTTTCTAATTATGCCTAGTAAGTACTAAACTCGTACCTAAGTTAATTGCCATAACAGCATTGTTATGTTCCGGGAGTTGGAGGTTAGTTAGCCAGTTCCTCTGTGGTTGTGGCATCCGGATGAAGATTGCTTTCATCTTTGGTATTATTATCACTTTCTATCAAATAAAATGAAATTCAATATCGACCCCGTTAAGATAAACAAAGTACCTTATAAAGTAATATTTACCTGGTCTAAATTTATTACTGTCTCGTTCTGCTTATATTTACAAAAAATACATATCCTCTGATTGAAAGTAAGTTTAACACACACTTCTCTGATTACAATTGAAGTGGTCTTCTAAAATTCCTTGTAAACAAAATGTGTTGCCACTGAAATAAAAATGAAACTTAAAAGCCTATTTTTAAACGAGCTTGGATTAACATCGTTTACACGTGCCTGTGTTTTATGGGAGAAAACAACAGCTAGTTGTTTTTTCCTGCCCCTTTCACTGTGCAGGAGAGAGACAACCATTGTAGCCGGGCTTGATCGTGAGTGACAAGGGCGACGATGTGTCAAGGATACTCGTCTCGTTACTGTCCACGGTACAATTTGGCAAAAATATCGGAACAGTGGCAACTGACTAGTCGCTATGAGTGTGTATTATTATTTATTTCAAAAATTAATAAACTCAAAAACGTCCATTTTTCACTTAGGGACCCTCTACTGAGCCTGGCAAGTTGCGCGGAATATTTAAGCCCACCGCTGGGGCATCCCGCCGCTGCCGATTCTGTTTAGAAAATATTGGCGTTACTTAAATCGTATATATTAGTATCAAAATAGTGTAGCTATGTTTGTGTCATAATCGGCAATTAAGTAGTGTGGACTCCCAACGGGAATATCGTATTATATATATAATATTTTATTTTTTTGCCATTTATTCAAAAATATTAATAAACCGATTGCTAGACTTAACTATGACTAATCGTCTAATTTTTCGTGAGGCATTAAGTAAGGTCTTTTATTTAATTGAACTTGACATAATAATAATAATAATTAATATTATTATCTATGATAGCACAGAACAAATATCATGTGAACGTCAAATATTTATACATTCACATCTATTTTATAGTCCTAAATAGGCATTTGAATCACAAATTAAACCTAAATCAACTACTGTCTAGCACAGTATCAAAGAAAATGAGTAAATAACCTTAAAATTTTTAAAATTATACAAGTTACCCCGGTGAATATATCACTTATAAACCACCACTAACGCCATCTAGTAAACGAAACCCGAAGTAGCGATCGGTGAAATGACAGTTAATGTTTAGTGTGTCAGTTAAATGATTTCCATGCTAAAATAATAATTTTCAGTTGTATATTTTTCAGTTTTTCTTTAAGACTTTCCCAGTTATTTAAACCATCACTTTATCAAACCGAATAAAACACAATAAAAATCAAATAAATTGGTCAAACCGTTCTTTAGTTTTAGTGGGACTAAGAAACATTAATTTATTTTTTGTAAGAAAAAGAAGATGTATGTACATATAATTAAAACACCATTAGGAATTGTCTATTTTAAACTATTGTTTTACAATATTAACTTTCAGTATATTATTTAATATTCTTATATATATCCATTTTGACTTACATAAGAGTATGTAATGTACCTATACTGAATTAATTTAACTTTAAAATTAAGTGTTGCTATGTATGGAGTACCATAAAAAAATTATATTTGTAAAAATAATTATATATAAATTTATTTACAATCATGATCCGAAAACAAATATTTGCCGGGACCTTGTCGAGTAGCCAGTAGTACTAACCACTCGGCCAGCCAGTCGTCAATTGAACTGACATTTATAAACTACTAGGTTTATATACCTACAGCTAAATATGACCAACCTATCAATTCTTGTATGTAATAAAGGCTATATAAACATGAGAAGCTACTACCGGAAATCTTACACGTGTAACGAACTTGTACGACGAAATGTTGTAAAGAAACCAACGAAAGCTTTCTATTATTTTTCGTTTTCAGTATAATTCGTTTATTTATAAACTTACTACTAAAATAGCGTTGAGATTTCATTAAAGCATTAGTTGACATTGAGAGAACTTCCTGTCAGAAGCCTTTTAGTTACACTTACCAAAACAATTTGCACACATTGTAGGTATTAAACACTTACTAGGTATTTAACGTTACCCTTAATTTAAATAGACAGCATGAATTTAACATGAACATCGTTCGGTCAATTATTTGTATCCAAACATGTCTAAATTTATAGTTAAGATACAACTCCGTCGTTTTTTACTAGTTGTATGTCTGTCTGTCTCCAGAGTCATCATTTTACCGATTCACGGATGATTCAATTTACGGATGATTTATTTTGCCCAAATTAAAGAATGAATAATTTGGGGAAAATGAATTGAACATATTGACATTACACAAAAATACATATAGAAACTCGTTCCTTGTTGTACGTACATCCACAACTTGGAACTATTTAGATTGTGATAAAGATCTTATCTTACAAACTTCACTCACTTACTTCGCAGGCATACTGTCATTATCACTTTGTTCTTATGCTATTCCTTTCATCATTTGCTATCTAATTTTCCATTTGAAAGAGTGATAAATGAATAAAGTATTTAATGTTTAATATTAGAGATTAATAAAAAAAAAATAGAAAGTAAAAATACCAGTTGTTGCCGCCACCGTTTCCTCGGCAACCGCCATAGTGAACACCGTAATGTTCCGTTACACGATTATTTATAAATTTATTGTTCCCTTATGGGCACATAGATAAGAAGGGAAACACTATTCCTAATAAGAAGACATATGATAGTATAATCTGTTAGTCAAACGCCACCAGAACAAAAAATATAAAAGATCTCTATCAAAAGAACTTCTCTGAAAACTGTCATTATCACACAGTTCTTCGAGAGAACATATGATCAGACAAACACAGAAGTTCACAACTCAAGTACAGCCTACTCTACATTCCCATCAGCCAAGCCAAATCGAGATCAAGAGGGAAACTCTAGGGAATGAGCGAGCGTAACTGAAGCCACTGAAGCCGCTAGTTGGGAACCGATGTACTGATATGGCAATACATATTACGTGGCAGGAAACTATAAAAATTTTAGTGAAGAAGTGATTTGAAGGCTGCTTTGCGTGCCCTTACGGCAGCACATCTTCTGGAAAGTTGCAAGCAAT
This sequence comes from Acentria ephemerella, assembly GCA_943193645.1. Taxonomy (NCBI): domain Eukaryota; kingdom Metazoa; phylum Arthropoda; class Insecta; order Lepidoptera; family Crambidae; genus Acentria; species Acentria ephemerella. The sequence continues at coordinate 4,409,646 of OW971894.1, forward strand.
ATCATTTAGTTATCTGTAAATGTGTAATCGAAAGTGTATTAATCGAAAAATGTGATAAGTTAGTAGAGGCTTCATTGTTAAAGATCAAACAGCTCTCTCTCACACCCATTCGCATCCAAGTTCGATATTTTAAGTAGCTAAATGCGTAGTGATGAGCTGTAATATAAGACGTGATCGGCAACGTTTCATATTCGCGAAACCGGTTGAGTTCACGCAATATATAACCCTTATACTCAGTAGGCTTAAGTACTCATCGTAAGAAAGTCTCCTGGTGAATACTTTGATAACTTTATAGCGAGATAATAACCTTGTCTTAGCAGTCTTGTTTCATTAACTTGTTTTATTAACCGCTACCTTTTATGCTAAAGAACATTTCACTTTTATCGCTGCGTCTTTCACGTTTTTTACCACGTTTTTCTTAGCTTGCTTTCTGGTATATCGTGATCGAGTTTTCGACCACTTTTAATCATCCGATTTAGCTGAAATTTTGCATGCATGTTTGTTTTCGATGACAATACAATATTTAAATAAATAAATTTTTTTCATTGAAATTGTTTTCTTTTGATTTTAATTAAATTTACAGTTTAGAAAGAACGACCGCAAGATTTATAAAACCAAAACTAAAAAGAGTTAAATATATTTCATATAAAAAAATTTATAAAAATCCACGTTTTTCACGAGTACAAATTGGACTAAAAAGAAGAAAATAACTTTTTCTCTGGGCTTTGAAGATTGATCAGATCAATACACATAAATCAAGCTACTTGTAAAATTCTACAACTAAAAACATGGGACGAACCTTCGAGTGTACCAACTCCACAAGAAGTAATAAATAAATTAAATGCATCTTTTCAAAAACAATCATTTAAAAAGACATCTAATTAAATAGCAGAGCTCAAAGTCGACTCGAGAGCAGAGCTCTGCTAATCTGAGCCCCACGTTTTTAATTATAGAATTATACAAGTAGCTTGATTTATGTGTATTGATCTGATCAATCTTCAAAGCCCAGAGAAAAAGTTATTTTTTTCTTTTTAGTCCAATTTGTACTCAAGAAAAACTTGGATTTCTATAATTCTTTTTATACGATAATATTTTTATATAAATTACTAAATGTAGCAGTTTTAAGTATTCCTTATAAAAACCAGTTTACAATTCACATTAGAATGTGCGGATTTGTTCCCCAAATGTGTCTTATCGTGATAAACATCATAACTCAAAATTCTACAAAATATTTATAGTAGAAATTATGAAATAGAAGTTTTTTACTTCTATTTCATAATTTATTATAATGCTAAAAACCATTTGAAATAAATCTCCCATTGAACTTCATAAGCTCTAACCGGGAGTGTAAGGATTATTTTTGATTGTAGTGTCTTGTCGTAGCTGTACCGCTTTCACCTATATTAATTAAGATATATTAATTTAAGTAGATACAGTCTATCCTTTTTTTAAAACAGGCATGCTGGCCTCTGCGTGACATAATATATTTCCAAAGACAATTTACATTTATTGACATTTTGTTTATTTTCTTTTTCCATTTATTCAATAGGTATTATTGTCAAATTTGAACAATTACGCCTTCCCCGATAGTCTCATAACTTTAAATTTACATTAAGAAGTAATATATTTATGGGAAAAGGTCTAATTTACATAAAACCTTCAAGTTTCAAACTATGACAATCAAACATTATAATGAAAGTATAATATTTGCAGTCGAGTTGGCCTATTTGATCGGAACCGTTCTGCGGCAAAGTCTACTAAATTAATCCGATGGGCAGTATCGAGAACACGTTCACAATATTTGAGCAGTTTTAAATGGCACGTTATTGAAACTTAAAAAAAAGATTATCAGCATATCTTTAAAATCTTTTGGTCCTTTTTATCCAATTTTAGACTATTCTATTCCGTTAAAAAAACTGTCCATAATTTTTTTGGTGGTAGAAGCACTTGCAGGATAGCCTAGAGTATAGAGTAAGTACCACTGCGGTTTTGTATTTTCTATTTGGGCCTTGAAGTAGTTCGCTTTGAAAGGAAAGATTACCAGTTCAATTACAGGAAATAAGACATATTAAAATCTCGTCTCTAGAATCTCGAGGCACCCGCAAAATCAATTTTTTTTTTAATATTTTTAAATTAACCGATCTGGGACCAACAATGTTTCGGTTCCTCATAACTAATACATAAATTATATTATAATACATCCTTATTCAAAATACTTAAAGTTAATGTACAAAACCTTCGTTTTCGTTCCTCTCTGTATTATAATTTACAAGTAATCTTCTAGAATTTCCAGTCCTGTTATGAAGTCCCAAATTACAGTTCATATCCGTCAAGTCAGCCCATTACCCATCAAAGTAAATAACCTTTTAGTAAGTCGTAGTGACAGGTTTGTGTTCGTTTATTGTGTATGTGAAGGCATATATATTGTATTATATATAATATTGTACTTCTAGTTATTGTTATATACAAAAATTTTGGCCTAAGTAAGTCTTTAACTGGGATTTTTTTTTATTTTATTTAAATTCGGTACTTAACGGCTTAGATAATGATAATTACCCTTAAGTTTCTAAGCTTACGATGTCTACGGTTACAATTAAACAATTGATGGTTGGGGCCTTACGGCCCAGTGGAAAAACTGTGGTCGGGGATTGTGGGCCACGTAGAAACACCTCCTTAACTTAGGACTAGTTTGGTGTTAGACTCCTTTAGTGGTATGGGGGGGGGGGGGGAAGAGCAGCCGCGACTATGCTTGACGCTAGTACTCCAATATTAACGTCAAAGTCTCCACCTAAGACCACCCACCTTAAATTTTACGTAGAGTTGTTTCCACGCCCCTCTTGACTCTGGTGATTTAGAGAAGTATTTTTAGGGCCTGTGCTCGGAGGTATTAGTCTCCAAGGTGTGCACGGTTGATGAACAGATATTAATGGTACACAGTAATTCTGCCGTATACACGGAGTATGATAGAGTTCGGTACGGTAGTACAGTAGGGCAGTCACCGATGAAATATTATCGAGCGAGCCCAAATCGTCGCCGATATGCGCCATGGCGGTCGGCCTTTACACAAGAGCACAGAGCATTAAAATAAGCAGAAGTGTACTGCTCCCAGTGCTTCGTCGATGAGTTCTGAGCCCTTATCAATAACCAAAATTTACATTAAAACACCAAACACAACAACAACAAAACAACACAAAAATAATCACACACAACAACAACAAAAAAACACTCAGTAATCAAACCTCAAATCATGTCTAACAACAATAATACAAGGGTTTCCGTTCTCTAAATGTCTAATCGGAAAAGTTTACCAATATCCATTTATTATTTACCTAAATTAAAAATATGTAATTGTGACCTCACACAAAATACAAACCCTTATCTGGTTTGAAATAAAAGATTTTATTTTGAATATATAATTAACGCGATGTCCGCACACTCACTCTAATCTAATTGGCCTCATTTATAAATTGAATTAAGCTCTCCGGAACCAATCTAACCCCATAGTATTTTAACTTTCTGTTAAATTGTTTTTGATACTTAGAGAACTTTTATTCTATTGTATAAATGACATATTTACATTGGTTAATTATAAAACATGTTTTAGAAAAGCAAATTTATGTTACCTCTTCCAAGAGATTTCTTCCAGTCTATTATCCATCTATTAACATCGAAATGGTATTTGGGGAACACATTAACATTCACATGCAGACAAACGAATTTGTAATCAATTTTTATGGTATTTTTGTCTGTGAAAATTTAAGATAACTTTAAAAATCACACAGTTGGTAAAAGGGAATCTCATTTACCCATCGCTTTAATACGACAAACGACCCCTTATCAATTCTCTTGATTTATTTTCCCCTCCATTGCGTAGAAAGCCAGCCAATCACACACTTTAGTTGTCCTTCAGTCAGAACAAATTATTTCTTCAAATTAGTGTTGTTGATTTATAGAATTATTTATCGATTTATTTACCCTTTAAGCAAATGTAGATATATATTTAATAAATTTAATTTTGACGGAATTCAAAAAGAGTAAGAAACGGAAACCGAACGGTACAAATACGAGATTTCTGTACCCTTTCATTTTTCTTTATGCATAGGAGTGATGCCCTTAGTTTTACTAATTTTACTTAGTAATTACTTTCAACATGCGAATTAAATGTACAATTAGCTTAGATACATAATTATGGATGTAAAATATCGATATATATACAATCGTTCTAAACGCAGCACTAGATCAAGCAAAATTGAAGAGACAAGATTCTTATCTTCAATAACCCTCTATGGAAGTCTAATGGAAAAATCTTGAAGCAAAGGAGTAGGTAAATAACTTTCTATATACATTAAATGGTGTTGCTATTTTCCAGTATATATATATATATATATATATATATATAAACACACATATATATTAGTGAGTTCACCTTACAATCTTGGCTTCTTTGCTCCAATGTTTATTTATTTATTTGTGAAACTAAAAGGACATCAATGTAGTATGTTTACTTAGAATCGACTTATTCTGGGCCGTTACATTACGTACACTCGTCAATTTAAACTTTGACAATTATTATTTGAGTAAATCTTAAGTTTACTCCATTAAAATCATGTGTAATTTGATATAAAAATAAATAGGAGAAGTTGGGAACAGACTAACGCAACATTAGTAGTAAGTCGCTATTAATTATTTAGTTATAATCATATGTGATGATAAATATCAAATTTTATTTACAGTGAAAAAAAAACATATTGCTTTATAACAGACTTCAAAATGAGAAGAATTTCCACTGTATGTATTTTTTATATGTTCACCAATTTTTATGTCTATTCATGTACTCGTGAGATGGTCCGATTGACACTAAAATTGTCAATAGGTAACCCTACTCATATGGGTCTTTCATAAGCGCTGGCATTCAATATTCCGATTTAAAAAAAAAATACAATTACTTTCATACCTCAGCATACACACACTACATTCTCACATTTACATACACTACATCTCACTACATCAGCGTTTGAAATATTACAGTTATAATTGTAAGTAGTAGTATGAAGTGTTTGTAGGTCTACAATTAGCCTGCATTTCCTTTAAATAAATTCCACGCTTTGTATAAAAAGCCACGTCTCTTCTAAATTCTGAAATAAATGCGAGCAGACCATTACCAGTCCAGTTCGCTTCATCATTCACTGTTGCAAATGGGGTTTTACAAATTAAATGTTGAAGGGTCTAACTCTGCTGCCTTTGAAAATTTCTAGAATTTGCTTTGGAAAATATAATATTATGATTTAATTAGTTAAGTAGTTCCCTATGTATTTCACTTTTTGAATTGGCTAATATACAGTAAAGATACGTTATATTCTATTCTTATATATTATAATGAATTGTAAATAAAAGAAATGAAATTAAACACAGATAAAAATAATCTTTACATCGAATCTCAGTAATTTTTTTTTATAGTAAGTTCAAGACTCCATTCCAAGTAGAAGTGGAGTCCAAATAAAAACATACGACCATTGACTTTCGTACTATTAAATAAATATCGTAATTCACAATAAATATTACTCTTGTTCATATTATCTTCTCATATAGCGATGATAACTATGAAGAATGTCCTGTCATGCCTTCTAATACTTCGTTACGTCCGTTTCCGGGACCGAAATTCTTTTATAAAACGTATAATTCACCAAATCTCTGTTCGTCTATTTAAAGCTTAAATTGTTAATTTCCTTGCAATGCGCGTTTTGATCTTCTTCATCTCATTATAATAAATGAAGTATCTTTTTTTAATAGATACCTTATTCCGAATCACGTTCGCGACACTCACCATTAGAGAAGGAATTATTTATTATTTTAGGTACAACTACTTTTTGAACAATTTATTTATCGATTAAATAGAAATTAAATCGGTAAGCAATAGTATTTAGTGTCCTCGTGTTTATATAGGGATGATTGATTAATTAAAACTGGCATAAATAAGGGTAATGTTATCGTAAGTAGCAACGTGAGTTTGTATGTCAGTTTCACTGATCTCCTGTAGCCTAAGCGGACTTCAATGTCGTATCGTATTCAATAGAATTCTTACCCGGGGTTACAAAGGCCATATAGTTTTTTTAAAAAACAAACAAATTTGTAAGACAGTCTGATTTGTTTTGTTTTTTCGAATTAAACTTCTTAGAATTATTATTGCACAAAATAAAAAAATAATGTTTACAATAGTACACAAGGGAGGTTTATCTATAATAGATAATAAACTTGCTTTGCGTTTATTTTATATATGAAGCATCATGAGCTCAACATCATATGCTGAGGAGAGGTTAAGAATTCATATGCGAAAACAGACCGCAATAGACTGTAAATCTTTAATTTTCACAAAAATCTACTTTTCTTTGGACAATTAATCTTTTCTAAGAGCGTGTAGTAACTCCGCAATAAAACGAACGTTCATTAACAAGCTAGTACATTCGCAAAGATCGTTAGCTTGAAGGACTTGCTATAGAATATGTAGTTCCCCCGAGGCCGGTGACATAAAACTACAAATTTGTTTGCTAGTCATTCATTGAGAAATAGCTCGTAATAACAAACATGCTCTTTGATAAAAACACAGAACTAAAGCTTGTGTTTGTGTGTGTGTGTGTGAGAGAGAGAGAGAGAGAGAGAGAGTGAGTATGTGTACACTTAACCTTAAACGATAATGAAATATTATTGCAGAATGAAAACTTTTACTCTAAAATATAGTTCTATTGTTTTAATAATGCTTTTAGAGAAAACTATGACCTTATAACTTTATAATAATGATTAAATATTACTCAAACTTCATACACTCTCATGTCCGAAAATGAATTCTGTTAATCTTTATGATATTCTTAAAATAGCTTAGATTGCTCGTTTGCCTATATTTAAATGAACCAGAGCCCCATTAAACTAAGCTTGAACAAGATATCACACATTACTTTTTGCATCTAATTCAAGCAGCCTCCAAAAATAAAATCTCGGTAACTTAATACCTAATGCCATAAGTTGCAAAATGCAAGCGGGTTTAAAAGCGTCGTTTTTGCTTTAAATTCAGTATTTACCTCTCTTATAATTAATCCAATGAACTATTACGCTTTTGTTCTAGACTTAGGAATGTTTAAATGTATTTATTTATTTGGTTTAATAGTAATTGTTCCACTGTTTAATTTATAGGCACACAAAGTAATGTTAACTTATAGCAAAGTGTACAAGTCAAACGGTAAATACTACATGCATATCGGAGTAGATAAGCTCTTATTACATATAAAATATATTAACCATGTTGAGTTATATTACTTTTAAACCATATGTAATTGATGAAGTTGATATTTGACTTTGCATAAGGATGGACAAAATATGTCTATTGGGGTCCTACATTTGTTGTGAATCTTACAGAGCCTTGGAACTGGGGAGTAGAATCCTAATGTGGTTCTACGAAAGGAGATTGGATTCGATGAGACTTCTAGGATGACTGGTGGGAACCCTGAAGTTAAATTTGTATAAAGGATCAGGACAATTTATACAGCCGCCTACAACTTTCGACAAAAATAACAAATCGATAACCTTTCTTCTACTTTGCAAAGGTTTTATTTTTAAATATTTGGGACGTGAAACATACTCCTTAATCGTCTTGGCAACGCTCACTGAGTATTCGAATATTATGAGGCTTTTTTGATAACTGAATCAATATGGTAGGTAAAAGTTAACTCTCGGTCAAAGGACTCCAAGGTCTATAATAACATCAACTTCACTTAGGTGTGAACAATTCCGTAAGTAGTTTTAATTTCCGTAAACTTATTTAATAATTTGTAGGTAAATATCAAAAGTATACCAAATAAACATACAAATAACCATGATTCGTGAACAAATATTCGTATTCATCAAACAAATAACTGCCGCTATCGACATTCGAATCCGGAATCTGGCTATATTGACTGTGTCACTGACCACTCGTCCAGAACTTCGTAAATAAACATATATGTAGGAAAGTTGAATAAAATATTTTGACTTTGCTAACTTTTTGCCATTGTTTCTGTGGATAAAGATTATCTGACTATTGTAAAATCGACCACTAACAATTCACATTAAATCTAAACATTACCTAAAAACTCAACTACTTAGCTTGTAACATTCTAGTGTTACGGAGAGGGTGGAGTATTAAGGCACCAAATCACGTTACTATAAATTGTGATTTATAGAATAAAGGCACTTTGTAACAAAACGCAAAACAATATAAAACTGACCACTGGAAGGAAACTTAAAAGTCTTATGAAATACTTACAAAGGGCCTTGAATATAATAAATGTTAACTTTGATTCAAATACACTCAACAAGAAATAACTATAATCAATTCGATAAAATGGCGTCGGGTATCTGGTAACAAAGGACACGTCCGTCGAGGGCCGATAGTATAATGAACATTCTGAGAGATGAAATCAGAACAATAGCCAAAATGTGTCAACATTTTGAATTATAGTGCTTTTATAATGTTGCCAGTATAAATAAATTAGTAGAAAAAAATTGATATAACACGATATTTAAGAACAACGTTACAAACTTATAACTTACGTCTGTGTACAAGAGAGAGCATATTTCCAGTGTTGGTAATTTTATAACTGGAAATGTTAGTATTTGTAATAAGAGTCATTTTAGCTGGCCAATGCGAATGTTAATGTGATGTTGGTTGTAAATCCGCCATCGGGGACTTATAAATCTCGGTGTAGATGTAACCTGAGCCTATGTTGCTAATTTATTGCAATTTCATTCTCATGGTTCTCATTTTAACGAGGCTTGCTGCAGATTTTATTTGTTAAAATTTATTTAATTAAAATTTGATTGTTTAGGTCCACCGGGTCTACTCAGTTTTCCTATTTCGGACGTGAATCAGTTCCCTGAGTATCAGTGCGAAGGCAAAGGAATTCAGAGTAATTGGCTTGGGAGACATTAATTTAGTATCAAGTAATTTCTTTGACAATTTCGATTTGAAGATTCTTTGATTTATCAACAGCCGTCTGGACGAATGGTCAGAACCCTGTCTTAGCCAGAGGTCCAGGATTCAAAACAGCTTCGAAACAGATGTTTATTTGAAGAATACGAATATTTGTTTTTATATGTTTGTTTAGTATATTTCTGATATTTATATACATATTACTCTCTCTTTTTTTTCTCCGTTATCTAGTATCTATAACACAATCTAATAATTATGTTTAATTTGGGCTATATAATAATTGTGAGAATGAGAAATATTATTTATTCTTGATATGGCATGTGTCTATAGCTTATTTATCACTTACCGTGAAAAGCAAAATGATTTTCCATTTTAAAAAAATTTAAAAGTTAAGTATAATAGCTTTGCGCCAAAGTAATAGGGGCTTAAATATGAAGTGTCCCTTTTAACTTACTGGTGACTATGCATTTTTCGAAATAAAACTTTTTTCACTCGATAATGACTATGTTTACTTTACCCATATATAAACTATCTTGCAAATATCATAAAGTTTGATGCAAGTTATGGATTTTCCGATTCTTTTTATTTTACTAATGTTATCTACTGCTGTGTGCAGAGAGATCAACATAATCACAATATAAACAATCCAAGTGCCTTATTTACAAAAATCATCTACCATCTGGACATATTCTTCTCATTCATTCAAGTATTTTTTTAAAATTAACAGATTTATTTACTTTTTACTGAGAATTTAGGTAAATAAACATTATTAGGCAGAAATAAAAGATTACACAAAACGAAATACAACTTAAAATTTTTATTTACTCTGCCATTTCCATTACAAAGATTTTGCGATATTCTAAAAGTATTTGTCCGAGAGCTGTTGAAGATTTAAATATTTTAAAAGTTCTACTATGATTTCACCATGTTTGTCAATTATTCAAAACTTCTTTAATGGATTGAAGTTTTTAAAAGGGTAACTTGGGCAAAACTTTAATATTTATTAGAAGACTGATCAGAAAAACTCGGTTTTAGTCTCAGCAAGGCCCAACTAGCTGGGATTTATCGTGACGAGCATGGATAATGGCGACAAGCCAACTTTTGCTAACAATTTAATTAATTGAATGTTTATTCCATAAGATTGCAAATGGTAAGTGCTAACATAACGTATTTCCTTATGGTCTTACTAATAAATATTGTATAAGCCTTGTATAGTCACACAGTTTCATTCGAACGATCACGCCGTTTAAGCCCTTCTCCACAAACTCCCGCTCATTCTTCCCACGGTATATACAGTGGGTTCTTCACTATACACACTATGTATCTATAAAATTTTCTTTCATACTTACTGCGTAAAAGATTATCACATGATATTTTCAGAAAAAGACAGGGAGAACATATCTTGATATATATATATATTATTTAATGTATAGAATCTTTGATCTATTTATATGCATAAATTGTAGCATTTGTTATTTCAATTAAATCTTCATTATTAAATGATAGATTACCTAAATAAAATCGAAATGTCTCCAAGTTTTGCTGGTAGAAAAACTATCTATTTGTTAAGCACCCTTGAGTATATGACCTTTATTTAAAAAAAATGATTATGTGTGTACAATAAAGAATATTGAAATTAGTTTAACCCTTAATAATTTAAAGAAATCGCATTATATTCAACGTATTTATTTAACCTCAATTAAATAATAGATAAAGATAAAGATAAACAAAAAAGTAAGAAGGTCAATTACATACTAGAACCGCTTACATAGGACACGGAAAGGGCATCTTGTGTCTTTATTGACCCAGTAAGTGCAACTTTAGGCTGAAATGGTAACTGCGTTGTAACTATAAGTATAAGGCGCAGTGTACAAACATTATTTTGTATTTTTTTTAAATATATATGTTTTCATAAATATTTTAAAAAATATTTTAATTTTCAATCGTAATCTACTGAAAATTACTTAAAGATTAACAATCATTCCTTAACGAGAGAAAATACATTAGCCAGGAGCATTGATCACTCGGCCAATCAGTCTTTATGTCTATAAATTCCAATTAATATTATGAATAAAACATGCATTATAAGAACATATATAGACATCTACTGCTTATCATCAGGAGGTGACGAGTCATTTGCTGAGCTTTTTATATAAAAAAATTTGTTTAATTGAAAATGACCTTGCAACACCTGCTTTTTATTTGCTATATTGTATGTGATTTCTTCACAGATTATTTATATCGTTGCAGGACGTTCTAATATGTAATAGGCATAGTGGGTCTTTAGTGACCCACTTGATACGTATGCTCTTACGTATTGATAAATTTTGCAGTGAGAGGAATCTTATTACCTACAATTGCGTAGTAAAATATTTACGGTAATGTCTTTACATTACGCTACGGAATACTCAAGAGTAATACGACAAATACGGGCGTAATATTTTACACCCTATCATTAAATATATTTATTCAATGTTAATTGTAATACTTTCTTTATTATATTAAGAAATATTTAAAATATTTAACTGTTGAGAAAGTATCTAAATTAGAAAAAATGACATTTCCTAAGGTATGCGAAATCTCTTGATATTGCAAATGTCAAGTGGCTCTTCTATGCTCAAATTGATCCTCTAGGCCATGGAAATCTCACAGCATAGAGGAGGCACTCCAGTTTCATCGAGCTCCCTTCTACCTCCGAGTCCTTATGGGGGATTACCTCGGTGATAGACTGGACCTCTACGAGGACACGGACGATCTTGTCCAGTCGTGGACGATCTGTGCCTGTATCCTTAAAATATTATCCTCATATCATTTCTTATGGGAAAATTACAACAAAAGCTTTTGAATATAACAAAAGTTGTATTAAAAATCTTTTATTTCAAAGTATTGACTAAAATACTTGAATTTGGCTACAGGTACGAAGCATTTGAATTATAATATCCACTACGTTGTTCGGTACATTCTGTATAAATCTAACGTTGCAGGTGTAACTGAAACAACTTTAAACGGCGAGATAGCAAAATAATGACTTCAATCTGTCGCGCGTGCCTCTCCTATAATAAGATAGATGGCAACTTTTTTCTTGATTATGAATAGCCTGTCACAGTAGAGAAATATTGCGGAAAGAATAGTGTGTCTGCAACGATTCCTTTTTTAGATATAGCTACGTGTTTGAATAACAACAACAAGTCCCCGAAAATAGAAAACGATACCAATGGTAACTCAAAGTGAATTAGATGTAGCTATCATAGTGAGAAGGCCCTTGAAAATAATAGGGTAGAAGAAAACTTATTTTCATTTCATATATGAAGAGGCTGTCGTTACGAGGAATGAAGAAGCAATAGTGTATCACGTTAACGCTGGCACATTTTAAAAGTTTCTCAGTTATCGAAGGACAGATCTATCTCAGTGACAGAAGAAAGCTTTCTTTGAAGGAGATCATCGACAGTGAAACAGTATCCAGTATCCACAGAAATAGAGACTGCTGGAGTGAGGGAATACTTGAATGGAAAACGTGGTATGGAGCATCCACAGACTCTGTGGAGAGGCGGTCTTCGCAAACTGGCTGACAGTGACACGTTTGCGCTAGCTATAGACCGAAATAATTGTTGCGTTACTCGAGGGGTCAAGGTCCTGCAGTAGATTGTGGTGTGGGCTTATAAAGATCATGATGATATCTGCGAGAAATAGGTTTTACATGTAAATACATGTTGGAGGATCTGTAACAACTTTAAAATCTCTGAAAAAGTTGCATAGAAAATGATGCCTTGAATAGAAGCCACATCTTAAACTCTAACAAATATTATTTTATAATTCATGCCTAGTATAATAAAATTTAAAAAACGACTATTACACACTGGTTTTAAACACCGCTGTTACTTAGTATATGGTATAATGTAAATTACTTCCCATGTTTTCCTATACAATTCGATTCAAGTTACCATACCTTCCCAGGTCGTGTTCCCTAAATATAGTTGCCAATATAACTACGGTATAATTGCAACAAGAATTCGGGAACATGACCTGCAAAATTAGTGGAACAAAAACACTTCAATAATTATGAGGCTGCCATAAAACGGAATGTAGGCGTTTCTAAGTAATATCCTCCGTTTTATTATTAGAAAGCAATGAAAAACAAATACGCCGCCATTTCGTAAGAAATATTCCGGCCAAATTAAAGCAATGTAAATATAAAAATACGCTTACTCAATTTGGCTCCAAAAACAATACGAATCTTTTCGACGTTGGTCTTCAATGTATGTACATAGAACACTCTCCCTTTTTCCATTAATCTTATTTACTTCCATCGCTCTAAGTTTATTCCAACTTAGTCACGAAAATTTGGTGTTCCTCTTTTTCTTTGGCTAAACAGTTCTTATTTTTTATTGCGTTGATAAATGCAGTCGCTCAAAGAGATTTGATATTTGGCAAATTAATGTTGGCTCGAATTAAGCAAAAGTATACTATGTAAGTGGCATTTTGAGTCTTCGGTCTCACTGTAATGGTCTGTCTAACTTAAGGTTACTCGTATTTATATGTACGGTGTAATTTTGAAGGATATAAATATGCAAATTCACTTTCTTTTTAATATTTAAGTTGATGCTATACTTTTTACAGTATTTTGCTTGATACATACTTATTTAACCTTTTATTACTTATATAACCAAATAGATAGTGTGAAGAAACATTTAATAGCATTCGAGACTACGAGTGAAGAAGTATTTTAAGCCTTCCAGCCTATAAATAAGACTTTTTTGTCGCAATTTTGAGTAGTTATTTACACAATAAAAACAAACTACTGCCAAAACTTTCTTTGTCAGATTAAAGTCGTTCATAACAAATATCATGCTAATAAAACAAACACAAAAAAATTACTGCCTGTAATAATATTTCGAGATAATCAGATGTAAAGCGTTACATTATAAATTCTAAGTGTACGGCTTACGGTCGTATTTGGATCGTAATGTTCACATGAATAAAATTATTAAATAATTATTTTTATGGTATCTTTATGCGTAACATGGTTGTAAAATAAATTTAAGGCTATTACTGATGATGGCAGGAGTGATGATGGGACTTAACGTGCACAATAGGTAATTACATACCTTTTAATTTAACGTCACTTTTTCACGTCAAGGGTAGCGTGAAGCGATTGTCATCTTTTAATTTCATTAAAAGACATACAATATTTAATCAGGAACATTGTTTTAAATTACTTTGACGTAGAATTCAGTAATATAAAACATGCTATCTCGCTTTTGTGCACAGTGAAACAAACTTCAGAATAGGGGCATATAGGTTTACTTACAGAATAAAGACTGTCAGTGTAGTGAGGGTACCTGGCGAAACAACAATATCAATATAAACAAGGATGTGCTGATAGATGGAAAAAGGTACCGACGCTGTCGACGGCCACTGCAAGCGTGCACCGTGAGGCAGTCAATCTGTGACTATTGCCATTACAACCTGGTCGAAACGTTAGAAAATCAAAAGGTATATAAGTAAATACTATTCGAGTTAATTACCGTCTTTATTATATTGTATTATGGAACGCTATAGTTGAAAAGTTAGTAACTTCTAAATGAATTTTAATGCATTTAATGCACGTATTAGTCATAAAATATATATTAACGGTCGTTACAATTTTAAACTAATGCGATAACAAAAAGAAAGAAGAAAATCCTGATTACTGATTGTTAATATTGTTTCAGCTATGTTTGTCAAGTCAGATAGAATACTGTTAATGTTTTTTTAATATTACTGCATAATATTATTAATATTATTTAAAGTATTTTATATGTAGAATGGCTTATAATTAATAGGAATTATAACATTAGTAATTAGCTAACAACAACATATAGAAATGACAAACATATAAAACAAAACTATTACTATAGAATTTTAGAATTATTTATATTTAATTTTATCACTGAACAAACACTAAAATTAAAACAACAAACAGAAAAACAACATTACATAACATTAGAATAACTTCAACTACAAATTCCACTGAAAACTAGCGTCAAAGTATTGTAACATCTCTTGACATAAATGTGAGTGCTTTGATGCCATATCTGAAGTTGCTAAATGTATCTTCATTGTAGTTTGTACTTCGTAACTGTTAACATTGTCTTTTATGATATGTACCAAATAAAATATTATCTTTCTTTTTCATTTTATTCCTTGAAGTATAACATTTTTATACAAATACCTTCACACATCACAAATAGAATATATTGTGGAGGATCTCGCTAAGTCTTCTCTGAGGCCGCACGTGTGCAGATTCTAAATCATCTGTTTACTTCCTAGTTGAGGCAAACAGGGAACTTTTTGTATAATAGCTGCGTTTTCGGGAGATAAACATTTTTATATTTACTTGGTAAACATCGGATATAACTATGATATATAATGATTTTATGGGCTAATTCTCACTGTGTGAATTAGTCTCTTTAAAGTTAATAAAATATTATATTATAAAATTATAATCATAACGAAATATATATATTATAATTTTATAACATTTTAAGAATAAGGTGGTTAAATTTGGTTAAGAGTGATTTGGAACACAGGGTGAATCCGAATGGGGTCTTAATGAATAGGTAAGTTTATTCTAAATGACCTCACTTTCCCCATCAGTTACTTAAGCCTATTAAATTAGAAGTAAAATAAAAATTAACAAATTCTAAGCTTGATAACTTATTACAAGTCCTGGGTGAGAGTTCCTTTCATGTTTATACTTAAATCATACGGCATATATTCGTGGAACATTAAGTAACACGTTGTCTTTTTCTTTTGACTTAAAAGAGAGAACACAGTAAGAAACTAAAGTTGGTGTGGTGTAAAAAATAACATTAATAAATAACATAATATACATTTTATACCATTTATACATAAATGAATAAATAAATTAATTGTTAAAACAAAAATACCCAATATTTCTTTAAATGCCACTAACGTTGAAATTAAGCATACGGCACCTTAAGCACCTGACGGAAAGTGGTTACCTTAGTGGTGGCCTATGGACGCTTACAACACCAGAGATATTACTGGCGCGTTGACGATCGTAAAAATATGCTCACCTTTTTTAAAGAAACCCATGCATTTCCCAATTTTATAGATTGTCGTTCGATCATTTCTTTATATACTTATATACTCCATTATAATGTGAAGATTAAGGAGTTTAAATCGTGATTGATCTCCTGATAGTTTCTCCCTAAAAGCCCTTTCACATAAAATCGCTAAGCAGCACTGTACAGCGAAAGCTAATTATACTGCGGTGGCTGCGTTGCTTAGTGACTAATCTATCGGCATTAAATCGTAACAGTTTACGCACTGTCCCGACTAAGCCTAATGCGAGCGTTCTTAGTGGTTTCTGGATTTGATAATGCATATCTTATTACACTTAAATACATTTCAGAGGATTTCAGCCAAATATCAGCTCACAGAAGGAATCTAAAATCTCACATTCTTGGTAATGATCGCCTATCATGATCGTCATTATCATTAGCCCACAAAGTCTGCTGCTAGACATAGGTCTTTTCATTTGCACGCTGCTTGACAAGCTAGGAATCGAGCTTGCGCCATTCAGTCACTGGTAGCCAATTTTCGAACATAGTCACACTGCCGACCCTGAGGATCCTATCCTATACTGCGCTTGATGAGCTGCTGTCTCCACTGCAGTACTCGCTTGTTACAGCGGATGCGGATGACATGTCTGGTCCACTTTTGCTCGCAGCGTCCATTGCACCTAGCGCCTTCAAGAAGGTTTTTGATTTAGCGAACTGTAACCGAAGTTTCAAAATTTTTGAATGTCGAGAGGCTCACGGACCAAGTTAAGTATTTTGGTAATACGTGACGTGAAGTAATTACAGATACATCTCGCTAGTGAGTATCCGGATTTAGTAGAATTAGATTATGATCCTTTGGTCCTTAGCATGCACGATTGTATCACTAATTTCACTCTTGTTGTATAAAGAAAAATTAGGCGGATCATAAAATTGTTTTGCACAATATTTCTACGTAATGAAATCTTTCAGGAATAAATATCAGGAATTTGTTCCATTTTGTAGTCTTGCCCTCAAAAATATTTTGTCACACTTTGCCAACGACCCATATATTTCTGAGTCATAAAACTAAAAGCCTTCCTTTGCTCGACCTTACGAGGGCGTAAAAAGTAAATAACAAATGCGAATTATCAGTGTATGTGCCAAGTGAATACGATTAGGATATTACCAATATTAATGGAATGTTATATTTATATTCAAATCCAAAAATAACATTTTTTTTAGTTATAGTCACGATTTTTTTGCTGCTTTCTTTTTTCGCACTGAAAACTCTAAAGAACTAGACCTGTCCGTAAATAGATAGAAGTTTAATAGTTAGCCTTTTGAAATATTTTCTGTTATCCAATCAAAATTCTTTATAAAAATTATCAAATCAACAGCCTATATAGGACCCACTGCTAGGCACAGACCTTCTTACATGGGAGTAATACATAAATAGTTTCGGCCATAACACCACCACGCTTGCCCAATAGGGCTTTTTAGGTTAAAGTAGTTGCAGTAACAACCGGGACCATGTTGTCCCGGTTGTTCACAAAGCACGCTAAGCTGATGCTTAGTAGAAGGCACGGTAATTAGTTCACAGCAACTAATTACCGTGCCTTCTGCTAAGGATTGGTTGCAGGAACAACCGGGACAACATGGTCCCGGTTGTTACTGCAACCACTTTAACCTTCTGAAGTACGGAGGAGATCAAGATAACATATATGATTGACGTATCCATGGACCAACCATGGCGAAAGTTGCTTTGTTTCTTTATCTCACTAAATTCCACTTACTTTCACCCTTATTATTCTAGTTCCCAAAAGTTCAAAGCTCTTAGGTCCTGTTTATTTGGTCAAAAACTTTTGGAATCTCATAAAAGACGACAAAAACTCGCGAACTTAATTAAATTCACCATTAAATGCCAAAACTTCCTTAAGAGCCAATTCTGTTTTATTATTATTTTTGTAAACAGCCTCGTTGTAACACCAGTCTTTATCATAATATCAAATAAGACAGAGGCACAGAAATGTCACTCGTATTACGGCGGAACAATGTCGATTCCCAGTTAAAATAATTTAACGTACAAAAATCTCGCTGCTAGCGAGTTCACGGTAGAGTTTTTATATTGTTTCGAAGTCACTACTGCCTAGAAATGCTATAGTTCGAGTCGTCCAATAATGCCATATGGGCAACAAAAACTGTTTATTCCAATACCAGCTATGGACTGACTTGGTTGAAATTTTGTTCGCGCCATCAACTTTGCCGAAACTAACTTAAATATTCTGTAGAGGAGCCGAAGTTGTTACGTTTGGTCAGATACATGAAAGTTTGTTTAATGATTATGAGATTCGTTTCGAACCTTACTTTATAAGTCATAATACTTTATCTATATTGTATACTATAGCAATTGTTAGTGTCATTATAATTAACTTCATGTAAAATACATGTCAGAGTTCGAACCACTGGAACACAATAACATCACACACTAAGCCACCGACCCATTTAAAATAGAAACATATCATCAATAAAATCGAAGAATATTTCATTCTATCGTCGTCCCGAAGGATTTGAAATTTAAGCTGTTTTCGCGTATAATCGTTATTGATTTTAGAAATTTATTTATTAATCTGACAAAATGTATTCAATGTTTGTTTGAATTTTCGCGACTAATGTACGAAAACGATAGAATAATCTTATTGGCTGGCCCAACGTAAGCATGACTTAGAAACTGTATTATGGACTCTTGACTCTCTTGTCTCTTATGTTGAACTAAAGATTACATGCTAGCGTGTCAAATTGCGTGACGTAACGCGTAATTAAACAATCTATACAAAATGAATCGGTTTCGTCTACACATTTGACAGCTTTGTTGATAAAGAAATATCTTTGTTCCCGTATTTATACAACGGTGTTGTTCCTATTATAGAAATATCATTATTGAATTGAAAAATATAAAATTAAAGGATAAGTAGGAATTACGTAGTCATTTTCTACCAGAGTATTTTTTTTCTTTAGGAACCCGATTACGGACTTGCTATCCTAGTGGCTAGCAACGGGTGTAGGTCAAGCACTGGGGAAAGGCTTGATCGTTTCAATACCACTGGAAAATCCCACTGAAATTCCACTGCCTTTCGCGGGAGTGGCCTGGGTTCTGTTGAGACAATTACCAAACAAACTCTACCTAATTACCAAGAAGTATATCGGTCAAGTCTTAAACTATGCTCAAGATTATAATGTAAGCAATAAGATATCAGAAAGTTGAGTTGAATAATCAATATTGGAAAATATTTACTTACCTTCTTTAATTTGATTAGTCTTTGGGTTTAAGACGATATTTATGTAGAAGTGAAATGAGTATTAATTTATTACTCGATATCTCACTTTAATTTTATGTAAATTTATATGTCAACGTTAATAATACCAAATTATTTCTTCAGAGCAGAAGCAGAACTCGAAATTTACGATTTTCATGCCGTGGATATTGTAAATAATTATTGAATTAAATATCCAATAATTATTAACAATTCAAAAAATTCAAAAATCTTTTTTTTGTTAATGAATATCATTTTGATTATAAATCTGTAGGATAAGTTGCTAAACTGAGTAAAACTTAGCCAATATGAACAATTCCTTGAGACAAAGTTCTTGAATTTATCAAAAAATGTCAACTTTGTTTTAAAAAGGTTAAAAAAAAAAACAAAAAATATATTATGGTTTTTTGTTGGCCTTTCCTATGATTTGTATACCAAGATAAAATTAAACATTTCGTTTAGATTTCTAACATAAATAAATAAGATAAGGTACAGAACTCTTTTAATTGTTATTATTAATCAAAGTTTGCGGAAGATGAAAAAATCTCCTGTAGCAACTTTTTCACTTTTCCACGGTTGCGAATAGGCGAAATATTGGAATTATTGGAAGGGTGGATAAGAATCTTTGCGACACGAGTGCAGTTAAGATGGGAACTGAGGACCGTGATAGAAAGTAGCTGATATAAGAGGCTGAGAATTTATTAATATAAGTACAAACCACATGATACATATTGAAACAATATTAAAAAACTTAATCTTAAAATATTTCTGATATGAACCAAAACAACGGCGCACCTAACTCTTTAATTATTTTAATTTATAAATGAATTGAACCCCTAAAACTTAAAACGGAAGGATTATTCAAGATTTTACACAGGAGCCCGAGGATGTGTACATTTCACCGATGCCTAATAGGGAGCCATTTTAACTCTGAATTGTATTCGAAAACGTACTGGAACTTTCTCAAGCCATAGATAAGCCAGTTAGTCAGGTTCTGAAGATGCTCCAACTTATAAATCTGCGGATCTGTTGCATCTAAATAGCGTACATTTGCATAATCAATAATAGGAAGTAAGTAGGACTGAGTTTATTTTTAAAAAGCAATATTGAAGACATCTGAAAGTATGGTAAGAGAAATACGTACGTCAATTGACTCACCATACTATTGACAATAGCCATTATAATCCTTAATATGACCGAAATCTACGATAAACATGATTGGGAGTTTAATATCACCATATAAGGAATATGTACACATAGATAAAACATATAACACTGGCACAATATACAGTCTGATTCAATGAAATCAACTAAAAATGTTGTTCTTGATCAAATCAAAAATATTGTATTTAAGGCACAGCCAACTATTTTCATGAATTACGAAACTATTAAACTGCAGGAAGCACAAATTTTAGGGAGCGAAAAGCAACATAAAAATCAGTCATGTCCGCCATAACTATCGCACAACGTTGTTGTTAAAGTAGGTCATTCATGAAAACTCCATTAGGGATAACGCTGGTCGAACGCCGGTAGTTAACTCACCTAATACAAAAACAGTGTAAGGAAGTTGTCGATAAATAATGTCTTCATCCTTTATATATCAATATTAATGGCAGTGATAATAATCAGGATTATAAGAAGGATTTTAGGGAACAACAACAAAATACTGATGACCATGTAGTAAGTATCAAAGTAACGATAGAATATTTTAAACCGAACAATAAGATATCTTACAAATATGTTGCTTATTTTTAAATTTCAAAGAGGGTTATTTTGGATAAGCTTAAATTGTTTCTCAATATCGCTGAAAATAAAATTAATTGTCAATTAGGTTTTATTGTACCATAATCAAAAACAGAATTGAATAGCAAACATAGGCAACATGATGTTAAACCCAAATTGACTAATTGCTAATCAAATGATCTTGTCCAATATGTAGTTGATGAAGTTGCTTTGCAAAGTAACGTATGTAGTAATAATAGAAACACAACCCATTATTGTAAGTGTCAATTAGGTTGTTGTACGATAATCAAAAACAGAATTGAATAGCAAATAATTAATCTCAAATGTAGCTTGTGGGTAGACAGACGAAAACTTCTAAGAAGTTACTAGAAAGGTAATTTAAAATTTAACAGAAATTAAGTGAGCGAATGATTTCTCCGAACAATGCTTAATTACGTTAATCTGAAGACGTTAAGTTAAATTGAAACACAAAACAAAAATAAACGTATGATCAAGTCAAGGTTTTATGAATGAATTAAGTAAACACTACAAAACACAGGAGTCGAGTTGTTGGTGGCATTGACTTAAGAATTCAAGCGCTCAGGATTCATTCGTCCTGATTGCTCTGTGAACGGATTAATCGAAATAAGTTACTTCGAGAGCTCCCTAGATTCAGGCTGTTAGGCTATCACTCACAAAGCCGCACCGAGCCAACATGGTGGTGTGTTCCTTGTCCTGCTCATTTCCTCTTTTCGTGTTTTGCACTTCTTACATAGGGTTTAGTAAGTGCTCCCCGCAGCAGTAGGACAAATATACGCAGTTGATGATGATGAACAATACATACGTTAAAATTGCTAAAGAATAAAACATTAAGCATGAAATCTTGACATTATCCTTTAGCTAAAGCATTATCCTTTATAGATTTACTTAAGATTTAAATATCTGCCAAATGTGAAAAATTGTCATGACAACAGCAAAAACTTTCAAGCTAAAGGCTGTTTAAAGGCTGTTTCATGACAACATTGACTAGACACAATCCGAGTGCAGCGTAGCATTTCAAATCGAGATGCACACAGAAAGATCCATTTCACGCCTCTTAAGCTTCTTTAAAGTTGCTCTTGAGTTCGAAATATCCGTTTACACCAAGCTGGAGATAATCCGCGACTCTTGGATTTTCTGAAACAATACCCTTGTTTGAAAAATGTTTTTACTGAAGTTTAACTCAAAAGCGAGTGAGACCTTTGAGCGCTTTGGTTTTGATAACGAACAAAAAACAGGCATGATTCCTAACTCGTTGTTAACTCGTGCTCCGAAAAGGCGTATGTACTCAGTTACGCTATTGATCTGGATGGGTTCCTACGCTACCCAAAAACAAGACACAATATGATCAACATGTATCAATAATTTACTTGATGAGGCAATCTTACACAACACAATCAGGTGAATGATAAGAAAAACTCCAAAATTGGAACTTGTTAAAAATTTTCATCGTTAAAACTTTATAACCACCTACTGATTGACCTTTAGCTTAAGGTATTTTAAATTAATTGGCAATTACTTATTTTTGTGTAATATTTTTGCAGCACGGAATTTTTATATAACAATTAGCAATGTTTGTATTCGATTTTGTGGAGTTTAAACGACTCCTGTATTTAGTAATTATTTGCTGGCAGTATCTAAGACTGGAATGGCCGTTAACTTCTAAGTCTAGTTACTGAAATCAGGTCTAAAGAATGTGTGAACCCAAAAAAGGTTTTAAAGCGAATTTAAGATCACTTATTTCATTGATCTGTTTGACACTTGGCAGAATTTTTGTCTGGCACTAAGTAAAGGTAAAAGGAAGCAACCTTTATACTCCTCAATAATTTTGAGTACACTCTCGGTCCGCGTCTTTGTAAGCCTCTTAATGGAACACACGCGGCTACGAACAGATTTAATCGAGCGCTCTCTATTTGAAAATCCCGATCAAACATTTGAAAGCAAATAAATGACAGTCGCTTGAGCTTTACTGATCGCGAGTTTTGAAATACATGATCATGCAAGTCTGGAAACGAAGCGACGCTCAATATATTTTATATACCAATGTCAAAATTTTTGAACAATTTCATTTTCATTTTTAATTATGTTTTTTATTAAAGGTAGTCTTTATATTATATTAATGAGCGTATTTAACTTCCACCTTTTTCAAAGTTTATTGAATTCAAAATCACTTAAAACTTTTGTCTTCATCGCGCGAAACGACTATTTGTTGTAAGACGTTGTAGGGTTTTAGTCAAAGAATTTCTCAATAATAATATTCTCATGATTTGAGCTGCTTTATAAACAGGCAAGTCTGCCGCGTATTTAAGGCTTTAACTAAGTGTTGAAAACCAGTACCCATGTGTCTGCAAAAATTTAGTTTAACTAAATTTACACTAATTTGGTGTAAGTTAATACTATGATACTGATCAAAATTCAAAACTGATGGCATCATAGGTATTGGATTGCAATAAATTTTTCCTCTAAAATGACAGGTCAATAAAATGACTAACTATAATGTATTCGGATACACAAAAATGGCAGATTTTAAATGGACCTGAAAACTGATATTATTAAATAGGAATACCAATATACTAAAACGCACAACAGAAGTTGGTTACACACTCATTTGTATCGAAAACATATAAAATCTTTAAAACAATTCGTTATAAACCAATTTCATAAACAAAAAACTAACATTCCACAAGGCTGATTGATTCATCTTATACCATATCTTCTAACGTTAAAATTTCTGTAATAAATCTAAGCTCAATTCTGAGATTAGATTTATTTCATATGAATTATACTTTGATTCTACAAATCTCTTAGAATTATGTTTTACTTTGATATGAATAGTTTGGATTTAAATAGAAATCTCCACGTACGTTAACCCTTCAATTTCTAATCTTACGATTCCATAAGACTATTTATTGTCTAGTTACTAAATAGTCTTACTAGTAATTCAGTTGTTCAAACTAATATAACTTCTGTTAATACACCTGAGGAATCGGTTACTGCAAAGGTATTAATATCCATATATTTTGTTATTCAAACTTCGGAGAACGAATTGAATTTAAAATTCGACGCTACTACGCATCTTACTACGCATTTTAACATCTAAATATGGACTACTAATACTGAACATTCGTAAGGTTGATCAAAGAATAGTAGTAATTCCATAAAATAAAAATAAAAATAATCTTCAAAATACAAAAGACAAAAATAATTCCATTTAATAAGTTATCCAACCAAAAAAGATTCATCTCAACTCTGTATTCATGTTTCTTGAAATAACTTAGCACCAACTCCAAAAAACAATTATTAATTTGAAAAATTTATTTCTTTTTGTATTTTTAATGAATGTATGTTTACTAAAAATTAAAATAAAATTTTGGAGTCGTAACTTTTTAAGGTCAAGATTTCCGCCAATATTGTGGACTTTCTTCTATTTGTTGTTTTTTAAATGTTCTACAATAGTTTTGTAATAAATATATAGAACACGTAATAATGGCCTATAATGTTTGAAAGTTACCCTTGATTTCCCTGGAACCCCATCATGAGATCCTGAGTTTGTGACAATCGGACTATTTCAAGAGCCCTCTGTCAAATAAAAAAGAATTTTAATTTTTTTTTCACAATTAAGAGAGAAATCGACTAACATACAGATATAATACATACAGTAGATCATAGAAACTCAATTTTTTTTAAGGCAGTAAAAATTATAACAGTCATCATCAAAAGATTATATACAGTACAGTAAAATAATAAGGGTGGTTTAGTTTGATATTATTATTATAAAACTTAATACATATATTTACATATTTAGGGGGTCGGAATAGAGTAAAAAGAACTTTCATATATGTAACATTGTATCGAATTGAGAACATCCTCCTTTTTTAAGTCAGTTACAAAAGTAAACGAAGACGAAGACATCGTGTAACAAAACTAAAAATAAACAGCCTAATTGAGGAACTTCTTCTATTTAAAAAGAATGCTGAATTAATGAATACTATTAACCCTTCTCATATACCCCAGTACGTTATCTTAAAGAATATAAAGACTGCCGAATATAAAGATTTACGCGTCACGAACACAGTAAAACTACATAGGCAACTTAAGGAAGCCCCTTCTTTTCTCTGGGGAAATCAAACTAAATTGATTTACTAGCATCGAATTTAATCAAAGGAAAGTAGTATTTTTTTACCAGAATCCAAAAATTAGTAACTTTCAGAACGTCTGTCATAAACTTGTAAAAAGTAATAAGTTTCATAAGCTAATTACTCCCATTTTCTACTCTGCTGCTTGTTATCTTACATTATGATACAGAAAAAAAATGGCTTTTTATTTCCAATATTTATAAACTTTATTTTGGTTGGAGTTCAATCTGTAGACAACGGCAATCAGGTGTTAAAAACGGACAAAATAAATGTAGCCAGCCTCCTTGCAAGACAAATGCGTAGACTTGAACTAAACGTGACTGACAGAATTTTAAAATTAGATGACATTCGACAACTGACACGAAAAGGACTACGACTCCAGATCGGAAAATTAAGCTAGCTAATATTTTTTCCATCTGTGGCTTTTATTCTGTGGATGAGGAACATAATTTGTTATAATGAGGAATGTGTATTGTCTATGATATCCAATATTTCTTGTTTCTCATGTATTTATATTGTCTTAATTTGGTTAATATTCCTTGTCATAACGTTCACAATATTTGGACAAAATGTATATTTATTATGAAATAAAAATTATTATTATTATTAGATACGTCCCCACAGAAATGTTATGAATATATTATGCTACAAAAAATGCGAGGTAATAAATTAATGTGACAGACAGTAGGTTACATACTAAAATTAATTTCGCATCCATGTTAGATTAAATAAGAAGGAAGAGACGGAATAACTACGTGCACAATTAAAGTTAAAACTACAGAACTATTATTACCTCAAAGTCGTATCACCTCTGAATTGTCGCTTCTGCATTCACTCGACACTATTATTATACATAGTGAGTGTAAACTGGTAGTTGACACAACACTTTACAACTGCACTTTGTATCGTAACTGTTATGACTCGAAGCACCTCTACACAAAACAACAACAACATATAACTCAGCAACATTTATGACAAAAGTTTTCAGTTGGAAGTTAGTTCTCACAGACGTAAATACTTAAGTAGGTAACAATGTAATTTGTAGTGTCTGTTAGAAGTTTTATGATACACCAAGAATTTAACATTTTAACCTGTCAAGCCGTACCAATCTAGGCACAATTAAATTGTCATTGTCTTGAAGATGCCTGAACTTTAATTAAGGGTAAGTTCCTTAGAATTTTGTTGCGAATAAATCTAATAATATTTTAAGTGTTTTCTATTAGAGAGTGGTTGAACGAAATTCATTTGATTTCAAATTTCTTAATAGATTAAATTATATAAAAAGTAATCATTATAATGACAGACACGTTAATTAACTTTTGAATCAATGACGTTGCAGCTTATAGAACATTCCTCTTTAAATTGATGGATAAAGTTCAAAACCTCGGGTACAAATATACGATTTGCGAAATGAAGTACTGTTCCTAATGTAATACAATTAATCAATTAACTTCTCAAAGGGTATTACAGAGAGAGGTATAGGCATGACGGTAAAAATACTTATTCTCGGTCCTCCATCCGTTGAAAAAAAGGTATCTTTTATTCTAATTTATTGATGCACATTCTAAATTTCTAAAAAGTTTCACTATCATTACAGTCCAATGGGTAAAAAACAGACTGGTAAATGTTAGAAAATATGCCAAATATCTAAAGTAAGTCAAAAGTACAACTGTTCAAATCAACTTACGTCATACTTAGTACTCAGAGCCATCCTTACCTTTTTTTAAATTTTGAATATAAATGGCATTTCTTTGAAGTGTTAGTTGTTCACATGGCTAATTTAAATTGGCCAATACGCGATCGAATACAAATGAGAGTCTTTAAATTAATTAACTAGTGCGGTTCATTACTCCCTTTTCAATTGAAATGAATAGAATAAGGTACACAATAGTTTAGTTTTAAAGAATGACTCCCCACTCGAGGACAATTGGAGGAGGACCTCCAATAAATAAAGGTCGTATTCTCAGAAAAATGAATACAAATAGCCGGTCATATATCTACGTACAATTCGGGTCAGTATCTAGTAATCACTAGAGCGACGGACATGAATGCTTGTGGTATGCTAATTGATGTTATTATACATTAGATAGGGGGTTATATTGTTCTTACATATTACATATGACTTTATTGCAATGCAATACTTTAGATAGGTCTATGCCTGTGCCACAATATATTATCATCTATCAACTGGCCAAATCAGCTACCACCATCTTTAACTCGCCTATCCACTAGTAGGACACACCCTATATCACGTTTGCATTAAAAAACTAGCACACTTTCAAGGTTATTGGTTCTACGACAGATGTGGATGGCCCATTATAGTTTGCTACTCTTCTATATAATAATTTCGTTCCGGACTCTATCTTTTTTGAACTCCCAGCATTGATCTCTTTGTGGTTCGCCGAGTAAGATGAATAATCAAATTCCACTGTCATGTTTCTATTCAAGTTATTGAAATAAAACGTGCCTCAAGATATCAATTTATTTGATAGCTGTTATTTTCTAATTATTTCTTATTTGCATCGTTTTTCAAATTTCGAGTTTGCGATGATTAACAACAGTATATAGAAATGAACAGTTGTATTGAATATAGGAGTAACTCTGCATCTAGTTAATCGTTCAGCGTAATCCAGAATAAGGCCCTTTAAGTCCACTCTTTGTGTTCCAGTCATCACTATTATGCATTTCAATGAAACGTCGCCTAATTAAATATTCCTTTGTATCGCATCACTACATTGATCGCTAGTGTCATAATTGGATTGCCTCCTGTGAATCGATTTTGAAGTTGAAAAAGTATAACTTTAGCTCGAGCTAAAGTTATACTTTTTCATGACATAAGGCAATATTTTATATCTTTCATAAATAGATCAAATTATGGAGTAAACGTGCGGTAAATTGAAACATTCCAAATCGAATTACGAAACCGAAACACGAACGAAAATGCACGTCACATGGGACACAATGTTAATCAAAAAATGTACGTGTATTTCGGCTCCTTTGATTACAGTTAACAAAGTATCTATTGAAATTCCAGGAGCCGTATTGGGAGCTAAGTAAAGAAGATTTATATGTATAAAAGTTATTTCTTTCCTTTTTTATACATATAAAATTAGGCCACATTTGGCACAGTAAAATTAAACCTTTATCGGAATGTGTATTGTCTGTGAATTGGCTTTGCCAATGCTATTTGTCTCCGATTGATGGAAAGAATAGTGTTAGCTATTGTTTCCATCAATATTTATATTATTCATTAAAACTAAAATTTAGTAATTTAACGCTGTTTCATTTTAATACAAACAGTAAGGAATAGATTTTCAAATGCGTGAAATTTGCTGTAGTGTTATGTATGAAACATATAGTTTTTAGTTCATGATTTCATGGCATAGAAAATATTATTTATTTTAATGATCTCACTTATACTGTACGTTGTCTACAACTTATTTTCAGTTGCAATTGTCATGTAATATTTGTGACACTGTTGTTGCCGATACCAACCTTTTTGCTACAAATGTTTTCTTTTACTTTTTCATATTTCTATTTTGATTTGTCAATTTTGATTGTTATTTTTCCATTATAATATTAAAAGTGTTTTTTTCTCTTAAGTTGTTTTTTCGTGCTTAGGATAGCTAATTAGCACCTCAAAGTGCTTAGGATAGCTAATTAGCGCCTCAGAGAGCCGACGATCAATTTAGGAGACAGATATATTTAGGAGGAACAATCCACAACAACTGTAAACGGTCACAGCTCTAATTGGACCGCAAGGAGATGGTAGGTGGCCACTTGATTTTATAGAAATAAGCTTATTATAGAATAAGTGTTCAACTAGTTTGCCAAAAACGATGTTTAGTTGGACGCCAAAATGTTGCGTGATAAGGATGCCAGTAGATAATGCCTATTTCTAAATATTAGAAATAGCATTATCTACTGGCGTTATCATGCATAAGTGAGGTAGCGTATTATCGGCCTAGTGTACAATATCAAAGCTTCGCTGTGAAATAAGCTATTATGCCAAAGCATTGAAATTTTAAATTAAAACTCTCTCAGAACAATTTTGAAATTTAAATTTCGAAGGCCTGTGAAAGGTGAAGGTAACAAAAGCGGCCGACATGCTCCCACGGCGGAAGGGGTCGAAACACTTTTGACAGGGTTACCACTTTGAAATTTTCGCTTCATAGAAACAAACTCACTAATCTAAATATGATATAATAGTCTTTATCTATATAAATTTCGAAAACAACAGTTGGCTCTCTTAAACCATTTTTGGCAGAAATAGAACGAGTGGTGTCATAAGCAGTGAACGTGCCAAAAACTAAATGATTCGTAGCCGGATTATCCTTGGCGTGGGTTCTTCAGTGAATGAATCGCTCTTTTGTGATCGGTTTAACTGCCTCATGATTACTTGAATTTAATTTTGAATGCGTTGTAACCTATAATTGAAACATTCAAAGAAAAGTAATACAACTATTATCACTGAAAATCTATCAACTTTCCCAATTTTATAAATCTTAGACCCAAAACTACAACTTGTATAAAGAAGAGCCACTCGTCTAATCAATAAGAAGGATCTGTTGAATAATGAATCAACCTTCATAGTACTTCATACTCGTAATTGCTGGTCGCTTAATAATGTCGGCGATAAAAATGGGGATCTATTATTTTAGCGTCCCCATCTAAATCCTGAAGATTTTGTCATCATCAAGCAATCCTGGTGATCATAAAATATCAACCCATTTGAATACTTCTGTTAGTTTTCAATTGGGTGTGAACGATGCTCTTCAAAAGAAGTACATTTCCTTATTTTAGTCATTTATGCCTGGCATTAACTTGGGCAAAAATTACTTCTAATATCAGATTTGTTTGCCTTTTACTTTCTTCTCGACTCACGTAGCTTCACAGTTAATTGAAATAGGTTATGGATGTTTTAAATAAGTGTTCCAATGGTTAAGCCTGATCATTGTTATTAAGAACATTAATTAAACAATACAATTGGCTTAATAAATGACTTCTCCATACCTAAACATAAAAGTCACAATTTATATGCAAAAGTAATGTATACCTCAATTAACTTGAGTCAACGAATTTACATGTCTCCTTCGAGCTTCAAGAACCTTGTTAAAACGGCAGTTTGAATAATTTCTTTAATCCTATTAAGAGTTTATTTTCATTCTATAAAAGGGCAAAAGTAGACAAGTACATTATACAAAGCCTTTTAATTTTAGAAAGAGATTAGTTTTTGTGATATTTGCTTACTCAATTTTTGTATTTAAGTATTCATTAAAACTCTTCTATGATGTAATTTTTAAGAAATGTAGTTATCAGCAGTATTTGTAAGTATTGCAAAGATACTGAGGAGCAATGTATAATTAATGAACATTTATTTTAAAAATGTGGCGAGTTTCACGAACCCTGAAACAGAAATTTTAGTTATAGTAATATAATTTCGTATATGTAGTAATTACAAATAATACCTTTGTGGTATTTTGTAAACAGACCTTTTATCAGTCCTGCTTGAGTCGAGTACCGTTACATACAGTTTCTCTTTTGCTAATTAATTATATTATTTTGTTCTACCTATCCGTCTCCGTTACTCCGTCGTTCCGTACGTTCTGTCTCTATTATTTCATTTTAAATCATTATTTTGTGGTTTTCATGTAATGCCCTGGATATATGTGCGATAATGTTAATGAACTGTTAGGGATTATCTGGACCACTTTTGTTTGCTTTCAAATTCAAAAAACCATCACTACAAAAGTTTAGATTCCTTTTCTTGCGTGATATTGCAAGTATTCATATAAGTATTCTTAAGTGAACTGTACGATATTCTTAATCAGATTTTACAAAAATGTATTTTATATTATGCATTTAAATAATTATTTAAATTTTATAATAAAATAATATAATAACCATAGCTCAAGTCTTTGTGACAAGTGACACTTTTATTTTTCCTTTATACGCGCGTCATTTACATAAAGTTTAACTTAAAATCTAAAACCTATTACAATGTGTAGTAAAAATAAGTAATTTTTAATGGATAAATACTGAAAAAATATATATAAATAAAGCCTTCTGTGAGTTGCCAGTTGCAATGATTTCAAATATTATATTTTATCGTATAAATATAATGGGGGCTGTACTTTTCTTCGAAGCTTTCATATAGCCTTTTATTAGTTCCTGATCTACTGAGCAATGAGTAGTATAAAAGAATTTGAAACAAGCTGTAAAAAATTATCTGCAATCAACTTGAATGAAGTTATAAAAAGCTCCATCATTAAGCAGCAACCCTAGACTTTCAATTTTATGAACAGCGAGCTTACAATGAGCTATTATGAAAGAAGGAACTCTGCCGCTTAAAAAATGTCGCGGGTGTGTAGACGCCTTTGTAATTTTGCGCCTCTGTCGAATTCCAGTTGATTTTTAAGAAACCAAGAAGCGCTAATGGATTGAGTATAAAGGATCTGGTTATAGAATAACGAGATAAGTATATGCTTACTGTTGGTTCTTACTGATTTTAGAGAGAATTCATAAAAGTGTCAAACTCAAATACACTAAAAGATGATAATCCTAGTTTACTGTAAATAAGAATAAATGCGTTTAAAAGCTTCGGTTCAAGTTGAATAACGAGTTGATTTTGAAACTAATAATATTAGATTGATGTGAAATTGATTCTTCACGAACTACTATTTTATATAGTGGTGTACACACTATTCAGTTACGATAAATTAAGATTCCATAAATTATAAAAAATTATAAAAAGTGAAACATTCGGCATAAATATATATAACTAAGTTCACAATGGTACTAATAAATATGATTGTAATTGTAAGATGAATCTGCAATAAAAGATTTTTATTATTATTTAATAATATATTAAAATCATTTATTTACTTATTTTTTAATATTAGAAATAAATTTGAAAAATAGGTTCAAAAACCCAACCAGAGCCACTAGAAACAGTAAAATGGATTACAGCGATATTTCGAAACTAATATACCTTACTAAAAGTGAAGGTTCTTTTTATGAATTACAAATAAATCATTTGTAATTCATATTGCTTAATAAATCAGTATAATGTGGCAATAACTTCCATCTTCCAGATACAAGACCATTGCAGTCCCACGGTAAAGTATAAAATCTACTACTTTTTAAATCCCGGTAATAAACCAGCTATCCTTTAGCAAACCACGACAGTAAAACATTCTTATCAACGGACAAGTTATTTAAACCCAGAGATAACGTTAAACTGGGGAAACAGCGATCTATGAAACAGAGTTCCCAAGTTTCGGATCCGATCAAATTACGTGCATTTTGTAAAATAATAGATGTTAGTTATATAGAGATAACCCTCTTACTTTGATTCCTCACGAACAGGATGAGTAATAGTATCTATCTTCCATCACGGTCAATTAGTTTAACCTTTAAAATGGATGAATGAATGTCAATAATCTCAGAAGGCTAATTAATTCCAATAAAAGGTCTGAAGAAACTCCCTTTTTCGATTTTCGTCGTTCATTTGAAACGCTATTCAAATGAACTTTCTCATTGAAATAGTGAACAATAACAATTTGCGAAGTTCGAACCACGTTTTAATGTTGCAAATTTGTCTAAAGGTTTTAACGTTGCAATAACGAAACGAGAAAATATAATACTTAAAACTGGTTTCCTACTGCAGATGGATAATTTTTGTCATTATACTATGCGATGCTTATAACTGGATATTGATGCTCACTTGTTTACACATTAATCGTTAATTTTCGTGTCACTTAATTTTTACAGTGCCTTTACTTTCGGAAGACTTCTAAAGCAGTATATTAAAGTTGGCAAGATGAGGTTCTTTGTATTAGTCCTTATAATTTAAAAGAAAAAACACTAAGAATTAAACAAAATATTTGGGTATATTTGAACCACAAATGTTGTGAAAGGATTAACACGAAAAAACGCAAGTTTATGTTCATTTTCTGTTTAATTTAAACAGGAATTTTTCACTTAATCTTTTTCGTTATTAAGGATTGAGTTTCTTTTTTGTTTGTTCAATCGTAATTTTTATCGGGTTAAAACTTCCCATACTGAGATCTTAAGAATTATTTCGTATTTATGTAGTTTTATACTCCTGTTTAACATAAAGAAATACGTATCTTTTCATTCGCTTCAATATTAAAACACGTCGGTTGGAAAATAGTTCTTACTGCAATGGAGGAAGGTAGCCCACCGATGTCGAAACGTTACGTTTAATTTGCAAGAGAGGGTCGTGACTTGAGTTGACATTATAAAACCAGCATCACGATCGTGTTTCGTACGAAACCTAGTACTTCCTTATAATGATATAAGAATAAATAATTTATAATTAAATATAAAGGAAAGACAGATGATCTACCAGGTTAGACTTACGCATAATGAAATAGTTGTCCAAGCATCACCTATATGAATACGCCTTATTTTCGTATGTTTCGTACAAAATAAATAGCTATAAATTGACTTAACTTTATTTCCAACCTTAGCACGCAATATATTTGTTCATGTTTTGTTTCAATATAACATTCTTTTTACACATATTATCCATGCAGAAAATAGTTTATAGCTATAGACAGATAGAAAAATACTCGTAAGAAAAATCTTATAACGCTGTTTAACTAATAAGGCGTATACAATCTTTATTTGTAAG
Source organism: Acentria ephemerella (assembly GCA_943193645.1). Taxonomy (NCBI): domain Eukaryota; kingdom Metazoa; phylum Arthropoda; class Insecta; order Lepidoptera; family Crambidae; genus Acentria; species Acentria ephemerella. Next base: position 4,443,518 of record OW971894.1, read on the forward strand.
GATTCAATCTATACACGATCCTATAGCATCGTGTATCTACTAGTTAAGGTCTCTAGCAGGTTACAGAAGGAATTCTTCTCAATTTCCAATCTAGATGCGTCTTCGTCTTTATCCATTCTTGAAATATTTTGACTCATCAAGAAAAAGTTGTTTACATCTACAAGTTCTATGCTAAGTTTCAAGTACTTATTCATTCAATAATATGCTAGATGTCTCTATATTGAGCGCTCTAGCCTGCCTACGGAGCTTCATCAAAATTTGTAAAATAAACTTATGTTTTTATAATATTTGACATCGATTTTTTCCAATATGATAGATAACAACACTTCGGGCAAAGTTAACTACACAGCTAGAAGGTTACAACAGAAAATGCTAATAAAATATAATTAAACTATTAAATAATCATTTCATCATTGAGTTTTAGACAATTCAAAGTAGTTATTTAAATGATTGTTATTTTTATTTGTGCTTTATTTTATTGGTCAAGTGCAGAAAAATGAATGTCGGTGGATTTAGACCACCAGTGGTTCAGATCAATTAATTTCATTTGCACTATTCGCTAGGTATTTACAAAGAAATGCGAGAATATATTTGGATAATAAACTGGAAATCTCAGTTTTAAAGCTTAAGTTTGCTTTTATTTGACTAATTTGAATCCCTGTCTCGAATCCTTTACAAAACTGGAGCGAAGTTAATAAATTTTCAAAAGCTGTTTGTTTACCAAGCCCTAGCTAAATATTGATGATAACTCTTTGTTATCAAACAATAGAGTGTTGAAGTACCGTAAATAAAACACGAAATTAATGAGGATCCTCTCGACATGAACAGTTTCCAGCTTCGGATGGTACTGACAAAGTTGTTTTAGTGAAATTACTTATTTGTGAACCGTAGAAGTGTTGAGTTCGCAGAACAAAAGTTTGATTGCATTATTTATTAAATGAAAATATTCCCCCGTTAAACCTTAGAACACCATCATGTTTTTTGACAGAACTGAATGACAGCATTCGTTTTTTTAAAGATATAAGTTAAAGGTATTTACTAATGGAAAGGTTCTCAAGTGGAGATGCAACGCAACCTAGGTTTCGGGTATATATATAACATATTTATTTTAAATTGATCACAGTATTCTGCTGTGGTATCGTAGTTTAGTTATTTAATTTGATTTAAACGATTTTGAGTCTTATTGGAATCAAAACCAAATTGGAATTTAACATGATTTTTAAAAACAAACTGAAAATGTTTTTACGTCATAATCATAATCATTTATTTATTCATAATACACAGGTAAAATAAAAATGAGAAAATAGTAAAAATATACATTGCGAGGTGTGATGAAAAGTTATAAGATACATATTTAATTAAAATAAATACAATTATATATCAATTTATAAAAATTATATAAATTTATATAAACATGTTTATTTGATTTGATTCGCAAAACTGTAACGAAAACATTCTCAATATGTAGAAGTTTTTTAAATATTTGCCTCTGAATTCATTTAAAATTTCGCATTTTTTTATTTCAATTAAATTCTTGGTAATCACTAAAGTATTCTTCATTCATCACAAAAGTTAAGTTTTTTTAATTAAAATATTTTTACATACAAGAGTTAAAGAAGTTTATCAATTCTGTTCGTTATAAAGGTTTCTCGCTATTTCTGTCAGTGAATCAAAGTTGGGTCAATCAAAAAGTTTTGATGGAAAAGTTTTGGGGGAGAAAAGCAGCAAAAACGAGAGAAAATCAAAACTCGATAGCACAAATAATAAACAACGAAATTGCTGTACAAAATTCATAAGGTCGCATAAAGTTTTTTACATTTCTATCAAATAAACTATTTATCAGAAATTACAATTTTTAAATATGTTTTTATAACGACAATTTGCAGTTATTTCTTGTAAACTGGACGAATATCCTCTATGTATAGTATCACATTTTGCATGTAAAACTTATTTATGGAAAGTATTCGAAATATAAATTATTCTAGATTAATCATTAGACATCCAATCGCGATTGCTGAGAGGAATCAGCGATGGCTCCGGAATATAGAACTCGTTTAGTAGAAATAACTGAATTACTTATTCTGGGTATTAGATACTTCACAACTGTAGCTTATTACTTTGTCATAAAAGTCAATTCTTAAATCGCATGTAACGATATGTGTATATGTAAAAACAGTGAGTATAGGACTCACAAAATTAAACTCTATTGAGCAAAGGCAAAATACAAAGTTACAGTCAAAATACATACTCTTATATAACACTAGAGGGTGGCAAAATGTTCAAAGACCAAACCATATGGCGGTATGGTAAACTACCAACAACAATAAACGGATTTCCCCGCTTTCCTACCTTAATTTTACGCCATGATTTCTCATCAAAAATTACAATAGCCCATTACCCTTTGTTATAGGATTGTAAATTCCGGACTTAATTAAAAACACAATGGAAGTTAGCTATAAATAAGCTTCATGTGCGGTGTCTTACTAATTAGTATGTACACAAATGACAGATCGGAGAAAGATAAAAGTGTAGTCTTAAATTTACGTTATTTTTGACAGAGAGTCAAAAGAAATCATTTTCGTACTAATTGATCTTATAAATAGTTATTAAAAGTTACTTACGAATAGTCAATTTTTCATCGACCCCTACTAGAATTGGAATCCTCAACTTCTTGTCATCAACCATTATTTTCAAATTTTATCTCACAATGTCACCCTTTGTGTTTAGTCTTAAATTAACATGAGATTGTTAGTGTGGCAACATTGTCGTTTTTTATATTATATTGGTGCACCTTCCCGCACTAGTGTTCTACAGTGTTCTCTGATATAAACTATTTAATAGAATAGAATAGAATATGTTTACTGTCAAAACTGTGTACAGATGTAATACATTTCAGAAAGTAAATACCAACTGTTTCTTCTTGCGCTTGCTGTATATCTTGCGTTTATAATGAATGTCTTGGCTTTAGTCGTTAATATTAATGCAGTTTCATTTAATATTATCAAAAGTGTAATAAATAGATTATCATAACATAATTAATGAACGCATGTGTTGTGCATTAAATATTCTATGTAGAAATCTCTCTATAAGAAATACTTTATTAGTACATCAAGGCAACCCCGAGCAGTGTAGACCACTTACAAACACTTTGTACAAAGTTGTTAAATTATTTACTATGTATTTCATTTAAAATTGGTCGATGTATAATAAATATGTTTTCTATTCTATTCTCATCCGCAACTATTATATAAAACTTGGGTTTAAGGTTCAAGATTTTCAACCTAAATCATCACGTATTGAAAATATATTTATGATCAAGAAAATTGTGCGCGAACCCGTATGGATTGATGAGTTTATGATTAAGATATTTTCCTGAGTCAAGAAGAACCAACATATAATGAAGGTTCGATCTTTACTAGCCACCAGCGAGCTCACATAATATAATAATAAGATATGCTCTCACAATAATATGTAACATGAAATGAAATAAATTATGAAACCTAAATACAGAATCAGTTAGGTATCTTGCCATATAAGTTCAGCCATTTTCTTTAAACCCGCTGTGCTCTCGTGGGAGAAGTAATGAAACGCTATTCACATTAAAATCATAAAAACTTTATTTTTACCAAAATATAAAACAAAAAACTTCCGTCATCCTACTGTCACAATAATTTTCCTCTATGGACAATAGACATTCTATATTACCTCTTTCAACAGCCGCAATGATTTTCTTCACAGAGTGCGTTATATGAGCCTTTTTTTAGTGCATTATCTTATGTTATCTATTTAATTACTCCCACCCGAGATAGCCTGAAAGAGATTGCTAATTAGCAATTACGTCGCCTATTGTATGTATATGTTTGCTTGTAGTGTTTTGGTATTTTCGTAATTTTTGTGCAATAAATATAATTTGTATTGTATTGTATCTGTATTGCCTCGACAAGGAAGTAGTCTTTGCTTAGTTAACGCTAATGAAAAGAATCCCGACTTCGACGGCTATGAAAAGACGGATCATAATTCGTATAGTTCCTTACTACTCTTATATATTACTATACCTAACGCCTACTTAATCAGACTATTAAAGCATAAAAGATTACGTCCTAAGCTTAATGGAGAAATTTTATAGTGTCCCAGGGAATTTTCAATTTATCTTCTTATGAACCACTTAGGCTTATTATCTAAAAGGTTTTATGAACCCTGCCGATTATATTAAAATATTATTAGTAGGAAATCAAAAAAGGGAACGGTATAAAATACTAGATGTTGACCACATCTGTTATGTCTCATTGGTAGATATTTTACAGATAATATATTCGAAATAAAGAGAAAGAACCCTGGTTAAAAATATTGACTTAATCTTGTAGTTAAGTAGCGTCTCAATTATTAGTGTGTATATATACTTTAGTTCTAGACTTTAAGCTGTATTAAGAGATGTTTTATTTATTTAGTCTGACAAAATTTTACATTAATTGTTTCGACAGCATCAATAGAAACCTTATACTTAGGGTTCCACACTATCGACGCATAGTCAAATTAGAGCGAATATTGATTAAAATCTATGTACTATCCTTTACTTTTAAGCCTAGAATATGATATGCCTTAGCTGTAATGCGTTCTTTATGTATGTTGAATGAGCTTACCATCCAAATTCATACCTATTATTGAATTTTAAAATGTCTTAAATATTATATCAGAATTATAATAATAAAAAGAATTTAGTGAAGTCATTGTGGAGAAATCGTAATAATTAAACTGAAAATAGCACCACCCACAACATGTCGTTTGGAAAAATTATGGCCTCGAGCACGGAGACCTATTGAAAAATAAATCAAGATGGCAATTATTTGAACAAAAGTTCTCGCTGTTCTTGGAAGTAAATAGTTGCAACAAATCAAAACCGGAAAGCGCAAAAATAGCGTTATTTTTAATAAAATTGGAATTATCCAATGTGTACTGTTTCATTAGTTCTTCTTTTCAATGTTTCATTAGAAATATTACAGATTTATATCTCATACTGATCTGAACGAAAAGAATAGCTTTCTGTAACTAGATAAAATAATTTAAAAATTTCGATGAATATGTCTATTAGTATTAAAGAAGTTAAGGAGATATATTTTTTAACACAAGAAATGGGTATCCTAGTTAATATATTTATTTATAAATAAATTAAAATTACATCCAAAGAATGTAAATTTTACACATAAAAAGAAAACCTTATAAGAGAAATAATTGAATTGGTGATTAATGAAAAGAACTGGCAATCAATGTAATTAAAAAAGAAAGTAACTTATAAATAACAAAAAGTTTTGTTGATTAGTATTCTAATATCGATATTAAAATATATCGAATGTGGCATACAAGCGAAATATGTCTGTACTTTGAAAGGAACGTTAAGTTGTTGGTCCCATCGACTATTAACATTAAAAAATATGTCACGTCAGAGCTCTGAATGTCGGCTTCAGAACTCTGACTCAAAAGGCCTAACCATCAACTTTTATAGCAATATTAAAACCAAGCTTTGCCGATATATCAGCGAATATTTATCGTCTTCCCATAAATTAGAATTCAATGGCGGAAACTGAATCACATGGTAAAAACTTCAATTTGAATTTTCTATCTGTAGTAACAATCAAAACAGAAGTTTTAGAATATAAAACACTTGGAAATAGCACTAATTCTTAAAAGTAAATAAAATAAAAAAGAAATAAGTTAGCTTACTCTTTTTGACAAAAGAACACAGAAATTTTACAGTGTACTTGTAAAATTTCCACGCACATCTAAAATCATACCCACATAAATCTGACAAAAGTATGTGGACCGTCCAAATGTCAACTAACTTGATATTTGGTCTAAGAAGTCATCAATTCACTGTCAACTCATACAAAGAAATTTCATTATCCGTTTCTTTGTCGCATACATAGAGCGTGTGGTCCTTTACCAATACACGTATTTCCATTTTCATAGAACATAGGCTCTTTCAAAATAGACGTCAAATGCACTTTTTATGCCACAGATTCAATATACTAGGGTAGTATGTCCCATACGACACTAGCTAGCTTCATTCTTCTATTTTTTAAATTACAATGTTAATTGACTTATGTATACCAAATACCAGGGCGGAAATAGTTAAACGTAGTTTTTATGGAGCCTTTTCAGAATTTAAATGAAATTAATTTGTTGATTTTTGAATTCAAATAAAATTGCAAATAGAAGAGAAGAGAAGCAGAAGAAAACACAAAAACGTAGCGTAGCACTTGAAAGTGCATATGTCGAGGGCGTTGGAACAGGTTTGTTGTGAACTCAGCAACAAAAATTAATGTTATCTTATGTAGAGAATCAACTCGTGCCTTTGATTCCCACAGAATCGGAGATATTACGCTAACGATATAAAATTTGAATAAGCGCGGGTTGTAAGTCGGCATCGCAGTTAAATAAAGAGAAAAACTAAAACACAAGAGTTTACCAGTAAAATTAAAATTAAACTGTATCTAGATCCAAATAAATTATCACACAGATACATTTTGCCCGCAGACATATGTAACCTGGACTTAACCCTTTGGCTGCACAGGGTTTTACAAGGCTTTTACAAGCAATTCGATATAATACATATATTTGCAACAAACTACCTTTAGAAAATTAATAAATAATTCATAGATTACAAGAAATTAATACTAAAACTAAGCATTCCATAACAATATATGTAAGCATTAACGTTTTTTTATATAATATTACTGGGTATTATCAAGAGGCCGTAAATTTTAACATTCAACACCAATATTTTATACCTGATAGTTTATTTGTTTACAATTATAGATCTAACACGAGATGTTAGACGGTATACAGTTTTAAGTAAAGAAACAAAAAAGTTCGATTATTCCTGACAAAATTTGTTAGTTTTTAAGGTTTTATTTTGTTTTACTGTCTTTAAAGAAAAGACACGACATTTGCATACCGAGTGAAGACGAACGACTGAGACTAATGCCCTAAATAACAAAATAAAACTCCAGCATCACTTTTAGACCTTTTATCCCAATTTCCTTACATTGACAGCAATATAAAAAGAAAATACAATATCAAAATATATTAAAAATAAAGACAAGAAATATCAAAGAGATCTTAATTAAATCATTCAGTCACACCGCGAGTTAATTAACTATAAAGAAACTTACTATACGTGCTTTTGCTCGCTGTTTAGGTATTTTCGCGGCCGCATATCCGACCGTTGCGTATGGGTGGCTTTACATCAAGTCTTTGGAGAGAGCGAAGCACCTAGCTTTATTAGACAATGACAACTATGACAAATTTATGACGGTTCCAAATAGCTTATATGATGATTTAGCTTGGTGGAAAACATCAATCTTAAGTACGTATAATTGCATTACGCAACTGTCATTTGCATTAGAGATTTTTTCAGACGCGTCTCGATTTGTTTGTAGTTCAACCTGTAGTACATATCAACTATTTGGAAGTACGAGCCACACATACATAAATATGATGGATGGAGTACAATAACCATATCTTACCGAAATAACTCGTAGAAATTGGAAGTGGTTTGAAAAGCGACACTAAAACATTTTCGCTTCATACATTGTCTCGTCCCAAAATCTCAAAGCTGACAAAGAGTCTAGGAATATAGATATTGAATGGGAATTGCAGTCTACAGCATATAATAAAATTGTTTAGTAATTTTGTAATACTGACGTTGATATTATTGCATCAAGATTGAATGCTAAGTGTAAAAAATATATATTATGGAAGCGTGATCTCTTTGCATAGAATGTGGATGCGTTTACAGTAAAATGGAAAATGATTTTTATGCATTTCCATCATATTCACTTATTTTAAGTCTTGAATAGATTATGATATAATTGAAGTGCCCAATTGGTCATCTCAGGCATGGTTTCCAGTTTACAAATCGCTTGCAATGCGTGAAATTCTTATATTTCCTCCTAACAAAAATTTACTATCGTATAATTTCAGGGAAGTTCATCCGCTGCATGAATGATCTTTCCGTGGCGGCAAAATATCATCTCGGATACCTTCTCTCGATTAGAAATTACACTTCTATCATTCGTATCACAGTTTTTACCTATAAGCACTAAGTTACTCATTTATTTGATACTCAGATTCTATATTTTCTTTAAAGCTGTATTAATATAATAATTATGTTCTATTAATTTATTCTAATTTGAATTTTCATTTGATGTTATCTTAAATTGGCTTGAAATATTGTCTCTACAAAGTTAATACACTGTGTTTTTGGTAATTTTGTACTACAGAAGGCTGTGACAGAAACGAATCGCTACAAAACCGGGTCCACGTAGTCTTGTCTGTACTACCTTTAGGGTGTAATTTAAGCCCGCGTGAAAGGGCCCGAGAGCTAAGGAGCAGGTGGTTTTAACATTGCGCGGAAACCATCTGCGACGATAGACTCTCATGGGACCGCCGGAGACCCGCAGCGCCGAAGCCTTGACTATGTTTGATATGTTTTCAGGGTCTTATATGAAAAAGTCTTAAATCAGAAGTATACCGGATATATATATAATATCTAGATGAATATTATATCAAATATACAATGTATGATTTTACATTTTACAAATGAAAGTATAAAATCTAAAATAATATTGAATGCCTCAGTCATTAAGTCCGCCAATTGTGCTTTTGTGCAATGAAGAATAAATAAATTGTCATTATATTAAGTCTGTCTGTACATAAAATGAAATTATATTACTTGAATGTTAGATCATCAATATTTACAGCAACCTTTACACACCCGTTTTCTGTATGCTCATAATATGCCATAACCATATTTCACGAAATGATATAGAAAAAAAATGGTCAAAATTTTTTTTATATAACATTTCGAGAAATATTTATATAGTCAAAACAATTTTATATAATATCCTTTTTTAAGCATAATATTTTCATGTTATTTTGCCTCATATATACTCGTGCCTTCGCTATCCACAACTGGTATTTTGCATCTTCCGGAAAACATAGCCCCCTATGTTTTCTCGACTCTATGGACAATTTTTGGGAAGATATAATAATAATAATCTATTTTACTTTTATCCGTTCAATCTAATTCCCTGCTACATTTCATTATGTGCGCTTTCGGGAACCATTTTGACTTTTAAATATATTGAAATTCTACAAAGTGCTCCACAATATAAACCAAATGGTCGAAATTAAATTGTACCGGTTCGACTTCCACGAACCACTAAATCAAATCATTAATTTACTAGTATTGCTTATAATACGTATTACATGGTTTGTAGTGACGTCACAATAGCCAGTCGAGTCAGCTAATTTTTTTAAATTTTTGAATGTAGGGTAAACATTTAACGAAGCCACTCTCTGGAAAATCCCGCTTTTTACTTAACAATATCGCAAAAAAGTTAAGATTGAAAAAAATGTCTTATTACTCATTGCTATAAAGAATTCATTTCCACAGAGGCACGTAATCACTTATATAGAGTTCACTAACTCTACTTACACATATATATCTTGGTAACCAAATTCCAGTGAAATAAACAGACAAATCAAAGATCTACATATTTTTATCACGTACGACGTGACGTAAACCAGTTCAGCAATGTGAAACAAAATGAAAGGAAATCTGAGACTTTATCCAAACTTATGTTTCACATAACACACTTACGACATCATAATATTCTCCCGGTTTTATTACGTAACAAAATTGACAACAAGTAACGTAACAAACATGATATCTTAGTAGTGGTAAATTTGAGAGATTGAACGTTAGTTCAAATCAAAGTTTTGAGGACGTCTTTCATCATCTTTCCTGATATCTTTTATCTCTGTCAATGCATAAAAAATAAATAAATCCCTTGATTTCAAATCTTTGGGATAACGTAGAACAGCACAAGATCTCATATTTTTTTCAAACTGTCAAAACTCATCTTAAGGTTTCCCACAAAGGTTTAAGTTAAGGTTTTCCTTCTTTTATTTTCTGTATTATTTTTTTGTTGTGTCTACCCTTTGAATATTGAGCAATTAGCAAGTAAGTTTAATTATATTACAAAACAGTGTAATATTTTACAATTGTTGGTAGACCAATAAATAAATAAATATGGCTGGTGGTAATAGTTTGACGTTCCCTCGACTTAACTGCTATCCCAAAAATTTCCCAACGTGCCTATAAAAGTTTTGTGTTATGGTTTTGATCCACTCACAAGTGAGTTCTGATCCAATCATGTTTTCTTTGTGTTCCTCTTTATCCAAATATTAACTTTCATACTATCCCTATAACGATAGTCGTATGGCACAGTATCAAACAATATCAAAGAAAAAGTCAAAGTCAAAATTAACTTTATTTAAATAGACTCATTTACTAAGTTCTTTTAAATCGTCACAACAGGAAAGATGTATGAGAAAAACAAATAATGTAATTAAAGGCAATAGTCATAACTTTAAGTGGGTATCAACCGGGCATTTACAAATTGTCCCAGTATTAAAATATGTACTAAATATTTCATAATTGCCTGCAAAATCAATGTTTTTATAATATGTTGTAGGTATTTTATTTAAAAATCAAAACATATTACTTATTTGACTGCTGTAGTTGGAACTGTTTAATTATATTGTTTTTAACTATTTAAAACTATTATTATAAGATTCTTCAATCTTCTTTTTGATAAGAGAATGTAATGTACCTAGGCTAAATAAATAAATTTTAACTTTGACTTCAAAAGCATTTACGAAACAATATGTGAAAGCCATATAGGTACTATTCAAAATATTCAAAATCAAATTGGTGTATATGGACTAACTAACACAATTCAAAATACCCACACAAGTAAGCTTCGAGGTAGACCAAAGGATCCAAGACAAAAATTGGAGCAATACTCAAACAACAACTTAACGTACTTGCGTCGGAATAAACTACTTATGGTACCTTTGTGATACATATTTAAAACTTTAGCTATAAACTTTCGTTCATATTATATTGCTTGTCTGAATCAATTTTGTATTCTATGATCAAGAGCAAAAAGAGTGTAATCGTACTTCTAAAACATTTTACAATGATGATTTAGAAAAAGAGAGCATTGTTTTAAAACTAGTTTATAAATATTAACTACTATAAACTTTTGAACTAAACTTGCTTATGTTACCTGTCGTCATTCACCTAAGTGCCCACTACTATTATTTAACAGTAGTGGGCACTTAGGCAAATATGGATGAAGAACCTGATTTTGTTTTTTTATAAATTGACGAAAACAAGTAATTATTAAATACGCACTGACTACCTACTGTAAATCATAAAAATTAATGCAGGGGATTTCTATGTACAAAATCAAAATATTTCTAAAATTATGCACAGTTTATAAAAAATACAATGACAAAGTACATAATAATAAAGTATAACACTATATAGGTTGACATCAAATTAAGGGAATGAAAGGTCAAACTGCTTTATAACAAAATATATAATAATCTTCCATAATTAAAAAGAAATTGATGAACGAGATTTGGAAATTGAAACCACTTTTCTTTATGGATGATTATTATGGAACAATTTATGTCATTATATCCATTGGATGCCAATAGAATCTGTAATTATGTCTTTAAATTTCAATAAGATATCCTACGTATTCGATAAGTACGCAGCAAATAAGAGACTGTTCACAATAAAATCTCATTTATTTGATGAGCTATCGATTTTAAATTGTATTGGGAAAGTCTTTTGTAGTCGAGAACGATCTCGAAGTAGAATGTGATCTACTTCTACAGTACAGCTAAACTATAAGACCAATGTAATAATTATAAGGATTATTAAATAATTCACAGATTCTTAATGACTTCTTCGCGATGAAAAAAGAATACTTACTAGATTTCAAAACTTCGAATCAGTTGAAATAAAGCTATAAAGCCTTGGTAGACAGCAGAAAGAAGGTAGAAATCCAATTTATTGACTAATATGTTAATATTAATATATGAATTGGTTCCACTGTACACATTTATAGTTTCATGTATGTGTCTTATACGTGTTCACGGTTGAAGATTCACATTATTGCAGAACCGCCCAAAGTAGGTTGCGTAGGAGCGAACCATGCTCACGCCGTGTCCAATGTTCGGCTGGTAGAGCGAGCATGGAAACTTTCGCGTAATCACTTTACACAAATATGTGCAATAGACGTAAATGATTTATTATTAAAACACTCTATCAGCACGTAGCACTTTCGTAGATTTCTACAGAACAGATTCATCAATCTTGTGCCTGCCTTCACTGATAGCACTTGCATCAATGAAAAGCGCAGAATTAGGTTCCGCCAGCCTTATTCTTCGCTTTAAAGCGAGTGTTTTCGATAATGACCCTCGGGAATGAGACAATTTTATAAGTTAAGTTACCTTGTAGCCTTTATTAATGGTATAAAAAATCTTACTTGCCTAAGAGCTTTCATCAAAGCATTATTTATATAGGGACTACCAGGATAATATTTTTTAAAAGACAGCCAAGTATTCCCTAAAATTGGTGAACTGATTTTTTGTATTGAGTATTGAAAACCAATATTATATATGCCCCATTCGAATAGTCGGGTACGTGTAAACAAGTTTGACTCTTCTGACCATAGGGTCAGAGGACTCACACGTACAAAGAAAAGAAAAGTGCTAACATTTCGATTATTTCAACTTTAATTTGTTCATAAATGTTTGATGACGCTCAAGATGTTTTATAAAAAATCAGATTTAAAGGCGGTTGCCATAGTGACACTTATTGTAGCGACTACAAATGTCTTTTTTTAATCTAATCGCTATCGAATTGGCCCAAGCCCGACGAAATTTAAATATACACTAAAATGTAACAAAAGCTTCCTTTATAAAATGCCTTTCAATGTCTTTCAGATTAAGAAATTTTAGTCCATAGATAGAGCACCTTTTTCCTTTACTAATGAATCGATGATAAGTCTTTAGATAGAAAATCTTCAAGATCAATTATTTAAGCTTACAATTAAATTCCCAGTTATATCTGTGACGGGTACATCTTTATGGAATTACTGCGTTCATTTTTACCGTTACTATTATGAAAAAAAGTTATAAACGAAACAAGAAAAAATGAATTAAGTCCTCTTGAAGAGTTGTTTAAAGTTTGAACTACTAACTATAAAAGTGTCCCGAAATTAATTGCATGAAACTTATAATACGACCTTTTGGTATGTCTCAAAAAGCTTTATCAATTTGTAACAAAGAGAATGATTTATGAGGCTGAGAGTGACCCGTGTCAAGTTCTGAATCACAAAATATAAACTTCGAATGTGATGACCTCGCAACAACTATTATACTTCTCTCCGTCCGAAGAGATTATAAACTTCTGGTAGCACGATTCATGTCGCGTTTCGGACACTTTTTTGGGTATTTTTTGGTATTGCCGATCCTAAAGATACCTTCTTCAATCATGTTTTCAGTGCACAGTCATAGAGTACATTCAGTCAAAAACTTAGACTAAATAAATAAAACCCTTAGCAACGAAAAAAGAAATTAAGAAGTATTTATTCTGAAATGTAAGAAAGTAAACAATCGTTAAGTCGATCCTCCTCAGTAATTGGCTCATGTACAGTAAAAAGCTATTGTATTCTATTCTAAATTCGGAAATTCAAACATCAACCATATGTATGTACAAACGACTGTTATTGCGTAATAAATGAGAACGTAGGTAAGATTGAGTAGAATAATATCATAATATTATTAATATAATCTAACTAAACTGTAGATTACAATTCTAACTTAATTCTCAATAATAAACATAACTTTAAATTAAACTGTACTTTAAATAAAAGAATTCTTTTCTAACATTATGTGTTTGTACAATTCAAATAAATGGTTAGCTTTATAACAATTATTACTGAAATAATATTACATGAAGGGACTCATAGCACTCTATCGACGCAATGAGGCACAGGCGGCGTGCTTCAGCTATAATTTCTGTTAAAGATCTCTAAATTGTTTACACCTGTAACTTCATCCGTCGCTATACAGCTAGCTGTACATTGTGGCTTTGCGCATGCTTCAGTTTCGCGTCGACAGGACCAGCGCACAGTTTTGTCTTATACAAAGCATTTATTTCTTCTGAGGTCTGAAGCTAATTTCTTTGGTGAATGTGCTTATGCATTTAATTAAAAGTTTATGTGGGCACTAATCAATTCAATCAAATAAAGTACCTGATGTTATGTACAGAATGTTGTCATTAATCAGGAACAGGGGTTTCAATGTAGGTTTTTAGGCATTCCAATATTTTTTGAATTAGAACTACTTGGAACTTTAAAATCAAATAAACCCGATATACCAAAATATTTAGTTCCTATGTTTTCTAATTTTATTAATTAAATTGATGACGAATAAAGGCTAATAAATAAAACTTTAAACATTTGTTTGATTTATTATTCTAAAATATCACAAAATATATATTTTATGTCATAATTGAGTGCGCGTGTAATCGAGAGATTCATTAGTTATTTATGCAACTGTTGTTTAATAAGGGGTATTAAAACACGAATGTGATGTGGGTCTGAATAGTAATACATGATTGTCTAAACCTAATTATATACACTTGCATACGAGACTATCTACTCCCGTGATATGAATCCTCTATAAAAGCTAAGTATTACTAAGTATCACAATGTGCTCCGTGCAAAAAACAATATATTAGGTACTTTCACATGAATTTGGTGTCGCACTGGCCTCTTTGATCTGAAATATCTCCTCTTTGGTTAAGAATTCTAATTCTAAAGACTTCATCCACATAGGATATCAAATTAAAGGTTCAAAGCGCCAGTTGGATAAAGGATCTTTAAAATTATGAGGAATCGCATGGTATCCCATGGTCAAATACGCCAACGCGGGGTTAGCTCCGATATTCTGTCAGCCCTATCAACTATCAAAGAACTGTGTTCAGCGAAAAATACTTTAATATTTATTTTATTATTTGTTATACTATGGTATAACATGACAAAGCTAACATTACAGTATTATATTACAACAAGCAATCGATCTGCAAGCTAAAGTTTTTGTTTTGAGAATATAATCAGATCCGTTGTTTTGAATATCCCAAGCACAGTGTATTTGTGTTATGCCCAGAATTGGGATATATCCAGATATGATGTAACATCTATTATGTCAGTAGAATGCATTCGGAACTAGACACATAAAAATAAATATAGTCATTGAGTAGATAAATCACTAAGTTATAAGAAGAAGCGGAAGAATTCTTTGGTGTTATATTAATATTTTAATTCCTATAAGATTATTATTTGTATCAATGTATAAGAACTTTTTAATAAGATAGTATTTTATTTAAGGAAATCTCAAAAACTAGAACTGGAAGAACCAATCTGTACACAGCTTTGGATACATAACACTGAAGTCAATTAAAATCACAAACAAAATACGTGCTCCCGATTTTTTTTCCAACCAGTGTAATTATTAAATACTAGTGTCCCGTCCCGGCTTTGTACGGGTATTTAACACAAATTATAAATTTTAACACGCACACATACGCCCTTCTTTTTTCGTCGAATTCATTCATGCATTCGAATAATTCTTTTGTCAGTTTTCTTACATTGATTAAAGAGCGAACAAAGAAAATAAGTGATACTATAATAAATATAATATTAGCAACATCAATTAAGCAAGCACGCATAACATCTTTTCTAAGTTTATTATTATTGTACTAACCAGTCCAGGGTCATTAAACCTTAGCTTGATATCACATTAATCACAAAACTAAACCAATTGTTCTAAGAAACAATTTTAAAAAACGACACGGCAGTGCCGTAGTGGCAAATACCATCAGTATCTGTATAAAAAGGTTACTCATTATTTTAAAAATAATCAGTTAGGTATTATGTTGATAATAATACTAACGTAATAAGTGGTAGCGTGTTCTCAAACATTCTGACACACAATAGGTTATATCAGCCTAAATAATAAATACATTTCTCACACAATACCAAAAATAACACTCTTAAAACAAACAAAAGATATGTCTCAAAGGGCGTAATGGAGCGCAAATACATCATTTTCGACTTGTAACGCAATAGCCTCATATTACATTCTTACCGCAAATGACTTTCACCTTTACAAACACACAATTAAGATCCAATGTGGGACACCAGAATGGAAATAGTATTTAATGTTCAGAATAAAATTATTGAAACAACTAATATTTTATTCATTAAGTTATTCAAATACTTTTCCTTTTACTCGATAAAATATAACTGCGATATAATTTACGAGCTCCTGTAAATTTATATCGATCATACGCCTTAATTTAGAAACGTCTATCGGAAGACAACTGATATATTAGGAACAAAGTCTAACAAGATTTCTATAGGATATATAGTCATAAGAATAAAAGGGGAAGATACAATAAGAATTATATTATTAAAAAACTATATACATAATATTAATTGTTCAATAATAACTAATAATTGAATAAAAAAAATTCAAAGTAAGTCCAAAGGTACGGATTTCATTTGAATAGCATATTCATCACAGCACTCGTCGAAAGATGCACTCGTATACATCAAAAGTCAAAAGTTACTAATGCAACGTCTTTTCTTTTAGCTCATTAAACATGAGATTATCGCAATGTCATAAACAAAATATTCTCTAATCCGCCATGCTACCAGAGTCGGCACCAAATTTCAAATAACCAATCCGGATTCAACAAAGCCGAAATTGGTTCTCTTTCACAACAGAAACCTTATTTCTCACGACTGACAGCTATCAGGTAATTTCAGTAAGAACATCATTATTCATCAAACAATGATCGGTAGTTCTCGAAGTTCCGTACATAACATTATATTCAAATATCAGAAATAGATACCTATGTTATCCCTTCTATGCCAGAACTTCTTTGATAAGGAGTTTCCATATCGAACTATCTAATTGGAACGTGTATTTTCGTCTGAAACAGTTCAAGCATCTATGTAGCGCAAAATAGCGAGATATGAATAGCCATGTAGATCAATGCGGGTTGTGACGGTCTCCAATCAAGGGTTTATTCTGTTAGGAACCAATTTAGATGGTGTATTGGCTTTTACAGTCGGGTCTATGGTATTTTTTTAATAATGAATCAAACAGGGGAGCTGAGTGATTATATGTAAGAGACCTTATAAACCTATTATCATCAATTATTATATTTATCAATCTAAATAACATTGTTCTTGTAGACTTGTTATATTGCAATATGATACCTGATTAAAATATCATTATTATTAATTTCTACATAAACTGTATTTTCTCGGCATAACTTTCACTCGGAAATGATAGATGTGCCGGAAAAAATGGATGGTTTGACATTACCCTAATTTGAAATATAAAATGAACGTTCAGTTCGAAATTCAATTTGTGAAAGAGGTCAAAAGTACTACAGAACATCAAGAAAACCTTTACACCGTTACAGTTTTTTTTGACGCAATCGTAAAATTAGCCATATAGGTCCTATACATCTTATATCATTGTCTACAGGAGAGAAACTCCCTTGTTTCCAACATGACGCTTTCTGAACAGCCGAAACTGCCTCAAGAAATGTACGTTATTTTAAATCTACTTTTACTTATGTTAATATATCCTCGCCGATTCTGCCAGTAAAGATGAATCTACATTACGAAACACATAGAAATAAGGTAAAGATTTAGCTGTGAAATTTAACTCGGAAAACTCGCGAAGGAATGAAACGTTTAACTAAATCACGCCCTGTTCAATTCACGTAACTCAAACAGACGAAACCACATAGGAATACATGCAGCGTCAGAACTGTATGATCAACTTTTATTTGAGGTTACATATGTATTTACATATTTTGTAATTGGTTTTTGACTTCAACCACAATTATTTTGATCTGTTTAAATAAGTCAACACTTAATAATATTTCCTTTAAAATATTAAAACTTTTAAATCGAACAGAAGTAGTTAATGTATAATAATTGATTTCTGTTACACTTCATTACCAGTGATTGCAATTTCACTCACTAATGCTGCGTTTCAATAAGCTACCACCGGTTGGTTTTGCGTTATATTTTGACATATTTAACACATTATGTCAACGCCTTTAAATATAAGATAATATATTAATTAAAACCCAGCATAAGAGTGACAGATAACATGCTAAGCTCGAATTATTATAACTCAATATTTTACCAATAGAACAACTATTAATTAAACCTCCGTCAAGTTTATAAGGCATATTGAGATGATAATTACAACATAATTACATTGAAACAAAGATTTGATGGAATCCAAAAGTGACGACGACTTAACGCTGAAACGTAGAAAATATAAACCCACTTGTCATACAAGTAGATAAGTATTTGTTCATAAATTTTATCTGTTCGCTTTCAAGTTTTTTTAATTTAAATTGATAACTTATGAAAGATATTCATTCTGTTCAGAGTTTTCCCGTAAAACGTTCCAGCAGTGTCATAGAGTAAAGTTTGAAGCTAAGTGTTGAAGTAGAATTGTAAAGTGTGGTTAAATTCAGTTAGCAATAGGGTTGTCAAGTATTGATAAAGAAATATTAACACAAAAAACCGGGATTAAGATTATTCAGTTTCAAGATTATTAAGTGCTTGTGATCGGACATAATTGAGTTCATTTAGAAAATATAAATACGTTTTCATATGCTTAAAAAGCTTTACGCAGACACAACACTTTCAAGTATCTTTTAAAAGCAAATTAAAAATGAATATTTTGACATTATTTCTATATACTTTTTGATCAATTCAATCATTGTAATAAATATATAGCCATTATGTAAAAATTCTATATGCCTATTATTGCATTTATTTATTATTTAAATTTTTATACATTTCATATTCCTTTTATTGACTCTTGTCTTTTCTATTAGATTTAATAAAACCATTGAGGAGAAATCATCTTTTATTTCTCCAACATTTTTGGTGTAAGAGGTATTTTTCAAAAAAGATTACCATGCTTATTAGAAGCCAAAAACATGCCGCGAAGTGTAGTAATAGTGAAACAGAGACACTTTATTTCACTCTATTTCACTTTAGGTAGCTAATTACTTCATATTTGGAGGGCTCCCATAAGATGGACTGACTCATAAGCTCCGGACCAATTGGTTTGCAGATCCTTGGGCTCCCCGAAGGACGCAAATAAGAAAGGAAAGAAACGCCCGCTGGGAAGGGACACCCACTGCAGGACATAGGCGGAGGCCTATTCAGCAGTGTACATCTCTCGGCTGATATAACGATGAACTACTTCAGTATGAATGTATTACATATTTACTTACGTGGTTATAATAAGTATAAGATAATTTTCAACGCTAAAAGGTAAATTGATTATTTATTAATTAAGGTATCCTGGAAATGTATATTCCCAACCTATTTAATTAAAGGCAAGTGATTGTACGTGTAAGGTTTATTGCAAAGTGACGAAGGGTAACGATTTAAATTGCTTTGACCCATATTATAGAGACGAGGAGACGACTGTAAAATTATTGATATCTTTGTCGATATCATTATACAGAGTGTAGAAAATAGGAACTAACACTTCAGGAAATGAATTAGACCATCAAACGTTACAACTTTCTCATTCTCTCATTTAAATAATAAATACCACTACTCATTTTTAATACACCCTGTTATATGATATCGATGGCGATTTATATTACAAAACACTTTTTACCCGACAACGTCAAAACCAAAATGTGTATATTGTTATTAACGGTAGCTAATGATTTTAACATAAGACGTGCAGTAATTAGTTTAATATTAATTGTTTTCGGCTAGATGCGAACAGCGCAGGACCTATCAGTGAGAAGACCCTCGGGAGAGGCCTTTGTCCTGAAATGGAAGTCTCTCAGCTGTTATGCTTACGATGAGGATAACAGCTCTGATCCTTAATTTATACTTGCATAAATAAATCGTATATAAGAATAGTTTTTATCTATAGTGTAAATTGTAACTGTGTAAGTGTTAAATAAATTGAGTTTGTCGTAAGTGAATAAGAATAGAAATAATAAATAGGTGAATAACAATATAATAAATATAATACTTGTGTGAGGAGTCCTTGAGGGACTCCGGTATGGCATAGGCCTTTATCTTCTGACTTGTAACTCATTTCAAAATCACATTACTTCGTGCTTATAATAATTTATTTCTAACTTTACAATTTGATTAGTTTATTAATATTTGGCAAGTAAGAAATCGACCAGCATGAAATGACAGCTCCGACAGAGCCAAACGCACCTTCGAAGTTCACGGGTTCACCCACGCAGACTCGGCTTTCAATCACAGATCTGCACCTGAGCCGCGTCACCCCTACACACTTGTTCAAGTTTTAATTACAATCTTGGGGTAAGGCAAAAACCCGCATGCATTAGGTGTTTCATCAATAAAAATTTTTGGTACTTCAATAATAAGTACTTTAAGAAAAAATATTATAACCAGTGACTTAAATAATATTATTAGGTTTACTGTACTTCGGCGTATTGATTGTTATGCCCAAAGCAGCTAATACCAATATTTTTAAAATTTTAGACCAAACAAATATTAGTGTGTAAATCAAATAATGGTGCCTGAAAGGTTCAGGAGAAACGGTTCGGCCAAATAAAATTAGGACAATCAATTTTAAGCGACTCAGGATCGCCTTGTTATTCTCAACGTGTAGCTGTAATACAAACAAGATGAATCTTAACGATTGCTCTTTGAATTATGGACCTTAACTCAATGGAATATGTAAGTATAGTAAAATGCATGGTGCTTCTGTTTGTTATTTTATCATGGTTACATTTATTGAAATTGGCATCTTAAGTAAACAAAGTTTTGTTTTAGTCGCAAAGTTAAACACGGCTTTTAAAAAGTATATCAGAACAAGGTAGCGCATTAACATAGTTTACAACTCTGCATTTCTTGGGGTTAAATTTAAATATATAATCTAGCTTGATCTGTATAGCATATTAATTTTTTTCTTTTTAGATTCTTATTCTAACTACTCCAATTTTTATAATAATTTTAACGGTTCCATTTATATTGTTTGTATAATAATCTGTAAATGACTTTATTACTATTGCATATTTTCCGCTTGTATCACAAAAAAATATAAGGAACTTTAAATAATTTTATTCTGGTAATCTAATGCGTATATGCATAGGTAAATTGATAGCATATTATTCGCGCTATTCAACGATAATTTTTCAGATTCGACAATAATTTTTCAGATTCGACAAGAGCGACAGCTTTCTTTTACCGAGCAAAAATTTAGTAAATTAAAGCATCGTCGATAAAATGTTATCCCCACACTAATAGCTACATGTAAGTTGATCAAAGCTACCGTAACGAGCCAATCCCAGGACAGGAATCCATATAGAAAAAGAATAATAAATAAATAATATGAACTGAGAAATTTAATCAGTAATTTTAAAAACAACGAGAAAAAAAGGTTTTATATATACATAAAGTAAAGTTTATTAAAATTAAAGTCTTTTCTAAATAATTTTTTAATATTTGAAATCGATTTTATTTTTTTGCTTCTATGGCTTTAGAAACACAGATCCAACCTTGATAATTGTCCTTCAGACATCTAAGTACAAACTTCTTTGAAACCAAAGGTAACAGGGTAATTTACTCGGTTACACGTTAGGGGTAGAGACTTAAAGCAACTTAAATTAAGTTCAGGTTGAAAGGAATCCGAAATTCATGGACTATAAATAAGATTAACTTCAGAAGCCAGTTGTTCGTATGGATGTCAACTTGTTTAATCAAATTGGTTTCACAGGCTTTGAACACAAAATGGGTTGACTTATTTTAAAATAAAACTTTTATGAAGAGCTCGTTGGGTTAGTGGTTCGAACACTGCGGTAGTCTCTGGATCCTAGGGTTAAATAACCGACCTTACAAATACATTTGATGTGGTAAAAAGCCACGCCAGATTGACGTCGGATTTCTGCCTTAAGTACCGCAATGTACCGAATAAAAGACCAACCGTATCCCGGATGCGCATATGCCAAAGTGATGCACTATTCGAGGAACTAGGTAGGTGTTCTCTTGGCGCCTTCGAAGGATGTCCCCAAGATACGACAGACATCCCTCACGTACAAGGTCAGAATGTATGATAAATGGCGGGGCCCTATCCCATCATCCACCGACACCGCCAACGGCTGGTTCACGTTAAGCTGTACTCCCGGTGGTTAAGGTCAAAATCCTTCATGTAAAAAAACCTGTTCTCAGCAGTGGGACGTTGATAGCATTTAAAAGTATTGATGAATTTGATTCTTTTGAATTGATTAATAAAGGCAGTAGACCAATCCACTATCAAAATGAACCTAAACCGTCACACCATACTTAACCACTCTGTCAAAATTAAGAAGAAGCACAAGAAATTCTAAACGGATCTTCAAATTTCAGAATATAATATCATCACAAGTAATTGTGTTAAGTTACTTAAGTAAATATAGATTTTCGGAGATCTAATCACTTCAGATACGTGTAATAGTGTGCATGTGTTATTTTAATTATTTAGAAGATAACTAGGCATAGTGGTGTGAAGTAACAACAAAAAGACATTTGATTTCAAAGCTTCAATATAATTTCCGGTTCATAACTAAATAAATCTTAATAATATTAAAATTACATTAATAGGTACACATACTATTCTACCATCCATATGCCTATTACCATATCGCATCAGTTTAGCCCTCATCAAACCCAACTATAAGCCCAGATATATTGATATGGGAGTTGCTGAAGGTAATGTCAACACACTTTGAAATTCAAATCATGACCCTCATAACAGAAGATAACATTTTCAATATCCTCTTTCTTTCTTCCTTATGAGGAAATATTTTAATATCGACATCAAGAGATTTCGCCCAAGGTTTGATAACAAGATTTAATCCAGTATGGCGAACATCATTACAGGCTCATTTGTAATGAATAAACTCGCGGCAATTGTGGAATTGGTCCATTTTTGTGACCTGGCGAAAAGCACCAAGTGAGATACGTCACTAGACGTTTACAGATAATATTCAACGAGAGATCAATTCATGTTTAATAATTCCAGGGAATACTTACTAACTATCGTCATTCTGATACATACTCATCTACATTTACGACAGCAGATTATATCCACTCGATACATAGAAAGATAAAAATGAAATGTTATTCGCAATGATGATAAAATAATAATACTATTTGAATGAAATTAATTCCTTTGCATGTTTAAAATCATAATAATTATTATCCTATGTATAGATCAACTGGTGTCATTGTATGTAAATGTTAACACTGACTTCATAAACAGTGTGAAGCATCTACATCTACTCTGGAAAGCATCTACATCCCTAAAGTACCCACCAGTGGATATTAATAACCTAATTATTATTATTTTTGATAATACTAAGTAAATGTGATTAACCTTCACCTAATCAAAAAATAAATTAATATACAGTTGCTCGCTTACTTGACTGGCAGAAATTTATTATTAGCACTAATTTTAGGTTCTAATTCCCTTGTTTGTGGCAACGTACCTATCAATAGAGGGCACACTAGGAGAAAGTTCATCTCTTATAAGTTCACCAAATAACTATTCCCGTATAATATTGATTAGATCTTTCGCCGCAGGACATTATAATTCGATTTAGAGAAGTTACCTTACGTACTTGCCCTGTGTTATTTATTATGCTCCAAATATTCCGGGGTTTGCGGGTTGAATATTGAAAAGCATTGTGCAGATTCTGACTCACTTTTAACAGAACTCCGATTCAAAAAATTATTTTGTATAGATTAAGATAATTTCACTTCCAAAGATTCTTGTAAATTAAAAATCATGATACCATAAGCTTATAGATGTTTAAAAGTCTTTAAACAGATTATAAGGTATTGTTTCAGTGGTTCAGTTTATTATTAATACACATAACAGTAGACATAGACTTACAAGGTCAATTGGGAAGGTGAAATCGCCTTACCTATTTCGGTAGTGAAATACTTCACTGTATTTCAGTGTGAAGGGAGCGATAGTCCTAATTACAAGACAAGAGGTGTTAATATCTCTAGTATCCAGAATATCAACCCACCATAATTTACATATGGATCCAAATTGTCTGATTCTGAGAGAACGGGCTCTCTGTTTTTAATTTTAAGAATGTTGCAATTAAATTAAGTTTCAATATGTCAAAAATTTCACAAAGCTTACGAAATAGATTTGAGAGAGACAAATTAAACTCGACATTGAATTATACGCAGCTTTAGCATCCGACGTCGCGTAATGTTAGCAAGTACCACTTATCTATGAATATTTGTAGAAGTAATTATGTTTGAGACAATAACGTAATTAGATTAGGCAATTAATCTCAATTTGTCTTATTAGTCCTCAAATTGGATGGTTACATTTTATCATATTACATGATTCAAATCATTTAAACAGAACTCAGATACATTATTCCTTTCTATACATTTTTTCATTGCCTTTTTACATCTCATCCACGTTTGTTTTTATTTTTCCCGCGCTATTTTAAACTTTACAAAGGACTCGTGTTACAATTATATGCGACATATTTCAGTGCGGTTGCAGCGGTCACGTTAAAGGTAGGTTTTTATTAAAAAACCGATAATTTTAAAACTAAAAAAATAGTCAGTTTTATTTGAAGGAATGTTGAAATATTTATGCATGAAATTACTGTAATGTTGTTTGATTACTAAATTATAAAACTACATTATCGTGCCATAACGCGATCA
Organism: Acentria ephemerella; assembly: GCA_943193645.1. Taxonomy (NCBI): domain Eukaryota; kingdom Metazoa; phylum Arthropoda; class Insecta; order Lepidoptera; family Crambidae; genus Acentria; species Acentria ephemerella. Next base: position 4,468,234 of record OW971894.1, read on the forward strand.
ACAAGACTTGTTGGATATTTTTCAGTTTTCACTAATTAAAAACCGATATCCGATCACGTTTAGACTAACTTTTTAAGTAAATTATTTGTATGATAAAGCTGTGTTAAACTTAGTTTATGAGAAAAATGATCACATCCAAATACAAGAGACTAACTTGTAAGACTTAACTTGGAGACCCCGGTGCGGTTGAAACAAAAGAATAAGTATACATAATAACCCTTTAATAAATTAATTATTCACTTGATAATTTTTTCCGCGTATTGTTTTGCTTCTTTCGATTCGCTAACGTCAGCCGTATTTTGTTTTTATGTTCAATGACGGACGTCAGCATCGTGCTTACGTTTGTCTAGCTATTAAATTTGCACGTTATTTTTTATAATGGAACCGAAAAAAGAGATGGTTAAGCAAAGACTCCATTTTGCTAGATTCTTCACCATTTCAGAAGACTTTTCTTTTTAACATTGGTCAGATATCAGCAAACGCCTACTTACGTTTTCTTAATGATAAAGAAATTTTTTCTACCATAAATAATGGTGGAATGGCTTTCTTATCAGACAATTTTAAACATATCAATGGTTTAAATCTTAAACTTCAAGACAAACAAAAGTTTGTATGGGAGCTCTTGACAGAAATAAAAAGGTTTTTGCGAAAACTCGATCTTTTCAACGACGATCTTGATAATGAACGCCTGCACTTCCCTAATTTAAAAAAAACAGCTGACATTGAGCTTGACGTAAGCCAATACAAAACGTTCATTATGGAACTTAAATCTGAATCCGAAAACAGATTCACAGATTTAAAAAAATTGAGAAAGTTGTCGATGTCTTCAGTAACATTTACTCTATGCATCTTGGTGATGAATGGTTGAAGTTTCATGTGAAGAGTTTTGAAAACATTTGTTAGTGGTAATAATATTTAAAAAATAGCCATGAAACTTCTCACTTTGTCTGGGCCAACATATGTTTGTGAGGCGGTGTTAAAGTAATACGTACAATTTATTTAGTCTGTAAGACGGTAACCTGTCACTGTTACTTACTTCTCGGCGGCACCGAAAGTAAGTAGAAGCAGATTAGTTTATATTAATCACGTTAAATCTTGTTTCATCCCAGTGAGTTTCTTAACTTTAAACCAATAACCCATCAGGCAGCATTTTCCTAGAAGAACTTTATTAAAGTAAGGCTTTTACCTCTTCTGAAACGGTACAGTAAATAATGAAGTTTGCGATACGGTCATTTTATTTTAAAAAACGGAAATGAAATAAAAAAAATGAAATTATTGATGACCCCTGATATAGAGGATTGGATTTACAATGAAATATTTTAATCTCTAGGTCGATTGACTCGAAAATTATAGTATAATAATATAGGACAGAGTGTCAGAGTGTCAGAGTGGACAGAGCAAAACAATTTTCCTTGAAGAAATTAGATAGGATTTTTGGGGTAGAAGTATGTCTGTAATATATTATTAATATTTTTAAACTATAATTTATATTTTTAAATTACACGTAGTCTACTCCAAAGTAAGCTCTAGGAGCAGGCTGGTAAATCAAGCGAAAAATATTATGTAAAAAGACAAAAATGAAAAAACAATTATATGAATAATATCTATATAATCTGGTTGCCTCTTAATTAGACCTTTTGTCGCACGTGTTTAGTTCTGTTTTCTTAAACAAAATTCTTTTCAAATAAAAGAGTATTTATACTAAATTTGTCGAATATTAAAAAATATTAAAATACACTTCCTATAAATTAAGTCCTTGCGTATCTATAATGAATAATAGAAATAATTATGTGCCTAAGACAGATTAAAAATCTCTTTTATTTATATATATAATCTGAGTGACAGGATCATATTATAGCATTTAATAGATTTCACTAAGCAAAGATGTCTCAGGGGAAGTTATCGGTTTTTATATTGAAATTGTAAACCTTTGAAGCGGCTATCAGAGATCAGACTCTCTTGGGATGGCAGAAAAAAGAAAATATTTTTACCAGGAATCAAGAAAACATTATCTAATCTTATACACTGTACCAATACTGAATTGGAATGACCGATTTTTTGGTTGCGATGACACCTTTAGGCGTTATTAACATGTAAATAAGGCGCCAAGGCACATTTAGTGTCTCTTATGTGAATATTTATCGCAATATAATTATTATTTTTTAATTTTGGAAAAACATAGTACAGCCTGCATGACAAGCGGCGTCTGTTGAAAAATGATTATTATTATCAAATATAAGCCAAACATGGGTTTCATTGAAATGGAATATTTCGCTTGATGTTCGGAAAAATTATTTAAAATTATTTAGTTCGTTGGCCTTCTCCACTGCCCTTCAATTGAAAATATTAACTGACAATATCCCAAACAAACCAATAATAATAACGGTACACATCGCAGGCAGACAACAAACTGTTCGTTGATGTAACATGCAGTGAGTTTGAACTATAAATTTCATAAATAAAGGTTATAATAAAGGTTATAATAAGTTGTTGTTTTAAAAGACTAATGCAGGTTTCAAACTAAAAACTTTTTGTATAACAAGGTCCGGAGACGCCGATTAGGCCGACAAGGTGGAAGCGGTTAGGACAGCTGTCTCATATCTCACAATCTTCATATATGGACTTCTCACATTGCTCACTGTATATAATATAAGGCGATCTAGTCATTGGCTATGCTTTTTTTAAAAAAAAACTACTATGCATATACCACTTTATTGCCTTTTAGATGTCAACTGAACATCTCGTAATAAATCAAAGTGAAACATTCGTGCTGAACGTAAATATTTACCGTAATTTTGGCCGTAGAATGACGAGGGCTGATCTATTAAATTTCGACATTGTCGCTATATTTTGTAAAGGTCGCGTAGAAAGCAATTTTGTGTCACAAGAAAGGATTTCACTTTGCAATATTGAAATCGATGATGTAAGCAAAAATAATAATGTACTTTCACAAGTCTGAATAAGTGTCTGAACGAACATTTACTAAAGTATCTGGAGTCGTATTTTTCGCGTTGTTTCAAAGGTAATTTTCTTTGAAAAAGACGGGTGATAATGTGCCCCTATTTCTTATAATAAACATTAATCATCTTTTTTGTATTGTCGTTTTTTTCCACCTACAAATTATTATGATATATAATCTCAAACATAAACATGACCTATATTACAGCACTGTACCATATTGGTATTTTCTTCACTAAAATTAAGTCCAAATACATTTAAATAGTATTACATACATTACATACTCTTATGACAGACTAGATTGTAAAATATAATTATGAACTGAAAAACCAATTCAGTTATAAATATAAAACCGATAATAATATTTAATAAGATTTAATTTTGTATACCTAAACATTCTTAAAAAAGGACAATTATTTGATACTATTCCATGCAGTCGATATACGTATAACTTAAATTCAAGACTAATTAAATTTATTGAGGAAAACATAAACAAAACATGAATAGGCGAGAACTCGTTAGCAGCACCTGTTGACAGGCATGACGCATGAATCAGCCGTCGCTTCAATCAACCATAATAGAGGGAACGTAACGACCCTACACACGACGACACCGCCACAGTATTCATTCAATGAGTATGACACACTCGTACCTCTCCAGATAATTATTGTAAAAATATTTCTATAACTAAGACAAAAATTCATGAAGTAATATTTTTTTATAACTAACAAATTCAATTATAGGTTATCATATGGTAATTTGATGATGTTCACACATTGGAAATTATGAAAAATAAAAAAATTGTTTAATGGATCCTATAGGATGGGGGATCTTACTCCAAAGAATGTTACATGATATTTATCTTTATTAAATTTTATAGAAAATAAGTATACAGATGACACAATATTACTAAAAAGTCTGTTATATTGTTGATAGACAACGAGCCAAAGTGCACAAACAATTTCTTTCATTGACATTAAGAATGTAATATTTAATGACAATTGTATCAATATTAAAAAAGATAAACTAATTAAAACATCAGCACCGAACAGGTATCACCCTTTTTTATCATTACAATTGTTTAATGACTGAGCTAATATCTGTCCAGGTAGAAAGGTTATAAATTACTTAAAAAATACCAAAAACAATATTCTCAGCTCATAGTACAACTTCAGCGGCTCTTTACAGATAATCTAAATATATTGTGCGTGTATGTATATGAATGTATTTGTATGTATGTGTACTTATAGACATAAGCAGTACCTTTGCACAATTCTCTGATAATCTTTTGATTGTCTTTGTGTGTAGATAAATTGTTAAATAAATAAATAAATAAGATTTCACAATAGACCCCTCATAAATAATTTTGCATTTGCTGAGTTTCCTAAGACAGTGATTGTAAGATCTGTATTTTAAATATTATGTTGTTGATTACCTTGTAACTCTTTTACAAATTATATTTTCTCTTAAAAAAATTGATATTATTACTGGTTCTTAAACACCTATACTTGTATATCTTATCATCATCGAGGACGAGACAACAGAGAGGATGTACTGTAATTATCCGATGCTGTTATGTCGTCCCAAAATGATGACTCCGGCCCTATCCATTTTATCAATATAATCATTGCTATTTTTTCCCGGGTGATAAAATCGTTTTTTTTTTAATTACTTGCTTTAAACTTAATGAAACTGAATTTTTTTTACCTTAAACTTTTTAAATATATGACGTAAGTTAGAAAGCCTACTCTATCGCATAATTGTGCTGTGCCTGTGGCTGTTTCGTGTGATATTCCATCCGTTCGTATGGAGGCTTGGGAGAGTGACTGTGAAGATTCGTGGGTTACTATTATACACAACAACATAACACGCACTACGATATACTAATATACTCTCCAACTAATCACATTATATTTTACATACACAGTAACATACCTGTTAAACATCTCCTCTAATAATGTCTGACAACCTTTCCTTTCTTACAGAAATTGAACAAATACAAGTTTCTCAATCTTATAATTGTTCACCAGAACAGTGCAAGTTATATATTTCTGAGGCTAATGACGTATTAAAGATACTTCATGTTAATATTCGTAGCATAAATAGTAATTTTACTAGTCTTATCCCTCTCCTGACTCGGATAGCAATCCCTATTGATATTATAGTTTTGTCTGAATGCTGGTTGAGTAAATGTCCGCACGTGCCTAATCTACCAGGCTTTGTTTCATATGCATCTACTTATGAGAGCCAAAACGACGGTGTAGTTGCCTATGTCAGGGAAAATCTACCATATTCTTTCGAAACACCACAATTTCTTAATGCAAACTGTATTTTAATAAAACTTTCCAACAAACTAGCTATTGTTGCCCTTTATCGCTCCCCGTCGTTTAGGAATACCGACAATTTTTTAAATTCCTTGGACCGTATTCTAAAATCAGTTGAGAGCTTTTTGAGCGTTGTTATAATTGGCGATATAAATATAAACATAAGCACTGACAGCGTTGATCCTAACTGTGAAACATACCTTAACACTGTTGCTTCATTTGCCATGTTACCTGCCTTTACCTTCCCTACACGGAATTCGAACTGCCTTGATCATGTCATACTTAGGACAAAATCAAACGCGGTTACTCTAGTCCTGGATTCATACATTACCGACCATGCACCGGTTTTACTTTGTAGCAGTTTCGACTCTAAGCTTGTTAGTTCTAAACGGTCACATATGCGTATCAATCTTGAAGCTTGTATACATGATTTGCAACGTATAGATTTCAGCCATGTTCTCAACTGCAGTGACGCTGAATCAGCTACGTCTTCTCTCATTCAGACTATCACAAATATAGTAAATATTAACTCTTACAAAATTTATATCCCATGCAGGAAACGAATTATAAAACCTTGGATCACTCCTGGTTTGCTAAGATGTTTACGTCATCGAGACAAATTATTTCTTAAAACTAAAAAAGAACCAAATAACTTAATCCTGAAAATATCTTATAATCGCTATAAAAATTTCATTAACAATCTTATTAAAAAAGTAAAAAAAACCTACGAGATAGCAGAATTTGATAAGGTACAAAAAAACCCTAAGGAAACCTGGAAATTAATAAAAACAATCGGTAATCTCAACAAAACTAAGAACTCAGCAAGTAGATTGTTAAACTCGAAAGGTGACCCAAAAACTGCAATAAATGAAGTAAACCATTATTTTGCCAACGTTGGTAAGACACTTGCACAAACATTTTTAGAATCTTCGGATCCCTTAAACTTCGCAAATATTCCTACGGCCCAATCTAAAATTTCTTCGCCTTCAAATTCTATGTGTTTACAGAGTACTGATTATGTGGAGGTTGAGCACATAATAAATAATTTAAAAAATACTTCGGCAACTGGATATGACGGTGTTCCAACTTCCCTCATTAAACTGTCCAAACACATTCTGGTTCCTTTGCTCGTGCATGTCTACAACTTATGCCTATCAGATGGTATTTTCCCCTCCGTGTTTAAAAAGGCCCTCGTTCATCCAGTCTATAAGGCTGGGGATAGAGATAGTGTTAACAATTACAGGCCCATATCAGTCTTAACCACCCTATCTAAAGTTTTTGAAAAGATCCTCAATAAGAGACTCACCAACTATTTAGATAGTTATAACTTAATTGCGTATAATCAGTATGGTTTTCGAAGTGGTAGGTCTACAGAGGACGCTGTCTTGGACTTGACTAAATACATTGCCCAAAATTTAAACTCCAAATTAAAAACTATTGGTATATTCCTAGACCTTTCCAAGGCTTTTGATACTGTCTCTGTTCCACTACTTCTGGATAAACTTGCTGGTATGGGTATTCGAGGGGTGGCTCATGATATTTTCAAAAGTTACCTTTGTGATAGACGCCAATGTGTTACCATCGACAACACTGAGAGCCAGGATGAACTGCTAAGTTTCGGGGTTCCTCAGGGAAGTGTACTCGGGCCGACTCTATTTATCATTTATATTAATGAACTGTGTCAGCTTAATTTACCAAAATGTAAGATTCTAACCTACGCGGATGACAGAGCTCTTGTTGTTCATGGCAGAGATTGGGCGGAAGCACGTGTTAATGCTGAGTTCGCAATGCTTAATATCATGCAGTGGCTTTACAGAAATATGTTAACGCTAAATTTGGACAAAACTACGTATGTCACTTTTGCTCCTAATACTTCCTCACTTCCGTCTAATTCCTTTGATATCCGTGCCCCTGATATACGCTCTAGAGCTACTGAACCATGCGTGGATACTCAGATGTCACGTTCTTATGATGTGAAGTACCTCGGTGTTTATATAGATTGTTGCCTTTCCTGGAAAAAACATATCCAGACCACCGTTGCACGAGTACGAAAGCTAATATTCATTTTTAAAAATTTACGGTCTTTACTTGATTTTAAAACATTAAAATCTGTTTACTTTTCTTTGGGACAATCTATCATATCCTATTGCATTCCTGCTTGGGGCACCGCTGGTAAAGTACAATTCCTACGTATAGAAAGAGCACAAAGAGCAATATTGAAGGTTATGACTTCAAACCTATCTTGTTTCCTACAACTGAATTATACATGCTTACCGACGTTCTTACTGTTAGACAAATTTATCTACTTCAAGTTGTACTTAGGAAACATTCCCAGCTAACCTTTACCTTGGACCCTCAATTGACGATGAATCTTCGGAGACCTCACAAGGTTTGTATCTGCGTCCCCTGTCGACTTATCGTATCGAAGCGTCATTTTTATTATATAGGTTCGGTGATTTATAATAAGATCAACAAAATTTTAAACATCTACCCAATGACATTACGTGACTGTAAATCTCACACTGCGGATTGGCTTAAAGGTCCTACAATGATACCGAAGAGTTCTTCAGTAGTTGCTTATAAAGTATTTTACTCCTTCACACACACACACACGCACGCACACACACACGCACACACACGCACACACACACACACACACACACACACACACACACACACACACACACACACACACACACACACACACACACACACACACACACACACACACACACACACACACACACACACATTTTAAAACTATAAAACAACTTCAACATTCCTTTTTCAATAATCAAATAAATGTGCTAACTGTAGTGAGTTAATTATAATTTGAATAATGTTATAATTAATATTTAAGGATTTATAAAAATTATACCTTATAAGACCCTACTGATAATGATACTTTTTAACACCCTAACCTTCTCATATGATTGTACATTAAGTTGCAAATTGATGTGGTGAACTGTTTTGCTCATATAACATTTTTTTTATATGACAGAACTACTAGAATTAGTCTACACCGAAAAATAAGTAAGCAGTCTATGCGACAAAGAGGTTTACGACTCAAAGTTTCAAATAAACCTCGCCTTGGTTTATTTTACTACATAATCGTACGTTTGTATTATTGGTCCAACATAAACAGTCGTTCCCGTGAAACAAAGTTGTTGGTGAACAGCTACGATAGGTACATTTATTACTATAAGGGTCTGACTCTAAACTGCAGTCTAAATCTATAGATTTTGGTACATTTCATCTTGTTCTGGCAAATATGATTGGAAAAGACATCTGTTATAGCACGTGGCATTTTGAAACGTGTCTTCAATTTTTATTCTTAAGATTCAGTTCTCTTAATATGATATAGCTATCTAATGGGACTCTATCGCACAGCTACCAAGCTCAACATCCCGTACCCTGCTTCAACACCATAATACAAAAAGTAAATGACGTAAGTAAAAAACTAATTTTCGCATACAATTTAAAATACTAAGTAAAGTATTTAAATTCTGCTTAGCCAATTTCTAATAATTTATAAGAGGTATTATATATACTCGTGGTCCATTGTCGCTACGCAACCAAAAAGCATTTTCTTATGTTTCAAAGGATAGTTAGTTAACCAACGAAAACAGCGTTTTCCACTGTTTTGGTCGTAAAACTTTTGCTAGGTCGTACCCTAGAATTCGTTTAAAGTGCACAAGTTATAAAACTGTCGTATTTTACTCTACAAGTTAGAAAACTGACCTTCATTATATTTACGGTTTCTAGCAAAGATTTGCCAAGTTAAAAAGAATTAGACTACACAATAGTCACCTTATTAGATCCCGACTTGTATATATACAACTCCGACTTGTATATTGTATTGTATATAGTAGTTTACTTACTATATATTTTTTCCTAACAAAACAGGTTTTTAACATTAAATTTATTATTTTTGTTTATACAACCACCTCTCATAAAAACTATTGCAGCCACATTGGTCACACAATTCTCGTATCAGCGCTTCTATGAGCGAGTGAGTGAAGAAAAAACATTTCCCAATAAAAACTTAAAAGTGCAAATTACCAGAGTTCTCAGTGTAACAGACATTAATTTTTATTTTTTATTTATTTAAGTTCTATTTTATTGTTAAATACTATTTACTATTTTCATATTACAAAATTTTATATTTTATGTACAAGTAAATTGTAAATTTATAAATTGAATTACTTCGAAGAAATTATTTTAAAACAGCCTCAATAATACAATTCAATTTGCATATGTTATTTGTCTCCATTCTACTTAAGTTAACTAGTCACTAGGACTCAGCTGTAATTTTAAATTAGAAACTTAGGGAGATACTTATAGAACGTTAAGTATTTAGTACGTATTCTATTAAAAGATGTCCGATTTTCAGTACCCTTGTCCAAATTTAAATTAAGTAATCAAACTTCCATCGATTTAAGTCATCGAACTTCCGAGATTCTTTATTTTACGTCGAAATCATCTGGGCTTAAATAATGTGATAATCTCAAATCAGTGAAAGACGGGAACACAGTCGCTTAGGTATGTAAATGAACCAATAACGTTCAGTAATATCAAACAAGAAAATTGGCTGTTATTTTAATCTATAGGTTTTACAATGAGCCTATTTAGATCACGAAAGATTGCAAGTTAGCAGGTATTGCTAATTTTTATGTATCTACTGGTTGTTCTAGATCCGTACGGAGTTTCTTTCGAGTTATTAAACAATTTATAATTATTATTTTAACGTAGACCACGTTTAGCGGCAATTGGCGAACACAGGCTCCACAGAAAAGTCATTTGGAATATCGTAAAACTACGGATAAGAGATCTTAGAGTCTATAATACCCCACACAGTAATGTGGCCGCTGTTTTAGGGCGGTCTCAGATAACTACTCGTTATCTGAAACGCGTTTATTCCAATTTAGACTTCAAATATGGAGGGGAGCACTTATTTTTACACAAAAACAAAAAAGAATAGGTTTAGGAAGGAATATATTTAATGAATAGGTTTAGGAATATATTTATCAACAATAACATAAAACGAGCTTCTCTTCTCTTGAAAAGAGTTAATGTAAGAATATAAATATGTGGGACCTTTTCTTATCTCTTGGAAAAATATTGAAAAATTTGAATATATTCTTGGATATTCTAACTAAGTCAACCGAATTGTTATGCACGCTGTGTGACCTATTTTAACATTTATGGAATAAAAATATGATGATACTTGATTTTTAATGACCAATGAAATTAGTCAAAACCAAATTATGTTATGCTTAGTGAAATTATTAGATAAACAAGATTATATAATCACTTTAGAAAAGTGTGTAAAAAAAGGAATTCAGCCGTTAAAGGTATTGAAACCGAAGATAATCAGAATTCTTCCATGGATAGTGTTTATATCTCTGAGGTTCATACTAATAGAAAATCAGGACATGCCTCTCTCATCTTCAATATTATTAAATGAAAAGAAATATATTGCACTGGTGATAAGGTTTGTATGATGGGAGATAAATTTTATAAAAAATTACTGGAGATCAAGACTATTCCCACCTTATTCCATAAAATCAAACACTAAAATGCTTTAATGGATCACCTATCAGTAGCTTTGGTGTTACTACATTTGATTGCAAAAGAAATAATAAAAACTATAAATTAAAATTTCATATAGTAGATGTGCAGCACCAGCTATTTCTTTCTGAGAAAGCATGCTTAATCACTAGGTTTAAACAAATATTGCAAGGCACTAACACTAGATTTGGATCGTAGTGAAGTTAATAGTATAATGAAGAAATATAGTATGGTGTTTGAGGGCTATGGCAGCCTTCCAGGAGAGGTTCCACTGGAGCTCGATGAATCTGTTCCAGCCCGTATTTAGCCAGCGCACCGTTAACCCATTTCTATAAGAGAAAAACTGCGGGTAGAGCTAGACAAATTGGAAGAATATGCTATTATTGTCAAGGAAAATCAGCATACTGATTGGGTAAACAATGTTTTGATTTTTGTAGGGACTCTAAGTTTAGAATATGTTTAGACCTCTTACTAAAGCTCTTAAACGACCCAATTTTCAATTCACAACTTTAGACGAAATGTTGCCAGAGCTTAGTACAGCCAAAGTATTTAATTTGTATTTATAATATTCGCTATTATTGATATGGATATTTATTATGGATATTATTGATATTTATAATAATTCATATTATTATATTATTTTATATTATTCTTACATTAATAACAATTTAAATGAAAGAAAAAAAGGATATCTATTTTTCGTTCATTTTTTAGGTAATGTTGGTTTTTGTGACCATAGAAGTTATGTTTGTACTTTTTCAATTGCTGGAATCAGTTTTTATATGAATAGAAATGTAAATTTTTTTTACGGACAACTATTATTTTAATAGTTTCTTTTTTACTTATAGAAAATATTGTTTAATTAATGATACTTATGTTTGGAGTACAGTTTAGAACTGTTATATATTTGCATATTTATTGGAGCTTTTGTAAGTGTATACTTTGATGTAAGTTATGAATAAAATAAAATAAATACTCTGAAGACTAGACGGACCAAATCACAAGCTACTGCCTTTTTTAGTTCACCTCTTCCTAGTAGTGTCAGGTTATGTTACGTCATGTCACGACGAGCAGAACTATTGAAACGTAACAGCAGTTGATCACTGAATGGAAATATTGGATAGACGAGGGTGAACTCAACCTTTTCAGTAGGTTAGGTAGGTTTCCAGTAGGTACCGATATTTCTGAATAATAAAGAAAATATATAATTTGAAATAAAACACATTTTTATAGGTTTAAATTCTGTTATGTTGTCTGGGGTTGGAGTGTTGAATTTCTTCAACAGACCCCAGATTATAAGAGAAAGTGAGGTTTTTATTCCCAGGGTCACCTATGATCAGAAGCAACCCGTTTTTTCCTAACGATAACGTACAAAAAACAATAAGACAAAATATTAATTTTTTAATTCATAAATTTTCTAAATAAATACATAAAATAATTCAACAATAGATACACATATTTGAAAGGGGGTCAAAGGGATATAGAAAGGAACAAGGTATATCAGAGTTTGAGGAAATGTAGGAACTTATACTTGACAGGCGTTAATAGTGTGATAAATATGTTATATCTCTATCAGACGTTCCCTGTTAATCAGAGAAGATAACAGAGGATGTGTAGAGCTCTTACCCATTAAAACCCAAAGCGACGCATTACCTGTCTGCTTTCTGCTAATGCACGGGTTGACGCCCGAAGACATTTTGTCGTTGTCTGCAGGGATTTGTATTTAACTGATATCGAGCTATTAAGCCACAAAAATTAATCATAGTATGAATTAATCTAAACCATGGTTTAGATTAATTCATACTATGATAAATTTTTCTTACTAAAATTTATTTCTATTTATTTACGGAAATATACACATTTTTATTATTATATTTGTGTTAATTGTTTTCAAGAACGCTATGACATCATCAATTCAAGTCTTAAATAATTTAAATAATATTTTATAAAACCAGCGTACATTCAAAAAAAGAATAACTATGTAAGAAGAATAATAAAAAAAATATTCTGATAAATAGTACCAGGTGTCTGCCTACCAAATATTTCTGCTCAGTCAATCAAGAATAAGCACTTATTGTATTGTGTTGATTTTCCGATTCAAGTAACTCAGAAGTTAATCGCCGTTTCAAAGTAAATACGCCAGCGTGTAAAGAACAGCGCGTGGAATATAACGAACCATAATGTCTGTTTGTTAGCTCTTTTCAATTAACTCGAAAAAACTGTGTCAAGAGCCATTTGTGGAGTCTTATATATTTACTTTTGAAACGTGACGTAGTTCATTTTTATTGGCTGTTGAAGACGTACCCATAAACACTAAATAGGTTTTCTACGGAGACGGAACGACGAGGGTTGAAAAGACAAAAAATGTAACAGTAATTATCCAGAAATGAACATTTAAACTTAACAATCAAATAGTTATATACTTCTACAGGTAAATGGCATAGTATAAAGTATGTTGCTCGGTCGCGGTACTAAAATGACACATATGTATGTAAACATTTACTAATGTTAACTAATATTTTCTAATTCAATTTTTTTTTTAATTTTTACGGTGAAGGAAAACTTTGCTATTGCATTGTTAAGAAATTTTGAGGTTGTGTGTGAAGACGACAAACCCGCACTTGGTCAGAGTGGTTGGTCCTTAAACTATGGCCTAATCGCCCTAATTTAAAGTAAGCCCGAGCTTCTCGTTGGTGACGTATATAATCTGTTGATGATGATGACATTCCTAATAACGTTTTTAGTTACGTTCTATTTTGAAACCTATATTTAAAATTACATGAAAATTACAGTAAATAAAATAATAACTTTATTCTTATTTATTACTTCATGTTTAATTAAGTGAAAATTCATTGTTTATTTTACAAATTACTGTTATCTAGATGGTTGATCTGTTAAAACACTTTAAGTAATATTTTCATTTCAAGAAATAAAATTGATCGCAATATCTTGTGCCTATAGGAAAAAGTAGTAAAATTTTTATACTGCTAGTGATCCCACAATACTGCTGAACGTAAATTTTGCACGACCCAGAACAAGATCATAAAAATACTTTTACGCTCTATTTCTATTATCTTAAGACCTATAGAACATGTGGCAAATCTGTCTCTAACCTCTCAATTGGTAAGCAGATATATTATGCCTGCATGCGAACTTGGTGGCAGCGTTACTAAGACTGAAACAAAACAATATAATAAAAAATGCCAACGATAAATTAAGAACGTAAAATACGTTCTTAACGTAATATACCAATTCAAAACGAAATATATAGGGAACCGTTTTACCTACGTTTAGTAAACACAGTCCTTCGAAATACATATAAAGGAGTTCGATAACGAGCGAGTAGGTTCATTCGTTTTGGAATGTTTGTATCGATATTTACAGTTTACAGTTCTTAAATAACGATTTAGTGATTTAAGAAGGAATAATCCTCTATTTCCAAGGTGTTCGCATCGTCCCCGTACAATTATCTGAAGAACATAATTATCAATAGTGCATATACGTTCCTTCCGGGGACCCTAAATTTGGGCGATTAGGCCTAGACACACTGACCAAGTGTGGGTTGGTAATACAGAACCTAAAAATCATCACAGGTGTGTGCAAGTTTCCTCACGATGTTTTACTTCAAAGAGTTGAATAAACAATAAAAAAAATGAAAAAATTCGGAAACACATTGGTACTTGTGGGGTTTGAACCGGTGCCTCCCGCATGTAAGACAATGTTCTTACGCACTAAGCCGCCCACACTTAAAGAAGAGCATATTAATGCATTAAAATCTGTATTTGCTCGATGGAGCATTGCGCATTTGAAGGAGATGTCAGTGGCACATCACTACGTGAGAGTTTTTTATTCTATGGGAACGCCAACGTCAGTCTCTTTGCGTTGATCTATGATATGGACATAAAATTGGTTTTGTGATTAATTAGTAAACCAATGAATTTAAAAAAAATATATAATATAGATTTTCTTTATATATAAAATCCTTCAAATTACTCCACTCCACCTAATGGTAAGCAGAAGTGATGTCCATACAAAAAGATGTCTAGTGCAAGTGAACTGCATTATCTTGAACGTAAGAATTATTGCGAGACAATTTGTTATAGTCTTTTTCAGCGATCTAAGCAAAATCTCTGACAATTCCGTAATTTTTCATCTGGTAAGTCTTGTTCTTGGCTTACTACGAACTATTTAATATGCAGTATAAAAGAGATATCTGTAGCTTAACATGGCCGTTTTGAATACGATCTTTAAAGTCGTTGTACATACGCGGGCGGTAAAACAGATAATCACCACGTTGGCATGTGGGCATATATTCGCTAGAAAAATAAAAGCGTGCGAGTGGGATATGACGATAACTAGCATACATATTTAAGAGCACGGCTTGAGTGCGTAATCCTGTAGATCACGTGCTCATGGGAACAGGCATGGTTAACATGATTTCCTGTATGGTAAATTATTTTTCCAGGAAATTAATTTTTATTTCAGTCTTTTTTTTAAATTATGTGCATAATTTTCTTTTTATTCTTTTTGTTGCTGCAAGAATTCATCTATGTTGTCGTTCAATGTTTCAAATTATAAATCACCAAAATTATATACTTTTCTGACAAAAAACACAATGGAGGTCCGTGTTGTACTCTCCTCATCACGCACTGTTTACGAGATCTTCGCTGTGTTTCAACCGTACCTAGTCTTTTCTACGTCAAGAATTTCAGGAGCAATAATATCTTGATGTTGGAAGATGACAAAAGACCCTTCCTAAGCAAAATAGTTTTCTAGATTCACCAGGACATTTTTGTTTGATGTTAGTTTCATCAACAAAAAACCAGTTTTTTTTATCTAAAAATAAAAGGCTTATTTTACATTTTTCCACTTCTTGTTAGTGCCGGGTCTCCCGGGACATTTAAGACCATATATTTGACCCGTATGGCTATTTATGATATATATGAGTGTCTAACTAGTAGCGGATAAATAATAATCCGCTACTAGTAAGAGTTTTACCACTTATGTTTAATTAATTATATAAGCATAATTAATTATAAATTTGACTTAGTTTTGGTTAAATATAAGGAATGATAGTATGCTTTCCTAATTTCTCTAGTAGCAAACTATTTGAGAAATACGGAAAGAAAAGTAGTGAACTAAATGAAGCTATATGACCCTAATTCTGTATCGATATAAAAGATTGTAGCTAGATTTTCTTGTATACAGTAGATAAAGAATAATCATCATCATCATACTAGCCGAAAGACATCGACTGCTGGATCGGTCCTTCTTTCAATGTGCCGTGCCCGCTGCCAGTTCAAGCTCGCAATATCGGCGACCCTAGTTCTAGATAAAGAATAATATGATAATAATATTACTTGAACTTGATAAGTAATTAATACTCCGCCTTGCCGGTTGGGCCTTTTCTAGCCTCTTTGGGAGAAACTCGATCCTATTCTTTGATAAACCTATTCTTTATTATTCGAAGTAATAACGCAAGCGCCTGAATATTAACTCAGACACGACATCCTTCTATCGAACGCTCCTCGACTTTTATTGACTTTCAAAGGACTCTACTACGCGGTATGAATATCTAATTTCGCCTGCAAATTAGAAAAGTAAACTGAAAAATATTGAACACCCACACTTTACCTGACCATGATTTATCTTTAGTCAACCGTGTCGTGTATTCTTAAGTTATAATTAAATGAAAGATCTATAAATTACACTTTACGGTTAAAGACTAAATTGGAACAAACGGATGAAAATATGCAATATTCAATTATTTTACCAGGTAATAATGTTAGTAGAGGAAAGGCACAAATTGTTACAGTATGCAAGACCATTACCGGGATTAAGGTGAAACCGGCAAAAAAAATATTTCCAGTTAAGCTTAGTTCATCATCACTGACGGACGAACTGACACTAACTCTGACAGGACTTCTATACCGACTGCACAAGTAACTCGTTCAGGGCGTATCGTGATACCCATGAGATTCTTTGATGAATAATATTGCGATTACTACATATCGCTACGACCCGGACGATATCACAATCTTTTTTACTACTTTTTTTACATCTAAGGGATTAATTCCTTCACATGCAGTTTTATCAGCAATCTCATTTCCTCCATATACCTTTATGGGATGAGATCCACAGAAAGGATTTTTTTTCCTTTTAAATTGACTTTTATACCTTTTAAATTGAATAACAGCTCAATTATATTTTTTAAAATATAATTAGTTTTAAATTGTTGTCTGCAATAGCTTTCAAGACTTTTAATAAAACTTAAAGTATCTGTTAATATTAAGATTAATTTATTGTTATGTGTTGGATATGTGGAATACAAAGGAACAACTAATGATGAACAAAAGGTCACTACGACTACCTAAGTACATTCTATATTCAATACGCCCCTTAACCCCTTAACCTACGATTTAGATTCGAAGATGTTGGGCCGAAATTGTATACAAGTTCGCGCAGCGTTCGGGACGTTCGCACGACTTGGGTAAAATATTCCACGTAATATTTACATCGGGCCCGATCACCGTACGCGGGCTATGCCCGTAATATTTACTTCTGGCCCGATCACCGTCCGCGGGCTATGCCCGTAATATTTACTTCTGGCCCAATCACCGTACGCGGGCTATGCCCGTAAAATTCGGGTTTGGCCCAACCATCGTACGCGGGCTATGCCCGTCATTGTAGGTTAAGGGGTTAATTAGGTTGTCTAATACGCCCCTTAATTAGGTTACTATAAACTCAGTTAACTTAAAATACCTTAATCATTATCCAACGTATACACCTTATTTATACAAGCTTTAACACCTAACCATTCCACACACACTTCCAATGTCTCTTTGGATAACGGATTCGGCTCAAATCAGCACTTTCAAATAGCCTTCAAATGTTGCCAATATCGAATGAGATAAAAATGGCGCTGAAAGAAGCCAATCACCCAGGTAATGTTGCTAGAGTATTAAAAGAACTCGGGACATACTACTTCTTACTACTGCTAGATCAACACAGAAAGTATATATTCCCCTAGAATATATACTTTCTGTGTTGATCTAGCAGTTTATTGTTCTTTACAATGTGGCGAAACAAAGGTAACATTAAATGGAGCTTTCAGGTTCCGCAGTAGTCAAATACTATACATATTTTTTCTGTTGCTCTACTGCATCTATTATAATATTCCCATTGTCTCTAATCTCCAAAGAACTTGAATTTCAACCTTTGAAGTACAAAACAGTGTATTAATACTACAACCTGAACCTCTAGTTACCCCTTGCACAGTCCAACCTAATTAAGTATTTATAGCTGTGATAATCTGCACCTATTAGTAAGGAAATGTTCTGTCACGGTCGCCACAGTGTTATGGAATCTGCGATGCAGAAGGCTCAGAAAACTAGGAACGCTTAGGAAAACTATTTTATTTGTTGGAAACTTCCATTCAAAATTTTAATAGAAATTGGCATGACATCTTTATCAAAACGTTGATTAGCCAAATACCATAAATTCTAAAAGTAGTATAAAAGCTAATGACAGAGTTGTTAAAAAATGAAAAGACAATCAAACCAACTACTACTGGAAAAATACTTTTGAAAATTTTAAATTATCAAGATCAATAAAGATATGGCTTAAAGGTCTATGTTACCAGACCAAATAATTCAGAAAAAAACTTAACGGGTCAATAAGGTAATTCATTATTTTTGGTATAGAAGTGGACTGAGGTGGTGAATATATTATGTTTTAATTAACGCCATCAGAATTGTCATCACAGCCTCTCTCATAAACTCCACATGGAAGTAGCGTATATTTTATGGATTTATATTCATTTGAGTATAGTTGCATCATAGTTCGTTATAAATAAAGGTAATATTTAAAGACCAAAGTCCACCAATTCCCTGTATGTAATAATATTTACCTTGAATATATATTTGATAAAATAGTGTTATATAAACACAGAACAAAAATTAAATCTACATTGGTCTTCTGAAAAACCCGCTGTTCTGTACCACGTGTAGAACCCGGAACCTATTAAATCCCCATAAATTTTCAACACAAACGATTTATTTCTAGCTTGATATAAATGTATTTTTACATCCAAACTTTTCTTCACACAGTTTATTGCTATGGACCAAAAAAGTGATCGCTTTTTAGACACAGAATGCTGTTTGTCGACCAAATTAACCTCTGGACACATAATATATGTATGCCTCTTTGTATAGTTCAGGCATTTAGGATAAAAACGACACCTATTAGCAAAATGACCAACTTTCAGGCAGATCAAACATGCCTTCTTTCCTTTCAGAAACTCTTTCTTCTGCTCTAAAGTCATAGATTTCGTCCGAATACATTCAGAGCTAGTATGGGTACTCTTCTCACACCATATGCACTGCTTGTCACTCTGCTTTTGATCATAAACTACGCGCTTTAATAGCGGTTTTCGCTCTTGGGTCGCTGCAGCACATGCTGTTGTTGGCTCTCGCGCTTTAGAATTCTTATTGAAACTGTTCATCGCTAGCTGAACTTTCTCTTCACAATCTACCTCTAACTTCAAAAAATCCATTAGTTGGCACAACAAATCTTTATTTGGTAACTTTGGTGAACGTTCCCAAACTCGTACTATGCTCTCCGGTAGCGCAGATTCAACCAAAAGGATAAAGAATTGTAGCATTCTTATCCGTCGTAACTCCTAGTGACTCTAGTACACGCAACTGTGTATTTAACTTATCGTATAGAGTACACAAATCTGACCCATCTATGTTGTGTCTTTGCTGCAACACGAGATCCAATAATTTTCGCACGTAAGTTTGTATTATAAGCTCATCCTTTGCAAAACGCGCTTTCAATTGCTCTATGGCGTTATGGTAGTTGGCGCCACTAGGGGGAAAACTTTCCACTAAGTCACGCGCTGGTGTTCCTGGTTCTGTAGCTTTAATCAAATACTGGAACTTATCGTCATCATCAATAGCTCTATCGTCGTGTATTTTACGAAATTGGCCCCAAAAACCAATCCAATTTTCTACACGACCGTCAAACTGACGTAACTCTATAGCTGGCAAACTAATTTTACGTTTTGAAACTCCAGACTCTCGTGAACAAGTTTGATTATTAACACGTACCTTTAATAGTCCTTCTAATTTGTTTGTTAACTGCTGGTACTCTAGTTGGCGTTCTAAGCTATTATCTAGGTCCAAAAGGTCCATCATCTTTTCTTCTGAAATATTGGCGGTGGACAAAATTACCTGAAAATGCTCATTTATTTGCTGCAATGCCAATCCAGCAGTCCTAAGATTACTAATTAAACTTTCAATGTACGATTCCTCGGCAGACTCCTCATTTTCCAAAAATTTCGTAACCTTATTAACGATAAGCGTCAATGAGCGTCGCCTAATTGACCGTTGTTTTTTCGCAGCTTCTATTTTATTCTCACTGGTCGCCACTTGTTGGGGATCCGGTTCCATGTCTACGGTCCAAACTGATCCCGAAATTAATGATAAAAAGAAATAAAATTAGCTACAAAAGAAAACGTGTGTGTAACTATAAAAATTCCTTTTAATAAAATATATTTCGACAACTTTGTTATTCTTGTTGCCTAGCAACCTCAACAGACCGGCATAATAAAGCGCCACTTTTGTGAAAAATTTTTGCTTGAAGCCGACATGCAATAATATGGGAACTTGCTGTTCTAAATAAACACGCATATTTTTATATAGCAGGCAGTCCATTTATTATTTAAAGTTAATGGATAAAGATTTCAAGCAAGCAGATGGTGTACTCATTTGACATATCGTGCTTCAGAAACCACGTTAAGCCATTATTCCCGGTTGTTACATCAACTACTTTCCCCCACCAAACTTAATTGGGCCAGTATGGTGGTGTTATGGCTACTCATGTGTTTCTTCCATTTCGGAAGGCCTGTGCTCATGTAGATTTACCACTGCGTTACCACACAGCATAACAAATACTAAATAAATACTCTGTTAATCTAATCCATTTTCTTTAAAACGTGTAACGCGTAATAGTAGTCTCTAGGATTTTTCTCTCGTATAAAATTATTTTTAATTCAAACGACATTAAATATATTTTGATTATAAATATATTAAAACATTATTGTGCATTTGGTGGTTGTTCAACTTCAGAAATGCAAAAGTCATCAGGTCAGCAGTGAGATGCATTTAAGTTGGTAATAATTCAAGCATTTAGAAAAGTTAATATAAGTGGCAAGACAAAAAGAATATTAATATTAATCCGTTAAATTTTAAAAACAAGTCAACTCAAGAACCTCAATCTAAATACACTGGCACTTCAAAAACAAACACGGTGGTTGACGATTATTCAGGAACCTCAGGACACGAAAAACCTCTGGATGTTGAACTTAGGTATCAGGGTGTTAAGGAATTACTTTTGGCATCCTGTATAAATCTTTCATCGAAAAACGATTCAGTACGAGAAGCTGTACAAACGGTTGAGGTTATTTCTGAGTTTGAAAGAGTAAACCAAACACTAATATATGCAATACCTGTTACATTCACTAGTCGTCAAAGTGTAGAGCTGATTGGAGAAAAATGGGTACTAGTGGATAACATGCCATCCGAAGTCCCTTCAAAGAGCCCAATAAAGAAACAGAATATAAAAGAATTTTTAAAGTTACCGAAGACTCCAATCAAAACGCAAAAAGCTGGCATAGAACATCGCTCTTTTGTTTTAACGAGTAAAGATTGGGAAGCTGTAGAACTAGAAAAACAAAAAAATATGATGAAAAATATACAATAAAAAGAGACCAAACGAATGGCAAGACTAGAAAAAGCCAAAGAAAAAAGCTTACTCAAAGAAAAAAAAACAAGCTGAAACTATAAATAAAAAAGAACCAAAAATTTTAAAGTAAAATAAACCAAATTCTGATAGTATCAAACCAAAAATTGTTATCCAAACAAAAGTCTTAATTAAACCTGCAAAAAGAATCTCAAGTGATATTGAAGAAGAAAGAGAATATACAAAAAAAATAAAAAAGAACCTATGAACGAAGTCAAACCTACAAATATTACTGCCCTAAAGGAAATAAGAAACAGACTACTTTTAGATGCAGATGAAGCTGCAAATGAAAGAACCTTCAAAAAATCGGATCAAGGACAGATGGTCAAAAAAGAATTAAAGAAAGTTGAACGTTTAAAGAAAGTTGAAAGTTGACATTGAGACCAATGACAGGTGAAGAATTGTTAAACATGTTGGAAGATGATTAGGCGAGATAATACACCTAAGCACGTAGGTGTGTGCCTACATTGATAGATATAACTTTGCCAATCGTTATACCAAATTCACTGTGCCATTAATTATACTTCAGTGCCAATGATTGTGCAATGATCTAGAATTAAGTTTTATGTTACTTTTTAAGCAATAAAGCAATGTTTTTAAAGTACAAATAGGTGTGATTATAATCTATGCTTATATTCCTTTTATCTGATAAACATTAGATACATAAAAAATATTTAAAAAATAAAAAATATATTATAACAAAGAGTTTACGACTTATATGTTGAACATCATCTTAGAGTGCCAATCACTGTACTGTTTACCCTATATAGCGACAACCCCTGGCAGGCAGGCCCTCCTTCATCTTCAATCACAGTTTATAGACTCGCAAACGCTAACCAAATGCTTCAATTTAATGTGCAATGACAATAATATTCTAGTGATTATCATTTTCTCGAATGGACTCTCTTTCCTGCTTCTTAATTTGATTGAATATTTCCTCTAGATATAAATTTCATCAAGGGTTCTTCATAAGACAAATTTAAAAAACGCTGCTGCACCGAATAACTAAACACTCAAAGAAATAAGGGAATCTTGTCAAATCCCATAAGACCGGTGAACGATCCTCCTCCGTAATCATCATCCTAAGCCGGCTTTTCTTTACTTCCCCACCCAGTTCAATCCTGGATGTTCCCCTAACGTAATCTGGACCTCACTCTTTGACAATTTTTTGTAAAAGACTTGCGAAGGAATCTCGTCATGACTATTCCATGTGGCCACGAAAATGCATAATACTACAAATACATGCATAATGAAATGGCCTTTTATGGAGTATGATATTTTATGGAATATGAAATAAACATGTTCAACAAGCTATGAATACATGTAGGCACTATGATTTACCACATCACGTGTGAAAGATATTAATTTATCTTTGAGCTGTCAGTTGATTGGGAGACCAATGTAAGCGTGGAAACAGCGGAAATTGGAAATGTCGTGACGTAATAGAAAACTCAGGTGCTGAATACATCTCACTAGGTATTTAGCGCACACCGCAATATGGAACAGGTGTTTCTGTACTACGAAAAAGTATGTACAAAAGAATAACAGTTTATTGTAGAAGTAGATAATCAGAAATATAAGCTGATTGCAGAATTTAAGCTACCACCATCATTAATGCCTTTTAAAAACGCTTGTCCACCCTTAGTACAATTCAAAATTTTCTTGCCAATCCCTTCACTGTGCGTGTTACACAACTGTGAACATGACAGCCCATTAGTAACACAGTATAGATTTTAGAACTAAAATATTAACAATAATAATTTATTTAATTTGGATTTTAACATGAAAATAAAGTAGGAGAAACAGAATTAAGAAAACCTAATGTTAACTCTGACACAAATGGAAAAGATAGTAAAAATATAAAGATCAGGAATTTTTTGACATTTCAAATATGAATGTAAATGTATGATGACATGGATATAAAAGTATATGTAATATTTATCTAGCGAAAGAAGTCGTGATTCAGTTTGTCGTATTATCTGAGTTTGAAATCAATGAGATCTTTGTTTTTTTAATGTGTATGTTTCAGTGATTTGTCGCCAGCTTCATTAAGTCGTCATCGTTTAAATTAAATATTCATGTTCAAATGACTAAATTGTATTGTACATAGTTTTATTTTAACTCAAATATTCGTTCTATTAAATATGTGGATTTTTATTTTATTTAACGTGACTTCATCAAACCACAGGGTGAGATACATTTTTTCCCGGATAAGATATCATTGAAGTAGAAAAACAACAATTATCACCATCTTGTCAATGTATAGGTACATTATTTACCACATAATATGGTTAAACAGTTTTGGTAAAAAACCAAAGTTGAAAGATAAAACAAGTCTTAATGAATGTCTTACCCGTGCAAGCCTTTCTCATCCTCGACAATGCCCCTGCTCATCCACCAAACCTCGAAGATGACATCCTCGAGGAGTTCAAATTTATAAAGGTTCTCTACCTACCACCCAACACCACTCCTATCCTGGATCAGCAGGTGATTTCTCATTTTAAGAAGCTATACACCAAGCATCTGTTTCGGCGCTGCTTTGAAGTGATGGAGAACACAAACCTCACCCTTCGAGAATTCTGGAAGGACCACTTTAATATCGCGACTTGCCGAAAAATTATCGATAATTATCGATTATCGTTCCATATGATATGAAACATCCAATTTCGATTCCTAAAGACTTTACTAAATAAATAATACAGAAGGTACACACAAAACATCCATGTCGGAGTATCACATACTTTGAATATTCTAAGACAAAAATATTCGATCATAAGGTAGACCTCAGATGCAGAAAATCTTGCGAAGATGTCTTCAATATATTAAACATGGCGGGGAACCATACAAGCTACCACCAATAAACATAAATAACAATTTTAAAATCAAAAATTGAATGAACGAAATGTATGCACACTCATAACTAAAAAATTACTGCACTAAAGTGGCGAAACCTTTTTTTATTATATTTCTTTTACAGAACAAAGTTAAATAAATGTTAAATTAATAAATATTATTTCATTATACACACCACCCCCTAGTTTATAAAATTTTGATTGATTTTGTAAAAATTTGAAATCAATTAATGTCGTTTTATTTTCTGAAAAAAAAATTCATTGAAGATGCCACCATTATTGAGACACCAAATACCTCTGAGATGACACAGTCGAAATAGCGACACAATACATTTAGTATAGTATCAGCCTGTGTTCGCTGCCGTCACCAGTACCCCTAGTGTAATGTTAATCGTAGCAAATTTCCGATCGAAGTTGCGGTCAGCTGTCAAATTCAAAAATAAAAAGTAGTTTCCAATACTTCACGGCAGAGGCACGCAATCGTTTTCATTTGATTTAATAGCTGATGAAGAACATGATCGAATGGGATAAATTCAATTGAAAGTTATTTCGATCCGACAAGGGGTTCTGGACGATGCATTCGTAACTCACGGTCACACGCCATAAGAGGACGCGCTACAGACAACATCAAGAAACTCAGACACAATGTTAAATAAATGGGTACATGATTAATAAACAGGTATAGTCGTCATCAGATATATTGTAGCAGACAAGGTGACCAAATGCTTTACCAAATACGAACAAATGTTCTCTACACTACAAATTACCATTAATATCTGAACATTCATTACTTCACTAACACTGAATCTGTAGCAGCTTTTCAATATAGTTAGATAGACACATGACTATCATCCGAGATAGTGCATAACTAGCATTGGATAATACCACGTATCTTAAAATGTAGCTAATATCTTAAATTAGCAGAAACGCCTTTAAAATAGGAAACTTATCAAATTAAAACCTTCCCCTTAGATTCCCCGCATTCCTTGCCTATAGTAGCGGATTTCCACTGTCCCCGAAGGTATGTCAAGTTCTCTACTCACAAAATCGCTGATCAGATACTAATGAAGTAAAGAATGTCTACCACAAAATATTTTATAGCGTGTCAACATTATGTGGATTTGCCATAAAAAGAGGGAATTTAGTTCTCAGCTGAAGCTGAGTTTTACTAAATTCACTAATTTTACTGGTTTACATGTGGTCGAAAACTAAATTATTGATCAAAAACTGAGCAATTAATTAAATGATATCTGACGAGAATGAGGCTTTGAACTACACTGGTTAATATTATATTCAAATCATTTTTGTTTCGAAAAATGTTACTTATAATATATGGCCATTTACAATCCCCTGGTTTGAGGAGAACTAGAGAATTCGTTAAACCGAATTAAATGAAACTTTAAAGTGCTTAAAACTTCATGTAATCAAATATGCATAGGTACAGAATTTCTAAAATCCTAAAGTGCCATATCAGGGTTTCCCAAATCAGTGCGCAGAGCTTAAACAGATGCAATATTTATACTAAAATACAATCAAAGCTCATCCAGCACGTGTAGTACGACGAACTTGATTATCTGCATTTCTCGATGGTAGACCCATCTGAATGGTCGTCGAGGTAGATACTATCACCTTCCTACTTCGACCTTTAAGCAGTTCACTGTAACGGCGTGAAGATAAAGCTTGCCAGTGTTAATTCATGGCATTGGAGGTATTCATTGGAAGTAAATCTCTCATCTCCAGAATGTCAAGTCACTGCTATTTAGTCATTACTATAAATAAAAAAGAAAATTGTCCAAACCTCTTTGGTGCAGATATATAATTTTCTTGTCCTTCTTAAATGCCGGATTACTTCCGTGACTCCCCAGGATGCTGTAGGAACACTCTTTGGGAAATCCTGTCCTTAATACACTATTAAATCTATAATTATATCCTGCAATACGCAGAAAACTAATGCTAATATGTAGAAGTAATAAGTTAAAGTTATCAGTTCTCATCTACAAGACTACCAATTAATAGATACGTACACAATATACAATAAAATTCTTAGTATATTTTGGCAATGTAAATAGTTTGTTAGGTAAAATTTAATAGTGCTAAGAGATAGTTCCATTATTAGTGCAAGCAAATATTGCCTTATTTACAATTATTCCTAATAATACTAAGTTGCAGGATACCAAATATAAGGCTTGCTTTCAGGTAAACAGTTAATCCTAATATCAATAATCGGAATGTATGGATTGGTAAAATTCAAATAATTTTGAAAGTTAAGAATTGTATGAGTTCTAGTTTACATACTTGGTATTTACATGTTCAGTCTATAATTTATCAAAATTGACAATCATAATACAGAAGAAAGTAATCAAACAAAGCACAGGTTCGCTTGCCAATGAAGCATTTGAATCAGGAAACTGACACATTCGACATTCAAATGTGTACATAATTTATTATTTGAGTAATAATAATATAAACTATTAGCTATGCTCTGAGTATGAAGTAAAGTTCTCTGATAATACCTATATTACACATTAACAGAATTTTTATCCTTCCTACATAATACTCTATGTATAGTATCTAAATCTTATTTGACTAGATAGGAAAGATGTAATATTCATTTAATTATATGTTTCATTTAATTTCTAAGCTTATTCATATATCAGAAGAACAAGTGATTCAATACAGATTATTTACTTTGATAATATTAATATGAAAGATCTAATAAGTATTTAACAAGTCATTTTCAGTAGCTATCTGATTTTGTTACAATTGCTTTTTTGTTATGGTCCCAGATATGAAGTATTGAAGATAACAACATGATGAATAAACACAATGAAAATATATGATTTAAAAAAGTATAAAAATATAGAAATATAAAACAATATTTTTTATAATAAAATTAAATTAAATAACAATTAAAATTTATTATTAGAATAAAATATCACAGAAAAATAAAGATTTTTTTACAGTGGAAACTCGTTGATACAGTATTCATTTATAGATTATATATTATTTAATAATTAAATTAATTTAAGAAAACTATTAATAAACAAAGATTTTGTTAATAAGATTAATTTATTTTTGTTGTTTTTAATAATTAGTTAGCAATGTGTATTATGCAAAATATGTACGAAGTCCCTTTTTTACATTAATTCAATTATTAAGATTTTTATATCAATAGTAAAAATAGGTCCAATTAATCAAGTCTCCACTGAGTATAAAAACTAAATCTGTAAATGATTTTATAACTAGAAAATTTCTTAACTAGTAATATATTATAAGGAACTGAGATCAGATCACACATATAGTAAAATTCTGGCCCACATTTTAATTTACAAATAAATTTTTCAGTTTCTATGACTAGTTAATACAGTAATAAGCAATAGTTAATACATTAAATGCTACTATTTTTTATTTCTTTACATATTGACTAACTTTTAAGACCTCTATTTTCAGTATTATCACTTATTTAGAATAGTTCAGAATAAATATTACTAAGCTAAAAAGACAATTAATGCTAAATAACGAACTTCCTTTGGTGCTTCTCTTCAATTTCTCAAATAAAATATGTCTATAGAATCATACCAACATCTGGAATTAATATTGTACAATTTTCATTGGCATGAGGTGATTGACAGCTATTCTTTGGATCTAATTCATCAATATCCACTTTTAAGCCTTTCTTTTTTGCTAGGTTAAGAAGATAACACTTCATCTTCAAGTCACTGAAATTTCAAATTCATTTATTTTATAAATTTTTTTTTAATCAAACAGCCAAATAATCAAACACATCCATTTGATAATTATTCATAAAAAAAATTTATTTATTTTCTAATTCAAGAAACTTTACTTAACTGAATGGATACCATTTTAAATGACAATAAAGGGGTGGTGTTTTAAATCATAATAAATAAAATTGTAACATATTTGAAATATCTGAATCAGTAGGCTAAAATATTGTTTTTGCAAGTTGTACATCATGTCCAGAGAAATAGTTGGCATGTTTTACACTCAAATATGTAAAAGTATTTGTTTAATTAGAGTGTGGTTAAGCTGTTAGGGCTTGAAATACACTTCTTATTCTGCTAAATCTACAGATTTAGAAGTGCATGTTGTAGATATTATCATAGTATTGAATTTATGCATTATTAATAATAACATACTACCTAAATTCAAATTTTAGATTACTAAACTATGAGGTTGCTCAACACTAACTACTCTGATCACAATAGATACAAATAAGTACAAAATTACAGTTAAACACAATTACAGTTGAAACATGACTACAGCAACCAGTTAAAGAGACTTTTACTGGTCGGTGCAGTAATTATGGTACACATTTACATGGAGCGTGTTAATGTGATCCAAGGTGAAGACAAGGCACATACATAAGTCCATCAATGCCTAGTTGTAGTCAAGGCTCGTATACTACTTTTCTCCATTGGTGCGCGTATTTTAAAACTTAGTTGCACCTAGGCAGGACATTTTTTCACGCGCCAAGTGTTCCTTTTTTTTTTCAATAAACAGTATTCTGTTTACGAGACAAATCGAAATTTAAATAAAACCTTTGATTAATTGCCTTCTTGTCATGTTTCAGAGTAAAAATCGTTCCATTTTTACATGGCATCTATGATTTTACGTAGTAATTTATTTGGCCGCTAAAAGACGACAGATATGGATTGCATACCACTGTTTCCGACCGCTGCTCACATGTAATTGGCCAATATAGTAATTTCGATTTATTTCGAAGAAGGTTGTCAAAATAATGCTAAGCATGTTTGAGATAAAAACTAAAACAACTCACCTAAATTTCATACACAGACAACACAAACAGCAGAATAATGCCATTGTAATTAACACACCTGTGGTTGCAATTACTAAATCCATTAAACTGAAGTCAATCATATTGCTAGTAGATTTATACCATCACACCTGCAATAAAACCAACATCGCAACATATAAAATCGTAGTAATTTAGGCGATCAAGATGGTTGAAATCGCAATTAGGTCAATGCTGATTTTAACTTACGATACAATGATATAAGGAAAACCATATATCGCAGATTTTGTCTGTTAGGAATTCAAACGTTGTTTCAGGCTTAATATTATGTAGATCCCGATTTTTGTTTACAAAGTAATAATATTTTCATTGTTTTTTTTTTTATTATTTGGCCTGGTAACTAAGACCTTTAAGCCATATCTTAATGTAGTTTTTATCTTTATTTATGACCCCAGGATACTGGTGCAATGTAACCCGTTGCCCCATGGAGTTTTTGGCTACTAATGATTAGACATACTCTTTCTGATCTGTGAATGGTAGGCCACACTATTTTGATAATGACTTACGAGAAAATATTTGAAAATGGAATGCAATGTAAACGATTATGATAAAATGATACAAAAATGGAATGTTATAATAATGATTACAATGAAATGAGAAGTAAATGACAATGAAATCATAAAATGTTATTAAATAAATGAAGTTACCCTACAAACAAATGAATGGAAATGAAACACTGAAAAATCTCACGGAAGTCACTAATCAACGCTGAATGATGTGTTCCATATATTGCATGACTTAACGATCCTTTTTGCCATAAAACTACACCAATTTCATGACAAAAACAACACTACAACACAATATATGAAATAAAACACACAGCTCCAAACCGCCCCCCGCCATTACGCGCCAAAAACTATTTTTGTTCATAATTAAATTTACATCACAGATTTTTAAAAATTGTTTTTATGGTTTAACCTGCCCTGGCTTCTTGGCCTTCAGCCGAGTCTTTTAATGATTGAGAAAGATATTCTTAACTCACAGAGTAATGAATTTCTATTCCCGGTAAGTTTTTTTTATTCTCTTATACGTGGATAGCAAAGAGAACTGAAGCCCATACAGTCTTATCTTATTACTTATTTATTGTCGCTGGGATATCAATATTATATATCCCGTTGCTTCAAAGAGTTTTTAATGACAAACGGTAAGAGCTGCCAAATTTGGTGAATTACGTGAAAAATTTATGTATGTAAAATTAAATGTAATATTTAATTTTATATACGAGTACATCACTAAGAGAATATAGGATAACAAAATCAATAAATTAAAATTATCAATCAAAATCAAAATAATAATCATTAGAATGACATGATACGGTATTGATAAAAAAAATTAACTATATCTAACTATATCCTAGAAATATATCCTAGAAATGAATGCAAGTCACCAAGCATGCTATACCCATATATTGCACAATCTAACTATCTTTCTGGACATGAAACTACACCATTTTCACATAAATATATACTTGGACACATTATACGAAATAAAATATACACAGCTTAAAGCCAACGCTGCTATTAAAAATAAGTAACGTTACAGCATATTCGAAATATCCTAACGCTTCCGAGAGTTAATTAGAAACGACAGTCAGTTAATTATAATTTGATCGACAACTTTCTCGTGAAATAAAATGGAAATAGTAACAGTAAAAACTAATAATAATTTTTGAACGAGAGAGCTGCGTGTAGTTGTAAGGCCGTATAAGGCCTTATATTAGAGGGAACGTGTATTTAATCAGTGTGTAAATCTGGACAACAAGGATAGAAGCTTGAACAATCTATTAAACAAAATAAAGTTATCCCACAAATGAACCGATGAAAATCTCGCTTATAGGCATATAGTGGATTCTACATTATGTGTGCCACATATTACAATAAAAATAACAATTGTAATATATGACACACATAATGTTGAATCCATTAAGTATCAAAATTATATTTTTTTCCATAAACTATAAACAAAATATACTGATTTTATAATGAACTTTTTTTTCACATAATAAACCCTACTTTAGCGTAGTTATGTAATACTAATATAAATAAAAATGTATATGTGCCCTGAATAACTATCAATTTTAACAACAATTTTTGTTAGAACAAAGTAGTATTTAATCACTTGTACCGATAATAATTTTAAAAATATTATTTTTGAATTTTTATTGTGTATGATAGGAATAGAAAAATAAAATAAAAATGGCACACATAGTCTCAAGACTTTATTACTTCAAACAACAAATACACCTGCATCTTCACAGAGAATATTACAACTTTGTGCTGCTGGGCCTGGTAGAGGTTTTTTTATTGGTTTTTTTATTTTCTGATTATTGTTAATTTTCTTTCCTAAATCTTTGATATCACTTTTCAGTACGTAATCCCTGAAACAAATATATATATACATCATTAATCTGCGAGTAGAATTCAATGAAATGTAATTGTGTCTGGATTGCGAGTAAGACTTATTAGTCGCCAATATGTTGAAAGTTTTCTTGTGTATCTGAATTCCGTATTAAGAATTTGTTTTTTTAAATATATTCGAAACTCGAGTCCGTAGTTACTCTTGATAAACTTATACTAAGTACCTACGAATAATCAGAAATTTAAGTTTTAATACATACGTATAATTAATACGGCAACAATAAAAGCATGCCGATGTAACACAAATGGCGGAACATGCTATAAATAGTATCACAGATACCAATAATGCATTAAATATTCTCTCTGCTTCAATTTCAATTTTATCTGGAACAGAGATATTATTGTAAGTGGGTAACACGTAAGAGTCTATCATGAATTTGACACTGCCATTAGTGAAAACTTACGTGCCATTCCATGTTCGCTATTGACTGAAAAATAATAAAAATAATATTAATATATAAATTAGCTATGATTGGCACTGAAAGCTCGCATCATCACACTCAACAAAAGTAGTAAAATATCGCTGCCCAATAATTGCAGCATATAACCATGCACAGAAAATATAAAAATTTATATCATAGCATTGTAGTATCTAATCCATTGAAATATGTACTGGCTTTTCGTTTCCAATACACACAGTAATCATATGCCACTGAATTGGATTTAAAAAATTACGATAGGTGTGCAGAAACAAGGAATGTGGTCGTTTTTTATATTTCATGTCATCTTTGTTACATATGGCACAAAGGTGTTAATTAACTGGCCTAATTGTACTCAATTATTTTTATAATCTAGCAGAGGTTTCTAAACGCTTCTGTGGTCTTCTTTCTAAGACCACCTACTTCAGATGTGGAGGTTTAATTCCCAGTCGGGGGCAGTAATTTCCTGTTTGTTTTAGTGTAGAATAATCTGGATGTAGGTTACTTCCATCATCAGTCTTATCTTCACTTACCATGAAGTGAGATGTTTTTTCTTTTAAGAAAAGTATTTTGTGCATACTTAAGACTTATACACTTTTATAAAGTAAGTAGAAATACGTGTTAAATTCTCACAAATAACAATCTTACTTTTTTTCATTAAATAAAATAAGTATATACTCCGTTAAATTACGTTTTTATTTTAGTTAATTATACAAAGAACCTTATACTTTTTCAATGGTATAGATTGTGCGCGGGATTGAGGAGCCGCGGCTTAAGAGATCCCACTGTCTGCCTGTTAAATCCATGTATATATTTAGGCATTTTATATAAACTACAGCGGATTAATAACATATAATTATGTTTTATATCATTTAATAGAATATCTTTCAATTAAAAAAGGTAAATTGATATATAGAAGAAGGACAAGAACGTAGAATATAGTTGTTTGGTTAATGATTATTACCAGATAGAATAATATATATATATATATATATATATATATAAATTAACACACTGCTCTACCTACTCTACAGAAATCACTTTTTATCATCCAAATAACAATTTTGCGATACCGCCTTTTTCACGTAGTATTTGCACTATCGTTGTTATGAAATAAATTTATTTGTAATGCATACCATCTGAGGCATATTTATTTAGCACCGCTACCATCAAGTGTTTGAAGCTCACAAGACATTCACCAGATGTTTCATTGTAATAATAGGCTCTGGAAATATAAAAAAAAAACAACTTTTATAATGTAGTATTTATAAGTAGATGAAAAGTTTATAAAAAAAAATATAATATATCTTTAAGCAAAAAGCGTACCTAATAAATAATATACAGTTTGCAAAGTAAACAAGATTTGAACAAAACTGAACCAGCTCTTGATCATTGAATTAAAAATTAACATTTACCAACAATTTCGCCTGACTCGCCGGCCAGGCACACAATGATTCAATCATGAGTTCAAAATCAGGCAAAAATCATTTTTTATTTTCTGTGAGCACCCGTGGGCTGGTAAGATACGAAAAGTATTTGCGTTACAAACTGTATTTTACAATTAAGTAAGAAAATTATAATTTTGATAGATGTTCTAAACAGTAAAAGAATTGCAAAGCGATACATACGCGAACCTGTCACAACCACAAATTTTATGACAATTTACGGGACTTGACGGGCAGTCGCCGAGTTCACCGCAGTCGATCTTAATCACCTGAAATATGCAAGTTTTATTCAAGCATGAATGTGTATTTCGGTAATCCTGATGGGCGTACAGGTAAAGGTGTAGTATATATAACTGATTATTGTTTAATAACAATGTGATTAACACTGATGAAAATTAAGTAACTATACATGCTTAAATAAGTATGTATGTGATTATGAATGTTTAGAAATTTCTTAAAAATATGGAATATCCCAAAAATTAAAAGAACAGTATCAAAAGAACAGTTTGTATTCTTATTATACTTTTATTCAAATACTTACTTCGTTATTTGTGATGGCCGATACTGCAATTGAAAAACATTAATGTTAATTACCAAAAAATTTTTCAATTCACTGAAAATTATATGAATTTTCATCATTTTACCATGCTATTGAAAAAAATTTAATTAGGACAACTGAAGTAGAATGAAGACCATATATTAATTACACTTAATTTTTTTTAAAAGTCATTCCTTTTATTGACTTAAAAACTAAAATACTCACTTGTTGTAGAGCTAATGTATACGAAGGTAAATAACATCAATTTTAGTTTCTCCATGAATTTTTACAACATTGTATTTGCACTCAAATAAAAAAATACTCAAACTCAAATGTTCAGATAGAACCTCATTTCAATTGTTACTTGATTCTTAAAAATGACCTACCCATAATCAATGATCACAACTTCATTGTTTTGGTAATAGGTTTCCCGTTTGAAAGTATTGCACTAGTATTTGTAGTAGAAACTACGGGTGGCAGCGGCAGCGGGCGTGAGAACTTTGAACCAAAATAGAATGACCTCGTAACGCGCCTGAATGATATATCTACTTCACGGCGCTATAAGGTTAATTATTTATAATTATTTAATTTTTTTAATAAATTAGACCTACTTAAATAAATATAGTACAATTTTTTAGAAAAAATATATTCATCTATTAAAAGCAAAATAAACATTGTTGAAATAAATAGTAAATAAAATATACATTTGTACAAGTTAAGTATGTATATCTATAAGGTTGTGAAATATGAAATGAACAGTACAACTAATAAAATTAGTAGGAGTAGAATATAACATAAGAGCAGGCCAAATGAAACAACACCTGTACTAAGAGACGACTAAATGAAGAGTAATTTATGGCGCGTAATGGCGGGGTCGGCTGGGTGCTGTATATTTTATTTCATATATAGTGTTGTAGTGTTGTTTTTGTCATGAAATTGGTGTAGTTTTATGGGGAAAAGGATCGTTAAATGGTGCAATATATGGAATAATAATCATTCAGCGTCGATTAGTGACTTACGTGAGATTTTTCAGTGTTTTATTTTCATTCATTATTTTGTAGGGAAGTTCATTTATTTAACAACATTTTATGATTTCAGTCTAATTTACTTATCATTTTAACGTAATAATTATCATAACATTCCATTTTCGTATCATTCTAATTATTTTTTTATGATCGCTTACATTGCATTCAAGATAAAAACTACATTAATGTAGACATGGCTAAAAGTCTTAGTTACCAGGCCATATAATTGAAAAAAAAAGAATAAATCCCAAATTTTTGTACAAATGTATAGTGTTAGAGTAGCTCTCGTATTGCATCTGCTTACCCTGGTGTAGTTTTGCAAATATTTAAAGCGTTAAAATGCCCTCGCTATAGTTCCTCGTGTTTCAAATACGTACACTATAACGTGTACGCATAACTTCCACCCGTCATCAAACTATTGCTGAAATCCCATAGCTCTATAGTATGGATATCTAGTGAGTGCTATCACTCATTTCATATAAATTGTTTTTGACAGCTACTGCTAAATAATACTTGTATACACTTGTAAAGCAATTATTAAAAGCAATTTGCTCCGTGGATAAAATGTTATTCATTTTCTTTTGGGCCCCATAAGCCACTTCGATCTTTTGTGGAAGGTGGATAAAAAAAGAAAATATTCAAAATACCATTAAAATTGTTGTAAAATGTGTATCAATATACATTTTATAACTTTTTTAAGAATAAAGAACACAAATAAAGGCGGTTCGTAATTTCATTTGTAAATACAATAATAACTCTAGTTATTAAATTAATTTTATCCCCATATTCTGGAGTTTGCATAAAATAAGAGCAATTCAGTAACTTTAGTTCAGTTGGCTCAAAACACCCAAAAGATACACGAAATTTCTTACATTATACCTACTTGCATTTTTTTCTCTTGAAGTGCCGATAGGTAAATTTGATAAAACTGCAGATAAATAAATAAAAAATACATCACACTTGGCTTTATGGGTTATTTCCATTTGCTATCCACTAACAAAAAAATTACTGTGCCCACAAAATTACATAGTATTGCCAGAAACAAGAAATTGACAAATGGTTCTTATTTTAGTATGAATGGACGTAATACGATTTATTGATTATATCCATGTATTTAAGGCATAAAATAATTTTCTTAAAGATTTTGTTTAATACAAATGTTTTTGAACAGAATGAAGTATTAACACTTCATGAAGATAAGTATAAAACTTTGCGAGCAATGTACCTATCTCTTTTTATCTATTCAAAGGTGGCGTAAGAGTGAGTGAGAAAATATAATTTACATGCAATTTTGCTGTTTCATTTGAAAGAGCCAGAGCGAGTCAGTCAAACAAGTCACAGTCACAAGTCAGCTTCGCTCATCAAATTAAAAAACCAGTTTATGTACCGATCACATTCACACCGCGCGCGGTTGTTGTTTTAAGATCTTGTTAGAATACAATTTTACAAGTTTTTCACGAATAATCCTATAAAATTTTTAATAATTTCTATGGTAATTTATCATTTCTTAGTATTATTTTGTTAAACAAACTAAAAGTGTTTCGTGTGTTATTAATTGCGGCGTCTCTGTGGTAAAATAAAGGTGTGTCGAGGTTCCAATTTTGAATTGTGATTGAACTTTTGTGCATTAATGTAGAAGCAGGTGTTTTGTTTGATTAAGTTTGAATTTACTTAAGATGCTGTGAGATTGCAAATTCGACTATAATATTGAAACTAATTTACTGAAGTTATATAGTGTGTGATTTCGATGAGACTCTTTGGAGTCGTCTTCACTTTAACGTGAGTAAAAGTAACATAACTGTTCTAATAGCCTTTAGAGTTTCTACGCTGCATGCTTGAAACACCATGAAATAATCATCTCAAACTTGTTTTCTGTGATGTTTTATAGTTCAAAGTAAAGTTTTTTTACTATTTTGAAAACAATATTTGCTTACTTTTCAAGTTTACCTAACAATCTAGCATGATAATGTTTTGGTTTCCCATTTCTTTACACTATTGTATGGGAAACCAGTTTAAAATTTAATGTAATAACATTAGACATATCAATTAAGATTTGGAACTATGTAAGTTAAATGTTATCTTTACTTAAATTTCTAATTGTAACTCTGTGAACCTATATTATTTTTATATATCTTTGTCATATCTAATTTTCAAGTATTATTGACTAATAAATGAAGATGCAGGTAGGAAACTACCCTCAGCTAACCAACATAAAAATAACAACATTCATTATCATCATACATCATTCAGTCATTAAAAATATTTATAATTTATAATCTAGCTTTCATATAAACATATAATTTAGAATTTTCACAAAAACTATGTTTCCGTTTTTGCCGACTTGAAAGATTCTTGCAAACAGTATTTTGTAATCTGAAAATTAATCTTGTGTCTCGGACAGTTAAATAGTTTTAACCAGTAGTGCAGTATAAAGCCAGAAAGAATTATTTTTGTCATTGTTGTGTTCTGAGATCATTCAGTATAAAACTTGACCTTGTATGGGACTTGAATGCAATAGGTGTGGTCTGTAGTGCCAAGAAACTGGAAGAAAGGGCTAACCTGCTTAACGAATGTAACAAAATAATCTCTTAACTGAAATTACTTTTTTTTAAACTTTTCATATGGTTTAATACAAATTGTTACTTTATTATTACAGATGTCCAGAACACTAACTCAGTCACACAGAACAGCTATTAACCGTTCCTGATGCTCATATTATCACAAGAGCTTGGCCGAGACATGCAGTCATGGCCTGCAACAAGGCTCTGTATTCAGTTGGAGTAGTTGTCTTCGGCTTCATCTGCTTTGTAATAGGCGCTGTTGCTGTAGGACTTCCAAATTGGGGATACTTTTACAGTTGTGAGTTCACTTTAATAATAAACTTTGCTCAAGTCTTTAAAACACAAATCTTTTGTAAACATAAAAGATTGGTGCTAACAAAAATAATTAAATAATTACTTATTAAAATTATTAAAAAGCATCAAAATCTTTTTGAAAGTGTAAATGGATATGTAGTTTTTGAATATTGCAACATGTTGTACCAGTTTACTAAAATACTAATATTAAAACATATTTTTCTAAATCCTTTCCTAATGACGAAAGAAAAGGAATTATTTTATTTAATAAATTGGCACAATAATGGCCATATCATTGATATGTACACTCTAGACTTTATAACATATCTTGTGTATATAACTAATTACCCTGAAATAGTTATAACATTGCTCTAAAACAGCTTATATTTAAAATATCAAGATCTAAATGTGTCCATATTGGCGAAAGTGGCTAAATTTATAAGTTAAATCTCTTATCCTTTAATTTTATAATACTTCTATTTTATGATACTTTTTTAAAATTTGGATAAATATTTAAAAAAATAAGGCATAAGATTCATTACAAAAAGTATCAAATATTTTTACTATAGAGTTTTGACAATTTTTTTATTTTTATTTTATATCATTTCTACTATGGTGTATAATATTGTATACATCCTAACTTTTTTTAAGAATCTTATGTATAAACAAATCAAAACCACATGCATTTGATTGTCATCAAAACTATTTGGATAATAAACATAGCCTAATAGTATAAATTAGAATAATAATCAAAAAACATTGAAAGTAATAAAGTTTAAATCACAGTGATATTATTTTGAATTTGATCTAAAGTTTAAGCTATAATCAGCATTAAACATGGATAAGTCAATCTAAATTTAATATATCTGAGCTGTAAAATGCATATTAAGTCTTTCATGTTAATGTAGTTATGTTAAAAATTTAACTTTCTATTTATTATGGTTCAAATGATACAGCCATGATGATGTCATGCATGCAACAAAAGTTGAATTGAATACAATTAAAAATCTAGGTGGTTTCCCCTTTTTATTTTCATTACTTGTTATAGATTTTCCCAAAATACACATTCTGTATAAATCTTAACTGTCCGCATAAAGTTCATAAAGGAGACAGACTCAGGTTTAACTCTTAATTGATTTCACATTTTGTTGTTAAGAGAATTATGTTTGTCCTGTGTTCATCTGAGAGATAATTTGATGATAATTAATTTAGTTTTAACTTTAGAAAAGTTTTAAAAGTGTCACAATTTATTAATTATTGTACCTCAGTACCTTTTTCTTTTGCTTGTGGTTTTGAAATTTTTTACTTCAAAAGCACAGTATTTAGTCCCATTTAGAAATAGCAATGCACACGTTCTTTCAGATGATTCCGACATTCAAATCTCAATGCAGTCATACTATTGTAAGTATTTTCCTTTGGTTCTGCTTTGCAAAACTCTGGCTGCACTTTTAATACAATGGTGGTGGCTAACATTTTATTTATAAAAATAATTAAATTTAGAACACCAATATACATTTTAATATATTTTTGACGTATTTTATTCAATATATTTTAGGTGATTGCTTCTTTGCAGGTTCCATATTTTTTAGAATAAAATAAAGTTAATAATTACTGACGTAAAGCACCCATGAAATGCATGACTTAATCACGTTTCCACGTATTTAGATAATTCATTTTGCAAGCTCCTAGTTTTATGGCTGGATACTAAAAAGCTTTTGAAATCTGGGGCCCCTCTCAAAAACCACTAAAATATGCCTAATTGAGTACTTCTTAAAGTTTAAGTGGGACTTAAAATTTGCGTTGAATTTAAAGCCAAGCACGTCTCAATCTATATATAGTCAATATATTTAATACAAAATGTGACATAGTATAGTTCGAAACGTGCTTCGCTTCAAATCTCAACTCAGAAACCGGCCGTATCTGCCAGCTCAGTATTCGGCTGTACCAATTATCTAAACAAATGTAGTAGTTTAAGCAAGACAGACTGAATTTGAGTTTTAATCTGTCTATGAATGGTTTAGATTATGAGGTCTTGAAATTTCACATATTACATGTATCTAACCTATGTGCATGTCAGACTTATTGGTGGCCAACACATATCAAGTAGCTCTTGTAGATCTGCGTAATTATATACTATAGCAGCATCAATAATTACATATACATACGCTACTTAGTAATATTTATATAATTAAGCGCAGCATTCTTGGATTAATTCTCTTGACTGATTAAGGGGCAATTCTTCCTCAGAATATTAGGGATATTATGAGCAATATTGTGGATACTTTATCCAACCCTCCAAAGCTTGTTAGATCTTTTTGAAGAAGGCTCGGTCTTCTCCTTTTCATTCAAGGAGAAGTACTTATAAATACTTACCTATCTATAGTGAAAAAACCGGACCCTATCAACGGAAGTTGCACTCACTGACACGGTGCGCCTGCTCTGACTCGAAGTAGGGCAAACCGCGTGATAGTATACTGTTACTGTCTGTTACCTTTGCCTTTCTAAGTACCTGATAATAAGATGAGATAAAGATAGGGAGGTATAAGAGAACTTATATTAAATACAATAAAGAGCACCAAGATATACCAGTCAGTAAGCAAAATAGTTATTGCACAAAAACTAAATTAGCATGGCGCCACACACTGCTATAAAAACAAAAAGAGAAAGAAACATAACAGGTTATAGGCATTGATATACCAATATTAATGGTTATTAGTCGGTATAGTACAAACATAGTTGTATCCTTTTGTACAAGATTTCTGCAACATAGTACAAATTTGTTTCTACAGAAATATGGGAAATTGCTTTATTCTCTATCCATTGTTAAGTAGGTAGTTAGGTATGTAGATTATAATAGTCTTAATTTAATAACCACTTTATTAGGCTTCATAAGACTCGTGCCTCGAACCCAGTGCACTAAAAAATGTGGCACGCCCGCCAAACGGGTCATTGACCTGTGAGACCTTTGTGTGACAAAACTTGTGGGAGATGTACCAATGGTCGCAGTTATGGTCTGTTTTTTTAAATTCGTTTTGACATAGAGCATTCAACTCTTTAGGTAGTGTTTTAATCAGCCTGAATACAAAAATGGTCATTTCACGGGCAAATATTGTGAACAATATTCTAAAAGCAAACGCTTTTTACTTTCTAAACTAAATTTTATGTGCCTATAAAGTATGTTCCTGAATTTAGAGACTTGATAAGTATTGGTCTATTGTTTAAAACCACGGATATGGCTTTATCTCTTTATTATTATATCCATTAAACGTATACGATTCACTATGTTTTGATCGGTATGACCAAAATTTTAGAAAGACGAGTTAACTGTTTTTGAGGTTGCCCGCATCGATACCATCAATGGTCAGACATGACAATGCCATTTTTTAACTGACAGCCAACGACCTCGGATGCCAATACTTATTTAAAGGTCTTGTTTTTTCTTCCCTTTGAACGATTAGTCTTCCTTCAATGTCTTCATTGTCCGTGACATTGATGCTAAATGAAGTGTCAGGTCTAGCAATTCATTAACTGTTAATTTTGTAACGCTATTATGCATTAAACTTTTTCTTGTAAACGTTAAATTAACTGTCAATTGACTGGCCAAGATAGTAGAGTATAATGTTCCGATCTGTTTATTTAAAACTAAAGTAAAAACTTTATCCCACGGATAGCTTGCGTTACTGTTATGTTATCTCGCATCTTGATTGTATTAGTACATAGTGGCTACGATGTTCAGAAATCGGAATTTTCTTTATAACAAACTGGCTGTATTATATGTCAAAACAATACATTTAAGAAATTAATAAAAATGCAAATAGTTAGGTTGTCAGAGAGACGAAGACTAAAGAAAAGATGGATGGACTATGCATGAAGATACGGATATGAAATGCTCTAGAAGGAGAATTGAAGGAGAGGCCGCCTTATTTACAAATCATTAGTCATGGCCTAAAGTTATAATTAGCTTGAAACTAATATTATTTTATATTTGTTGATAGACATCACTTCAGTTCAGTCGTACATTAATAATGAATGAATGAACTAAGAAAATAGGGGCAATAATGACGCTTATATTACATATTGCCTATAAATAACTCTTACAATAATCAAATCCGTGACAAACATGAAAAATTCTACACGGTCTCAAATAAATTCATACAATTTCACATTTTAGTTATATACATATTTCCATTTAAATGAGCTTGAATGTCAATAAACCCATATTCCAAGAATAAGCTCATTAGAATTTGATTAGGAAAACTACTACTATTTTTATCAAGACTTGAGGTGGTTAGCTTGGTTTCATAGCATAGTACTGAAGGAACAGTGCCCCATATCTAGGCTATCAGTTTACCAGGACTGGCTAGAATCGTAAAATTTATTGCTGCAAATTTTATGACTTATTGTTCGAAGTTCTAAACTATTTAACAGTTAAGTCGGTCATGGGACAGCAAGTACAGTAACAGCAGTCACGAATATTTTGATTATTTATTCATCTTCAACTTTTCTAAGACGAAATGGTTTATATATTAGGCGTTCTGCTGACCTACCCACTTGCTAATTCTTCTTTACAGCTGTTATACATTCTTCCCAAGGTGAATACAATTGTATCATTCGTAATCGAGGAAGGAATTTCAGAATCACCACTTGTGCAAACTTATTTGAGTTTTTATGTTATACTTGAACTGAGTTCTGAATATTATTGATTATGAATTTATTATTGATTCGTTTTTTAATTTATATCAATTCCATACTCTTTTTAATAATCTAATTAAATCATTAATAATAAAAATATCTTAATATTTACAAGGTAAAAATATATCAACCCCAGCGCTGCCATCGGGAATGGTGCCCAAAAGGCTGGTCCAATTGATTATTCTGAACTAGGGGAACATTGGTCACGAAGAAGTCAATTGACAATAACAACACAAGTGAGCTGACTCATTTTTACATTAATGAGGTGCAAATGTGAACTGCTATTAAGACAGCTGTATGAGAGTGACATGTTAACCCGAACATTTATCTTGTTCCAAAGCTCGAAAGTAACAACTGAATGAAAATCTATGGCGAACGAATTGCAGGCACGAAGCTTTTGTGGGCTTTTGTCTTTGAAACTCCTCAGTTGTAATCTCTTAATATATTATACCTACTCAGATAGTTTCTTTTTAGTTTTAATTATGAGTTAGTTTCAATTTTTTAATAAGAACACTTTGAAATTTAAATTGGGTAATATAGAAGAAAGTATTACCTTTGCAGCACATTGATATAAGAAAATTCCCCAATCTTAAAGCTCCTGCTGTAGGAATGTCGACAATAAATTAAGCGGATTATAATTCCTATTATATTGTCTGCACTTTGCAATCTAACCCAAAAAAACTAAATTTTTGAAATTTCCTAATAGGCTTTTAAGGTAGATATTTCCGTAATGTACATAATTCGTTGTATGAATGAGTATTATTAACTTATACCTGCTTTCAAATTGAGTAACTTTACCGTAATGGGTTATCTGATTGAAAAGATTACTCGAAGTTCATAATAAGGTACATGGCAAATACATTTTGGACAAAATTTATTAAATATTTTATTATTCATGACATTATGTGAACGCAAATAAGACTCCTAAACTTAAGCCTTGTAGTAGCGAAAAGAATAATTCGCGACGCAGTACTAATTCAGTTAGTATGCTAGGAAGTCGTGACGGGGGCCCTCTATCTCTCTTAGCGCGTCTATGACCTTCTCTTTAGCTAATGTTTTCACATTAGTACTAACTTTAGTTTTCACTTCTATGTGCTTGATAAATAACCGATTACTCACATCAGCCTTAATCTGAATTTTTTTGTGTAAAAGAGTCCAACATTCAATAACAACTTCTTAAAAATCTAGTTATAACCATATTTTTTCTATTAGACAAGACAAGATTGTTATGTAAATGAATGGGTACATTTACCTCATGTAATGAATACGATTTTGGAATGCTGTCGAATTCGCCACTATTTATTTTAGTGGACTATTTTCTATGGTGCCTGATACTATATAATATTGGCTCTAATTTTGAGATAGAATTACACTTCTTTTGTTTTTGAGTTTATGTAGAAATGGATTTTTATCTATTGCTAAAGCAGGCGTCAATCCACTATAGCACTCAAAATTTTTGTGCGTACCTGCCTATAAGTGCAAACGAAATGTCCATAGCTTTTACTAACAGCACAGAGTAAAGTCTCATCTCCTAATGCATACTCATAT
Organism: Acentria ephemerella; assembly: GCA_943193645.1. Lineage (NCBI taxonomy): Eukaryota > Metazoa > Arthropoda > Insecta > Lepidoptera > Crambidae > Acentria > Acentria ephemerella. Next base: position 4,512,515 of record OW971894.1, read on the forward strand.
AAACTACCTCCTTGATAACCCCGAGATATGTCATGTCCAGACGGACATACCGTAAGATATTGTAATACTTCCCATTGAGTAAATTACCCTACGTGACAGTGAAACTAAATAGACAACAATCTTAGATGCAGATAATCTTTTTTCTATCAAAACCATCATCATGTTATCTCGTGAATGAATGACAGCTTTAATTATACTGCAGTCCGAAACTATAGTCGTTGAACACGAACTACTGTTCAAATGTAGATAAATTATGCTTTAGATTAGTTTGTTTGTATGCTCATGAGATATACTTCGTGTGCTAGAATAGAGTTTCTGTGTGAAGGTTTGTAATTTTCTATTGGATCATCAACTTTCCTTCCTGTCTGTACTTAATAAAATATAATAGAATAGAAATTTATTCGAAATAGCTTAGTAGTTAATGTATTATGCTTATAAAAAAATTGCAAGTGCTTGTAGATGTGTAGGTTATGCAAGCTTCAGAACTAACAAACTTGTTTATAAATTAATTGTCAAGTGAGAATGTGTCGTAAGATGTAGTAGGTAGCTCGAAGGTCGCACTGACACGCATCGGCAAAGTAATTGCGTAACAGTAAAAAAGTGGAAGAACTACCAACTACCATATCACTTATTGGAAAATTACGTCAATTCATTGGTAATTCAATTTGAGGTTAATTCTCATTATGATACATGCATTGTTATATTATAATTAAACTGAACCTGCTAACAAAGTTAATTAACTGCATAAGTATGTATATGTATATACACTGCATGAAAATACTTACTTAGTAAAAATATGTATATATTAAAAAAACGTATTAAAATGCAGGTTTTATTAAGCATTTTGTCGTCTAAATTGTCTTAGCTGTTTAAATTTAAGTTAATAGTTTTTTCTATTTTTTTCCTATACATAATGCGAGAACGGCATACTGTGTACTGTAGTTGAATTTGGATTAAGAGTGTGCTTTTAGAATCAGGCGCAATTTCGACACGTTACATGACAGAAAGCTCAGAGACTGTCCCAAGTTCGGGAAAAGCTTTTAGTTTGTTGCAAATTTTGATTTCATGACACGATTTAATCAAAACAGTACTCATTTCAATCCTATGTAGTCAAAGTTCTCTTACAATATATTAATTGGTAGAGGGTCAAATTTTTAATTTAACCAATACTTTTGTTAGAAAACCAAGTGCAATGTACCAAGAATTTACAGTAAATATGTTCTCACTTTAGAATATTGTTTATTGTGTAATATTGATTTTTTATCATTTTATCTCTTTGTCTACAGTGGAGAACCCGAATTTCGAGCAGGGCTACTTTGGACCATGGATCATGTGCAAGAAAATGTTTTACAACAGGGAGAAATGTGGCGCAGACGTGTCGAAGTTCAGACCCTCTGGTAAGTTTAAGAATACTGGGTATTATAGTTTCCAGATAAGTAAATGAGTTCAAAATGAAAAGCACGAGTTCAAAATAAAATTAGTTAAATATTTGCAATATGATTCTATGCCATGTGTATGGTTCAGAGCAGTAAAATAACATAAGATTTTAATTAATCTTAGGTATGGTCTACTACATTCATTAGTATGCTATCATTAGTATGCTCAGTTAAAATATCCGACGACTGAAAAACGGTATGACAATAATTTATGTTACCTACTGTTCCTACTGCACTCTGAATCAGGAAAAATATTCATAAAGTAGTCTTTATTGACATGCTTTCACTAAATCTATTTGGAACTACATCAATTTACTTTTCCTCTATTGTATTCGAACTCGTACCAGATACGCTTATTCATTAGAAAAGTATGACACATCATATAAATAACTTTGCAATTGCCCTTGATCTCAATTTAATATAACATCAATGATGTCTGTTTTATGTTGGTAAAATTTACTGTCCGCATTTAACATGAAATATTTCAATTTGTCTGCTTTGAGAGAATATCAATTCGTAATTTTGTATTTTTCTTAGTACAACATCGATTTGTTTTAAATATAAACTTTCTTTTTAAAGCTGCTATTTCTTTTAAATTCAAAGGACAACAATGTTGTAAACACCCGCATAAGACTGCTAGGTAATTATATGAATAAAGATAGAAATTGTAATGAAAAATGGATATTGAAAAACTTATGAATGTTATATTAGGAAATAAAAGAATAATAATTATTAATCAAATACATCAAATCTGACATCTTTTTATTAAATATAAATATAATATATATAATATATAACTTATTACATCTAAATAGGTTTTATGTCGCTTACAAATCCCTTGAATATTTTCTCAGGTGTTTTTCTACCAATCGCAAAAGTTTTATTTCCTCCGAACCCCAAATGTTACCACTGACCTATTTTTGTCCCTACTCTATAAGGGAAACGTTACCGTCAGTCATTATTACTTATACATTTTCCGTGTTTGGGGTGCACCGAAACTTGGTTTAATGCGTAGCCTGCTACAATTTGTCCCAATTTAAATTATTTACTACGGCTACGTGTCACTTCTTCTTATATGATTCCCATTCATCGGGTGTGCATTAAATTGCATAATAACATAAATTTACAGTAATCAGTAATCATGTGATAATAATTCTGAGTTTAAATATATTTATCAATTAAAAGGTGGCTCATAATAGACAAAATTTCTATAACAGTGATAACATTAATTGACTTCTTTTTTCACGTGCCAATGTTCCGCTTGACCTGCATCCAACATCCTATTTAAGGTGGACAAAAGGTATTGCATATGTCTACCTCTCGAGCGAGATAAATATCATGTATTAAATGAGACTGTGGATTGCATGCAGGCGCAATCAGTGCCCTAATTGTGGAGTCAACTGGTTACTTGTCAACTAATGCTTCCTTGGTTCTTTTTGTACTACTTCTGCTTTCTGCTTTCGATATAAGCTGCAGCGTATATTTATTAGAGGCAATGCACAACCAGTCTAACGGAATCCTGGTAACATGTAGTAAATCCCGTGTAGCTGTCCACGTTCGAGACGATCTTTCTCTACCGCGAGTAACGCCATGGGTAGCTAGTATTTAAACACCCCTCTCTTAATATCTATCACAATAATTTCGAGCATTTTACTCTGCTGCGTTCTGTAAAAAGGGTCTTCATTAGACCTATCAGATTTTAATGCAAGCTATGTGGTCTGCTAATGAAAAATGAAGATTTTCATTTTCGGTAATATATGAAGTTCAATGTCTTTTTTTGAAGGGCTGTGTTCTGACAGTTTAAGAGTTATTATTCAAAATAGTATATTGTTATTATCGCCTGTTGAAGTTATTATTAGACGGTATTTTGAAGGCAGATGCCTTTAGATTACATTATTATATCATATTCAGCTGTACTCGCTATATATGTTTAACGATAAGTTTCAACTTACTACATATATACGTGATAATTCAAAGTAACTAATTACCTTAAACTAGAACTTGAGCAACCAGATACGGATCGATGTAACAGTATATTTTGCTACGAGGGGTGCCGTTGCCAAGAAAGAATGAACTAGAATTTGTAGCGTGTGCAGTAACATAGTCTACCCTTTCACTAATTTGACCTATAAACAGAATTGAAATACAGTTGGGGTAAATATTTAAAGATTCCCGCTTCCCCTTTTGAGGCTCCCAGGTATTTTCTTAACTGATGAAGCAAATCAATATAATTGTGTAGCGTCTTTGTTCTCTATCGATTTTTATTTCTGAAGTGAATAAACCGACGACAGGTCAACCGTACTAAATAAAATGATTTAAATGATGGTGCTTATGATTATGATTAAAACTTATTGTTCCTTTTAATCATTTGTTTTTTCGTCTCAGTGTTTTTATAACCAAAGCTTGATGCTAATTGTTAATGTCTATATAATAGTTAATTGTCAAGTTGTAGTTTCAATATTTTATCTTATGGATTAAACTTAAAGATTCAGATGTAACATATAAACTGATATTATTAAAATTAAAATATTAAGTTAACATCGTTTTTAGGTATTGTAAATTTTACACCATAGCTGCCTTCTAGCAAATAACAATATTTTTCCTGTTTGTGTACAATAACAAGTCTAATTCCTCATTCATTAAAAGGATCTCATGATCAACTTCTATTAAAAATCAATAGTCACTTTGTTTCTTTTACAAATTTAGGCTTACTTGGATAAATCAATATTTGTTGTACGTGCTCATCCCCTGATTGTTAGTTTCGAATTAGTCTGATAACCACACCCTGCTTTTACGGGTATAAGTCTTTTTCTATTGGATGTCTCAAATAGCTCTAAGGCTTTAGCTTTTATTAAGTTTCATTTATTGACTATTTTGATCAAGAACAAAATTCTCTATCTAATTAAGCTATTTAACTATGTCTAGTTGATTACCTTTATTTTGTATAATGTTTAATTATATTTAAACATCGATTATTTATATAACTTATAAAGGTGTTAGTTGGTGGTTCACCAGCTTCTAAATATTTGTATATAAAATAATCAAGATCCATTTAAATGCCATAAAAATCTTTCTGGCGAATCGTGCTTGTTGTTTCGACAATGTTTATACATCACTTCCTTTGAATCCCCTCTTTCCTGTTTGTTCGATGTTTCTTTACTATAGCTACCTTATGTCTATCTAGTTACACTATCCAATAGCAATTTAATGGCATTCCAATATTTCACGATAAACAACTTCTATACTATCTACTTCGTCTACGATTGCTTTGATATAATTTTAATCTTGCGTTTTTTACAGTTTTCACTGGATATAATTAAAAAAATATTGGTTCCTATAAATATATGAAAACGATGTTTATTTTAAGTTAAAAAAATATTTGATTAAATCAAAACGCCGACCGTTTCATGACCGCCATAGTGTCTATATGCAATTAACATACTTCACACGAACGTTTGTCGACATTTCGCATGTCAGAAAAGTAAATTCAATCTAAATTTAGGGTGGGTTAAGGGTAAGCTTGCTTTTATGCGTGGTTCTAGAGTGTGTTACTTTTATCTGCACCTTAGTCAATATTCTCGAATACCTTTGTTATGATGTCATCAAACATTTGGTCCGTTGACCGGCAAACCTGAGTCGAAGCTTTAAGTAAATGCTATATATAGAATACTTCACTCTTTCAAATTTGTATATGCGTGCTCTGTCAACTTATTAACTCCGTTGCCTCTATCAACGTTCATTAATTGATCAAGTAATTCAACCTTCTATAGAATAACGTCAAACAAATTAATGTCTGCTATATGTCAGATAAGGCTCAGTTTGTTATTTACTTTAATGACAAAGTTTCTAATGAAAACCAGTATTGGTCGACATCACCAGTTTTCACTAGTTACCTACTGAGGATGCAATGGAAGTTTTTTTTATTCCCACACTTATGTGGTTTCCTTCCATACAGGTTAGTAAAAAGTGGATCCGGTACTCCCGAGATATGTCAGTATTAATATCACGGCGAATAGTGTAACATTGTTTTTTATTTGTAATAAACACTATCTATTTTCACAATTTCACACTCCAGAACTATGAATGTTCTAGGAAAACTCTGCACTAGATAAACTACTATAGCGCAAATCTGCAATTAACGCGACATTGGCAGAATTCGTAAAAACGAGAATCCATAAAATAGAAGTATATACATAGAAAATAAAAAGAAGAATTATGAATGTCAATGTGACAGATATTAATTTGGAGACATTACGTTTTTTAATGGAAATAAGACCTAGAAAGAACGGAAACTGACATTAAAGGTGCTGGTGTGTGAAATAGTGAAAATGAGTGTGTCAGTGTTATACTACGAATAAAAACAGAGTTAGTAAAGATAATAATATTAACCAGCTGCAATGGTGTTAATTCTTTGTTTTTGTCCTTACATCTCATCAGAAAATATAATTATAATGTGGTAGGTACGAAATAAGGCTACTGGCAGTCTTTAAGTAATAAGTTATTACGTCTGCATCCTATTTTGCTTTAAAATAATCTTTATTACCAAAATCATATAGTTTACATGTTAAACAAATAATAACCAGTACATCAGCAACTAAACCCTCTAAACATACAAAATAAAAGGTTATGGGTTTGAACCCCTGTAGTTCCATACCGGATGTTTGTGAGTCGAGCATATTTGTGTATTTATTTTTAAATATTTCTATGTTATCTAATAGCCATAACAATTTGTTCTTGATAAAAAATATTTTTTTATGAAATTTACCTGTAGTCTAACCCTTAAATATTTAGGGCTAGTCTAATTAATTAATGTGCTCGCCGTTTCCACAGTTCAGCATTGGTCGCCGTCTGTGATAACTAGACGTGTTAACTAATTACGTTCGACTTTAGTATTCTGTGTATCGGAATGTGGTTAATTAGTGAAGTCTGAGTTTCTATGACAAGGTAAAGGTGTTGGCTTTTTTTTGATAAATAAATGATAAATTTGACATCACAATTTTCTAATCAAATTTGGAATAGCTTTTCTTTAAGAGGATTTTCTAGTCATAGATTCCGATTCCCTTCACTGGCCACCCTTCCCTGGTGTTATAGCCCAACTCTTCATGTGTGTCTCCCGTGCAGGAAGGCCTGTCCCAGCAACGATATATATCTAAGCTGATCAATAGAAATTCGAATGCATTTTTAACTATCGGATTAGTCCAGCACCTGATGAAGAACATGAGTATGGACAATCTAAATTATGGGAGTTACCCGAATAAAATATTTTTTTGAGTTTGACGAAACCTTTCTTGTGTTACTCGTAGTAGTATCACTGCTGAAAAAACTTTTCTAATAAATAAAGGTAAGCAATATTTTAATAATTTTATTTATGGAAAATTATGAAAATGGAATGGTACTACTGAACGTTAAATTTCACAACAAAATATTCCTAGAAACTTATAAGTACAGAAAAATTGACTATTAATGGAATGTTTAGAAACTATCATTAATCCTATTGATCTGAAAATTTCAAGGTGTATTAACCAAACTGCTCGTCTTAATTAACATTAAATTTTCCATGAGTTTACAAATCATACCGACCGATATATGATGCTCGTGTATATGTGGCTTGTTAAACAATGCTTTATAGAAGGTGCGCAGGAGTGCACAATAGAATTGTTTGAGCGTTACGTGGACACTCAGGGTAAGTGAACTTAATCATTACGGTGAATACAACGAAGACTTGTGAAATAAAACAATGAAAATAACATGAAAATTATTAAATTGACATATGTAATTCAAATTACTTTTACTTATTATCATTTCGTTTCTTCGCGATTAGCGATTCTAAATTACATTATTACATTTTTACCTTTTTTATAGAAATACACAAAGACATAAAAATCAACGAAGCTGAAAATAAATAATATTGTCGTCGATTATGTTGACATACTCCAAAAGATGTTGTTTTCATCTCTTTTATTGAATTACAATTCGAAAGGGATGAGGATGACTTTTACCAATTTTGACTGAATTTAGTAAGTATTATAAGTAGCTCTGGGGAATATACATTGGCGCAAAGCCCAGCCATAAGGCTGGGTTGTCTGGGGGTGGCCAGGTGAATTGTTGGGCAGAACCCAGTTTACCCCTTAAAGGGCAATGGAGTTACCGGGGAGTTTTAGTGGGTATTTCGATTTCCGCTCTCATGAGCCACTGGGTAAGTCCCACACACGCCTATCGCGTGTAGGTCCGTAAACGGATTCCTCCTCGAGAATTTTTTTTTTAGAAACTGTCACATGTATTTTTTTAGTTGGAAGAAGCGATACTGAGATATCGCTTATGGTATTCCTAATAGCAACAATATGTATATAATTGGATAATTTTGTTGTATCCAATTAGATAATAATTGCATTAATCTATTTTCAAATATCTGGTTCAAAATTTGCCTATAAATGGATTTAAGTTGATAACAAAGCACTTGTAATGGGTAAAGTTAAGATATTAGGTACCTATCTATATGTATGTTTCAAAACACAGAGGCGGGCTTTGCAGATTCTTTTATCCATTGTAGCTAAACTGGCGCGTGCGAGTCTGAAGCGATCACGACTCTGCATTGTCGTGACTACTTTCGAATCACATGAAAATTTAAACGTACCTATATACTAAGATGTAATTTTTAGAAGGTAACTAATATTACCAGATATTTAAACCTCCTTTTTACAGGAGATAATGCGAAATTATTACCATTATAAAGTTATAACCAGAATAGCATTAGTTGATACTAGGAGAAGGACAGGTCGTATAACTAGATAGATATGAGCTACCTATTATCGATGTTGATTTAATTTTATAATTGAAAATCAAAACAGTTATATCCAAAAATGAGTGTTTCGTATGGGTTTTCATGCCATACATATCGAAGGCGAGCGATATTTTTATATTAAAAGTAAATTTAAATAATATTCATCTTATAATGCACACACTGGAAACAATCATTTTATTTCATTATATTCTTACAAGATTTATTGATGTGTTGTATTGTTTTCTATTTAAAGTTCGTCATAAACAGTAGAGAAATATCTCTTCCAAAATGATATAATATAAATATTAGTTCACTTCATTATTATTTTTAAAAAATGGTGGAAATATCTTTGGTTTAACGGTAACCATGACATTGTTACTTATAGCTTAAAGTTTGCATTCCCTGACCTTTACCTTATTCACTTCAACGACTTCTAATAGGTCACTTAAGATAGCGTCTAATTTAGTTATTATGCTAATTAATAAGTACCAATATTTCATTGCGAGAGTAAAATCTTTTATATAGCTTTTGTTAAGTGGACATCCTCATGCACCAAATCAATTTTAATATGGCTCTAATTCAGTCACCTTGGTGTCAATCTAAGTTTATAAATTTTATTTTATTTAATAGTAAAAGATAGTTTGGGCATTTTTTAAGTATTTGAACCTTAATTTAAGCCTATTAATATAAGCCTAATATAGGGAACAATAACTAATGGGGTCTAGTTTTAGACTATGATTATATACTGGATGATAATGTATTGGAGTCTTCTAAAGATTGTCAAAACAATGTATTAAACATAATATAGTGCACTTGACACCTGATCTGAACTAGATTGAACTAATAAAAAAAACTGACACGTCTCAGCACTCATATGCTATCAAATAAATTGATTGCATTCAACATGAAGCATATATTGAATTCAATTCACTAACAAGGGCATCGCAGGTGTGCAATCAATTCAAAAGTATTAGAATTCGAAACGAATGTAAGATTCATATCCATATTGGGGTTTAGACAACAAAACTGTCATGACACCTTAAGTACTAGTCATAAAAGTTATTTTGCAACTAACAACTGCAAGTATATGTATTGTTTGATTTTCCTTTATAATCTGAGCACGATTGGTTATTTAATATTTTTCAAGTGTCTGCTTGTGTCTTCTTAATTAATTGCAAATACCCGGTTAATAACCACTTAAAGTTATCACTATTACTAGTGCTATACCTTTAATTACATTTATTTCTTTTTCTCATACCTGTTATGACAATTTAAAAGAACTTAGTAAATGAGTCTATTTAAATAAAGATATTTTGATTTTGACTTTCGATTATTAGAATTCACAAATAAATCACATTGATAATATATGTTGACTTCCGGTGATTGATTGGTAATTATTTTTCATAATTATTCAGGAGCTACACGAAAAATCATTACAATAAGTGCAGTAGTAGGCTGTAACTCAACAAGCAAGCTTATACGCCTATACTTTAAAATGCTATTCCTAAGTTAACTAAATTGATTTTTTTTTGGAGGAAGTGTATACCTAACCTACCAAGATTTTGCAAAGCATATTATGTACGTCTTATTGAAAGCCCCCGAAACTCCAACTTAAAACTAAACGTTATGCTATAACCAATGTGTTACACCGTGTAAACTATTCTGGTAATATGTGTAATTCTAAACGAAAAAGATCTACTATTATCAAATGTTAAAACCAGTTTAACGTATATGGGCTGGATTCATAGGTAGATCGCCTACGCACGCGTTAAAACAGGTCTGAATAATTAAGTCTGTCTTTGGGATTCTTTCTCTAATACCTAATCAGAATCTACAACTTTTTATTTCAAGTTATATGTTTTTGAACATCTTCAAAAATATCTAACTTTGATCACGATCATTGATCAAACCCTTGGCCTACAATGAACAACAATATTAAATCCATATCTCAAAAACTAAATTACGATTAGATACAGATTCGTACTTCGCAAAATTAATGCAACGTGAACTAAAATGCAGTGTCTGACAATGACGAGATACCTATAATCGTGACATGATTCACCACACTGACAAGACAAACGTGTAAAAATGTTGTCAACTCGTAGACTATGCAGCAGTACTCAACAAACTAATACTCAACAAATGTTTCCATTAATGTTTCACAGACACGTAATGGTCTAATAGACTTCTCTATTTAAACTTTTATTGCCTTTATTAAGTAATTATTTAATAGTTTTTATTACACTCGTTAAAATTTCATTGGAAAATTATAACTAATTAGTTATTGAATATCCATTCCATAACATGTTAAAATATGTGCACAATTTATTCTTTGTTTTTTTTCAAAGCTTTTGTTCATTCCTGTTGTGAATAAAATGTTCATCTATCAGTAACACATTTTAAACTTTTTTAGAGTCACACTTTAAACATACAATCTTTATATGGATTAATGAAAGTACCATGAAACATACTTCTCATGTAAAAAGAAAGATGTTGAGGAACATCGTAAAACAATTTATTAACCGACAGTCAAAGTCTTACAAGCTACAACCATTACTCAGAGCTAACAAGTTAATAGCACCAGCAATGATGATACACGTCACGAGATAAAAGATTCAATACAGAAATTGCAATTCAAAATCCTAAACAATTGAACCTTCCTACTTAGTGGATGCAGTTTCAATGTCACGTCACGCCATTGTATCACGAATGCTGTTTTGTTTTTGCGTTCTCCGTGTATTGTTGTCGTTAGAGTTCCGCAGGTAGGGTTTTGGTAGCTTTCGCTTTCCTTTCGGTTGAAGAAATGTCACAGTTGGAAAAGAATTTTGATATTAGAAGCGGGGATAAAAATGTTTATTGAATTAATCCAGTTGTTTTTGAAGTACAAAGTTTTCGGGTGGTTAAAACTTTGTTTACGGATAGAAAGTTATTACTAATTGCTCTATAGAGCAGTTACTAATTAACTGAAATCAAAATAAATGAATTTAACTTTTTCTTAAGCCTTTGCCAGGCAACAACGTTTTATTTTACCGCAAAGAACTTACACATAAAACGAGATAATAATGAAACTAACAAGCAAACAACACATGGACAAGAATGACCTGTCATTTTATTAATAGTGTAATTTGATCCTAACCGTTTTGCCCTCTAACGTAAAACAGCCTTCCATCATATCATGTAACGTGTGCTAATAAACCTTTACAAGCGATTTTAGTCGGTAAAGTCTATCAGTAGACGTTAATTTACAGTGCCCAGCTTGCTCGTATAACATAATAAGAGAAGCCATTTTTATACGACCGTGTAATATGATTTTATTGTGTTGTTAACTTATTTCATTCATCGATAAGTTTACAGTATTTTCGGACACTTTAACATCTAACATCATACTCGTATTTTTTTTAAATATAAACAAAGTCATGTATATGGAGTATGCGTCATAGTAGCACGTATCTATAGATATTCAATGGAACGATTTGTCAATAGTAGCTATTTCATGAATTAACAAAAAATATTGTGCTTCATAAACGTACACACAGTTTAAATAACTTGCTTGCATTGGATACGGTTAGCATGTAGGTCCTCTTTAAAAATATAATGAGAAGAATTACTATTTTTTATTTATGTACAAAATATATATATATTATTATTTAAAATTGTTTATTTATAAACTACCCCCATTTACCTTACCCTCAAATCGAGATGCACAGCGTTGAAATCAATACTTCATAAATTTTTTGTTGTTTATGACGAACATATGAGATAATTCAACGCGATATTTAGAAAAATCATAAAATTTATATGTATAATATTCATTTCTTTATGTAAGTAATATTAATAAATACAGTAGTATCTAGTATAATATATATTTGGGAATAGTAACACATTAAAAAATATTAAGGCCGTTTCACATGTACACGTTACATCCGCTACGATTATTGAAACAGGTGAAACTCACAATTTTCTAACATTTTTGTTTGTTTTACAAAAAAGGCTACATATGTGAATCGTTACGTCACTCAAACAACAAGCTTGTATAGTTACAAATGACGCAAACATTAGTTAAACTAGACAACCATTAGTTTTAGAAATGACCTGAAGCATGTTATGTATGGACAGCCTTGGGTTTCGACCCAAATAATATGTAAATATGTCCTCACCGTACTATACGCCTAATATATTGTGAATTATGAAACTAAGAGATTTGAATCTCACTTATATAGATCCTTATTAGTATATTAGTATCAATAAGTTAAAGAATTCATATTAAAATTCTTAGTATAAATTGTTTCTCATCGATTTCGTATTGTATTAAATCCCAAACATAAGTGTTGGTAATTTTGATCCTGCAAAATTGTACAGAAATATATTTAAGAAACACGTTTCTGATAGTGCAAGTATTTTAAGCGTGTTTCAGTCTATAAAGTTGATTTTGAATCATCTAAGAGGTCCAGGGAGGCCGGGAGTATGCCTCAGCTCATTAAATCAAACATTTTATTATATTATCATTAATATGTGCTTTATTTATCTTCTTTTCTTTTTTATGTATACTTAAATTGAAATTATTATTATTTTGTTAACACTGATCGTTGATTGCTCCGCTAAATTGTCTTCGAGATTTTTCATGCTGTCAATACTGTACATCTAAATCAAAACTTATAACTTTCAAGTCAATGTAATTGTGGTTACTATCTGTTTGTGAAATTTAAGCATGCCACCTCAATAACGTCAAATCAAAATTGTAATGAAAGTTTACCTATTATCCTATAAGGTGTGAAAACTGACTAATTGTATTTAAATAATTTTATAACATACAACATCACTTGCACTCATAATGAACCAAAACCTCCATTTTTCACTCAATGAAATATAATTTAGCCAATTATTAACCTATGAAAATATCTAAAAATTTTGGAATCTTAAAATACAACGCTTACGTAATTCTTTTCGGAGGAATGTTAATGTTTATAATTGCTTTCTAATCAGCATGATAGATTTGTTATTACGTAATTGCAGTAAATTGGTATAAACTAAATGATATTCTAATGAATCATGGTTATTATGAAAATTTCGATAATTAAATTATTGTTTACGTTTAATGTGGCCTTAACACAGATCACGATGGTTCCCTTCTGAAGTTTTCCTCATAAGTCCTAGTAACCGCAAAATGTATACGATAAAATGACTAAGAACAAGAGGAAAGTTTTGTAGCTGCGTGAGTCAAACCCGTGGTCAACCATTCAACTTTTAGTATAACATACAACGCTAGATAGCTTTATTGTGCATATTCAATAGAAAGCAAAAAAGGTTTTAATTTTAAGATCATAAAGTTTATCATGTGTGGTGAAATACTAGATGACCAACGAGATTTGAGTGAAATTCTATTTCTTTCTGCAGAAAATAAGCGTTGAATTAAGTGGTTAGTGAAATTTCGTTTTCTTAAAGAAATTAGTGTGTAACTGTTAATGTTTACACATATCGAGATAATGGTTTTTTTAGCCTCTTGGTTTCCGGATATTGTGATTTATTTTCAAGGCTTACATAAATTCTTTTTAATCTAATTCTATTAGATGCCATAGATAATGATTATAAAAGAATTGGGGGGAATGTAGGGTTTGAAAGATAGAATTGTCTTTTCTTTTGTTATGCCCATTCTAAATTTATATTTGAATTGTGTATATTGCTCTAAAATAACTAATTCTAATTTACTATTTGTTTCAAAGATTTAATGAATCTTTGGTTGGATTAAAGTCTGTTAGTCGTATCTGTTCTTTATATTAGTATTGTTATAGCTAACCTTCGAGAATGTATCTCTTGTGTAGATGAGTACCTAATTTTAAGGTTCGTAAAAACAATTGCCGCTGACCCAACGAAAATTGTTCTGTCAGCGGCAATTGAAAAATAATAAAGTTGAAAATATAAAACTAAAGATGATTCGCAAATTTGCAATAAATTACGGAGATCTTCTCACTAGCGTTTATTATATAAACTATAATTTAAGGTACGTTAAAGTGATTCTTAGAATGGATGTTTGAATGTTTGTAAGTTTATTACATTCAGAACTACAAATTACATATTGTTAGGTCAGACACCTAAGTCAGCTAACACATGACGCTGAGTGCGTTAATCTATAATGGTGATCTTGAAAATAATAATTGCTTAATAGTATTATTAAGCAATTATTAAGTTAAGTTTCTTAGTAACAGATTTTGTGATTTCAATTTGTAACTTTGCATCTATTATAAATTAAATACTGTTAATGTTGTTCTCTTTATTCTTTGATAAAACCATTATAATCAATTATGAATTAATTACACAAAGCTTTTCTTTTTTCGATGCTGTTTGCTCGCTTTTCATGCTTCATAGCATTAACAGGGAGTGTCATAAATTATATTCTATCATAGTGATGAAACGTAAAACAGTATCTTCCAATTCATTATTAGTCTGTTAGTAAAATGATTTAATTTATGAATAATTATTGTGAACTCCAAATATTGACATTTATTTGAAGGTTTCGTTGAGAAATGCCTGAATTACGTATGATTAATTTTTATAGGGTAGGTGTGGTGCGAGTGCCCAAGATGCTACGGTATTAGTGTGTACAGGGAGCAAATTATTAGTATACCCATATCTGGAAGTGGTTACCGATAAATATAGTAATAGGTTTAGTTTCAGATTCTGAGATTAACCCTCTACATCCCTATTTATAATAGTCGGATCACGGATTCCATTCGAAGTAACTTAGATGATGGGTACATACAACTTATAGCGTATATATATAGTTTCAGAACAAAAATATGTAAGAAGTGGTATAATTTAAATATTATTTATTTAAAAAATGTAAGAGCAGCAAAATAAAAGTGGCAACTGAGTTTCTTGCTTGCTCTTCTTAGTAATGGATCCAAATTTCCGCTCTAACGTTAGAATTACTTTTTAAAGTTTATTGATTTTTGAACCGAGCCACAGTAGTGTAGTCGTGTAACAGCACGCTGGTTCTAGAATGATGTTGCTAAACTATTATTCTATATCTTATCTTAACAGCTAGACTACAATGCAAATGCCTTGTGGGCTACAAGTCATTGGCGAGTTAAATTTTATTTGGCGAATTATTTTAACTAAATATCAGCAATTCCTAACATTAAAAGCAGTGCCCAATTTAAGGTAGATAGCTTAATTTACTAGTATCAAATTTTCTTCACAGCGGCTGTCCACATAGCAGGAGTCGTCGGCGCTATCGGAGTCTCAGTGCTAGGAGTGTACTGCGTGCTGTCTGTTCTTCAGCTGGCCATGATCTCTTCCAAGGAACGCGTCGGCTTCAAATACACACACCTAGTAATGTTGAAGCTTGCACTTGCATTACTGGCCGGTAAGTAATGCATTTTTTGACTATCATCAATTTACGATATAAATTTAAATCGTTTATTTTTGAAGAAAATATTAAAATAAATAGATTTTGGTTGGAATAGACCCAACCATAGTGTAATAACAAATGACGCAGTGAAATGCGATACACGAAGTTTCAACGCAATTTGTTTTCATGTTGAACCTTTCATATGGTCTAATGAGAACATTTGTAAGGCAAATTAAGAAATAGGAATAACTCACGTAGTTTCACACAAAACACATTTTGGCTGAAACTCGGGATTTTTTTTTTTAAATTATAATACACTTATTTTTTTTTATTTAAATACACTTAAATATTTCAGCTTTGCTGTCGATAGCTGCTGCCGGTTTGTTCGCTGTACAAGGCGATGATAGGGGATTCTACTTGACCAGAGGTGAAGCCTTCTACGTTCAGGTAAATACAATGTTTTCAGAAATTTGTAGTTGTAGTTACGTAACTAGTAATGGAAAAGATGATGGTTAATTATCTTTTTTTTAATTCGATTTTATAAGTGCATTGATGGGAAATATTTCGTCTCATTCGACCACAGATTTTTTGTTGTGTAAACCTTGTTGCACATAAAGGTTCTGTTTTAATAAGAAAAATGATTAACTTTCAGATCGTGTGCATAGTCATCAATTGTCTCCTGTTCATAATGTCGCTGTACGACGCTTTGTTTTCACGGCGAACAGGCGGTGATCCAACGAATGCGACAGGGGAGCCCGATGGGACCACTATTAACAACCCTGGTTTTAAAGAAGGAAGAGGTAAGATTTATGAATAATCGGTATTGCTTGATAAGAATCTGACATAAAAGGACTTAGAATGTAACCCTGAGGTACTCCTAATGTCAAATAATATTCAGGTGTGGCTATCAACTTCGACAAATTATTAACAACTGGACGACGTTCGACGGGTCCGTACCCGGGTTCGTACTAACCAAAACAATACAAAGGTTACTTTACTACATTTGATCACGATTTAAAATTGAATACTGAGTGGCATTTTATCCATCTACACACTTTACCAAATAGCTGAACGTAACAAATAGTTATATATCCATAAAACAGAATTACAAATTTCAGCTATAAATCAAAGCAACCATTGAGTAGAGTATAGTTAATAACATTCTTCAATTAATAATTATTATACCATTATTTTCAGGTATATCCATGACAGACGCATCAGGCAAGCCGTACAGTTCCAACGGACATGGCAGCGTTGGTTCAGTCAACACCACAGCGACAACCCTCACAGGGTTGTCAGACGCGAGCACCATAACGAGATCTCCTCTAAGATCCTCCCTAAAGAAACCCAGACCAAGAGAAGGCGAGCCAGGAGGTCTGGGCATACAGAACCCAGGATACTCGGGCCATTCGCCGCCTTTAAACAGGAATGGAAGTCAGAAGAAAGTGCGCATACAGACACACAGCACTGAAGTGTGACTTTATATGAAGTGAATTAAGTGACGAAGACTTAACTATACTAATTTATTTGTCTAATTGAATTTTAATTGTTGAAAAGTTATCTATACCAAACTCAATTATGACATTGATTTTTGTACCACTTTATATAATCAAAGTAGATACCACCATTAGGTTGATTTAAAAGTAATCCTTCTTTGCAAAAACACATTTTAAATGGAAACAGTTTTTTCGATATACTTAAAACTATACACTTCAAACTATATTTCAATTGTACTTGTTATGAAAAGAGTAATTAATTATTGCATTTAACCGAATCTTCAAAAATCCTTAAAATTAACTATAAAAAAGTGAGTTTCCATGATTATAATAGACGCATACACAGTGCGTCAAGTAAAGTTCGTATAGCAGTACAAAGAACTCTCGATTCTGTTGTGCACCGATTAAAATTGAATATAAGTTCACTGCTACTTTTTCTTTGGGATTTTGTCGCCACCTTTGCTACGCCTACTTTTTATGTTGCATTAGTAGTTGAGTAATTTGTAGATATTTTGTCATATTTTAGCTGCATAAAATTATTATGAAGCTGAAATATGACAAAAATTAAAGTCTTATTTGGAAAACTACCTATAAATATCTATCTAAATTAGTACTTACACTAACATTCAATAATAATAATGCTTAATAATGGTAATAATGCTTCAGAATTTTTTTTCAAGAATTTGTCAATGTGACGTAAACTTTATAAGATCTGCCAAAACCGAAATGCCATGTTTCAAGACGGTTTCTTCTACAACGGTTCCTCGTTGATACTTCTGTAGTAAGATTAAATTGTCATGTCAGTATTGGGCATGGCATGTCATGAATTTAAAAATACACATTATGATCAATATACATTGTCACTCAATTTAGTGTGGATTGCAAGTGCATGTTATATTATCAAAGAAGAAAACCATTGGTTTTCTTCAATGAAATATGATTAAGATATTATGATATTATTATACAAATTTCGCAATAATCAAAATTTTATGAATGATATTAAGTTATGAATGATTACATATCTCACAATATACTTTTAATTGAAAAGAATTTATTTTATAAGCATATTGATATTTTTACTGTCTTACATCATTATCAAGTTTTATGTATATTGCGCTTGAACATAGTTCTTTACTTCAAATTATGTTGTAGTTACGCATATATACACAATGTATATAAACCAGCACAAAGTGTTATATGAAAAAATAAGATATTTATAACTTTTAATTGTTATTATACAGCTTGTTGTAAAGTTTCACGCATTTTAATCAAAATGATATTATTTTCTAATTAGATATTAATTGCAATATAGATTGTAAGTTTATTTTAAATATAATATTTTTGTATTGTAAATACACATGAAATTATAAAATAATTTAAAAAGTACCCACCAGACTTGTTGCAAGTCTATGACTAGTGTAAAAGTTTCTTCTAGAACTGAACTTTTTGACGAAAAAGAATGTATATTTTGTTTGGAAAAATATTTTTGTTAGGAATGACACCACAACTTGACTGAAATGATAATTCACAAAGGAATTCCCTGTTATACTTTTATTTTATTGTTATAAATGTGCCTTATCCTTTATATCCAAAATTTGTGCCTTAAGGAAATTTATTCCATTGCCTGACAGATTGATTATATACCTTAGTACCATATTATTATGTGTTAAATTTAGTTATTTAGATGATATTTTCTATCCGTCCAAGCTCTGGTCTTAAGATTAGTTTTGAAAAAATTAAATAGAATATTTAGTGTAATATAGGTAAAACAGATTGTTTATATTTGTTGTTTTCGGCTCTGATATTTTTATCGACTTCTGTAGTTTTTCTCATAAATATTTTAAGGATCACAAACTACATTACCTATTATATTAAGTTCAGAGAATTTAATGAGGTTCTATTGTATGAACCGATTAATGGAGAAATTTCAGACGTTCTAAGTATTAAATATCTTGTTGTGTTTAATTATTTTCACGAATGCAATGATATATACACTCATATTTTAAAATTTAAATGTTGTATGTGATACATTACGTATAGAGTCAGCTTCATAAAATATGTTGCAGTCACCTCGATCGATGCTCGTTTAATGATAGCTACTGTCAAAACATGTCATATCTTTGTCTGATTATCTTTCTGTTACAGGTTAATTAGATTCGAGTATAGAAAGCTGAAATCAATGCTATTGCTGAAAAGTATGGCTTTAGCCTATAATTAGTGAATTTTTCGAGGTACAGGGTCAAAAACAATTGAAATGATCTTTTATAAAATATCCAGGTGCCTACTTATAGTATATGTTGTCTGATTCAAAATATCTCCGTCCCAACAATTATTTTGATTCTAATGTCTGAAAATTTTGTGTAAGTTTCGCTGATAAATATAATTTATAAAGTTTATTGAACTTTTTATTTTTGCATTAAAATAAACCTATTCTAATGTTTTTTTTAGTTTTTCTGGTAGTCTAGGTGGTAGTCCGTCGCCTACAGACTCCAGCAATATGAAGGAATCACACTTAATTACACATTATGCTACTAGTACGTCTACATTCTTGAGACAAGAGATGTGTAATATTTCTGATGCCCTGTGAAAACACGGGTTAATTCCATTTGTAGCTACACTGCTATAATTGAAATGTGATGCATGTGTTATGTTGTAGTTGTTAGTGTTTTGAGTAGATCTACTCTTAAACGGTAGATAAATTCGTCCAAAACCGGTGAAGAATCATTAAAGCACAACTAGATCCTAAGGTTAGGTGCCTGTCCACATTTATAAGAATAAATGATGACTAAGCTGAAATGAAACATGCGCTATTGCATGTTAATTTCAAGGTACAGAGGCTTCCATCTAGTGGACCTATTACAAGTTTTCAAAGTCTAAAGTTGATATCTCAATACATATGCAAGAAAATAAGGCAATACAACTATAAGTTTCCCGATGCAGTTTAATGTTTTTTTTTTCACTGACTAATGCTGTTGGCCGCAGATGGCCTTTACAGCGTTACCGTGGTTTTAAGGAGACGTGAATCTTGGAGTCCTCAAGCAGTTTCTTTTTTATATTAATTTTGTACTGACGTTTTTTGACATAGTTGTTTTTATTGGTGAAATACATAAGTGTACTTTCGCTTATTATTTATAATTAATAAAGTGGTGTCAGAATTGGGATGAACACGCGTGAAGAATTGGCCCGGTTCATCGTGGTGGCGGAGTAAGATGGGGATTGTAGCTTCAAGGTCTCACGCAATGTTTTATTGTGGAAACAACCATCCAGCATAAGGCTTATTACGGTGTGGAATCTTTCCAGTTTTGTCAGGTATATTATCTTAAACTTGAGATCCGTAGTGCTTATTTGTTATATCCGGATAAGGCAGTGGGGTACACCCAACTAGGTACCCTTGTTACTATGGCGCGGGCTGTAGAGAACCACCCTCGCTCTACACGCACGGCGGTCTTGTCGAAGTCGGCCAACCAGGTAGGTAACGCGTTGTTTGATTTTTTTAAACCTTCATTACTAGATCAGGACATTAAGAATTTACTCGAATACTGTGTGGACGAAAGACAGCCCCGGCTACTTTCCAAAGGACAATCGGTAACATCTTGCGCGGGTTACAAAGTAAAAATTGTCTTGTATACTTAGACATTGACACATTTCTAAATTAAAAAAAATATTTAATAGACTCCGACAGACTATCGTAATAGAGAAAAAGAATTAAAAACTATAATAAGAAGAAACATACCCACTAAGGAATGGGTACGACTTGAGCAACCTTACCCTATGTTTTTTTTTTAAGTTTTACGGATATAAAATTCGAGATTTGTCTTGTTATGAATTTATTTCGTGATACAATCATAATCGAATCATAATATAAAGGGAATGTTTTTGGCATGAGTATGTTTTTAAAGGAGTTATAATTTTTTGAGGTTGGTTTGTTTAAGTTTAAGAGGGTTGTGATAGCTAATGTAATTTTCATTTTCATGTAGTTATAATTCAACATTATATTTTTATTATAAAATTTTAATAATGTATAAGTTTAAAATTTATTTACTTCAAGTTGTACTTAGGAAACATTCCCAGCTAACCTTTACCTTGAACCCTCAATTGACTAGGAATCCTCGGAGACCTCACAAGGTTTGTATCTGCGTCCCCTGTCGGCTTATGTTCGGTGATTTATAATAAGATCAACAAAATTTTAAACATCTACCCAATGACATTACGTGACTGTAAATCTCACACTGCACATTGGCTTAAAAGTTTGACCTACAATGATACTGAAGAGATTCTCAGTAGTTGCTTATAAAGTATTTTAATCTTTCACTAGTTTTATTTTATCTTTTCTCATATGTTGTTTATTAATTTTGCAAACTTTGGTGCTGGGACTCTGTTTTCTTTTTACTGGAGGTGGGCGTTAATGTCTGCGACACAGTCTTATTTTAAACTAATGTAGCCATGATCGATTTACTTTTTTATATGTATGCCTATTTTTGTTCCAATAAATGAATTTTGAATGATGGTTCGTGACATTCACACCAATATATCTAAATACCTTTATACTAAAGACCTTACATAAAATCTTTAAACTGTATTGATAACTTTTGTGTTACAAATGAATAAATAAAAATTCCCAATATTGTGACTAATGTGGACAGATTCTTGCACTCTTCCCAATAAAATTGTACAGATTATTGAAATAATATCCCAAGCAAATGATACAGATATCTCGTTCAAACAAAAAATTACTTGTTGAAAAAAATGAAATGCAAAAGATCTTTTCTTCCCTTTTTTCACCTTCAATTTGAAGTAAATTAAGTAAATATAAAATATCCTTTTAAGAGAATAAAACCATTAGGTTTTAAAAAAAAAACACGCCGAAATATAAATATTACTTTAATATCTCCTAAATTGCTTCTTAAATTTCTCATAGTGATAATCATCAGTTGCTCTTTCACCTTTAGCCTTCTTTACAATTTTTTCAACATTTTCATCTATAACATTAGTTTCAACCTTAACAACTTCTGTCTTTTCCACCTTTCTTTTCTTATTATCACTCTCCATATTAAACCTATTATGTTGAACAAAGTTTACAGCCATATTTGTTGGAACAAACTGTGATGGAGCATCTTTTTTATTATGTCTTTCCCACAATAACTTCATTTTAGCCTCCTCAGTTGCTTCAATATTTTTTATTTTTGCATCAATGCCTAAATCTACTTCAGGTATTCCACTAAGCATCTGATTTGACAGCATCTCTTCAGATCTATGTGTTGAAGAAACACGTAGGTGTTCAGGAAGGGATAACAATGCAGCTTCTTCAGGTGATAAGTATTTTAATGAATCATTATTATCAGAATCTTTCTTATCCTGCCTGTGGCCTTCTAGAAAAAATAATATATGTATGCATTAAACAGTCAAATGAAGGAAATGATGAGTGAGGATTAAGATTAAGAATACATTCTTCAATTTAAATTTGTGAAGTTTGCCAAAATAAGCCAATCATCAAAAAAACACATACTTTTTCGAAACACTACACAAAAACATGTGTATGCATAAACAATATTTTTATTCCATGGTAGATAGAAAACAATCACCGCACAGGAAGAGAGGGCAGGGTGTTAATTTTTTAATGACTGTCGAACCAAGTACACCCTTTAGTTGGTGTCTTATTATCTGTGAACACTTGCATATACACTGATTTTCAGTGTTATTAAAAACATGTGACAGACAGCTGGTGTATACTATAATTTAAATGAATTTTTTAATGAAAAATTTTTAATTTATTATATATTTTACTAATAAATAACATTTTATAGAACTGACATGAGTTTTAAATTATATTATTTATATCTGATATGCTGATTACTTATTCGATATTGGATGTTATTTTTTATTCGCTTATGACTAAGTATTGTTTTCATTATTTGTGCATGTTAGAAATTAACCTTAATCTAAAAGTATATTAATGCCTTTTTTGGACTTAATGTAAACACTGGCACACATTTTACCAATTTTTCTTTTATTCAATTAAAATATTAAGTATTAGATACAAATATATCCATGAACTTTGTCATAAATATAAAAATTAATTTGAAATAGTATACTTAATCTATTATTATTAATTTTATTGAATTAAATTGAAACTTAAATTAGTATCTTAGAGTAGAAAATTTAAAATTATTTATCCTCTCATATTTTCCAGAACATATCTTAAATATTATGCTGTGCCCAACAGCGTCCATAATGATCAATTGTTCAACCTTAAGATATGAAACATTATGGTATGCAATAAATAAATTAAATTTGAATTTGGATTAAAAAAAACAAATGTTTTTGTGTATTGTTTTGATAAAACATGCACAGGAAACATGGCTAAATCGACACAATAATCTTCTTTAGTTGAGAAGATGTTAGCTGGTTGATGAAGGAAAATGTTTATTATACAAAATTTATGTGTATTTATTGACAGAGTAGGAACCTTAAAAGTTTTAATATGAACTCAGATAAGGAATTTTTTCTATACAAGATACTTCAGCTTGTCGTGATAATCTTTCACAAGATATGAAAAAGGCATGCTCAGCAAACAAGGGGCATTCAAAAAAAAATAAGAGATAGTGTCAAAAAGACAATCTAAGCAATGGGAACTGAGAGCTTCTAAGTCACACTCTGGTTAATATGTATGAAAATTAGGCATATTATAATATTCTGGGCAAATAAAATACAAAATTAATGTTACTAGATGAATAGACACAAAATATTTAAATTATAAACTTTAGATTTATACAAAAATCAGTATTTAACTCCAGGGCCAGCAAGACGAGTACAGTTTTTTCATCAAAGGGTGGAAAACAAGCCTATTCCCTACCTGATGGTAACTGGTTATCATTACCTTTAGATGCTAAATGCACCTAGGCAAGTTGAGAGTTTAAAGATGGTAGGTACTTCCACAAGACAAAAAAATATGTTATGAGTAGTAATTGGGAACAATTTTGAAATAATATAATTAATTACCTTTTCGCTTCGCTAACTGCTCTTCTATATATTTCATCATCTCCTCATCTTCATCACGTTTATTGGTTTCTGCAGAAAACTGTGTACCTATTCCCGTGTCATAGGCATCATCTACTTGTTTCACTTTCCCACTTTTTAAATCTTGCATATTCAACATACCTCCGGACTTAACTTTGTAAGGATCTTTACAAGTTACCTCATCATCAATAGTAGTCTTCTGACCAGTAGCTAGAGCAATAACACTCACGCCATGAGGCCTTTCTCGTAGTTTCTGAAGTTCTTTGGTTTCTTCTAACTTTGCTAAAATGTTGTCTTCATCGTCAGATTCTTCTTCCTTTACACGCTGACGAATGTTTTTCTTCTTCGGTAGCTTAAATTTAATTTCAGGTGTTTCAAATTCTTTCGTGTCCTCCATTTCAAATTTCAATTGTACCGTTTATTAGGTACATACGCATACGTGAACATAGAGACTTATATTATAGAGAGTAGCAGGCAGTAAATAAAGCTGTATTAAATTTAACCTATAATATAACTAAATGTAAATTGAATTTAAAAAATAATACTATTAAGAATAATAAATAAACAGCACAAATCACACATGCATAGACTACTGAGCACAGATTAGAAAGAGTTAATTTCTCGAGTCAATTAGATCGAAATAAAATACATAATTCAGCGTTCCTTGCATACCATTTTCAATTTTTTTTCTCGTAACACATTAACAAAATTGTGGTGCCTATCATCAGTTACCAAAAATTTCTTCAGGTAAGGGGATAGATTACATCGGTATCCCGGAGTCCGAAATAAAGAAATAATCACATACGATATGGCTGTATGGGCTTTAGTTTCCTTTGGTTTCCCTAAAATAGGGAAAATTAAACAACAACAACTAACGTGCTGTCAGATGAGTATTGTTTTCTTTTGTGCTGTCAGTCTAATTTAAAAATTGTGGGAGTTGGTTGTTTCTGAGTTTTATTTCTGTAGTTTTTATATACGGTTTCAAGATTTCTTTATTAATGTCTTCAATAGTGTAGTCCTAAATTATTCTAAAATTCTTCAATATATATTGTTCAGAAGTAATAATTTGAAATGGCTAACGTAATACTTATACAATCACCTCCACCAAAACTCGTAGAAGTACAGAAAACAATATTTAGCAAAGGCGCAACTGACTTTCTAGAGATGTTACACAAAAAATTTAATGAAAAAATTGATCAACTATATAGTGATAGACTGCAGCGTGTCATACAAACACAAACACATTGTATTTTAGATTTTAAAAATTCACCCGAAAGAAAAGACAAGACTTGGACTATAGCACCGTTGCCGTCTCGAATACAGTAAGTGAATTTAATGATATAAATATTCTCTTGCCTTCTGTATTATTTTCAGTCTTATTTTTCATTGTGACATATAACTTACTATAATAGGTAATTATACTGATAAGGTGTGGAAAATTTCAAACTTTGGAGGATTGTAGTTTTAAAAAAGGTTTTATCTAATACTGTGTACATTTACTACCGAATTGTGCATCTTTTAACAGCAAGATGACTATAAGTTAAGAATTAAATTTTTCACTTTTGCTGAAAAAAAAAAATATATTATTTATTTTGTCTATGTCCACAAGGAAGCCACTTCCTTGTGTGTGATGTCATATTCCAAATTGATTTGATGGAACATTTTTGGGTGAATTGTAATAGGGCTTCAAACATATTGGTGTATCTTAAAATATTGTTTGCTTGTAAACTATTTCTTTTATAATATTAATTTGTCAAATACTCTTTTTTTAAAACTTAAACAAAAGTTACTTTTAATTTAATGGTTATAAAAAATATGAATAATATCAATATGACACATAAGTATTTTGTATGATATCTATTTCTCTAATATATATTTTGCACATATATATGTGTCTAAATTTGAACTCTCATAAGCAAAACCATTAACTCGTCTTTGTAACACAACACAACAATTTTTCTTGCTTTACCACCAATATGGTCCATAGTCATATTCATATTTTCCTACTGACAGGGATCATAATTTATTAATATTTTTTCCATTTAGGAATCGTCATTTAGACCTTGGAGATGTATCAGCATCAAACACTGCACATTTTGTAGCAGCATTGAATGAGGATGTTCAGGGTGTCCAAGTAGACTTTGACGATGGTCATTGCCCAACATGGAAGAATCAGCTATTGGCCTATCAGAATATTAATCTAGCCATCAATGGAAAGCTTTCTGGCGCACCAATGAATATAGCTATGTGTCCTATATTAATGTTGCGTCCCAGAGCATGGAATATGATTGAACACAATATTTTGGTAATTATTTTATATATTGTTTTGTAACAAGATAATTAGGAATGCATATAAAATTATTAAAAGTGGAAAAATATGTTGCAGCAAATTTTTTATGAATTTTATTTTATTTCTGAGAGGCTTATGTGAATATATTCACCAAGAGCTTGAAGATATACTTAATGCTTAAAACAACCACCAAACACCGCTATGACCAAACAATTTTATAAAGTATGTAGTACATTATGAAGTTTAGTTGTTGAGATATTCATATTTATGGATATCTCATATTAAATTGAGTATTATGTACAATAATACTCAATTTAATTTTAGTTGAACAGTGTAAAAGTATCTTTACCTGTGCTATGATGTCATGGATTGTAATCAAATCATTCAAACAGTGTTTTACATTTGCATGCTGTAAAATGAAATGCTAAGACATATTATTATGTGACACATATATTATATGCTGTATAATCAATGTTACAACATATAATATATGTTACACTGCTGGGCACACATTTTCCTATAATGGTGAAACTCATGAGGAGTTGCCATAACACCACCATGCTGGCCCCATTTGGGTTGGTGGGTGTAAACAATAGCCATAACTACCGGGAACAACAGCCCGCCCGAAGCATGTAGAAGCTTATTATAAATATTACAAATTTGATTGACCTATCTGTAAACCAAACAGAATCTCGAAACTTTTAGAATTACTATGCCATCCAACTGCACTGTTATGGTAAAATAATTAACATGACACAGTTTAATATTAAATAAATATTTCTCACACTCACACCTATTATCTAGCACAAATTAAGTCTTGCTACAGACAAACAGATGTAAGTACTGACCACTCGACAAGGTCACCGTCATATTATACTTACAAATCCTCGGGACCCCAGCTCTTACGAAATATATTACTACTTAAATCGATTTATCTAATAGATATTGTTATCCAAAAAGTTATTTATATGAGAAAAATATGAAGTGGATGACTACGAAGTAACTCCCATATTATTATCATCAGACATAATCATTTTTGTTTTGTGTAATGAGTCCATCACTTTGTGTGCTGTTTATTTACTCTAGTTGATAATTTTTTGTTTAGATTAATGGTAAAGAAGCAATTGGTCCCCTAGTAGACTTTGGCATCCTGATGTATCACAATGCAAGGCAACTTTATCAAGCCAACAGCGGTCCATACTTCTACCTCTCAAAATTGGAAGGTTCATCTGAAGCAGAGTTATGGAATGATATTTTTGTTTGGTCACAAGTCCAACTTGGTCTACCACAGGGCACAATAAAAGCCTGTGTATTGATAGAAAATATTGTTTCTACTTTTGAATTAGAAGAGATCTTATATGCTTTGAGAGATCATTCTTTAGGTCTCAACTGTGGAATTTGGGACTACTGTGCTTCTATAGTTACTAAATTCGGTAATTATTTTTATTATTACTTTAATGTGGAAACAATGTTATGCTGAATTAGTGTTAAACTTTGAAGTCATGACTGTGGTACAATATCGGTTGTAATTAAAATATCTTTGTGAATGGGCTAAAATTAAAATTAATTTCGTTCTACTGTTTCTAGACAACCAAACCAAAACAGATAGACCACAAGTAGCGTCATCTGATATTTCTAAAATTACGACTTGGATGCTTTTTTGCCTTAATTTACGCGTCTCTCATGCCGCATAAAACTAGTCGTCCAATCTTATTCGTATATAATGAAAGAGAGACATAATTTAATTTTAATATTAGTGGATGCCAGACAGAATCGCAACCATTTCCTGGCATAAAAGTACGTAAAATTTTTTAGGTCGAAGCAAGGAGTTTATACTGCCAGAAAGGAATAAATACGTGAGCATGGATCGACATTTCCTCAATAGTTACATGCGGTTGGTTGTTAGCACGTGTCATGCACGCGGTGCTCCCGCTACAGGCGGTATGGCTGCAGCGATGTTGAAGCCGGGGTCAGATGGGACTGATTCTGAGTAAGTTTTTTAAAACTTTACTGACGTAGTATCTATTTCTGAGTTAAGAGTTCAACCTCATGCCAAAAACCAGTCAATCTATCTAGCACGTTTATTAAGAGAAACTCGAAGGCAACCTTCATCCAAATGTAATTTCGAAACTTATGGTATGGATCAAGTTTTAAAGAGAAATAGTTTTGTTTTGCTTCCACTTGCAGTATTGTGAAAATCAACCGTTTTATGTGCTTAGTAGGTTAGTTTTTATGTGCTTGTCCTCATTGCTTAACTTCAAGAATGTTTTTTATTGGAGCAAATGAAAGGTTCAAGTTCGATAAAGTTTTCTATAGTTACAAATTTAACTTCATTAATTCATGTTTAGATTCTCACGGTCGGTTTCAATAATTTATCCTCAGATAAGTTTACCACAGTTTTGTTGCAAAGCTTTCATTGATATACTAAAAACATATTATTCAAAACCCGGGTCTTTTAGTAATATGACAATACTAGGCAAAATTTCATACAACAATTCCCTTTTTTGTTCTAGATCTAAACAGATAATCAGTAAGCTGTTAGATGGCAAGATGAAAGAAATTGAAATTGGTGTAGACGGCTTCCTCGTATACGATACGCGTACCGTACCGCATATCAATAAGGTAATAATATTCAGACATTTAAATCGTCATCAAATTCTTATATACAACTCAAAGCTAGCCAAAGATTATGTTAGGCCATAAACAACCACAGTAGCCCAATGTCAGTTGATGGGTGAAAGCGATTGCCGTAACTACAGAGATTAGCGGTTAACGAGTCTTATAAAGCAACTAGTGATGTTTTGGGCCTTAATTTTGTCAAATCGGGTTGAATTGGTTAGCAACTCAAGCAAATCGGGCGAACCGAACCGTCAAAATCTGAGTCGCGGTTTGAAACCGGTTCAATTCACCGGTATGATGAGTTGATGAAATTTTATTGTAGGAATTAAACTTAGGAAATACATATCCAAAATGATGGTTGGTACTAAGTTGACTTCTGGAAGAATTTAACTGTAGTTACCGACAATATGGAATGATTGGTAGTTTAGTTTGGTTCATATAGACGTTAATCGATAAAAATTGGTCTATCCTAAAACGGGTTTAAAGATCGAGTCGTCACATCAATAGATCCAACCGAGAATATTGCGATGTATTTGTACATATAATCGGTATAAAGAAACAAATAGCAATTTTAATCATCATAGCTTTCCCTCCGCGTGAACTTCGTTTTTACCAATGTTCCCAAGAGACGCGTTTTACACATAAACGGGTCGCTCGGGAACATTTTATTCCTATTGGTTGTAAATAGTACTGTCAATCTTTGAAATGTAATCTATCTCCACGCTCAAAACAAACAAATTGTATGAACTCACTATCACATTTCTGTTATTTACAGCATTAGGTAATGACCTACAAAAATATTTGAGGAATATTCCGTTCAAACACCATCTTAAATAGATAAGGGAATATTTTTAAGCTTAAATGAAAGAATATTAATAACTTGGGCAGTGTGGGATAATTAATTAGAATGCCATCACAGATATGATAAGGAGAGTTTATTGAACTACATACAAGAATATGTATGTACAGACGACAGCACACTAACTTAACAAATAAAATTATCCTTATTACAACCGAGTAAGGTTTCCAATATCAACGGTTAGTTAGTTCACACTTAGACGATCCATACACTTTTGACTTATTGTAATCGGCATGTATGTGTTTATGATGTTAATAATTAATTAAAATAAGCCAAAAATGCTTAAGGGTCGCCATTTTAGAAACGTCAAATAACGTCACCGATCATATATCTTTTTTTAGGTGTATTGTACTTAAAGAGTATTACTTAAATTTAATTTAGTTTGTGCACTACGAAATCCGGGCTGATATCCAAATTACAAAAAGTTCATGTCCTGAGGCAAAAATTAAACCTGGAGAGGATGCGGAGGACATATTTTTCTTATTCAATTGATCAAGGTCAGGTTAGAACTGAAATCTGAAATTTAAAAGGGGCTTCATTTTGACAGTGGGCAATTTTTTTCCTAAGTCCAGTGCAATGGCATAATGATGCTTAGTCTGTTATAACGGAATCATGTGTAATGGACAGCACATTAGATAGGTTTAAATGTGGCCTCAGGGTCAAAGTATTGCTAGCGCTTGATTTTGTCAACTATAAGTATAATAATAGTATATTTTAACAAGCGACTAAATTAGATTACTCGTTATCTTATCATGGGTTATGTTACGTACTGCACATTTTTGTATCCAATCTCAAAAGTTAAGCACACATTTAAGGCATGCTTATACTAAAAATTTAAATCACCTATTACAGCTAGGCCTTAAAATGAATTTTTAAATATTTTTGAATTCATTTGAAATTTTGTTTACGAAACAAGAGTGTCGGTCCAGGGTAGGTTTAGATTACGACACGAATGGCCCGTAGTCGTACACTGTTCTCAGATACTGTATTTGTTTTTAGACGTTCTAAATAAATAAATAATAAAATAATATTACTGGAGGGCAATTTTTTATTTACACAGATAAACTATCTATTTAACTACCTTATTGGCTATCATTGATAAGTACCTGAATTGAAACAAATAAATTGAAAATTTGTTCTATAATGGAAGGTTTTGACGCAGTTACCTTATCGTTCGTCAATAAAAATAATGATAGGTAATTTTAAAAGATATCTTGAAGACAGTGTTAATCGTCGAAGTTTAACTTATTATTTCATTTTATACTTTAAATGTATGTAAAATAAAGAGCTCCACGTAATCCCTACACAGAAACGGTTGCGTACTTTGAAAAATAACAAACATATCATCATTGGCAGCATAGCTATAGCGTATATTACTTTTTTTCAGCTCTGGAAAAATTACGGTGCGACTCCAAACCAAATTTGTAAAAAGTTCGACGTAAATATTACTGTCTATGATCTCTTGGCTATTCCCAGTGGTGGGGTGACCACACAAGGGGTGAAATACAACGTGGCGGTATCCATACTGTTTATTTACCACTGGTTGGCTGGCATCGGCCATTTCTTCTATAGTGGCAATGTCGAAGACTCGGCTACTGCGGAGATATCTAGAAATCAGATCTGGCAGTGGATAAGGTTCATGGTGAGTGTTATAGTCACTGAGGTATAAATAAGAATGATGTAAAAGGATACAGTTACAGTTTTTAATTTGCGAAAATAATATCTATGTTCCAATAATGAGACATGTAGATACTTATTATCGATATGATAACTAATGTTTAATCACTACATAAGAACATTTGAGATAGCGTTAAACGCCAAGGAATTATTGACCTGGCTAGACCATATCACGATGCGTTTGGCATTTCATGAAATACGACCATTCTCCAGCGTACGCTCAAATTGTGGAATAAGCTCCCTGAGGTTGTTCAAAAACGGTTTGAAATTTATTTACAGGATCGGCAACGTGCAAGTTGTACCCTTAGTGTTGCAAGCGTCCATAGACAAATATAACTGCTTACCATCACGTGGGTAGTATTGCCACCTTAGTGGTATAAAAAAAATAATGAAATGACCAAACCCATCATGAAGTGATCAATTCTAAAATCTGGTCTCGGAATATACAAACAAACCCGTTTATTAATTCGTAATAGCTTAGCCAAAGCAGAATTTTAATACTATATTTATTTAGTTATTTAACGCAAAAAGATTACGTCTTTACTTCTTCGGTATACTCGAAGCTAGTGTATATGTATATGTATATGTCATTATTGTGTATTAATTTAATAATAACTAAGCATTCGTATTTGAATATTTATTATATATATGTTGCTAGGCAACACTCAAAAGACAAGTCAGTCCTCCGCCGCTATTTCTTTAGCCTGGAGTGTCTGGTCTACATGCCTCCACCAGGCTGCCCCCCTTTGTAGATACTTCATAGTGGAGTGTTCCCAAGCGTCGTGCTACCAAACCAAATTCTCATTTCACGATAGGGCTACTATAACTGCGTATCTGCACTCTATAACTAGTTTTTAAACGGTTTTTCATTTTTCCAAACCAAGGTTTTCCATATTGGGAAATCGTTGATTCTTGTTCGTAAGTCTTGTAAAACTTTGTGTGAAAGATTGTTTTAATATCCCATCCTCGTCACCATATATTGTTTTAACTTATTAATAATTATGCATTCATATTTGAATATTTATTATATATGAAAAACATTATTTCTAAGCAACACTCAAAAGACACGTCCGTTTTCTTGGTCTGTTTTTATATCAAAATCATTTGTGTGCAATAAATAATACTTGTATGTACTATATTATAGTATCTGTATTATTGACAGA
This sequence comes from Acentria ephemerella, assembly GCA_943193645.1. Taxonomy (NCBI): domain Eukaryota; kingdom Metazoa; phylum Arthropoda; class Insecta; order Lepidoptera; family Crambidae; genus Acentria; species Acentria ephemerella. Next base: position 4,545,201 of record OW971894.1, read on the forward strand.
TGCCACTCGAAGACGACCCAAAACAGCGCGTTACCGTGAAACTAATCGAGAAAGTTGCAACCAGTTTCGTTGCTCACGCGCACAAAAACCTCTGTCGCTCAAGCGCTGAGCGTAAGAGATTAACTGCAGCCAAATATATGAGCATGGAATTGTTCTTGAGCAGAAATCCACCGGAATTCATCACCACTTACCTAAATGACAACCACAAATTCCGAACATTGCATAACAAAGCTTTGTTGAGTAATTTGTAATCAATCAATTTTATAAAATCATAATTTACCAACATTGCATGTTTGCATATTTCAATGAATTGAGATAGACTGACATTATTTATAATTGATAAGAAAAACTCTTTTTTATGGAATAATTATGATATTCGAATTATAATTTGGTTGAACATAGTTATTTCCATTAAGACATTAATATTTTATTATTAAAACCTATTTTAGATAAAAAAAAATGTTAAAGTATGTTCTGTTTATCTCGCTCGTGTGATAATGGATTAAACAAATCATGCTTAATGTTGCTTTAAGTAAAATAGGTTTAATTAGAGTTAAGTAAGAGTAATGGTTGTATTTGATGCGTTTTTAAATTTCAATTTTGATAACCCCAATACCAAAAATCGTATACAATAAGGGACTTAAAACATTTTAAATTGGAATACCCACTGAAAATACCGAATATTATTTTCAAGTTATATTTTAATTGTTAATAACATGCAATACTTAGGTATTGTTATTTATATTTTATTAATGTTCAATAGAACATAAATAATCATGCAAGGGATTTTAAATGGTTATTATATAGTTATTGTTTGTTAAATAATTCATTGTTCAAATTGTGAAACATCACTGACATTTATAAGTATGTGATAATAATTATATTGCTGTTATTGTTAAGTTTTGACAAACTCGTTGCATTTATGTTACTGTTTATAATGTTGTCAAAATAAATATATTATTTTAAATTGCATGTATTTTTTTCTTTGAAGTGGGTGTTTAACCCCTATAGACGACCCTTACGACGACCATATTAATATCCTCGTTTGGAAATTTACTTCATGGAAAACTCTATCTATTTCCAATTAGATGCAGAAGTTTTCTATGAAGTAAATTTTTCTTACTGAAAACACTGACATTCCGTGATTAAATTTAAAATGCTTATTGAAAACGACATATCAATTAAAATAAAACAACCAAGTTTCATATAACGTTTATAATTATCTCAAAAATATTGAACATTTCTATCGTAATATTTATCTTAATCACAAACGAGAAAAGTCAGAAAGCACTATGTTCAAAACCCAGTGGGAGTCCAAAATCATGGGAAGCAAAAAAAAACACGCAAGAACTAACTATCCAAGAAACCCAAATATGGAAAATTTGTTGCAATAAGTATTTTGTATTTTCCTGGTATTATTCTTTGGTTTGGTGCAGTAACGAATTAAAGAAAAATTTATCGGAAGTGTTAAAGGCATATAAGTTATTTAACAGAAATTTTAAAATGTAATTGCTATCGACTTATACAAAGTATTTAGTTTACTAACTACTCCGATCGAAGACATGGTGGAGTATACTCCATAACTATTTGAAGCACTAATTATGACTATATAGATTCTAACTTGATCCCATGTCAATATCTCTCTATTTCTGTCGTTAGAAAAAGTTGATAGATTTTTTGTATCAAAAATGCTACCTCCATCTCTAATAACCACAGAGTGGCTTAATATTGCATGAATTAGATTCGCAAAGAGTAGTCTCGCAGAATACAATTTCATTATATCTTTTATATTCTTTATAATTATCTCGTTTATGATCCAAATATACAGTGAACGAAGCAATAAAGCCATGTGGTGTATTTACAAATAGGTATCTCTTTTTTAATTTATTATCAACTTATTTATTTTAAGATTAAGTGAATAATATATAGTCTTTTGTTTCTTGTTGCTTTTAGGTTTTATTTAACAAGCAATTATAATGTGACTCTAAAAATGATCGCGGACATCATCGGGCGATAATTGTAAAGTGATTTTAATAAAATGTGAAATCGCAATAATCTTACATAAATAACACACAGTCTTGACTTTACACAACTTATCCTCGATATTTTCATCCTGTCATATATCACTAAAAGTCATTAATTATAATGACTTAAATCCAGCATCGATAAATTGAGTGACGGATGTGATGACAATATTTACATAACAAATACATTTGATTTTATTTGTAATGATTGTAATCACAAACCACTAAACGTTTTGTACTAATAGTAAACAACAATTAAAACAAAATTATCTTAAACAAAGAGTAATCATTAAACAATATAAATAATTGGAAATTACGTTAGGACCTAATAGAGTAATTAAACGGTATATATATATGATACAAAAACTGACCAATGACAAATAATTAATACCGATAAATTGTATTTTTATTTGCAAATTGTCAAAAAATGTTCACATTAATTCTTACTTCAGTCTCAGGTCAGTGTCATCACGAAGCTTATTTAACAGTTATTTAGCATTTAGTAATTTAACCATCTATTGTTGTCAAATCAAATTGCAAGCAATCTCTTTCAATTGGATAACATTAGTTATGTTATATATAGTTAGAAGTTCAGGAAATGGTCGAAATTTCCTTGGTTTTTATTAGTGTTAAAATATCACTTTGTTTAGTATAAATATGATTGGAATATTAAAATTACTCAAAATATTTGATTAACAGTGACTTGCTTTAAAAAAAATGGCCAGCTGTCTGTTTTACACGTTGCTATTTATCAGATTGGTTTATTTCTGTTTTTAAGTCTAACATGGGTGTGAAACCTTATTATTAACACAAATATCTGTTAACTTTGATCTGTAAAACTTTGTGACATAATTTTTTTTATCTTAAATTAGAGTTTTTAATGCTACGAAACAGTTTTGTCTAATTAAATACTAGCAATGATTTTGTTATGCACCAACTAAAAATTAAGTCAATGTTACTAGTTACAATGTTGTTAGGACACATCATTTGATTAGTATTTCAAAACGTTTAAGGCTGGAGTTTATCAACACTTCAATAGGCGATTATTATTTAACCGTTGATTTTTAATTTTTTGTCGAATACTGACGCTTAAAATTTTTTTTAAATCACTTGTTATGCGGGAGTTTTATATGCCAAGATGTTTATTTAAATGCCACTAAACCATATGATAGATTAAGTGGTATTTAAATAAACACCCGGTATGTTATAGTTGTCTGTCTTTTTAGCTTTAATGAAAAATTAGAAAAAAATAATAATTTTAGAATTGTCAAAGTTACCATAAATTAAGGAATATTAATAGCGATGTGTGTATTTATTTCCGTTAGTATTGTACTGTAGATAAAATAAACCGATTCGTCCTGAAATACAGTGAAAACTTACAAATTCAGGATATAATATCCTGTTTTAATGTATGTAGTATTTGTCCAAATTAGTAAATTATTTGTTTCTATCATCAAAAACAATCCATATTATAGGGATTGTTTTTCCACATCGTAAAAGACAGATTATCCATCAACCATTACAAATAAAATAAACTATCCTTAATTCGTAAATAAATACTGGATAATAGTTATCAATTAGTTTCTTTAAAATTATTTCTTAAGAAATACATCACAGTTTATATTTGTGATTGTATTTATGAAATATACTCATATGTTTATTCTTTAATAGTGATTTTCTATCGATAACTGCCTTTCTATCGATATGAATGTCATTAGGAAAATTCTGGAAACTCATTCGTACCCTTATATTGTAAAACTATTCCGTGGGATTAAAAACTCAATACATATCTGCTGTTAAATCAAAAAAGAACCTTAAAACAATATACAATATTATACAATTGACTATTGAAAAAAACGGAATGTGTTGGGGATACATTAATTAGTTATCCTGGCTGCAGTATTTCCTTTTCTAGAGTTATTCTATGATGTTTCGTTAAGAAACCGTACATCTGCTGTTTTGTTCGCCGCCCACTCGCTGTCTGTTCAGGGCTCGCGCGAAGTTTGTGTCGCGTGATTGAATACTATTTTGCTCTTGCATAGACAACGCTAAAGCATGTGCTAACGCTTCATCTTCAGTCTGTAATTTAAACCATTAAATTATTTTAAATAGTGATTCAAAAAGGCTAAAGTAATAATTTTGTTAATATTAATTTGTGTTATATTGCAAAGTACAGTACAATGTGACTAATAATAAAAGTCCACTAAATATAAAAATTAGTTCAGTATATATATATATAAGAAACAGATCGCAAAATATCTTAAAATTAGAAATGTTTCAACGGTTTTGTAAGATATGTTTCATGTATACATCCCCTAATATCTCAAAAATTTATGTTTTAATTTATAGTCAGAACGGCAACATGCACAGCGAGATGTATCGAGTTGTCTCTTTCTTTCATAACGTATTTGTAATAGTACCGTTTTATATATACAAAATAAAATTTGTTTTAGGAATTAATGTAAATAAAATCATCTTCCGCTCTATTTGTGTTATTAGAATTATTGCTTTTAATTTAGTTAAAGAAATACAATAGCATTTGGATGTATTTTTTATTTCATATGTTAGATATGACAGCTTTCCTTTTCATTATCATATTGAATGACAGATGAACTTTAATTTAGATGTAGAAGTAGTTTAAGTTTTATCTCAGAATGAGGCCCAATAAGTAGGTTTAACAATAATTAAAATATTTACTGACAGAAAGATTTTTCTTTGTTAGTTACTATTGAAATAAAAGTATAAATAACTTAAGAATGCTATATGACCTAATGGTAAGTGTCATACAGACCACAATGTATCCAACATTATCTTATAGAATTTACCTCACAAATAAAATCCAACGCAACGTGAATTATGTGACTAACTTAAAGTGCTACTATTTCGATTAGACTTTTATAAACAGTTGCCTTAAAATCTTACCATATTTCCTTGTACTTCAGAAAAACTAGTTACAGCTACTGGGGGAGTATTAATCTTATTTTCATTTGCCTTCATTCTAGCCAGTGCTGCATTTCTGAAAAAAAAAATATTTAAAATCCTTTTTTCACCCTAGTGTTGGTCTTGCTTATAAACGTTAGACTACCCGTTCACGTAAGACTATGGTGACGGGCGTTTTTCTGGGCGAAAATGAATCATTTTTTTTTACTACAACCCACCCCACGACATGATCTTAATGTGTGTGCTAATGCATACTACTCACTCATATTTGATCATCGTCAGTGAGCTGCATACTCTTGTAACAGAAAGTAGCAAAATCGGAGATAATCTGTTTAAATAAATGGGTTTACGAAAACTGAATGCCTCAATTTAACATTTTTTTTATTTAAAATTTTAAAACATGTTGTGGTGCTTTTACTTGTATATGTAAAATTTAAATACAAAGCATTCTTACGGTACGACTAAGTTAAGACTCATCTCGAGCGGAGCTTTTCTAAGCAAATGAAAATATAATCCTATTTACCTAGATTTTTAACACTAGTGTAACTGTGTCGCGTGTGTCACATCACCCACTCTACACTTCACATTTGTTCGCAAAGAATTACTAAATGCTATTGTTATAAAGGGCATATTTATTTGTTCAAGAAAGCACTGCTCCATTGATCCCCATCTCACGGGAGATTTATTAGTTTTGAGCTGCGTCTATAAGCAAGGCCGTATTTATAAATAATTTACATTCATTGGCAGATTATACCTAGCTTTTTAATTTCAATGCACCTGTGAGAGTTGGTCGTCTGTGCAACAGAGTGCTAGTTCCCGAATGGATACTGCGTTATAAAAGATTGCATCTGTATTGTGGTTAGCATGTAATTGCACTGTGCTGCGGTCATCGCACCGCATCATCTGTTAGATCAGACTTCAATTACATTCACTAAGCTTTAAAACATTATTTATTTTTTAATTAATCTATAAGTCTACAACAGTATTAATATTAATTAATTACGTAATTGAATGAACTGCCTTTAAAATTTAGTACATTCTTGTCCTTTCCTTTCTAATGTTCTATTCACTGCAGTCACAAATAAGTGAATGTGAATGTGACTGTAAGGTTACACTACTGCTACACACTCTAATACATTTAATAAACATTTTTTAAACTATAATAGTAAAAGGACTAAATTTTAATTTAACACTCATCGTTGTTAATTTAAATGTCACTATTCTAACATTCTTTCCTAGGTAAGCTATGAATTAACATTATTTACATATTTCAGATATAATAGATATATTTGTAGATAAAGTTATTATAAGCTTACTGGATCTTTTAAATACTCAATTTACTCAAGTTGTTAATTTATGTAAATATAGAAAAATTATTAAATTATTCTTCAATCACACTCTAAACATAATTCCATCTTAGTTAAATAATGGGAACTCAACTTCAAATATTTTATTGCAATCATGGAATACATTATCTTATGTAATGTTATTACTTCACATATGAAATTGGAAAAACTTGACATGTAAATGGTGTAAACAGAAACCAACATCTTGAAGCAATGGAATTTTATGATTTAAATTTTAATTTATTGTTTATTAATGTGTTGTACCAGAAAATTTACTTAAAATAACATTAAAATAGTGTTGTGTAAACTTATTATTTATAAAAAAATTGTTAACTTTTATCGGTAAGAAATTTTGTGACATAAAAAGCAATATTTAAAGTTAGAGTTTTTAATGCTACAATACTGTTTTATCTCATTAAATACTAGCAATATTTCTTTTAAGCACAATATAAAATTTAAGTCAATGTATACTGTCATTACGAAAAATGACACATCATTTAATTGGTGTATAAAAGTGTTTAAGTTTACCAAAACTTCAATAGGCGATTATTATTCACTAAAAATAACATTAAAATTTTGCTTACGCAGCTTGTCTTCTTTTGGCAGCAAGTTTTCCTTCACAAGAATGATCAGTGGTATGGCGATGTTTCAGACAGAAATTGAGAGCACACTCGCCACAAATCAGTGGGACCATTTCTTTCGTTTTACAGCCTTTGTGGAAACATCGGTTTGTGAATACCTTACAATTATAATAAAAAATATGTGCTATATATATTTGAGTGTACAAACTAGAAAGATTCATGTTAGTGCGTACTTATATATAAATAAAAATCAATAGAACATAATTTTTGAAATTCTATAGTTTTATTTTTCACCACTTGAAAAACATTGAAAAAAGAAAATTGTTAAGTGGAAGGGAGTGGTCCATTGAATGTTCTTTGTCTGTACGCTACAGCCACCAGTCATATAGATACAAATAAATAATACAATAGCATGTTCATTGTTTTTCACACAATTTAGCTGATATCAGTGTCAAGCACTCTTTAATGTATAGTTTCACTTTTAGGTGAAACATGAAAGCTAAAACATGAATACAATGTAAATGGCAATTATACTTAATGAATAAGAATTATTATTAGTGTGTTAATATATAAAAACCTAAACTTGTTTATTATAGTTACCACATTCAGAAGAATGTTATCCCACAATTATAGGAATTAGAATAAACATAAATACCCAAATTAGTTAATTTATTACCTTATTCCTTCTCTCTTTAGCAGGATCAGACATACATTGGTTATCAATATGAACCCCAACTGCAATGTCTGGTGGTTCCCCACGTTTGCCTGGTACAGGGGCACTGCAAAGTGGGCAAACTGGCACTTGGACATCACGAGTGTTTGGCTCAGGACACTCATGTTCAATATATGCAAAATGTTCAGAACTGGAAAATAATATAAAATATTTAAAACAAAATGAAAATATGCCACCTCACAGAAATTTGACCATTTGACCTTCACTACAAAGCTTTTTCTGATCTTAGATGATTTAGAAGTAGAAAAAGGCTTTAGAATATGGGAGTACGATTTTAGGGCTATCCCTCCTTGGAAATGAGTAATTTTTGAGATATAATTTTTTAAAATTCTTAACCTCAAAAAAATTGTCTACAAAGAGCCGTAAGAGGCCTATGCCAGAAGTGATTTGAAATAAGAGATCTAATATAAGCAACATAACATACCACAGCAGATCTTGTTAACAAACAGATTAATTAATAAATAAATACTTAATCTCAAGATGTAACATTGGACTATGGAATAAGACAAAAGCTATAAATAATTAAGTTACACATTTATTAAAAATAATTAAACCCCTCAAACCTCAATGTCACCTAAAATGTCAAAAAGGGATATTTTTCAACAGGCTTCCAAAACAAAAACTTTACAATGCTTTAAAATATATATTCCTGTCAATGAGAAATACAAATATGAAATAGTGCTCCCATAATCTAAAGCAGAGACCCTGCTCTTGAAATTAAACAGCATTTTTACAGAAAACTGTATAAGAAGATGAAATAATCACTCATGTTGGTAATGTATAAAAAAGTTCTAACAGTGTAATGATTGGGAAAAAGGTTCTTACCAGAACACTTCTTTACAAGCACCACATTTCATAGGTAGGAAATCTGAAAATAAATGAAAACACAAAGAATAATAATATAATATTTCTCACACTTACACCTCTTTTGGCAATATTTTACATTTACGATAGATGCGTCAATGTGAAATTCTGCCAAAGCATCTGAAAGTATGTCATTACTTACAAATGTAACAATGACTTCGAGTAAAAATAAAACAAAATATTTCAATAGTTACATAACATGAACGACACAAAATTTGAACTAATAAACATTTATTAAATATAAAGGAACTTACCAAGTTTATTACAGGATTTGTATGAACAGTTTTTACCAATATGAGGAAATTCCATTATTCAAATTTAGCATATGTTGAGAAAAAAGACAACACTGAACAAATTATGTCGTCAGCTTAAATTTGCTAACACTTAAATAGTCTTACTCAGAATAGTCTAGAATTATTGCGAGATGACTTCGTCATTCAACCATTCAACCACAATATAATGACTATGACAAAGCGCAAAGTAGTTAACCCAAACGAAATGATTCAAACGAGAAACGATGTTTGAAACTTCAAACGAGATAATTGAAAACACAGACTAATTATGGATACTAACTGCCACAGATTAGAAAACTGCGATGACCGAAGACTGACTTGCTTTTTTTGTATTTTATTTTTCAATTCTCCCTATTATAGGGAAAACAAAAGAAACTAAAACCCATACAGCCATATCTTATCAGATTTTTTTCTTTATTGCTGGCTCCAAAATACCGGTGTAATATATCCCTTTATCTCAAGAAGGTTTTGGCGACTAATAGTAGGTAAATGAACTTACCCTACAAATGAATGAATGGAAATGAAACAGTGAAAAGTTTCACATAAGTTACTAATTAATGCTGAATTTCATAACATAAATTTCACTTCAACACAATATATGAAATAAAATATACAGCACCCAATTGACTCGCCAATACGCGCTAATATGCGCAATATTTCGAATTCATCATTCAGCGTTGATTAGTAACTGTGCACCGGTATCCTGGAGCCAACAATATTGACATATGATATGGCTGTAGGTTCATCACTTCATTTGTAGGGTAAGCTCATTTATTTAGCATCATCATATTATAAGATTCTTATTTGCGTATTATTTCATCGCATTCATTAACATGACATTCCATTTTCGTATCATTTTATCATTATCGGTTACTACCATTTTCAAAACTTTTCTCGTAAGTAACTAACAAAATGGAGGGGCATACCATTACTCGCTAAAAATGCTATGGAGCAAAAGAATGCGAGGATTGATGGCTCCAGAATACACCGGTATTTCGGAGCTGTCAATAAAAAAACTGCTTAAGATATTGATGTACGTGTTTTAGTTTACTTTGCCTTCCCTTTTATGAGGAAAAGTTTAACAAAAAGTCTTTCATTTGATATTTTGTGTCACTGTCGTTTTGTAATTTTTTGGTGGTTACAAGATTTTATTTCAGCCAGCCAGCTAGAGTTAAGTCGGCGTTTTGCACATTCCATAAAAATATCTATTCAAAGTGATCCTTATTAGGATCACTGACTAAATCTGGGCATTATCGAGAAATTCATAATTAAAATGAGCAAGATTGTACCAAGCTCTGCTAAATTATTGGCAGTAGGGAATACACTGACGGTCTGTAATTTTACATTCTTTGGTATAGTTTTTGTTGTACCCCTCAAATGACTTTAACGATTTAAAGAGAGAAAGTGACTTTAATGTTTGGCAAAATAGTAATGAAATCAATTTTTTTTATGTATTCTTATTGCTTTTACAGAAAACTATAACCCCAACTGTGATTTCCCCAAGTTTAAAGTACAGTTCTATCCCAGAAGCTACTTTTGAAATCAAGGTAACAAACATTACTAAAAACTTAATTTTATGTTTATATAATTTGAAGTCAAATATTTCTTTATATTGTTTACAAAAATATAACCATTATATAACCTAACCTTCAAATGTCAGATCCATTGTCGTATAGTCTAATTACATTATTTTAAAAGATGTTCATATTGTTGTATATCTAATCTACCAAGCTGTATAATCCAGACACATTTATATTCCAATTGAGGATACTGGGAGTATACCATGGCTCAGAAAATCAAATTGATAGTTTCAAGATTGACCAAATTGCTATACTATTTACAGGATTTCAAATCCCACAATAGTATGGAAATTTGATCAATCTTGAAACTATCAATTTGATTTTTTGAGCCATGGTATACTCCAAGAAACTTCAAGATACAAAAATGTAGAAGCACATTCATTAAAAGGAAGCCCATACAAAATCTTTTTGTTTTGTGTCAGTCATAAAATGGTGTTAAAAAAGATTTAAGTTATTTTTATATATAAGATTATTTTTAGCCATACAAACTTCATAAGCTTGATTCTGGCCCTGCAACATCTGCAAAATTAACAGCTGAAGATGCTCTTAAATTATATGAACAGCTGGCTGTTTTACGAAGAATTGAAACAGCATCTGGTAATCTATACAAAGAGAAGATCATCCGTGGTTTCTGTCACTTATATTCTGGTTTGTTCCTTTTGAATTTATATCACACTTTAAAATAGATTCTTTTAAATTTATTAAAGATAAACTTATAACTATACTTCAATCAGTACTAAGAATATACTTAAAATTTAATTTAAGTGTATCCAGTTAAATCATGTTGAATCCTATAAATTATACAGTTTTATAAGTTTGGATTGTAAAATATTCATGAAATGGGTAGTGTTCTTTTTTATAGATTATTTTTCCCAAAAATTTTAAGGTTGATAAAATTCTAGATTCTTACTTAATACTAAATATCTATCTATACATGGCGTCACGAAACTCGCTCATCTCTTTATTTCTCAATAATTCATTTCACTAAGTTTTGTAGTTTGAAATTTTTATTTACTAATAATTATAGTTGAGTGGTTCAAAGCTAGTTAAATGCTTTAGAACTATTCTAAAGATAAATAAAATAAAGCATAGATTCAATCATAACTATATTTGGTCAAGCCCAAAAGAATAAGGAATTAGCAACACCTACATAAATGTAATTAAAAACATGTACTTTAAAAGCAAGAATTGTATAAAATAAGAATCTACATTACAATTAAATATTTAAATCAAAATAATTATTTTTTGTAGCCTAAAATGCAATATTTTATTTTAAAAGCATTAAATTTTTAGGGTTTTAAAAACATTATAAGCGCAACTAAGTAGGATCTAAATTATGTTGTATGTTTTACAGGACAAGAGGCTATTGCTGTAGGCATGTGTGCTGCTATGCGAGATGTAGACTCAGCAATCACAGCATATCGTTGTCACGGTTGGACGCACCTAATGGGTGTCAGTATTGTGGGGGTGTTGGCTGAGTTGACTGGTAGGAAAACTGGTTGCTCTAGAGGCAAGGGTGGTTCTATGCACTTGTATGGACGAAACTTCTATGGTGGAAATGGCATTGTTGGTGCTCAAGTAAGTACATTGATGCTATAAAGTTATCTTATTGTAAGACTGTCAAGTGTTGGGTACCTCTAACTTGATTTGTAAATTATTTGCATTTTGTGCATGAATTTTATAACCGTTAGTTATAGGCACTAAAAGTTTGATTGTATATGTTTTTTAATTTTTTATATGTTGATGTACATGACTGTCTGTTACCTATCATAAATAAAAATAAAGTTTTTATTTAATTGATTCAGAATTTATAAACTTTAATAATCACAACAGTTCTGTGTAACAACCAGTGCATCATGGCGACTATATAGTATTAGTATTGATAACATTTAATCTAGCTTAAAATATTGTTTTATATATAGGTACCGCTTGGTGCCGGGATAGCCTTAGCCCACAAGTATAAGGGTGACGGCGGAGTGAGCTTCGCAATGTACGGCGACGGGGCGGCCAACCAGGGTCAGTTGTACGAGGCTTTCAACATCGCCAAGCTATGGGACTTGCCTTGTGTATTCGTTTGTGAAAATAATGGTTATGGTGAGTGATGAAAGCTTTTTTAAAATATTCAAACAAAAATAATTGTTACACCATTGTGACACCGGTGACATCATCGGTTTGATGGTGACGTGATTTTGCTTAATATGGTGAATTTACGTAAATTTGCCTTCTATTTCGTGCAAATGGACGACTGTTGCGCCTGATTTAAAGAGGAGGGTGGTGAGCTTTCGAACCATCCCAGCTCCTAAAGGAAGTGTCCTAGCGCCTTGATGTTGCTGAACATGTCCAGGAGGCTATCCGGGTTTTCCAGGTAGTTTGCCCGGTAGTTGACCACTCACTCCTCTACTTGCCAGTAGAACGTGAGCGGCTGTTCCTTTTGCATCCATGCATGCTGACCATAGGGGGTACTTATATTAAAAAGATACGTGATACCTTGATACCTATATTGAAAAGGCGCCTGTTAAAATTGCTATGCCCAGTTAGCGCCCCTGTAACGATGTGCAGGCGTGGTCTGTTAAGCCGTATGATTGTTCTGAAGAAGCGAGGGTTGACTCGAGGTAGTGCAAGTTTTGCTTGTTTACAGTCCAGGTTGTTCCAATAGTTCATATGAAGGTGGAGTGTGCGTTCACATACTTTACTTCTGAATCAGCTTACGGGACCATGTATAACTGGTTCCGATTAATAAGGTTCACCTAAAACATGCCGAATGTGTGAAAGAGAAGCAGATAGATAATTAATTTCGAGAATGCCAACAGAGATGTAAGCTTATAAAACAAAATGGAATAATACATTATAAGAAATACAAAGGGTATTACCAAGTCCCGGGTAGCTCAATGGTCAGCAGTCACCCGGATTGTAAGAGGCTGTGGATTCGATTACCGCATCACGTTTTATGAGTTAATTCTAGTTTCGATTTTTTCTGGATATTTTTCAAACATTAAAGTGTCATAGGACATTTATAAAATTGGGTGATTTTTCACCAAATTTTAAGTAAAATTTAACTTTTCCGCTTTGAAATTGAAATTACTTAGTTAAAACTAAGTAAAGCTTAGTTAATGTTTGTAGATACTTACTAAAATATTGTAAAAAAATCGAAGGCGAATTGTTATCATAAATGATTATCAAAATAAAAAATAGGAAATAAATTATAGACGTTTTTAGAAAAACAACATTATTCTGAATCAAATTATTTACTCTCAACAACGTTGTTATTGTGTTAGTTAAAATTTAAATATAAGCTCAATAGCCTTTGCAAAAATCTAGTCTTACAGTTCCGATCTAACGACAATCTCTTTCACGAAACTATGTAGCCAAAGTTTCAAAAGTATACTCGATTTTTAGTGAACTCAAGTTCAAACTATTTGGACCGCAGTGTTCGTTGTAAATAAATTAGTTTTTCTTCGAAGTTACCTATTACTACACATTTCAACATGACATTATATATTTCACACACAAGACCTGTGCAGACAGGTCTTCCTACATGGGAGACATTTTAGCCATAACACCATCACGCTGGCCCAATACGGTTTAACGTGCCTTCCCAAGCACTTAGGAGCTCAAGAAAATAAAATTTCCATTGACAAACATCCAGCGACAAACCAAGACGAAAGTACACATGTTTAGTTATTATGAAGTTACAAAAGGTTTAAATTGACGCAGGTATGGGTACCAGCGTCGACCGTGCGTCTGCCAGCACGGAGTACTACTCCCGCGGCGACTATATCCCTGGAATCTGGGTTGACGGTATGGATGTGCTCGCCACCAGGGAAGCTACTCGGTACGCTATCAACTATTGCACAAGTGGAAAAGGTGGGTTTATACCTAAGGAAATAAAGCAAAGTTGAGTTAGTTACACCTTTTATAACTTATGAATGGCTGGTCCTATTTTAATTATATCTCATTTGTAGTATACATTTCTGCCCCGATTTGCAGAATAATAATATTATGTTATTTCATAGAAAAATCGTTGAAGTGTGAAAAATCTTACTTTTACATACTTTTTAATTTTAATCATACTTTTTATTCTTCGCCTATAAACGAACCGACAGTAAAATTGGTTTCCGTGTTTAAAATCACAAGCCATAATCAGCTAATATTAGTTTTTTTATGTGATTAATTCTCTATACTGAAGGAAAGGCAAAAGGAATTGTGTAGTCCTTACAGAAGTTTTAACTTATTTTGTAAGTCACTTTAAATCTCTCATAATGCTTTACAATTTGTCAGTAAGAAAACCTTTGATATAGGCCCTTTGGTAATGGAGATGGAAACGTACCGTTACTCTGGTCACTCAATGTCTGACCCCGGCACCTCGTACCGCACCCGTGACGAGGTCCAAGAGGTGCGCCAGACCAGGGACCCAATCACCTCCTTCAAGGAGAAGATTATCAGCAAGGAACTAGTCACGCCCGACCAGCTTAAGGTAATAATAATATTGTCACGCTCACACCAATAGGTTAGTTGACAACGTAATATTTACCATCCGTATATCTGCAATCAATATTATGTGAGATATATCTATATGTATGTATAATGAAATGTTACATGTGTGTGATTTGGCTATCGAAATATGTGGGCGCATAGACAAAATTAATTATTATTTTGTTAATAATGCGTTTACATCGGAACAGAATAATAGATTTTTAACGTCGTTTAGTATATTGTAGGTAAATAAATAGTATAATTTTTTTACGAATTTAAAAAATAATATTTCAGAGTTTTTTAATTTTTTTACGTCACATTTCCGAATGTCAGAACGAAAGAATTATCCTTTACACAAATGCGAAAAACCATATTGTTAACATGTAATCAATATCCATATTATTTTGCTCTAAATAAGCGTTTCTGACATACACAAAATGATTAAAAGGATACTATATAACAGAACGTTACATTACTGCAATTTTATACCTTCGATAGAAGTCAGCTTAAGAACTAAAAAGCTTTGTTAAGTTTTGTTACGTACCATTATTTTTTAACTTACAAAAATATATAATTTTTTAAATTTATTTCTTGGTTACTAAATTGGATTAATCTCTATAAGATATGGAAGAAGAATATTCTTATCACTATTTCTTTACAAATATCAGAATGACCTCCGAAATTAAGTTTTAGACATTCATAAAACTGTTGGAAATTTCATAGCTATTAGCATTGCGGCATTGATATGAATTATTATCATCATAATCAACAGTCTATTAACGTCACATTGATGGACCTTCCTACATAGAGGATATACATGCAGAATTTAGGCTGTAACAATCAACACCTACGGCTTACCCTGCCTTCCTAAGCATACAGAAGCTCGACATAAAAAATTGTAATTTACCCACCCAGTGACCAATCATAGCGAGTTGTTTAATTATTCTTATTATTTATATCTGTTATTAAATGTCATTTTAAAATTACTATAAAGAAATCAAAATATAATTGTTTAAGGAAGAGGTCAATATAAAAGTCATGATCTCGAGCTTTATGAGCTGATCTCGACCCATCAACCAGCCCAAAGCCCAAATATAGCCCAAAAAGTCACATCTTTCTTAGGAATGGCTGTTCTGCATTGGGCACTTCGTTATAAAGACTTCGTTATATAGCCTTAAACGCCTCGCGAGTTTTTTCATGTAGTGAAACCCTTTGCTCTAGTGAAAAGGTATATATATCAATAGACTTTTGGCTATCCTAATTATTTTGTATTTCATAGGAAATCGATGCGAAAGTCCGCAATCAAGTAGAAGAAGCCACAAAAATGTCAAAGACCGATCCAGAGGTAGGTGTTGAAGAATTATCTGGGGACATCTATTACAAATGTGCTGACCCTCAAATCAGAGGCATTCTTCCCAACACACCCCTACAGCACGTCGAAGTCGTGGCACGCAATTAACACCTCGACTGCTAAGGAATTTAGGTCTGCTATCCCATGCGATACGTTCGAAATAACGAAATCTATTTATTTTTATTAATTACAAAACATATTTATAAGAACTAATTCTAGAGTAAACATGCTAAATATATATTAAATTGCAGTATGTTCTCTCAATTTGTGTTTAAAAAAGACAAATGTCAACTTTACATTTAAGTGGCATTCGATTTTAGTTTAAGAGGCCTGTAGCCAATTTAACATGATGTTTTCTGTAGATAGCCAATCAATCTACAGCAAAATTCATGTTTTCTGTAGATTGATTGGTTATTTTTGCTATCTTTTTTTAAGGAAAAAGCGTTGTCAGATGTCAGATGATTGTGTCATCATAAACATCAAATTAACTTAATTTTATGATGAAAAATGTTTTATCATTCCTACTACAAATAAGTGAGGATCTAAATTATCACCAAGGAATTTTTAGGTCATCTTTGCTGAATGAAGTGCGACTTTTATTTAGACCGCTGAGTGCTGTACTGCAATTTAGATTTATATAGGATGTTTTCAGAATTAGACACTGTACTGTATAATTTATTAAAGTTGATAGAGAAATTTGACGACTACAGAATTTTGTAAAGAGAATTATATAACGCAATATGTATATTATACTTTCATTAAAATGAAAGACATACTCTGCGGAGCAATAAACTTATATTTAAAATTTCTCCAAATTGGCGTAGCAAATAGTTATTCGATAATTAAAATCTGCTATTCCTTTTTTTTTGTTTTATAAATAAAATGTACAAATATTCATCGAATAAAACCAACAATTTTAAAATTTTTGAAGTAGTGATGGAATTCGTTTTGTTTCGTTTTTATAAATTTTATACATAAGCCATAAGTGATACTGCCAACTATTCAGTGAAAATCAACTATTTTTTTTTCAGACATTTATTTATTGTTAAGAAAATATAAATTATTATTCATAACATGTCCGTTTTTTATTTAATAAAATTTTAGAATTTACCAAGGGATTCTACAAGGATCTCTACGTTAATCAAAATTACGTTTAACCACAAAATTTTTCTCTTTGTGGCATCCACGAGCTTTACCAAAACATCTTAATTTAAGTTAGTATGGGTATGAGTTTTATGTGCATAGGATTCTAGTAAAGGGACATAGAGGGCGAAGATAAAGGGACCAGGCGCCCAAAATATCATTTGTAGTCACTTAGGCCTCTAAACCTATCCAATTGTTTACTTAAAATTAATACAGCGAATTCAGCTTTATCTCAAATATACTATTTCTTCCCACATAAATGAACGGCCGTCTGGTTGAGTAGTCCGTACCCCTGTTTACTTAGCCACAGCTCACGGGTTTGAATCCCCGTAGGGACTGATATTTATATGAGTACGAATATTTGTTATATATACGTGATATGGATATGGTATGTTTATTTAGTATATTTCAGGTATCTATGTGTATATTATTATCTTTATATCTCCGTTATCTAGTATCCATAATACAAGATAAATTGGGCTATATAATAGGTATTGAGTGTTAGAAAAAAACACATATATGCCCAAAACGCGGGAATCCATATATACGCGCATTTTCAGTTGTGAATTCTTATGAGTTTAAAAATAAAAAATATAAACTTTCTGTTGTTGAGATAAGTTTGAACACAAACTTATAATTTTCTCTAAAAGTTATATAGTATAGATATACTCAACCTTAAGTAGTAAGAGTTACTATACTTAATTTTTAGATTAAAGCTTCGGTGCGCTGTGACTGTGGTATGCATGAATTGATTAAAATAAAATTAAAATACAGCTTTACCATTTTATTTCGTTAACCTATACATTATTAATACAAAAATAGTTCAACAGTTTCACATGAGCATAATTTTTTAATCCATAAAGTCTGGTATATTTAAATTTTGTAATATTACTTACTACCTCTAGAAATGCTAACAAAGATGCTTTTACAATACTGAAGCAATAAAATTATTGGTTATGATTAGGAAAGCATAAGAAATGGCGGAAAGTACTTTACATCGGTACTATGAGACTATATATTAATAATTCTTTGGTGACAAAAACAGTAAAATTAAAATTATTTCCGCGTCATAAAGGCACAATATCAAAGACAATACACAACTCTTTGCTTATTTTTTAGCTATTTAAGTTTTTCTTACAATAATATTTAAAATTACGATGCAGGACAAGTTTTTAGTAATACTGTATGTAGTGGAAATTAGTATCTGTGCAAAATAATATAAAGTCCAAAATTAAATAATGAATGATTGACCTTTAGTACGGGTGTCATTTATACATACTTTTGAATTCTAAAAAAATACTGACACATACTTAAATTTTTAATAAATAGTTGCATATTTTAAGATCAAAAATATCAAGACGCAGTGCAAATTTTATTAGTTAGGCAAGTCAAGCAACTTACGATACATTAAAGGATAAAAAACATGCAAATTCATTTTTTCATTTACTGAACATATGGAATTTCTTTCCTGCACACACCTGTAAAGGTTGTGTGTGAAGTCGACCAACATGCACTTGGCCAGCGTGGTTTACTAAGGCCTGGTCTCCGGGTATCAGATTTGTCTTTCTGTATGTTTGAAAACGCACTACAAAAAATATTCCATGGAATTGCATGTTTTCACCGAGCTAGAGGTATAACTAAAATTATTGGTAACATTTTACCGCATCATCATTATATCAGCCGAGAGATGTCTACTGCTGGATATAGGCCTTCCCCAAGGATCTCCAAGCTGCTCGGATCTTGCGCTGACCGCATCCAGCGGCTTCCCGTGACCTTTATTAGATTAGTCCAGTCGTTGAGTTAGTTGCTTCTCTGTTATAGTAATTCAATATGAAAGAGATAGAATGACTTTCAGCAATTTCAAATTAGTTGGAACTTTGATAAGCCTTTTATCGGTATTCTATAAGAGCCCTTTTTTTATGAAACGTTTAAAATGACGTCACCGGTTGTCCGTCTTTTTTGATCGGATTGTAATGTCCGCCGCGACCATCTCGATCTTGTTTGTGGTCAACTGTCAAATTGTAAGAAAGTGTCCAATACTACAAAACAGAGTGCTGTCGCACCGCTTCTGTTTTGTAGTAGAAAAAGATTTTTTCTATATGAGAAAATCAGCTGAATGTAACTACGATCGAAACGACTCGATGCGATTGAAACTCACACTAGGGGTACTGAACTTAATTCCAGTTCGTGTACAACAGAATCGGAGCCAATATCTTATCCCAATCATTTTACACGCGTACGAATTTGTGGGTAAAAAAGCTGGTTTTTAATATATAATTAACTGTTAAATGAATTTAGTTTCAAATAAAATAAAGTGCCAGATTTCCTTCGTATTATTATGCCTAAAAATGATTTGCCTCGATGCTGGAGTTCTTATACTGGGATAATTCACTAAAAAGAAAGAAGTAGTTACTGAGTACTAATTTTATAAACTGAAGTGTTTGTTTGATTAAACTCAGAAATCTCAGGAACTATTCATTCAAATTGAAAAAATATTTTTGTGTTGAATAGTCCATTTGACGAGGCTTTAGGCTATAGATAACATCAAGCTACGACCAAAAAGATCTAACTATCAATGAAAAATGTTGCAAAAAGGGTAAAAAATATTCGTTGAGAGAGCTTTAGTTGTGTGCGCTGCTTAAATGGTTAAAATTACGCAAAAACGGTGCATGCCGGAAATGTTCTCCTTCAAAAGATCTAATTAAATATGTCTTTCTTTAAAGCTTGATTCACTATAACCTTTTTATGGTAATCAAATTCTTTATGAACATTATTTAAATCCTCAACCAAAAAATATTCAAGTAGAATAATTATGCAACCTACCCACAATACAAATATGTTGTATTTTACAAATACAAGACATGATATATTTTTCCGACAATTACGCGGCCGATGTCGCGGGTACATCTTGTATATTTATATAAGTATGTATAACATGTACAAGTAACTGTCACAGGATACTATGGACTTAAATCTAAAAATCGATTGCGTTCATTGGTATTTTGGATTGGTAGTTTATTGTCGGTAGCATATTTGTGATTATGCAACTTAACTAATTTGTGGATGATTATAATCTTCTTGTCACTGTCTCTATGGTTTTAAAAAGGTGAAATTGTCTGAAATTTTATAAGGTTAGGATCCCAGAAGAGATATCTACGCATCTGTATTGTCTTCGTTTTCTTCCTGAATGATACCGCGCTGTAGTTCGTACAGCTTGGCGTAGATTCCCTTCTTGGTCATCAGCTCCTTGTGAGTACCCATCTCGGCGACAACTCCTTGGTCGATCACACATATCATGTCTGCATTCTGTATGGTGGCGAGGCGATGAGCTATTATGAGGCAGGTACGACCTTGGCTAGCGCGGTCTAGTGCTTCTTGTACTACCTGGGATATAGACAAGGAAGATAAGAACTCATTAGGATTATTTCAAAGGTATTCGTATCAAGTTTTGAGTAGGTACGGTAGGAGAATTAATTGGTTTACCATAAGTTTGAAAGTGATTTATAAAAGTATGCTATATTTTATATTTATAAGTAAGTATATTTTAGCTTGAAGACTTATCTGACCATAGAACAAATAAAACGTATGTTGTCGAGGTGTGTCCAAAAGAAAAGATACCGTTCTTTATTTAAATTGATTAGGTTCGCAGCGTAGTTCGTGGATTCGTTGAAGTATATCGTAAACCTGCTGCTGTGATTTCAAAGTCTGGTAGCCAATCAACTCTAGTGAATGCATTACCAAGTGTTATGTAATTAAGGACCAGGAACGGTTACCTTTTCACTGTGTGTGTCTAATGCTGATGTCGCCTCATCCAATAACAATACTCGGGGATTCCGTACTAGGGCGCGAGCTATTGCGATTCGTTGCTTTTGTCCGCCAGATAGCTGCGATGCGCGCGCCCCTATTCGGGTCTCATATCCCTAAAATGAAGTTACGCATATATTATTCATTATAAATAGACATTTTTTTCCGCCGCTACCTATTTCCACCCAAACTATTACAAATTAAAAAAAAAGAATTATAGTGACCCACTTAAGACCCTAAATAATTTTTTTTATATGTCCTACTTCTATATTTTAGCGATTCGGCGATTCAGCTGATCTATGGATTGATTGTCGAAATGTGATACTAAATTATAATATAGGTAACTGTTTCTGTTATACAAATTGATATACTTATCAGTTGTACCTTTCAAATTTTGGTTTTTCTTGCTAAGCAGCTATCAAGGAATTTGAAAGCAAATTCTTTCGCAAATATTCTTATCGTCAATTCAATATGGCAAAAATTGAGTATGCCGATGGCATTGGCATGATACGGAAGGACACCATATTTCTAATTACTTACGGCAGGTAGTGCAGAAATGAAAGTATGAACATTAGCAGCCTTCGCGGCACTGACGATTTCTTCGATAGTAACTTGTCGTGTATTGTCGCCATACGCGATATTGTCTGCAATGGTACGGTCGAAAAGCACTGGCTCTTGCGACACGATGCCCAGATTTCGTCTTAAAGTCGTCAGACGCATGTCTGTCGCGACATTGTAGCCGTCCAAGACCTTGGAGAAAAGTATGAGAAGATTACCAATAATGAATTTTATAAAATTTTGACATTTGAGATAAGTGAAAAATTTATAATAATAAGCTCAAAACAGTCGACATTTAAACATAGGCCTCCTCCTTTTCATCAATCTACGAAAATCATGACTTCACTGAGTCTTAAGAAGTTCATAATATCAAACAATTTATTCATAATATCTGATAAGTGAAGTGGGTAATTAATTTTATTATTAATTTCGTGTCAGCAAACTGAGTATAAGTTCATTGTGTTGCATCAACAGAGCCAGTGTTTAATCTTTTCTCTTAAGGACAAATTTAATAGAGGTAAGTATGTCATTTTTTACAGTAAGTGTACTTACTCATCGTGAAGCATCGTGTTTCATGCATGACCTTAGCTTTTGATTTTACAGGTGAGACGGTGCGTAAAATTTAATCAAAACTTACCACATCGCCGTCATCAGGGTCGTACAATCGTTGCAACAGCTGTATAAGAGTGGACTTGCCGCATCCGCTAGGCCCTACCAATGCGACGCGTTTGCCACCTGGGATGGCCAAAGAGAGACCCCTCAACACTTCCACCTCTCGGCGCGTCGGATACCGGAACTTTACCCGTTCGTAATCTATCTTGCCTTGAGCTACCTAAGCATGAGTTAATTTTGTTAGAGAAAGGATTGGTGGTAATTGGGCCACTAATGATTTGATATAACTACTCTGAGACAAATCAACTTGTCCTCTGTAAGAAATTACTTACTACTTCGAGCAAATTCAACTCACATAATTTTCTGGTATAGTAGGCGAAGCCGTACTCTCAACCTTTGGTTTGCGCGCCAGTTGAGTCATGACGCGGCCAGCCGCACAGATAGCGGCGCCAAAGTTAGGCGCGAACGCCAGCGCCTGGCCCATCATCCACGCACCAAATACAAGAGCTTCTGATACTCTTAAACAAAAGCAAACATATTGCTTCATTTTTCGGACTCGATCCTGTTTGCCGTTAGCTATAAAATCATACGAAAATGATAGGGCCTCTGTTGTGAACTATTGTAAAAAAAAATTACATATGCTTTTGAATGCAACTTGGAACAAGGGACTGTTTATTAATAGAATGCAAGTAATTATTGTAGAACTAGACATCTGTCGTAATGAAAATGTTGGCCCATACTTTACACATCAGCCTACATATGACGTCGACTTTTCAATAAAAAATAAAAACAAATAGTTACTAACAGATAATGTGACATATCGGTCATTTGCATTTACGAGAAGTAACATTTAATGAGGAATATGTACACTTACTTGATAACGTTCTTGTAAGGCACCTCGCCATTAGCAACCAATACGCCTCCATACCAGAGTGATAGCGCGTATCCAGCAACTGGCGCTGTTTGACCGAAAGAAAACACACAACCGCGCCAACGGATGCTTTTGCGCGTTGTAACACGAGCTTCAATGCCCGCTTTTCTATATCGGTCTAGGACACCTTGTTCACCACCTACGAGTATTAATTTTAAGTCAACATAATCAGAGGTCATTTAGTTTAACAGGTAGTGAGTGTCCACCTGAAAACTAAAAAAATACTTACAAAAGGCGGAAACGGTCCTGATGTTAGAAATAGCCTCCGTGGCGATAGTATTTGCGCGATCGGATGCCTTCCTAACAGCCTCAATGCCCGCGGCAATGACTCTTCCTTCTAGCACCACGGCCACTATAACCATGGGCACGGAGACCAGCGAGACCAGAGTCATTTTCCATGTGTAGAACATGGACAGTGAGATGCCGATAACGATTGTGGCTGATGCTTGAACCAGTGCGCCGATTCTAGTACCGGTTGCCTGTCAAGTAACAATCACATTGAACACTACTTACGTTTGTTTATACTTACTTGACACTTGAAACACTTGAGTTTTAGACACTTCTATAAGTCAACCTTCAATAAAGTACAATAGGAATTCCCAAACCTTTTTTTCAGACCATAATAGCCAAATTACTTTAAAAAGCCTATCTCTAAATTTTCCCCTACTTTATACAAAATTATTATGAATTTTCAAACTAAATCAGTTTTCGTTTACATAAACGGTAGACAGCGACTCCGATTAAAATAGATAATTTCTATTTTGGCTTTCATTATTTTCGTATTTTTACATTACATTTTAATCTTTTGACAGCGATTTTCAAACTTGCTAGTATTTAGTTATCATTTGACAAGATAAAGTAATTTATAACGACTTACACCTTGTACAGCAGCAGCATCGGCTGCAAGCCTTGAACAAAGGGCGCCAACTCCATTTACAGCATCATCAAACCATCCTATCTCTTGTTTCAACATAGTGCTGAATGCTGCCACTCTGAAATTTAATGATTATATACCTGATCAAGAAATAATGGGATACTTTTAAGGGATTAATAATAATAACATATAATAAAGTTATTATTGGTTTAAAAAAAAAAAAATCTTAAACTAATGACCAGTATCACCTTTTAAGCTTTATTAGCCTGTGACAGGAGACACTGCTCATCCTTAAAAAAGATAATTTAAGCTTAATGATATCTAGGTACATTTGTAATTAAGACTAAAACGCGTGTAAATAAGTAAGTTATTAATATTATGTGTGTGTAAAAGTCTACTTAAAAGTGCCTCAATTTCATCATAGCTTTAAAGTTCCATCAAAAGCTTCTTGCTGTTTGTCGTACACACTCACACACATATTATTATTAAACGTCTTATATAAATAAATACGAGTATTATATTGCCTGGCACCAAATGCAGTATTATTTACAGGAGCACGTAAAGGACTATCTTTTCTCCTTCTCTTCGTAGTCTTATTACATACAGCTTTCTGACTGAGAAGTAATACATGATTTGGTTTTAAAATTATAAATATAATAATAATATTAAAACTTAATGTTGTGACCGAATTAAAATTAGATCATTTTAGTATAATCTCCATGATGTTTTAACTGTATGAATATTTCTAGAGATTTAACGCTTTGTAAGACTTTTACGACTTTGTATTTACTTATACAAAAAAAATAACAAACTTACCTAAGTCTGGCAGTCAGTCTGACGCCGGTAAGGTTGAAGATAAATATTTGGAAGAAGATGCCAACTCCAGTCAACACACCCACAAATAGGAACATGATGGCGATCATGTTAGTTTCTCTTAACACCCATTGGTCATCGGAACTTTGGAATAGCTGTCAACATTAACGTTTACGTATAAACCAGTAACTGTTATGACACGATAAGTAAAGCTTATTATATTAGAAATATTAACGAGGAGCTCGTTGGCGTAGTGGTAGAAACGATCTGGTTTCGATTAACAAAGCAACATTCGCCATGGTTAGCACCAAGATAGGAAAATATGTTATCTTGTTATTTCGAGCTCCTCTGTGCTTTGGAAATTACGTTGATTCTATTGATTTATCCGCCTGCTGATTTTTAAAACCGTTGATCCTTACGTTGGTTCTTACGCCAGCGTTGTCGTGCATAATCCATATCCTCATGTGTCTCTTCCATGTAGGAAAGTCTGTGCTCAGCATTGTGTATAGAATGATGAATATTGACATATGAACCTATGTAAATATTCACCATAAGCAATCTTAAAATATATTTTTATTACATTTGCTCAAAAAGTATACTTTCTATGTGTTTTTAGCGAGCGGAAACCCCTAGTGTGGAAAAAATATTCTTTTCCGCACTAGTGCTTTTTGTTCTCCTACTGCATATAATATATGAATAAGTTCTGGTATGAAATGACTATTTTACAGCGTAAAACTTAAACTTATTAATACACGAATGAAATTTAAAATGGTCTGAATAAAGCAAACCAACTCAATAAATATTCAAAATGTTATATATTGTCCCTCTTAAAAAATGGTATTCTTTTTGCACTTATATCGAAATGTACTATTCTCATACTTACACCATAAGTTTCACCGAATAAAACTGCAAACATGGGAAAAGAAGCACCAACTGCTACAGCGGCCAGTATGCCCACAACCATAAGGTATTTCTCCGGTTCGCACAACTTTAAGATTTGCCATGTCGTTGGATTCTTCTCTTCCTGTTCTTTATCCCCTAACACCACACTGTCTTCTGAGACGGAATCTTCTGAGGCCATACTCTTCATCGACTCTTCTGAAGCCAGCTTTTGTAGCTTAGGCCGTTGCATTCTTGTATCTAAGAACACAAAATTTTTTTAGTTGGTGATGTATAGAATTTCAAGAGATAGAAAACTTTTGCTTTGATGATTTGAAGTAGTTTGACAAACGGAAATTTTTTTCTGGAAAGTATTACATTCGTTGTAAATTTTGATTGTCTTAGTATGTTCCGTAAATGTCAATATAAATTATTAAAAATGTGTTGCTGTCCTTACGTTTTTCATTGGTTCCTTGGTTGCTTTGTTCATCTTCTACGCTGGGTTCGTTCTCCAATACAAGCTGGTAGTACCGGCCCTTTTGCTTGAGAAGCTCTTCATGTGTACCTTCTTCGATTACTTCACCCTTGTCTATAAATATTATACGGTTGGCGTTTAGCACTGTTGCTAATCTAAAAAATACAAAATGATGATTGTTAGATACAGTTTTCTATTTGTAGATATTCCTAAGAGCTTTGACGAAGGTGTAAAAAATTTTTGGTTTCTGGACAGAAACATCAATAATCGATTCATGTCGAATTAAATATTGTTATTATTAATTAAATGTTGTGTGTTATTATTGTTATGTGGAAATTGTGAATTTCATAGCAATGAAGGTTATTAGCATTTTACTATGTGTTTCCACTCTGTATAGTATCTACCTGTGGCTCACCATAATGGTGGTTCTCCCGTGTGCTGCAGCGTCCAACGCTCTCTGCACCTTGGCTTCGCTGTGCGAATCCAGAGCGGAAGTTGCTTCGTCCAAGAGCAGAATCTTTGGCTTCCTAACCAACGCTCTTGCGATTGCTATACGCTGCTTCTGACCACCGGAGAGCTGGGCGCCGCGCTCGCCTATCATCGTGTTATAGCCCTTAGAAAGTATGTAACAATAATAATACAATAAAATACGAAATGTATTACTTATTTATTATCAATATCTACGGTTTTTTACAAAAATCTTTCGTCAACATATTTTCGTTGATATTCTGGTATTTTAAATAAGTATGTAGTAAAACAAATATTATTAATACTAAATATTTCGAGTATGAAACGCCCTAATGATCACTCACCTCCGGTAATTTTTTAATGAAATTGTGACAATAGGCCTGTTTTGCAGCAACAATTATTTCCTCATCGGTACAAGAGGGCTGACTCATTCTAAAATAAAACGGAGAAAAAATTAACTAACAACAATTGGAACCTTCTTACGAAGAGTATATGGCCTTCGGGGCCAAGAATTGTTTAGGATTCTGAAAAGAATGGAAATATTTACCTGATATTATCTTTAATGCTACCAGCAAATAAGACAGGCTCTTGGCCGACGACAGCAATGTGATCTCTAAGATGCCGCACGTTAAGGTTACGTAAGTCGTAATTGGACGCTGTTACTGATCCGGAGTCAGGATCGTACATTCTTTGTAAGAGTTGGAGGACTGTCGACTTGCCGCAACCACTGGGACCGACCAAAGCTACGGTCTCGTTCGAGTTTATTTTTAAGGACAACCCGTTGAGGACCTGAAAACAAACAATACAACTCAGGAAGACAAAAGTTCAAAGTTCCTAATTTGTAAATTAGCATACATGGAGTCTTAACACTGCTCGACAAGGAGTATCACGAAAATATAGGATTGACGAAACTTTATCTGTTTCTGAGTCTTTAATAGGATTGGTTTTTCTAGTATACTTTTTCATTATTTTTTATTGTTCTTCTGTAGTTAAGTACATTTATGTCAATTACCTTTACATCAACTCTTGCTGGATATGAGAAGTGTACATCTTTTAGAGCTAAATCTCCTTTGAGCTCCGGCTTTGCGCCTTGTGTGGAAAGGCTATCTATCTCTGGTTTTCTATCCAAGACCGAGAATATCGCGCCACCTGAAGCTCGAGCTGCGTTCATAGCTTCCATATGGGGTGATGTTAAGCCCACGTTTTGTGCACCTTGAAGAATGCTGAAGAATATCTGATACAATAAAGTTACAGATCATATCACTATTTATTTAACTGAATAAATAGTAATAATATTCTGTAATCCTTCCAAAAGTATTCAAATTTCTAGATATAAGCTAATAGGTTGGAGAAAAGTTTCTTCGCATTTTATATGAATATTAAAAAAAACATTTTTTTAATTTATATTAAATTACAGTATATATGTGCCATTTTCTTCGTAGACTTTCTGCCATCTTTTAGGTTTTGAAAAGAAATCTGCTATATGGCGCTATATGGCGGATGTATTAACACCTCCCAGCCGAACTCTCTTAATTTTTGCTGAGTAGCAAAAGATGTATGTGGTCTAGCGTTATCGTGATGAAGGATCACACCCTTTATATTAATCATTTCCGGCCGCTTTCTTTCAACTTCTGTTGTTGGTGACAGTTGAGATCCGAGTCGATGGTTCCGGCCTTCTTACGGCCGGTCCTTCCCCGGCGGTACAAGCTCATAATGAAAAATGCTCTGCCAATCCCACCACAGCATCACCTTATTGCGAGTTAACTCAGGTTTTGCCACAGTCTGTGAAGCCTGACCGACCTTTGACCATGACCTTTTTCGCACGTTTTTGTCATACGTGATCCACTTTTCATAATTCTCAAAATCCGTTCGGTTTCATTACGTCTCAATAAAGAATCACAACTTTATGCTACTCTTACTGACACTGCATTAGGTGTATAAACGTCACAAGTTTTTGTCGCGTTGCATTTTTTCCTTTTTTGTAATAAAATTTTAAAATGTATCTAATTGCTTCATTCCATTCGCTCTCAGACAGAAAGAAAAACAAATGAAAAATAGTGGGAAACAAAATTTTCTTAATTTGTGTCATTTTTGAAATGTCACCTTTTTAATGTCATGAAAACCAGCCACATACAAATAGTACAGTCAAAAATATTTTATGACAAGTTTATACATACTATATGCGAAAAGACTTTTTCCTCGACCTAAGACCATTGGGCAATTTACTATGGAACCATTACCCGCGGGTAAAAAAAATAAAGTTTGGTTAATTGAATACAATCAAATTGAAAAAAATCTAGAAAGTTAAGACAATATATAATTCATTCCTATATAGCTCACCATTTTAAAGAGCACCCTAAGCTAAAAGGATGAGCTTAGGATGCTCTTTAAAATGCTTTTAAGAATCTTAAGAGAATAATGGCGATATCTAAGTAGGATCTAAGTAGGAATCCCGAAACATTTCATTATTATCTTGTTTAGTTGGAAATATACTTACAATCATGAGAACTGCAGGTGTATAAGTAGGCGATTTCTCGTGCCTGCATTCCAAGATAAGTCCAACGCCATACCAGAACGAGAGGGCGTATGTGGCGTAAATTATGAACCACATAATGCAACTCCCAATCCCTGAGTAGATTCCTTTCTTAATACCCATTTTCTTCGCCGGTTCTAATCTAGTGGTATACCTGGAAAAATGTTTAATGATATATATATAACTTAAAATATTGTAGTAAAAATAATTTAATATCTTGTTGTAGATAGGAACTAAAATGAGGAATCAAAGAATAAAACAGGAGCCTGAATAATAACAATAACAATAATCGTCGTCCTGACCATCAATCGACGACTCGAGGTACGGGGATTAGATTGATTAAAAAAAATAATAGT
Organism: Acentria ephemerella; assembly: GCA_943193645.1. Classification (NCBI taxonomy): domain Eukaryota; kingdom Metazoa; phylum Arthropoda; class Insecta; order Lepidoptera; family Crambidae; genus Acentria; species Acentria ephemerella. The sequence goes on from OW971894.1 coordinate 4,574,832, forward strand.
TATTTGTAAAAATATGGTTACACAGGTGGTGTACAAAGAGTTACCATCATATTTTAGTTCACATCACCGTGAAAATATTGTTTACATAATCTTAATAAAAACATTATTCGATATGAATATAAGGTATGAAAATTACTTATCAACTTTGAAAACATATATTAATAAGTTACCATTATTTAAATTCATTAATAATATTTCAGTCCAATAAAAAAATCAAATATTAGTAAATTATGTCAAATTAATTTTTACATCTAGTGTAGGCTCGAGCTCCGGTGGGAACGCATATGAGTTGTTGATGATGAATTATTATTAAATACTAACAAACTATCAAAAATAATTTAATGTAAATAAATAAATTTTAACCTCGAGTAAGTACTTGGTGAATAGTACATATTATCAATTTAAAAAATAACTAATTGTTAAAACTAACATTCAAAAAAAGCATTCAGTTTTTTAACGTCAATAGGCATTATTAGTTTGGTGTATATTTTGATGACCATGCAGTAGGAATTCCTCGAATACATATCATGTATTTGATTTAGAACATTCAAGTTTTTACCCTCTCTACATCTATATGCAACATCTTTTTTTTTATCAAATAAATAAATATGCTTTCTGACAAATATCCAAACTTTCAAATGCATTAACAGGGAAGCGGTAAAAAATTATTTATTTAAATATCGACCTTCATGAGTCCAAATAGCCTGCACCACAGATAAGTCGTAGCCATTAAGTTTTGTACTTTAAAGGCCCTTTGCATGTACGGAATTGTCCCATAGTATGACGCCATACCGAAGTACCGACGAGACGTAGCCGTGGTAAGAGTAGTTTATTTCGATGCTGATTGTTGGATTCTATTTTAAGCATATATGAATCTATCTAGTTTGATATGCTTGGGCTTTCCAGCTACAGAATTGGCCTACTTCTTTCTTATCTACTTCCTTATAAGGTTATCGTCAAAGATGATAGATTTTTCTTTATTTTAAAAATAAGAAAAACGTGTACAAAAGAAACCCTATTAGGCAAATAGCACGCTATTACTGTGTTCATATCAACTTCAACTAGTTCATTCTAGATAAGTTCCAAATAATTATGAAAATGGCGAACCTGGCAATTTCTTTTTGTTCTCCGCCGAAAGCCACTACTGTCCTAATAGCAGCTAATACTTCTTCTGCTACGACACCTGCTATGCTGTAAGCCTTTAACTCTTTAGATGTAAGAGATGATTGTACCTGATGAATAAAATATTTTAATAAGGTTTTTATATTTTATTAATTTCTTGTCATTCACAAATTACGAAATTCATGATATTAAATACCTTGGCTACTACAGCGGTGGTTGCAATGATGATAGGAGTACACGAAAGGATGACCAGAGTCAGTTCCCAGCCATAGGAGAAGGAGATGATGATAGCGGTGACAAAAGACATCACCAAGTAAATAAGCATTGGCACTTTTTCGCCGATACCTTCTCGATACTTTTCTACATCGCTAAAGGACAAATGGAAAATGTAAAAAAAATGACTGGACTTGTAAAAAGATTCTGAATTTATTTTTTGAATCAGACTTTATTTAAGATACAATTTTAACTTACTCTGAAACTTTAGTAGCAAAATTCATCGTAGTGTTAAGATCATACCATGAAATATCTTGACGTAGAACAGATTGTAGAAACTTTTCTTTCATTCTATCAATCTGGAACAATATTTTAAATATGAAAATGTTTTCCCATATTGGACGATACCTACCTCACTGAGAATTGCCTAATACTGTATTATGGTTGTTACGCAGTTGCATGCTGGTTATTAATATAATTAAGTAATATAACAGATCAAACGAAGTTAATAGTTATTGTACTATTATTGAAAAACCTTCCAAAATAGTTCATATATATCCGACGTACCTGTTTAAGAGCTACATAGTTGAAGAGGTCGACACTAATAACGCCGACAATGAACTGTAACACAGAGAACGTGGCGCAGCCGATGCCAAAAGCCTGAGCGTCCTGAATCAACGCTGCTTTGTTCTCCGCTGCGCTAGCATTTGTTCTGTAATTGTTTAAGTTTAAATTGTTCATTATCAAAAATATGTCATAAAGGTAATCTTCGTGAGCCTTCAGATTGCGAAAAAATATATGTGTTAATTTTAAATATATATTATTTATGTCCCAGGTTTGTTAATTCTATGATTTATAGTTAGTTTTATGATTTTACAAGGTGATACTTTCACTAAAAACAACATGTACGTGGTTCTTGTATTGTAGAACAGCTCTTCCCTGCGTGGGGGAACTGCGTCTTGTTCTGCGTAGTTCCCTATGCCCGGTGAGCCCGGATGCGGGCATCGGTCTCGCCGTCTTCGGCGCATGGCAGCGATTGCGATAAGTGCCGTGCGCCGAAGCCGTGCCTCGAGGAACACGTTGGTTTTTAGTGGGTATGCCGGCTCTTTACTTTTTTTTCTTTTTTTTTCTTTACTTATAAGGATTTTCCAACGAACGAATTTAGAACAGCTCTTGTAAATTCCTCGCATAATTAGAAAGAAAAAGCTTTAGACAACGTATAAACACGTAACTCACTATAAACCAAGGTCTCGGAGGAAGGATGTACTCACAAAATCTTGCCTCCACCAAACATCGTAATCGTGATAGTAGGTGCCGATGTGCCAGTCATAACTGTCCGGTCTATGAGCAGCGCGGTGAACTCGCCGTACACGATGATACCGATTGGCACAAACAGTCCGTTCAGCGTAGCCAGTATAGCGCCGATCACCAGCATGAAGAGTTCCCATGGCTTTGCAAATCTGAACTGAAGAATTTACTTGAAAAAAATCTAATGAGGTAAAAAGTTTACTCTAGTAGTAGACCCATGTGCAGGATAGCCAGGGTAGATGATACTATCGATTTTTTAGTTTCAGCTGAAAAGCAGTTCGTCGTGTACATAGTCTGCAAAATATCAAAGCACCAGTTGTATCAAGCGGCTTACCAACAGATGTATCAATTGCTTGATTGACATGATATGACAAGACTCTTTTAGAAATATAATTCTTAAGAATAATTTAACAATTATTAATATTAATAATTTAATATAATTAATACCTCTATGCCTCTGGTGTTAAAATCTTGTGTTACTTAAACTTGAATAATTTTCTTAAACTAGTTTAGAGCAGGTATTTCGATACTTGAGGTGCTCGTTGGCGTAGTGGATCCAGCGCTCTGATTACGCTTACGAAAATAAAGCAAATTACGCCATACTTGGTCTCTGGATGGTAAAAATTTGTTATCTCTAGCTTGTCCTTGGTCACGGTTGTTACGGCAACCGCTTTCAACCACAAACCCGCATTGGGCCAGCGTGGTGGTGTTATGTTTCTCCCATGTAGGAGGTTCTGTGCCAACAGTGACTTGTATATAAGCTGTTGATAATTATTTAGGTACTTACTAGTTTGAACCATGACGTTGCAGGTACTTGATTTAGCTGATCTTCTTCGCTGTAAACATGAAAGTCTCTATTATTATAGATAGATTTTTATCTTGAACTAGATGTTGGGACTAGCCAAGAGTTATTCCGAACACAATTCTGAATTTGACATTTCCAATTTTATAAGTACTAATCGGTTTGAAGAGCTCATTTTAATCCAGAGCGTTAAGCTGTTGGTCTCGATTGTATCTTCAACCGCTTACATCCACCAATCCGCAATTTTAACTGCGTAGGGGTGTGACCCAAAACTCCTCGTGTATTTTTCTTTTTTATGTAGTGGAATGTATACAGGCTGTAAATTCTCATCAAATTCATCAAGTTATGCAGGACTTGCACAATACTCACCACCACTGTTTTTTGTTGAGCACTTTTTCCGTTAATTTACTAATTCCCATGATTTAATTGTATTTTAACTTGGTAGCAATGTAGGGCAACATAAATACTAGCTTTATCATCACCTATTATGCAGAAAGGTGAGTGCAGGAAGGTCAATGATGACACCAGTTTTTGCAATAATGAATGTGCATGCACACACAGTAGATCTGTGAGAAATTCAGTACTGTCCTGAGAATAAAATATACAAGTATACTTACTAGGCAAGGCGTTGTTTCTCAAGCATTTTATTAGCTAAGTAAGCCATTTGAGTAGTTGTAAAGGTTATATTTGTTTCCCAAAACAATTATTAGTGTTATAGTATAGGTACTCACCTCCATTCTTTAGGTCTTTCTTTAGCAATCGAAGCCGAGTGGCGTCTAATTGAAGTTATTTAGATAAAGAGAGTAAGTTATGAGCTACATTAGTTTTAAACTCTGAATATGGTGTACAGATTTAACTTATATAAATTATATCGGTTATAAAGCAATTCAATCGAAAATTTAATATAAAAATTAATGCTTGATTGTAGCAACAATATTATGAATCTCTTAGCAATATTTATAGAAAAGAGAAAGAGAAAGAGATAAATACCTATAGGATAATTGGTGAAAACAAGTATAAGTAACGTATACTCGGATACCCACTCTACTTCTGCTTTTCAGCTAACGAAGCTCGTACGTAGAGTTAAAAAAATAAAATGGCATTGAAGAAGTGATACTTACTATTGATGCAAGCTCTGATGAAGTAACCAAGATAGTATAAATGCACATATAAACTTTTGAGATCAAAACGTGGGTGGAAATACTAATTTCACTTACTACTCCTCTCTAAGCGCCTTCTCAGCTAAGTAAGCGGAATGTTGTGCGAGTGCTCTGATTGTGATGGAATTGGAGCGCAGAGGAACGGTGATCGCTGGGAGCTGATCGCTGAGGCGGCGCCCCTGGATCCTTGAAAAGCTTTTTACGGATTCATCCCGTTTCATTCTCGGGTCAACCGCTCTGAAAATTAGACCACATATAGGTAATAGACCACATATAGGTAATAGATTGAATGCTAGAAATCTGATACCTAATAATTGCAATATATATGTATGTTTTACGATTTAAGTTAAGGTAATATAATTCATAGATAACTTTATTTTAAACAAACATAAACACAAAAAACCCAAAAATATTTAAAAATATTATGTTTGTAATCTATATTTTACAGTATTTTTAAAATAACGAGCATGTGCTGTAGTTTGAAATTAGGACAAGCTCAGCGCTAGTGTCGCATTTTTCGCAAAGAAGCTGCGAGTTGCCATTATTATTTGCATTGTTCACCTAGATGCTTTGCCATTTCTTTTAATTCGTTGAACATTTGAAATTCTAGCATGTTTTTATGTTGAATTTATTTCCATACTCACAGCCATCCTAAAAACTACGCATATAAAATATAGTTAAAAGTTCAATTTCATAGTTCATGTTCAGTATTGGCAAAACGTTCAAGGTGGTAAACACCAATCAAAAGTCTATGTATGCTGTATTTACAAAACCTTCCCCAGATATATAAGCAATAGAAAAATGCCATATAAAAGGTTTTTATTAAGCGAGATTTATTTTCTTTAACGGACTTTCAAAGTCAAATAAGGCATTATTAAACGAAAGAACAATAACTATTTTATTTTATTGCATTTTTTATTATTTCTTCGAGTCATCAATATTTGTTGGTTACGTTTATTAAACTTTTTCCTGTATTATAAGCGAAATCGAGAAACATATGGGTGCGATTTTTATGCTCCTCATAGGTTATTTTAAAAGTTTGTTGAGTTGATTAACTGGATACAGCTCTTTCTTCCTCAGTTTCAGGGTATAATTTTTATTTATTTAACACATCAAAGACATATCGTCTCATATTATAATAAAAATACATACACACTAAATAACACGAATAACATAAAAGGAGCAAACTGCAAGTATAACTTAAATATTGTTGTCATTTTATTTTCAATCACGATACTTTGATTATCACGCTATGAGGTTGATATCAAGAATAGAAATATCAATAACTTACAACTGTCTCTACTATGGCATCTAACAGAATATTTTTGTGAATTAACATCGTAATTTTTAACTAAAACCAACACAACAATGTGGCCATTATTAGTTACGCATATCAACACGAAACAATTTTCGCCATTAATTTTAATCGAAAATCACACCAAATTTGACCATAAACAATACAGCGGAATGTTTTGACGTTAAAATTTTTATTTTTTCGTATTAAATGACAAGAAGTTTTGAATATATTCAGAGTTTAGACCAAGTAGTGAAAATACATAAGAAAAAATTAAGAACCTACCCAATAATCAAACATAATAGTTTGAAAACATATATCTTGTAAGAATAAAATAAATTGTTCCTTACCGTTTATGTATTAATATAATATATATTTATTTAGATAATTCATGAGTTAAATATGACAGTATAAACGAATTATTTATGGTCCAATCCTAGGAGTAACAGAACGTTATGCCGCATTGATTTTCTTACTGCAATGCGGAGTATATCTACAAGAGAATCACAAATGAACCATAAATTTTTACCATTCCAACATAATTGGTTAAGTAAAGAATAAAATGTTTTTTTTATTAATTTGCTTTATAATTAGCCAAATTTTTAAATTATAATCCAAATTTTGAAATTATAATATTGTTAATTACCTTCTTCATCCACAAAAATATGTAAAGTTCGAAAAATTCAAAATTACTGTGTATTATTTTAGTATTTACTATTCATATAACGCATAATAAATTCAAAATAATAAAATCAGGGGTTGTATTAATTTTTAGACACATTATCAGAAATATTTAGAAACAGAAAAAGGGTTTTTTTTGTCAAAATACTTTTAAATATGAACAACCAACAATATGAACAAACAACAAAGTTTGTGTTAAACAAACGTTAAAAGATGGACTGAAACAAAAAAATACATAACTATTGTATGACGAATCTACACTAACAGAGCTCTACTTTTTTATGGCTCCACAAAATTAGATAGATAAGAAAATATTTTTCCTAAAAGTCACCAATAGCCGTAGAAAGTAAATTTCTAGAATTATTCATTATTCTTTGGCCTAAAGTTGACCTGTGAATGTCGTTATGAAAGTTCAAGGTCAACTAGTAAATATTGCTGACATGGGCATTGAGGACAAGACTTAAGGCTCGAAAAAAATAATTTCTTGAGCGCAGTGGTTTAATTACGAAAATAAAATAAAAAATCGATTGGTCCCGGATATAACAATTAAAATTAGCTTGACGTGCTTCGGAAGGCAGGTTAAGATTTGTTTCAAATACTATCCGAATGAAATCTAAACCTTCTGATGTTTTCAAATATTTGTGTTTCCATTAAAATAACTTTATAGGCACGGTAATTTTATTTATTGAACAATTTATGTACACACAAAGATAATTAAAAAGGACACAACAGAATAACAGAAAATTGTACAAAGATACTGCTTATTTCTGTAAGAAATCTCTTTCAGCAGCCATATGGGAAAAGTGACAACGAAAGGTAGAGGGACGATATTTATATAGTTTTATTATTAAAAAAGGTGATTATTTATGTCGTACGCGTATACTTGACCTTTTCGTAAACATGCGAGCCGTATGCTTATACGCTATGGTCATATTACCTTCTGAAATGAATAATTTTTAGTCAAATTATTTTAGTTTAATTAACTACGACGAGGAAGCAATTGCAGGATGTGACTTTTTGTAATTTACGGGTACGTAGCACTTTATGCATTCAAGGCTATTAACATAAAATCTAGACGAGATATGTCATAAAATTTAAACACAACATTAAAAAGTATAATTAGTGTAATTTGTCGTGGAGCCCATTCACTTAGTATGCGGAGAAATGTATTTGATATTCAGCTTTAATGTTGCATATAGTCCACTACTAGGCACACGTGGAAACTTGTTATTGTGAATAAGGCTCTAAGCTTTTAAAATAAATAAAAGAAATATGTCAAAATTCAACACCTCGTAACAATCTTTAAATACCTAATTGAAACTCAGCATTAGCGTCGCAGACTGTACAGGTGACGTGATCCATATTTTAGTTTAAGAAGATTTAGTTCAAGGGCCAGCCAGACAGATCTATCTACAGACAGAATAGGTTTATAATCGGGACAACGTCCAAGCCAACGGCACTTGCCAGGTTATGCTATTCTTCTTATTTAACTAAAGTAATATCAACCCTATCTTTTGGTAGTTAAGCGTGAAAGTGTAGTGAAAGTACCCTTTTTCACTAAGATGTGAGTGTGCATGCGCAATTACAATGTATTATATAGACAGGTGTTTGTTGCGCGTTTACGTGGTCGTTGCGTAATGTCACGTCAAAAATCCGGCGTCACCGGCGACGTGTACTGCGAGTGTAAATTTCAATCGAATTGAATCGTCTCTATCGTGTTTGTCGTTGAAGTGTCTGTGAATAATAAATAAAACAGTAGGGAGACGACATACGACATTAAATAAAAATGTTTTGCAACTATCGAATTTATCTTATTCTTTTGTTAATTTATATGTATTTCTATGGACTATTGCTGTCAACGTGTGTAAAATTACATTGTATAAATTCAGATTCACGGAAGCGATAAAAGGCTTTTAAACGATTTTAAAAATAGGAGAAGGTTTATAATTCGACTGTATGTTTTTTTGTATGTTTGTTAGGCAATCTTTCCGCCAATCCTGAATCGATTTTCACAATTCTCTTTTATTCGATAGAGTATACTCCTGAGCTGTTCCTGCTGTCAACAAGTCAGGATCTGATGATGGAATGCCAGGCAAACCGAGGGAATTATTATGATTATAGGCCAAATAAATATCTACTTTTTGAACAAAAGAATCACCATCCAGTGATTGCTCTAAATCTATACCCACTAAATCATTTTAAAAAAACTCTAAAATATCTTTATAAAAAATATGAAACACGTAATACGTGCCTAGAAAATTTGAAGATTGCCTTCTCTGGGACACGCCCGACTGATAGCGACACTGGGAATAGTCACTCGGAAAACTCTCCGGTAACTCCGCTGCCCTTCACGGGAGTAAGTTCAAAATTGCTATAAACATGCCCCATACATTTGGAGGATGCTTCACGCATGAGGGATCGAGGGAACTCCATCACTTCATCAGAATTGGACTTTTCTAATGACGGGTCAGAAAGTATTTCCTCTAAAAAACAATAAAAAAAAATTAAAAGAACATACAGCCGGTTGAAAGCAACTCCTCGTTTTGTTATGTCGGTAAATTACAATAGATGAGCATAAATAAATGATATTATACTCCACTGGATTAATAAGTATTTTTCTCATAACCTTATTGTTTTTGAACAAGGTTCAGAAACCAGAATGTCCAGTTTTAAGCTTTTTGGTAGCCGGTTATTGATCTTGACATAGTTTCTCTGATTTACGAGTTTTAAATGATACGATCGACACTTCCTCGTGACGTGATATAAAATATTTTGTAATTACTATAATAACACTGTGTTGGAATAAAGATAGGTTCGCAAAAAATCTTATAGATGATTTAAAAAATCATAACGGACGTTTAACGATACATTCTTGAAAACCATACATTTACTACAGCAAATCATTAGTCTCGGAACTCCTAGGGCTTAGTAGGTTAGGGGGTTAGTAGTTTTGTTGTAGTGTGCCTTTACTGATGATTCAAAAGAAATGTGTAATGACGTATTACGGTATTTTATTCCACTTCATCCCTAACAACGAAACGTTACAGTGCTTGTATGTATGTGACTTGTGTCGATTTAACAAAGTACCTATATCTACTATATAAAGCCTAAGATGGGTTATATCGGGACAGTAAATTAGTGAATAGTCTGGACAGATTGTTAACGATCTAACGACAACATGGGATACTGCTGGACAACGGCCTACATGGAAGTGACATGAGCAGTTCTGAAGCACGGTGGAGCTCGAGATAACCAATATTTATTGAACCATCCAGTGACCAACATGGCGAAAGCTGCTGCTTATGAAATAGAACTATAATTTTATAAATATACTTAGATAGTAAATACAATACAGATGCTGGTGCTGAGATGTAGTTGTTTAATGTGTATTACTTAAGTTTAACAGTTTACAAATATTGCATAAATACCTAATAATCAAGCTCTATATCTCATTAGTACTAAACGATGTGTATAAACTCCTCTAGATATTACACGTCAATTGACCATTGTATACATATATAAATTTTAGGTTCCTACTATACTATACTAACATTAAATATACTGTAATTACTCATTATATGGCAGGGAGGGCTTTAACCTCTCATAAAGAATTGATTGCTAAAACGTGAAGAATGGGTTTTCCGCTCACGAACGCATAACACATGTTGAAGTAATTAAAAAAAAGACGATGTCTTATAAGAAAATTATATTTAAAATTTAAATTGTTTATTTCATTTATATAAAAATACAGACTTTTTTGGAGAGAGTCTTAAAATTAAAAGTTATTAAATTAGTTAATGCTAGTAATTTTAATTTTCTACTGAATAATCGACCGTGCAGGTATTTTTGTTTTTTTTTTATTTTGATTTCTATAATATGATTTTCACTTGAACGGCATTTGTGATTTTTATATTTTATTTGTAATATTATTTCGTTATTTGTTTATTATCTGAGGTAAGTTGCACATCCAAACTCTTTAATGTATCCATTTTTATATTGAGATGATATATCGTACATTGGAAGATATGATAAATCACGCAACATTTTATTCTTTTTTGTTTTAAAAATTTGATACTTAATAGTTTCACTATCTTTCGTTACAATTGCAAATCTTGGCCTTGTCAAATATACTTATTACATTTCAATATTGGAATATATTTGATTTATAAAGGTACTACTATGGTTTTTAGCAATCTATGATAATTTGCTGGTTATAATTTTTGCAAGTGTTTTATATGATCGACCATAGCTAGAAATACATAACCAGGACTTTATTTTATTTTATTTAAACGCTTATTAGTAAATGTCCAATGTACTATAAATGGCCCTATAATAAGGAAGACCTATTTATACATTATTAATATTAAATATTAAAGTAAAAAAAATATTGTAATTCGCCATAATTATTCATAAATATTCGCTGGCGCTGCTTAAAAATAAGTAGTTCATAAAATATGCATCAAAAGTGTTAATATTATAAAAATAAAATATTATTTTAATGACTCCATCAGGAATAATAATTTATTGGTGGTTTCTACATAGCATCAATATCTATCGCGTAAAACATCAACTTGTGCTATTTATTATATTATTGTTTGTATACCTGTTACAAACAATAATAGGTATGTATATATATTTTGTCACAACTTCGTATTTCATCAAAATATTGTCCCAAATCCAAGAACTGCCTACAACAATAGATTTATGAGAAAGGGCCTAGGGCTTTAGGTCTTTTTTGGGTAAGAAAAGTCAAACACATATTTCTAATACTGTAACTACCATAACGCGTACATTAGAGTATTTTTCTTGTTGCTTTACACCAGCATTGTGTAATATATAGGGTGAAAGGAAATAGTATAAGGGAATAGTGTATAAAGAATTTGAGTACAAAACTAAATACGGCATGGCACTTGGCTCTTATTATGGCACTTGTAGTGTAAATACGATAAAATGACATTTCGATGGAGTCAAGATCTTACATGAAGTCCTTGTGCTACACTTGCTTTTTTACTTATAAGGGCAAAAATTTGGAAAGGTTATTTCCTGTTATAAGTTTTAACGTACGTGTGTTCCTTATTTACTGTATTACTTAACATCTGTTGACCCAAATGTGGATTTTACGTGATATGTGGCGACTGCGTTTGTCGAAGTGTCAGGTCGTTTCTATATACGAGTACATACTAAGGAATTTACACTTTGAAGTTTTTTTTGGTAACTTTCATAGAATCAGTAGATTTTATGAAAGCTATGGATACTAGATAACAGTGAAGTATACATAGTAATATGTATATAAATATCATAAATATACTAAAAACATACAAAAATCCATGACTCATGAACAAATATTTCTACTACTCGACCGGACGTGAGAAAATGCGCCAATACATAGGTTTTAGATATGGTTAATACTGAACAACAGAGGCACTGCTATCGTGTTCATACAATTAAACCTGAATGCAGGAGCGATCGATATGATTCAATTCGATTTAATAAGTTAAAGACGGACTCAAAAAATTGTTTTCACACCACTGTTTATATTGTGATAGAGAGAGCACTTTGAATGAGGGTCTGCTTAATTCTTTTCTTGTTTAAAAATAAATTAAATAATGGCAGAAAGTGATAAAACTTATGTAATTCCTTATGTAATTATTTTTTATAAATCTCTTAGTTTAGCTACGACGTGTAATAAATAAATGGTGATAAATTTTAGGGTTTTTAAAATTACATAAACTGGATAGGATATTGTACAGATTACAAAGCAACCAGCTATTGTTAAACTTGAACGAGTATAGTCTTATTAGTATGCATTTGTTTCTACGTAATTGTTTTCCATTTCACCTTTCAAACTTTTTATTCCGTACTCACAAGGTACACGGTGAACTTTGTATCACCTGTCTACCAAGAATGTCATCTATGAAAAGTAATCCGATGAAGGTTGAAGAAATTACTATTTTGAATAGTTATCATAATAATTAGACGATTTTCCTTACAATTTATTTTTAAACCACCCCTGAATTAAACCGAGAAAACTCAATAAAATTATTAAATTGTTCAAGCCATTTTTTAGACTTTCAGCTATATATTTTTATTTATAACATGATTGTTTGTTTGAATATTATACACTTATAAAACGTTATTAACTCAGTAACGTAAAGGATGACTTCTTAATTCCTTACTAGGATTTTGTATCTAGGGTTAGGTTTTGTATATGTGTGTATTATGTTATGTATTTAAGATTATGTTTGATTATGTTCACTAATCCCTAGATACAATTGTCAAAAAGGAAAGTGTATACTATTATCTAGGAAAATATATTATTATTTATTAGAGAAGCATTCGATACCACATGGTGTCACACTCACCTGGCTAAGATTAATCGTCGTGAACTTTTAAATCATTATTTTGTGGTTAATCCATTGACAATCAATACTCAAAATCAACGCGATATCCAGCATCAAGTCAATACTTCAAACACCAATAATTATAAGAAAAAAAATAAACTAATTTTGGAACTCTGTATAACGGATTTAGCTCAGCTATTTATTGAGTAAATAGTATGTATAATTAAAATGTGGGTATTAGAAATTCAATTACGAGAGTATCGCAAATCTTCCGGAATGCGTGATTATTAAATGTTTGAAAAAATATATTTAATAAATTAAATTTTTTCCTATTTTATACGGTGCGATTGTATAAAGATATTCACGATGTAAACTCAGTAGTCGATTATTTTAGCTTTGACCTATCTTACACCGAATAACAAGATATTTTTCTTTCCAAAAATTATTATTCATTCCATCCGATGCCGTATTGCTTATAATAATTTATAGATACAATTATCACCGATCTGATTTATCATCTAAATTTACCAAGTTTTTGGTAATGATTAGAAACGCCGCTCGTAGCTGCCCTGCTACGAGCTTGTGTTAGTAGTCCGTATCTACACCGTAGCTTAAACCGTAGTAACATTCTAAATAGTTATGAATTGTTTTAAAAGAGACTACGGGGTTATATTTCGCGTCTATTAATTTATATTGTTTAACTCTATATAGTCATAATTTTCACTCTATTAAAATGTTTTTTTACAATTTTCTATTAAATGAAGTAATGTTATAATTTTAAATTATTTTATTCATATTGTTTCTAAAATCTCTTGTTTTCTTATTAATGAATGGAAAAAAGTAGGTTATAAAAAATGTAACGATATTTCTTTGAGAGAGAGAAATGTATTTTTGTGTTCTTGCATATATAATCGTTAATTGTTAATTAATTAGCGACTTTCGTTGCCTTGTTTTTCAATGTTAAACACGTGAGAGTATTTTTGTGTGATTATATTGTCATTGATTACAGAAATAGAAAAAGGATGATAAGCTTAGGTCGCTGATTTACCTATATAATATTTAACTCAATTGTTATTTGCAAGTTACGGCAGTATTGGCAAATAGCCAAGTAGATAACGACACGACTGTGGCACCGGTAAGACGATATAAATTTGAACTATTTATGTTTAACTATGCACATAGTATTGCTTAAGCAAGAAATATTACATTCAGAACATGTTAATATATGTTTATATTAATAACATTTAATAAAAAAAAATGCTCACTTTTTCTAAACATTTCATCAAAAATACATGGTAAATTCATTTAGTCAGTTAAATCACAAAATAGTTAAAAAACAAGGAATGGCAATATTGTAAATCGAACTAATGTATGATCTCAGGACTGATTCCTCGTCTATCAAATTATCAGCTACATACTTTTAATAAGAGATTATATGAATAAGTAAATTCTTTTGATTATTATGGTTAAAAAAAACTCACCCAATATTTTATAAAAATTATTATCACGATAGCTTGTGCAATTCCCAACTAGGTTACAACAGTAGTTGATGAATGTGGCTTCCTTCATAAGGGCACTAGTTTGTTTCCAAAAAATGAAATTGTAATCAAATCGACAAGTCAGGATTAAAAGCGAGGTGCAGTTAGCGCGTCAACCCTGCCTGCGGCCTGGCAATACACTGGGTAGTTTTTGGCATTGGAGCACTTATCAACCCGGCGTGCAGTGGTGCAATTTATATAGCTGCATCATTGTATTTTTGTGGCTATAATATCTTTCTATAATAAAACATGCGATACCGTAAATGCAAGACGTTTTCTTTGAGATTCTCTGCGTTTGGTTGACATCATGGTTTTTGTGAATGGTAATAGTTTTTAGACGGCTTATGTAAGACGCGAGTACAGCAGTATTAATTAGATCTGCATTAACTATCCCAGTAGGTTCAACTTATTTTTCAATAATTATTTATCTTAATTTATAATGTGCATACATGCATGCATATTTTGCTATCTATCTACACTATTCCTATTTCTAAGTTACGCCGGGAAGACTTGTCTAACTGTTATGTTTCTCATAACATAATAATATTGTGTTAAGATTGTTTTGTGCCAAAGTAACACACAATACTCAATACCTGGAACTGAATATTTTATTCTTATTTACATTCAGTTTACGGTTTAAATCTTAATAAATATAATATATATCATGAACTTCATAATGCCATTAATTTTACCAGTCACTATAATATATTTCTCACACTCACACTAGCTACCTGGGCCAAATTAAACATAATTAAGAGGTTTTGTTATGCATATGCATGAAACCCAAATCAGTGATAGGAGAAATGACAGTTTTTAATGTTTAGCATGTCAGTTAAACCATTTTCCATAATGACACAACAAACTATTCCATTGATCCCTGCATTGGCATGCACGGTCAAAACACAGCGCTGAAAAAATTGTTATCCAATTCGGAGATGACACATTGCCATTAATAAAAGAAGAACTTTTTTCAGTTGTATGTTTTTTAGCTTTTCTTTAGGATTTTCCCAGTTGTTGTAATTTTTAAGCCACACCTGAATCAAACCGAATAAAACATAATAAAAATTATTTAAATTGGTCGAGCTGTTCTTGAGTATTAGCGAGATTTTTATATCTTCTTTCTTCCTATATATAAAAATGAATTGGTGTTCGTTAGTCTCGCTAAAACTAAGACACGGCGATACATATTTACTAATATTGATATTTATCTTTTTTGTTTTCAACCGAATTCAAAGAAGGAGTAATTTCTCAATTGGACATTATATTCTGTCAATTGCGAACCTTTTTAATGAAGAATTTTTTTATTCGATAGAGTATACTGAGGTTGTCCCATTGTCTCCAAGTCAGGATCTGATGATGAGAGCTCAGGGAAATAGAGGGAAACCTTCAAATTTTATAGGTTCGTATTACGTTTCATATTTTTTTCTAAAGATATTCTAGTATTTTTAATCAAAAACAAACAGACAAGCAAGTCAATCATACTAATGATCGCCCATCTAACTTTGACAATAAAACCTACCACTCAAAATTGTGAAAAATAATGTTTTAAGCATTGCTGAAAATCTACTTTAAGACACTAAAAAGGCAATATATTCAACTTCAAATAATTTTTTGGAGTGCTACCAGAGACTCCAATTACATAAAATACTTTTAAGTTGGATAATTTCTTAGATTTCATTATTATAATACAAATATTTTTATAATAATAATTTCAGGTTGGTACTTTAGCATAGAAAATCGTTTAAATACTAGTACCGGTTCAATGCTGTCATTTCGTTCAACGCTACTTCGGAATACTTTTTTAAAGTTCACTGGGTCAAGTACTACGTAAAATTTTTAAATGACATAATTTTTGCTACATAAGATTAAACTTCCATCGCGTTCCATCACAACAGAGCAACGAGACACAAACGCGATATTTAAATTATGTCGTACTACATAATAAAAATATATTTTCGCGTACTAGCAGTTTGATGTGATGTGAGGGTAGCAGATTTTAGAAGGTCACCGAACAGACGACCCTGTACGCCATCAGTCTACTTGTGACCACGGCTCTCGTAATACAGCTGAATCGTCAAGCTGTTAGTACAGAGACTGGAAACCAAAATATTTCACAAAATCTACAAATTTCTGTGGTGTTCCACAGATATTTAAAGTTTCATTTAAAGAGCAGGTCTGAAGTATGGGTAAGCAATAAAACTAAATATATTTCCCCGTCATATTTTTATTTGCAGGACTCTACAATTAACCTTAACACATAAAATAGGTAAATCTGATAGTTTATACAATTTAAATAATATAAAATCTAAATATAGAAATAAACATGTCCATATAATATCTAAGTCTGATCTAGATGTTATTGCACTAAAAATAAAAGATTTACTTAAATTACTTTACTAAGAATTGGAAATTTTAGTGCGTGAATCGTAAAACAGTACAATTGCATACAATGGAAATTTTATAATAAATAAGTGGTTTGAATTTTTTTAATACATAAAAACCTAACTTTATATTGAATTCCACTATATTGATAACACAAGTAAAACGAGCTTATCTAATATTGAAATCACATATATGTGGTTAAGGGAAATGAAGGAGTTTTCAGTTTTCTTAATGAGGGTCAATTTTTTATACTCAGATTACTTTTTAATTTCTTTAAATTAGCTGTCAACTTGTAAAGTGATTTTTAACATAAGAGTTTTTGGCGGCATTCAATACTTGTCAGTTGAGTTCTGTATATTTTATTTAGTATAGCTTCTTAAATTAAAAACCATTTTTTAAAGTATGTATTACAAAGTTTATTAGTTACAAAATAATGTATTTTCATGTGTCATTAGGATCGCTACTTGGTGACTTACAGTGAGATTTTTAGTCTCATTTTCATTCATTGGACATATGGACTTATCCTATGCATGAATGTTATTATTATTGTTGTATCATTTCATTATCATATAAATTTCTCCTGTCTTTAAAAAAATATGATTTCGTCAAAAACTAAATGAGCCAAAAGGATACATAACACCTGTAACCTGAAGCCATATTATAGAAAGAATAATTGACATTTTAAAATTAAGATATGGCTCAAACACATAAAAATAATATGTTTAAGTTACCTGAGCATTGAAAAACTGACCTTAAATATTATATATTCCACTTTAGTGCTAAGACTTATTTGTACGCAATAGTGAAACTGCCTTGATTACAAAATATATAGATAAATTGTATTTTAAAATGTCAGTGGTTTATGTAAATCATTGTGTATGAACTGGCTAGTAGCACAAAAAATTAGGATTTATAATAAAAAAATTCTCACTTCTTTACTGTGTAAATGTGAAAAGAGCAAGATAGGTTACCTTCATGAAAGTAAGAGGTTTTAAATGGCTACATTCAACCCAGTTATTACTATAGCTGCAATTAGGATACGACAATGTAGCTAAATATCATAATAACAAATATTCATTGAACTATGTAGTGACGTAGCTAGGTGCTAAGCAAAAAATGAGTTTAATGTAAAGTGGGCTATTCGCGTGGTCGCATTGACGCTGTGTTATGTATTTTGAATTTTATCAACGCTTAAGTTTCCGTGGAAATTTTGGTGCAAGTATTGTCGGCAACTTTTGATACGCTTTTGGTTTTTCGTTTTCACAAAGACAAACTACACTGTGCTGCCGCTTCCATGCCGCGCGAACTGCCCGCTGAACTTAGTTATCGTGTCTCCGTTGCTGCGCCCGTACTACCGCTGAATTCGTAGGCGAAGATATAAGCGTGTGATGTCACGAAGTAGAAAAATTGCTCAGTGACATTTTCAGATATTATAACATTCCCTACTGATAAGTTATTTATACAGTAACATATGATTTTGCTGATTTTTGACCATAGCTATAAAAAAATTGTTAAAAATAATTATTTTTATTAAATTTTAAAACTCAACCGAATCCTTCAATGCGTCTAGTTTATTACTTATAAATACATATCAACAATTATATCAAAAGATATTGCATCTATACATTGAATAGTTGATATATAACATCTATACACTGAGTGGATAGAAGCTGGCAACACTGAAAATATAAATAATTCCCTTAACTTTATAAGCACTATCTTATCCTATATTATTTTAGACATATATTTTGACGCAACGTAAAAATAAACGTTGCAATAAAACAATTTAAAAGCTTAAATATAATATACCTTTTAACAACATAAAGATAAAAAAATAAATCCATAATAATTAAAATTACAATTGTCAGACATTTCAATATCAAAGCGAAAAAAGCCGCAAATATACGATTAAAACATTCGGAATGGTTTACCAGATTTTCAGATTTTTTCCTAAACGAACAATATGATAATCATCAAAAAAGGTAGTTGTTATATCACATGACATTTGGTATTGCGAATTCAATTTTCAACCTTACTGTGAACTCCATAAAATTTAGGAACCATTGTTTTTTTTAAATTGCAATGGTCTAAGAAGTATTTTCTTATTAATTCAATATGTAAATGAAAACTATAGCCACAGTTTAAAACAAAAAAAAACCTAATTTAGGCAGCTTTTTTGAGAATATCGGTGGCGTATTGGTTCTGATCCAAATTTAGTATCTCGAACTTTTCCTTGCATCGATAGGCACGTCAAGCCGTTGGTCTTGGTTGTAACGGCAACCGCTTTGACAAACCAAACCTTAACTTTACAATTAGGCCCACTATCAAAAATTATATAGAAATCTATATGACACAGTGAAGTGGTCCGAGGCAGATCTTGGTAAAACAGATTATGTACAAAAACGTCAAAGTAGACTAGAAATAATAATTGCGTATACTTAGCGCCAGTTTCAACTTCTTTAAGACATGTTTTAATTATTGTTGACGATTTACTTCGTATTAATATCAAAAAAAAAAGTGCTATCTGTAAATGTATCAAGAAAACTAATTAAACCAGTATTGCATTGTGAACAAAACTGCTATTTAAAGTAGCTGACATGGCAATGTAGTATTGAAATCAATGTTTAAAAAATACGCTTAATAATAAACTAATCTCCTCTAAAGGTGGAAAGCCTCCTAATTCATTACACTCTTATGTATATGATAAAAACATAAGTACATAATAAATATTTATTATAATTAAAAATAAAATTATATTGAGCTATTTTCAATTTATGGAATAAACTCAACGCTCTATAATCGCATTCATTCATCAATATTTTTTGTGTTTTGAATTTTTTAATAATATACAAACTAAAACATTTTTGATACGCACCGATTTAGAACAATAATGTCTTTGAAACACAACCAGATGTTTACGTATAACATTTTGTACAGATCATCATTAAGAAACATTATTGCGTTATAAACAAAAATAAGTCATTTGATGACATGAGAATGCACATTTGAAGCTTGAACATACAAAAATAGTCTTTCTTGCAAAGCAATTAATTCTTTAAATTATAGACAACTTTTGCATAAGAATATGGCAAAGTTTCACACTAGCAAAGAGTAGGTTTATTATATATTTAATTAGTGCTAACGATTTTATCTACACGAACAAACATACACATATCCTCTCCTTCTAGCACGATCACACGTAATATGCAACTCGCATTGGTGAGTGAGATAAAAAGCTGGTAAAATTTAATAGAAGAAGAGTAGTCTCTCTTGGGCAGTCCCGGAGAGTAGACGCCATCCACGTTTAATGTTGAAGTATTGGATAATGGCACGAATGCAGATTAGGAGACCTGGAAAAATGTTTCTTATTCTTAAGGTCTATAGGTAAGGTAGCCTTCATTTCGCCTGATAAGGTTTCCTCAACTACAGAGGAAAAGTGGTATCTTTCAACTGCCGGCACTGAACAGTTCCGCTGTTAAAATTTTTGTTATAGCTGCAGATTTAGCTAAGATGGTGGTATTTAGCCACATTTAGAAAAAGTACTGCCATCTACCAAACTCAGCAGAAAATTTCTAATTTACCCCGAGATTACTATTTTGATAACGTAGCTTACTTGTATCTTCTGTTAACTTACCAAATGCCATAATCAGCCACCAAAGCCAGGAGTTCTCGTGCGACGCGAGCTCAGTGGAATGCTTTACTATGAGAGTCCACTTTGCGAGCGAAAGCCCGAATCCAGCGAGGGCGCCGTAGCGGCTTGCGACGGTGTGACAGAAGCACATTAGCAGAAGGAAACCAATCCAGTTGAATAGGAATGCCACTGGAATTGAAAAAAGAAGATTTTGTACCACTTTTATTATTAGGCGACCTAACCATGAAACGTATTTTGAAATTACGGACTATATTTAAGCGTCTTTTTTAACAAAGATATTTATTAGACAATCCTATTTTTTCTTTTATTTGGACAATACTTTTTATTAATCTTTTTCTTCTTTATTTTCTTTATTTATATCAAACGTTTCGCATATAGATTTTTGATAACGGTACCCACCCTCAGATGCACAACAGTGTATATTACTGTATTTAAACACCCAAAATGTGATAATGCTAAAAATTATAAACGAATTTTATAATTTCATTTACGATCCTATTTTCGATAGTCATCATTCCGCGCCATAATTTAAATGTAAAAAATAAGAACATATTAACATTCCAATAATATTAATTGTATAAATAAGACTAGTAAGACTATTTCCACTAATTACGTGATGCAAATGTAAAATTTGAATGTATGTAATGTAAACTTTGTTTACTTTAAACATAATCCATTTTTAACTATTTTCTTTCCTATAATACGCCAGATATAACTATATTACAGTTTGTGCAAGCTTTTATTAGAAAAAATATATTTATGTCACTGCAAAAAAGTTATTATTAATATTTGTATTTGTTTCCTCGTTTAAGAATATTACGAAGTGACGATTACGAATTATTAATTATCATGTCAACATAATATAACACTGCAAGGACATGAAATTTAGCGCGTAAGTACTCATTTGCCTATATAGTCACTCATGCATAATGTTCATTAATTTAAGTTTGGCATAATGACTGATATAAATTATATTACGGAATAACGATAACAATAAATTATGTCTATTGCTTTACAGATATACAATAATATTGGAGATTATGTTCTAATGTTCTTGAAGTAATTAAAATTTCATGCAAAGAATTTTTTTTATTGATGATTGGATGCCAGGTAACCAGACAACTTATTTTTAATTTAATTTAATCTAAATTTAAGTGTAATGCATCTTGTGTTGAACTAGAATATGAATAGGCTCTGAATTTCTATTCAGTTGGGAGCAATTAACTTTACATATGTAATAATGTAAACTAACCGTTATTATCAGTACAAGTTAAAAAAATAAAATAAAAAACATTAATTGCTTCTTGTAAATCATATAGCATCGCATCTTACCAAAGAATGATGTAAGGAACATGATGTCAGTTCCAAGTAGACTGTTCTCGGGATCAAGTTGTTCAGCTGAAGCATCCGCTTGTTCCACCGTAACGAAAGCAGCAAATGTTGTATGGTGCGGAGGTGGAATTTGCAACTGAGGAAAAACAGATTTTTTCTATGTAAGCAACACAGATATATCCTAAAATGATAATAATAATATTTGATATTTCTCACACTCACTTCTCTTATCTAGCCCTATTATCATTAAGAGCTTGTGTGATGGATAGTTGAGAAATATAGATTTAAATATCAGAAAACATAAATATATAAAATATATCGATAATATGAATAATAGGTTGGGGAAAAGTTTCTTCATATTATATATGAAAATTCAATATTTTTTAAATAAATATTTTTCAAAGTTAATTTGCATTAAATTACAGTATATATATATATATGTGCCATTTTGTTCGTAGACTTTCTGCCATCTTGTAAGTGCATGGTTTAGAAATGTTGGGGCTTTCTGATCAAAAAAACGCAACAAGTAATTTTGGCAGTCCTTCCTTAACCGGACACTGCCTAAAAAACTTTGACTTTGACTTTGATGCATGATACACTTCCCAGCCAAACTCTTGCTTTAAATTGTTGGCAGCAGAGTTTCGAATCGATGGTCCTGCCCGGCGGTAAAAATTCATAATGAACAATGCCGTTCCAATCCCACAACTTCATCGCCTTATTGCGAGTTTACCCAGGTTTTGCCACAGTCCATCAATTTAATCTAAAGAGAGAGTGAGTTATCGATCTCTTCAAATACGGTTCGGTTTCATTACGTGTCAACAAAGAATCTCAAATGAGTACACGATTCATTACGGTATCTTTCAGTGAGCTGGTGTGGCATCCAAATATTGAGGTTTTTTATATACCCAGCTTTTTTCAAATGGGTCAAAGCTGTACTGTATGCCGAACTTGCACTTTTTCAAAAAAGCGTCCATTTTATCCTTAACAGGGCGACCAGAGCGAGGTAAATATTTGACATCAAAATTCCCGGATAGAAAACGCTTAAACCAAATTAAAAAAAAAAGAATCGAATTTTCCTAATTTGTTTCTTTTTCTTGAAATGTCACCTTTTTAATTTCATGAAAACTACCCAGATAGAAATAGTGTAACCAAATATTATTATTACAAGTTTATACATACTATATGCGAAAAGCCTTTTTTCCCCGACCTAATATAAAATAAAAATATATTTTCCAATCAATACTCCTGTGTAATGCAATACAATACTCCTGGGCCTATGGCCAAGTGCCATAGGCCCAGGTTCAAATCTTGGTAGGTGTAGATATTTGTATGATGTGTATGATTATTCTTTGTTATTAAAATTGAGACTGATTCAAGCTTTAAACATTTAGAAAAAAATGTGTTGTACTAGAGCATAACTTGCAAATGTAATTCAACCATTGGTTTGTAAAAGACAATACATATGCTAAAACACAGAGAATTTATTATTGTAGTAATAATAGCCTCTGTTGAAAAACAAACATTAAACTACACTTTACAAATTCTTATCATTTCATATCTAGCACTTGTCTGTTCCTCTGTAAGGTACTCTTGTCTTGAACAATTAACAACTATCAAAAACTTAAATTTAGACAGCTTTAAAGAAACCTATAGATTCAATTTTAATGTACAAAGATGATTCTGAAATTCGACATTTTAGCATGTTCATAAAGGCCATACATTGAACACACCATTCTAATTAAATATCACTGACCTTTTTTCAATTATACAATATTGGACTGAAATTTAGATTTACATATCAGGTCCATTATACATATTTCCTAAAAGCAAATAGTTTAACAGCAAAGTAAATTTGGTTTAAAAATCATTGACCTTTTGACTTTTTTTCAAATTTTACCTTTGAACAATGAAAGTTGTACTTACTTGTGGTGGACCATCTCCTTCCATCTGTTTCTCCCGCTGTACCTCTTCATAGGTGGGTAACTTTGAATTAGCTGCAACATCATACGGGGGTGGAGCCGAGAAATCTGGGTGTGGTGGTGGTATGTCTTGAACATTGCCTGAAAATAATATTCTATTAAAAAGATCTAGTCTGATATAATAGTATTCATTACTTGGTTTCTTAAGGTAATAAAACATAATATATCAAAAATAAATCTCACACTCACACCTATTATCTTCCTAAATTAAGCATCATTAAAATTTTGCTGTTTATATAAACAAACAGAACATTCATTATTTATGAACACATATTACTCATTATACAAATATATCTGACTAAGTAGACAGGGTACAGGCCACTCAACCAGACAGCTGTCTAAATTTGTCACTTTAATATCATTACATTTAATAATAAAAGCTGAGGTTGCTACTGAAGATTGTTACCATACATAAGTTCTTTTTGTAAACAAATAATTTTTTCTCCATAAATGCCATTATTATTTACTCACTTTATAAAACTTTTGCAATTTAATTTTTTTTGCTTTATTTTCATTTTTTTTAATTTTTTTAACATTTATCTATCTAATTTAATAAATATTAAACATTATTTAGTGTGAGGAAAAATCTTTTATAAAAGGTCTACTTCTCATGTATGTATGGCCATATTAACATTATCTACAGCTTGTCATTTATATCTAATAGGTAAATATTGATACCAGATAATGTCATTAAAATAGTCAATGCTCATTTGTTTAATTAGTTGATTATCTGATTTAATGATAATTTAAAATGTTTATTGTTAATAAAACCAGAATACTATGTTCTCAATATAAGAAGAGAATGGAGTGACCAGCAAATTTTGTAGAAACAACTTTATAAATACCACTGAAATCTAACAATTTAAAGAATTATTTTTTTGTATTGAAAATATTGACAATGTTGTATTATTTGTACAATCCAATGAATTCATTTCCTTTGCAGAGTGAAGTATGAACCTTGCAGTTTGCAGTCATCGATGTGTTTATATAATTTTTATTGTTTAGTATGAACATTCCGTACCCAAAAATACCCAAAATTCACTTTAATATCATTTCAAAAAACTATTTTATCATCAATTCAATTTTACAATTTGATTGCAAGATTGTCTCCATATTAAATACAACAAACAAAAAGTATATAAATAAATATTACTTATTATAAAAACAAAAATATAATGGAATCTATGTTATGAACAAGTTTCAATTGATGAAATAAATCACTATGAAATGTATCAGGCACATCATAACCATTAAAATATATTATTCTGATGTGCATTAATTTCCTTTAATGTCCATAGAAAAGTTAACATTTAAAAACGAATTCATTGCACTGGTTGGAATATCCAAGACACTCATGTCATGGGCACTCACAGCACTGTGAGAGAGCTGAAAATATTTACAAGTGATACATTTATTTAGTTTATTATAAGCACAATTTGGAATGTTCCCCAAGCATATGTTATGACATTTTGCTATACATTTATAATGTCCATATTGGAATACTGTACATAGCTCTACTACTATAATAACGATGAATAATAGTAAGTCATTACAATGTAAAAGACATATGACTGGTATGACACATAATATAGAGGGGAGTAAATATTGTTATCGAAATTGATTAGTTACTCACTTAGGTCAATGTATGGAGACGGCATATTGGGCTCTAACGAAGAAGGTAATATCACCCTTAGATGTGTTGATGGGCATATATTATCGCCTCGAGTATGATTCTGCAATAACACTTTCACATATCACCAAGAACTACGCAAGCAGTTACATAAATAAACAATTCCAAAACAATACAATACATACCATTTTCTAACGCCTGATGACAATATTATTCACAGAGTGAGAGATTCTTCACAAAGTATACTGACCAAATTATTATCAGTGCAATCAACAATTACAATGGGCTATCACCATACACACAT
The DNA here is from genome assembly GCA_943193645.1 of Acentria ephemerella. Taxonomy (NCBI): domain Eukaryota; kingdom Metazoa; phylum Arthropoda; class Insecta; order Lepidoptera; family Crambidae; genus Acentria; species Acentria ephemerella. Next base: position 4,600,570 of record OW971894.1, read on the forward strand.
GGTTCAAGGTTTTTCAAATGAGTTTTTATGATTTGAAGTTTCAAATCAAAGAAGACTCCACAGATGATTTATGTGTGCTATTATGTGTTAAACTGTTTTTTTTTTCAATTGTTTGGCTGGTAACTGAGACCTTTAAGCCATATCTTCATTAATGTAGTTTTTATCTTTATTTATGGCTACCAATTTTTTTTATATTTTTTTTACATAAAGCACAGCAAATGACTCGACACCCCCTGATGATAAGCAGTAGACGAGTCCATATGTGAAGATAGCTAGTAAAGCATGTGACATACTGCCCTAGCCACCCTCACCTTGACGGCCCAAAAAGTGCTTTTTCACGCCTCTTTTAAAGGAAACCATGTTAAAAGAAGGAGGGAATACGTGTGCTGGTAAGGAATTCCATGCTCTAGTTGTGCGACAGAGAATGGAGTCACTTAATCTCTTAGTACGTAAAGTAGACGTGCCTACAGTAAAGGAGTGACTCCGTAGACCAGCACGCGTACTCCTTAGTAGGCAAGTTGAGGGAGGGATAAGGTCGAAGAGCTCTTCAGAGCATTCTCCATGGTACAAACGAAAGGCACTAAGCGACGCTATGTCACGACGCAGTTGCAGAGGCTTAAGGGTGTTCGTTACATCCGCATCGCCTATGATACGCATAGCGCGACGCAATCTATTCAGAGTATCGAGGAGGTACAGAGCGGAGACATCCCAAAGGTGCGAGCAATACTCCACACAAGACCGGACCTGGGTTTTATACAGCAGGCATAACTGGTCAGGTCTGGTTTGACCAATTGTCAATCTTTTGTAACTAAATGAACCGTTTTTGTATAACGAATATAATACGAAATGCATTTGACACATTTAATGACTACGTAAATTATTCTTGTCAGAAAATAGTTTAATGATACAATCTCCAAAACTTTCAGGGATTCTAAAGTATGTTATTATAAAAAATATGATTCCCATGCATGTATAAGGCCCTCAGAGGCGGAGATAATTACGCTCGCTAGGGCTTCTGAGGCCCTAGACAAGATGCAATTAGATATCGCAAACGCATCTCTAAATATAAAATTGTATGGGATTTGACGTGTCTTGTGTAGGCTCTCAGATCGCCATCCCTAGAGCGGATACTTTTTGACATATTCTTTCTAATCTGTGTTAGGCACTACACACGGGTTCATGTGGTTGACGGATATATCAAGGGTTTTTGTTTAAAATTCTGGCGAAGCTTTGATGAATCCATCATGAAGACAACTTTGATGGTGGCTGAAAAGCCATCTTTAGCTCAAAATCTTGCTAATATACTTAGTAACGGCAAATGTAGTACTAATAAAGGTATTTAGGATTTTTTGAGTTCTCCCAGCATTCATTGCTGGAGGTATCATGGATGATAGTATATACAAATTGCAAACTTTTTCAGGTTCCAATTCTGCATGTGCAGTGCATGAGTGGAACGGGACTTTTAAAAATGAACCTGTTCGATATAAAATGACATCAGTGTGTGGGCATGTTATGACATTAGATTTTACCGGTAAATACAATAATTGGGACAAAGTGGATCCTGTAGAATTGTTCAGTTGCCCAACGGAGAAAAAAGAAGCGATGCCCCGATTGAGGATACCTGCTTTTTTGGCTCAGGAGGCTAGAGGTTGCGATTATCTTATTTTATGGCTTGATTGTGATAAGGAAGGGGAAAATATTTGCTTTGAGGTAAGTGAAAAATAACCCAAACTGTAACAAAAAATCTTACAGTATATTCATCAAATTATTAATTTAGATATTTGACTTTTTGAAAGAAAAAAGTTCCACATATTTTTAATGGGTAATTAAGATATTTCTCTTATCGTAGTGATGAGTTTGATAGTACCCGTTGTAGCATGTGTGCTATAAAACTTTCCAAAATTATTGTATAATCATTTAGAAATTTAACTTTTTATTGAGGCCATATTTATGTTTTGTTACTATATTAGCTCTTTTAGCTATTGAATCATAGCAAAAGTTTTTATGAGTTATTTCGATGTAATATCTTCACTAACATATGAATTAGAGGCAACCTCAAGTAGAGTTTTGTAATACTTGTCATTTGCCCTCAATTTATATTGGCTCTTGATATTGAGCCATGCAGAGCAGGTATAAATTAAGTCATTAACCTTCTAAAGCAATAAAGATAAATTACAAGTTGCAAAGGGCTTGATTCTAGGTCTAATTATGAAAAAAATAAAGTGATTTAACATGTGATATTTATAACAGGGTATGTGTACAATAAATTTTGTTAAATATAGGTAATGAGCTGTGTGCAGCCATATATGAAGGGTGATGTCTTATCTCCATTAGTGACATATCGAGCCCACTTCTCTGCTATCACTGAAAAGGACATTAAGGCTGCTATGTTGAATCTCGGGAGACCCAATGAAAATGAATCTCGAAGTGTAGATGCAAGACAGGAATTAGATCTACGTATTGGTTGTGCATTTACCAGATTTCAAACAAAGTACTTCCAAGGTAAATAATTTAATAATGTAATAATTACAGGCATGCATTTTTTGTTGCATGACTCATATATGTTCACAGTAATGGACCAATAAAATAAAGTAATAGGGCAAATATATTTTGTCACAATCAAATAATAAATGATCTCTGGTGAATAGCATTATGTTCATATTGTTGGAAATACTTCAGTAGGGATTTGTGAATGTTCTACTAACTGGTTGCTCCATGAGTTTGGCAACTTTTTTAATTAATTTTTATATTTTTTTTGTTACCATACAGGAAAATTAACATCGTAATTTCTATAAGTTTAATTTTTAATCCTCTAATAAATCTCAACTGAGGATTGTAAATGTGGATAATGATTTTTTTATATATACAATGATGATGAATGATGGTCAAGTTTTCACCTTATATTTTTGATAAGTATAAATGAACATTTAGAAAGTTTTTGGAATTTTTATAAAACCCTGTGCTGTCAGTTTTCCAGCACACAACATCAATATCAATGCTCTATTGTATATGTTATATTACTCTATTGTATATTTATGATCAGATTTTTTTATTTCCCTTTGCATTCCTTTCATTATTCCATCTGCAGATCTAAATTAATAAAATATATTTTTTAAATTTGTAAATACCATAATCAAATTGAGTGGAGTCAATTAATTACAAATGAAAATTTTCAATAATGTATATTTCCATGTCTCTCTCAAATTTAGGACCTTGAGTAGTATCTTTTTGACTTGCATATATCTCATATCTTTTTCAATTCTTTATATTTAATCCACAACAGGTAGATATGGAGATTTAGATGCATCACTTATATCCTATGGCCCATGTCAGACACCCACTCTTGGCTTCTGTGTGCAACGGCATGATGAGATTCAGACATTCAAACCAGAAACTTTTTGGGTCCTAAGAGTTACGGCATCTACAAGTGAAGGAAGGGAATTGCCACTGGAATGGAAGAGAGTGAGATGTTTTGAAAAAGATATAGCAAATATGTTCCTTGCTGGTATTAAGGAAATAAAAGAGGCTACGTAAGCTTTCTTGTTTGATTTTATATGATATTTGACTTAGGTGCAGTACCTATGAGGTGGCATTGAAAGCAGTAGTTTGTAATTTTCGCATTACTTTGGGCCATGTCACACAGACACAGACACTTCCTGCTCCCGGTACCGCCTCAATGAGTTCTGCACTTTAATGATAAAAACTCCTTCATGAAAAATCTTATTAAATTGCTTTAAGAATGTTAAATATTATTTGAAACTCAATAAACCTCATAAATGTAAATCTAACTTTGACTGATCACTTATTTCCTTTCAGTGTAATTAACATCCAAGCTAAGGAGAAGGTAAAACCTCGTCCAACCGCTCTCAACACTGTGGAACTGATGAGGGTAGCTAGTGCAGGACTCGGAATGGGGCCTCACCATGCTATGCAGGTTAATATTAATTAATTAATTAAAGCTCCATAATCCAAATATAAAGGTGCAATTGGTGGACTTAATGCCACTAGGCATTCTCTGAGGTTTTAATTTATTTTTCTAATTGTCTCATACAAACATAACATACATATAAATGTTATATAAAAATGTATTGGAATATTAAATACTCATGAAACTGTTGTATATGAAGGCACTTAATGCAGATCCAGGGATTTTAAATGAGTTCATCAACAACAGCCTATCTATGTATCACTGCTGGGCACAGGCCTCTCTACATGAAGAAATACATTATCAGTTTGGGCTAACACCACTACACTAACTCTATGGCCCCCCCCCATAGAGTCAGTGGTTTGGTGCAACTGGTTTGTTGTGACAATCTAGAAAAACAGGTTAACATGCCTTTCGTACCATGGAGGGGCTAAACATTTTTACTTACTCATCTAGAGATTAAGCATGGTCAATGTTGCATTGTTTTCGTAATCTAAACTAAAATACTCGAACCCCTATGGCAAGAAGTTCCTGAAAAATGTATATGAATTGTACAACAATAAATGAATTCTTATTACTATTTAATTTTTTTGGAGCTTCAAGCCAAGCTAATAGATTGAACTTTATTTTATATATAGATAGAATAGACTAACAGAAAACATAAAATAAAATAAATAAAATGTAAAAATACATAGTAAAATTTATAATACATTCCATACAACAAGGTATTGGAAAAAAGTATACGGACTAGCTCATTTTCGATACACAGATGGCAGAGCGTCTTTATACCCAAGGCTACATCTCGTATCCTCGCACAGAAACTACTAGCTACTCGGAAAATTTCGATTTGATGTAAGTAAACATTTGAATAATCAACAGGATATTTCTTATAAATTACTTTGTTTTTTATGAGTTCCCCATGATCCATCATATGTAGAGTGCTGAAACTGGGGGCAGAATTTAAGTTTACTGCGGGAAGGTATATATTGTTGCTAGCTACTATTAGTGTCATTCTCATCACTGCTATTACGATATGGCTCTCTAACGATGATACGGGACGTCTTTTGTAACACATGATATCTGACCCCGAAAATAAAGTTTTTGCTCACTGAGCAAATTACGTCACAGAGCTATGATCTGTACTGTACTCTTACTTGTATTTATAATGTTTATAGATATTATGTGTTTTTAAAGATATTATTGTTTACTTTATGTTAATGATTTGATGTATGATATTTCAACACAAACAAACGAATACATCTATAAATTTACTTAAAAATTGCATGCGAATTCTCTTACTGAATTCTTGAAAAATTTGCTTTGTCTTTATAAAAATAATTAAAATTCGATTCGTGCAATTCGTTTTGAACACGACTAGGGGAACACTGCGCATGCAACAAGGCTCGCCTAAATGGGGCGCTGAAGTACGGGCGTTGATCGCTAACGGCATCAACAAACCGAAGAAAGGCCATGACGCCGGAGACCATCCGCCCATCACGCCCATGCGGCTCGCATGTAAGTTGGTTTATTTTAATTTAATTATTCTTTTAGAAAAAATCGCCATTTAAAACATCGAAAGCTTTCGAATAATGTCATCGATATATTCGACCGAATGTTTACTTATGCACTATATACACCCTGGTTCATTAATGAATCAGGCATCACTGAATCATCATCATCATCAGTGAATCACTTTCGGTTTCTTGCAGCCTTGTTTTGAGTATTACTATCCATATTATATGGTTTTAAATTACTCCACACTATCTGACGGTAAGAGTTAAAAAAGTTCATTTGCTAACACAGGTAAAGTAGCATTAATAAACACCCTGCTCTAGCAACTTTTGCTTGCTCATGCTTTGTCACAATACTTGAAGAACCCATTTTACAGGAGACAAGAAACAATAAGAATTCCTAGTTTTGAATCTTCATTTATAGACCAGAAAGAGAGCCTTAAGGAGAACAGTGCAGGCTTGTAAAGTCAAATTTTGAAGAATGCTTTATTGTTTTGTTTCCGTTAGCGGAATCTGAGTTGGAAGGCGACATGTGGCGTATCTACGACTACGTAACGCGTCACTTCATCGCAACACTGTCGCGCGACTGCAAGTACCTGTCGACCTCCATCACGTTCCAAGTAGGCGCTGAGACATTTAGCTACACTGGCAACACGCTTGTCGACGCTGGCTATACAGAGATTATGCATTGGCAGGTTAGATTTTTCTCCAAATTTTGTGACTTCTTCAATTGAAAAAATCTTAACGCTTGTTACCTTTAAAAACTTTTATTGTCTTGTCTTATTTCTTCCTATGTAATTGGCTCTTACCAAACAAAAAAGATGGATAAGAAGGACTGCATGTATGATGTGTGCCAAAGTAAAAGGCAAAAGGGTGTCGGTACTTACATGTAATTATTTTGTAAAGTAATACAGATGACAAAGAAAATTAAACAATGAATTTTCTATTGGTGACAATAACAAGGAGAATGCAAACGGAAAACAATATATATTTTTTAATTATACAAACAACTAGAAGGAATTCGCAACAGTAATATTAAAACTGATTCTGAAGTACACAACCTAAATATAAATTTAAGTGCAATGTATCTAGTCTCTCAATATAATCATATTGAGAAAAAAGGACATCTGTCATATCACGTGACATTTAGAAATGTGTGCTATTAAATGCAAGTATTGTGAAAGAGGCCGAGACAAAAAGGTTGAGAGAAAAGGACAACCGGAACTTAAATTTAGATTTAGAGTTTAGAAACAGGAACACATTTTGTTTAATTTTGATTAGATAAATATAATAGGTGTGGGTGTGAGAAATATTATTATCAGATTTTAATTGTGATTCTCTTTGGTTTTATATAACTTGTCGGCAAAGAAGCTAAAGCATATAAGTAATGAAAGGAAATATTATTTAAAAGGAGCTTTTGTACAGCTAAAGAAAATGTTTATTACAGGCATTCGGCAAAGACGAGTTCGTGCCCGTTTTGAACGTTGATGACGTGTTACGTGCGCACGACCATCGCCTAGTTGAGTGCCAGACCTCTCCGCCAGACTATCTCACCGAGTCAGAGGTATTTTTATTAAATAACGTTTAAGCTTGTTTTATGCTAAATATTCTCAACGCGACATTTTCATCTATTTATTTATTTGAATTTAAAAAATATATTTGAAAATGAGCGCATTATGTGTAGTCATTAACTCATTCAAATGATCATCTAATTCAATTCAATCAGACGCTTGATATTAATGTATCTAGTTGCGAAATTATATTATTAATATAATACTGGCTAAATTTTGGTAACTATATCTAAAAATAAAGTGATTGAAAAAAAACATTAGTATAATATATCGTTAAAATATCTGTAAATGATCATAATTCTAAAATATCGGTAAATGAGAGAAATAACTTTACTTCTCATGGTCTCGTTGTCAGACTCTGCTTGCAAACCGTTTGTTGTATAACAATTTAAAACTTTTATAAACAAATGATTAAATAAAATAAAACCAGGTGATTACATTGATGGAGAAGCATGGAATCGGAACCGACGCGTCCATTCCAGTTCACATCAACAACATTTGTCAGAGGAACTACGTGACAGTCGGCAGTGGGAGGAGACTTGTGCCCACTAACTTGGGTATCGTGCTAGTGCATGGATATCAAAAGGTAAGCCGATAAATTGGTTTCGATTATGAAAAGAAACGTTTGCTTCGATTAGTGCAAAGGTTGCAGTCCGGGCCAATCAAAATTTGTAATTATTATATATTTTATTTAACGAAAAAGATTTGATTTCAAGCTCCTTCGTCTAGTCAGCAAGGCTAATCGTAGATAGATTATTGAAACCCAGTAATAACACTAGCTAAGAGAGTATAAATTCTAAATGACCCTGCTAATAATTTTACTTGGCCACGATTCTGAAGGCATTCTCGAAATCAAAAATATAGTTATCTGTCTTCATTTCAATCAGAAGTATGACTTTTAGAAACACGAAGTTAGTTGATAGTTGTATAATCTATTCACTTATGAGTTACTTTAATTGTTTTTAAATAAAATAAGGCTATATTGTGTTAGTAATTTCAGTAACGACGTTCTGTGAACGGTCATCTGTCTTTTCCTGGCCTATTGATAATAGAAAAGTAGCCCTGTATGCTTAGTGTCAATTTCATTCGAATTCAACCGCCTCGATAGTGTTGGTGGTCAGCTATATTCTAATTCTGTTGTGAAATATTAGAAAATAATTTTTATATAATTATCAATGGTTGTAACTTATTGATTTTAAAATTGAAAAAAAAAAAATTTAATGTACCAATAAGAATAATTGGTGCATTTATCTTTTTTTTTTATTAAATAAATTCAAAGGTTTTTTTGTTAATGAAATAAATACTATACTTGTTTAATTAATTATTTTCCGATGATAAAATATTGCAAAAAATTGTTGTGCGAACAGAAAAAGGAAATAACAAAGACGGTATGGAAGGACGAGACAATTTGATCTCGCATTAAAATATTTAAGACTTCATAACTATAACCATCAATGCAGCCTATTTAAAAGCAAAAACGGATTTTACACACCCAGGGCCACTGTGTTCCAGATTGATCCCGAACTAGTACTGCCAACAATGCGTTCAGCGGTTGAAGAACAGTTGAATTTGATCGCTGTCGGACGCGCTGACTTCCACGCTGTCTTGAATCACACCTCGGAGATATTCCGGCGGAAGTTCCAATACTTCGTCCGTTCTATTGAAGGCATGGACCAGTTGTTTGAAGTCAGCTTCTCGTCGCTAAAGGCGAGCGGGAAGGCGCTGTCTCGCTGCGGTAAATGCAGGCGCTATATGAGATATATTCAGGTATTATTAACTTGTTATTGATTTGATAAACGGGCAGTAATTAGAAATAGGTATATAATATGCGTATTAATTATTATTCTTTCAAGTTTTCATTTTATAGACTATGTATTTATTAAACAAATTTGATATTATTTGCTTCAATGGTAATTCGGAAATAGAGAATAAGCTTATCTTGCACGATGGTTGTATGTCAAATACAACCATTTCCATGCAGCTGGAAGAGGCTAGACCATAATAAAAATAAAATAAATTACATATACTTTGACGTCACAGTTAATCTTACCGGTATATAAATAATAGCCCTATTGGAAGAATCAAGGATAACAATGTATATTTTTCATAGTTTCTATTCAAAATATTACGTTATTTGCATTATTGCAGGCGAAACCGGCTCGACTACATTGCTCCCACTGCGACGACACGTACGGTTTACCTCAAAATGGCACTGTGCGCATTTATCGCGAACTCAAATGTCCGTTAGACGACTTTGAACTACTTTCGTGGTCGTCGGGAAATAAGGGAAAGAGCTTCCCTCTTTGCCCCTACTGTTACAACCACCCGCCATTCAGGTAAGTCACGTTTATGTATTACCACTGGTTATGTAGTTACAAGAAATGGGAGGAATTTAACATGTCTTGTCTCTAGTAGGTTGATGCACTTGTAAATACTGTTATTACAGAGGACACTGTTTTTAGCTATATTAGCGTTCTCACCTTTGTGCGCTACTTTCGTTTTTTCGAACGAAAATAAATGAAAATAGAAGTTATAAGAAAGAAAATGATTAGATATATATAAATATAAACTAGAAAGTAATAAGAGTATGTATGTATATATGTATGTATGTATTTATATGTTAGCTTCTTCATGTTATATAAAATACTTAAAATTGTTATAGTCTAGAGAAAATTTGTTTGTTTTTGCTTTTTATTCACATTTTTATTTTTGACTTTCCCGAGGATAGAGGCGCTGTATGCTGAAATAAAGACTTCAGTCTAATTCAGCAACAGATAATCTTAGTCCTAAGTATAAATTTTAAGCTAAAGTAAAAAAAATATAGAGTAATAAAATAACAATTAATTGTACGTTATTGTAATCGGAAACGTTACTATTACCGCCTTTATTTCATGGAATACAGTTTTTTCTAAAATGTTTTGTATACCGATACATAACATAAACAAACGTTACACAGGTAGTTATCAAGATTTTACCGGTATTTCGGTGCCTGAATTCAAATGATCCTAGATACTGGTTTATTGATGGTTACCACATAACATCAGGTGGTTCAGCAGCTTGTTTGGCACTCGTTGACATAAAAAAATTGTTTTTGATTTAAATAAGTAGTAGACCTAAGGGCTTACTTGATACCCTTACCTTTTTCTATCTCTGTCAAATTTGACAATAAGTATAAATAATATATATAATAAGTTCAGTAAGTCCCTTGCTCCTATTTTCTAAAAGAAAATGATAGCAAGCAGTTAGAACTGTAAAATAATTTAAAGTAAATTTAAATTAGTGAAAGTGATTTAAAATTATTATAGTAGCTGGGAAAAACATTATTTTTCTTAAGACAATATATACATATTACAAAATATTAGCTTTTCTTGTATTTAACATACGCTTTAAAATCAGTATTTGTATTGACTTTACTTATTTACCCATCGCTATTGCTTATGATCGCTATCAAGGACGATTTTACCCCTTATTAATAAGCAATAATTATTTGAAATACCACTTAACTTTACAGAATGGGAACATTTTGAACATTTGCTAAATTAAATTGATTTTTATCAACTTTAAATCTTTAAAACCTAGCATTGTTTTGGGTAAATAAACATTTCGTAGATCTTATTTTTCCGTTCTGTTTTCTGAAACAGGAATAATATGTTGTGTAAGATAAAATGATAGGTTATCAATTATATGTGCTAACTTTGCTTTCATACTGAAACATGAAAATCTTCTAGTATATTCGGTATATTCATATTATCACCAACAGGGACATGAAGAAAGGCTTTGGGTGCAACTCTTGCACGCACCCAACTTGCCCGTACGGTGTCAACTCGACGGGTGTCTCTGGTTGTGTGGAGTGTGAGAATGGTGTCTTGGTACTTGACCCATCAGCGCCTAAATGGAAGCTGGCTTGTAACCGGTTTGTAGAACATGTGGAATACTCACAAACTTTACTTAAACATACAGGATGCTATTTTAGTCGTCTCACATCGGCGATATATTGATGTATCCAATGACGTCCCTTGTTGGCTTAACGGGACATAATATGACGATCAGCGCACATGGTCCATTTTGACGGATGCCAATTTGATACCAGGTTCTAAATCTGAAAGTTTGCAATAGTAAAATTGTAAACGTCGTATGCCATAAACAATGCTTAAATTTGGAAACGGTTTAATGATATCATAATATTTTATAGTTTAAATTACATTATAAAGAAAACCAATAAATACAACAATAATTTGATAAAATATTCAACAATTGTTCCCTTGGCAGTTGCGACGTGATCATAAACATATTCGAAGACGCAACTCGCGTGTCCGTATGCGATCAACAGTGTTCCGCTTGTGGCGCCCAACAAGTGACCGTAGAGTACAAGGCTGAGCGGACCAAGTTACCAGCGGCGCTAACGGAGATGACGGCTTGCCTGTACTGTGAACCCAGTTTTAGTGTACTGGTGAGTTTTTTATATTTTGTTATCATGTAATAACAGTATTTAAAATTAAAGAAATATATTAATATAACTAAGTGCCAATAACAGAATCTCAATCCTACATTTAATGGATAAAATATCGTGAATATTTGAAATAAAAACATTAACAAACTTGTTTTGTAAATCTATAAGAATTAGGTTTATTATACTAGATACACATGATAGTAGGGTACGCATGCGTGACGAAAGTGTGTATAAGTATGTATGTTCTTGTGCATATACTTAAAATAAATATCTTAGTATGATACATTTTAAGCTGTGGTGTGTTGCCAGCGGTGTTAGCTGTTACGTGATGGTGAACTTTTACCTTAATCATCACCAAAAATTAAATTTCGTTGAAAATTTAAATATCCTCTCATGATTTTCAGCCGGAAGGTGCTAGGCTATTTTTGGCCATAGAAGAATAAAAGGAATATATTAAAAATCAATCTCGTTTCTATAGGTGGAGAAACATCGCGCTGTAGCATCGCGAACGCCCTCGGCTCGTGGTCGCGGCGGTCGCCCACGAACCAACAAGCATCGCAACAAGCAGCCCAAAGACAAGATGGCGCAACTCGCAGCTTATTTCGTATAACAAAAACTCCCTTAACAACCCCTACGACAGACAGCTTTAAAGGTTTGAATGAATATGAAATGCTTCGCTGAGGAATTTTTGGTCGGTCAACGTGATCACAAATTCCATCCAAAGTCCATCCTACAAATATCAGATCAAATATTCGGACACCGCTTGATAAAAATAACCGTGAATCTACTAATAACGTTGTTAATATCATTGGCATAATTGTCATTATTATCATATATCTGGCGTTTGGCTGATCAAGCCATTACCATCAAATTGATTACATCATACTTACTTACACTTGAAATTGAGACTAGGCTTTTCAAAATTGTATTAAATAAGACTTTTCAAAGACAACCTATGTTTACATTATGAACTGTATGTAATATATAACCTTTTTGTCTTAGTACGAAGTGTTCGGCTTGTATTATTTACAATATATAGTACTTAGTAGTAGATTTTATGCAATAACATTGGTGGACTTTAATAAGAATCAATGTTTACGTGTTAAAAATGTATTATAATGTTGATCCATATGGTCGATGTAGCATCATCAAGACTGTCATCATGTATTCGGCGCCAGAATTTCCCAAAATACCTTAATGTGTGATATATTTGAATTTATATGAAGTAACTCCAGTAATAATAAAATACAGTTTTGGCACTACGGGCTTTATCCCCTTGCCCGTTGCGGGAGAATAAAGTAAATTACATCGGAATAAAAACTTCTGTTCAACAAAAAAGTCGTATCTATATAGTGATACGTGTAGTCCGAAAATTGCTTGAATTGCTATGATTAATTCAAAATTTAATATAAAAGTTTAATAAGATTTCATCGATTAAATATATTTTATTGAGCAAGTGTTATAAAAACAATGTGCGTAATGAACATATTGTTACACTGAATTTAAATAAACTGAGATCATTTCTTGTTATATTTATGTATACAAGTTATTTGCAAATATTGTAAGAACCAATAAATTAGATTTGATACGCTTTTCAATTTTAGAACAACAAACAATACACTCTTTTATTAGACATTGCTGCTCTCCTGTATTTATCAAATCAAAATAAGATTTCGGGATAGTTCGCTTTGTGAATGCGGCTTGGCTGATGGCTCATTAGACCACATATTTTTTTAATGTCCCAAGTACAATATAAACTTTAATCTGTTTGACTACCTCCCTAAAATTCAAATCCCCTTCCCATAAATTTAAGTTCCCTTTTGGCTTGTCCCAACCCAGATGTTATTAACTCCCTTGCTAAATTCATTAAAACTAACATTAAACTATAATCACATTCAATGCTTGTACCCTCTCAAATTAAATAGGTTTCCACCTGTTTATAAACTAATCTCAAACCATAACACTTACAGGTTATTGGTCCACTAATCAAAGTTATCAGAACAGTCAAAACCCGAAAACACTACTCCAATGATGCACGGTCAAAACACAGTGCTGGCAAAATTGTTATCCAATTCGGAGATGACACATTGCCATTAATAAAAGAAGAAGAAGAATAAACTCCTTATTTTTAAATAAGTATGCGCAAGACGTAATTCTTTATCCAGTTTTTTTTGTTGTCTTTCCTATAAATGGGAAGGCAAAGAAATCTTAGCCAATGTCTTATGTGAGTTTTTTTTTCTTTGGAAGGGCTTTGAGATAACAGAGTAACTTGTCCCAATGCCTTGTGAAGTTTTAGACGGACAAATTGATTTTCCGTTTGTCGTCTAAAACCCCAAGGCATTGGGACACGTATTTCTCATAAAATGTTGCCAGTGCAAAAGTTTATTTTAAATTAAATTTAATGGTTTATTATTGTATATAAGGCGGTTGTTATGTTCTATAACATAAATATTAAATACCATTTTTCTGAAAAAGCACGTCTTCGTATATATAATGTAACTAGAATTCAAGGAAAAAAGAAAATAAAGGCAAATAAAAATGATTTTTACTTTTGAATAAAACATGTAAAAAGTACCTTTAGATTCGTTTAATTTATTACTTTTTGAGATTACGGACATCTTTAGCGAATTATATTAATCATCCGTAGATCATGTTAACCGTGGGAAAAGAAATAAGGTGATTCTATTCAAAGCTAACCCGATAAGATATGTTTACTGTCCCAATAACGTGTTTTGTATTTATTCCTATGTATTAAGTGCAATAAATTATTTTTACTCTCAATTTGTAATTGTTTATTGGTATGAAAGAATTCCCTTTGATATTTTTATAGTTAGGTCGGAGATTTTTTTCTAGATGTTTAAAGCTTGAATCATTGTACTGTCAGAATCTTAGATTGTTATCCATCAAGTCAGGCTGTCTGTGGTTGTATTGGAAGGGCATTATGAATTTTTATCGCCTGGCAGAACCATAGATTCGGGTCTCTACTGCCAACAACTGATGAGATAAACGCAAGAAGTTGAGAGAAAGCGGCAGCAATTGATTAATAAAAAGGATGTAGTTTCTCATCACGATATCGCTAGACCACAATCATCTATAGCTACTCACACCACAAAAATTAAGAGAATTTGGCTGGAAGGTGTTAAGGCATCCGCCAAATACCCCTGACCTTGCACCTTCAGATTTCCACCTGTTTCGGTCTCTTCAGAATTCTTTAGGCAGTGGCAGGTAAACATCAATAGAGGACTGCCACAACTACTTGTTGTGTTTTTTTTTATCAGAAGTCCCTAAATTTCTACAGCAACGGGATCATGTCTCTTCCTTCACGATGGCCAAAAGTTTACGAACAAAATGGCACATATATACTGCATTTAAATGTAAATTAATTTTTAAAAAATCATGAATTTTTATATAAAATGCGAAGAAACTTTTTCCCCAACCTATTACATCATTTTTAGATTATATTGAGTCTATCCCTGTTACATACGTAAACATTTTAGTGCACTTCATCTGACACTCTTTTTCTATCATTTTAGATAAAATAGATATAGCAAATATTAGAATTGAAAATTAGTTTTAGATTTCTGATTGTAGTGTCAAGTTATATTACCGTTCTTGTTTACTCCATATTGAAATAGAAACGTGATATAAAATTTAAATGGTGTGGTTATCAGAATTGTGTTTGTTTTTAGGATATTGAAACAAGAAACTATTGAAGTCTTCATTTATTTGTGAAGTTCGTCTCCTAGTATAATGTATAGGTACAGTACGACGTAAGCTTACAATATATTACTGTATTTTTTCGTTACATTACAATATTAATACACCATGTTCGTATGATGAGCGAATATAATGATTCGTAAAAACTGGCTTAACTGGGTGTAGTGGGGCCAGAAAAGTTAGGTAAGCGTAGATTAAAAAAAGGCACACATTTGAATGATTAAACTGCAAAGTACCGAAATATGACATTAATTTATGTATAAAAAAATATGTTAAAAAGTAAAAGTATGAATTTCAAATGAGTCGACTGGCCCACCTGCAACCCTTACATGATATGATATAGTTAACTCGACACTATATAAAATTTGTTTAGTCAAATAAAACCCTTTAGCAAAAGCTTGCACTATTGAATTTAGAATTTACAATATACAATTTCTATCATTTATTTTTTGTGTTCCATCTCTAAACTTAAAACTAACCATTAAGTACTTTTAAAAACCTTATTTTTATATTAATAAAGAAGCATGTAGTATAAATATTTCGTTAAAAAATATTACATTTCGATGTTATAAAAAAACAATGTAACTACATCGGATTTTGCAAAATATATTTTTTTTTAGTATTAATTTTAGAGAAGTGACACTTCTGGATATAAGTATGCAGTTGATATAGGTGCGACTTCGTTTGACGGACACTGTAAATTAATAATAATCACCCATCATCTCTTATGTCACCTCAAATAATAAACGAGGAGCGAGTTTTTCAGATTTCTTTTCCAGTTAAACGAGTGATAATGTTAGAATAGTTTTTAAGCTACGAGCTAGTACGTATGCGAGTGCAAATAAAGGTTAAGCGTACTGTGGCTGCCCTTAATAATTTGTCTTGTATCTTCTTTGTCAGATTTTCTATGTGACATTGTAATAGAGAGGGATTGCACGCCGGCAATACAAATGATTAATTATTGTATGCAACTCTTTTATTTAAACGGAATTATATATTAACATTTGTCGTAAGTGACAAAAAAGACAACCATCAATTTGTTTTTTAAAAACCTTTTACTGAGTTTATACTTGCGCCTTCATACTAATACGATTGTAGCCCTTACAGAAAGTTCTTAATTTCATGATCTTATGAGCCCAGGCAAATGTTTCGGTTAGACAGATAAAGAATAAAAAATAAATTATCTATTTGACTTTATAAAGTGAAGAATTTTACATTAAAAAGCCAATCCATTCTTTATTTTATGGATAGTATGCAAAAACCTGTTGTAACAATGCTATAATATAAATATTAGGCTAAAAAAAGGCATATAAAATTCTAGATTGATATTCAAAATGTCCGTCATGAGGCCTTTAGTCTTACTCAGTGTTGCAAATTATTGGATCATAGAGCGAATTTTCTACTACCGAATATCAGGCGGTTTTTAAAAATCACACAGCCCGGTGAAGACTATTTTCATGAAATCATAATTTTAAAGTAAAATTTACATCGTGATTAAAAATTTAACCTTTTGTATATTGGAATGTAGTAATTGAATGCACATTTACATGAAAATGCAAGAAGTGAAAGAAAATCTGTATGCAATATTTCATTACGGGCTCGTGACTATTTTTCTAGTATATATCACAGATTAAGCCAATATGATTTCAGCAATATAAAATTTTCATAAATATTTACATACGTAGGTGGTACTCTGTCAACATAATATAATTTAGTTATTATCATTATTAATATTCGTAACTATCCGTAGCCTATTCAAACTTATAATTTGTATTAATGATATCTTTTTAAATATGTATCATATTATTTATTTAAATAGAAAATTATTCTTGGTCATAATGGTAATGAATTTATAGCCTTGAATTTTATCTAGCCTTTCTTCATATCCAGCTCTCTAATAAAGTTAAGTTTTGCTTCTTCAAATTATATTTCTTCAATTAAAAATATAATATTTATCCCTTTACTTAAAAACTGTGTTGATATGCTTCTCAAAACTTCACAACTGTTATTAAAACCAATATGACATCTTGGCGACAAAGCTGAATTTTATTCGAAAGTAAATAAGTTTCCAATTTAAGCTAAACAATCACTTGACGCTTTCAGTTTAGTGATTTGGCTGTATAAATTATGGTACTTTGTGCCAGATGTATTGTAAATATTACGATTAATATTTTAAAATAATTAAATGTGACATTATTTTAAAAGTAGGTATCCTAAATGTTTCAGTTTATCGTATCAGTAAGTAACTAGTAGTAAGGAATCATCCATAAACAAAACAGTTTGACTTAAATGAAGACTCGCGTTCAGATTAAAATTAATACAGTAACGGTTGTGCATTTTATATTATTTTTTGTCCTATTTACTACATTAGTTTCATTATTCCTTTCTAATTGCGTACAATTCTAATGACAATCCAAGAACTACGCCACATCTGGACATTTAATATTTTTATATTAATTTTTTATGAGATTCTTTTCTAGAAAAATATTAAATGTACAACCGGGTGTCCATTGTTTACTATACTAATATATTAATTTTAATCTCACTGATTTTGATAACATCATTAATTTCTAATAGCTTTATATACTTATAGCAATTATTTACAAGATGATTCCGAATTCTCCAACATTTATATAACGTTCCGCGTAAGCAATATTTGCCTATATAGATCGTCCTAAGGTCAACTCGAAGGATTTGCATACTGTAGATATTGAATTTCATGTAGGTTATTTCATTAACTAACCTAATTACTTATTATTAACGAATACGTTAATAAATGAAATTTAAAATTCGTTATTTCACTTATAATAACAATAGAGATTTGTGACTAAGAATGAACATTATCATTAAGAATGTAAATTATCTTTATATTTTAAATGATACGTATCAAAACTTAGTATGTGTACTATTAACGTTTTGAATCCGAAGTTAATAGGTTTATGTTTCCTCAAGGAAAAGAATAGAATTACTTACGCCAAGTGATTACATACATTGAGTATTGAACAAATCGATTTATGTATGTATTTGTACTCTCAAATATATTTATTTTATAGGTAGGCAAAGGAAACGCTCGTTTGCATCTAGGACGACTAAAACTTCTAACCTCACTAAATGGTCCGAATTTGGTATGAATTATATAATAATGCTGTTATTTGGGTTAAATGAATGGCGTGGACCCGTACATAATTTATACATAATCCGATTAAATGAGGCCAGCTCATATATTATAATTATTGGTATTCATAAGTTCAAAGAAATTTTCTTTTAACAATAAGGATAATGACTCCAATTATAACGTTATACCACGTTCCAAAATCATTATGCATATATAAAGTTACTATGACTGGGGTAAATTAAATATAAAGATATAGGGGATATTGTCATTATCATTCTGTTCCAAACGTTTTTAATTTTGTAATAATTTTATTGTCTTCGAATAGCAATTAAGCTTTACAATAGTCGATACTATTTTTTAAATTATATTTATAATTGTACTCATGAAATTCGTGATATTTGTGATCTTGGAAAATGGTATAAATTATATTAACAATAATAATAGTATCATTATTATTCGTAGATATACATGAATAGTAGATAGTAAATAAGCTATGATTAGCTTATATTATTTGAGCCACTGAAGTATATAATATACTATATTTATTTTCACTATTTAAAGCTCTTAGTTTTCATTAAATGCGAGTTCTATTCTCGCATAGAATACTAATGCCCTCTTGTGAACCGCAGCGCGACTTTCTATCAGGGAAATATAGCACAATATTAGTTTAAATAGACTATTACATTTGTCAGAAAGATAATGGTAGATATTCTTCTAGTAACTCAATCTTATATTAAGTCATCTGTCTCTTACATTCCAGTTTAATGTTAAAGAGAAAGAATGATTGATGAACATCAAGTTAGTCGACACTTGACGATTCATGTACTTATTACTTTTTTTTAAATCGGGATGTTTTATGATGCGTTAAAATAATTAAAATATGCTTAAGAGTTACCATATGAGAAACGTCAAATGACGTTACTGATCATTTGTCAATTTATTGATGGAGAAAAAGCAGTACTGAACTTAAATTCAATTTTAGTCAGTGCACAACAGAATCGAGTCTAATATCCAACTACTCATTCTACATATATTGTGCTATATTTAACTGTTTGAATTTTTGAATAACACATCCCATAGTATTTACTGCGGAGGGCAATAATGTTTTAGATTATTATAATATTATAGATAACAACTAGTAAAACGGTATAGAGTGACTAGAATATAATAAAAAAAGAACAAAAGCTTTGCTTTTGGCAATGTTGCATTAGGGCTATCAATCACTATTTTATGTTCATTCACATGAAAATGTCCTTAACACTCACTTAAGAGTTTGTTAGAAAGGTCACTTGTATATTCACTACACTTTATGTATGGTTAAAGTGTTTATATTAACTCTTTCATAAGAATAGAAGGAATTCGTCAATATTAAATGATCTTCAGGTCGTAGTAGCACTCGCAACGCAAATCCATAGCAACGAATAATAATATACAACCAAAAAGAACCTAAATGGTCCACACTTGAACTTTTTCTGCTATAACGCACCAGCTAGCCTGGTCGTAGTACGATGAGACTACGTGGAGACTCTCCACGTATTTCTCGATTAATTGATCAAGTTCTCCTCGTCGGAAAACGTGGTAGTACCGATGATAGGTAACAGCGCCGCCTTCTGAAGGCAAGCTGTCCGAACCGTCGCTCAGTGATGGTAACAAAGGCGCATGCGGGATTGGGCGAGTTGTTGACACTGGCACTGCGTTTGTCGCGTCTTCGGATGATGATCTTGTTTCCAATAGCTTCCTCTCTTTTGAGCATTCACTGCAAGATGGTAGCGAAGCTAAACTCGCACATCCCAAAGACGCTGTGCTCCCTGTTTTGTCTCTCCTGCTCCAGTCGCTACCAGCAGATGTATCGCTTGACTCGATTGAGAATCCTGACTTCAGTGGCGCTGTACTAGTACTAGATCGAGATGTTATAGATTCAGGACTGATTTCCATTTTATCTAAGTCACTGGAATCTGTAGATTGGCCAACTTTTAATGAAGATCTCTTATCGGTACTGGTACATAAAGAGTCAACACTTATTTCTGATTCTAAAGAGTAACCTGTTTCTAAGGATTGACTTGTATCGTAGGCTCCAGAATCTATTGTGATTTCCGGGTTTCCATTACTAGAAGATATGGCACTGTCATCGTCAGGATTTTTTGTTTCTATATCGTGCAATTTCTCATCTATTAATATCGGTTTGACATTGTATTGAATATTGGCACAATTGTTCAGATATATATCTTCTTCGCTCGTAACTTTCATTGTTTTTTTAAATTCCCTGTACTTATTAATAATTGGATCTACATCTTTCGATCTCTTTTTACTTTTTAATTTAGAGCCACATTTAGGAAACAGTTTATTTATATCAGTCTCGTGTACTTCATTCACATTTACGTTAAATTTATTCCGTTCCTGAATTTCCGTGCTAAGCTTATTTAAGTGTTTGTTTTCGTAATTTACTTTGTTTGTATAAGGATCTTCCAAGTGTTGCAAACTATCAGAAAGCTCGTCTAATATTTTTTGCGTATTTCTGTCCTCTTCTTCTCGCTTTAACCTTAGAGATATACTTTTTTCACTACTGCTACTACTCGGTAGATCAAAATCGTCTTCGTTTATTCTCTTTGAGTATTGGTCTATCTCTTGGAGTAATTTTTCACTAAGTTTCTCTGCAAATTCTGTTAAATGTTGACTGCGATCCTGTTGTTCTGCAACCCAGTCTTCTTCCTTAGCGATCATATCAGATTTGCATGTTATCAATGGTTCATTTTGTATTCGATTAAAGCTCTCAGATTTAGATATAGATTTTTCAGAGTCGGTACTAGATATTGAAACAGAATCATAAGGGAATCTTGTCGGACTTCGGTGACTTCGGCTTAAATTTTCATCTAGAGAACGTCCTTCTGGTCGATTTGGAGAAAGTCGGTTGAGACTCCACGTGGAGTTACTAGTGCTACCTTGCTTTGGAGAACGGTCTTTGGACCTTTTTCCTGGTGACAGTCGTTCCAAGCTGGACGTACTTCCACTGGAGCTTGTGTGTGATTGCGACCTTGGTCTATCTTCTAATATTCTTAGATCGCCTGGTGACAGTTTATTAAGACTCCAATTACTACTGCTACTGCTACTAGAAGCACCTTGAATTATGGCAATGGTCTCGGCGCTTTCTAACTTTTCTAAATATTTTCTTTTTGATCTTGGACTCGACTGTATGACTGTTTCACAGGTCTCATCTAATGAATGTGCTACTTCAGCTGCGGCTTCTATTAAAGTTTTTGGGCCATGGGGTGGACAGTTTGATGGTGATTTGTCGACTGACAAATTTTCCTTTTTCGTCTCTTTCGCAGTTGGTGTAGGTACTGGTAAATCTAAAACAAATAAGTACAGATACATTGAAACATATGGGTTATAATAATTATGTTAATAATAAAATAAATTATAGTCTTAATACAAAATAAATACCTTTATGCTCAGCAGTTTTACGTAATTCATCAGGAACAACATTTATAACGCTGTCTACAGAATCTGGAGAAGAAACGCCACTAGAGTCGCTGTCCATATCATCGATGGCTGGATTAAAAAGCTCTAATGCCATTAGAGTTGGGCGACTTTTAGCTACTGGTTCCTGTTTACTTGTACTGCGTACTAATGGGAAAGGTGGTCTTCTGCCAAAATTGACTGACGGAATACCTTTATTCAGCATTTCTTTAATTTGCTTTATTCTTTCTTTACGTTTTCTTTCTGTCACTCTGGAATCTAAAGTATCTGCTGACATTGATTTATTGGTTTCTTTCGGTTTATATTGTGGTATTTCAGGAAGTTCAGCTACGGTTTGCAACGTTATTTTCGGATAAGGTTTGATATCTTGAAGTACAATTCGAGGCTTGAGAAGATTACTTTCAGCGGTTAATTTATGAATTTCTTCTATATCTTTGTTTATTTCCGCTAACAGTTCTTTAGTAACTTCTGTTGGAGTTTGAATTTCTTCTTCTTCTTCGATAGGTGGAATGGGGTCTATTTCTTCGAAAACTTCTACACATATGTTCTTATCTACAATTGGTTGGAGTTCTAGCTTAATTGCACTTTCATCGGACTCTGACTTTGGTGGGGAGTTGGGCTGACTTTTAGACTGAGGCTTCATAGGACCTGCACAAATAGAAGTAGTGGAATAATTTTTCAAACTGTATTGTGCTACTAATATTTTATTTACTGTTGTAGGGGTTTGAATAGCGTTCGGTGAGGTTGGTGGTCGAATAAGTGGAAATGATTGTTTTATACGTGGTGATGGTAATCCTGGAGAACTTTTCACTCTCGGCGAGGTAGGGACTGAGGAAACTTTTAGTCGTGGTGAAGTTGGACCAGGAGATAAAGGTGTTGGAGAGAGAGGATCGCCTGAGCCATCTGCTTTTGGAACATATATAACAGAGGCAAAACTATCTTCTGAATCAACACTGGTATCACTTTGAAGACTACTGTCCTTCGAAGAATCTGAACCATCTTCTCGAGAATGACGTCTCTCAGGGTAAGTTTTTTCATTCACGTTATTATTGTCATTCGGAGTAGGAACTTCTGGTACTCCATGGCTTTTCCAACCTTGTAGCATTCGCACAAAAACAGTAACTTTATCTATATTCGTTGTAGACGTTTTGAATTTACTAGTGAGGCCATTTTTTAGTGATTGAAACTTTTTAGCAGTTGTAGCAGATGTAGAAAATATTGAGTCGCGAATTGAATCTAATGCACCCGGTCGACGGTATAGGTATTCTTCGTTGAGAGACGCTTGTTTCTGTATATTTTTTCGTAACCGTTCTTTTTCTCGTAATCTTTCCACAGACATTAGCTCCTCATTAAGTGAAGTCTGTTTAAAAACACTGGGTTTCTTTGATTCTTGCTTATACGTATGTATTTTAAAATTAGGCATTTCTTCGACCATGCTTTTCATGTCTGTAGGTTTATCTAGGTCTTCATCAGCGTCGTCTTCATTTATTGATTTCTTTTGTTTAACAAGGCGAGGTTTTTTCCGAGGTTCAGAAATATCTGGAAATGGCGCTTGTGGTGGTGGAAGTTCTGTATCATCTATACCTAAACTGGGTAAACTAGATCGTGATCGTACAAGAGCTCGTCGTTCAAAATCAGCTATATCTGTCAAACTTCTCGATTTCATAGTGGAGCTTTCTGACGATTGAGAAATCAATCTAGGTGGAAGAGCTTCGTCCAGTCGTCGTAGCTCAATGGGTAGGTCAGCTGCCGGTGGTTCTGGCCGTGTGCATGGTCGAGGCGGAACTCTAGCTAAGCCCCATGATGGTAAAAATGAGCGACGGCCAGCAAGCCTTTGTAATGCTTTTCTGACGAATGAATAGCAGGTTTCGTTTGGTGATGATAGTGTCGAAGATCCTGGAGAGGCGTTTCGGGTTTTCCATGGTTCAATGTTGCTGAAAAGTAACAAATCACATGATAAACTACATAACATTTTTAGGATTTTCAAAGGTACAACATATATTAGTAATATTTATTTGTGAAACAGTGACCATACTTACTGCTCGTTATCAACTGAAAGGAATCGTGGTGCTGGCGTTGGAGGGCACAACGTTACTGGTCGATGCCAGGGAATGAGAACATCCTGTAATCGGAGAAAATAATCTAAAATATATTTTTCAAATGTGTTATATATTGAGAGAAATATTGGCTTAGTAATATTCACAATTGGAAAAAAAAACGGGTACCAAAGACAATAGAAAAAATGATCGTCAAATCTTTTGTTTAAAATATGTAAATACGGTCGGAATTTTGATTCACACCTCTAAACATAAAACTATTCTTTTGTCGTGAAGCTGCCTTATGGTTCTAAGTATAATATAAAGAATAAGGCATCCTATATTTTTAAATTGGTTTTATTACATTAAAAAAACTAATAACCCCAATTATTTTCTACTGTAACACTGTAATACAATGAGACTGTAATACCCATAGGCACTTGAACAGTATACCTGTGAATGGAAGTTTCTCCCCTCATGCTCCATTGCCCAGACAGTGAGTAAGAGTCTGCCGCCTATCCTAGTGACCCTGGCCAGTTCTCGGAGCGCCATAGCCCGACGCTCCACCGTCGCGAAGTGATGCACCACTGCGATAGACAGCACCGCGTCGAAGGACTCATCGCGGAACGGCAGACACAGGTTGTCGCATACCACCACCTATAATTAGGTTGGAATTTGCGTTTTTTAAAGATCGTAATGTAACGGGTGAAAAGATAGCACTTCCTTGAATTCTAGGCAACTAGTGATTTATTTTTTGAAAATAGCAGGATAGCATATATATTACAATATTGTTAGGATCATGCTCTTCAAAAGTCGGTTAAAAATGCTGATTGAATTGGTCGTGTGTTGGCACCTTATTGTCAATCACCGATTATTATTATTATTTTCGCGGTGGGAAGCGTGAAAAACATTATTATTAATCTCTAAATCATTAATAATGTTCTTGTGTATTAATGTACCTTACGACAAACTTTATTTTTACTCAAAAAAGTAAAATTTACACTGTTAATACTAACATTAGTAGTTGTTATGAAACTTAGTACCTATAAAAATTAGTACCTAATATAGTTAATATTAGGTATACTTATAAAATTAATTATTTATGTATTGTTAGGATACTTTCAGTACCTAAACAAGATTATTAGCATTAACCTGTGAAGCCATAAAATCTAGACACAATTATTATTTAACTGTTTCAAGACACTCGGGTGTCCAGCCGGTCAAAAAATATTTTTTTTATTCGAAAGAAAAATATGTTCTAATCTAGTTTACCTACCTCATTTTCGTGGCGCCGCGCCTGCGCAGCCAACCGCGTACACCGGTCCCCGCCCACAGAGTACACGGACGGATTCACGCTTAAATATTTGCCGTTGCCGCAGCCTGAAATTGCCAAAATCAACCAATACTTTCATTTCGTTTATTAAATAAGAATCTAATTAGAATTTAGAAATGATCAAATTTTTTTTTATCAAATTATTTATTGATAAGCTCAATTTGTTGAGCCGCAAATACTACTGAAAACCATGAAAACAATTGAAGTTTGCTTGTGTTTGCATTCTACGGTATGTCACTTCATGGTCAGATATCGGTAGAGGCGGCAAAACAATATTCTGTATTAGTAGCGAAAATGAATGTTCAACTGGAAGGATCCGTAATTGAGGTTCGACGCGAGTTTGTTGGATATAATATTGGGTTGAGATCAGAATTCCTTGGAAAACATTTCATTTTATTACATTTAAAGACGGCATTATCTAGAAGTCATCAATTTTAAGTTCTGGTCACCAACATAAACAATTGTGAAGTTATTAATTTTAGACATACCGTTATTCCTAGGTAAGTTTGGTAAGTCAAAATCTGTTTTTTAGATAGTAGAGATCTATTTTGGGTAAGCTAACTGCGCAGTTTCCGTTCTATCAATAACATGCGTGGGTGTAAAAAGTGGTAAACAGGGGTAACGCGAGCCATGACGACAAATATGTCATACGTAAGAAAGTCTGCCTGGGTATTTGACCCTGGCGGGAGTTATTACCCGTGTAACAAGACAGAGACAGAGATAGATTTACAGAGCATTTTAATAAACGAAATAGTGACAAATAATCAAAGTTAAATCTTAATATTGCTGAATTGGTTTATTTATAAACTACCTATTTTCGTTGCATGGTTCTTATTTTTGTATTCTATTGGATATTATTAAAGTCTTTAAGCTTAGATAATCAAGTATAAATACTTGCAAAATTCCACATGACTTTATACTATTATACCGGGTGGAAATAATACCGTGTCGAATAATACTACGGTGCATACGTGACAGTGGGTCTCATTTTCAAAAGTTAAGTAAACTATTTTCTTTGGATAGTAAGTAAGCTTTACAATAAAAAAAAAATTTTATTTGTCTTTCTTTAATTTAAGATACTGTGGAGTTAAAAGAAATTTATTCTTAAGAAAATATTCTTTTCGTTGGTAATTTAAGTACAGGATTTTTTATGTTTCACCGGTTTGATTCCCGGCTCAAGTATGTGATTTTAAAAAAAATTTAATGCAGTCTTAATTTATTTTTGAAAATAATCGAATGTTTCGAAAAAATTACTTTCAATTATCTTCAAATCGATTAGTTTAAATGGTATTATTAAAAAAAAAAGAAATTCCTAAGTAGTTACAAGCAATTTCATATTTGAATCATTCACGTCGACAGCAAAATTATATGAGGTGAAACATGAAGTAAATTTTATTATAGAGTCTATTAGACTCCTTAGAAAGGCGACGTATGGAGCAAATTGAATTCATTAAGTGTGGTTATACTTCATCTAGATGGGGGAATATACATTATTTTAATATTAATTGAAAATAAAATAACCATTGTTAATGTAACTCTAACGGGGTAACTGTAGGACAGTTTATGAATTTAAGTGTATGGAGGAAAATTAGTCGGACTTTGATCTTCAGAGTTATTCATTATTACAGTATAGGTATAACTCTGTCATATTTTATAAAGAGTTTACTTATACAGTAGTATGCAAACGACAACTTTTCCTGTTAGATAGATCTTTCCAATCAACACATCATAGGTGTATGAGTTTCATATCCATTCGAAGTGCGTTTCAGTATATTTTGGTGGAACTGGTGTCCATGTCATGTATTTCGTTCCATACCAGTCTGCCAGTTTACCTGGCACAAAAAGAGAGATACTATTGTAAAGTGAGTAATAATACTGACCGACGTCACAAACAAGGCTGCCTGGCTCCAGGTCGGAGAGGAAGGAGCGCACGCCGGGAGCGGGCGCTCGCACGTCGTCCCCGTCCTCGCCGGCCTGTTCGTACACATCGTGCACGTATGCGCGCTCGAGAGCCGCGCCACGAGCCGCGCACTCGCCCGCACCCGCTTCCGCGTCCGCCACACCCGACCCGCCATCCGCCATCACCGCACCGCCATTGCACTGCACTGAAATGTTGAGAAAAGCTTGTTAATTTATTTTCATCATCACATCCTATTTACATTTGACTGCTAGGCGCTGGCTACCATCATAGAAAATACTTAAGGTTTCAAAGTTTTATGCTTTGCGAAATCTGAAAGTTCAGAGTTGACGGCTTATTTGAAAGAAAAGTTTTGAAAACTGGTTTTTAATACTGGATTTTTGCATTATTTGAAAACTTCCGACAAACCTATAAAACTCGGGAATCATGAAACTTTGGAATTTTGATTTGAAACCACGGGGGGCTTGTGTAATATCACCACGCTGGGCCACGCGGGTTACTAGGTAATGTCAAGCGACATTACAACCGGCACAAAGTGTTTAAACGTAGAGGATCTTAGGTTTACAATTTTGATTGAAATATCCAGGAAATAACATTGCAAATTATGTTTTGATTTGATAATAAAAGCAACAGTTAAATCTGTTTTTTTCCGATATGTTGGTGCTTAACAGACTCCAACAATTTAAGTTCATCGCTGCACATCGGACTATTTATTGCCTCAGTAATAAATCTCTACCCGTCGCCTCAAACGCAACTCCGCTTCCGTATCCAGCTAAATTTAATTATATACAGCGACTTATCTTGCATTTGTAACTTGCACTCAATACCTTTTCGTTTTAAATACAGTTTAAAATAATACGTTTTATCGGAACGGGTTTGTATTATCTTTCTGTTGTAAATATACTTTTTTCTTTTTATATATTGCTTTCGTTGCTAGAAGTTCTGCGTTTAAAAAGAAGGGTATTCTATCGTCTGAAAAATGTAGTCATTCTTCCAAGTAATCTTTAGATTGGAATTAAAACAACAACTAATTTATTGCAATCCTTTTTCATGAGGTAATTGTCATATAATGTTAAATAATAACCATAAATTTTGAATATTTTTAAAAAGTAATTTCGTTGCATAACTTTAAAACTTTCATCCTATTAAAAGTTGTGCGAAGTGTGTAATTATCATATATCGCTTTTAACTAATTGCAGCTACTCAATTTATATCTATTATACCTTGAAGCTGTATATAGAACGCTCGCCTTCCGTTACCATGGCGACGCATCTGGGACGAATCCAGGTCGGAACCTTAATCCCAGGGGTAGTGCATGGCTAGATTGGCTTTTCATATCGTTATTGTATATGTTATGTTTATGGTTTATATCTATGGTTATCTAAGCCTTACTAACTGAAGCTTGATTTATGAACACTTAATTCATTTATGTCAATTAGATAGTTCTATCAATTTGTAACGAGCAAAAACTAAAAGTAATTTGTATCTTTCTTTTTAATGTGGTGTCAAATAAATGTTTAAATATTTGTAATATAAGTTCAGTAATAGAAAGAAAATCATAGGGATTCGTTTTTTATATCATTATAATTTAACGGTTTTAATGAAACTTAATGTAAATGAAGAGAAGTACATAGAATACTGGCATCTAAAATTTATTCGAAGCTTTCTGTTAATTTAAATTAACAGAAAGCTTCGAATAAATTTTTCATGATATAACAACAAAAGTGTGTTTACAGTTTTAAATAACCCGGTGTAATTGGTATAAAAACTGCGTTAAAAAATTATTTCTCAATTAGGCATTCGTAGAAAGTTTTTAATATTCCAGAAAGCCATACTTAAATTATTCAGAGGAGAACGAGGAAGTAATTCAGCGTGTTTAAAGTCAGTTTCCTTCCTCAGCACTGAGAATTTGAAATATAATAAGAATATCATAAGCTAGGAGCTCGTTGCTGTAGTACAGCCTTTCCCAAAGTGGGCGATAACGCCCCCTTGTGGCCGCTGTAGGCCTGAAGGGACGCGGTAAGAGACACAGAAAAAAAATGGGGGCCTTGTGTAGAGGCTTGGGGGGTGGGTGATTTGTAATTTCATTTAGCTAGGAGGCCTCTTAGACACCGACTGCATGAGCTCTCGATTTTCAACTACAACTTGTGAACATCAACTAATATTAGTTAAGAAATGGGGGCGCTTTAAAATAATTTATTCTCAAAGTGGGTTTGGGAACCCCTGCTGTGGTGGTTTCACGCTCTGGTTTCGATAACAATAACAAACCAACTTTCGCCATGATCGGTCTCTACGTGAGTCAATCTAATTTGCTATCCCAAGCTTCTCCATGTATCGGAACGCGCGTCAAGCCGTTGGTTCCGTTTATTACGGCAATTGCTTTCATCCACCAAACCCCTCATGTGTTACACGCATGCAGGAAGGCCTGTGCTTAACAGTGGGTCGTATATATGCTAAATATGTAATAAGCTGTTAACACAAGTATGATCCAAAAATAATCAAAATTAGCTATATTGCTATTCGAAGACGCTATACTTAAAAGCATAAAGAATACTTAGGTAGTTCTATTTAATTTCATTGCTCTGCTGCAGGTTTTGCCAATTCGGTTTATATTGCATTTTATCATATTGCGATATATTATAAAATGCAATATAAAACAAATTTAGTAGCAATCTAGCTTGGTTCAAACATATTTTTTGCTTTCATGTGTCTAATTGATAGTGTTATTATTGTAAACTGGATTTAGAACGTCTATATTTAAGATTAAGTGTGATGATAGTTAACGAGGTAGGTAGGTCTGAGAATAGGTCATGGGCTACTTTTATACCAATTAGTATTTAAAGGCTCTGGTCTGAATTTTTTTTTAAATATTTTATGTCAAAACAACGTTTGTTGGGTTAGCTAGTTAACTAAAAAAATGTCACAGAATGCTATTATAAAAAATATTTTAAGACAAGTACAAAGACATTACAATGTTAAAGTAAAGTTTGGCTTAATCATTTTTTTTATTTATCACATATACCTATAAAGTATGTGTACGAAGTTTTATTATGTAAAATTATTTTGATTTCATTGACATACCTATTTTAGTACTAAAAATAATAAAATCAATACAGTAAATTAGTCCAACTCAAATAACTACAGCGATGCTTGTACACCATTGATAATGTTTAAATATAACGTGTTTGTTCTACGCCATTCAGTTCTATTTCGATTACGCGCAATCTGATTAAACCTATAGTAATGCGGTCAAGTGCGACTAGGAATTAAATGCGAAGGGTTCTGTACTACGCGTAAAAGATTAAAGTCAAGCAAAAAACAAAGACTAAAAAAGTGAATGAGGTACCATCCTGTACGTTTAGATTTTGTGAACTTGAAAGTTATAATAAATTTTTCTGTTGAACTCAAATTTGATATAAATAATAAAGAAAATAAATAGAAAAGAAAACGAGATAGGATTGGGATATTTTCTGCTGAGACAACAGTAGGCGTTCAGACCTTAATCCTCTTATCGAAACGAGGTAAATTTTCATTGGAAAATTTACTTTAGTGGAACATTTTCCACTTTAATAAATTTTAAGTAAAATTAACCAGTGACAAACAGACAGACGAGATGATAATGCTGACGATCAGTGATCTAAATTTCACCTTAGAACCACTGAAAAATGTATAAATAATTTGTAAACAAAACTTATTTAATTTCTGTACTATGTTATTGAAAAGTATTTTTTGGAGTTGCTAAGTAAGCCAGAAACAATAAAAAGTGAAGCACCGTCATCAAATAAAATAAGAACTTACTTTACTTGAATCTTTTGACTTCAGTTTTTAGTTTTGCTTAACCTTTTTTGTTATAAGGAATGACCATAGATAAACACCACTTTATGTCAACTCAATTTGTAAGTATTCACATTTGCAGGTCCGTTTCCGCAAACGAGAAAGGAGTTTAAGCATAAACTGAGAGCTCGCCGCGAGGCGACCACAAACAAGTTTAAAACGTGTCGACTATCAACATTCGCAAGAAACAAAACTACACCGACAAATATTGTAAAATACAGCAAAAACTTAAGCTATTTCATTCCTGGACGACATCCAAATTGTTCCTGAGAACTGATTTACATGCTCAGCAATTCGGACTTTAATTTAAATGGTTCTAGTACACACGACTGCACAATTTTGTTTAACATTTTGACACTTGTAGTTTCTTTATGGTTTGTAATAAGAGTCATTTATAAATATCTTAAGCTCGACGTGATGTCGTGTGGTTTGGGCAAAGAAAATGAAATTTTATAGAACTCTGTAATGAAATTAAACTTAGGCGTTGCATGAGTATGATTTTATATTGGTTTTAATGTCTCCAGAACTATTGTAAACCTTTAGGTACTGAAGTACTGCCGACGTTTCATCCAGGTTGAACAAGCCGTGGTCAGAAGTGTACAGTCTACTGTAGCAAAATTATTGCACGATAAATACGATTATGTATGTATTATTAGGTTAAAAAAATAATAAAAATAAAAATAAGCATTGGCATTATGACGTTAAAAAAAAAAAGAAATCATAGACAAGTGAATGGCAGGCTAGATGGCGGGGATACTCGGCTGATTGAATCGTGGCACGCGGCCGGGGGCATTACTTGCTTAGCCACCGAAGCGGTTAGCCGACGGTGAACATTTTGTACTGTAATTAGTTGGTTTCCTGACAATTGTGATTAAGTCTTGAGCAATAAAGGTTGAGTGTTTAAAGTGAAGGAGTTTTATTACACTTCAGAAGTGGGACGTAAGTATCGCGCTTTATTATAAAATTTCTTTTTTTTTTTGAGGCAAATATAGATAGATATGTTGTGTTTTGTCAATATATATTAATTATAAATAATGAAGAATAAATTACACGCTTATATTTAAAGTATTTCTATAGATATAAGGTTGTAGATATAACGTAACATATGATAGATGTAAATGTAACTTTTTTTTGATCTACCCTCCTTTTTTTTATATTTTATTATTTTAAAAGAATTCCTTCGGTGTTACATTTTGCATGAATAACAATTGAAATTTAAGTTAGTAGTTGTTCAAGCTGAGGTCAAGGTTAAGGTCAAGGTGAGGTCCTAAATAAGTTGAGCGGTTTATGTGTGGGGGTTCTACAGGGGAAGTCGAAAAATTGTTATTTTTACGATCTGATACGTATTTTCCGAGATATGGTATAGTTTTACATATAATACTTTTGGTTGTAATTTCTTTAATATTTTTTCCCTCTTTTTCATGGTTTATGATGAACCTGATGAATCATGCTAAGATCATATACATAGTCTAACGTTTCGAGTTTCAGATAATGGATCACGACTCTGAAAATAATCACAGGCAGTTAAAGACGCCTGGTACTGTGAATGCTGTAGCTGTCGGCCTTCGAAGCCGACGCCATACGGGACCGTTCGCAGCCGCAGTTCACACAGAAATTGAAGCCATGTCCGAGATCGAGAGCTGAAACTAGAATAAGAACGTGAACGGCTTCGACGAATGGAACAAGACCTTCAAAAGGAAAAGAAGCGACTGGAATTAGGAGATCGCAGCGCGACGGTTCGGCGCCTCTACACATCAACAGATCGTCTTCAATGGAATTCATTCGAGTCGCCAGTCAGAGGTCAGTCCGTATCGTGTAAGACGCCTGAATAGGTCACGTAGCCCAGTGTTTTCATCAAATGATGTAGTTAATATTCTTAGTTCCCTTAAGAATCTGACACCCCAGCAATCGACGATGGCCACTAAAAGCTTTGATTTTAAAAATATATTGCCCGAGTTTGACCCCTCTGCGAGGAGCCAGCGTATAGATACTTGGCTGAAAAAGGTAAATGAGTGTGCCTCCGTCTATGGCTGGGACGACAGAACTGTGATTCATTTTGCGATGCAAAAACTCCTAGGTTTGACTTGACTTGAGTCTTGATACAATATTTTTTTTTACTTGGGCCGAATGGCAAGACAAATTGTTGAGTGCTTTTCCATCAGAACAAAATTATGGTCAAATCTTGGAGGAAATGCTGAGAAGACGTAGTAGATATAATGAGTCTATTGATATCTATTATTACGAAAATTAGCCCTATTAAACCGTTGTGACATTAGTGGAAAGCGTGCTGTCGATTGTGTCTTTAACTATGAAATCTAGTGCGCTAGCTTTGCGTTGTTCTCTACCAGAACAGTTACTTCAGTTCCTTATGAGTAACAAGGACTATGTGAATTTCCAAACCCATTATTGAAGTGTACCCGTTGTAATAGGCTTGGTCATAAATCCGATAGCTGCCAAACCCTTAAATGTACATTTTGCAATAGATTTGGACATTCGGTGGATAGTTGTCTGAGTAAAACTAATACTGAAAAGGGAGATGGTTGTATTCGGAAAACTATGTGTCCCCTAGTTCAAAGTTCATAAAGAATGCCCTAGTTAATAATGAACCGTTTTGACGTTTTCATTAATTTCGGAAGTAAAGTATCTCTGATCAAAAGTTCAATAGCCGTGGATCTTTTGCTGTTTTACGATCTCAGTCCATCGGTGTTGAAGGGATTTGGCGATACTATTGTTCAGACTCTGGGTCAAGTTATAGTCGATGTGGTTATTGATAACTTAAGAGCGAGTGTACCTTGTCATGTAGTACATTATATTTATTTAGAAACCCCTTTATTAAAAGGTCAATCTTATACGGAGCAATTACATATAGTCTATAAAGATTCAAAAATTTTAACATTATGTAATATTTTGAATGAAATGCCTTTCCTTGAAACCGAGCAAAGTTTAGTCAATGTAGTAAAAGTAATTTATTGTGCTAGAGTCGACTTGTATGGGCCAGCTAGTATAAAGGCTCAAACTGATTTGAACGGTTGTGGTAATATTTTAATAAATAGCAAAGTCATAGGTGTTCCTAATCACCTGTGTATAATTATGGTGGTGTATATAAAGTGAATAAAGGAATCATTTATCTCTCAGTTAACCCATTTAATATACCGTGCACGTTGCAGGAAGGTACAATTGCTCGAGAAACAAAAATAAAAGTTGTTAATAAGATAATACAGTCTGACACAGTATCACAAGAATCTTCCGATGTAGATTTTAGTCAGGTTCGCGTAGGGCAGTTGCTAAGTTGGGAGGATGGGAGTAGGTTGATAGATATCCTAAATCAATATAAACATTGTTTGCATTTTCTCTTAGGGAGTTAGGGTTTACAGATGCAGCTCAGATGAAAATCGAATTGAACAGCAATCGTCCAATCGTTTACAGCCCTTATCAGCTATATCACATGGAAAGAGAAAAGGTTCGCAAAATGGTTGCGGAATTGCTGGATTCTAGTGTTGTTCGAGAATCTGTATCTGAATATTCTAGTCCAATTGTACTCGTCCGTAAGAAAGATGGATCATTTCGAATGTGCGTGGATTATCGTATGCACAACTCAGTGACCATTAAGGAAAGGTATCCAATGCCGATCATTGAGGATGAGATGGCGCGCTTGTCTGGTTATGCTGGCTTCATTTCACTCGATTTAGCTTCAGGGTATTATCAGGTTCCAATTGCTAAATCCTCTAAGGCTCTGACTTCATTCGTCACACCAGACGGACAATACGAATTTAATCGTATGCCGTTTGGTTTGGCAAATGCTCCGGCCGTTTTCCAAAGAATAATAAATCTGGTGTTAGGTTCAGCCCGCCACAGTATGGCTACGGCATATATTGACGACGTGTTGATATTTGGGAAGGATGCTGTTGAATGCTTGTCAAAATTGGTGCACATTTTGAAGTTAGGGGAAAATGCTAACCTAACATTGAATTTGGCAAAATGTGAGTTTCTACAAGACAAACTTGACTATCTTGGATATGAAAATAGTGGGGCGGGTATTTGACATGGGGAAAATAAAATATTAAGCGTTGCAGATTTTCCGATCCCAATAAATTAACACGGCGTTTGACAACTCTTGGGACTTGCTAGCTATTTTAGAAAATTTATTTATAATTTTGCTCAAATAGCACACTCCTTGAATAAACTTTTCAAAAAGAGCACTGATTTTATATGGGGTAAGGATCAAGAGGAATCTTTTCGTCTTCTAAAGGATAAGTTAGTTCAGAGACCCACTTTAGCAATCTATGACCCAGCTGCAAAAACTGAGATGCATACAGATGCCAGCAAAGTAGGAGTAGGTGGTATTTTATTGCAGAAATCGGATGGTAGTGGAAATTTTCGTCCCATAGCTTACTTCATACGTCAAACGTCTCCAGAGGAGAAGAATTTCGACTCTTATGAACTGGAGATTTTAGCTGTTATTTACTCGTTAAAAAAATTCAGAGTTTATTTATTAGGATTAGATTTTTTAAAATCGTCACGGAATGTAGTGCATTACGTTCGACTGTTAACAAACGAGATCTAATACCACGGATAGCTCGCTGGTGATTATTTTTGCAAGAATTCAACTGTTCCATAGAATATCGAGCAGGATATAGGATGGGACATGTAGATGCTCTTTCTAGGAATCCTTCTCCTGAGATAGAAAGAGGAAAGAGGAAGAGGAAACATCGGATCTCGATGCAATAGGGTATAGGGATAGTTATTTGCTGAAGGATAATAAACTCTACAAGTGTATAGGCGGGGATATAAGGTGGGTTGTGCCAAAGGGTGCAAGATGGCAATTATGTAGATTAAATCATGACGAGATGGGGCATCTCGGAATAGAAAAAAAAAAAACTACTGCTCAGTAGTCTTTAGTCTTTAATCGTATCAAAATGACTTATTGGTTTCCGAAAATGTCTTGCTTTATAAAAAAAAAATACGTCACCGCGTGTATACCGTGTGCCTATGCAAAGAAAGATTCTTCATCATCTGAAAGGCACTTATTTCCGATACCTAAAATAGAGTTGCCTTTTCATATATTGCATATTGATCATCTTGGACCCTTTGTTTTTTTTCAAGAAGGTGTAATTCTTACATATTGGTCATTGTGGACTCGTTTACAAAGTTCATATTTATTCGACCAAGATAGCTGCTATTCCAGGTCTGAGTAACAGTAAATATAAATGTAAGTCTACCGTCTCTGCGAATAGAATGTCACCGTGGATACATATTGCTTCACTATCGATTAATGATACTAGTAGTGAAAACGAATGTAGGAATGATTATAGTAGTGACGATAATGAAGTCGATAATGCCATGTAACGAAATTATCAATTATAAGAATTAATATAACAAAAACTGTAATAATTATATATTATTTTAAGTATTGATGTAAGTTGGATTATTATGCGGATAAGCTTTATTTAGATACATAAATGTAATTTCCGAAGGTATATATGATTAATTAAAATTATTAGTAAGTTTATGTAAATATTAGAAAGGAAAAACAACGATGATATTAATTTAGTGATTGTTAAAATATAACATGAGAATGGAATGGGTTCATGTTGTATTAAGGAAACTATTTTATGTAAATATTAGCAAGGAAAACAGCGATAATATTAATTTAGTGATTGTTAAAATATAACATGAGAATGGAATGGGTTCATGTTGTATTAAGGAAACTGTTTTATGTAAATATTAGCAAGGAAAATAGCGATGATATTAATTTAGTTATTGTTAAAATATAACATGAGAATGGAATGGGTTCATGTTGTATTAAGGAAACTATTTTATGTAAATATTAGCAAGGAAAATAGCGATAATATTAATTTAGTGATTGTTAAAATATAACATGATAATGGAATGGGTTCATGTTGTATTAAGGAAACTATTTTATGTAAATATTAGCAAGGAAAACAACGATGATATTAATTTAGTGATTGTTAAAATATAACATGAGAATGGAATGGGTTCATGTTGTATTAAGGAAACTATTTTATGTAAATATTAGCAACGAAAACAGCAATAATATTAATTTAGTGATTGTTAAAATATAACATGAGAATGGAATGGGTTCATGTTGTATTAAGGAAACTATTGAAACATAAGAAAAGTTTTAAATTGATACGTGAGAATGGAATGGGTTCACGTGTCAGTTACACGTTAATTGGGAGAATGGAATGGGTTCCCAATTACGTGAGATTGAATATAATGGTTAACGAAATAATATACTTAAGATGAATTGTCAACATCCAATGCAAGAATGGAATGGGTTTGCGTTGCGATGTTGGCATCGTGTTTTAATTCATTTATTTCAAATATTTATAATGATTTATCTTATTGAATAAATAAAATTGTAAAGATATATTAGGAAAATCAAAAGTAAAATGATATTTTAGAGAAATTATAAAAAAAAAAAGAATGTATTTCATTGTTAATTAAATAGACTATTAGGTTGATGATATAAATAATTACATACACAAATTGTCATTTATAATTGTCACCTTGGTTGCCGTCCTCTGACTATTGATAGCTGCAAGGATGTTGACTATGTATTAATGTAAATTTTAATCACTTCAATGAATGTTATTATAGCAGCGATTCAATTGGCCGAGTATTAGGTTAAAAGCTTTAATGTGTATGGGGACATACACATTGTCAGGATGGTCGAGTATTAGGTTAAAAAAATAATAAAAATAAAAATAAGCATTGGCATTATGACGTTAAAAAAAAAAAGAAATCATAGACAAGTGAATGGCAGGCTAGATGGCGGGGATACTCGGCTGATTGAATCGTGGCACGCGGCCGGGGGCATTACTTGCTTAGCCACCGAAGCGGTTAGCCGACGGTGAACATTTTGTACTGTAATTAGTTGGTTTCCTGACAATTGTGATTAAGTCTTGAGCAATAAAGGTTGAGTGTTTAAAGTGAAGGAGTTTTATTACAGTATGTTATAAAGAGGATGAATGTCTTAAACTCACGGCAATTAGTCCAAATCCATTGGATTTTTCTACAGCTAACAGGTAGTTGTAAATACTACAGAAAAGCGTGAATTAAATATTTTTACATTAAAATTTTATTAACTGGTTGGGCGCCAATTTTACAAGCTTCATTTAAAGGCCGCATTGTTGGACAGCCATCTATAACTAGGGGCGTAAAACATTCTGTCAATAAACAAGTGGTAAGTGCACAAAATTTATTAAATAGTTCTTATTATCGTTAAGAAGGGTGCATTTGCTTAAGCAGCTAATGCAACATTAAGGTACACATACCGCCTTTAAAGAAGAAAATACATGCGACAATTAAGAATTAAAATTTTTGGTGTATGACAAATAAATATTGTATTACATTTCTTTGTATGATGTTGAGGTGAAGATATTAAATTGATTGATTGATACTATTTTTCAATGTTAGCCTAGAAATTCACACGAGAATGTAAAATTGAAGTATATTTTCACAATGTTATCAAAATTAATAGCAAATACAATAACTAGACTTAAGAAGTACCCTGTTATTACATACACGTGTACCCCAACATTGTTGGTAATAATTCTTAGTTGTCTGCTTGTTATTATTACTAAGACAAATAGTACATCTGTAACAGGGCAACACTGTATGCATTGGCCGGCAGGCCAATGGGGTCGTCGCATTGCGCGTGGGGGCGCCCCATTGGCTACCCAAAAGAGCTGAGTTCGTTCAACTTTGAATCTGCAAAATACTGCAGAATAGCCGAAATAATATTTTCCAACTACTTCGTACCATTGAGTTTTTGTAGCGAATCTCACAAACAAATGCTTACAGAGCATAATTTACTTTGAAGTTTTAAGATAATATTTACACATAATGATCACACGAGTATACTTACAGCTTGTTTAGAAGCGGTTGACGTAGTTGTAACACGAGACATATCACCCCAGTGTTATTTGCCGCAGACAATTCAAAGATAATCATACAAACACGTTATTCACAGTTTATGTTTACAGTTTATTATGTTTATCTGATTTAAAACGTTATGTTATGTATGTTTATCTGGTCTAAACATAATTTACCTTACCGGATGTCTCAAATATAAAAACCTTATTGTGTCTGGATTAATGAGTACTTTACTAATTACAGTGAAAATATTAAAATTAAAAATGATTCGACTACTTCTCATACATATGCTGTAAAAATTATATAAAAAACTTGTGCTATGACTACTGGACAACAGAGAAGTGACTATAAATAATTATATATAATATATTAGAATAGTGAAAACTGTTCATACTCATCTTACAAATCTCTGGTGAATGACCACTCACCCAAAAAACTGTGAGTTTTTCAACTCAAACTGGTTACAGATTTGAATGAACTTTTGGGGGAGGCTAATGAAATTAATGTCTAAAAATTCACGGTTCAATATTTTTTACTCAATTTCACCTTTACGATAACTCAATCGAATCTATTCTAAGTCACGCCCATGCTATGGGAACCATCGAAAGTAGACACAAAGCGCGAGGAATTTCACATTTATCCATAATTCACGAACGCTGTACAATGTAGGTGAACATCGTTGTCTGAAATGTATGGCGTACAATAAAGCATATTCTTTTCGTCGCTTACAAAAGTTGGTCGTCGCAAACTAATTCTAAAACACTAATTTAAAAGCTGAAAACACGTTCCATTGCGATTTCCATTGTAGCCCAGTAACGTTTTTGGATTTAAACGCTCCCAAAAATAGCAGAATAATAAATATTTTTCCGCTCTAATCTTTAATCAATGTTTTATAAAGATTTCTTGTTTAATATTATCGTTCAAAATTAGAGCGATTGATTCCGGTATTTTTTGTTTTACTATCATAGAAATAGAAAAACAATTTTTTTTCTACAGATAACAAATTTAAAGTATGTAACTTTATTTAATGGTAATGGCGATTGAATTACGAATTGTCTAATAATTGTCTTAAAAAAGTGTGATACTTAATTAAATATATAGCGGGTAATATAAGCTTTAAGATTTCGTTTATGTAACATTTATGACCGCTTACTATACCAAGAAACCGTATAATATCCGTATCGTAGTTTTAGGGTCGTTTTAATACAAAACATAAATAAGTATTTTTTTAAATATTTACCATGAAAGCTTAATTTTTTATTGGTTATTTTTAATTTAAAAACAACGCTTATAGAAATGTTTAAGAATAACTTATTTGTAATTTACAATGTTAATAATGTATTTTAACATATATTTTCGGGTCCAAATTGTCCGAATTTTTTAATAAATAAAATAATATATATTTTCGCTAACAAATGGCACAGGCATATTAATAATTGTTCGGACACAAGCGTAGGAGAGAGAAGTATGTACAAGGGTCGTGAAACCAAGGAGACCCAGTTAATTAAAGAAGATTATTAGGTATTAATCTCTTTAATTTTATTCAATAATAAGTTTTAATTTTATACACAAACTCCTTCATCCTTTATACAATAAATTTTAAATCTTCCAAAGGCTGTTATCGTTTATTTATTATAGGATTTAAAAACGAATTTGTTATATTCCCTAAAATGACTTAGGGAAATTAAAAACCCTTAGTCTTAGTTATATATCTAAATATGCTACAGTAGCGGACTTTCAATGTAGTAATGTCAGAATCGCCAGTAAAGTACCTATTATGGTAAAATTTCTGTAAAAAGCGGCCGTAAATTATATTTATTGGCTTCAGTGTAATGCCCGTCTTGCTGTCTATTTGGCTGCCGTTCAACCCGGCATCAGCTAAACTGGGTCACCGGGCCAACAACCCACCTCGTGGATCTTTGCGTTCTTGCATAAACTTGCATTCGATTCCGATTCCCCCAAATTTCCTTTAAAATTTTCATATTTCAGGTTCACTTTTTTATTCTAAGCTAACTCTAAGATTAAAATTTACTATTACAAGTTATTTGAAGATTAACTTTATAGAGGGTAAAATTTGAATACTCACCAGGCAGTCAAATACGCATTTTAACTTTGCCATTCAAGGCCGCATAAGCATCTCAACCTATCAAGTCGTACAATAGATAGTATGTCGCGGCTAAATAAATTAAATTTCTAGCCAATCTCAAATATTTTAAGGTGTTACGGACACAAATAAAAGATTAATTAAGCACTCCGTAGATTTTAGCATTATGAAAACTTGATGCAACGGAAAGTCACTGGCATGTGTCAACAAATTATAATTAATTATCACAAGTCATGACTTTGACACAGATGATCTCTAGATAACAAATTTAGATTGACCCATCCACGGATTAACCATTACTAAAGTGGCTTTATTTTCGTAATCCAAATCAGAGCTTCCGAACTATCATGCCTAAGATACTTCAAAACACACTTTATCAACGAATTGAATAAAACTGTATTTACAGATATCCAAAGATTCTTTTTCCGTATCCGATTTAGTTCTACTGTGTACATTAGCTTTCATTTTATCAAATTGACGTAAAAGCAAATTGTACTCTTTTTTTATTCGATATTATTTAATCAGGCTTTTTCCTTAAATACAATAAAACGAGTATCTATTTGCGTTTAATTGCAGTGTTCAGTTTGTGCGCTATTCTTCTTCTTCTTTAGTTAGACCGCTAGAAGTATGGTCTGGGTGGGATCTGGGATCTCATTCTTCTATATATCGGTGTAAAAAGAACGGCCAATGTAATTACAGGAATTAATGACATAAGAGACATTAACATCTCCTGTCTCCAGAATGTAATGTAACCTGAATTAAGTGACATTCTTAAGAGTGTCTTTACGCGTTGGTTACAACTACCGTTAAGTCGGTTGTCTGCTGATTTGGCATTGTTTGACATAAAAAGGTACCATATCCAGTGGGAGATCTTTAAATATTACTCTAATGATATTTTTCTTGAAATTTCTGTGAATTCTCCGAACGTCGCAGACAAAGTTATTTATATTTATGAACATTATCTTAATAATTCATAGAATCATTGTAGATGAAGACACTGAAATTTATGGACAGGAAATAGGTTAATGTAAACTCTATCCTTGAATCTTTACAATCTTGCATCATATTCATGAGTTATAAATATATTCATAGTTTCTTTGTTCTCTGTATTGTTATAAAAAACATTTTTAAATTTTTGAACGAGTTCTAAAGGTTCATTTTGAAATTCATGTCTCGATTTTCAAAACAGTAAAAAATTAAAAGCACGCTAAACTGTTAAAGTTGGCTGTCCAAATTAGTCAATATAGAATAATCTATAATACAATGACACGGTTTTGATAAAAAGGGACAAGGAGACCACCACGTAACTATTAAAATAGTTAAAGTATAAAAATATATATTTATTACGCGATAGAGCAACTAGAGATATAAATAACTATGAAATTTCATATCACAGTATTTTCCTATTGTCGTGTGTAATAATAAGTTTATAATGTCATCTTCCCGGTAAATCTGTACATCAGTTTGGTTAAAAGATCTGTAGGGTTTTTATGCAATTACCAAAAATATTTACGGCCTCATAATAATAACGATTTCTGATTTTTCCCTCAAATATCCTGATGCCTGAGTGAAGATGATAAGATATGGATGAAATTTAAATCGTAAAATCAAAATGCTATGTGCACCATTCCCGGGAGGGTCGATGGCCGACCGACCTACTAACACTGCACGCCGGCGCAAAGCATGGAGTCCGGATACCCTGGCCCCTTCACTGATAAATGGAAGTGATTTGAGAAAAATGAGCTTTCGATCTTGTTTCTTATCTAATCAACCGCAGCCTATAAGATATCAGATATATTGACAGAAATCATAAAACTGAGAAAGCCGTATTTAGAAAGAAGGTGATAAATTAATTTATAGTATGTTATCAATATGATAAATAAACAC
The DNA here is from genome assembly GCA_943193645.1 of Acentria ephemerella. NCBI lineage: Eukaryota > Metazoa > Arthropoda > Insecta > Lepidoptera > Crambidae > Acentria > Acentria ephemerella. Next base: position 4,643,347 of record OW971894.1, read on the forward strand.
ACACATCCAAAATATCGACATATATAATGTTCCGTTTCTGATTCTGGTTTTATTTATACAATGTCTCATGTTAAAATTGTTAGTGTTTAAGATAAAAAACATCTTCCCCTGCTGGTACTCAAACTAGAAATCCCAGGTTTAGAGATTTAAAACAATAAGTTACTGGTAATTAAACACAATGTCCGATTACGACTTTGTTAAATTGAAAATGGAATGAATTTTTATAACTTTATTACATTATTATTATATTTATTTAAGGCGGAAGAATGATATGTCGAATTTTTATTCATATAAAGCACAGCAAATGACTCGACACCACCTGATGATAAGCAGTAGACGAGTCCATATGTGAAGATAGCTAGTGAAGCATGTGATATACTACCCTAGCCACCCTTACCTTGCCGGCCCAAAAAGTGCTTTTTCACGCCTCTTTTAAAGGAACCCATGTTATAAGAAGGAGGGAATACGTGTGCTGGTAAGGAATTTAAAAAGTATGTTTAATTTTGTCAAAGAGGATATTTTTTGATGATTTTTTTTTAATTTCATTCATTACAATTGAGAAAAAGCAAATAAAACAGTTATAATATAGATATTTGAGTAAGATACAAAGTTTAGGTAATGAAATAAAAATAGGTAATATGTTTTGAAAGACTCAAAAGCCACCGTCAAAGAAAATAATATGTTAAGTTCTCTCGTCGATTAAACCATTGTATAAAATATATCGAGATTAAGAGTTGTAAGAAACTAATTTTTAAAATTAATTCAAACTCTTTTGCTTCTAATTCCTTTTTATATCTAATAAAAAATAGAACAATGATCGATAAACCACGCAAAATTATTTACTTATTTTAGTTTTCGTACATTATGCGTATAGTGTCGTGGCTTATATTTTATTTGTCTGCGTTATCTTAAAAATTCATGGCGAATTGTACAATTTAGGATAATTAACGTAAATCTAAACCGATATTGGTATAGTAACAACTAATCCATTCGAAGATTTATTATCATGGATGTTAAAATTTACAAACTATAGTAGCTCATGGAATTCGGCTTTTATTATCACCCACAACAGCAGCATATACACATCGACTGCTGTACATAGGCATAAAATCTTCATTAGCAGAAGCTAATGAATCACCCAAAATCCTCATTAGCTTCTCCCATGAGAACATGGGAGGATTTTGGGTCATAACACGACCACGCTCCCAAATTCAAGGTTGGTGGGTGAAAGCGGTTGTCTTAACCATTGGAACAAACGGCTTAAGGTGCCTTTCGAAGCACGTAGGCGCCCGAGATAATAATTTTTGATTGGCCCATCCCGGCAAAACCGGCAAACAAATGTTTGGTCTACGTAATCGAAACCAGAATGTTCGTATCACTAGGGCAACAAGCTTCTCTTACTTGGCTTTTAATAACTTGGCTTTAAGTGGGAAATTTAAATAGTGAAAAAAAAAACTATCCTTACATTTCAATTATTTATGTTAGACTGGTTTTTATCTATATTTTTTATATATTTTTTTATTATTTTAAATTTTAATGATTGATGGTTTTAAAATTTATTTTTATTCCTTGTTTATTTATTTTCATAAAGCTTACATCTATTATATTACAGGTCTAGCAAATATTAATGAAATAAGTGAAAGGAGTTGCAATAACATCATAGTGTTCTGGCACCCCGTTACAAACCTTTAATGATACAATCAATTTCAAACTCATTAAACCAAACTATCAAGTGAAATTGTGTCTAACTACGGAATATAAACTCGAAGCAGAGTAGGCAATCTACTACAGTTTGTAGCTTATAGGTTTGTGATTAAAACACCATAAACAAATAATTTACTATTTCAAAATGTTACATTTTAATCCCATAAGTTCAGTGCGCAAATCAATTTTGGCAATGCACCGGAGTGCTGAGAGGATTATACCGGTTCGCGTAGTGGCTGTTGCAGAAATAGGAGGTAATTTTGTAGTAAATACACTACTATCACGATTCGATATAGATTATCCTTAGTAGACATTGGTGGTTGCCTCATTCCAAGCTCGAACTTTGTAAGATATGTTTATTCTGGTTCTTTGCAATATTACGACTACCATATGGTCAAGTGGTCAGTACCCCTGTCTACTCAACATGAGGTCACAGATTCGAATCCCGGTAGGATATATCTTTATTTTTGTATTATGATTACAAATATTTGCTCACTAAGCATGGCTGTTTGTTTATTTAGTTTTTCCCGATATTTATGTACATATATATGTCTTCGTTATCTAGTATCCATAACACAAGGTCTTAAAGATTCTTAAATTCTGAGAAATATTAAAATTTATTACATATATTATTATTCATAAGTTAAAAAAAACGGCTTGATTTTGATTATCATTTATTAGACGGGTTTGCCTCCATCCCGAATAGCGGAATTATAATATTCTAATTTTTCTCTAACCATATACCAAATGTGCCTACACTGCGTCAACTATTTATTTCACATATTCTTGTCGCAGGTCGGTTTGTAGAAATTTCGCTGGTTAGATATAACCTTTATACTCAATGGTTTTTATGTAAGCTTTACTTTAGCAATTTGTGTATACATAATTAACACCAATATCTGTTTCTATCATAACCTTCACGAGATTTCAGTGCTTCATCGCCATCAGAAAAAGTATCTAACGTGTCAAAAGAAGTTTTGCTGTACACTCACAGTTGCCATCCTGCACCGAACAGACCTTTATCTATTTTTACATACAAATGATTCACTCGATGGTTATAAGTCACCATCTCATTCATCACAACCATTCCATGATATATAAATGTCATCGACAATCAGCTTGCTTTCCATTCACATAGAAACATGACGAACTGCTTAACGGCCATAATAATAAATAATGATCCTGTAGATATAGGTATGTTAAAGAATTACGAATATACAATGAGACAAAAGCGAAACAGATCAATAAACCCAATAACGACCTTTACTAGGCCGGAACAGAGGCGCTATAGATAGATATTCATAATGTAAATAAATAGACGGTTTTGAGGCATACGAGTATAACCGCCGCCGCTGTCCCGTGACGTTGCATAATCGAACATGCGGCATGTTCAAAATACTTCGCATTACATCTAGAATGAGTAAGGAGCTCGTTGGTATTGTGCATTGAGCGCTTCGATGTCGATTATGAAAACAATGAAACAATGCAACTTTGGTTGACCGATTATTAAAATATTATCTCGAGCTTCTTCGTGTTTTGGAAGGCAACTTAGGTCGTTGGTCCCGATTATTACGGCAACCGTTTTACCGACCAACATTAGGTCAACGCGGTAGTGTTCTCCAATGTAGAAAGGACGAACTTATATAGGTTGTTGAAATTAGTAATAGTTAGAATCATACAGTACCTAAGGCCTTCTGAATTTTGACAAAAATCGTTATGTGAAAATGGCCAAAACTGTAAACAATAAAATTGTATCTTATCTTATCTTATCTCACCCGGGACGTTTTGAAAAGTCATCATAATTTTAAATTAAACGTTTAGCTCACTTTTAACAGTAACACTTTCACTTTTTTAACGATTTTTATTGAAAATAAAACAGCAAGTCGAGGAATTGTGGAAATTATCCTTAAAGTCTGACTACAAAAGTCTTTTTGAATTGTCGTTTTGAATGAGTCTATTTATATTAAACCTCAAATTGCAGAGCAAGTAAATTAGTTCTCAGGTAAAATTGTCGTCCAGAAATGAAAATGCTTAAGTTTTTCTGTATTTTACAATATTTGTCGGTGTATTTTTGGTCTTGGGGCTTATGCTTTATACTTGAACGTTGTTTTGTTTCCGGAAACAAGTAAAAGAAAAAATGCTAATCCGATTGTATAAGTAATAAAACAGACAATTCTCGTTCGATGTATTTACTGCCTTCAAAGTCACAAGACATAGGGAATCCACTTAGGCTGACAAGATTAACCTCTCACCGCCACAGAGCATTAGCACTCATTTCATTTAACATACATCTACAAATGTTATTTTAAATAGTTTGACAAATTTTTTATAGTTACAAATTACATTATTATTAAAATAGGTTATTATTAGAAAAGGGAATCGTACGTTCTTTTGAAATTAACAATAGTATTTCTCATTATTGTACATGGAAGACAAATGATTTGAGAATTTCAATGTCGAAATTTCAGTTAGGTACAAAAATTTGAAAAAAGTTTTAATTAAGCATCGTCTTTAAAAGCTTTCAAAAAAGACCATTGTGATCTAAATGTATTTTTTGGAGACCGTGCTTCTCTTCCTATTTTTTCTGGAAATAGAACCATATCGAAAAAATACTTTTAAATTAGATAACTACTTCATAAATAAATTGAATTATTTTTGCCCTTTTAGTGTTGAAGCCGGTTTTTAATCAATGTTATATGGGTCACCGCCTGTATCGCTTGCTTTCCTGGCTATTGCTGGATGCAGATGGATGACATTCACATTATTTGTGGTTTTACTATTTTTTTTATAAAATTAAGAGTTGCTCTCTGTTTCCCTGGGATCCCTCATCAGATCCTGACTTGGTAAGAGAGGTAATAATAGAAGATAAGAGAGTAAAGAAAATTGTCAGAGATTTCGGTGAACGTTTATTCTTTCTTTAAAGTCGGTTTTTAATAAAAACTAAAACTGGAACCATCGCCTTGCATTTAATACTATGTATGTGAATTAAATTTTTATAGTTATATACGTAATATGTTAATATGCGCATTAAATATGCAACCTGAAAAATACTATCCGTTATATTGTGAAATGCAATTTAAAGTAGCAGATATCTCCAATTTGCTTAGTTAATCTGCATATTAAAGATTAAGGGATGCTTTATCAGTCAAATCGCGGAAGACAGTGAGTGAATCAATTTCATCTTTTTTCTAGACCTTAGCGCTGGTGGTATGAAAAAAAGTGATTCTACAGAAGTATATCTTTTACAAGCTCTCAAATATTATTTAGCTTATAACTTTTAAGCGTGAACACTCATATGTCTTATCTTCTCTTTGGTAAGGGATTCACCCCTGGAGCACTTCGACCCAATGGAAACTTTTGTATCTGCTGCTATTATTATGTTTTCAGGAGTGGGGTGGGCCAGACCAAAGTTAAGTGTGCTGCCCACAGGCCTTACGCAGATACGATTCCACTGAACACTCGTTTAAAATCACAGTCGTCATTTATCATATATAAGATACACCCAAGATACCCTTTCTACGAGATATTCAATGAATTCGGTATATTTTTGTGGTAAACAAGACTAAATAAATAAATAGTCAATGATAAAAAAGGGCATCGCGTGACCTTATTAGCGTATATTAAGTTTTCTTTGTTATTATACTTATTTCTCCATATTTCTCCTATTTCCAAATATTTCTATTGATTCATTGGAGGAGTTCGAATAAATGCGACAACTATTCTTATAACTATGTTTACTAAAACTATAGTTTTTAAAAACAGTTGTGGACTTTAAAATAAAGGGCTATTTGGTTTGGCCAAATAGAGTATTTTTTAATTTTTGGTGCCCAAATAAATGTTTTAATAAGTTTGTGACTAAAATAAGACAGATTTCTCTGAAAAACAACATGTCCTTATCCTTTACAAGCTCGCCGTCGCTCACGTCGCTGTTGTGCTATATGTGCACAACAGAAAATCTACCACTTCACATATTTTGATTATACTTGCATGAGGTCACTTCCTATCCAGGAGATGACTTCTTTTTTATTCCAAACTTTCATTAAAACTACTGTTGACCCCTATCTCAGATATGCAACAGGTATGGAGTGCCTTGTGGTTGTAGACTCAACTTTCTTAATTATTATCTGTTTTGTTTAATAATACGCATTTTCCAAATAATTTAAAGTTAGTACTAAGTTTAGACTATTGGCGACTCGCCCAACTACTGCGACCTAGTTGTAGCGGGATTGCCAGTTGTCAATAAGTGGTCTGTTGCGAGATTGTTATATTTTGTTTTGTAGTAACTTTACGAATTTATACACACATGCGTTTGTATGTTAAAAGAGTAGCATTAAAAGAAAGACGGAAACACATTAAAATTGCGAAAAAGCATTCTTTTTACTTTGACCAAGAATAAAAAAAAGTATTTTATTTACGTAAATCTTATACTTGTAGGATTCCGGGGCTTCCGAGAAAGTAATCCGAAGATATTTGTTTTGGATAAGGCTCTCTCGCTAATTTCTAGAGCGAATAAAAGTTATAAAAATTTTTACAGACTAAAATAAGATTAAGTTTAGTTCTATTCAGTTATTAAAATCCTACTAGCATAGGACACTCAGATTGGAGTTTTACAAATGATAATTTAAATAATTTTTGCGTTATGTCAACACATTACATAAAACGTTTGAAAAGGAGGCGACGGTCGTATCAAGTCACTTGATATTTCTCAAAATAGATTTATCCCTTTCTAAGTGAAGTAGAATTAAAAAGAGATCATTTATACCATTTTCGTTTAAATGAACAAAAACAAAATCAAAGGCTCCCTGCTCCGTTTTCCTTTATAGGTACTGTATACCAGGATTGTGGAGAATATTATCATCAGAAAAAGTTAATTGTTATTTACGTTTTAAATTTCAGCATCCGCATTAATCGATGATGATTTTAATTTTAATGAGGTTGATATTTAGTCAGTACTTCATCGGTGGGGGTATGGCTTAGCGCTGTCACCGCGAGAAACAACTCACTTGACGATTGATTGATTTGTTAACAAACATGAATCTCCATGCACCAGTGTCGTGAGATCAATTGAATACAGTTTTAGTATTAATGAATCTATTCTTATACAAAATCTTTTAAAATATATGAGTACTACTGCATTTTTATTTTATAATATTTGAAGTCTTCTTAGGAAATATCCGACTACACAAATTACACAAATACACAAAACAAAACACAAACACAAAAACGACAAATGCAAAAACACAAATACGTTATACATATATTACGTATACATAGACGTTTACACAAACTTACTTAAATACAAAACAATGACCATTAAATGAAATTTGGCTACTACCGTTGTAGGGGCAGCCAGAATGCTGTTGCATAAGCCTTCTGTCCCACATTATTTGGGAAATCAAAGTTCTCAGATACATACCATCCTTACGTGATACACGTCCTCAATAACTTCGCAATCTGAGTAATTTGGAAACTGTATTTTTCCAATGATAAAAGCAAAACTGTTCGATGAGATGTGACCGGAACGCAATCAGAGAGTCGTTACGACATCTGGCTTGCCCATATCGGCATCATCAAACAAGGGGGATCTATATTCAACTTTGGCTGGATAGTTTATTACCATATATCTTTTTGAGTGATCACACGAGTACTGATTGTAACAGCAATATATTAGGTTGATTTGATTATTTTGTTAAAGCCTTGTAAGCCGTACAATCCAGATGCAATTGGTTTTAGTGGTCTCGAATAGGCTCAATAAATCAAAAATCACATAGTATAACTTGACTTTCAAATATCTTTTAAAAATTGCATCACCGAAACTTATATACGCGCATTTATCCGAAAGACAGTTTATGTTATATCCGTTATTGTGAGGGCGAGGGGGTAATAATTTTTTATCAATCTTATGATAAAAATTAATAATATCTTACTATGGAAAGAAGTGAGTGAGTGAGACAGAGAACAGTAACTTCAGAAGATTTTATTTCGTCTTTTTAAAGGTGAAGAAAAGAAGCGAAGTGCGAAGTTGTGATGGGCTAGTTTCAAATATAAAAATACTTTAGAAACATGTAAATATATTATACATCAAAATCGCTGTGAGAATCTGCTGATATTTAAAAATCTGTATAGAATCATTTTTTGAACAAAACACAAAGCAATCTTTTAGTAATTACATTGTAGACAACGCAAAAAACAATGTGAACTTTTTAACTATCTTTAGTTCATATTGTGCGTTGTTTGCGATTATTAATATATTTTAAACTACAGTAAAATTTTAGACAGCGATGTAATAAATTAATCATTACTATAATTATGATGATGACAGGCACAATGAACTGTAAGCGTGTTCTAAGTACTTAGTGAAGGTTGTGGTTACAACGCGTTGCTGGCGACTCGCCCGACGGTCGACCCACTTGCTGCAAGTTACGACCACATTAGGGCTGCCAATCGACTGCCAATAAATTTGTAAGTGGCAAGTAGATGTTACTCTAAAAAAAGGGTTTTTATATTATGTCCTACATGAAGGACTCAATAGTCACTAACCCAAAACCAGTCCAAACCACAGCTGTTGTGCTGAATTAAAGCTAAGCTTTATTTATACTAAAAGAGGCGTGAAAAAGCACTTTTTGGGCCGGCAAGGTGAGGGTGGCTAGGGCAGTATGTCGTATGCTGCACTAGCTATCTTCATATATGGACTCCTCAACTCTTATCATCAGGTGGTTTCGAAACATTTGCTGAGCTTTTTATTAAAAAAATTACTTAAAGAATACAAGACAAATTTTCCTAATACCAGAACAAAACCCCTTTTAATGAGTCCTAGTGACCCGTCTTCAATTGCGATGCCAATGGAGGTCACATTCCTTTTGATGCATTAAATTGGAGTGAAAGAGTCCTTTAAAAATACCGGGAAACATTTGTCCAACTTTCATTGAAGACTGTAACCGGGATGACGTCACTCCCCTTCAGCATGTCTAAACGATCAAAGGTCAGACAGACACTACGTCAGAGCTATGTTTGCACTAAAACATATATTTTGATGGTAAATAGATTAAATTGCTTATTAAGTTTTTTTACGATTACAACAAATACTGCTGATAGTTTAATTGGTTCAGCCGTTTTCGAGTTTTACGCTTCGCAAAATTTATTTTAATTATATAAATTAAAATAATCTATCTATATAAGATAGATACAAATCCATATGTGGAAATAGCTAGTGTTGCAGTAATGCAGTATGTTTGCTTGCCGGTCATAAAGGTTTACTTTATTTCTCTTCGTTCTCTTATAGAACACTATCGATGAAAGAGAGAACGAACAGATATAAACTCATATATACACATGCAAATAAAAATGCATATAGCGATGTGTCAGTATAGAAATAAATATTAATATTTTGGATGTACAATAAAGATGTTTGATGAGTATTGACCATTTAATCCATAACCGACTAAAATGACTTTTAGGTTCAACAACATAAATTTGACAATTATGTAAAACCATTATACATATATATATATGTTGAGGAGTCATCAGTGGGTACCTATACGCCACCAATATTGGCGCCCAACATGGGACTTTTAAACAACATGAATTTCATATTTTATTCATCGGAATTCTAAATCCTTGTTACTGAAATAGAATATAAATTAATTGGTACCTTTACGTACGATTCAGTGGAGTAAATGTGGCTTGGTATCAACGGTGGGCGATGTCACGTATCATCCGATAAATAGCTGCAAGAACAGGCCAAGGTCGTCTAAAATAAGTCTTAAAAGCTACATCCATGACTATTCTCGGTCATTTCGTATTAATAAATATGACGTAATACTTCAAAAGGTTGTTTTATTGAAGGCTTTGTTTTAATGTTCGTTATTTGATGTGCTTATAATTGTGAGAAAAGTTATCATTTATTTTTTTAACATGAAATGTGATAATATTGTTTGTGACCACAAAAAGAAAATAATCTAAAAGTATATAGTGGAATTAAAGACTTACATGTACGTATTTACATTATTAGGGTTTTATATGATAATAAACATACATATTTTGTTCGGTTTATTTCATGGATAATTGGAGAAAACCTAAAGGAAATTTAAAAAGATAAAATTTATAATTGGCTGTCATTTTATCCATTTATAATTCAGTTACAGGCGGTAGTGGTAGATTATTTTAGGCGTTACAATATTTACCTGGTCAACTAGTCAACTAAATAACATAGATTAGAAACATGTGATACTTTACACAGTTCTAAACTTATACAGGACTCTTTTATTATTTAGAGTCAATGTTGCCAAGTTATTTATTTTTCTTACAATTTTTAAAACAATTACAAAGAAATTTTAAAAAATCAATTTAGTTAATAGGCGAAAGTTACAATCTGATTTTCATAATATGGCTCAAAATTCTTTTTCTAATTTTCACTTTGGACAAGGACGCATTTCTATCTAACTTTTTCTTACTAATTAGAGAGTATTGCCAGTATTGACTTTTTATATAACTTTAAGTTGTTAAATTACATTGCCAAGAAAGACTGCTATATTTACGGATGGTTATGTGAGTCGTTATCAGTCACAAGAGTAAGCAGTAATTCATAAATCACTTGAATCTATGTAGAGATAACCAAGTTTCAAGATTTGGCATTCATCCCATACTATCCAGTCTCCATGTCTGCAAGTAATATAATTTTGGCAAGCGATTTATATATAATAATGATACCCGATGCTCGAAAACTAGCGCGCTCGGTTGAACTGGGACCGGTCTACCACTACGGACAGGACTGTATTAGCTAACACGCCAATAAACACAAATAAAAAAACTGTCTAGTTCCTTCAAAATACTAAAAATATTAAAAAAAAAAGTGTTGTTACTATCTAGCTAATTTTACCTGTTAAATCGTACAATTCGTGACACATTATTTGGAGATTACCTGGAGTATATCGTAGCTCAACCATTTAAAGGTATCATTTGGAGTCAGCAATAAAAATGGAAGCAACAATTGTCAATATGCCTTTAAAAATTAAAAGGTATAAAAACAACATTTTGTCCTCTTTTTTAGTTTTGCTTAAAAATAATTATACAGAAACAAAAAAACCGTATATAGGTGTATATAATAAGATAAACAGATTTTATATTGTGTGTTCAACACCCAATATAGTATAAATAGAAGTTTGGTATATTACTTAAAAGGAAAAGTTGGGAACAAAATGCCAGAATCGTTGCGTAGCTCATAACATTTTTTTATTATTAGGGTTCCAATGGGAATAATGGCTTTGACTTTAATAAAAATCCTATCCTATTCCTATTCTTGGATGTTTTTTAAAACTGTAACTCGAAATGATTAAGACGATTTTGCCTAAGGTAATTTCTGGTTGTTACAAGTAATTTCTTTATATTTCTACAAAGAAATTTAGCTTTTACAAAGCTAAAAGGGTACATTACTTTTACTGTTCTGACCTTAAATCATACATTATTTCTAACGAAATTGGTTTGAAAGTAAAAAGATATAAAGAATAATTTACTAGTGCTCTGATAGACTGGTTTGATAATAACACCCGATCACTATTTGACATACTTAGTTTAAATTTAAATAGTCATTTTCTGTCATGATCTAAGTTTAGTGAAACTGACGGACAGTTTTTCAGCAATTTTTCGATTTTTTTTATCTCTTGGGTAAAAACTTTTAAAAGCAATTTACTTCATTTGCTGGGAGATAACTTAAATACTGCTACAATATTTTAAATATCCTCAAGTTTCCCGTAAGGGACATAAATAATAATAATAGTTAATAATAATAATAGTTAATTTGCAAAAATATGGTTACACCTGTGTTGTACAAAAAGTTACCAGCATATTCTGTCGTTCACATCAACGTCGTGCACGTTGATTCAAATGTTTTTCCCATAATCTAAATAAAACATATTTTGACACGAAAATAAGGTATGAAAATGTACATCAACATTGAAAAAAATATTATATATTAATCATTAGCATTATTAAAGTTTATAATATTTCAGTTCAATATAAAGTCAAATACTATTAAATTATGTTCAACTAATTGTTAAATCTAGGGTAGGCTTGAGCCTACCCTAGAGAATGTGGACGCATATGAGCAAAAATTCGAAATAAAAACCCCGGTTTGGGGTTTAGTCTATCTCTTATACATATATGGCTTTAAAATTGGTCAAATTTCTGTTGTACTCTTGAAGAAGAAAACATATCCGTACAAAACAAAATTCGTTAATATCTCCGCTATATCCTTACAAGAGACCAGCACTCTTCCAAGGATACGACACATCACTTCCAGAGACAGACCATTACTTGGTTCAATATTTTGAACATATGTTCATTACATAGCAGTATACCAACAGTATACAACCTTAAATAAGAATAAAAAGAAATCTATTTAAGACTTTTTTTATTTATTGAGACACAAAGTTACAATTAATATTAAATAATATTATATTAATAAATGTATAATTTATTGTATGCCAAGCTATAACAAGCAATAACCTCAACCCTCATGCTTAACAAAAAAAACTTTTGATTGAAAGTGCATAAAACATAAATTCCGATTTATTATAATCTGTACGAAAGTCATATGAATTTATTGTATCCACTTTGTTAAGTCATTGAAAAAGTTTCGTGATGCTGTGGTTAAAGAAGGTATTTGGATTACGATCAAAAATCTTCATCTTTGCCGAAATTATCCACAACCTTGTAATGACGACATATTTACTACCGGATTATAATATACTGTATACTTGAAGTTAACATTTAGTTCTATAAAGTTTCTCATCTCTCACTCTATATCAAATGATAAGGACCCATCATGTTAACCGAAAAAGGTTTAATTTATTATCATAATAATCTTGTTTTATCTCTAGTTATATCGGTAAAAATTAAACATGTCTAGAAAAATGTGTAGTTGTAAATGTAGTCAGTTATTTAATAAAGGTCTATCAATTTCGAAAATGGGAACTTCTTACTTGTTGCAGAATTGCGTTTGTATAACAATAATGAGTATTTAAAATACTGTAGTAGTATAAATCTAAAATATACAAACCTTTATCATATTGTAGTATCAGTGTTGAAGGCTTGTGGCTCCGCAGTCATAGCGGGCTGCGTGTGCGCAGTCGGCGTTCTACCTTCATTTGAATCAGCAGTTTCCGGTTCGTCAGTTCGCAACTCATTTACACGATAACGACAATCACGGTTAAGGGTACTTTAAAGTTCATTTCAGCTTCAATTCTCGAATCACTTAAATGTCAAGCACACTATTTGTTATTGAGGGAACAATATAATATTTTACGATGTTTTATTTCTGATGTTGATTATACCTATGGACAAACAAAATGTTTTGGCTATATATTGCTGTTATTTAAAGTAACAGAATAAACTAGCTTTAATCAAATATTGTATATAAACCATGCAAATATTGGACGCAATAAGAACGCATATTACAATTTCTCTATTGTCAAATTTAGTAGCATTTACATATGCTTAGAAAATCATAATAAAAATAAGGTTTCAATTTAATATATATTTGAGCTTATCGTCATTCGTCGCTTGAAAAAGTCCGTGTGATTGGAGTATAAAACTGGTAGATACTTGCAAATCAAAAACCCTTCTTTATTGTACTCTGTAAGTACATTTCTAGTATTTCACACAAGGTTGCAATATCGATTGAAGAATGACAATGAATTACTCGGTGACAGTAATACGTTAATATTTTAAGAGCGTTCACAACTTCATATGCATCATATTACTTAACTATATATGTCTGTCGAAATACATTCATTCATCAATCAAGAATCTCAATAATTATTTAAGTATATTTAGCACCCAAAGTGTCTATAGATCAAAAATTGATCATAATACTATCTAGGAGTCCTAATTATGAAATATTGACGTTGATATCAGCGGGCTGTTTGAGACATCTAAAAATATCGTAGAGAAAGAGGTTCATGTATGATATTAGAGGGATAGTCGTGCAGAACGTTATCAAACAGACATTAGCCACGGGACACCCACGCACGTCATCGTCATTCATCCGCTTCGATCGCACGCACACACGCGCGCGCCCACGCGGTACCACACCCGCCACGCTCTCAAGGCTCAATCCGCTCGCCAGCCAGCCGGACTTCACCAGCCTTACAGATAACCATAAAAACTCCCTACAACATCGCCTACACTCTCACTCGGCCGTCCACCATCTTAAGTTCATTCACAAAAATCGCTATGCTAGATCGCCTATTTATTTACCGTTTTACGCCTTCTCGAGCACACGGACACGATAATCAACATCACTAATACGTTATCTCCTTTTTTTGCATGCGTTTTGCACTAGTTTCCGTAGTCGGTTCCCTTTTTAGACCGTTTTTTGTTGGTGATACGGTTGCTCGGTTGTGCGCGAGGCCATGACGTCAGAGGGCCACGGAAGGCTGTGTGCAACTGAAGAATGGTGGTAAGACTGCGGACCGCCGCTATTAACGCATGCGCAGTGACTACCCGCCAAAATACACCTACGCGCATGTATGAGTACAGAAAGCACCTCAAATTTAAAACTTTATATAAGTCACAGAAGGTTTTTAATTTCATAAATCATCTCTTAGTTCAGTTTCATAAAAGTACGCTTTGGTCGAGTTTCGTTGCGCCAAGCACGTAGCTCCGTAACGCAAGCTACGATTGTCTACGTCGTAGATCCTAGAGGTGACAGCTTTCGCCTGCTATCTTTTAAGACGGACATTATTAGATTGTGCCTTTTTTGAAAATGTTAATCTGGTTAATGTGTTTCTTAACAACTCCTTTGCTGTTTAGTATACCAGGTTAAGTTATAAAAAAGCGCTACACTTTTTATCTTTTAAGATTATTAATCCCTCGAGGACTAAACTAATTAAAATTTATTTAACTAATCTATTATCAACGTATTTAATAAAATAATTATTTTAGAAATCAAGTAATAAAAAAAAAAAATTTTAATTATTCTAAATAACAAGGTTAAATTTATTACATTTGAACAGACAATCTATAAAACACAAAAAAGCTTTAGAAAGTAATGTATTATTTTCTTTAGTTGAAAAATATTTAATTAATTATATTCGCATAAATACTAAACCTGAGTGTTATAATGTTTGTTAATTACGCAATACGAACTGTTTTGTAAGCATTTATATTTTTTTCTTTATCTGTTAGATATCAAGAACCTAAGCAGTACCATTTATAATCATTCAACATTTAAAATAGCATATTCTATCTATTACCGAATAGCAGGGCTGTCCAAAAAAGGAAATAAGGCACACACATAGTTATTTTTTAACTGTGTCAATGTCGTCAATGTTTTAAGGGGTTTTAGATATAAGCCTCAAGATTTATACAAAATTGAATTTGAGCGAAACATTTTGTCTTTCTAATACTTATGTCAAGAAAAGTTATGTCCATTATTTTGGAAAGATTTTCTTAATCTATATACTAACATCGCTTTTCTGTGCTAAATCTGTGACATTTTGATGTGAAGTTGGTGTAACAGGATTCTTATTAATATAACAGTTAATAAGAAGATTATAGAGAGAATTTAAAAGAAGTGAAATAGACAAAATAAACAAAAATTGCATGTCTCACCACTTCTCATTTGAAACCAAGACAAGTGGTTCTCGTCTTTACGTGTTAATTAAGTTTACATGTCTGTGAATGTTTATTTTAACTATTAATATACCATATATAAATATTTAATAACCAATAGTAGTTTATCGTTATTTTTACCCATGTAGAAACTCCCGTGCCCAGCAGTGGGAGCTTTGTATTCTGTTTATGTACCACGGTAATGCTTTTTATTGTTATTTATCAACGAATCATAATTGTAATTGACAATGTTAAGATTTACGTAAGAATTTATTTGTTAAATATATATAAATGAATGAAATAAATGATTATCTAGAAGCATCAGTTATTTGCGTTTCAATAAATGCGTTCAACTGCCAGCCCTTGGCAAGACAAATGAATGCCACTAGGTATATTGTTGTTGGCTGGAGACGAACTAGTCTGACCTTGGTCTACCATGGCGCCAGGATGTCTCCGGACCTGTCTGCTCTCTTACAGCATTGCGTCACTCTTCTGCTGGCTAAAAATATCTGCAATTGAACGTTTCTTATCAAATAAACTAGGAGATACTTTTATATAACTTTTCACTTGTCTATCATAGTAATTTATTTTGATATATGTCTAAATTTATTATTCATATTTCTTACTTTATACATATCGCCATCACCAAAATTTATCAAACCTTACGAAAATAAATAAAAATATGCTCAACGGCAGTCAGTATTTATGATATAATATCTTATCAATGCTTATTAGTATTTACTTTTTAACATGTTTGGAGCCTCGTAAACTCTTACCTCTTTTGTTTCAATAAAAAAATTCTTAAAATAAACATGACAAAAGACTAAAGTATGCAATAGTATTTAGTAAGGTCCTGTTGTGAGCAATTTTTGGTTATTGCTTTTAGGACACTACTCCATACAAATGGGGTTTGGATTCTATTTTTTAATACTAATGATTTTAGATACATTTATTGTTTGTTTTTGTTGTAATCCTACTATAGCAAAACACAGTTGAAGTAACATACTATACTGATAGACAAAATATTTAATAAAACAGTTTAATTTGCGATTTCAGAGTTGCTTGATTACAGTTATTCATTTGAGATTACTCATAAAAGTACTAGAACAAGAACGGGGTAATATTTCGGGGAAATTATTTTTTTTCAAGTTAATTTACATTTAATTACAGTATATATATGTCATTTTGTTCGTAGACTTTCTGCCATCTTGTAGGTAGAGACATGATCCCGTAGCTACAAAAATTTTGGGACTACTGATAAAAAAAAACGCAACAAGTAATTACCAGAGCGAGGTGCATCTTTGACATCAAAATTCCCAGACTGAAAACGCTTACACCAAGTGCTACTCTCACTGACACAGCATTAGGTCCATAAAAGTTACAAATTTTTTTAAAAGTATTTTACCCTGTGGTTTATGAATCGAATTTTTATGTGTGAACGAGACAAAAACCAACTACTTATTAGTAGTGCATAAGTATATTGCAGAGACATCTGTTTTGTCTTTTGGAATTTAATTTTAACTACGGATTTCACACATACGGGTTCCATATTGATACACAAAACAATGAGGAATCACTTTCACAAAAATTTTACAAAGGTAAAAATTTATTGCTTATTATTGAAATATATACTTAGAATAAAATAGAATAAATCTTATTCTTAGTACTTAAAATATAATTAGGATCGCAATATTGAATTCTGCATTAAGTTTAATAAGGTAAATAAAGAAAAACGTCGTGATCGTCTTCATTAATTCATTTTTAATGATATATTTATGTAAAATTCTAAAGAGACTAAGGTATTCTCGCTATATTCTAATGTCCATATATAATCGCAAAGCATATAACGTCCTACAATGATAAAGTGGGTTAACTTCTACAATAACACAAAGATTGATGGGGTTATTTACCTTCCCTAAACCGTTCAGGTTTTGATTAAAATGCGAGATATTTCGCTATTAACTTCAAAATGATAAGGAAATATTTGTATAATGAATAGAATTTGATTGACGAATCAATAGGTCTTCTATTGTCAAGACATTTTCTTGAACTATATAATTGTTCTAAAGTTTGAGCTAAACTAATCTGAAAACTTTGGGTAAATTTTCTCGACTATCAGTTTTCAGAATAAATAGTTTTTAAATCTTTATTTTTCATGTTATTTACCAACAAAGCTCTGAAATACTGATTATGGTAAATATCTGAAACACAAAACACTACATTAAAACCAAATCAGAGACCGGCTACGTACGAGCCGCCTACGTTTTAGATGTTCCAAGCATTCATACTAGCGAGAACGAGACAAAAACTTCAAGTTTTAACAAAACACTGAGTATGAGCGGAGCAGAAATACACATCGATCGGATTGCGTCACAGAGTACGCGTGGGTGTCATGACGTCACGTTAGATTGGCCAATCGGGATGCGCAGAAAAGGCGCCACAGATTAGTGAAGTGCTGGAAAACATTAGCGTTATATTTTTTGCTGCGGAGATTTTAATCGTTATTATAAGTAAAATGCAGCTTTCTTTCCTTTCCTTTATTTATAGTATTTTCACGTTATGTTAAAATCTTTGAGTATTTATATTTGTCGACTGTATAATTAATAATTCGATGAACTTTAAGGTTTTATTTTAAGATT
Source organism: Acentria ephemerella (assembly GCA_943193645.1). Taxonomy (NCBI): domain Eukaryota; kingdom Metazoa; phylum Arthropoda; class Insecta; order Lepidoptera; family Crambidae; genus Acentria; species Acentria ephemerella. The sequence continues at coordinate 4,661,301 of OW971894.1, forward strand.
AATAAAACTGATTATTAGCTGATTATACCTAGTTATACTATATATCAACTCGTACTTTGCCTGTTATGTGATATCAAAATTCACACAATATTTATTAATATTACATAACTCATATATAATATAAAATGACATCATATTGTACATCTTTAAATTTATGGTCATAAGATATAGTGCCCATATGCACCTATGTACTTTGATAAATGATTTTATTTAAAACAATAATAAAAAAAATACCTCAATCATGTATAGTAGCGTCATCTAACGATCTAGCAAGGTAAATATGAAGTGAAAAGCGGGGGCTATTCAGCGAAGGTAAAGTTAGTAAATAACAACGCTAGATGTCGCTAATTAGAACTGAAATGAAGTGAACCTATATGACAATACCAAAAGATAGCGGACTATGTTTATTAGCACTTTATGATGCGAATGTCAAATAAAAGGGGTCAAATGTGAGAAATATTTAGTAAAAACATTTCTCAAAACAAGACACTATTTTAAATGCTCATAGAGCAAAAGGACTTGTAAATTTGACCTATTAATGGCGGGGATTTCAATGAAATGACTTTCAATTTAATTAATACTTTATTTTATTATTAGTATCACTGCATTTTCATTTTTGCATATTTACAGCTAAGAAATCGTAGTTATTTTAAAAAAGAGGTAATTATAGATTACATATTTGGAAATTTTATCAGAATGGATTAATTCAATCATGCGTATCTAAATTTATACATGTAGCATTATTATAACATTAATGCACAGTTACAAATATTATTCTGGTTGAACATAATCACATGGCATTAGGACGTTCATCAAGAGTTCAGTTAGAGTTATATAGGTTGAAGTACGATCACAGACAAATTAAATCAGTGGACAACTACTATAGCAAAGATGACAGCAGCGCATTGTGCGTTGACGTCAGGGAAGCTTGGCACTACATGGTAGGAATAATACAATTTCATGCTGTCCAAAGCATCAATTGAAAAATCTTCAAGCAATGTTCCATATAAGTCTGGGCCTAGCTGTATAACAGGCATAACTGGCCAGGCGTGAAGAACCCACGTTCCTTGTTCAGGACTCCGAGCTTCCGCGAGGTTGGTTTTGATGTAGTCCCTTGGGATCAGATCACGGCGAAGCTCGAGCGACGAACGACGAGCTATAGAGTTAAAAAAATAAATGGATAGGTATAATATTCAAAAATAATAACAGAAAGGTTTCACATAATGAAGCCACTGACTTCATCATTAATTATGATACTTTTTATTTCCGTACGTTGACATTTCAAAAATGCAAACGTTTTTTTAAAACTTCACATATTTATAAGGTAAACCACCTTAAATAACCCGTTCAATTAAATTAATATTATAATTTATGATAATTTCGCAGGTCAAAAACCGATGTCATTTTAATTTTAGTACTTTTTTGTAAAGTTCAATGTTTGGGAAGAGCTTTATTTATCTACCCAAACTTAAGTAGATAGAAGTGAAATATTTATAGGAGTTTAGTTTTTAATCAAAGAACGTCAACATAGATATACTAAAGCAGGTTTATTTGTTAACATCACTGAGTAACTTGCCTATCTATACCGTAAAAGAAAAATAATACACTGATGTTGAAACTTAAATAAGATAGAAATAGATTTTCGATTAACTTGGCGTTAAACATATATAATTTGTCATAATCTATCTACGACTTTTACCTATGGCTGGTTTTAATAAATCTACCTACGCCAAATGATATATTTATGTCAAAATTTAAAGTTTCTGAAACAAAATTATCCGATTATGGATACTTAGCATGAAATAGCAGTAACCAAAACATGACCATTACATGGATAAATTATCAAATGAAACGTGTTCAGGATTGTGTGCGTTCATTCTACACTAACTCTGTATTCGCTACTTCTTCTTCAGGTAATCTTCTTACCACTAGTCATCAAATGTGAGTTTTTTAAATCTTATTATTCAACTTTATTGAATATAAGAAACTTTGATAGAAATCTTTATTATTAAGTTATTGCCGTCAAAATTCAAGTGTAACAGAAACTAGCACTAAAATTAAAAGTTCTAAAATCCTCAGGTGCTTAAAAACGTTATTAACAGTTCATAATAACTAATATTTATATAATCGACTTACTCATCTGTGCGATCTTCAACCTCATTTTTTAAATTAGTTTCTGTTTTTTTTCTTTTCAAGACGATTCACTATAAAAAGTTTATAACCTAATGTTATTGACCTTATTTAATTATTCGAAGGCATTTGTTTTTCACATCAAGTATTTATTTGATAAGTTTTTCATTCAAGATTTTTATGCAAAAACAAAAGGTTGCTAGTCATTACAAATAGCTTCTTCTATGAATGTTACTATTTGTTTTTCTTACTTCAGTTTTTGTGTTTAAAAGAACAGCCGTGATGAAACGTAAGTACAATCAATGATGCATTGTATGTCCGTGCAATGATTCATCACAATGGTTTTGTTTAGAGTAGGTTTTTCTATACTTTATATCTTCATATATATTAGTACTGGTTAAACAAAGGTGTTCAAGGAAATAATTACAGCTAATTTTTATAATCGTAGAACTGAACGCATGATAAAATCATGGAATAGAATAGGACGCTAATAACATAGTCAATATAAACAAACATAACTATACCATAGCTAAGACTCTATTATTAATAAATAGATAGTGAGTTTTTGTGGTTACGGTGGGTAGGGGTAATATGGTCACCTTGAACTTTGTGGTAACATAAAAGTTTATATTAATTAAATAACAAAAACTCACAATCACAATTATTGTATTATAGAAAATAAGGCTAATAATCCTTGGCAGTAGGTACCTTTAATCTCTTTTTAAATTCAATAAGGGTAGGGAAACAGAAAATTGAGCATAATATTATGACTCACTTGGTTGCGAGGGGTTTTCGTAGACAATTCTTGTTTTTAACACAACGTACACACGTTACTGACAGACGTCATCAAAGGATATATGTCAGCCTGTTCCCATCACGATCATAACAGTTACACAATCTGTTTTGACGATTCACATTATTGATGTTCGACTAAGTGGTGGTTGCCATACACACTAAAACTGCGCCGTCCTTCATAAGACAAAAAAGTTAAAAAGAGATCCCAATTTTACCATCACACTAAGTAGAGACAACAAACATCTTTATTTCATCATAGTACCTTATATGTTCACATTCGCATCATACTTCAAAGTACGGTTAACAAAATAATCGAATTGTATTTGAAAAGAAATTAAAATCCAGATGGAATTAAATACTTACATAGTAAAGACAGATAGTAGTAAACAGTTTAATGTTTTTTTTAATTTGTCGAATTTTTCATATTACATTAATCAAATCATATAAATCATGGAATGATGCTCATCTCAAGCTTTCATTTATGGAGAAAAAATACAGTTTCGTGAAGAAATTTACAAAATTTATTTATCTTTATAAGATAATGGTAATTGTAATTCATGCTGTACAGGTTAAGTAAAAAACTATGTATTTAAGTCGAAAAAAAAACACTTTAAATTTAAATATTTTAAATAAAATGACTTCGAAAGACTTATATAATAGGTAATCGGATTTTTATCTTCGTTATAATTCATACATAAATTTTTATTTCTTGTACCGCTAGGGCATAAAATAGTATATATAATAATACAATAATAAATATATTGCTTAACAAAGAATAAGAAGCAGAAATTTCTCAGCTGTGATGTCATGCTTCAAAAATGAAAGAGCTACTTCTGGGAGGCCATCTATTTGAAGATGGTATTTAATACTTAGTTTATAAAGTTATATACTAATATTACTTGTTGTTGCTGACTATACTTCGTTATGAGTACGTGGGAACGAGAGCCATCAGAAGAGTAGGGTACATTTCTTGTACAGTTTTCTGGTGATGTCTTTTTAAGCGTAATCTATTTTAACGTTTTTCATAGTATTTTAAAACTTAAATATTTCCGTTCCTATAACTGGAATAGTTGATACAATAATATTGTAAATAGAGATTTGAAACTTTCATTATTTCGTAATCAAAGATCTTAATATTGCAAATGTCGTCTATTAAGTTTTTGCTAATGTAATTAGCGCTTATACTATAAACTATGTGAGAAATCAAATAACAATAGGGAAACATGGAGAGTATTTACCTATTAACATTGGACATGCAGAATTCCTCATGAATAGTTGTAAAATACTTGAGTGTGTGCGAAGTTTGTAAGGGATATGTTTCGCAGAAATAATTTCATAGAATAAAAGATATCTCATTTAATTTTATAATAAATTGGTAAGTTTTATTTATCACTTCAAACAATGACGCCTTGTCATAATATTTTAATAAGACTAATTAATAGTGGAGTGCGAGGTGGAATACGAACTAAATATATCGAGTATAGATATAAGTCAAACACAAAAAGCGTTCCTATTACCTCAATTTGTTAATAATCAGTCGCTATAGAACAAATAACCTTGCTTATCTTTTTTATCGTGGCGATTGTCAATTTTTCTTATGTCTCATATAGTTTTCTTTAATACAAAGGTGTTTTGTAGAACAATAGATTGCTAAACTATTTCTTTAGAGTGCCATGGGAAGAAACGAGTGAATTCTATCAAATCTTGCCCATTGTCCTGTCTGAAGTAATGTATTTCACTTTTAGAGATATACTATATTTATCATGGAATGCAGGATTAATTAAAATTCCTAAAGTAACATCATAGGCGTGCACAGTAGATCTGCTAGCGTAATTGAAATGTTCTCTTCATTTGTTGTTGTTCTGAAAAATTTGGTTTTATTCAATTTAATTGCCTTCGTAAATGATGGCCGAATGTAAGATAAGGTCACACAACATACCTATGAGTGAGGGACCACAATTAAAATTTACTATGTCTGGGTTGTACTTAATAAAACGAAATATACTTTTAGTTTTACTAAGTGTGAAAGCTGTTGACTAAATATGTTATTATTAAATATAATATATATTGTCCAAATCATAATTTCTTGTGTAAATTTTATAGAAATACTGACATTGCAAAATACAATTATCCAGCCGGACTCTAAGAAGGAAGTGAATGGATTGAAATATAATAGATCTTATGCCGATATTTGCCCTAGTTCGGCCCTGCCTAAAGGTGAAGGCGAAGTTTAAAAAGGTCGTGCTGCAACCTTATTGTAACAAAAGCGTGATCATCGGGATTAGGAGCATTAGATTATATTTAACTGATAAAAATAACAAGAAGTAGCCCTTCTCGGTGGGGAGTCGAACCCGGGACGTTACGCGGGCGAATTGCCTTCGTAACAGGCGATAACATACTTATCAATATACTACCGAGCATAATTAGATTTAATCCCAAATTTAATTTAAGTAACACTGAGAATTTGCATAGATAAAACAAACATTTATTGAAATCCAATTTTGAGTTTTAGCGAGACTTACGAATAAATATTCATGTTTATATTTAAGAAGATAGTAACGATTTTAATTAAAAAATAAAAATAAAAAGCTACTATTTTAAATTAACAGTTCAATACTTGAACTAGGCAAGTGACGTCCATGATACGAGTGCCTACTTCGATTAACGTTTATTAGATTTTGGTAGATATTTTTTATGTGAAATTGTCAAAATCAAATTGAAGAAACAAAATGTAAGACAATTTGAAAACAGTATTTATTTATTATTAAGGGAAACTTTTTAAAGAAATTCACCTAGGTTTTGATAATCGAACAATTCACAAAGCCACAGGCGGTTGCGCTCGTGACCCTTACGCCCTTTGTTTGCACTTTATAGGGAAGTTAAATTGTAGGCAAGTGCCGAACGATTGTAACCTTTAAAACAGCTTCCTATAGTATTAATTAAATTAACTTGCTAAATCTTTAATGGTATTAGACGATTACTGTATCACTTATTTGAAGAGAAACCTCTTTTATGCAAAGTCCAAACTTTTCTACGTATTGTTACAGTCAGCCTCAGAAGAAGATGGAATTATACTCTTTCGTCATATTATGTACGTATACTATACCTATTATAAACGAATGTTGGTTTGACTCAGATGCAGAGCCATATATGTAAGTGTTAAGGTGCATGACCTCCTGAAAGTAAAGGCACCCCGCACTCATTGAAGCCGATTAGAAAAAAGGAATGAAGGTAGCTTATACTTAATTCATGTAACATTACTACACATAAATAAATAAAATAATATTTTGATTTCTATTGCAATAATGTCCAATATTTACTAGTTTTAAACCCTCTTACAGGGTCGTATAAGTATAAGTACCACCGGATTTTCTACTCTATAGTATTCTGAATAAGTTATGTAATGCAGTTATTTTAAACATCAAACATCAGCCCGTAGACGGTGGATCCATCTGCGAGAATTTGTTTACATTTAAGAAACATCGATCAGATGGTAAGATTTTATAGTTAAACAAAAGACGCTCATGCAGCATTTTATTTTAAATTGTATGCTATTTCTTGCAAGTGAAAACAATTTGATTTATCCATCGTAAGATACCTTTTACGATGGATAAAGTAATTATTATTGTAAATTTTATCTCATTTCAATTATTTAAATTGATATTTCGTTCTTTACCAGTTACTCGCTTGTGCCGCGTGTACTTACCTATAAAGAAGATTATATATCTTAGATTTCGTTCATCATTGCGGAATGCGGAATCTAATTACTGCGTTGTAATATAATAATTTATTATAGCAAGCAACTGTATGTAAAATTTGTCTACACTATAAATTAAGTAATTTCGATCCATGGAGCATCTGCCTCCGTGGCGCAATCGGCTAGCGCGTTCGGCTGTTAACCGAAAGGTTGGTGGTTCGAGCCCACCCGGGGGCGTATTTTTTGTCCCTTTTTTATTAGTTTAATCAAAAATGTACGATTGGACTGCTACATAACGAGTTTATATTATTGAAAATAACTAAGGAATTTAATACAACTATTGTCATTGTCTATGAAACGAGTTCAGTAGTTCACAGAAAGACAGCTAGATGGCGTGAAATAAATTTCAACTTATATCAAAAACTTAGTAATTATAATTACTACATATTTTTTAGTCTTAATTTATTTTTTAAAACTACATAATAAATTGAAATTATTTTAAAGATTTGATTTTATGCTTTAATAATTAATATAATAATTTTAAGGGTTATCAAATTTAAAATTAGCCATACAGATTGTAACAATTTATTGGTAATAAGTATTTAAAAATAATTATATACATATTTTAATTTTTTGCCTGGATATATATGTCAATTTCGAAACAGTCTACATAGCCTTCGATAGCTCAGTTGGTAGAGCGGTGGACTGTAGAGGTAAAATCACTGTCATCCATAGGTCGCTGGTTCAAATCCGGCTCGAAGGAATAATTCTTTTGATATTTTTGCGATTTTAACTTATAATATTTTATATTGTGACTTTTAGAATACGTTTTTATTTTTCAATCACTAAATCTGGAATGGACAATAACCTGGTCAACCCCGCGAAGGTGATTGAGTGACTTGGGAGTTTGAGTGGGTATTCCCAGTGCCGCGTGTGTCAAACACTCGCCCAGTGCCATATGTTAAAGAGCACGGAGACGGATGTATACTGAAATTGTATATTTTTAAACGAGAGTACATCAAAGCATAATTGAAAGTCGTGTCTATAATAATTTAAGAAAACATTTCGTAAGAAAATAATGATATCTACATTTTACTTATAATAATAAGGTCAACTTCGATTTTCAAACCAAGAAGCGGTTGAACTTGGTCCATATTTCTCACGTTTCAATAATTTTAAGAACATATAGATCAAATTGCTGATGACTTTGTATCCGCAAGGAGATTAAGAATGACCTTGAAAGTCCAATTCCGTTGAAGTCAGGTAGAATTTATTGTTTGTTTTGTCGAATCCGCTTGTTTATCGTGAGATTGTTACGATTTGCGGCATGGTTTTAGATTGATTTGTTAGGATTTATTTAAAACAAGGTGTCTATATATATGTAGCTATTTGTACTAGTGTGTCTACGTCCATTAGATATTTTTGTGAAAATCATGCATTTTCACAAAAATATCTAATGGACGTAGACGGAATAAATGAATTTTTACTTTGAAGTTCAAAGATAAAAAATTAAAACTTTTAACTTTGCCAACAATAGACAATAAAATTTACATGGTCTCAAGATTTCATGGAGTATATCACCGCTCTACAAGTTCAATGAACGCAAAAGTGTAGGGATATCCTTTACCACGTCCCAGTTAGTCCAATTAGGTAAGTATATTATATTCGTCCTGTTTCCGTCCTAGTGAACTACCTTGAATTCTATCTGGGGCCTTTCTAATCCTATTTTGTGTATGCCTAAGGAAATATCGCAGCTGAATTCATATAATATGACTTATACATTGTACTTGTTGGTAATAAGTTGGTTGGTTGGGTCAATAGAAGTAAAAACTAGGTGTAGAGAATACAACTGCTGCGTATAGCATTCATCAACCGACGTAAAACATATGCCATATTTAGGAAGAGACGTTTTTAATATTTATGTCAAAGAACGGCAAACAAGATTAGACCAAATTAAACATCATTATGCACATGTGTTAGGGATACTAGAAAAAGGAAATATAGATATGATATTTATATAAATATCGGATATATTCTAAATAAGAAACAAAGAGTATCGTGGACAAATATTCATAATCATCTTATAAATATCTGCCCCGTCTCCTCTCTCACTGGTTTAAATCTAAGCCGATAGAGGTACTAATTTCTCGACCAGACGGCGGTCACCTGCTCCACCGGCAGCTCTCGGAAGGCTTTGTGCACACAGAAATGCAACTTATCTCACTGAGACTTCCACTCGTATACTTTAGATTTAATTGTGGGTAAATATAATACCTTGCTGTTTCTACCCTAACCACGCACAATTTAATCATTCCGCCTAGCTGTGTCCTGCTAACGAATATTTTTGTCACATCATTCAATGACCCACGTCTTCGCCCATCGGTTCTTGCTGATTTCAACGTTTGGTACTGGATCAAAGAGAGCGATGCCTAAGAGGGAAAGTTCCATTGCTTTTTTGTGCTACATAAGTTGTTATGAAATACAAAGGTAAGTCTCTTGCTAGTGTGCTCATATTTCAAATTGTATGACATAATTTGTAACATGAAAACCAGTACCCAACTATCCTAAGCCCTTAGTACCATTCAGCGTGAAAAGCTGATACAAAACTTCATTGCAAAAATTTATTCTAAAAATATATATGTAAAATATTTTCAACAGAAGAGATAAAGATAAGTACTTCCATTCTCTATCTATTACAAAATTACTGTCATAAAAGTCAAACTAATCTTTTAATCTAAACTGTTATACATTGTTATATTATCTTGATCCGTCATTATGCGGAATGTCAATATTTGATGGTTATGGCACAAAATTCGTTACTACATTACAGTTTTAGCAGCTTATGTTAGCGTTTGTGGGTGTAAAGGTTACTGCAATTGAAAATTAATAATAGGTGGTTTAAATAATAACCATAGGATATAGTTGGCAAATTATGACGACTTAGGCATGAAACTTACCTTGTTTGAGTACCTGTTTGCGTATGATCAACTAGAAATTTTACTACAAAATTACGAGTACGAAATTTAATTACGAAAATATATTTTCTTACAATAAGATTTAATCACGGTAACCAATACCCACGATAATAACTTACACAATTAATTTTTGTTTATCTCCTTTGAGATTGAAATTAATTGTGTGGTTCCATTCTTATTTAGATACACACTGGCAACCGTATTAATACCACAAATTAATTGGCTCTTCTGTGAATTAATCTTCTGTAAATTGGAGTTTCTTTGCAAGACGGCAAATAAATACCTCTTTTACTCGTTTAACTTGCAAAATAAAGAGAAGTTCTATTTAAAAAGTGTTTCTTTTGTAAATATTATTATGACATAGTTTCTTTAAATACCGTGTTTTAATAAGTTCTCTTTAAGACGAACTTCTAATACAGCAATTGTAAATAAAAGGCTACATAAATCTATTTCGATGTGTTTGCTGAGTAAAGAATACAATGCCTTGGGGGACAATTCCACTTAAAATATGCTTAAATCTAAACAAAATTAAAACTCCTCTACATAGTATGGTAGCTTCTTTTGAAACCCTCAATCTATAATAATATTTAAAATTGAAACTACCACGAATATAAATTAAAAAGAAATCTCATTTAATAATTATTATCTATCATTATGATCGCTGTATTTGTGAGCAGGGTTTGTGACTATAAAAAATATTTTTAATTAAAGTGACTTATTTCGTAATAGCATCGCAATAAAATCTGTTCTTTATTTGCATCCCTTTAACTAAAAAAAGATTAATCCTTTTTGTCCTTTTATCAAAACATCTGCCAATCAATAGAAAATGAAGGTCAGAGTTAATATTTAATTTTGTGATACATTTCACTGGCTATCCATTTACATAGCAATGTTTTAATAACCTTAAATACATTATAATAAATATCGTAATATTTCTATATATTACCTTATGTTTCGCGTGAATAGACTATCACAGTTATTATTGTAACATCTGTTGCGCAATGGACAACAAGGTCAGATATTTTAGATTCACTTTCATGTCTGTTGAAATGGAAACATGCGGGAGTGTTTGTTTTATATGGTATATTTAGACCGCGATCTTGAATTTGTGTTAGGAATATCTACTACTATGTGTAAATGGATTTAGTCCTAAGTCATGGTAATCATATTAAACAGGGACTATCATTCTTTGCATAATGTTCTTCTACAGATATTCAAGATAAAACTAATATGAAATCTTTGGCAATTTTTTTATTTTGTTAAAATTATCAGTCAATTTAATCCTTAAACTATAACAAAAATAAGTCAACGTGAATCATATGAATTTAAAGTCCAAATACAACTGTACCCTTAGCCGAAATTCCTTTACATTTATACTGTTTATGTGTCATTAAATTACTATGAAAATAATTACCTCAGTGAGATTAGATTATAATACGTAACTTTAACAACTGTAGTATAAATATTGTTAAGTGTTTCCTGAAACTTGACTTTGGCAGTAATGTCGCTAAGTTGCTAGTTTTTTTTGTATAAAAAGCTCAGCAAATGACTCGACATCACCTGATGACAAGCAGTAGTGGAGTCCATATGTGAAGATAGCTAATGCAGCATGCAACATACTGCCCTAGCAAGCTCTACCTTGCCGGCCCAATAAGTGTTAAGTTGTGTATTTTAATAAAAATGACGAATATCACTTATGACAAAAAGCACTTAATACTTTCATGGTTAGAATTATAATTATCAAACATGTAAGTAATGAGTTCCTAACATTTTGGCACAGTTGCATGCGCTGGTCACCAATAGTCACATGGTTATGCATAGGGCTATCCTGCTGGTATCAACTAAAACAAAAATTAATTTGTCTAACCAAGGAGCTCTTTTGTTTAAATCAAAAAAGAAAAGGGTGGAATGACTTTTATAAATGTCAAGTTATTTAACTCTTACTTCCTTTAATTTATTTTAAGAGTCGAGTTTTAGGGTGCGTATTAAAATTTGGTAAATTTGCTTTGAAATGACTACTTTAGAAATGTCAAATGACTTTTATCTGTCCTAAACTAGTCAGTTTGAAATACAAGAGTAGCACAAACTTAAATTTACTTTTAGTTCGTGCACAACATGATTGAAATTAATATGTCTACGATAATTTAAATTTATTTGTGAAATTTTAAATTTTTGATGATATACATAAATTGATTCTTAAGTTATTATCTATAATAATTATGTGTGAATTGCTTGTAGAGTTTTTAAATCGTATTTGTGTATGTTACTCATTAAAATATATCATATTCGTTGTTATATATTTATGTTCCTTTATGCCAAATCAAACGGTGGTATCGTAGATTTTTTTCTAAAGTCTTCGTCATACGCTTGAGTGGGAACATGGAGCGTGATATGATTATAATATACATAAAAGACATTTATTATCTTATTATCTTACTTTGCAAGTATAAAAAAGCAAAGGTAAAAAGAATATTTTTATAAAATCTGAAAAAGTAAGTTGTGAAAGTAAACTTTCTTTGTAATTTAAACTGATTTTCACAACTAGTAAGGAAAATAGCGTCGTCGTCGTAAATATTACAGATAATGTCTTCCGATTAAGTATAAACTAATAATCTACAATTTGAAATGAATTCATAACGTCCTGACAATTTTATAAAAAAATGAAAATGATCGTCATTTTGGACTATCAATGATATTTTCATAGAACTCTTGTAATTTACGCCAGATCATCGTATATGCATTTTATGAACATAAGCTTCTTTTGCAAGTCACCAAAACCTGTTACATCGGTTGTCTTGTATGAAAACGGTAAATAATATCACAGTGGAAAAGATTCGTTATAATGATAATAAAAAAGGCAATCTTTTTTTATGTCATTGCTTAAATCTTATACAGTATTTGATTTTTATTTAGTCGTCTGTTTTGAAAATGATATGCATGACAGTGACATACTAATACTACTTTCAGTACGGCGAGCGATAACAGTTGTTAATTTTGCCTTGAAATAATAAATAGGAATTAAAACAGAGTTGCGGTCGATAATGAGTTCTCTTTTTGGAGTGGTATGTGCGATAGTGTCCGAGATATAAATTAGTTGAAATGTTTTCGGATATCTACATCTACACGATCACTACATTACACATCTACACGAGGTCTCTATGCCAATTAAATAAAAACTTCATAAAAAACCTACACTAATACAAGCATTTCACAGTTAATTACCAACCACGACAATATAAGCAATTTTTTTGTCTACTATTTATTGTTTAATCACATAGTCTTGTTATCTATTTTTCGCAATGATGGTAGTTGAATGGAATGGATTAATAAGGTATTTGAAAAATCCCTAAACCAAGAAAAGAAATTGAAGTGGCATTGCTATCGCTATCAAAGATTCAACTGCTATCATAAAAAATGGGACTTTGCGTGAAAATTCGTATTTTTGCTTTCATATTTGCAACGACACTTCTGATTGTAATCTTCTGATCTTTTCTTTCTCGACGGTGCATCAAATAATTATTTGACAATGAAAATGGTTTTTCTGTAAAATCTCAAACTTCTTAATGTTTTTTTGTTGAATATTAGTAAAGTTATTTTTTTTTGTATTGAAAACCAGTTTCTTTTTCGCATTCGCGGGCTTTGCTATTTCGTGCACAAGGGGAGTGATCTCGTGCGAATCGCGCAGCTCACGTGCGGGGTAACGAACGGTCGCCGCTCCGGCAGTCAGTCGCCTGCCTTGCTTACCGTCGCACGGCCAGTCGCACTGAACTCGCGCTACCTCGGGAAAGTGACCCGTGAACCCTGAGCGATTTTGAGCCGAAATTTGATCGGATTTTTAATTAGTCGTCCCATAAACGGTAAGTCTGCGGAGAAACATCAAATTATGTTATAATGATTGTTAATTAATTAAACTTTTATATAGTTATAATGATTGGTAATTTTTTACTGAAACGACATATGAAAGAGCCTCAATTGAATTTAAATAATGAAACAATTTTAACTTATTATTTGACGTATTCTTAAACTTATCATAAGATATTTTTTATTTAATTTTATCATTACGAGTTCAGTATTTAATTCGATCAATATATCGATATTATTGCGAGCTTAACTCACGATAATTACGAATGTATTCACTGGTCACGATATAGCGTGTCTATTATAATGATATCAGTTAATTTTCGATTTCTATTGGCCTGTGTATGGCAGAAGATTTTGTAATTGTGTTTATATTAATTTTATATATACATGTATCGTATCTAATGCAATATATGTCAATAATATGTGATAAATCCTATAAATATATCCTTTTGATATAAATGATCAAACGGAGTGAATTTATATACCTCACTTTAGTTGAATTATGTCTTCATGAGATCGAAGTCATTGTTCTGTTCGTTCAATTACCTAAATTTATTAATCATTAAACGTAATTTATATCTCTATCAAAATAAATATACTCCTTTTATCTCGTTTTGTTTTGTCAAAACACGAGTACCTATAATTTATAAATATATAATTTATAGTTTTAAGTATAAAATGAAATATAATTATGCAGAAATTGAGTTAATTATATCTAATTATAGCTAAGGAAATTTCTGAAAATATATTAGACCCATATAAATTGCAATTACTTTATTATGAGTGCAAATGATTGCAATCTTTACCAAAACGTTTATTACATCGGCTGCTGGTTAGCTTATATCTTGTTACGAACAAGTTAATTAATCTACTAGATTTTTTTAGAGGTAATTATACAACTATTTCGAGAATTTGCAAAGAATCTTGTTTTCATTTTTCAAACTAGCGTAACATAAAATCCATTATCTAAGAACGCTAAGTGTCTTAGCTTAGTTCATAAAATATTTCAAAAAGACATCAACGCGCTAAGTCTTACGTAACGTTACTCGTTACACAAACTTAGTTCCCATAAGTAGTAATACGTTGATAACGTTATTAATATTGTATGTTATAATTTTGTTTCGTGCATTGATTAATACGTTTAAATCGCATTTGTGTATTTTAACCTGTACCCAAAGCATATAAGATCCCATTGGGTCGCCATGCTCCGGGAATAATCCTGGCAATACATCAAGCTAACGTGCACCCAGAAAAGCATGAGTGACGTTTTATTAATGTGGTTAATATTTTTTATATTGTGAATAAATTTCTGTCATCTAATAACTACATAATAAAAGTAACTTTAAGCAAATAAATTGATCATATAACAATTTGGTTTGGTACAGTAGGTGACAACTATTTTAAACAATGTCACCTGCTTGTAACTACAATCCGAAGCGTGTAAACGCTGTTTACACTAAGTCTAATTCTTTTTTATATTATGATTAAATTACGTTTGGAAAAATTGAGAAGATCATCTTATGCTTTCTTCTATATAAAAGACGCGTTATTTTGACCGTATATGATACAAATTCGTACTGTTTCTGTTTTAAAATTTAATATTATCCAAAACATTATTTACAGCAATAATAATACATGTTAGAAATTTATGCTTCAACATTTGATTGTCCGTTCAGTTTCAAATAGTCTGTTACGGCTCAACTTATTTAGACTATAATATATATCATTTTGCAAACGTGCAGTTTCAATATGCAGTGGTTTCGTTTTTAAAATTGTTCTCGTATCAGTGAACTTAGAAGGTCTCATTATAATCTACACTCCGTATATTAAAAGTGATGTATTTTAAGCATTTTTATAAATCATAGGCTTAGAGATTAAGAATTATTATATCTTCTTTGTTAAGTATCTATCTTTTTTGTTTTGAAAGTAGAGATAATATTAACATAATCCTTAAAACTAGTAAGAAGCGGTGGAATTAAATTGTTTTGTGTGTAAATTATTTTATTAAGTTATAGTAATCTTATAATGAGGGCATGATTAAGTCACGGTGCACTTAGAAACATGAGTACCTCTTCCAGAACCTTAGAGAAAGCTGTCTTCTGTGATATTCTGGATTTTGATAAGCTTATTTCAAAACACTAATTGCCGTTCTTGCCACTCAATGTCAACCATTAAGTTAATATATATTCCATTGATTCATGCCCTTCTTAACACGGTCTCATAGTTTTATTGCAAAGAGCATAATTATGTTAAGCATGTGGTTGGTGGTAATATATCCTGTAAGCGCTACCGTTAAAAAACAAGCCTGTACTTATCTATTTCCAAAGATAATTTTCCTCGATTCTCCTACCTCTTCTTTTAGAAAGGCTCTGGAGTGTTATAGTCCCGGATTTTGTTGCCATTCAACCTGGTTGGTACCTTTCTTTGATATAAATACGCTTTAATGGCTGTGTTTATAAAATTTCGTGAGAGAGTTATAATAAGCTTAAGGCTTTTAATTACGTGTAGAGAAATTTCAATGATCTGCCAATACACTTTGTTTTTGAAACTTAATAAACTCAAATATAAGTTATATTTGACATTGATAAAAGGTAGGCGATTAAATTTTAAAAGGTTTTATGGTTAAAAAATAGAGAGACACACAGGAGACGTCAGGAGACTACTTTAATCTTTTGTCAGTGGTCTGACAAAAGATTAAAGTAGTCTCCTGATATATTGCTACTATGAATCATAATAATCTTTAATTTACCTAAACTAACTCAAAGGATCATGTCATTGGAATCATAAACAAAATAGAAAGAAACAATTCACAATTTGCACTTACAGCATTCGTCAACTAATATACAAAGGTAAGCCTTGAACAATGTGAATGCTTTTGAATGTATTTTTTGACGTAAGCTTATTCGTTTTAATTCTAATCAATCATTTCATGCCTTGAATATTTTGTAATTGTTAACAAAAAATATGTTAAAATTGCCATATTTTTTTTAGTATATAAACCTACATCAACACAGGGCATTGTTAAATTGGACAGGGCCTCTTTCAAGTTTGAATTTAACTTATTTTTTTAAATATCTTTATATACTTTCAAACTTAGTATCTTATTGGCGCTATAATGGCATGTTAATACCTTGTCAATCGTATTACCAGTTTGCCAGTACTGGGATGTGCTCTATGTCCGGGATCTTGAGGAGAAAGTGCCTCAACCAGTTGAGCTATTAAGTTTGCGGTGTTCTAATAAACACGTCGGTTTCTGATTAACGCACGTTTTTTCGACTTAATTCACTTTCTATTTGGGTCTCAATTCGTATTCGATATGGTCACATAAACGAAGGTATTAAGTTGGTGAAATAAATAGTTACTCACTTCAAATAACTTTTTTTTGTGATTTAGGATTGTTTTGCTTATTGAAAACATGTTTTTATTGAGACGCGTATTCGAAATTAATGACACATATTGAACAAACAATAAACACTGACACTATCAAATCAAAAGACTTTTAAACATATTTATTAAGAAAAACAAAATCAATTGCCACCTGAAAATAATAATAATTTAATTGTATGATAATCAAACCATACTGTTTTTACTCAAATTTGATTTTAATTACTTTAATATCTATATATATATTCGATGGCATAAATGAGTATATAAGCTTAAAGCTCTTGAGAGGTTCAGAAAAGAACATTCATTTATTTTTAAAGATTTATATAAAAACAATATGAAAACACTAATTATCAATTAATAAATCATGTTATATTATCTATAATAAAATTAATAGTAGTCAATTTAATAAATTCTTATTTTAAACTAATATTGCTACGGCGAAAAGTGAAAATTAGTTCGTGTATTATATTACTTTTACTTATTCAACTCGCGACCTAAACTTCTTTGTATGGTGAAGCATACGAAAGGTAAGTATCAAAGATTTTGATATTTAAAGTTTTTGTTACTTTTAATCTGCTAAGTCCATGAATTAATAGATAATCGCAAGAGATTTGATGTAAACAGTAATATGTTCCTTGTTTAAGTAGATTAAAATTTGCACCATTAGTTGTATGCTGAAACTTAATACAAATACTTAAGCCTTTTTTAAGAAAAGATTATTATTTATATTTCCGAAAGTGATAGTGCGAAATATTTAACACAAAAGCAAATTACATCACCGCAAGATATGCACGCAAGCAAACAACGGCAGTTACTATAAAATTAACATGTTTTAAGACCATTGCTTGTCTATAAAGGCTATTTGCTGGTATTTGGTTTACTTAACAATCCTGCTGTAGCAAAAATTGTTTAGAGTAGGAATCAAAACTTTCACGCGGAAAAACTGGTTTACGGAACTACAGATCGGAAGCGGTGTGCACGAGCGTATCGTAACGTAAATATATGGACAATAAGTCTTACAAATTTTCACTTACTCGATATATAACTTGGATGTCACCGGGGGAGCTCTTTAGCGTAATCGTTTGTACGCTCTGGTTTCGATAACGAAAAACAAAGCCACTACAGTCATGGTTGGTCCCTGGATTTCTCAAATCTCTTTGGATTCATTCAAATTTGCTATCTTGAGCTCCTTTGTGCTTCAGAATGTAATTTAAGCTATTGGTTCCGTTAGCTATAGCAACCGCTATAGCCAACGGAACCAATAACTATAACCATGCCTCCCTGGGCCGGCGTGGTAGCGTTATGTACCAAACTTTCCCATTTGTTTGTTCTATGTAGGAAGACCTGTGATCAGCAAAAGGACGTAAATAGACTGTAGATAATTATGCTGGTAGGAAACTTTCCAATCTAACCGATGAACAACTAAATTAACTTGAGCATTTCCAAAACTTTTCCGTGCGGTTTATATTTTATTTTAGGTTTACACAAATATGGCTATGTCTCCGGATTCAACTGCTTTTGAGATCAAGGTATTCCAAATCAAATCTTAGTTTACAACCTAGTGTACGTTTCAATCGCGACATACCTTAACTGGCTCAGCTCAAGAGGCTATTCTTACAAACTTTATTTCATATCATGTCCTAACCAACTTGGCGGCACGCCTGTTGATTCTCTAACACTGATTCCTCTTATTGAGAAGTTTCGATTGTAGTTGCGTAGCTAATAAGCGCATATATATAAAATCGTTTCCAATACTTCTCAACAGAGGCGCTGGAGTGGTTTGCATGCAATTTATCAGTATACGACAGACATGATCGAGATCGTTCAATTCGAAATATTGTATTAAAACGATATCAGCAACTCTGTTGTAAATTATTGGGACATGCTTTTTATATATACATTTGAATATTAAACGAAAACTTCTATCAAAAAACTCAATAATAAGACTAAGCAACTGAGGTATTTAGGAGAGATGCTGGTAATGTATTAATGTCTCGTTCATTCCATGTATATAAACTACATTAAAGTATGCTCTATTAATTTTAAAACAGTTCATAACTTGATACAAAATGTCCTCATACCGTTTAACCTCTAAACAACGGCAAAAGTAGTAATACATGAAAAAATGTATTATTTACTTTAAAAAAAAAGTATTTCGAACAAAACTTTAATTTATAAACGTTTGCGCCAAGGTTGTTTTTTATTGATAGCAGCAATATAGGTAACGGTAATTTGCTTAGATAGAAAAATACAAAAAGAGCATTATAAAGGTTCCCTTAAAAGAAAACATGAAAATTTTTGTAACATATTTAAAAACTTGTACATAGAAAAGGAGGACACTTCTAATGTCATATGTCACGTCAAAACAAAACACTTTTATTTTTCGAAAACACGTAGGATTACCTACATTTTTATTAGAATATCATTATAACAATGTCCTTCAAACGCCAATAAAGAATAAATGATTTCTTCATGTTCTTCTAACACTATATTTCATAGTATATTTTGACAAACGCCTACTCATACCCCTCCTACAGACAAAAGCTAATTGTTCAGCTTTAAGTTTGAGACAAGGTCGATACGCGCACAATGAGAGGTTAAACATTGAAATTCATTATTTTTTTTAAAATTTGACACAATTGAATAAAAATAAATTTAATAGGTACTTATGTAAATGTAAAGGCAATTTATTTAGTATTTTTTATTAATTTTAAAATTTATTTATTATTTTAAAAACTGGTTTGATGAAAAAGAGTTTTAATTTTTAAAATATAATACTGGTACACAACGAAATAATTGTACTTATAAAAATGGTTTGTTCAAAATTCAAATTTATGATTTTGGCGGGCTATGACTCTTAACCACCAATATAAAAGATGTGCTCCTATTAATATAAGCAGTTTAATTTGAAAACCTGTTTATTACATCCCTATTTACTTCATGGAAAAACTGAATTCTAGGCTAGAATATATATATTAAAAAAATAAATTATTATTATTATTTTTTATATATTCAATTCTTTTTTAATATATTTCTAGTTTTTTATTTTTATTATTGTTTCTTTTATGTAAATATTCATTTATATATATGAGATTGCTCCTTACATACGAGTTGATATCAAAGAAGTATGTATGTATGTACATTTGTCTAAAATTTTTCAAAAACAAAAACATCTTTTATTGGATTCTCACTCAATATACATGAAAATACTTTTAGTAAATTATAAAGATAATTTATTCGTATCTGACTAAGCAGAATATTAATACTATATTTATTAACCAAGTTCTAAAGTAATTGCGCTATATAGATAACAAGATTTTTAAAGTTAGTTATCATTTAGCCATATTGTATATGTTGGATGACGTCTCTTAATGCGCTTACCCATCAATCTTTCACAACATCATATTACGAGGGTAATGAGTATAACCTAGGCCTTGTTGTGAAACAAGATTAAGGTCAGTTACCGTCAACAATGCGTCAAACTTCTTCACTCCATTGATACGACCTATTATTCTGTACTATCCGGGGACGTTTTAATAGAGCTCATTAAAACTAGAGTCAACAGGTAATATTATTTAAGTGTGTATTGCTGTCAGATTGTAATCTACTTGTAATTTCGACCGTGGGACTTTATTCTTCGCATTTTATCTTAGAAGGTCTAATGTGTAATTATACGTGTAAATATAAAACAAAAAAAAACAAAAAAGTAACAAGTTGTAGGGAGTTCCCCTCTATAAGTTCTAGCAACTAATTTTGGAAAGAATACCTTTAACACTGATGTACACATAGACTATAATATTTCATAAACTAATTAAGATTGCAAAAAGTTGTTTATTTAGTGAAGATAAGCTAAATGGAAAATAATTCGATAGTTATAAACTAATAGATTGTAATCTCCCTTGAATTTAATACAAAAGACGTGCATTATCATAGCCATACCTCTAGTAATATACAGATATGATAAATTAGTAAGCAATTTATGGTGATTGAGTAATTTCAATTTTAAATCTTTTTGTTTTTAGACAGTCGATTTTAAATATTTCAAAAGATTGTACAGTTTAAAATTTGATGACTATAGTTTAGTTTACTAACTTATTGCACAAAACTTGTTTTATACAAGTTTTGTGCAATAAGTTAGTTCCAAACTTAATTGTAACAAAAAACACTTCAAGTGCGCACGAAATTTTCTGTCTGCAGTTAATTTAAGACATTTGTTGAAAAAACTTCAAACTGCACACATGATGTGTGTTTTTAAATAGCCATTATTGAATAATAAATCATATATTAATGTAAATTTACCATATTTTATTATATTTATAATCAATAAAAAATATAAACAGAATTGCAAAGATAACAAAATGGCAGTAATGTCCTTATAATTATTAATATAGATAATTAGAAAAGAAGAAAACATATAAACAGACATTATTGCGGAAAATAACTTCTTTTATTTCAGAGCACTTTAAAAAAAAAGATGTTTGGATATTCACTACAATTGACACAAATTAAAATGATGGCTCTAGATGTTTGCAGTTGAGTTTTTTGTTTGGCATGGTATTTTAAGTGTAAAATCTAAAAGGTATGAGTTAATAAAATTCAAATAATTTAAATTTTTGTTCAAATTTTTACACGTTTAAAATTCAATTAAATATATTGCAATATGGCTACATTTATTGCAAATGGGCAACTTACGCATCATTACTCTAACTAATGAAAGTAACTTATACATATAACTCTATGCTATGTAACGTAAATACAAGGTGATCTTATGTGAACTTTATTCGTCAATAAATAAGATCAATTTCTGTACGTTAGTCACGTGGCATTTTCAGGTCAAAATCATGACAAGTTCGACGTAACTGTTACGATAATAGGTAACATTTTCTAATATGAAATCCGAAAATGCACTTTGTGTTATATGTAAATATGTTAACGTTTTGTTTGGCAAGAACATTTTAACATTGTACATTTTAATAGGGAACCAAAATAAGTATTAGTCTTGATTTAATACTCGTTGACTTGAAAGTCATCATTATTATTTTGTGAGTTTACACTTTAGATATTGACGCTTTGAATGTCGATAACTTAATTCATCGAGCACCGTTTCTAAACTGTCCTTGATGAATTAATCATTACGTTATACCTAAGTCATTCTTTGATTCGCTAAGAGAGTTAATACGTGATATGCTATTTATTGTCTTTATCATACCTATAAATATAAAACTTATACAATTAACTGACCATTGAAAATAGTTCTAAATTGAAAATAGTTTAGGTATAAGTATTATATAAAACTCTTATTACACAGGCAGTTCGGCGAACGTGGTGTCTAAAAATATTAATTTTGTCTTACATTATAATCCAAGGGCTATATTTTTGTAAAAAAAAATGCCGAAATGTGTATACGTACGAAATAGTTTTAATATCTCTTACTAGGAAGAGGTATTGAATGAGTGAGTCAGATATTCAATATTGTTGTAAAATTTAAAACAATGTGATGGTGTTTCCAATCTTAGGTTCTCTGACGATCTCAAAACTCGGAAATGAGTATTATGAAGGAACTCTTAACGATATTTTAAGTAACTAGGGGTATTTGGCTGGAATAAATAGGATAAAGTAGGGATAAAATATTGTCTTTGTGTGTACCTAAATTGTTAAATAAAAATATGTGCATTCTCACTCGCTTTTCACACGAAGTTGTAAACTATGATTTAGTTCGGAATAACTTAAGCTAAAAAGCAGGTGAAGACAAATATTAATTCCAAAAAATTACAATTTGTAGTAAACAATACTGAATTAGGGACGTCATGTAACTAGTTTTGTATTTTTTTAATTCCTAATTTGAGCAATACTAAAACATTTAACGACATTTTCACACACGACTCGTAATTTAACAGCAAAACTAAAGCAACATTAACAGTTTTGAAGACAATAATAATGTTATATTTCAACACCTGTGCTAGACAATGCAAGGTTAAATAAAACATGAAAAGATTGTTCTGAATAGAATAATATTGGACTATTTTTAATATATAAAGATTTTTGAGCGACTCTATCGCAATATGTATACTTCACGCTTCTTTAATATGAATGCTACTACAATAACGATTTCAGTGTACAATGAAACATCCTAATTTATAAATCAACTTTTGTAATAGGAATGTACACAGGCCTGCAAAACATGATATTAATAATAAAATTCTTTATTGCGTATACAAAAAACGAAACGCATTTTACAAAGATACAAATTAATATGGGCAGCCTTTTTGCTAAAAAAGTAATTTCTTCCAGACATTTAATTTAAGGAATAAAAATATAAAAAAGAATGTAATAAATTTGCTAAAATATGTTCACATTTGAAACACTTTGAAAACTCATTCTAATGGGTAGTGCCATTTTTCGTTTTGTTCGTCACGCGGCCGTCGGTACATAATTTTGACAAAATGGAATGTCATGAATGGATGCGTGGAATTCCCTACCGGCATATAGGATCGAATATTTTCTGTCTTTCATTTAAGATATTCATTTAAGATCCTATAAAATCAGTGTGAAAGATACCTTTTGGCCGGATGGGCTAATAATAAAGAAACATGCATACAATTAATATATTTTTAAGTATGCATAATAATGTCAACTTACAACAACAAAGACGGCGTTGTTTCTAATCATAAAAGTCTATATTTTGTGACTAATTCTCCCTAATTATCTAGACAAAATTATTGTATTGGAATAAAACGGAGGCATTGAACTTAAATTAAGAGCACTGCTCGTTGAAAAAAAGTTAAGTAAGTTATAGAAGAGTTCCGTAATATCAAAAACAAAAGATTGTCGTTTGATTTATTTGATTTTTATTATGGTTATTGTATGCCATAATTACCCTATGCCTAAATAATACCATTAGAACAAAGGCAAATCTTACGTAGTTATTTATTTTCCGTCTCTGACACGCCTACACAACTATTAAGTTGATGTTGTCTGTGAATCATATTCTTTTGTCTTGTTATTGCTCTTGTCTATGGGCAGGTGGAGTCGTTATTGTTATGATCACTTGAAAATGAAATTAAAAAGAACCATTTTATGTTGCATAATATTCGTTTAGAATATAAATGGATCCATTAATGCGTGACTTCACATAATTAGGGTGAATTCTTCTTACACTCGTACATATCGTTTAGCCCAAATTAAGAATCATTAATGCATGGAATACTAAATAAAGATAAATTTCATCATCAACAATCTATGTACGTCTCACTGATGGGAACAGGCCTCCTTATATGCGAGAAACATATGAGGATTTGGACCATATCACAGGCATCCTAGTCCATTGCGAATTGGCGGATAGAAGCAGTTGTAACAACAAGGACCAGCGGCTTTACATGCCCGAAGAGACATGGTGAAAGAGGTATTGTTTTCGTAATCGGAGGAAGAGCACTCGAACCACCACGCCAACGCTCCTGTTGCAGCTTTGCGCGGTTGCAATTTAGATCTTCGTCTTGATAAAATTGATGAAAGAAGGACTTAAGCGAGTTTGTTTTACAATATGTTGAAATAAACAACTGATGTACATACCTACCGCAACGGGATACCGAAAAAGCTTGACATATTTTTATGAAATTTATCGGGTATATTTGGTATGTATGACAAAAGTGCTTAGACTATTTTTTAATCCTAAGTGATAAGGCCATCCCTAGGAAAATAAAAGTAGTCTTTCCATATTTTTTAAAATTATTTATGTGGTAAAACAATGTCTGCCGGTTCAGCTCGTATTTGTTTAATATTTAAATAAAATGACATAGCGATTGTATATATTACATACCTGAAATAGGTGCCTTTATTTTGTGCATTTAGTAAATCAATGTATTAGAAATCTGTACGTGATAATTAATGTCTGTTTGTTAGATTTCTTAGTTCTCATAAGCGTGTTCACTTGACGGCGCTTCTGTAAACAATGATCATGCAACGGTGGTGATGATTACATATAAATAAACTAGATGAGACATTACGTTTATAAGGGCATAATTTATTTATGAAGCAGAGATTAAAATAATAAATAAGTATGAATAATATTATTTCCTTAGCATATTAATTTAGGCTTATAAATAATAAGCCTAAATTAAGTTTGATTTATGGCAATAACTAGATGTACATATATTCCGAAAGGAGGGTAAAGGATAACTTCATTTTGTTTTATTGCTGCTAGTTTTAAGAAAAACATGATTTGAAAACTAATGTATTAAGAATATTTTGAAAAAAAAATCAATTGTCAACGAATTTTTGTAATTATTGTGTTACTTAGGTGTTTTTTCTACGAAAAATTAAAATAACAATCTTACTTTGCAAATTGCGATTACGTCATAAATTTCTAAATTTAACATTCTTTTTTGGAAAGACGTAAGTGTTTTCAACCATTACAACCTACTTCACCTTTCTCAAAGGTGTTCAGTGGTAAGCCATTAGCCTTTGAAAGGCAGATATTTTGAAGTGTTGTGAATATTGGTTAAGATGTATAACGAGCCCGAGTCTTTGTTTTCATTCACTTAACGCATCTTGTGAAACTGCGTGAGATTTCTGTGTGGCGTTAGCTGCCCATCGGACCATCAAAATTTAATTTGAGAAAACAATATATGATTAAAATGAATTAAGACAAATCGAATTTAAAGTTATTTTTATGGTTTAACATCTTATGTAATTTATAAATAATCTAAATACTTTTCTAAACTCTATGCGTCGAAGCATTTAATAAATCATTAAAGAAAATTAAAAAACGATTGTTATTCTTTAATTTAACTTACATGTTACTTACATATGAATATGAGGATACTTTTGTTGTACTTAATTGCATGTGATATAATTATATTGAGTATATATTTGTGCACACAATATATATATAATATAATTTGCACATTCAATAGACATGGTAAAGATACTGCAATAGAAATATTATCTGGCTGTATCGTGAAGTAGCCCTGTCCTGATAGTAACCCTGTCTTCGTAGCCAGAGGTCCCGGGTTCGAAACCCAGTAGGGAGGGTTATTTGTATGATCAGTGACATTATTTGTTCTCGAGTCTCAGATGTTTCTAAGTTTATTTATTATATTTCTGATATTTATATACACATTACATCTTTAGTTCGCTGTTTCCAGTAATATTACAAAAGCGCTTAATGATGCTTACTTTGGGCTAGATAATGGGCGTGAGTGTGACAAATATTATTATTATTATTATTCGAATAATTCATCAATACCAAAGCAAACTTTAATTTAAATATTTTATTGATTGCTATATATTTTTTATTATTATTTTACTAGTTTAAATTTTTTAAATAAATTTATATTGGAGTTAGATATGACATCGTTATAATTGTTCTGCACGACTTTTTGTCTTACAAGATCTGTTATACCAATGTTATTACAATTTGCATAGTAATTTATTTCTCAGTACATTAAAAACCTTGCGCTTTGAATCATAATAGTGAGTTAAATGTTCTTTGTTAACTAGTAACTTTATATAGGTTACTCGATTTATCAAAAGAAAACACACGAAGGAAGTAAACAACACAACAAATTCTATGTCCTATAGATTTTTTAACTTTGATATATAAAATAATAAAATAAATTGTGGTACATAAAAAAGTATATAAAGTTAAGCGTAGTTATAAGTTGTTTAATGACGATTCATCAAAATAATGATTGTATGGTAAATTGTATACTATGAACACGTAATGCCATAACTAATTTCTAAATGTCATTACAAACATTTAAAAGGTGAAGATTATCTTGCGCCGCTTCTTCTCCAAAATTCCTCGAAGCGGTGACAAGGTTAAATTTTTACCGTTTAAAAGTATTAAGTATTTGACTCCATTGAAATAAAGTCTTATCATTTTATTAAATGTCACTGGTTAAAACGTTTTCACTAAAAAAGTATTTACTAATTGGTGGGTTCATACATGGGTTGGTCACAATAAATTCATAGACAGTATTTTACAACAATGTAAAATACTCTTTTATGAAATGGAATAAAGTAAATAATAGTTCGACGTAGTTGATCTTATTGGACTAAGTATTACGTGTCACGGTTACATTAATTTCGTCACATTACCAATGACCATTGCAGGAAAGCAAGTGATATTTACTATGGCACCAGTCCCATTATAAACCATGACAGTTAAAACTTGGATCCACAAAGAAACCGAAGAAGAGCGTTGTGCTGACCTACTTTCAAAAGTTCACGTGCTTAATATGGATTGGATGCTTGATGTATATTCCTTTTGAGGTTTGACTGAGTTAAAGTATACATGAAGAAGTTGCGGAAACCTAAAATTCATATCTAATAATACAATGGTTGATTTGTCGAAATTAAACCATTATTTCATCATGCGATCACCTCGAAGTTATAAGCACAGAAATAATGCGGCATTGATTTAAAAGATTTAAAAATGTATTTTTAATTTTATTTTTTTCAATACTTTACTGTTGTTTTCAAGAACGTCGCTAAATACTGCTTCCTTTAAACTATAAAAAAATAAAACTATACATATAGTTTGTAAAACAAGCTATCATTTCTATAAATTACAAAATACAAAGCTAAAAGTATATCAAGAAATACAACACCCGTAATACAATTATTGATCCTTTCATAAAAGATACAATAAGGCCAAAGCAATTTGGATAGATTGCGTCTCACGTCAGCATATGAAATCAAATAACGTAATTAGCTTAGAACGTAATAAGTTGTTGCAGATAGGTAACTAAGCGTGGCCGGTTAGGTTGTTGTAAATTGATGTATACTCCGGTTAAGGCGGCTCGTTTGATGCAGTCCGGTGAATTTGTTTTATCCCTAAGGTGCTAAAAATCTGTCAATCTATAGATTTCTACTCGAGCATATTCAAGGTGCAACACAGTATACTCAGAAGTAAATGACGTCAGTCACAAAAATATTTTCGGTTATAATTTGGATAATAAAAACCGTATTCATAGTATTTAATTCTTCTTAGCCAGTTAATAAATAATTACTTTAATAATTTATTAGATTTATTTTTATGCATGAAGCTTTATAAAACTAGAACTACGTTTTATTCTCATAAAAATTGATTGACTCTATTTAAATAAAGAATGGCATATAATCGAATTTACTATGTATTTGTTTTAGACAAATTTAAGATATATATATATATATATATATAAAGAGAAATTTACTATAATTTTAATTGCATAAAGTGTGTGCGAGATTGAGTACACTGTTTTTGAAATATGAAGACGCCTACTAACCTAGCTATAAAGTATTAATTAATTTGTAATTTTTTTGACTGTTATTGATATTATCATAACCCTTAATCAATGTAGAGTTGTTTGTATTAGGAAATACAGCGTTGTTTTAAATTTCTATTATTTTTTCTGTATCGTGGCGAAATCGTAACCATGGCGCTGCATCACATTACAATATGTCAGTGGATTCTCACCAGGTAGACGGCGCGTGCATCAATAAATAATCTGGCGCATGAAACTAATACTTGACGAGTACTTCGCAGCGTTATTCTACTAGCTGAGAATTAGGAAAATACATATTGATTGTGATTTCTTTTCCTTATTTCTTCGTATGGAAATTTGAAAAGCAGTCGGGAGTACTACATATTTACAGACATTTATTTTCAAAGTGAATTTACATTTAATTAAAGTATATATGTGCCATTCTGTTCGTAGACTTTCTGCTATCTTGTAGATAGTGACATGATCCCGTTGCTGTAGAATTTTTGGGATTTCTGGTTAAAAAAATGCATCAAGTACTTTTGGCAGTCCTCTCTTGATGTTAACCTGATACTGCCTAAAGAATTCTGAAGAGTCCGAAACAGGTGGAAATCTGAATGTGCAAGGTCTGGGCTATAAGGCTGAAGCCTTAATACCTCCCAGTCAAACTCTCTTAATTTTTGCTGAGTGGCTAAAGATGAATGTGATCTACCGTCATGATCATGATGAGAGGCCACACCCTTTCTATTAATCAATTCCGGCCGCTTTCTCTCAACTTCTTGCTTTAATATCATTAGTTGTTGTCAGTAGAGATTCGATTAATACAATATTGCGAGTTAAACCAGGTTTTGCCACCTGTTTTTTCATCAATCTTTTCAAAAATGGTTCGGTTTCATCACGTCTCAATAAAGAATCGCAAATGAGCTCGCGTGACACCCAAATAACCTTTTTTGTGTACCCATCTTTTTCCAAATGGGTCAAAACTGTTTTAGCAATTCCCAGTTCTTCAGTTATGTCGCAACTGATGGTATGCCGATCTTCCTCCACTTTTTCAAAAAAAAGCGTTCATTTTATCCGTAACAGGGCGACCAGTGCAAGGTGCATATTTGATATCAAAATTCCCAAATTGAAAACGCTTAAACCAACTTTGTGCTACTCTTAAAGACACTGCATTAAGTCAAATTTTCCTAAATTTGTTTCTTTTTTTGAAATTTTTAATGTCATTAAAATCCAGTCAGATAAAAATAGCACTTTCACAGATATTTTATTATAAGTTTATACATACTATATACGCAAAGACTTTTTCCTCGACCTAATATATCGATAGCTTATATGTCGCAAAAATATTTACTAAAGTTAAAGTTGTTTAAAGATACTTTGTTTATTTTTATAATATTAAAAATATATATTTGAAAAAACTTAAAGCTTGAAACGTCTTACAAATATTTCCAAAACGATGATGAAACAAATCGCAAAACGATATACAAAGGAGCTTTCCATAATTACCAACTTAAAATACATAATAATACTTGGAAATACAAAAAGGTAACAGAGTACAGAAGCTGCAATATATTCTGCCGCTGAGTGACCACATCCACTTGTTTACCATATCAATGTAAAACTATAAGGTGCATAGTAGGTCAAGTCAACTGCTATGTGTGATGTTATTGGAATATGTTAAGTGATACTCGCAGCAACGAATGCGTTCGAGTGTCAGTATAAAATAAAACATTACATATAATAAAATTGATTTCCCATGAAAAACGCTTTTATACGAACAACATAAAAGTATCTTTACTTATATTAATTATCCAGCTCAATTTTTTAATTTGAATATTTTGTTTTGTTTGTTAGTTATTATGATACTAATATTAATTATTTAATTCTAATGATTAAGTCATACTATTGTTCCTGCCAATTTTTCAGCAAATGCTGGATATTTTCGAGAGCCATATTTACAATACAATTCAATCAATGTTTATTTAAGAGTTATTCAAATTAATAATTAGTATTAGCTTCAAAAGTTTAGTAACTTTAGGCAAAAAGTTTCTTAAATCTCTTGAAATGTCTCTACTGTGAAACGGGGGCATTATCTTCAAAAACCTTACGATTAATGTATTTAAATGATCTACGCTAGTAAATTAAGAAATAAACAGAAAGGAATGGCAATACTTTTCATAAAATTAGCTGCCACTAGACATTTCAGACACTTTTATTATATTTTAATCGGCATGTCTTGAATCGCCATTTTGGAAACTATAAATAATATCGTCGGTTGTCTGTCCTTTTCTGATCGAATTATAATGAAGAGTGGCACCGAAATCAAATTTAATTTTGCTATGTGTGAAAGAAGCAGGACTATTATAATAGTATTAAAATATTTATGTTATAATCATGACATAAATCTCTTAATCTTGTCTTTTATTTTTTTATCTTGAGTTAATTTGGCTTATAATCATAAACCAAAGAAATTAACGCAATTCAACACCAGATGTTACAATTTTATATGTTGATACCAGTGACGGAGCATGTGCTTTGGGGTTAAAAGTGTAAGCGAAACCCTATTAAAAATGAATCTTCTCATTAACCATTTTAAATTACTTATTAATTTAATTATTGATAGCCATAGAAAAGCTTTTAAAATAGTTGAATTCATTAATTATTTTACGGCTATATAGTATTTAAAAGATAATACTTACGATTATTGCTGCTATTAACACTAGTAATTTATTATTTATTACCACAACAGTATATCAGATATCTTATGTTTTAATACGCAGATATACATTATTCTACATTAAAATAAATTCGAAACAACAATTATCTTTTATATCCTACTATATATGTAAATGTAGAGTGCTCCACTAATACGTAGTTGTAGAATAACTCACTAATGATAACAAGTGGAGTAAACCAATTGCGTAACAACGAACTCTTTGTTTTCTCCGCACTTTCGATTTCGTTCGCGACTGCGCCCGCGCAGGGAAGTGTGCGATGATAACCTGTATGGTGAAGTGTTGTTATGACATACAGCCTAATTAGGAACTAATTTCACAGCGCACTGTAATTTGAATGTTTTTTTTTAAATTTAACAAAACTTGAGTAAAATAATATATTTAAAACAAATCCACGGAGACGATTTCTTATATAACTATTTGTAAGTAAGTTTTTAAAAGCTAATATATAATCCTTATTAGTATCAAGGAGAACCTTTATAGCATTTACTTACTTTAACACAGGTAAATAAATGATTAAAATTTAGCAATTCATTGAAATGTTTATTATAGGTATATAAAATATCTGAATATTTCTGACGAATGCAAATCGTCTAACGATAATTCTAAATAATGATTATTATCAAACCATAGTTAATTATTTATATTTAAAATAAATATTGCTCTTTTTCACTATATAAATAATATTATTTGTGTAACAAAGATTGTTACCTGGCCAGTGTTCACTAAATATGTGTCTAATATGCATTTATTTTTCAAAATTTTTCGTTTGTTGCATTGGCATTTTAAGGTTAAATCTATTGCATCTAATTTGTGAATAATTAACTAAGATATTGTGATACATTTTAAGCTCTTTATTACAGACGATAAATATTAATTTAAGTACATTACATATAGTTTCATTAATATAAATTCATAATGTCATACTTTATTTGATATTCAAGACCAAACTGGGTGACTAAGCATTGAGGACGTCACGAACATTTTAGGGACCTATCTCATTGTAATTTTCTTAAAAATAGTTGTTTATCGTTGTTAGTGACCACGTATATGTTGTTATTGTAAGTAAATTTACTATTTGCTTGAAAAACTACCGACTAACCACCTACCTTTTACCTAACTAACTACCTACCTTTTGTAATCCACCTTTCTCCTGTATATCCTAAAACTTTGTTGAGCCCGACAGGGTCCACAGGGTCATTAATAGTCTTAAGATCTACATATTATGTAACTATGTAACGCAAAATAAAGAATTGAATTGAATTGAAAACTAGTTGTTATGATATACGTTTGCGATTTGTTTTTCCTTAAGTTAGTGACAATTCAAGTTAAATTCCGTGACTGTAACATAAATTATAATCGTATTATAGAATTGTATAATTATTATAATACTTTAATTAGGACAGTAGGACAGTTTTCTAATCTCTATTAAAGTATCAGAGAAAGTTTCGACCTTACTCTCATAGTGACAAGTTCAATTTTAAGCGCTCAATAATAATCAAGAGGTTGAAAATCAATCCGTACAGTGGACTACACAAAAAGTGTGTACCTGCGCGAAGGCTCTTCTTCGTACTGTTGTTTGAATCGGGCCTGACAATTATTTTGATATATTTAAATAGGCAATCTTAAGTATTGTAGGTTTATAATTAAAGATGCAATCAATACTAACCCACGTCATAATAAAATAATTATAATAATTTAACATATACAAAGTTGCTGTAATAATATTCAATAATATAGGACGATATCTTTGCATCAGTGATTTTTGATATTTAACCTAATTGATAATGATGAAGCAAAATATAAATTCCAAAATAAATATGCATTACATTTGTTTTTAACTAAACAATAGCGTTTTACCACTGTTGTCTAGTGGCTGAGAACACCTACTTTTGGGCTGGATTGTTGGAGGGAGAAGAAATTTTTAGGTTTGTTTGGTAGGTTGTAGGGCTTTTTCTCTTTCCACCCAGCTACTTACCACCATCTTACATGAGTTGCCGTATTAACAATATTGTTGACAGCATTACTGTGTTCAGGTAATTGGAGGTAAGATAGCCAGTTCCTCTGTAATTGAGGAATCCGGGTGTATTTCGCTTATATCTTCGGTTTTATCTTGACTTATAATCAGGTGAGATGAACGTCAAGAACTACTCCGTTAAGATTAAAAAGAAAACCAAATATGTGATTGTTAATCGGTGAGCGTACATTAAAAAATATGTTTACTTTTATAATAATAATAATAATAATTTATTTATTTGCAAAAATATGGTTACACAGGATGATTTTCATTGCACAATATGGGTCACGATGTTTATTTCAATAGCAATTGTAGTTCAGATGTTAGACTTCCAAGACAGTTTCGTGTAGAATAAGAAAATCTGAAAAAGAACTCTGTTTTCAATATTTTCATAAAATAGTTTTTTTTTATTATACATTTATTTTTCATTTGTACTTTTTATTTATAGGCTTTGTGTTGCAGTAAATTAATTATTATATCTAATCGGTAAAGAACTTTCTATGTACGACACGGCTTCGAAAAAACGTTTGATTTTAATATTACGCGGTGCAGTGAATGCAACTCGACCGGTTGTGGGCGGCCTATATTATTAACTCTTGAAACTTGTTTACTTAAAAATATTATACAGGTTATATTACATCAGTGTATGACTACATTATAAAGTTAAGTTAACCGTAAAAATATAGTTTACATCTTATCAAGGAGCCCGTTGGCGTAATGGATCAAACGCTCTGCTTACGATAGCAAAAATAAAGCAATATTTGCCATATTTGGATGGCTCAATCAAAATTGGTTATTGGAGCTCGTTCGTGATCCGAAAGGCACGTAAAGAGATTGGTTCCATTTTTACGACAATCGCTTTTTCCCACCAACTCGCATCCTTTTTAGACTGATGGTGTTAAGTCGCAGCAAAGGGACATATATAGTCTGTGAAATGTTTCGTATGATTCCTTGTTATATAGTGCTTAATATAAGTTTAATAGTTATAGATGGAAGCTATCACTATCATATAATGTAGTTTAATTCAACAACTCGTTTCCTAAGCACTCGCATCGTGGGCAGCGTTATGCTACATATACCTACATTTAGTTTATTTAGTTCAATCCATTACGTAAACTTAACGGCTTAGCAAATTATTTGAGTTAATTTACTAAAAAAATGAGACATCTAATACCAAATAAATTAATTAACACGAAAATAATATCATCTAATATTTAGTATTTGTCAAAGTAGGATTTAATGAAAGTCATTTGACACTCCAAAGAGTTTATTAAGACGAAATTAAAATTTAATAGTTTCGAGGTTCTCTTGAAGGTATTTCGTGACTCAACAGATGAAAGAGAGCACAACAGATACCGCTAAAAACCTACAGTTGGCTGATATCAGCCCAAAAGACTTATTCACAGTTTTTGTTAGAGTACCCATGTTATTTATGACAATGGAGGGTATCTTAGTCAAAATCTATATAATTTAAATGGTTAAGATATAATAATACCCAGTGGCCTCTTTCCCTATATGTGCCCACTTGAAATAAGTTATTAAATTGTTAACATCATCAACTGGTAATGTAATCTTCACTAAATGTTAATTTTATTATAAGGAGATTAGGTAAATGTATCGTGTCTCAGAAATTGTGATATTGACTAATTAACTAGTTTTTAACGCGGTAATATTACTATGCTGTTGCATATATGATAAGTTTAATGAATACCAAAGAGTTTCACCGTTACAAGCTAAGACACACGCAATCAAGTTGTTATTGCCGACAACTATAATTTTGAACATTTAAGATCTAAGATAAGATGTTACAATACTTTAAACAATTAAATTATTGGCCTCTAAATAGTACATAAGTAGGTGCAAAAGAATCAGTTACAAGGGCATAAGGGTCTTTGATGAATCGACATGTTTCACGTCATGTGCACCCGTCAGCACGTAAAAATTCCTTGAATTCATATTTGTTTTTTTAATCAAATCTTTTAAGGTTTAAGCTTTTCATCCTTGACATTATCAATTGCCCTTGGCTTTGCGATGTTTATCAATTTTGTATATTTTTAGAGAAACGACTACATACCTAAGTTTTTTTTTATCTTTATGGGAATTGAATGGAATATTATCGTAAAACATGTCAGCCTTAAAACCATACAAATGTCTGTTTTTATTTTTATCATTTGCTTTACCATTATCTTGGCTTAGTTATAAATTTGAAAAAAGATAACTTTTATGTTCAACTAACGACTTGGTGCCTCTTTCTGAGAAGCTTCGAATATGTTTTCTGGTCATCCTTCTGAGAAACAATTTTCATATGTATAGGTGATTTTTCAAACGAGTTTGTCGGGCATAAAGAATTTCAATGTAAGATCAGACAAACTCATTGAAAAAAATCGTAATCTTTTTTTTTCGATTTTTTGTAACCTCTCCAGGGCCGACCGAGTCAAAACTTATCTTTTAAACCAGACCACTAAAATCTAAATCTGAGAATTTTCAAAGATAATTGACAAAAAATCCTTCTAGACATTTCTTATACATTGCAAATTTAAGGTAGTGAAATATATGATATAATATTTCACTACCTTACGTTATCCAATAATATGACATGGCTATTGTATCCTAAACATGAACATTACAGAGTATTTCCTTTATTAGATTTTATTCGGTTGCGCTGATTATGCCAGTAAATATCTAATTAAATTACCGAGAAATAGCTAGTTTTCAAATGATGCCTATTATCAATATCAATCGGAATCTAGCTATGTTCTAAATAATATTAATAATAATAGGATTCCATTCCCAGAAACCGCCTTGATTCTGCTCTATTGTAATTCCTGCTCATCAGGAGCAGCGTTGGTAAGCCCCCACGAGGTTGACAAACGACTGTGTTTCGGTGTGCAGTTCAAGGCGCCAAATGTAATTACAAAGCATGGAAGGAATTAATATATCTGTCACAATAATGACAACGTTCATAAAATTTTTCAGATCTTAATTATATTACTTTTAATACACCAATAATGTGAACAAAAGAAAAACTGTGCCTTCTTTTTTTAAAGGATTTTAATGTAAAGAGCAGTGCATGATACATAGCTATAAATAACCACAGGAGATAAAAACGAACAAAAATTCAGGATATTTAATAAAAAGTTAAAACAGTATTTATCTCAAAATACTATTAACTCTGCAAATATAATTTGGATTACCTTAACTCATTTTCTTATGTTAAACACTTATCTAATACGTAATCGTCTTGTGTCAGAGTATTTGTACTCGAGCTCCTTCGAAACAACTTGACCGATTTTAATATTTTTTTTTCTGTATATTTGATAGAGGTCTGAGAATATATTGTAGCCTATTTTTATATCCCAGGTGAATCGTGTCCCTTTCGAGATTTGCCGGTTTTTTCGTTTGCCGATTCAACTCGTGATATATAGAATTGTTTTTGTTTAATTTATCAATAAAATAACATTGCGATTAGTAAGATACACAAAAATTATAATCGCAACTTTATTTTGCATATTTAATAAGTCAATGTATTTGTTTGTCAGATTTCTTAGTTTTCATAAGCATGTTAGTTTGATTACATATAAATAAACTAGATGATATATTACATTTACAATGAGTTATTAAGCATAGACTAAAGTAATAAATAAACATGAATAATATCATTTCCTAAGTATATTATTTACACAATTAACCTATTACTGGGCCTAAATTAAGTAAGATTTATGGCAAAAATAAAACTCGTATTCCGAAAGGCGTGTAAAGGAAATAAGGAATAACTAGAATCTGTTTGTCTATGTATAACCCCATGTATTAATTGAGCATATTATCTAGCTTAATTATATTATTAGCTTTATTGCACATATAACAACAAAACAGACACAAATTTCAAAGACCTGTGAACAAATATTCGTAATCAACATACAAATATTTGCTCTTATCTGGAATCGAGCCCGGGACCTCCGGCTTAGTAGACTGACCAACTTCTTACGTACTAAGTTTATTTTACGAAAATAGTTACCTTCCCATCACGAAGTAGATAGATATATAGTTGATAAATATTTATGAAAACAACCAAAGTAGCAAACCTTTAGCGAGCGGACGATCAAGCGCAGACCCACACAGACATGTATTCAATGGATCTATGATTTCTATGATCTATGGATGGATCACTTTATGATGAGGGTGACAAAATGGTTGTATTTCATGAAATGTCAACGTTTGATGATGTATCAATATAACTTAAGTCATGTTATGAATTCCATTGTTTCTTGACGTTGCACTCGTTTTCCGAGTGAATTTCATAAAAAGCACTTAGTGTGGTATTAATGTTTAGCTGTGTAGACCATATCATGAAGTGGCTAGTGGGTAATCATTATCAGATTTGATGATAAGGTCAGCTACACCATAAAATGTCTGGCCATTACGATGTATACGTATACGAGTAATAAGCCAAAAATAAAAACGAATAGTTTGACGTAGGTACGCATCTGTTTGTGCATGCGCTTGTTCGTTTTACCGTAACTCGAATTTGATTTATGGACTATGAAAATCCGTTACTTCATTTTCGTGTTTCGTTTTTCGGATATTCTGTGACAATATTCTTTTAAGTTCTTTTCTTAAATATTGTCATAACTGCGCTGCATAAACGCTCATCTCCTACTACAAGTCATCATGATATAAAAATACAACTATGACAATGCATTTTTCGTAAAAGTAGGTTTTAGTTACATGTACCCGATCCAAGTTGAGATACATATTTAAAAAACAAGTAAACCTCCATTTATAATTAACCTCTTTAGTAGAATAATTAGATTTTCAAATTACTAATAAAATATAGTGAAAATTTCGTAAAACAAAAATACTCCAACATAGTGGTAGAAATTCATCAGCTGATTTCATTGATTTGTTAATTTCTTGATATTGACCGGTCGAGTGGTCAGAACTCTGTCTTCTTAGCCGGGAACTCCGGACTGAATATTTATAGCGAATGAAGCGAAGCTAATATGTTCCCGAGTCATGGATGTTTGTATTTTTATTAAGCGTATTTTAAAATTTAAATTCATTTTTCTATCTTTATGTCTCTGCTATCCAGTGTCCATAACACAAGCTCTTAATGATGCTAAATTTGGGCTAGATAATAGGTGTGAGTGTGATATATATTATTGTTATTTAAATACAGTAGGCAGCGGAAGGCAAGTTACTATTCTTGAAAGATATCTCTGGGTGACGATAAAGTAAAAAATCAAAAAGACTGACTGATAACTTATTGCCGATTGAGTTCTACACACTACTACACACTTACATAGACATTTTTGAGAATATGAAAAATATGACAGAAGACGTTCACCCCCATATATTAATGAATTTTACACCATATTAGGTTATGATAATTTAACTATATGACTCAACATCAAAAAAAAAAAACAATGACAAATCATCTCTAGTTTGGGCAGCAGAGGCCGAACTCGACACTTATCTGAAAAGCTCTAGAATGACTTGCCCACATTGAAATGATCGATTTTTCTAGTAGAGACTTCATCTCTCGTACTTTAAATCGTGGTCTGTGCATAATTTCAGTCAACTCAAATAATTCTTTCAAAACTTGCATTCCATTAAAGATAAGGTTAAGCACGTTTAAATTACACATTTTTTTTTCAATAATTATAAGCAGAAAGCGAAAATCTTCGCTTGATATATCTTCATAATTAATAAGTGTGTTATAATATGGGACATGACACGATGTAAGATCAGAACATACATACAATACAGATTATATTGCACGATGAAATTAGTGTAATTATCGAGACGATAGCTTAGATTGCTGTGACAGTAATATGTAAGTATTAAATAATTAAGTTTAACAATGGAACAATAAACATCATAGATTAGTTTCCATTAGAATTCAGTTTTACAGACGCAGGTGGAAAAGATTTTCACCACCCGTTTCATATCCTATATTTATTTATATATATTTCATATCCCATTTATATTATCACATTATGTTTATTTTTAATGTTTTTTTAGGTGATAGACACGCATCTTAGAGTAGTTACATGCGCCGTCATCATGTAAAAACGTTTGACGTTAACGCCAAAAAGTTATACGAATTTTGGTAGATTATTTTTTTAATTCAAGTCAAAGAATCTCCAGCTGTAAGGTACAGGCTACTCGGGTTCAAATCCCGGCCCGGAAAAACATTTATGTGATAAGCATAAAAAAAATGTAAATTAATACATAAAACCAATCATAAAACACGCTGTTATTGATGGTCACCCACTTTGGTCATGATCATAGATATAACTCTATGAATATTATTAAATGTCCAACGTACCAGGCTTTCTCAATTAACCAAATAAACAAATTACTCTTTTGTACTTTTTAAAATGTTATGAAAAACCGATACGCACAGAGTAAGTAAACTTCTTTCACGTTTTCTGTAAACATACCTTTTTTTAGTAACTACGATGAAAAAATTTCAAGAACAGAATACATTTAAATGCATGTAACATGCCCTTTTATTTTTTTACTATACGTATCATGGAAGGATGTTTAAATGATAATTATAAAGTAATCTGTCTTAATTACAGTGATGTAATCAAACAATAATCATTGTATCCCGTTTGAATAATTATAAATTAGCTTTATTAACTGCATTAATTATGTTTCTTTAATGATAATAGATAGGTAAGTACTAATTTACCTTATCGATGTTTCTCAATCGATTAGCTTGACACTAATAACATGATAATTTACAATAGACTTATAAAAATTTTTGATTTAT
This sequence comes from Acentria ephemerella, assembly GCA_943193645.1. NCBI lineage: Eukaryota > Metazoa > Arthropoda > Insecta > Lepidoptera > Crambidae > Acentria > Acentria ephemerella. The sequence continues at coordinate 4,700,919 of OW971894.1, forward strand.
GAAATCGACCATTGTGATTATAGTAAGTAATAGTTCGTACTATAAAAGCAGCGATAGTGTTGATGACATCAAAAACACTTTCGCTGCTCCTATTTCCGTATTAACTAATATTAACAGATAGCAATCAGTTTTGTTATGTATTTAATTTTCCACGTGAGTGTACAATGTTAAATTTATAAATTATGAAATTATTATTTATTTTTGTGAAATTTTCCGAGAATATAATTTCAATCGCATGCGACTCTATACCACAAACTGTACATTTTATTTAACCCTATTAATCTTTCTGGTAATTGCTTTTAAAATAATGATACAATGAAGCACATAAGAATTGGCTGCTATTTCCACTATCTTCACAATTCATTGAATTATTTAATGTTCCATATTTGATTTTTAAAAACAATACTATAATATTTTTAAAACTATACTTTTTATATCTTAAAACTACAATATTTATGTTGGTCAAAACCATAAACCATAGTCGATATATTTCTATATCAACTATGTGTATTTCTTCACGAGTATATTTATTTAGTAAAGTATACTATTCCTTATACACATATTACTATCCATATTTCTCCGTTATATGCCATCCATACAGGTACCATGTTTCTTACTATGGGCTAGATAATAGGTGTGAGTGTGAGTTATATTATTACTAGACATGTTATTATGACATAATCCATAATCTTAATCAATGTTTTTACATAATGACCAGTAATTCCTCATAACAAGTGGACAAGATGACCCCTAGATGTGCCTAGATAGATATAATTACAGCGAATGAGCCGGGAGTGACATTGGTTGTTGTGATGCTAATAGCTTTGTATCCATTGTGTCCCTGACCTTAAAGTAAGAGTTATAATGGCACATGAACTCTTTAAAATGCAGCTAGTATTAATGACAATTAAAACCTTTGTCTTATGATAATTATTGTTGTTGAGTGTTAGTTAAATTTAATATTAACCTCTAAATAAAAGCTGTATAATATAATATGATTTTAAGATGCATACTTATTTAACTTTTGTATATCGTAATTTTTTAACCCTACCACCGCTTTGACATATACTTTTGCTGAGTAGAAGCTGCGCAAGAAGCTTTTAATAGTTTGTATAACTTTACAATATATTACATAAATATATTTAAATTGTAATTTATTAATTAGTATACTAGCCACGGTGTACTCCCGGGAACCTCTAGGCAGTTATAAATTAATTGTGTCAAAATTGTTTATTGAATTGAACGCTTGACACGTTAATGTATCGTTTTTAATCAATTTACATCTTTGCAAACTGGTATGTAATTAAAAACAAATGAGGAAAAATTTTAATCTTGTTATATCACAGACGAAGCTTTCTTAATGCTCTTAATGAAAGTAAATTTTATAATTTTTGCAACGCCATTTTTATAATGCTCCAATTAATAGGATTGAATAAAGTTACAGCATTTAAAATGTAAGGTACATATACATATAGGTATATATACATATTTTTGCACAGCTAGCACGATTTTAACATTTTTGAATTGATTTGAATCCCATAGAGTGATAATCCTAGTGGAAATCTCTATGCGAAATTACAAACGAGATGTTTTGAATCCTGATCACTGGCATCTAATAATAAAAAAAACTTTTTTACACGAACTAATAAAATAAAAGTGAATCGCCAGTCATGAAGTAGAAATCTCTACTATTTTTTTAAATAAAGATGTTGTTATTATATTTATTCCAATTACATTATTTACCTACGACTATTTGGGCTTATTACACTACCCTATTATAACAAAGCATATTATACTTAAAATATAGTATAGAGTATCTAATATTAAACCTTTTTGTTTGATTGTTACAGATAATACATCTGATACAGTGGGATTGTTTGTACCTGACCTCATTACACCGAAACCTCATACACTTGTCAAATCAAATGACATAAAACATTGTCAAATTGACATCTATGCCTATCACGCATTTACACTTGGGTAGTGTTTACACATTTTGCGTGTATTATTTTGTTGTTTTGGTGAAGTGAAATCCAAAAGTGTTTGAACAAACTATGAGGATAGCGGGTTTAAAAAGATAGCGTTTGTTTCATATACCCGTGTTTAGGCAGTTATGGCATCTTGGAGGTCATGTGGGCTGTGGACAGTGTGTGTGGTTCTGTGCCTCCTCGGTCGGATATCCGGGTTGGATAACGGATTGGCGTTGACGCCACCGATGGGCTGGCTCGCTTGGGAGCGATTTAGATGTAATACTGACTGTAAGAATGATCCTGAAAATTGTATAAGGTGAGTCATAAATTTTATAAAGTTGAACAACTTTTAAAAATATATATATTTAAAGTAGGTTTATAATGCAACGCCAATATCATATACATCTACCACAAACAACATAGTGGACTCATGAAAGTATAATAATTTGTATTTGATTGTCGGAGTTGTAGAGTCAACCTAAGATAACAGATATTTCGGCGAATGTATGCTATTAATACTGGATATTAATCACGATATTCTGTATGTTTAAGCCCAATATTTTGTTCGATTGGTTTGATATAATTTATGATACAATAGACTTTTCGGTTTGAATTGTCGGTTTTTAATAATCACCTATGGAGTTAAATCTCTGCTTCCTTTTGTTACAAAGATTGAATAGGCTTTTTTATTGTTAATATTTAGGTACTACAGACCACTACCTTTTATACCTCTTTTGGAGTATTTTTTTATAACGAGAAGGGGTATTACTGAGAGGGGTAAATTCCTTCATTTTTATTAATAAGTCTCTATTGAAAAGTTCAAATTATCCATACTCCGTGTGTGCGTTCAGCATGGGTCTTACTTCAGCCAGCAAGAAGAAATGATATATCATTATTATTTGTGATATATCTAAACGGCCTCGTTTTACGTTTTTCGCGATTCACGGTCATAGATAACTTTAAAGTATTTGCAACTCTTAACAGTTATGTATACTCATGTGCTAATTCTATGAGGTGTAATTATGTATTAAATTTTTCTACAAGCGTGCTTCCACTGGCATGTGACGGGGCAAGTTATGAGAATAATCGTAAATGTTAAAGAGTTGAAATGTCAATGTCTAAAAAGTAAAAGGGCTACTTACTATTTCCATCTTATCTCAAGCCGATCCCAAATTTTATTGAGAAAAGAGCAGTGCAATCAAGATGTGCTACTTCAGATGATGCAGAGCTTAGTGATATTTATGCCACTCCGGTCCTATCTTACACTGCCTATCTTTCTTTAAAACCAACGTAAAGGAAACTGCCTCGCTGTAGAATACAGTGATGATGCGGTCAACCAAAAATTATTAAACATTAAAGCCTTCAGTTATACAAATTATAAACCTTGATGATCGAAAATTCAATTAAAATTGGTATTCCATTTAACATAATACCCTGCCTTTGTATCCTGATAAAAGAAATACCAGGACTTGACAACAATCTTTTGGCTATCTAAAACGATTCTTGTATTTCAGTGACCGTCTATTCCGGACGATGACGGACATTCTCGTGTCGGAGGGCTACGCGGCTGCTGGCTATGAGTACATCAATGTGGATGACTGCTGGCCGGAGAGGGAGAGAGACGCGCGGGGCCGTCTTGTACCAGACAGAGAACGATTCCCCTACGGGATGAAGAGCTTGGCAGACTATGTGAGTTTTTCGTTTTTATTTATGTCAGGTATATTTACACATTTCTAGGTTTCTGTACAACCAAAGGAAAAAACCGAACACTTATGGAATTTCTTTATTGGTCACCTACCTGTTCGCAGTACACTTTATTATCTGTAATGCGTAGAGTTATTGAGTTGAAATAAGGTCAAAAATCCCTTGGGGCTGTGAAAAAGTCCAACTTCTAAGACAACGTAAGCAATTGTTACAACCGTTTGTGCGGCCTTTGTACACTCTTAAGGTATCAAAGTCTACAGGATAATTTCTGTTGCCCTAGAATCATTAAATTTAATGACAAGCAGTATCTTATTTATAATATACAATTAAAAGGAAGAATCCATTGACCGTGAAGTTTGTACTAAACTCTGTAAGGATGATGGCTGAGGTGATTGAAAAAAAAGACTGCTGAATTCATACTGGTTCCATTTTATCAATGTTATGTTTATAAATTAGAATATAATATAAGTATAATACTTGTATCACATATAAAAAAAAAACTTTGATTTGCAATATTGTCATGAACTACTTATTATTAGAATTCACCTATATACCTGTATACAATAATTACAATATTAGTTGAGAATAGAGGAACCTCAATACCTGTAATGGACGAATTATTTAAATACCTACAAGTTTGTACTAAATTGTTGGTGCCAAAATCCAACTTGCACTTGTCAGATTTTTAAAACTGGAAAATGTTTTATCACTCAGTCCATCTACCATCAAAAGTCTCTTTTAAAATAGTAATGGTTAATCATCTTTTTACCCAACTGCGCATAATAGTTTTCGCACATGTGTATCTATATAGTTTTGTGTTATTCCATTGTGACCCCCTGCAACCAAAACAGCTAGACCAATGTTAAAGAAAAAGGTGGCAGTAGATGGTTATTCTTGCTAGGCTGTAGAATTTTAAAAAATATGTTAGGAATGCATGAAATGCAAAGTATAGTTTATGGTACTAATAAATATTCTATTACAAAGCATCCATTACTTTATTAGATGATCTATGGTGAAAACTACTAAAACAATTAAAACAACATTAAATGTACAGTAGTACTTTTACAGTCAGTAGTTTTTTTTTTAATTAATTACTTACAATTTTTCAAGCCAGCAAGTTTCCCTTAACGTTACACACTGCATCGTTACCGGTTATAATTGAGCATTGTATTGTATGAAGTTAGCTTTATTTTCGTCATAAAGGACTTTCGATATTACTCAACAACTGAAACGGTCTTTAACCCCTCTTTGTGTTGGTTCGTGATTTTCATTGATTCTTTGTCCATTGTTAGAGCATTCGCACGGCTATCTTGTTAGAAATTGAACCGGTCGAGACATGGTTACCAAGTTGACGTCAACGCTATTATTATACGATAATATGTATAATGTTTTAAGATATGTAAACTTTATTTCACATAAAAATATACAGAAGGAAATAATTATACACGGTACAAATTTATTGCTTAAAAGTAATCTCTTCCAGGCAACCATTGATAACAGTCGATATAAATAAGTACTATTTTAGTTCCTGCAGACCAAAACTTTTAACATCAGTATTTCATATTATAAATAAATTTTCATTTAGTTAATACAAAACGACTAAAAATCGGTAATTTAAAGGTTTTTTTTAATTTATTAATTGATACATGAAAGTCAAAAGAGCAATTTTCATAAAATATATTTGTAATTTCTATAACTTTCTTTTACTGCGTTTACTTTGCGGTTATTAAATATCCATATATAAGAAAAAAATATTATATTCTAGGCTCAGAGAGATGTACTAAATATTTAAATGAGTGTAGTTATAGTAAACATATTTAAGAGAATGGCGGTCAATTATTGATTTAGAGATGTAATACAAAGTTTTTAATGATAATTTTACAGTCTAATTTATATATGTAAATTCAAGAGATTGAAGTTTTAAAGTGATTAATAAACATGACTAAGGAATTTGTATTTAATTAGTTATTTACTGACAAGTTGTCCATAAAGAGAATGCATGGACGAACAAAGCTTTTTACGCGTATACTTTATAAGTTCTTTTAGAATTGAAGCTATTTCCTTATTAAGTATATGTATATACGTTACTTTGATCTACTTTCAACAACAACTTCCATGATCGTGACCAATACTTCATTATCGTGACTTGCATAATTTAAATCGGTTCAAAAGAATTTTTATGTAACATTGACAGACGCGTTACAGATTATGTAATACGAAGCCTGCGACAATATATTGACAGACGAATTGAGCTTTTGTGAGGTTCTTCTCATATGTATTGTATTGAAGATGATTAACTTACTAAATTATATAAATAGGGAATAAAGATCATCACAGTCAACAGTTTGCATACGTCCTTGTCCTGTGTACAATAGAAGTGTAAGCTATATCACCACCGCGATGATACAATGCGGGTAGTTGAAAGTGGTTGCCGTAACAACCAGAACCAAGGGCTTGAAGTGCCTTTCGAACCGGAGGAGTTCTATTAACAAATTATGATTGACCCATTCGAAAGTTGCTTTTTTGGTTATCGAAATCAAAACGAACCTGTATACCAGCGAGCGAGTTTACCGAGTTTTTGAAAGATCTATATTTGTATCATTTTGCTATAGTGATAGTTTCTCATAACTTAATAGTTAATTAGCCATTCATAACTTTAGTAAGCTCATTATAAGTCCCGTAACCAAAACCTATATAAAGAGATATTTTTATTTTTATTTTTTAAAGTTCTTTTAAACAACCTAATATTTCATGACTAATGTTATTTGTATTAATATCTATGTAATAAATAATATTAAAGTTTAATATTTAATTTCTAAGCTTTTACTCTACCATAATTTTAAAACAAACATGAAATCGATATATATTTATCTTACTTTTAAGATTTATTACTTTGTAAATTATGACGCATTAATTTAAATATATTATGATAATATTCAAATTAATTTCAACCAAATCGCCGTTAGGTGGCATTGATCCTTAGATTCTATTATAAGATTACTAGCTTATTTCTTTACGATATCAAAGAAGAATACTGCGTGGATAGGTTTTCCATTAATTTAAATTTTAACACAAATATATTTATTTTATCAAATTAATTATAACATCAACCTGTATACTACTACTTTAAAGTTGAGCTTCATGATGTATTTATCCCATTTTCTTAAAGTGTATATAGCATGTATAAAGTTTAATATATCTATGCAATACAAAAAGCCATGGATATGTATTAATATTCATGTTTGGTTTCATTTCATTTCACCATTCATAAATTAGCTGTCAACGCAAAAATATTTTAATGCAGGGCTTGGATTAGTTGTAATGACATTGAATTACTCAAAGTAGACTCATTAAAGATAATTATAGCAATATTGTCCGTTAATATGTGCAGTAAACTCATTTATCAAGTACAATCGTTAAAAATTTTGGAAGTGGTCTAATGTTGTAAAGGTGATATCTTGACTGTGAATATTAATAAGGTAATGATGGATGTAGCTAATAATCATTATATTTTGTAGTAAGTTATAGAAATTTTTAAATTTCTAGTTTATTAAGTATTGTTCGAAAATTTTTCACTGTGGGCATAGTTACCTAATATAAAATACTTTCAAAATTATGTTAATAGAGAAATATATGAAATAAGATAAGAATATAAATGGCTTCTTAAGTACTACTATAAAACTTTTTATCAAGATTTTTTTGAAGTTATTAACGAGGTACTGACTTCATATTCAACCATATTATGTTTTTAAGTCACGTCTACCACACTATTGTCGTGTTTATTTTTTATGAATAACAAAATGTGTTGCAGTTATTGTTCCGACGTCTCATAAAAGGAATACAGTAATAAATCCGCTGTATTATGAAAGCCTTAACCTTCAGTTAAGGTTCACGGTCGTTAGCTGCCGCCTTCATTATATTGCTTTGACTTGCTACCGCAGTATGAAAATTTAATAAATACTTTGTATACTTAAGGACATTTATTTATATTTCTCACCTTTTAAAAAATACTATAAAAAAGACGTTTAAAACTTATGGATCTATTTTTCTTGACAATTTATTAATATTTGGAAAATAATTAGGTAAATGATCTTTTCAATATGAATGTAATCGTGCTTGTAGCTAACAGTTATTATAATTTTTTCTCGGACTCGGGCGTAGTATTGATTTGCTAATTTCATAAATTCTGCTTATGATTTGTCAGCATTAAATCAATCGATTAAGTGCCCACATATTAGATACAATATATTTTCAAGTGTGTTTGTTGCTGAAGTGACAAGGTTTCGTAAAATTCGTTAATATATAGGGAATAGTTTTCCAAGTTTGTACAAATTGTGATCTCTTTCAGGTATTCTTAGTAGCATCTTACTCAGTAGCTCTACAATCATAAGTAAATATGTATAATAATAATCCTAATTTGAAGTAAGATAAATTCCCAAGTCACAGTTTGGCCCTAGTTTTCAAGTTGCCGCCGCGACGTATATATAGGCTATATATTCATTTGTTTTGGATGTATATTTTTATTTATTATTTTTAATGTAAATATCGGTACAGTGATTTTATTGAATTAATCATTCATTAATTTACATACTAATTTCAGTCATGAGCTACATCTTGTCGTTATATATATTATTTATAATATGATGAAACATAATCGTGAGAACAATTACAAATAACCTTGATTTATCAGCCCACAATCACTATGCTTTAGTAAATTGTTAATGCAATGATTTATTATAAATAATAGGCTGTACCTACACGCCTACAATAAGTTGTAACGCTGAGAATTATTGAGAAACTATTGATTAATGAAACGATACCATCTCCCTAATGAGTATTCTTATCATCAAAATAAAACTATTGATTTTATAGAAAAATGTGTCATTATTTTAAAACAATATTTTGTATTTCAGTATTTAAAAAGTACATATTTTCAATAAATAATCACATGTAAGGAATTACATTTTCATCATTTTCATTATGATGAAAAGAAGTTAGTCATATATTTATTACTTTGACTATAGGTTCTGCAATAAATTATTTGCATCGTTAGGTACGAAATGCTCCTAACCAATGCAACGACCTCTTTTATTACAAACATGTAAATACATTTAAAAAATTTAGATAGGGATATCATGATATTAACATTTAAAATCAATTTACACAAATTTAGGTGTATGGTAATGTTTGGCCATTTTTATCGAAATGTCAAATGCTATTGTTCCCATAAAAATTCTTATAAAGATAACGACAACAATAATGAATGGATTCCAACACGTTATCTCGAGATAAATCTTCATAATGATGACAATATCAGTTACACCCATCCGTTTTATTTCATCATTTGTAAATGTGAACTTAATATAGACGTAATGGATAAACAATAATGAATTGCTGATACGAATGAATAATGTCGAAGAACGTACCCACGTTCTTCAACTTGGCACATTAACTTGGATACGAGTTGGAATACGGTGATGAAATGCCTTTGGCATTTGAGCATTATTGTGAAGTATAAGTGATTGAAAATTAGATTTCGTGGAATAATTCCGATATAGTTATTTTGTTTGTTTGACTTAGTAAAACTAAACACGTTGTCTTGTAAATAAGTTCTTATCTTGTAATATCCGAATTATAATCTGGATTTATTTATTTTATTTACTATATAGGGATCTTTGTCATGTTAAATAATACAGAGTTAGATACACTTTATTGTATATTTAAATAATACATACAAGTAAACATATAGCATTAAATCCGCATGTGGTGTTTATATATTTTATAATTATACTTCATAAAAACCTATTTTGAGCAGTAGATTAAAAAATAAAAAAATTTTCATAGCAGAGTGAAGCTTTTGACAAGAGTTTGCAAACTATCTGTTTTTTGTATTAATGAATGAGGGAGTGTAACGATCGCGTTCACGAAAAGCCATCTCGTAAAAAAGGTCATTAAAATACGTTTATGTATAAACATGTCATTAACAACATTCACTCATTAACAGAGTCTTCAAGTTGGAAAGAGAAGGAATACATTACGTTATAGATTATATCACAGAATGGCGCGTGACGATAGCGAATGAACATAGTACGCACATTGAGATATGCAGACTTAATTATTTGTTATTTGTTCAATCGTTGAACTGTACATTGATCAATAAAATTTTCGTGTGAGATTTATATATAGTCTTCCTATTCGTTGCATACAATACATTTTGCTAATTTTTAAGTAATTTCACATTTCAAGGTTGCCAAAAGTGATGTTTCAATCAACATTTGCATTATTTTGGTGTTTCAAATTCAAATTAATTATATCCCTAGAGATAAAATGAAATTCTGTAGAATATTCTCTCCGTCTTTTAAATTTTTATTGCGGTAAACGGATTCTGATTGAGAAGAAAAAGCTAAACAAGTCTTAATCTATACACATGTACACAGTAAATATATTTCATACAAAATGTCACATAAAGTATACTTTGAGACGTGCTTAGCTTCCAATCTCAACTCAGTAACCAGACGTTAGAATAGGTTTAGAAGAGGCTTAGAACTTTGAGTTTACCTAACACAAGAATATATTTTTGTGCAGGTGGTACGAAGAAGTATTTCATACGTAACATAACTTTCACACTCATTCTATACTTACTCCAAATTCAACATTAACTTTTTTGACACCATTTAATACCAATTGTGGAAACTTTTATGTTATAAGCTTCACATTCCAATGTTTTATTTTACGTAACTAACTGGATACAGTAAATCGATTTTAACTTTTACACGCACTTAAAGTATGGCTATTTAGTGGACGCATTCACTGACCAATATTTTTATGTTGAGGTAAAGAAAGTTGTATCATTTTACTGGTTAAAAAAACATATGTTTTATTTTTTCAAATCTTAAGTAAGGTGAAAATATTTTAATCAACTTTTGACGGCCGTCTAGTCGAGTGGACAGTACTCCTATCTGTGACAGGTTCAAATCCCCCGGCAGGTGCAGGTATTTGTATTATGAGTACGGATATTTGCTAACTAGACTGAATGTTAGTATGTTTATTTGTGTATTTCTGAAATTTATGTACATATTAATATTTATGTTTCTCTTTTATCTAGTTTCCATGTATCCATCGCAAGCTCTTTATGATAGTGACTTCGATTTAGATAATAGGTGCGAGTGTAAAAAATTGTGGATATATTTACAATTATTTAACGCCAATCGAAGCCTTAAATATATTTGTTCGTAAATTTACCGACAGGTCTTGTCCGGAGAAGAACAACTCTCAGCTAGACACGTCACTAGATTTACACGTCAGCCTACGTCACTTCACTTCTTCACGTCACTTCTTTCCATTTACATAAAATTTTCAATTACAGAAATGTAAAAATACAATAAAAAATGCTTCTGAAACTCGATAGAACATTAAAATTGTCAATAAAAAAAAATTGAGCCATGCATTATATATTAAAGCCTTTTTAATAAATTTATAAAATTTAAATTTCGTAGTGTGAAATGGTACTATGTTAATAGTAAAGCAGAAGATTTTTTTTTGTGTTTGTGTGGTACGCGCTAATCTCAGGAATTTGATTCAAATTTTAAAAAATTAGTTTGCAAAATCCATTTATTGAGGAAATCTATAGGCTATATAACGTCACGCTGCGACAAATAGGTATGTGAGTATCAATGAAAAAAAAATTGCAATAACATCGAAAAATATTTTTTTTCAGATATTCGCGCACGCAATGCCAACGGCTAAAGTTCACAGTTAAAAAAATCCTGTATGTTGGAAGTGTTCTCCTTTAAAAATTCTAAAACAATGCACGGCAGCATATATCTATAGGTTTCGAATTCCGGTAACGGCAGATATTTATATGATGGCACAAGTATATTTGTACACATACATTAGTCGTTTAGGTGTTTGAATGTAATTTAGTATATTTCTGATATTTAAAAATTTAATATATTACTTACTGTCTATATTTTTTCGTTATCTAGTATATCATATCTTAATGATGCTTATTTTGAGCTAGAAAAATTATTGAAAATAGAAAAAAAAAATAAGTGAGAAATATTATTATTATTATCTTTCTTGTTAACACTCTCTATAAACTTTTTGGTAATCAAAATTGGTATGTACATGATTTAAATCCTTAACTAAATAAATATCAAACATGAAACTTCTTACCTACGTACGAAATGTTGTTATTTCGGACATCAACGGGCATAGCTATTCATATGTAGGGATATCAATCACAGTAATTGTGCATGTGCAACAAACATTTGATTTTTTTTTATCAATTGACACAATAAAGATGTCTCGCTGTCACCGCTTTCTATATACAGTCTGTGGTTAGCGCCTCCAACTGTGGTTTGGGATTAGCATAATAACGTCATTTTATTTGCGGTGTGCAATGCTAGATAGAATGTTTACAATTTCCTTGTAGCTTTACGTAAACAAAAACCTGTATATTTCTGGTTATCTGATATTTCGTACTAAATTAGAATGTGTACAATGCGTTTCTGAGATAATGTATTAATATTTTTAAATAGATCTTTAATAGTTCTAAATCAATCATCATTTGAAGATTAAGAAAATAATGTAGATTTAATTAAGACCAACGCGTTGTCTTTCAGCATCATCAACAGTTCATATACGACCCCACTGAGGGGCACGAACCTACCCCAAAATTAGGGAGATTAGGCCTTACTCAACCACGCTAGCCAAGTACGGGTTGATCGACTTCACACACAACCTGAGAATTTTTTGACAGGTGTGTGCAGGTTTGCTCACAATGATGTCCTTCACAGAAAAAGCGTCGAATAAACGTACGTATCAATTAAAGATTTGAAAACTATTTGGTACGTGGCAGGTTATCCAACCGTTGCCTCCCTGAAGGCAATGAACTTACGCACTAAGCCACTGACGCTTCAAACGTAGACTTTGAATTGTTTTTTTCAAGCTAGGAAAGCACTGCAAAATACATATTTCGCCAAACACTTCTCTATTAAATAAATTTGACGCTATTTTTTAGCTTTTTTCTTACCAAATAGGATAGTAAATATATAAAAACAACCGCATTTACCTACCAACTCGCATTGGGCGTGGTAATGGTGGTATAAACTCCTCCTGTGGCCAGCCGTGGGACGTCAATAGGCTGTAGATGATGAACTTATTTAAATATAATTATAAGACATGTTTTTTATATGAGTTAATAAGTATTTTTATATGAGTGATTAAGTATTTTGATACAAATGCTTTATATTATAGTACTTAAGCAACTGTAGCTCATTAGTTACAGTGTTTTTAAGATCGGAAGATCATTAACCTAACCGTTAAACTTTCTCTTTTATGCGACAGGAAAAGTGAGTTATTGCGACTCCATCGCAATTAAGAGTTTTGTTTTTAAAAAACTCTTAGTTTATTTTGCTATCATCACCAACAGTCTATTTGCTCCATTGAGAAATAAGCAGCATGGGGATATCTATAAATGAATGAATTTAGGCCATAGAGCTGGTGGTTTTCTGGTCCCCCTCGAACCTAGTGTAAAACCTATTAAGCCCAAATCTAACATCTTTTTTAAAAATAGTTTCATATTAAATTCATTTATTTTACTGGATATGATGTAATAAAATGTAGAATATACGGTGATTAGATTTTTTAATACGAAGTACTGCAGATGAAAATTAACTATTAGTCATATTAATAGTTAATAGTTATCTGCATTGATGATTAGCGGTAGGAAGAATTCATTTTACGAAAAGTTATTATTATAAAGTTAGGCATTAACTTTCACACATTATTTAGTTTAAGCTGCTCTTGGCTGTCATCAAGACTAGACCGCGTCGTCCGCCGCATCCGCGTACAGTATGTAGGTTTATTCAACAGCATGCAAGTTATGTATATTGAATTTTAAGTGCGTATATTTAAATTCAAACTGCCTATTGGCATCTGCTTCGCGCGTTCGGGCGGCTGAAGTCTTGCACAGTCGAAATTAACGTGTCGTGACTTCAACTTCACGCAGTCTGTTGCAGTCGTGTATTGTCGACGCACACTTACTTTTCATCGCCGATGTACAGAGCTTTCAACATAAAACTGGATACTTATACTACTTAAACTGAATATAAAGCACAGAAATGACTCGACACCACCTGATGATAAGCAGTAGTGGTAATTTATACTGCAGTTTGATGTGTAATAGTTCAGAATACAGCGATAGTCAAAACGTAGTAATGATTGGGCAGTAATGAATGAAGGCAACAATATTAATAATTGCACATATCCGTTTTTGGATTCGATTACACCACCGGCGTAGCTGTAGCAATATGAGTGATATCGTTTGTGCTTCCATCGCAAGTCTATTTTCCATGGACGAGTTAGTGACACCGAGGGGCTGGTAACGATACCGCAAGTTATGTTCTTTTCCTGATTTAACCGGTATTGCAAAATAACGGTATTTTAATATCGTTACCAAAAATTGTCAAAACGTTGCCAGCTTTACTACCTACGCCGACAATACCACTATTGCAAGGGCACTGCGAGACCTTATGAGTTGCACGCTTATATAGATCATTTTAATTTTCAACCTTTAAGTCCTTTCATTTCATCAATAATTATAATAATGATTCCTTTATATAAGATATAGCTCATAAAAATATCTTAGTAAAAATATTCAGTGTAGGAGAGAAACAAAATACTTAACTTATGAAATATTCGTAATTTGGTAAAATAATATTCCCATTCTTTTTTCATGAAAATCTTCCTGATACTAATCGCTAATGATTTATTCATGCCGTTATTTTTAGGTATCGTTATCAATATTTTACCGGTATTTCGGTTTCTGACTTCATCTCGATAGCAATATTGCATGCAGTTCAACATATAGTGCAGTTCATCTGATTGCAACTTAAGATTTACCAATACTATACTCACTTCGCAGTTCTACAAGTAGATAATGTCATGAAGAGCACAAACAGGCCAAAGGTGTCAGTTTCTCATGCGGTACATTTGTTGCAACTGCCAATGCAAAGATCAACTACCACGTATTTCAACACGGAAAGATTGTTCTGCGAATAGTAGATATAATTAAATACCAATTTCACTGTTGAAGCAATACTACTTATTGTAAAACATTATTTTACTTTGGCAACAGAAGTAGTGTTAAGTTATTCAACATTTAGACAGCTTTTATGTTAAGACACTTTTATGATACCTATACAAGGTGGATATACCTAGTAGCTTGTTTTCTTAAAACTTTAATAATAATATAAAAAATTATTTTACTGATATAATTCCATTAAATTTACGAATACATCATGCTGGTTAGGCCAATAAATACTATAAAACATTAGTCTAATAGTTAACAAGATAAATTCTGAAGAGTTGAACAAACTCAACACAAACATCACATATTATACCGTTATATTTAAATGAGTACTTGACACCTCCCAAGAAATTTTCAGAAAATGCTAATCACCCTTGTTTGTCATGCAAATAACTTATTTATAGCATCTATTAAACAACGTTGCCTTGGAATATTATCAATTATCTTGATTGCAATAAAAAACTTCTTGCTATTTATTTTAATTAGCAATAATTTTAAAATGTAACTGTCTAGTTTTAATTAAGTATTTCTAAAACAAGTTGTAATAATGGTGTAACTTTTTTAACATTTTATTTGAGATAATTATACTAAGGCCATAAAATATTGAAATGATACTGTATATTAAACTATATTATCTGATTACATTTACTATAAAGGATGAAGTACAAAATAATTAGAAAACATAAAAAAGATAGATGGATCATTGAATATGAAGGTAAGTTTAAGGTTTAATGCAAAAACATTGTGATTGATAGTCCTCGGTAATCTCATGGGTAGGAAAGTCACATAGATTACGAAAGCTTTTATTTACGACGCGTTGAAATTAGACATAAGTGTTTAACATGTTAAAAGTTTAATGTCTTGTAAGCAGAATTATTGGTTCATAGATTATTGAAATCCATCATAACTCCGAAATCAAAACACTTTTAACAAAGCCAAAATTTTGAAATTCTTATAAATAAAATTTAAGAAGGTTATTAAGATTTAAGTCGTCTGTCTACCTCCACTCTTACCGCCCGCTACGTGTTTCAACAACGCAGTAATAAATAATAGATAATTATATAGAATATGCTTTATATAAATGGGTTAGTGTATGGCTATTTCACTGATGAACAATTTCCATATAATCTATTTTTCCATTGAGCGCCATCGAATACAGTAAGTATTGTCTGCTTTCCCACATTCAAAAACGTCATCGTTTTGAATGACTTCGATTCGCGTCGTTTTCTAGATACCTTTTACGGTTTGTAGACAAGCAATTGTGGATGGCTTTCCTCAATTAGGCTGACGGGCTTAAAATTATGTAGGCATCTAGGGGATCTAGATGCCTATTTCAATTGACTGACCCTATTATGTACGCTTTGTGATCATGATACCGTGATGAACTGATATTTTTTCTTATAGTGTTATGTTATATTGTCCACGATCGAATCAGTACTTTCAATTTAATTGCATACTGTAATTAACTATGTTTTTTTAAAATCAGTAACTTAGCTCTTGGCTTTCATCTCACCTAATGATAAGCAATGATAAGACTCCTTAACCACAGAGGAACTGGCTATATAGCCTCCAACTGCTGGAACACAACAATTCTGTAACCTCTTTACACGGGTTAATATGCTTACCAGGGGGACTTAGAAAACCTCGGTCGCGACGCACTTATGTGGTAAGATGGGTATCGTCAGTTTTTGTGGGTATGCCAGCTCTTTACACCGGTGACTCCCACATAACCCAGGGGGCAAGCCCCCTCGTTTCTCCCTGGGTATCCATAAAGGATTTTCTGACGTAAAAAAAGGGGGATTTAGAAAAAGCCCTGCCACAAAGCAAACAGAGCCGGAAAATTTAAAAAACCGCGTATAATAAAGTACTTCCTTTTTACTTTGATTCAGTTTAACCATTCCGATATCTTAATTTACCTTTAAAATAGGAGTTTCTTTTAAATTTTACATTTAAACTATTATTAATATATAAATACATCTTTATTAAAAAAATGTAAGTTTCTCTTATGATAAAAGTTCAGTTAAAATTAAAACCTACAACAATAAATTATAATGAAGACTTATACTATAGAATTATTAATATCGAACAGAAAGATAAATTATAGGTTTCTTTTATTAATAGTCATTGCCGAAAATACTTTTATGGCAAAAATGAAGGTCTTGCTTCCGAGGTGAGCGTATTTTTAAAACTGGTTTACTGATAAAATCTTAAGACTTTACCTGTCATGAAAATTGGTCTGATAAATATTTACACACAATAAAATAAAATTTTAAGTAGCGTTTTAAAACTTAGGATTATTTCTTTCGCATTTGAGAATCGTACTGTAAAAGGTATATAATTGGATTGTAAATAAAACTAAAATTACCTACTGAATGTCGCAGACATATTGCGACATGAATATTTAATATATTTTACTGTAACACTTACGAGAATCAGGACACATTCGAATTTTATGCAAGTTTAATTAATAAGAGGCAATGTCAACTGCGTTTTGTAGTCGACCATGAGAAAGAACTTTTCTGATGAATTCCGAAGTGCGCTAGAGGTCAGAGTAAAAGTACGATTAACAACGCCCTATGGACTACGTCGTGAGTGGAGAGATCTTAATGTTAATAGGGATGAGAATCAAACAAACACCATTAGTTGACTAACGATGAGACCTCCTATTTTTCTTATATGATAGCGATAGCAATGTATGGCACAGTATCAAATAAACTAAATGCAGTATACCAGTGTAAAATGGTCCTTCTGTATAATATGTGTTGCTGTAATTTTTGGAATTATTTAACTTTTATATCCTTCATTCATATCTTTTATAAGAGTTGTAATGTGCTTCGGCTGTATGTATTTTGACTTCGACTTTGAATCACTTTCAAATTGATTTCATTCTTATTACCAAAAACTGTCATTTTCATCACGGTCAATAATTGTTAGGTGTTGTTAATGAGGGGTGCGGCGTCTGCTTATTTGGTAGTCTATGGCATAAATAAATAAAAATATCGAATAAAAAATAAATACTTTTGCCCATATATTGTTTCTTACCTTCTCGATATGTTTATTTTGTCTCTTAGTGGTACATAGACAGTTTTCTTTAAATTGTCAGAGATTTTAGAAGCGTATCTATTTACTAAAGATATATTTTTTTATTATAATGAAATTTCAGTTAGGAGCTTTTTTACTCTTACCTGGTGCTAAAATAAAGCGGATAAGACAGAAGATAAAGCGGAAGAAGCTCCAACAGCCAGAATACAACTCTTAATTGTACATTTAGCTATAAGATATATATTGTTTTGTTTGCATATGGTTTAGTTTTATATGTAGTGTGTATTATTGTTTTGTTTTGTATGTATCAGTGTAACAATTACTGGTGAACCAAATAAATAAAATAAAATAAAATACAACAACGTTGTTAAATTTATTGTAATGGCGGCAGACTTAGGTAAGATGGTGGTGGCTAGGCGTACTTAGAAAAACCCCCTACCATCAACAAAACTGGGCAGAAAATATCTATCGCGGGAATTAAACCCCGGCACTCTAGATCTGAAGTAGTTGGTCTCACTAGATGGCCACTAGACCACGGTAAAATAAAAAACACGGTAAAAATATTAAATTAAAGTACATACTATATCACCAACTTTTTATTGTTACTGAACTTATCAGCTTTGCAATAAATATATTTATAAATTCAATAGTACTTCAGTATCTAGGTCAAGTGCAAGTTAACCACCGGAAAGGTTCAAGTTTACTCTTTTTGCGGTTGACGCCGATCTCCAAGGAGTTTCACGCTTTCGTTCAATGTTACGGCCGCAGGCGTGGTCGTTTCGCTTAATCGCAACTGAGGAAAAGTGCTTTAATTGATTAATGATAATGGAAACTTTTAGAGATTGCTTTTATTATAATTATTTTATTACAAGTGATACATTTGAATGTTTGTTCGGATTATGGATTAAGTTGATAAAAATAGCATAGTGGTATTTGCATCATTTATTTTTATTTAATCAAGAAATGTAATGAAGTCATTAATGCTTATTTCAGCAGATAATTTTGCTTATCTACGATTACTAAATTTCACATTTTTCACATTATAAATATTTCAGAGTTCAACACCTAAACCATTGAACGGAACCCATTAAAGACTATCAAATAGATATATTTCTCTATGACAAACTGAAATCGGAAAATTACAGCTGTTACAAAACCAGCAGATCGTATAGGTATGACAATTTAACATGCAAAAGCTTATATTTTTCGCGTCATCGTATTTGATGGTTTTAACACCTTATTATATATCTCGGGTATTTAAAATTCAAGGTGTAGATATAAAATTTATTTAATCATGCAAAGGACCACATACCACATACGAAGATTAGCTTTCGAGAGCAATAAAATGTCAAATATCATACATTTTCCAAATAGCGGTAAAGATTATTCAAATTCGTCTTATACGATGTGCTAATTGGTGTGATATTAAGTGCAGGCTGTAGTCGCTTATAAAAAAATTGTAAAAATTAGATAACGTTGCATTCGTTATTATTTTACGTACATATTTTTATTGTGTACTTTTTTGACTATCAGTAATCATAATTTACCAATTATGATTACGGAAGATATACCTATCTTCCGTATGCTCCCCAGCTGTCAAAAGCATAAATAAGGAAACACCAAGTTAGTAATGGGCATGACAACATGTCACACTTGTCCCATTACATGTGATTTATGTCACGCGATTTCGTGTTTATTGTTTACGCAAGGACGGAGCCTTGAACCCTGCGCGGGAGCATGTCGCGTTTGACGGCTTAATCACAGCATGCTTGTCAAATGGGAATTTTCATTTCTCTATGATTAATAAATGTAATAAAAGCAATTAAGTAACGCCTTTTAGTTGATTTATAATAGTTGTTGATAGTCCTTTTGATTATAATTTAAGGCGATATTTATTTTCAATTTAAAAATTATATTTTATTCTTATAGAGAGTAAATTGTTCTAATTATGTATTATTATTAATGGGAATGTTTTATACAATGCTAATATATCTTTTTTTAGTTCCAGGTGAAAAATGAGCTTGCTTGCTATAAATAAGATATTTCTTTGAATTAGTAACATTCTTAGATAATTTTTAGACAATGATAAACAAAACAGAACCTTGATGGAGATAAGTACGAAATAAATTAACAGTAAAAAAAGGGAAATAATGTACTAAAGATTATTATTTAGTATTTAGATGTTAATAAGTCAGCGTCGTGTGTAAGCAACACCAACAGAAATTACTTGTTTCTTTATAATGGTCACATTATTGACATCTGCTTTTCTTCTCTATAATTTTCCTCGAAAAATATTTGGCTAAATAACAATAATAATAATATTACTCACACCCACACCTAGGCCCAATTATTCATCATTAAGAGCTTGTATTATGGATACTATATAACGGAGAAATATAGATAGTAGTATGTATATAAATATCAGAAATATACTAAGTAAACATCCATGTCTCGTGAACAAATATTCGGCTAAGTAGACAGGGGCACTGACCACTCGACCAGACGTCCGACAAATAAATATACTTTTTCCATTCTAACTGACAAAGATTCTCAAATTGATGCCCTGCCCGTTAATTTTAGTTGGATTCATATTAAGTAATAACTGAAAGAATATTGTTTCATACCATCTCTTTTCCTAACACAATAATTTGTCTCATCCACGTCCATTCATAAAATTGATGCTAGACTGGTCTCCACAAATACTGTACCATGTACACTTAGTCTTATTCGAAAATTTCAACACTTCTTTGAACTTTGACAGCGAATGTTCTAAGTTTATATCGCATTGCATTGCTGTATATTTTCCATAATTACAAGCATAATTTTTTTTAACTAATTTTGTTCGGATATAAAAATTAAATGGGAACGTTTAGAACCACAACAGCTAAACGGACCTAGATGAAATATGGCACAGGGATCTATCCCTGTCCCTGATTATAGTCTGGAACTTTTTTATCTTATCGAAATAAACGGTGGCCTTGGGATACCGATAACCGACAATCACGTGGATCAAGTAGCGGGCAAAAGCTTGTACGACAAATTATACATTATCAAAATGTATTATACATCTAGCAACCGTAACTACACAGTACCTAACTAAAAAAATGTGTTTGCAATTATTAACACTACTATGTAGGTTATAGCAAAAACAATATTTTTTCTTATCAAAAAATCCAACGACAGTTTTCCACAACGATTCTCTTTTTACAGCAATCTCATTATATTACAATTGCGATGTTGTAACTCTGTAGCCCTTGGCTATGTGAACCCACTAACAATGCTACACAAACAACAATAAGTTATACTACTCCCATATGCCTTTTATTTTATCTGTGAACTAATCTACGACCTTCGTGGTAAGGATCAGGTGTTTATTCTCACGCGTATTTGTCTTTAACTGTATCAAATGAGGTTAAGAGCTCACCAGATGTGACCTTTTTGAACCAGTCATTATGTTAACTTTTTGGAACAAAGGTTTCCTAAATTAAAATTGACAGCAAGGAGTTTGTGTTTACTTTTAAATAACATTTTTTAGAAAATTTACTTTATAACTTTCAGTGACATGTAAATAATTAAATATTGAAGACAACCCGTTTATAAACTATAAACTATGTTTTATTAATGCTATTGAATGAGAAGTTAAACGAAGTTTTTAGCGGCTAATTATAGCATAGATGCTGTATATATATTTCATATAATTTATAATAGTTTGAGTTTTGGTGTTTAATGGTGTAGTCATAAAAACGAGCTTTACATCGCAATATATGGAATTCCTAATTCAAAATCATTTAGTTGTCTATCATAAGATTGTCATTCATTAATTTTTAGAATGAGTTTAATTTTTAACATTTCTTACACATTTTCGCTAAATTCCATATGAATTATTAAAGGGCCAATTTCATAATTTTTTCTCGAAAGCCATCAACAAAATGGCGGCGCCTACGATTACTCGTCAAAAACTCGACGGAGCAGACCGTTGAATCGAAATAGCTGAATCATTGAATGGGTTTTGATATATTTCTAAAAGACATTTATTACAGCGAAATTTAGCTAATATGGCTTAAATGTACAGAATTCGAACTGTGTTTCGGATGCAGTCTGAGTTTTGAGACTTAAGTAGGTTGGCTAAATGACCTGGCTAATCATATTGTGGATATAACTTCTTTAATTATTAAATAGCTAATTATACATAAAAAATTGCTTAATTTAATTTCGGATGTGCTTTCTTTTGATCAATCATGAATTGAACTTATCTTGAATTGGATTAGCCCCAAATTAGACCAAACACGGGTTGGTGTAACTAAAATTTGGGCCAATCGTGCCCAAAAGGTAATAGAGCATTCAATACAAAACTCGCAACTAACCTTTACACTTACTCACCTATACTAGTACCTTAAATTATTTCACAATCACCATATAAAATTACTTGGCTATTTTATAGACAGGATAATGATCATATTCAGCGAAGTAAGATAGTAAATTGCGAAATGGTAGAACGAACCATATTGGTGCTAAGCTAATCCGTAGGAAAACATAAACAATGTTATCGTGATATACAAATAATGATGAATTGATTTGGCGACGTCATATTCGTGGGACTTACTTAATAATGATTTGGTTACCAATAGGAATTTGTTATGTGTACTTTCAAGCAAACTTAGTATCAAAATGACTTGATATGCAATTTTATAATACAAATAAAAAACGGGCAAATTCTAAAAAAGTTTTATTGTAGAAAAGCTTCTATTTTACAAGATGACTTAGAAAAGACAATTCTGAATAGCACATACAAAATTATCTTTTCTACCACCTCTTTTGGGTGGTTGGTTGGTACTTTAAATAGATGACGTTTTTGGCAGTTAGGGACAAATAGAAATTATTCCTAGTCATAGTAGTTCTTTTACTAATCTGTACTAGTTTTCTATAAAAAATGTTCCGGTCTAACTATTCCTAAACAAAACTATTATGTACGCTTTATGCAGACTAAGATAAAATATAGAAATATTGCTAAAATCTTTTCTATAAATAAAAATTAATTTTGTACTTAAATAAGTCCGATTGTACGATTTTACATAAAGTTTAATAATTTTTTAAGCTAAGCGTATGAGTGAAATAAATATATGTCATTAAATCTATCTTAAGGAATCTCAGATAATTATACAAGTAGCTATAGTCGTGTATGAAGAGAGTAATTGAACCTGCTATTAGTAGTAACTGCAGCACCATATTTCGCAAGTTAGCTTCCCACGAGATGCCGTAAGGCCCAGACGGCTAATGCGGCGGCATCTGCCGTGATTTTGCATGTAAATGACGGTATTAGGAAGGATTTTAAACCGTAATGTGTACCATGAGATTCCCATGTTCATATTTTGGCTCTTCGAAGAATTTTCTTTTTAAAGTGGTTCTATGTTGTATTTATTTTTGCTAATTTAAAGAGACTTTTTTGGAATAGTGCAGTTTTATCGTTAGTTTTATAGATACAACGGGCGTAGGCAATTCGTTTTCGTTTTAAAATATTTTATAATGCACCACACAAATTTTTACTATTCGTGTAATGTGCAAGATGTTTCTATCTTCTTATTCTTACCGAATTGTATGCATGCTGGCATTTAGTTATAATGCATATGAAGGATTTTTCGTACTCCCTAACATTCGAAGGTTTATATTAAACTGACAATGATTAGATACTCTATTATGTTGAGAAGAATAGTTATAATACATTGAGAAATGTAATTGGAATTTTAAAATTTATTGTGCCCGAATTGTTAACCTTGATATTACTAAGAGTGAATGACTTCCCTTTACAATGTTTTATAACGATGCAAGATAACAACTGATTTTTTGTTACATTCTCATTTCGTAACTATAAATTAGAGATTATCTTACAAACAGTAAATTACATTTTTGATAGTCATTATCTTTTTGCAATAAAAAGCTTTTGTGGTCGAGACGACGACGAGTTTGGACAAAAAAAAATGCTATTGGATGCTATTAATGATGACTGAGATTAAACCATAGTGCATAGAAGTATTATTTTACTACATATTAGATGTTTAATCTTTGAAGAATAAAAAAATGACTCGTAATTTTACCTTATTTGGAGAACATTCTTGTTAACAATTGTCATTTAATATTTTTAGATGGAACACTTATTTAATATAAACTATGTTTTGTTTTCAGGTACATAGTAAAGGCTTGAAATTCGGCATTTACGAAGATTACGGCAACTTTACCTGCGCCGGATATCCAGGTGTCGTCGGCCATCTTGCCGGTGGTACGTATTAGAATTTCATCAAAATTCTAGTCTAGAAAAATTATACTTGAATGATATTTGAACATTTGCTTGATTGATAAACCAAACTTTAATGAATCAGAGACTTCTATGACAGAATTTACAATACGTAACATCGTGATTTATAGAGACTTGAGACGGATTTATACACATATATAAAGTTACAAATAAAAATTAATATAAAAGGTCATATACACAAGCGAGGTTAATGGGTGTCACAAATTTAACCACATTTGAGCTTGAAGTTATAAGATTCAGGTAAGATATTGATGAACTATAAAAAATAAATATATAAATAATAAAAAATATTTTTAGAATCCGATCAAGAATATATTGCCGATAAGGTGAGACCCCCATCTAACTTCTAAGGCAGTAACTTCTGTAATAGTGGCTGAACGTTGATTTTATAAATTTGGTTTCCCTTTAAAGTAAAAACATTGTAATAAAATATCTTACTTCATTCATAATAACTACTGAATATTTAGTAGTAATTGGTATCGGTATAAGAACCTTTTGTTGGTTCACTATGAATGTGATCTGACATCGCAATTATTCATACATAGACAATTTATATTCAAACACATTCATGAATGAAAGTGAATCGGAACTATAAACGCAAGTACTTGATTACATAATAATTTCCTTGTATGTGGCAAATTACCATAATATTAGGTCGGGGAAAAAGTCTTTTCGCGTATAGTATGTATAAACTTGTAATAAAATATCTTTGGCTGTACTATTTGTACCTGGCTGGTTTTCATGACATTAAAATGGTGATATTTCAAGAAAAGAATCAAATTAGGAAAATTTTGTTTCTTTCTGTCAAAATGAACGAATAGAATACATTTTAAAATTTTATTAAAAAAAATGAAAAAATGCAACCCAAGCCGCGAAAAAAATGACGTTTATGGACCTAATACAGTATCAATGCTACTCTTACTGATACTGTATTAGGTCCATAAACAAAGTTGGTTTAAGTGTTTTCAATAAGGAAATTTTGATGTCAAAAATGCACCTCGCTCTGGTCACCCTGTTACGGATATAATGGACGCTTTTTTTGAAAACGTGGAGCAGCATCGGCATATCAGCAGTTGCGACAAAGCTGAAGTGTCGCAACTGCTATGGGTACAGCACGAGGTCACTGAAAGAAACCTAATGAACCGTGTACTCATTTGTGATTCTTTATTGAGGCGTAATGAAACCGAACAGTTTTTGAAGCGATAACTGGTGATGAAAAGTGGATCATGATAAGAACGTGCGAAAAAGGTCGTGGTCAAAGGTCGGTAAGGTTTCACAGACTGTAGCTGGGTTAACTAGCAATAAAGTGATGTTGTGTCTATGGTGGGATTGGAAGGGCACTGTTCATTATGAGCGTTTACCGCTGGGCAGAACCATCGATTCGGATTTCTACTGCCAACAACTGATGATATTAAAGCAAGAAGTTGAGAGAAAGCGGCCGGAATTGATTAATGGAAAGGGTGTGGTCTTTCATCACGATAACGCTAGACCACATAAATCTTTAGCCACTCAGCAAAACTTAAGGGAGCTGGGAGGTGTTAATTCATGCGCCATATATTTCCACCTGTTTCGTTCTGTTCAGATTTCTTAAGGTAGTGTCAGGTTAACAACAAGAGAAGACAGCCAAAACTACTTGTTGTGTTTTTTTATCAGAAGTCCCAAAATTTCTACAGCAACGGGATAATGTCTCTTCCTACAAGATGGCCGAAAGTCTACGAACAAAAATGCGAAGAAACTTGTCCCCGACCTATTATTTATGTGTCTAGGGAGCTTTTACGATTCTTAGACTCCTCCCCTGCCTCATTGAAATGTCCTGTGTTATTTTCTAATCAATAAAATCTTACGGGAGAATTTTCAATGTGTATTTTTTGTGTTAATACTAAACATTTAATATATTAATCGTAATCACTTGACGCCTCTAATTAAAATTTCTAATATTTTAAGCTTTCCGTTCTCAAGTACCATAATATTAGCGCTATTTATTACTTAAATGGGATATCGGCCAGATACTTAATAAATGTGAGAATAATAATTATAACTAAATAGGTAGCAAATTACCAACTCGTAAATATTTAATTGTTGCTTAATCAATAACAAATGTGATATTTCCTAAGCTCAATCCATTGATGCAAATGACGTTCGCTCGAGCGATTATAAGTATGCTTATTATTATTCAAGAACATTGCGTGTGCGCCACTGTTTCTTCTATGTGAATTCATGGATGTGATAATAGTTGTTATCGTTTTATCTTCCTTAATCAGTCAACAAACGATGTTAGTTTATTGATGGACTTTTAAGTCATATCATGTTTACCACTTGACATGAAATCATTCGATAAAAACTTTGACAATTTATTCTGAATTACCTATTTAAACCGTCTATATTTTAAAAATATATCTCTACGAATGATTCTGCTAACAGAAACTGTGATTTATGAACTAATAGTTAACTATCAATCATAAAAGAAAATAAACTTGGGTAACAAAGTTGTATAGTAGGAGTCTTTTCTCACTTATCCTGTAAGTTTTAAATAAATTAATAAATTAATGCTGATACAAACCAAAAATTTTTTTCTGTGAAACGGCATTATGTGTCTAATAACAAAAATAGTTCGGCTAAATACAAATACTGGTAGCAATTATTCACGAATCAAAATCTTCCAGACGCCGCAACGTTTGAGTCATGGGGAGTGGACTACGTCAAACTGGACGGGTGCTACGCCCTGCCAGCGGACATGGACCACGGATACCCGGAATTCGGGATCGAACTCAACAGAACCGGGAGGCCCATGGTCTACTCTTGCAGTTGGCCCGTATACCAGATATATGCTGGTATTCAGGTAAGAAATATTTTGTTATGCAGATCAAATTGAGATAAAGACGACATCTTTAGCTGAGTTTCAATAATCTATCAACAGATGGTTGGAACGGAGAGATGAGTACAATGGTACTGAAGCCCAGCAACTTTTTCATGATATGATGCAAAGATTTTGTTTTTTTCTCAAAACCTGCATTTTCCATTCTCTTTGTATACTTAAATGTTTATTAAAATCTTATAGTTTTTCATTTTCTTGAAAAATTGCGACAAAACCAAACTTAATAGATTGTGAATCGTGATCGTGTACATTAATTGGCGATAACAGTTATTATTTTATAAAGAATATTATTATTTATGAAAGTGTTACTTTTAAAAAACTTGGAAATATAGTACTGTGAGTCTAGTTTATAGAGAAAACAAATTACCCGAGTAACCAATGACATCGGATACTTGTTGATAGGATTAAAATAATCATAGTTATGACTTAGTTGAGCCATCTCTCTGTGCTCTAGTAGCAGAATAATCTTGAACAATTAAACTCAATATTTTTATACAACGCAACAAACTACGACGCTTAAATCAGAAAATAATTCGTTTTGGAAATGGTCATTCTAGTCGTTTATAAATCGTTTTTTTAGTCATTACTCCAAATAAATAAGCTCTCGCAGTAATATGTCAACAAATAAGTTTTGGATAAATACAGTATACAGTATACGGATAGAGATTTATCATTGTAGTCTTACTTTTCTTCCCCGTTTCTACTTAAGGTACCAACGTCATAATTTCCAACTTAATTTCCAGCCTAACTTCACATCAATCATCGAACATTGTAACCTGTGGCGAAACTTTGACGACATTCAAGATTCGTGGGCGTCTGTAGAATCTATCATAGACTACTACGGAAACCATCAGGACGTCATTGTTCCTAACGCGGGACCCGGCCACTGGAATGATCCTGACATGGTGAGAGGCAACTGAGTGTTATCTTAAGACCATGACAATAATTGCTTAACTTGAAAATTTTGACTTTTTGGGCTTCCTTCTGCACGCTTATATCTCTCTGTAATTTAATTTCTAAGTTCCCTTTCTTTATACAATGTTATCAAATCAAGATGTTTTTAAATAACTAATGTTATATTCCTTTCATTTTCGCTGATCTTAACTTCCATTTGTATATTGATCTACTTCTTCTTCTAGTAACCTAAGTCACAATTTTCTTCAAAGGACACTGTTTAAAATAGGTCTCTTTGGTTTTTATATAAATAAAACCTTTCTGTGAATGATACATTATTCTATGAGTAAAACATACAATTCATAAATAAATAAATTAATAATATGAAATATAATTATTATATATTAATATCTCCATTATTGATATTCTAAGTGGTGGATTACGAAAATAAATAAACAGTATAGCTATTTATCAGTAACTTCCTGTTGTATAAATAACGGGATAGCCAATTTAATAGTACCCTTTGGACATATTCTCTAAAAAATAAAATACCAAAGTAAAATCCGCA
The DNA here is from genome assembly GCA_943193645.1 of Acentria ephemerella. NCBI lineage: Eukaryota > Metazoa > Arthropoda > Insecta > Lepidoptera > Crambidae > Acentria > Acentria ephemerella. The sequence goes on from OW971894.1 coordinate 4,729,374, forward strand.
GTAAAGAAAAAGATAAAACTATAAATTATTTTTTTAGATTTAATACGTGTTTGGCATGCTTAGATTACGCTCCAATAGATACATTGCATTATTAATTTGCAATATCCTAAAGCCACCATTTTTAATTTCAAATGGAAATCTCCTAAAACTATTGTCATGTTTCATCTCAAATGTTTCTTTTGATATTCGCTAGATGGCGCTGAATGAAATAGATAATTAAATATAACACAAACCCCGATACAATACATCTTTGATTATTATCGTGGTTTATAATTTTATGCTTCATATAAACCCAGGTTTTATTTATTCACAACACTGTTTTTGCCAGGGCCTAAGTGTACAATACAAATTGATCAGTCTTTCTTAATTAAAGTAAATCTTTACTAGTGCAACTCTTAATTGTTTTATATCTCACATTGGCAATCGAATTTTTCCAGTTAATCATTGGCAACTTCGGTTTATCATATGAACAAAGTAAGACGCAGTTTGCGATTTGGGCAATCTTAGCAGCACCCCTCCTCATGAGCGTAGACTTGCGGACGATCAGACCAGAGTACAAGGCTATCCTGCAGAACAGGAAGATTATCGAAGTGGATCAGGACCCACTGGGGATACAAGGCAGAAGAATATACAAGGTACTTAAATAAATTTATAGAGTTTATGTGGTTTGAGTACACGTGGTTTATTTAGATATTGCTAATAGGATGAAAAGAACTATAATAATATACATATATATAATGTCAATGTGTGTAATTGTTTAGATAACAACTGCTTGTAGTTGCATTAACTTCACCATACTGTCTGTCAATAAGTTTATTAAATCTTAATGCATATTAGTTAAAAATGGAGGTTACAAAACTTAATATCGTATATATTTTTGTAAAAGTTAATTCATTTTATCAATTTGCCTATTGTTTTAAATTTATTTTCAGCATCGAGGCATTGAGATCTGGTCGAGGCCGATCTTGCCCATCCAAGGGCAGTATTACTCGTATGCGGTGGCGTTTGTGAACAGAAGGACAGACGGGACGCCCTCAGATGTTGCCGTGACGCTCAGAGAGCTCGGGCTAAACAACCCAGCTGGATATAGAGTCGAGGTAGGAATATCCGACTTATAATAAGGATATATGCAATAGATATCTCTGCGATTTCATATTAAATGCGTTGTAGTTTCACAAGTCATCGATAGATGTCCCTAACAACAGTATCTTAATTTCTGTATCATTCCCTAGATGGCGTTAGCTATTTCAGCATAACCAATATATTCCATTAGTTTACTTTAGAACTAGGTATAGGTACTTTATAGTTAATGACCCTCCCTCTATCTCTGTCGGTCTAAAGCTTGAGGTCGTGCTACATTCCCGTTCTGCCGCTGTCGCCAGGTCGTTCAAAATTCAATGTCACTTGAATTATAAAGTTGATTCAAAGTGCGCAACACATCAGCACCCGTTGTCATTTCATCAGACAGAATAAATCGAATTTGAACTAATTGCTATTGGAGTCAAACAGGCTGATGTATCTAGCTAATCTAGATCAGGCTGGCGACTGCGGAAATTCATTCAACATGCTTATACTGATGGGGAGCTTGGAATATTCCTGTAACGCAGGTCCTGGTAATTAAATGCTCGATAGTCAGAATGATAAGACCTTTATTTAATCATCATAGCTCTTATTAGCCTTCATCTCACCTGTTGCTAAATGATGATAAGACCGAATATGGAAGCAAGATACACCCGATTTCTCAACCAATGGGAAACTGATCATCTTACCTCCAACAGAAGAGAATTTCAATATCTCTTATCATTTTTCCAGTGAAAAAGTTTTAGGGGCTTATTTAAATTTCTTAGGACTTTAGAAATTTGACCCACTTCTTTTGTCCTTGATGACGAATAACGAATCTTTTTTAAATCAAAGATATGAATAAACAATTTATCTACAGCTAGATCAAAGGTCAATCAAAACGTTTTTTTTGTCATATACACAGTCCACAAACGCTTATCATGTTGGTAGGTTATCAGGAGGACTCTTCGGTAATCTGTACAACCTGCTGCAGCGTATGTTTGCGGTCTATTGTACTAGAGGATTTCAGAATCTGGCTTAACATGAGGATTCGCTGTAACTCTCGGAAACAGCATGTATCAGGATAAACTCAGGAGCGTGATTGGTCTATGGCTCTTCTGTCCCCCTTTTTGAAGAAGATTACAACCAGGCCCCTGTACCCAGGCCTTTGTATGATAGAGTTCATATGCTTAAGATATATGAAGCAGTTTCTTCTGGTAAAAGCTTTGACTTGTCGTCCCACACCCCAGCCCAGAAAACTTTTATGTATGCTACGCCCAGCAGTGGTAGGCTTATAAATTGTCGATAATAATGAATTTGTTATTTCTTTCAGGACTTATATGAAGATGTTGACTACGGTGTGCTCTCCCCTCAGACCAAGATCAAAGTGAAAGTGAACCCCTCAGGTAGAAAGTGTCGCACTAATTATATATTTAATGGGCGTGGGTTTATATTTTTTATATCTTTGCGTTATTTAAAAGAAAATTTCAAATGATAAATTATAAATTCATATACGTATGTATTTAATTACTATCGGAGACACCACCAAGAACACTTGGCATAAAATTTCATATATAATTATATTGTAACTTAAACTAATGCATGTCCCCTTTCTTAATTTATTTAATGAATAATAAAATAATTTAAATTTTATATATTTTCTACAATCAATAAATACTTATCTATATATTTTTACTTAATCGTGGATTGTTATCTATATGCTTTTCAAATTTAATATAATTTACTAATAACACAGTGACATTTAATATAATTTACAATTAATACTAAGAACACAGTGTTGTTACTGGTTTTGAAAATATTGGATTTAAATGATGTTAATAATGTAGATTTGTAAAAAAATATAATAATGATGTGTTATTTCTCCTCTAATAGGTGTAGTAATACTTCGTGCAGATGCTCAGCCTTCGTACGCCTACAACGCTATACCCACACGAACACCCTATACGCCACTGAATGACGTATTTAGACTTACTAAAAAGTGATTACAACGCCATTTCTCGTCACATTTTTGGAACAAATCTAATCAAAGCGCTTACACCGGCTCTGGCTAACACCGGAATCTACAAACAATCTGAAGTGAATCTTAATAGGATTTTAAAGTACAATCAATTCTAAATAGTCTTATACTCTCGATTGGTGTGAATATAGTTACCAACTTTACCATTAATACTTGCAGTTACCTAGTTTAAAATTTCTTATTTATGTTTCATATTTTTATCTATTGTGATCTATGTATGTATGTTCGTAATAATGTAACAAAATGTTGAGAATCAATTTTGCCATTATGTTGTACCTAGGATAAGTATGTACATTATAGGTGCCTGTAAATGTAAGTTTTTGTAGAAAAAACGTTAATAATTAAATGTCTTTTATAGTATTAATTTTTTTATTGTTTCCTTTTATTTTATTCCCACATATTTATGGAAATGCCTACAGATATGCAATATGTTATATATTTATAAATTTATTTATTCTATATAGCTTATAAAAAGTTATAATCGCAAGTTATATATTACTCTAAATAAGAGAAAGATTTATTATGAATTTTAAATCATTCGGGGCGATAAATTATTTATTCGTTATTAATAGATGTTAAGTATTGATGTTATTAAAATTCATATGATTGTTCCAACGTGAACCCCATCCAGTTAATTTAAATCCAGATATAGTGGTTTCCAAATTTTTCTTCCTCAATAATATTGATACTTCTGAAAAAAATCAAGTAGGTATAATTTACAAAGTATTTCTGATGTGATTCTGAGTTTTAAAGATAAAAATACCTTCCTTGTCGTATCTTTTTGGGTTTGTATTTCTTCGTGCCCGGCAGAAGTCATGGTATTGTTTGCTAAATATTCTGAGTGGATAATTGGCTCACTTTGTCTTTGTTGTGAATATAGCGCATTAATTTTCAATGGTAAATTACTACAATCAAAAACACGACCATCAGTTATATTTGAAATAGTTAAAACAACCTGAAAATAAAAACGTTACGATCATGAAAAATCGTCATAATTTTTGTCTAAAGTCTTTCGAGTATAATTAGATGACTTAAAAATAACCAAAAAAAAATATTACTTACCCAAAAGATTAGTAAATTCATATTTATTCAATTTCTTTGAAAAAGACTTGTGCATTTGGATACACTTAGAACATTACTAATAACTGAACAATAAGATGTAATAATAACACCACTACAGTCACAGTTTGATAATAAATTAACTATTATCACTAATTTTATCTCACAACATCATTTAGTTAGATTAGTTGGTAGTAAGTTGCTACTAAAAATAATAAAACCAATGAAAGTTAATATTTTAATAAATACCTCAGTTGTGGTAAAAAAAATAGCAAGGCTACCTCATTTTTATTAATAACTGCATTTTATCGAATCATAATAGAAAATATTTTTAAAATGAATTTATTTTTGTTATTATATACTTAGGCTTTTCAATTACACCTTGGAATACACGGAACAATACAGTTGACCCGTCGGGGTTATGTCCGCTACTGATAACATTATTTATAACTGACACTAGGAACATTGAACCAAACCGCACGATATGAATAAGCAAATAACAAATTATATTTGTGATTATGACGTATGGCAAGGAAATTATATTAAAAGACCTGTTACTTCGAAAGGAGGCAAATGATCAACAGTCAGTTTAAAATCTGGTATGGAACAACAAAAGCTGTATCCTTCACTTGGATTATCAGGATGCCATGTCAACCAGTAGAAATCACGATTACCTCTACATATGTCATTACAAAAGAACATCTGCCTCGCTTCGTCTTCCGAATAGTACGGATTGTTAATGCCAATGTACGCCATTCCTTTTTGTGTGCTTGGTTCATACACAACTTTATAAAAATATTGAGGCACGGGAATAACAGGATTATTGTTATCATCTGTAGTCAAGTAAATATCCACTCTACGGCGGTGTTGATTGAATAGTTGCGTAACACCATAAGTGCCTGTATATATTATAGTGTCATACCCTGCATTATGAATCCGATTTCGAAGATCTACTTCTAGAGTGTTCCAATTTCCACCGTTAAATCCTGTCCATTGTGGGGCGCAGTTGACGTAGTGAAAAGACGCTCTTTCGGTAAAAGCAAAGACGAAATCTGTTTTAGCTGCTAAATGACCTCTTGATAACATTTGTTCTTTAGTAAAGTATGTGTCTATCATTGGACCAACTAACTGAGCGACAGCTGCTTTTTGATTCCAAGGAGAGAATAAAGATGTAACAGGAATAGAACCATAATTGCTATCATCGATGAAATATGGTCGATCGACTCTAGTTTGGAATCGTGCATTGTAAGGTTTTTGTGTATACTTTGAATATATTGGATTTAACCTTCCCTCATCGAAACATGATTCGTAGATCGAGTAAAATTGATTCTGTATTTTATATCCGACTTCAATTATGGGATTTCCCTGGAAGCATGTACGGTTGGTACGTTTGCTCATGTGAACTGGAGGTGATGGACATCGAAATGAATAGAAGCTAGCCGGTCCGTTCAGCCATTCATTGTTACCAAAATTTTGGCCTCCTAAGCATGATATCGTGCCTGTCTCAACCTGAGCTTTAACAACTGGGTGTTCAATATTTCCTTCTCCTTCGCAACTCAAAGTCAGTGTTTCTCCAAACTCCATTACAATATTCCCGTATTGGTCTATGGGTTCTAAAGGTCTGCCATTTCTGATTATTACCGGCAAGGGTTCTCCAAAATCTTCTCGACTGTTCAACCTACACCGTTCACCTTGTTGTACATTAAAAATACACAAAATCAACGCAAGTATTCGTTGAAACATTTTTTGGTTATTTTTATATTTAACTACGGTTTAAATTAAATTTCTCTTTTTCAAATCATTTCACTTAAATAATTTTAAAATAATGAACTAAAATTTTATTAATCATGAAAAATTTATTTAACGCATTCAACTCAAAATTTACACTGTTTTCTGTAATGATTCACACGTAACTGTCATGTTTGTCAAGATGGTATATTTACACAGCATGTTATAAAATCGGTAATTTTCAATGAAAGAATTCCGGTGATATGTATAATTACATAACGGCTGTATAACGATTTTTTCCTTCATATTTATAGTCCGAATAGCCTCGGTATGAGTTTTTTTCTGAGATTTTTCAACACTTACACATTTGGTAAACGCTTTAAATAGTTAAAATTTCTTTAAAATGATTAATTCCGGCCGACACTCCGCCGATGTCAGCTTACCATAATCGATGTGACAACAAGACCTATGTCAATAATTATCGCGACCGGGTTGTAAAAATACAATCATATGACTGTGGTATTTTACTTGTCGACTGCCAGCTTTATCGAGAGTTTTCTATTAAGGAACACTTTTCAATGAAAAACAACATCAAAGAGGCGTGAAAAAGCACTTTTAGGCCGGCAATGTGAGCATGCTTCACTAGCTATCTTTACATATGGTCTCCTCTACTGCTTATCATCAGGAGGTGTCGAGTCATTTGTTGAACTTTTTATATATGAAAGAAAATTCTAGCGTTGACCTACCAATGTACACAAAACATTAGTGTGCCCTCACGTAACAGATAACGAGTGATCTATATTAACTAAGGAAAGATTCAAATCAATACATGACTACAACCATTAACTTTTTATTGTTATGCACTATTTGTATGTTCATGATAAGACACTCTGTATATGAAATTGACAACAATCATTTATAAAAAGGTAAAACCCCGACTATAGACAAAGTTAAAAAGAATACAATTTTACTCTAGAAAATATATTTCTTTTTCTATGGACAACAATGATTTTATAATTACAAAGAGGTAGATAGGTGACCCATGTAAAAGAGATTACAAATGACACGAACCTTTGATAATATGAATGACATAGAACTAAGTGTGTATGTATGTCTAAATATTATGAAAAAATTGTATAATTCAAACATAAAGACCTTATCATTCCATTTTTGAAAATATACAATAACAATTATACTGTGTATTAAGTTAGGGAACCTGTTATTGACCACATTTTAGGGTAGTTTTTCAACTTGAATTAATCACAGTTTACAATGGTGATTTTTTGAATAAAGTAAATAAATAAATGGATTGGATGGACACTGATTGCTTGGACTTGTAAGCCGAGGTTAGCTAGTTAGCCATGTTACAATGACTGGCACGTTGTAACCTCACTAACTAGCTTTCATTACAATTTAAAGAGACATATTTACTAAAAAAATATAAAATCAACCTTTTTTATCAAAACCTTTTTTTTAAATTGGCTTATTAAGAGTTTCTGACCGTGTCATTATTTTCTAGGCCATGTCAAAAATCCGGTGTTCAAAAATAAAATAACTTTTATTTACAAGTAAAAAATAAAAATAAAATTATTAAAAATGAAAACTGAACAATTTCTACCAGTATTTTTTATTTTGGTTATTAGTATTTTACTATTTAATTATATATTTTGTTAACCATTGTATAATTACAATATAATGTTTTTCTAGCTGGGACAGGCATATTTAAATAAAGAAGTGTTTAATAAGATAGCATTGTTTCAAAACTACTCAAGTGTATATTTTAGTCGAGATTCAGTTCTTCTTATGCTAGTTAGAAATCCATGTATTTGAATAAAAATGAATCGCCGAATTTACGTATGCACAAAAATTTCGAGTGGCTGGTCTTAGTTGGATAATTTTTAAATGTGGGGAACCCCACATATTTCTTTTTGAATTAGTTTTTGTACATTTCATTTACCTTTTTGTTTTCATTTTTCTCACTCGCGCCAAGAAACAGCTAGACATACAAAAATATATACTATACGAGCAAAATTATGAATAGGACCGCAAAAACGCCGAATTTCACTCCACAAAGGAAGGTCAACAGATATTCAATTAATACCTATTTAATTAATGTTATTATGAATAATAAAATATTTTCAAAATTTCAATAAAAACATTAAGTTTTTGTTACGACAAAGCAACCTAATACTACACATCTAAAACTACAATTAAAATAACACATCAAGCTTCACACTTTCTTGCATTTTCTTTAAAGCTCTTGTTGTTGTAATAGGAACGATTTTTGTAATGCACAATATAATTTACAGAACATAAAAAGGTATTTATTTACCTGTTGTTTAGCTATATTTAACAACATTATAAATCTGTAAAAACCATCACTGACTTATTTTCCTCCGAAATGTACGTCCTTATATAAATAATTAGCTGCTTAACAAATAATAAGTGAAATAAAAGTACAAACCACTTGTAATTTACCAATTTTTTAAATTTTTTTCATCAAATATTTTTTAAAATTTCTGTGGAATTGTATATGAACGCTGGGAGTAACATGCATGGCTAGTGAGGCATCATATGTTTTGGCAACCTATAAAAGGGGACTATTTCCACCAAAACCTTGTCCTAAAATCATAACCATATCACAAACAACCTAAAACTTTGTGTTGTTATTCAAAAATATTTTTCTACTCTTTATTGTTAATGGTGTCTTTTATAGTTTCTATAATATTGAGTGTAAAAATTTCTATTACATAATTAAAAAAAAGTTTAATAACGATTAATAAAAACAAAAAAAGCAACAACTTAGTTTAGATTTTGTTACGATTTAAACACATTTTTGGTAGAATTGAACTCCATCTACAATGCTAATTTGTTTTTTATGTAGTGTATTCAATGTTCACATATATTAGGTACTATAATACATTATCAACCCCTATAACGACAACTCATAAAAGTATTGGAATTGGATATTAATATCCTCCAGCGAAACGACCGCGTATACGTCTATATTAATTTTTCTGCAGCGACATATCACTTATATCTTTTTTATCTTTTTCACTTTTTCTTTTTTTTTTGGTAAGAATCAAGGGTAAGATCCAAAGGTATTTTATAGAATAGATAGAGAGGATGCCCTAAACAGCAAAGAACATGCCATTCGATAATCGCTAATGCAATCGCTTAGAGAAAAAGGTATGGGATTTGAAATAAGCCCACGCTTAGTTTTCGAGTGATATTGTCAAATCGTATACATTTTTTGTTTAGCAATTCAATTATGATTATCGAAAGGCATGCATGCTAGCATCAAGCGAAAACTCTACCTGTTCTGTCTGAGTATTAAATAACTTACCTTTATGCAATAGCATATAAAAATAGTATCTATGACAATAGGTATTAAAGAAATAATGCAGAAGCAATAGTTATTGAGACCTATCAACATGTTTGAGGATCCCATTGTCAGCAAATGTGTGGGGGTATAGATTAATTAAATATATGTGTATAATTTCATGTCTATTTGTAGATATGTCATAACAGTCATAAAGTTTGATGAGAGCAAACTAGTACAAATGTTTTAATGAATCGTGTAATATTCAACCTTCTTTTTTCATTTTGAAACTTATTTTTAGTTAAATTTCAGCATTTCCTAATTTAATATGAACAAGAACAAATTGAAGAGGTAAGCATAAAAAAATTTGTAGATAATTTCGATTCGTAACAAAGACTCATATCAAATAATTCGTTACTAAAAATTTATCAAAAAGTCGTGGCTTGATGTACCTATTAAAAACTCTTAGAAGAATATTAATATTTGATGTACCATTTCCCGTATTACACACCTACTTTGTTTGTTGAATAAATTAACTTCAAATTGTAACACCACCCCAGAAGCAAACATTAGAGTTACCCATCTACTATTTATTAATTAGTTGATCGAGACACTTATCACTCTATTAGCTTATTAAATCTTTAACCAGCTAACAGTATATTCATTCCTGTCTCAACCGCCGGGAAGTACACACGTTGTGTGTTAATCTCTAAACAGACTATTGTTAATAATTGTTGACATAAATAAGCATTTAGTGTGTCAGTGACTATTCTATTCATACGTTGTATTACGCGTAAATGACTGGGACGACATGATCAGAATCAAGGTGAGTCAGCTGTTTCATTCAATTAGCTTTTGTTTATAGAAACATAGATTTGTACACATCCACCCTCTTTCGCAAGATTATATTTTTGATATTTGCTGCAGTCATTCAGACATTGTATTCTTATCGACATAATAATTAAGAACTGCCAAGGATATTGAGCTCACTATATCGAGTGACAGTAAAACATATTTCTACGATATATATAATAAAGATATAATTATGAAAAAATATATGAAAAGTTAAAAAGGTATAAATTAATATTGTATGTTGTAATCTTAATTTGGAGAAAAATAGCTTATTATTAGGTCCATGTTTTTTTAAGATTATATATATTTTGAACCAATTAAAAATTATATTATATTCTCTCAAATGAAAATGAAGAACTATGCGCCATATTCAAAATCATGACGACATCTATTCTATTATAATCACTGGCTTTCAATGTCAATTTTCTAAGAAATTAGTTCATTGATTGAGAAGTAAACAACTGAGATGTATCTTTTTTATTAAAAATACATAAAAGTGTTTAAATATATTACAAATTATTAGATATATATATATAATATTCAATAATACCATGAAAAGCGTACCATGCTAAAATTATACCATACTAGTCGGCAGGCACGGCTTTGTCTGCGCTGATGTCTGATATCGCGCGAAAATTTAGCTTTATCGTTCCTTAGGATGTAATCAATTTCCACGTCAAATTTCGTCCTAATTTATTTTGCGGCTTTGGTGTGTAAAATTAATTACAGAATATTTCATGTACCAATTATCTATTAGAAATCAAGCATCATTAATAGGTTGTTTCTTAGATACTAAATAAAGTAAGATATCTACGTAAAGAATTATAAATATTAGACGTTTATCATTCGAAAGTTAACTATCAATTTCAATATTCTATCTACAAATGAAGATAGGCTTACCACATTTAACCCTGCTTTTCACCGTTGCAGAAACACAGTTCTAGCAGAAGGCTCAAAATCCGAATGGAAATAACATTATCAATGCAGTACTTTTCCGGGACTAATAATTAAATAAAAAGGATATTTGACCTCTCCACCAATGAACACTCGTCTGTCTCGTTTTGTAAAATGAAAGAAAATGCTATTTCTATACTATGGTTTCTTACTTCTTAGTTTTTAATAAACTATAATACATTAACATATCATTAAACACGAAAATCTGTTTAATAAATAGATAATAATTCTTTGTTCTTTGAATTATCCTAACAGGAAGCGCTATCTTGCTTCATTATCTTCAACGGCATTTTATAAAGTGTATTTTAACTATCAATTCTCCCTTTAATAAGTAGGAATGCCAATTAAATAAAAATCACTAGAAAAGAAGAATAAGCGAGTATATAAATACAACCTGGAAACTGTATTCCTCAACATAGATATTTATGAACTAGATACAGATGATATTTATCTAATAATTTTAAATAGGACAACTTCTTAAATTGAATTACTTTTGCCTAATTAAACAAAAAAAAAATTAAAAAGTAAATGGAGGTTTTTAACAAACTTACTTTAGTTTTAAACACTTGTTTTGTTGTTCGTTTTCCCACAATTTTGAGTGTTAAGTTTCTAAGGTCAAAGTTAGTTGGGTGACTAACTGGAGCTACTGACTAAGTGATAAATGAAGTGTAAAGTGACTAAGGGCCACCTGGTGAATTGCTTCAACAGAACCCAGGTCGCTCCCGTGACGGGCAATGCAGTTACCGGGGAGTTTTAGTATTCCTAGTGCTTGTCTGATTAGGCTCTAGGTGAGCTCCACACACTCCAGCCGCTAAGCCGGTGGCAAGTATGTCCGTAAACAGATTCTTCCTCGACCTATCTTACTAGGATACAATACGAAATAATGTTCCAATTTCCGTATGTGTCGTGATGGTTTTAATTAACTGCCCTAATGAACCAATTGACTCCGGAATTCTTTCGGAACAGTGATGCCACTCAATTTCAATATTTCATCATTCTCAAATATTCTTATACACAACATATGATACACTGACCTACAACATTATAATATGTAGAGATAAATATTATTATCCAAATTCAACATTTAACACAGTTAGTTTTCAAAAAAGCTTTAATGTATATAATTGATCTAGTGATAGTTTTATAAATAACTTATAGCAACATAAATTTAAGAAAATCAATCAATGTCAATTATATAGTAGACTATGTGTACCCCTTGCGTGAGTTTCAATCATATCGAGACGTTTCAATAGTAGTTTCGTTCAGCTGATAATCGCTTATATAAAAAGTCGATTCCTATACTTCACAACAGAGGAGCTGCTGTTGCTTGCATACAGTTTTACAGCTGACGACTAACACAATCGAGACGGTTTAATTCCATTGAAACTCACACTAGGGGTACTGTATGTTTAACGCGCCAAGGTCAATAATGCTATTGTATAATTATAATTATATATATACATAATCTTTCACATAGATTATTCATTCATAATCATACGATAAACGACAGTTATGAATGTAGTTATCATGCATTTTATTATAGCTGTGGTCACGTACAGTACGTTGCATTTTGTGACATTTCTTTTAACTTTGTTTAATTATCGCCAATTTTATTACTATAAATTTAACTTAACACACGTTTTCCTCCTCCTTACAATACTGGGCCATCAAAAGAGGTGGGAAGATCTTACAAAAGAGTAGAAGCATCTTGCAGGTCGGCTAGATCTTGTTCAAATTTTAGTGGAGCCTTAATCGCAGAAAAATTATGGAGGTTCAATGTCCGTCAATCCTTATATTGTGTACTCTCTGGTCCCCTCGGGCCGTATCATCGATGGAACTCAGCATTTTAATTAATTTAGCCTATGTGACTACACGTTGTTCCCCATCAAAGGTTTAATTTGCCTTGGTTTTATATTGGTTGTTGTCCACCGAGGATTGCTCGATAGAAAACTTAATTGATCCATCCAGAATCTTGTTGTCGTAATCGAAACCAGGAGCTTGATCCACAACTCCATCGGTTGGCGATGTCTTTTGTTCTAACTAGTTCGATGTTTTATTTATTTTTAATTACAAATTAAACATTATAATATTATTTATTACTTAAGAATGAGCGTGTGATATTACCATTTCACGATGATTATCGTGAAATTGTAATATCACACGCTCATTCTTAAGTAGATAAGAAAAATAGCCAATTAACCTTGCCGTCTTAATAGTCACGCGACTAGTAATATTCTATAAAACAATCCATAAAATACTAACTTGTAAAAATACTAAAAAGGCTTTATTATGGCGATACTTAGTATTTATCTAGGTCAAATATAATAATATAAGAATATATAATTACTGATGATAATAATGATGTTTTTTTACTTATTTATCTACTTTTAGTGTAAGGAATTTCTTCAACTGTTTACTATATAAGTAATGTTTGATGTATAGTTATTTAATAGAATACTGCGGGTCATTTATAAAAATAGGCAGGTGATTAAATTACGATAATATCGGTATTTGGTATTGTTTGAAGTCCCTTATTAAGTATACCTCGCTTAAATAATTCTAAAACAAAATATATTTTTTTATTTCAGATACTGCTAGCACTATGTCTGATGATGGCCATCGTCACCGATATTCAAAGTTTCCTCGTGATCCCCAAAGACGTTCTCAGGCACAGTATACAAAGAGTCAATGATGAGAAACAGTATCTTGAAGCAAAACAGCAATCGGACGATTATAATAAATACAGTTATATTATAACAACTTATTTATAGCAATAATTTAGGTAGGAATCTAATACAATAAGTTAAATATTCTTACCAATATAAAAAAAATGTCATAAAATAAATTTATCTCTGTTTTATTTAGCAACGTTTCCAAGTTCTCTACATCACAAATACATTGTTTAATGCGCATTACTAATAAATGTAATAAATTAAAATGTTGGTTAAATTAATAACTCAACATTGAATTTTATTTTTACAAAATACTTGCAAAGGGAAACCTTGCGGTTATTATAATACGGACATAAATTGTAACCATTGTATAGGAGTCATTTAGCTTGCAAACTATTACTTTAAGGAATAGATATTCACAAATTCCCAATTTCCGTTAATGTTATATACAATGAACTCGGGGATTACCCTGAGTTCATTAGGTATATGCATAACCGAGCATATGTTGAAAAATAAATAATCCGGAAGTATTAGGCTAGGTGAGTCTTAGACATTTCCGATAAATGTGTCTATGTGGAGCACCAGTGCCGGCATCAGTAAATTGAAAGTCCCTCACAAGTGTACCAACCTGATGAAGAGAACCCCACTGACACAGGCGATGAACTCTTTGAATAGAATCCATGACGAAATTGAACTTTTCATATATTCATATATTTCTTATCAATTTGTAATTATTGATTAATACCTTTTGACTTCACTATTGCATTAAGTCACAAAAGCGGTTAGCATATGAATATAAAAAATAAATAATTAATGCTTCGCGTGGTAATAAAATACAATTATTGATATTAATGACCGCTGCTGTGTCCATATTTTTAGATAGAATTATAATTTGAGCCCACAAAAAACTTGTAAATTACCTCATTTGGTAATTATGCTTATATCCTTGTAAGTTTTCCTTCTCGATTTCATTATAAAACTAGATTCGAAACATATCTGACTATTGCTGTGGTAAAACAGTGTGCTTGTTTTAATATTTGTGTTATTTACTTTAAACAATGAAATATCAGGTATGTTTTCACAAATTAACATTTAGAGCTTCTTTGTGCTATAAACGATAATAAGGATATTCATTCTTATAAATATTTTCTTCAACATTCGTGCAACATACTACATAACTACAGACGGTCTCAGAATTATATCACTTTCATTCCATGTCAAAAAATATTTCATTGAAATTAGTATTGTTATTAGTACCTATTAATAATTGTACTTACATTATTAAACATCAATTTAAGGCTAAAATATGAATCATGTATAAAAGTAGCTAATATTAATTTAACTAAATAAAACGTAGTGATATGTTAGTACCATTGAAGTCGACTGTACGATAAAACAACTCGTATTTAATATTAATTTACTGAGATTTCTAATCAGCCTCTAATTTCCCATACAACAGATGCCTTCATTTTCATTAATCCTAATTGTAGTTATATCAATAATTAGCACAACCATGTTTGTAACGACTTGGAAATTTGTCATCAAAACTTCGAACTTACAAATACTATTAATATGACTTGTAAAGTGAAAGTATGGAATCTTTAGTTAAAGAAAATGCTTCTTCGATATATATTGCGTGGTAAAATATTTAGCTTATAACAAAATGTTTAACGGTTTTTTTATAATCGTTTTCAGATAATATTTTTCTGTTTATATGCTCTCATACATGGGTCAGTCATACCTACTACAATATCAGAAGGCATTTATGAATCTGGAGTTACCACAATTGAAGAAATTACGACAAAATATGCTGAAATTGTGCCCTCCATAATAGAGCAATTTGAATCAAAAGAAATAGTGACAACAAATACACCGACTAAAAATAGTGACAAGGTTAAAAGCGACGATGCTACTACGGAATATAACATATTCCTTCACTCAGACCACTTTGCTGTTCCAAAACAAAACACAAAAGTTGAGAATGAATTTGATGGTAGGAAAGAAACTGAAAAACATTTTAATAGTTTAAGAGAAACGAGAACACAAGAAAACGTGACACCAGGAAAATCCTCAATTAACACTGAAGTCTTAGCCGATAAATTAGTTACCCATAAGGTTACTTTAGATGAACAAAATGAAAATATTTCAATTACGTTAGAAGATTTTATTGCTAAGAGTAACCGAGGAGAAATAAGTCCTCTTTTTTTCTAATTAAAGTGAATTTATTTACACCACATATATAAAAATTTATTAAAGGAAATTTTATTTAATTACCGCAGTGATTTTGATAAGCAGTTCACAAAAAAATAAAATTTTATACTATAATACGTATAATATATATTCTCGAACATATTCCTTATAATATAATGGTATGACGAGAAAATAAAGAAATATTATTGATATTTTTAAGAAACATCACGAGAACATAATTCACACGTTCGCTGTTGTGAATTCTGATGGGTGCAGATAATTATATAAACAAACATCTGACATCGACGAATATTTATACGCCAATAATAGATTTCAATTGTGTATCATGAGATACATGACTTTATAAGATGATTGAAATTCTGTAGCTTCATAGATTTAAAATTTACTATTGAGAAAAGAATTTGCTGGATTTTTTTGCTTTTTTTAAAATACAAGCCTAATGTTGAGACAACACGAAGTATACTAAAAGTATAATATATATAGTCGATAACCTATTAAACTTTTTAAATTAATACCGATAGTTAATTGATGAAGTAAAAAGCAAAAATATCTTCCCTTTTTTTTAATTCCACCAAAACTAAACAACCAAGAAAAGTATCAATGAAAAATTAACCTATACACATGTATCGTCCGCTCTTCTCCTAGTAGAAGGCATGGGTTCCTTATACCTCTGCATGGATCTCCAGCATGCTTTAGCTAGCGCACTGTAAGTATCCATGTACTCTGTTCTTCCAGGAAACTCTGTGAACCAAGTCTGGATAGATTTTGGAACTACCCCAGTATGGACCACTCCTGGTGGGTTGATTGTAGGTCTGACCACTGGTGGGCTGTCCGTAAAATGTGTTGGGTCTTTGTAGCAGCGTAGAACCCCTAGTTTGTTGCTTTCCATTGGTATTGGAGCATTGGATTGAGATGCAGCTATTATCGTTCTGTAGTCGGTTACCGGGAAAGCTGCAAGAATTTCATAATGAATTAAATTGTAAAAGTTACACAATCATTTTATCATTTAAAACTACGAGTAAGTTATTGTGATGTAACATCCATACCATATACTTATAAGTTAACAGTAATCATTATCATAACATTCCATTTTCGTATCATTTTATAATAATCGATTACATTTCACTCCATTTTCAAAAATTGTCTCATAAGTAATTAACAAAATGGCGGGGCCTACAATTAGGCGCCAAAAACTCTATACGGCAAAGGAAACATTCCACCAGTATCAGAGCCATAAATAAAGAAAAAGAACTAGGTAAGACATGGCTGCATGTGCTTCAGTTCCCTTTGGTTTCCCTTTAATAGGGTTGGACTTGTAATGAACAATTTACAATAGCTATCTTTGTTTTTATCTAGCAGTAATTACGTAACTAACTTTAAATTATTTTATTAACAGCAACATAAAAATAACGGGTACACTATGTCAAACAGATAAGGAACTGAATTAAAAGCTTAAAATATAAGTAATTTAAAACTTTGTCTGACAAAGAATTGTAAAAAAAACACTACTGGTAATCATAGAAGAAAGCCATCAAAGAACAGATAATTGCCAATATATACGTTGTAGGCTCACTTGCAGCAATTTTTAAAGCAAGTGGGCCTTAACGCGGACCTAAGCGCACTAATAGCAGATATATATTAAAGCTTGCATTAGTTATCACAAAAGGAATATGTACAAATCTTACATCTTTTCTTGTATGTTGCTTGATACATTGTTATCATCTTACTGTCAAGGTCATCACAGGGATGATCCAGAATATCGTTGGTTACATCCACCATCTAAAATTAAAAAATTACTTCTTGACCTTCACAATCTTCAAAGTCTTCAAAAATGTCACACTTAACGAGGGAACTTTTATCTTACCTAGTGTAACCTTATATATATAAAAAGGACAACTGAATGACTAACATATCAACGTAGATGAGCACTAAAAAAGGTTTTTGGTAAATTCTACCCTTAAAAGTTACCCCATTTGGCGTTAAAATTTTGTATGGAAGGCCTTCAGATTTGTAGCGAAATCAATAAAAAATTGGTACTTAACTATTTGGTTATAAATAAAGAATGATATATTTCAAGATTTCTGAAAAATAAACCTTTAAGAGAGTGAAAAAGGACATCGAAGTTTATTTGGTACATTATTAGACGTCAATTTTTCTTGAAACTGGCTCTCTAACGAATGACCGAAATCGAAGATTCATTTTAGATTCGTATGATTATGAAAAATAACCTCTTTCATCCATTATACAGAAAAAATTGTAATTTATCAGGACGAATCAATACTACTGCCATCTATCTAAACTACTACTATCTAACTAACACTACGACAAACACTATCTTTATTAATTAAACTTTTATATCAAACTTTTATTCAACTAAAACTGCATTTTGGTTGATTAAAAACAAAGTAAAAAATATCTACATTTGATAGGAAGTTAATCTAATACCAAACATGCCAAAACACGGAATATAGAATATTATATTATTCACTGGAACTGTTATTCTATTGTGGGAAGCCTGACAACAAAAAAACTATTCGTCACAAATTCAGCTAACCCGTTTCCATTGTCATGCTGCGCCCATTGAGCAGTCGACAAATGTGTATAAGTATGGTAAAATATTGTTGCTACCGAGAGTAATTTGGTATTTTGTAGAAGTTTTAGTTTATATGTACTTTTATATAGCTAAAAATGTACTATAGATTGAGATTTTTCGGCAATCCTTTCGCGTTTGGCATAGAATCACACCCCAGTAATGTTTATTCACGCCTGACGGAAAAATTCAAAAACTGAACTTATAGCTAACAGTACCTACAGTATTTGTGTTTTCTAAACCTGACCTTAAAAGTTGTTTAAGTAGCTAGCTATGTCCCATTGAGAAGTGCTTTTATCGTAGGGTAGTAACTATTAGTGATACTAAATAGTTCATATGATATGGACCTAGAGTGCTAAGCTACTTTAGAGGCCGAATGTGCATATTGATATTTTATTGCTGCGACAAGGACGGAAGCATAATAACTCTCTATTCAAAAATCCAAAACAAGATCAGGACCTAGACAACGATACCAAATACATCGAGGCATAGTTAGCATAACATATCGTACAAATAATTATAAAGTAGAAGCTTCTAACTAGCGATAAGTTAATATAGTGTTATAAATAAACTAAATATAACGTATGCAATAAACTAAGCGAAAATGGATTATTACTATAACCTAGTCTCGAGTGTTTCTACAATTCCTAAAATCGGTTACAAACTTAAATTAAGTGCAGGGACCAACCTAACAGAAGCACCTAAACCCTGCCAAACGCACCTGCTTTCTTAACGTCTCATACTCCTCACAAAGCTTTTGTTCTTTATCAAGCAATTGCTTATACTGTTCAACTCGTGGTGAGTAGGAGTGAGCATCGCAGTGGCAATATGGAGCAACAGGCGCTGGCCGGACAGTTGGAGCTGCTGAAGGACTTGGTGGTTCACATGGTCTGGAAAATTATCAGGACACGTCGAGGTTTTATAAATGAATAATTCGATTGGAATACATAAAATGAATATCTGAAGAATTCCAATTATATTGCCCGAGTCACTTTAAAAGAAGGCTTGTCATATGATAAATAATCCAACTTTCTTAGTTACAGATACCGATTGCTGGACCAAGGCATAGACATTAAGACATTAGTGTTCTTCTTTTCTTTACAACGTTAATGTGTAATAAGAGTCATTTATTTCTCTCATCTTTATATCAACTGGGAGACGCCCACTACTGGCCAAAATAATACTTACAATTAACGTGGCACCACAATGCAAGAAGGCCATTATTGCTATAAAATTTTTAGCAGGCGCCTTCGTCGCATATTGAAATGGAAATTCGGTGAAGTGCGAGCGCGGTGACGTAATGCACTCACCTGTCTATTTATTTTAAAAAATAGATACTCACTTCCCTACGATGGGCTTAGGAAAGGGCCATTGATAATCTGATTGAGTGGTCGACGCAAAACTGTCCATTTTATTTTATTTTAGAATCTGCAATGCAAATTAAATATTATTACTATTAAAAACTTAATGACAATAATTATGTCAAGTACATTATTTATTTACCATAAATCAACTAATTAAATTAATATTTTTGAGATTTACTATTACGATTTTTGCTAATTGACACCCTACATAATTTAATATTGCTTTTGAAGCCAAAAATTTTAGTTGTGTGATAATTTCTTCAATGAGGGAAGATAAAAACATTTTTGAAGTTTTTAGCCTTTTTTTTTCTTCATAAATAATGACATAATTCTCAAACAGTTTTGTTTTCTTACAGTGCTGCTCAAAGCGAAATTTATTGCAGTATTTTTGTGTTAATTAAAAATGCAGTTATATAATATTAATTTAGTACTACTAACTGAAATTGAAGATATCGGTAAGATGTGTCTTTATAAAAACATTAAATGTTTTAATACAACAAACCTCTCTCGTGATATTTTTAAATTCATTGTGTAATCCATTACATACATGCATCGGTGTCAATCTTCTTCAAAACGTTTTTATGAAAATGGCAACACCTATATTTATTTTTCTCATTTGAAACACCGTTTTGTTTTGCTGTCAAACGTAAGTCATCAAATCAGCTGTGTATCACACACAGGGAACATGTAATAATAAAAGTGCGTATTAAAATTTTTGGTATGAAAAATGTCCACTGAGACAATTGATAAAAAAGCAACTCAATGTTTATGATAAATTCACGGTCGAAGAGACATGGCGCGGCGAAGGAGCAGCGGTATAACAAGTCTGGGCTTTAACCAGGACCAAGGTTTGTTACTTCCTTGTTCGTCAACCTGAGTTCTTTGTTCTTTGTGTTTGCATTATTCATGATTTAGGTGACTTGTGTGTGATTTGTATTAAAGTTTTAAAAGTATATTTGATAATATTAACCGCGTGGTAATAAATGGCTGTGTTTCCTGCGTTAGTATGTGGATGCACGCCGCAAGCGACGTTTCGACGTATCGCATCTGCACGTGTTGTTTATATTTTTAGTAGCGCGCCCACGCGCAAATTCGTTCCTTGACTTCTTAAACTATAGTTTCATCTAAGGGCGTTGGTTTGTTTTGCCCTGAATTGTATAACAGTAAAATAAAGACAGTAGTATTCAGGACTTTCGATATGTGTTTACGACGACATGAATTCAGTGTCACGTTAATCAGCAATCTTAGCATGTTAATGATAAGTTTTTGAGCTTTGAATAAGTATGACACAACTGCAAACTGTGAATATAAAATTTTTATAGAATTCACAATACCTATGATTTGCTGAGTCATTTCTAAATTTATCTTGGTATCATTAAAATCTGTATTCAATGGGGCTAACTATTTACCCCATGTTACTTTATTAAAAAGTTATCATGTTGTACTTTACTTATACTTACTTTTATAAAAGGTTTTAAATAATAATATTAACCTAGAAGAATAGTTTCATTTGTTTATATGAAACCACAAAAAGTAACAACCATATCACTGTATTATTAAATGTGTCCAAGAAACAGTTAAAATAGGGCTACATTTAATTGATTTGCTCATTTTAAAATGCCTCACAGTCGCAAATCCTGAGTTCATCCTAGACATTGTTTGTTGGTATTCGAGGGAGATTAAAAATCTTAATAATTTTCTAAAATGTTTGTAGTACACAAAGGCCTTGGCAGACATTAGACTTTTTTGGTTTAGTCTGCAACATGATCTTTATTTCTGAGTGTGTAGAGTTAAAAGTCTCTATATAAAACCATGCCTTCCATAAATTTGCAGTGCCCTTGCAGGGTATTTTACTATTCTAACACCTATTTATCCATTTGACAAGCAATAATAAATAAATAATTAAAAAACATTTCACTCTAAAACTAAACTGTAATTAAAATTTTATTTTTTACTTAAATTACTTACACTTAAATTATTTCTTAATTTAAGTTATTAAAATAAAATCCAAAAACTTATACTAAAGAATATTACAGGCTGCTTCACTTGCTGTCTTACATCAGGCCTGCGCGTGTATAATGTGGAACCCCTCGTTGAAAAGACCCACTATGGTAAGTAATTTAAATTAGTGATTACATTTTTTTTAATATTAATACTTTTAAAACTACACAGACCAAAGTTTCCTGTGTCGTTTGTCTGCACTCTGAGATCATTCTCTTAAAATGATTGCGAATTTATATGTATTTTATATGTAAGTATTTGCAGTTTATTTATCTCATTTATATGTTTATATATGTAGGTTATGATACTATTGATTTAGAACCCTTATTAATTTTTTGTTCCAACATGAATCACTTAGGACACAACAACTATAAGTATAAAGTATACAATTACTCTCAAATAGTATTACTATCATCTCTAATAGTCTAGACAGCATGGCCACCTCTATTAGTCTGTGTAGAACTATTAGTTTAGGCTTAGCCTAATAGTTGAATGGTAGAAAACAATATTTATTATTCAGTCTAACATACATACTTTCTGTGGACATTAAAGTTTAATAAAAATAATTTAATTATATCACATATAAGCAGAAATTATATTCGAATAACAAACAATTATATTAAGTATAAACATAGATTGAATACTGAGTGTATGAATGCTATTAATGTTATCTAGTAAGCATAATAGCAGTATGAATAATACTCCATAAAACAAAGTAAATATTAAATAAACAGATTTATAACTCACCAAATATTTTTATACCTATGTAATATTTTACAAGCATCGAAACTTATCTCATTAATATTCTCAAAACTTTTCTTATCAGAAAATATTGTAATCAATGTCAAAGTTTAATTACCTTTCATATTCATTAGTACCTTACACAACAAAGCTACTTTGATATTTAATCACATAGAGCTAAAGTATTGCTTGATGTCAGCATGATTTAACAATTACAAGAAAATTTAAACAAAGATCAGGTTATGAGTAAATTTAAAGGGTTATAGAATATAATCAGGAGTTCTATATTAATGCACATAGCGACATACAGATGAGGAATTAAATATAAATTCAATGAAACACAAAGTATTCATTGTTCTTTTTTTAAGTCTCGCAGATAAGTAGGATGAGTTGATTATAAAATCGGAATCTTTTTCAACGACAATAAACGTCAAGCTAGCAGAGATTCCATTTGTTGGTAACCCTCGCCTGTTGACACCAGTAATATCAAGGAAACACTGATTCTACTGGTGCTTTGACCCTAGAGATAAGGGATGTGATAACACCACAGATGATGAAGATGATGAGATGTCAACACAGGAGAGGCGGGCGGTAAGCGGATCTACCAACGTGATTTTGTAGGACCGATATTTCGGGCTATGCGCTACATTTTCGCCGACTTAAATATATACTATAGTATATGCAATATTAAAAAAGTGTATTTTTAATATTTCATATGCTATTGATAATAGTTAACGTTTACCGGGACAACTTCTTGTTTCGATTTATCCCCACTGCCCCGATTGTTGGCAGAATGTCTTCAGTGAGCTGGAAAAGTGCAGACCTAACTAATATTTGCAAATTTCCAGGCAAAGAAGAGCTTGGTGAGGTGGTGCTATGCGAGATGGTGTTCCGCACCAACTGGCTTCTGGTGGTCAGAGCGAGGAGGCCCTGTGGTCTGCTGCTGATCGATGACCAACGGCGAGTGCTTAAGGCTGAGGTGCAGTTCAAGACGCCCATAAGAGCCCTACGGGCTAGGAAGGACAAGTGAGTATTTATTTGTCACACAATTAAAATTCAGTGGATCAATATCTAAATTTTCAAAATTTATGTTAACTCCCACTGCTGCATACAACCCTTCTTACTTGGAGAGATATGAGGAGTTTGTGCCATAAAACCACTACGTTGGTCTAATGTGGATCAGTGAGCGAAATCAGTTGCCGTTATAAGCGGGACCACATTTTTCACGTTCCAGAAGCACGGAGAAATTCGAGATGGCAATTTTTTTAACTCATCCGTCACCTACCATAGCAAACGTAACTTTTTATTCATAAATAAAAATCAGTACGCCAGTGAGCTCAACTCATTCCAATTAAACTGCGGTAAAAATTTTTTGTTGTTATTTATCCTTACACTTTGTTTATATAGTGTCCAAAGAGAAAAGCCTTGTAATGGTCAATTATCACATGAATAAAATTGCAATAAGGTATATAAGAATGTTAGTGGGGATTAAAGTATTTATTTATTAGTAATAATATAATTACTGTTAAATTAAAATGTATATTAATTTCAATATGATGAAATCGGCTTTGGCAATTTCGGCATTATAAACAAATTAAATATAAACAGCCATTGTTTTGATGTTCACCGTTACAATGACGTCATTGCACGAAAATATATTACAAAAATCTTTTGTACAACCTGAATGGGCTTTTATGGTTTGCTATAATGATATTTATGACTCATATATTGAGCTATGATCCATTTATTCCAATTTAGGCTAAATGATTGCATGCCTCGTTTCTTTGAATAGTTTTAAGCAACAAAAAAAGTTAAAATTAAAGCATCTCGTTTGACTTTAGTTTTATTAACGTGTAAAATAATGTCTATATTTTTAATCAGAAATGTAAAACAAGTTTTACATCCTTATTTATACAGTTGAAATTGC
The DNA here is from genome assembly GCA_943193645.1 of Acentria ephemerella. Classification (NCBI taxonomy): domain Eukaryota; kingdom Metazoa; phylum Arthropoda; class Insecta; order Lepidoptera; family Crambidae; genus Acentria; species Acentria ephemerella. The sequence goes on from OW971894.1 coordinate 4,753,892, forward strand.
CATATTCTTTTTTACTATAAAATTACGGAAATAATTAAATAACGTTCGACCTTCATCGATTAACCAATTTGCATAAAAATAGAATAGAATAGAATATATCTTTATCATACATCAAAGAATTAAGAAAAAAGAAATACATAAGGAACATTCATTAATTTTGTACAAAGGGCGACCTTATCGGTAACAGCGATATCGTCCACGTAACCTTAGGATGGACAGGATTACAAATAAAGTACTCGAGGGAAGTTGCCGATGTATAACGAATACAGTTTTTGAATCAATTATGAATCATCATCAGAATTTAAGATTCGTTGAAGTTTATTTAATTGTTCTTCAATTTTAGTGCGCAATTTTAGTAGCCAACAAAGAAAGGCAAACCTATTTATTGTTATTGATGCTAATAGTCATATTGTATTAAAATTATTTACTTTATTGACGCATTCCTAATACTGACAATAACAGTTGTTAAAAATAACAATACTACGTTGTTTTCTATGTTATATGTTTTTCTTTTTAGAATTGTTTTATTTTTGCTTAACAGGCAAAACAGCTGCCTCACGTGACTGGCAATACTACGCGGTATTAGTGAATAACAAACAAACGCGTAAATAATTGTAGATATAGTATTTAGTTGCGTATTAATGAAATGGCCAATAAGATACTTCAATAATCAATTTACCGGCGCTCAGCACCGCTTGTCGTCACAATAGATTTAGTGTCTATTTTCTTAAATTTTAATTTTTATATCAATAAATATTTGAAAGATATTTAACATATATTGTATCAGGTTTGTGAATACTTTAAAAATTACCGCCTCATCGCAAGAGGGTACCCTACATGGGTTTGATGCAGAGCATTTAGAATCATAGCCGAGATAAATTTAAAACTGCTGATTGCTCTTTAATTTTTCTCTGTAGGACGTGTAGTGTCTTTAAATAGTAGAAATTTTTTATTGACTGCCTGTTATTAGAAAATGTGTGCTATTTTGTAAGTCTAACAAAATAAAATACCCGCTTGAGAAATGTAACAGTCTACATTCGAAGATGTGTAACTTAAAATTGTAGCATTGACCGATCAACCGATACCGATTAATGAAACCAAGTAGTGTGTCAAGTAATACTTTTATAGAATAGGCTCCCATATTCCATTATTTCAAATTAGGTTTTTTCAACGCGCCTTGGCACGTTTATCTTATTGAGGCGTCTTTACAAGAAAAACCAGACTTGCTAGCTGTGTTACACTGTCATCAAACCACACTGTCTGTAGTTGTATTTTGAGTGCTTTGTTTTGATTATGATAAAGCCACTTTTGCTATGGTTGATCTAAATTGATCAGTCGAAATATTTAACCCGAGCTCCTTGGCCCGTCAAGCAGTTGACCTTAGTTGAGACTTGATGATTATATTGCAACAGAACCTTTAACTTTGGGTTCTGAGACCACCGTTTAACCTATGTTAAATAATGTACATTATTATTAATCACTCATTAATATTCATTGTTACAGAGTGGCAGTGGTTTTGTCTTCAAGTATCCAAGTGCTCACGGTACCTTCATTGCAACGGGTGGCGTTGTTGCGCACGCCGTCCAATTCACGGCCGCTTTGTGCAATCGCGACGGAACCCAATGCGGCACAGATATTGGCCGCGCCGGCGCATAGACGAGGATCTCTGCAGCTGCTGGTATGTATTGAAAATGAAATACACAACATAATTATACAAAACAATACTCATACTAAAGGCAATCCATGTTGTTTTTAAATGAATTTCAATTATACGAGACAAATACTATACTATAGAATAGAATAGAATATACCTTTATTGTACATCGGCCAATTCAAGAAGAGAAATACACAAAAACATTTAACTAATTTCGTACAAAGGGCGAAAATTATAATTAATTAAAAAGAAAAGGAAATCATTTATAATAAAAAAGAAAACTAATAGTTGTAGTTTTTCTTTAGCTAAAAGTACGTTTAACTTATCGTATAGACAAATAATGAAAGATCTGAAATATCAGTCCTTAATTAAATCTAGGACGTGTCACGGTCGGTGAAAGGCGCTCAGTCGAGTTCGCCTGCCGTTGTAGGCTGCCATCAGTCCGAACTGGTCTGCCTCAGCGTGTCACCGAACGGCGCTAAGTTGGCCACAGCGTCAGCTAGAGGCACTATCATTCGTATTTGGGATGCGGGTACGAAGCAGATGCTGCATGAGCTACGCCGCGGATCGGATTATGCTGATGTCTATTGGTAAGAATAGGGTACTTGATAATGTTTTATTTATTTCATATTTATAGTGTGTAATTATAGTAACTTGTTATGGAATACGGAAATAAGTAAATATACAGATACTTGAACTAAAACTAAGTAGTTTACATGAGTACGAACCGTGGCAGCTAAGTCTTTTATCGAAGATCATAATAATTGGCGTATAAGAATAATAAACAACCATTATTTTTCATACTAATAGCATTTTCTCAGCCAACTTACTCATCCCAGTAGCATTGAACGCTTCGTCGTTTCAATCATACTTCTCATAACTCTTCCTTATAAGAAGGTGTTCTTTCTGAAGACTGACAAAGATAAATTTATTTACATTTCTAAAGGTCTGACTAGCCTGATAGTTAATGTACCCCATCGGGTAATATGACTTTAACATTACTTTTAACATTTTTTTGACATGACTTCTACTTTTTTATAATATCAAATAAAATATTATAAAAAAGTCATAAAAGTGTATTCCGGTATGAAAAATCGATATTCTTTAAACCTCTGTTTGGTCAACTTCCAGTATAAACTTCAACCCGTCCGGTTCGCTGGTGTGTTGCGTGTCGGATAAAGGCACGTTGCACGTGTGGGCGGCTCGTGGGTCGTATGCGCATCTCGCCTCCGCCCACGCAGAGCCAGACACCCGCGCCTTGTGCGCCTTCACCGATGACAACAGCGCTATTGGTGAGACACAATCACGACCTTTTAATGTCGCACGAAGGCTGCAGGATCTGCTGCACACCAATCCCGGCATTCTCGCCCTCACCGACGACAACAACGGCTTTGGTGAGACACAACTTCTACCTTATGGTAAAGCTGCTAAGACTGCGGATAATAATGCACCTCACTCTACCCATGCCGAGCGAGACCTCCGTGCTAATTGCGGTTTTACTGATGATCACAACGTAATTGGTAAGAAATATCTTCATAAAACTCACACACTCAGTAAATTTTACTTGTATCTATTTAATGATTTATGTTATGTCATCTGCTACAAACATATTTTACATACATATATTTATATAATAGTGTTATGTTTAGCAATGGTTCTAATATCGATCCCTGAGGCATGCCAGTGTCCGTGTACACAACTGCAACCTCTCCATTATTCATACAACTTTTCGTTTTCTATCATTTGAGTATTTATTATTAAATAAGCTAATTGAAGCTTATTCGTACATACAATAATCTTTTAATTTTCCTAATGATTTTTTATATTTTAACATAATATAATAACGATTTTCTTGTTTTTGCAGTGGTATGTCATGACGGGACATTCCATAAGTTCACATTCTCCGCTGAAGGCAACTGTCATCGCAGTGATTTTGACTATTTTCTGCAGGTTTGTATATTTGTTGATTTAATATAGTCACCACTACTGTGTACATAAAATTAAATTAAAATCCATTTTTTTTAACAATCATCTATGATCCTTGCCGGCACATATTCAGTCCTTCATACAAGAGTTGCACCAGTAAAGGCGTGAAAAGCCACAATTGGTTCGGCTGGATGGAGGTGGCTAGGGCAGTATGTCGCATGCTGCACCAGGTATCTTGATATATGGAATCCTCCTACCCCTTACCATCAGGCGATGTCTAGTCTTTTTATATAAAAAATAATAATAATGTCAAAAAGAAAGTCGCAAGCAAAACTTAGATGTAATGTGTACATTAATTATAGTCCATATGGTCCGTAGTCTAAATGTGGTGGTTTCTCCAATTGTAAAATTTAATGTTGTGTTTTATTTTTTCCAGGTTGGTGATGATGATGAGTTTCTGCAATGAAGTTATTTTGACACAAAAACTTTGCTGGACTTTAAATACCAATACAGATAATTTTCGATAGTGAAAAACACTCGTACAACTGTTAATTTAGAATTGTGATCATAATTATTTTAAGTTTACTTTGTGTCCTTCACAAATACGAGACATATTATATTCAAGGGAAAATTTTTAATACTTAAAACTACGTATGTCAGAATTATATGGTAAGTTAGTACATACAATACATAACACAGACACCTAAGAAGTCTATTGTAAATTAAAAAGTGAAGAGTTTTATTTTGAATATAAATTCATTTGTAGGAAAAACTGCGATTCATAAATTGCTTGTTGTTCAAATGATTGTGAAAAATATAAATATAATGTATAGTATAGTGTCTATAAAATATTCTAGTTTTAAGTCGATGAGGCATTACCTCGCGAAATCAGTTTAAATTTTAGACAATAAGAATTTTATAAATTCCTCACTGTGTAACATTTCTGTAGATTACTTTTACATTTAAACGTGTTCAATGTCTGCTTGCAATATTTTAATGTTACTCATTTCATTGTTTATGTAATAACTGATATGATAGTCATTTTGTTTATTACATTACAAGGCCTTTTCAGTCCATAAATAATATTAGTATGGAAATATGTTTAATATACTAAAAGTGATTTAGGGTTAAAATTTATGTCGTGGTAAAAGACAAATGGTACTAAATTGCATTTTTAACTTAGTGAACGAAAGATATATAAAGTGTATAAAGTTTTAATGAATGTAATAGATGTATACCTATATAAAGAGTATATCCTTTATGTTTACAAGGATTGTTGAATGCAACTGGATGCAGATAAAACTGGTAATATGTTGAGTAAAAATTCTGCATTTAGTTGTATTATATGAAGTTTAACGAAGATGGTTTTATTCGATGCGAGTTACCAACAATAAAAGGTCACATTATGTAAACGCGAAACGTGATAACCAAAATACCCCGATTATCGGAGTTTTATGTCTGTGTTCGCAAGATTGCACAATAGATTTTCTATTGTGAATGCGCTGGCGCTTAGGAAGAACTGTTGCTAATTAAATTGATCTAGTTGTATGACTATGACTGACCCGCTGTTTAACTGTTTCTTTATTTGGTTGGTTTGTACAGGCGACATAACATTCAGTATAATACCAATAAATTTAATGGAATTTGTGAAGTTGTTGTACTACGCATTCAAACTTTTCCTCGTAACATTTTGCATAGAATACAGACTTATTGTGTGATCCAGTCTATGCCATAATCTTTATAAGACGGTAAAGGTTAAACTTTTCTGCGAGATTTAAAGACCATAAACGACGAACTTTTTGTGCAGTCCATCACTTAAAGTAGAAATTGTCTCCTCATATAAATAACGCAGAAAAGATCAAACTTACTCTCTTAGTGGTAAATGTGATCATGTCGCACTTAGTCTGTCGTCTGTGACGTTGCAAACAATTTTCCGCGCTTAGTATTAAAAATTTATACAAGGACTATCGCTCAAAATGGCTTTTGTTTGCATCGACGCTAATTAAATTAATTAGGCACAAAAAATTTACGGAAATCTAATAATGTAGCAGTGTTTTATGAGAACCAGATTTTACACCTGATGTTATGTCATCTGTATACCAGAATGTCAGCGCTAAGCAGCCAAAAATGTTATCTTTCAATATGATTTCACTCTTGTGAACTAGGTCTTTGGTTCTGTTATGTAAATTGCAACTTAAGTCGCGCAATTTATAAATAATTATTATATAAAAATGTATGTTTGTGCTGTTTCTAAAACTTAGTTATTTTTAAATAAATCTGTAATTTACTCATCGCTAAAAGTCACGAATTTATACTACATCAATTATAAATGTCATATAGAATCATTTTTATGATTTCACTAAATCATTTTTTTTTTAGTTAAAGGCTATACATTTTTTAATTTTATTGCTCTAGCTCAATTACAAATGTATCTCTGTATTTTTGCTCATTTTAGCGGTAATTTGATATTATTTAATTTCAGTATAGCCAATTCTGATTGTTTTACGATTTTCTTACAAATTTTTGGATTAAAATGATGGAAAATATGAATATTCTAATATGATAAAGAAATTAATACACAATCCCATTATAAAAATGTAAAATTTCTGTAAAGATTTTATGTGTAATAATGTAAATATTTAATAACACATTTTTATACTTTGTCAGTAGTATTATAACGATAAATCATAATATACGTGTCAGCTTATCTTAAAGTTTTGTAATTTTAATTAGGGCTAAAATGAACATTTTAAAATGTAAATACGGACTTTCAGATGTTGGTTTATTTTTTTATGAAATTGTGATTGAAACAGCCACCATGGCATTTGAAGTGGCGTTTGCCACCACAAAAAATTCAAATAATAAATATTTCATTTAATACTGATTCTTTCATTTGTTATAATACACTTAAAGAGGTAGTCAATTCTTCATATAGACGTTAAGATGAACAATGATTTTTTTTAAACAAATACAACAGAAAAGGTTGTGTATTGAGTCTTTTTATCATCAAACTTACATTTTGCTACCAACAAATAACAAAATATTGTATTTGTTAGAAAAGATCTAGGACGAGTCTGTTTAACGCTCTGGTTCTAAACAGACAACGAAAACAAAGCCACTAGCCATGTTTGGTCCCTAGATAGCCATTTTCTTGAGCTCCATCCATGCTTCAAGCATGTTAAGCTGTTGATCAGAGTCATTACAATGAGAGGCATTGGGCTAGAGTTTTGGTGTTATGGCCTGTACTCCTGTGTTTCTCTAACGTGGCAGTGGTGGGACGTATATAGACTAGATGACGTGAAAGATATTGTGATGCAGAATGTTGTTTCATAAATAGTAACTGTGAAGTGGACATTTTGCTAGTTTTAGATTGAAAACTCCAACTTAGTTATTAAGACAATAGCCTTTTAAAACAGCAAGGACAACGATTATTCAACAATAACAACAACATAGATTAGCTATTTCAAGAATGATCCAAGGAATAAATTTTTATGTTCATAAATAAAAATTTATTTCTTTTAAATATTCCCCAGATACATAAAGACATAATATGTAATAAATCAAACATTTAATATTACATAATTCACTAAATACTAAGCTAACCAATTAAATATATACAATATGTATTGACATTAAATATTCACTCCTTATTTGGTTTCTCACGATCAAATGGGTCTGACCACACTTTCATATCTGTAATATAATTTAAATAGAAATTAGTGATGCCATTCATAATACTTATAGACTTCACCAGAGAAACAGACTATCGACCCAAATGATATTAAGACTTGAGGTCGGTAGATGCTTAAAATTTATGGAATGTGTCCAAATGAATGGTTTAATATAAGTATTGGGCAAAGGAAACAATACATCTTTCACAAATCAGTCTAAATCAATACTGATTTAACCCCAAACACAAAGTATAATTATATTCATAAACTTCATTTACTTCTTTTCAGTAAAACCACAAATTTCAAGTCTGAAGTAAGTTTCAAATTTTGAAACCATGGTGTGTTGGTATGGAAGTTAAATTTATTGATCGCTGCAAGTTTTTAAATACCAGAGCAAACATCCATATACATTATCTGATCCATCCATATTCAAAACAGGGTGTTTAGTTGAGTGAGCAGTTAACTAGGGTAACTGCCTACTCGACTAAACAGTCACCAATTGGTCATACTCAGTTATTAAGCACCCACATTCCAGACATATGAAAACAATGCTTTTTCCATAAAAGTTATGAAAAATATGAATATTACAACAAAACTACAGTAGTGTTAACTTACTTCCTGGCTGGATATCCTCTTGTCTAACATTCTTTCTTGCCTCTTTTTGTATCTTTTCTAAAAAGTAAAAAAGGGTACATACAAATTTATTAATATTACATACTACAAATCTTAATAATGGTCTTAACCTAAGATATGGCAACAATAATAGCCGTCAACATGGAATAAATGTACTCTAGGGACTTTAATGATCTCAATGTGTACTAAGATTATTGATTATTTGTAATGTAAACACTTAAAAATACTTAATCACAATATTACTTACTGTATTCCGAAGAATCTATCATAGGGCTAATTATAATAGGGTAAAGTGTTAGCCCTATAAAACCAACAAATCCAGATATAAAAGCCACATAGCGCCAACCTTTGTTAAACGCCATAATTGTATTAAGGTAACTAATTTTATTAATATATTTATGAATAATTTTTGCCCATTATTTATTACCTATGCGTTCAACAGTAAGACTCTTGACATTAGCTGTCAAAAACAGCTGGGAAAAATCAGTTCCTTTTGCCTTCCCTATAAGAGAAATTACAACAAAAAAAAACAGTTGGGTATCTGTAACATTCACTTAAAAAAGAGGTCAAGATTAATCACTCGTGCTGCTTATTTATTTTATGAAAAATATCTTTGCTAGATATAATGTTAAGAATTTTTATAAAAGAACATCTCCATATTACAAAAAAGACAAAGGAAACTTAAACCCATGCAGCCATGTTTTATGTAGTTATTTCTTCTATATTAGCGCCGGGATACCAGTGTAATGTTTCTTTTTGCCGAGGAGTTCTTGGCGGGTAATACTAAGCTTCACCATTTTTTTAATGACACGAAAATGTAATCTTACGTTAATGATTACGATGAAATGATTTGCAAATCAGAATGAAATGCTTATATGATAGCTAATAATGAACTTAGCCTACAAATGAATTGCTGGAAATAAAAGACTGAAAAATCTCACTCAAGTCCACAGAGTACATTTAAGTCACTAATCAACGCTGAAAGACGTATTCCATATATTGCATGATATAACAATCCATATTGGCAAAAACTACACCAATTCCGAAATAAAAATTACAGTACAATACAATATAGGTACGAAATAAAATATTCAAAACCCAACCGTCTCCATCATTACGCACCGAAAAACTCCGTAACCACTACCTTTTTTCTGATATATGGAGGTGAATTTATAATAACAGATCAGCTATAAAGAAATTCCGTCTAACTTCGTCCCTAAAATGACTCACTTTCAATATAAATCAGGCTGTTTTATCGCTATTATTCACGCATGATGTTTATAATAATATGTTTTCAAACGTTGTGTCACACGAACTTTGAGCCCAACACAACACAGCATATTATACTAGTGTAGGCTTTGTGCAATCATAGGACGACTTGTGCTGAGTCCTTACCCATTTATTAAGCAAGAAAGTAATTAAGATATTTTACATCATTACCCAATGTGTCATTCTTTAGATAGGTACCTATTGAAGACTCACTTCAATGAATGCACCACAAAAATACCTCATTATGCTATCTTAGCTGTCTCATTGGTGATAAAAAGCAGTAGATAGTTTTATTATATAAGTCTTTTTCCTACTGCCTATGTTGCAAACCTTCTTACATTATTTTTTAGTAATCTTTAGGCTTTTAAAGTGACATCTAAATTATTGTGGTTTTGTCATTTTATTTTTGTTCTGGTTGTTGATTTGCCTAGTTAGCAAGAATTAAATTAGACACACTCTATCTAGTGTCAATAGGAGCGATATTTGTCAAGCAAAAGGTGCGTTAATACTTGTAGCTAGGTTCATAGTGTTATTTTGATACTAATATGCTGTAAGGCGCTAATATAAGTCGGGGTTTCATAATAAATCCTGCTCTGTAATAATGGACATCGAGGGAATCATAAAGTGTAAGCATAAGCATTCTTTTAAAATTGATTAAGAATGGAAATAAATAATTAAATTTTAAATTAGCACACAAAGTACCAAAGACATAATACGGAAAAAATTAATGCACCCACCCTTATGCTGAATAAAAGTACACAAAATATAATTAAAAGTTGGTACTAACTTCTTATATATTACACTAAAAATGGTGGGCCTACAACAAAATTGCATTATTTACCTAATTTATTGTTAATTTAAAAAAACGGTTCATTATTAGGAATCAATTAAGATTAAGGGTAAAAATACCGCTTTTAGTGAAATGGTGTAGTAGGTACCTATGGTGAATTCGAATGGATGAATATGAGAGCTTATGAAAAAGTTTAGTTTAGAAGGATGTTCTTGGAATGTCGTCTGACGTTTAGAAAGGGTTCTATTAAATAAAATTATATATTACTAGATAAACGATTAAAATTTATTGCATTCTAGAATATTCATATATTTTTAAATATAATTACTATAGTAGTCAGTCATGCACTTGTTTTGTGTAATTAATGTATATTGACAAACAAAACTTTTGAACTGTTGGCTCACTTATCTACTTCACAAAAGGTAATAAGTACATTATTCAATAATTAGGTAGCTATTATTACATAACTTATAAATATTTTATGATGTTTAGTGATGTGGCGACAATAAATAAAATCGGAATAAGTATATATATTTTAATAAATGGACTAGAGATCTATAATGGCAATATGAATGTTGTTGAAGAATCATTACACAAACAAATGATTGATGCATTATCTACTGGCTACCACCATTGTCATGAATATGAACCCACCACATTCCCGAAATCGTAGTAAGCTCATATGAAAATTGTTTGTTTGTGAACTCTCGATAATAACATATATACTATTCTATTAAAATTCTAATAATAGCTTTTATTCTACGTATTGTACTCGTTCTATGAAAATAAATCGTTTGTTTCTATGAATGATTTTGTAAAACCTTCATCGAGCAGTTGCAATAATTTTGCATATACAAGAGTTGGTGCATCTGTCCCCCAAATAAAATCTATATGATTAAACTCTTTCATAGGGACTATGTAATGTTCTATAGGATTAGCTAATTGCACGTACAAGTTGGTCACATCCACATCACCAGATAACCAGTCATTTTCGGAGCTTAGTAAGGCAATGGGTAAAGTTATTTTATGTACAGGATACTCCGGAGGAGTTGGTGAATTGTATTGCTTCATATTTCCTTTTAGTCCAAAATCAAATTGCTGGAATTTACCACTGTTTTTTATTTCTTGGGCGTAATGCACGAGAGTCCTGGTAGAAGCTCCTGCTGGAACATGACCCAGTATTATGGGCAACAGAGACTTATTAAACTGCTTCTCATCATGACCGCATAATACAAATAGAGAATTCTCACAGATCACTTCCTCGTAGTGATTTATTTCACATGCGTGCTTCGATAACCATCTCAGTACTGCGCTCTGTGGTAGAAATTCGTTCGCACCCAGAAGCTTTAATAAATACTCTATGTTATTGCTAAATTTCGCCAAAATGTGTATAGGGCTTTTTATATCAGTCATAAATGCGACAGGAGCCAAAGCGAAGCCGGCTCTCAAAACTTTATTATATTGCGTTTTTGTTGACAATAACGCGAAAAGAACCGTAGTTCCCATGGAATGACCAATGTAGTTTATTTTCATATCCCAGCCTTTCAAATCCATTATATAATCAATAACTGCAGGCAAGTCATGTTGACTTACATCGTGAAAAGTAAAGTTCCAAAATTCAAAGCTATCTACATTCCTAGATATGTGAGCGCGCGAATACGTGTTTCCTCTAACGTTAGCCATCCATACATCATAACCAGCATCAGACAAAATGTAAGAAAGACCTTTCTTAGGACCTGGGATTATCCAATCAGCGGAGCTACCCAACAAACCGTGATGAAGTAACACTGTTTTTCTAGGGCTCACTTTATTAGAAGATTTTTTTGAAAATGGTATTCTATGCAAGGTTAATATGTACCCATCATCAGTGATCACTGTGTGGGATTCTACATGGTACCCGTTAACTGCTATTAATTGAGGTGTCGTCATATGGACCTGTGGATCATCTTCTAAGCATTGATATTCAATTTCCTTTGGCGTGTTTGCGTCGAAAACTTTATTGTCATTTGTTTGAGAATTTTTTATAAAAGTTTTAAATTTCCTCTTCGTTCGTATTGGCTTTTCACCATAAGATTCGTCCATAACATCGTTATCGTCCATCCCGAGGTACGATGTAATTTTGTTTCTCACATTCTCAACGTAAAAATTTCTAATGCTCTTTCCTTTTTCTCTGACGTAGTTCCTTAATTGGGACGTTTTATTTGCAACCACATGGACTATGTTAGGAATCCATGATGATGATGACGATGTATGACGGCAATCGACGAAGTTTATTATAACCAAAATCGCGATCACGAAAACCGGCTTCATGTTTGTGACTCGACCGGTCTGTATGAATGACGTCCGCGCGACTGAATCGTTTATATGATATGACGATGGACTAACTAATGTAATTTATCTACAGTGAGGGGTCAGGGGTAAGATGAATGAGTAATATTTGTTTGTTGATAAATATCGTTTACATGATGTTGACATAGATCAATACACAGTAATTATGATTAATCGAGATTGAGTTGAAGATATAATTAAGTGTTATTCTTTATTTATTCACGAATAGTCGTTTAACTAAACTCGGTCCTTTTTTAATGTGTCCAGTTCCATGTGGTCTATAATCTTATTTATTTGTGATTTTGTACATATTTAGGTATTAGGTTGCCTATTTGTATAGACAAGGATTACAAAAGTAAATGTGGTGTTATTTTTACGATAAATTAAATATTGTCACTAAGGACTTCAGCTTCTTTTAAAAATCTGAAGGGGCAATGATTATTGGATTTTATTACTTTCTTACTCTCTAAATAAAAAGTTAATATGGAATACAATTGCAGCGTCAAAGCCAAAATTTTGAGTTTAAGTGAGGCACGCCATATCGAATCTTGAAGCTGCTATGATTGAGATTCATATATATATGAAGATCTTCTTATCACAGTTAGATATCTTTATTTTATTTAGGAACCGCTTTTTAAGCTCCTAAAAAATTATTAATTATGTGGCTCATTATCACATATTGTATAACAGACATCTAGATGAAAAAATAATATCCAGTTATATTTGTAATATTAGTGTGACGTAGACGTTCTTGAACGTCTAAGATTAATTTATTTGGAGCAAAAATTTCCAAGAATTTCGTCGTGACTAACTTAAAATAAAATATACCCCCTATTAATGTTTTTTTTTCAATTATTTGGCCTGGTAACTAAGACCTTCATTATTGTTGTTTTATCTTTATTTATGGCTCCAGGATACTGATGCAATGTAGCCCTTTGCCCCATGGAGTTTTTGGCGCCTAATGATAGGCCCCGAGCACCAAACCGCCCCCCGCCATTACGCACCAAAAACTCCCCCTATTAATGTATATTAACAAATATGATAGATTATAAAAATAAAACAGCCATAAGTGTGCAGATTCCGAATAGAACCCATTGCACTTCCTCAAAAAATTACATAGTGGGCCACTGTTTGGAGTTCGATAATGGTGTATATTTCAATGATCACGAAATTTTGTTGGATTAGAGCTTGTGTTTTGAAATGGTGTTATTTTGCAAAAATATTAAGAATCATTGTAAATAAATCTAGGGCGAACTGACCTTTTTTATACCTACCACTTTTAAATATTTCTAGAAAATATATTTTCTAGAAATATATAGTTAATAATATAGTCTTACATTACGTTTCTGCTGTATTTTATTCCTTAAAGTATAAAGTTCAGTTAATTTGGTACGAGTGCATTCAAAATTACGTTCATGGACACATACAGCATCGTGACGGCAAAAGTATCAAAGCCAAATGAAAATGACTGGAGCCCATGGACACTTTACTCTTTGCAATGACAGTGACAAGTGAAATAAGTAGGGAGTTTATTGAAGTTTAGTTTGTTTACTTTTATTTTAGAGCCTCAGTGAAACAAAGAAATATGATTTCTGATTTTGCTAAAGAAAAAGTGTTTTGGACAAGAAAAATGAACATAAAATTGGTTAAGTTCATGGAAAATAGACCAAACATTTGGAATCCTAAACACCCTAAATATACATCAGTACAACATCGGGATAAAACTTACGCAGAATTTGCATCAAAATACGGAGACGAATTTACAGGAGAAACAGTTAAACACCGATGGACTAACATTAGGAGTACATTTGCGAATTATCTGAGAAAATTAAACGCCAGTCGTGCAAAAGGTGACATTGAGGTTAGATTTCTGTTTGACTATTTAATTATAACAATATGAAGTAACACTTAAATTAACGTTAAAACTTAAATCAAACCTATCGGGGTAGTACTCTAAACGTACAAGTGCAATGCTCAGTCATGATCAAAAAACAAACTTCATTCGTTTAGATAAGTTCAATGATGCACATTCATCTTACGGACACACATGAAAAGATATATATGAAGTGTAGCAGGGATTGTCCCAGACCTGATCCTGATATGGATTTAAACTATTTTACCAAATTTTTTGTAGAGGCTAAAGTTTTGATTGCAAATATATTTTCCAATAATGCACAAGCACACATAATTGTGGGAGAACTTGAGCAAGTTATTATCTATATTGAAAAGTTTGGTTTTAATTTTCAAATTGCATACTTTAGCTTGCAAATAATGACACATAAAGAACCTTTCTTGAGTCTATAATGTCTATTGTGTAGAGAGCTAAGTTATAACATTATTTTCAATGCATAAAAAATCCTACATTTGAAGTAAGATAAATTATGGAAAACACAAGAAATTCATTTTTACAAATAAAATACAGCTTGGTTTGGAAATTACCCCAAAGCTCCTGTGGCTTACTTTTAGTTAATTTTTTTTTGTGTAATTTTAGGAATATAAAATTAACTGGCATCTTTGGCAACATTGCCAGTTTCTATTGACAGTGAACAAAAATGGACAATATGACCCCACAAAAAGCAAAACAAATTTTGAACAGGTTTGATAATTTGCTATTATTTTCAACTCCCAAAATTATTTTGTAATATTTTGATGACCATGTTACCCTATTATTGCAGGACATTAATGAAAATACAAATTGGGATAGTGACAATGATATTCCCACTGACACAAATACAGATGATATGTGTAGAAAAATAGCTGAAAACTTAGTTTTAATTTTTCATGGAGTACAAAATGATTCATTTGGTTTAGTAAATACTGAAAACAGGAGAACAGGCCAGGCAGTCTCTGAAAAGTTATCACATTGCTGTCCTTATGAAGCAACCATTGCTTCTAGGAATATTATGGATATTCTTATACTTTTTGATAAAGATAATCCTAACAATCCTAATAAATTGACAAGAAATTTGGAATCTGAATATTAATCATTCAGTTTTTTAATTATAAAAAAAAAGTATTTTAAAGTCTAAGCTTTCATTCTTATCTAATTATGTAAATATGACAAGTGCTACATGCAACCTACAGTTTGTTATAATTTGAGAATTGGTATATAGAAGTTCTTTCCATTTGCTAATTACTGAAAAAAATATGACAAAAACTCACAAGAATGTCACTTGTCAGTGTTATTGTTTTGTTTAAATTATTTATATTTAAAAGTACACTTGTGTGTCACTAAAATATTTAAAAAAGAGATATAAATAAAACAATTTTCTTTTAAATGAAATAGGGGATAGGTGGAATAGAATAGAAACAATTTTATTATCAAAACAAACGACGCGCTTACAACAACATAGAAAAGACAAACAAATACAACAAAACTATTACTGTCGGTAGAAATTTATCATTGAACAAACATTAAAATAACATTAGTACAGAACATACATATTATAAAATTATTGTGATCGCACGTCATAGGTTAAGATAATGGGGATAATACTCAGTAATATAACCACAAGCAAGTAATCCACATGGTATGAACAATATTTAATAATAAATATTAATTACCTTTTTATTTAATAAACATCATTTTTCATTTCATCTTATATGATGTAATTTTTGTTGTTACTTTGGTGTAGTTTCAAAGTTGCCTTTAATAGTGAGAAATGTAATAAAAAAAAGTTTTTTGCGCCTATTGGCTGGGGGCGGTTCGGTGTTGTATATTTTATATGGTATATTGTGTTATAGTGAAGTATTTGTTATGAAATTGGTGTAGTTTTATGCCAAAAAAGATCGTTATATCGTGCAATATACGAAATACATCATTCAGCGTTCATTAGGGACTTATGTGAGATTGTTCATTGTTTCATTTCCATTCATTCATTTATAGGGTAAGTTCATTTAGTTATGATCATCGTATCATTCCATTTTCATTTCATTTCATTGTGATTATAAACATAAAATACTGTTTTCATATCAATTTATCGTCATTAACAAAATAGTAGGGCCTACCATTAGTTGCCATAAATTCCTTGGGTCAAAGTGATACATTACACTGGTATCCCGTAGTTAGAAATAAAGAAATAATCGCATAAGAAATGACTGTATGGACTTTAGTTTCCTTTGCCTTCCCTATTTTAGGGAGAATCAAACAATAAAAATGAATAGAAGAAAAAATTTTGTACCGGGAAACATAAAAAGTTGTACAATTTATTAATAATTTTCTCATTGTTAACTAGATTGTAATTACGAAATGGATTGTTAAGAGAAAGTGTGGGATATAATATAGATCACAATGCTTTTAAGACTTAGTGATTTTTTGAAATCTAGGGATAGTAATTTTCTGGCTCTGTTACGACAAAAGTGGGATGAAATCCATACCAATACAAATATATTTCGCTATAAAATTGATAATATGGAGGAGAAAATCATAGACGGTTATCTATTGCAGGTATGTTTTTATTTCATATATTTTGAGGTTATCATTTATTAACTAAAAATGTCGAATTTGTATTGTCAGAAGAGCGGTTCTTCCTAACACAATTCTGTTTTACACTCATTACAAACTTGTATATTAGTCTAAGATGAGAAATAAAAAGAAATAGTTTGTCATAAAAACATGCCAATCACACTGGTTGTAAGTTCCATTTCTTTAGAAATGATACGTTATATAGACTTTTATTATTTTCACAGTTAAATCCCAACAGAAGTAATAAAAGACGTACTCCGGAAAACATACGAAGTATTTGCCAGCCATTCAATAAAGAAGGGTTTAATTTTACTAAAGTTTCTTCAGAAGAAATAATATTAAACATAATTGACGATGATTTTAGTAAGTCTATTTAATTGACTACTTAATAAATTTATTTAATCCAATTTACAAGATTTTACAGTTGTTTAATTTTGTATAAATTCTTACAGGTAATGAAATTCACAGTATTTTAGTTAATGTAAGTCCAATATCTCAGTATCACAGCTTGCTGTGTCCGGCTGTTGATAAATGTTTGCCACAGATTATAACTGCCCAAAGCTTAGAACTATGTATGAAACTAATGATCATTGCAGATGTCCAGTGAGTGTTTATTAATTGACCTCTTTATATTTTCAGAGATATATAAAATAATCTCAATTAACATGAACTTCTGTCAAACTTTATTTTTAATCATGATATAATTCATTATCTATTACCAATTCAAAGTAGCAACAGAAGACCAAATATCAAAATGCATAGAATGCATTATATCATGCATGTGACCACTCCTAATTGAATTGTTAAAGTGTCTGCTTTCTTATTGCAACTGTTACAGTTGCTGAGTTGTCATCAGTACCTATTTAATATACATATCTAATGAAATAAAATAACAAATAGTAATTATTTTGCTGAATAATGATTAGATTTAAGCTTTGCATTTCTTTTACAGAGGCTTCAGAATTGGCTTTAACAGTCTTTGTGCTTTAGCATCTGTGAATCATTTGCATTACCACTTGTTTATAGAGAATAATGTACTCCCTGTAGAAAATGTGGTAAGTATATATTTTACAGGAATATTTATTAGAATTTATAATATTTCCACAAAGCAAACCTAAAGTTTCCTTCATGGAATAAACCATCTTTTTTTTTAAATAATCATATTATATGAACTGTGAAGTTGCTACATATTGGGCACAATTGATTGTCTTTTAAAGACAAAAAGTCAATAAAAGTTAGCACTAAAACATTGTACAGTACTTAAAGTTTTAGTTCTAAGAAATAGTTGTAGAACAAACTCACATGTAAAATTTTAATAAGAATTATGATTATTTTTATTTTATTTTACTTTTATTTCAGAAATGTAAACATCTCTATGGCCCAGTTTACTGTTTGCTAGATTATCCAGTACCAGCCTTTTGTTATCAAATTAAAACTAACGATTGCCCATCAGAAAAATCAAAAGAATTATTTAAAGTTTTTCAATATTTTTTAAATAAATCAATAGCACACAATGTATTTATGACTAAAGGGCTAGATATGGTAAATGGAAATGAAACAGTCATACGGATATTGGTTTGGCCAAGAAAAAGTAGTGTTGGGGTGAAACAATTGGAAGCATTCAATGTAGCTGTTTGTGAGTTAAGTGGTTGGTGCCCAATTTATAGTATGTATTATGTATTACCTAAATTATTTTAATCAATAACTAATTTGACCACAGCCAAAAAGCAGACACTAATGATATTGTTTTGTGTTGAAGAATTTACTCTTTAATCTACATTATATATTAGACTTTCATATTATATATTAATATTTTACTTTTGAGTTATAGCTCATATGCTTAAAATTATATCTACACTTGTATTGAAGATAGGTAAAGAAAATTCTACAATAAGGTACCTATGGATAATAATTATAGCTTAACTTAAATTGTGAGCTATGGAATTAATTCATCACTATCCCTGTGAACTATTTTGGCGCAGTTAACTTTATATAAAGTTTTCATGTTTTTATTAAGATTTTATGAATGTCTTTACAAAAATCGTAGGTTTTGTAAGTAGCAGACTTATCGCGACACTTACGATTATGACAATGGACTTCACAGTAAGAATTAGTTACAAAAATTGAAATCGATAGATATCCCCGCAACTCGAAATAAGTCATAAATTTTATTGTCAAAGTAAAAACTCCGTAATGTTAACAATGCACAGGAGGCGCATAACGCGTACACCGAGATATGTTGATTTGTTTCTTTCTTACACACCGTATTTGTTGTTGTACTGGTTCTTTTTATTTTATTTTCTTTATTAAGGTTAACCACAGCATTTTACAATTTTTAAGTACATACATAATTATTAGGTACATTCTGTAAGCCGTTTAAAGTTATCCACCACTATTTATTATAACAAATTTCAATAAAGAATAAAACAACCGACTGCATATACAACTCCATAAATACATACATAAACTATGTATAAATTAAGCGAATATTATTAAGCTTAATAGTTTGCTTGTTAGTTTCTTTGGTAGAACGCGTTAATGTCAGGAACTACTGATTCAAATTAAAAAAATATTTTTTTGTTAAATAGTCCTTTTATAGAGAAAAGCTATACAACATGACGCTACGATCAATAGGAGCTGAGAATCAATGAGATATGTAACCAAAAGCTTTAGTTGTGCGCGCTGCGTAAATGATTAAAATTAAGTAAAAATTGTTTTCCTTAAAACAGTTGTAAAATAAATCCGCGGCAGCATATATCTATCTTTTATGGTTGACTGACCATGACATTTTTTGGTAATCAAATTTGTTACATGCATGGTTTCAATCCTAAACCAAATAAATATTCATCTAATATCATGTAACCTACCCACGTACGTGAGACTTGTTGTCATTTTTGACTTCCACATGAACGAAGATTCTGGCACAGTTAGTTGTACACTATATACTTATTCTTATAATAAAGCTATTTAATAATACATACTAATCCATAAAATAAGTACTTACCTACCTATAATAAGTTAATTCACCTCTAATAAACTGTATTGCTTCTATATATGTATATTATTATTATAAAAGAATATTTAATACCTTCAACTTTTTTTAATTAAGTGGGATTTTATTCTATTAGGCAGACCTTGGTCAAGCGCAACAGATTAGATGAGGAAGTTAAAATTCGTTATAATGTACACATTTGAAACGTAAACTATGGCGAGGGCGTGTAACGATTTAAATCTTTGATAGCTAACATAATAAAACTGACTCATGACTGACATGACTGAAGTTTATTTACTTTTGAACTCTTGGTTATATATAAATAAGTGTGATATGCATTTTGCTATCAATGACGCACATAATATTAAAATGATATAAAACGACCCCTGACCTAATGCATAGTATCCCTAAACAACGATATAAAATATTAGTCATAAAATTATCGGCATAACAAGACAAATGTTTACTAATTTTAGACTAGATTTTTCATTAGTCTGATAACAATTATTTAGCGAATAATTTTTACGTTTTGATATATTTTAGATAGAAAAACTGTGAACTTGTCAAAGTTATTCTTTTGTTCAAAGTTATACAAGTTAAAAATCAGCTCTAAGATAACTAATATTAATTTTAATTTGGTTGGTGTAATCACGGATTTTAATTTGGGTGTCAAAGCCAATTCCATTTCAAACGAATATTAATAATATTGATATTCAATGTCAACGACAAAATCTTATCCTTATTGCATTATTTAATTTTTTTAAATTAATTACAAAAAGAATTCTAGGTCTCAATTAAATATTCGTTACTGTATTTCTAATAAAAATAATAAATTATTGCAGATGTCGATGATTTTAAAAGATTACGACGGGAAGAACTTGACAATGAGTTAAGGAGGTGGAAAATCGATGATTTTGAATTATTATGTAACGAAATAAAATTATTATACAGCTAACATTTATTGTTTATTCTTTCTACAATGCCCCAGTCCTAGGAAATCGCGAAAATTATCAGGCGTTTCTTAAAACAAGCGAAACCATGTATCAGAAGGTTCCGCTGTCCGTCCTTCCGCCTTTTAACGGGCTGTATCTCGTAAATTGTACTGTGCCGTGTAGCCGCTATGATCAGACACTGAGCGAGCTAAAGACTAGACCTAAATTACTTATAAGATTATTGTCGTGAATAAAATTTTATTGGTTATAACTGTTATTAGAAACTTTAGAGGGAAGAAGTTTAGATGGATGAGCAAAGAACTAAAAGCCTCATTTTATGAAAGTGTTCGAGTTCCCTACCGTATATGTTCGATTTAAACTATAAAGTGTAGTGGTTATTGTACGGCTGATTACAATTAGGCAAATCCAAAGAGGATAGGACATTGGCAACTAATGTAGTTATTTTTGGGAATCAAATAAAATGTTTGTATCCAGAGAGATTTTAATGTCTCTTTCTTCAAACTTAGCTCACTTTTTAAGGTATTAGCAATTGGATTTGGTACAAAGATTATTAATGAAAATAATGACGACGCACTTATTGTGGGTATCTGAAAATTTAATATTGAATAATACTACTATGAAAATCATTTCATAGGAGCGGTTTCATACCTCTTATGGAATGATTTTCATCAGCCGATGGGAGGCCTAAAAGTGAATGGCATTGTGTCTGTCCATGAATGCAATGTCAGTCTTACTGGGCCGGTTCCCGCCCAACGGTATTATGTCGATCGTGGATCTTAACACGGAGCGCTTGCGCAGTCCGCGACGCGGCCTTAACCGCTATGGGTCGTTCTCTCCGCTCGCTCACAGCGTACGCGCCGATCGCCGCCAAAAACGTCAGATACGCTTCAACAGGATGTCCATTTTCAAAACGACAACGCTCCCAAGTCGCCCCAGTGGCTGAGCTGAATGAGGAAATCTACTCAAATGCCAAACCTTACTCTGAAGTACCAGGACCGAAGCCAATACCCATACTCGGTAATACGTGGCGGATGGTTCCGATCATCGGGCAGTATGATATTTCTGAATTCGCTAAAGTAACCAAAATGTTCATGGAAAAGTATGGAAGGATTGTCAGATTAGGAGGTCTGATTGGAAGACCAGACTTGCTTTTTGTATATGACGCGGATGAAATAGAGAGAATGTATCGTCGGGAAGGACCAACACCGTTCCGGCCCGCTATGCCCTGTTTGGTGAAGTACAAGTCGGAAGTTCGTAAGGATTTCTTTGGGGAATTACCTGGAGTTGTCGGAGTGTAAGTATCTGTTACTATATTTAACTATCAATTTATAAGGCAAGAAAACAGTAAAATAGTTATCGGCAGAATTATTGAGAATTTAATATTCAATGAAATTTCTCCACTTTCACATTTCTTATCTGCATTATATTATTTGGTATCTCATCCATTTGAGTCAATGTGATATACTTTTCTGGTTACTTTTTTTGCTAATAAGCGACGGTTCTTGAATTAAGAAGTATAATTTTGATGTAAATTATCGTAGTTAATTATTTGCGTAAACTACCTTAATTAGGTAAACCGTTGTGAAAATTGTCATTCCACAGCCGCTGGTACAAGTGGAGTGTTTTGTAATCCGCCATAAGTTTTAGTTATAACCCCAATAAAGTTATAATTTATAAAATGAACATAATATTTGCTTTATTAGAACACAGTAGTCCATTCTAGGTCTTATCACTGTTTAATTGAATTGTATCTGCGGCGCATAGTTAAAGATGTTCGATTAATTAACACAAAACATAATTTAAAAAATATATAATTTTAAAATATGCGTGACATAAAGAAATATTAATACCAGATGAAAACCCTAAGACGTGTGAATATTTGTCAAACAAAGCTACATAAATGGAAGTGTGAATTATGAAATCAAATGCTTAAGTATTCAGGATTTAGATAAAATAAAGTTAAGAAGACTATAAAATTTCATACATTAATTTCCAAAGATTTTCAACTAAAATTCCATCGAATTTCAGTATCATAATGCAGTTATAAACTTCAAAATATTACTCAACTTCAAAGTATTGATCATTTATAAGAGAGGAGACACGTACTTTATTAGCACGCATAACATCACGCGTACAGAGAAAAGCAGCAGCGTCGCTTTAGTATTACAAAGCCTAGGATGCAATAAAACTACGAATGGATAAATAATTGAACTACGATAAATTTCTTTTGGTGAAAATTAGAAAAAAGATCCTAATGAATTCAGGTGTTTACTTGTCATTAAACTTAATGAGGTCTTGGAGGTGGACGGAACACTTGTAATCAAAAATCTAAATCCAGTTTTAAAAAGTTCCCTAAATTACATTTGTCATTGTGTCGACGACGATATTATATTTTTATACGTGACTAATGTAATGTCAATTATAAAAATATTATATAATATCTAAGAACTTCAATGCTTAAGCGCCCCAAGATAACATTAAAGATATATAGAATATGAAAAACCTTCATGAAAAACCTTGTGAACACATGACCTTGACAGTTACAGACAAAAATTAATGTTTCTTGTGGTATTTATGACAACAAATTAGCAGTGGCTAAGAGGCAAAATAAATAAAGTCGTTTAACAATAACTCGCAAATGGCACTTTATTTACAGACTTAACTTAGAAACTTTATTATTATTAACTTAGAATCACAACAAGCTCATAACGATGCTTAATTTGGGCTAGTTAATAGGTATTAATGTGAAAATTATTACTATAATTATGTTATTTTTACTTTGTACATGTCAATGATTGTTATATAGCTAGTTTTTAACAAGTAGCTTGTACTTAAATATAGCGAGTATAAAAATCTGTGAGATCATTAAATCAACTAAAGAACAGTTAAGTTCTCTTGATCCGGAACCAAACTGGTTTTTGTATTCGAAAAACCTTTACCTTTCGTTAAGTAAACTTAAAGGCTCCTTGGTGCGGTTAAAGTTTTCATCTCGTAAAATGGCAGTTATTTAATATTTTTTAATTAATTGTTAATTTTGGATGTTTCCTACCATGTTCTTGGGAATAAACTGATCGATATATAAACTTTTGAATATAAAAAGTATATTCGTGATAGTAAACTATGTAGGTAGATAAAAGTAGTTTATTTAACACATAGTTTGGTTCCTTTTATCTTTTGACTTGGTAAATTTATATTATGCTCTTAATAAATTACTAATAAATTTTTATTTACCTTCCTTCCTTCCTTCTTCCTTAATATATGACATATCTATAAACGTCATAGTAAGTATAATCAACATACATATTACCTGCGTTAGCTAACAACAGCGAAGGTTACAATAGATACTTAAACAATAAAGGAATAAAAATTCTTCAACTATTTAGTAAATTATAATTTTTTCTTTTTCCGTTACAATTAGTTAATAGATAATGTTCTTCATCAATCATTACGTAACTATTTCTTTATCTTAAAACAACACAAAGTTGTATATATTTTTGTGTAATATGTGCATTAAAAAAATTGTAAAAAAACGTAACTTTATCTTCTACCTGCATGTGTCCCACGCAAGCGCAGAAGCAGGTGGGTCATACTTGGCACACTTAGTAAGCGGAGCGTAGCGAAAGCCACGACGCGACGCGGGCGCAAAGCGGAATGACTAATATCAGTACTGTTGACAGCATGTTGAAGATTCCACCATTAAGTTTTCTTCTGTCGTGAATCAATAACCTGAGGAGGTTTATGTAGTTTAATTTAACGTATAAAGTGATTCGCTTCGCTCACTCGTGCCCATACAAAATAGGACAGACAAACTTGTTTTAGGGGATATTATTGATTTTTTTTAATGATTTTATACAAACGGTCGTCGTTTGTAAATTCAAGATGCCTGTAAGTGATCTTAAAACACATACAAAATATTGACGCTACAATTTATCGTAGTTTAACATTGCTGTACATATTTCTGTACAACAACAAGTGAAGACATGTAGTAAATATTCCTATAGTTTATCATTTTATCTTAACCCTTTTCCCTGTAATATTAAGGGGTATTTTAAGGCATCCGTTAGATTCACAGCCGAACATTCAAATCTTTTAAAATTTGTAGCCCTCGTTATTATTTCAAGTAAGTATAGTCAAAGTCAAAAAATTGTTTCAGCTAACGTCTAATTAAACACTCCTTTGTTACTCGCAAAAGTGCCCAATAACCACCTAATCTAAATTTTATTATCATACTCTTCAAGCCAAAATACAATGGTGTTAAACAATACGTAACTAGCTGGTGGAAGATTTTAATAAATAACAAAAATAGGTTTGTAGGTCGCTATCGGAAGGCATATCATAGTGCATAAATCTTGTCAAGGGGTATTCCATAGAAAAAGATGAGGATGATGTATTGTCGATATTTAATCTATATATAATAAAGTAATTAGCAGCTGGTATATATAGCTATAACAACTTCGTAGTTGTAACAAAATTAATACTCTTTGCTACCGATATAAATCTTTTCTAAATCTCTTCAATCAAAATAATGTGAATAATATTCTGTTTGTCCTTACTAAAAAGTGGACGCTGGTTAAATATTGGATATGATCAAGAACACTTACTTAATTTTTACTTAACGTAACAGGATTCACACTACAACAGAACCTTTAAGAGCCTTAATCTTATGTTACTCTTTTATGTTAATTTACAGAATGCATTAATTGAATTACAATTACCACAGGAATCATAGAATAGAAAATATGAGAAGCGAAAGTTTTGCGTTCAAGTCAAACATTCAACAGTTAAACTAGGCCATAGGCCTACGTGTCTACGCAGCGACCTCATAGTTTAAACAGATGCTTAAGTATATATTGCAGAGAACCTCATTAATACTAATGATTGATATTACTTGTATTGATTACTAAACCTCTAAGATTTCCTGCTGAGTTGCAAAACCATCATAATCATTTACAATAAATTTAAATATAAATTCTTACCTCTATTTTATTGTTATTTTATAGTTATTTGATCTGTTTGGTTCTGTTTGGTTTTTGAGATTGAATATGAAGTAGTATTTAATAGGTCATAAGAAATTGAACGTAAGACAAAATGCAAGTTTTTCTCATTATACAAAACTGTTATCCCGAACCGACTTAATAGTAAATGATGATAAGACCGAACCTAGAACCGAAGAGGGGTATAATTCCATAAACACAGAGGAAGTGGTTATATTACCTCTAACTGCCGAAAATGAAAAACGTTCCTTACAATGCTGTCATAGTGGTAATAGCGGTTACTTAGGTAATATAGTGGTGCTAACCAGGCGGACATATGAAGAGCCCTTCCCCTAACAAAACTGTGGTTTTAACACTATTTTACAAATTTAGAAAGTAGAGTGATCAACTAATTAAGTGGGTATTGCATATATTTCAAATGTTTAAAAATTATTAGATTATCTACAAATACAACGTAAAGCCATGCTTCGATAGCTTGCTTGATTTAGTTTCTTATATAGGTTAACAATTGGATCATCCTTTGCAACCTATAAAGGTGTTCATTTAAGATGCAGCAGGTGACGGAGCATAACAAATGCTTGAACACGGACCTACTCAAGTCTTTTATTAGTTTTAGTAGGAATATTCTGGAACACAGTGACAGTTAAAGAATTCCACTACTTATTGGCTGTCTGCAGTAATGTAGTTCGCTTAATGGAAAGACAATCGACAAATGGTAACAATTATGAATTCCGGTGGTGAAAGCTAAACTAAACTGTCATAGGAGAGTCAATGCTGAAGAAAAATTAGTGACTTATACTAATTAAAAACTAAAACGGTTCTATAAGAAAACTAATGCAGTCTATTCTATGAAGACCAGAAGGTATTTATTTAATAAATGTTTGCCAAAGATGATTGTTACCATAATCATGTCAAGCTCAAAATAAGCAAATATGCAGGTAGGTTTGGCTTGATAATTCTCAATAGTACCTAGCGAGAAGGACATACATCTCGTGTATTTGCTTAAACAAGTCAATGTATTTAGTAATAAATTAATTTATTATACGTCGTAAAAGACAAACACAATGAGGTGATTAAGGAATTCTAACTTATAAATTTAATTAGTAATGAAACTTATATTTTTAACCGAAAAGGAGGACGTTCTCAATACGGTAGGTATTTTTTCTATATGTACACCGACTACACCGAGTAGTTTATATTTTATTAGTCTTTTTGTTAGCTTGGACGATGTAATCTTCACGATATTTGGTTACAAAATCTATTAGAGTATTTTTATCCAAAGACAAACAGACATGCAAGTCGACAATACTGACGGTCATCTATCTAACTTTGACCTTAGAAACCGATTCAAGTTTAAAATTTTTTGAAACACGACTAAAGCCGACATCAAAACACAAGAAGGAAAAAATAATTCAATATATCCCATTTTCGGAGTTGGTGCTAAATTGTTTCAAGATTTCAATAGAAAGTAAAACACCGACTACGAAAATAATTATCAATATGTTTTGAAGTCGGCTTTTAGTATTTTTGATTTTTACCCCTGTTAAGAAAAGTTTACTAATGGTTAAGAAATCGGTTTTTGGTTTAGTTTAAAACATTTATATTTAAATATACATTTATATGGTGGTCCAAATTCAGAGATAAAACGATAAAATAAAAAAAGCACCAGAAAAATGTGGAATAATTAATTATACCATACTATATAATTTTCTGGTAAGAGTAAGTAGTGGAGTGATATTTAATATTCTTTTAATAACCAATTTTAATACTCTATCTACAGATAGGGATAGATATACCACAGCTTAGATACCAAGTAACCTATGTTATTTTTACAAAATGTACTTCTAACGTGGATAGAATATTAATTCCGCTTTGTTAGTATGTTAATTCGTAAACCAAGAATTGAATATCATCAAAATCTTTTCAAATTAATCTGTATTCTACAAACGGCTCAGTACCTGCGATCGTCCAATGATATTGCTCATTGGCTATTTTTATTTTGTTTGTATAGTCTCGGCAGCTAGTTAAGTTAAGCAAGATACTTATCCGTTTTATTGTAGCTGCTAAATAAGCAACTCCTTTACTTTTATTTTGAAATTATAAGTATATATTTATTCCTTAATGCTTAAAATGTATCAAACCTCTCTTACATAAGATCGGTTATTATTAAAGGATATTGTAATTCATATGAAAATTAACACCTCGTAAGCAAAACCATTCATAGATAGATCAAAGAAAATCACCGTAAATCAACATTTTGAATTCGTGAAATAATGCTTCGATCACTTGCTGCGTTCAAACATTATTATTACCACATCATCAGCAATATTAGTATATAAGTGGTGAATTTGAATATCCAAAGTATTTATTATAATTTTGAAGGCACATGAACGTAAATGTGGTGGGAAATTAAGACAGAGATTGAGCAAAGGCTGCTGTTATAATTATGTCCCCTACATCGTGTACCTAGCGTGACACAGGACAATTATTGTAACATGCAAAAACTGACAAAATTGCGCCACTTTAATCTTTGAACTGTTTGAACAAATATTTAGTTATATATTTTATTTATTCCAGACATGGAGAGCAATGGCGAAAATTCCGCTCGAAGGTGCAACGTCCGATCCTCCAGCCACAGACAGTGAAGAAATATGTGACGCCCATCGAGCTGGTGACGGAAGACTTCATCAAATATATGGAAGACGCTCGTGATGAGAACGGGGACTTGCCACATGAATTTGATAATGATATACATCGATGGTCGCTTGAATGTGAGTTTTTTTGAGACTAGCATAATAATTCGCGACCGTCGCCAGTAAGAATTCCTGGAAAAGACTAGTGGCTGTAATAAAGTGCAAGAAATGATGAAAATATGAGTTTCAAACTAGACTAATCTTGTAGTGTATATAATAAAACTTAATAATTGATCAGATACAATAATAACAACTAAAAAAAACTAAAAGCAACAATAAGACAAACTCTGTCCTTCACTAAATGCAATCCTAAGCATCAGGCAATGGATTAAAGTTGCTTGATAATATCTGTTTGGTAAAGATCCTTTGCCTTAGTTAACCAAAAGTGAGTAATGTAAGTAGAAGCAACAATATTTAGCGAAATTAGAAACATACTCGTTTGTCACTTTTTGTTACATCAGATTCGCTACTCAAAACTATCAATACGGAATGTTCCCATGTTTTCATTGAAGCATAGATGGTCTATACTTATAGATTTTAAATTAACGTGCATAACATAAAATCTTTCAGGTATCGGTCGGGTAGCTCTTGATGTCCGGTTGGGTTGTTTATCGAGTCACCTGACGGGCGATTCTGAGCCACAACGTATCATAGATGCAGCTAAATATGCGCTTCGAAACGTAGCCGTTTTGGAGTTAAAAGCACCTTATTGGCGATACGTCCCAACCCCTTTATGGACGAAATACGTCAACAATATGAACTTTTTTGTTGAGTGAGTATAATGAATATTTGAAAATAAAACCTTTTGCCTTTTCCTTTATATTGTCGCTGCTGAAAAAACTTGGCATTTTTTCAGCAGCCTTAATCTTCAATGATATTATTATCCTTGTAAATGCACGCGAAAAACTTTATTATTATTAATTTTATCAATCCATTTTAAGGGCTAGTTTTTTTTGGGTAAGCAAACAGTGAAAAATTATCCTTCTTAAACCGGAATTATCTGGTCTACTCCAGTCTAGTAAATGTAATACCAATATCAAAAGAGCAAGTAATGATACTCAACTTTCTTTGTATTACAGAATATGTTCCCGATACATTAATGAAGCTTTAGAGAGGCTGAAGACTAAAAAAGTGACTTCAGAAAATGATTTATCGTTACTGGAACGTGTGCTCAAAAGTGAAGGCGATCCAAAGATTGCCACCATTATGGCGCTCGATCTCATTTTAGTTGGAATTGATACGGTAATTTAAACTCTATTTCTGATGGCGCGTTGCTATTAAATATTGATTGAAGTGTTAGAAATGATAAAAATATATTATTTGCCTGCAATCTTCTGATTTAAACATATATGTGTATAATTTATTCTTGCAGATATCCATGGCCGTCTGCTCTATTCTATACCAAGCGACGTTAAGGCTGAAACAACAGGACAAAATGGCAGAAGAGATTAAAAATGTGCTGCCTGATCCCAATAAACCTCTAACTTACTCCGATTTGGACAAACTACATTATACTAAAGCGTTTGTTAGAGAAGTTTTTAGGTAAAGAAACATATATTCTTTAGAATGTTCTAAAAAGGTAAACTCCTTCATAAAAATGATTCTCTAAAACAATTTTTCTATTTTTGCAGAATGTATTCTACTGTTATTGGAAATGGAAGGACATTACAAGAAGATGATGTTATTTGTGGCTATCACATTCCAAAAGGGGTAAGGACTATACTAGTTACAATTTACTGAACAAACTCAACTGCTTGCAACTGCTGCAATACTTGCAGTTACGCCTGCAACGTGTATCTGCGGATGCCCATCCCGTTTAAACACTTTGACATTTCTACTTACTCAGTTGAGTTCGTTGTAATAATAGTTAATTTACACAGTGGTGTATGTGCGGCCTTCCAAAATTATTGTCAAATAACGTGTAAATACAATTTATGTAATAAATGTAAATATTTCAAACACACCTATTATCAATCCAAATTAAACATCATTATGAACTTCTGGGATCCAAACCTGGAGTCTCTGGCTAAGCAGACAGGGTACTGACCACTCGACCAGACGGCGGTCAAATGTAGGTCATGAGTCGAAAATATTAATTAATAAATTCTTGTTAGATATGTACGTAGGCGTGAAGAATACTTACTCTATATAAGACTAATACAATTATTGTTTACTACTACAATGTTATATATAAATAAGTGTTTTAACGTAACTAATACTTATATTTTTGCCAGGTTCAAGTAGTATTCCCCACAATAGTGACGGGCAACATGGACCAGTTTGTCGCAAACCCTGAGGAGTTTCGACCGGAGCGGTGGCTGGAGAGCGATGGGCGACTTCATCCCTTCGCATCATTACCTTACGGCTTCGGAGCTAGAATTTGTCTTGGTAGGAGATTCGCTGATTTGGAGATTCAAATCTTGTTGGCTAAGGTATATCTAGTTAATCCACTATTAAAATAATAAGCTATTCTTCTAAAAAAAACCTGACACCGAACCAAACAAAAAAAATCAAACAAAATATATTAAAGTTGATCTTGACATTAGCCCATACTAATATCATAACCAACTTTTTGAGGACACAGTCTTTCATCTCCAAAAATACGGCACGGTGGTAGCCAAGGAAAGTTAATCCTCGGTAGTCTTCCCTTGCTAATTTGCGAATAGGACTATACAGTTCAGTTTGATGATATGGATTTGTGAGTTTAGTACATATATGGTTCATGTAATATTTGGAATTTAGACTTTTTTGATATCATTATAGCTATTTTCTGAATCTAAAATAATATCAACGCTAAAAATAAATTCACTGCAAGAACATTTTGCGGCAAACTTTACTGTTTCAAAATAGCGTAGCTAACAACGTTTACTAATAGACATTTGGTCGATTTATTACAAAATGTGGTCCTTACAGCCATATTGCAACAACCTAACAGAACTATGTGTTTTAAAGTTAGTTTTTGGAAATCTAAGTCATAATAATGGTATGAACAAAAACAAAATTTTTATACTCGTTGCTATTTCATTTTCCTTATACTAAATTCCACAATAATGTATTTCAACTATAATTATATAAAAGTCCTTTATTATTTCTTACAGTTGCTCCGTCGGTATCGCCTTGAATATCACCACGAGCCACTCGATTACGCTGTCACATTCATGTATGCTCCTGACGGCCCTTTGCGTCTGCGCATGATTGAACGATAAGCATTAAAATAGTTACAAGTTCACGAACAAATGTTAAGGATCAGTTATATTAAGCGAATTACAGTAACTATCCATGTTGAAGCACGGCAATTCGAGAGAAAGTTTTACTTTTAATTTAATTGTCGTACGTAATTAATATATGAATAGTTACACTTATTTTACGTCAACTAAGTCATCTTCCTTTCGTAAACTAAAGGGGGAGAAGAAGGGAGGGAGTGTTGGACTGAGAAGTAGCTCAGGAAGGCTAAAACGGAAAGATATTTTTTTTATAATTAATGTGAATAATTAAAAGAATTAATAGCATACGGGAATAGTATATTGTATTTTAAGGTTATTAATCGTTTCTTGTTTAATCTGTATAATTCAAAATGAAACGTCCTGCTGTCATTATAGAGTGCGAGTCTCTTTGCTCTCAATACATTACTTGTAGTGCTATATGCACTAGAAGTAGTTCTGTTAGTTGATTGGACTATTTTCTTGGAAATAATTTCAAGAAGTACCTAAAGTTTACCAAAATAATTAGGATTTCTTTGTAGTGTCAATACATTTCTATGAAAGAATTAGTACCTACAACCAATTGTTTTATTTTAATGTCGCTTTTCGTATCTACACTGGATAAACTTTGGCAACCTAAATTAACACACACGAAAAGATATTGTATCGTTATTGGTACAATTATTAGTTGGTTGTAAGGTTTTCTCAGGTTCGTCAGACTATTTTTCTCCATCTAACTTAAGTGCCGCCATTAAATAATGTTAACAGAATTGTTGATTTTAGCAGTTATTTGTAAGATAGCCAGTTCTTTTGTGGCTGAGGAACTCAGTTGTAGCTTGCTACCATCTTCAGAATTATTCATCAGAATCATAAAATATTTCGTTAGAAATTTTAAATGAAACTAGCGAAACTAGCTTTGTATAAATACTCGTGTACGTACTATAGATATTGGAGGTAGATGATTATTAAATATTGTAAACGATTTTAAATAAATCTTAAGAAATTCATTTTAATGTCTCTACATTTTATAACAGTTTTAATGATCTTTATTCAAAATTATATATGCAAGCAATTATGTAAATAAATATAATCTTTATTAAATAAATCTGAATATTATTTTCCTATATGTTTAGGAAAGTCTCTTTGGACGCATGATATTTGCCTACCTATAACTGCCTAGCTACCTGACCCGCTCATTTCATTATGTTAACCCCCACCAATCTACCAGTTCCTTCCCGACGTTTGATTGACTGACATAGGTACCCGCGGTGTGCGCCACGTTGCCCTCGTTGTCCCGTTTTCTGTGCCCATCAGTGCTATCCTAGTGCCATCAGTGTTATGCCTACTAAACGAGACCCGGGATACACCTACATACCTGTATCGGCGAGAGGATAACGTACCTAGATATACCTACCTATACAAAAAATTAACTTAGCCCAGGATCTTCCCTAAACACTATAATATAACTTTAAGCTATGCAATTTAGTTCAAAATCAAGCCGTCAGTCGTTTGTCTGCAATTCAGACAAAATGGTTTTTTAAAGTATATCAGTTTCCCAGGAGTAAATCGTAGCTCAAAGAATTAACATTATATACATAATTTGCGACATGAGGCTTATATAATTTTAATAGAAAATAAATTCTCACGTTCCATAGACTTCATTTTATAGTGTAAATCAGAAAAAGTCAGGCCCTTTTCACCTATAATTATTCCTGATTTGGTCCAATGCAGATGCTTACAGAAGTTTAACATGCCTTCCGAATTACAGACGAGCTCGAAATTACAAATTTTAATAGACACATCTTTTCCATTTATCACTTTTTTCATTTTAGTTATTCCACTTGACTTCCACGAACAAACGAAATGTTTTCTAGAGTTAAACTATACTAAGTTCTAATTACAATAACTTAAAACCGCCAAAGCCAAACAAACACAAAAATCACAACACAAGCAAATGAAAAATTTTCAAATACACTAAATGAAAAAATAGACTAACAACACAAGACTACATATTGAGAAGTATTAATAAGTAGTGTATTGGGGCACTTAGAGGTGGGCTCGACTTGATGCCTACGGGCCGTAATAATGTTATACATGATAGATAGTGCTAAAAAAAATCTATTGTTTTGTCAAAAAAATAAACAAATTTAATTGATTTTTATATAATAGATTAATCTTAATCTAAAAATCATAAAAAACCTTTTATTCATTCAATTAGTGAAAAAAGTGTGAAATTCAGAAGGTGTATTAGACTAACCGAAAATAAATATGAACATAATCCAATTACTAAGAAGAAATCTTTTTCTTTGACAGAGACTTTTAATATCCTATCATTTTTATTAGTTTAACAAAAATATAACGGATATAACGGACGTTATGCTGAAATACTAATAAGTTCCATACTCCATTACCCTAAAGAAATCTGCCTTCGGCGGACTCTGTCTAATAGAAAAAGTGGCCTGTTCTCAGATTGTAATGTGAACCGACCACATAATTAGCGATTTTCATCCAAGCTTCATGATTTCACATTTTCTTTCCTGTATTTCCAGTTTTGTATGCAATTTGCTTCAATCTGCATCGCCATAATGGGCGTAATTCTGTTGTCCAACTAACAACTAAGGCCCTATCTAATCCACCATAACTTACTTAAATCCACCCCGCATGTTGGTGACGACTCAAGCACGCAAAAACATTTCATCAGGTCCACATCGCACCAGCTCTTGCAGGCTCTAAACGTGCATCATCAAGAACGCTATCCGCCTGGGCAGGGTCAAGAGGCGCTTGCTATCACCAAAGATGAATGATCCAAACGCCAAAGTACCAACACCTCAATACTAATTGTAACATTCATTTTTTTTTGGTCTATAAGAGCATATCAAATATTATTTTTAGACTTTCAGGTTAGAAAAATATGGCCGATTTTACGGCCTGCCCATGGGGCTATGTTGAGAAAATTCAGTATTTTAATAAGATTATTTTACCTTGACCGTCAAACAGAAAAATTGTGCATTTACATTGTCACTTCTGCTTTATTATTCCACAACACTGTTTTCATTCCAAAATAAGTCTAATATATAGGAAAAAGTGGTATATATAATTAAAACAATTTGAGAATGAAGGGAGAAGTTCTTTTATTCATTATTTTGAAGTGTCTATCGAGTCTTCAAAACTTAATCACTTATTATTCTATTGAAAATTATAACTAATAGAGAAATAATAATGAACGAATCTTAATAATTAGCTATGCATAAATCGATATAACTATTTCAATTATCGTTTGTAGTTCGGACGTGACATGAGTGTCATTTTGTAACACTTATTTATATAGTTTAAAATTAATATTTTGAACTTTAAAATGTACAATGTTAATTGATTAAAACGATTTTTTAAATCGAATAAGTTAATGTAGATAAAACGGAAAGATATTTAAAACTCATGTTTAGTGTAATTACACTAAACATGAGTTTTAAATATCTTTCCTTTCCGAAAACATATAATTTCATTTTCAACAGCCTACTAATTATCAGCCCCAAATGAATGCTTTTATGTGCAGAAAATAATATTTGTGAAGTTTATATTATAAGTTATAAACATCTCGTATTTAGGACGTTTTTCCTTAAATTTTATAAAAGCATAATGGTGCAAGATATTTAAGAACAATACAGAGGAAGATATCAATACTAGTAAATAAAAAAATCGCCAATGGTACCTTTCAAAATCATAGCTGCCGGGGATTAAAAAATCATTTGAATCACTTCATCTTTTTGGTTTTGAATACCTTCACAAAATTGATTTTTTCGTAAAACATTGATAAGTTTAAGTATATTAAGTAATTATTATATAAGTCGTTCTTTTATATGAAATCTTAAACTTGTATATATTAAACTTGTATACATAGGTATTGGGCAGTTGCCAAGGATGCTTTAAAACACATAGTAAATATGTCAAAGCAAACTAATTAAACGATATCTTTGGAATACTAAGTCGACAAAAATTAGTTAAATATTTGTTCTAAGAATGCAAATGAGTTAAATTATATCTACTGTTTGTTAACAAGTATATGTGGACACATACTGGAAGTAACGCAGATAGCTTTGGCAGTTTAGAGTCAAAAAACAAAAAAGCCTTTAAACTGTCAACCGAACAAGAAATTTTGTCGACTATAGCTATTAAGAGGTGCGCTGACGTGAAAATGTTTTTAATTAACGAGGTCAGAAAGTTCAATTTTGCTTTAAAATATGATGGTGTCTTAAATTGTTACCTCGTATGTCTCAGTTTATAGCGTTTATGCAATGATGAATACAAATTATCCCTTTTTTTACTACATATGAATACATTAAGATAAACGCCTTTAATCTAAAATCGAGCTGAAAAGTAGCAGTATTTTACTTTGATTTTAAATTTTAAGTAATTTCGATAGTTAATTTCGGTTATATTACACTTCAAAATCAAATAAATATAAGTCCCTTTGCTGCGTACGTCCCACATAGGAGTAACACATGAAGAGTTTTAGTACATAACATCACGATCCCGGCATATGTGGGTTGGTGGGTCTAGTGGTTGCCAAAACAACTAGAACTAAAAGCTTTACGTGTTTGTCGAAATATGGAGGAGCTTGATATAACAAATTTCGATTGACCCATCCAGGGATGTAATCGTATTCACATAATCGAAACAATAGCGCTGGAAACACTACGTCGACGAGTTTTTCATTATATATAGTATAAAGTATAAATTTTTTTTAAAAATAGTTCGTTGAATTTTCCTCTGTATAATATGTAAAGGATGCTCCACTTTTTATTTTTTATGTTTGTTCCCTTTGAACTATACTTTAGGTACTTTACTCTAGGTACTTTACAGTACCTGTTTTTTAAATATTTTTTGAAACCAGAAATTTTTGCCCGAGCATTGTCCAAATATATTAAATTAGCTTAACATTTCCAAATCACGACTTGACCAGTCTACCTATATTTTAGAGATGCGTGTAATTATTCCTAAGCTGTCATACTTATAACGGTGTTTTACAAATGTTTCACACTTTGTTCAAAATCTTTTAAGGTAACGAAGTGTCCATTTGTTCTTCTTATTGACACTTTCACGCTTAATTTCGACACTTGCACTTTGTCACGGAAGTGAACGCACTAATAGTAGTTTAAGAAAACTGTCTGATAGTTCACAGGCAAAGTGTAAAATTCAGGTATTCTTAATATTACCTACACAATACTGAGTTTTATATAACACTGGGTTTTTTAGGTATTAGTCGATCTAGGACAGGCAAGGATTAAAATATAGTATGATAAATAATGTAGTATGATAAAAAGTAGGTATTAGTAATAGAAAAGTAGATTACTAGATATCAATCGTGGATCAATAGATACGAAATGTGGATTTTTTTGAAAAGGCTGGCAACACTTCGGGAAGTGGAATCGAAATGACCTCAATATTAAATAAGATATTTTTTCTTGAATTTAGTGCAAAAGACCTATTTCCAAGCTTGAAAACAGATGAATACCTAGGATTTTACGCGTGCGGTGATGGCCATCTTTCTTAGAACAATGTGTATTGTAAGATGCGACTAAGGGTTCGAGATCTGAGCTACCATCAGGTTAGCTAGCTTTTAACAGCTGACTTGTTGATTACAACGATAAAAGCCATCGAGGCTTCTCATAAATTAAGTTTTATTTTTGAGGTACCTTTAATATCAAACCTTACTATTAAACTAAAATGTTAGAATTTGAATATGAAAGCTATTAATAAAATAAGATTATTATTAGATATTCAAAGAGATGTATGAAAAACTTTCTTGTCGAAAAGTATTTAAAATGCTATAAATAATGCAACAGATACCAATAATTTTATGGGCACTGGTTCATTGAAATCTTTACACTACACCAACTTTTCTCCAAAGTACAGTCACCCAGAAAATTTATGTATATTTTTTTTTTAAAAAAAATCTAAGGAAAGTGAAATATCGTCATTTTTACTAATCATTATTAAAATACTCATTATTCAGTGAGTTCAATTTTATCGAAGTGTATACATAACAATTTGAAAACCCGAGATTTATGATAAATTTCGAAAGCGCCAAACATTTTCATTAATGACTGTACTTTACAGCACTATTGCACGCGATTGTACAATTTCAAAATATGTACCTGTTCGTTTAACGCTTACTACTGTGTTTATAGTCATTAATTGTAGCTATCACTGAGTGGGAAAGAACTTTCGATCTCATTGATCTAACGAGAAGCAACTTGTGGTCCAGAGTAACGATACACGGCGATAATATTACTCTGTATCCATTGTAAAACGATTTTGAGAAAAGCGAATGGTTCGTGAAGAGTTTCATATTTAGTGTCACTAAAGTATTCACCAGCCATAATCCTGACAACCACAAGGGTATGTAAGAAACATAGTCTGAATAATCTAATTAGTATAAGGTCAAATTAAAGGTAAATAAATATGTGGTTCAGTAAAGTGCTTCGATTGATCCTTGATCATTATAGCAAACCGCACATACGTTGCTAGGAATGCTTAGAGGATATCATCGTATAAAAGCGTCAAATAATTTCTATTTCGTAAAAAAGTTTTAAATCTTGATCCAAATCTTAGAATGAAACAAAAAAAAATTCTTTTTCGTAATTATAATTGACAAAAAAATAGCTGATCAAAGTCACTTACATAGCATTA
The DNA here is from genome assembly GCA_943193645.1 of Acentria ephemerella. Lineage (NCBI taxonomy): Eukaryota > Metazoa > Arthropoda > Insecta > Lepidoptera > Crambidae > Acentria > Acentria ephemerella. The sequence continues at coordinate 4,792,150 of OW971894.1, forward strand.
ACTATTTAATTCGATATATTGTGTTCTTCATCACTGTTAGCATTAACAATTTATGAGAATCCTATTCAAAATAATTTATTTCATCTTAAAAATAAATCTAAATTTACACAACTTTATTTCAAACACGTCAAAAATGAATTAAAATCAAAATATCAAAAGGGTCTAAAGTCGTACCGTACTAGTTTTAGTAATGGAAACGCATTCCCAGAAAGCAAGTGGTACGAGTAGGACCTACGCATTTCTAAGGCGCGCGTTCAGTCACTTCGTAGCGTTCTCGCGAATCACAATAGGGGTGTTCTAATTTTTTATGTGATTATTATGTTAGTGATATCAGTGAGTTTAGAATAATTGTTGCATTTTAAAATTATCGGCTTATTTGTTTTTTTTTATTTTGAAGCAATTCACTAAATTATAACCTTCCTCTTTTAATTGTAAGTATAATATATAAACAGTAAAGCAAGTGTAGTGTATTTAGAAATATAACTTAATTCAAGTTAATCTAATAATCAATGTGGATTTAAATTTAACTTATTTCGATTTCTTTGCATATATGCAATCAAAATAAGTTTAAAAAATATGCTACAAAACTAACCCATGAAAAGTAATTAAGATCAATTTTTTAATATGTATCTACGTTCTTAATTCAGAGTTGTTTTCTACAATTCTTAACTAATTCTTATTACAAGGGACTAAGGTATCGTAATAGCTGAAGTGGTTTGCTTGATATGCCAACCTACTAAAATTCATTAAAACATTGTTAATAATTGTAGTCAAAGCAACTTTAAGCCTATATCTTAACAGGAGTAAGGTTTTTAATACTCATAGCACTTTGCACTGATATGCAACAAAAATAACTAACTAATTGCAGTTCCTGTATTTAGTTACGCAACTTATGCATGACCGCATTAGTTTGCTGGTTTTACTGCATATGTGAGAATTATTAATGCACTGTTCACGTATTGTTTCAAATAAAAGTAAAAGGTGTTTCAAATTACTTTAAATTGCATTTTTCTAAAAATTAAGGTGAATCTCAGCCCTTAAGATATATCTCTGATTTGATATAACATTTCTTATTCTAAACCACTTTTCCAAAATCAAACTAGAAAGTCGTTTTATTTAAGTTAAATTGTTTATAGGTAAAAATAATGTTGTCTATTATATATAATATAATAATTAATAACTGGTTTATAAGTTCGTGCCTATATAATTTTGTTTATCCAGAAACTTTTTCATTTTCATACTAGAAATTTTTCATTTCAATCAAACTCCTTACAGATGAAACTCTTCTTGTTCTAGCAAAAAATATATACACACACATTAAATATTAATCTATTAGAACCGGAATCTTTATGATCAATAAATCTTTGACTGCGAAATAAATTATTTTAATATGTTTTAGGTTCTTCCGCATTTATGAAATAAGGTTTGGTGGGTACCTAACGAATAAAAGGTCATCATTTTATGACTTGTGTGATATTTGGTAAATGTTAGTGAGATTTTAAATCAATGTTATTTCCGAAATTAAAATCACGACCAAATCTGTAAATATGCAAATAAAAATCATTCCTTCCATTGAATATTAGGTACTTAATTTTTTTGTTAAGTTAGTAATTTAACTTGTACTTTATTATTATGTATCGTATTTGCTAAGAAATCTTTCATGTTTTACCAATGATCAATTCTCAATATTCAAATCTAACTATTAAAACGAAAATTAAATAAAAATTTCATACCTATAAATAGTAGGCACCAATGTAAAATACAAGTTTACACAATAGATAACCTTCATTACTCCTTCCTGTGTCCTTGACTATTAAAATACGCCATAGAATATATATTACCAAATATATAAGCTAGATTCTATGATGTTCTCTATACGGAGACTTTATGCCTATTTTTGATTCTATTGTCTATTTTTTATTCTTCCTTCTATTGAAAGAATGTTTCATTAATTGTGTTATTATTCTTTAATTTGATAATTGTGCTGAATTAACAGATATCTGATTGAGTTAAAGAGTTTAAATTAAAATGTTTACCGATAGCAGACAAAGACGTTATAGGATCGTGTCGCCGTTATAGGCTTTAGACAGACAGACTGAATTTCAACTGCATACAGCAACTACTGCCAGAAAGCCAGAAAAATTACCATACGGTTTTTGTAGTGACAATCGGGTAAAAACTGAATTAGTGACTGTCGTTGTTATTGCTTACTTCTGGTTTTATTACAAGAAGAATTCAGATTAAAAACTTTATGTACTTAACAACTAGAGGGAACTAACATAGTTACTCGGAAAGTACTGTGAATAATCTCACGCATTAGTAATGCGCCTCAGAGACGGGTCTCTATATACTAGTTTGTTTAAAAGAAAGAAGTAAACGTTTTTGTCTTTTCAAGACGTGTGTATAAAAATACTTCTGATATATTATTGATATAATTAATAACTACTATTTGAAAGCTGGGTTGTATTTAGGAAGCTTATTAAGACAAAAAACTTCATTCAATTCTCGATAAAATATTAATCTGATAATGATCAGGACATTAGTTACCCATTAGTACCATTATAGATAGAACTCAACTAATTCATGCTAAAACTTAATACTTTGAATTGGTATTGACTAGAGAAAGAACAAGTAGTGGGTATTATTGGTAATATTCAAAAAAATACTTAAATGCCCATCCAAGAAAGGCAACTCCATTATCCTTCGTGGGAGTAACTCGAGTTCTGCCGAAGCATATAACAGACCGACCGCAATTAAAGACTTAATTTTTGTTAAAAATGGAACACAAGGGTGGCACCCTGTTCTCACTCTTCAGAAAAATAAGATGCTAAAGCTTAATTTATAAAAAAAATCGGCTATCATTTCTGGAAACAATAGTCAAAATCTATGTCGAGGTACTGTTACTAGAGAATATTATAATTTAAAAATAGATATACGCTTGGTAATATAGCTGTAAAAAATTAACATATCGATTTTATTTCTTTAATAATTTGTTTATTTAAAAATCTAATTCTAGACGTTTTTAAATCAATCTAATATTTAACTTTGTACATTGTATATCATGAACAATTAACACAGACTATTAAAAACCAATGGTGTTTTGAAATGTTTGTGCTTCATAAACAGAGTTTATCAAAATGAATATGATATCATATAAGTAAGGAAAAATTCAGGAATAGTATATAATACCTACCTAAAGATATCTCAAACTATATTTAGTACTATAGTTATACTGACATAACAACAAGAAGATACCTAAATTAAAACGTACGGGTAACATAACACTTCTTATTTGAGTAAGGTAATAATTTAAATATTTCGTTACTTACCAGCCCGCCGGCGCTTACATACAATTGCAAATATACTTTACACATTGAAAACAATATAATTGTATGTTCAGACGGCTGCTCTGGAAATGTAATGCGAAATAATGTACTTTCACTCAAAACAACTAAATTGAACATAAACGGTCTTATACCGACATAACTCAGGTAATTATGTTATGAAATAAGTTGTACCTATAGTATTATTAGATACGTAACATAATTATTAAAGTGTTAAAATACAGTGAAAATGTTTAAATTAATTATAATGTTTCCTATACAACATTCGCATGTAGATATCTTATTGGTATGTATTGACGTGTCAATAATTTTAAGATATTTATATATAATTTATTTTGATTAAGCGTGTTATTAATAAATTCATGTTGTATAAAAAGGTAACTGTTTATGGTCGTTTTATAATTTTATAATGTGGTATAATTAATTTATTAACTAAGTAATAAATACGCTTATAGAAAAATGAAGATTTAGTCAGTATTTTACGACATTTGTTTCACGGGGTATCCTAAACTGAGAGCGGTTCAACATTTTATTGGAAAAGTTTTATTTAATAAGGAAAATTTCTTTTGTTGAAATTGAATTAGAATTATACCAATAAATAAGTTAAATTTACTTTTTACAATGTCAATATTCCCAAAGTTTCCTCACCATTCGAAATTTATTTAATAGGTATTCGTGGGACCAAACAGTACATTACAATGAACAATCAATTGATGTTCGATTGTCTGTAGTGTAAAGGGTCATTTAAGAGACAAAATATGTAAAACATGAACTTGTGTTTTTAAAACTAGTTTCTGCCAATTTCTGCTTAATTATATTAAACTATTAAAACTATGTCCACCTTCAAGGTCCATATTAAAGTCGAAATGTAGTACTTCAGCCTTACTTAATATTTTTATTATCCAAAAAATTTAATTAAAGTAGTCAAAAATGTTTACAGTGACGACGTCAAAGATGAGGTATCGCGTGTACAAGTTTAAATGGCCCTTGGCGAGTCAACTACGGTACATCAACACAACAGCAAGTCGTTACCAAGCGAACGAGGGTGGGCTTGAACTGGGTACGTAAGCTAGCCTAATTTAAAAGTATTATATCAAGCTACTGATGCTCCCTCATGGCTCGAGTGCCCTGGAGAATCTAAGAGACAGCGGGACACCTCCCCGGAGGTGATGCCTGTCGATTAGAACTCCTCCAGAGGTTGAGAGGAGAGATGTGGCGAATATAGCCCACTGCTCTATACCGTTCTTCACTGTTCGATGCCACAGCCGTATGCCTGTAGTATATTCTTCCGTGCCGTAGCTCTCTGTTTGGTGCCGTATCTTACTGCATAGTCCCTTAGCCTACAATGTGATACCTATGTACTGTAATCTTCGTAAAAGCTAGAACATAAGAACAATTTAATAGTATTAACTTACTAATATTAGGAAACATTCCCCGAGCATCGTGTCCAGTTCATCAGAGGTTGCGGTCTACTCACGCAGCTTTGGACTCTTCAGTGTTTGACACTGTGACCTCTCCAGTGAAGAGTTGGGAAGAGGTCCCTGGACCGAAGCCACTACCTCTGTTAGGGAACACCTGGAGATTTATACCTTATATTGGTAAGTTGAATTTGGTATAAATAAATAAGTTATCCAAGGATCTTTCTTTTCTACTCATTTTAAATAGATTTTTATTTCTATTTTAACAAGAAAATGGGTAATGTTCAAGTCAATATGCATAGTCACATATGTTTATAAAAATATATTTGTATGTTCATAAAAAAACTCATGGTAATAGATGACTGATATAACTTTTATAAGTATTTTCTGTAGGTATTTCTCTTTGATAAAATCATTCGCTTCTTTTCTCATTCCACGCACCGCGACTGTATGCTTTGAAAGGTTCTTTATCTATTGGTCCATAATATATTCATTTTAAAAATAATCTTTTCTCTTTCTGCACATAAACTTACTTAATATCATTTGTTCATTCCAATAGTAATTAATTATTGTATAATGTTGTAACAAACCATGCGTTTTCGTACGCCTACGTGTTTACAATGTCAACGGCTTCTCGTTGACATTGAACCGGTTATGTATTCTGTTTCGTCGTAAACGATGCACCTTATTGCCGATTACACAAGACCCATTATCTTGTGACCGTGAAATTGTATCATCTATGACAGCGTCTCAAATATATTAATGAACACACCTTTATGCTAATCGGTTTATTAGAGACACGATTTTTATTAGAGAGACGATTATTTGCTTAAAAACAAGTGACTTTTCTTCGGGTAACATATAATTTGAATAAAAGGATTATAGGGATATTTTTCTAAATCTCTTATCAACAAAAAACACCATACGAAGATATTTTCTTAATTTCTAAAGCTGTTAGATATAACAGTCTCACATTTAAATGTCATAAATGTATACTATCAGTAACGGTAAGTATTAGAAAATCAATTAAAATTGCAAATGATTCAAATTTAGCTTCCAAGTTGGGTTTTTAATTTCTATTTAGATATCGTACACAATTGAGACGTCAGAAAATTTTGAGAGAAAATAAACTGCTTAATATGGATCTGTAAGACAAACAAAAATTCTTATCAACCATTTATGTTATATATATTAACTACATTTTTTATTTTAATTTCATTAGCCATTAGATTTAATCAAGTTGTTCGGAATGACAACCATTTTTTCTAATACAATATTTAACTCATTTAGGTATGTAAATTGTCTCTATTATTGCATATAACTCTTCACGGGTGTCACAGCGAGATTCAAAGCGGTTTAATCCACTGCGATCACTTATTTATAACGATTTAAGAAGTTTTATTATCTTTGATAGTATTATCTACTGGAAATTGATAGTTCAAAAGAGTTAGTTTTTAGTTATACATACTATGACAGATGTACTAATATTGTGATATGCATAGAAGACAAGGGATTAAATAAATTACACTTACTAACATTAATATGAGACATATAAATACATTTTTAGCTATGCGGTGGGCGAGCGTAGGGCATAAAGTGCCTGATCTGAATATCCACTAAAGTGCCCCAGTAACATTACTGCCTTTGACGTGATTAACCACGACACACTTCCAGGTGTATAAATACCTACATTAACAAAATATATATCAATGACTCATGATATAAATATCTACTCGTCTGTACGATTGTACCAACTCGAGACCATCCACCTCAGATCTAGAGAGTATCTAGTTGGTGGTAAGACTTTTTTAGGTTCGCCGGATTAGCCATCAGCTTACCTAAGTTTGTCGCCTTGACCTAAGTTAGAATTCGTGGTGTACGAGGTGCTGGTCGTATTATAGATAAAGCCTGTGTGGCTGAAAATCAGAGTCGCTTCCATCTCAAGCTTTATCATCACTTACTATCAAGTGAGATGAACTTCAAGACTTACTGTTAGTAATGAAAAGAAAAATTTGTTTACATGAAGTTCAGTTATAATCAGATTTCTTTGGTTTTACTAAAAAGAATACTGCAAAAATAAGACGCCATTTCAAAGATTCTTGTATTAACATTTCATCATTTTGATGCCATACAATGGATTGCTAATGCGTTGTCAACAATACATGGTCAAGTTACGAAAACTGACAAAGCGAGGTCGAGATTCTTACAAGCATAATCTTCCAATGGCCCTAAAGACGGTCTGTTGGATATTTTTAAGTTTATTGGGGACAGCTCTACTTAAAATGTATTGAATTTTTTGATCCGCTAATATATGTTAAAATTTAATTGTCCACATTATATCAACCGGGAGACGTCCATTGCGGGCCTAAAGCCTGCCCTTATTTGATTGTAACTGGATGAAATGGCTTGACAGGTTATATTGAATTGGAATCGCTAAACGCTACAGCTTATGGCATGCTCTTGTCATCACTGCAATGCAATGTATGCAATATTTATAAAGGACCTTAAGTTTTACAATTAAGAGCTATAGAAGATCGATCGTTTAGTTTTCCATTACGAAGCAATATTCGCTATCGTTGGTACTGAATGAGTCAATCAAAATTTTTTATCCATAGCTCTTCCGTGCTTCGGAAGGCATGTTAAGCTGTTGGTAACGGTTGTTACTGTAACTGCTTTTACACAACAACTCGCTTGGAGCCAACGTGGTGGTGCTATGTCTCAAACTCCTCCCGTGCTTCTTTCTTAAAGGCAGGCCTGAGCTTCTGACGATTATAGAGATTGATTTCAAAAGTCAAAAGTCAAAAATAACTTTATTTAAATAGACTTATTTACTAAGCTCTTTTAAATCGTCACAACAGGGAATATGTATAAGAAAATAAATAAATATAATTATAAAGGCAATAGTCATAATTTTACTGGGCCGGGCATTTACTAATTGTCCCAGTTATAGTATTTAAATATGTACTAAATAAATTGTTAGTTTTAATTTTAAAATAATACTTATTTTAAAATTAAAAATAACACTAGTATGCATATTCCCAATCAACCCTACTACCGCTTCGACGAATTAGTAGCTGCAGAGAAGAAGCGGCGCAAGAAACTCTCAGCCTTTAGTATTTATAATGACATTTACAAATCAATTATGTCATTATGTATTAGTATTATAAACATATACATGTTTTGTTTTACAGTGCATTAAAAAATAATTGTAGTATTTCAATAACGTACGTACGTACGTTGTAGTACTTCAATTCGGTTACGACTTGTATGTATTTTTAGTAAGTCTCTTACTTATTCTAAAGTTCACACACCAGCAGTTCAAGTGAAACATTGACGTATGAGGGTACCCTAACCTGTTGTAACAAGAAACATTTTTAAACTGCTGCGCTTGTCATAGGGCCGTCGTCTGGCCGTACGATAAATCTTTAAGTGTAGTAAGTACCAACGTCGCATTCTATCACGTAAAAGTTAACAAGTTAAGCAATATAAACTTTCGATTATAACACGTTTCGGTAGTCATTGAAACCAATAAATATGAAGATTAATCATTATTGACAGCTTTAATTAATATACAACACGACACTACGTAATAAGAGACAAACCCACGGGCATGTTCTGTAGAGAAGAAGGTTAGAGCTTTCAACACAGCTTGGCCGTCACTGAGGATGTAGATAGTTTATTATATAGTCCCGTATCCGTACGCATATATCGGATACGGGACTATATTGTGTGGTATACTGATGGCTCTAAAATGGACACGTACTGAAGCTGGTGTTTATGGTAGGGACTACGAGCTTAGTCAACGCATGAGAAAAGGCAGAAGCCTTTGTCATTATTGCCTGTGCGCAGGAGAATGTGGATAGGAATAACAGAGACAAAACTATCTAGATACTTAGTGACAGCCAAGCTGTGTTGAAAGCTCTAACCTCGCACAGGGTCGAGTCGAGGCTAATCCTGAATGCTATACAATCGCTGAACAGGCTCGGTAAGCATAACAGGGTAAGCCTCATTTGGGTGCCTGGACACACTGGTGTCCCTGGCAACGAAAGTGCTGACGAGCTTGCAAGGAAGGGGTCCGGGGAAAACATTATTGGAGCCGAATCCTGCTTTGGAATCCCGTACATTACGATGCGAATGGCATTCAGGAAGTATGCGGAGAGGAAGCAATCAGCCATTTGGAGCTCCAATGAAGGCGATTTGGAACTTGCAACTTAGCAGGCTACGTGGCTTAAGTGGTGCTATTACTGGCCACTATAGCACTAATAGCATGGTATTCAAAATTAAACTGTCGAATCCCCTCTGCGTAGGGCCTGTGGCTTTTGCTTGGTAGGAAAAGAATGGGTCTCTTTGGGCTGGGCTATACCAGTCCTGAAGATATAAGGCTGCTGAGCTCCGAGCATACTTAGTAAGTACGTCTTGGGGGTATTCCAGAACAGTATACGCTAGGATTAAGGAAACACAAAATATCCCATTGGGTCGAAACGCTCCGGGAATAATCCTGGCCCTACATCAAGATAAGATAAGATGCCTAATTAAAGGGATCAAAGTGAACAAAACTACAGTTATTAATTTAAAAAAAAGACTATAGAACTCCCAAATTTAGCCATGCTTCGTTACTTTAATGACAACAGTCATATTTAGTTTTGTTGTAATTACTGTGCTGATATTTTTTGTTTTTTGGTCCAAAATTAGTGCAGATTTTTTTCTTAAACAAATGAAAGACGGTGTTTATTCGTGAGGCTTCATTTCATTAGCATTGATACAATGCTTCTGGTCAAATTCTGTTGAAAACACTTTTTGTTTACAGCCAAAACAAATCACAACACTTGTTATTTGATTTAGTGTGGACAACTAGCAAGCTTAGGTAACGTGGTTAATGTATAATTGGTTAATTGGAAATAGGAATTGGTAATTCGCAATTATTTGACTTACTGTAGCGAAGCCAAAACACATATTGTTGGTACTGTGAACTAGATAGCTAATTAATCAAGTCATTGTAATAAATTTCGCCGGAAGAAGAGAACATAAACAATATTTGAGAACATAAACAATATTTTCTTTTACTATTTTACGTATACTATATCATTGTTTCTATATTCATTAGAAAAAGAGTTATTATTATTAATAACATCTTTATTTCTTTTCACAAAATTATAATGATCAATAATATAACAAGGATATAAAGTAATTCAGAACACTAAGCATGATTAAGGATGGCTTTGTGTGAAGAAATAGAATAATAAAAATAATAATGAATACATACCTTATTATTAATACACATAAGTTTACATTTAACCATTATTATAAGTTTCCGAAAACACTATTTTATTTGTCTTTATTTATATAAATACTTATTTATATAAAGAGAAATAACACTATTGTATTAATTACGTTAAATCTTATTTTATTCCTTTGGAAATTTGTATGACTCGCTTAAATCTTGTTCTAATGCCATATCATAGTCATATTCGTGAAATGATATTGGTATTTGGAACTCTTGACACAGCTTCTAGAAATTTATCATGAAAAACTAAAATATTTCAACAAGAAAATTAGTTTTACCAAAAAGGAATATAGGTATGGTGTAAA